>OX638136.1:20218370-22847538 GCA_951804985.1 Dryomyza anilis | reverse complement strand
TTGTGCGGTTTTTACGAATGTGATTTTTCACAGAGAAACCGATTACACGACAAGATTCAGCAACCTTTAAGGGTTAAGATGTGAATATATGGACAAGTTGGCAACTCTGGAAGTACTTTTTGATCCGTTTTTCAAGGTGATATGTCATAATTTTGATAAATGAGTCAAGTTTGTGCGGTTTTCACGAGAAATGACGAACGTGATTTTTCACAGAGAAACCGATTACACGACAAGATTCAGCAACCTTTAAGGGTTAAGATGTAAAAATATGGACTAGTTGGCAACTCTGGAAGTTCCTTTTTTGATCCGTTTTTCAAGGTGATATGTCATAATTTTGATAAATGAGTCACGTTTGTGCGGTTTTCACGATAATTCACGAACGTGATTTTTCACAGAGAAACCGATTACCAGACAAGATTCAGCAACCTTAAAGGGTTAGGATGTGAATATATGGACAAGTTGGCAACTCTGGAAATTCCTTTTTTGATCCGTTTTTCAAAGTGATATGTCATAATTTTGTTAAAAGAGTCACGTTTGTGCGGTTTTCACGATAATTCACAAACGTGATTTTTTACAGCGAAACCGATTACACGACAAGATTCAGCAACCTTGAAGGGTTAGGATGTGAATATATGGACAAGTTGGCAACTCTGGAAATTCCTTTTTTGATCCGTTTTTCAAAGTGATATGTCATAATTTTGATAAATGAGTCACGTTTGTGCGGTTTTCACGAACGTGATTTTTCACAGAGAATGTGATTACACGACAAGATTCAGCAATCTTTAAGGGTTAAGATGTGAAAATATGGACAAGTTTGCAACTTTAGAAGTTCCTTTTTTGATCCGTTTTTCAAGGTGATATGTCATAATTTTGATAAATCAATAACGTTTGTGCGGTTTTCTCGGTAATTCACGAACGTGATTTTTCACAGAGAAACCGATTACACGACAAGATTCAGCAACCTTTAAGGGTTAAGATGTAAAAATATGGACAAGTTGGCAACTCTGGAAGTTCTTTTTTGATCCGTTTTTCAAGGTGATATGTCATAATTTTGATAAATGAGTCACGTTTGTGCGGTTTTCACGATAATTCACGAACGTGATTTTTCACAGAGAAACCGATTACACGACAAGATTCAAAAACCTTTATGGGTTAAGATGTGAAAATATGAACAAGTTGGCAACTCTGGAAGTTCCTTTTTTGATCCGTTTTTCAAGGTGATGTCATAATTTTGATAAATGGGTCACGTTTGTGCGGTTTTCACGATAATTCACGTTTGTGCGGTTTTCACGAACGTGATTTTTCACAGAGAAACCGATAACACGACAAGATTCAGCAACCTTTAAGGGTTAAAATGTGAGAAACAGTTGTTCCTTTTTTGATATTGACAAGTTTGCAACTGTGGAAGTTCCTTTTTTGATCCGTTTTTCAAGGTGATATGTCATAATTTTGATAAATGAGTCACGTTTGTGCGGTTTTAACGTTAATTCGCGAACGTGATTATTCACATAGAAACCGATTACACGACAAGATGCAGCAACCTTTAAGGGATAAGATGTAAAAATGTGGACAAGTTGGCAGCTCTGGAAGTTCCTTTTTTTATCCGTTTTTCAAGGCGATATGTCATAATTTTGATAAATGAGTCACGTTTGCGCGGTTTTCACGATAATTCACGAACGTGATATTTCACAGAGAAACCAATTACACGATAAGATTCAAAAACCTTTTGGCTTAAGATGTGAAAATATGAACAAGTTGGCAACTCTGGAAGTTCCTTTTTTGATCCGTTTTTCAAGGTGATGTCATAATTTTGATAAATGGGTCACGTTTGTGCGGTTTTCACGATAATTCACGTTTGTGCGGTTTTCACGAACGTGATTTTTCACAGAGAAACCGATAACACGACAAGATTCAGCAACCTTTAAGGGTTAAAATGTGAGAAACAGTTGTTCCTTTTTTGATATGGACAAGTTTGCAACTGTGGAAGTTCCTTTTTTGATCCGTTTTTCAAGGTGATATGTCATAATTTTGATAAATGAGTCACGTTTGTGCGGTTTTAACGTTAATTCGCGAACGTGATTATTCACATAGAAACCGATTACACGACAAGATGCAGCAACCTTTAAGGGATAAGATGTAAAAATGTGGACAAGTTGGCAGCTCTGGAAGTTCCTTTTTTTATCCGTTTTTCAAGGCGATATGTCATAATTTTGATAAATGAGTCACGTTTGTGCGATTTTTACGAACGTGATTATTCACATAGAAACCGATTACACGACACGATACAGCAACCTTTAATGGTTAAGATGTGAAAATATGGACAAGTTGGCAACTCTGGAAGTTGCTTTTTTGATCCGTTTTTCAAGGTGATATGTCATAATTTTGATAAATGATTCACGTTTGTGCGGTTTTCACGATAATTAACGAACGAGATTTTTCACAGAGAAACCGACTACACGACAAGATTCAGCAACCTTTAAGGGTTAAAATGTGAGAATATGGACAAGTTGTTCCTTTTTTTATGGACAAGTTGGCAACTCTGGAAGTTGCTTTTTTGATCCGTTTTTCAAGGTGATATGTCATAATTTTGATAAATGATTCACATTTGTGCGGTTTAAACGATAATTCACGAACGTGATTTTGCACAGAGAAACCGATTACACGACAAGATTCAGCAACCTTTAAGGGTTAAGATGTGAATATATGGACAAGTTGGCAACTCTGGAAGTACTTTTTGATCCGTTTTTCAAGGTGATATGTCATAATTTTGATAAATGAGTCAAGTTTGTGCGGTTTTCACGAGAAATGACGAACGTGATTGTTCACAGAGAAACCGATTACACGACAAGATTCAACAACCTTTAAGGGTTAAGATGTGAATATATGGACAAGTTGGCAACTCTGGAAGTACTTTTTGATCCGTTTTTCAAGGTGATATATCATAATTTTGATAAATGAGTCAAGTTTGTGCGGTTTTCACGATAAATCACGAACGTGATTTTTCACAGAGAAACCGATTACACGACAAGATTCAGCAACCTTTAAGGGTTAAGATGTGAAAATATGGACAAGTTGGCAACTCTGGAAGTTCCTTTTTTGATCCGATTTTCAAGGTGATATGTCATAATTTTGATAAATGAGTCACGTTTGTGCGGTCTTCACGATAATTCACGAACGTGATTTTTCACAGAAAAACCGATTACTCGACAAGATTCAGCAACCTTTAAGGGTTAAGATGTGAAAATATGGACAAGTTGGCAACTCTGGAAGATCCTTTTTTGATCCGTTTTTCAAGGTGATAAGTCATAATTTTGATAAATGAGTCACGTTTGTGCGGTTTTCACGATAAATCACCAACGTGATTTTCACAGAGAAACCGATTACACGACAAGATTCAGCAACCTTTAAGGGTTAAGATGTGAAAATATGGACAAGGTGGCAACTCTGGAAGTTCCTTTTTTGATCCGATTTTCAAGGTGATATGTCATAATTTTGATAAATAGGTCACGTTTGTGCGATTTTCACGAAAGTTATTTTTCACAGACAAAACCGATTACACGATAAGATTCAGCAACCCTTAAGGGTTAAGATGTAAAAATATGGACAAGTTAGTAACTCTGGAAGTTACTTTTTTGATCCGTTTTTCAAGGTGATATGTCATAATTTTGATAAATGAGTCACGTTTGTGCGGTTTTCACGATAATTCACGAACGTGATTTTTCACAGAGAAACCAATTACACGACAAGATTCAAAAACCTTTACGGGTTAAGATGTGAAAATATGAACAAGTTGGCAACTCTGGAAGTTCCTTTTTTGATCCGTTTTTCAAGGTGATGTCATAATTTTGATAAATGGGTCACGTTTGTGCGATTTTCACGAAAGTTATTTTTCACAGAGAAACCGATTACACGACAAGATTCAGCAACATTTAAGGGTTAAGATGTGAAAATATGGACAAGTTGGCATTTCTGGAAGTTCCTTTTTTAATCCGTTTTTCAAGGTGATATGTCATAATTTTGATAAATGAGTGCCGTTTGTGCGGTTTTTACGAATGTGATTTTTCACAGAGAAACCGATTACACGACAAGACTCAGCAACCTTTAAGGGTTAAGATGTGAATATATGGACAAGTTGGCAACTCTGGAAGTACTTTTTGATCCGTTTTTCAAGGTGATATGTCATAATTTTGATAAATGAGTCAAGTTTGTGCGGTTTTCACGAGAAATGACGAACGTGATTTTTCACAGAGAAACCGATTACACGACAAGATTCAGCAACCTTTAAGGGTTAAGATGTGAAAATATGGACTAGTTGGCAACTCTGGAAGTTCCTTTTTTGATCCGTTTTTCAAGGTGATATGTCATAATTTTGATAAATGAGTCACGTTTGTGCGGTTTTCACGATAATTCACGAACGTGATTTTTCACAGAGAAACCGATTACCAGACAAGATTCAGCAACCTTAAAGGGTTAGGATGTGAATATATGGACAAGTTGGCAACTCTGGAAATTCCTTTTTTGAGCCGTTTTTCAAAGTGATATATCATAGTTTTGTTAAAAGAGTTACGTTTGTGCGGTTTTCACGATAATTCACAAACGTGATTTTTTACAGCGAAACCGATTACACGACAAGATTCAGCAACCTTGAAGGGTTAGGATGTGAATATATGGACAAGTTGGCAACTCTGGAAATTCCTTTTTTGATCCGTTTTTCAAAGTGATATGTCATAATTTTGATAAATGAGTCACGTTTGTGCGGTTTTCACGAACGTGATTTTTCACGGAGAATGTGATTACACGACAAGATTGAGCAACCTTTAAGGGTTAAGATGTGAAAATGTGGACAAGTTTGCAACTTTAGAAGTTCCTTTTTTGATCCGTTTTTCAAGGTGATATGTCATAATTTTGATAAATCAATAACGTTTGTGCGGTTTTCTCGGTAATTCACGAACGTGATTTTTCACAGAGAAACCGATTACACGACAAGATTCAGCAACCTTTAAGGGTTAAGATGTAAAAATATGGACAAGTTGGCAACTCTGGAAGTTCTTTTTTGATCCGTTTTTCAAGGTGATATGTCATAATTTTGATAAATGAGTCACGTTTGTGCGGTTTTCACGATAATTCACGAACGTGATTTTTCACGGAGAAACCGATTACACGACAAGATTCAAAATCCTTTATGGGTTAAGATGTGAAAATATGAACAAGTTGGCAACTCTGGAAGTTCCTTTTTTGATCCGTTTTTCAAGGTGATGTCATAATTTGTGCGGTTTTCACGAACGTGATTTTTCACAGAGAAACCGATAACACGACAAGATTCAGCAACCTTTAAGGGTTAAAATGTGAGAAACAGTTGTTCCTTTTTTGATATTGACAAGTTTGCAACTGTGGAAGTTCCTTTTTTGATCCGTTTTTCAAGGTGATATGTCATAATTTTGATAAATGAGTCACGTTTGTGCGGTTTTAACGTTAATTCGCGAACATGATTATTCACATAGAAACCGATTACTCGACAAGATGCAGCAACCTTTAAGGGATAAGATGTAAAAATGTGGACAAGTTGGCAGCTCTGGAAGTTCCTTTTTTTATCCGTTTTTCAAGGCGATATGTCATAATTTTGATAAATGAGTCACGTTTGTGCGGTTTTCACGATAATTCACGAACGTGATTTTTCACAGAGAAACCGATTACACGACAAGATTCAAAAACCTTTATGGCTTAAGATGTGAAAATATGAACAAGTTGGCAACTCTGGAAGTTCCTTTTTTGATCCGTTTTTCAAGGTGATGTCATAATTTTGATAAATGGGTCACGTTTGTGCGGTTTTCACGATAATTCACGTTTGTGCGGTTTTCACGAACGTGATTTTTCACAGAGAAACCGATAACACGACAAGATTCAGCAACCTTTAAGGGTTAAAATGTGAGAAACAGTTGTTCCTTTTTTGATATGGACAAGTTTGCAACTGTGGAAGTTCCTTTTTTGATCCGTTTTTCAAGGTGATATGTCATAATTTTGATAAATGAGTCACGTTTGTGCGGTTTTAACGTTAATTCGCGAACGTGATTATTCACATAGAAACCGATTACACGACAAGATGCAGCAACCTTTAAGGGATAAGATGTAAAAATGTGGACAAGTTGGCAGCTCTGGAAGTTCCTTTTTTTATCCGTTTTTCAAGGCGATATGTCATAATTTTGATAAATGAGTCACGTTTGTGCGATTTTCACGAACGTGATTATTCACATAGAAACCGATTACACGACACGATTCAGCAACCTTTAATGGTTAAGATGTGAAAATATGGACAAGTTGGCAACTCTGGAAGTTGCTTTTTTGATCCGTTTTTCAAGGTGATATGTCATAATTTTGATAAATGATTCACGTTTGTGCGGTTTTCACGATAATTAACGAACGAGATTTTTCACAGAGAAACCGACTACACGACAAGATTCAGCAACCTTTAAGGGTTATAATGTGAGAATATGGACAAGTTGTTCCTTTTTTTTTATGGACAAGTTGGCAACTCTGGAAGTTGCTATTTTGATCCGTTTTTCAAGGTGATATGTCTTAATTTTGATAAATGATTCACATTTGTGCGGTTTAAACTATAATTCACGAACGTGATTTTGCACAGAGAAACCGATTACACGACAAGATTCAGCAACCTTTAAGGGTTAAGATGTGAATATATGGACAAGTTGGCAACTCTGGAAGTACTTTTTGATCCGTTTTTCAAGGTGATATGTCATAATTTTGATAAATGAGTCAAGTTTGTGCGGTTTTCACGAGAAATGACGAACGTGATTTTTCACAGAGAAACCGATTACACGACAAGATTCAACAACCTTTAAGGGTTAGGATGTGAATATATGGACAAGTTGGCAACTCTGGAAGTACTTTTTGATCCGTTTTTCAAGGTGATATGTCATAATTTTGATAAATGAGTCAAGTTTGTGCGGTTTTCACGATAAATCACGAACGTGATTTTTCACAGAGAAACCGATTACACGACAAGATTCAGCAACCTTTAAGGGTTAAGATGTGAAAATATGGACAAGTTGGCAACTCTGGAAGTTCCTTTTTTGATCCGATTTTCAAGGTGATATGTCATAATTTTGATAAATGAGTCACGTTTGTGCGGTCTTCACGATAATTCACGAACGTGATTTTTCACAGAAAAACCGATTACTCGACAAGATTCAGCAACCTTTAAGGGTTAAGATGTGAAAATATGGACAAGTTGGCAACTCTGGAAGATCCTTTTTTGATCCAATTTTCAAGGTGATAAGTCATAATTTTGATAAATGAGTCACGTTTGTGCGGTTTTCACGATAAATCACCAACGTGATTTTTCACAGAGAAACCGATTACACGACAAGATTCAGCAACCTTTAAGGGTTAAGATGTGAAAATATGGACAAGGTGGCAACTCTGGAAGTTCCTTTTTTGATCTGATTTTCAAGGTGATATGTCATAATTTTGATAAATAGGTCACGTTTGTGCGGTCTTCACGATAATTCACGAACGTGATTTTTCACAGAAAAACCGATTACTCGACAAGATTCAGCAACCTTTAAGGGTTAAGATGTGAAAATATGGACAAGTTGGCAACTCTGGAAGTTCCTTTTTTGATCCAATTTTCAAGGTGATATGTCATAATTTTGATAAATGAGTCACGTTTGTGCGATTTTCACGAAAGTTATTTTTCACAGACAAAACCGATTACACGACAAGATTCAGCAACCCCTAAGGGTTAAGATGTAAAAATATGGACAAGTTTGTAACTCTGGAAGTTACTTTTTTGATCCGTTTTTCAAGGTGATATGTCATAATTTTGATAAATGAGTCAAGTTTGTGCGGTTTTCACGATAATTCACGAACGTGATTTTTCACAGAGAAACCGATTACACGACAAGATTCAGCAACCTTTAAGGGTTAAGATGTGAATATATGGACAAGTTGGCCACTCTGGAAGTACTTTTTGATCCGTTTTTCAAGGTGATATGTCATAATTTTGATAAATGAGTCAAGTTTGTGCGGTTTTCACGATAAATCACGAACGTGATTTTTCACAGAGAAACCGATTACACGACAAGATTCAGCAACCTTTAAGGGTTAAGATGTGAAAATATGGACAAGTTGGCAACTCTGGAAGTTCCTTTTTTGATCCAATTTTCAAGGTGATATGTCATAATTTTGATAAATGAGTCACGTTTGTGCGGTCTTCACGATAATTCACGAACGTGATTTTTCACAGAAAAACCGATTACTCGACAAGATTCAGCAACCTTTAAGGGTTAAGATGTGA
This sequence comes from Dryomyza anilis, assembly GCA_951804985.1. Lineage (NCBI taxonomy): Eukaryota > Metazoa > Arthropoda > Insecta > Diptera > Dryomyzidae > Dryomyza > Dryomyza anilis. Next base: position 22,839,224 of record OX638136.1, on the reverse strand, counting down.
AAATATGGACAAGTTGGCAACCCTGGAAGTTCCTTTTTTGATCCATTTTTCAAGGTGATAAGTCATAATTTTGATAAATGAGTCAAGTTTGTGCGGTTTTTACGATAATTTACGAACGTGATTTTTCACAGAGATACCGATTACACGACAAGATTCAGCAACCTTGAAGGGTTAGGATGTGAATATATGGACAAGTTGGCAACTCTGGAAGTTCCTTTTTTGATCCGTTTTTCAAGGTGATGTCATAATTTTGATAAATGGGTCACGTTTGTGCGATTTTCACGAAAGTTATTTTTCACAGAGAAACCGATTACACAACAAGATTCAGCAACATTTAAGGGTTAAGATGTAAAAATATGGACAAGTTGGCATTTCTGGAAGTTCCTTTTTTAATCCGTTTTTCAAGGTGATATGTCATAATTTTGATAAATGAGTGCCGTTTGTGCGGTTTTTACGAATGTGATTTTTCACAGTGAAACCGATTACACGACAAGATTCAGCAACCTTTAAGGGTTAAGATGTGAATATATGGACAAGTTGGCAACTCTGGAAGTACTTTTTGATCCGTTTTTCAAGGTGATATGTCATAATTTTGATAAATGAGTCAAGTTTGTGCGGTTTTCACGAGAAATGACGAACGTGATTTTTCACAGAGAAACCGATTACACGACAAGATTCAGCAACCTTTAAGGGTTAAGATGTAAAAATATGGACTACTTGGAAACTGTGGAAGTTCCTTTTTTGATCCGTTTTTCAAGGTGATATGTCATAATTTTGATAAATGAGTCACGTTTGTGCGGTTTTCACGATAATTCACGAACGTGATTTTTCACAGAGAAACCGATTACCAGACAAGATTCAGCAACCTTAAAGGGTTAGGATGTGAATATATGGACAAGTTGGCAACTCTGGAAATTCCTTTTTTGATCCGTTTTTCAAAGTGATATGTCATAATTTTGTTAAAAGAGTCACGTTTGTGCGGTTTTCACGATAATTCACAAACGTGATTTTTTACAGCGAAACCGATTACACGACAAGATTCAGCAACCTTGAAGGGTTAGGATGTGAATATATGGACAAGTTGGCAACTCTGGAAATTCCTTTTTTGATCCGTTTTTCAAAGTGATATGTCATAATTTTGATAAATGAGTCACGTTTGTGCGGTTTTCACGAACGTGATTTTTCACAGAGAATGTGATTACACGACAAGATTCAGCAACCTTTAAGGGTTAAGATGTGAAAATATGGACAAGTTTGCAACTTTAGAAGTTCCTTTTTTGATCCGTTTTTCAAGGTGATATGTCATAATTTTGATAAATCAATAACGTTTGTGCGGTTTTCTCGGTAATTCACGAACGTGATTTTTCACAGAGAAACCGATTACACGACAAGATTCAGCAACCTTTAAGGGTTAAGATGTAAAAATATGGACAAGTTGGCAACTCTGGAAGTTCTTTTTTGATCCGTTTTTCAAGGTGATATGTCATAATTTTGATAAATGAGTTACGTTTGTGCGGTTTTCACGATAATTCACGAACGTGATTTTTCACAGAGAAACCGATTACACGACAAGATTCAAAAACCTTTATGGGTTAAGATGTGAAAATATGAACAAGTTGGCCACTCTGGAAGTTCCTTTTTTGATCCGTTTTTCAAGGTGATGTCATAATTTTGATAAATGGGTCACGTTTGTGCGGTTTTCACGATAATTCACGTTTGTGCGATTTTCACGAAAGTTATTTTTCACAGACAAAACCGATTACACGACAAGATTCAGCAACCCCTAAGGGTTAAGATGTAAAAATATGGACAAGTTGGTAACTCTGGAAGTTACTTTTTTGATCCGTTTTTCAAGGTGATATGTCATAATTTTGATAAATAAGTCACGTTTGTGCGGTTTTCACGATAATTCACGAACGTGATTTTTCACAGAGAAACCGATTACACGACAAGATTCAGCAACCTTTAAGGGTTAAGATATGAATATATGGACAAGTTGGCCACTCTGGAAGTACTTTTTGATCCGTTTTTCAAGGTGATATGTCATAATTTTGATAAATGAGTCAAGTTTGTGCGGTTTTCACGATAAATCACGAACGTGATTTTTCACAGAGAAACCGATTACACGACAAGATTCAGCAACCTTTAAGGGTTAAGATGTGAAAATATGGACAAGTTGGCAACTCTGGAAGTTTCTTTTTTGATCCGTTTTTCAAGGTGATGTCATAATTTTGATAAATGGGTCACGTTTGTGCGGTTTTCACGATAATTCACGTTTGTGCGGTTTTCACGAACGTGATTTTTCACAGAGAAACCGATAACACGACAAGATTCAGCAACCTTTAAGGGTTAAAATGTGAGAAACAGTTGTTCCTTTTTTGATATTGACAAGTTTGCAACTGTGGAAGTTCCTTTTTTGATCCGTTTTTCAAGGTGATATGTCATAATTTTGATAAATGAGTCACGTTTGTGCGGTTTTAACGTTAATTCGCGAACGTGATTATTCACATAGAAACCGATTACACGACAAGATGCAGCAACCTTTAAGGGATAAGATGTAAAAATGTGGACAAGTTGGCAGCTCTGGAAGTTCCTTTTTTTATCCGTTTTTCAAGGCGATATGTCATAATTTTGATAAATGAGTCACGTTTGCGCGGTTTTCACGATAATTCACGAACGTGATTTTTCACAGAGAAACCAATTACACGACAAGATTCAAAAACCTTTCTGGCTTAAGATGTGAAAATATGAACAAGTTGGCAACTCTGGAAGTTCCTTTTTTGATCCGTTTTTCAAGGTGATGTCATAATTTTGATAAATGGGTCACGTTTGTGCGGTTTTCACGATAATTCACGTTTGTGCGGTTTTCACGAACGTGATTTTTCACAGAGAAACCGATAACACGACAAGATTCAGCAACCTTTAAGGGTTAAAATGTGAGAAACAGTTGTTCCTTTTTTGATATGGACAAGGTGGCAACTCTGGAAGTTCCTTTTTTGATCCGATTTTCAAGGTGATATGTCATAATTTTGATAAATAGGTCACGTTTGTGCGGTCTTCACGATAATTCACGAACGTGATTTTTCACAGAGAAACCGATAACACGACAAGATTCAGCAACCTTTAAGGGTTAAGATGTGAAAATATGGACAAGTTGGCAACTCTGGAAGTTCCTTTTTTGATCCAATTTTCAAGGTGATATGTCATAATTTTGATAAATGAGTCAAGTTTGTGCGGTTTTCACGATAAATCACGAACGTGATTTTTCACAGAGAAACCGATAACACGACAAGATTTAGCAACCTTTAAGGGTTAAGATGTGAAAATATGGACAAGGTGGCAACTCTGGAAGTTCCTTTTTTGATCCGATTTTCAAGGTGATAAGTCATAATTTTGATAAATAGGTCACGTTTGTGCGATTTTCACGAAAGTTATTTTTCACAGACAAAACCGATTACACGACAAGATTCAGCAACCCCTAAGGGTTAAGATGTAAAAATATGGACAAGTTGGTAACTCTGGAAGTTACTTTTTTGATCCGTTTTTCAAGGTGATATGTCATAATTTTGATAAAAAAGTCACGTTTGTGCGGTTTTCACGATAATTCACGAACGTGATTTTTCACAGAGAAACCGATTACACGACAAGATTCAGCAACCTTTAAGGGTTAAGATGTGAAAATATGGACAAGTTGGCAACTCTGGAAGTTCCTTTTTTGATCCAATTTTCAAGGTGATATGTCATAATTTTGATAAATGAGTCACGTTTGTGCGGTCTTCACGATAATTCACGAACGTGATTTTTCACAGAAAAACCGATTACTCGACAAGATTCAGCAACCTTTAAGGGTTAAGATGTGAAAATATGGACAAGTTGGCAACTCTGGAAGTTCCTTTTTTGATCCATTTTTCAAGGTGATAAGTCATAATTTTGATAAATGAGTCAAGTTTGTGCGGTTTTTACGATAATTTACGAATTTGATTTTTCACAGAGATACCGATTACACGACAAGATTCAGCAACCTTGAAGGGTTAGGATGTGAATATATGGACAAGTTGGCAACTCTGGAAGTTCCTTTTTTGATCCGTTTTTCAAGGTGATATGTCATAATTTTGATAAATGAGTCACGTTTGTGCGGTTTTCACGATAATTCACGAATGTGATTTTTCACAGAGAAACCAATTATACGACAAGATTCAAAAACCTTTACGGGTTAAGATGTGAAAATATGAACAAGTTGGCAACTCTGGAAGTTCCTTTTTTGATCCGTTTTTCAAGGTGATGTCATAATTTTGATAAATGGGTCACGTTTGTGCGATTTTCACGAAAGTTATTTTTCACAGAGAAACCGATTACACAACAAGATTCAGCAACATTTAAGGGTTAAGATGTGAAAATATGGACAAGTTGGCATTTCTGGAAGTTCCTTTTTTAATCCGTTTTTCAAGGTGATATGTCATAATTTTGATAAATGAGTGCCGTTTGTGCGGTTTTTACGAATGTGATTTTTCACAGAGAAACCGATTACACGACAAGATTCAGCAACCTTTAAGGGTTAAGATGTGAATATATGGACAAGTTGGCAACTCTGGAAGTACTTTTTGATCCGTTTTTCAAGGTGATATGTCATAATTTTGATAAATGAGTCAAGTTTGTGCGGTTTTCACGAGAAATGACGAACGTGATTTTTCACAGAGAAACCGATTACACGACAAGATTCAGCAACCTTTAAGGGTTAAGATGTAAAAATATGGACTAGTTGGCAACTCTGGAAGTTCCTTTTTTGATCCGTTTTTCAAGGTGATTTGTCAAAATTTTGATAAATGAGTCACGTTTGTGCGGTTTTCACGATAATTCACGAACGTGATTTTTCACAGAGAAACCGATTACCAGACAAGATTCAGCAACCTTAAAGGGTTAGGATGTGAATATATGGACAAGTTGGCAACTCTGGAAATTCCTTTTTTGATCCGTTTTTCAAAGTGATATGTCATAATTTTGTTAAAAGAGTCCCGTTTGTGCGGTTTTCACGATAATTCACAAACGTGATTTTTTACAGCGAAACCGATTACACGACAAGATTCAGCAACCTTGAAGGGTTAGGATGTGAATATATGGATAAGTTGGCAACTCTGGAAATTCCTTTGTTGATCCGTTTTTCAAAGTGATATGTCATAATTTTGATAAATGAGTCACGTTTGTGCGGTTTTCACGAACGTGATTTTTCACAGAGAATGTGATTACACGACAAGATTCAGCAACCTTTAAGGGTTAAGATGTGAAAATATGGACAAGTTTGCAACTTTAGAAGTTCCTTTTTTGATCCGTTTTTCAAGGTGATATGTCATAATTTTGATAAATCAATAACGTTTGTGCGGTTTTCTCGGTAATTCACGAACGTGATTTTTCACAGAGAAACCGATTACACGACAAGATTCAGCAACCTTTAAGGGTTAAGATGTAAAAATATGGACAAGTTGGCAACTCTGGAAGTTCTTTTTTGATCCGTTTTTCAAGGTGATATGTCATAATTTTGATAAATGAGTTACGTTTGTGCGGTTTTCACGATAATTCACGAACGTGATTTTTCACAGAGAAACCGATTACACGACAAGATTCAAAAACCTTTATGGGTTAAGATGTGAAAATATGAACAAGTTGGCAACTCTGGAAGTTCCTTTTTTGATCCGTTTTTCAAGGTGATGTCATAATTTTGATAAATGGGTCACGTTTGTGCGGTTTTCACGATAATTCACGTTTGTGCGGTTTTCACGAACGTGATTTTTCACAGAGAAACCGATAACACGACAAGATTCAGCAACCTTTAAGGGTTAAAATGTGAGAAACAGTTGTTCCTTTTTTGATATTGACAAGTTTGCAACTGTGGAAGTTCCTTTTTTGATCCGTTTTTCAAGGTGATATGTCATAATTTTGATAAATGAGTCACGTTTGTGCGGTTTTAACGTTAATTCGCGAACGTGATTATTCACATAGAAACCGATTACACGACAAGATGCAGCAACCTTTAAGGGATAAGATGTAAAAATGTGGACAAGTTGGCAGCTCTGGAAGTTCCTTTTTTTATCCGTTTTTCAAGGCGATATGTCATAATTTTGATAAATGAGTCACGTTTGCGCGGTTTTCACGATAATTCACGAACGTGATTTTTCACAGAGAAACCAATTACACGACAAGATTCAAAAACCTTTATGGCTTAAGATGTGAAAATATGAACAAGTTGGCAACTCTGGAAGTTCCTTTTTTGATCCGTTTTTCAAGGTGATGTCATAATTTTGATAAATGGGTCACGTTTGTGCGGTTTTCACGAACGTGATTTTTCACAGAGAAACCGATAACACGACAAGATTCAGCAACCTTTAAGGGTTAAAATGTGAGAAACAGTTGTTCCTTTTTTGATATGGACAAGTTTGCAACTGTGGAAGTTCCTTTTTTGATCCGTTTTTCAAGGTGATGTCATAATTTTGATAAATGGGTCACGTTTGTGCGGTTTTCACGATAATTCACGTTTGTGCGATTTTCACGAACGTGATTATTCACATAGAAACCGATTACACGACACGATTCAGCAACCTTTGATGGTTAAGATGTGAAAATATGGATAAGTTGGCAACTCTGGAAGTTGCTTTTTTGATCCGTTTTTCAAGGTGATATGTCATAATTTTGATAAATGATTCACGTTTGTGCGGTTTTCACGATAATTAACGAACGAGATTTTTCACAGAGAAACCGACTACACGACAAGATTCAGCAACCTTTAAGGGTTAAAATGTGAGAATATGGACAAGTTGTTCCTTTTTTTATGGACAAGTTGGCAACTCTGGAAGTTGCTTTTTTGATCCGTTTTTCAAGGTGATATGTCATAATTTTGATAAATGATTCACATTTGTGCGGTTTAAACGATAATTCACGAACGTGATTTTGCACAGAGAAACCGATTACACGACAAGATTCAGCAACCTTTAAGGGTTAAGATGTGAATATATGGACAAGTTGGCAACTCTGGAAGTACTTTTTGATCCGTTTTTCAAGGTGATATGTCATAATTTTGATAAATGAGTCAAGTTTGTGCGGTTTTCACGAGAAATGACGAACGTGATTTTTCACAGAGAAACCGATTACACGACAAGATTCAACAACCTTTAAGGGTTAAGATGTGAATATATGGACAAGTTGGCAACTCTGGAAGTACTTTTTGATCCGTTTTTCAAGGTGATATGTCATAATTTTGATAAATGAGTCAAGTTTGTGCGGTTTTCACGATAAATCACGAACGTGATTTTTCACAGAGAAACCGATTACACGACAAGATTCAGCAACCTTTAAGGGTTAAGATGTGAAAATATGGACAAGTTTGCAACTTTAGAAGTTCCTTTTTTGATCCGTTTTTCAAGGTGATATGTCATAATTTTGATAAATCAATAACGTTTGTGCGGTTTTCTCGGTAATTCACGAACGTGATTTTTCACAGAGAAACCGATTACACGACAAGATTCAGCAACCTTTAAGGGTTAAGATGTAAAAATATGGACAAGTTGGCAACTCTGGAAGTTCTTTTTTGATCCGTTTTTCAAGGTGATATGTCATAATTTTGATAAATGAGTTACGTTTGTGCGGTTTTCACGATAAATCACCAACGTGATTTTTCACAGAGAAACCGATTACACGACAAGATTCAGCAACCTTTAAGGGTTAAGATGTGAAAATATGGACAAGGTGGCAACTCTGGAAGTTCCTTTTTTGATCCGATTTTCAAGGTGATATGTCATAATTTTGATAAATAGGTCACGTTTGTGCGATTTTCACGAAAGTTATTTTTCACAGACAAAACCGATTACACGATAAGATTCAGCAACCCTTAAGGGTTAAGATGTAAAAATATGGACAAGTTAGTAACTCTGGAAGTTACTTTTTTGATCCGTTTTTCAAGGTGATATGTCATAATTTTGATAAATGAGTCACGTTTGTGCGGTTTTCACGATAATTCACGAACGTGATTTTTCACAGAGAAACCAATTACACGACAAGATTCAAAAACCTTTACGGGTTAAGATGTGAAAATATGAACAAGTTGGCAACTCTGGAAGTTCCTTTTTTTATCCGTTTTTCAAGGTGATGTCATAATTTTGATAAATGGGTCACGTTTGTGCGATTTTCACGAAAGTTATTTTTCACAGAGAAACCGATTACACGACAAGATTCAGCAACCTTTAAGGGTTAAGATGTGAAAATATGGACAAGGTGGCAACTCTGGAAGTTCCTTTTTTGATCCGATTTTCAAGGTGATATGTCATAATTTTGATAAATAGGTCACGTTTGTGCGATTTTCACGAAAGTTATTTTTCACAGACAAAACCGATTACACGATAAGATTCAGCAACCCTTAAGGGTTAAGATGTAAAAATATGGACAAGTTAGTAACTCTGGAAGTTACTTTTTTGATCCGTTTTTCAAGGTGATATGTCATAATTTTGATAAATGAGTCACGTTTGTGCGGTTTTCACGATAATTCACGAACGTGATTTTTCACAGAGAAACCAATTACACGACAAGATTCAAAAACCTTTACGGGTTAAGATGTGAAAATATGAACAAGTTGGCAACTCTGGAAGTTCCTTTTTTTATCCGTTTTTCAAGGTGATGTCATAATTTTGATAAATGGGTCACGTTTGTGCGATTTTCACGAAAGTTATTTTTCACAGAGAAACCGATTACACGACAAGATTCAGCAACATTTAAGGGTTAAGATGTGAAAATATGGACAAGTTGGCATTTCTGGAAGTTCCTTTTTTAATCCGTTTTTCAAGGTGATATGTCATAATTTTGATAAATGAGTGCCGTTTGTGCGGTTTTTACGAATGTGATTTTTCACAGAGAAACCGATTACACGACAAGACTCAGCAACCTTTAAGGGTTAAGATGTGAATATATGGACAAGTTGGCAACTCTGGAAGTACTTTTTGATCCGTTTTTCAAGGTGATATGTCATAATTTTGATAAATGAGTCAAGTTTGTGCGGTTTTCACGAGAAATGACGAACGTGATTTTTCACAGAGAAACCGATTACACGACAAGATTCAGCAACCTTTAAGGGTTAAGATGTGAAAATATGGACTAGTTGGCAACTCTGGAAGTTCCTTTTTTGATCCGTTTTTCAAGGTGATATGTCATAATTTTGATAAATGAGTCACGTTTGTGCGGTTTTCACGATAATTCACGAACGTGATTTTTCACAGAGAAACCGATTACCAGACAAGATTCAGCAACCTTAAAGGGTTAGGATGTGAATATATGGACAAGTTGGCAACTCTGGAAATTCCTTTTTTGATCCGTTTTTCAAAGTGATATGTCATAGTTTTGTTAAAAGAGTCACGTTTGTGCGGTTTTCACGATAATTCACAAACGTGATTTTTTACAGCGAAACCGATTACACGACAAGATTCAGCAACCTTGAAGGGGTAGGATGTGAATATATGGACAAATTGGCAACTCTGGAAATTCCTTTTTTGATCCGTTTTTCAAAGTGATATGTCATAATTTTGATAAATGAGTCACGTTTGTCCGGTTTTCACGAACGTGATTTTTCACGGAGAATGTGATTACACGACAAGATTGAGCAACCTTTAAGGGTTAAGATGTGAAAATGTGGACAAGTTTGCAACTTTAGAAGTTCCTTTTTTGATCCGTTTTTCAAGGTGATATGTCATAATTTTGATAAATCAATAACGTTTGTGCGGTTTTCTCGGTAATTCACGAACGTGATTTTTCACAGAGAAACCGATTACACGACAAGATTCAGCAACCTTTAAGGGTTAAGATGTAAAAATATGGACAAGTTGGCAACTCTGGAAGTTCTTTTTTGATCCGTTTTTCAAGGTGATATGTCATAATTTTGATAAATGAGTCACGTTTGTGCGGTTTTCACGATAATTCACGAACGTGATTTTTCACAGAGAAACCGATTACACGACAAGATTCAAAAACCTTTATGGGTTAAGATGTGAAAATATGAACAAGTTGGCAACTCTGGAAGTTCCTTTTTTGATCCGTTTTTCAAGGTGATGTCATAATTTTGATAAATGGGTCACGTTTGTGCGGTTTTCACGATAATTCACGTTTGTGCGGTTTTCACGAACGTGATTTTTCACAGAGAAACCGATAACACGACAAGATTCAGCAACCTTTAAGGGTTAAAATGTGAGAAACAGTTGTTCCTTTTTTGATATTGACAAGTTTGCAACTGTGGAAGTTCCTTTTTTGATCCGTTTTTCAAGGTGATATGTCATAATTTTGATAAATGAGTCACGTTTGTGCGGTTTTAACGTTAATTCGCGAACATGATTATTCACATAGAAACCGATTACTCGACAAGATGCAGCAACCTTTAAGGGATAAGATGTAAAAATGTGGACAAGTTGGCAGCGCTGGAAGTTCCTTTTTTTATCCGTTTTTCAAGGCGATATGTCATAATTTTGATAAATGAGTCACGTTTGTGCGATTTTCACGAACGTGATTATTCACATAGAAACCGATTACACGACACGATTCAGCAACCTTTAATGGTTAAGATGTGAAAATATGGACAAGTTGGCAACTCTGGAAGTTGCTTTTTTGATCCGTTTTTCAAGGTGATATGTCATAATTTTGATAAATGATTCACGTTTGTGCGGTTTTCACGATAATTAACGAACGAGATTTTTCACAGAGAAACCGACTACACGACAAGATTCAGCAACCTTTAAGGGTTAAAATGTGAGAATATGGACAAGTTGTTCCTTTTTTTATGGACAAGTTGGCAACTCTGGAAGTTGCTTTTTTGATCCGTTTTTTCAAGGTGATATGTCATAATTTTGATAAATGATTCACATTTGTGCGGTTTAAACGATAATTCACGAACGTGATTTTGCACAGAGAAACCGATTACACGACAAGATTCAGCAACCTTTAAGGGTTAAGATGTGAATATATGGACAAGTTGGCAACTCTGGAAGTACTTTTTGATCCGTTTTTCAAGGTGATATGTCATAATTTTGATAAATGAGTCAAGTTTGTGCGGTTTTCACGAGAAATGACGAACGTGATTTTTCACAGAGAAACCGATTACACGACAAGATTCAACAACCTTTACGGGTTAAGATGTGAATATATGGACAAGTTGGCAACTCTGGAAGTACTTTTTGATCCGTTTTTCAAGGTGATATGTCATAATTTTGATAAATGAGTCAAGTTTGTGCGGTTTTCACGATAAATCACGAACGTGATTTTTCACAGAGAAACCGATTACACGACAAGATTCAGCAACCTTTAAGGGTTAAGATGTGAAAATATGGACAAGTTGGCAACTCTGGAAGTTCCTTTTTTGATCCGATTTTCAAGGTGATATGTCATAATTTTGATAAATGAGTCACGTTTGTGCGGTCTTCACGATAATTCACGAACGTGATTTTTCACAGAAAAACCGATTACTCGACAAGATTCAGCAACCTTTAAGGGTTAAGATGTGAAAATATGGACAAGTTGGCAACTCTGGAAGATCCTTTTTTGATCCGTTTTTCAAGGTGATAAGTCATAATTTTGATAAATGAGTCACGTTTGTGCGGTTTTCACGATAAATCACCAACGTGATTTTTCACAGAGAAACCGATTACACGACAAGATTCAGCAACCTTTAAGGGTTAAGATGTGAAAATATGGACAAGGTGGCAACTCTGGAAGTTCCTTTTTTGATCCGATTTTCAAGGTGATATGTCATAATTTTGATAAATAGGTCACGTTTGTGCGATTTTCACGAAAGTTATTTTTCACAGACAAAACTGATTACACGATAAGATTCAGCAACCCTTAAGGGTTAAGATGTAAAAATATGGACAAGTTAGTAACTCTGGAAGTTACTTTTTTGATCCGTTTTTCAAGGTGATATGTCATAATTTTGATAAATGAGTCACGTTTGTGCGGTTTTCACGATAATTCACGAACGTGATTTTTCACAGAGAAACCAATTACACGACAAGATTCAAAAACCTTTACGGGTTAAGATGTGAAAATATGAACAAGTTGGCAACTCTGGAAGTTCCTTTTTTGATCCGTTTTTCAAGGTGATGTCATAATTTTGATAAATGGGTCACGTTTGTGCGATTTTCACGAAAGTTATTTTTCACAGAGAAACCGATTACACGACAAGATTCAGCAACATTTAAGGGTTAAGATGTGAAAATATGGACAAGTTGGCATTTCTGGAAGTTCCTTTTTTAATCCGTTTTTCAAGGTGATATGTCATAATTTTGATAAATGAGTGCCGTTTGTGCGGTTTTTACGAATGTGATTTTTCACAGAGAAACCGATTACACGACAAGACTCAGCAACCTTTAAGGGTTAAGATGTGAATATATGGACAAGTTGGCAACTCTGGAAGTACTTTTTGATCCGTTTTTCAAGGTGATATGTCATAATTTTGATAAATGAGTCAAGTTTGTGCGGTTTTCACGAGAAATGACGAACGTGATTTTTCACAGAGAAACCGATTACACGACAAGATTCAGCAACCTTTAAGGGTTAAGATGTGAAAATATGGACTAGTTGGCAACTCTGGAAGTTCCTTTTTTGATCCGTTTTTCAAGGTGATATGTCATAATTTTGATAAATGAGTCACGTTTGTGCGGTTTTCACGATAATTCACGAACGTGATTTTTCACAGAGAAACCGATTACCAGACAAGATTCAGCAACCTTAAAGGGTTAGGATGTGAATATATGGACAAGTTGGCAACTCTGGAAATTCCTTTTTTGATCCGTTTTTCAAAGTGATATGTCATAGTTTTGTTAAAAGAGTCACGTTTGTGCGGTTTTCACGATAATTCACAAACGTGATTTTTTACAGCGAAACCGATTACACGACAAGATTCAGCAACCTTGAAGGGTTAGGATGTGAATATATGGACAAATTGGCAACTCTGGAAATTCCTTTTTTGATCCGTTTTTCAAAGTGATATGTCATAATTTTGATAAATGAGTCACGTTTGTGCGGTTTTCACGAACGTGATTTTTCACGGAGAATGTGATTACACGACAAGATTGAGCAACCTTTAAGGGTTAAGATGTGAAAATGTGGACAAGTTTGCAACTTTAGAAGTTCCTTTTTTGATCCGTTTTTCAAGGTGATATGTCATAATTTTGATAAATAAATAACGTTTGTGCGGTTTTCTCGGTAATTCACGAACGTGATTTTTCACAGAGAAACCGATTACACGACAAGATTCAGCAACCTTTAAGGGTTAAGATGTAAAAATATGGACAAGTTGGCAACTCTGGAAGTTCTTTTTTGATCCGTTTTTCAAGGTGATATGTAATAATTTTGATAAATGAGTCACGTTTGTGCGGTTTTCACGATAATTTACGAACGTGATTTTTCACAGAGAAACCGATTACACGACAAGATTCAAAAACCTTTATGGGTTAAGATGTGAAAATATGAACAAGTTGGCAACTCTGGAAGTTCCTTTTTTGATCCGTTTTTCAAGGTGATGTCATAATTTTGATAAATGGGTCACGTTTGTGCGGTTTTCACGATAATTCACGTTTGTGCGGTTTTCACGAACGTGATTTTTCACAGAGAAACCGATAACACGACAAGATTCAGCAACCTTTAAGGGTTAAAATGTGAGAAACAGTTGTTCCTTTTTTGATATTGACAAGTTTGCAACTGTGGAAGTTCCTTTTTTGATCCGTTTTTCAAGGTGATATGTCATAATTTTGATAAATGAGTCACGTTTGTGCGGTTTTAACGTTAATTCGCGAACATGATTATTCACATAGAAACCGATTACTCGACAAGATGCAGCAACCTTTAAGGGATAAGATGTAAAAATGTGGACAAGTTGGCAGCTCTGGAAGTTCCTTTTTTTATCCGTTTTTCAAGGCGATATGTCATAATTTTGATAAATGAGTCACGTTTGTGCGATTTTCACGAACGTGATTATTCACATAGAAACCGATTACACGACACGATTCAGCAACCTTTAATGGTTAAGATGTGAAAATATGGACAAGTTGGCAACTCTGGAAGTTGCTTTTTTGATCCGTTTTTCAAGGTGATATGTCATAATTTTGATAAATGATTCACGTTTGTGCGGTTTTCACGATAATTAACGAACGAGATTTTTCACAGAGAAACCGACTACACGACAAGATTCAGCAACCTTTAAGGGTTAAAATGTGAGAATATGGACAAGTTGTTCCTTTTTTTATGGACAAGTTGGCAACTCTGGAAGTTGCTTTTTTGATCCGTTTTTCAAGGTGATATGTCATAATTTTGATAAATGATTCACATTTGTGCGGTTTAAACGATAATTCACGAACGTGATTTTGCACAGAGAAACCGATTACACGACAAGATTCAGCAACCTTTAAGGGTTAAGATGTGAATATATGGACAAGTTGGCAACTCTGGAAGTACTTTTTGATCCGTTTTTCAAGGTGATATGTCATAATTTTGATAAATGAGTCAAGTTTGTGCGGTTTTCACGAGAAATGACGAACGTGATTTTTCACAGAGAAACCGATTACACGACAAGATTCAACAACCTTTAAGGGTTAAGATGTGAATATATGGACAAGTTGGCAACTCTGGAAGTACTTTTCGATCCGTTTTTCAAGGTGATATGTCATAATTTTGATAAATGAGTCAAGTTTGTGCGGTTTTCACGATAAATCACGAACGTGATTTTTCACAGAGAAACCGATTACACGACAAGATTCAGCAACCTTTAAGGGTTAAGATGTGAAAATATGGACAAGTTGGCAACTCTGGAAGTTCCTTTTTTGATCCGATTTTCAAGGTGATATGTCATAATTTTGATAAATGAGTCACGTTTGTGCGGTCTTCACGATAATTCACGAACGTGATTTTTCACAGAAAAACCGATTACTCGACAAGATTCAGCAACCTTTAAGGGTTAAGATGTGAAAATATGGACAAGTTGGCAACTCTGGAAGATCCTTTTTTGATCCGTTTTTCAAGGTGATAAGTCATAATTTTGATAAATGAGTCACGTTTGTGCGGTTTTCACGATAAATCACCAACGTGATTTTTCACAGAGAAACCGATTACACGACAAGATTCAGCAACCTTTAAGGGTTAAGATGTGAAAATATGGACAAGGTGGCAACTCTGGAAGTTCCTTTTTTGATCCGATTTTCAAGGTGATATGTCATAATTTTGATAAATAGGTCACGTTTGTGCGATTTTCACGAAAGTTATTTTTCACAGACAAAACCGATTACACGATAAGATTCAGCAACCCTTAAGGGTTAAGATGTAAAAATATGGACAAGTTAGTAACTCTGGAAGTTACTTTTTTGATCCGTTTTTCAAGGTGATATGTCATAATTTTGATAAATGAGTCACGTTTGTGCGGTTTTCACGATAATTCACGAACGTGATTTTTCACAGAGAAACCAATTACACGACAAGATTCAAAAACCTTTACGGGTTAAGATGTGAAAATATGAACAAGTTGGCAACTCTGGAAGTTCTTTTTTTGATCCGTTTTTCAAGGTGATGTCATAATTTTGATAAATGGGTCACGTTTGTGCGATTTTCACGAAAGTTATTTTTCACAGAGAAACCGATTACACGACAAGATTCAGCAACATTTAAGGGTTAAGATGTGAAAATATGGACAAGTTGGCATTTCTGGAAGTTCCTTTTTTAATCCGTTTTTCAAGGTGATATGTCATAATTTTGATAAATGAGTGCCGTTTGTGCGGTTTTTACGAATGTGATTTTTCACAGAGAAACCGATTACACGACAAGACTCAGCAACCTTTAAGGGTTAAGATGTGAATATATGGACAAGTTGGCAACTCTGGAAGTACTTTTTGATCCGTTTTTCAAGGTGATATGTCATAATTTTGATAAATGAGTCAAGTTTGTGCGGTTTTCACGAGAAATGACGAACGTGATTTTTCACAGAGAAACCGATTACACGACAAGATTCAGCAACCTTTAAGGGTTAAGATGTGAAAATATGGACTAGTTGGCAACTCTGGAAGTTCCTTTTTTGATCCGTTTTTCAAGGTGATATGTCATAATTTTGATAAATGAGTCACGTTTGTGCGGTTTTCACGATAATTCACGAACGTGATTTTTCACAGAGAAACCGATTACCAGACAAGATTCAGCAACCTTAAAGGGTTAGGATGTGAATATATGGACAAGTTGGCAACTCTGGAAATTCCTTTTTTGATCCGTTTTTCAAAGTGATATGTCATAGTTTTGTTAAAAGAGTCACGTTTGTGCGGTTTTCACGATAATTCACAAACGTGATTTTTTACAGCGAAACCGATTACACGACAAGATTCAGCAACCTTGAAGGGTTAGGATGTGAATATATGGACAAATTGGCAACTCTGGAAATTCCTTTTTTGATCCGTTTTTCAAAGTGATATGTCATAATTTTGATAAATGAGTCACGTTTGTGCGGTTTTCACGAACGTGATTTTTCACGGAGAATGTGATTACACGACAAGATTGAGCAACCTTTAAGGGTTAAGATGTGAAAATGTGGACAAGTTTGCAACTTTAGAAGTTCCTTTTTTGATCCGTTTTTCAAGGTGATATGTCATAATTTTGATAAATCAATAACGTTTGTGCGGTTTTCTCGGTAATTCACGAACGTGATTTTTCACAGAGAAACCGATTACACGACAAGATTCAGCAACCTTTAAGGGTTAAGATGTAAAAATATGGACAAGTTGGCAACTCTGGAAGTTCTTTTTTGATCCGTTTTTCAAGGTGATATGTCATAATTTTGATAAATGAGTCACGTTTGTGCGGTTTTCACGATAATTCACGAACGTGATTTTTCACAGAGAAACCGATTACACGACAAGATTCAGAAACCTTTATGGGTTAAGATGTGAAAATATGAACAAGTTGGCAACTCTGGAAGTTCCTTTTTTGATCCGTTTTTCAAGGTGATGTCATAATTTTGATAAATGGGTCACGTTTGTGCGGTTTTCACGATAATTCACGTTTGTGCGGTTTTCACGAACGTGATTTTTCACAGAGAAACCGATAACACGACAAGATTCAGCAACCTTTAAGGGTTAAAATGTGAGAAACAGTTGTTCCTTTTTTGATATTGACAAGTTTGCAACTGTGGAAGTTCCTTTTTTGATCCGTTTTTCAAGGTGATATGTCATAATTTTGATAAATGAGTCACGTTTGTGCGGTTTTAACGTTAATTCGCGAACATGATTATTCACATAGAAACCGATTACTCGACAAGATGCAGCAACCTTTAAGGGTTAAGATGTGAAAATATGGACAAGTTGGCAACTCTGGAAGTTCCTTTTTTGATCCATTTTTCAAGGTGATAAGTCATAATTTTGATAAATGAGTCAAGTTTGTGCGGTTTTTACGATAATTTACGAACGTGATTTTTCACAGAGATACCGATTACACGACAAGATTCAGCAACCTTGAAGGGTTAGGATGTGAATATATGGACAAGTTGGCAACTCTGGAAGTTCCTTTTTTGATCCGTTTTTCAAGGTGATATGTCATAATTTTGATAAATGAGTCACGTTTGTGCGGTTTTCACGATAATTCACGAATGTGATTTTTCACAGAGAAACCAATTATACGACAAGATTCAAAAACCTTTACGGGTTAAGATGTGAAAATATGAACAAGTTGGCAACTCTGGAAGTTCCTTTTTTGATCCGTTTTTCAAGGTGATGTCATAATTTTGATAAATGGGTCACGTTTGTGCGATTTTCACGAAAGTTATTTTTCACAGAGAAACCGATTACACAACAAGATTCAGCAACATTTAAGGGTTAAGATGTGAAAATATGGACAAGTTGGCATTTCTGGAAGTTCCTTTTTTAATCCGTTTTTCAAGGTGATATGTCATAATTTTGATAAATGAGTGCCGTTTGTGCGGTTTTTACGAATGTGATTTTTCACAGAGAAACCGATTACACGACAAGATTCAGCAACCTTTAAGGGTTAAGATGTGAATATATGGACAAGTTGGCAACTCTGGAAGTACTTTTTGATCCGTTTTTCAAGGTGATATGTCATAATTTTGATAAATGAGTCAAGTTTGTGCGGTTTTCACGAGAAATGACGAACGTGATTTTTCACAGAGAAACCGATTACACGACAAGATTCAGCAACCTTTAAGGGTTAAGATGTAAAAATATGGACTAGTTGGCAACTCTGGAAGTTCCTTTTTTGATCCGTTTTTCAAGGTGATATGTCATAATTTTGATAAATGAGTCACGTTTGTGCGGTTTTCACGATAATTCACGAACGTGATTTTTCACAGAGAAACCGATTACCAGACAAGATTCAGCAACCTTAAAGGGTTAGGATGTGAATATATGGACAAGTTGGCAACTCTGGAAATTCCTTTTTTGATCCGTTTTTCAAAGTGATATGTCATAATTTTGTTAAAAGAGTCACGTTTGTGCGGTTTTCACGATAATTCACAAACGTGATTTTTTACAGCGAAACCGATTACACGACAAGATTCAGCAACCTTGAAGGGTTAGGATGTGAATATATGGACAAGTTGGCAACTCTGGAAATTCCTTTTTTGATCCGTTTTTCAAAGTGATATGTCATAATTTTGATAAATGAGTCACGTTTGTGCGGTTTTCACGAACGTGATTTTTCACAGAGAATGTGATTACACGACAAGATTCAGCAACCTTTAAGGGTTAAGATGTGAAAATATGGACAAGTTTGCAACTTTAAAAGTTCCTTTTTTGATCCGTTTTTCAAGGTGATATGTCATAATTTTGATAAATCAATAACGTTTGTGCGGTTTTCTCGGTAATTCACGAACGTGATTTTTCACAGAGAAACCGATTACACGACAAGATTCAGCAACCTTTAAGGGTTAAGATGTAAAAATATGGACAAGTTGGCAACTCTGGAAGTTCTTTTTTGATCCGTTTTTCAAGGTGATATGTCATAATTTTGATAAATGAGTTACGTTTGTGCGGTTTTCACGATAATTCACGAACGTGATTTTTCACAGAGAAACCGATTACACGACAAGATTCAAAAACCTTTATGGGTTAAGATGTGAAAATATGAACAAGTTGGCAACTCTGGAAGTTCCTTTTTTGATCCGTTTTTCAAGGTGATGTCATAATTTTGATAAATGGGTCACGTTTGTGCGGTTTTCACAATAATTCACGTTTGTGCGGTTTTCACGAACGTGATTTTTCACAGAGAAACCGATAACACGACAAGATTCAGCAACCTTTAAGGGTTAAAATGTGAGAAACAGTTGTTCCTTTTTTGATATTGACAAGTTTGCAACTGTGGAAGTTCCTTTTTTGATCCGTTTTTCAAGGTGATATGTCATAATTTTGATAAATGAGTCACGTTTGTGCGGTTTTAACGTTAATTCGCGAACGTGATTATTCACATAGAAACCGATTACACGACAAGATGCAGCAACCTTTAAGGGATAAGATGTAAAAATGTGGACAAGTTGGCAGCTCTGGAAGTTCCTTTTTTTATCCGTTTTTCAAGGCGATATGTCATAATTTTGATAAATGAGTCACGTTTGCGCGGTTTTCACGATAATTCACGAACGTGATTTTTCACAGAGAAACCAATTACACGACAAGATTCAAAAACCTTTATGACTTAAGATGTGAAAATATGAACAAGTTGGCAACTCTGGAAGTTCCTTTTTTGATCCGTTTTTCAAGGTGATGTCATAATTTTGATAAATGGGTCACGTTTGTGCGGTTTTCACGATAATTCACGTTTGTGCGGTTTTCACGAACGTGATTTTTCACAGAGAAACCGATAACACGACAAGATTCAGCAACCTTTAAGGGTTAAAATGTGAGAAACAGTTGTTCCTTTTTTGATATGGACAAGTTTGCAACTGTGGAAGTTCCTTTTTTGATCCGTTTTTCAAGGTGATATGTCATAATTTTGATAAATGAGTCACGTTTGTGCGGTTTTAACGTTAATTCGCGAACGTGATTATTCACATAGAAACCGATTACACGACAAGATGCAGCAACCTTTAAGGGATAAGATGTAAAAATGTGGACAAGTTGGCAGCTCTGGAAGTTCCTTTTTTTATCCGTTTTTCAAGGCGATATGTCATAATTTTGATAAATGAGTCACGTTTGTGCGATTTTCACGAACGTGATTATTCACATAGAAACCGATTACACGACACGATTCAGCAACCCTTAATGGTTAAGATGTGAAAATATGGACAAGTTGGCAACTCTGGAAGTTGCTTTTTTGATCCGTTTTTCAAGGTGATATGTCATAATTTTGATAAATGATTCACGTTTGTGCGGTTTTCACGATAATTAACGAACGAGATTTTTCACAGAGAAACCGACTACACGACAAGATTCAGCAACCTTTAAGGGTTAAAATGTGAGAATATGGACAAGTTGTTCCTTTTTTTATGGACAAGATGGCAACTCTGGAAGTTGCTTTTTTGATCCGTTTTTCAAGGTGATATGTCATAATTTTGATAAATGATTCACATTTGTGCGGTTTAAACGATAATTCACGAACGTGATTTTGCACAGAGAAACCGATTACACGACAAGATTCAGCAACCTTTAAGGGTTAAGATGTGAATATATGGACAAGTTGGCAACTCTGGAAGTACTTTTTGATCCGTTTTTCAAGGTGATATGTCATAATTTTGATAAATGAGTCAAGTTTGTGCGGTTTTCACGAGAAATGACGAACGTGATTTTTCACAGAGAAACCGATTACACGACAAGATTCAACAACCTTTAAGGGTTAAGATGTGAATATATGGACAAGTTGGCAACTCTGGAAGTACTTTTTGATCCGTTTTTCAAGGTGATATGTCATAATTTTGATAAATGAGTCAAGTTTGTGCGGTTTTCACGATAAATCACGAACGTGATTTTTCACAGAGAAACCGATTACACGACAAGATTCAGCAACCTTTAAGGGTTAAGATGTGAAAATATGGACAAGTTGGCAACTCTGGAAGTTCCTTTTTTGATCCGATTTTCAAGGTGATATGTCATAATTTTGATAAATGAGTCACGTTTGTGCGGTCTTCACGATAATTCACGAACGTGATTTTTCACAGAAAAACCGATTACTCGACAAGATTCAGCAACCTTTAAGGGTTAAGATGTGAAAATATGGACAAGTTGGCAACTCTGGAAGATCCTTTTTTGATCCGTTTTTCAAGATGATAAGTCATAATTTTGATAAATGAGTCACGTTTGTGCGGTTTTCACGATAAATCACCAACGTGATTTTTCACAGAGAAACCGATTACACGACAAGATTCAGCAACCTTTAAGGGTTAAGATGTGAAAATATGGACAAGGTGGCAACTCTGGAAGTTCCTTTTTTGATCCGATTTTCAAGGTGATATGTCATAATTTTGATAAATAGGTCACGTTTGTGCGATTTTCACGAAAGTTATTTTTCACAGACAAAACCGATTACACGATAAGATTCAGCAACCCTTAAGGGTTAAGATGTAAAAATATGGACAAGTTAGTAACTCTGGAAGTTACTTTTTTGATCCGTTTTTCAAGGTGATATGTCATAATTTTGATAAATGAGTCACGTTTGTGCGGTTTTCACGATAATTCACGAACGTGATTTTTCACAGAGAAACCAATTACACGACAAGATTCAAAAACATTTACGGGTTAAGATGTGAAAATATGAACAAGTTGGCAACTCTGGAAGTTCCTTTTTTGATCCGTTTTTCAAGGTGATGTCATAATTTTGATAAATGGGTCACGTTTGTGCGATTTTCACGAAAGTTATTTTTCACAGAGAAACCGATTACACGACAAGATTCAGCAACATTTAAGGGTTAAGATGTGAAAATATGGACAAGTTGGCATTTCTGGAAGTTCCTTTTTTAATCCGTTTTTCAAGGTGATATGTCATAATTTTGATAAATGAGTGCCTTTTGTGCGGTTTTTACGAATGTGATTTTTCACAGAGAAACCGATTACACGACAAGACTCAGCAACCTTTAAGGGTTAAGATGTGAATATATGGACAAGTTGGCAACTCTGGAAGTACTTTTTGATCCGTTTTTCAAGGTGATATGTCATAATTTTGATAAATGAGTCAAGTTTGTGCGGTTTTCACGAGAAATGACGAACGTGATTTTTCACAGAGAAACCGATTACACGACAAGATTCAGCAACCTTTAAGGGTTAAGATGTGAAAATATGGACTAGTTGGCAACTCTGGAAGTTCCTTTTTTGATCCGTTTTTCAAGGTGATATGTCATAATTTTGATAAATGAGTCACGTTTGTGCGGTTTTCACGATAATTCACGAACGTGATTTTTCACAGAGAAACCGATTACCAGACAAGATTCAGCAACCTTAAAGGGTTAGGATGTGAATATATGGACAAGTTGGCAACTCTGGAAATTCCTTTTTTGATCCGTTTTTCAAAGTGATATGTCATAGTTTTGTTAAAAGAGTCACGTTTGTGCGGTTTTCACGATAATTCACAAACGTGATTTTTTACAGCGAAACCGATTACACGACAAGATTCAGCAACCTTTAAGGGTTAGGATGTGAATATATGGACAAATTGGCAACTCTGGAAATTCCTTTTTTGATCCGTTTTTCAAAGTGATATGTCATAATTTTGATAAATGAGTCACGTTTGTGCGGTTTTCACGAACGTGATTTTTCACGGAGAATGTGATTACACGACAAGATTGAGCAACCTTTAAGGGTTAAGATGTGAAAATGTGGACAAGTTTGCAACTTTAGAAGTTCCTTTTTTGATCCGTTTTTCAAGGTGATATGTCATAATTTTGATAAATCAATAACGTTTGTGCGGTTTTCTCGGTAATTCACGAACGTGATTTTTCACAGAGAAACCGATTACACGACAAGATTCAGCAACCTTTAAGGGTTAAGATGTAAAAATATGGACAAGTTGGCAACTCTGGAAGTTCTTTTTTGATCCGTTTTTCAAGGTGATATGTCATAATTTTGATAAATGAGTCACGTTTGTGCGGTTTTCACGATAATTCACGAACGTGATTTTTCACAGAGAAACCGATTACACGACAAGATTCAAAAACCTTTATGGGTTAAGATGTGAAAATATGAACAAGTTGGCAACTCTGGAAGTTCCTTTTTTGATCCGTTTTTCAAGGTGATGTCATAATTTTGATAAATGGGTCACGTTTGTGCGGTTTTCACGATAATTCACGTTTGTGCGGTTTTCACGAACGTGATTTTTCACAGAGAAACCGATAACACGACAAGATTCAGCAACCTTTAAGGGTTAAAATGTGAGAAACAGTTGTTCCTTTTTTGATATTGACAAGTTTGCAACTGTGGAAGTTCTTTTTTGATCCGTTTTTCAAGGTGATATGTCATAATTTTGATAAATGAGTCACGTTTGTGCGGTTTTCACGATAATTCACGAACGTGATTTTTCACAGAGAAACCGATAACACGACAAGATTCAGCAACCTTTAAGGGTTAAAATGTGAGAAACAGTTGTTCCTTTTTTGATATTGACAAGTTTGCAACTGTGGAAGTTCTTTTTTGATCCGTTTTTCAAGGTGATATGTCATAATTTTGATAAATGAGTCACGTTTGTGCGGTTTTCACGATAATTCACGAACGTGATTTTTCACAGAGAAACCGATTACACGACAAGATTCAGCAACCTTTAAGGGTTAAGATGTGAAAATATGGACTAGTTGGCAACTCTGGAAGTTCCTTTTTTGATCCGTTTTTCAAGGTGATATGTCATAATTTTGATAAATGAGTCACGTTTGTGCGGTTTTCACGATAATTCACGAACGTGATTTTTCACAGAGAAACCGATAACACGACAAGATTCAGCAACCTTTAAGGGTTAAAATGTGAGAAACAGTTGTTCCTTTTTTGATATTGACAAGTTTGCAACTTTAGAAGTTCCTTTTTTGATCCGTTTTTCAAGGTGATATGTCATAATTTTGATAAATCAATAACGTTTGTGCGGTTTTCTCGGTAATTCACGAACGTGATTTTTCACTGAGAAACCGATTACACGACAAGATTCAGCAACCTTTAAGGGTTAAGATGTAAAAATATGGACAAGTTGGCAACTCTGGAAGTTCTTTTTTGATCCGTTTTTCAAGGTGATATGTCATAATTTTGATAAATGAGTCACGTTTGTGCGGTTTTAACGTTAATTCGCGAACATGATTATTCACATAGAAACCGATTACTCGACAAGATGCAGCAACCTTTAAGGGATAAGATGTAAAAATGTGGACAAGTTGGCAGCTCTGGAAGTTCCTTTTTTTATCCGTTTTTCAAGGCGATATGTCATAATTTTGATAAATGAGTCACGTTTGTGCGATTTTCACGAACGTGATTATTCACATAGAAACCGATTACACGACACGATTCAGCAACCTTTAATGGTTAAGATGTGAAAATATGGACAAGTTGGCAACTCTGGAAGTTGCTTTTTTGATCCGTTTTTCAAGGTGATATGTCATAATTTTGATAAATGATTCACGTTTGTGCGGTTTTCACGATAATTAACGAACGAGATTTTTCACAGAGAAACCGACTACACGACAAGATTCAGCAACCTTTAAGGGTTAAAATGTGAGAATATGGACAAGTTGTTCCTTTTTTTTTATGGACAAGTTGGCAACTCTGGAAGTTGCTATTTTGATCCGTTTTTCAAGGTGATATGTCATAATTTTGATAAATGATTCACATTTGTGCGGTTTAAACGATAATTCACGAACGTGATTTTGCACAGAGAAACCGATTACACGACAAGATTCAGCAACCTTTAAGGGTTAAGATGTGAATATATGGACAAGTTGGCAACTCTGGAAGTACTTTTTGATCCGTTTTTCAAGGTGATATGTCATAAGTTTGATAAATGAGTCAAGTTTGTGCGGTTTTCACGAGAAATGACGAACGTGATTTTTCACAGAGAAACAGATTACACGACAGGATTCAACAACCTTTAAGGGTTAAGATGTGAATATATGGACAAGTTGGCAACTCTGGAAGTACTTTTTGATCCGTTTTTCAAGGTGATATGTCATAATTTTGATAAATGAGTCAAGTTTGTGCGGTTTTCACGATAAATCACGAACGTGATTTTTCACAGAGAAACCGATTACACGACAAGATTCAGCAACCTTTAAGGGTTAAGATGTGAAAATATGGACAAGTTGGCAACTCTGGAAGTTCCTTTTTTGATCCGATTTTCAAGGTGATATGTCATAATTTTGATAAATGAGTCACGTTTGTGCGGTCTTCACGATAATTCACGAACGTGATTTTTCACAGAAAAACCGATTACTCGACAAGATTCAGCAACCTTTAAGGGTTAAGATGTGAAAATATGGACAAGTTGGCAACTCTGGAAGATCCTTTTCTGATCCAATTTTCAAGGTGATAAGTCATAATTTTGATAAATGAGTCACGTTTGTGCGGTTTTCACGATAAATCACCAACGTGATTTTTCACAGAGAAACCGATTACACGACAAGATTCAGCAACCTTTAAGGGTTAAGATGTGAAAATATGGACAAGGTGGCAACTCTGGAAGTTCCTTTTTTGATCCGATTTTCAAGGTGATATGTCATAATTTTGATAAATAGGTCACGTTTGTGCGGTCTTCACGATAATTCACGAACGTGATTTTTCACAGAAAAACCGATTACTCGACAAGATTCAGCAACCTTTAAGGGTAAAGATGTGAAAATATGGACAAGTTGGCAACTCTGGAAGTTCCTTTTTTGATCCAATTTTCAAGGTGATATGTCATAATTTTGATAAATGAGTCAAGTTTGTGCGGTTTTCACGATAAATCACGAACGTGATTTTTCACAGAGAAACCGATAACACGACAAGATTTAGCAGCCTTTATGGGTTAAGATGTGAAAATATGGACAAGGTGGCAACTCTGGAAGTTCCTTTTTTGATCCGATTTTCAAGGTGATATGTCATAATTTTGATAAATAGGTCACGTTTGTGCGATTTTCACGAAAGTTATTTTTCACAGACAAAACCGATTACACGACAAGATTCAGCAACCCCTAAGGGTTAAGATGTAAAAATATGGACAAGTTGGTAACTCTGGAAGTTACTTTTTTGATCCGTTTTTCAAGGTGATATCTCATAATTTTGATAAATAAGTCACGTTTGTGCGGTTTTCACGATAATTCACGAACGTGATTTTTCACAGAGAAACCGATTACACGACAAGATTCAGCAAGCTTTAAGGGTTAAGATGTGAATATATGGACAAGTTGGCCACTCTGGAAGTACTTTTTGATCCGTTTTTCAAGGTGATATGTCATAATTTTGATAAATGAGTCAAGTTTGTGCGGTTTTCACGATAAATCACGAACGTGATTTTTCACAGAGAAACCGATTACACGACAAGATTCAGCAACCTTTAAGGGTTAAGATGTGAAAATATGGACAAGTTGGCAACTCTGTAAGTTCCTTTTTTGATCCAATTTTCAAGGTGATATGTCATAATTTTGATAAATGAGTCACGTTTGTGCGGTCTTCACGATAATTCACGAACGTGATTTTTCACAGAAAAACCGATTACTCGACAAGATTCAGCAACCTTTAAGGGTTAAGATGTGAAAATATGGACAAGTTGGCAACTCTGGAAGTTCCTTTTTTGATCCGTTTTTCAAGGTGATAAGTCATAATTTTGATAAATGAGTCAAGTTTGTGCGGTTTTTACGATAATTTACGAACGTGATTTTTCACAGAGATACCGATTACACGACGAGATTCAGCAACCTTGAAGGGTTAGGATGTGAATATATGGACAAGTTGGCAACTCTGGAAGTTCCTTTTTTGATCCGTTTTTCAAGGTGATATGTCATAATTTTGATAAATGAGTCACGTTTGTGCGGTTTTCACGATATTTCACGAATGTGATTTTTCACAGAGAAACCAATTATACGACAAGATTCAAAAACCTTTACGGGTTAAGATGTGAAAATATGAACAAGTTGGCAACTCTGGAAGTTCCTTTTTTGATCCGTTTTTCAAGGTGATGTCATAATTTTGATAAATGGGTCACGTTTGTGCGATTTTCACGAAAGTTATTTTTCACAGAGAAACCGATTACACAACAAGATTCAGCAACATTTAAGGGTTAAGATGTGAAAATATGGACAAGTTGGCATTTCTGGAAGTTCCTTTTTTAATCCGTTTTTCAAGGTGATATGTCATAATTTTGATAAATGAGTGCCGTTTGTGCGGTTTTTACGAATGTGATTTTTCACAGAGAAACCGATTACACGACATAATTCAGCAACCTTTAAGGGTTAAGATGTGAAAATATGGACAAGTTGGCAACTCTGGAAGTTCCTTTTTTGATCCGTTTTTCATGGTAATATGTCATAATTTTGATAAATGAGTCAAGTTTGGGCGGTTTTCACGATAAATCACGAATGTGATTTTTCACGGAGAAACCAATTACACGACAAGATTCAGCAACCTTGAAGGGTTAGGATGTGAATATATGGACAAGTTGGCAACTCTGGAAGTTCCTTTTTTGATCCGTTTTTCAAGGTGATATGTCATAATTTTGATAAATGGGTCACGTTTGTGCGATTTTCACGAAAGTTATTTTTCACAGAGAAACCGATTACACGACAAGATTCAGCAACATTTAAGGGTTAAGATGTGAAAATATGGACAAGTTGGCATTTCTGGAAGTTCCTTTTTTAATCCGTTTTTCAAGGTGATATGTCATAATTTTGATAAATGAGTGCCGTTTGTGCGGTTTTTACGAATGTGATTTTTCACAGAGAAACCGATTACACGACAAGATTCAGCAACCTTTAAGGGTTAAGATGTGAGAATATGGACAAGTTGGCAACTCTGAAAGTTCCTTTTTTGATCCGTTTTTCAAGGTGATAAGTCTTATTTTTGATAAATGAGTCAAGTTTGTGCGGTTTTTACGATTATTTACGAACGTGATTTTTCACACAGATACCGATTACACGACAAGATTCAGCAACCTTTAAGGGTTAAGATGTGAAAATATGGACAAGTTGACAACTCTGGAAGTTCCTTTTTTGATCCGTTTCTCAAGGTGATAAGTCATAATTTTGATAAATGAGTCAAGTTTGTGCGGTTTTTACGATAATTTACGAACGTGATTTTTCACAGAGATACCGATTACACGACAAGATTCAGCAACCTTTAAGGGTTAAGATGTGAAAATATGAACAAGTTGGCAACTCTGGAAGTTCCTTTTTTGATCCGATTTTCAAGGTGATATGTCATAATTTTGATAAATGAGTCAAGTTTGTGCGGTTTTCACGATAAATCACGAACGTGATTTTTCACAGAGAAAGTGATTAAACGACAAGATTCAACAACCTTTAAGGGATAAGATGTGAAAATATGGACAAGTTTGCAACTTTAGAAGTTCCTTTTTTTACCCGTTTTTCAAGGTGATATGTCATAATTTTGATAAATCAATAACGTTTGTGCAGTTTTCACGATAATTCACGAACGTAGATGTGAAAATATGGACAAGTTGGCAACTCTGGAAGTTCCTTTTTTGATCCGTTTTTCAAGGTAATATGTCATAATTTTGATAAATGAGTCAAGTTTGTGCGGTTTTCACGATAAATCACGAACGTGATTTTTCACAGAGAAACCGATTACACGACAAGATTCAGCAACCTTTAAGGGTTAAGATGTGAAAATATGGACAAGTTGGCAACTCTGGAAGTTCTTTTTTGATCCGTTTTTAAGGTGATATGTCATAATTTTGATAAATGAGTCACGTTTGTGCGGTTTTCACGATAATTCACGAACGTGATTTTTCACAGAGAAACCGATTACACGACAAGATTCATCAACCTTTAATGGTTAAGATGTGAAAATATGGACAAGTTGGCAACTCTGGTAGTTCCTTTTTTGATCCGTTTCTCAAGGTGATATGTCATGATTTTTATAAATGAGTCACGTTTGTGCGGTTTTCACGAACGTGACTTTTCACAGAGAAACCGATTACACGACAAGATTCAGCAACATTTAAGGGTTAAGATGTGAGAATATGGACAAGTTGTTCCCTCTTTGATATGGACCACATTGCAACTATGGAAGTTCCTTTTTTGATCCGTTTTTCAAGGTGATATGTAATAATTTTGATAAATGAGTCACGTTTGTGCGGTTTTCACGATAATTCACGTTTGTGCGGTTTTCACGAACGTGATTTTTCACAGAGAAACCGATAACACGACAAGATTCAGCAACCTTTAAGGGTTAAGATGTGAGAATATGGATAAGTTGTTCCTTTTTATGTCATAATTTTGATAAATGAGTCACGTTTGTGCGGTTTTCACGAACGTGAATTTTCACATTGAACCGATTATACGACAAGATTCAGCAACCTTTAAGGGTTAAGATGTGAGAATATGGATAAGTTGTTCCTTTTTATGTCATAATTTTGATAAATGAGTCACGTTTGTGCGGTTTTCATGAACGTGATTTCACAGAGAAACCGATTACACGACAAGATTCATCAACCTTTAAGGTTTAAGATGTGAAAATATGGACAAGTTGGCAAATCTGGAAGTTCCTTTTTTGATCCGATTTTCAAGGTGATATGTCATAATTTTGATAAATGAGTCACGTTTGTGCGGTCGTCACGATAATTCACAAACATGATTTTTCACAGAGAAACCGATTACACGACAAGATTCAGCAACCTTTAAGGGTTAAGATGTGAAAATATGGACAAGTTGGCAACTCTGGAAGTTCCTTTTTTGATCCGTTTTTCAAGGTGATATATCATAATTATGATAAATGAGTCACGTTTGTGCGGTTTTCACGATAAATCACGAACGTGATTTTTCACGGAGAAACCGATTACACGACAAGATTTAGCAACCTTTAAGGGTTAAGATGTAAAAATATGGACAAGTTGGTAATTCTGGAAGTTACTTTTTTGATTCGTTTTGCAAGGTGATATGTCATAATTTTGATAAATGAGTCACGTTTGTGCGGTTTTCACGATATTTCACGAACGTGATTTTTCACAGAGAAACCGATTAAACGACAAGATTCAGCAACCTTTAAGGGTTAAGATGTGAAAATATGGACAAGTTGGCAACTGTGGAAGTTCCTTTTTTGATCCGTTTTTCAGTTGGTTTCGTTTCTTTGTCGGTGACGGTTGTTTTTGTTTTAGCGCATGCATTTGTGTTAGAACAGTGTTATTTAAAAATTAAAACGAAGTAATATAAATTTTATGAAGTGTAGTGTACAGTGTTCTACATTATTGTCTAACAATTGATTTAACCAATAGTAAATTGCACACATTTTTTGTAATAATTGCACAAAATAATTCTGTTGCATGTAAATTGTTATTGTTAATTTATTTTATTTGTGTTTTCCATTTTTTTTTTGTGCTATATTTGTTTACGCTTAACTCTTGTTGTGTTGTTAGTGTGTTCAAAATCAGTTGCATTAACCCCTGCGTACCTTTTAATTTTTTTTTAGCACTAAATTCTTAACTTTGTGTTTTTCGATAGTTTTATACTATGGATTTCTTATCAGTTGAAAACTTCGCTGCCTGCTCACTGAGGGACAAATGTAAAAGTCAGAACATTTTAAACTCAATGTTTTCCTGTTCTGGTCCCTTTGGTCAATTGTACCACGCTACATGTGCTAATATTTCAATTGGATGCACTGAATTTTTATGTTTAGTGCATTCAGGTCTACAGTGGTACTGTCCTACTTGTAGACCTCTTTCTCCATCTGTTTTTTTTTTTGTTAAAATTAAAAACTTTGGTGAAAAACTTAGTATTTTAAATTCAAACTACAGTGAAATATTAAATTCGTTAAACGAATTTAGCTCAATAGTAGAAATCAGTGATACCGCAAATAAGCCAGACTGTGTTAAAGATAATACAGCTCTTATCAATTAATCAGTCTCTGATAATGAACCTTCAACTAAAAAAGTTGAAAAAAAACGCAAACGAAAATATAATAATAAATCTTTAAGTCCTCCTAAGGCTAAACGTAGTTCCCAAACAACTTCTGCTACCCCTTCTGTTCCTTCTATTAGTCCATCACTAATAGCAGTTACACTGCCCAAAACAACCACAAGTAGTAGAACACCAGTTAGTTCAACGTTAAAGGCAATCCCAAAATTAAAAAGAATTTTTTATCTCGGTTGATGCCTGACACAACAACAGAAAATATTTCTAATTTTATAAAAATGAATAAACTCGTGCCAACTGATACTTACATTTCTTGTAAAAAAATCGGAAACAGGCCAACACATGCATCTTTTACTTTGTCAATTGCGTAAGAACATGCTGCGGCCGTTATCTGTGGACTGATAACATCCTTGTTTCCGAATTCAAAACCAATAGAAACAATAGACCAACTAAAACAGTCCACCAAAATCCAAAAAACTTAAGCGTATCTCCCTTTATTGGGGATTGCGTTCAAAGACTCGGGATCTCTTTTTATACACTCAGAATTTCGCGAACGATATCATCGCATTAACTGAAACATGGCTAAATAAGAGCTTTTCAAACGTTGAATTATTTGATAATTCATTCAATGTTTTTAGAAAAGATAGATTTGACATCGAAAAATCTCCAGTCGGTGGTGGAATATAAATAGCAATAAAGAACAATTTAATTAGTTCCTTATTAGAAATTCCAATTACTGCTTCATTAGAGCATATTTGTGTTAGGAATGTACATCACAATTCCTGTATATATGTCTTAAACGCTTACATTCCTCCAAAAAGTAGCGTAGAAGTCTATGAGACCTTATCTAAGTCCATAGATTTTGTATTGGAAATGCTTAATAGTTCTGATGATATTATACTTTTAGGTGATTTTAATTTACCAGATTTAATATGGAATAACTCTGACGACGACACATATTTCTGTGCGTCTAATTCTAAATCTCGACAAGAACAGATTTTTGTTGACACTATATCATCTGACTTACAACAAGTAAGTTGTATTACTAATTGTCTGGAACGACAACTTGACTTAGTATTTACTACAGATAGTAACAATGTTGTAGTTACAAATTCGACGAATGTTCTAATGGACATTGATGCATATCATCCGCCTCTAACAATATTTTATCAATCTGATAGAGCGAATATCATTAATAGTAAATCTGCAGACAAGGCTTATGAATTTAATTTTAAAAAAGCCAACTTTTCATTGTTAAATGAATTGTTGTCTGCTAAAATTGATATAATATCAGACTATATTAATGATAATGAACTTGATGTTGCCATAAACTATGTTTACCATGAACTCTTTCCTGCATAGTACTATCTGTACCATATAGCCTTAAGTTCACTAAGATCTCATCGTATCCTTGGTACACTAAGGATTTGAAGATGCTACGTAACTCTAGGAATAGAGCATGGAATAGATATGTCAGCAGTCAAGACCAAAGTGACCTAGAAACATACAACAAATTGTTTCTTGAATTCCAGTCTAGATCTAAAATTCTTTACACTGATTATATTGATAAAATGAAGATACAAATTTTATTAGATCCAAAAAAGTTCTGGGGTTTCATCAATACTAAAAAAAGAGCGATGGTTTTCCTGCTTCTTTTAAAAATAATGATGGATTCACTAGCGACCCTAATGTCATATGGGGCCTATTTGCAAGCCTGTTTAAACAAACATTCTCTAATGATTCCTTTATAACCGATGTTAATTATTTTGATTACATGCGTTCTGCTCCTAAAACTTCATTAGTCTCTATATCATTTTCTCCGGAGCAGATTTTGCAATATATTTTGACGATTGATGATGATTTTAGTTCTGGAATAGACGGTATCCCGGCAACAGTTATAAAGAAATGTGGTACTTCGTTATGTAAATCACTTTGTTCCATATTTAATAAATCAATTAATGAAAGTAATTTCCCAATATTTTGGAAAAACTCATTTATAAGCCCAATTTTTAAAAAGGGGTGTAAAAATGATGTAAATAACTATAGGCCAATCGCTAAATTGTCATCAATACCGAAATTGTTTGAACGTATTGTATATGATCAAGTTAAAATCCACTGTAGAGATGTAATTACCTCACGTCAGCACGGATTTGTAACCGGAAGATCCACAGTATCTAATCTATTAGACTTCACTTCATTTGCAATAAGTTCAATAGAATCAGGAAAACAAGTCGACTGCATTTACACAGATTTCAGTAAAGCTTTCGATAAACTTCCTCATAACTTAATTTTATTCAAACTAAAGGTACTGGGATTTCCCGAATTCTTTGTTAAGTGGATAGGATCCTATTTGTGTGATCGGTCATATCAAATACGATTCAGAAATAATTTATCTTCGCCATTTATTGCAACATCTGGAGTACACCAGGTTAGCCATCTTGGTCCACTGTTATTTATACTGGCTATTAATGATGTGATATACAACATTAAGTACTCGCATTTATTAATTTTTGCCGATGATATGAAAATATATAAATCAATAAATGACGATAAGGACGTTCATATACTTCAGTCCGACTTAAAATCATTTGAAACGTGGTGTTGTAAGAATAACTTGATTCTTAATCCAGAAAAGTGTCAAGCCATGACATTTTCTCGCAAAAGAAATAAACTAGAATACAACTATTCACTAAAAGAGAAAATTTTAAATCGGGTGCAATTGGTGAAAGATCTTGGTGTGTTTTGTCGATACAAATTTATCGTTTAATTTACATATTGAAAATATATGTAAAAAAGCCTCATCATTACTTGGTTTTATCAAACTATGGGCTAAAGAATTTAATAGTCCCCTTACAACTTTGACTCTATATTGCACTCTGGTTCGTTCACAATTAGAATATGCAAGTCAAGTATGGTCTCCTTTCTACAAGGTACATAATGACCGAATCGAAAGGATACAGAAAAACTTCGTACGTTTCGGTTTCAAGGGTTTAAATTGGATGGATAACTTACATCTTCCTCCATATGTAGATCGTCTGAAACTACTAAATTTAAAGACTCTTGACGAGCGTAGACAAATTGCCGATATAATTAACATACATCAATTAATAACCGGTAGACTTGATTCACCCGAGCTTCTTAACTTTATTAGTTTTAACCATAATTGTAGAAGTAGCAGACATCGTGATGTTCTTTTTTATGTACCTTATATTAGTTTAATTATGTTGCTTAGTTCTAATTATGTTGCTGCTTCACCCTTCCATCGAATGTGTAATTTAGTTAATAATTGTCAACAGTATAATACAAATTTGTAAAAAAATCAACTCAAATGTAGACTAAAACAATAATGTGACAAATGCATGTGTTGTTCACGAGCCCAACTAATTTAGTGGGTAAATATTTTCCAGCATTATGCGAGTTTTAGCTGTATTGGCTAAAACTCGATTTTATATTTATTTATAAAGAAAAATATACCGGTTATGTTATGTTGTGGATCATAAGCACGCTGTAAGTTCCACGATTATGATACATAACAATGGATCATATGTAAGTTGTGAACTCTACGATTATGATACACAACATACCTCCCCCCTTATTGAAAGAAAAAAAAACATTATTATTAAAAAGAATAATAGTTTTTTTTCTTTTGTATTATTTTAATTATTTCTGAAGAGAAAATTATTATTAAAAAGAACCTGACTGCAGGATTGCAGTCAGGTCGAAAGAGGAAGCCTTTCAGACTTGGCGTTCTAACAAGAATGCTGATACTGAAAGACTTCGTATACAGGCTAGGAATCGCTGTAATGCCGTGATCTCGCGCGAAAAGTTTCTTCACGAACAAAACGCGCGCAAAAGGGTCCTACTCTATCACAGGGGTAGTAAAAATTTCTGGTCATTTGTAAAAAGGGTGAAGAATCAGACGACATCGTCTACTCCAACTCTTAGTATGAATGGCCAGACCTTCACTGACCCGGTTGATAAAGCTAATCTCTTGGCAGAATTATTTGCAAATAATTCAACGCTCCCAGATAGTAATCAACCACTGCCTGTCGTCGATTTTGTTTCTTCTGCAATGCCGGAGATACATTTTCGAACTCGGGCAGTTAAAAAGGTTTTAGAAAACCTCAACATTAACAAAGCCTCTGGGCCAGATGGCATATCTGCCCATGTGTTGAAGAAGTGCGCGTCTACGCTGGCTTGTCCGTTGCGTAACCTTTTCAACATCTCCTACACGACAGGAGTTTTTCCATCTTGTTGGAAGGTTGCCAATGTCCAGCCAGTTCCGAAAAAGGGCGAGGCCACGAACCCTGCCAATTACCGACCCATTGCAATATGCTCTGCACTCTCCAAGGTAATGGAGAGCGTAATTAACTTCCACTTTGTGAACTATCTTGAGCACAACGAATTGCTCAGTGACCGACAATACGGTTTCCGTAGGACCAGATCCACAGGTGACTTGATGGCGGTCCTCTCCGAAAAGTGGAATAATTGTGTTCACCTTTTCGGGGAGAGCAAGGCAGTTGCTCTTGATATCTCCAAGGCTTTTGATCGAGTGTGGCATAAAGCCCTCGTTTCAAAACTAATTGCATATGGTGTTGGTGAATCTTTTACTCGATGGATATCGAGTTTTCTCCAGGGTCGTTCAATACGAGTTGCGATGGATGGTGTTCTTTCGGAACAACATTTCATCAATTCTGGAGTTCCGCAGGGTTCCGTCCTATCCCCGTCCCTATTTCTGGTATTTATCAATGACCTTCTGTCATTGACCCAGAACCCAATCCATTCCTTTGCAGATGATAGCAACATTTGTCATTCATACTCGTTCAAAAAGCGCCCAACCTCTTTGGAGATTGAGAGTAAAAGACGCACTATGAATGACACACTCAATAATGACCTTAAAACAATCTCCGAGTGGGGTCTTGCAAATAGAGTTGATTTTAATGCACGCAAGACCCAATGTTGTCTGTTATCTCACAAAAGAATGGATTCAACCCTACCTCCCCTTAATATGGGTGCTGTGGATATTGCAGAGTCAGCTGCTTTTGACGTTCTGGGCATATCAATTCAATGTGATCTCCGTTGGAATGATCACATATTTGACGTGTCGAAAGAGGCGGCCAAGTGCCTCGGTTTTTTAAAACGGTGTAAGACATACTTCACTCCTGCTGACTTGCGCACTGTCTACACCACCTATATTCGGACTAAGATGGAAAACAATTCGCACATATGGGCAGGGGCTTCAAAATCTTCTTTGGAATTCCAGGATCGAATCCAACAGCGTGCAATATATTTAATAGGGGATGAAAATATTTCATCCTCTATTGGTTCTCTTGAGCACCGAAGGACCGTAGGGTGTGTAAGCCTGTTCTATAGGTATTACAATGGTAAGTGTTCGAGGGAAATACATGGCCTGATTCCACCAGGTCGTGTGTCCTCTCGTTCTACTCGGGCATCGAACCAAGCCCACCCCTTCGTAGTTCACTCGGCTCTCAATAGAACCACGCATTACCGAGAGAATTCGTTCTTCAGTCGCACGATACGTTTGTGGAACAAATCTTTCCACCCTCCATTTAACCTATCATCCCATCTTACGATCAACACTGTGCATTGCATGAAAAGAGGGCATCCCCTGAGCGTTGGTTAATTTGTAAAAAAAAAAAAAAAAAATATATAATAAAAACCTGGTCCCGATGTTTTCGTTGCTGACTGCTGCTGTTCTGCGGTAGTAGTTCGATGCGTTGTTGTTGTTTCTGACGTATTGGCTTCTATTTCATGTTACTTCGTTCGTTGACTTGCTATGGGTGTTGTGGTGTTTGGTTTCTGCGTTGTTGATTTCCGCAATGAACCGATTTTTTCGAGTGGGGATTTCTTGCTGGGAAATGTATTTAACACCATTTCAAGGTTTTCCTTAGCCGCTTCTACATCTATTGTTGCTATTGGTGATTTATTTGTATTAAATTCACCGGCTTTTATTGTTGCTTTATTTTTAATTGTCGAGTAGTATAATACATATGCCGTCTGTGTCTGGGAAAACTCGTGCTGTTGATGCACGGTGCATTTCGAATGATTTTTGTATGAACCACTTCGCCTTTCCTCTTAACGTGAGGCTAGTCAGCATTTCATCTAACTCGCTCTGGTCTATAATTGTCGGGTGTAATCGTCCCTTGTATAGATCATCTATGATTGCCATTTCTATCAGCTGTTGTCCTTGAATTTCGATTAGGTTTGCATTAATTGTAGATTGAATTTCCAAGGTATCCATCTTGAATAGTAAATGACTAACTTGTTGGTTTATTTTTTCATTTATGTATTTTTGTGTTCTTATTGTTATGTTTAACACATTTTGCAGATTTTCGTCTTCCTTCAAGGAATTCAGTAAGGGTTCTGCTATCTTGTTATAATTTGATGAAATCACCATAATTTGTCTTTTCATAATTTCGTATGTTTTATGTTCATTATCTTCAATGTCATTGAGATGTTTATAGATAGTCTCTCTTTCTTTATTGTCCATCAGTCCAAAAGCCCAGTTGAGTCCTTCGCCAATGAAATTGAGTGATCTCTTTTGTCGGTTACTCTTTATTGTGCGCTTAATTATTTCTTCATTTTTCTGTAGTGTGGCTATTATTGGCGTGGTCTCACGTGTTGCTGCTATATGTCGTGATTATGTATTTGTTTGTCAGCTCCAGGAAATCGTTTCGTTGTAGCGGTTTAAACTTGGCTACTATCGTCCATTCATCATTGTAGAACAAAGCATCAGTTGTATTCTCAAAGAATAATCTTGTATCATTAATTGATGTCTGTGTGATGTTGACTGCTTCATTGGCTGCCAGCATCAGGACCAGTGTGAAAATTCTAATCATTATATTGGTTTCGCTCTTTATTTCCAATTGTAAAGAGAAGAAATTCCATTTTTTACATATATAAATGGAATCCTTAATCATTTTATATAGTTTTCTTATAAATATTTCTCATTTTACCCCTTAATACATATTGGCATAAGGCTTTGGCCATAATTATATCTTAATTAGCTATAATAGTTAATTTACATATGTGTCAACATGTACTATATGATTTTGTTTAGAAACATATATGTTTGGATATGTTTCTGCATTTTTGCAATACAAATTGTTTTATTTAGAGTCCCAGTAGTACATGGTTAAATGCTAGTCATATTCAAAAATACTTAGCCATTTAATCATGCACTAACTAATAATTTTTTTTAAGTATTAAGAATTAAGCGCGCGCGACTTCTTAACATTACATAAATGTATTTGCTATATTAAGTTGTTAAATATTTAATTTTGTACATCTCAATTGTACTCATTTATTTTCATTACCGTGTAATGATGAATTTAAAACGTTTGTTAGTTTGCTATATTAACTATATCCGCATTAATATATTTAGTTTCATGAATGAAAATTGTGTTAATGATAAAAAATATTAGGCAGTTTTGTCGCTGCACTACCGTATCTCGTTTCAGTTCCAGTACGTTAGTGGCTTCTGCCTGTAAAGTGCTGAAGTGCATTTAATCGTTTAGCATATGAATATATTCAAGCCTTCTATATTAATATGAGCTGGGAGCATTGCGCTCTATGCGCAATGAACTTGTTTGTTTAAAATGCCATTGAGGTAGGTACTGACCTATCGCAATTTTAATGACAACGTAATTTTTATAACTTGCAAATTCGTACCTCAAATAATAATTTGATTTTGTTATTTGTTTATATTCAATGATAGTCATTTTCAACTAATACATAGCTATATTCTCTGCGATTTGTATTTTGGCAATATTACATTAAATTATTTTATAAATTATTTAAAATTAATTTATTTAATATCTACATTTAAAAAAAATTATAGTTTTTCTCTATTCTTTTCTTTTGTAGTTTCAAATTCGTTAGTACACGAAGCAATACCAGTCATTCTCAATATGTAATACTTAGCTATTCTGTCCTGCACTAACTATTTGACTTTATTTCAATGATGTTAAAAATTATTGGTTCTTGTTGCAGACAGTGTTTATTTAATTCTACAGTGTTTATTTAAACTATACTGTTGTATGCTTTTAACAAATTATTATGAAATTTTTTCGCTTTACCCTTGATACAAATCTCAGTCGTTACAGAGCTTTTTATTGAAAGAACCTCATAGGGTCCCACCCAAACTGGTGAACATTTATTTTTCCTATTTTGATTTATTAGTAAAATTTTATCGCCTACTTTGAATGTTATTGGGTGTAATGAGCTATCATAGCTTTGCTTAGATTTTTCTTTGGCTCTGGCTTGATTTTGTCGTACGATTTCGTGTGTGCGTTGAATTTGGTATTTTAATAGCTTGTTGCTATCATCGGTATTATATACTGGTGAGCATTTGCGTTTTAGATTGGTTGGCATTTCAAAATCGTAATCGTATAAAGTACGGAAAGGCGTTTGCCCGGTGGACATATGCATTGTATTATTCTGTACATGCATTGCTCTATTTAACCACTGGTCCCAGTTTGATCCATCCTCCTTCGCAAAACTTCGTAAATACTCTGCTAATGGTCGGTGGTTTCGTTCCAAAGAGATGTTGGCATGTGGATGATATGGCGTAATATGTAACTTTTTAATTCCTAACAATTTACACGTGTCCGAAAATAATTTTGAAACAAAATTCGAACCATTGTCGGTTATCAATACTTTTGGTATGTTATGTCGTGTAATAATTTCGTCGTAAAATGCTTTTGCTACAGTGCTTGCTTCTGCGTCTGGGATAGCTACGCAGAACATATATTTTGAAAAATCATATTGAAAAGTTAATATATATTTATTTCCAGATATAGTTTCCGGTAAAATACCTACAAGATCCATGTATACTTTATCGAATGGTCGTACAGGCGTATCAGTTAAACCCATTGGCATTTTAGTAAGCCTAGAACTTTTATTTACTTGGCATTTTTGACAATTCTTAACGTAATCTTTTATTTTTTTCTGCATACCTTTCCACTTAAATGGTTTTCTGATTCTAAAATATGTTTTCACTGCGCCCTGGTGACCCCCTAATGCTGAGTCATGAAAGTCCTTTATAACAGTTTTAATTTCCTCTGGGTCAGTTAATAGTAGACTTGAGTTTAATTCGTTCTTGGTGTCTGTTGTTATTTCATCCAGTGCTCACTTGTTTTTTGGTTTTTGAAATTTGATTATCTGTGTGGTCTTAGACCGTGTTTGGACCGCAGTAATATCTGGTTCTGGATGTGGAATTCTACTTAAAGCATCTGCGTTCAAATTCTGTTTACCTGGTTTGTAAGATATTTCGTAATCATATTCTGATAATTTATGCCTGAAACAGGCTAACCTTGATGTCTGATCTTTGAGATTTGCTGTGCTACGAAATGGTTGATGATCTGTATAAATTTGAAAATGTCGGCCTAGAAGATAAGCTCTAAAATTTTTCGTTGCCCAGACTATAGCTTAAAATTCTTTTTCAATGGTGGATTAATTTTTTTCTGCTCCATTTAATGCTCTACTAGCAAATGCTATTGGTCGGTCTCTCCCTATTTTGCCTTGCGATAGTACCGCGCATATTGCTTCGTTACTTGCATCCGTTGTAAGTAAAAAAGGTTTTGTAAAATCTGGATATGCGAAAATGGGTGGTGAAATTATTGATTCTTTTAATTTAATAAATGAACTTTGGCAATCGTCTGTCCAAGTGAATTTAACATCTTTTCTAAGTAATTTATTAATTGGTAATGATAATTTTGCCATATTGCTTATAAATTTTCTATAATAATTAATTAGTCCAAAAACGCTTGCACTTCTTTTTTATTTCTCGGCACCGGAATATTTTTACGCATTCATCCTTAGAGGGATCTGGCAGGGCACCTAACTCCGTACATTTATGTCCTAAATAGACAACTTCGCGACGCAAAAACTGACATTTTTCTGTATTTAATTTTAGATTGTGTTCCCTTAATTTCTGCAATACTCTACTCAGCCTAAGCTCATGTTCAGCTAAATTTTTTCCGTACACCACTATATCATAACAAAGCAATAAACAAAGCAATCTATACCCTGTAAACCTGTTAATATGTGGTTCATTATTCTTTGGAAGGTAGCTGGTGCACATGTTAAACCAAATGGCATTCTGTTAAATTCGAAATGACCCAGTCCTGTACTTAAAGCTGTTTTTTCCTTATCCTTTTCTTCAACTAGTACCTGATGATAACCACTTGCCAAGTCTAAAGTTGAAAAATAACGACTGTGACCTAATTGGTCTAATATTTCGTCGATTCGAGGAATCGGAAATACTTGTTTTATTGTCACGTCGTTTAATTTACGGAAATCTATAACTAGCATCCACTTTTTGTTACCGTCCTTGCCGCTCTTTTTAGGAACCAACAACATCGGTGAATTCCAGGGTGATATGCTTGGCGATATAATGCCGTCATCCAACATTTTATTAACCTGTCTGTTGATTTCGTCTCTATGAGTGTGTGGTAATTTGTATTGCTTTTGGTTTATCGGTGGCTGGTTCCACGGTGTTGCTATTTCATGTTTAAGCGCTGGCGTGTATGTTAATTCATCGCCGTCTAAATGAAAAACATCATGATACGAAATACACATATTTTGTAAAAATGTGATTTCGTCTTTATTTAAAGTCTCATCAATTTTCATTTCTTCTAATAATTTATTAATTCTGTTTGTAATGTTTACTGAATTTATGCTATTTATTGTAGAATTATTGGTATCCGATTCTTTATATTGATTAAAATTCGAAAATTTTGGTTTAAAAGTACTGTGTATTATAATTTCTGTTTCCGTAGCATTTAAAACTGAAACATAAACTCTATTTTTGCTAACATTCGATATGCTTTCGCCCAAATATACTCCTGGAAAAATTTCTTGTTTATGTTTTAAGACTATTGGAATTTTTGTTTTTAAACGTAATGATACTATATTTGCGGTTCTCTCTTGAATTTTAATTTGTTGATTGTAAAAAATATTTTGTATTTCTGTCTGCGATTTCATTGGTACTTTTATAATATGGTTTTTATGTTTATCAAAGAATGTTATTGTTTTGTCTATCGCATTTATTACAGATCGATTCCATAAATTGTCACGTCCGATTATTCCATCAGCTGGTACACCTTGTTTAAGTGACACTACATGTAGCATTAAACTTAAGCGCCCTATGTTCCTATGTTGGACTTTGGTGGAACCTAATGTTCTAACAGACCCACCAAAAGCTCCTTTTAAAGCCTTTTGTAAATTTTCGTTAAAGTCTGGAAAATTTGTCATTTTCTTTTACTATACTGGCATTAGCTCCTGAGTCTACCAGTAAAATAAGTCTTCCATTTTTAGCTGCCTCGCAAGGTACTTCAATGAAAACGTCACTTACATTAGATAAATCCAAGCTATCTCCATGCCTACTGCATATTATGCGATCACCTTCTTCTTCCTTTAATTCATATTTTAATTCATTGGTCTTATCTGTTCTATGGAAATGCAATGGAGTAGTAAATTTGATCAAAGTCTCCTCCGACGTCTGATCTACAATTCCTAACTCTTTCTGTCCTATATTACTATTATTATTCGCACATCTCCAATTAGATTCGTGACCATAAGTTCCACATTTGTAGCAGAAAGGCATATTTTTTCTAATAATACAATCATCCCTAGTATGCCCCAATTAACTACAAAATGAACATGTTGGAACACTCCTTTTATAGTTGCTTTCATTATTTATTTGTTGCAATTTATTTTCCGATTTTACGCTTGACTGTGTTTTTTCCATATAATTATATTCATCCTCTTCTGACCTTGTACTTCGCTGCATAACAGCCTGTATATTTAAAGCTTCTTCCAACAATGCATCTAATGTTTCTGACTTACTACCCAACAACACAACCTTTACAGTTGGATCCTTCACCTCTACTTTAAAAGAGATCAACACTGAGCTCTGTAATTCTAATCTGAATACTTCATCCTCACTTATCTTTTTACTGTATTTTTTACTTGCAATCTCCAAAGCCATGGATTGCAACTCATCTAATCGTCTACC
This sequence comes from Dryomyza anilis, assembly GCA_951804985.1. Classification (NCBI taxonomy): domain Eukaryota; kingdom Metazoa; phylum Arthropoda; class Insecta; order Diptera; family Dryomyzidae; genus Dryomyza; species Dryomyza anilis. The sequence goes on along the minus strand of OX638136.1, from coordinate 22,796,169 downwards.
AAACATTCTCAAACTCTCGTTACTATTTTGATAGCCTTTTTAATCTCTTCTAGTACTAATTCTAAAGCAATTTCATTTAAGTACGTATTTTTTAACAACTCGTATAATTCTTCTATTTTTTGAAACTGTTTTGTCCTTACTAATTTATAGTCATCTCCCTCCAAACGTAACCTAACGCATTTAATAAATTCCTCACTATCTGATTCCTTAATTTTAAGCTTAGCTGTTTCACAACATTCAATAAATTTATATAATAATAATAATAATAATTCTGTTTCTAATAATGGAGATTCTGCCCCAGAAAAGTAAGGAACAACGTAATGAACGCGTTTCAATACATTTTCAGTACCCATTATTAGTGTTTCTTATTTTTCCATTTACTTAATCATATAATTAACTATGCCTTTCTTAATTAAATTATTTATTTTGTTTTTACTAGTTTCATATTAAATCAACTTTTATCCATTATTTAATTTATCTATTACATTTTTTACTACCTTATTTATCACATTTTTATGTTTCATTATTTAATTTTTTTTATCTATATTTCAAAATCATATCAACATATTATTTATGAATCCTAAATTAACTTATTTGTTCAATTTAATTTTTTTTTTAATTTTACAGTTTTTTTAATTAATTTCGCGACATTATAAAAACATTGCTGTATCAAAATTCTTATTTTATTCAATTTATTTAAATTTACAATTTTATTAATCGTTATCATTAAATGTCTCAAACTATTTTATAATGTTTCACAATTACTTTAAAAATGTTCTTCAATATATCAATTAATCAATTTTATAAAACATTTAGTTTACTTATTTCATTTCCTGATTTATAAAATTTTATCATTTATGTAATTCATTTCACAGTTTTATTAAATTTTATTTTATTCCACAATCTATTTCAAAATTTTCAATTGTTCTTTATTTTATTTTTACAAATGTCATTTTTCATAATTCCATTATTTTTTGCTTATTCAAATTCTCAAATATTTCTTTTGTTTTATATCACAAATTCACAATTTTTTTTTTATTTTTTTTTTACCGCATATATTTTTTGTATCCACTATTTTTCACAATACTTACAAATACAAAAAATATTTTCCATGATCCAAAATAGTTATTTCTTCCAATATTAATCTCCATCCAGTCCTTCTCGTTCCTTGGGAGTTGATGTATGGTCCGAAAACCGGCTGCGCAAAAATGTTGTAAGTTAAAAGTCCTTCTACTAGGACTTTAACTTCCTTGGTTCTTTTTATACTTACTGAGTCCTTTTTACTTTCTTTATATTATTTAAAACAACCGGGTCTTTTTTACTTTAAGACACTTTATTTCGCTTTAAAAGTTGGTTACACTTATACTTAACATTTATTTGTAGACACTTCAGCTTATCGGAAACAATTGATTCTTAGTCTATACTTAACTTCTACTTAACACCTCGTATTCTTATAATTTCACAATAAATTGAGTAATTTCATCATGCTAAAATAACTTAGTCAGCGTATTTATAATTTCACAATAAATTGAGTACTTTCATCATTCTAAAATAACTAAGTCAGCATTTATTTGTGTGATCTGAGTGACCTATTTAACGTGGGCGTGTATACTTGTGCTATGTTAAGCGGTGTGCGCCAAGACAATTAAATGCTGTTTGTGTTTAACATGCATAATGCTTAACCCTAAAAGTATGCCATAAAGAAAAATATACCGGTTATGTTATGTTGTGGATCATAAGCACGCTGTAAGTTCCACGATTATGATACATAACAATGGATATGGTAAGTTGTGAACTCTACGATTATGATACACAACAGGATAATTAAAAGGATAAACGACATTGTGTATCGGATTCAGAATACTACAGGCGTCAGATGAAAATTGAAAGTAGTACATTTAGAAAGTAGCCGCGGTAGCTCAGTGGTTAGTGCGTTGGACTGCGAGCCGAAAGGTCAACGGTTCAAGCCTGGACTGGGGCTAACAACATCTTTTCTTAGAAAACATTTTTCTATACCGCGCTACCTCTCGGCAGTAAATGGCAAACCTACGAGAGTAAAAAAATTGCCTATGAAAAGCTCTCACCCGCCGTTCGGATTCGGCAATAAACTGTAGGTCCCACCACTTTGAGTACAAATATAACACGCACAGCTCAAAATGGTGAGAGAGCTCGGCCTAAGTTCTTATAGAGCTGTAGTGCCAAACTATTAACATTTAGAAAGGTTGGTGCCGTATATATAGAGAGAGGATTAACATCTGTTCGGGACGAACAGATTTAGGTGGAGGGCAGTGTTACGAAATGATGTAATTTGCCCCATAGTGCAAGCAATCACAATAATTAATGAGACGAAAGACAATTCAGCGCACTAAGCATGTGTTAGAAAGAGACGGAAGATCATTCAGCGCACTGAGGCAGTGTGCGAGAAAGAGATGGAAGAAAACACATGAGTGTGGATGAGATGCCAATAGCATGCGTCATTCACGAAACGATTAGAAGGTTCTCGAAACAAGTCGAAGCTTGTCGAAACGTGTCGAACTGATGCATGCAGTATATAAGGGAGCCGCATCAGAGGTATAGCATTTCAGTAGTGATTTAATAGTGAACTAGTGCGTCTCGTGAGTGAACATTGTGAAGATAAATTGTAGTAATTCAGCGGTTGATATAAGTGATTATTCTTTAAGTTGTTATTTAAATTAATAAAGTTCATTAATACTAGTTGAAATAATACTAGGTAAAACCAATTATAAGTGCGTTTTTATTTTGTCCACAATCCAGCATTACGAACTCGTAGAACAGTTTTCCGTAGATCGAATTTTCGTAACAATTTATAAATATTTAGTACAGTTAAAATTAAAAAAAGGGATCAGGAAAATATATTAGGAGAATAAATAAAATAAAAAAAAGAACAGGTATTAAATATTAAATTTATTCCAGATAGAAAAAAACACGGAACTTAAAATTAAAAAATAGTGATTTATACATTAAAATATTTAGTGCAGTTAAAATTAAAAAAAAAAAGTTTTAATAATTGAATCGAAAAAAAAGGGAAACATATTAGTAAAATAAATAGATCAAATGGAAAAAAATATATATATAGGTATTAAACATTAATTTAAAATAAAACGAATTTTAAAGAAAAAAAAAGTGAAAAAGAATATAATAAGAAGAGAAGAAAAAAAAAAAGAAAAATATGAAAAAAATAATAAACATGAAAAAAAATGGGAAAAAAAGAAGACAAAAAAAATAATAATATTAACTATTAAATTTTTAAAGAATAAAAAAAAGGGTTAAAAAAATATATATATATAAAAAACGAACTAAAATTAAAAAAAAGGAGAAAATTTTAATTGAAGAAAAAAAATATAGAGAAAAAAATATATATAAATAACGGGATTAACTATTAAAAAAAAAAAAGGAAAAAAATATATGAAAAAAATGAATGGTATTAAAATTAAAAAAAAATTAATTACTTTATTTTAGTTTTTATCTAACATTTTATTTTATATTAATCTTTTAAAAAGAGATATACAAATATATATATATATATATATATATATATATATATATATATATATATATATATATATATATATATATATATATATATATATATATATATATATATATATGTATATATATATATATATATATATATATATATATATATAATATGTATATATATATATATATATATATATATATATATATATATATATATAATATATATATATAATATATATATATGTAATAAGAAGAGGTAAAGCAGCACGTGTTGTTCGATAGAAGTATAATTTCAAATCAATTCAAATATTTTTCATCGAAAACATTTTAAAATATAAGTAAAAAGTAAAACGATATTTTAAATACAAAACAACAAAGTATATAACAACAAGTCAACGTCATATCGGTTATGTGGTTTAACGTTCTTTACCACATAAGGTCCAAGATATTTTCTTTTTAGTTTCGAATGTGTTCCATAATGTGTTCTTTTAATTGCAACAAGATCCCCAACTTTGTATTTAATTGCATCTTTGCGGTGCTTGTCATAAGACTCTTTTTGCCGAATCTGTGCCTCTAAAATATTTTTATGTACTTGCTTTCTATCTTCCTCACGATCATCGCAAAATGTTTGAACTAATTCTTCATGAAGGAATTTTAAAATTTCACCATCATCTCCATTTCTCATCTTAACACCAGTTAGAACTTCGTGTGGTGTCAAATTTATAACCCGATGATACGTTGAATTTATGCACCTTTGAACTTTATCCACAAATTTGTACCACTTTTCTGGAGAACTAAGTGCGAGCTTAGATAACACGGATACAACAACAGCATTGACCCGCTCGACTTGTCCATTACCTCTCGGAACTCCAGTTGTAGTTTGATAATGACGAATATTGTTATCATCGCAGAAGTTTTTGAAATCGATAGAACTAAATGATGCACCTTTATCCGTGATAAGTCTTTCAGGATATCCGAATGTTTTGACGAGACTATCAGAGCGGTTCAAAACTTCGGAAACAGCAGTAGTTTTTGTCGGATAAATCCACGTGAACTTAGAAAATGCATCCACGATGACCAATAAGTATCTGTATCCCTTCTTTGTCGCCGTTAGTGGTCCAACGTGGTCCATGTGCAATGTAACTAAAGGTAAGTCATCTTTGGGAATTGGATTCAATTTCCCCTCCTGTTTTCCTCTTTTACGATTCATAACAATGCACTGAAGACAGCTCTGAATACAATTCTTTACTTTTTCGTGTAGTCCTTCTATGTAAAAATCACCTTTTACCACCTTCTCAGTTTTTTCTACACCGAAGTGTCCTTTTTCGTGAGCTGATTTAATTACTTATTTCTCCATAGAGACAGGTATTGCAAGTAGTTCTCGTCCTTTAACAAATTTCATCAAAATTCCGCCTTTTAAGAAGTAGCTATCAAATTCTTCCTGACCAACTATCTTCATAATTGCTGCAATACGATCATCTTCCATCTGATTCTTTTTTACTAATGTTATCAACGAGTCTTCGGCAACCATTATTGGATATCTGCTTAATGCGTCTACGTGCTGCATTTTAACACCTGAACGGTGTTCCATAACATAATTGTATTCTTCTAAGTAGAGAGTCCAACGTTTAACTCTAGGTGGAACGTCTGACTTGTTGACAGTTCGTTGAAACGCAGCGCAATCTGTTATAATTTTGGATGGTATTCCCAAAAAGTATGTTCGTAACATTTTTACCGATTCAACGATTGCCAACACTTCCAATTCATAAGAGTGATAATTTTTTTCTGCATCACTAGTAGATTTGCTCCAATATAATACTGGATTAAAATCGAAAATATCGTCACGTTTCTGCATCAATATGGCGCCAAATCCCTGTTTACTGCCATCTGTATGTAATTCGGTCTCAGCATCTGGATCATATATTTGTAGTACAGGATTTTTCACCAGTCTTCCTTTAATTTCCTCAAATACTGCTTTATGGTCCATTTCAAACTTAATCTTTTTTACACCTCCACGCAGAAGTTTATGCAACGGTGCGACTATGCTTGCGTATCCACAAATGAATTTTCGGAAATAGCCTGCTAATCCCAAAAAGCTTTGCAATTCTTTGTCTGACTTTGGCTCAGGAAAGTTCTGTACTGCTTTTATTTTTGATTCTGATGGATGAATCTTTGAGTCACTAATCACGTGTCCTAGATATTCAACTGTTGTTTTCAGGAACTGACTCTTCTTCCAACTGATATCCAGGCTGTGCTTCGCTGCGACATCCATAACAATGTGAAGGTACGATACCTTCCTCAAAAGTCTTCGATGGTATAATGATATCGTCTGCGTATTGTATCACGATTCCTTTCCGAATCAAATCCGAAAAAAAACATAGGTTACATATCGATTAAAGTTTGATGGCGAATTACAAAGTTCGAATGGTGTATTCTTGAACATAAACTGGCCTTCAGAAGTAGTGAAAGCGGTGTACTTCATGCTATCCTCATGCATTGGCACATGAAAAAAGCCATTCCTTAGATCAATTGTTGAGAAAACCTTTGCTTTTACCAACTTGTCCAGTTGGTCAACTATTCTCTGCATTGGGAAACGGTCCTTCTGGATAACCTTGTTTAATTTCCGGTAATCCACGCAAAGTCTGTAGCACCCATTTTTCTTTCGATCGACCACAACAGGACTCGAAAATTCTGAATTGCTAGGCACAATGATGTCTTCTTTCAACCACTCATCGATCTGTTCTTGAACAACCTTCGTTTCCAGTGGCGCAAGTCTCCGCGCGCGTTGGTAAATTGGAGTTTTGTCATTCAGAATTAACCTTGTTTTTACTGGACAATCTGCAACCTTTTCCGGAACATAATTTTGATAAATATCAGCAACGACGTATTCAAATTTTGTTGGAACATCTAATTCCACGCCATCCACCACTACTTGAATATTTGCTAAATTATCTATATGCTTTTCGTCAATTAAATTATCTGCGACCAACTTTTTGAACGAAATTTTCTGTGAACTCATACAGAACTCGCAATCTTTCAGGAATTCTCGACAAAAAATAATGTCATAAGACATAGTAGGGTTTGACACAACATAAAATTGACAGGCATATTGCTCACCTGACAACAATATGCTATGTGTTGCTAATCCTTCCGGAACAGTTTTCTTTGATCCAAGACCAAGAAAATTCCTTTGAGTCTTCGCAACTTCAGGTAACCAACGTCTTTATGTACCGCCAACTTCATTAAATTTACGCAACTTCCTGTGTTCACTAGCGCTTCGAATGATCGTGTGCCAATTGTTTTCGTTACTACAGGTTCTTCGACGTTGACATTTATCACGTTTTTTTCATCGAAAGATCCTTTAATGCATGCCGACGCTATAAGTCCGAACTTATTACAACTGAAACACTTAGGCCCTTCGCTTGCATTAGGACAGTTTCGCGATCCGTGTCCGTCCGCACCGTAGCATTTAATTTTCTTCAACACTGATTTTGAAAGCTCATTATTGCGGATTTGCGGTGATGGTACTTTGACTGATGATAATGGTTTTTTAGCGTTCTTGATCTTCTCGTATTCCATAAATTTCATTTTGAGTTCATTAAAATTCGTAGCTCCATGCAATACCATCTTTTCCATGGCATCATCCGCTATGCCATCGAGTATGTACGAAATTGTTGAACTATCATCCAGTTTTATGGAAGATGCGATCTCGCGCATTTCATATACGTATGTTCGCCAGGACTCATTTGACTTCTTCTTTCTGCGACTCAGCTTCTCGTGTACATCTTTCGAGTTAATCACTGCCTTGAACTCGCGAACTAATTCGCTTTTAAACTCCATCCAGTGGTTGCATCGCGGCTAGCTTGCTATAAAGGATTTAGCAGCACCACGAAGTTGCTTTTTTGCGTAGACAACCAAATCTTTCTCTGTCCATCCGCAATCGTCCTTCAGTTCTTCAACTCGCCGTATCCATACCTCAACCAACACATCGTTTTCTCTATTGAATGTTTCAACAATACCCTCTGCGTCTCTGAAAGACATACGCATAGCGCGTACTTCTGCATTCGCATGCATTGCTTGTTGTTGTCGTATAAAACCCAGTTGATCAAAGCTTGTCTGTGATGCAGTATTAATATCTTGTTGTACAATTTGTCCTCGATCTACGCTTTCTACCGAATTTGCATTCACCGGCACCTCTTGTTGTTGCTCCTCTTCGTCATCATCGTCTTCTCCTTCTCCCTCGTTCGAGACCAGATTCATAAGCCGTAAGTTAAGGACAGCACGACTTCCATTAATTGGAGCATCTCGTCTTTCTAGCTCCTGTCGCAACTGTGCAATCATCATTTTATCCACTATGGATAAGGAAAGTCCTGAGTCTTGATTTTCAGCCATGATATTGATAAGTCTTCAGATATGAGTCTTCAGTCGTTTATAGTTGAGCTCCCAAATTGTAATAAGAAGAGGTGATGCAGCACGTGTTGTTCGATAGAAGTTTAAGTTCAAATCAATTCAAATATTTTTCATCGAAAACATTTTAAAATATAAGTAAAAAGTAAAACGATAATTTAAATACAAAACAACAAAGTATATAACAACAAGTATATAATAGCAAATCTACTTCACATATATCTATATATATATATATATATATATATATATATATATATATATATATATATATATATATATTCAACAATTTTTGAGAAAATTTAAAATAATAAATATATTTAATGTACAATATATTCTATGTACACATATATTTATAAAAAAAAACGAATTACGCATTGAAGGGGGATTTAGTCTGCTAAATTGAGTCCCTCCGCATATACGACCACGTTCTTAGCCATTGGTCTAAGGACATAATACACTAAAATTACACTAAAGCTAGTGCTACACTAAATAACTGTGTTTAATTTAAATGTTATTGCATACATAAACAACAATACATTACATGACACTAAGTTTAGATAAACTAGTACCACACTAAATAGTAATAGTTCAAATAATGTACCAATTTAAAATGTACTAATTTAAAAATCTGAAGATCAATCTTTTTCTTGTGACGAATTTATATAAACCATTATATAATTTACGAAAATTATATTAAGTTTATATAAGTTAGTACCATATATATATATATATATATATATATATATATATATATATATATACATATATATATATATATATATATATATATATATATATATATATATATATATATATATATATATTACCATTATTATTATTATTATTGAAACCCATTTAATTATTCACACATATTTTTATAGATAACTTAAAAAAAATAACATATTATATTTATTATCATCATGTTAAAATAAACATAATATTTTATAATATTATTAATTTTAATATTAACTGGCAGAAAACATCATTTCTATATTTTCAACAATATATTTAAGATATTTGGTAATAAATTATTATAATATTAATAATAATTTTTTTCCATAAGATGGGGAGGAATGTTGTGAATTAGCGCATACATTTTGCTTTTCTTTATGGTTCTTCACTATTCATTCAGTTTCTGTACATATGTTGAGCGCATCACGTTTTTATATCATGTTGTACAGCTACATGTTCATAGCATTGTCCCATCGCTTCACGTTGGCAACAATGATAATAATTTGGCAAGCGCTAAAGCTTTGCTTAGACCACACCTTTTTCAGGTTAACAGTTAACAGAAGCTAGCAATAATTTGGCAAAGCGCTAAAGCTTTACTTAGACCACACCTCTTTCAAGAGGCTTGCAATACAATTTTCCATTGCATAATTTTGGGTCTATGTTCAAATAAGCAAAGCAGCGATTGCCAACAGTTCTGATATTTCGCAATTGGTGTCAGCCAAAAACTGCAAGTCGGACTTTCTTCAAAAGTCACGTACACCAAAATTGAGTGAAAGCGAAAACTCAATAGAACCGAGTGAGAATAGAATTTAAGAAAAGCTTGCAACGAAGGTATTGTTAATACCTTTCGTTGAAATTTAAAAGATAGTGGTTTAACCAACCTCAAGTGGAGGCACTAAAATAGTAAAAGTGTCTTTTCAACTCTAAAATTAATAAAAGTGTCTTTTCAACTCTAAAAATTAAAAAGTGTCTTTTGATTAAATAAATGGTAAACTAAATAAATATAAAATAAATCAACTCTAAATTCAACACTCACTTTACAACACGTGTGCTTACCGCACAAATATTGTTTGTGGTTTTGCAGATAAGTTTTTAAAAAGTGTGGTTACCACAAAAAAATAAAATGTTCATGAAATTTAAACATGAAAAAACTGTGTAATTTTAGTAAAGAAAGAAATTATAATAGAATCGAATGGGTAAAAATCATGACAACATGTGAACATGTAAAAACTGTAATGAACAAGAAATGGTAATTCAATGGTATTTAACCTTTTTGTAGGCAGACCCATTTTGATTTTGCTGTCATGTTTTTTACAGTATTTTTAATACTATCGTCTTGAAACTTTATGACTTCCTCAATTATTTGATTGTTAATAGTTTTATGAAAAATCCTAATTAAGTTGAGTTAAAGGTGTTGAGTTAGAGGACATTAAAAATTTGTAGTCACATGCGTAAAATTGTTTGATTTTATATTTGTTTTATAAAATATATTGTTATGAAAATTCAGTCTACGGAAAACTGTTCTACGAGTTCGTATCGCTGGATTGTGTACAAAATAAAAACACTCTTATATTTGGTTAAAATTGTAACAATTAACTTTATTAATTCACTTTAATAAACAACTTTACTAATAACTTATTCTAACAACTGCTGCATGTCCCCAATTTAACTTGACATTGATCACACGAGATGCACTCGACCACTTTCCAATCACTACTGAAGTGCTGTACCTCAGTTGCGGCTCCCTTATATACTTCATGCATCAGTTCGACACGTTTCGACAAGCTTCGACTTGTTTCGAGAACCTTCTACTTGTTTCGTGAATGACGCATGTTATTGGCATCTCATTCGCACTCATGTGTTTTAATGTGCAGATCTTCCATCTCTTTCTCGCACATTGCTCATTACGCTGAATGATCTTCCGTCTCTTTCTAACACATTGCTTAGTGCGCTTGCACAGTGGGGCAAATTACCTCTTTTCGTAACACTGCCTTCCACCTAAATCTGTTCGTCCCGAACAGATGTTAATCCTCTCTCTATATATACGGCACCAACCTTTCCAAATGTATTACTTTCATTTTTCGTCTGACGCCTGTAGTATTCTGAATCCGATGCACAATGTCATTTATCCTTTAATTATCCTGCACGGTCCATCCCGGTGTGTTTGTAGTTTTGGATTTATCAAATTCACTTGTGGCGGGCTACAAAGCATAACCAGATCTCCTTCCTTATACCCATCAGAGTTTGCTCTCAAGTCGTATCTGGCCTTTATCTTACTACTTGAAATTTCTATCCTCTGCCTTAAGGACTGATGCAACTCGTCTCGTATCTGGCCTTTATCTTACTACTTGGAATTTGTATCCTCTGCCTAAAGGACTGATGCAACTCGTCTCGGTCTTCACTTTTTCTCTTACGCAAAACAATTTTTGAATTCGGCTTTTGCCCATCCATTGCAGTACGTTCACAATGTGCTCCTTCGTTTTATTGATTCATCTTACCGCAACTACTGACGGGTTTTCTTTTTGCGGATACACATTGCTTACATCTGTGAATCCAATAGGCGACTGACTTCTGATATCCGACCCAATAGAAACGTTTGCTGACTTCTTCAACCGTTTTATTCATGCTCAAGTGACATCCATTGGATCCACAATGGCATTTCTGAACTATCGATTTTTTTTTGACTTGGGAACAACAGTCAAGTTTCGTGCAGATATGCCATTTCCAGTTTCCCATACATGGTACAAACAACCATTTTGTAGCTTCAGGCTTTGCCACCGCGCCCAATAAGCCCTGCTTATTGGACTGTTGGATGCTAACTCTTTACACAATGATTTTCTTTGTTTTTCCTTGAACGTCCGAATTTTTGCGATGTCGGGGTACATCTTTTGATCATTTCGTATTTGCTCTAGACTCCATATATCATCTGGCACGACACCCAATGAACGAATGTGAATTATGTTCGTTTTTTCGTCTTCTTTTCGGCATTCTCCGGATTCCATTGTAAACACTCGTGCCGACACAGTGCCTGAATTTCCAAGATGGCAACTGGTGTTATTCGGACTATCCTCATATCTCTTTTCTGGTCTGTATCTCTTTGGTGATTGCACAATTACACATTTACGTTTGTCACGACAGTCGCGTGCCATATGCCCATATTTTCCGCAATTGTAGCATTTACCTTTCAATTTAACGGTTTGGACGCTCTACTTACTCCTTGACATATATTTTCCCTCTCCTCATCTTGTACACGTGTCTCCGTCGCTGGGCGGCGCTATCTCCTGCGTAAGCGCTGTGGTGACCGTTTCCATAAAAGTCACCTTTGAGTTAGTCATTGTTGCCCGTTTTGTCTCAGGATCCCGTATACCATCAACAAACGCATTTATCTTCAACATTTACATGAAATCACACGCTGAATCGGAATACGCCAAATGTGCAAGTCTCTCAACATCTGCAGCATATTCCCGCAACGATTCGCAATTATTTTGCCTTCGGAACTTCAGCTGTATTCTGTAAATAGGTGCCATGTGGTCACTGCCGTATTTTCGTTGCATGGCACCCATGACCGCTGAATAACTGTTTATGTCACTTTTTGGAACTGTCAGCAAAACTTCGGCTGCTCTCCTTTCAGTGCCACAATAAACGCTGCTACCATGTCTTCATTGTTCCATCGATAACTTACAGCCGTGGTCTCAAATTGCAGCTTGAAAATGTTGAACGCTGTGGTTCCATCGTAAAACGGCGATTTTATCCTCGTACCACTAAAAACTTGCTGTGTAGGTCCATTTATCTGCAACACGTGCAAATATTTTTTTTTTCCTGGATTTCTTTGTCTATACCGTTTTCTAATCTTTGAATTTTTTCATCAATGTTCACTTCCATGTCATTTACATGCGTTTCTAGCTCCGTCACTTTGCTATGGAGTGTATTAGAAACTTCCAAAAGCTGCTTATAATGCTGCTGCATCTGCTGCCTAATTATACCCTACACTAAGAGTGAAAGGGTATATTCAGTTTGGTACGCCATTTGTAACACCCAGAAGGAAGCATCTCGATTTATTTTTTTTTACTTTTAAAATTGAAGAGCTAGATAAATAAAACTTATAACTTAGATTACTAATATACCTACGCTGTATGTGCGAGATCAGTCCATTGTGACCTATGATCCGACAACTTATGTTCAAATACCTCATATAAAATGTACATATAAAGATCAATTTTTATGTATACGTGCAGGTAAACTTTTTTGGTCAAATATATATTGACATCATACTCAAATACATGATAATAATGTTTTCCAGCGAAAAGACTTGTGGTTCACAAAAAAAAATTGAAATTCGGTACACCTACCCATTTGTAAATATGGGTATCAAATGAATGGAAATTCTTCAGCGATTGAATGTTTGTAGTTATTTTCAGGATTCGTATACCCTGGTGACCTATATATCACTTTGAATGGTAACCACACATATGTGTAGGGTATTTATAGTCGGCTTTGACCGACTATAATTTTGATAATCCTAACTATCATAATTACACCTACTTTAAAATTTCCCATGTGATCTAACCTTCCCAACTGGTTTCAGTTTGCAGTTGATTAGAACTTTTTAGTTGCTGTTTAGAATTTTCTTAAAGTTTGTGTTCCATTTTGTTGGAATTTTCTAGAAGTTCTTGCTTCATGTCTAATTTGAGCTGATTAGAATTTTCTTGTAGTTTCTGTTCCATTCTGGTCGAATTTTCTTGAAGCTGTTTTGAATTTTCTAGAAGTTTCTGTTCCATTTTGTTGGTATTTTCTTGGAGCTGTTTGGAATTTTCTTGAAACAGTTGTTGTATTGCTGCGAGTAACTGGCTCATATCAAAGCTTTGCTCCGTGTCCACACTTTTCGATGACGCTGTTGCAGCTTCCACTTAAAATTCGTGATCTGCGAGGTCAATGCCTTCTTCTGACACCAATGTTACGAAAATTCAGTCTACGGAAAACTGTTCTACGAGTTCGTATCGCTGGATTGTGTTCAAAATAAAAACACTCTTATATTTGGTTTAAATTATAACAATTAACTTTATTAATTCACTTTAATAAAGAACTTTACTAATAACAAATTCTAACAACTGCTGCATGTCCCCAATTTAACTTGACATTGATCACACGAGATGCACTCGACCACTTTCCAATCACTAATGAAGTGCTGTACCTCAGTTGCGGCTCCCTTTAATACTTCATGCATCAGTTCGACACGTTTCGACAAGCATCGACTTGTTTCGAGAACCTTCTACTCGTGGCGCATGCCACGCACTCCATCTCTTTCTCGCACATTGCTCATTACGCTGAATGATCTTCCGTCTCTTTCTAACACATTGCTTAGTGCGCTGAATTGTCTTGCGTCTCATTTATTATTGTTGAGTGCTTGCACAGTGGGGCAAATTACCTCTTTTTGTAAAAATGTATTATATTGAAGCGTATAAACAGCAAAACAATCATAAAAAAGATAAACTAATTAATAAAAAATGTGAAGTAATATAATAAGTCTCTAAAAAATATTATTTTTTTCAATTAGATGTAACTTCTGCTTCATTTATGCATTTCAGATATTTATTTGTATGTTTTGAATGTTGCAAGCATCGAAGTTGAATATTTTTTGTATATAGAAAAAGTGTGTGAGGATGAAATTTGTACTATACATGTCATAAAGCGAACTTTTATTTATTTATCAGTAATACTTCCCGAGAAATATTATTTTTATATATATTATGATAACATTAAGGGGTTTTTACCCAAAAAGTTTTCTTCCCCGGTATAATCTAATATTCATCCGTACATGTTAGTGATATAAGAGGTATTTAAACATAAGTGGTCAGGTCACAATCGTATTTAGTTTGTTTCATAAACAAAAAAAGTTTACTTTAAAACAATATATTATACAAAATATTTGAAAGTTCACTCCTAAAATAAAAGCTTACGTTGAGAAGTGGTAAGAACAAGAAAAGAGTTTTTTAGCGCGGCAAAAACCGCCAAAATCGTTTTTTGTCATAGCTTTTTTATTTGATGTCCGATCATCAAGTTTTAAGTATATATCGTTTTGTACTATGGGTTTAATTAATAACTTTAATTAGTGATGTTAGTTCATTCGAACTTCTACCACAATTTTTTTTTTGTCATATTATTAATGATCTTGCAAAATTAAGAAACTTTACCGTTGAAAGTGTTCAGATTACTTCATAAACAAAAAAAAATTACAAATATAGTGTATAAGTGAACACGATTTTGGCGGTTTTTAGATGATTCAATTTTTTTTTTATTAATTCGACTTTTTCTCGATGTAATCTTTAAATTTATGACAGAACTTCATATAAAAATAAAATTTTCTATATTATTTTTCAATAACGTCTTAACTTAAAAAGGAGTTTTTTTTGTAACTTTTAGGTTTATGAATCTAACTAAATACTTTCAACAGCAAAATTTAATAATTTTTTGAGATCTATAAGAAAAAAATTGCATTTAGTGGAGTAGAAGTCTAAAAAATGTGATGTCACTCATCGAAGGTGACCTCGGAGGACAATTCAACTTATGGGACAAATGTGTTAACCGCTGAGAAATTTTCAACGGTATATAAAACATCATGATCGGACATCAAATAACAAAGCTATAATGATAAAAAAGTTTTGGCGCTTTCTGGAGGGTTAAACAAAAATTTTGATAAAACAATCTTTCGGGCGGACAAAAAATTGTTTGGTATGGAGACCGAACCGGCCTACTGTACACGCCTCACTTTCACTATGAAGTATACAAGGCCGATGCATCTGAGGCACAGCACTTCAGTAGTGATTGTAAAGTGGTCAAGTACATCTCGTGTGATAAATGTCAAGTTAAATTGCGGACATGCAGCAGTTGTTAGAATTTGTAATTAGTAAAGTCGTATATTAAAGTGAATTAATAAAGTTTATTGTTATAATTTAATCTAAACATAGAAGTGTTTATATTTATGCACAATCCAGAGATACGAACTCGTAGAACAGTTTCAATTCAAATCAGATCAGATCAAATCCGAACTTCTAGAAAATTCCAATCAGCTCAACAAAATGGAACTGAAAGTTCATGAAAATTCCAATAAAATAGAGCAGATACTTCAGGAAAATTCCGAACAGCTTCTGGAAATTTCTACTACTCTCCATGGCAAAGTAAATGAACTTGAAGCGCATATGAATGATGTTGATGATAAAATTCAAAGATTAGAAAATAGAATAGACAAAGAAATCCAGGAAATAGAGAAAGATTTTCACGTGTTTCGGATAAATGAACCTACACAGCATATTTTAGTGGTACGATCGCCCATTTACGATGGCACAACAGCGTTCAACATTTTCAAGCTGCAATTTGAGACCACTGGTGTAAGTAATCGATGAAACATTGAAGTCATGCTAGGTGCACTTATTGTGGCCCTGAAATGAGACACAGCCGAAGTTTTGCTAACAGTTCCGAAAAGCGACATTAACAGTTATACAGCGGTCATGAAAATTTGGCAGTGACCACATGACACCGATTTACAGAATACAGCTGAAGTTCCGAAGGCAAAATATTGGCGATTCGTTTCAGGAATATGCTACGGATATTGAAATGTTGAAGATAAATGCGTTTGTTGATGGTACACGGGATCTGAGACAAAACGTGCAGCAATGACTATGCCAAAAATGACATTTATGGTACGGTTACCACAGCGCTTACGCAGGAATTAGCGACTAAATATTGGCGACCAACGACGGAGACACGTGTACTAGATGAAGAGAGACAAGCATCTGGAGCGTCCAAAGCCAGCCAATTGAAAGGTAAATGCTACAACTGCGGAAGATGTAGGCATATGGCACGCGACTGTCTTGAAACACGTAAATCTCTAATAGGGCAACCACATAAGGAATACAGATCAGAAAAAAGACCTGATGGGTCAAGTAACTCAAGTTGCCATCGGGGAAATTCAAACACTGTGCCGTTACGAGTGTGAACATAATTCACATTGGTTGTCGTGCCAGATGAACAATGGAGTCTAGGGTATCGCAAAAATTAGGACGTTCAGGAAAAACAAAGAAAGCCATTATGGAAAGAGTTAGTTTTTAGCAGTTCAATCAGCAGGGCTTACTGGGCGCAGTGGTAAAGCTTGAAGCTACAAAATGGTTGTTTGTACCGTGTGTGGAAAACTGAAAATGGCATATCTGCACTAAACTGTATTGATGTTCCCAAGTCAAAAAAAAAAAATCGATAGTACTGAAATGCCATTGTGGATCCAATGGATGTCACTGAGCATTAATAAAACGATTGAAGAAGTCAGAAAACATTTCTATTGGGTCGGATATCAGAAGTCAGTCGCCTATTGGTTTTGCAGATGTAAGCTATGTGTATCCACAAAAACAAAACCCGTCAGAAGTTGCGGTAAAAGAAGCAATACAACGTAGGAGCACATTGCGAACCTACTCCCATGGATTCTAAAAAGTGTTTTGGGCAAGAAAAGTGAAGACCGAGACAACATCAGTCTTTAAGACAAGAGTACACAAATTGCAAGTGATAAGAAGAAGTCCAGATACGACTTGATTTAAGGAAGGAGATATAGTTATGCTTTGCAGCCCGCAACGAGTGAAATTGTTAAACTCACAGGGAAGGACCGTACAAGATAATTAAAAGAATTAATGACATTGTGTATCGGATTCAGAATACTACAGGTTTCAGACGAAATATGAAAGTCGTACATTTAGAAAGGTTAACGCATTTAAAACCATTTCATTTTTAAAACCGAAATCGTAACCGATACCGTTATACGAAAATCAGAAATAAACCAATATCCAAAACCAATATAAACGGTTTCGGTTTCATACCGATTTAAAACGATTTTTAAAAAAGTAAAAAAAAGAAACAGAAAAACATATTTTATTTGATATAAAATATCTTAAGTAAAATGGCATTAATTAAAATTTGGAGTTCCCAAAATAAACATTTTTGGTTGTACAAAAATGCACATGTTGTTTTTTGAGAAACGATATTTCCAAAACAACGGTATTTGGTCTAAAATTTGTTTTGTTGTTTCATTAATCCAATTAACAACAAAACACCAGCAACTCCAAACAAAATTTTTACGTAAAAATCGATTCAAATTTCAATAATACTGGTTCTTTCTTTATTTTATTAGTAAAATATATAGGGGAGCTTAGGGTTAAGTGGGACAAGTTTTGAAAAGTTCATTTGAATATTTTTTATATTCTTTTAAAGGATCTATTCAATAGAATACTATTTATAAGTCTTCTAATGGATTTTTGACTGATGTTTCAAAATAGCTCAATTTCGGACATAAACAAAAGAATGGTAATGCAAGAAAAAATGTAAAAAAGTTTCAAATTATTAACATCTCAGTAACTATTTAAGGAAATACTAAAAATAAAGTGCAAGTTCGACAAGTTTAAACATTTCAAGTATAAGGCAGATATTTGTTTACATTAGTGATGATTAAAAATTTCTTGTTCTTGCATCTTGTTCTTCCATTTTTTTTTGCAAGTACAAAAACGAAAATAAGATCGAGATTTTGCAAAAAAAAGAACAGAGCAAGTGATTTTAATGTTTTTTTTTGTTTTTAAGGTAATAATAATATGCAAAATAATTCATGATATTACTAAATATTGAACAACAAGTAACAATGGAAAGCGTGCAAAATATTTATGAACGTGAACATTAATGAAGATGTGTGTTTTTTTTGTTTTTGTCAATTCTAAGGAATATAAACATCTTAAAAATAAGGCCTGTGAAGCACTTTTGAAGCGGTAAATAGCTTTAAAAGTGCTTCAAAAGTCGCTTTAAAAAGGATAAAACAGACAAAACAATGTTTTTTCTCTTTTCTTCGCTACGCTAGTTCGTACATCGATTGTGCATATGCACTGAGCTATACACATTATTATTTTTGTTTTACTTTTATATATAGTTTTTTTGTTGAAGTAATAAAAAATAATATATGAACATTTTACAGTGTGATATATTTAGCTTATATATTGCTTTTTGTGTTTTTCTATTTTTACAAATCCGCTGATTCGTTTATGAGTGCAACAACAACAAAAATGCGAATAAAGCAGCATTTTTGTACCACAAGAGAACTCGCTGTTGCCAACTAGAGAGCTGTACTAGAAACATACATGTAGTGTGGTGCCATGCGTCTGTCCGTTGTAATGCTTCTGTCTGTGTCATTCGTCTGTCCGTTGTCATGTGTCTGTCTGTTGTCATGCGATGATACAGAATAGCAACGAAGAGTTGTCGTTGTGAAAGTGTGTGTATAAGAATCGTAATCGTTATTGTTATATTCTCTTCTTTCTGTTAGTATTCGCTTTGTAGCGTTTGAGTTTGTGTTCGCATGGTGTGTTGTAAGTCAACATAGTGTGTTTTGGTAAGTCACTATACGTTGATATTATAAACGTATCGTGACCTATTTACGCGATGACTATTTCATGCAGTTATCGTTACGTTGCAGTAAAGTGCAACGTAGAACATATGTGTCATAGTCAAGCAAGCCAATGAACTAGCAACAGTATGAGCGAAGCTGGGTAATACCAGCAGCAGCATGATTGGCTAAGGGCCTTTTTCCTTACGGAAGCAAATAGTGAGTGGAATTTGCGCACGGCACTCTGCCGGAACATTTAGATTTGAAACATGCCTTCTTATAATAGTTTAAGTGAGATTTTAAGTTAGTGGTAAATCAGTAGTAGACAATAATGTTAATATTAAAATATAACTTTAGAGTAAATAAAAGTATGTCTTAAAAGAAAAGACTTGTTTGAATTATTTCGGTTAATAAAAATGGAACTTCGACGTTGGACATTCTCTGGTAGGACATCATGGTTAATTATAAAAGGAACGTTGCGACATTTGGCTTCACGCCTAAGCAACGGACATTTTAGTTACAACATTTGGCGCAGCCGGTTTTCAAACCATACATCAACTCCCAAGGGACGAGAAGGACTAGATGGAGATTAATATTGGAAGAAATAAATATTTAGGATCAGGGAAAATATTTTTTTACATTTGTGAGTATTGTGAAAAATAGTGAAAAAAATGTGAGCGGTAAAAAAATAAAAATTTTGTAAATTTGTAATATAAAACAAGAGACATGTTTGAGAGTTGTAATAATAAAAATCATGGGATTATGAAAATTGACATTTAAAAAATGAAAAAACAATTGAACATTTTGAAATTAATTGTGGAATAAAATAAACTGTGAAATAAAATTGAGAAATGAATAACATAAATGATATAATTTGATAAATCAGAAAATTAAATAAGTAAACTAAATGTTTTATAAAATTGTTTAATTGATATATTAAAGCACATTTTTAAAGTAATAGTGAAACAATATAGAATAGTTTGAGTCATTAAATGATCATAATTAATAAAATTGTGAATTTAAATAAATTGAATAACATAAGAATTTTATTACAGTAATGTTTTCATAATGTTGCGAAATTAATTAAAAACAAAACTGGAAAATTTTAACCAAATTAAATGCAATAAATAAATTAATTCAGTATTCATAAATTACATGTTGATATGATTTGGAAATATAGATTAAAAAGTTTAAATAATGAAACATAAAAATGAGATAAACAATATTTGTAAAAAATTTAATAGATAAATTAAAAAATGGTTAAAAGTTTATTTAATATGAAACTAGTAAAAACAAAATAAATAATTTAATTAAAAAAGGCATAGTGAATTATATAATTAAGTAAATGGAAAAATAAGAAACACTAATAATGGGTACTGAAAATGTATTGAAACGCGTTCATTACGTTGTTCCTTACTTTTCTGGGGCGGAATCTCCATTATTAGAAACAGAATTGTATAAATTTATTGAATGTTGTGAAACAGCAAAGTTAAAAATTAAAGAATCAGATAGTGAGGAATTTATAAAATGTGTTAGGTTACGTTTGGAGGGAGATGCATATAAATTAGTGAGGACAAAACAGTTTCAAAAAATAGAAGAATTATACGAGTTGTTAAAAAATACGTACTTAAAAGAAATTTCTTTAGATTCAGTACTAAAAGAGATTAAAAAAGCTTATCAAAATAGTAAAGAGAGTTTGAGAGCGTTTGGGAGACGATTAGATGAGTTGCAATCCATGGCTTTGGAAATTGCAAGTAAAAAATACAGTAAAAAGATAAGTGAAGATGACGTATTCAGTTTGGAATTACAGAGTTCAGTGTTGATCTCTTTTAAAGTAGGGGTGAGGGATCGAACGATAAAAGTTGTACTGTTGGGTAGTAAGTCAGAAACATTAGATACATTGTTGGAAGAAGCTTTAAATGTGCAGGCTCTTATGCAGCGAAGTCCAAGGTCGGAAGAGGATGAATATAATTATATAGAAAAAACTAAATTAGAGAACACTCAGTCGGAAAATAAATTGCAACAAATAAATAATAATAAAAGTAACTATAAAAGGAGTGTTCCAACATGTTCATTTTGTAGTAAATTTGGGCATACTAGGGACGATTGTATTATTAGGAAAAATACGCCGTTCTGCTACGAATGTGGAGCTTATGGTCACGAATCTAATTGGATATGTGCTAATAATAATATTGGCAATTTTGTTAATATGGATAATAAGATGTATAACGGGAAAAATAATACAAGTAATATGAAATATTCATGGAGGGATACACAGGGGCATAAAATAGATAATTGCCACGCAAAAAGAAAATTTGAATCAGCAGGAAATAATAATTATAATCATGATACACAAGGGGCTCAGTCTAGGCCAGAAAACTGGAGACTCCATAATAATAGTAAGATAAGGCCGATAGAGTTAGGAATGGTAGATCGGACGTCAGAAGAGACTGTGGTTGAATTTACTACTCCATTAAATTTCCGTAGAACAGAGGAAACCAATGAATTAAAATATGAATTAAAGGAAGATGAAGGTGATCGCATAATATGCAGTGGACATGGAGATAGCTCGGTTTTAACTAATGTAAGTGACGTTTTCATTGAAGTACCTTGCGAGGCAGCTAAAAATGGAAGACTTATTTTACTAGTAGACTCAGGAGCTGATGCCAGTATAGTAAAAGAAAATGCAATGACAAGTTTACCAGACTTTAACGAGAGTATACAAAAGGATTTAAAGGGAGCTTTTGGTGGGTGCGTTAGAACATTAGGTTCCACCAAAATCCAACATAGGAACATAAGGCGCTTAAGTTTAATGTTACACGCAGTGTCACTTGAACAAGGAGTACCAGCTGACGGAATAATCGGACGTGACAATTTATGGAATCGATCTGTAATAAATGCGATAGACAAAACAATAACATTCTTTGATAAACATAAAAATCATATTATAAAACTACCCATGAAATCACAGACAGAAATACAGAATATTTTTTTTAATCAACAAATTAAAATTCAAGCGAGAACCGCAAAGATTGTATCATTACATTTAAAAACAAAAATTCCAATCGTAATAATTCATAAACAGGAAATTTTTCCAGGAGTATATTTGGGCGAAAGCATATCGAATGTTAGCAAAAATAGAGTTTATGTTTCAGTTTTAAATGCTACAGAAAAAGAAATTATAATAGACAGTACTTTTAAACCAAAATTTTCGAATTTTAATCAGTATAAAGAATCGGATACCAATAATTCTACAATAAACAGCATAAATTCAGTAAATATTACAAACAGAATTAACAAATTATTAGAGGAAATTAAAATTGATGAGACTTTAAATAAAGACGAAATTACATCTTTACAAAATCTGTGTGTTTCTTATCATGATGTTTTTCATTTAGATGGCGATGAATTAACATACACGCCAGCGCTTAAACATGAAATAACTACACAGTGGAACCAAACGCCAATTAATCAGAAACAATATAAGCTACCCCACACTCATAGGGAAGAAATTAATAGACAGGTAGGAAAAATGTTAGATGACGGCATTATATCGCCGAGTACCTCACCTTGGAATTCACCGTTATTGTTGGTACCAAAAAAGAGTGGTAAGGAAGGTAGCAAAAAATGGAGATTAGTAATAGATTTTCGTAAACTAAATGATGTAACAGTTAAACAAGTATTTCCGATTCCTCGGATAGACGAGATATTAGATCAGTTAGGACATAGTAGATATTTTTCAACCTTAGATTTAGCAAGCGGTTATCATCAGGTTTTAGTAGAAGAAAGAGATAAAGAAAAAACAGCTTTTAGTACAGGACTGGGTCATTTCGAATTTAACAGAATGCCATTTGGCTTAACAGGTGCACCAGCGACCTTCCAAAGAATAATGAACCACATATTAACAGGTTTACAGGGTATCGATTGCTTTGTTTACCTTGATGATATAGTGGTGTACGGAAAGAATTTAGCTGAACATGAGCTTAGGTTGAGTAGAGTATTGCAGAAATTAAGGGAACACAATTTAAAATTAAATACAGAAAAATGTCAGTTTTTACGTCGCGAAGTTATATATTTAGGACATAAATGTTCGGAACTAGGGGCGCTGCCAGACCCCTCTAAGGTCGAATGCGTAAAAAATATTCCGGTGCCAAGAAATACAAAAGAAGTACAAGCGTTTTTAGGATTAATTAATTATTATAGAAAATTCATAGGCAATATGGCGAAATTATCATTACCAATTAATAATTTACTTAGGAAAGATGTTAAATTCACATGGACTGACGATTGTCAAAATTCATTTATTAAACTCAAAGAATCAATAATTTCGCCACCAATTCTCGCATATCCAGACTTTACAAAACCTTTTTTACTTACAACGGATGCAAGTAACGAAGCAATAGGCGCAGTGTTATCGCAGGGCAACGTA
The DNA here is from genome assembly GCA_951804985.1 of Dryomyza anilis. Lineage (NCBI taxonomy): Eukaryota > Metazoa > Arthropoda > Insecta > Diptera > Dryomyzidae > Dryomyza > Dryomyza anilis. The sequence goes on along the minus strand of OX638136.1, from coordinate 22,772,695 downwards.
GGGAGCGACCGAACAATCGCATTTGCTAGTAGGGCATTAAATGGAGCAGAAAAAAATTACTCCACCATTGAAAGGGAATTTTTAGCTATAGTCTGGGCAACGAAAAATTTTAGAGCTTATCTTCTAGGACGACATTTTCAAATTTATACAGATCATCAACCATTACGTAGCACAGCAAATCTCAAAGATCAGACATCAAGGTTAGCCCGTTTCAGGCATAAATTATCAGAATATGATTACGAAATATCTTACAAACCAGGTAAACAGAATTTGAACGCAGATGCTTTAAGTAGAATTCCACATCCAGAACCAGATATTACTGCGGTCCAAAGACGGTCTAAGACCACACAGAATAAATTAGATAATCAAATTTCAAAAACCAAACAACAAGTGAGCACGCCAGTACTGGATGAAATAACAACAGACACCAAGAACGAATTAAACTCAAGTCTACTATTAACTGACCCAGAGGAAATTAAAACTGTTATAAAAGACTTTCATGACTCAGCATTAGGGGGTCACCAGGGCGCAGTGAAAACATATTTTAGAATCAGAAAACAATTTAAGTGGAAAGGTATGCAGAAACAAATAAAAGATTACGTTAAGAATTGTCAAAAATGCCAAGTAAATAAAAGTTCTAGGCTTACTAAAATGCCAATGGTTTTAACTGATACGCCTGTACGACCATTCGATAAAGTATACATGGATCTTGTAGGTATTTTACCGGAAACTATATCTGGAAATAAATATATATTAACTTTTCAAGATGATTTTTCAAAATACATGTGCTGCGTAGCCATACCGGATGCAGAAGCGAACACAGTAGCAAAAGCATTTTACGACGAAATCATTACACGTCATAATATACCGAAAGTATTAGTAACGGACAATGGTTCAAATTTCGTTTCAAAACTATTTTCAGATACTTGTAAATTATTAGGAATTAAAAAGTTACATATTACGCCATATCATCCACAAGCTAATGGGTCTTTAGAAAGAAGCCATCGTCCGTTAGCAGAATATCTAAGGAATTTTTCAAAAGAAGATGGGTCAAACTGGGACCAATGGTTAAATTCAGCAATGCATGTGCACAATAACACAGTGCATATGTCCACGGGGCAAACTCCTTTCCGTACTTTATATGGGTACGACTTTGATATGCCAACAAATCTAAAGCGAAAATGTTCACCAGTATATAATACCGATGATTACAACAAGTTATTAAAATACCAAATTCAACGCACACACGAAATCGTGAGAGAGAATCAAGAAAAAGCAAAAGAAAAATCTAAACAAATCTATGATAGCACATTACACCCAAAAATATTTAGCGTAGGCGATAAAATTTTGTTAAAGAATCAGAATAGAAAGAATAAATTTTCACCTATTTAGGTAAAGGTAAAAAATTCCATAACAACTTATTAAAAGCATACAATTTTGAAGAAAATATAACGAAATAAATAACGTGACAAACAGTTCATGATGATCATAATACATAATGTAGATCATGTTAAAAGCATAATACTGCAAACAATGGTGAATGGAATAAATTACGCATATATAAAATTTTTTTTTTTGGAATAGGTGTTTAATATTACTGAAATAAATTAGTGCATGAGGAAATAGCTATGCATTAATTTTAAAGGTGACTAGCATTGAATCATGTACTAACAAATGTTTTATAAGGAAAATAGATAAAGGAGTAAAGTAATTTAAGATATTATGAGTAAGAAAATATCAAAGGTTAATACAGTTAATAATGAATAAGGTGATAAGCATGAGTATATTAGATGAGCTATAAAATAGTAAAATAAAATTTAAATTGTCACTACAATTGAGATAGGTCAGTACCTCAATGGCATTGAACCAAACGATATGAACCACTGCACTAATGCAAATGAAATGAGATACGTTATTTTGTATGTTATAATGTATACTGAAAAAAAAAAAATAAGAAAAAAGACGAAAATTAATATGAATATGAAAGATAATAATAAACGGATAGCATGTGCGAGATGGTGTGGAGAGGAGTCAAGGGAAAGTGCATAGTAGCCCAATGGGTTTAAATATAATGCATACCAAGAGTAATGCGGAGTAGGGAGTAAAAAATGAATTATAAGAACATGATTAAATTCGGAAATTAGTGCACGAATAAATAGCTAAATATTACTTATTGAAAATGACTAGCATTGATTCCTAATGAATTTGTATAAAGAATAATTGGGTTATAACAATAGTAGACACTAAAGATTTTAAAAGTGTAAATAAACATGTAGTAAAATAATAGTAACTTACACACACATATATAAAATATACACGTAATTCAATATTCTAATATAAGGTAACGTAAATGGAAATAAGTTATAGAGGATGTTAAAAATAAATTATTTATACAATTTAAAGATTTTATAATGTAAAGTAATAATAGTATTTAGTTAATGATCCTGGTTCTGGAAATGGACAAGACGTACACGAAGAGACGAAGAAGTAACAAATAGACGAAGGGAAAACGAAGAATTACAAAATAGAGAAATACAATTCAGGAGCGTCAACGATGATCGTTTAGTTTTGTTGGGAAAAGGTCTGAAATGGTAATGTTATGTAATGACATATGAAACAACATGTGAGAGTTATGGTGCGGACGACAACAATTGGACGTCAATCAGATGATTTATTAAGAGAAAGAAAGAGCTACACTATAAATATGGAGGTAGAAATTTGACAAATATGCAAAGTTGCGACTATTGTACCATAATGAGACAACAACATTTTACATCTTTACATACATGTAATTAAAAAAAAAAATGTCAATTTTATAGCACAAAACAACACTCTAATATTATAAGTTGAAGGAGCTTTTTCATATACACTTAATTAGCTGTGAATGCGAACCTGTACTAAAACAACAAAGTCAAATGAACACGACAACATCAATGTATAATTAAAAGATACTAATTCCTGATCGATAGAAGAACTCGCTAGAGGAAGACAAGTTATAATAAGATCCAGAAATATACGATTACAAAATTATCCATTTTAAAATCCGCTCTCAACAAATTACGATTTACTTGGCAGAAAAACAAAGCAATATCGAAGACGAAAAAATTAAATAATATCGACGACAAGAAGATTTCAAGCAATTAACATCAAGACGAAGAACATCAGCTATTGTCCATTCTATACAGGGAAGGTGAGAAGAAATGCAGCCAACATAATATACACGAGTAACAGAACCAGCGATCGCAGCAGTTTATGACATGTTAATGTTATTAAAATATTATAAATATGTAAAAGAAAATGAATGTAAGTTGAAGTGGAAATATAGTAAAGTTAAAGTAAAATTAAGAAAATTAAAGTAAAATGAGAACAAATTAAAATTACAATAAAGTAACAATAAATTTGATTAAATAAAAGTAAAGTAAACTAGATGAAAATTAAAGTAAAATGTAAGTTAAAGTAAACTAGAGAAAAATAAGGAAAAATGGAAGTAGAATATAGTAAAAGTAAAAGTGAACAAATATTAAAAACTTCAACAATATAAATAAGAAAGAAAGTTAAAGAAATATTATTTAAAGAAAAGTATAATAATAAATTACTAAGAAAAAGAATATTCCACAAGAATAAATTTAAATATTCAAAATTAAAAATCGCAAAATATTTCGAAGTTAAAGTAAACAAATCGTTGCAAAAAATTAAGCATAATGTCTGATATGTATAATTAAAAAGAACAACTGAACAACACAAAACGCAGCAAGTGCAAAGCGGTAACCTGATCAACTACTGTTTTGTCAACTGCAACGTTCTGTGCATTGTAACTGTTGTTTAGTAATTAGGTTATTAACCTCCAAATACATTATATTTTCAAATAATATAGTATATTGATGAACAAGAAAAAACTATTATTAAGTTTATTTATATACATTTTTTTTTTATAGTAGTAATGCTTTATATGATGATATTAATGATGTAAAAGAAAAAACTATTATTCATTTTAATAATAATTTTTTCTTAAAATAAGGGTGGAGGTATGTTGTAAGTCAACATAGTGTGTTTTGGTAAGTCACTATACGTTGATATTATAAACGTATCGTGACCTATTTACGCGATGACTATTTCATGCAGTTATCGTTACGTTGCAGTAAAGTGCAACGTAGAACATATGTGTCATAGTCAAGCAAGCCAATGAACTAGCAACAGTATGAGCGAAGCTGGGTAATACCAGCAGCAGCATGATTGGCTAAGGGCCTTTTCCCTTACGGAAGCAAATAGTGAGTGGAATTTGCGCACGGCACTCTGCCGGAACATTTAGATTTGAAACATGCCTTCTTATAATAGTTTAAGTTAGTGGTAAATCAGTAGTAGACAATAATGTTAATATTAAAATATAACTTTAGAGTAAATAAAAGTATGTCTTAAAAGAAAAGACTTGTTTGAATTATTTCGGTTAATAAAAATGGAACTTCGACGTTGGACATTCTCTGGTAGGACATCATGGGTAATTATAAAAGGAACGTTGCGACATTTGGCTTCACGCCTAAGCAACGGACATTTTAGTTACAACAGGTGTTCGCAAAGAAAAATGTTACTATGCAAGATATTATTTGAGTTCTCTTGACATACGGTAGCATAAGGATTTTTTAATCTGTGACGAAAACAGATATTTTCCTTATATTTATTGTATTGTAGAACGAAAAGTCACCAAACACATTTTATGAAAAACTTAATTTTCGAGCTAATAGATTTACATTTTCTTATCAATTGACAGATACATAAAGAAGTTTGTAAAAAAATATTTAGCATTTTGAAAATGTATTTGGTGACTTTTTGTTCATTTTATTATGGCCTTGAGATTTTGAATTGTCTCGTCAACATCACTTGATTTATACAATTATTTTTTATTAGTTAATTCTTGTTAAAATATAATTCAAATTTTTATGTTATTGGTTTTATTTTTTTGTTGGGAAAAACGTTGAAGAAATTGAAAATATGGAAAATAAGTAACTTAAATACAATTATTGTTCAAATTATATTCGTTTTCATAATTAATATACAGTTTAAGATATTTGTCTTCGATATTTTATTTAAAATTTAAAAGATTAAGATTACCATTTCTTGACTTGCTCTTGAAAATAATCATCACTAGTTTACATATATTGCAGTTCACAGAATTGTTGAAATTTAATTTCTTTGGCTTTTATGGATGAAAATTGTACAAAATTCTTCTTCTTTGCAATGCAGATCATATCTCAGGTGAAGTCAACATGTTGCTTTTCATTGGTTTGTTGTCACGAATTTTTAAATTAAATTTTTTTCTTGGCGTAATCAATTAAATAATACATATAACACAATATTTTTACTAAAATAACAACAAACATTGTTTAAATTACGTTTCCATAATTTAGCACTATATAAAAATGTAACATTATTTGAAAAATATGGAATTAAAGAAAATTTATACAAAAACCTAAATAAAACCGAAACCGTAACATGGAACCGGTATACCGAAACCGTTTCGTAATAAAAACTTAAAACCGAAACCATAACCGAAACCGAAACGCGGAAAAAACGGAAACCGAAATCGAAACCGTTATTCGTTTAGGTTTCAATCCTTGGGTGGAGGGCAGTGATACGAAAAGATGTAGTTTGCCCCATAGTGCAAGCATTCAACAATAATAAATGAGACGTAAGATAGAAGATCGGAAGATAATTCAGCGTACTCAGCAATGTGCGAGAAAGAGGTGGAAGATCAGCACATTAAAACACATGAATGCGAATAAGATGTCAATAGCATGCGTCATTCACGAAACGAGTAGAAGGTTCTCGACACAAGTCAAAGCTTGTCGAAACGTGTCGAACTGATGGCTGCAGTATATAAGGCCGACGCATATGAGGTACAGCACTTCAGTAGTGATGGTAAAGTGGTCGAGTACATCTCGTGTGATAAATGTCAAGTTAAATTGTGGACATTCAACAGTTGTTAGAATTTGTTATTACTTACTTACTTAAATGGCCCTTACAACCGTGGATCGGTTTTGGCCGCTGAGATGAAGCCGCGCCAGTCGGATCTGCTTTGCGCGCGCTGACGCCAGTTAGAAATACCAAGCGTTGCCAGGTTGTTCTCAACTTGGTCTTTCCAACGCAGATTTGGACGCCCTCTTCTACGCTGTCCACCTTCGAGTTTCGATTCAAGTACCTTCTTGGCTGGAGTGTTTTCATCCATTCGTTCGACATGACCTAGCCAGCGAAGCCGCTGGATCTTGATACGCTTGACTATGTCAATGTCGTCGAATAACTCATACAGCTCGTGGTTCATCCTGATTCGATACTCGTTAGCAAAGCAGATAGGGCCAAAGATTTTACGGAGAATCTTTCTCTCGAACGCTCCCAGTACTCTCTCATCGGTGGTGGCCAGCGTCCATGTTTCTGCACCATAAAGTAGGACGGGCATGATGAGTGACTTGTAGAGTGTTATTTTTGTCCGGCGAGAGAGGGCTCTGCTTCTCAATTGCCTACTGAGCCCAAAGTAGCACCTGTTGGCAAGAGTTATTCTCCGTTTGATCTCCAGGCTGACGTCGTTGTTGCTGTTTACGCTGGATCCCAGATAGACGAAGTCCTTCACAATGTCGAACTTGTGGGTTTCAAAATCAGCTTTTTGTCCAAGACGCACGGACTCTTTTTTGCTTGTTGACACAAGGAACTTCGTCTTGTACTCGTTCACCGCTAGACCCATTCGACGCGACTCTTTCTACAATCTGGAGAATGCTGCGCTGACTGCTCGTGTGCTCCTGCCAATGATATCAATATCGTCGGCATATGCGAGCAGCATGACACTTTTGTTGAGGATAGTGCCGCTTTGACGGAGTTCGGCAGCTCGAACTATTTTCTCCATCAATAAGTTAAAAAAGTCGCACGATAGGGAGTCACCCTGTCTGAAACCTCGTTCGGTATGAAATGGCTCGGAGAGGTCTTTTCCTATTCTCACTGATCAACTTGTGTTGCTCAGGGTCATCCTGCAAAGCCTTATAAGTTTCGCAGGTATACCGAACTCAGACATTGCGGCGTATAATCGTTCCCTTATCGGAGTGTCGAAGGCGGCTTTATAGTCGACTAATAGGTAGTAGGTGTCGATCTGTTTTTCTAGGGTCTTTTCCTGGATTAGGCGCAATGTGAAAATCTGGTCTATGGTGGATTTTCCAGGTCTGAAGCCGCACTGATAAGGTCCAATCAGTCTGTTGACGATGGGCTTCAGTCTTTCACATAATACGCTCGATAGAACCTTGTATGCGATATTGAGTAGGCTGATCCCACGGTAGTTGGCGCAGATAGTGGGATCCCCTTTCTTAAGGATTGGGCAGAGTACACTGAGGTTCCAGTCACTTGGCATGCTTTCATCCGACCATATTCTGCTTACGAGCTTGTGCACGCTCTCTATTAGCTCTTCGCCTCCGGTCTTAAACAATTCAGCAGGCAGGCCATCAGCACCTGCGGCTTTGTTGTTTTTCAGCCGAGCAATGGCTGTTCTGACCTCGTCATGGTTGGGTGGCGAAATCTCAACGTCGTCATCAAGTACGGGGTTGTCGGGTTTGCTTCTCTATCGGTGGAATTGAGGTCATCATCACCGGTCAGCAGTTTAGAGAAGTGATCCCTCCATATTTTCAGTGTGCTCTGGATATCTGTCACTAGATTTCCGTTCTCATCTTTACAGGAAGAGGCTCCGGATTTTGAACCTCCGGCTAGGCGTCTTATTTTCTCGAAGAATTTTCGAGCCTCATTCCTGTCCCCATGCATCTCAATCACCTCAAACTCACGTCTTTCTGCCTCGCTTTTTTTACGCCTGAAAAGACGCCTCTCTTCCCTCCTCTTCTCTTTGTATCGCTCCTTCGCAGCTCGCGTAGCTACTGACTGCAGGGTGGATTTGTACGCAGCGTCTTTCTCTGCAGTGGCCGCGCGACACTCTTGGTCATACCACTGATTCCTCAGGGTGCGTTGAAATCCAAGCACCTCTTCGGCAGCCGTACGCATAGAGCAGGTGATATGATTTCACTGCGTGCTTATATCATCGAGAGGAGGAGTGCTTTGTCTAAGCAGGTGTGAGAGTCGAGTGGAAAAGGCTTGCGTTGTCTGTTGTGATTGCAGCTTTCCGACGTCTAGCTTTCTCTGCGTTTGGTTCCGTACGTTCTTCGCAGCGCTTAAGCGTGAGCGGACCTTGGCTGCTAAAAGGTAATGATCCGAGTCCATATTGGTACCTCGGATAGTGCGTACGTCCATCACGCTTGAAGCGTGCCTTCCGTCAATCACAACGTGATCAATTTGATTTCGAGTTTTTTGATCGGGCGACAACCATGTGGCCTTGTGGATATCGAAATGTTCGAATCTAGTGCTACTAACTACCATGTTTCGTGTTGCGGCGAATTCGATTAGCCTCGTTCCGTTATCGGAAGTGTTGGCATGGAGGCTAAATTTTCCGATTGTGGGACAATAGATGGCTTCTCTGCCCACCTTGGCGTTAAAATCGCCTAGCACGATTTTGATATCGTGGCGGGGGCAGCGCTCGTATGCGTTGTCTAGGCGCTCGTAGAAGCGCTCTTTTGTCTCGTCATCTTTCTCGTTCGTCGGAGCGTGTGCACAAATTAGGCTGATATGGAAATATTTAACCTTGATGCGGATTGTTGCCAGCCTTTCGTCCACGGGCGTGAACCTAGAGACAAGATGGCGGAGTCTCTTGCCGACCACAAATCCACATCCAAATTCGTGTCTCTCTGCATGACAGCTGTAGTAGATATCACAGGACGCTTGTTTCGAACAGCCCTGTCCCGTCCATCGCATCTCCTGGATAGCGGTGATCTCAGCCTTATATTTTTCGAGGACATCTGCCAGCTGGATGGAGGCACCTTCCCTATAAAGGGTCCGGACATTCCAGGTGCATATCCGTAAATCATGGTCCTTAAAACGTTTGCGTGGGTCGTCATCGTTGTAATCGGTCGTTATCCGAGGCTTCTTTTTTGTTTTCATTGGGCGCATAGGTTTTTTCCGTGGTGGGACCCAAACCCAACGTTCGAACCCTCACTCTGAGGGAGATGCTCGCCACTCACTTTAGCCGACTTCTACACCGGGTGGTGTAGAGCGCCGTTTCCAGGGACTTCCACGAGGAGGACTTCCACCGAAGTGGAGGTGTCACCATTTGACAATTTGTCAATTCTGGTGACCAGTGAGTTGACTTGAGACGACACCGACAAGGATTGCGCTGGCTTCGCCATGTTGAAGCACTCAGACACGTTGCCTTGTGATAATCGCCCCCATAGTCCATAGAATTTGTTATTAGTAAAGTCGTATATTAAAGTGAATTAATAAAGTTAATTGTTATAATTTAAACTAAACATAAGAGTGTTTTTATTTTGTACACAATCCAGAGATACGAACTCGTAGAACAGTTTTCCGTTGACTGAATTTTCATAACAATATATTCAAATAAATATAAAAAAGAAATATATAATCTATATTTATGTCGAATTTTCCTATATTGTATTGTTTTGTTCATCCTATACAATATATTTATTTAATAATTATAACCATTTAACTTTTTATAATATTGATTTAACAATAATAATAATAATGAAAAACTCTATTCAGAAATAAAATGTAATACATGGTAAACATTTGAGAAGAATTTTACTTTGTAACAATGCATTTATATGTATTTATATAAAATTAATACTTTTAAGTTTATTAAAAATATAAAAATAATAAAAATCTCTTTTCACAAATAAAATGTAATATAATATATAATATACATTTGAAAATAATTTTACTTTGAAAATATGTAATAATAATAATTATATAAACTTTAACCGTTATATAAACTTAGTCTTTAGCAATAATGAAAACTAGTTGGGAAAGTGAGATAACATGGGAAATTTTAAAGTAGGGACATTTTATAGTATGCGTTATTATGATAGTTAGGATTATCATAATTATAGTCTGTCTAAGCCAACTATAAATACCCTACACATATGTGTGGTTACCATATATACTTTCAATCGCTGAAGAATTTCTATTCATTTGATACCCATATTTACAAATGGGTAAGTGTACCGAATTTCGAATTTTTTTTAACCACAAGTCGTTTTGCGGGAAAACATTATTTTCATGCATTTGAGCATGAAGACAATATATATTTGACCAAAAAAGTTTACATATGCACGTATAAAGTAAAATTCACCAGTAGATGAATGTTTTATATCAGGTATTTGAACTTAAGTGGGCGGTTCACAGGTCACAATAGACTGATCATGCCCATTTTCACTGACAGACAGCGTATATATATAAGTAATCTAAATTAGGAGTTTCATTTATTTAACTCTTTTAGTTTTTCTGTAATCAAGATTTCAACAGACAGACAGACGAACATCGCTAAATCGACTCAGGAGATCATGCTACGAATATATATACTTTTCCATACCGGAGATGCTTCCTTCTGGGTGTCATTTGTAACACCCAGACTGAATATACCCTTTCATCTTAGTGTAGGTTATAAAAATAATTTTTATTAACAAATAAAATGTTTATATATATAATATTTCAAAACAATTTTACATTTGTATATATATATAGCCAGTATGCCATTCGTATCGATATCGTTACGAGATCATTGCGAGTAGATGGAGAAATCACACGATATCGGACCCATTCTCGTAACGATATCGAGCGTCAAATTGTCGGAGTTTTCTCGATACGAAAAATTTGTCGAAATCGGAACGAAATCGAAGAAAAAATGATCCAAAATCGAGATTGCTGCGAAAAATAATGCGATATCGATTTGATAAATGTTTAAATATCGTATCTTGTCAAAGAATATGAATGTGCGAAATGTTTTCAAAATTAGAATCGAGAAAGCAACGATATCGAACTTTTTTATCGAAGTTATTCGAGAAAGTTTCGAGGTATCTAATGTCTTCGAGACATGGCAGACTGGGTATCTATACTATTATATATAAAACTATTATTTTTTGGTGTAATAAATTGTCAAATATAGTGTATGGTGTGCTTGTTTAAAAATACAATATATAAGACATAGGTATAAATAATATTTTTACTTCATCTTGTATCGAAATTTTTATTGCGGTGAAAAAATATTGGTGTATGTGGTTTTGTAGACAAATTTTTAAAAAGTGTGTTTCCCACATAAAAATAAAATTTTCATAGAATCGAATATCGAATAGAACATGTCATTGACAACATCAAAAAAATGTGTAATTTTAGTAAAGAAATAAATTATTATAGAATCGTAACTTCTGCTTCATTTATGTATTTCAGACATTTATATGTATGTTTTGAATGTTGCAAGTACATCGAAGTTGAAGTTTTTTTTTATATAGAAAAAGTGTGTGACGATGAAATTTGTCCTGTACATGTCATAAAGCGAACTTTTATTTATTTATCAGTAATACTTCCCGAGAAATATTATTTTTATATATATTATGATAACATTAAGGGGTTTTTACCAAAAAAGTTTACTTCGCCGGTATAATGTAATATTCACCCGTACATGTTAGTGATATAATAGGTATTTAAACATACGTGGTCAGGTCCAAGGTCACACTCGAATTTAGTTTGTTTCATAAACAAAAAAAGTTACAGCTAACTCGTTTTTAAGTGAAAATACTAATTAAAAACAATATATTTTAAAAAATATTTGAAAGTTCACTCCTAAAATAAAAGCTTACGTTGAGAAGTGGTAAGAACAAGAAAAGAGTTTTTTAGCGCGGCAAAAACCGCCAAAATCGTTTTTTGTCATAGCTTTTTTATTTGATGTCCGATCATCAAGTTTTAAGTATATATCGTTTTTTACTATGGGTTTAATTAATAACTTTAATTAGTGATGTTAGTTCATTCCAACTTCTACCGCAATTTTTTTTTTGTCATATTATTAATTATCTTGCAAAATTAAGAAACTTTACCGTTGAAAGTGTTCAGATTGCTTCATAAACAAAAAAAAATTACAAATATAGTGTATAAGTGAACTCGATTTTGGCGGTTATTAGATGATTCAAATTTTTTTTTTATTTCGACTTTTTCTCGATGTAATCTTTAAATTTATGACAGAACTTCATATAAAAATAAAATTTTCTATATTATTTTTCAATAACGTCTTAACTTAAAAAGGATTTTTTTTTTTGTAACTTTTATGTTTATGAAGCTAACTAAATACTTTCAACAGCAAAATTTAATAATTTTTTGAGATCTATGAGAAATAAAAATAGCATTAGGAGAGTAGAAGTCTAAAAAATGTGATGTCACTCGGAGGACAATTCAACTTATGGGACAAATGTGTTAACCACTGAGACATTTTCAACGGTATATAAAACATCAAGATCGGACACCAAATAACAAAGCTATAATGATAAAACGGTTTTGGCGTTTTCTGGAAGTTACATTTTTTTTTTGTTTCTGACACTTTTACGAGACAATCTTTCGGGCGGAAAACAAATTGTTTTGTGTGGACACCGAACCGGCCTACTGTACACGCCTCCCTTTCACTATTAGTGTAGGGTATAAAAATCATGGGGACAAAGACATGTAGATAAAGTGAGTAATAAAATAATGCGTTGTCGTTCATAATTTTTGTCGTTGATAATTTTTCACTACTTTTCAAGGTTGAAAACACCTAAGGGATATTGGTTAGATTTTGTTGACACATTATGGAGAAATGAGGCATGTATCCGACTGTAATGAGATGAAGAATGGAGTCTAGAGCAAATACGAAATGATCAAAAGTAGGACCCCGATATCGCAAGTGAGTAATAAAATAATGCGTTGTCGTTCATAATTTTTGTCGTTGATAATTTTTCACTACTTTTCAAGGTTGAAAACACCTAAGGGATATTGGTTAGATTTTGTTGACACATTATGGAGAAATGAGGCATGTATCCGACTGTAATGAGATGAAGAATGGAGTCTAGAGCAAATACGAAATGATCAAAAGTAGGACCCCGATATCGCAAAAATTAGGACGTTCAGGAACAACAAAGAAAGCCATTATGGAAAGAGTTAGCATCCAACAGTCCAATAAGCAGGGCTTATTGGGCGCAGTGGTAAATCCTGAAGCTACAAAATGGTTGTTTGTACCATGTATGGGAAACTGAAAATGGCATATCTGCACGAAACTTGACTGTTGTTCCCAAGTCAAAAAAAAAAATCGATAGTACAGAAATGCCATTGTGGATCCAATGGATGTCACTGAGCATTAAAAAACGATTGAAGAAGTCAGAAAACATTTCTATTGGGTCGGATTTCAGAAGTCAGTCTCCTATTGGATTCAAGATGTAAGCTATGTGTATCCACAAAAACAAAACCCGTCAGTAGTTGCGGTAAGATGAATCAATACAACGTAGGAGCACATTTCGAACGTACTGCCATGGATTCTAAAAAGTATTTTGGGCAAGAAAAGTGAAGACCGAGACAAGACATCAGTCTTTAAGACAAGAGTATACAAATAGCAAGTGATAAGATGAAATCCAGATACGACTTGATTTAAGGAAGGAGATATAGTAATGCTTTGCAGCCCGCAATGAGTGAAATTGTTAAACCCTAAGCTGCAAACTCACAGGGAAGGACCGTACAAGATAATTAAAAGAATTAATGACATTGTGTATCGGATTCAGAATACTACATGTTTCAGACGAAATATGAAGGTCGTACATTTAGATAGGTTAACGCAATACAGGGAGAGAGGATTAACATATGTTCGTTATAAATGTTTAAAATTAAATATAAAAATTTAATTTTAGTCCCATATGGAATTTTGTAAAATTGGGGGTTATGACTGGAATTGGGACATTACCCAAATGGATTTTTCCCATGGTTGAAGTATATACAGGTTAGTTCATCTAGACAGTTAGTTGGCATACACTATGCTGAGAATGTCAATAAGAAAATTTTAAAAATACAAAAATTAATTGTCATTTTAAACTTAATTTTAAGGTTATGTGTCTTTAAATTGGTTTTGTCTTAAAATTGGCTAAATTAATCAAATTTCACACCACAATTTCACTTTTGTAGTACACTGCGGTGTTCTTCTGGAGCCCATAGACAGCTTGAAAATTACCAACGTGTTGTAATTTATTTATGTATTTTAAAATTTTGAGTTTTACTTTTTTTATGAATTTGTAAACAAAGCATTGATGTTTTGTTTTAAATTTTTCGTAAACAAATGAGGACTATTTCAAACAGTTTAAAAAAAAAAGTAAATGGCGACTACACTTTGAAAGATGACTAAACCTGTATATACTTCAACCATGAATTTTTCCAAGAATTTGTAATTTTGGTCAAAATAAAATATTAAAAAAGCTTATATAAACAAATAAGTGAATTATGTTTTAGAAAACTTTCATCAATATGAATAAAAAATATTTGAATTCCACAAAAATTAATAAATATTTTTGATTTTAGAAACCAAATGTCGATTTTAACTAAAAAAATTTACAAAAATTAAAAATATGATTTTCCCAGGGTAATAGAAAAACAGTGTATCCAGTCTAAATCAGCCCCAGCGAATTATATAAAACTGCTGTATTGGGTGTACAAAGGAAAATTCGTCCTGATTAGTGTAATTAAACAAAAAAGAACATATTAATCATAAAAACATATCAATTAATAAGAAAAACAATTCAATAATTTTTCAAATTATAACAATGTATATAATACGCATGATATGCCAGATCAAACAATATTTTTTTAGTAATGAAAAAACTGGAAGAAAATCATTGTTTTATGTCTTTTAGTCGTTGAACTAGTTAGAAATGTTAAAAAAAAACTGAAAAAACTGGATATATTAAAAAAACTTGATTTTTTAGGGAAAACTTGAAACCCCTCTACCTTCTCAAAAAACTGGAAAAAAATGTTTATCTGCCCATCTGGTAACACTGAGCACAAGTCGTTTTGCGGGAAAACATTATTTTAATGCATTTGAGCATGAAGTCAATATATATTTGACCAAAAAAGTTTACATATGCACGTATACAGTAAAATTCACCAGTAGATGTATGTTTTATATGAGGTATTTGAACTTAAGTGGGCGTCACTCTGTCACTGACAGACAGCGTAGATATATAAGTATTCTAAATTAGGAGTTTCATTTATTTAGCCCTTTTAGTTTTACTGTAATCAAGATTCCAACAGACAGACAGGCGGACAGACGGAGATCGCAAAATCGACTTAGGAGATCATGCTGATCAAGAATATATATACTTTTCCATACCGGAGATGCTTCCTTCTGGGTGTTAGAAACGGCGTACCAAACTTAATATACCCTTTCACTCTTAGTGTATAAATAAATAAAATAAAATGTTGATATATATAATATTTCAAAACAGTTTTACATTTGTATGTATATATATATATATATATATATATCTATATATAGATATACATATATATATATATATATATATATATATATATATATATATATATATATATACTCTTCAAGGTTGAAAACACCTAAGGGATATTGGTTAGATTTTGTTGACACATTATGGAGAAATGAGGCATGTATCCGACTGTAATGAGATGAAGAATGGAGTCTAGAGCAAATACGAAATGATCAATAGAAGGACCCCGACATCGCAAAAATGAGGACGTTCAGGAACAACAAAGAAAGCCATTATGGAAAGAGTTAGCATCCAACAGTCCAATAAACAGGGCTTACTGGGCGCAGTGGACAAGCTTGAAGCTACAAAATGGTTGTTTGTACCGTGTGTGGGAATCTGAAAATGACATATTTGCACGAAACTTGATTGTTGTTCCCAAATCAAAAAAAAAAACCAGTTGGGAAGGTTAGATCACATGGGAAATTTTAAAGTAGGTGTAATTATGATAGTTAATATTATCAAAATTATAGTCGGTCTAAGCCGACTATAAATACCCTACACATATGTGTGGTTACCATTCAAAGTGATATATAGGTCACCAGGGTATATGAATCCTGAAAATAACTACAAACATTCAATCGCTGAAGAATTTCCATTCATTTGATACCCATATTTACAAATGGGTAGGTGTACCGAATGTAGCCGCGGTAGCTCAGTGGTTAGTGCGTTGGACTGCGAGCTGAAAGGTCCCCGGTTCGAGCCTGGACTGGGGCTAACAACATCTTTTCATAGAAACATTTTTCTATACCGCGCTACCTCTCGGCAGTAAATGGCAAACCTACGAGAGTAAAACATTGCCTATGAAAAGCTCTCACCCGCCGTTCGGATTCGGCAATAAACTGTAGGTCCCACCATTTTGAGTACAAATATAACACGCACAGCTCAAAAATGGTGAGAGAGCTCGGCCGAAGTTCTAAACAGGACTGTAGCGCCAAACTATTATTAGGTGTACCGAATTTCGATTTTTTTTTTGTGAACCACAAGTCTTTTTGCCGGAAAACATTATTATAATGTATTTGAGCATGATATCAATATATATTTGACCAAAAAAGTTTATCTAAGCACGTATACATAAAAATTGATCTTTATATGTACAGTTTATATGAGGTATTTGAACATAAGTGGTCGGATCATAGGTCACAATGGACCGATCTCGTCACAATGGATCTACCTCGCACATACAGCGTAGGTATATTAGTAATCTAAGTTATAAGTTTCATTTATCTAGCTCTTCAATTTTAAAAGTAGTAGGGATTTCGACAGACAGACGGACAGACAGACAGACAGACGGACAGACAGACAGACGGACAGACGGACATCGCTAAATCGACTCAGGAGTTCATGCTGATCAAGAATATATATACTTTTCCATACCGGAGATGCTTCCTTCTCTGTGTTACAAACGGCGTACCAAACTGAATATACCCTTTCACTCTTAGTGTAGGGTATAAAAAAACGATAGTACTGAAATGCCATTTGTGGATCCAATGAATGTCACTGAGCATTAATAAAACGATTGAAGAAGTCAGAAAACATTTCTATTGGGTCGGATATCAGAAGTCAGTCGCCTATTGGATTCACAGATGTAAGCTATGTGTATCCACAAAAACAAAACCCGTCAGAAGTTGCGGTAAAAGAAGCAATACAACGTAGGAGCACATTGCGAACCTACTCCCATGGATTCTAAAAAGTGTTTTGGGCAAGAAAAGTGAAGACCGAGACAACATCAGTCTTTAAGACAAGAGTACACAAATTGCAAGTGATAAGAAGACGTCCAGATACGACTTGATTTAAGGAAGGAGATATAGTTATGCTTTGCAGCCCGCAACGAGTGAAATTGTTAAACTCACAGGGAAGGACCGTACAAGATAATTAAAAGAATTAATGACATTGTGTATCGGATTCAGAATACTACAGGTTTCAGACGAAATATGAAAGTCGTACATTTAGAAAGGTTAACGCAATACGGAGAGAGTGAGAGGATTAACATATGTTCGGGACGCACAGATTTAGGTGGAGGCAAGGATTGAAACCGTAACCGAAACCGATATCCATTTAAAACCATTTCATTTTTAAAACCGAAATCGTAACCGATACCGTTATACGAAAATCAGAAATAAACCAATATCCAAAACCAATATAAACGGTTTCGGTTTCATACCGATTTAAAACGATTTTTAAAAAAGTAAAAAAAAGAAACAGAAAAACATATTTTATTTGATATAAAATATCTTAAGTAAAATGGCATTAATTAAAATTTGGAGTTCCCAAAATAAACATTTTTGGTTGTACAAAAATGCACATGTTGTTTTTTGAGAAACGATATTTCCAAAACAACGGTATTTGGTCTAAAATTTGTTTTGTTGTTTCATTAATCCAATTAACAACAAAACACCAGCAACTCCAAACAAAATTTTTACGTAAAAATCGATTCAAATTTCAATAATACTGGTTCTTTCTTTATTTTATTAGTAAAATATATAGGGGTGCTTAGGGTTAAGTGGGACAAGTTTTGAAAAGTTCATTTGAATATTTTTTATATTCTTTTAAAGGATCTATTCAATAGAATACTATTTATAAGTCTTCTAATGGATTTTTGACTGATGTTTCAAAATAGCTCAATTTCGGACATAAACAAAAGAATGGTAATGCAAGAAAAAATGTAAAAAAGTTTCAAATTATTAACATCTCAGTAACTATTTAAGGAAATACTAAAAATAAAGTGCAAGTTCGACAAGTTTAAACATTTCAAGTATAAGGCAGATATTTGTTTACATTAGTGATGATTAAAAATTTCTTGTTCTTGCATCTTGTTCTTCCATTTTTTTTTGCAAGTACAAAAACGAAAATAAGATCGAGATTTTGCAAAAAAAAGAACAGAGCAAGTGATTTTAATGTTTTTTTTTGTTTTTAAGGTAATAATAATATGCAAAATAATTCGTGATATTACTAAATATTGAACAACAAGTAACAATGGAAAGCGTGCAAAATATTTATGAACGTGAACATTAATGAAGATGTGTGTTTTTTTTGTTTTTGTCAATTCTAAGGAATATAAACATCTTAAAAATAAGGCCTGTGAAGCACTTTTGAAGCGGTAAATAGCTTTAAAAGTGCTTCAAAAGTCGCTTTAAAAAGGATAAAACAGACAAAACAATGTTTTTTCTCTTTTCTTCGCTACGCTAGTTCGTACATCGATTGTGCATATGCACTGAGCTATACACATTATTATTTTTGTTTTACTTTTATATATAGTTTTTTTGTTGAAGTAATAAAAAATAATATATGAACATTTTACAGTGTGATATATTTAGCTTATATATTGCTTTTTGTGTTTTTCTATTTTTACAAATCCGCTGATTCGTTTATGAGTGCAACAACAACAAAAATGCGAATAAAGCAGCATTTTTGTACCACAAGAGAACTCGCTGTTGCCAACTAGAGAGCTGTACTAGAAACATACATGTAGTGTGGTGCCATGCGTCTGTCCGTTGTAATGCGTCTGTCTGTGTCATTCGTCTGTCCGTTGTCATGCGTCTGTCTGTTGTCATGCGATGATACAGAATAGCAACGAAGAGTTGTCGTTGTGAAAGTGTGTGTATAAGAATCGTAATCGTTATTGTTATATTCTCTTCTTTCTGTTAGTATTCGCTTTGTAGCGTTTGAGTTTGTGTTCGCATGGTGTTCGCAAAGAAAAATGTTACTATGCAAGATATTATTTGAGTTCTCTTGACATACGGTAGCATAAGGATTTTTTAATCTGTGACGAAAACAGATATTTTCCTTATATTTATTGTATTGTAGAACGAAAAGTCACCAAACACATTTTATGAAAAACTTAATTTTCGAGCTAATAGATTTACATTTTCTTATCAATTGACAGATACATAAAGAAGTTTGTAAAAAAATATTTAGCATTTTGAAAATGTATTTGGTGACTTTTTGTTCATTTTATTATGGCCTTGAGATTTTGAATTGTCTCGTCAACATCACTTGATTTATACAATTATTTTTTATTAGTTAATTCTTGTTAAAATATAATTCAAATTTTTATGTTATTGGTTTTATTTTTTTGTTGGGAAAAACGTTGAAGAAATTGAAAATATGGAAAATAAGTAACTTAAATACAATTATTGTTCAAATTATATTCGTTTTCATAATTAATATACAGTTTAAGATATTTGTCTTCGATATTTTATTTAAAATTTAAAAGATTAAGATTACCATTTCTTGACTTGCTCTTGAAAATAATCATCACTAGTTTACATATATTGCAGTTCACAGAATTGTTGAAATTTAATTTCTTTGGCTTTTATGGATGAAAATTGTACAAAATTCTTCTTCTTTGCAATGCAGATCATATCTCAGGTGAAGTCAACATGTTGCTTTTCATTGGTTTGTTGTCACGAATTTTTAAATTAAATTTTTTTCTTGGCGTAATCAATTAAATAATACATATAACACAATATTTTTACTAAAATAACAACAAACATTGTTTAAATTACGTTTCCATAATTTAGCACTATATAAAAATGTAACATTATTTGAAAAATATGGAATTAAAGAAAATTTATACAAAAACCTAAATAAAACCGAAACCGTAACATGGAACCGGTATACCGAAACCGTTTCGTAATAAAAACTTAAAACCGAAACCATAACCGAAACCGAAACGCGGAAAAAACGGAAACCGAAATCGAAACCGTTATTCGTTTAGGTTTCAATCCTTGGGTGGAGGGCAGTGATACGAAAAGATGTAGTTTGCCCCATAGTGCAAGCATTCAACAATAATAAATGAGACGTAAGATAGAAGATCGGAAGATAATTCAGCGTACTCAGCAATGTGCGAGAAAGAGGTGGAAGATCAGCACATTAAAACACATGAATGCGAATAAGATGTCAATAGCATGCGTCATTCACGAAACGAGTAGAAGGTTCTCGACACAAGTCAAAGCTTGTCGAAACGTGTCGAACTGATGGCTGCAGTATATAAGGCCGACGCATATGAGGTACAGCACTTCAGTAGTGATGGTAAAGTGGTCGAGTACATCTCGTGTGATAAATGTCAAGTTAAATTGTGGACATTCAACAGTTGTTAGAATTTGTTATTACTTACTTACTTAAATGGCCCTTACAACCGTGGATCGGTTTTGGCCGCTGAGATGAAGCCGCGCCAGTCGGATCTGCTTTGCGCGCGCTGACGCCAGTTAGAAATACCAAGCGTTGCCAGGTTGTTCTCAACTTGGTCTTTCCAACGCAGATTTGGACGCCCTCTTCTACGCTGTCCACCTTCGAGTTTCGATTCAAGTACCTTCTTGGCTGGAGTGTTTTCATCCATTCGTTCGACATGACCTAGCCAGCGAAGCCGCTGGATCTTGATACGCTTGACTATGTCAATGTCGTCGAATAACTCATACAGCTCGTGGTTCATCCTGATTCGATACTCGTTAGCAAAGCAGATAGGGCCAAAGATTTTACGGAGAATCTTTCTCTCGAACGCTCCCAGTACTCTCTCATCGGTGGTGGCCAGCGTCCATGTTTCTGCACCATAAAGTAGGACGGGCATGATGAGTGACTTGTAGAGCGTTATTTTTGTCCGGCGAGAGAGGGCTCTGCTTCTCAATTGCCTACTGAGCCCAAAGTAGCACCTGTTGGCAAGAGTTATTCTCCGTTTGATCTCCAGGCTGACGTCGTTGTTGCTGTTTACGCTGGATCCCAGATAGACGAAGTCCTTCACAATGTCGAACTTGTGGGTTTCAAAATCAGCTTTTTGTCCAAGACGCACGGACTCTTTTTTGCTTGTTTACACAAGGAACTTCGTCTTGTACTCGTTCACCGCTAGACCCATTCGACGCGACTCTTTCTACAATCTGGAGAATGCTGCGCTGACTGCTCGTGTGCTCCTGCCAATGATATCAATATCGTCGGCATATGCGAGCAGCATGACACTTTTGTTGAGGATAGTGCCGCTTTGACGGAGTTCGGCAGCTCGAACTATTTTCTCCATCAATAAGTTAAAAAAGTCGCACGATAGGGAGTCACCCTGTCTGAAACCTCGTTCGGTATGAAATGGCTCGGAGAGGTCTTTTCCTATTCTCACTGATCAACTTGTGTTGCTCAGGGTCATCCTGCAAAGCCTTATAAGTTTCGCAGGTATACCGAACTCAGACATTGCGGCGTATAATCGTTCCCTTATCGGAGTGTCGAAGGCGGCTTTATAGTCGACTAATAGGTAGTAGGTGTCGATCTGTTTTTCTAGGGTCTTTTCCTGGATTAGGCGCAATGTGAAAATCTGGTCTATGGTGTATTTTCCAGGTCTGAAGCCGCACTGATAAGGTCCAATCAGTCTGTTGACGATGGGCTTCAGTCTTTCACATAATACGCTCGATAGAACCTTGTATGCGATATTGAGTAGGCTGATCCCACGGTAGTTGGCGCAGATAGTGGGATCCCCTTTCTTAAGGATTGGGCAGAGTACACTGAGGTTCCAGTCACTTGGCATGCTTTCATCCGACCATATTCTGCTTACGAGCTTGTGCACGCTCTCTATTAGCTCTTCGCCTCCGGTCTTAAACAATTCAGCAGGCAGGCCATCAGCACCTGCGGCTTTGTTGTTTTTCAGCCGAGCAATGGCTGTTCTGACCTCGTCATGGTTGGGTGGCGAAATCTCAACGTCGTCATCAAGTACGGGGTTGCCGGGTTTGCTTCTCTATCGGTGGAATTGAGGTCATCATCACCGGTCAGCAGTTTAGAGAAGTGATCCCTCCATATTTTCAGTGTGCTCTGGATATCTGTCACTAGATTTCCGTTCTCATCTTTACAGGAAGAGGCTCCGGATTTTGAACCTCCGGCTAGGCGTCTTATTTTCTCGAAGAATTTTCGAGCCTCATTCCTGTCCCCATGCATCTCAATCACCTCAAACTCACGTCTTTCTGCCTCGCTTTTTTTACGCCTGAAAAGACGCCTCTCTTCCCTCCTCTTCTCTTTGTATCGCTCCTTCGCAGCTCGCGTAGCTACTGACTGCAGGGTGGATTTGTACGCAGCGTCTTTCTCTGCAGTGGCCGCGCGACACTCTTGGTCATACCACTGATTCCTCAGGGTGCGTTGAAATCCAAGCACCTCTTCGGCAGCCGTACGCATAGAGCAGGAGATATGATTTCACTGCGTGCTTATATCATCGAGAGGAGGAGTGCTTTGTCTAAGCAGGTGTGAGAGTCGAGTGGAAAAGGCTTGCGTTGTCTGTTGTGATTGCAGCTTTCCGACGTCTAGCTTTCTCTGCGTTTGGTTCCGTACGTTCTTCGCAGCGCTTAAGCGTGAGCGGACCTTGGCTGCTAAAAGGTAATGATCCGAGTCCATATTGGTACCTCGGATAGTGCGTACGTCCATCACGCTTGAAGCGTGCCTTCCGTCAATCACAACGTGATCAATTTGATTTCGAGTTTTTTGATCGGGCGACAACCATGTGGCCTTGTGGATATCGAAATGTTCGAATCTAGTGCTACTAACTACCATGTTTCGTGTTGCGGCGAATTCGATTAGCCTCGTTCCGTTATCGGAAGTGTTGGCATGGAGGCTAAATTTTCCGATTGTGGGACAATAGATGGCTTCTCTGCCCACCTTGGCGTTAAAATCGCCTAGCACGATTTTGATATCGTGGCGGGGGCAGCGCTCGTATGCGTTGTCTAGGCGCTCGTAGAAGCGCTCTTTTGTCTCGTCATCTTTCTCGTTCGTCGGAGCGTGTGCACAAATTAGGCTGATATGGAAATATTTAACCTTGATGCGGATTGTTGCCAGCCTTTCGTCCACGGGCGTGAACCTAGAGACAAGATGGCGGAGTCTCTTGCCGACCACAAATCCACATCCAAATTCGTGTCTCTCTGCATGACAGCTGTAGTAGATATCACAGGACGCTTGTTTCGAACAGCCCTGTCCCGTCCATCGCATCTCCTGGATAGCGGTGATCTCAGCCTTATATTTTTCGAGGACATCTGCCAGCTGGATGGAGGCACCTTCCCTATAAAGGGTCCGGACATTCCAGGTGCATATCCGTAAATCATGGTCCTTAAAACGTTTGCGTGGGTCGTCATCGTTGTAATCGGTCGTTATCCGAGGCTTCTTTTTTGTTTTCATTGGGCGCATAGGTTTTTTCCGTGGTGGGACCCAAACCCAACGTTCGAACCCTCACTCTGAGGGAGATGCTCGCCACTCACTTTAGCCGACTTCTACACCGGGTGGTGTAGAGCGCCGTTTCCAGGGACTTCCACGAGGAGGACTTCCACCGAAGTGGAGGTGTCACCATTTGACAATTTGTCAATTCTGGTGACCAGTGAGTTGACTTGAGACGACACCGACAAGGATTGCGCTGGCTTCGCCATGTTGAAGCACTCAGACACGTTGCCTTGTGATAATCGCCCCCATAGTCCATAGAATTTGTTATTAGTAAAGTCGTATATTAAAGTGAATTAATAAAGTTAATTGTTATAATTTAAACTAAACATAAGAGTGTTTTTATTTTGTACACAATCCAGAGATACGAACTCGTAGAACAGTTTTCCGTTGACTGAATTTTCATAACAATATATTCAAATAAATATAAAAAAGAAATATATAATCTATATTTATGTCGAATTTTCCTATATTGTATTGTTTTGTTCATCCTATACAATATATTTATTTAATAATTATAACCATTTAACTTTTTATAATATTGATTTAACAATAATAATAATAATGAAAAACTCTATTCACAAATAAAATGTAATACATGGTAAACATTTGAGAAGAATTTTACTTTGTAACAATGCATTTATATGTATTTATATAAAATTAATACTTTTAAGTTTATTAAAAATATAAAAATAATAAAAATCTCTTTTCACAAATAAAATGTAATATAATATATAATATACATTTGAAAATAATTTTACTTTGAAAATATGTAATAATAATAATTATATAAACTTTAACCGTTATATAAACTTAGTCTTTAGCAATAATGAAAACTAGTTGGGAAAGTGAGATAACATGGGAAATTTTAAAGTAGGGACATTTTATAGTATGCGTTATTATGATAGTTAGGATTATCATAATTATAGTCTGTCTAAGCCAACTATAAATACCCTACACATATGTGTGGTTACCATATATACTTTCAATCGCTGAAGAATTTCTATTCATTTGATACCCATATTTACAAATGGGTAAGTGTACCGAATTTCGAATTTTTTTTAACCACAAGTCGTTTTGCGGGAAAACATTATTTTCATGCATTTGAGCATGAAGACAATATATATTTGACCAAAAAAGTTTACATATGCACGTATAAAGTAAAATTCACCAGTAGATGAATGTTTTATATCAGGTATTTGAACTTAAGTGGGCGGTTCACAGGTCACAATAGACTGATCATGCCCATTTTCACTGACAGACAGCGTATATATATAAGTAATCTAAATTAGGAGTTTCATTTATTTAACTCTTTTAGTTTTTCTGTAATCAAGATTTCAACAGACAGACAGACGAACATCGCTAAATCGACTCAGGAGATCATGCTACGAATATATATACTTTTCCATACCGGAGATGCTTCCTTCTGGGTGTCATTTGTAACACCCAGACTGAATATACCCTTTCATCTTAGTGTAGGTTATAAAAATAATTTTTATTAACAAATAAAATGTTTATATATATAATATTTCAAAACAATTTTACATTTGTATATATATATACCCAGTATGCCATTCGTATCGATATCGTTACGAGATCATTGCGAGTAGATGGAGAAATCACACGATATCGGACCCATTCTCGTAACGATATCGAGCGTCAAATTGTCGGAGTTTTCTCGATACGAAAAATTTGTCGAAATCGGAACGAAATCGAAGAAAAAATGATCCAAAATCGAGATTGCTGCGAAAAATAATGCGATATCGATTTGATAAATGTTTAAATATCGTATCTTGTCAAAGAATATGAATGTGCGAAATGTTTTCAAAATTAGAATCGAGAAAGCAACGATATCGAACTTTTTTATCGAAGTTATTCGAGAAAGTTTCGAGGTATCTAATGTCTTCGAGACATGGCAGACTGGGTATCTATACTATTATATATAAAACTATTATTTTTTGGTGTAATAAATTGTCAAATATAGTGTATGGTGTGCTTGTTTAAAAATACAATATATAAGACATAGGTATAAATAATATTTTTACTTCATCTTGTATCGAAATTTTTATTGCGGTGAAAAAATATTGGTGTATGTGGTTTTGTAGACAAATTTTTAAAAAGTGTGTTTCCCACATAAAAATAAAATTTTCATAGAATCGAATATCGAATAGAACATGTCATTGACAACATCAAAAAAATGTGTAATTTTAGTAAAGAAATAAATTATTATAGAATCGTAACTTCTGCTTCATTTATGTATTTCAGACATTTATATGTATGTTTTGAATGTTGCAAGTACATCGAAGTTGAAGTTTTTTTTTATATAGAAAAAGTGTGTGACGATGAAATTTGTCCTGTACATGTCATAAAGCGAACTTTTATTTATTTATCAGTAATACTTCCCGAGAAATATTATTTTTATATATATTATGATAACATTAAGGGGTTTTTACCAAAAAAGTTTACTTCGCCGGTATAATGTAATATTCACCCGTACATGTTAGTGATATAATAGGTATTTAAACATACGTGGTCAGGTCCAAGGTCACACTCGAATTTAGTTTGTTTCATAAACAAAAAAAGTTACAGCTAACTCGTTTTTAAGTGAAAATACTAATTAAAAACAATATATTTTAAAAAATATTTGAAAGTTCACTCCTAAAATAAAAGCTTACGTTGAGAAGTGGTAAGAACAAGAAAAGAGTTTTTTAGCGCGGCAAAAACCGCCAAAATCGTTTTTTGTCATAGCTTTTTTATTTGATGTCCGATCATCAAGTTTTAAGTATATATCGTTTTTTACTATGGGTTTAATTAATAACTTTAATTAGTGATGTTAGTTCATTCCAACTTCTACCGCAATTTTTTTTTTGTCATATTATTAATTATCTTGCAAAATTAAGAAACTTTACCGTTGAAAGTGTTCAGATTGCTTCATAAACAAAAAAAAATTACAAATATAGTGTATAAGTGAACTCGATTTTGGCGGTTATTAGATGATTCAAATTTTTTTTTTATTTCGACTTTTTCTCGATGTAATCTTTAAATTTATGACAGAACTTCATATAAAAATAAAATTTTCTATATTATTTTTCAATAACGTCTTAACTTAAAAAGGATTTTTTTTTTGTAACTTTTATGTTTATGAAGCTAACTAAATACTTTCAACAGCAAAATTTAATAATTTTTTGAGATCTATGAGAAATAAAAATAGCATTAGGAGAGTAGAAGTCTAAAAAATGTGATGTCACTCGGAGGACAATTCAACTTATGGGAAAAATGTGTTAACCACTGAGACATTTTCAACGGTATATAAAACATCAAGATCGGACACCAAATAACAAAGCTATAATGATAAAACGGTTTTGGCGTTTTCTGGAAGTTACATTTTTTTTTTGTTTCTGACACTTTTACGAGACAATCTTTCGGGCGGAAAACAAATTGTTTTGTGTGGACACCGAACCGGCCTACTGTACACGCCTCCCTTTCACTATTAGTGTAGGGTATAAAAATCATGGGGACAAAGACATGTAGATAAAGTGAGTAATAAAATAATGCGTTGTCGTTCATAATTTTTGTCGTTGATAATTTTTCACTACTTTTCAAGGTTGAAAACACCTAAGGGATATTGGTTAGATTTTGTTGACACATTATGGAGAAATGAGGCATGTATCCGACTGTAATGAGATGAAGAATGGAGTCTAGAGCAAATACGAAATGATCAAAAGTAGGACCCCGATATCGCAAGTGAGTAATAAAATAATGCGTTGTCGTTCATAATTTTTGTCGTTGATAATTTTTCACTACTTTTCAAGGTTGAAAACACCTAAGGGATATTGGTTAGATTTTGTTGACACATTATGGAGAAATGAGGCATGTATCCGACTGTAATGAGATGAAGAATGGAGTCTAGAGCAAATACGAAATGATCAAAAGTAGGACCCCGATATCGCAAAAATTAGGACGTTCAGGAACAACAAAGAAAGCCATTATGGAAAGAGTTAGCATCCAACAGTCCAATAAGCAGGGCTTATTGGGCGCAGTGGTAAATCCTGAAGCTACAAAATGGTTGTTTGTACCATGTATGGGAAACTGAAAATGGCATATCTGCACGAAACTTGACTGTTGTTCCCAAGTCAAAAAAAAAATCGATAGTACAGAAATGCCATTGTGGATCCAATGGATGTCACTGAGCATTAAAAAACGATTGAAGAAGTCAGAAAACATTTCTATTGGGTCGGATTTCAGAAGTCAGTCTCCTATTGGATTCAAGATGTAAGCTATGTGTATCCACAAAAACAAAACCCGTCAGTAGTTGCGGTAAGATGAATCAATACAACGTAGGAGCACATTTCGAACGTACTGCCATGGATTCTAAAAAGTATTTTGGGCAAGAAAAGTGAAGACCGAGACAAGACATCAGTCTTTAAGACAAGAGTATACAAATAGCAAGTGATAAGATGAAATCCAGATACGACTTGATTTAAGGAAGGAGATATAGTAATGCTTTGCAGCCCGCAATGAGTGAAATTGTTAAACCCTAAGCTGCAAACTCACAGGGAAGGACCGTACAAGATAATTAAAAGAATTAATGACATTGTGTATCGGATTCAGAATACTACATGTTTCAGACGAAATATGAAGGTCGTACATTTAGATAGGTTAACGCAATACAGGGAGAGAGGATTAACATATGTTCGTTATAAATGTTTAAAATTAAATATAAAAATTTAATTTTAGTCCCATATGGAATTTTGTAAAATTGGGGGTTATGACTGGAATTGGGACATTACCCAAATGGATTTTTCCCATGGTTGAAGTATATACAGGTTAGTTCATCTAGACAGTTAGTTGGCATACACTATGCTGAGAATGTCAATAAGAAAATTTTAAAAATACAAAAATTAATTGTCATTTTAAACTTAATTTTAAGGTTATGTGTCTTTAAATTGGTTTTGTCTTAAAATTGGCTAAATTAATCAAATTTCACACCACAATTTCACTTTTGTAGTACACTGCGGTGTTCTTCTGGAGCCCATAGACAGCTTTAAAATTACCAACGTGTTGTAATTTATTTATGTATTTTAAAATTTTGAGTTTTACTTTGTTTATGAATTTGTAAACAAAGCATTGATGTTTTGTTTTAAATTTTTCGTAAACAAATGAGGACTATTTCAAACAGTTTTAAAAAAAAAGTAAATGGCGACTACACTTTGAAAGATGACTAAACCTGTATATACTTCAACCATGAATTTTTCCAAGAATTTGTAATTTTGGTCAAAATAAAATATTAAAAAAGCTTATATAAACAAATAAGTGAATTATGTTTTAGAAAACTTTCATCAATATGAATAAAAAATATTTGAATTCCACAAAAATTAATAAATATTTTTGATTTTAGAAACCAAATGTCGATTTTAACTAAAAAAATTTACAAAAATTAAAAATATGATTTTCCCAGGGTAATAGAAAAACAGTGTATCCAGTCTAAATCAGCCCCAGCGAATTATATAAAACTGCTGTATTGGGTGTACAAAGGAAAATTCGTCCTGATTAGTGTAATTAAACAAAAAAGAACATATTAATCATAAAAACATATCAATTAATAAGAAAAACAATTCAATAATTTTTCAAATTATAACAATGTATATAATACGCATGATATGCCAGATCAAACAATATTTTTTTAGTAATGAAAAAACTGGAAGAAAATCATTGTTTTATGTCTTTTAGTCGTTGAACTAGTTAGAAATGTTAAAAAAAAAAACTGAAAAAACTGGATATATTAAAAAAACTTGATTTTTTTAGGGAAAACTTGAAACCCCTCTACCTTCTCAAAAAAATGGAAAACTGTTTATCTGCCCATCTGGTAACACTGAGCACAAGTCGTTTTGCGGGAAAACATTATTTTAATGCATTTGAGCATGAAGTCAATATATATTTGACCAAAAAAGTTTACATATGCACGTATACAGTAAAATTCACCAGTAGATGTATGTTTTATATGAGGTATTTGAACTTAAGTGGGCGTCACTCTGTCACTGACAGACAGCGTAGATATATAAGTATTCTAAATTAGGAGTTTCATTTATTTAGCCCTTTTAGTTTTACTGTAATCAAGATTCCAACAGACAGACAGGCGGACAGACGGAGATCGCAAAATCGACTTAGGAGATCATGCTGATCAAGAATATATATACTTTTCCATACCGGAGATGCTTCCTTCTGGGTGTTAGAAACGGCGTACCAAACTTAATATACCCTTTCACTCTTAGTGTATAAATAAATAAAATAAAATGTTGATATATATAATATTTCAAAACAGTTTTACATTTGTATATATATATATATATATATATATATATATATATATATATATATATATATATATATATATATATATATACTCTTCAAGGTTGAAAACACCTAAGGGATATTGGTTAGATTTTGTTGACACATTATGGAGAAATGAGGCATGTATCCGACTGTAATGAGATGAAGAATGGAGTCTAGAGCAAATACGAAATGATCAATAGAAGGACCCCGACATCGCAAAAATGAGGACGTTCAGGAACAACAAAGAAAGCCATTATGGAAAGAGTTAGCATCCAACAGTCCAATAAACAGGGCTTACTGGGCGCAGTGGACAAGCTTGAAGCTACAAAATGGTTGTTTGCACCGTGTGTGGGAATCTGAAAATGACATATTTGCACGAAACTTGATTGTTGTTCCCAAATCAAAAAAAAAAACCAGTTGGGAAGGTTAGATCACATGGGAAATTTTAAAGTAGGTGTAATTATGATAGTTAATATTATCAAAATTATAGTCGGTCTAAGCCGACTATAAATACCCTACACATTCAAAGTGATATATAGGTCACCAGGGTATATGAATCCTGAAAATAACTACAAACATTCAATCGCTGAAGAATTTCCATTCATTTGATACCCATATTTACAAATGGGTAGGTGTACCGAATTTCGATTTTTTTTTTGTGAACCACAAGTCCTTTTGCCGGAAAACATTATTATAATGTATTTGAGCATGATATCAATATATATTTGACCAAAAAAGTTTATCTAAGCACGTATACATAAAAATTGATCTTTATATGTACAGTTTATATGAGGTATTTGAACATAAGTGGTCGGATCATAGGTCACAATGGACCGATCTCGTCACAATGGATCTACCTCGCACATACAGCGTAGGTATATTAGTAATCTAAGTTATAAGTTTCATTTATCTAGCTCTTCAATTTTAAAAGTAGTAGGGATTTCAACAGACAGACAGACGGACAGACGGACTGACGGACAGACAGACGGACAGACGGACATCGCTAAATCGACTCAGGAGTTCATGCTGATCAAGAATATATATACTTTTCCATACCGGAGATGCTTCCTTCTCTGTGTTACAAACGGCGTACCAAACTGAATATACCCTTTCACTCTTAGTGTAGGGTATAAAAAAACGATAGTACTGAAATGCCATTTGTGGATCCAATGAATGTCACTGAGCATTAATAAAACGATTGAAGAAGTCAGAAAACATTTCTATTGGGTCGGATATCAGAAGTCAGTCGCCTATTGGATTCACAGATGTAAGCTATGTGTATCCACAAAAACAAAACCCGTCAGTAGTTGCGGTAAGATGAATTAATACAACGTAGGAGCACATTGCGAACGTACTGCCATGGATTCTAAAAAGTATTTTGGGCAAGAAAAGTGAAGACCGAGACAAGTTACATCAGTCTTTAAGACTGGAGGTCATGCTGATCAAGAATATATATACTTTTCCATACCGGAGATGCTTCCTTCTGGGTGTTACAAACGGCGTACCAAACTGAATATACCCTTTCACTCTTAGTGTAGGGTATAAAAAAACGATAGTACTGAAATGCCATTTGTGGATCCAATGAATGTCACTTAGCATTAATAAAACGATTGAAGAAGTCAGAAAACATTTCTATTGGGTCGGATATCAGAAGTCAGTCGCCTATTGGATTCACAGATGTAAGCTATGTGTATCCACAAAAACAAAACCCGTCAGTAGTTGCGGTAAGATGAATCAATACAACGTAGGAGCACATTGCGAACGTACTGCCATGGATTCTAAAAAGTATTTTGGGCAAGAAAAGTGAAGACTGAGACAAGTTACATCAGTCTTTAAGACAAGAGTATACAAATAGCAAGTGTTAAGATGAAATCCAGATACGACTTGATTTAAGGAAGGAGATATAGTTATGCTTTGCAGCCCGCAACGAGTGAAATTGTTAAACCCTAAGCTGCAAACTCACAGGGAAGGACCGTACAAGATAATTAAAAGAATTAATGACATTGTGTATCGGATTCAGAATACCACAGGTTTCAGACGAAATATGAAAGTCGTACATTTAGATAGGTCAACGCAATACAGAGAGTGAGAGGATTAAAATATGTTCGGGACGAACATATTTAGGTGGTGTGCAGTTATGGGGCAGTAATTTGCCCCATACAATAACAAATGTAATTTGCATTCAACAATAACAAATGAGATGTAAGATCCTGAGATACGTACTCGTAGAACAGTTTTCCGTAGACTGAATTTTCATAACAATATATACAAATAAAAATAAAAAAGAAATATATATATAATATATATTTATGTAGGCTTTTCCTATCAAAATTCGCCATATATTGCATTGTTTTGTTCATCATATACAATATATTAATTTAATAATTATAACCATTTAACTCTTTATAATATTGATTTTAAAAAATAATAGTAATAAAAACTCTATTCACAAATAAAATGTAATATATGGTAAACATTTGAGAAGAATTTTACTTTGTAACAAGTAGCGTCTGAGCAATAATGGGGACGTCTTAGTTTTGTTAAACATAAATCGTGATTAGAGTCGTCTAGTGCCGTCAATAATAACAATAACATATAATACAGCAAAAAAAAAAACACATTTCAAATTAAAATTAAAATAAATTAAGCGCATCGCTCAATATTAAAAAGCAATAAAAACAGAAAAATAATAACTCTCACTCTCGCAAGACAAAAAAAAATAGAACAAAAATAAATAAAAAAAAAACAGTTTCACCCACGCACTGCCGCTTCATTTTGCAATTGTCAACGCAAGGGGTTTTTTATGCTCTTTTTATGCGCAACTGCAAACACTTGTTTTTGTTCGTATTCTGTCCCTCCCCTTTCAACTCCAAGCTACTAGTGTGCGCAACTGAGGCTGCACTGAGTGCGTAATCTGTGCCGTGGTGAAGGCATAACACTCACCACGGCTTAACTTGCGCTCTCAACTGTTTGTTTCATCTGCCGCACGCTGATATTATGTTTGTATTTATTGAATTTTCACAGTGGCACAAATGTCGTAAAACTTTCGTATAGATTTTTGCAACATTCGTGGGCTGAGGGCGAATTTTTTTTTCAGTATATGCGTATGTGTCCATCCATAGGCCACAAATAATGGCACTAGGTGAGACCCAAGTTAATGAGGGTGCAGATCCACTGCATTTTCATATACCTGGTTATCACTTATTGCCATTATTCTCTGCCCATAGGGGCCTTGCTCTTTTTATTCGGAGTGACGTTGCGTATCAACTGGGTTAAATTCCGAATTTAGATAGGGTTTCCACCTGTAATAAGCTGGATGCCTCATCTGATTCGATTTCAAATATATTGGCAGTGAAATTGTTGTTGCCGGCGATTTTAGTGTGCACAACGCCACTTGGTTGAGCCACTCGGGTCTATCAACACAGGAGGGTTGTTATGTTGAGCTTTTTGCCGAGTGCAACCAACTCACTCAAATGGTGAAGGAGCCGACGTATATTCCACGCGTCGGCGGGCAAAGCCCAAAAGTCCAAGACCTTTTTCTGACTTCACATCATGAAAAATGATGTAAAAGTCCTTGCACCTCTTGGTAATTCCGACCACTGTACTGTTTCCGCTGAGTTTTCGAATTATAGTTTACGTGCCTCGTCGATTAAAGCCCCGAAGAGGACTCTTTGGCATTACGAAAAAGCTAATTGGGTTGCGTTAAATGACTTTATTTGGAAATTGTGTTTCGCTTACAGAGACATAAATGCTGCGGCTTTAATGGTACAAAATATTGTTTTATTAGGTATGCGGTCCTTCATACCTTCTAAAAAAATTAGCATTAAACCTAAGGACCACCCTTGGTTTAATGAGACTTGCAGGATTCAAGTCAGGTCGAAAGAGGAAGCCTTTCAGACTTGGCGTTCTAACAAGAATGCTGATACTGAAAGACTTCGTATACAGGCTAGGAATCGCTGTAATGCCGTGATCTCGCGCGAAAAGTTTTTTCACGAACAAAACGCGCGCAAAAAGGTCCTACTCTATCACAGGGATAGTAAAAATTTCTGGTCATTTGTAAAAAGTGTAAAGAATCAGACGACATCGTCTACTCCAACTCTTAGTATGAATGGCCAGACCTTCACTGACCCGGTTGATAAAGCTAATCTCTTGGCAGAATTATTTGCAAATAATTCAACGCTCCCAGATAGTAATCAAGCACTGCCTGTCGTCGATTTTGTTTCTTCTGCAATGCCAGAGATACATTTTCGAACTCGGGCAGTTAAAAAGGTTTTAGCAAACCTCAACATTAACAAAGCCTCTGGGCCAGATGGCATATCTGCCCATGTGTTGAAGAAGTGCGTAGTTCACTCGGCACTCAATAGAATCACGCATTACCGAGAGATTTCGTTATTCACTCGCACGATACGTTTGTGGAACAATCTCCCTGCGTCTGTTGTTCCCGATATTTTTGATATTGGCAAGTTCAAAACAAACATTCACCGACCCTACTCTATATTTCCTCCCTCCTCTTACCTATAATCCTTTCTTACGATCAACACTATGCATTGAATGAATAGGGGGCATCCCCTGAGCGTTGGTTAACTTGTACAAAAAAAAATATATAAACTTTAACCACCAGTTGGGAAGGTTGGATCACATGGGAAATTTTAAAGTAGGAACATTTTATAGTATGCGTTATTATAATAGTTAGGATTATCATAATTATAGTCGGTTTAAGCCGACTATAAATACCCTACACATATGTGTGGTTACCATTCAAAGTGGTATATAGATCACCAGGGTATACGAATCCTGAAAATAAATACAAACTTTTAATCGCTGAAGAATTACTATTCAATTGATACCCATATTTACAAATGGGTAAGAGTACCGAATTTTGATTTTTTTTAACCGCAAGCAGTGTTTTTTGAAAAACCTTTTATTTTCGGAATAAAAAACTTTTTTTTTGTGAGAAAAAACTTGAGCTATAAAAAGACTCAGAATTATTAACATTTTTTACACCATTCTAATTTTTAAAATATAGGTACACAGTATCCGTTTAAAGTTACAAATGTTTAAATTGCTTTTATTTAAGTCCCATATGGTATTTTGAAAAATTGGGGGTTATGACTGGAATTGGGACATTACCCAAATGGATTTTTTCCATGGTTGAAGTATATACAGGTTAGTTCATCTAGACAGTTAGTTGGCATACACTATGCTGAGAATGTCAATAAGAAAATTTTAAAAATACAACAATTAATTGTCATTTTAAACTTAATTTCAAGGTTATGTGTTTTGCACTTTAAATAGGCTACATTATTTAAATTTCACACCACAAATTCACTTTTTCACTTTTGTTATACACTGTGGTGTTCTTCTGGAGCCCATAGACAGCTTGAAAATTAGAAAAGTGTTGTAATTTATTTATGTATTCTAAAATTTTGAGTTTCAATTTTTTTATGAATTTGTAAACAAAGCATTGATGTTTTGTTTTAAATTTTTCGTAAACAAATGATGACTATTTCGAACAGTTTTAAAAAAAGTAAATGGCGACTGCATTTTGAAAGATGACTTAACCTATATATACTTGAACCATGAATTTTTCCAACAATTTGTAATTTTGGTCAAAATAAAATATTAAAAAAGCTTATATAAACAAATAAGAGAATTATGTTTTAGAAAACTTTCATCAATAAAAATAAAAAATATTTGAATTCCAAAAAAATTAATAAATATTGTTGATTTTATAAACCAAATGTCGATTTTATCTAAAAAAAAAAAAATTTACAAAAATTAAAAATATGATTTTGTTGTACTTTGACTACATGAAAAAAATGTGTAATTTTAGTAAAGAAATAAATTATTATAGAATCGAAAGGGTAAAAAACATGACAACATGTGAACATGTAAAAACTGTAATGAACAAGATATGGTAATTCAATGAGTATTAATTCAATGGTATTTAACCTTTTTGTAGGCAGACACATTTTGATTTTGATCTCATGTTTTTTATAGTATTTTTAGTACTATCGTCTTAAAACTTCATGACTTCCTTAATTATCTAATTGTTAATAGTTATATGGAAAATCCTAATTAAGTTGAGTTAAAGGACATTAAAAATTTGTAGTGACATGCGTAAAATTGTGTTATTTTATATTTGTTTTATAAAATATATATTATATTGGAGCGTATAAACAACAAAACAATCATAGAAAAGATAAGCTAATTAATAAAGAAGGAGAAATAATATAGTAAGTCTCAAAAAAAAATTTATTTTTTCAATTAGATGTAACTTCTGCTTCATTTATGCATTTCATACATTTATATGTATGTTTTGAATGTTGCAAGCGAAGTTGAATATTTTTTTTATATAGAAAAAGTGTGTGACGATGAAATTTTTCCTGTACATGTCATTAAGCGAACTCTTATTTATTTATCAGTAATACTTCCAGAGAAATATTATTTTTATATATTTTATGATAACATAAAGGGGGTTTTACTCAAAAAGTTTACTTCCCCGGTATAATGTAATATTCACCCTTACATGTTTGTGATATAAGAGGTATTTAAACATACGTGGTTAGGTCAAATGTCACAAACGTATTTAGTTTGTTTCATAAACAAAAAAAGTTACATCTAACTCTTTTTTAAGTGAAAACATTAATTAAAAACAATATATTTAAAAAAATATTTGAAAGTTCACCCCTAAAATTAAAGCTTACATTGAGAAGTGGTAAAAACAAAATCGCCAAAATCGTTTATTTGTCATAGCTTTTTTATTTGATATCCGATCATCAAGTTTTACATATGGTTTTGTACAATGGGTTTAATTAATAAGTTCAATTAGTGATGTTAGTTCTTTCCGACTTCTACTGCATTTTTTGTTGTCATATTATTAATGATCTTGTGGCTACCACACTTGATTTCATATCTACTGTAATTTAACTTGTTTCATATTAATAATTATTTCTTATTGTTATTAATCAAATATTTTCATTTATAAAATTTCATTCATATAATTTTCCAAATAAATAAAGAACTGTTTTTTGATATAAAATATTTTGTTTTAATTTAAACATTACAACATTGGTGACCCCGAAGAGCACGGTTCCGTTAATAAATACATCAATTCAACATGCCTTTAACACACAGTCTACAAACAACAGATACAACAAATCCAGAACCTGTCGCTGGCGTGAATAACCTATCATCACCTACTACACCCATTGATGCAGAACAATCAACAAGCACAGGAGAAGTTGCAGCATCAAATATACGCAAACTACCAAAATTCTAGCATGAAGATCCACATCTTTGGTTTATACAAATCGAGGCCATATTATATATCTCATATTACAAGGAATAATTCAAAAGCTCAACATCTTGTAGCAAATTTAGGTGGTTCTTTATTAAAATATGTATCAGATCTTTTGAGAAATCCACGAAATGATGGTACTCAATACAATTCTTTAAAAGCGAGATTGATAAAGGCTTTTGAACAATCTAGTGTCTCAAAACTACGTCAATTACTTAGTGATCTTGTTCTCGGCGATCGACGTCCTACTCAGTTTCTTCAAGAAATGCGAAGTTTAGCATCAGGAAGCGTTTAGCATCCTTGTATGTTTTCGTCTAAAAACTAATACCTATTTTAGAATTGGCGACTTCTGAAATATTTTCATCAAACGTTCGACTTTTCTTAAAAGATGATAACACAAAGGCATTTTTCCTTATCTTAGTCGATGTTTCCGTAGTTCCACCAAATGTTTTTGGAAAATCTTTAAATAAGCCTTCAACTATCCAATTGTTTGCTGCAAATGGATCAACTATTAAAACATACGGCACTAAGCTTCTTGAACTCAATCTTGGACTACGTCACCAACTTACCTGGATCTTTGTAATTGCGGATGTAAGCAGACCAATTATCGGTGCTCTTTTTTTAAAATACTATCATTTATTACCTGATATAAAAAATATGTCTTCAGTTGATGGTAAAACCTTTCTCTCTACACCTGTTCGCATTTCAAATACTCCATCTCTCGGAATCAGTATGATTCGCAAAGACGACAGTATATATCATAATCTTCTAGAAAAGTACTTAAAGTTATACTCAGTAATACCAAATAATGGCACAACCTCCACCAAAGTGTTTCATCATATAGAAACAACTGGCGCACCTATTTCCAACAAAGTTAGACGATTTTATCCTCAACGATTGGACATCGCGAAACGCGAGTTTAATTATATTCTACAACAAGGCATAATTCGTCCATCAAAGAATAATTGGGCAAATCCACTACACATGGTACCAAAGTCCAATGGAGACTGGAGACCATGTGAAGATTACCGTCAACTTAATCGCATAACGATACCAGACCGTTATCCAGTGCCGTTTATAACTGATTTTAGTGGAAAGTTGCCAGGATGCACAATTTTTTCCAAACTTGATTTAATAAGAGCATATCACCAAATACCGATGCACTCTGAAGACATACCAAAAACGGTTGTAATAACACCTTTTGGACTTTTTGAGTTTATTAAAATGCCTTTTGGACTTCGAAACTCTACCCAAAGTTTTCAGCGTCTTATGGACAACATTTGTCGCTATTTAGATTTTGTTTGTATA
This sequence comes from Dryomyza anilis, assembly GCA_951804985.1. Lineage (NCBI taxonomy): Eukaryota > Metazoa > Arthropoda > Insecta > Diptera > Dryomyzidae > Dryomyza > Dryomyza anilis. The sequence continues at coordinate 22,734,160 of OX638136.1, read as the reverse complement.
CATTGATGATATACTCAACTTTTTGAGAAGCTTGAACAATATGGAATTTTAATAAATCCAGCAAAGTGCAGTTTTGGACTTTCAGAAGTAAGTTTTTTGGGTTTTTACATAACATCGAAATGGTATTTTGCAATGCCATCAAATGTAACGCTATTCTGTACCACCCTAAACCAAAAACAATAAAAGATCTCAGAAAGTACCTAGCGATGCTTAATTTTTAAGAAGATTTATTCCTAAAGCAGCGGAACATCAAATACTTCTCAACAATTACTTAAAAGCAGCAACAGAAATGATAAAAAATCTGTTAAGTGGACACATGAGTCAGGAAAATTTTCTCAAGATATGGATCTCCAAAGACAATCACAACAGATCGCGGTAGACAATTCACTTCTTATATAATTAAAGATTATGTAAAATTAATTGGAGCAAAACATAACCTTACGACAGCATATCATCCGCAGACAAATGGAATTGTAGAGCGGTTTCAACGAGTTTTAAAAACAGCCATCATATGCCGAAACATTCCACAAAGGTCAAAATGTCTTTCGACTGTACTACTGGGAATAAGAAAAGCAATAAAAGAAGATATCGAAGTTTCTCCAGCACAAATATTATATGGTGAATTACTTAACCTGCCTGGGGATTTTCTCACAGAATCTACAAACACTTCTCAATTTGATATGGTCCAAGAACTTCAAAACTTTCATAATATATTCCGACTACAATCTTCAAAAAACCATTCAACTCAAAATATTTTTGTTCATAAGGATTTGGAACATTGCAGTCATGTATGGATAAGGACAGATGCAGTTCAAAAACCCTATCTCCAAGATATTGTGGACCTTATAAGGTACTGAAAAGACACTCAAAATACTTCAAATTACTTTTTCGAAATAAAGAGGACTCAGTTTCAATAGATCGATTAAAGCCAGCTTATATTGAAAATATTTACCATTGTCACTAGAGGGGGAGTAGTGTGGCTACCACACTAGATTTCATATCTACTGTAATTTAACTTGTTTCACATTAATAATTATTTCTTATTGTTAGTAATCAAATTCATATAATTTTCCAAATAAATAAAGAAGTGTTTTTTGATATAAAAGATATAACATATTTTGTTTTAATTTAAACATTTTACAGTCTTGTAAAATTATGAAACTTTACCGTTGAAAGTATTCAGATTGCTTCATAAACAAACAAAAAATTACAAATATAGTATTTAAGTGAAAACGATTTTGGCGGTTTTTAGATGATTCATAAATTTTTATTTTGACTTTTTCTGGATGTAATCTTTATATTTATGACAGAACTTCATATAAAAATAAAATGTTATATATTATTTTTCAATAACGTCTTAACTTAAAGCTAACTAAAAACTTTCAACAGCAAAATTTAATAATTTTTTGAGATCTATGAGAAAAAAAATTGCATTTAGGGTAGAGGAGGGACCAGTTGGAAAGGTTAGATCACATGGGAAATTATAAGGAAGGGACATTTCATAGTAGGTGTTATTATAATAGTTAGGATTATCAAAATTATAGTCGGTCTAAGCCGACTTTAAATACCCTACAGATGTGTGGTTACCATTCAAAGTGGTATATAGGTCTCCAGGGTAAACGAATCCTGAAAATAACTACAAATTTTCCATGAAGAATTTCCATTCATTTCATACCCATATTTACATATGGGTAGGTGCACCGAATTTCGATTTTTTTTTTTTTGGGAACCACAAGTCGTTTCGCAAGAGAACATTATTTTCATGCATCGACTCAAGAGATCATGCTGATCAAGAATATATATACTTTTCTGTGATTAATGTTCTAAAGGCAAGCAACATTCTAAGTACGCATTATAATTTCAAATGCATAAATTATGCATAAACTACATCTTATTAAAATATATATAAAAATTGTTAAGACTTATTTTATTTTACCCCATTTTTTTTAAAAAGTAGTCTTTTGTTTTCTATGACATTTTTAATGTTTCAAGGCTTCATATTAATATATGTTTTACATAATAAATATAAAATCCAACAATCCTTAATAAAAACACATAAAAATGAAAAAAGTTCAACAAAAATCATAATTTTTAATTCGTTTTTAATACAAATAATATGGCGGGTCTGGATGGACGCATTGGGTACGTATGTGACAATGGAAAGGTCTGCCTACAAGAGGGTTAATTAATAATAATGTTAAAGAAATGAAATTATTTTATAAGTGATTTTTAAAATGTAGGTTTTTTGAAACTTTTGTTTGTTCCCACATTTTAGGAGAAAAGAAAATATTTTTCTATCATATACCCATGTAGTAAATGGCAGGCCTTACGACGGGCTGAAGACTCAACCAGCACTGCAGAACAATGCTTGTTTAATAAATCATCGCCCAGGACTCAGCCAGAACTAGGAGACCAAGGCCTGATAAGGTAGTTCTCGCCGAAGACTCAGCCAGAACTGACAAACCAATGCTTGGTAAAAATACCATTTCTCAAGACTCAGCCAGATCTGACAAATGAAGGCCTGGTAAAGCAGTTCTCGCCCAAGACTCAGCCAGAACTAACACACAAAGGACAGGTTAATGAGATCTCGCCCACGACTGGTCCAACCTGGACCTGCCAAGACTTGGTTGACCGTTGTTTGCCCAAGACATAGCCAAAATTGGGTTTTTAAGACTCGGTGTATTCGCCCACGTCTGGGCCAAGCTTGGACGTCCAAGGGTGGTTTAGTGTTGTTCTCCCAAGGAGCAGCCAACTCTAACCGTATGTCATACAAAACTTCAAAACAAAATAAATAGAAAAGTCAGAAATATTTTATAATATTTGTAGATATATTTTAGGAGAATTGATGCTTCTATAGCGTCAGCGTAATTCAAGTAAGTTACGTTAAATAATTATGAAATTATCCATTGATGCACTTTCTTTATAGAGTCTGCATCATGTTAAAGCAGATGTTCAACGCATGTCGTTGTCAGAACAACCAAAGTTGAGTTTATATTTATGTTTTAATACGTTTGGTGATTACGGCAAACGTGCGTTTTTTGTTAATCGGTAATTGAAGCAATTATTACTCAATTTGATTGTAGCGTTGGTGGCTCTGATGATTAGAGCGTTGGACTACGAGCCGAAACGCTGTTTAATAGCATCACAGGTTCCACTCACCACGACGACAACATCATTTAATTGACAAATTTTTCTTTATCGTGCTACCTCGCTCTCTGTAGATAATGCTAAACCTCTAAGAGTAAAGCTCCGCCTATAAAAAACTTTTACCACGCAGATCGGAGTCGGCATTAAACTGTACATCCGCCATTTGAGTACAAATATAACACGGACAACTCAGAAGTGTGGGAGCTCTCGGCCTAGGCCCTTTAGAACATGCAAATTGATGTAATTTTAATTGTAACCATCGTTGTGTGTGACCTTCTTATCATTCCAAGGATTAACCAGTATTCAGCCAGTTCTGGGTACCAGACCTACATGGGTAATCGAATTTTCTAGAAGGGTAATCGAATGCGGGTAACGTATACAAAAAAATCTAATAGTAAAAATTTATGCATGACACAACATAAGCATGTTAAAAATGTAATAAACAATAAATGAGTATTATTCAATGGTATTTAAATAATAATATTAAAAAGAAATTATTACAAATTTTACAAGTGGTTTTTACAACGTATGTTTTTTGAAAACATTAGTTCGTTCCCAAGTTTTAGGAGAAACAATTATTTTTATCATATAATAGAATGGTTAAAAATGGCGCTACGTCCGTTTGATTATGCCTGAACGCCTCTAAGGTCTTTTCCGTGCTGGACTGCATTAATAAAAATGGGGCCAATTGCATTGTATGGCATCTAAACCATTTAAAGTTTATATTCATTTATAAACGACAATGGATGTGACGCTAATGTTATTTGTAGGTTAGGTTAGGTAGTGAGGATGTTGCCAATGCAAATATATAAAAATATTTTACGCTTTCCAACCCACTGAGACCATTTTTGGTCCATTGTGTTTCCTCTGTTTTATTGTATATATCCATAGGTGAGTAATATTTAATTTTATATATTCCATTTTTTTACATTTTTATTTTTTTCTTAAGAATATGTGTTAAGAAGGGGGTTCGTGTCTTCCCTCCTTTTGGGGCCATCCTGATGCCCTAACGAACTTCATTATCTGCATTGGGTGCGCTTCGTGGATCTCTTCTAGTTCCTGAAAGAAAAAAGAGCGTAGAAATTTATTTCTTATTCGAGCCATTTCTGGGCATTGGCAGAGAAAATGGTAGCTGTCTTCATTTGCTTCACTATCCCCACACGACCTGCAAATGTCGTCTACCTGACTATCAATCAAAAAGGTAATATCGGTTGTCGATAGTTCCTTTATTGCTAGTAATCTGGCCGCCTCAGCCGCGGTATATATTTCTGCTTGAAATATGGAGCAGTCGTTTCCTATTTTTATCGATTTTTCCACTTGAAGGGCTTCACTGGGCTTCGCTGTTTTTGTTGCAGCACCTTTAATGAAGAGGTATATTGGCCTTATATTTAGAATAACTTCTAGTGCCGCGGTCGGAGTTGTTCTCATTGCTCTTGTTGTACTTATAAGGGCTGTTCTGTGCAGTTTTTCCTGTTCGGTTGTGTTACATTTTTTTTCAAGGGCTGTCCACCATACAATGCTACCGTAGCTAAGTATTGTGCGTACTATGGCTGTGTACATCCAATATATTAATCTTGGTTGAAGACCCCAGTTAATACCAATTATCTTTTGACAGGAATAGAACGCTGCGTATGCTTTCTTTATTCTCTCGGTTATGTTTAGTTTCTAGTTTAGTTTGTCGTCTAAGACAATACCTACGAACTTTGCACTTTTAGACAGGTAAAGCATGGTCCCCTCTAGTGTGGGTAGCTGAAATGGTGGGATTTTTCTTCTATTTGTAAATAGCCCACATGTCTTTGCCCATCTTGTCAGTTTTTTTAAAGAGGTTTCTAAAGCGTTGGACACTGTATCTATGTATTTTCCTGTCGACAGGATCACCAAGTCATCGCCGTATGCTACCACGTGGATCCCTGTGTTTTCTAATTCTATTAGAATCTCGTTCAAGACTAGTATCCAGAGTGTTGGGGATATAACTCCTCCTTGAGGAGTTCACCGACTAGCTCTTGCTTTTATGGCACACTGCCCAATATTTGCATTGATTCTACGGCTTTTTATCATTTCCATCAGCCATGCTACTAAGCCGTTTTCTAACTGCGCATTTATTAGCGCATTTCGGATGGATGTAGATGTTGTTGTATATCTAAAAAACCTGCCAGTGTGTATTCCTTGAATTTGAGGGATTTCTCAATGTGGGAGAGTACGTCATAGAGCGCAGTTTCAGTTGATTTGCCTTTAAGATATGCATGTTGATTGCATGAAAAGTTTAGGGTTGGTAACTTTGCTTTAATATGGTTGTCTAGTATTCTTTCTAAAGTTTTAAGCATAAAGGAGGATAGGCTTATAGGTCTATAATCCTTGGGTGAGGAGTGCTGTATATTCTCTGATTTAGGTATGAATACTACCTGCACTTCTTTTCACATGGAGGGTAGGTATTTTAGGTGTGACATGCCTGGAATACCCTTATCATGATTGGGCCTATTAGGTTACATGTCTTATGTAACATCATTGGATAGATGCAATCCAATCTGGGGGATTTATATGGGGAGAAGGTGTTCATAGCCCATTCAATTTTTTGAGGTTGATATGTTTCTCACTTCGTCTTCGTTATTGACTCAGTGGTTGTGTATGTCATTGTTTCGTTAATTCGTTGTGGTAGTTGTTCGCATCCCGGAAAGTGGGTCTGCAGAAGAACTTTCAGTGTTTCCTCTGGTGTGTGTGTCCATACACTATTAGAATCTTTTATATTGCAAGGAACATGTGTCTGTTTTGAGGGAATTTTCCTGAGTCTAGAAGTGTCTTTTATGCTGTTTAGCTCATTTATTACATTTTTATGAGCATCTCGCTTTGCTCTCCTAAGTTCCCTCTTGAAGTTAATTAATAGTTGTTTGTACGTTTCCCACTTTTGATTGTCGGTTGTGTTCCTAACAGTATTGAACGTTTCCCTCACCTCTGCATGCAGGGCTTTGAGGTGAGGGTTCTACCAAGGTTATCAGTTGACATGCTGATACGCATGCTCAAGAGTGATACGCATGCTCAAGAGTGGAGTTTATGGAGTTTATCGTGCGCACTATTCCAAGTTCGTTACTTATTTGTGAACTAGTTATTTTAGATTTCCCTACTATGTTTATGAATTCCGGCCAACTCATTTTGCTTAACACCTTCCAGCCCTCTGGTCGTGTGGTGTTAGAATGCGTGTGAAGTGTTATATCTAATACTTCTCTTCTATTTCTGGTTTCGAACGTTGGCTCAGAGCCTTTGTTTAGGATGGCAAGGTTGTATTTTATCATATAACATAGGACAGACTCGCCTCTGTAGTTTGTGTCTGTGCTTCCCCAGAGAGTGTGATGCGCATTCGCATCACATCCTATTATCGCGTTTATCTTTTCTTTATTTGCGTGTTTGACAAGCTGTCTAACTATTTTTGGCGGAGGAAGGTCTTCATCATCGTGCGCGAAGTAAGCCGATGCTATAATTAGGGGTTCTATTTTTGTGTCTAATATTATCGATGTTTGATCTCGATTACTGAACTGAGTCAAAAGTATGGATTTTAAAGTTCTTTTTGCAAGAATGCATGTTCTAAGTGTACTGATGTCTGTAGCTTTGTAGGTTACGTAGTCCGTATGGTCAAGTCCAGAGATTTTGTTCTGGTTCAGCCATGGTTCTTGTATAAGTACAAGATCTATGTTATTTTTCGTGATATGTAGGAGGAGGTTTGCAGAAGCCGTTATGCTATGGTGCAGGTTAATTTGAATTACCTTCATCATTGCGATCCGGTTGTTTCATATTGTCATTCCCTCTCCATGTCACTAGGCGTGCAACGACACTGCTTAGACCGATTCTGATACTGGAGCCATTCTTCTTCAATAGCTCTTCTGTCTCTTGATTCACTGCGACCACAACTGATTGCCCTACATTGGTTGGTTCTTCCATACGGACGATTTCCCAATCGGATGATGGGTAGATGTATTTGTTTTGATGTTGCAGCATCTCTTTAAGGCGTTATTTCGGAATTGTTGGTCCCGTTATAAATACCTGGATTCGTGGGCGTTTTGGCAGTTTCTCTAAGGGAACTACCTCCAGGCTTGCCCAATCCCACAACTCATCCAGAGCGGCCACAGTGTTAATGGCCAGGTGTGCGTTTCCGCAGACTTACACGATAGCATCTTGTGTCCGTTAAGCGTTGAGATATTGCCAAAGTATGGGGAAGTCCAGAAGGACTTCCGTATCCAGAAGGATATTCCGTGATCGCTATAAGCAGTTGGATTTCGAGCAGACGTCAGTATTCCGTTTTAATTCTTTTGCCATTATCGGTAATGGCTACTCTGATGCAGCCTTCATTGTAGGTATTTGGTTCTGTGTTGTATTTATGCTTCTTGCTGGCATTATCTGGAGCTATCGTGTCTAGGGTTCTATCCCTTTTGGAGCACCCCGCAACGGTAAGCTCAGCCGGCCGCTTAAACTCAATTGCCTTGGTCGTCTGAGCGTGTCGGCCTATCGGATTTGCAGCAGTTGAGCTTGAGCTGGGTGTTCCATCCGGGAGGTTGCCTACAGCACCTACCACATCTAATGCGCCATACTCCATCATACTTTCTTGATCCTTCGACGCTAGTTTCAGGGCGGGTCGACCCATCAATTTCGCGGGGTCAAAATCAGTGCTCCTAACATCTGACTTTCGGGACAGCTCAGCGTCGGCTAAGTTGTCGGTTTTAATCAGTTCATTTTTCTTTGAAAATTCAGCATTCTCACCTGATTTTGGCTTGTCAGAGCGTTGGGACTCATTCAAGCCTGAAGTATGGAAGTCTACTTGTCCATCGATAGGCTTGCCATTTCTCATGTTCTGCCATGAGGACACGGTGCGCTTGGCAGTCTTCAAACGGTAGCTGTCTTCTTATTTGTAACATAGCAAACTCGGGAGGATTAAAAATCAACTGAAACACTCTATTCACAAATAAAATGTAATATATAATATACATTTGAGAAGACTTTTACTTTGTAACAACACAGATTAAAAATATATATATTTATATAAAATTATAACTTTTTGCTTAATTATATATAGGATATATTTATATCGCGATGGTATTTCAGAATAGTGAAGCCACGCTAGTTTATTACATATGCCGTTAGGTATATTAGTCTTGTCTGTGCACAAGATAATTTTAAGGATAAACCCTTGACATATGTTTATGTTATGTGGAACTCGCGTTGGTCCTTTTCCATACCACGTGTGTGAATTGTTTGAAGTGCATGCATGTGTGTTCGAAACCGCCGTTGTGTCGTGTTGTTATTGAGTAGAAGTATTTTCATGGTGACCCCTGTGTTAAGTTCACGTGACTTAAAAGTGAAAAATATTTATATAAATAAATAAATAAGTGATATATGGTGGAATAAGTGATATATAAAAATAAAAAATATATTAAAAAATGGATCACACCTCAATCATTGCAAAACAAGACACTATTGGAAAAGAAATAGTGATCTTGTACAATGAGATGACAGCGCAAAAGGACGTAACGCGGGAACAACTCCAGAGGTGGAAGAACGCACTGGAAAATCTTCGGAAGAATTTCGAGGAAAATGATGAGAAGTTGAAAAACCCTTCTCACACATTAAAGAAGAATGCATATTATGAGAAAAAATATGCAAATCAGGTTTGTATGCATATAGTATCATGTAAAACATTGCTAAGTAGCATTAAAGATAAAGTAGATTTAGAAATAGCTAATTCTATGGGAGCCTCAGTAGCGGAGGAGACAGAAAATAGAACGCCAATAGAAAAAATGATACCAGTTCATAAAAATCAAGGCGTAATTAGGAAATTCCAATATGCATTATTGGAATTTACCAACACTTTGGAAACTTTCAAAGCTGGAGTAGATAGTTTTGATAGTGTTAAAGAAGCTAAACGTTTAGCTCAAAATTCATTCATGAACTATATTGATATTTTCAACGATGATGAACTAACGGAATCATTTTATTCGTTGAAAGCTGAGTTTCATGCCATATCTAAAAACAGAAAGTTAAACTTCAGTCGGTAGAAAACCAGGTTTATAGAATTCCTGCAATTGAGATACCAATGTTTGACGTTGATTACACTAAGTGGAATCCGTTCAAAGAACTATACGTTCAATTAATAGACAGCAGAGAAATTTTAAATACCCAAAAGATGTGTATTTTGAAATCGAAGCTAAAAGGTGCAGCAGCGAATACAATTTTAAAACTTCCATCGACTGAAGAAAACTACCCAATTGCATGGAAGCTTCTTGATGCAAAATATACAAATAAAAGAGCTGTAACTTCCAATTATTTTAAAAACCTTGTGGATGCACCATTGGTAAATGAAAGTACCAATAGTGTTAAACAGTTTCAGGACACAATCCATGAACGTTTGCAAGCGCTCAATGCTACAAAGATAGCTTCAGATGAGTTACTTCAAGCTTTTATATGTTTCGTATTTGTCCGAAAAATGGACGACAATTTAAGAATGAAGTTCGAAACTTCATTAAAAATTGCAAAGAAAATTCCAAAGGTGGATTCCTTATTGACATTTTTAGAACATGAGTTCTATGCTTTGGAGGCTAGCCAGAAAATAATCACAAATAAAAGTGATGTTAATCAAGCGAAACCTATGAAAAAAGCATTAGTGTCAAAGGTGGCACAATGTTTCATGGGCTGTGGATCCATACATTTTGCTTTCCAGTGTACAAGGTTTAGAAATTTAAATATAAATGAAAAATGGAATAAAGGTAAGCTTAATAATTTGTGTAAAAATGTTTAAGAAGCGGACATACAAGCGACAAATGTACTGGGAATAACTGTAGGATATGTGATAAGGAACACAATATGTTATTACATAAAGAAAAAGAAGAATTAAAAAGCGCAGTAGTGAATGGGAATAGTAAAAATGTAGATGACGAAGGGAAATGTGTGTTGCTCTCAACAGCAATCATCCAAATTGCGGATAAGCAAGGCAATTGGATAAATTGCAGAGCAATGCTTGATAGTGGTTCTCAGGTCAGTTTCATAACAAAAGGTTTAAAACAGAAGTTAATGTTGCAAAGTCAACACACAAACAAAACAATTGAAGGGATAACAAAAAATATATCTCATATAAATGAAAGATTGTATGTTAATAATAAATCAAAAAATTCAAATTTTAAATCTGAGTTAGATGTTTTAGTTATACCTAAAATTGTTTCCGAGGTTCCTGTTAAAAAAGTTGTTGCAGGAGATATTCCGAAACATTAGATTAGCTGATCCGAACTACTTTATACCTAGTAGTATAGATATGCTCATTGGAGCAGAATTATTCTATGACATTTTGGACAAGGGGCAAAAACGATTAAATGATATGTTTTTGTTGCAAAATACAAAACTAGGATGGGTCGTAAGTGGATCAGCAGTTATCGAAAATGTATCTTATTGTGGAGTTATTTCGTATACAGAAGACAATTTAGATACACAATTAAGAAAATTTTGGGAAGTCGAAGAATTAAATAGAGAAGTAAAATTGTCAAAGGAGGAATTAAAGGAGGAATTAAAATGCGAAGAAATATTTAAAAGAACGATTTCTAGAGATAGGGATGGGAAATTTATTGTACATATTCCATTAACAGACAACACAAATAAACTAGGAAGATCAGATTTGATAGCCAAACGCAGATTTTTATCAATGGAAAAGAAGTTAGAGAAAAATAATGAGATCAAAGTTCAGTATCATGACTTTATGCGAAAGTATATGGAACTTGGACATATGGAGTTGTTGAAAAATAATGAAGAAGCTAAATATTATTTTCCACATTATTATGTTTTGCGACCAGAAAGTACTTCAACTAAATTGAGAATTGTTTTTTACGCTTCATGTAAAACAACTACAAATATAGCTCTAAACGATTTGATGGTCCATGTCTACAGGATGATTTATTTTATATTTTAATGAGATTCAGAAAACATAGATATGTTATAACAGGTGATATTGAAAAAATGTATAGGCAAATATGGGTTCATGAAAGTCAGCGTAAATATCAACTGATTTATTGGAGATGGAATGCATCTCTACCATTGGAAACATATAGACTGACAACAGTTACATATGGAACTTCTTCTGCACCATTTTTAGCGGTCAAATGTTTACAAACAGCCGCAGAGTCTGTGAGAAGTAGTAACCCAAATGCAGCAGATTTATAATGTCTCATTTTTATATGGATGATATTATGACTGGTAGTGAGTCTCTGGAAGAATTGATAACGTTACAGCATGATATTAAAAATATTTTAAAAGAACATGGATTTCCTCTTAGGAAGTGGTGTGCAAACAATTCCGGTCTTCTCAAAAATTCTCCACAAGATGAATGCGAAGTTTCTGTAGATCTAAATAAGGATGACACAGATAGTGTTAAGACACTAGGCTTAGCTTGGATTTCATCTTCCGATGATTTTTTATAAAATCAAGCTGGAATTCAAAGTTTGAAATTACAAAAAGAAGTATTTTATCTGACATTTCAAAACTGTTTGATCTTCTTGGGTTTTTAAGTTCAGTTGTAGTTATGGCTAAAATTATGCTACAAGATCTTTGGAAACTGAAAATAGATTGGGACACCGTAGTTCCCAATGACATAGCAAGTTTATGGGCTAAGTTCAGAAACGAAATGAATTCGCTAAATAAAATAAAACTGCCAAAGCATATGATATGCGATAATCCTACAAGTATAGAATTGAATGGATTTTGTGATGCATCAATTAAAGCATATGGTGCTGTCATATATATAAAATCAGTCGACAATTTAGGAAGGAGTTATGTACACTGGGTAGCATCAAAATCAAGAGTTGCGCCAGTAAAGATTTTAACGATACCTCGATTAGAACTTTGTTCAGCTGTTTTATTAATAGATCTTATTAAAAAGGTCAAAGATAGTCTTAAAATGAATATTAATAACAAATTTTATTTTTCAGATTCGGAGATTGTCTTGAGCTGGTTAAAACTGGATCCTGCTGTACTTCAAGTTTTTCTTTTAAATAGAGTTAACTATATACAATTAAATAGTAGCGTAGCTGGAAATATATGAACACATTGACCCATCCGGCAGATATCGTTTCAAGATGACTTTATCCAAAGGAAATGATAGTTAATAAGTTATGGTTTGAAGGTCCAGCATTTATGAGAAGTAATGAGAAAGGGGATATACAACCATTTGTCCCAAGAGAAAAAATTCCAGAAATAAAGAAAACTCCAGTTTTCTTTATTTACTTTTGGTTAATAAATTAGGTTTTGAAAATATAAACCATAGGAATAATTTTGTCGTAGCAAATGTTGTTAAATTTATTAGCTTGTTGCGGCGTAAGCAAAATAGATCATGGATAGATCATAGGAAAGAATCTTTAATTATAATATTGAAGCCTATTAAACAGAAACACTTTGACACTGAAATTAAAAAGTTAAAGTCAGACAAATGTGTTCCTTTGAATTCGACAATATGGACGCTGTCACCACTTTTGGACAACGATGACATAATACGAGTAGGAGGCAGAATACAAAAATCAAAATTGTCTTACGAAGCAAAACACCCAATATTGCTACCATATGCTGATGATTGGGTGTCCTTATTAGTAACGCATTTACCCAAAAAATATTTACATATAGGAGCACAAGGTCTATTAGCTATTACAAGACAACGGTTTTGGCCATTGAGAGGCAAGCAACTCGTTAAAAATTGTTATAGGTGTTTCAGAGCAGAACCCAGACAAATTCATCAGATGATGGGAAATCTACCTGAAGACAGAATAATAAGAACAAGACCATTCTTGAATGTAGGAATAGATTTTCTGGGTCCAATAAGCATTCATCACAAATTGAGAGGAAAACGAATTGATAAAGCATATGTATGCGTATTTGTGTGTTTCGCAACGAAGGCGGTTTATTGGTGCATTGAAGAGATTCGTCGGAAGACGCAGCTGTCCTTTACGGATATATTCTGACAATGGGACAAATTTTATTAGAGCTGCTAATGGTTTACACAATGTGTAAGCTTTATTTAAAGATAAGCATCATCAGCACAATATATTTAAATTCTGTGTACAAAGATTAAAGAATTAAAGAAGAGATGGTTTTTGTCGAACGGTAGAAGTAAGGACCAGCACTGGTGTAACAAAAAGATCAGTACACAATGTTTGTCCTTTTCCTACTGAAGAAACTATACAAACAAACTTAATTATCGATAAGAATATTGAAAATGTAAATAACTGTTAAACAAATGTTCAAAATTCCAATGAGAAAATATGTAGTAGAATTAAAGTAAAGAACAAGAATTGTTTAGTTCATATATTAAGTTTTCTGATAATTTTACCTTATATAGTAAATAGCTTGAGTATAGCGCCATTAACGGACCATTCGGGAATATTCTTCGAAGATCAAGGATTGGTAGGACTGCAAAAATCATCGTGGTCTTTCGTTGCTTTTGTAAACATGTCAATTTACAAAAATCGATACGGGGATGTTGACGAAACAGTTCAACAAATCAGATGGATGTGTGCAAAATTTGATATCGAACAATCGAATAATACGGGATGCAAGCAGATACAAGAACAAATACGTCGAAAAATGAGTTATATTATAGACAATGATAACTTCATCAGGAGTAAGAATTACAAACGCACGAAAAGAGCTCCACTCAGTTTTATTGGATTAATTCAACACGCATTGTTTGGGGTAATGGATGAAGAGCATGCTGAGATATTAGCTGATCGAGTAGAAAGGAGTACTAACAATGAAAAATTTGTGTTAGAATTATTGAAAAATATTTCGTCAATTCAAGATGTCACGTCAAGCGTAATAAAGAAGCAGCATGCAATATTAGAAGATCAACTGTCAAAAATTAAATCTAATTTTGATTTTCTAGTGAAAGAGATCAATAATGGAATTAATTTACAGAATTTAAATTTTGCTTTATTGTATACATTTTTTATTCTAGATGACTTTGAGAAATTTCAAGATGATCTTAAACTAAGTATTGGAAATGTACATAGCAACGCTGCTCACCATCACATATTTACCATTGCTCAGTTTGAAAACCAGCTTGCCAGGATTGCACTACAACTACCTAAAGAACTGCAGTTACCAGATCAACGAGTCAGCGAGATATTCAAGGTTCTAGAAATCACTACCCGCACGACAGAAGATTTTATTATTTTTAAAGCTAAAATTCCTTTGATACATAAAGACATATTTACAATCTATCAAATTTACTCTTATCCAACCAAGCATGATTCCAGATTTGTTAGTTTAAAACCGAAGTTTCAACATCTTCTGCCAAATGCCGCTAAAACAAGGTATTACAACGTCAACGATATTGATTTCCTAAGATGTATGCGAATGACAGGAATGTGGTTATGTCCGCAAACACACCCGATTTACAATATCGGAAACAAAAAAGTCTGCGAGATAGAACTGTTATTAAAAAGGAAGATAATACCAGGAACCTGTGTCGTCGAGATTGGGCTACCGTCTGTTACTTGGATCCAATTGAACGCTGGAAACAACTGGTTATTTTCGCTATTTGAAGAAGAAGTCGTTGAGATCTATTGCAATGGCACCAAAACTGTGCATCACCTTAGTAACCAAGGTATTCTTCGTATGGTATCTGGATGCCATTTAGAATCTTCTGATGTGACTCTGTTAGCGTTTACAAAGGTAAGCGAGAACGCATCGTACATTAACCCCAGAGTAAACATAAGCCATCAGTTACCAAAACTACATACAATTATTTTGCGGAAAATTTCTACGACCATTGCCATTGATGATTACCAAAATCACAACCTCATCTGGTTGGATTCCCGATTGAGCTAGATATTCATCATGCAACGCACTACGGAAAAAGTTTAATGACATGGGTTATATTGGTCATCGTTATCATAATTATTATATACCTCATGAAAAGATTCGGCAGTTTATCTTCACGTTTTCTACCTGCAATTCTCGCGCTACCACGAATTGGTTGACACAGAGATGTCAAGGCCGGGAGTATGTTTAATTATATATAGGATATATTTATATCGCGATGGTATTTCAGAATAGTGAAGCCACGCTAGTTTATTACATATATTAGTCTTGTCTGTGCACAAGATAAGTTTAAGGAACTCGCGTTGGTCCTTTTCCAGACCACGTGCGTGAATTGTTTGAAGTGCATGCATGTGCATCGCAGGGGTTTATGTATTTAGATAAGTTATGTATTAGGATATTTTAGTTTAAGAATTATTTAAGGTATAAATATAAGTGATATTATATTAATAAAGAGAGTTGTTTGAAACCGCCGTTGGGTCGTGTTGCTATTGAGTAGAAGTATTTTCACTTTTAAATTGATTAAAAATATAATAATAATGAAAAACTCTATTCACAAATTAAATGTAATATATAATAAATATTTGAGAACAATTTTACTTTGAAAATATATAATAATAAATATTATATAAACTTTAACCTTTATATAAACTTAATCTTTAATAATAATAATGAAAAACAACTTTTATTCACAAATAAAATGTCAATATATATAATATTTCAAAACAATTTTATATTTGGAACAACATATAGCAATAAATCTATATATTTATATATATATATGTATTCAGTAGCGCACTAAGCAATGTGTTAGAAAGAGACGGAATATCATTCAGTGTACTGAGCAATCTGCAAGAAAGGGATGGAAGATCAGCGCATTAAAACACATGAGTGCGAATGAGATGCCAATAGCATGCGTCATTCACGAAACGAGTAGAAGGTTCTCGAAACAAGTCGAAGCTTGTCGAAACGTGTCGAACTGATGCATGCAGTATAAAAGGGAGCCGTATCTGAGGTACAGCACTTCAGTAGGGATTGTAAAGTGGTCGAGTGCATCTCGTTGTTATTAGTAAAGTTTGTTATCAGTAAAGTTGTTTATTAGTGTGAATTAATAAAGTTTATTGTTATAATTTAAACTAATTTGTACACAATCGAGAGATACGTACTCGTAGAACAGTTTTCCGTAGACTGAATTTTCGTAACATTGGTGTTAGAAGTGGGATTGTGTTACAAAATGGTTAAATTTAATCAACTTAAAGTCGACCAAATAAGAAGGAGCTGCCGTCTCGTAATCTTTCAACTGCTAAAACAAAAGTAGAGCTTAGAAACGCCTAATGAAACTTCAGGAAAATTCTGAACAGCTTCAAGAAAATTCGAAGCAGCTTCTAGAAGTTTCTAATACACTTAAAAGAAAAGTAAATAAGCTTGAAGCGTTTATAGATGACGTTCTGGATAAAATTCAAAAATTGGAAATTGGTTTCGACAGAAAGCTACAGAAAACACAAGAAGATATCAGTATACTACAAGTAGACCCTCACTTCATGTGGTACGAAGCTGAAACCGCCGATGTACGATGGAACAACAGCGTTCAGCATTTTAAAGTTGCTATTTGAGACCACGGCTGTAAGTAATCGATGGAACAATGAAGAAATGGTTGCTGCGCTCATTGTGGCTCTGAAAGGAGGCGCAGCCGAAGTTTTGCTAACAGTTCCTAAAAGTGACATTAACAGTTATTCAGCGGTTATGCAACGAAAAGATGGCAGTGACCACATGACACCGATTTATAGAATACAGCTGAAGTTCCGAAGGCAAAATAATGGCGATTCGTTGCAGGTATATGCTACGGATGTTGAGAGACTTGCACATTGGGCGTATTCTAATTCAGCGTGTGATTTCTTGGAAATGTGCATGATAAATCGTTCGTTGATGGCATACGTGATCCTGAGACAAAACAGGCAGCAATGACCATGCCGAAGGTGACATTTGTGGAAACGGTCACCACAGCGCTTTCGCAAGAGATACCGTCTACATTGTGCCGACCAGCGATGGAGAAACGTGTTCTAGATGAGGAGAGGTAAAATTTATTTCAAGAAGTAGAGCGTCCAAAGCCAGCGTAAAATCCGAACATTATGCTGCCAACAGAAACACACAATTAAAAGGTAAATGCAACAATTGCGGAAAATATGGGCATATGGCACGCGACTGTCGTGTAAATGTAAATGTGTAATTGTGCAACCACCTAAGGGATACAGACCAGAAAAGATATCTGAATATATCCAAAATAGCACCAGGGGACATCGTGGAAATTCAGGCACTGTGTTGGCACGAGTGCGTAAAATGGAAACATAATTCACATTCGTTCGTTAAATGTCATGGCAGATGAATAATAGACTCTAGCGCAATTACGAAATGATCAAAAGAAGGACCCCGACATCGCAAAAATTAGGACGTTCAAGGAACAACAAAAAATGCCATTATGGAAAGAGTTAGCATCTAACAGTCCAAAAAACAGGGCTTATTGGGCGCAGTGGCAAAGCCTGAAGCTACAAAATGGTTGTTTATACCGTGTGTATGAAACTGAAAATGGCAGATCTGCACGAAATTTAATAGTTGTTCCCAAGTCAAAAATATAATCGATAGTACTGAAATGCCATTGTGGATCCAATGGATGTCACTTGAGCATTAATAAAACGATTGAAGAAGTCAGACAACATTTATATTGGGTCGGATATCAGAAGTCAGTCACCTATTGGATTCACAGATGTAAGCAATATGTATCCGCAAAAAGAAAACCGTCACAAGTTGCGGTAAGATAAATCAATACAACGTAGGACCACATTGCGAACGTACTGCAATGGATGGGCAAAAACCGATTCCAAAAGTGTTTTGCGAAAGAAGAAAAGTGAAGACCGAGACGAGTTGCATCAGTCCTTAAGGCAGAGGATACAAACTCCAAGTAGTAAGGTAAAGTCCAGATACGACTTAAGAGCAAACTCTGAGGGATTTAAGGAAGGAGATCTGGTTATGCTTTGTAGCCCGCCACGAGTGAAATTGATAAATCCAAAACTACAAACACACCGGGAAAAACCGTACAGGATAATTACAAGGATAAATGACATTGTGTATCGGACTCAGAATACTACAGGCGTCAGACGAAAAATGAAAGTAGTACATTTAGAAAGGTTGGTTCCGTATATAGAGAGAGAGGAGTAACAACTGTTCGGGACGAACATATTTAGGTGGAGGGTAGTGTTACGAAAAGAGGTAATTTGCCACACTATGCACGCATTCAACAATAATAAATGAGATGCAAGATAATTCAGAGCACTAAGCAATGTGTTAGAAAGAGACGGAAGATAATTCAGCGTACTGAGCAATGTGCAAGAAAGAGATGGAAGATCAGCACATTAAAACACATGAGTGCGAATGAGATAGCAATAGCATGCGTCATTCACGAAACGAGTAGAAGGTTCTCGAAACAAGTCGAAGCTTGTCTAAACGTGTCGAACTGATGCATGCAGTATATAAGTGAGCCGCATCGAGGTACAGCACCAGTAACCGACTTCTGTTAGTTGCCATAGCCTCTCCTACACAATTCCTAGTCTCACCTTCGCGTTGGTTAACCCCATTAACCCGAGCAACCAGCTGAAGATCGGGTTTCAACCCCGGTGGGAGGTCTGGTCGGGGACAAACTAGACAGGGATATTGGCCCTCCAAAATGGGGGTTGTGCGTTGGGCGCCATATAAAAATATGATTCAACGAAAACAGAAAAAATGCCTCGGATATCGACCCGAAAACACGATGACAACCTACGCAAACGTATAAAGGACCATGATTTACGGATATGCACCTGGAATGTCCGGGAAGGTGCCACTATCCAGCTGGTTGATGTCCTCGAAAGATACAAGGCTGACATCACCGCAATCCAGGAAATGCGATGGACAGGGCAGGGCTGCCCTAAACAGGCATCCTGTGACATTTACTACAGCTGCCATGCGGAGAGGCATGAATTTGGTTGTGGATTTGTAGTCGGCAAGATACTCCGCCACCTTGTCTCTAGGTTCACACCCGTGAACGAACGACTAGCAACAATCCGCGAAGGAGCGATACAGAGAGAAGAGGAAGGAGGAGATACATCTTTTTAGGCGCAAGAAAAGAGACTTAGAAAGACGCGAGTGTGAAGATATTGAGATGCATGGTGAAAGGAACGAGGTTTGAAAATTTTTTCAAAAGATAAGACGCCTGACCGGAGGTTTAAAGGCCGGACCCTCTTCCTGTCTGGACGATGACAGGAATCTAGTAACAGATGTCCAGGGAACACTGAGATTAAGGAGAGAGCACTTCTCTGATCTTCTAGCAGGCGATGATGACAACTATTCCGCTGATAGAGAAGACAGCTTGACAACCCCAGTTGCTGACGACGGCGTTGACATACCGCCGCCTGACCGTGAAGTGGTCTGCACAGCCATCAACAGGCTGAAAAACAACAAAGCCGCAGGATCGGATGGTCTGCCTGCTGAATTGTTTAAGACCGGAGACGATGAGCTCATAACGAGCATGCACCAGCTCATCAGCAGAATATGGTCCAAAGAGAGACAGATCAAAGACCAAAGAGAGACAGATCGAAACCCACCACCTCTTCGTCGACTAGTTACGCGAGCCGCAAAGCTGCCTTCGACAGTCCGATAAGAAGTCGCCTATACGCCACATTGTCTGAGTTCGGTATACCTGCGAAGCTTATAAGGCCTTGCAGGAAGACGTTGAGCGACACACATTGCTCAGTGAGTATTGGGAACAACCTCACCGATACGTTTAATACCGAACAAGGTTTCAGACAAAACAATTCCCTATCGTGGGGCTTATTCAACCCAATAATGGAGAAAATTGTAAGAGTTGCACAACTCCATCACAATGGCACTATCTTCAACAGGAGTTCCATGCTGCTCGGGTTTGAGAAGAATTTTACTTTGTAACAATACTGAATAAAAAAAATAAATATATATATATATATATATATATATATATATATATATATATATATATATATATATATATATATATATTGTTACGAAAATTCAGTCTACGGAAAACTGTTCTACGAGTTCGTATCTCTGGATTGTGTAAAAAATAAAAACACTCTTATGTTTGGTTTAAATTGTAACAATTAACTTTATTAATTCACTTTAATAAACAACTTTACTAATAACAAATTCTAACAACTGCTGCATGTCCACAATTTAACTTGACAATTATCACACGAGATGCCCTCGACCACTTTACAATCACTACTGAAGTGAAGTACCTAAGATGCGGCTCCCTTATATACTGCATGCATCAGTTCGACACGATTCGACAAGCTTCGACTTGTTTCGAGAACCTTCTACTCGTTTCGTGAATGACGCATGCTATTGGCATCTCATTCGCACTCATGTGTTTTAATGTGCAGATCCTTTATCTCTTTCTCACACATTGCTCAGTACGCTGAATGATCTTCCGTCTCTTTCTAACACATTGCTTAGTGCGCAAAATTGTCGTGCGTCTCATTTATTATTGTTGAATGCTTGCACAGTGGGGCAAATTACCTCTTTTCGTAACAATATATATTTAGTTATTTGCTTTTACGGGTTATTTGCTTTTAGTTCCAATGAAAAATACACTTTATTGTATTTTAATTTTTATTTTGTCTAATATTTCGGCCTTCGTCGAAAGCCATCTTCAGGGACTCTGTCAAAGATGTTATCATATTAATCAACTTACTCTATATCTTACACAAGAGATGTATAAACTTACACGCACGCCGCACAGTGGTACAGGTGCGAAAAAACCGATTTTAAAAAAGTAGGTTTTTTATAATTTGAAATATGCAGTCATAAAGTCAATTAATTGAATCATCTTTTACACAAATTATGTGCAATTTGGATAATGTTCTCATATGTTCTGCAACTTCTAAACTGTACTAATTCTGAAATTGTAAAACACAAGTAAAATAAATACTCTAATTAAAATAGTATACTATTAAAGTTTCAAAAAAACTTCAATGTCCTTCAAGCTTAAACCTGTGCCAAAATGTAGACTAATATGTTAGCTAAAATATTCGTATTTTTTGTGTGCAATTATTTGCAATATTTTGAGATATTTGAGAAGCAGTATCAGCCTACGAGAGTAAAAATATTTTTTTTAATAAATTTTATATGAAACATATATTATGAGGTATATATTTTTAACTGGAGTTTATGTTGTTTGAAGACCCTTCTTAGTATTTTATGGGAAACATTTTTGGTGAACACTATATGACTCCTTATTAACCGTTTACACTGTACGGCAAAATTGTAGTGAATAAGATTAGCATCCACTTAATGAAGGACATAATTCAGGAAAAATATATATTATGTTGGGCATCACTGCAATTACTTTTTTTAATTCGTATTATTAACATATAAATGGTGTTATATGCAACTACTTATATTACATAGTTTC
Organism: Dryomyza anilis; assembly: GCA_951804985.1. Classification (NCBI taxonomy): domain Eukaryota; kingdom Metazoa; phylum Arthropoda; class Insecta; order Diptera; family Dryomyzidae; genus Dryomyza; species Dryomyza anilis. The sequence goes on along the minus strand of OX638136.1, from coordinate 22,712,703 downwards.
ATCAATTTTATAAATTTTAATAACTTAATTTGTTTTCTTAATTTGTTTTCTTAATACTGGATGAATTTTAATCACGTGTATTTGTTACCTGGGTTTTCATGAATATACCAGTTTTTTGTTGTAAAATCGGTTCATTTGTTTAAAAGTTATTGCATATTAATCATCAATAGTGTCCAATAGCTTTAGAGTAGGCGTATGCGTAAATTTTCAGATTTGAAACATTATCGATATATTGAAAATTCATTATATAGGTTTTTTATATTCCAAAATTTATAAAAATCTCTTAGAAAAGTATGCTATGATATAATATAAATATTACTTTCTATGGATACGCCCTCTAAACATTAATTAATTTTTAATTGCGTTACATATATGAGATCAGTATCCATCCAAGACACTGTGTTCAAAATTTCATAGATTTCTGCCAACTCCTCATAGTTTTTTCCGCCAACTGAATGTACCCTTTCACTCTTAGTGTAGGGTATAAAAATTTAATAGTGAAAACATATGCATGACACAATATAAACATGTAATGAACAATAAATGGTATTCAATGGGTATTATTCAATGGTATTTAAATAATAATATTAAATAAAAATTATTACATTTTTAGGGTATTATCGTATTAGAGGAAACAATTATTTTTTCACATGTAATCGAATGGTTAAAAATGACAAACATGAACATTGAATCAAATGTGTTTTCAATGTTTGTTATAAAGAAATTAACTAATTAAAAAAAAGTATATAAAATATGAAAACATTTTATTATAAATATCTGATTATGGACTATAATTATTAAAATAAATGTGAATGAATATTAATGGGTATAATAATTATATTCAAAAGTACGATGTTGTGTAATATTAATGAAAGAATATACTCTTAGGTTTTAGAAAATATAATTAGTGTGTGGTGTGTAAGCAACACTGGTGCCGCGATTTTTTGTCTCTAAAATTTTTGCGGTAAATGAACATTTAATATTTTCGTTGTTATGAAATATCTAAAATCTTCTTATGTATTAAAAATGTAAATTAGTGTGTGGTATGCATATTTGCTGTACCGCATCTAAATGTTATATCGCAATATGCGGTACAAAAAATTTACTTGCGGTATAAAATTTTAGTGTTCCGCACATTAAATTTGTACCGCAATTATGGTTTTAAAAACCGATAATTGATTTTATGTGGGAATCTCATAAAAGTCTGGTTCCTACATAAAAAACATTTTGTTTTCAACGTTTTACTTGATAAAAGTGCTTGATTTAAATGAAAAATATGTTTTTTTGATTTTTTTTTTATAAATAATAATAAAATATTTGCATATTCTTAATATTATGTATGATTGTGTATTGTTTTATATTTTGATATGCACAGCATTATAAAAAATTAATGAAATTTTTAAAAGATTCCCTTTCATAAACAAACATTTTGTGATATGCAAACAAAAAGTAAATGTAATGAAATATTTTAATAAGAAATTATCAATATATTTTTAAAGTACACAATTTTATACGGATGTAGCAATAAATAGCTTATTCCGATAAAATAAGAAATATATAATATTTAAATTGTCTCAAAGATTAAGCAATGCATATCTAAGATCTTGCAAATGTCTGCCCTACTAACTTTTGATGGCAATATCTAGCACTACCATGGTTGCAACGGGTAACGGAGAATTAGGGTTCAATTGCGCACAGGGAGCCTGAGAAACGGCTACCTTTCAGCTCAGAGAGGTAGTATAAGCGTATATAAGTTATATTTTGTATGAAAAATATTTTACACAACAGATTTATAAATTTACACGCACTCCGCACAGTAGTACAGGTGCGAAAAAAACCGATTTTGAAAAAGTAGGTTTTTTAAATTTTGAAATATGCAGTCATAAAGTCAATTAATTGAGTCATCTTTTACAAAAATTATGTGCAATTAGGATAATGTTCTCATATGTTCTGCAACTTCTAAACTGTACTGATTCTGAAATTGTAAAACACAAGTAAAATAAATACTCCAATTAAAATAGTATACTATTAAAGTTTCAAAAAAACTTCAATGTCCTTCAAGCTTAAACCTGTGCCAAAATGTAGACTAATATGTTAGCTAAAATATTCGTATTTTTAGTGTGCAATTATTTGCAATATTTTGAGATATTTGAGAAGCAGTATCAGCCTACGAGAGTAAAAATATTTTTTTTAATAAATTTTATATAAAACATATATTATGAGGTATATATTTTTAACTGGAGTTTATGTTGTTTGAAGACCCTTCTTAGTATTTTATGGGAAACATTTTTGGTGAACACTATATGACTCCTTATTAACCGTTTACACTGTACGGCAAAATTGTAGTGAATAATATTAGCATCCACTTAATGAAGGACATAATTCAGGAAAAATATATATTATGTTGGGCATCACTGCAATTACTTTTTTTAATTCGTATTATTAACATATAAATGGTGTTATATGCAACTACTTATATTACATAGTTTCATCAATTTTATAAATTTTAATAACTTAATTTGTTTTCTTAATTTGTTTTCTTAATACTGGATGAATTTTAATCACGTGTATTTGTTACCTGGGTTTTCATGAATATACCAGTTTTTTGTTGTAAAATCGGTTCATTTGTTTAAAAGTTATTGCATATTAATCATCAATAGTGTCCAATAGCTTTAGAGTAGGCGTATGCGTAAATTTTCAGATTTGAAACATTATCGATATATTGAAAATTCATTATATAGGTTTTTTATATTCCAAAATTTATAAAAATCTCTTAGAAAAGTATGCTATGATATAATATAAATATTACTTTCTATGGATACGCCCTCTAAACATTAATTAATTTTTAATTGCGTTACATATATGAGATCAGTATCCATCCAAGACACTGTGTTCAAAATTTCATAGATTTCTGCCAACTCCTCATAGTTTTTTCCGCCAACTGAATGTACCCTTTCACTCTTAGTGTAGGGTATAAAAATTTAATAGTGAAAACATATGCATGACACAATATAAACATGTAATGAACAATAAATGGTATTCAATGGGTATTATTCAATGGTATTTAAATAATAATATTAAATAAAAATTATTACATTTTTAGGGTATTATCGTATTAGAGGAAACAATTATTTTTTCACATGTAATCGAATGGTTAAAAATGACAAACATGAACATTGAATCAAATGTGTTTTCAATGTTTGTTATAAAGAAATTAACTAATTAAAAAAAAGTATATAAAATATGAAAACATTTTATTATAAATATCTGATTATGGACTATAATTATTAAAATAAATGTGAATGAATATTAATGGGTATAATAATTATATTCAAAAGTACGATGTTGTGTAATATTAATGAAAGAATATACTCTTAGGTTTTAGAAAATATAATTAGTGTGTGGTGTGTAAGCAACACTGGTGCCGCGATTTTTTGTCTCTAAAATTTTTGCGGTAAATGAACATTTAATATTTTCGTTGTTATGAAATATCTAAAATCTTCTTATGTATTAAAAATGTAAATTAGTGTGTGGTATGCATATTTGCTGTACCGCATCTAAATGTTATATCGCAATATGCGGTACAAAAAATTTACTTGCGGTATAAAATTTTAGTGTTCCGCACATTAAATTTGTACCGCAATTATGGTTTTAAAAACCGATAATTGATTTTATGTGGGAATCTCATAAAAGTCTGGTTCCTACATAAAAAACATTTTGTTTTCAACGTTTTACTTGATAAAAGTGCTTGATTTAAATGAAAAATATGTTTTTTTGATTTTTTTTTTATAAATAATAATAAAATATTTGCATATTCTTAATATTATGTATGATTGTGTATTGTTTTATATTTTGATATGCACAGCATTATAAAAAATTAATGAAATTTTTAAAAGATTCCCTTTCATAAACAAACATTTTGTGATATGCAAACAAAAAGTAAATGTAATGAAATATTTTAATAAGAAATTATCAATATATTTTTAAAGTACACAATTTTATACGGATGTAGCAATAAATAGCTTATTCCGATAAAATAAGAAATATATAATATTTAAATTGTCTCAAAGATTAAGCAATGCATATCTAAGATCTTGCAAATGTCTGCCCTACTAACTTTTGATGGCAATATCTAGCACTACCATGGTTGCAACGGGTAACGGAGAATTAGGGTTCAATTGCGCACAGGGAGCCTGAGAAACGGCTACCTTTCAGCTCAGAGAGGTAGTATAAGCGTATATAAGTTATATTTTGTATGAAAAATATTTTACACAACAGATTTATAAATTTACACGCACTCCGCACAGTAGTACAGGTGCGAAAAAAACCGATTTTGAAAAAGTAGGTTTTTTAAATTTTGAAATATGCAGTCATAAAGTCAATTAATTGAGTCATCTTTTACAAAAATTATGTGCAATTAGGATAATGTTCTCATATGTTCTGCAACTTCTAAACTGTACTGATTCTGAAATTGTAAAACACAAGTAAAATAAATACTCCAATTAAAATAGTATACTATTAAAGTTTCAAAAAAACTTCAATGTCCTTCAAGCTTAAACCTGTGCCAAAATGTAGACTAATATGTTAGCTAAAATATTCGTATTTTTAGTGTGCAATTATTTGCAATATTTTGAGATATTTGAGAAGCAGTATCAGCCTACGAGAGTAAAAATATTTTTTTTAATAAATTTTATATAAAACATATATTATGAGGTATATATTTTTAACTGGAGTTTATGTTGTTTGAAGACCCTTCTTAGTATTTTATGGGAAACATTTTTGGTGAACACTATATGACTCCTTATTAACCGTTTACACTGTACGGCAAAATTGTAGTGAATAATATTAGCATCCACTTAATGAAGGACATAATTCAGGAAAAATATATATTATGTTGGGCATCACTGCAATTACTTTTTTTAATTCGTATTATTAACATATAAATGGTGTTATATGCAACTACTTATATTACATAGTTTCATCAATTTTATAAATTTTAATAACTTAATTTGTTTTCTAAATATTTGGGAACCACTGGATGAATTTTAATCACGTGTATTTGTTACCTGGGTTTTCATGAATATACCAGTTTTTTTTTGTAAAATCGGTTCATTTGTTTAAAAGTTATTTCATATTAATCATCAATAGTGTCCAATAGCTTTAGAGTAGGCGTATGCGTAAATTTTCAGATTTGAAACATTATCGATATATTGAAAATTCATTATATAGGTTTTTTATATTCCAAAATTTATAAAAATCTCTTAGAAAAGTATGCTATGATATAATATAAATATTACTTTCTATGGATACGCCCTCTAAACATTAATTAATTTTTAATTGCGTTACATATATGAGATCAGTATCCATCCAAGACACTGTGTTCAAAATTTCATAGATTTCTGCCAACTCCTCATAGTTTTTTCTGCCAACTGAATGTACCCTTTCACTCTTAGTGTAGGGTATAAAAATTTAATAGTGAAAACATATGCATGACACAATATAAACATGTAATGAACAATAAATGGTATTCAATGGGTATTATTCAATGGTATTTAAATAATAATATTAAATAAAAATTATTACATTTTTAGGGTATTATCGTATTAGAGGAAACAATTATTTTTTCACATGTAATCGAATGGTTAAAAATGACAAACATGAACATTGAATCAAATGTGTTTTCAATGTTTGTTATAAAGAAATTAACTAATTAAAAAAAAGTATATAAAATATGAAAACATTTTATTATAAATATCTGATTATGGACTATAATTATTAAAATAAATGTGAATGAATATTAATGGGTATAATAATTATATTCAAAAGTACGATGTTGTGTAATATTAATGAAAGAATATACTCTTAGGTTTTAGAAAATATAGTTAGTGTGTGGTGTGTAAGCAACACTGGTGCCGCGATTTTTTGTCTCTAAAATTTTTGCGGTAAATGAACATTTAATATTTTCGTTGTTATGAAATATCTAAAATCTTCTTATGTATTAAAAATGTAAATTAGTGTGTGGTATGCATATTTGCTGTACCGCATCTAAATGTTATATCGCAATATGCGGTACAAAAAATTTACTTGCGGTATAAAATTTTAGTTAAATTTGTACCGCAATTATGGTTTTAAAAACCGATAATTGATTTTATGTGGGAATCTCATAAAAGTCTGGTTCCTACATAAAAAACATTTTGTTTTCAACGTTTTACTTGATAAAAGTGCTTGATTTAAATGAAAAATATGTTTTTTTGATTTTTTTTTTATAAATAATAATAAAATATTTGCATATTCTTAATATTATGTATGATTGTGTATTGTTTTATATTTTGATATGCACAGCATTATAAAAAATTAATGAAATTTTTAAAAGATTCCCTTTCATAAACAAACATTTTGTGATATGCAAACAAAAAGTAAATGTAATGAAATATTTTAATAAGAAATTATCAATATATTTTTAAAGTACACAATTTTATACGGATGTAGCAATAAATAGCTTATTCCGATAAAATAAGAAATATATAATATTTAAATTGTCTCAAAGATTAAGCAATGCATATCTAAGATCTTGCAAATGTCTGCCCTACTAACTTTTGATGGCAATATCTAGCACTACCATGGTTGCAACGGGTAACGGAGAATCAGGGTTCAATTGCGCACAGGGAGCCTGAGAAACGGCCACCTTTCAGCTCAGAGAGGTAGTATAAGCGTATATAAGTTATATTTTATATGAAAAATATTTTACACAACAGATTTATAAATTTACACGCACTCCGCACAGTGGTACAGGTGCGAAAAAAACCGATTTTGAAAAAGTAGGTTTTTTAAATTTTGAAATATGCAGTCATAAAGTCAATTAATTGAGTCATCTTTTACAAAAATTATGTGCAATTTGGATAATGTTCTCATATGTTCTGCAACTTCTAAACTGTACTGATTCTGAAATTGTAAAACACAAGTAAAATAAATACTCCAATTAAAATAGTATACTATTAAAGTTTCAAAAAAACTTCAATGTCCTTCAAGCTTAAACCTGTGCCAAAATGTAGACTAATATGTTAGCTAAAATATTCGTATTTTTAGTGTGCAATTATTTGCAATATTTTGAGATATTTGAGAAGCAGTATCAGCCTACGAGAGTAAAAATATTTTTTTTAATAAATTTTATATAAAACATATATTATGAGGTATATATTTTTAACTGGAGTTTATGTTGTTTGAAGACCCTTCTTAGTATTTTATGGGAAACATTTTTGGTGAACACTATATGACTCCTTATTAACCGTTTACACTGTACGGCAAAATTGTAGTGAATAAGATTAGCATCCACTTAATGAAGGACATAATTCAGGAAAAATATATATTATGTTGGGCATCACTGCAATTACTTTTTTTAATTCGTATTATTAACATATAAATGGTGTTATATGCAACTACTTATATTACATAGTTTCATCAATTTTATAAATTTTAATAACTTAATTTGTTTTCTTAATATTTGGGAACCACTGGATGAATTTTAATCACGTGTATTTGTTACCTGGGTTTTCATGAATATACCAGTTTTTTTTTTGTAAAATCGGTTCATTTGTTTAAAAGTTATTGCATATTAATCATCAATAGTGTCCAATAGCTTTAGAGTAGGCGTATGCGTAAATTTTCAGATTTGAAACATTATCGATATATTGAAAATTCATTATATAGGTTTTTTATATTCCAAAATTTATAAAAATCTCTTAGAAAAGTATGCTATGATATAATATAAATATTACTTTCTATGGATACGCCCTCTAAACATTAATTAATTTTTAATTGCGTTACATATATGGGTATAATAATTATATTCAAAAGTACGATGTTGTGTAATATTAATGAAAGAATATACTCTTAGGTTTTAGAAAATATAATTAGTGTGTGGTGTGTAAGCAACACTGGTGCCGCGAGTTTTTGTCTCTAAAATTTTTGCGGTAAATGAACATTTAATATTTTCGTTGTTATGAAATATCTAAAATCTTCTTATGTATTAAAAATGTAAATTAGTGTGTGGTATGCATATTTGCTGTACCGCATCTAAATGTTATATCGCAATATGCGGTACAAAAAATTTACTTGCGGTATAAAATTTTAGTGTTCCGCACATTAAATTTGTACCGCAATTATGGTTTTAAAAACCGATAATTGATTTTATGTGGGAATCTCATAAAAGTCTGGTTCCTACATAAAAAACATTTTGTTTTCAACGTTTTACTTGATAAAAGTGCTTGATTTAAATGAAAAATATGTTTTTTTGATTTTTTTTTTATAAATAATAATAAAATATTTGCATATTCTTAATATTATGTATGATTGTGTATTGTTTTATATTTTGATATGCACAGCATTATAAAAAATTAATGAAATTTTTAAAAGATTCCCTTTCATAAACAAACATTTTGTGATATGCAAACAAAAAGTAAATGTAATGAAATATTTTAATAAGAAATTATCAATATATTTTTAAAGTACACAATTTTATACGGATGTAGCAATAAATAGCTTATTCCGATAAAATAAGAAATATATAATATTTAAATTGTCTCAAAGATTAAGCAATGCATATCTAAGATCTTGCAAATGTCTGCCCTACTAACTTTTGATGGCAATATCTAGCACTACCATGGTTGCAACGGGTAACGGAGAATCAGGGTTCAATTGCGCACAGGGAGCCTGAGAAACGGCTACCTTTCAGCTCAGAGAGGTAGTATAAGAGTATATAAGTTATATTTTGTATGAAAAATATTTTACACAACAGATTTATAAATTTACACGCACTCCGCACAGTGGTACAGGTGCGAAAAAAACCGATTTTGAAAAAGTAGGTTTTTTAAATTTTGAAATATGCAGTCATAAAGTCAATTAATTGAGTCATTTTTTACAAAAATTATGTGCAATTTGGATAATGTTCTCATATGTTCTGCAACTTCTAAACTGTACTGATTCTGAAATTGTAAAACACAAGTAAAATAAATACTCCAATTAAAATAGTATACTATTAAAGTTTCAAAAAAACTTCAATGTCCTTCAAGCTTAAACCTGTGCCAAAATGTAGACTAATATGTTAGCTAAAATATTCGTATTTTTAGTGTGCAATTATTTGCAATATTTTGAGATATTTGAGAAGCAGTATCAGCCTACGAGAGTAAAAATATTTTTTTTAATAAATTTTATATGAAACATATATTATGAGGTATATATTTTTAACTGGAGTTTATGTTGTTTGAAGACCCTTCTTAGTATTTTATGGGAAACATTTTTGGTGAACACTATATGACTCCTTATTAACCGTTTACACTGTACGGCAAAATTGTAGTGAATAAGATTAGCATCCACTTAATGAAGGACATAATTCAGGAAAAATATATATTATGTTGGGCATCACTGCAATTACTTTTTTTAATTCGTATTATTAACATATAAATGGTGTTATATGCAACTACTTATATTACATAGTTTCATCAATTTTATAAATTTTAATAACTTAATTTGTTTTCTTAATATTTGGGAACCACTGGATGAATTTTAATCACGTGTATTTGTTACCTGGGTTTTCATGAATATACCAGTTTTTTTTTTGTAAAATCGGTTCATTTGTTTAAAAGTTATTGCATATTAATCATCAATAGTGTCCAATAGCTTTAGAGTAGGCGTATGCGTAAATTTTCAGATTTGAAACATTATCGATATATTGAAAATTCATTATATAGGTTTTTTATATTCCAAAATTTATAAAAATCTCTTAGAAAAGTATGCTATGATATAATATAAATATTACTTTCTATGGATACGCCCTCTAAACATTAATTAATTTTTAATTGCGTTACATATATGGGTATAATAATTATATTCAAAAGTACGATGTTGTGTAATATTAATGAAAGAATATACTCTTAGGTTTTAGAAAATATAATTAGTGTGTGGTGTGTAAGCAACACTGGTGCCGCGAGTTTTTGTCTCTAAAATTTTTGCGGTAAATGAACATTTAATATTTTCGTTGTTATGAAATATCTAAAATCTTCTTATGTATTAAAAATGTAAATTAGTGTGTGGTATGCATATTTGCTGTACCGCATCTAAATGTTATATCGCAATATGCGGTACAAAAAATTTACTTGCGGTATAAAATTTTAGTGTTCCGCACATTAAATTTGTACCGCAATTATGGTTTTAAAAACCGATAATTGATTTTATGTGGGAATCTCATAAAAGTCTGGTTCCTACATAAAAAACATTTTGTTTTCAACGTTTTACTTGATAAAAGTGCTTGATTTAAATGAAAAATATGTTTTTTTGATTTTTTTTTTATAAATAATAATAAAATATTTGCATATTCTTAATATTATGTATGATTGTGTATTGTTTTATATTTTGATATGCACAGCATTATAAAAAATTAATGAAATTTTTAAAAGATTCCCTTTCATAAACAAACATTTTGTGATATGCAAACAAAAAGTAAATGTAATGAAATATTTTAATAAGAAATTATCAATATATTTTTAAAGTACACAATTTTATACGGATGTAGCAATAAATAGCTTATTCCGATAAAATAAGAAATATATAATATTTAAATTGTCTCAAAGATTAAGCAATGCATATCTAAGATCTTGCAAATGTCTGCCCTACTAACTTTTGATGGCAATATCTAGCACTACCATGGTTGCAACGGGTAACGGAGAATTAGGGTTCAATTGCGCACAGGGAGCCTGAGAAACGGCTACCTTTCAGCTCAGAGAGGTAGTATAAGCGTATATAAGTTATATTTTGTATGAAAAATATTTTACACAACAGATTTATAAATTTACACGCACTCCGCACAGTAGTACAGGTGCGAAAAAAACCGATTTTGAAAAAGTAGGTTTTTTAAATTTTGAAATATGCAGTCATAAAGTCAATTAATTGAGTCATCTTTTACAAAAATTATGTGCAATTAGGATAATGTTCTCATATGTTCTGCAACTTCTAAACTGTACTGATTCTGAAATTGTAAAACACAAGTAAAATAAATACTCCAATTAAAATAGTATACTATTAAAGTTTCAAAAAAACTTCAATGTCCTTCAAGCTTAAACCTGTGCCAAAATGTAGACTAATATGTTAGCTAAAATATTCGTATTTTTAGTGTGCAATTATTTGCAATATTTTGAGATATTTGAGAAGCAGTATCAGCCTACGAGAGTAAAAATATTTTTTTTAATAAATTTTATATAAAACATATATTATGAGGTATATATTTTTAACTGGAGTTTATGTTGTTTGAAGACCCTTCTTAGTATTTTATGGGAAACATTTTTGGTGAACACTATATGACTCCTTATTAACCGTTTACACTGTACGGCAAAATTGTAGTGAATAATATTAGCATCCACTTAATGAAGGACATAATTCAGGAAAAATATATATTATGTTGGGCATCACTGCAATTACTTTTTTTAATTCGTATTATTAACATATAAATGGTGTTATATGCAACTACTTATATTACATAGTTTCATCAATTTTATAAATTTTAATAACTTAATTTGTTTTCTTAATTTGTTTTCTTAATACTGGATGAATTTTAATCACGTGTATTTGTTACCTGGGTTTTCATGAATATACCAGTTTTTTGTTGTAAAATCGGTTCATTTGTTTAAAAGTTATTGCATATTAATCATCAATAGTGTCCAATAGCTTTAGAGTAGGCGTATGCGTAAATTTTCAGATTTGAAACATTATCGATATATTGAAAATTCATTATATAGGTTTTTTATATTCCAAAATTTATAAAAATCTCTTAGAAAAGTATGCTATGATATAATATAAATATTACTTTCTATGGATACGCCCTCTAAACATTAATTAATTTTTAATTGCGTTACATATATGAGATCAGTATCCATCCAAGACACTGTGTTCAAAATTTCATAGATTTCTGCCAACTCCTCATAGTTTTTTCCGCCAACTGAATGTACCCTTTCACTCTTAGTGTAGGGTATAAAAATTTAATAGTGAAAACATATGCATGACACAATATAAACATGTAATGAACAATAAATGGTATTCAATGGGTATTATTCAATGGTATTTAAATAATAATATTAAATAAAAATTATTACATTTTTAGGGTATTATCGTATTAGAGGAAACAATTATTTTTTCACATGTAATCGAATGGTTAAAAATGACAAACATGAACATTGAATCAAATGTGTTTTCAATGTTTGTTATAAAGAAATTAACTAATTAAAAAAAAGTATATAAAATATGAAAACATTTTATTATAAATATCTGATTATGGACTATAATTATTAAAATAAATGTGAATGAATATTAATGGGTATAATAATTATATTCAAAAGTACGATGTTGTGTAATATTAATGAAAGAATATACTCTTAGGTTTTAGAAAATATAATTAGTGTGTGGTGTGTAAGCAACACTGGTGCCGCGATTTTTTGTCTCTAAAATTGTAAAAATTTTAGAGACAAAAAAAAAATGTAAATTAGTGTGTGGTATGCATATTTGCTGTACCGCATCTAAATGTTATATCGCAATATGCGGTACAAAAAATTTACTTGCGGTATAAAATTTGAGTGTTCCGCACATTAAATTTGTACCGCAATTATGGTTTTAACAACCGATAATTGATTTTATGTGGGAATCTCATAAAAGTCTGGTTCCTACATAAAAAACATTTTGTTTTCAACGTTTTACTTGATAAAAGTGATTGATTTAAATGAAAAATATGTTTTTTTGATTTTTTTTTTATAATTAATAATAAAATATTTACATATTCTTAATATTATGTATGATTGTGTATTGTTTTATATTTTGATATGCACAGCATTATAAAAAATTAATGAAATTTTTAAAAGATTCCCTTTCATAAACAAACATTTTGTGATATGCAAACAAAAAGTAAATGTAATGAAATATTTTAATAAGAAATTATCAATATATTTTTAAAGTAAAAAATTTTATACGGATGTAGCAATAAATAGCTTATTCCGATAAAATAAGAAATATATAATATTTTAATTGTCTCAAAGATTAAACAATGCATATCTAAGATCTTGCAAATGTCTGCCCTACTTTTTGATGGCAATATCTAGCACTACCATGGTTGCAACGGGTAACGGAGAATCAGGGTTCAATTGCGCACAGGGAGCCTGAGAAACGGCTACCTTTCAGCTCAGAGAGGTAGTATAAGAGTATATAAGTTATATTTTGTATGAAAAATATTTTACACAACAGATTTATAAATTTACACGCACTCCGCACAGTGGTACAGGTGCGAAAAAAACCGATTTTGAAAAAGTAGGTTTTTTAAATTTTGAAATATGCAGTCATAAAGTCAATTAATTGAGTCATTTTTTACAAAAATTATGTGCAATTTGGATAATGTTCTCATATGTTCTGCAACTTCTAAACTGTACTGATTCTGAAATTGTAAAACACAAGTAAAATAAATACTCCAATTAAAATAGTATACTATTAAAGTTTCAAAAAAACTTCAATGTCCTTCAAGCTTAAACCTGTGCCAAAATGTAGACTAATATGTTAGCTAAAATATTCGTATTTTTAGTGTGCAATTATTTGCAATATTTTGAGATATTTGAGAAGCAGTATCAGCCTACGAGAGTAAAAATATTTTTTTTAATAAATTTTATATGAAACATATATTATGAGGTATATATTTTTAACTGGAGTTTATGTTGTTTGAAGACCCGTCTTAGTATTTTATGGGAAACATTTTTGGTGAATACTATATGACTCCTTATTAACCGTTTACACTGTACGGCAAAATTGTAGTGAATAAGATTAGCATCCACTTAATGAAGGACATAATTCAGGAAAAATATATATTATGTTGGGCATCACTGCAATTACTTTTTTTAATTCGTATTATTAACATATAAATGGTGTTATATGCAACTACTTATATTACATAGTTTCATCAATTTTATAAATTTTAATAACTTAATTTGTTTTCTTAATTTGTTTTCTTAATACTGGATGAATTTTAATCACGTGTATTTGTTACCTGGGTTTTCATGAATATACCAGTTTTTTGTTGTAAAATCGGTTCATTTGTTTAAAAGTTATTGCATATTAATCATCAATAGTGTCCAATAGCTTTAGAGTAGGCGTATGCGTAAATTTTCAGATTTGAAACATTATCGATATATTGAAAATTCATTATATAGGTTTTTTATATTCCAAAATTTATAAAAATCTCTTAGAAAAGTATGCTATGATATAATATAAATATTACTTTCTATGGATACGCCCTCTAAACATTAATTAATTTTTAATTGCGTTACATATATGAGATCAGTATCCATCCAAGACACTGTGTTCAAAATTTCATAGATTTCTGCCAACTCCTCATAGTTTTTTCCGCCAACTGAATGTACCCTTTCACTCTTAGTGTAGGGTATAAAAATTTAATAGTGAAAACATATGCATGACACAATATAAACATGTAATGAACAATAAATGGTATTCAATGGGTATTATTCAATGGTATTTAAATAATAATATTAAATAAAAATTATTACATTTTTAGGGTATTATCGTATTAGAGGAAACAATTATTTTTTCACATGTAATCGAATGGTTAAAAATGACAAACATGAACATTGAATCAAATGTGTTTTCAATGTTTGTTATAAAGAAATTAACTAATTAAAAAAAAGTATATAAAATATGAAAACATTTTATTATAAATATCTGATTATGGACTATAATTATTAAAATAAATGTGAATGAATATTAATGGGTATAATAATTATATTCAAAAGTACGATGTTGTGTAATATTAATGAAAGAATATACTCTTAGGTTTTAGAAAATATAATTAGTGTGTGGTGTGTAAGCAACACTGGTGCCGCGAGTTTTTGTCTCTAAAATTTTTGCGGTAAATGAACATTTAATATTTTCGTTGTTATGAAATATCTAAAATCTTCTTATGTATTAAAAATGTAAATTAGTGTGTGGTATGCATATTTGCTGTACCGCATCTAAATGTTATATCGCAATATGCGGTACAAAAAATTTACTTGCGGTATAAAATTTTAGTGTTCCGCACATTAAATTTGTACCGCAATTATGGTTTTAAAAACCGATAATTGATTTTATGTGGGAATCTCATAAAAGTCTGGTTCCTACATAAAAAACATTTTGTTTTCAACGTTTTACTTGATAAAAGTGCTTGATTTAAATGAAAAATATGTTTTTTTGATTTTTTTTTTATAAATAATAATAAAATATTTGCATATTCTTAATATTATGTATGATTGTGTATTGTTTTATATTTTGATATGCACAGCATTATAAAAAATTAATGAAATTTTTAAAAGATTCCCTTTCATAAACAAACATTTTGTGATATGCAAACAAAAAGTAAATGTAATGAAATATTTTAATAAGAAATTATCAATATATTTTTAAAGTACACAATTTTATACGGATGTAGCAATAAATAGCTTATTCCGATAAAATAAGAAATATATAATATTTAAATTGTCTCAAAGATTAAGCAATGCATATCTAAGATCTTGCAAATGTCTGCCCTACTAACTTTTGATGGCAATATCTAGCACTACCATGGTTGCAACGGGTAACGGAGAATTAGGGTTCAATTGCGCACAGGGAGCCTGAGAAACGGCTACCTTTCAGCTCAGAGAGGTAGTATAAGCGTATATAAGTTATATTTTGTATGAAAAATATTTTACACAACAGATTTATAAATTTACACGCACTCCGCACAGTAGTACAGGTGCGAAAAAAACCGATTTTGAAAAAGTAGGTTTTTTAAATTTTGAAATATGCAGTCATAAAGTCAATTAATTGAGTCATCTTTTACAAAAATTATGTGCAATTAGGATAATGTTCTCATATGTTCTGCAACTTCTAAACTGTACTGATTCTGAAATTGTAAAACACAAGTAAAATAAATACTCCAATTAAAATAGTATACTATTAAAGTTTCAAAAAAACTTCAATGTCCTTCAAGCTTAAACCTGTGCCAAAATGTAGACTAATATGTTAGCTAAAATATTCGTATTTTTAGTGTGCAATTATTTGCAATATTTTGAGATATTTGAGAAGCAGTATCAGCCTACGAGAGTAAAAATATTTTTTTTAATAAATTTTATATAAAACATATATTATGAGGTATATATTTTTAACTGGAGTTTATGTTGTTTGAAGACCCTTCTTAGTATTTTATGGGAAACATTTTTGGTGAACACTATATGACTCCTTATTAACCGTTTACACTGTACGGCAAAATTGTAGTGAATAATATTAGCATCCACTTAATGAAGGACATAATTCAGGAAAAATATATATTATGTTGGGCATCACTGCAATTACTTTTTTTAATTCGTATTATTAACATATAAATGGTGTTATATGCAACTACTTATATTACATAGTTTCATCAATTTTATAAATTTTAATAACTTAATTTGTTTTCTAAATATTTGGGAACCACTGGATGAATTTTAATCACGTGTATTTGTTACCTGGGTTTTCATGAATATACCAGTTTTTTTTTGTAAAATCGGTTCATTTGTTTAAAAGTTATTTCATATTAATCATCAATAGTGTCCAATAGCTTTAGAGTAGGCGTATGCGTAAATTTTCAGATTTGAAACATTATCGATATATTGAAAATTCATTATATAGGTTTTTTATATTCCAAAATTTATAAAAATCTCTTAGAAAAGTATGCTATGATATAATATAAATATTACTTTCTATGGATACGCCCTCTAAACATTAATTAATTTTTAATTGCGTTACATATATGAGATCAGTATCCATCCAAGACACTGTGTTCAAAATTTCATAGATTTCTGCCAACTCCTCATAGTTTTTTCTGCCAACTGAATGTACCCTTTCACTCTTAGTGTAGGGTATAAAAATTTAATAGTGAAAACATATGCATGACACAATATAAACATGTAATGAACAATAAATGGTATTCAATGGGTATTATTCAATGGTATTTAAATAATAATATTAAATAAAAATTATTACATTTTTAGGGTATTATCGTATTAGAGGAAACAATTATTTTTTCACATGTAATCGAATGGTTAAAAATGACAAACATGAACATTGAATCAAATGTGTTTTCAATGTTTGTTATAAAGAAATTAACTAATTAAAAAAAAGTATATAAAATATGAAAACATTTTATTATAAATATCTGATTATGGACTATAATTATTAAAATAAATGTGAATGAATATTAATGGGTATAATAATTATATTCAAAAGTACGATGTTGTGTAATATTAATGAAAGAATATACTCTTAGGTTTTAGAAAATATAGTTAGTGTGTGGTGTGTAAGCAACACTGGTGCCGCGATTTTTTGTCTCTAAAATTTTTGCGGTAAATGAACATTTAATATTTTCGTTGTTATGAAATATCTAAAATCTTCTTATGTATTAAAAATGTAAATTAGTGTGTGGTATGCATATTTGCTGTACCGCATCTAAATGTTATATCGCAATATGCGGTACAAAAAATTTACTTGCGGTATAAAATTTTAGTTAAATTTGTACCGCAATTATGGTTTTAAAAACCGATAATTGATTTTATGTGGGAATCTCATAAAAGTCTGGTTCCTACATAAAAAACATTTTGTTTTCAACGTTTTACTTGATAAAAGTGCTTGATTTAAATGAAAAATATGTTTTTTTGATTTTTTTTTTATAAATAATAATAAAATATTTGCATATTCTTAATATTATGTATGATTGTGTATTGTTTTATATTTTGATATGCACAGCATTATAAAAAATTAATGAAATTTTTAAAAGATTCCCTTTCATAAACAAACATTTTGTGATATGCAAACAAAAAGTAAATGTAATGAAATATTTTAATAAGAAATTATCAATATATTTTTAAAGTACACAATTTTATACGGATGTAGCAATAAATAGCTTATTCCGATAAAATAAGAAATATATAATATTTAAATTGTCTCAAAGATTAAGCAATGCATATCTAAGATCTTGCAAATGTCTGCCCTACTAACTTTTGATGGCAATATCTAGCACTACCATGGTTGCAACGGGTAACGGAGAATCAGGGTTCAATTGCGCACAGGGAGCCTGAGAAACGGCCACCTTTCAGCTCAGAGAGGTAGTATAAGCGTATATAAGTTATATTTTATATGAAAAATATTTTACACAACAGATTTATAAATTTACACGCACTCCGCACAGTGGTACAGGTGCGAAAAAAACCGATTTTGAAAAAGTAGGTTTTTTAAATTTTGAAATATGCAGTCATAAAGTCAATTAATTGAGTCATCTTTTACAAAAATTATGTGCAATTTGGATAATGTTCTCATATGTTCTGCAACTTCTAAACTGTACTGATTCTGAAATTGTAAAACACAAGTAAAATAAATACTCCAATTAAAATAGTATACTATTAAAGTTTCAAAAAAACTTCAATGTCCTTCAAGCTTAAACCTGTGCCAAAATGTAGACTAATATGTTAGCTAAAATATTCGTATTTTTAGTGTGCAATTATTTGCAATATTTTGAGATATTTGAGAAGCAGTATCAGCCTACGAGAGTAAAAATATTTTTTTTAATAAATTTTATATAAAACATATATTATGAGGTATATATTTTTAACTGGAGTTTATGTTGTTTGAAGACCCTTCTTAGTATTTTATGGGAAACATTTTTGGTGAACACTATATGACTCCTTATTAACCGTTTACACTGTACGGCAAAATTGTAGTGAATAAGATTAGCATCCACTTAATGAAGGACATAATTCAGGAAAAATATATATTATGTTGGGCATCACTGCAATTACTTTTTTTAATTCGTATTATTAACATATAAATGGTGTTATATGCAACTACTTATATTACATAGTTTCATCAATTTTATAAATTTTAATAACTTAATTTGTTTTCTTAATATTTGGGAACCACTGGATGAATTTTAATCACGTGTATTTGTTACCTGGGTTTTCATGAATATACCAGTTTTTTTTTTGTAAAATCGGTTCATTTGTTTAAAAGTTATTGCATATTAATCATCAATAGTGTCCAATAGCTTTAGAGTAGGCGTATGCGTAAATTTTCAGATTTGAAACATTATCGATATATTGAAAATTCATTATATAGGTTTTTTATATTCCAAAATTTATAAAAATCTCTTAGAAAAGTATGCTATGATATAATATAAATATTACTTTCTATGGATACGCCCTCTAAACATTAATTAATTTTTAATTGCGTTACATATATGGGTATAATAATTATATTCAAAAGTACGATGTTGTGTAATATTAATGAAAGAATATACTCTTAGGTTTTAGAAAATATAATTAGTGTGTGGTGTGTAAGCAACACTGGTGCCGCGAGTTTTTGTCTCTAAAATTTTTGCGGTAAATGAACATTTAATATTTTCGTTGTTATGAAATATCTAAAATCTTCTTATGTATTAAAAATGTAAATTAGTGTGTGGTATGCATATTTGCTGTACCGCATCTAAATGTTATATCGCAATATGCGGTACAAAAAATTTACTTGCGGTATAAAATTTTAGTGTTCCGCACATTAAATTTGTACCGCAATTATGGTTTTAAAAACCGATAATTGATTTTATGTGGGAATCTCATAAAAGTCTGGTTCCTACATAAAAAACATTTTGTTTTCAACGTTTTACTTGATAAAAGTGCTTGATTTAAATGAAAAATATGTTTTTTTGATTTTTTTTTTATAAATAATAATAAAATATTTGCATATTCTTAATATTATGTATGATTGTGTATTGTTTTATATTTTGATATGCACAGCATTATAAAAAATTAATGAAATTTTTAAAAGATTCCCTTTCATAAACAAACATTTTGTGATATGCAAACAAAAAGTAAATGTAATGAAATATTTTAATAAGAAATTATCAATATATTTTTAAAGTACACAATTTTATACGGATGTAGCAATAAATAGCTTATTCCGATAAAATAAGAAATATATAATATTTAAATTGTCTCAAAGATTAAGCAATGCATATCTAAGATCTTGCAAATGTCTGCCCTACTAACTTTTGATGGCAATATCTAGCACTACCATGGTTGCAACGGGTAACGGAGAATTAGGGTTCAATTGCGCACAGGGAGCCTGAGAAACGGCTACCTTTCAGCTCAGAGAGGTAGTATAAGCGTATATAAGTTATATTTTGTATGAAAAATATTTTACACAACAGATTTATAAATTTACACGCACTCCGCACAGTAGTACAGGTGCGAAAAAAACCGATTTTGAAAAAGTAGGTTTTTTAAATTTTGAAATATGCAGTCATAAAGTCAATTAATTGAGTCATCTTTTACAAAAATTATGTGCAATTAGGATAATGTTCTCATATGTTCTGCAACTTCTAAACTGTACTGATTCTGAAATTGTAAAACACAAGTAAAATAAATACTCCAATTAAAATAGTATACTATTAAAGTTTCAAAAAAACTTCAATGTCCTTCAAGCTTAAACCTGTGCCAAAATGTAGACTAATATGTTAGCTAAAATATTCGTATTTTTAGTGTGCAATTATTTGCAATATTTTGAGATATTTGAGAAGCAGTATCAGCCTACGAGAGTAAAAATATTTTTTTTAATAAATTTTATATAAAACATATATTATGAGGTATATATTTTTAACTGGAGTTTATGTTGTTTGAAGACCCTTCTTAGTATTTTATGGGAAACATTTTTGGTGAACACTATATGACTCCTTATTAACCGTTTACACTGTACGGCAAAATTGTAGTGAATAATATTAGCATCCACTTAATGAAGGACATAATTCAGGAAAAATATATATTATGTTGGGCATCACTGCAATTACTTTTTTTAATTCGTATTATTAACATATAAATGGTGTTATATGCAACTACTTATATTACATAGTTTCATCAATTTTATAAATTTTAATAACTTAATTTGTTTTCTAAATATTTGGGAACCACTGGATGAATTTTAATCACGTGTATTTGTTACCTGGGTTTTCATGAATATACCAGTTTTTTTTTGTAAAATCGGTTCATTTGTTTAAAAGTTATTTCATATTAATCATCAATAGTGTCCAATAGCTTTAGAGTAGGCGTATGCGTAAATTTTCAGATTTGAAACATTATCGATATATTGAAAATTCATTATATAGGTTTTTTATATTCCAAAATTTATAAAAATCTCTTAGAAAAGTATGCTATGATATAATATAAATATTACTTTCTATGGATACGCCCTCTAAACATTAATTAATTTTTAATTGCGTTACATATATGAGATCAGTATCCATCCAAGACACTGTGTTCAAAATTTCATAGATTTCTGCCAACTCCTCATAGTTTTTTCTGCCAACTGAATGTACCCTTTCACTCTTAGTGTAGGGTATAAAAATTTAATAGTGAAAACATATGCATGACACAATATAAACATGTAATGAACAATAAATGGTATTCAATGGGTATTATTCAATGGTATTTAAATAATAATATTAAATAAAAATTATTACATTTTTAGGGTATTATCGTATTAGAGGAAACAATTATTTTTTCACATGTAATCGAATGGTTAAAAATGACAAACATGAACATTGAATCAAATGTGTTTTCAATGTTTGTTATAAAGAAATTAACTAATTAAAAAAAAGTATATAAAATATGAAAACATTTTATTATAAATATCTGATTATGGACTATAATTATTAAAATAAATGTGAATGAATATTAATGGGTATAATAATTATATTCAAAAGTACGATGTTGTGTAATATTAATGAAAGAATATACTCTTAGGTTTTAGAAAATATAGTTAGTGTGTGGTGTGTAAGCAACACTGGTGCCGCGATTTTTTGTCTCTAAAATTTTTGCGGTAAATGAACATTTAATATTTTCGTTGTTATGAAATATCTAAAATCTTCTTATGTATTAAAAATGTAAATTAGTGTGTGGTATGCATATTTGCTGTACCGCATCTAAATGTTATATCGCAATATGCGGTACAAAAAATTTACTTGCGGTATAAAATTTTAGTTAAATTTGTACCGCAATTATGGTTTTAAAAACCGATAATTGATTTTATGTGGGAATCTCATAAAAGTCTGGTTCCTACATAAAAAACATTTTGTTTTCAACGTTTTACTTGATAAAAGTGCTTGATTTAAATGAAAAATATGTTTTTTTGATTTTTTTTTTATAAATAATAATAAAATATTTGCATATTCTTAATATTATGTATGATTGTGTATTGTTTTATATTTTGATATGCACAGCATTATAAAAAATTAATGAAATTTTTAAAAGATTCCCTTTCATAAACAAACATTTTGTGATATGCAAACAAAAAGTAAATGTAATGAAATATTTTAATAAGAAATTATCAATATATTTTTAAAGTACACAATTTTATACGGATGTAGCAATAAATAGCTTATTCCGATAAAATAAGAAATATATAATATTTAAATTGTCTCAAAGATTAAGCAATGCATATCTAAGATCTTGCAAATGTCTGCCCTACTAACTTTTGATGGCAATATCTAGCACTACCATGGTTGCAACGGGTAACGGAGAATCAGGGTTCAATTGCGCACAGGGAGCCTGAGAAACGGCCACCTTTCAGCTCAGAGAGGTAGTATAAGCGTATATAAGTTATATTTTATATGAAAAATATTTTACACAACAGATTTATAAATTTACACGCACTCCGCACAGTGGTACAGGTGCGAAAAAAACCGATTTTGAAAAAGTAGGTTTTTTAAATTTTGAAATATGCAGTCATAAAGTCAATTAATTGAGTCATCTTTTACAAAAATTATGTGCAATTTGGATAATGTTCTCATATGTTCTGCAACTTCTAAACTGTACTGATTCTGAAATTGTAAAACACAAGTAAAATAAATACTCCAATTAAAATAGTATACTATTAAAGTTTCAAAAAAACTTCAATGTCCTTCAAGCTTAAACCTGTGCCAAAATGTAGACTAATATGTTAGCTAAAATATTCGTATTTTTAGTGTGCAATTATTTGCAATATTTTGAGATATTTGAGAAGCAGTATCAGCCTACGAGAGTAAAAATATTTTTTTTAATAAATTTTATATAAAACATATATTATGAGGTATATATTTTTAACTGGAGTTTATGTTGTTTGAAGACCCTTCTTAGTATTTTATGGGAAACATTTTTGGTGAACACTATATGACTCCTTATTAACCGTTTACACTGTACGGCAAAATTGTAGTGAATAAGATTAGCATCCACTTAATGAAGGACATAATTCAGGAAAAATATATATTATGTTGGGCATCACTGCAATTACTTTTTTTAATTCGTATTATTAACATATAAATGGTGTTATATGCAACTACTTATATTACATAGTTTCATCAATTTTATAAATTTTAATAACTTAATTTGTTTTCTTAATATTTGGGAACCACTGGATGAATTTTAATCACGTGTATTTGTTACCTGGGTTTTCATGAATATACCAGTTTTTTTTTTGTAAAATCGGTTCATTTGTTTAAAAGTTATTGCATATTAATCATCAATAGTGTCCAATAGCTTTAGAGTAGGCGTATGCGTAAATTTTCAGATTTGAAACATTATCGATATATTGAAAATTCATTATATAGGTTTTTTATATTCCAAAATTTATAAAAATCTCTTAGAAAAGTATGCTATGATATAATATAAATATTACTTTCTATGGATACGCCCTCTAAACATTAATTAATTTTTAATTGCGTTACATATATGGGTATAATAATTATATTCAAAAGTACGATGTTGTGTAATATTAATGAAAGAATATACTCTTAGGTTTTAGAAAATATAATTAGTGTGTGGTGTGTAAGCAACACTGGTGCCGCGAGTTTTTGTCTCTAAAATTTTTGCGGTAAATGAACATTTAATATTTTCGTTGTTATGAAATATCTAAAATCTTCTTATGTATTAAAAATGTAAATTAGTGTGTGGTATGCATATTTGCTGTACCGCATCTAAATGTTATATCGCAATATGCGGTACAAAAAATTTACTTGCGGTATAAAATTTTAGTGTTCCGCACATTAAATTTGTACCGCAATTATGGTTTTAAAAACCGATAATTGATTTTATGTGGGAATCTCATAAAAGTCTGGTTCCTACATAAAAAACATTTTGTTTTCAACGTTTTACTTGATAAAAGTGCTTGATTTAAATGAAAAATATGTTTTTTTGATTTTTTTTTTATAAATAATAATAAAATATTTGCATATTCTTAATATTATGTATGATTGTGTATTGTTTTATATTTTGATATGCACAGCATTATAAAAAATTAATGAAATTTTTAAAAGATTCCCTTTCATAAACAAACATTTTGTGATATGCAAACAAAAAGTAAATGTAATGAAATATTTTAATAAGAAATTATCAATATATTTTTAAAGTACACAATTTTATACGGATGTAGCAATAAATAGCTTATTCCGATAAAATAAGAAATATATAATATTTAAATTGTCTCAAAGATTAAGCAATGCATATCTAAGATCTTGCAAATGTCTGCCCTACTAACTTTTGATGGCAATATCTAGCACTACCATGGTTGCAACGGGTAACGGAGAATCAGGGTTCAATTGCGCACAGGGAGCCTGAGAAACGGCTACCTTTCAGCTCAGAGAGGTAGTATAAGAGTATATAAGTTATATTTTGTATGAAAAATATTTTACACAACAGATTTATAAATTTACACGCACTCCGCACAGTGGTACAGGTGCGAAAAAAACCGATTTTGAAAAAGTAGGTTTTTTAAATTTTGAAATATGCAGTCATAAAGTCAATTAATTGAGTCATTTTTTACAAAAATTATGTGCAATTTGGATAATGTTCTCATATGTTCTGCAACTTCTAAACTGTACTGATTCTGAAATTGTAAAACACAAGTAAAATAAATACTCCAATTAAAATAGTATACTATTAAAGTTTCAAAAAAACTTCAATGTCCTTCAAGCTTAAACCTGTGCCAAAATGTAGACTAATATGTTAGCTAAAATATTCGTATTTTTAGTGTGCAATTATTTGCAATATTTTGAGATATTTGAGAAGCAGTATCAGCCTACGAGAGTAAAAATATTTTTTTTAATAAATTTTATATGAAACATATATTATGAGGTATATATTTTTAACTGGAGTTTATGTTGTTTGAAGACCCTTCTTAGTATTTTATGGGAAACATTTTTGGTGAACACTATATGACTCCTTATTAACCGTTTACACTGTACGGCAAAATTGTAGTGAATAAGATTAGCATCCACTTAATGAAGGACATAATTCAGGAAAAATATATATTATGTTGGGCATCACTGCAATTACTTTTTTTAATTCGTATTATTAACATATAAATGGTGTTATATGCAACTACTTATATTACATAGTTTCATCAATTTTATAAATTTTAATAACTTAATTTGTTTTCTTAATATTTGGGAACCACTGGATGAATTTTAATCACGTGTATTTGTTACCTGGGTTTTCATGAATATACCAGTTTTTTTTTTGTAAAATCGGTTCATTTGTTTAAAAGTTATTGCATATTAATCATCAATAGTGTCCAATAGCTTTAGAGTAGGCGTATGCGTAAATTTTCAGATTTGAAACATTATCGATATATTGAAAATTCATTATATAGGTTTTTTATATTCCAAAATTTATAAAAATCTCTTAGAAAAGTATGCTATGATATAATATAAATATTACTTTCTATGGATACGCCCTCTAAACATTAATTAATTTTTAATTGCGTTACATATATGGGTATAATAATTATATTCAAAAGTACGATGTTGTGTAATATTAATGAAAGAATATACTCTTAGGTTTTAGAAAATATAATTAGTGTGTGGTGTGTAAGCAACACTGGTGCCGCGAGTTTTTGTCTCTAAAATTTTTGCGGTAAATGAACATTTAATATTTTCGTTGTTATGAAATATCTAAAATCTTCTTATGTATTAAAAATGTAAATTAGTGTGTGGTATGCATATTTGCTGTACCGCATCTAAATGTTATATCGCAATATGCGGTACAAAAAATTTACTTGCGGTATAAAATTTTAGTGTTCCGCACATTAAATTTGTACCGCAATTATGGTTTTAAAAACCGATAATTGATTTTATGTGGGAATCTCATAAAAGTCTGGTTCCTACATAAAAAACATTTTGTTTTCAACGTTTTACTTGATAAAAGTGCTTGATTTAAATGAAAAATATGTTTTTTTGATTTTTTTTTTATAAATAATAATAAAATATTTGCATATTCTTAATATTATGTATGATTGTGTATTGTTTTATATTTTGATATGCACAGCATTATAAAAAATTAATGAAATTTTTAAAAGATTCCCTTTCATAAACAAACATTTTGTGATATGCAAACAAAAAGTAAATGTAATGAAATATTTTAATAAGAAATTATCAATATATTTTTAAAGTACACAATTTTATACGGATGTAGCAATAAATAGCTTATTCCGATAAAATAAGAAATATATAATATTTTAATTGTCTCAAAGATTAAACAATGCATATCTAAGATCTTGCAAATGTCTGCCCTACTTTTTGATGGCAATATCTAGCACTACCATGGTTGCAACGGGTAACGGAGAATCAGGGTTCAATTGCGCACAGGGAGCCTGAGAAACGGCTACCTTTCAGCTCAGAGAGGTAGTATAAGAGTATATAAGTTATATTTTGTATGAAAAATATTTTACACAACAGATTTATAAATTTACACGCACTCCGCACAGTGGTACAGGTGCGAAAAAAACCGATTTTGAAAAAGTAGGTTTTTTAAATTTTGAAATATGCAGTCATAAAGTCAATTAATTGAGTCATTTTTTACAAAAATTATGTGCAATTTGGATAATGTTCTCATATGTTCTGCAACTTCTAAACTGTACTGATTCTGAAATTGTAAAACACAAGTAAAATAAATACTCCAATTAAAATAGTATACTATTAAAGTTTCAAAAAAACTTCAATGTCCTTCAAGCTTAAACCTGTGCCAAAATGTAGACTAATATGTTAGCTAAAATATTCGTATTTTTAGTGTGCAATTATTTGCAATATTTTGAGATATTTGAGAAGCAGTATCAGCCTACGAGAGTAAAAATATTTTTTTTAATAAATTTTATATGAAACATATATTATGAGGTATATATTTTTAACTGGAGTTTATGTTGTTTGAAGACCCGTCTTAGTATTTTATGGGAAACATTTTTGGTGAATACTATATGACTCCTTATTAACCGTTTACACTGTACGGCAAAATTGTAGTGAATAAGATTAGCATCCACTTAATGAAGGACATAATTCAGGAAAAATATATATTATGTTGGGCATCACTGCAATTACTTTTTTTAATTCGTATTATTAACATATAAATGGTGTTATATGCAACTACTTATATTACATAGTTTCATCAATTTTATAAATTTTAATAACTTAATTTGTTTTCTAAATATTTGGGAACCACTGGATGAATTTTAATCACGTGTATTTGTTACCTGGGTTTTCATGAATATACCAGTTTTTTTTTGTAAAATCGGTTCATTTGTTTAAAAGTTATTTCATATTAATCATCAATAGTGTCCAATAGCTTTAGAGTAGGCGTATGCGTAAATTTTCAGATTTGAAACATTATCGATATATTGAAAAATCATTATATAGGTTTTTTATATTCCAAAATTTATAAAAATCTCTTAGAAAAGTATGCTATGATATAATATAAATATTACTTTCTATGGATACGCCCTCTAAACATTAATCAATTTTTAATTGCGTTACATATATGAGATCAGTATCCATCCAAGACACTGTGTTCAAAATTTCATAGATTTCTGCCAACTCCTCATAGTTTTTTCCGCCAACTGAATGTACCCTTTCACTCTTAGTGTAGGGTATAAAAATTTAATAGTGAAAACATATGCATGACACAATATAAACATGTAATGAACAATAAATGGTATTCAATGGGTATTATTCAATGGTATTTAAATAATAATATTAAATAAAAATTATTACATTTTTAGGGTATTATCGTATTAGAGGAAACAATTATTTTTTCACATGTAATCGAATGGTTAAAAATGACAAACATGAACATTGAATCAAATGTGTTTTCAATGTTTGTTATAAAGAAATTAACTAATTAAAAAAAAGTATATAAAATATGAAAACATTTTATTATAAATATCTGATTATGGACTATAATTATTAAAATAAATGTGAATGAATATTAATGGGTATAATAATTATATTCAAAAGTACGATGTTGTGTAATATTAATGAAAGAATATACTCTTAGGTTTTAGAAAATATAATTAGTGTGTGGTGTGTAAGCAACACTGGTGCCGCGATTTTTTGTCTCTAAAATTGTAAAAATTTTAGAGACAAAAAAAAATGTAAATTAGTGTGTGGTATGCATATTTGCTGTACCGCATCTAAATGTTATATCGCAATATGCGGTACAAAAAATTTACTTGCGGTATAAAATTTGAGTGTTCCGCACATTAAATTTGTACCGCAATTATGGTTTTAACAACCGATAATTGATTTTATGTGGGAATCTCATAAAAGTCTGGTTCCTACATAAAAAACATTTTGTTTTCAACGTTTTACTTGATAAAAGTGATTGATTTAAATGAAAAATATGTTTTTTTGATTTTTTTTTTATAATTAATAATAAAATATTTACATATTCTTAATATTATGTATGATTGTGTATTGTTTTATATTTTGATATGCACAGCATTATAAAAAATTAATGAAATTTTTAAAAGATTCCCTTTCATAAACAAACATTTTGTGATATGCAAACAAAAAGTAAATGTAATGAAATATTTTAATAAGAAATTATCAATATATTTTTAAAGTACAAAATTTTATACGGATGTAGCAATAAATAGCTTATTCCGATAAAATAAGAAATATATAATATTTTAATTGTCTCAAAGATTAAACAATGCATATCTAAGATCTTGCAAATGTCTGCCCTACTTTTTGATGGCAATATCTAGCACTACCATGGTTGCAACGGGTAACGGAGAATCAGGGTTCAATTGCGCACAGGGAGCCTGAGAAACGGCTACCTTTCAGCTCAGAGAGGTAGTATAAGCGTATATAAGTTATATTTTGTATGAAAAATATTTTACACAACAGATTTATAAATTTACACGCACTCCGCACAGTGGTACAGGTGCGAAAAAAAACGATTTTGAAAAAGTAGGTTTTTTAAATTTTGAAATATGCAGTCATAAAGTCAATTAATTGAGTCATCTTTTACTAAAATTATGTGCAATTTGGATAATGTTCTCATATGTTTTGCAACTTCTAAACTGTACTGATTCTGAAATTGCAAAACAAAAGTAAAATAATAACCCCAATTAAAAGTAGTATACTATTAAAGTTTAAAAAAAACTTCAATGTCCTTCAAGCTCAAACCTGTACCAAAATGTAGCCTACTATGTCAGCTAAAATATTCGTATTTTATGTGTGCAACTATTTTCAATATTTTGAGATATTTGAGAATCAGTATCAGTCTACGAGAGTAAAAATATTTTTTTTAATAAATTTTATATGAAACATATATTATTAGGTATATATTTTTAACTGGAGTTTATGTTGTTTAAAGACCCTTCTTAGTTTTTTATGGGAAACATTTTTGGTGTCCTTTTAACCGTTTAAACTGTACGGCAAAATTGTAGTGAATAAGATTAGCGTCCACTTAATGAAGGACAAAATTCAGTAAAAATATATATTATGTTGGGCATCACTGCAATATTTTTTTTAATTCGTATTATTAATATATAAATGGTGTTATATGCAACTACTTATATTACATAGTTTCATCAATTTTATAAATTTTAATAACTTAATTTGTTTTCTAAATATTTGGGAACCACTGGATGAATTTTAATCACGTGTATTTGTTACCTGGGTTTTTATGAATATACCAGTTTTTTTTGAGAAATCGGTCCATTTGTTTAAAATTTATTGCATATTAATCATCAATAGTGTTCAATAGCTTTAGAGTAGGCGTATGCGTAAATTTTCAGATTTGAAACATTATCGAGATATTGAAAATTCATTATATAGGTTACTTATATTCCAAAATTTATAAAAATCTCTTTGAAAAGTATGATATGATATAATATAAATATTACTTTCTATGGATACGTCCTCTAAACATTAATCAATTTTTAATTGCGTTACATATATGAGATCAGTATCCATCAAAGACACTGTGTTCAAAATTTCATAAATTTCTACCAACTCGTTGTAGTTTTTTCCGCCAACTGAATGTACCCTTTCACTCTTAGTGTACGGTATAAAAATGTAATAGTGAAAACATATGCATGACACAATATAAACATGTAATGAACAATAAATGGTATTCAATGGGTATTATTCAATGGTATTTAAATAGTAATATTAAATAGAAATTATTACATTTATAGAGTATTATCGTTTTAGGGGAAACAATTATTTTTTCACATGTAATCGAATGGTTACAAACGAAAAACATGAACATGAAATCAAAAGTGTTTTCAATGTTTGTTATAAAGAAATTAACTAATTAAAAAAAAGTATATAAAATATGCTGTATCGCATCTAAATGTTGTATCGCAATATGCGCAACATGGGGTACAAAAAATGTACTTGCGGTATAAAATTTTAGTGTACCGCACATTAAATTTGTACCGCAATTGTGGTTTTAAAGTGGTTTTAAAAACCGATAATTGATTTTATGTGGGTATCTCATAAAAGTCTGGTTCCCACATAAAAAACATTTTGATTTCAACGTTTTACTCGATAAAAGTGCTTGATTTAAATGAAAAATATGTTTTTTTGATTTTTTTTTTTATAAATAATAAAAAAAAAATTTGCAGATTCTTAGTATTATGTATGATTGTGTATTGTTTTATATTTTGATATGCACAGCATTATAAAAAATTAATGAAATTTTTAAAAGATTCCATTTCATAAACAAACATTTTGTGATATGCAAACAAAAAGTAAATGTAATGAAATATTTTAATAAGAAATTATCAATATATTTTTAAAGTACACAATTTTATACGGATGTATTAATAAATAGCTTATTCCGATAAAATAAGAAATATATAATATTTTAATTGTCGCAAAGATTAAGGCATGCATGTCTAAAATCTTGCAAATGTCTGCCCTATTAACTTTTGATTGTAATATCTAGCACTACCATGGTTGCAACGGGTAACGGAGAATCAGGGTTCGATTCCGCACAGGGAGCCTGAGAAACGGCTACCTCTCAGCTCAGGGAGGTAGTGACTCAACACGGGAAAACTTACCAGGTCGAACATAAGTGTGTAAAACAGATTGATAGCTCTTCCTCGAATCTATGGGTGGTGGTGCATGGCCGTTCTTAGTTCGTGGATTGATTTGTCTGTTTAATTCCGATAATGAACAAGACTCAAATATATTAAATAGATGCTTTCAGGATTATGGTGTTGAAGCTTATATAGCCTTCATTCACAAATTCAGTAAAATGTTGGAGTGTGTAAATGTGTTTATGTAAATGGATCCGTACCTGTTGGTTTGTCCCATTATAAGGCCACTAGCTTCTTAAATGGACAAAATGCTTCTGGCAATAATGACAATTAGCAATAACAGGTCTGTGATGCTTAGATGTCCTAGGCTGCACGCGTGCTACAAAGAAAGTATCAACGTGTATTTGCTAGACCGAGAGGTCCGGGCAAACCGCTGAACCACTTTCATACTTGGGATTGTGAACTGAAACTGTTCACATGAATTTGGAATTCCTACTTAATTCACATTGAATACATCCCTGTCCTTTTGTTGTAATTTTAGAGTTGATGTCCGTCTGTCTGTTGAAATCCCTACTACTTTTAGAATTGAAGAGCTAGATAAATGAAACTTATAACTTAGATTACTAATATATCTACGCTGTACGTGCGAGATCGGTCTATTGTGACCTATGATCCGACCACTTATGTTCAAATACCTCATATAAAATGTACATATAAAGATCAATTTTTATGTATACGTGCTTAGGTAAACTTTTTTGGTCAAATATATATTGACATCATGCTCAAATACATGATAATAATGTTTTCCGGCGAAAAGATTTGTGGTTCACCAAAAAAAAAAATCGGAATTCGGTACACCTACCCATATGTAAATATGGGTATCAAATGAATGGAAATTCTTCAGCGGTGGAAAGTTTGTAGTTATTTTCAGGATTCGTATACCCTGGTGACCTATATATCACTTTGAATGGTAACCACACATATGTGTAGGGTATTTATAGTCGGCTTAAACCGACTATAATTTTGATAATCCTAACTATCATAATTACACCTACTTTAAAATTTCCTATGTGATCTAACCTTCCCAACTGGTTATTTTTAGAGTTTATAAGACACTTTTATTAAATTTACTATTGAAAAGACACTTTTACTATTTTAGAACCTCCACTTGAGGATGGTTAAACTACAATCTTTTAAATTGCAACGAAAGGTATTAACAATACCTTCGTTGTAAGCTTTTCTTAAATTATATTCTCCCTATGTTCTAGTAAGTTTTCACTTTTTTTTTCACTTTTACTTTTGGTGTACGTGACTTTTGAAGAAAGTCCGACAGTTTTTCGCTGACACCAATTGCGAAATATCAAAATTGTTGGCAAACGCTGCTCAGCCTGTTTTTACGTAGCCCCCTAATCATGCAATGATAAATTCTATTGCAAGAGGTCTGGTCTAAGTAAAGCTTTAGCGCTTTGCCGAATTATTGCAAGCTTTTGTTAACTGTGGAAGCTAACTTGAAAGAGGTGTGTTCTACGCAAATCTTAGCGCTTTGCCAAATTATTAGCATTGTTGCCAACGTGAAGCGTTGGGACAATGCTATGAACATGTTGCTGTACAACATGAGTACAACATGATATAAAAATATGATGCGCTCAACATATGTACAGCAACATCCAAAACTGAATGAATAGTGAAGAACCATAAAGAAAAGAAAAATGTATGCGCTAATTCACAACATTCCTCCCCCTTTATGGAAAAAAAATATTATTAATATTAGGATTAATGATAATTTTTTACAAAATATCTTAAATATATTGTTGAATATATAGAAATGATGTTTTCTAAGAGTTAATATTAATAATGATAACATGTTTATTTTAATATGGTGATAATAAATATAATATGTTATTTTATCTTAAGTTATTTATAAAAATATATTTGAATAATTAAATGGGTTTTAATAATAAGGATAATAACATATTTTTTTTTTGGTAGATTTCTACTTTTTTATATATATATTTTTTTCTTCTTTTTTTTATGTATTGTTATTATTTATTTTTTTTATTATTATTTTTTTTTTTTTTTTGTATATATATATTTTATTTTTGTGTTTTGTATATTTTGTTTTTAATATCTTTCGTCTTACACTTGTGAAAAATTTGTTCATACTTATAATCTAACCGATTTAATACTTGTAATTGGATGATAATTATTATGTATATATATATATATATATATATATATATGTATATATATATATATATGTATATATATATATATATATATATATATATATATATATATATATATATATATATATATATATATATATATATATATATATATATATTGTTGCGAAAATTCAGTCCACGGAAAACTGTTCTACGAGTTCGTATCGCTGGATTGTGTACAAAATAAAAACGCACTTATATTTGGTTTTAACTAGCATTATTTCAACTAGTATTAATTAACTTCATTAATTTAAATAACAACTTAAAGAATAATCACTTATATCAACTGCTGAATTACTACAATTTATCTTTACAATGTTCACTCACGAGACGCACTAGTTCACTATTAAATCACAACTGAAGTACAGTGCCTCAGATGCGCGGCCTTTTATACTGCAGGCATCAGTTCGACACGTTTCGACAAGCTTCGACTTGTTTCGAGAACCTTCTACTCGTTTCGTGAATGACGCATGCTATTGGCATCTCCTTCGCACTCATGTGTTTTAATGTACTGATCTTCCATCTCTTTCTCGCACATTGCATAGTGCGCTGAATGATCTTCCGTCTCTTTCTAACACATTGCTTAGTGCGCTGAATTGTCTTTCGTCTCATTTATTATTGTTGATTGCTTGCACAGTGGAGCAAATTACCTCTTTTCGTAACACTGCCCTCCTCCACCTAAATCTGTTCGTCCCGAACAGATGTTAATCCTCTCTCTCTCTATATGGCGCCAACCTTTCCAAATGTACCAATTTCATTTTTCTTCTAACGCCTGCAGTATTCTGAATCCGATACACGACATCGTTAATTCTTTTGATTATCTTGTATGGTCCTTCCCAGTGTGTTTGTAGCTTAGGGGATAAGCCTTTCTTCCTTTGTGGGTTATAGAGCAAAACAAGTTGTCCTTCCGTAAATCCCTCTTAATTTGTGCGAAAGTCGTATCCGGCCTTCATCTTATCACTCGCAAATTGTGTACGCTGTCTTACAAACTGATGCACTTCGTTCATTTCTTCACTTTTTCTGAAAACATAATTGTGTACAGGAATTCCAGCTGAAGGACTCGCACCAAACTTTAGATGGTGAAGCTGATGTGGTATCATGAACCGCCGTTCGATAAGCCATGAGGAATAGTGGTATGTGTGTATCCCAATCTCTTTGATTTTTATCAACCACTTTTCTGAGATACTCTTCCAAAGTCCGATTGAATCTCTCCACCATACCGTCTGATTGCGGATGCAAAGGCGTTGTTCGTGTTTTGTGTATGTTGAGGACTTTGCATACTTCTTTAAATACAGCAGACTCAAAATTTCTTCCTTGATCTGAATGCAATTCCAACGGTACTCCAAAACGGCTTACCCAGTTGTTAACTAATGCATCCGCAACTGTTGTGGCTTCTTGATTCGGCATGGGATACACTTCAGGCCATTTGCTGAAATAGTCAATGACGACAAGGACATACTTATTACCCGCATCACTGATTGGAAACGGCCCGGCGACATCCATGGCAATACGCTCGAAAGGTGCTCCCACGTTGTACTGATGCATCCTGCCGCGACTTCTGACTGTTGGTCCTTTTGCTGGAACACATTGCGGGCAACTGCGAATCCAATCGACGACTGACTCCTGGCACCCAATCCAATAAAAACGTTTCTTTACCTTCTCGACCGTTTTATTAATGCCCAAATGACCACCACTAGATCCACCATGGTATACCGCTAATATCTCTTTTATTTTAGACTTGGGAACAACAATCAAACATCGAGCGGATGTGCCATCTTCATTTTCCCATTTACGATATAAGCAACCATCTTGAAGCTTTAAGCTCTGCCACTGTGCCCAGTAAGCTTTAGTTATTGGACTGTCCGCAGCTATATCTTCCAATGATGGTTTTCTTTGCTGTTCCTTGAACATCATGATTTTTGTGAGGTCGGGATCACTATTTTTGATCAATTTGAATTTGTTCCGGAGTCCATTTTTCATCGGGCAAAACATTTAGCAAACGAATGTCAATTATGTTTTCTTTTCCTTCCGCTCTTGAACAATGTCTGCATTCAAGTTTACATGGGCGTCGTGACAGAGCATCTGCATTTCCATGATTTCCTCCTTTACGATGTTCGATTGAGAAATCGTAGCTCTGTAATCGTTCTATCCAACGCGCAATTTGGCCTTCCGGATCTTTGAACTGAAGTAACCATCGTAGTGCTGCGTGATCGGTTCTCAAGTGAAAATGTTGTCCGTACAGATACTTATGGAAATTTTTCACACTTTCAATTACAGCAAGAAGCTCCCTCCTGGTGACACAGTAATTTCGCTCGGGCTTGGACAATGTTTTACTGTAGTATACGATCACTTTTTCTTGCCCATTGATCACTTGAGAGAGAACTCCGCCTATTCCGTATCCACTTGCATCCGTATCAAGTATAAATTTATCACTTGGAATTGGATACGCAAGAATTGGTGCCGAGCACAGTAGAGCTTTTAATTTCAAAAATGCCCTTTCTTGATCATCGCTCCATTGAAATGCGCGGTTCTTTCTTGTCAACTCATGAAGACTGCTAGCAACATTGGCAAAACCTGGCACAAATCACCTGTAGTATGTACATAGCCCCAAGAAACTTCGTAGGTCATGTAGATTTTGCGGTTGGCCACTCCTTGACTGCAACTATTTTATCCACATCGGTATGCACACCTTCCGTGGTAACTCGATGACCCAGATACTTGACTTCCTTCTTGAAAAGTGAGCATTTCTTTGGGCTAAGTTGTAGACCCGCATTTTTCAATCGAAGTAATACTTCCTCTAGATTTCTTAGATGTTCGTTGAAATCCTTGCCCATAACAATGATGTCATCAAGGTATACTAGGCATGTTTTCCAGTGTAAACCTTTTAATACGTGCTCCATTAACCGCTCGAATGTTGCTGGGGCACTACATAGTCCAAACGGCATTACCAAAAATTGCCATAGTCCATCTCCAGTACTGAATGCCGTCTTCTCCAGATCTTTTTTATCGATTTCTACTTGCCAGTAACCGCTTTGCAAGTCCAACGTTGAAAACCACTTAGCATTAGATAGTGTATCCAAGGTGTCATCGATCCTGGGCAGTGGATAACTATCTTTCTTGGTGACATCATTAAGTTTTCGGTAGTCAACGCAGAACCGAGTACTACCGTCCTTCTTTTTTACCAATACTACTGGTGAACTCCATGGACTCTCAGATGGTTCCACCACGCCATTTGTGTACATTTCTTCAACCAAGTGTGATACTTCGTCCCTTTTCGCAAGTGGTACCCTTCTTGGTGCTTGACGAATTTGATTAGAATCACCAGTCTATTCGATGTGTTACAATGGCAGTTCTGTCGTCCTTTTGGCCCTTTTCAGCAAATATACACCTATATTTGTTAATTAGCTGTTGCACTTGACTCTTTTCTTTGGCAGCCAAATCCTTCGTCTACTCATTTATAAACTTGTGAGTAGATTGTTTGTTTATTTGCGGTGTGACATAGTCCTTTGATGTATTGGACTCACAATTTTTAATCGCTGATGCCTCTTGACACTGGCCTACCACTGTTCCCTTTTTGATTAATTTTGACGAGTTTTCCAAATTGAGAACTCTTATAGGTACAATTATGTCATTCTTCGCCTCAACAAGTGTTCTTCCTACCACTATGTTACTTTTATACAGCTCTTCGTTTGCTTCAATAACCCACAACTTGCTTATCCCACAATCTCCATTTAATTTCGCCCAAACAATGCCTCTGAATTAGGTGGTATTTTTCTATTTTTATAAGCAATAACTTGTTTTATTTTCGGGCTCTGGTCACAATCAATATTTAGTTGGATCTCCGTGTTGGCATAATTCAAAATTTTTCTTGTTAAATCAAGTGTGAAACCGTTCTTTATCATGAAGTCCATGCCAAGTATTATTTCGTCTACTATTTCTGCCACAATAAAATCATGCTTAACTGTCCTAGTTCCAATCGTTATTTTCTTGGTAATCTTTCCTCTGATAGGAGCCTCTTCACCTGTAGCTGTTTGTAATCTTATTCCTACAAGCGGCTCTACTTTATCCTTAACAAGGTTACTTCTTATTATTGAATGTGAAGGTCCCGTATCCAATGTTACCATATATGCTGTACAATCAATGAGTCCTTCGACAGTTAAGCTATTTGGCTTTCGAGCAATTTGTGAAATGGAGATTCTGGGGCAATCGGTTATGGGAGTCAGATCGTGCCCCGCAGAACTGACTCGTTTTAGTTTAAAGATTGATTAAAATTTACGTTATTTTGGACATGATCCTGGGTTTCTTCATGTCGGGGTTCATTTGCAAATGGATTCATTGAGCGCTTGCGTTTTTTACGACAATCACGTGCCATATGCCCATATGTATCACAGTTGTAGCATTTACCTTTAAATTGGGTGTCTCGGTTGGCAGCAGTGTAATCTGGTTTAGCTCCACTTTTTAACGCTTGGCAAATTACCTGAAGTAGGTCTTCATTCTCCACATCTAGTTTACGGACCTTTGGCGCTGGGCGGCACAACGTAGTCGCTGTCTCCTGTGTTAGCGCTGTCGTTACAGTTTCCGTAATTGTCACTTTCGGCATTGTCACTGTGGCACGTCTTGTTTCCGGATCACGTATGCCGTCAACGAAGGCTTCGATCTTGCACTTTTCTATGAAATCACTCGTTGAATCTACATACGACAAATGCGCAAGCCTCTCGACGTCCGCTGCATACGCCTGCAATGTTTCACCATTTCTTTGCATTCGGCACTTTAGTTCCATTCTGTAGATTTGCTTCATGTGATCACTGCCGTATTTTCGTTGGAGTGCAGACATAACCGCTGTGTAACTGTTTCTATCGCTTTCTGGAACTGTCTGCAATACTTCGGCTGCGCCTCCTTTTAGAGCTGTTGTTGTATTGCTCCGAGCAACTGGCTCATATCAAAACTTTGCGACTGTACTTTTTGCTCCTTGTCCACACTCCTCGATGACGCTGTTGCAGCTTCCACTTCAAACTCGTGCTCTGCGAGGTCAATGCCTTGATTCTCTAATTCTTCCATTAGACGCTTTTGTAGCTCTACTTTCGTACCTACAGTTGGAAGATTATGAATCGCCAGCTCCTTCTTTAGCTGGTCGACTTTAAGTTGTTCGAATTTAACCATTTTGTTTCACAATCCCACTTCTGACACCAATGTTGCGAAAATTCAGTCTACGGAAAACTGTTCTACGAGTTCGTATCGCTGGATTGTGTACAAAATAAAAACGCACTTATATTTGGTTTTAACTAGTATTATTTCAACTAGTATTAATTAACTTTATTAATTTAAATAACAACTTAAAGAATAATCACTTATGTCAACTGCTGAATTACTACAATTTATCTTTACAATGTTCACTCACGAGACGCACTAGTTCACTATTAAATCACAACTGAAGTACAGTGCCTCAGATGCGCGGCCTTTTATACTGCAGGCATCAGTTCAACACGTTTCGACAAGCTTCGACTTGTTTCGAGAACCTTCTACTCGTTTCGTGAATGACGCATGCTATTGGCATCTCCTTCGCACTCATGTGTTTTAATGTACTGATCTTCCATCTCTTTCTCGCACATTGCATAGTGCGCTGAATGATCTTCCGTCTCTTTCTAACACATTGCTTAGTGCGCTGAATTGTCTTTCGTCTCATTTATTATTGTTGATTGCTTGCACAGTGGAGCAAATTACCTCTTTTCGTAACAATATATATATATATGTATATAAATAAACTTGTTCAAATTATTGTACTTATACGTGTTTTGCATGTGTATTGAGTGTGTGTGTGTTTGTTGGTATTTTAAAATGAATATATTGATTTTATATTTGGGTTAGAGAGGTGTAAATAATTACATGAGTGACTTTTGTATGCCCTACTGTTGAACCAGATTTCTCCTCTTGCTCTTCTGTGTGTTGGGTCGGATTTGCCTTGTTCATCTTCAATGTTTTGTTGTATGTAGTGTGATGGATCTGTTGGGCTTCGATGGTTCTTATGAAATTTGCTAATGGTGTTATCTCCAGTAGACGTCGTCATGTTGATACGCTGGACTCTTAGTCGTTCAAGAGAGCTTTGGTCCCGTTGACTTGGTTAACGATTCGTTCGAGATGAGTGTTCTTTTCTGCGATCTTGTCAAACACTTTGAAAACATTTTGGTGCTCATGTCACTTTATGTAGCTTATAGATTTCTGAATTGTTGATATCAGAAAACCGCTGGGCATCTGCTTCACTACTACTTTGTGGAACATCTTGGTGCTCATGTCGTTTTATTTAGAATATTATAGATTTCTGAATTGTTTATATCAGAAAATCGTTACTGAATCGCTTCTTATCTATGTGCGATGGAAGACATAATAATTTGACTATTTATATACATTTTCAAGATCAATGTTGAATATTGTTTTCTGCATCTTGTTTCTGGCAGTTGTAGTTTTATGATTAAAGTTCAATCACTGCAATCTACTTGTGCTTGGTATTTCAAAAAGTTTGCTCCTAGTGCATCCTTCTACGTCTTCAAATATGCTGCCACTCTGCTTCATTTCTTCGTTTTTCTTTTCTTTATTTGAATCTGCTGGACCTCTGCTTCACTTCTTCTTCTTCTTGTTGATAACACCCAGAGCTCCTTCCACATGTCCCCATTAAAGTCCCAAGACCCCAACGATTATCTATGCGTTTTCTGAGTATCCAGCGCTGTTGGTCATTCTACATAACAATTTTTGTGCACTCTAATATTTTAAATGTACATGAAGATTTTACAAACAAGTAATTTAATTTTGTTTTTAAACTCTTCCAAATGTGTGCTGTGGTACTAACTTATATAAACCTAATATAATTTTCGGAAATTATATAATGGTTTATGTACATTCGTCACAAGAAAAGGATTGATCTTAACATATTTAAATTACTTGAATTAAAGTATGCTACATTATTTGAACTATTACTATTTAGTGTGGTATTAGTTTATCTAAACTTAGTGTCATGTAATGTATAGTTGTTTATGTATGCAATAACATTGAAATTAAATGTTGTTTGTAAGTGTTTAACTTATTTGAAACACAGTTATTTAGTAGCACTAGCTTTAGTGAAATTTTAGTGTATTATGTCCTTAGAACAATGGCTAAGATCGTTGTCTTATATGCGGAGGGTCTCAATGCGGCGGACTCAATCCCCCTTCAATGCGCTAAATTAAATAAAATTATTTCATATATTTTTTTTTTTATTTCATATTTTTTTTTTTTTTTTATATAAATATATATGTATCTAGAATATATTGTACATTAAATATATTGTATATATATATATTTATTATTTTAAATCTTTTCAAAAATTGTTGAATTAATTATTTATGTATATATATATATTTTTTTTAAGACAATTTCGAATTTCGAAGACAAATTTGTATATCTCTTTTTTTAAAAATAAAATGTTAGATAAAAATTAAAATACATTTTTTTTTAATTCTAATATTTCCCTTATTTTTTTATAAATTTTTTTTCTGTTTTTTTTTTTTAAATTAATAGTATTATTTTGTTTTTATTACCCCTTATTTTTTTTTCAATTAATAATTAATACCGTTATTTTTTCTCTTCTTTTTTATATATATATATATTTTTTTTTTTATTACCCCTTATTTTTTTTCAATTAATAGTTAATACCGTTATTACCGTTATTTGTTCTCTTCTTTTATATATATATATTTTTTTTTCTTCTCTTCTTATATTCTTCTCTTTTTTTCTCTTTAATAAACATTTTTATACCTCCTTTTTTTTAATTGTAGTTCTTCTTTTTTTTACATATATTTTTTTTTTCATTTATTTTTTTATCTGTTTTTTCTCTTTAAAAATTGAATAGTTAGTATTATTTTCTTTTTTTTTTCTTCTCTTTATTTAAAATTTGTATCCCCCCTTTTTTTAATTTAATTCCCCATTTTTTTTGTTTTCTTTTTTTTATCTCTTCTTATTATATTTTTTTCTCTTTTTTTTTCTTTAAAATTTAAAAATTCCTTTAAAAAAAAAAAATAATATTTAATACCTATGTATATATATCTTTACCGTGGGATCAGCCTAATCAATATCGCATACAAGGTTCTATCGAGCATATTATGTGAAAGACTGAAGCCCATCGTCAACAGACTGATTGGACCTTATCAGTGCGGCTTCAGACCTGGAAAGTCCACCATAGACCAGAATTTCACATTGCGCCTAATCCAGGAAAAGACCCTAGAAAAACAGATCGACACCTACACACTATTAGTCGCCTTCGTATTAAGCCACCTTCGACACTCCGATAAGGGAACGATTATACGCCGCAATGTCTGAGTTCGGTATACCTGCGAAACTTATAAGGCTTTGCAGGATGACCCTGAGAATAGGAAAAGAATAGGAAAAGACCTCTCCGAGCCATTTCATACCGAACGAGGTTTCAGACAGGGTGACTCCCTATCATGCGACTTTTTTAACTTATTGATGGAGAAAATAGTTCGAGCTGCCGAACTCCGTCAAAGCGGCACCAGTAGGCAATTGAGAAGCAGAGCCCTCTCTCGCCGGACAAAACTAACGCTCTACAAGTCACTCATCATGCCCGTCCTACTTTATGGTGCAGAAACATGGA
Organism: Dryomyza anilis; assembly: GCA_951804985.1. Lineage (NCBI taxonomy): Eukaryota > Metazoa > Arthropoda > Insecta > Diptera > Dryomyzidae > Dryomyza > Dryomyza anilis. The sequence continues at coordinate 22,670,415 of OX638136.1, read as the reverse complement.
CGCTGGCCTCCACCGATGAGAGAGTACTGGGAGCGTTCGAGAGAATGATTCTCCGTAAAATCTTTGGCCCTATCTGCATTGACATAGTCAAGCGCATCAAGATCCAGCGGCTTCGCTGGCTAGGTCATGTCGAACGAATGGATGAAAACACTCCGGCCAAGAAGGTGCTTGAATCGAAACTCGAAGGTGGACAGCGTAGAAGAGGGCGTCCAAATCTGCGTTGGAAAGACCAAGTTGAGGACAACCTGGCAACGCTTGGTATTTCTAACTGGCGTCAGCGCGCGCAAAGCAGACCCTGTTTTTTTTCTTCTTCTTTAAGAAATTTAAATTATTATAAGTAAGTTCTTCAAATTCATTTAAAATTTATTTGTTAAATTCAAATGGATGGTAGGGTGTTATATGTAATTATATTAATATACAAATGTACCTATGATTTCTCTGCATGTAAAAAAATATAATTAGAATTGCGATTTATTTTCTAAACATGTTTAATATATTATTATATTATTTTTGTGTACTTATAAATATAAATCACATTATATGAAACTTCCTACTGGCATGACGGTAAAATTGAATTATATTTATTTGCATTGTTTATGGTATCAAAAAAAAAAAAAACTGCAAGATCTGCATTTATATATTCGCTATTAACGCTTGCTTAGTGTATGATATACATACGTTCGTACAAATTGCATATGTGCTTCAGCATGAAGCACTTGGGGGAATGACCCTTTTCAAGGTTTGATAGCTTGCGCTATTAATATAGGTCAGTAATGCAATTATTGGTTTGGCATTATCTGTATTGAATTCGACAATTTTATGACTAACATTGATTTAATTTGAAATTAATGCATTTGGTTGCATGTGCTATCTATATATATATATATATATATAAAATTCTTGGTCTGTCTGTTTGTTCCAGCATCACAACTAAACCGCTGAACCGATTTAACTGAATTTTTGCACCAGGATACTATGGAGTCCGGAGAGTGTCATAGGCTATATATGGGCGGAATTGGACAGAGGAGCGCGGCACCTCCTATACAACCTAAACTTTCAAAACGACATAACTCGGTTCATACACAAGCTAAGAAGATGAAACATAAAACACAAATACAAAAAAAAAATACAAAAGCAAAAACACAAAACCAAAAGCAAAAATCAAACACAAAAACAAAAGTAAAAGTAAAAGCACAAAACTTAAGCAATAACTCAAAAACAACAGAAAAATAAAAAAAGGATAGAAAACAAAATCAACCACACTAAAACTCTTCACACTAAAATTCACCACACTTAAACTCATCACTCTAAAATTCACCACACTAAAACTCACCATACTCAAATTCACCACACTCAAAATCACCACACTAAAATTCACCACACTAAAATTCACCATACTCAAATTCGGCACACTAAAACTCAACACAATAAAATTCACCACATTGAAACTCACCACACCAAAATTCACCACATTAAAATTCACCACACTAAAATTCACCATACTAAAACTCACCACACTAAAACTCACCAAACTAAAATTCACCACACCCAAATTCACCCACTTGAACTGAACTCACTAAAATTCACCGCACTTAAATTGAACACACAAAAACACACAGCTATAAAATTCATTACACTTAAACTCACCACACTAAAAAAAACTCACCACACTAAAACTAACCACACTAAAACTTCTACTGGGAAAAACTATACGGGGAAGAATTCTACGGGAAAGAATTCTTCTGGGAAGAATTCTACGGGTAAGCACAGTCTGAGAAAGATTTGTATATGAGAAAAGTTGTTTTAGCGGATAATTAGATTGGTTTTGGTTACTACATTTATAAAACCAATTAAAAATACGTCAACGGGTCCCTGATATAAATGAAAAAATGTTATTTATATTAATAAAATTGCTCCACAACCTTGCATTCACAAAATCTTTGCACAAGTCGTGTACAGGTCCAGCTATATATATATATATATATATATATATATATATATATATATATATATATATATATATATATATATATATATATATATATATTTATATATATATATATATATATATATATATATATATATATATATATATATATATATATATATATATATATATATATATATATATATACATATATATATATATATATATATATATATATCTATATATATATATATATATATATATATATATATATATATATATATATATGTATTTCTTCTTACTAAATTATTATTTTAATTATGTCCTATCTCTTTATTTTTATTACTATAAATTTTCCTTTGTTTTTTTTTACTTACTGTTTTCCTAAACTATTTATATTTATTTTTTCTTCCAAATGACGATGTATGTAATGTTTTATTTAATTATTACTCTTTATCTTATGGTTAGATTTATTTTATCCAACATAATGTTGCAATCTACGAGTTTAATTGTCAACGCATAACTAAGTGGTTTTATATTTTTACCTTCATGGGTTCTATTTTAGGGTAATATTATGATATTTTTGGTTTTAACGGCATACACTATTTGTGATATGCCCTTAACCAATTATTGTGAATTTTCTTCTCTTTGTTTTTGATCAATATCATCGTGGTCACTGGCCCACTTCCCTCTACAACCACGTAGGGTCCCTTCCAAATTGGAGAGAACTTATTCTTTCTAGTTTGGTTTTTCATTAAAACCATGTCGTGTGGTTTGAATTGTATAGGGTTGAGGTTCTTGTCGTATTGTTTTTTCGACACCTCCTTGGCCCTACATTGATTTTGCCTGACGATCTCGTGTGATCGCTGTATTTGGTACTTTAATACCTTATTGTAGTCTTCTGCGTTATATAAAGGTGAACATTTACGCTTTAAATTAGTAGGTATGTCGAAGTCAAACCCGTACAACGTACGGAATGGTGTTTGACCCGTCGACGTATGCACAGTGTTATTATGAACATGCATTGCAGAATTTAACCATTGGTCCCAGTTTGACCCATCCCCTTTAGCAAAACTACGTAAATATTCAGCTAGTGGACGATGACTTCGTTCCAATCGTTCCAATTAGCCTGTGGATGGTAGGGTGTTATATGTAATTTTTTAATTCCTAACAATTTACATGTATCCGAAAATAGTTTGGAAACGAAGTTCGATCCATTGTCTGTTACCAATACTTTGGGTATATTGTGGCGTGTAACTATTTCGTTGAAGAATGCTTTTGCTACGGCGTTGGCTTCCGCATCGGGTATAGCGACGCAGCACATAAATTTAGAAAAATCATCCTGAAACGTTAAGATGTATTTATTCCCTGAAATGGTTTCAGGCAGAATACGCACCAGGTCCATGTACACTTTGTCAAAGGGTCTGACAGGCGAATCAGTTAGAACCATAGGCATCTTCGTCAGCCTTGAACTCTTGTTTACCTGACATTTTGAACAATTTTTCACATAATCTTTTATTTGCTTCTGCACACCCTTCCATCGGTACTGTTGCCGAATTCTTAAACATGTTTTTACGCCATCTTGGTGACCACCTCGGTGACCATCGTGAAAATATTTAATTACCGTCTCTATGTCCCGAGGTTAGAATTAATATATTGTCATTTTCCTTTGTTACCAAATCGTCACGATCGCATTCTGACTGTTTCTTATCGTCTTCCTTGTCTCTTTTCATTGTTTTCGAACGTGTTTGTACTACAAGTACTTTTTCAAATAAACGAAACAGTCAATACTCTGTAAACATGTTAGTATGTGGTTCATTATCCTTTGAAAAGTGGCAGATGTCCCCGTTAGACCGAATGGCATTCTGTTAAATTCGAAATGACCAAGATCTGTACTGAAAGCAGTTTTTTCTTTGTCACTATCTTCAACTAGAACCTGATGGTAACTACTTGCTAAATCTAGTGTTGAAAAATACCGACTATGACCTAACTGGTCTAGAACCTCATCTGGTGACGTCATTTAATTTTCGGAAATCTATAACCAGTCTCCATTTCTTATTGCCATCTTTATCGCCCTTTTTAGGTACCAATAATAATGGGGAATTCCAAGGCGACATGCTTGGTGAAATAATTCCAACTTTTAACATCTTTGATACTTGTTTATTAATCTCATTTCTATGCATACGAGGAAGTTTATACTGTTTCTGATTTATTGGTGGCTGATTCCATTGTGTGAGTATTTCATGTTTTAATATCGGAGTGAATGTTAATTCATCCCCTTCCAAATGAAAAACGTCATGATATGATAAGCAAATATTTTGCAAAGATGCAACTTCTTCTTTATTTAATGATTCATCGATCTTTACATTCCCTAATAATCTATCAATTCTATTTTTTATATTAACCGAGTTTATTGTATTTATTGTAGAACTCGCCTTTGTTGTTTCTTTATATTTGTTAAAATTTGAAAATTGCTATCAATGGTTACCTCCTTATCGGTGGCATTTAAAATTGATGCATATACTCTATTTCTTCTAACGTTTGTTAAACTCTCTCCCAAATATACTCCTGGCTTAATTTCCTGTTTGTGCAACAAAACTATAGGAATTCTTGTTCTTAACGGCAGCGATACAACCATGACTGTTCTAAATTAATATTTTCTAAGTCTTGCAATGATTTTAATGGAAATTTAACAAGATGATTTTTGTCTTCATCAAAAAAATTTAATTTTTTTATTTAACGCATTTATTATAGATCTGTTCCAGAGATTGTCACGCCCGACTATTCCATCTGCTGGTACCCCTTGTTCAAGTGACACAACGCGTAGCGTTAAACTCAGGTTTTCTTTGTTTGTGTGCTGAATCTTAGTGGATTTTATTATTCTTGATTTTAATATTTTTAACTTCCGATTCAATTGGTTTTACTTTCTTTACATTATTTGTTTTTTTTTTATAATTTGTTTATTTTTAATTTCCTTAATTCCTATATTCTGTTCATTATTCGTGTCAAGTTGTGTATTATTACTATTTAGTTTATTATATGTTTTTGTTGGAAGATTTCTATCTTCATTAATTTGTATTTTTACTTTTTGTTCTACATTTTCTGCGTTAATAATATTCGCTGTTTTATTTTGTTGTAGTGTGCTATTTGGAACTTCTACAACTACTGGCCTTACTACACTATTTGCTAAGGGTCCCCAGTTTAGTGGCCTTGACTGGGCCCCTGGTAGTTTCCCTGCGGAGTGCTATTATTGTACCATGCATCATATTAGCGTTTGGCATAACAATTCATAATAACATGTCCGTCCTTTCTGCAGTCCAGTACAATATTTAGCATTATTTTTTTTTGTATATATATATTTTATTTTTGTGTGCGTTTTCTGCGTTTTCTGAGTATCCAGCGCTGTTGGTCATTCTAAATAACACATTTTATGCACTATAATATTTTAAATTTATATGAAGATTTCACAAACAAGTAATTTAATTTTGTTTTTAAACTCTTCCAAATGTGTGCTGTGGTACTAACTTATATAAACCTAATATAATTTTCGGAAATTATATAATGGTTTATGTACATTCGTCACAAGAAAAGGATTGATCTTAACATATTTAAATTACTTGAATTAAAGTATGCTACATTATTTGAACTATTACTATTTAGTGTGGTATTAGTTTATCTAAACTTAGTGTCATGTAATGTATAGTTGTTTATGTATGCAATAACATGGAAATTAAATGTTGTTTGTAAGTGTTTAACTTATTTGAAACACAGTTATTTAGTGTAGCACTAGTTTTGGTATAATTTTAGTGTATTATGTCCTTAGAACAATGGCTAAGATCGTCGTCTTATATGCGAAAGGTCTCAGTGCGGCGGACTCAATCCCCTTCAATGCGCAAAATTAAATAAAATTATTTCATATAATTTTTTTTTATTTCATAAATTGTTTTTTTATTTTTTTTTTATATAAATATATATGTATCTAGAATATAGTGTACATTTAATATGTTGTATATACATATATTTATTATTTTAAATCTTCTCAAAAATTGTTGAATTAATTATTTATGTATATATATAAATTTTTTTTTAATCTGATTAAATTTAGTTTTTTAAAAATTTATATAATTTCGAAGACAAATTTGTATATCTCTTTTTTTTTAAATAAAATGTTAGATAAAAATTAAAATATATTTTTTTTTAATTCTAATATTTCCCTTATTTTTTTATATATTTTTTTCTGTTTTTTTTTTCTAATTAATAGTATTATTATTTTGTTTTTATTACCCCTTATTTTTTTTCAATTAATTGTTAAAACCGTTATTTATATTTTTCTATATATATATATATATATATATATATTTTTCTTCTCTTCTTATATTATTCTTTTTTTTTTTCTTTAATAAACATTTTTATACCTCCTTTTTTTTAATTGTAGTTCTTCTTTTTTTACATATATTTTTTTCAAATATATTTTTTTATTTCTTTTTTCTCTTTAAAAATTGAATAGTTATTATTATTTTTTTTTTTCTCTTTAATTAAAATTTGTATCCCCCCTTTTTTATACCCTACACTAAGAGTGAAAGGGTATATTCAGTTTGGTACGCCGTTTGTAACACCCAGAAGGAAGCATCTCCGGTATGGAAAAGTAAATATATTCTTGATCAGCATGACCTCCTGAGTCGATTTAGCGATGTCCGTCTGTCTGTCTATCCGTCTGTCTGTCCGTCCGTCTGTCTGTCTGTTGAAATCCCAACTACTTTTAAAATTGAAGAGCTAGATAAATGAAACTTATAACTTAGATTATTTTGGCGAGATCAGTCCATTGTGACCTATGATCCGACCACTTATGTTCAAATTCCTCATATAAAATGTACATATAAAGATCAATTTTTATGTATACGTGCTTAGGTAAACTTTTTTGGTCAAATATATATTGACATCATGCTCAAATACATGATAATAAAGTTTTCCGGAGAAAAGACTTGTGGTTCACAAAAAAAACAAATCGAAATTCGGTACACCTACTCATTTGTAAATATGGGTATCAAATGAATGGAAATTCTTCAGCGATTGAATGTTTGTAGTTATTTTCAGGATTCGTATACCCTAACTTTGAATGGTAACCACACATATGTGTAGGGTATTTATAGTCGGCTTAGACTGACTATAATTTTGATAATCCTAACTATCATAATTACACCTACTTTAAAATTTCCCATGTGATCTAACCTTCCCAACTGGTTTTAATTTAATTCCCCATTTTTTTTTTCTTTTTTTTATCTCTTCTTATTATATTTTTTTCTCTTTTTTTTCTTTAAAAATTAAAAAATTACTGTTTAAAACAAAAATTAATATTTAATACCTATGTATATATATCTTTTATTTTTTCAATTCAATTATTAAAACTTTTTTTTTATTTCAACTATTCTAAATAATTTAATGTATAAATCGTTTTTTTTTTTAATTTTAAATTCTTTGCTTTTATTTATTACCTGTTTTTTTTACATTAAATTTATTCTACTTATATTTTTTTTGTTCCCCTTTTTTTCATTTTAACTGTACTAAATATTTATATATCTCTCTTTTTTTTTAATTTTAATACTAACTGTTTTTTTTTCTTCCTCTTTAAGAAATTTAAATTATTATAAGTAAGTTCTTCCAATTCATTTAAAATTTATTTGTTATATTCAAATGGATGGTAGGGTGTTATATGTAATTATATTAATATAGAAATGTACCAATGATTTCTCTGCATGTAAAAAATATAATTAAAATTGCGATTTATTTTCTAAACATGTTTAATATATTATTATATTATTTTTGTGTACTTATAAATATAAGTCACATTATATGAAACTTCCTACTGGCATGACGGTAAAATTGAATTATATTTATTTGCATTGTTTATGGTATCAAAAAAAAAACTGCAAGATCTGCGTTATATAAAGGTGAACATTTACGCTTTAAATTCGTAGGTATGTCGAAGTACAACGTACGGAATGGTGTTTGACCCGTCGACGTATGCACAGTGTTATTATGAACATGCATTGCAGAATTTAACCATTGGTCCCAGTTTGACCCATCCTCTTTAGCAAAACTATGTAAATATTCAGCTAGTGGACGATGACTTCGTTCCAATCACCCATTAGTCTGTGGATGGTAGGGTGTTATATGTAATTTTTTAATTCCTAACAATTTACATGTATCCGAAAATAGTTTGGAAACGAAGTTCGATCCATTGTGTGTTACCAATACTTTGGGTATATTGTGGCGTGTAACTATTTCTTTGAAGAACGTTTTTGCTACGGCGTTGGCTTCCGCATCGGGTATAGCCACGCAGCACATAAATTTAGAAAAATCGTCCTGAAACGTTAAGATGTATTTATTCCCTGAAATGGTTTCAGGCAGAATACCCACCAGGTCCATGTACACTTTGTCAAAGGGTCTGACTGGCGTATCAGTTAGAACCATAGGCATCTTCGTAAGCCTTGAACTCTTGTTTACCTGTCATTTTGAACAATTTTTCACATAATCTTTTATTTGCTTCTGCATACCCTTCCATCGGTACTGTTGCCGATCTTAAAAATGTTTTTACGCCATCTTGGTGACCACCTTGGAGACCATCGTGAAAATATTTAATTACCGTCTCTATGTCCCGAGGTTAGAATTATTATATTGTCATTTTCCTTTGTTACCAAATCGTCAGGATCGCATTCTGTCTGTATCTTATCGTCTTCCTTGTCTCTTTTCATTGTTTTCGAACGTTTTTGTACTACAACTTCTTTTTCAGTATTATTTGGTATGCGGCTAAGCGCATACGCGTTTAAATTACTTTTTCCCGGTTTATAATGAATTTCGAAATCATATTCCGATAATTTGTGTCGGAAACGCGCAATACGTGATGTCTGATCTTTTAAGTTTGCTATACCCTTTAGGAGCTGATGATCTGTATAAATTTTAAGTGGTCTTCCCAAAAGATATGCTAGTATGGGTGGTGACATAATTGCCTCCTTAAGTTTTAGGAACGATTTCTGACAATTGTCATTCCATATGAATTTAGCGTCCTTTTTAAGCAAACAGTTTATTAGTAGTGACAGTTTCTCCATACCTCCTATAAATTTTCTGTAATAATTAATTAAGCCTAAAAATGCTTGAACTTCCTTCCAATTTTTCGGAACTGGAATATTTTTTACACACTCTACTTTGGCTGGGTCTGGTAGAGCACCTAACTCAGAATACTTATGTCCTAAATATATAAGCTCGCGTCGCAAAAACTGACATTTTTCCGTATTTAATTACAAATGATGTTCTCTCAGCTTTTGCAAAACTTTGCATAGCCTATGCTCGTGTTCTGCTAAATTACTTCCATAAACCACTATGTCATCTAAATAAACGAAACAGTCAATACCCTGTAAACATGTTAGTATGTGGTTCACTATCCTTTGAAAAGTGGCATGTGCCCCCGTTAGACCGAATGGCATTCTGTTAAATTCGAAATGACCAAGACCTGTACTGAAAGCAGTTTTTTCTTTGTCACTATCTTCAACTAGAACCTGATGGTAACTACTTGCTAAATCTAGTGTTGAAAAATACCGACTATGACCTAACTGGTCTAGAATCTCATCTATTCGTGGTATCGGAAATACTTGTTTGATGGTGACGTCATTTAATTTTCGGAAATCTATAACCAGTCTCCATTTCTTATTTCCATCTTTATCGACCTTTTTAGGTACCAATAATAATGGGGAATTCCAAGGCGACATGCTTGGTGAAATAATTCCAACTTTTAACATCTTTGATACTTGTTTATTAATCTCATTTCTATGCATACGAGGAAGTTTATACTGTTTCTGATTTATTGGTGGTTGATTCCATTGTGTGAGTATTTCATGTTTTAATATCGGAGTGAATGTTCAGTGAATTCATCCCCTTCCAAATGAAAAACGTCATGATATGATAAGCAAATATTTTGCAAAGATGCAACTTCTTCTTTATTTAATGATTCATCGATCTTTACATTCCCTAATAATCTATCAATTCTATTTTTTATATTAACCGAGTTTATTGTATTTATTGTAGAACTCGCCTTTGTTGTTTCTTTATATTTGTTAAAATTTGAAAATTGCTATCAATGGTTACCTCCTTATCGGTGGCATTTAAAATTGATGCATATACTCTATTTCTTCTAACGTTTGTTAAACTCTCTCCCAAATATACTCCTGGCTGAATTTCCTGTTTGTGCAACAAAACTATAGGAATTCTTGTTCTTAACGGCAGCGATACAACCATGACTGTTCTAAATTAATATTTTCTAAGTCTTGCAATGATTTTAATGGAAATTTAACAAGATGGTTTTTGTCTTCATCAAAAAAATGTATTTTTTTTATTTAACGCATTTATTATAGATCTGTTCCAGAGATTGTCACGCCCGACTATTCCATCTGCTGGTACCCCTTGTTCAAGTGACACAACGCGTAGCGTTAAACTCAGGTTTTCTTTGTTTGTGTGCTGAATCTTAGTGGATTTTATTATTCTTGATTTTAATATTTTTAACTTCCGATTCAATTGGTTTTACTTTCTTTAAATTATTAATTTTTTTTTTTTAATTTGTTTATTTTTAATTTCCTTAATTCCTATATTCTGTTCATTATTCGTGTCAAGTTGTGTATTATTACTATTTAGTTTATTATATGTTTTTGTTGGAAGATTTCTATCTTCATTAATTTGTATTTTTACTTTTGTTCTACATTTTCAGCGTTAATAATATTCGCTGTTTTATTTTGTTGTAGTGTGCTATTTGGAACTTCTGCAACTACTGGCCTTACTACACCATTTGCTAAGGGTCCCCAGTTTAGTGGCCTTGACTGGGCCCCTGGTAGTTTCCCTGCGGAGTGCTATTATTGTACCATGCATCATATTTGCGTTTGGCATAACAATTCATAATAACATGTCCGTCCTTTCTGCAGTCCAGGGCAATATTTAGCAGGCTTGTTTGCAAAATCCCTCAGATGTCTCTTCTTCTTGCAAAAAGAACATGTAGGTTTAGGCTGCTTCGTACTTACATTTTGTGTTTTTTCTTCCGTCTTCTCTTTTCATTGCCTTGGTCACCTGATGCATTACGATTATTTGGCATGAAGGTCGATGAGGGCTCATTGAAATGGACTCTAAACTTGTCTATGCCCGTTAACTCTGCTGACTCCCATTGTATCGTCGCATGGTCCAATGCCTCTTCCAATTTCTCCAGTGTTGTTTGCTTGCTGCTCAACATGAACAGTGTAATCCCGAAGTCCTAAATTAAATGAGCTTTTAACTAAATTATTCAATTCATTAACGAACACGTCGTCTTTCGTATCATTGTATTTACATTTAATCGTGATTAATGCTGCCGACTGCAGGTTAACCAAACGCCTTGAGAAAGATCTAATACTTTCCCCCGGATGCTGAGATGCCTTTCTAATGTCATATTGAATGGCATCTACTGACCTACATTCCAAGTACGTATTTCTTAACAGATTGTATAAATCATCTATTGTGTTAAACTCCTTTGAACTTACTAAGTAAAAGCATCTCCCTGTAAACGAACCCTAACGCCTTTAATAAACTCCTTCATTTGTTCAGGCTTCAGTTCTGCCCTCACCACTTCACATCCTTCAATAAAACGGTGAAGAGCCGTCCTCAGCGATGATGAGTCTGCACCTGCAAAATCTGGCACCGCATTTTTAACAAATTTCGCGACTTCGCCTAATCCCATGTTGCCCTGTGTTGTGATGTCGTTACTTTCTATGGTATCCTTGTTGTATATGGATGTCTCGTGCGCTGTCTTAACCTCCTCGTTCAAATATCTAATACGCGCGTTCAACTCCTGTATTTTGTTGTTCGCTTCCTCCAACGTCGCGTACTCCTCCCTTGCCTGGCGTCTGACCGAATTATTTATTGATTCCTCAGAAATATTATTTTCTTTCAATAAATTTCTTAATTTTATGTTTTCCTCTTCTATTTTACCTGTTTCTTCTAACTCTGCTGTACGTTTTAAACAATAGTCGCTTAAACGTTTTCTTAACACGTCAAATAATCTTTCTAATTCACAATTTTCTGCTAAAACAGATTTAATTTTTAAATTCTGGAAATTTAGTAACTCTTCTACTATTTTATCTGCCTCCTCTAATTTAAATGCAGAATTCTAGATATATTATCTTTTAATAATGCTGTACTATCTTAATTTTTCAACAAATCTGTCCCATTCGCTAGATTGCTTTTGTATATACGCATTTAATTCATTAGCATCTGACATTAAATATTTTCAATCAATTAAAAACGTTATCTTTATCTTTTAATTAAAAAAAATAAATTACATTTAATTGTAATTGAAAATTTCAATGACACAAAAATGTTACCCAAACAACAACGAAATTAATTTTGGCATTCATGAAGTATAACTATAAACTATATATTTTTTGCAATTTATTTTCAAGTATTTTTTTTTAAATTAAATAAATTTCATTTATTTGTAATTGAAAATTTCAATGAAACAAAAATGTTACCCAAACAACAACGAAATCAATTTTGGCATTCATGAAGTATAACTCTAAACTATATTTTTTTTCAAATTTATTTTCAATTTTTTTTTTAAATCTGTTTTCTATAACATTGGAAAAATAAAAATAATTTTATTTTTCCAAATAAAAAAAAAAATTATATGTATATAGTAGAAAAAAATTTAACATACAAAGATTTTTTTTTATATATAAATTTTTTGTAATTTTTAAAATCATAACAGCAATCAGTGCTGTGTTCACGCGCTTTAAAATTAAATCAAATCATTTAGTTTTTATTTGTTATACACTAGAGGGTCCGTAGTATGGAATCTCAGTGTTATTTCGAATTATTTATTTGGAAATGTTAATTTTCCTTTTTAAATTAAAAGAAAGTTTTTTAAAATCTTTATTTTTCAATTATTATACACTGGAGGGTCCGTAGTTCGGAATCTCAGAGTTATTTTATTTATTTATTGTTCATTGAATGTTAATTGATTCTATTGAATATTAACAATATTCATTTAAATTTTAAAAATAAATTTATATTTTAACTATATTCCGTTGTAAAATAATCCCTCTTCTTTTTTTTAAACTTCTAAAACACTACTCATAAAAAAATGAAAACTATCCTATTCTATTTTTATATCTTTTTAAAAAAAAATAAAATTTTCAAACATTCACCATTTTATTTTAGGGTCCTTCCTCCTTCTTTCTTCCTATCTCTCGGTCCTTGAGAGATTGTTACCGACGTACCGGCTGCGCCAAATGTTGTATATTCTAGATGGTTGAATAATTTCCTTTATACTTAATTATTATGAACACTTTTTATTTTTAGAAAAAACACTATTATTACATTTACTATTAAAAAGACACTTTTACAATTTTAGAACCTCAACTTGAGGTTGGTTAAACTACAATCTTTTAAATTGCAATGAAAGGTATTAACAATACCTTCGTTGCAAGCTTTTCTTAAATTCTATTCTCACTATGTTCTAGTGAGTTTTCACTTTCACTCAATTTAGGTGTACGTGACTTTTGAAGAAAGTCCGACTTGCAGTTTTTGGCTGACACCAATTGCGAAATATCAGAATTGTTGGCAATCGCTGCTTCACTTATTTTAACATGGACCCAAAATTATGAAATGAAAAATTGTATTGCAAACCTCTTGAAAGAGGTGTGGTCTAAGTAAAGCTTTAGCGCTTTGCCAAATTATTGGTAGCTTCTGTTAACTGTGAAAGCTAACCTGAAAGAGGTGTGGTCTAAGCATAGCTTTAGCGCTTGCCAAATTATTATCATTGTTGCCAACGTGAAGAGAGAACTTATTCTTCCTAGTTTAATTTTTCATTAAAACCATGTAGTGTTGTGTATCATAATCGTAGAGTTCACATCTTACATATGATCCACTGTTGTGTATCATAATCGTGGAACTTACAGCGTGCTTATGATCCACAACATAACATAACCAGTACATTTTTCTTTATGGCATACTTTTAGGGTTAAGCATTATGCATGTTAAACACAAACAGCATTTAATTGTCTTGGCGCACACAGCTTAACATAGCACAGGTATACACGCCCACGTTAAATAGGTCACTCAGATAAACGCTGACTTAGTTATTTTAGAATGATGAAAGTACTCAATTTATTGTGAAATTATAAATACGCTGACTAAGTTATTTTAGCATGATGAAATTACTCAATTTATTGTGAAATTATAAGAATACGAGGTGTTAAGTAGAAGTTAAGTATAGACTAAGAATCAATTGTTTTCGACAAGCTGAACTGTCTACAAATAAGTGTTAAGTATAAGTGTAACCAACTTTTAAAGCGAAATAAAGTGTCTTGAAGTAAAAAAGACTCGGTTGTTTTAAATAATATAAAGAAAGTGAAAAGGACTCAGTAAGTATAAATAGGATCAAGTTAAAGTCCTAGTAGAAGGACATTTTAACATACAACATTTTGGCGCAGCCGGTTTTCGGACCATACATCAACTCCCAAGGGACGAGAAGGACTGGATGGAGATTAATATTGGAAGAAATAACTATTTTGGATCATGGAAAATATTTTTTGTATTTGTAAGTATTGTGAAAAATAGTGGAAACAAAAAATATGTGCGGTAAAAAAAAAAAAAAAAAAAAAAAATTATGAATTTGTGATATAGAACAAAAGAAATATTTGAGAATTTTAATAAGCAAAAAATAATGGAATTATGAAAATTGACATTTGTAAAAATAAAATAAAGAACAATTGAAAATTTTGAAATAAATTGTGGAATAAAATAAACTTTTAATAAAACTGTGAAATAAAATTGTGAAATGAATTACATAAATTATAAAATTTTATAAATCAGGAAATTAAATAAGTAAACTAAATTTCTTTATTAAATTGATTAATTGATATATTGAAGAACATTTTTAAAGTAATTGTGAAACATTATAAATTAGTTTGGACATTTAATAATAATGATTAATAAATTTGTAAATTTAAATAAATTGAATAAAATAAGAATTTTGATACAGCAATGTTTTTATAATGTCGCGAAATTAATTAAAGAACAAAACTGGAAAATTAAAAAAAAAAAAAAATAAATTGAACAAATAAGTTAATTTAGGATTCATAAATAATATGTTGATATGATTTTGAAATATAGATTAAAAAGGTTAAATAATGAAACATAAAATGTGATAAATAAGGTAGTAAAAAAATTAATAGATAAATGAAATAGTGGTTAAAAGTTGATTTAATATGAAACTAGTAAAAACAAAATAAATAATTTATTTAAGAAAGGTATAGCTAATTATATGATTAAGTAAATGGAAAAATAAGAAACACTAATAATGGGTACTGAAAATGTATTGAAACGCGTTCATTACGTTGTTCCTTACTTTTCTGGGGCAGAATCTCCATTATTAGAAACAGAATTATATAAATTTATTGAATGTTGTGAAACAGCTAAGCTTAAAATTAAAGAATCAGATAATGAGGAATTTATTAAATGCGTTAAGTTACGTTTGGAGGGAGATGCCTATAAATTAGTAAGGACAAAACAGTTTCAAAAAATAGATGAATTATACGAGTTGTTAAAAAATACGTACTTAAATGAAATTTCTTTAGAATTAGTACTAGAAGAGATTAAAAAGGCTTATCAAAATAGTAACGAGAGTTTGAGAATGTTTGGTAGACGATTAGATGAGTTGCAATCCATGGCTTTGGAAATTGCAAGTAAAAAATACAGTAAAAAGATAAGTGAGGATGAAGTATTCAGATTAGAATTACAGAGCTCAGTGTTGATCTCTTTTAAAGTAGGGGTGAAGGATCCAACTATAAAGGTTGTATTGTTGGGTAGTAAGTCAGAAACATTAGATGCATTGTTAGAAGAAGCTTTAAATGTACAGGCTGCTATGCAGCGAAGTCCAAGATCGGAAGAGGATGAATATAATTATATGGAAAAAACACAGTCATGCGTTATATCGGAAAATAAATTGCAACAAATAAATAATGAAAGCAACTATAAAAGAAGTGTTCCAACATGTTCATTTTGTAGTAAATTGGGGCATACTTGGGATGAATGTATTATTAGAAAAAATACGCCTTTCTGCTACGAATGTGGAACTTATGGTCACGAATCTAATTGGATATGTGCGAATAATAATAGTAATATAAGACAGAAAGAGTTAGGAATTGTAGATAAGACGTCGGAGGAGACTGTGATCAAATTTACTACTCCATTGCATTTCCATAGAACAGAGGAGACCAATGAATTAAAATATGAGGAAGAAGAAGGTGATCGCATAATATGCAGTGGGCATGGAGATAGCTTGGGTTTATCTAATGTAAGTGACGTTTTCATTGAAGTACCTTGCGAGGCAGCTAAAAATGGAAGACTTATTTTACTGGTAGACTCAGGAGCTGATGCCAGTATAGTAAAAGAAAATGCAATGACAAATTTGCCAGACTTTAACGAAAATATACAAAAGGATTTAAAAGGAGCTTTTGGTGGGTGTGTTAGAACATTAGGTTCCACCAAAGTCCAACATAGGAACATAGGGCGCTTAAGTTTATTGCTACATGTAGTGTCACTTAAACAAGGTGTACCAGCTGATGGAATAATCGGACGTGACAATTTATGGAATCGATCTGTAATAAATGCGATAGACAAAACAATAACATTCTTTGATAAATATAAAAACCATATTATAAAAGTACCAATGAAATCGCAGACAGAAATACAAAATATTTTTTACAATCAACAAATTAAAATTCAAGCGAGAACCGCAAAGATAGTATCATTACGTTTAAAAACAAAAATTCCAATAGTGTTAATACATAAACAAGAAATTTTTCCAGGAGTATATTTGGGCGAAAGCATATCGAATGTTAGCAAAAATAGAGTTTATGTTTCAGTTTTAAATGCTACGGAAACAGAAATTATAATAGACAGTACTTTTAAACCAAAATTTTCGAATTTTAATCAGTATAAAGAATCGGATACCAATAATTCTACAATAAATAGCATAAATTCAGTAAACATTACAAACAGAATTAATAAATTATTAGAAGAAATGAAAATTGATGAGACTTTAAATAAAGACGAAATCACATCTTTACAAAATATGTGTATTTCGTATCATGATGTTTTTCATTTAGACGGCGATGAATTAACATTCACGCCAGCGCTTAAACATGAAATAGCAACACAGTGGAACCAGCCACCGATAAACCAAAAGCAATACAAATTGCCACACACTCATAGAGATGAAATCAACAGACAGGTTAATAAAATGTTGGATGACGGCATTATATCGCCAAGCATATCACCCTGGAATTCACCGATGTTGTTGGTTCCTAAAAAGAGCGGCAAGGACGGTAACAAAAAGTGGAGGCTAGTAATAGATTTCCGTAAATTGAACGACGTGACAATAAAACAAGTATTTCCGATTCCTCGAATCGACGAAATATTAGACCAATTAGGTCACAGTCGCTATTTTTCAACTTTAGACTTGGCAAGTGGTTATCATCAGGTACTAGTTGAAGAAGGGGATAAGGAAAAAACAGCTTTTAGTACAGGACTGGGTCATTTCGAATTTAACAGAATGCCATTTGGCTTAACAGGTGCACCAGCTACCTTCCAAAGAATAATGAACCACATATTAACAGGTTTACAGGGTATAGATTGCTTTGTTTATCTTGATGATATAGTGGTGTACGGAAAAAATTTAACTGAACATGAGCTTAGGCTGAGTAGAGTATTGCAGAAATTAAGGGAACACAATCTAAAATTAAATACAGAAAAATGTCAGTTTTTGCGTCGCGAAGTTGTCTATTTAGGACATAAATGTACGGAGCTAGGTGCCCTGCCAGATCCCTCTAAGGTTGAATGCGTAAAAAATATTCCGATGCCGAGAAATAAAAAAGAAGTGCAAGCGTTTTTGGGATTAATTAATTATTACAGAAAATTTATAAGCAATATGGCAAAATTATCATTACCAATAAATAAATTACTTAGAAAAGATGTTAAATTCACTTGGACAGACGATTGTCAAAGTTCATTTATTAAATTAAAAGAATCAATAATTTCACCACCCATTCTCGCATATCCAGATTTTACAAAACCTTTTTTACTTACAACAGATGCAAGTAACGAAGCAATAGGTGCGGTACTGTCACAAGGCAAAGTAGGGAGCGACCGACCAATAGCATTTGCTAGTAGGGCATTAAATGGAGCAGAAAAAAATTACTCCACCATTGAAAAGGAATTTTTAGCTATAGTCTGGGCAACGAAAAATTTTAGAGCTTATCTTCTAGGCCGACATTTTCAAATTTATACAGATCATCAACCATTACGTAGCACAGCAAATCTCAAAGATCAGACATCAAGGTTAGCCCGTTTCAGGCATAAATTATCAGAATATGATTACGAAATATCTTACAAACCAGGTAAACAGAATTTGAACGCAGATGCTTTAAGTAGAATTCCACATCCAGAACCAGATATTACTGCGGTCCAAACACGGTCTAAGACCACACAGAATAAATTAGATAATCAAATTTCAAAAACCAAAAAACAAGTGAGCACGCCAGTACTGGATGAAATAACAACAGACACCAAGAACGAATTAAACTCAAGTCTACTATTAACTGACCCAGAGGAAATTAAAACTGTTATAAAAGACTTTCATGACTCAGCATTAGGAGGTCACCAGGGCGCAGTGAAAACATATTTTAGAATCAGAAAACAATTTAAGTGGAAAGGTATGCAGAAACAAATAAAAGATTACGTTAAGAATTGTCAAAAATGCCAAGTAAATAAAAGTTATAGGCTTACTAAAATGCCAATGGTTTTAACTGATACGCCTGTACGACCATTCGATAAAGTATACATGGATCTTGTTGGTATTTTACCGGAAACTATATCTGGAAATAAATATATATTAACTTTTCAAGATGATTTTTCAAAATATATGTGCTGCGTAGCTATCCCAGACGCAGAAGCAAGCACTGTAGCAAAAGCATTTTACGACGAAATTATTACAAGACATAACATACCAAAAGTATTGATAACCGACAATGGTTCGAATTTTGTTTCAAAATTATTTTCGGACACGTGTAAATTGTTAGGAATTAAAAAGTTACATATTACGCCATATCATCCACAGGCCAACGGCTCTTTGGAACGAAGCCACCGACCATTAGCAGAGTATTTACGAAGTTTTGCGAAAGAGGATGGATCAAACTGGGACCAGTGGTTAAATACAGCAATGCATGTACACAATAATACAATGCATATGTCCACCGGGCAAACGCCTTTCCGTACTTTATACGGTTACGATTTTGAAATGCCAACCAATCTAAAACGCAAATGCTCACCAGTATATAATACCGATGATAGCAACAAGCTATTAAAATACCAAATTCAACGCACACACGAAATCGTACGACAGAATCAAGCCAGAGCCAAAGAAAAATCTAAGCAAAGCTATGATAGCTCATTACACCCAATAACATTCAAAGTAGGCGATAAAATTTTACTAAAAAATCAAAATAGGAAAAATAAATTTTCACCAGTTTGGGTGGGACCCTATGAGGTTCTTTCAATAAAAAGCCCTGTAACGACTGAGATTTGTATCAAGGGTAAAGCGAAAAAATTTCATAATAATTTGTTAAAAGCATACAACAGTATAGTTTAAATAAACACTGTAGAATTAAATAAACACTGTCTGCAACAAGAACCAATAATTTTTAACATCATTGAAATAACGTCAAATAGTTAGTGCAGAACAGAATAGCTAAGTATTACATATTGAGAATGACTGGTATTGCTTCGTGTACTAACGAATTTGAAACTACAAAAGAAAAGAATAGAGAAAAACTATAATTTTTTTTAAATATAGATATTAAATAAATTAATTTTAAATAATTTATAAAATCCAAAAAATTTAATGTAATATTGCCAAAATACAAATCGCAGAGAAAATAGCTATGTATTAATTGAAGATGACTAGCATTGAATATAAACAAATAACAAAATCAAGTTATTATTTGAGGTACGAATTTGCAAGGTATAAAAATTACGTTGTCATTAAAATTGCGATAGGTCAGTACCTACCTCAATGGCATTTTAAACATACATGTTCATTGTGCATAGAGCGCAATGCTCCCAGCTCATATTAATATAGAAGGCTTGAACATATTCATATGCCAACCGATTAAATGCACTTCAGCACTTTACAGGCAGAAGCCAATAACGTACTGGAACTGAAACGAGATACGGTAGTGCAGCGACAAAACTGTCTAATATTTTTATCATTAACAGAATTTTCATTCATGAAACTAAATATATTAATGCAGATATGCATTAATATAGCAAACTAACAAACTAACAAACGTTTTACATTCATCATTACACGGTAATGAAAATAAATAAGTACAATTGAGATGTACAAAACTAAATATTTAACAACTTAATATAGCAAATACATTTATGTAATGCTAAGAGGTCGCGCGCGCTTATTTCTAAAATATTAGTTAGTGCATGAGTAAATAGCTAAGTATTGTTGAATATGACTAGCATTTAACCATGTACTACTGGGATTGTATATACAACATTTTGTATTACAACAATACAGAAACATATTTAAATGTATGTTTCTAAACTAAATCATTTAGTACATGTTAACACATATATTAACTACTATAAATATTTAAAGTATAATTATGGCCAACGCCTTAACAATATGTATTAAGGGGTAAAATGAGAAAGAAAACTACATAAAATTATTAAGGATTCCATTTATATATGTAAAAAAAAAATGGAATTTCGTCTTTTTACAATATGAAATAAAGAGCAAAACTTTAGAATTGTCACACTGGTCCTGATGTTGGCAGCCAAGGAAGCAGTCAACATCACACAGACATCAATTAATGATACAAGATTATTCTTTGAGAAGACAACTGATGCTTTGTTCTACAATGATGAATGGACGATAGTAGCCAAGTTTAAACCGCTACAACTGAACGATTTCCTGGAGCTGACAAACAAATACATAATCACGGCAAACACAATGTGCGAACAAATGAGCACCGGACCCAGCATAAAAAGATCATGTATAGCAGCAACACGGGAAACCACGGTAATAATAGCCACACTACAGAAAAATGAAGAAATAATTAAGCGCACAATAAAGAGTAACCGACAAAAGAGATCACTCAATTTCATTGGCGAAGGACTCAACTGGGCTTTTGGACTGATAAAGAAAGAGAGACTATCTATAAACATCTCAATGACATTGAAGATAATGAACATAAAACATACGAAATTATGAAAAGACAAATTACGGTGATTTCATCAAATTGTAACAAGATAGCAGAACCCTTACTGAATTCCTTGAAGGAAGTCGAAAATCTGCAAAATGTGTTAAACATAACAATAAGAACACAAAAATACATAAATGAAAAAATAAACCAACAAGTTAGTCATTTACTATTCATGATGGATACCATGGAAATTCAATCTACAATTAATGCAAACCTAATCGAAATTCAAGGACAACAGCTGATGGAAATGGCAATCATAGATGATCTATACAAGGGACGATTACACCCGACAATTATAGACCAGAGCGAGTAAGATGAAATGCTGACTAGCCTCACGTTAAGAGGAAAGGCGAAGTGGTTCATACAAAAATCATTCGAAATGCACCGTGCATCAACAGTACGAGTTTTCCCAGACACAGACGGCCTAATAATAGTCATCAAGATGATTTGTTGTTCACATTATATAGAATTTACCCAATACCCACAAATATTAATGAAGAATGGGATGCATTGGTTAAAACAACATATGACTACATATCAGAAGCAGAAGACCGGAGCAAATACATAGGTCTAACGAATAAAGATCACAGCAAATGCATTTTGGTTAGCCAACATACGGACAAAGAAATTACACTATTCAAACGTCCAGGAACCATACTAACAACTAGCAACACACTATGTGAAGTCGCGCTGATTCAACACATAACAGATATTAAAGATACCTGTGAACATGTTGCAATCACAAGGAGTTCTGGCCTAGTAGTTAAACTATAGACACCAAACACATGGTTGTATAAATTCAATACACCAACCTTTTTCGAAGCAGTTTGTGGGTCAAATATAGCCACATTGACACTATCCGGCCTGGGTAAATGAAGCTTGCAACTTACACAACAAAGAAATGATACTGCCATACGAGTTTACACATCAAAGCATTAGGAATATAACATACAAAAAGGAAGAACATACGGTTATAATAGAAAATTTACAAGGCAATTGGTCATCATTACCATATTCAAATATATTACAAACATCGTTACCGATCTTGGTGTCAGATCACAACAAAATAAGATCAGCATTAAGAGATGGGCATCGTGATTTCGACGAAATATTACTACAATTAGCTGATAACCAGGAACGCAAAGAATTACTTAATCGTCAAAATGAAATAACGAAAACCGCAACAATAGATGTAGAAGCGGCTAAGGAAAACCTTGAAATGGTGTCAAATACATTTCCCAGCAAGAAATCCCCACTCGAAAAAATCGGTTCATTGCGGAAATCAACAATGCAGAACCAAACACCACAACACCCATAGCAAGTCAACGAACGAAGTCACATGAAATAGAAGCCAATACGTCAGAAACAACAACAACGCATCGGACTACTACCGCAGAACAGCAGCAGTCAGCAACGAAAACATCGTTTTTATTATATATAACTGGAAATTACAACCCTTAATTTACTAATATCCATTAAATATTATATAAGTAAAGATCATAACTTCATAACTAATAGAACTTAACGTAATTTATACCACATAAAACAATGTAAAAAGAAAAAACTATTATTCTTTTTAATAATAATTTTCTCTTCAAAAATAATTAAAATTATACAAAAGAAAAAAAACTATTATTCTTCTTAACAATAATAATTTTTTTTCTTTCAATAAGGGGGGAGGTATGTTGTGTATCATAATCGTAGAGTTCACATCTTACATATGATCCACTGTTGTGTATCATAATCGTGGAACTTACAGCGTGCTTATGATCCACAACATAACATAACCAGTACATTTTTCTTTATGGCATACTTTTAGGGTTAAGCATTATGCATGTTAAACACAAACAGCATTTAATTGTCTTGGCGCACACAGCTTAACATAGCACAGGTATACACGCCCACGTTAAATAGGTCACTCAGATAAACGCTGACTTAGTTATTTTAGAATGATGAAAGTACTCAATTTATTGTGAAATTATAAATACGCTGACTAAGTTATTTTAGCATGATGAAATTACTCAATTTATTGTGAAATTATAAGAATACGAGGTGTTAAGTAGAAGTTAAGTATAGACTAAGAATGAATTGTTTTCGATAAGCTGAACTGTCTACAAATAAGTGTTAAGTATAAGTGTAACCAACTTTTAAAGCGAAATAAAGTGTCTTGAAGTAAAAAAGACTCGGTTGTTTTAAATAATATAAAGAAAGTGAAAAGGACTCAGTAAGTATAAATAGGATCAAGTTAAAGTCCTAGTAGAAGGACATTTTAACATACAACAGTAGTGTGGTGTGAATATTATAGGGTTGAGGTTCTTGTCGTATTATTTTTTCGACACCTCCTTTGTCCTACATTGATTTTGCCTAACTATATCGTGTGATCGCTGTATTTGGTATTTTAATACCTTATTGTAGTCTTCTGCGTTATATAAAGGTGAACGTTTACGCTTTAAATTCTTAGGCATGTCGAAGTCAAACCCGTACAACGTACGGAATGGTGTTTGACCCGTCGACGTATGCACCGTGTTATTATGAACATGCATTGCAGAATTTAACCATTGGTCCCAGTTTGACCCATCCTCTTTAGAAAAACTATGTAAATATTCAGCTTGTGGACGATGGCTTCGTTCCAATGACCCATTAGCCTGTGGATGGTAGGGTGTTATATGTAATTTTTAATTCCTAACAATTTACATGTATCCGAAAATAGTTTAGAAATGAAGTTCGATCCATTGTCTGTTACCAATACTTTGGGTATATTGTGTCGTGTAACTATTTCGTTGAAGAATGCTTTCGCTACGGTGTTGGCTTCCACATCGGGTATAGCCACGCAGCACATAAATTTATAAAAATCTTCCTGAAACGTTAAGATGTATTTATTCCCTGAAATGGTTTCAGGCAGCATACCCACCAGGTCCATGTACACTTTATCAAAGGGTCTGACTGGCGTATCAGTTAGAACCATAGGCATCTTCGTCAGCCTTGAACTCTTGTTTACCTGACATTTTGAACAATTTTTCACAAAATCTTTTATTTGCATCTGCATACCCTTCCATCGGTACTGTTGCCGAATTCTTAAAAATGTTTTTACGCGCCCTTGGTGACCACCTAACGGTGAATCGTGAAAATATTTAATTACCGTCTCTATGTCCCGAGGTTAGAATTATTATATTGTCATTTTCCTTTGTTACCAAATCGTCAGGATCGCATTCTGACTGTTTCTTATCGTCTTCCTTGTCTCTTTTCATTGTTTTCGAACGTCTTTGTACTACAACTACTTTTTCAGTATTATTCGGTATGCGGCTAAGCGCATACGCGTTTAAATTACTTTTTCCCGGTTTATAATGAATTTCGAAATCATATTCCGATAATTTGTGTCGGAAACGCGCAATACGTGATGTCTGATCTTTTAAGTTTGCTATACCCTTTAGGGGCTGATGATCTGTATAAATTTTAAGTGGTCTTCCCAAAAGATATGCTAGTATGGGTGTTGACATAATTGCCTCCTTAAGTTTTAGAAACGATTTCTGACAATTGTCATTCCATATGAACTTAGCATCCTTTTTAAGCAAACAGTTTATTGGTAGTGACAGTTTCTCCATACCTCCTATAAATTTTCTGTAATAATTAATTAAGCCTAAAAATGCTTGAAATTCCTTCCTATTTTTCGGAACTGGAATATTTTTTACACACTCTACTTTGGCTGGGTCTGGTAGAGCACCTAACTCAGAACACTTATGACCTAAATATATAACCTCGCGTCGCAAAAACTGACATTTTTCTGTATTTAATTTCAAAGTATGTTCTCTCAGCTTTTGCCAAACTTTGCATAGCCTATGCTCGTGTTCTGCCAAATTATTTCCATAAACCACTATGTCATCTAAATAAACGAAACAGTCAATACCCTGTAAACCTGTTAGTATGTGGTTCATTATCCTTTGAAAAGTGGCAGGTGCCCCCGTTAGACCGAATGGCATTCTGGTAAATTCGAAATGACCAAGACCTGTACTGAAAGCAGTTTTTTCTTTGTCACTATCTTCAACTAGAACCTGATGGTAACTACTTGCTAAATCTAGTGTTGAAAAATACCGACTATGACCTAACTGGTCTATAATCTCATCTATTCGTGGTATCGGAAATACTTGTTTGATGGTGACGTCATTTAATTTTCGGAAATCTATAATCCGTCTCCATTTCTTATTGCCATCTTTATACCAATAATAATGGGGAATTCCAAGGCGACATGCTTGGTGAAATAATTCCATCGTTTAACATCTTTGATACTTGTTTATTAATCTCATTTCTATGCATACGAGGAAGTTTATACTGTTTCTGATTTATTGGTGGCTGATTCCATTGTGTGAGTATTTCATGTTTTAATATCGGAGTGAATGTTAATTCATCCCCTTCCAAATGAAAAACGTCATGATATGATAAGCAAATATTTTGCAAAGATGCAACTTCTTCTTTATTTAATGATTCATCGATCTTTACATTCCCTAATAATCTATCAATTCTATTTTTATATTAACCGAGTTTATTGTATTTATTGTAGAACTCGACTTTGTTGTTTCTTTATATTTGTTAAAATTTGAAAATTGCTATCAATGGTTACCTCCTTATCGGTGGCATTTAAAATTGATGCATATACTCTATTTCTTCTAACGTTTGTTAAACTCTCTCCCAAATATACTCCTGGCTGAATTTCCTGTTTGTGCAACAAAACTATAGGAATTCTTGTTCTTAATGACAGTGATACAACCATGGCTGTTCTGGGCTGTACCCTGATTTGTTGATTAAAATTAATATTTTCTAAGTCTTGTAATGATTTTAATGGAAATTTAACAAGATGATTTTTGTCTTCATCAAAAAATGTAATTTTTTTATTTAACGCATTTATTATAGATATGTTCCAGAGATTGTCACGCCCGACTATTCCATCTGCTGGTATCCCTTGTTCAAGTGACACAACGTGTTACGTTAAACTCAGGTCTTCTATGTTTGTGTTCTGAATCTTAGTGGAGCCTAAGGTTCTAACACAACCACCAAAAGCACCACTCAGATTTTTCTGAATATTTTTATTAAAATTCGGCAAATGTGCCATCCTATTTTCTTTAATCAGGCTGGCCTCAGCTCCAGAATCCACTAACAGAGTAAGTTTTCCATTTTTTGCTGCCTCGCAAGGTACTTCAATGAACACATCACTCGTATCGGATATCTTGAAACACTCTCCGTGCCGGTTAAATATTTTACGATGCATGCCTAATTGTGAAGTTAATTTTATTTTTCTCGACATAAATTTACTCTTAAAATTATTAGCAATTGAAGACAATTTAATTTTACAAATCGTGAATTTATTATACATTTCTGACGATAAAACGCACATAACGCTAATAATAAAAAGAAATATTGAAATTACTTCATTACAAATTATACTTGCCCCTGTACGGAATGTACCCACAGTCTTGCCGAACGTTTGATCTACAATTCCTAGATTTTCAGGGCAGTTAATTACGACTTTCTTTCAATTTGATTTACTTTTGATTTTATTATTCTTGATTTTAATATTTTTAACTTCCGATTCAATTGGTTTTACTTTCTTTACATTATTTGTTTTTTTATACCCTACACTAAGAGTGAAAGGGTATATTCAGTTTGGTACGCCGTTTGTAACACCCAGAAGGAAGCATCTCCGGTATGGAAAAGTATATATATTCTTGATCAGCATGACCTCCTGAGTCGATTTAGCGATGTCCGTCTGTCCGTCTGTCTGTCCGTCTGTCTGTCTGTTGAAATCCCAACTTCTTTTAAAATTGAAGAGCTAGATAAATGAAACTTATAACTTAGATTACTAATATACCTACGCTGTATGTGCGAAAAAATTGGCGAGATCGGTCCATTGTGACCTATGATCCGACCACTTATGTTCAAATACCTCATATAAAATGTACATAAAATGATCAATTCTTACGTATACGTGCTTAGGTAAACTTTTTTGGTCAAATATATATTGATGTCATGCTCAGATACATGATAATAATGTTTTCCGGCGAAAAGACTTGTGGTTCACAAAAAAAAAAATCGAAATTCGGTACACCTACCCATTTGTAAATATGGGTATCAAATGAATGGAAATTCTTCAGCGATTGAATGTTTGTAGTTATTTTCAGGATTCGTATACCCTGGTGACCTATATATCACTTTGAATGGTAACCACACATATGTGTAGGGTATTTATAGTCGGCTTAGACCGACTATAATTTTGATAATCCTAACTATCATAATTACACCTACTTTAAAATTTCCCATGTGATCTAACCTTCCCAACTGGTTTTATAATTTGTTTATTTTTAATTTTCTTAATTCCTATATTCTGTTCAATTCGTGTCAAGTTGTGTATTATTACTATTTAGTTTATTATATGTTTTTGTTGGAAGATTTCTATCTTCATTAATTTGTATTTTTACTTTTTGTTCTACATTACGTTAATAATATTCGCTGTTTTATTTTGTTGTAGTGTGCTATTTGGAACTTCTACAACTGGCTAATAGTGGCCTTACTACACTATTAGCTAAGGGTCCCCAGTTTAGTGGCCTTGACTGGGCCCCTGGTAGTTTCCCTGCGGAGTGCTATTATTGTACCATGCATCATATTAGCGTTTGTCATAACAATTCATAATAACATGTCCGTCCTTTCTGCAGTCCAGTGCAATATTTAGCAGGCCTGTTTGCAAAATTCCCATTACCATTATTTCCTTGAAAAACTTGTGTATCGCGTTTAACACGACAATCCCCCTCGACGTGTCCCCCATATGGCACCAACGCTCATCTCAATACTGGAGCACCCCCGCCTTGGTTCTGGATACCACCTTGAACATTTACCTGAGGTACGGGTTGCCTTGGCCACCTGATGCATTACGATTATTTGGCATGAAGGTCGATGAGGGCTCATTGAAATGGACTCCAAACTTGTCTATGCCCGTTTAACTCTGCTGACTCCCATTGTATCGTCGCATGGCCCAATGCCTCTTCCACCAATTTCTCCAGTGTTGTTTCCTTTCTGCTCAACATGAGCATTCGCAAAGTGTAATCCCGAAGTCCTAACTAAAATGAGCTTTTAACAAAATTATTCAATTCATTAACGAACACGTCGTCTTTCGTATCATTATATTTTCATTTAATCGTGCTTAATGCTGCCGACTGCAGGTTAACTAAACGTCTTGAGAAAGATCTAATACTTTCCTCCGGATGCTGAGATGCTTTTCTAATGTCATATTGAGTGGCATCTACTGACCTACATTCCAAGTACGTATTTCTTAACAGATTGTATAAATCATCTATTGGGTCAAACTCCTTTGAACTTACTAAGTCAAAAGCATCTCAATGTAAACGAACCCTAACGCCTTTAATAAACTCCTTCATTCAGTCTTCAGTTCTGCCCTCACCTATTCACATCCTTCAATAAAACGGTGAAGAGCCGTCCTCAGCGATGATGAGTCTGCACCTGCAAAATCTGGCACCGCATTTTCAACAAATTTCGCGACTTCGCCTAATCCCATGTTGCCCTGTGTTGTGATGTCGTCACTTTCTATGGTATCCTTATGGTATATGGATGTCTCGTGCGCTGTCTTAACCTCCTCGTTCAAATATTCGTCCTGTATTTTGTTGTTCGCTTCCTCCAACGTCGCGTACTCCTCCCTTGCCTGGCGTCTGACCGAATTATTTATTGATTCCTCAGAAATATTATTTTCTTTCAATAAATTTCTTAATTTTATGTTTTCCTCTCTATTTTACCTGTTTCTTCTAACTCTGCAGTACGTTTTGAACAATAGTCGCTTAAACGTTTTCTCAACACGTCAACTAATCTTTCTAATTCACAATTTTCTGCTAAAACAGATTTAATTTTTAAATTCTGGAAATTTAGTAACTATTCTACTATTTTATCTGCCTCCTCTTATTTAGATAAATGCAGAATTCTAGATATATTATCTTTTAGTAATGCTGTACTATCTTTATTTAGTATTGTTGGTACAAATTGCGACCATAATTTTTCAACAAATCTATCCAATTCGCTAGATTGCTTTTGAATATACGCATTTAATTCATTAGCATCTGCCATTAAATATTTTAAATCAATTTAAAACGTTATCTTTATCTATTAAATAAAAAAATAAATTTCATTTAATTGTAATTGAAAATTTCAATGAAACAAAAATGTTACCCAAACAACAACGAATTTAATTTTGGCATTCATGAAGTATAACTATAAACTATATATTTTTTTCCAATTTATTTTCAAGTATTTTTTTTTTAAATTTAATAAATTTCATTTAATTGTAATTGAAAATTTCATTGAAACAAAAATGTTTTCCAAACAACAACGAAATCAATTTTGCCATTCATGAAGTATAACTCTAAACTATATTTTTTTTTCAAATTTATTTACAATTTTTTTTTTTAAATCTGTTTTCTATAACATTGGAAAAATAAAAATAATTTTATTTTTCCAAATAAAAAAAAAATATATGTAAGTAGTATGTTTGCGCCGGTTCTGGCTCAAAGGGGCGCCATGGAGCCATAAGGCCCCATGAGGAGCATTTTTTAACAGATATGTTGTTATTGTTTTCAATAGGGATCATTTTTTAACAGAGTAGTTGTTAGTGTATTTCAGTTCGGATAATTTTTTAACAGAGGTGTTGTTATTGTTTTCAATGGGGATCATTTTGTAACAGAGTAGTTGTTAGTATAATTTCAGGTGTATTATATGTATACTATATACATTATAATGGCATGGAGTAATTGGGATGACATTTTAACATATGTTATTAATGTTGATACATACATATATATATGTATGTTATGAAGGCATGCAGCCGTAAAGAGTAAATTTGCAACTCATATTGTTGTTGGGATAATTATTTCGGAGTAAGCATTTTTAATGGCAATATTTATAAACGTAGATATATGTACGTAATAATTTTGTTGTTGTATATGTTATAGAAGCATTTAAAATTTCAGTTTTATGCTTGATGATTTATTTTGCATGATCATCAAGAGAGTTGAGGAACAAAGGGTTCAATTTAAAACTTTGTTGAGGAACGAAGATTGTAATTTAAAACATGGCAATATGAATGAATGTTGTTATTAGACATATATTTTTTGGTGGGTAATTTTTTTGTTGTAAACAGGTAAATGCACTTCTGCATTAATGCATTGACACATATTTAATTCAAGGTGAATTTTACTGGATATGAATTTAATGGATATTGTAGTATATTTTTATTTTACAAAGTCATGGTCATTTAATTCGTTTAATTTGCTTATATGAATGAATGGGCCATAAGACTATTTGCTTATATGAATGGGCCATAAGACTCCATTGGGATCATTTTTTTTTAAATTTGCATGGAGCAATAATGCTCCATTGGGATCAATTTTTAAACAACATACTATAAGTTTTAATGATTGAACATGTTAAAACATGTTTAATTTTATTTAGTTTTTTCTTGAGTCAAATTTTATATACTCTCTCTTTAAAATTTTAATTGAGTATATTTATACTAATGGAATTATCTTTTAACTCATTTTAAAGAGATATCCATTATATATAGATGGATCGAAATTTGAATTAAAGTTATTTATCGTCTACATTACAATTTGATAGGAAAAAAATACTATTATGGAAGTTATAAAAGTAAAAAAGTTTTTAAAAGGATTTAATAATATTTTATTTGACGATCATAAAAAACAGTTTATTAAGTTTATCCCTTATTGTAAGCATTACCAGTATATGGAAAAAATATTAACTATTCACGGAGTACATTATAAGAGCTGTCCATGGGCCACAGATGACTTAACGGAGGGACCAGATACATGTGGTTGTTATTATTATGACAAGGAATGCAAAGACATTAATAAGCTAATCAAAATTTATTATAGAATAAAATATACAAAATAATTGTTTATTATTAATAATGTTTTTGTTATACTATATTCAATGAATTTGTAAAAATTTTAAATAATAGAAATAAAAAGACAAATTTATTCATTATTTCATTAAATTGTTTTATTTATTTTTTATTATAGGAAACTTAAAAATACTTTTAAAATAATGTACAGCTAAAATATCATTAATATATAAATTATATATATCAAAATAATTAAAGAACTTATTAAAAGAAATATTTTTACTTCTTAAATGTATAAATATACAGCAATAAACACCGCATAACATTGAAATTTCACTTTGTAATCGGAAATTGCTTTTAATAAATGTGGATGCATTGGTTTGAATAAAATTTATAAATGGTTTAATAGGTGAACTCCCTGCAGAACAAAAATATTTAGCCGGCCCATTTTGAGGAAAATATATTACAATCCAATGTGATCCTGGTTTAAATGATGAATCCATATTCACAATATAAAATGCTGGCTTTTTTATTCGATTTCTAGGTAGCTGATTTGATGCAAAAACTCCTTTAAAATTTTTCTTAGTTACTATTTTCTATATTACTTGTATTCATAATGATTGTAATACAGTACGATTTTCATCAATTTCCAAAACACTATCAAACTCACAATATGCTAAACACGTAATTGCTTCAGAAAGTGCTTCACTGAAACGACCTTCAATTCGTATTGTACCTTGATTTATTAAGTTTCCACAGAGTGAGTTATTGTTATGATCTGGTGTTAAATCAAATGCAAGTAAGAAATATCCGTTATCAAATAATTCTTTAGTTATGTGATGTCCCTTATCAAAGTAATGTATGCCAGTACCTTTAAATAAGGTTTGATATCCCCTTGTACTTATACGTCCATGTTTATAATCAAATTTAATCGGCTGTGCTGGTACTTGTACTCCATTTACAACTAAATTAAATCTTTGTAAATTGAATTGGCGAAAGTTATACGGATTTTCCGAACGATCACCAGTATATGCTTTATTAGTTACCATACCAAATATTAAGAAATTTGGAAGTTGTCCAATTATAACATTATCTAACAGTAGAGAATGATTGCCAGGGTGAATGTCTTGATTTCAACTTTTTTATATGGATAAATAGCATTTTTACTTTGTTAAACATTATGATGTGCCATTAAAATATTACTATTAATGGTAAGATGATTAATGTATAAGTTAGCTTCATGAATTTTAATAGATGACTCTCCAGATTTGGAATCTTCTAGTATATAAAAAGAAGGTTTCTCCATATTAAGGGTTACTTTAAGATCCACATTATTAAGAAGATATTTAGATTGATTAATTATATCTACATGAAGTTTTCCAATCAATTTAACTCGTTCTCCATTTTTAAATGTTTTATTTCGTCTAGCTAAACCTGGATTTTCATTTTTTTTTTATATCTAATGACCATCCGCATGATTCAAGATGTGTAGATTCAGCATCATTTCCATAGTTTAATAATGTTTCAATATAAGAAATATAGTGATAATTATTATCAGATTGCGATACATTTCTATTATTTAAATGAACACTACAGCTCCGAAATAATTAACTTCCATTAATTTCTACAATTAATAGTAAATAAACACTACTTAGATCACGATATGTTTCACCATTTTCGAGTGAAAGAAATTCTATTGTAGTAGAGTTGTCAATTGTTGCTATTGGACTATATGATACCTCCTCTGTTTTAATTATGCTAGTTTGTACAGGTGGTGACTCAAAAAGATCTAATTCACTTTTCATACATTCAATAAATCCTGCCATCATAAATAAATTAACAGTTGCCAAATATATCAGTAAACTTCCTTCTTCTAGAACGATTAGTTTTCATATGATCTTTTTTCTTTAGTCGTTTGAATTTTATACGTTTTCCATTCCCATCTTGTATATTTCTAATTTTGCTAATAACCTTTTCTTTTAAATTTCGAACAGCCTTTTTACCCTGTTCTGTTAATATAGTTTTTATGGGTTTAGTACCTAACTCTTCCAAAACTGATTTTCCAATTTCGAGTGAATGGTTTTTTAAAGCATTTAATCCAGTTTTCATTAGAGGTTTTAGATGTGTATACAAGGCCGAAAAAAATGAACCAATTCCACGACCATATTGAACAATTCTAGGAGAATGGTATATATCTCCTATATTATCCAAATTTGATCCGGATTGATTAAGATAGTACTCAGAATAAATCTTGTCCATGGTTTACATATAAATGATATCAGTACAACTTATGAAGCTTCTTTTATATTACGAAAATGTAACGTGCAATAAACGGGGAATTCATTCGACAGAATATTTATTTTCTTTCCTTCATCATCTCGTATCATTATAGAAATATTATTTATATTTTAAGATTCCAAAGGATAATATTCAATATTTCTAAAGTGAATATAATTTATTTCATATAAACATGGAAATATTTTTAAGCATTTTATTTTTTGATCGCCTACATATCTGGGTTTAATATTGTCTGTATACACAAACACTAGGTTGTATAGCTCGCTAGATCTTAATTTATAATTTGTATGTGAATTAAATTTTTCATAAGAATTCGATATAACATCTAACATTTTAAGTATTGTATTCTCCGATACAAAGTGTCTATTAATACTGCTTTTTACGCCAACCAACTCAGGATTTTCATTTATACTATCTTGAATGTCTAATTTTTCAGTTATTAATTTTAAACTTTTATCTTTTTTGTTATCGATATTCAACTCATCTTTATTTTTTTTTATTACAACTGTCTCAGGATAAGAATTGACATTGAGTTGATTTTCTGCAATTTGTGGTTTTTCTTCTCTATTCGTGATAGCTTGATTTATTTTGTCCATGAAATTTAAATATGTGATAGGGATAGTATTTATTTTTTTTATCTACTTTTAGATCACTATTTACAGTTTTGATATTACTTTTATTTAACTTTAAAGTTGATTTCAAAATATCCCTTTTATTCAAATTTCGAGATACTTCAAATGTAGATGGGTTATTAACAAGTTGAAATGAAATTTCTGTTAAACCTACAACCCAGTTTTCATTTAAAATCAAAGATTGTTTTAATAAATTTGTAAATGTAGATTTAGTATTTTCATAGATATTTTCGGAATTATTACTTAATAAAGTAACATAAAAACTAGAATCACCCAATTTTTATTTTCAAATGTTTTAATAAGAATGCCAGTTTTTTTATTAAAAATCACTTTATTTATATAAATATTTGAACAACATAATTATAATAAATTAAATATAGTTTACTTAGTTAATAAATCGTTTTTATTGATCCATGAATTATGTTCACTTCCAAAACCGAACCATTTGACATATACCATATCCTTTTTTCTTTTTATAACCTTTTCAACTAGATAAGTATTTGATGTTTCTGTTTTAAGTAATTCTTCTTCATAAAATCCTCCTTTTATTAATTTTCCTTGATAATCAATTAATTTATATGTAATTGGATTTGTGATCTTTATTTTATTTATTTTGAATACCTCATTGAACCAATTGGATTCATATGCTTTATAGAAAGTACCTATATATTTACTAATTCAAACATCATCTTCAATTTTTAATTTGCTCATCTTAAATGTTTTATTATGATTGTAAACTGTATTCAAATACATTTGTTGATTAGATTTATTGACATTTTTTGGAGACATTTTAATACTACGATGATATTTATTATACTAGAAGATTCCAAATCTGGAGAGTCATCTATTAAAATTCATGAAGCTAACTTATACATTAATCATCTTACCATTAATAGTAATATTTTAATGGCACATCATAATGTTTTACAAAGTAAAAATGCTATTTATCCATATAAAAAAGTTGAAATCAAGACATTCACCATTCACCCTGGCAATCATTCTCTACTGTTAGATAATGTTATAATTGGACAACTTCCAAATTTCTTAATATTTGGTATGGTAACTAATAAAGCATATACTGGTGATCGTTCGGAAAATCCGTATAACTTTCGCCAATTCAATTTACAAAGATTTAATTTAGTTGTAAATGGAGTACAAGTACCAGCACAGCCGATTAAATTTGATTATAAACATGGACGTATAAGTACAAGGGGATATCAAACCTTATTTAAAGGTACTGGCATACATTACTTTGATAAGGGACATCACATAACTAAAGAATTATTTGATAACGGATATTTCTTACTTGCATTTGATTTAACACCAGATCATAACAATAACTCACTCTGTGGAAACTTAATAAATCAAGGTACAATACGAATTGAAGGTCGTTTCAGTGAAGCACTTTCTGAAGCAATTACGTGTTTAGCATATTGTGAGTTTGATAGTGTTTTGGAAATTGATGAAAATCGTACTGTATTACAATCATTATGAATACAAGTAATATAGAAAATAGTAACTAAGAAAAATTTTAAAGGAGTTTTTGCATCAAATCAGCTACCTAGAAATCGAATAAAAAAGCCAGCATTTTATATTGTGAATATGGATTCATCATTTAAACCAGGATCACATTGGATTGTAATATATTTTCCTCAAAATGGGCCGGCTAAATATTTTTGTTCTGCAGGGAGTTCACCTATTAAACCATTTATAAATTTTATTCAAACCAATGCATCCACATTTATTAAAAGCAATTTCCGATTACAAAGTGAAATTTCAATGTTATGCGGTGTTTATTGCTGTATATTTATACATTTAAGAAGTAAAAATATTTCTTTTAATAAGTTCTTTAATTATTTTGATATATATAATTTATATATTAATGATATTTTAGCTGTACATTATTTTAAAAGTATTTTTAAGTTTCCTATAATAAAAAATAAATAAAACAATTTAATGAAATAATGAATAAATTTGTCTTTTTATTTCTATTATTTAAAATTTTTACAAATTCATTGAATATAGTATAACAAAAACATTATTAATAATAAACAATTATTTTGTATATTTTATTCTATAATAAATTTTGATTAGCTTATTAATGTCTTTGCATTCCTTGTCATAATAATAACAACCACATGTAT
This sequence comes from Dryomyza anilis, assembly GCA_951804985.1. NCBI lineage: Eukaryota > Metazoa > Arthropoda > Insecta > Diptera > Dryomyzidae > Dryomyza > Dryomyza anilis. Next base: position 22,634,158 of record OX638136.1, on the reverse strand, counting down.
CTGGTCCCTCCGTTAAGTCATCTGTGGCCCATGGACAGCTCTTATAATGTACTCCGTGAATAGTTAATATTTTTTCCATATACTGGTAATGCTTACAATAAGGGATAAACTTAATAAACTGTTTTTTATGATCGTCAAATAAAATATTATTAAATCCTTTTAAAAACTTTTTTACTTTTATAACTTCCATAATAGTATTTTTTTCCTATCAAATTGTAATGTAGACGATAAATAACTTTAATTCAAATTTCGATCCATCTATATATAATGGATATCTCTTTAAAATGAGTTAAAAGATAATTCCATTAGTATAAATATACTCAATTAAAATTTTAAAGAGAGAGTATATAAAATTTGACTCAAGAAAAAACTAAATAAAATTAAACATGTTTTAACATGTTCAATCATTAAAACTTATAGTATGTTGTTTAAAAATTGATCCCAATGGAGCATTATTGCTCCATGCAAATTTAAAAAAAAATGATCCCAATGGAGTCTTATGGCCCATTCATATAAGCAAATAGTCTTATGGCCCATTCATTCATATAAGCAAATTAAACGAATTAAATGACCATGACTTTGTAAAATAAAAATATACTACAATATCCATTATAGTAAAATTCACCTTGAATTAAATATGTGTCAATGCATTAATGCAGAAGTGCATTTACCTGTTTACAACAAAAAAATTACCCACCAAAAAATATATGTCTAATAACAACATTCATTCATATTGCCATGTTTTAAATTACAATCTTCGTTCCTCAACAAAGTTTTAAATTGAACCCTTTGTTCCTCAACTCTCTTGATGATCATGCAAAATAAATCATCAAGCATAAAACTGAAATTTTAAATGCTTCTATAACATATACAACAACAAAATTATTACGTACATATATCTACGTTTATAAATATTGCCATTAAAAATGCTTACTCCGAAATAATTATCCCAACAACAATATGAGTTGCAAATTTACTCTTTACGGCTGCATGCCTTCATAACATACATATATATATGTATGTATCAACATTAATAACATATGTTAAAATGTCATCCCAATTACTCCATGCCATTATAATGTATATAGTATACATATAATACACCTGAAATTATACTAACAACTACTCTGTTACAAAATGATCCCCATTGAAAACAATAACAACACCTCTGTTAAAAAATTATCCGAACTGAAATACACTAACAACTACTCTGTTAAAAAATGATCCCTATTGAAAACAATAACAACATATCTGTTAAAAAATGCTCCTCATGGGGCCTTATGGCTCCATGGAGCCCCTTTGAGCCAGAACCGGAGCAAACATACTACTTATGTATACTGTAAAAAAAAAAAAAATTAACATACAATGTTTTTTTTTATATAATGTTTTGTTAATTTTAAAATCATAACAGCAATCCGTGCTGTCTTCTCGCGCTTTAAAATTAAATCAAATCATTTTATTTGTTATACACTGGAGGGTCCGTAGTATGGAATCTCAGTGTTATTTCGAATTATTTATTTGGAAATGTTAATTTTCCTTTTTAAATTAAAAGAAAGTTTTTTAAATCTTTATTTTTCAATTGTTATACAATGGAGGGTCCGTATTCTAATGTTATATCTTTTTAAAAAAAAAAAATTCAAACACTTACCATTTTATTTTAGGGTCCTTCCTTCTTCCTATCTCTCGGTCCTTGAGTCTCGGTCTAATTTTATATCTTTTTAAAAAAAAAAATTCAAACACTTACAATTTTATTTTAGGGTCCTTCCTTCTTCCTATCTCTCGGTCCTTGAGAGGTTTGTACCGACGTACCGGATGCGCCAAATGTTGTAAATCTTAGAGTTGTAAGGTTAGAGTTGATTACATTTATTTATTCTACAAATTGATTAATCAAAAGACACTTTTTTATTTTTAGAGTTTAAAAGACACTTTTATTAAATTTACCATTGAAAAGACACTTTTACTTTCACTCACTTTTGGTGTACCTGAATTTTGAGGAAAGTCCGATTTGCAGTTTTTGGCTGACACCAATTGCGAAATATCAGAATTGTTGGCAAACGCTGCTCTGCTTATTTTAACATCATGGAATGATAAATTCTATTGCAAGAGGTGTGGTCTAAGTAAAGCTTTAGCGCTTTGCCGAATTATCGCAAGCTTTTGTTAACTGTGGAAGCTAACTTGAAAGAGGTGTGTTCTACGCAAAGCTTAACGCTTTGCCAAATTATTATCATTGTTGCCAACGTGAAGCGTTGGGACAATGCTATGAACATGTTGCTGTACAACATGATATAAAAACATGATGCGCTCAACATATGTAAAGCCAAAACTGAATGAATAGTGAAGAACCATAAAGAAAAGAAAAATGTATGCGCTAATTCACAACACTTTGTACACACCGCCCGTCGCTACTACCGATTGAATTATATAGTGATGTCTCTGGACGTGATCTCTGTGACGCCTCGTGTGTTACGGTTGTTTCGCAAAAGTTGACAGAACGTGATTATTTAGAGGAATTAAATTCGTAACAAGGTTTCCATACGTGAACCTGCGGAAGGAAAATTATTGTGTTTCCTATCTGAAAGTATAAATAATTTATTACAACAATATTTTTTTTTATATATCGTCGTTGTAGAACGAAAAGTCACAAATACATTTTCAAAATGCCAAATATTAATTTTCAAAAATCTTTATATATCTTTCAATTGTTAATCGATAATCTCAATTTTTTTACCACATGATAAGAAAATAAAAACCTATCAATTGTTATTTAAAACTTTAAAAATGCATCAATTACTTTTTATAATATTAATCAACAAACTCGAAATTTAAGTTTGTCATAAAAATGTATTTGGTGACTTTTAGTTCTACAACGACGATATATTTATTTTATATATAATAAAAATGTATCGTACATAATTTTTGTGTTCATACTTTGAAAAAAATATATAAAATAATATTAATAATAATTAAAATTACTTTTTATGATATGGTAATAGTTTTTCGATCGACTCTTATGAATTAAGCGTCGCTTAGCTAAGCGTATATAAGTTATTTTTTGTATGGAAAACATTTTTAAGCGCTCATAGTGATGCCAAAAAAACACGGCTAATATCGATTATGGAATCAAAAGTGTTTTCAATGTTTGTTATAAAGAAATTAACTAATTAAAAAAAATATATATATAAAATATGAAAACATTTTATTATAAATATTTGATTATGGACTATATTTATTTAATATAAATGTGAATCAATATTAATGGGTATAATAATAATATTCAAAAGTATGATGTTGTGTAATATTAATAAAAGAATTTACTCTTAGGTTTTAGAAAATATTGTTACGAAAATTCAGTCTACGGAAAACTGTTCTACGAGTTCGTATCGCTGGATTGTGTGCAAAATAAAAACGCACTTATAATTGGTTTTAACTAGTATTATTACAACTAGTATTAATTAAATTTATTTATTTAAATAACAACTTAAGGAATAATCACTTATATCAACTGCTGAATTACTACAATTTATCTTTACAATGTTCACGTACTAGTTCACTATTAAATCACAACTAAAGTGCTGTACCTCTGATGCGGCTCCTGACAAGCTTCGACTTGTTTCGAGAACCTTCTACTCGTTTCATGAATGACGCATGCTATTGGCATCATTCGCACTCACGATCTTGCTCACACACTGCCTCAGTGCGTTGAATGATCTTCCGTCTCTTTCTAACATATGATTAGTGCGCTGAATTGTCTTGCGTCTCATTTATTATTGTTGAATGCTTGCACAGTGGTGCAAATTACATCTTTTCGTAACACTGCCCTCCACCTAAATCTGTTCGACCAGAACAGATGTTAATCCTCTCTCTCTGTACGGCGCCAACCTTTCTAAATGTACTACTTTCATTTTTCGTCTAACGCCCGCAGTATTCTGAATTCGATACACTACATCATTAATTCTTTTAGTTATCCTATATGGTCCTACCCAGTGTGTTTGTAGCTTAGGGGATAAGCCTTTCTTTCTTTGTGGGTTATAGAGCAAGCTCTCCTTCCGTAAATCCCTCTGAATTTGTGCGCAATTGTGTACGCTGTCTTACAAATTGATGCACTTCGTTCATTTCTTCACCGTTTCTGGAAACATAATTGTGTACAGGAATTCCAGCTGAAGGACTCGCACCAAACTTTAAATCCGCAGGTAATCTTAAGTCTATTCCAAAAACAATTTTAGATGGTGAAGCTTCTGTGGTATCACGAACCGCCGTTTGATAAGCCATGAGGAATAGTGGTATGTATGTATCCCAATCTTTTTCATTTTTGTCAACCAATTTTCTGAGATATTCCTCCAAAGTCCGATTGAATCTCTTCACCATGCCGTCTGATTGTGGGTGCAAAGGCGTTGTTCGTGTTTTGTGTATGTTGAGGACTTTGCATACTTCTTTAAATACAGCAGACTCAAAATTTCTTCCTTGATCTGAATGCAATTCTAACGGTACTCCAAAACGGCTTATCGAGTTGTTAACTAATGCCTCCGCAACTGTTGTGGCTTCTTGATTTGGCATGGGATACACTTCGGGCCTCTGGCTGAAGTAGCCGATGACGACAAGGCCTTACTTATTACCCGCATCACTGATTGGAAACGGCCCGGCGACATCCATGGCAATACGCTCGAATGGTGCTCCCACGTTGTACTGATGCATCCTGCCGCGACTTCTGCCTGTTGGTCCTTTTGCTGGTACACATTGCGGGCAACTCCGAATCCAATCGGCGACTGACTCTTAGCATCCATTCCAATAAAAACGTTTCTTTAACTTCTAGACCGTTTTATTAATGCCCAAATGACCACTACTAGATCCACCATGGTATTCCGCTAATATTTCTTTTATTATTGACTTGGGAACAACAATCAAACTTCGAGCGGAAGTGCTACCTTCATTTTCCAATACACGATATAAGCAACCATCTTGTAGCTTTAAGCTCTGCCGCTGTGCCCAGTAAGCTTTAGTTATTGAACTGTCGGCCGCTATATCTTCCCACGATGGGTTTCTTTGCTGTTCCTTGAACATCATAATTTTTGTGAGGTTGGGATCACTCTTTTGATCAATTTGAATTTATTCCGGAGTCCATTTTTCATCGGGGAAAACATTTAGCAAACGAATATCAATTATGCTTTCTTTTCCCTCCACTCTTGAACAATGTCTGCATTTTAGTTTACATGGACGTCGTGACAGAGCATCTCCATTTCCATAATTTCCTCCTTTACGATGTTCGATTGAGAAATCGTAGCTCTGTAATCGTTCTATCCAACGCGCAATTTGGCCTTCCGGATCTTTAAACTGAAGTTACCATCGTAGTGCTGCGTGATCGGTTCTCAAGTGAAACTGTTGTCCGTACAGATACTTATGGAAATTTTTCACACTTTTAATTACAGCAAGAAGCTCCCTCCTGGTGACACAGTTGTTTCGATCGGGCTTGGACAATGTTTTACTGTAGTATGCGATCACTTTTTCTTGCCCATTGATCCCTTGAGAGAGAACTCCGCCTATTCCGTATCCACTTGCATCCATATCAAGTATAAATTTTTCACCTGGAATTGGATACGCAAGAATTGGTGCCGAGCACAGTAGATCTTTTAATTTCAAAAATGCCCTTTCTTGATCATCGCTCCATTGAAGTGCGCGGTTCTTTCTTGTCACCTCAAGAAGACTGCTAGCAACATTGGCAAAACCTGGAACAAACCGTCTGTAGTATGTGCATAGCCCCAAGAAACTTCGTAGGTCATGTAGATTTTGCGGTCTGGGCCACTCCTTGACTGCAACTATTTTTTCCTTATCGGTATGCATTCTTTCCGTGGTAACTCGATGACCCAGATACTTGACTTCCTTCTTGAAAAGTGAGCATTTCTTTGGGCTAAGTTGTAGACCCGCATTTTTCAATCGAAGGAATACTTCCTCTAGATTTCTTAGATGTTCGTTGAAATCCTTGCCCATAACAATGATGTCATCAAGGTATACTAGGCATGTTTTCCAGTGTAAACCTTTTAATATGTGCTCCATTAACCGCTCGAATGTTGCTGGGGCATTGCATAGTCCAAACGGCATTACCAAAAATTGCCATAGTCCATCTCCAGTACTGAATGCGGTCTTCTCTCGATCTTTTTTTATCGATTTCTACTTGCCAGTAACCGCTTTGCAAGTCCAACGTTGAAAACCACTTAGCATTAGATAGTGTATACAAGGTGTCATCGATTCTGGGCAGTGGATAACTATCTTTATTGGTGATATCATTAAGTTTTCGGTAATCAACGCAGAACCGAGTACTAATCATTCTTTTTTACCAATACTACTGGTGAACTCCACGGACTCTCAGATGGTTCCACCACTCCATTTGTGTGCATTTCTTCAACCAAATGTGATTCTTCGTTTCTTTTCGCAAATGGTACCCTTCTTGGTGCTTGACGAATTGGGTTAGAATCACCAGTGTCTATTCGATGTTTTACAATGGCATTTCTCCCGTCCTTTTGGCCCTTTTCAGCAAATATACACCGAAATTTGTCAATTAGCTTTTGCACTTGACTTTTTTCTTTGGCAGCCAATTCCTTCGTCCACTCATTTATAAACTTGTGAGTAGATTGTTTGTTTACTTGCGGTGTGACATAGTCCTTTGATGTATTTGACTCGCAATTTATAATCCCTGACGCCTCTTGACACTGGCCTACCACTGTTCCCTTTTTGATTAATTTTGACGAGTTTTCCAAATTGAGAACTCGAATAGGTACAATTCTGTCTTTCTCCGCCTCAACAAGTGTTCTTCCTACCACTATGTTACTTTTATACAGCTCTTGGATTGCTTCAATAACCCACAACTTGCTTATCCCACAATCTCCATTTAATTTCGTCCAAACAATTTCTTCTGAATTAGGTGGTATTTTTCTATTTTTATAAGCAATAACTTGTTTCATTTTCGGGCTCTGGTCACAATCAATATTTAGTTGGATCTCCGTGTTGGCATAATTCAAAATTTTTCTTTTTAAATCAAGTGTGAAACCGTTCTTTATTTAAGTCCATGCCAAGTATTATTTCGTCTACTATTTCTGCCACAATAAAATCATGCTTAACTGTCGTAGTACCAATCGTGATTTTCTTGGTAATCTTTCCTCTGATAGGGGCTTCTTGACCTGTAGCTGTTTGTAATCTTATTCCTACAAGCGGCTCTACTTTATCCTCAACAAGGTTACTTCTTATTATCGAGTGTGAAGCTCCCGTATCCAATGTTACCATATATGCTCTACAATCAATGACTCCTTCGACAGTTAAGCTATTTGGCTTTGGAACAATTTATGAAATGGAGATTCTGGGGCAATCGGTTATTGGAGTCAGATCGTGCCCCGCAGAACTGACTCGTTTTAGTTTAAAGAGCATTTACCTTTAAATTGGGTGTCTCGGTTGGCAGCAGTGTAATCTGATTTAGCTCCACTTTTTAACGGTTGGCAAGTAGTAGGTCTTCATTCTGCACATCTAGTTTACGGACCTTTGGCGCTGGGCGGCACAACGTAGTTGCTGTCTCCTGTGTTAGCGCTGTGGTTACAGTTTCCGTAAATGTCACTTTCGGCATTGTCACTGTGGCACGTCTTGTTTCCGGATCACGTATGCCGTAATCCGGCTTCGATCTTGCACTTTTCTATGAAATCACTCGTTGAATCTGCATACGACAAATTCGCAAGCCTCTCAACGTCCGCTGCATTCGCCTGCAATGTTTCATCATTTCTTTGTATTCGGCACTTTAGTTCCATTCTGTAGATTTGCTTCATATGATCACTGCCGTATTTCCGTTGCAGTGCAGACATAACCACGAAATAACTGTTTCGATCACTTTCTGGAACAGTCTGCAATATTTCGGCTGCGCCTCCTTTAAGCGCCACGATAAGTGCGGCTACGCTGTCCGCATTATTCCATCGATTACTTACAGCCGTGGTCTCGAATTGCAGCTTGAAAATGTTGAACGCTGTGGTTCCATCGTATATCGGCGACTTTAACCTTGTACCACTGACAACATGTGGTGAGAGTCCATTTATTTGCAACACTTCGAAATCTTTTTGGATTTTCTGGAGCTTCTGGTCGATACCATTAATTTTATCATCAACGCTAACTTCCATATCCCTTACATGCTCCTGAAGATCTTTTACTTTGCTATGAAGTGTATTAGAAACTTCCAGAAGCTGTTTCGAATGTTCCTGCATTTGTTGCTCCATTTTTACTTGATGTTGGTTAGAATATTCCAGAAGTTCTGTTTTAAGTTGAATGGAATTTTCTTGAAGCTTCTGTTCCATTTTGTTTGCATTTTCTTGAAGCTGTTTGGAATTTTCTTGAGCCATTATCTGAAACTTTTGCTGCATAGCTTCGATCAACTGGCTCATATCAAAAACTTGGGTCTGTACTTTCTCCTCTGTCTCCAGATTTTTCGATGACGATGCTGCAGTTTCAATTTCAAATTCGTACTCCGCGCGAAGAATGCCTTGGGCCTCCAATTCTTCCATTAGGCGCTTCTGAAGCTCTTCTTTCGTACCAGCAGTTACAAGATTACGAATCTTTAGCTGCTCGACTTTAAGTTGATCGAATTTAACCATTTTGTATCACAATCCCTCTTCTGACACCAATGTTACGAAAATTCAGTCTACGGAAAACTGTTCTACGATTTCGTATCTCTGGATTGTGTACAAAATAAAAACGCACTTATAATTGGTTTTTTATTAATGTATTAATTAAATTTATTTATTTAAATAACAACTTAAAGAAAAATCACTTATATCAGCTGCTGAATTACTACAATTTATCTTTACCATGTTCACTCACGAGACGCACGAGATGCACTAGTTCACTATTAAATCACAGCTGAAGTGCTGTACCTCTGATGCGGCTCCCTTATATACTGCATGCATCAGTTCGACACGTTTCGACAAGCTTCGACTTGTTTCGAGAACCTTCTACTTTCGTGAATGACGCATGCTATTGGCATATCATTCGCACTCATGTGTTTTAATGCGATGATCTTCCACCTCTTTCTCACTGCCTCAGTGCACTGAATGATCTTTCGTCTCTTTCTAACACATGCTTAGTGCGCTTAATTGTCTTGATTCTCATTAATTATTGTTTACTTAATGTAGTATCGCAATATGCGGTACAAAAAATGTACTTGCGGTAGAAAATTTTATTGTACCGCACATTAAATTTGTACCACAATTGTGGTTTTAAAGTGGTTTTAAAAACCCATAATTGATTTTATGTGGGAAACTTATGAAAGTCTGGTTCCCACATAAAAAACATTTTGATTTCAACGTTTTACTCGATAAAAGTGCTTGATTTAAATGAAAAATATGTTTTTTTGGATTTTTTTTTTTATAAATAATTATAAAATATTTGCAGATTCTTCATATTATGTATGACTGTGTATTGTTTTATATTTTGACATGCACAGCATTATAAAAATTAATGAAATTTTTAAAAGATTCCATTTAATAAACAAACATTTTGTGATATGCAAACAAAAAGTAAATGTAATGAAATATTTTAATAAGAAATTATCAATATATTTTTAAAGTACTCAATTTTATACGGATGTAGCTAATTCCGATAAAATAAGAAATATATAATATTTTAAATATCTCAAAGATTAAACCATGCATGTCTAAGATATTTCAAATGTCTGCCCTACTAAATTTTGATGGTAATATCTAGCACTACCATGGTTGCAACGGGTAACGGAGAATCAGGGTTCGATTCCGCACAGGGAGCCTGAGAAAAGGCTACCTCTCAGCTCAGGAAGGTAGTGACTCAACACGGGAAAACTTACCAGGTCGAACATAACTGTGTAAGACAGATTGATAGCTCTTCCTCGAATCTATGGGTGTTTGTGCATGGCCATTCTTAGTTCGTGTAGCGAATTGTCTGATTCATACCGATAACGAACGAGACTCAAATATATTAAATAGATGCTTTCAGGATTATGGTGTTGAAGCTTATATAGCCTTTATTTACAAATTCAGTAAAATGTTGGAGTGTGTAAATGTGTTTATGTAAATGGATCCGTACCTGTTGGTTTGTCCCATTATAAGGCCACTAGCTTCTAGCAATAATGAGGTCTGTGATGCTAAGACTCCCTAGGCTGCACGCGCGCTTCAACGAAAGTATCAACATGTATTTCCTGGACCGAGAGGTCCGGATAAACCGCTGAACCACTTTCATACTTGGGATTGTAAACTGAAACTGTTCACATGAATTTGGAATTCCTCATTAATTCGCATTGATTACGTCCCTGTCCTTTGTACACACCGCCCGTGGCTACTACCGATTGAATTATATAGTGATGTCTCTGAACGTGATCACTGTGACGCCTTGTGTGTTACGGTTGTTTCGCAAAAGTTGACAGAACTTGATTATTTAGAGGAAGTAAAAGTCGTAACAAGGTTTCCGTACGTGAACCTGGGGAAGGAAAATTATTGTGTGTCCTATCCGAAAGTTATAAAATATTTATTACAACAAATACATTTTCAAAATGCCAAATGTTCATTTACAAAAATCTTCATATATCGGTCAATTGTTAATCGATGATCTCAATTTTAACCTGTCAAACTCAAAATTTAAGTTTGTCATAAAAATGTATTTGGCGACTTTTAGTTCTACAACGGCGATATATTTATTATATATATATAACACAAATTTATCGTACATAACTTTTGTGTTCATACTTTGAAAAAAATATATAAAATAATATTAATAATAATTAAAATTACTTTTTATGATATGGTAATAGTTTTTCGATCGACTCTTATGAATTAAGCGTCGCTTAGCTAAGCGTATATAAGTTATTTTTTGTATGAAAAATATTTTTAAGCGCTGATAGCGATGCCAAAAAAATACGGCTAATATCGATTATTAAAAAAATAATAATAATAAAAAACTCTATTCACAAATAAAATGTAATATATATAATACATTTGAGAAGAATTTTACTTTGTAACAATACTGAATAAAAAGAAATAAAAATATATTTATATATTTAGTTATTTGCTTTTACGGGCTCAAGGTCCAATTAAAAATACTCTTTATAGTATTTTAATTTTTATTTTGACCAATATTTCGGCATTCGTCGAAAGAAATCTTCAGGGACTATGTCAAAGATGTTATCATATTAATCAACTTATTCTATATTTTACACAACAGATTTATGAACTTACACGCACGCCGCACAGTGGTACAGGTGCGAAAAACCCGATTTTAAAAAAGTAGGTTTTTTAAATTTTGAAATATGCAGTCATAAAGTCAATTAATTGAATCATCTTTTACAAAAATTATGTGCAATTTGGATAATGTTCTCATATGTTCTGCAACTTCTAAACTGTACTGATTCTGAAATTGTAAAACACAAGTAAAATAAATACTCCAATTAAAATAGTATACTATTAAAGTTAAAAAAAAACTTCAATGTCCTTCAAGCTCAAACCTATACCTAAATGTAGCCTAAGCTAAAATATTCGTATTATTTGTGTGCAACTATTTGCAATATTTTGAGATATTTCAGAAGCAGTATCAGTCTACGAGAGCCAAATTTTTTTTTTAATAAATTTTATATGAAACATATATTATTAGGTATATATTTTTACTGGAGTTTATGTTGTTTGAAGACCCTTCTTAGTTTTTTATGGGAAACATTTTTGGTGAACACTATATGACTCCTTTTTAATGAAGGACAAAATTCAGGAAAAATATATATTATGTTGGGCATCACTGCTATTACTTTTTTTAATTCGTATTATTAATATATAAATGGTGTTATATGCAACTATATTACATAGTTTCATCAATTTTATAAATTTTAATAAGTTAATTTGTTTTCCAAATATTTGGGAACCACTGGATTAATTTTAATCACGTGTATTTGTTACGGGGACTATGGGGGCGATTATCACAGGGCAACGTGTCTGAGTGCTTCAACATGGCGAAGCCAGCGAAATCCCTGTCGGTGTGGTCTCAAGTCAACTCACTTCTCACCAGCTTGGCAAATTGTCAAATGGTGACACCTCCACTTCGGTGGAAGTCCTCCTCGTGGAAGTCCCTGGAAACGGCGCTCTACACCACCCGGTGTAGAAGTCGGCTAAAATGAGTGGCGAGCATCTCCCTCAGAGTGAGGGTTCGTGCGTTGGGTTTGGGTCCCACCACGGAAAAAACCTATGCGCCTAATGAAAACTGAAAAGAAGCCTCGGATAACGACCGATTACAACGATGGCGACCCACGCAAACGTTTTAAGGACCACGATTTACGGATATGCACCTGGAATGTCCGGACCCTTTCTAGGGAAGGTGCCTCTATCCAGCTGACAGATGTCCTCGAAAAATATAAAGCTGACATCACCGCTATCCAGGAAATGCGATGGACGGGACAGGGCTGTTCGAACCAAGCGTCCTGTGATATCTGCTACAGCTGCCATGCGGAGAGACACGAATTTGGATGTGGATTTGTGGTCGGCAAGAGACTCCGCCACCTTGTCTCTAGGTTCACGCCCGTGGACGAAAGGCTGGCAACAATCCGCATCAAGGCTAAATATTTCCATATCAGCCTAATCTGTGCACACGCTCCGATGAACGAGAAAGATGACGAGTCAAAAGAGCGCTTCTACGAGCGCCTAGACAACGCATACGAGCGCTGCCCCCGCCACGATATCAAAATCGTGTTAGGCGATTTTAACGCCAAGGTTGGCAGAGAAGCCATCTATTGTCCCACAATCGGAAAATTTAGCCTCCATGCCAACACTTCCGATAACGGAACGAGGCTAATCGACTTCGCCGCAGCACGAAACATGGTAGTTAGTAGCACTAGATTCGAACATTTCGATATCCACAAGGCCACATGGTTTTTTTTTTACAAATTAACCAACGCTCAGGGGATGCCCCCTATTCATGCAATGCACAGTGTTGATCGTAAGAAGGGATGATAGGTTAAATGGAGGGGGGAAAGATGGAGTAGTGTCGGTGAATGTTTGTTTTGAACTTGCCAATATCTAAAATGTCGGGAAAAACAGACGCTGGGAGATTTTTCCACAAAAGTATCGTGCGACTGAAGAACGAATTCTCTCGGTAATGCGTGGTTCTATTGAGAGCCGAGTGAACTATGAAGGGTTCGATGCCCGAGTAGAACGAGAGGACACACGACTTGGTGAAATCAGGCCATGTATTTCCCTCGAACACTTACCATTGTAATACCTATAGAACAGGCTTACACACCCTACGATCCTTCGGTGCTCAAGAGAACCAATAGAGGATGAAATATTTTCATCCCCTATTAAATATATTGCACGTTGTTGGATTCGATCCAGGAACTCCAAACAAGATTTTGAAGCCCCTGCCCATATGCGCGAATTGTATTCCATCTTAGGCCGAATATAGGTGGTGTAGACAGAGCGCAAGTCAGCAGGAGAGAAGTATGTCTTACACCGTTTTAAAAAACCGAGGCACTTGGCCGCCTCTTTCGACACGTCAAATATGTGATCATTACAACGGAGATCACATTGAATTGATATGCCCAGAACGTCAAGAGCAGCTGACTCTGCAATATCCACAGCACCCATATTAAGGGGAGGAAGGGTTGAATCCATTCTTTTGTGAGATAAAAGACAACATTGGGTCTTGCGAGCATTAAAATCAACTCTATTTGCAAGACCATACTCGGAGATTGTTTTAAGGTCATTGATGAGTGTGTCATTCATAGTGCGTCTTTTACTCTCAATCTCCAAAGAGGTTGGGCGCTTTTTGAACGAGTATGAATGACAAATGTTGCTATCATCTGCAAAGGAATGAATTGGGTTCTGGGTCAATGCCAGAAGGTCATTGATAAATACCAGAAATAGGGACGGGGATAGGACGGAACCCTGCGGAACTCCAGAATTGATGAAATGTTGTTCCGAAAGAACACCATCCATCGCAACTCGTATTGAACGACCCTGGAGAAAACTCGATATCCATCGAGTAAAAGATTCACCGACACCATATGCAATTAGTTTTGAAACGAGGGCTTTATGCCACACTCGATCAAAAGCCTTGGATCAAAAGCCTTGCTCTCCCCGAAAAGGTGAACACACTTTTCGGAGAGGACCTCCATCAAGTCACCTGTGGATCTGGTCCTACGGAAACCGTATTGTCGGTCACTGAGCAATTTGTTGTGCTCAAGATAGTTCACACAGTGGAAGTTAATTACGCTCTCCATTACCTTGGAGAGTGCAGAGCATATTGCAATGGGTCGGTAATTGGCAGGGTTCGTGGCCTCGCCCTTTTTCGGAACTGGCTGGACATTGGAAACCTTCCAACAAGATGGAAAAACTCCTGTCATGTAGGAGATGTTGAAAAGGTTACGCAACGGACAAGCCAGCGTTGATGCGCACTTCTTATGCCATCTGGCCCATCAGGCTTTGTTAATGTTGAGGTTTGCTAAAACCTTTTTAACTGCCCGAGTTCGAAAATGTATCTCCGGCATTGCAGAAGAAACAAAATCGACGACAGGCAGTGGTTGATTACTATCTGGGAGTGTTGAATTATTTTCAAATAATTCTGCCAAGAGATTACCTCTATCAACCGGGTCAGTGAAGGTCTGGCCATTCATACTAAGAGTTTGAGTAGACGATGTCGTCTGATTCTTCACCCTTTTTACAAATGACCAGACATTTTTACTACCCCTGTGATAGTATAGGACCTTTTTGCGCGCGTTTTGTTCGTGAAGAAACTTTTCGCGCGAGATCACGGCATTAATAGTTAGTAGTATGGTAGTTAGTAGCACTAGATTCGAACATTTCGATACACAAGGCCACATGGTTGTCGCCCGATCAAAAAACTCGAAATCAAATTGATCACGTTGTGATTGACGGAAAGCACGCTTGGAGCGTGATGGACGTACGCACTATCCGAGGTGCCAATATGGACTCGGATCATTACCTTGTAGCAGCCAAGGTCCGCACACGCTTAAGCGCTGCGAAGAACGTACGGAACCAAACTCAGAGAAAGCTAGACGTCGGAAAGCTGTAACCACAACAGACAACGCAAGCCTTTTCCACTCG
The DNA here is from genome assembly GCA_951804985.1 of Dryomyza anilis. Lineage (NCBI taxonomy): Eukaryota > Metazoa > Arthropoda > Insecta > Diptera > Dryomyzidae > Dryomyza > Dryomyza anilis. The sequence goes on along the minus strand of OX638136.1, from coordinate 22,619,066 downwards.
ACTCTCACACCTGCTTAGACAAAGCACTCCTCTCTCGATGATATAAGCGCGCAGTGGAATCATATCTACTGCTGCTGCCGAAGAGGTGCTTGGAAACAAACGCCCCCTGAGGAATCAGTGGTATGACCAAGAGTGTCGCGCGGCCAGTGCAGAGAAAGACGCTGCGTACAAATCCACCATGCAGTCAGTAGCTACGCGAGCTGCGAAGGAGCGATACAAAGAGAAGAGGAGGGAAGAGAGACGTCTTTTCAGGCGTAAAAAAAGCGAGGCAAAAGGACGTGAGTGTGAGGAGATTCAGATGCATGGGGACAGGAATGAGGCTCGAAAATTCTTCGAGAAAATAAGACGCCTAGCCGGAGGTTCAAAATCCGGAGCCTCTTCTTGTAAAGATGAGAACGGAAATCTAGTGACAGATATCCAGAGCACACTGAAAATATGGAGGGATCACTTCTCTAAACTGCTGACCGGTGAAGATGACCGCAATTCCACCGATAGAGAAGTAAACCCGGCAACCCCAGTACTTGATGACGACGTTGAGATTCCGCCACCCATCCATGACGAGGTCAGAACATCCATTACTCGGCTGAAAAACAACAAAGCCGCAGGTGCTGATGGCCTGCCTGCTGAATTGTTTAAGACCGGAGGCGAAGAGCTAATAGAGAGCATGCACGAGCTCGTAAGCAGAATATGGTCGGATGAAAGCATGCCAAGTGACTGGAACCTCAGTGTACTCTGCCCAATCCTTAAGAATAGGGATCCCACTATCTGCGCCAACTACCGTGGGATCAGCCTACTCAATATCGCATACGAGGTTCTATCGAGCGTATTATGTGAAGGACTGAAGCCCATCGTCAACAGACTGATTGGACCTTATCAGTGCGGCTTCAGACCTGGAAAGTCCACCATAGACCAGATTTTCACATTGCGCCTAATTCAGGAAAAGAACCTAGAAAAACAGATTGACACCTACACCCTATTAGTCGACTATAAAGCCGCCTTCGACACTCCGATAAGGGAACGATTATACGCCGCAATGTCTGAGTTCGGTATACCTGCGAAACTTATAAGGCTTTGCAGGATGACCCTGAGCAACACACGTTGCTCAGTGAGAATAGGAAAAGACCTCTCCAAGCCATTTCATACCGAACGAGGTTTCAGACAGGGTGACTCCCTATCGTGCGACTTTTTTAACTTATTGATGGAGAAAATAGTTCGAGCTGCCGAACTCCGTCAAAGCGATTTCATGCCGCTCGCATATGCCGACGATATTGATATCATTGGCAGGATCACACGAGCAGACAGCGCAGCATTCTCCAGACTGAAGAAAGAATCGCGTCGAATGGGTCTAGCGGTGAACGAGGACAAGACGAAGTTCCTTCTGTCAACAAGCAAAGAAGAGTCCGTGCGTCTTGGACAAAAAGCTGATTTTGACACCCACAAGTTCGACATTGTGAAGGACTTCGTCTATCTGGGATCCAGCGTAAACAGCAACAACGACGTCAGCCTGGAGATCAAACGGAGAATAACTCTTGCCAACAGGTGCTACTTTGGGTTCAGTAGGCAATTGAGAAGCAGATCCCTCTCTCGCCGGACAAAAATAACGCTCTACAAGTCACTCATCATGGCCGTCCTACTTTATGGTGCAGAAACATGGACGCTGGCCTCCACCGACGAGACAGTACTGGGAGCGTTCGAGAGAAAGATTCTCCGTAAAATCTTTGGCCCTATCTGCTTTGCTAACGAGTATCGAATCAGGATGAACCACGAGCTGTATGAGTTATTCGACGACATTGACATAGTCAAGCGCATCAAGATCCAGTGGCTTCGCTGGCTAGGTCATGTCGAACGAATGGATGAAAACACTCCATCCAGGAAGGTGCTTGAATCGAAACTCGAAGGTGGACAGCGTAGAAGAGGGCGTCCAAATCTGCGTTGGAAAGACCAAGTTGAGAACAACCTGGCAACGCTTGGTATTTCTAACTGGCGTCAGCGCGCGCAAAGCAGATCCGACTGGCGCGGATTCATCACAGCGGCCAAAACAGACCCACGGTTGTAAGGGCAATTTAAGTAAGAGTAGTATTTGTTACCAGAACTTGATTATTTAGAGGAAGTAAAAGTCGTAACAAGGTTTCCGTACGTGAACCTGCGGAAGGAAAATTATTGTGTTTCCTCTCCGAAAGTAATAAATAATTTATTACAACAATATTTTTTTATATATCGTCGTTGTAGAACGATAAGTTACAAATACATTTTCAAAATGCCAAATATTCATTATCAAAAATCTTTATATATCTGTCAATTGTTAATCGATGATCTCAATTTTTTTACCACATGATAAGAAAATTTAAACCTATCAATTGATATTTAAACTTTAAAAATGCATCAATTACTTTTTATAATACTAATCAACAAACTCGAAATTTAAGTTTGTCATAAAAATGTATTTGGCGACTTTTAGTTCTACAACGACGATATATTTATTATATATATATATATATATATATATATATATATATATATATATATATATATATAATTATATATATTTATATCTATCTATATATATATATATATATATATATATATATATATATATATATATATATATATATATATATATATATATATATATATATATATATATATAATTCAAATGTATCGTATATAATTTATGTGTTCATATTTTGAAAAAAATATATATAATAATATTAATAATAATTAAAATTACTTTTTATGATATGGTAATACTTTTTTGATCGACTCTTATGAATTAAGCGTCGCTTAGCTAAGCGTATATAAGTTATTTTTTGTATGAAAAATATTTTTAAGCGCTGATAGCGATGCCAAAAAACACGGATAATATCGATTATTAAAAAAATAATAATAAAAAACTCTATTCAGAAATAAAATGTAATATATATAATACATTTGAGAAGAATTTTACTTTGTAACAATACTGAATAAAAAGAAATAAAAAAAAATATATGTATTTAGTTATTTGCTTTTACGGGTTTAAGGTCCAATTTAAAATACTCTTTATAGTATTTTAATTTTTATTTTGACCAATATTTCGGCCTTCGTCGAAAGAAATATTCAGGGACTATGTCAGATATGTTATCATATTAATAAACTTATTCTATATTTTACACGCACGCCGCACAGTGGTACAGGTGCGAAAAAAACCGATTTTAAAAAAGTAGGTTTTTAAAATTTTGAAATATGCAGTCATAAAGTCAATTAATTGCATCATCTAAAAATAATTATGTGCAATTTGGATAATGTTCTCATATGTTCCGCAACTTCAAAACTGTACTGATTCTGTAATTGTAAAACACAAGTAAAATAAATACCCCAATTAAAATACTATTAAAGTTTAAAAAAACTTCAATGTCCTTCAAGCTCAAACCTATACCAACATGTAGCCTAATATGTTAGCTAAAATATTCGTATTTTTTGTGTGCAACTATTTGCAATATTATGAGATATATGAGAAGCAGCATCAGCCTACGAGAGTAAAAATATTTTTATACCCTACACCTATGAGGTACAGGGTATATTAACTTTGTGCATATATTGTAACGCCCCTTAGGAGGCGTGTCCGGTATGGAAAAGTATATATATTCTTGATCAGCATCACTACCCGAGTCCGTTTAGCCATGTCCGTCTGTCTGTCTGTCTGTCTGTCCGTCTTGCTGTCTTGCTGTCTTGCTGTCTTGCTGTCTTGCTGTCCGAATACAGAAAATCTTGAGAAATACTGATCAGAATACGATGAAATTTCGTCTCAATATATTTTAGCCAAAAGTAGGAACTAAGTTTGAAAATGAGCCAAATCTGTCAACGGACACGCCCACCTCCCATACAAGTCACTTTTATATACCTCTTTAGGAACTAATAACTCGAAAAGTATTCAAAATATAGTTATAAAATTTAAAACATATAGTTATAATTCACCTAAAAATATGTGGTTCAAAAATGGGCGTGATACGCCCACTTTTTTTTTCATTACTTCCCGGGTTTTCATAGTGGAAATTTGATCCGTAAATTATTAAAATCAAATCTGTGAAATATTTGCCTTACAAAATTTTAAAAATAGGCGTGGTCCGCCCACTTTTATTTTTAATTTTTTTTATTAGATATTTGATACTTTTATATCAATTTTTTAAATTATATAAGACGTAAATTTCTGAAATGTGAATAATATTATAAGGTTTACAATTAAATATCTCACATTAAGGTGTAGGGTATTCCATAGTCGGGCCCGATCGACTATAACAGTCCTTCCCATATGACCGAACTTACCCATGTGACCTAACTTTCCCAACTCGTTTTTAATAAATTTTATATGAAACATATATTATTAGGTATATATTTTTAACTGGAGTTTATGTTGTTTGAAGACCCTTCTTAGTTTTTTATGGGAAACATTTTTGGTGAACACTATATGACTACTTTTTAACCGTTTACACTGTACGGAAAAATTGTAGTGAATAATATTAGCATCCACTTAATGAAGGACAAAATTCAGGAAAAACTATTTTCATTATATATTATGTTGGGAATCACTGCAATTACTTTCTTTAATTCGTATTATTAATATATAAATGGTGTTATATGCATCTATATTACATAGTTTCATCAATTTTATAAATTTTAATAAGTTAATTTGTTTTCTAAATATTTGGGTTTTTATGAATATACCAGTTTTTTTGTGAAACCGTTCCATTTGTTTAAAAGTTATTGCATATTAATCATCAATAGTGTTCAATAGCTTTAGAGTAGGCGTATGCGTAAATTTTCAGATTCGAAACATTATCGAGATATTGAAAATTCATTATATAGGTTACTTATATTCCAAAATTTATAAAAAAAATTAGAAAAGTATGATATGATATAATATAAATATTACTTTCTGTAGATACGTCTTCTAAACATTAATCAATTTTTAATTGCGTTACATATATGAGATCAGTATCCATCCAAGACACTGTGTTCAAAATTTCATAGATTTCTGCCAACTCGTTATAGTTTTTTCCGCCAACTGAATGTACCCTTTCACTCTTAGTGTAGCGTATAAAAATTTAATAGAACATAATAAAACATATGCATGACACAATATAAACATGTAATGAACAATAAATGGTATTCAATGCGTATTATTCAATGGTATTTAAATAATAATATTAAATGGAAATTATTACATTTATAGGGTATTATCGTTTTAGGGGAAACAATTATTTTTTCACATGTAATCGAATGGTTAAAAACGAAAAACATGAACATGGAATCAAAAGTGTTTTCAATGTTTATTATAAAGAAATTAACTATTTAAAAAAAAGTATATAAAATATGCTGTACCGCATCTAAATGTTTTATCGCAATATGCGAAACATGGGGTACAAAAAATGTACTTGCGGTATAAAATTTTAGAGTACCGCACATTAAATTTGTACAGCAATTGTGGTTTTAAAGTGGTTTTAAAAACCGATTATTGATTTTATGTGGGTATCTCATAAAAGTCTGGTTCCCACATAAAAAACATTTTGATTTCAACGTTTTACTCGATAAAAGTGCTTGATTTAAATGAAAAATACGTTTTTTTGATTTTTTTATAAATAATAAAAAAAAAATTTTGCAGATTCTTAGTATTATGTATGATTGTGTATTGTTTTATATTTTGATATGCACAGCATTATAAAAAATTAATGAAATTTTTAAAAGATTCCATTTCATAAACAATATGATATGCAAACAAAAAGTAAATGTAAGGAAATATTTTAATAAGAAATTATCAATATATTTTTAAAGTACACAATTTTATACGGATGTATTAATAAATAGCTTATTCCGATAAAATAAGAAATATATAATATTTTAAATGTCTCAAAGGTTAAGCCATGCATGTCTAAGATCTTTCAAATATCTGCCCTATTAACTTTTGATGGTAATATCTAGCACTACCATGGTTGCAACGGGTATAGGAGAATCAGGGTTCCATTCCGCACAGGGAGCCTGAGAAACGGCTACCTCTCAGCTCAGGGAGGTAGTGACTCAACACGGGAAAACTTACCAGGTCGAAGATAAGTGTGTAAGACAGATTGATAGCACTTCCTCGAATCTATGGGTGGTTGTACATGGCCGTTATTAGTTCGTGCAGTGATTTGTCTGGTTAATTCCGATAACGAACGAGACTCAAATATATTAAATAGATGCTTTCAGGATTATGGTGTTGAAGCTTTATAGCCTTCATTCACAAATTCAGTAAAATGTTGGAGTGTGTAAATGTGTTTATGTAAATGGATTCGTACCTGTTGGTTTGTCCCATTATAGGGCCACTAGCTTCTTAAATGGACAAAATGCTTCTAGCAATAATGACAATGAGCAATAACAGGTCTGTGATGCTAAGACTCCCTAGGCTGCACGCGCGCTACAATGAAAGTATCAACGTGTATTTCCTAGACCGAGAGGTCCGGGTAAACCGCTGAACCACTTTCATACTTGGGATTGTAAATTGAAACTGTTCACATGAATTTGGAATTCCTCATTAACTCGCATTGATTACGTCCTTGTCCTTTGTACACAGCGCCCGTCGCTACTACCGATTGAATTATATAGTGATGTCTCTAGACGTGATCACTGTGAGGCCTCGTGTGCTACGGTTGTCTTTATATATCTGTCAATTGTTAATGGATGATCTCAATCTCATATGATAAGAAAATGTAAACCTATCAATTGATATTTAGTTCAAATCCTTTTTATAATATTAATCAACAAACTCGAAATTTAAGTTTGTCATAAAAATGTATTTGGTGACTTTTAGTTCTACAACGACGATATATTTATTATATATATATAATACAAATGTATCGTACATAATTTATGAGTTCATATTTTGAAAAAAATATATAAAATAATATTAATAATAATTAGAATTACTTTTTATGATATGGTAATAGTTTTTCGATCGAATCTTATGAATTAAGCGTCGCTTAGCTAAGAAAATGTAAACCTATCAATTGATATTTAATCTTTAAAAATGCATCAATTACTTTTTATAATATTAATCAACAAACTCGAAATTTAAGTTTGTCATAAAAATGTATTTGGTGACTTTTAGTTCGACAACGACGATATATTTATTATATATATATATATATATATATATATATATATATATATATATATATATATATATATATATATATATATATAATACAAATTTATCGTACATAATTTATGTGTTCATATTTTGAAAAAAATATATAAAATAATATTAATAATAATTAAAATTACTTTTTATGATATGGTAATAGTTTTTCGATCGACTCTTATGAATTAAGCGTCGCTTAGCTAAGAAAATGTAAACCTATCAATTGATATTTAAACTTTAAAAATACATCAATTACTTTTTATAATATTAATCAACAAACTCGAAATTTAAGTTTGTCATAAAAATGTATTTAGCGACTTTTAGTTCTACAACGACGATATATTTATTATATATATATATAATACAAATTTATCGTACATAATTTATGTGTTCATATTTTGAAAAAAATATATATAATAATATTAATAATAATTAAAATTACTTTTTATGATATGGTAATAGTTTTTCGATCGACTCTTATGAATTAAGCGTCGCTTAGCTAAGCGTATATAAGTTATTTTTTGTATGAAAAATAATGATAGCGATGCCAAAAAAAACGGCTAATATCGATTATTAAAAAAATAATAATAAAAAACTCTATTCACAAATAAAATGTAATATATATAATACATTTGAGAAGAATTTTACTTTGTAACAATACTGAATAAAAAAAATAAAAATATATTTATATATTTAGTTATTTGCTTTTACGGGCTCAAGGTCCAATTAAAAATACTCTTTATTGTATTTTAATTTTTATTTTGTCCAATATTTCGGCCTTCGTCGAAAGCAATCTTCAGGGACTCTGTCAAAGATGTTATCATATTAATCAACTTATTCTATATTTTACACAACAGATTTATAAACTTACACGTAGGTTTTTTAAATTTTGAAATATGCAGTCATAAAGTCAATTAATTGAATCATTTTACAAAAATTATGTGCAATTTGGATAATGTTCTCATATGTTCCGCAACTTCAAAACTGTACTGATTCTGTAATTGTAAAACACAAGTAAAATAAATACCCCAATTAAAATACTATTAAAGTTTAAAAAAACTTCAATGTCCTTCAAGCTCAAACCTATACCAAAATGTAGCCTAATATGTTAGCTAAAATATTCGTATTTTTTGTGTGCAACTATTTGCAATATTTTGAGATATTTGAGAAGCAGTATCAGCCTACGAGAGTAAAAATATTTTTTTTAATAAATTTTATATGAAACATATATTATTAGGTATATATTTTTAACTGGAGTTTATGTTTTTTGAAGACCCTTCTTAGTTTTTTGTGGGAAACATTTTTGGTGAACACTATATGACTCCTTTTTAACCGTTTACACTGTACGGCAAAATTGTAGTGAATAATATTAGCATCCACTTAATGAAGGACAAAATTCAGGAAAAACTATTTTCATTATATATTATGTTGGGAATCACTGCAATTACTTTCTTTAATTCGTATTATTAATATATAAATGGTGTTATATGCAACTATATTACATAGTTTCATCAATTTTATAAATTTTAATAAGTTAATTTGTTTTCTAAATATTTGGGAACCACTGGATGAATTTTAATCACGTGTATTTGTAACCTGGGTTTTTATGAATATACCAGTTTTTTTGTGAAACCGGTCCATTTGTTTAAAAGTTATTGCACATTAATCATCAATAGTGTTCAATAGCTTTAGAGTAGGCGTATGCGTAAATTTTCAGATTCGAAACATTATCGAGATATTGAAAATTCATTATATAGCTTACTTATATTCCAAAATTTATAAAAATCTCTTAGAAAAGTATGATATGATATAATATAAATATTACTTTCTATGGATACGTCTTCTAAACATTAATCAATTTTTAATTGCGTTACATATATGAGATCAGTATCTATCCAAGACACTGTGTTCAAAATTTCATAGATTTGTGCTAACTCGATATAGTTTTTTCCGCCAACTGAATGTACCCTTTCACTCTTAGTGTACCGTATAAAAATTTAATAGTGAAAACATATGCATGACACAATATAAATATGTAATGAGCAATAAATTGTATTCAATGGGTATTATTCAATGGTATTTAAATATTAATATTAAATAGAAATTATTACATTTTTAGGGTATTGTCGTTTTAGGGGAAACAATTATTTTTTCACATGTAATCGAATGGTTAAAAATGACAAACATGAACATGGAATCAAAAGTGTTTTCAATGTTTGTTATAAAGAAATTAACTAATTAAAAAAAAGTATATAAAATATGAAAACATTTTTTTAAAAATATTTGATTATGGACTATAATTATTTAATATAAATGTGAATCAATATTAATGGGTATAATAATTATATTCAAAAGTATGATGTATAAAATTTGAGTGTACCGCACATTAAATTTGTACCGCAATTGTGGTTTTAAAGTGGTTTTAAAAACCGATAATTGATTTTATGTGGGAATCTCATAAAAGTCTGATTCCCACATAAAAAACATTTTGATTTCAACGTTTTACTCGATAAAAGTGCTTGATTTAAATGAAAAATATTGTTAAGAAAATTCAGTCTACGGAGAACTGTTCTACAAGTTCGTATCTCTGGATTGTGTACAAAATAAAAACACTCTTATGTTTGGTTTAAATTATAACAATTAACTTTATTAATTTACTTTAATAAACAACTTTACTAATAACAAAATCTAGCAACTGCTGCATGTCCACAATTTAACTTGACATTTATCACACGAGCTGCAATCGACCACTTTACAATCACTACTGAAGTAAAGTACCTCAGATGCGGCTCCCTTATATACTGCATGCATCAGTTCGACACGTTTCGACAAGCTTCGACTTGTTATGAGAACCTTCTACTCGTTTCTTGAATGACGCATGCTATTGCCATCTTATTCGCACTCATGTGTTTTAATGCGCTGATCTTCCATCTCTTTCTCACACATTGCTTAGTACTCTGAATGATCTTCCCTCTCTTTCTAACACATTGCTTAGTGCGCTGCATTGTCTGGCGTCTCATTTATTATCGTTGATTGCTTGCACTGTGGGGCAAATTACATCTTTTCGTTACACTTCCCTCCACCTAAATCTGTTCGTCCCGAACAGGTGTTAACTCTCTCTCTCTCTCTCTATACGGCGCCAACCTTTCTAAATGTACTACTTTCATTTTTCGTCTGAAGCCAGTAGTATTCTGAATCCGATACACAATGTCATTTATCCTTTTAATTATCCTGTACGGCCCTTCCCGGTGTGTTTGTAGTTTTGGATTTATGAAATTCACTCGTGGCGGGCTACAAAGCATAACAAGATCTCCTTCCTTAAACCCGTCAGAGTTTGCTCTCAAGTCGTATCTGGACTTTATCATACTACTTGGAATTTGTATCCTCTGCCTTGAGGACTGATGCAGCTCGTCTCGGTCTTCACTTTTTCTCTTACGCAAAACACTTTTTGGAATCGGCTTTTGCCCATCCATTGCAGTACGTTCGCAATGTGCTCCTACGTTGTATTGATTTATCTTACCGCAACTTCTGACTGGTTTTCTTTTTGCGGATACTCATTGCTTACATCTGTGAATCCAATAGGCGACTGACTTCTGATATCCGACCCAATAGAAACGTTTTCTGACTTCTTCAACCGTTTTATTAATGCTCAAGTGACATACATTGGATCCACAATGGCATAAAAGAGGTAGTACCTCTTTTATTTTTGATTTGGGAACAACAATTAAATTTCGTGGAGATCTGCCATTTTCAGTTTCCCAAACACGGTACAAACAACCATTTTGCAGCTTCAGGCTTTGCCACTGCGCCCAATAAGCCCTGCTTATTGGACTGTTGGATGCTAACTCTTTCCATAATGGTTTTCTTTGTTGTTCCTTGAACGTCCGAATTTTTGCGATGTCGGTTCCATCTTTTGATCATTTCGTATTTGCTCTAGACTCCATTGATCATCTGGCACGACACCCAATGAACGAATGTGAATTGTGTTCGTTTTTTCATCTTCTTTCCGGCATTCTCCGGATTCCATTGTACACAACGTACACAACGTACACAACGTTGTACACAAGGACGATATATTTATTATATATATATATATATATATATATATATATATATATATATATATATATATATATATATATAATACAAATTTATCGTTCATAATTTATGTTTTCATATTTTGAAAAAAATATATAAAATAATATTAATAATAATTAAAATTACTTTTTATGATATGGTAATAGTTTTTCGATCGACTCTTATGAATTAAGCGTCGCTTAGCTAAGAAAATGTAAACCTATAAATTGATATTTAAACTTTAAAAATGCATCAATTACTTTTTATAATATTAATCAACAAACTCGAAATTTAAGTTTGTCATAAAAATGTATTTAGCGACTTTTAGTTCTACAACGACGATATATTTATTATATATATATATAATACAAATTTATCGTACATAATTTATGTGTTCATATTTTGAAAAAAATATATATAATAATATTAATAATAATTAAAATTACTTTTTATGATATGGTAATAGTTTTTCGATCGACTCTTATGAATTAAGCGTCGCTTAGCTAAGCGTATATAAGTTATTTTTTGTATGAAAAATATTTTTAAGCGCTGAAAGCGATGCCAAAAAACACGGCTAATATCGATTATTAAAAAAATAATAATAAAAAACTCTATTCACAAATAAAATGTAATATATATAATACATTTGAGAAGAATTTTACTTTGTAACAATACTGAATAAAAAAAATAAAAATATATTTATATATTTAGTTATTTGCTTTTACGGGCTCAAGGTCCAATTAAAAATACTCTTTATTGTATTTTAATTTTTATTTTGTCCAATATTTCGGCCTTCGTCGAAAGCAATCTTCAGGGACTCTGTCAAAGATGTTATCATATTAATCAACTTATTCTATATTTTACACAACAGATTTATAAACTTACACGCACGCCGCACAGTGGTACAGGTGCGAAAAAAACCGATTTTAAAAAAGTAGGTTTTTTAAATTTTGAAATATGCAGTCATAAAGTCAATTAATTGAATCATTTTACAAAAATTATGTGCAATTTGGATAATGTTCTCATATGTTCCGCAACTTCAAAACTGTACTGATTCTGTAATTGTAAAACACAAGTAAAATAAATACCCCAATTAAAATACTATTAAAGTTTAAAAAAACTTCAATGTCCTTCAAGCTCAAACCTATACCAAAATGTAGCCTAATATGTTAGCTAAAATATTCGTATTTTTTGTGTACAACTATTTGCAATATTTTGAGATATTTGAGAAGCAGTATCAGCTTACGAGAGTAAAAATATTTTTTTTAATAAATTTTATATGTCTATATGTTTTTTGAAGACCCTTCTTAGTTTTTTGTGGGAAACATTTTTGGTGAACACTATATGACTCCTTTTTAACCGTTTACACTGTACGGCAAAATTGTAGTGAATAATATTAGCATCCACTTAATGAAGGACAAAATTCAGGAAAAACTATTTTCATTATATATTATGTTGGGAATCACTGCAATTACTTTCTTTAATTCGTATTATTAATATATAAATGGTGTTATATGCAACTATATTACATATTTCATCAATTTTATAAATTTTAATAAGTTAATTTGTTTTCTAAATATTTGGGAACCACTGGATGAATTTTAATCACGTGTATTTGTAACCTGGGTTTTCATGAATATACCAGTTTGTTTGTGAAACCGGTCCATTTGTTTAAAAGTTATTGCATATTAATCATCAATAGTGTTCAATAGCTTTAGAGTAGGCGTATGCGTAAATTTTCAGATTCGAAACATTATCGAGATATTGAAAATTCATTATATAGCTTACTTATATTCCAAAATTTATAAAAATCTCTTAGAAAAGTATGATATGATATAATATAAATATTACTTTCTATGGATACGTCTTCTAAACATTAATCAATTTTTAATTGCGTTACATATATGAGATCAGTATCTATCCAAGACACTGTGTTCAAAATTTCATAGATTTGTGCTAACTCGATATAGTTTTTTCCGCCAACTGAATGTACCCTTTCACTCTTAGTGTACCGTATAAAAATTTAATAGTGAAAACATATGCATGACACAATATAAATATGTAATGAGCAATAAATTGTATTCAATGGGTATTATTCAATGGTATTTAAATATTAATATTAAATAGAAATTATTACATTTTTAGGGTATTGTCGTTTTAGGGGAAACAATTATTTTTTCACATGTAATCGAATGGTTAAAAATGACAAACATGAACATGGAATCGAAAGTGTTTTCAATGTTTGTTATAAAGAAATTAACTAATTAAAAAAAAGTATATAAAATATGAAAACATTTTTTTAAAAATATTTGATTATGGACTATAATTATTTAATATAAATGTGAATCAATATTAATGGGTATAATAATTATATTCAAAAGTATGATGTTGTGTAATATTAATGAAAGAATATACTCTTAGGTTTTAGAAAATATAATTAGTGTGTGGTGTGTAAGCAACACTGGTACCGCGATTTTTTGCCTTTAAAAATTTTTCGGTTAATGAACGTTTAATATTTTCGTTGTTATGAAATATCTAAAATCTTCTTATTTATTAAAAATGTAAATTAGTGTGTGGTATGCATATTTGCTGTACCGCATCTAAATGTTGTATCGCAATATGCGCAACATGGGGTACAAAAAATGTACTTGCGGTATAAAATTTGAGTGTACCGCACATTAAATTTGTACCGCAATTGTGGTTTTAAAGTGGTTTTAAAAACCGATAATTGATTTTATGTGGGAATCTCATAAAAGTCTGGTTCCCACATAAAAATCATTTTGATTTCAACGTTTTACTCGATAAAAGTGCTTGATTTAAATGAAAAATATTGTTAAGAAAATTCAGTCTACGGAGAACTGTTCTACAAGTTCGTATCTCTGGATTGTGTACAAAATAAAAACACTCTTATGTTTGGTTTAAATTATAACAATTAACTTTATTAATTTACTTTAATAAACAACTTTACTAATAACAAAGTCTAGCAACTGCTGCATGTCCACAATTTAACTTGACATTTATCACACGAGCTGCAATCGACCACTTTACAATCACTACTGAAGTGAAGTACCTCAGATGCGGCTCCCTTATATACTGCATGCATCAGTTCGACACGTTTCGACAAGCTTCGACTTGTTATGAGAACCTTCTACTCGTTTCTTGAATGACGCATGCTATTGCCATCTTATTCGCACTCATGTGTTTTAATGCGCTGATCTTCCATCTCTTTCTCACACATTGCTTAGTACTCTGAATGATCTTCCCTCTCTTTCTAACACATTGCTTAGTGCGCTGCATTGTCTGGCGTCTCATTTATTATCGTTGATTGCTTGCACTGTGGGGCAAATTACATCTTTTCGTTACACTTCCCTCCACCTAAATCTGTTCGTCCCGAACAGGTGTTAACTCTCTCTCTCTCTATACGGCGCCAACCTTTCTAAATGTACTACTTTCATTTTTCGTCTGAAGCCAGTAGTATTCTGAATCCGATACACAATGTCATTTATCCTTTTAATTATCCTGTACGGTCCTTCCCGGTGTGTTTGTAGTTTTGGATTTATGAAATTCACTCGTGGCGGGCTACAAAGCATAACAAGATCTCCTTCCTTAAACCCGTCAGAGTTTGCTCTCAAGTCGTATCTGGACTTTATCATACTACTTGGAATTTGTATCCTCTGCCTTGAGGACTGATGCAGCTCGTCTCGGTCTTCACTTTTTCTCTTACGCAAAACACTTTTTGGAATCGGCTTTTGCCCATCCATTGCAGTACGTTCGCAATGTGCTCCTACGTTGTATTGATTTATCTTACCGCAACTTCTGACTGGTTTTCTTTTTGCGGATACTCATTGCTTACATCTGTGAATCCAATAGGCGACTGACTTCTGATATCCGACCCAATAGAAACGTTTTCTGACTTCTTCAACCGTTTTATTAATGCTCAAGTGACATCCATTGGATCCACAATGGCATAAAAGAGGTAGTACCTCTTTTATTTTTGATTTGGGAACAACAATTAAATTTCGTGGAGATCTGCCATTTTCAGTTTCCCAAACACGGTACAAACAACCATTTTGCAGCTTCAGGCTTTGCCACTGCGCCCAATAAGCCCTGCTTATTGGACTGTTGGATGCTAACTCTTTCCATAATGGTTTTCTTTGTTGTTCCTTGAACGTCCGAATTTTTGCGATGTCGGTTCCATCTTTTGATCATTTCGTATTTGCTCTAGACTCCATTGATCATCTGGCACGACACCCAATGAACGAATGTGAATTATGTTCGTTTTTTCATCTTCTCTCCGGCATTCTCCGGATTCCATTGTACACACTCGTGCCGACACAGTGCCTGAATTTCGAAGATGGCAACTGGTGTTATTCGGACTATCCTCATATCTCTTTTCTGGTCTGTATCTCTCTGGTGATTGCACAATTACACATTTACATTTTCACGACAGTCGCGTGCCATATGCCCATATTTTCCGCACTTGTAGCATTTACCTTTCAATTTAACGGTTTGGACGCTCTACTGACTCCTTGACATATATTTTCCCTCTCCTCATCTTGTACACGTGTCTCCGTCGCAGGTCGGCACAATCTAGACGCTATCTCCTGCGTAAGCGCTGTGGTGACCGTTTCCATAAAAGTCATCTTTGAGTTAGTCATTGTTCCCCTTTTTGTCTCAGGATCCCGTATACCATCAACAAACGCATTTATCTTCAACATTTACATGAAATCACACGCTGAATCGGAATGCGCCAAATGTGCAAGTCTCTCAACATCCGCAGCATATTCCTGCAACGATTCGCAATTATTTTGCCTTCGGAACTTAAGCTGTATTCTGTAAATAGGTGCCATGTGGTCACTGCCGTATGAATAACTGTTTATGTCACTTTTTGAAACTGTCAGCAAAACTTCGGCTGCTCCTCCTCAAGCTATTAATAAATAGCTTATTCCGATAAAATAAGAAATATATAATATTTTAAATGTCTCAAAGATTAAGCCATGCATGACTAAGATCTTTCAAATATCTGCCCTATTAACTTTTGATGGTAATATCAAGCACTACCATGGTTGCAACGGGTAACGGAGAATCAGGGTTTGATTCCGCACAGGGAGCCTGAGAAATGGCTACCTCTCAGCTCAGGGAGGTAGTGACTCAACACGGGAAAACTTATCCGGTCGAACATAAGTGTGTAAGACTGATTGATAGCTCTTCCTCGAATCTATGGGTGGTTGTGCATGGCCATTCTTAGTTCGTGCAGTGATTTGTCTGCTTAATTCCGATAACGAACGAGACTCAAATATATTAAATAGATGCTTTCAGGATTATGGTGTTGAAGCTAATATAGCCTTCATTCACAAATTCAGTAAAATGTTGGAGTGTGTAAATGTGTTTATGTAAATGGATCCGTACCTGTTGGTTTGTCCCATTATAAGGCCACTAGCTTCTTAAATGGACAAAATGCTTCTAGCAATAATGACAATGAGCAATAACAGGTCTGTGATGCTTAGATGTCCTAGGCTGCACGCGCGCTACAATAAAAGTATCAACGTGTATTTCCTAGACCGAGAGGTCCGGGTAAACCGCTGAACTACTTTCATACTTGGGACTGTAAACTGAAACTGTTCACATAAATTTGGAATTACTCATTAATTCGCATTAATTACTTCCCTGTCCTTTGTACACACCGCCCGTCGCTACTACCGATTGAATTATATAGTGATGTCTCTGGACGTGATCACTGTGACGCCTCGTGAGTTACGGTTGTTTCGCAAAAGTTGACAGAACTTGATTATTTAGAGGAAGTAAAATTCGTAACAAGCTTTCCGTACGTGAACCTCTGGAAGGAAAATTATTGTGTTTTCTATCCGAAAGTAATAAATAATTTATTACAATAATATTTTTTTTTATATATCGTCGTTGTAGAACGAAAAGTCACAAATACATTTTCAAAATGCCAAATATTCATTTTCAAAAATCTTTACATATCTGTCAATTGTTAATGGATGATCTCCATTTTTTTACCACATAATAAGAAAATGTAAACCTATCAATTGATATTTAAACTTAAAAAATTCATCACAATATTAATCAACAAACTCGAAATTTAAGTTTGTCATAAAAATGTATTTGGTGACTTTTAGTTCTACAACGACGATGTATTATTATATATGTAATAAAAATGTATCGTACTTAATTTTTGTGTTCATACTTTGAAAAAAATATATAAAATAATTTTAATAATAATTAAAATTACTATTAACACAATTGTATTGTGCATAGAGTAGGCGTAAGCTTAAGTTTTCAGATTCGAAACATTATCGAGGAATTGAAAATTCATTATATAGGTTACTTATATTCCAAAATTTATAAAAATCTCTTAGAAAAGTATGATATGGTATAATATAAATATTACTTTCTATGGATACGACTTCTAAACATTAATCAATTTTTAATTGCGTTACATACATGAGATAAGTATCCATCCAAGACACTGTGTTCAAAATTTCATAGATTTCTGCCAAATCCTTATAGTTTTTTCCGCCAACTGAATGTACCCTTTCACTCTTAGTGTAGGGTATAAAAATTTAATAGTGAACACATATGCATGACACAATATAAACAAGTAATGAACAATAAATTGTATTCAATAGGTATTATTCAATGGTATTTAAATATTAATATTAAATAGAAATTATAACATTTTTAGGGTATTATCGTTTTAGGGGAAACAATTATTTTTTCACATGTAATCGAATGGTTAAAAATGACAAACATGAACATGGAATCAAAAGTATTGAACTATAAGTTATTCGAACGATGTGTTCGTTATCAAAAGTATTTATTGACAAAGAAAAATATTATTTTCAGTGTAACATTTGAAACAAACAATATAGAATACAAATCAAAGTATAAATACAAAGTATAAAACATAAAGTAGTTCAACTTGATTCCTCAACACGCCTCCTCAAGTTGATCCAAATAGAAAATTCATTCCAAATTGATTGCAACAAAAGTAGTGTTTTTCTTTGGGTACTGGTTTTGTCAATGAATCCACAGGCATGTTATTTGTTGGGACATATTTCAGCTGAACGATATTTTTCTCAACTGCGTCTCTAATAAAATGATATTTGTAGTCGATGTGCTTGGTCCTTGAATGATGTGCCCCAAATTTAGCCATATGTTGTGCGCTCTGTGAATCTCCAAAAATCGTCACTGGTTTTTGCGTATGGAATCCTAGTTCTTGCAGCAGGTATCCTAGATACATAGCCTCTTTAGCTGCATCGGTCAATGCAACATACTCCGCCTCGGCACTTGATGTTGCAATAACCTTTTGTTTTCGCGACTCCCATGTAACTGCAGCACCAGCTAAAATGAAGCAAAACCCAGATTGAGACTTACGATCATTAACGTCCTGTGCCCAATTTGCATCCACAAATCCTGTCAAAGGCAATCCTGTTTTTTGATATTTCAGTACAGCATCTCTTGTTGTATTAAGGTACTTGACAACCTGAAAAGCTGCATTCCAATGTTGACTCCGCGGATATTGTGCAAATTGCGATAACATGTTGACACTGCATGCAATATCTGGTCGACTGTATATTGCAAGGTGCAGCAATGATCCTATAAGTTCCTGGAATTTAACTTGTTCAACCTTTTTAGCTTCACCAACTATTTTTGGTTCCTTCTCCAAAGTAATCTTTGCTTGCATTGGGAGTTTAGTTGCTTTTGAATTCTGCAAACCGTACTTGTTCACCAAATTTATTATATATCCAGGTTGTGAAATTGATAGTTCATTCTCGTGAATGTTTATCTTCAGCCCAATACAATTTTTAGGTTGATCCTCGTCTCGTATCTCAAAATTTGTTCGCAAGGTTTTCACAAATTTATCTATTGTCTTATTATCATTGTAGGCAATAACAATGTCGTCAACATACAAGGCGACAATCATTATATTTTCATTATTTCGCATATAGTAAATGCATTGGTCATGATTGGATTTTTGTAATCCAAACTTTTTCATGACTAAATCTATCTTTTTGTACCACTGCCTTCCAGCTTGTTTGAGGCCGTAGATAGCTTTCTTGAGTTTACAAACCTTCCTATGTAATCCATCCATTTCAACAAAATGTTCCGGTTGATCCATATAAATCTCTTCATCTATATCACCATTTAAGAATGCAGTTGATACATCTAACTGCTTCAGTTTTAAATCATTCTCAACAGCAAGAGCGTATATAAGGCGCAAAGTGTTTTGGCGAACTACAGGAGCGAACGTGTCCATGTAGTCGATGCCATACTTCTGAGAATAGCCCTTTGCTACAAGTCGAGCCTTACGTCTTTCAATGGTTCCATTTGGTCGATATTTCGTTGTAAACACCCATTTACAACCGACAGTACTTCTACCTTCTGGTAGATTTGCTAACTCCCATGTCTCGTTTTTGATTAAAGAATCGTACTCACACTGTATCGCTGCTAACCATTCATCTTTGTGTGTCGACTTCATGATGTCTTGCAAAGTTTTGGGATCATCTTCCATTGACATTTGAGCGACATCTTGACCCTTCAAATTCCAAGATCTGAGTCGAGACTTGATTGAATCAAATGCATTTGGCTGTTGTTTGCTTTCTCTTAATTGGTTTTCCAGTGTACTTGGCAAATCTTCATTTGTCTCCTGAGTAGGCTCATCTTCATACTCGTGCTCTGATTCCGGCCGCTCTACATCAGCATCCTCAAATCCTTCGAATTCTGAACTTTCTTCATCATAATCGTGTTCGGGCTCGCTGTTCTGCCTTTGGCTGCTGAAGTTCATCCTGAATTCAATAAAACCATCTGGATTGTATTCGTCTTGATTCTTCCAATCGTGTGCTGGTTTGGATGATACTTCGCCTTCAATGATTCGAACGTCGGGACTTTTAATAATTTCGCGCGTATCACTATTCCACAATCTGTAGGCTTTGGACTCTTCTGAATACCCCACTAATACATATTCTTCGCTTCTTGCTTGCCACTTGCTTTTGCCTGGTTTCTTGTTTAATGCGAATGATTTGCTACCAATCTGCCGAAAATAAGATATGTCTGGAACTTTTCCAGACCAAAGCTCCTCTGGTGTCTTGTGGGAATTTAAATTTGTCGGACATCTGTTTCGAATGTATGCCGCAGTGTTAATCATTTCACCCCATAGCATTTCTGGTAAGTCCGCTTCCAACATTAAACATCTTCCCATTTCTACAAGCGTTCGATTCATCCGTTCTGCAACGCCATTCTGTTGCGGCGTGTATTCTACCGCCAGCTGATGCATTACACCGTTATCTTTCATATATTTTGTAAAGTCGCGACTTATCAACTCTCTAGCATTGTCGCTGCGGAGGATTTTAATGCGTTTACCTGTTTGCAATTCAGCAGCTACCTTGAACTCTTTAAATGCAGATAGATATTCAGATTTGTGGCGTAAGAATGTGACGAAAACTTTGCGCGAGTAGTCGTCAATAAAAGTAACAAAATACACCTTTTTTCCAATCGACTCTGTCCTCATAGGTCCGCATAAATCTGTGTGCACTAGTTCTAATACTGCTTTCGATGATTTTTCGTACTTTTTAGGAAACGAATCTTTCGTCTGCTTTCCTCTAATACAAGTAACGCATTTGATATCTGCTGTATCAAACGAAGGCAATCCCTTTACCATCTGCTTACTCTTAAGCATTCTTAGCGAGTTGATATTTAAATGACCATACCTTCTATGCCACAGCTCAATATGATCTAGCTCGCTATTAACTGCATTGCAACCATGCTTTTCGACAATATTGACCACGTATAGGCCGTGTTCCTTTCTAGCCTCCAGCAAAATTTCGCCATTTCTAATTATTTTGGCAGAAGAGTTTTTCATTTCTATAACGCATTCATTGTCAGTCGCCTTACTAGTGGATATCAAACTAGTTCTTAATCCAGGGACATACAGTGTTCGATAAAGTTTAACTTCTTTCACCTCATTGTTTACTTTTATGTCCAACGAAACAGTGCCTATTCCCTCAACGGATAAGTGCTTCTGGTCTGCGAGCTGCACTGTGCCTACGTATTCTCTGTCAATATGTTCAAAGAATTGTTCGTGGTTTGTCATGTGTGAAGAGGCCCCACTGTCAATGTACCATTTATTATCAACATCAACGTGTGAAACTACAAATCCGCTGGAGCTAACCATGTTTGTGTGATCTTTATTTAAATGTGTTTTACAATTTTTAGCCATATGTCCGGCTTTCCCACATTTATAACACGTAATAGATTTAGACATACCTTGACCTTGATAATGCGATTTACCATTACTTCTGTGACGAAACTTTGCCTTCATCGCATCGTTGCTGTGCTCACAATTCAAACTTTTGTTTCCAAGTTCCAATAAACGCGATCTGAGTGTGTTCAGTGATGGAAATTCATTTGCAGTGTTAAATGCCGCCTTGATTTCCTTGAAATTGTCTGTCAGTCCATCCAACATGATGATAACTTGCAATTCCTCTTCAATCTTCCCTCCAATTTCTTCAAGTTCTGTTTTCAGCAAATCGAATTCTTCCAGGTATTCCGTAACAATCTGTCCTTCACGCATTTTCAAGTTTACGAGTCGTCGATAAAGCTCCGCCTTCTGCCTCGTTGACTTGCGTTGATACGTTGCCTCCAAAAAGTCCCAGATTTCCTTTGATGTTGAAAATCCCTTCACAAGCGCAATTATCTTCGGCGCCAGTGCCATTAGGATGTCGGCTCGAGCATCCTGATCTTTCTCGTTCCAATTCTCTCGTTCGGGAAGTTCTGCTGGTATTTGTGTTTGTCCTTTTACAATTTTCAGAAGCCGACTCTTGTGCAGGAGCGCTTCCATCTGCGTTTTCCAAATACAAAAATTGTTTCCATTGAAAATTGGGATCCTTCCCGCCATCGACATGCTTGTTGCCATTTTAATTTAAATTAATTCAGAGTCTCTCGACTTGGAGCTCTGGGCCCATAACCTATTGAACTATAAGTTATTCGAACGATGTGTTCGTTATCAAAAGTATTTATTGACAAAGAAAAATATTATTTTCAGTGTAACATTTGAAACAAACAATATAGAATACAAATCAAAGTATAAATACAAAGTATAAAACATAAAGTAGTTCAACTTGATTCCTCAACAAAAAGTGTATTCAATGTTTGCTATAAAGAAATTAACTAATAAAAAAAAAAGTATATAAAATATGAAAACATTTTCTTAAAAAATTTGATTATGGACTATAATTATTTAATATAAATGTGAATCAATATTAATGGGTATAATAATTATATTCAAAAGTATGATGTTGTGTAATATTAATGAAAGAATATATAATTAGAAAATATAATTAGTGTATGGTGTGTAAGCAACACTGGTGCCGCGATTTTTTGTCTTTAAAATGTTTACGGTAAATGAACGTTTAATATTTTCGTTGTTATGAAATACCTAAAATCTTCTTATTTATTAAAAATGTAAATTAGTGTGTGGTATGCGTATTTGCTGTACCGCATCTAAATGTTGTATTGCAATAAGCGCAACATGGGGTACAAAATGTACTTGCGGTATAAAATTTTAGTGTACCGCACATTAAATTTGTACCGCAATTGTGGTTTTAAAAACCGATAAGTGATTTTATGTGGGAATCTCATAAAAGTATGGTTCCCATATAAAAAACATTTTGATTTCAACGTTTTACTCGATAAAAGTGCTTGATTTAAATGAAAAATATGTTTTTTTGATTTTTTTTTATAAATAATAAAAAAAAATATTTGCAGATTCTTAGTATAATGTATGATTGTGTATTGTTTTATATTTTGATATGCACAGCATTATAAAAAATTAATGAAATTTTTAAAAGATTCCATTTCATAAACAAACATTTTGTGATATGCAAACAAAAAGTAAATGTAATCAAATATTTTTAATAAAATGTTTTCATATTTTATATACTTTTTTTTTAATTAGTTAATTTCTTTATAACAAACATTGAAAACACTTTTGATTCCATGTTCATGTTGTCATTTTTAACCATTCGATTACATGTGAAAAAATAATTGTTTCCCCTAAAACGATAATACCCTAAAAATGTAATAATTTCTATTTAATATTGATATTTAAATACCACTGAATAATACCCATTGAATACCATTTATTGTTCATTACATGTTTATATTGTGTCATGCATATGTTTTCACTATTAAATTTTTATACCCTACACTAAGAGTGAAAGGGTACAATCAGTTGCCGAAAAAAACTATAAGGAGTTGGCAGAAATCTATTGCTCATTGTCATTATTGCTAAAAGGATTTTGTCCATTTAAGAAGTTAATGGCCTTATAATGGGACAAACTAACAGGTACGGATCCATCCAACAACCAGGGTTGAGCCCTCCTTGTCCTCCGGACCTCGCTCTGGTTTATGGCTATAGATTTTCCATCCGTTCGTTTCGATGCCCTGGTTCTGAGCACGTAGGCAGGCAAACACTTCCGCTGTTTTCCTGATAGGACCAGGTATCCAGCATATTGCTCGCCTGCGTTTGGGTTCGTCTCCGCTGAAAACAGCGAAGCGCGATTTGCCCAAGGAGGGGATTTTAGCAACGGCTGTGGCAATCCAATCGAAATTGGCTTGAGACGAGCATAGCACCTTCATGATGCCATCACTCGTCTCATAGCCTTTTGCGTTTGCACTGACACCGCCGGTGCTGACTAGCCGCCAAAGATGATCGGTGCAGTGTTTTACTTCTGCATCATTCATCTTTTGCTCCTTCCCCAATTTGCCAATAATCGCAACCGGAAGAGCTTTGCGAGCAGCATCACGATATGATACTGTTAGCCTACCTCTGCCAGTGGATGTTGAAGGCAGTTCATCCGCAGCCGATCCGGAACATGAAGCACCAGTGCTCTTGCTTGTTGAAGCAATATCACTGGAAACTGTCGAGTTCTGGGAGTTACGGGGTTTCGCAGTAGCAGTGAAGGTTTTAAACTTCTTGCCATTGCGCTTCTCAGGTGCATTGGCAGCCACAACAGCAGCAGCGGATGGTCCTTCTTCAGTCGGAGTAACCTCCACCGATCTATCGCGTTTTGCTGTGGTAGCTGGGGAAGAGAAAGCTCCAGCGTCGCCTTTAGCCTTTTCAGCCTCTTTGCGATCTTTCGCTTTATTCTTCCTTCTCCTACTCACCTGGGCATCGGACAACCTGACCTCCGTATTCAGAGATCCGGGTCCGGTCTCCAATGGAAGTTTAGCTTCCAGTTGGGTGTCGGTCTCTCTAGGATTAGATGCTGGTAAGACACCACTTTCCTTTGATCGACCCATGTTTCCAAATACGTGACAGAAAGGAGCCCTGAGAGGAAACAACACTGTCGAGCAGCCATACAGTGGAGGATTAGTCGTAGGCATAGCCGAACCGACACTTTCCTCTACTTGTATGGGAACCGCTGCGTTGTCGTTATCCTCCTCTAGATTCCTAGCTGTCTCATAAATTTGGGAGATGGAGGGGCACGATGAACCCCCTGCTACAGGAGCAGAGAGGTTCATCGTACCAGGGTTGGTTGCGTGGATTGAGGCCTCCAGAATCCTTGCCTCAGCCGCCGAAGCGGGTGGATTGCCACTTTTGTGGGTACCACCTGGAGTAGTTAAATCTTTATGTTGACCCATCGCGGTGGTATAGGGGTTTCTTTAGAGTCTGCCACCCCACCAATAAAAAAGACTATGGTAGTATTTAGTTCATTACTCATCACAAGCCTGTCTGACAAGGGTGACCCTACCAGAAACTTAAAAAGAAAAAAAAAAGTTTCCGTCAGCTTAGCCTTATTGAGTCATTGTAACTTAAGCCCCCACACCACGTCAAGGTAACCACCACGTGTGATATGCAAACAAAAAGTAAATGTAATGAAATATTTTAATAAGAAATTATCAATATATTTTTAAAGTACACAATTTTATACGGATATATTAATAAATAGCTTATTCCGATAAAATAAGAAATATATAATATTTTAAATGTCTCAAAGATTAGTCCATGCATCTCTAAGATCTTTCAAATATCTGCCCTATTAACTTTTGGTGGTAATATCTAGCACTACCATGGTTGCAACGGGTAACGGAGAATCAGGGTTCGATTCCGCACAGGGAGCCTGAGAAACGGCTACCTCTCAGCTCAGGGAGGTAGTGACTCAGCACGGGAAAACTTACCAGGTCGAACATAAGTGTGTAAGACAGATTGATAGCTCTTCCTCGAATCTATGGGTGGTTGTGCATGGCCGTTCTTAGTTCGTGCAGTGATTGGTCTGGTTAATTCCGATAACGAACGAAACTCAAATATATTGAATAGATGCTTTCAGGATTATGGTGGCTTATATGGCGTTCTTAGTTCGTGCAGTGATTGGTCTGGTTAATTCCGATTACGAACGAAACTCAAATATATTGAATAGATGCTTTCAGGATTATGGTGGCTTATATGGCTTTCATTCACAAATTCAGTAAAATGTTGGAGTGTGTAAATGTGTTTATGTAAATGGATCCGTACCTGTTGGTTTGTCCCATTATAAGGACACTGGCTTCTTAAATGGACAAAATGCTTCTAGCAATAATGACAATGAGCAATAACAGGTCTGTGATGCTTAGATGTCTTAGGCTGCACGCGCGCTACAATAAAAGTATCAACGTGTATTTCCTAGACCGAGAGGTCCGGGTAAACCGCTGAACCACTTTCATACTTGGAATTGTAAACTGAAACTGTTCACATGAATTTGGAATTCCTCATTAATTCGCATTAATTACGTCCCTGTCCTTTGTACACACCGCCCGTCGCTACTACCGATTGAATTATATAGTGATGTCTCTGGACGTGATCACTGTGACGCCTCGTGTGTTATGGTTGTTTCGCAAAAGTTGACAGAACTTGATTATTTAGAGGAGGCAAAAGTCGTAACAAGCTTTCCGTACGTGAACCTCTGGAAGGAAAATTATTGTGTTTTCTATCCGAAAGTAATAAATAATTTATTAAAACAATATTTTTTTTATATATCGTCGTTGTAGAACGAAAAGTCACAAATACATTTTCAAAATGCCAAATATTCATTTTCAAAAATCTTTATATATTTGTCAATTGTTAATGGATGATCTCAATTTTTTTACCACATAAAAAGAAAATGTAAACCTATCAATTGATATTTAAATTCATCAATTACTTTTTATAATATTAATCAAAAAACTCGAAATTTAAGTTTGTCATAAAAATGTATTTGGTGACTTTTAGTTCGACAACGACGATATATTTATTATATATACTAGCTGGATCCGTGCATGTCACGTGCCAGGATTTTGTGAATTCATAGATATAAAGAGATTTTATTAATATAAAAAAACTTTATTATTATTTTTTTTTATCAGGGGCCCGTGCTTCGCTGTGGAAGTTTTTATTGGTTTTATAAATGTAGTAACCAAATAATAATTCTCCGCCAAAACAACTTTTCTCAAAGACAATTCAGACAGTAGAATATTTCGCCGTAGAATTCTTCCCTAAAGAACGCTTTACCGTAGAATTCTTCCCGGTAGAATTTTCCACGTAGAGTTTTTCCCAGTAGAAGTTTTAGTGTAGTTAGTTTTAATGTGGTGAGTTTTAGTGTGTTGAATTTTTAGTTTAGTAAATTTTTAGTGTGGTGAGTTTTAGTGTGGTGTGTTTTAGTGTGGTGAGTTTTGGTGTGGTGAGTTTTAGTGTAGTGAATTTTTAGTGTAGTAATTTTTAGTGTGGTGAGTTTTATTGTGGTGAGTTTTAGTGCGGTGAGTTTTAGTGTGGTGAGTTTTAGTGTGGTGAGTTTTAGTGTAGTGAGCTTTATTGTGTTGAGTTTTAGTGTGGTGAGTTTTAGTGTGGGGAATTTTGGTGTGGTGTGTTTTAGTGTGGTGAGTTTTGGTGTGGTAAGTTTTAGTATGGTGAATTTTAGTGCGGTGAGTTTTAGTGTGGTGAGTTTTGGTGTGGTGAGTTTTTAGTATGGTGAGTTTTAGTGTGGTGAGTTTTAGTGTGGTGAATTTTTAGTGTGGTGAGTTTTAGTGTGGACAGCTTTATTGTGTTGAGTTTTAGTGTGGTGAGTTTTAGTGTTTGGAATTTTTGTGTGGTGAGTTTTAGTGTGGTGAGTTTTGGTGTGATGAGTTTTAGTATGGTGAATTTTTAGTGTGGTGAGTTTTAGCGTTGTGAGTTTTATTGTGGTGAGTTTTAGTGTGGTGAGTTTTAGTGTGGTGAGTTTTAGTGTGGTGAGTTTTAGTGTGGAGAATTTTAGTTTTTTGTTTTATCTTTTTAGATTGTGTATGTGCTTAGTTATGTCGTTATGAAAGTTTAGGTTGTATGGGAGGTACCATGTCCCTTTGTCCAATCGCGCCCATATATATCCTATGACACCCTCCGGACTCCTTAGTATCCTGTGGCAGTTAAATCGGTTCAGCGGTTTAGACGTGATGCTGGAACAAACAGACAGACAGACCGACAGACTGACTGACAGACGGACCAACAGTTTTATATATATACTAGCTGGACCCGTACACGACTCGTGCAAAGATTTTGTGAATGCAATGTTATGGAGCAATTTTATTAATTTAAATAACATTTTTATTATTAATATCAGGGACCCGTGCTTCGCTGTGGACGTTTTTTTATTGGTTCTATAAATGTAGTAACCAAAACCAATATACAATGATACAAAACAAAACCTCATATACAATTCTTTCTCAGACTGTGCTTCCCCGTAGAATTCTTCCCAGTAGAATTCTTTCCCGTAGAGTGAGTTTTAGAGTGGTGAATTTTAGTGTGGTGAGTTTAAGTGTAGTGAATTTTATTGTTGTGTGTTTTAGTGTGTTCAATTTAAGTGTGGTGAATTTTAGTGTGGTCAGTTTAAGTGGGTGAATTTGAGTGTGGTGAATTTGAGTGTGGTGAGTTTTATTGTGGTGAGTTTTAGTGTGGTGATTTTAGTGCGGGGATTTTTAATGTGGTGAATTTTAGTGTGCTGAATTTTAGTGTGGTGAATTTTAGTGTGGTGAGTTTTATTGTGGTGAGTTTTAGTGTGGTTAGTTTTAGTGTGGTGAGTTTAAGTGTGGTGAATTTGAGTGTAGTGAATTTTAGTGTGGTGAATTTTAGTATCATGAGTTTTAGTGTGGTGAATTTTAGTGTGATGAGTTTAAGTGCGGTGAATATTAGTGTGGTTAATTTTGTTTTTCTATCCTTTTTTATTTTTCTGTTGTTATTGAGTTATTGCTTAAGTTTTGTGCTTTTACTTTTGTTTTTGTGTTTTTGCTTTTAATTTTTTTTTGTTGTATTTGAATTTTTTGTTTCATGTTTGTAGCTGGTGAAAGTACCGAGTTATATCGTTTCGAAAGTTTAGGTTGTATGGGAGGTGCCACTCCCCTTTGTGCAATCCCGCCCATATATAGCCTATGACACCCTCCGGACTCTATAGTATCCTGGTGCAAAATTTCAGTTAAATCGGTTCAGCGGTTTAGTCGTGATGCTGGAACAAACAGACAGACCGACAGACTGACAGACGGACCAAGAGTTTTATATATATAGATAGATAATAAAAATGTATCGTACTTAATTTTTGTGTTCATACTTTGAAAAAAATATATAAAATAATATTAATAATAATTAAAAATACTATTAACACAATTGTATTGTGCATAGAGTAGGCGTATGCGTAAATTTTCAGATTCGAAACATTATAGAGGTATTGAAAATTCATTATATAGGTTACTTATATTCCAAAATTTATAAAAATCTCTTTGAAAAGTATGATATGATATAATATAAATATTACTTTCTATGGATACGCCCTCTAAACATTAATCAATTTTTAATTGCGTTACATATATGAGATCAGTATCCATCCAAGACACTGTGTTCAAAATTTCATAGATTACTGCCAACACCTTATAGTTTTTTTCGGCAGCTGAATGTACCCTTTCACTCTTAGTGAAGGGTATAAAAATTTAATAGTGAAAACATATGCATGACACAATATAAACATGTAATGAACAATAAATGGTATTCAATGGGTATTATTCAGTGGTATTTAGATATCAATATTAAATAGAAATTATAACATTTTTAGGGTATTATCGTTTTAGGGAAACAATTATTTTTTCACATGTAATCGAATGGTTAAAAATAACAAACATGAACATGGAATCAAAAGTGTTTTCAATGTTTGTTATAAAGAAATTAACTAATTAAAAAAAAAGTATATAAAATATGAAAACATTTTATTAAAAATATTTGATTATGGACTATATTTATTTCATATAAATGTGAATCAATATTAATGGGTATAATAATTTTGTTCAAAAGTATGATGTTGTGTAATATTAATGAAAGAATATACTCTTAGGTTTTAGGTGTGTGTTGTGTAAGCAACACTGATGCCGCGATATTTTGTTTTTAAAATGTTTGCGGTAAATGAACGTTTAATATTTTCGTTGTTATGAAATATATAAAATCTTCTTATTTATTAAAAATGTAAATTAGTGTGTGGTATGCATATTTGCTGTACCGCATCTAAATGTTGTATCGCAATATGCGCAACATGGGGTACAAAAAATGTACTTGCGGTATAAAATTTTAGTGTACCGCACATTAAATTTATACCGCAATTGTGGTTTTAAAGTGGTTTTAAAAACGGATAATTGATTTTATGTGGGAATCTCATAAAAGTCTGGTTCCCACATAAAAAACATTTTGATTTCAACGTTTTACTCGATAAAAGTGCTTGATTTAAATGAAAAATATGTTTTTAGATTTTTTTTATAAATAATAAAAAAATATTTGCAGATTCTTAGTATTATGTATGATTGTGTATTGTTTTATATTTTGATATGCACAGCATTATAAACAAATAATGAAATTTTTAAAAGATTCCATTTCATAAACAAACATTTTGTGATATGCAAACAAAAAGTAAATGTAATGAAATATTTTAATAAGAAATTATCAATATATTTTTAAAGTACACAATTTTATACGGATGTATTAATAAATAGCTTATTCCGATAAAATAAGAAATATATAATATTTTAAAGGTCTCAAAGATTAAGCCATGCATGTCTAAGATCTTTCAAATATCTGCCCTATTAACTTTTGATGGTAATATCTAGCACTACCATGGTTGCAACGGGTAACGGAGAATCAGGGTTCGATTCCGCACAGGGAGCCTGAGAAACGGCTACCTCTCCGCGCAGGGAGGTAGTGACTCAACACGGGAAAACTTACCAGGTCGAACATAAGTGTGTAATACAGATTGATAGCTCTTCCTCGAATCTATGGGTGGTTGTGCATGGCCGTTCTTAGTTCGTGCAGTGATTTGTTTGGTTAATTCCGATAACGAACGAGACTCAAATATATTAAATAGATGCTTTCAGGATTATGGTGTTGAAGCTTATATAGCCTTCATTCACAAATTCAGTAAAATGTTGGAGTGTGTAAATGTGTTTATGTAAATGGATCCGTACCTGTTGGTTTGTCCCATTATAAGGCCACTAGCTTCTTAAATGGACAAAATGCTTCTAGCAATAATGACAATGAGCAATAACAGGTCTGTGATGCATAAATGTCATAGACTGCACTCGCGCTACAATGAAAGTATCAACGTGTATTTCCTAGACGGAGAGGTCCGGGTAAACCGCTGAACCACTTTCATACTTGGGATTGTAAACTGAAACTGTTCACATGAATTTGAAATTCCTCTTTAATTCGCATTGATTACGTCCCTGTCTTTTGTACACACCGCTCGTCGCTACTACCGATTGAATTATATAGTGATGTCTCTGGACGTGATCACTGTGACGGCTCGTGGGTTACGGTTGTTTCGCAAAAGTTGACAGAACTTGATTATTTAGAGGAAGTAAAATTCGTAACAAGCTTTCCGTACGTGAACCTCTGGAAGGAAAATTATTGTGTTTTCTATCCGAAAGTAATAAATAATTTATTACAACAATATTTTTTTATATATCGTCGTTGTAGAACGAAAAGTCACAAATACATTTTCAAAATTCCAAATATTCATTTTCAAAAATCTTTATATATCTGTCAATTTTTAATGGAATGTTCAATTTTTTTACCACATAATAAGAAAATGTAAACCTATCAATTGATATTTAAACTTTAAAAATTCACTATGGAATGGAAATCGACTATGGAATACCCTACACCTTTGGTGGGGATATTAATGTAGGATATTTAATTGCATACCTTAATTTTAAAGTTTTTAATTATGCTGAACCTCCCCCCCTCAGAATATTATTCATATATCAGAAATTTACGTCTTATATCCCCATAAATTAAAAAATGTATATAAAAGTATAAAAAACTAAAAAAAAAACCAGTTGGGAAGGTTAGATCACATGGGAAATTTTAAAGTAGGTGTAATTATGATAGTTAGGATTATCAAAATTATAGTCGGTCTAAGCCGACTATAAATACCCTACACATATGTGTGGTTACCATTCAAAGTGATATATAGGTCACCAGGGTATACGAATCCTGAAAATAACTACAAACATTCAATCGCTGAAGAATTTCCATTCATTTGATACCCATATTTACAAATGGGTAGGTGTACCGAATTTCGATTTTTTTTTGTGAACCACAAGTCTTTTCGCCGGAAAACATTATTATCATGTATTTGAGCATGATATCAATATATGTTTGACCAAAAAAGTTTACCTAAGCACGTATACATAAAAATTGATCTTTATATGTACATTTTATATGAGGTATTTGAACATAAGTTGTCGGATCATAGGTCACAATGGACTGATCTCGCACATACAGCGTAGGTATATTAGTAATCTAAGTTATAAGTTTCATTTATCTAGCTCTTCAATTTTAAAAGTAGTAGGGATTTCAACAGACAGACGGACAGACAGACAGACAGACAGACAGACAGACAGACAGACAGACAGACAGACAGACAGACGGACGGACAGACAGACGGACAGACGGACATCGCTAAATCGACTCAGGAGGTCATGCTGATCAAGAATATATACTTTTCCATACCGGAGATGCATCCTTCTGGGTGTTACAAACGGCGTACCAAACTGAATATACCCTTTCACTCTTAGTGTAGGGTATAAAAATTTAAAAATATAATTGGGCTATATTTAAAATTATGAAAGGCTAAAATTTCATAGATTTGATTTTAATAATTTACGGATCAAATTTCCACTATGAAAATTCGGGAAATAATGAAAAAAAGTGGGCATATCACGCCCATTTTTGGATCACATATTCTCGAAGTATTCTGAACTATGAAATGCAACCATGTTGTGTCAGTTCAACTGTTTTCTATTTCAACATAATTTTATTTAGAGAGATTTTTTTCTCTTCGCTTTTCGCTTTCGTTTTCTATCTCTCAACGAAAATGAAAATGGCGCCATTTTTTCAAAAAGAATCAGCAGTCGTCGAGGTAAGAGCAAAAAATTGCTTACATTTTTAATTTATATAAAAAAATATAATTAAATATATAAATATTAATTTATTTTATATTTATTAATATTATTATTTAATAATTCATTTTTTTGCAGTGTCCAGAATAATTTGCAATAATTTGTCTTGCGTCCGCCGTGTGTCTTCAGGTAAGCTAATTTGTATTAAATTTAATATTTTATAAATTGCCAGTGGCATTATTATTGTCAGTGGTCAATAACTTCAAATAGATGAAGTTTTTATTAACAACACCATTCTTTACAGATTTCGTGGTGATTTTTAGCTGTTCAGCTCGAGGTGCCGTCCATCAGTGCGTGTGTGTGCCATTGTGTCCTGCGTCCGCTGTGTGTCTTGCGCCCGCCTTGTGTCTTGTATAGTGTCTTGGTAAGCTAATTGATTCAGTTTTTTAGCTTTAATATTAAATTTTGACTCACAAATTTTATAGATTTAAAAACATTAACTGTATACATATTAAATAGAACAACACAATACATGCATATTGAAATTTTAAAGACACAAGGATAGAAAAGATTTTTTTAAAAATGTTTTTATGTTATTTAAAAGTTATACGAATTTACAATACATGTATTAGGAATGGAGTGTAATTAATTTGTAATCGAAATTGAGTTTATTTTTGTTCAGATTGTAATAACGTTTAATTTTGCGTAATAATTATTATATTGTCTAGCAGAATCTGTCAAATTTACCATAAATTATGTTTCAAAGAAAACATAAAATTTTAATTCTTGGCAGTTTACTTGGTAAAAACTACATATGTTTCAAAACAAACAGAAAATAATATTAAATTTAAATAAACGTATGTTCGGTAAGTTATCGACAGACGTAGTTGATAACGTTAAGCAGCATTTTATATCTATGTCTCTTTTGCCACCGTTTGAACATATTGATTTTTAAAAACGACCAACAAAACTAAATTTAAATAAATGTATTCTTGCGTTTGAAGTTTGATTGGGTCCTTTTAAACATACTGATGTTTGAAAACAAACAAAAAATAAAATATAATGTTATTAAAAGTATTCTGCAAGACTCTTGTATACAAAGTTGACACTCGGTGACATGCATTTTCTACCAGTTTGTCTTGATGTTTGTTAAGAGAACATGTTCGTATCGGTAATAATTTTGTCATTTGTAAAATAAATGAATATACAAATTGTGTTACAAAAAGAAGTACAAAAGTTCAAATAATATCAAAGTATAATATAAAATTAAATAGTTCCTGAATGTTTGTCTATAATTATTGTGAAAATCTGACACGGATTTTAATCAAAAAACCACAACTACAAAAATCAGTGCTTCGATTTTGAAATAGAATTCGACATGGTTTTTTTACAATAGCCTCCGCGAATTCTTTGCCTACGCCATGTGCTGTACAGAGACTAACGTTGTACTGTTACTGTACCAAATACAAAGCGAATACAAATCGACTGCTGCAGCTATTGTAAATTCATTGATGCAGTCACATGGAGATTTATTTTATATTAAAAATTAAATATTTGTATGTCAATTTAAATATTATAAATGTCTTTGCATCATGTTAATAAAAATTAATAAAAAAAGAAACACATAATTTTTATTTTTTTTTTAAGGATGTCTATTTTTCTTGGCAGCGTAGAGTATATATTTACGGCATTTTGTTGCTGATTTCGTAACGTAACAACGTATGAAACCTTTCACTGACGAAAACCTGCCTGCTATATGAATTTTTCCACAAGATAACGATAATTACACTTATGGGACGAGGTACAAAAAAAGTAGTTTCATGTCATAATGGTTGACTTATTGGACTGACTTTCATGTAGTCGAGACCCAAATTCTATATAAAATTTGTGGGAGCATTTAAAAATGATGATAAGCCAGAATAAAGTGGGAATTTTAGTTTCAATAATTTAATTAGATTTAATGAAAGTAATGAAAATGAAACAATTAGTAAATATTTCTTTTTTTTTTGGGCGAGTTGTAACCGATCAAAATAAATTATACATTTTCACTATGATGCATTGCTTCTCGAATTCCATCATTTGTGACATCGGCAAGTGTTTCCTTGTGCATATGCTGCGATGGGTATTTTAACTACGCTCGATGTACCAATGTCGAGACACACTCTTCAAGGAACACTTTTTCTTCTTCTACGCCATCGTGAAGCTATCTGCATAATAGACAGTACCCAGTAACAAACCTATATGCACTAAGAAAACAAAGATGTTTGCCAGATTATCAGAACCCTAAATATCAAAATATTTACCAAGTATTCAAATCGTCTTTCATCTTACAAATAGGAAGATTGTTAAGGAAAACCTGGAAAAGGTACTCCCTTGAACTCGCGGAGTAATTTGAGTAATTGAAATAAAAGGAATCTATTTTAGAATTAATTTAGTATCCTTGTTTTATATCGACATCGCTTTTAATAAGCCTTCGACGTAAAATTTTACGACTTAAAACATTCCATCACGTGTTGAAAATTTAAATTAGTAATATTTATTTTCACTTTTACCATTACTTGTAAATCTTACAAAAATGACACGTCATGACACTTTGATTCATTCCTTTATTTTCTGCTGTGTTAGCGTTTGCATTACATTAAGTAAATATTTGATAATATAACAAATATTTGTTGTAGACCGTATATTAACAAATATTTTGTTACTTTAAATCGGCTTTTTGTTAATATCACGAAAGGTATTGCAGTTCACTGTAAATTTATAAAATTCAGTTCAAATTTAGTCCAATTTGCACCTACCCTATAATAATATTACACCGACTTCTACACTAAGAAAACCAAGACGATTTCTAGAAATATCACAGCCCTAAATATCAAAATTTAAACAGATAGTTGCAGCAAGACTTTCATAAACAGCTTGTTTTCTTAGTGTACATAATTTTTTAATTACATTTTTTTGTTTGTATTGTAATTCATAATTTTTGATAATTTGTATAAAATCAGTTTCAGCAATTTTGCGTCTTTTACTTCGGTTTAATCTATATATATAAAAATGAAATGTCCTGTGTGTGCCAGAGCATCACGGGAGAACGAACCGACGGATTTGCCTGATTCTTTTTGTATTTTGTTCGTGTCAATGCAAGAGTGGTTTAGGAAAAAAGAAAAGTCGGAAAAACCCAAAGGAAAAGCCGGAAAATCGAAAATATCTAAATTTGACCCTAGGACTATGAAATTTGGACAGGATGTTCATCTGTTGACGTATGTGGGCACTACAAAGGGATTTTTTGAAATTCGCCTCCTAAGGTACACAAATGGGCGTGGCAAAATTGAACTTTTAATTCAAAATATCGGTGTAATTAAAATAAGCACAGTCATGAAATTTGGGCTCAGTGAGGTATATTGAAGTTCTTTACCTTTTTTACAAATGTGGGCGGAATTGGACAAAAGGGCGTGTCCCTTTCCATATGACTAAAACTATAAAAATGTTGTAACTTCTGATTTACTAAGATTAGAGTTATATAAATCGAAACTAAGGTTTATATTACAAACTCCAATCGTCACGTACAATGTGAGCGGGATTGGATTAAAGGGCGTGGTACCTCCCATATAACCAAAACTTTAAAATTACTATAACTCCTGACATGTTAAGAGTTGAGTTATAATAATGAAAACAAATGTTCATATTTAAAACTCCAATCGTAACGTAGAATATGGGCGGGATTGCACAACGGGGCGTGGCATCTCTCATATAACCAAAACTTTAAAATTTCTATAACTCTTTACTTACTAAGAGCAGAGTTATAAAAATCGAAACAAAAGATTATATTAAACATTGTAATAGTCACTTAGAATGTGGACGGAATGAGACAATGGGGCGTGGCACTTCCCATATAACTATAAATGGAAACTTCTGACTTACTAAGAGCAGAGTTGTACAAATCGAAACGAAATATCATTTTAAAATGTTTAATAGTAAAATAGAATGTGGGCGGGAAAAATAGTGACGAAGCTTGCACTAAAAAGGGAAAAAGAGGCGTGGAAACACAACACTTTATAAACGATATATTTTTGCAATTACAAAAACTTAGCACGGGCGCAGCTGTGCACGGGTCCAGCTAGTCCAGCTAGTATATATATGAGGAGAAGTAAAGCAGTTCGTGCTGCGGCTGATGCTATTTTAGAGCAATCACTTCTGTATGATGGTAGTTGTATTAATGAAATTGACAACCTAACCATTGAAGCCCCGCCGGCAACTATTTCAATTGATGTTTCTGATAAGAATATGTCATGGAACGACTCATCAATTGATGATGAGCATACTGAAACAGATTGGTTATATACAAGCGATACGGATGATTGGAATGACAGTGATGAAGATGACGAAGAAGTCGATAATGATGAAAATAAGAATTCCGATAATGAACAGTCGCCCATAAATATAAAAACTCCAAGCGAATTAATTGCAGAATGGGCGATTGAAAATTATATAACCTCAAGAGCTTTAAATAAGCTCCTAAAAATTTTGGGAAACTGCGCACCAAATTTAAACTTGCCAAAAACAAGTAAAACAATAAAGGAGACTCCTGTAAAAGCTCCCGTTGTTGATATGGACAGCGGAGAATACGTGCATTATGGTTTGCATCGTGGCTTAATTGACTTCCTTCTAAAAAATTGCCATTACAGTGAAGTTATAGAAATAGATTTTAATGTGGATGGGTTACCGCTGGCAAAAAGTTCCAAAAACCAAATATGGCCTATTTTAGCGAATGTGGTTGGAAGTGGTGATGTTTTTTTGGTCGGTGTATATTCCGGATATGAGAAACCTATAAATTGTGATAATAATTTAAGAGAATTCGTGCAGGAATTGAAAGAACTATGTACTAATGGGCTCGTAATTGAGTCAAAAAAGTATAGTATCCGGCCGAGAGCATTCATTTTCGATGCACCGGCAAGAGCATTTGCAACACATGTAAAAAGCCATACAGGATTTTTTTCATGTTCAAAATGCGAACAAAAAGGCGAGACAAATCATGGACGACGAGTATTTAAACTAGTCGATTCTTTGCCTCGAACAAATGAGCGCTTCAGAGCAAGAATTAATAGTGATCATCATATTACAATGGACCCTATTATGTTGGAGAAGTTGGATATAGACATGGTCAAAAACTTTCCTATTGACTACATGCATGCAGTATGTCTAGGAGTCATGAAGACTTTGTTGCTCTGTTGGACAAGGAGTAACGAAGGAAAGGGTGCTTTGAACTGTCTACTAAATGCAGCAAAAATAAAGAAGCTTAACAGAAGAATGAACTTGTTGTCCAAACAAACGTCTTCTGCATTTGCACGACAGCCAAGAGAGACCAGTGAGCTCGAAAGATGGAAAGCCACTGAACTCCGGCAATTTTTGCTGTATACTGGTCCGTATGTTTTACGAGACATACTTGATAGTTCGAAGTATACACATTTTTTGAAACTGAGTTTGGCAATTAGAATACTCTTGTGTAAGGAGCACACAAAACAAAATTCTGACTTTGCTCAAAATTTGCTAAATTCTTTTGTGAGTGATACTTCTGAACTTTATGCGCAATCATTTCTCACATACAATTTCCACTCTTTAACACATTTGGCTCAGAAAGCAAAAATATATGGCTCTTTGGAGGAAGTTAGCGCGTTTAAGTTTGAAAATTATTTGCAGGAACTAAAGAAATGCCTCAAACAAAAGTTGCAACGCAAGTCTACAAAAGAGTTTCGGAGCGAACAAAATTGAGAAAAAAAGCAACGCAACGTTAGCCAATTTTTAATAAAACAAACATATCCATAAAAAATATGAAATTGTCCATAAAATACCCTGACGAATTTTATGCTATAGGCATCGATATTTTTAAAATATTCGAATTTTCTGAAGAGTGTGGACAACTAAATATAAAAAGTCGTAAAGTCAAAAAACTCATACATTTTTTTCAAAATCCAATTTCCTCCAAACTTCTGAATATACAATTTTCGAATCAAATTGATTTGTCTGATGATATATTTATACATAATATCACTGAACTAAATGAAAAAATGATTGTATATACATATGAAGACAGTTCTTTTTACTTCATACCTTTAATTCATTGAGGTTATATTTATTTATTTTATTTATATTATAACCTAAATGAATTAAAGGTATGAAGTACAAAGAACTGTCTTCATATGAATCATTTTTTCATTTAGTTCAATGATATTATTTATAACTTCTTTATCAATGTGATTCGAAAATTGTATATTCAGAAGTTTGGAGGAAATTGGATTTTGAAAAAAAATGTATTAGTTTTTTGATTTTTTTTTTAAATATTAAGTTGTCCACACTCTTCTGAAAATCCGAATATTTTGAATTCATCAGGGTATTTTATGGACAATTTCATATTTTATATGGATATGTTTGTTTTATTAAAAATTGGCATAACGTTGCTTTTTTTGCTCAATTTTGTTCGCCCTGAAACTCTATTGCAGACTTGCGTTGCAACTTTTGTTCCATTTTGAGGCACTTTTTTAGTTCCTGCAAATTATTTTCAAACTTTAACGCGCTTACTTCCTACAAAGAATCATATATTTTTGCTTCCAGAGTCAAATGTGTTATAGAGTGAAAATTGTATGTGAGAAATGATTGCGCATAAAGTTCAGAACTACCACTCACAAAAAATTTTAGCAAATTTTGAGCAAAATCAGAATTTTGTTTTGTGTGCTCCTTACATAAAAGTATTCTAATCAGTTTCAAAAAGTGTGTATACTTCGAACTATCAAGTATGTGTCGTAAAACCAGGCATACCTAGGCATACTGCATGCATGTAGTCAATAGAAAGATTTTTTACCATGTCTATATCCAACTTCTCCAACATAATTGATCCATTGTAATATGATGATCACTATTAATTCTGGATCTGAAGCGTTAATTTGTTCGAGTCAAAGAATCGACTAGTTCAAATTCTCGTCGTCCATGATGTGTCTCGCCTTTATGTTAGCATTTTGAACATGAAATCCTGTATGGCTTTTTACATGTGTTGCAAATGTTGAACTTCTATTCAATTTCAAATTTATGTCGCCTCCAGCTATTTTATTGACAGATTTTTGAATTCTGCTGAATTCAGGGGTTGTAATTGAACATAAGAACACTAAAAATGGATGTGGTATGAAAATTATTCATATGAAAGAATTGTAGCCACTACCACGTTTATATTTTTTCGCAATCTCTCAAAATAATAAAATATATGCAGGAAATAAAACGTTTCTCTATCTCTGGTTACATATAAAATGTTTGTTGCTCAAAAACATAAGGGCGCCATCTGTTTTGATATAATGAAAATTTATCAATATAACAAAAAAAGTTGTTTAAATTTTCTTCAATTTACGATTTCTCATTATTACGTATATTTAATTCAATACAATTAAAAGCTACGTCAGCTGAGTTTCAATTAAAAATTAATGGCATTGTTTAACTTTTTTGTTTATTTACACAGTTTTTTATTTATGTGTATGAAATATGATATAACGTTAAGCCTCTAATTCATTGCGCTTAGATAATGTCTATCGACGAATCGCAGCCTTTGGACTATGAGGAAATGATTTCAGACCACGAGTTTAAGCCAATACATGGGATA
Organism: Dryomyza anilis; assembly: GCA_951804985.1. Lineage (NCBI taxonomy): Eukaryota > Metazoa > Arthropoda > Insecta > Diptera > Dryomyzidae > Dryomyza > Dryomyza anilis. The sequence goes on along the minus strand of OX638136.1, from coordinate 22,578,765 downwards.
AAACTCCTGCTTTCCACAGCACCACCAGCATCGTCTATGGAGCAACATGTTGCTCCTCATAAATGGGCTAAAATAGTCCGCATTGCTCCTGCGGTAACCCCGTCCCGTGACTTTCGCATTATTCCTGTAATAACACCGGCGCATTCGCAAAATAATGTGGACATATGCTCACCAGCACAATTCTCTAAAGACATATCTACACATCAATGGGCTAAAATAGTGCGCATAGCTCCTGCGGCAACCCCGACGCAATCAAAAAATGACTTTCGTATTAATCCTGTGATAACACCGTCACATTCGCAACATAGTGTCGAGATACGCTCACCAGCACCATTAACTCGCTTGACGCCTACGGTAATGTCGTCACAATCGCAAAAAGATGACGTGCACATTATTCCGGCTCATTCTCAACACGGCATCCGTTCAGATTCGCCTACATGTTTCTCTAGAGCTCTTCCAGCTAATTCGAAGGAAATCCCGATAAACATTAACAAGTTTTTGGTGCATGGAATAAAAAATATTACATCGCATTGTATACAAATTCAAAAAGAACTGGAATCTCTACGTGCAGAAAGAAATGATGTCAAAAAATTAGTGAATATATTGGAAAAGCCTTTTCAAACTTCTTTTGAATTTAAATAATTTGAAATGAAATTGATGGCTAATGAGGAGATGCAAAATACATTGGTACTATATAATTTAATTATTTTAAATATATTATAACTAACAAAAAATCCATATCAGACAGAATACTTGTATAGTATTATGAATAAAGGTGACATGCAATGTGTTACAAGAGTGTGGGGCAGCACGCTTACAGACAACGCTGCCAACGATTTTGTTTGGAAGGGGCGAAAAGGCATTACCCGTGAACCGGTGATATATTTCAAATTTACTGAAATACTCAAAAGTAAATAGTTAAACAGCTTCAAAACGTACTTTTTATTTTTTTTATGAACTATTATTTTCAGAATGTTTTCTACATATATTTAAAACGCAAGACAAGTTCGATGTTATATGCATGAAATTTTTTAATTATGCACACGACCGGAAACGAACACAAGATATTGCGAAAATTCGTAATAGTAAGTATTATATGCTTGTGAAATGGGTTTTCATTTCTGGTCCACTTACGCAATTGGTTTTTGGTTCTCGTTATGTTTTTCACTGTTGCTGTTGATACCCTATTAACGTTTCCCTTTTTTATCTTTTATTAATCTAACTTTTTAAATATGCAGCTGGCAGATCCGATTCATCATCATTGGAGCTGTCGTAACATAAGCAGTCGCATCATTTTTACTCACAACTTTCATGCAGACTCGACTACTGAAAAATTGGTTGGTATCCGTAAGATTTTCTTTTGCTTATTTCTTAAAGCTTTATATTAATAATTTTTAATTTTAGAGCATGTATGGTCAAAGAACGCTGCTGATGTCGCTGCACAAATCACACCCAATCCATCCACCCCATCTTTATTAAATTGTCAACAGCGTCATCATCATACTTCTGAATAGCCTATATACTAACCCTACTAGAATTTTGCCCGATGCGCCATCGGGAAATGATCGGATTTTTATCGGGTAAGCCCTATAGAGCAAACATGATAATTGCCATGTCATGCTCTTATCATGTTCGCCATAGCAGTGTTACCATTATCTAAACACTCAATGGCCCCGAATAGCTACATTAGTTGTTTCTTATAAGGAAATTTCTAGCGGGAAATGATCGGGATATAATGAGAATACCATTTTTATTTTTTATTAAACTGAAACTATCAGAATTAGCTTAACATTATTTTGAACATATTTTTATTATGATATTATGTTTATTATGATAAATGATCATTTTATCATATGCAGTTATAAATATTAAATCCATTTAATAAAAATCATTAAATTATGTGGAGAGTAATAATAAAAAGCAGCAGTATATATAAACTATTTTAAATAATGAAATGGGGAATTACCCGATCAATGCATGATAATGGCCTGAGGTGAGTACATGATCAGGGCACTGCGTTACAAGCATATCGTGCCCATGATTTGTTACCTCGTTTGATCCTCGTCATAACCCGATCAGTTCATGACCATGGCCCTACCCAAATTTCTACTTTGGAAGCTACAATATCGCATGCACCAAATTTGATTGTCTATCTAATGAATGAAAAGTCTCGATCACTAAAAGCATAGCTCCAACCATCACCCCCACATCAACAGTCAATCCCTTAATTTTAGAAACGCATCTACACGTTGCAACATCAGTACATGCTGCTACATTAGTTTATCCACTTCAGCAAATTTTCCTTTTCATAAATAATTAAAAATATTCAAAATAAATGGTTTTTATTTATTAAAAGATAATCGGAATTCCAAAAATATTCATAAATCTTGTATATAATTGATAGTTCATTTTGATAGTTCAATTTAGCACGTAGTTATTATAATCATGAACATAATTGAGTTTTTATAATTAATGATTAATTTCTTTAATTATGCACGTAATAAATATTACTACAATTATTTTTCTCTGTGCAGTTATTTTGTGCAGTGCAATTTCAGCAATTCTTCTATATATTTGTGGCATTGGTTCCATAAATGTAGTTTCAAATTAAGTAAAATAATTGGCAGTATACACCTTTCGGTATACCAACAAATTTAGTTATAATTAAAGTATTAATATCAACAAGAAGAAGTTCAATTCAAATTGACACCATTTCTGGAATCAACCCATAAATTTATAGAATAATTACCGCAACTTTATCACAAATCCCGCTTTAAATATATTTTATTTAATATCATTTTTTCAGATACAAATTATTAAGATTGTTTGCCCCGATGATTACAGCAGGTCGCATTGCGCTATGGCAGAAGGTGACCACTGATTTTTGTTTAAAGACTCGCAAGTCTATTTTGAATATGCGCAAACCGAGTGTTAACAAGGTGAGTTTTAAACGCTTTTTATGAGCTATACTTTTCACTGAAAAACTTACAGATGGGCACTAAGATATCTCGATCACTCTCATCAACAGCATCTCAACAGCAGCCTTATTATCATCAGATACCTCATCAGCTTCCGCATCATCATCAGCAGTCGGATCATAGACTTAGTCGCATTATCGTCATCATCAGAAGCAGTCGCATCATCAGAAGTCTCACCATCAGCAGTCGCATCATCATCAGCAGTCACCAGTAGCATCGTCATCAGCAGTCGTTCCATCAGGAGTCCCATCATAATTCGCATTGTAAATTTTTGTTAATGTATATTGTTTAATGTACTATTGTTTAACTAGTGCATGTTAATACCTTATTATTATAAAACACTTTAATTTGTTAAAAACATCTGCATCTATAAGTTCAATTAACTAATGCATATAAATATTGTTCTTTATTATTATAAAATTCAAAACTTCCGCATATACAAGTTTAATTAACTAATTAATGTTAATATTGCTCCATATGATTATAAAACACTTTAATTAGTTAAATCTATAATTTTAAACATTGTACGCATTTTAAAATAACAATTTATATGTTAATATTGTTCTATATTGTTATAAAATAATTTAATTTGTTATTAAAAATACGCAACTAATAAGTTAAAACACTTTAATAAACAAAAAAAAAGTAAAAACAACACAAAAATTCCTTCGTTTTGTTGTCATTAAGTTTCTTTTGAATCAGCTTTACTTCAGAGCTTCCTTTAATATTCTGTCCCATTCTGAAACAAATATGTCATCAGATTTGCTTCACATCGTTTTTGATTGGCTGGTTTTAAAATATTTAATCAATTTTGATTGGCTGATTTTAAAATATTTTCAGTTTTGCTCTCTTTGTTTTGAGATTTTTTCTTTCAGGCACAGTTCAGAAAAATAGGAAAGAACTCTGTGTTTCCTTTAGTCTGATTTCACTACTATTTAATTTCGAAATTGGAACCAACCTCGCACTCATTTATCAGAGTTGTCTAACGTGTAGTTCCGAAATAGTTCGTAATTACGACAGAACGAATCACTGGGTAAATTCTAATAATAAGTTTTAAATTTTATAACTATACCTTAAATACTTTTCGAGTTATTAGTTCCGAAAGAGTTATATAAAAGTGACTTGTATGGGAGGTGGGCGTGTCCGTTGACCGATTTGGCTCATTTTCAAACTCAGTTCCTACTTTTGGCTAAAATACATTGGGACGAAATTTCATCGCATTCTGATCAGTATTTCTCAAGTTATTCTGTATTCGGACAGCAAGACAGCAAGACGGACAGACAGACGGACATGGCTAAACGGACTCGGGTAGTGATGCTGATCAAGAATATATATACACTTCCATACCGGACACGCCTCCTAAGAGGCGTTACAATATATGCACAAAGTTAATATACCCTGTACCTCATAAGTGTAGGGTATAATTACTATTTACACAATTGTATTGTGCATAGAGTAGGCGTATGCGTAAATTTTCAGATTCGAAACATTATCGAGGTATTGAAAATTCATTATATAGGTTACTTATATTCCAAAATTTATAAAAATCTCTTAGAAAAGTATGATATGATATAATATAAATATTACTTTCTATGGATACGCCCTCTAAACATTAATCAATTTTAATTGCGTTACATATATGAGATCAGTATCCATCCAGGACATTGTGTTCAAAATTTCATAGATTTCTGCCAACTCCTTATAGTTTTTTCCGCCAACTGAATGTACCCTTTCACTCTTAGTGTAGGGTATACAAATTTAATAGTGAAAACATATGCATGTCACAATATAAACATGTAATGAACAATAAATGGTATTCAATGGGTGTTATTCAATGGTATTTAAATATTAATATTAAAAAGAAATTATTACATTTTTAGGGTATTATCGTTTTAGGGGAAACAATTATTTTTTCACATGTAATCGAATGGTTAAAAATGACAAACATGAACATGGAATCAAAAGTGTTTTCAATGTTTGTTATAAAGAAATTAACTGATTAAAAAAAAGTATATAAAATATGAAAACATTTTATTAAAAATATTTGATTATGGACTATAATTATTTAATATAAATGTCAATCAATATTAATGGGTATAATAATTATATTCAAAAGTATGATGTTGTGTAATATTAATGAAAGAATATACTCTTAGGTTTTAGAAAATATAATTAGTGTGTGGTGTGTAAGCAACACTGGTGCCGCGATTTTTTGTCTTTAAAATGTTTGCGGTAAATGAACGTTTAATATTTTCGTTGTTATGAAATATCTAAAATCTTCTTTATTTAAAATGTAAATTAGTGTGTGGTATGCATATTTGCTGTACCGCAATATGCGCAACATGGGGTACAAAAAATGTACTTGCGGTATAAAATTTTAGTGTACCGCACATTAAATTTGTACCGCAATTGTGGTTTTAAAGTGGTATTAAAAACCGATAATTGATTTTATGTGGGAATCTTATAAAAGTCTGGTTCCTACATAAAAAACATTTTGATTTCAACGTTTTACTCGATAAAAGTGCTTGATTTAAATGAAAAATATGTTTTTTTGATTTTTTTTTATAAATAATAAAAAAATATTTGCAGATTCTTAGTATTATGTATGATTGTGTATTGTTTTATATTTTGATATGCACAGCATTATAAAAAATTAATGACATTTTTAAAAGATTCCATTTCATAAACAAACATTTTGTGACATGCAAACAAAAAGTAAATGTAATGAAATATTTTAATAAGAAATTATCAATATATTTTTAAAGTACACAATTTTATACGGATGTATTAATAAATAGCTTATTCCGATAAAATAAGAAATATATAATATTTTCAATGTCTCAAAGATTAAGCCATGCATAAGATCTTTCAAATATCTGCCTTATTAACTTTTGATGGTAATATCTAGCACTACCATGGTTGCAACGGGTAACGGAGAATCAGGGTTCGATTCCGCACAGGGAGCCTGAGAAACGGCTACCTCTCAGCTCAGGGAGGTAGTGACTCAACACGGGAAAACTTACCAGGTCGAATATAAGTGTGTAAGACAGATTGATAGCTCTTCCTCGAATCTATGGGTGGTTATGCATGGCCGTTCTTAGTTCGTGCAGTGATTTGTCTTCTTAATTCCGATAACGAACGAGACTCAAATATATTAAATAGATGCTTTCAGGATTATGGTGTTGAAGCTTATATAGCCTTCATTCACAAATTCAGAAAAATGTTGGAGTGTGTAAATGTGTTTATGTAAATGGATCTGTACCTGTTGGTTTTTCGCATTATAATAGCTTCTTAAATGGACAAAATGCTTCTAGCAATAATGACAATGAGCAATAACAGGTCTGTGATGCTTAGATGTCCTTGACTGCACGCGCGCTACAATGATAGTATCAACGTGTATTTCCTAAACCGTGAGGTCCGGGTAAACCGCTGAACCACTTACATACATGGGATTGTAAACTGAAACTGTTTGGAATTCCTCATTAATTCGCATCGATTACGTCCCTGTTCTTTGTACACACCGCCCGTCGCTACTACCGATTGAATTATATAGTGATGTCTCTGGACGTGATCACTGTGAAGCCTCGTGTGTTACGGTTGTTTCGCAAAAGTTGACAGAACTTGATTATTTAGAGGAAGTAAAATTCGTAACAAACTTTCCGTACGTGAACCTCTGGAAGGAAAATTATTGTGTTTTCTATCCGAAAGTAATAAATAATTTATTATAAAAATATTTTTTTTATATATCGTCGTTGTAGAACGAAAAGTCACAAATACATTTACAAAATGCCAAATACTCATTTTCAAACATCTTTATATATCTGTCAATTGTTAATGGATGATCTCAATTTTTTTACCACATAATAAGAAAATGTAAACCTATCAATTGATATTTAAACTTTAAAAATTCATCAATTACTTTTTATAATATTAATCAACAAACTCGAAATTTAAGTTTGTCATAAAAATGTATTTGGTGACTTTTAGTTCTACAACGACGATATATTTATTATATATATAATAAAAATGTATCGTACTTAATTTTTGTGTTCATACTTTGAAAAAAATATATAAAATAATATTAATAATATTTAAAATTACTATTTACACAATTGTATTGTGCATAGAGTAGGCGTATGCGTAAATTTTAAGATTCGAAACATTATCGAGGTATTGAAAATTCATTATATAGGTTACTTATATTCCAAAATTTATAAAAATCTCTTAGAAAAGTATGATATGATATAATATAAATATTACTTTCTATGGATACGCCATCTAAACATTAATCATTTTTTAATTGCGTTACATAAATTTCATAGATTTCTGCCAACTCCTTATAGTGTTTTCCGCCAACTGAATGTACCCTTTCACTCTTAGTGTAGGATATAAAAATTTAATAGTGAAAACATATGCATGACACAATATAAATATGTAATGAGCAATAAATTGTATTCAATGGGTATTATTCAATGGTATTTAAATATTAATATTATCGTTTTAGGGGAAACAATTATTTTTTCACATGTAATCGAATGGTTAAAAATGACAAACATGAACATGGAATCAAAAGTGTTTTCAATGTCTGTTATAAAGAAATTAACTAATTAAAAAAAAGTATATAAAATATGAAAATATTTTATTAAAAATATTTGATTATGGACTATAATTATTTAATATAAATGTGAATCAATATTAATGGGTATAATAATTATATTCAAAAGTATGATGTTGTGTAATATTAATGAAAGAATATACTCTTAGGTTTTAGAAAATATAATTAGTGTGTGGTGTGTAAGCAACACTGGTGCCGCGATTTTTTGTCTTTAAAATGTTTACGGTAAATGAACGTTTAATATTTTCGTTGTTATGAAATATCTAAAATCTTCTTATTTATTAAAAATGTAAATTAGTGTGTGGTATACATATTTGCTGTACCGCATCTAAATGTTGTATCGCAATATTCGCAACATGGGGTACAAAAAATGTACTTGCGGTATAAAATTTGAGTGTACCGCACATTAAATTTCTACCGCAATTGCGGTTTTAAAGTGGTTTTAAAAACCGATAATTGATTTTATGTGGGAATCTCATAAAAGTCTGGTTCCCACATAAAAAACATTTTGATTTCAACGTTTTACTCGATAAAAGTACTTGATTTAAATGAAAAATATGTTTTTTTAGATTTTTTTTATAAATAATAAAAAAATATTTACAGATTCTTAGTATTATGTATCATTGTGTATTGTTTTATATTTTGATATGCACAGCATTATAAAAAATTAATGAAATTTTTAAAAAATTCCATTTCATAAACAAACATTTTTTTGATATGCAATCAAATGGTAAATGTAATGAAATATTTTAATAAGAAATTATCAATATATTTTTAAAGTACACAATTTTATACGGATGTATTTTTTTTTTTTAATGTGGGATAAAAAATAGAGCCACTGCACTCAGACAGGGTTATATCCATTGTGCTGTGACCCAGTTCCCTGGTTTTTAATGATACTTCTTAGATTCATTATTGAATCTAAGAAGGCTATTGTGTGATAGAGAAGCTGATCCTCTCTCATCACGTCTGTGCCAAAGATCTGCCTTCTAATTATAGAAAATGCTGGACAGTCACATAGATAGTGCTCTGTGGTGCCAGTTTCTTCGTAGCAGGCAGAACATAAGGCGCTTTCGGCCAGGCCGATTGCGTTCATGTGTTTCTCACATGCGTTGTGTCCCGTTAGAAGTCCCGTCAGTTTTCTGCACTCCTTTCTACTTAAGGAAAGTAGAAACGAGGCCGATCTTTTGGTTATCGTCGGTGTCATGAGCTTGGAGAATCTGCATTTCGTCTCATTCAGCCATCTGCTCTTGTGTGCGGAGGCGACCCAAGAGCTGATGACGAATTTTCCCGTAGATGCAGGTAGTCCAAGCACAGGTTCTGGTCCAAATGGATTATCCTCAGATCCAGCACGTGCTAGTTCGTCAGATGTTTCATTGCCCGAAACTCCTTTATGGCCCGGCACCCAAATCAGTTTCAGTGTATTGTATTTACCAACACAATTGAGACGTGATCTGCATTGACGTACAATTTTGGATGTGATGACATGGTTGTTCAAAGCCATAAGAGCAGCCTGACTATCGCTGCAAACTGATATAGCCCTGTTCTGCTATCTATTATCCGCAATGTAGTCCATAGCCATAAGTATAGCATAGACTTCGGCTTGAAATACCGAGGCATTGTCGCCTAAGGCGAAGTGAAGTCTGCGGTCATCCGGTTCCACAAACACTCCAGCACCAGATCCCTGATCGGTTCTGGAGCCGTCTGTGAAAATGCGGTGTGACCCTCTACCTGGCTCACAGTCAGGCGTTAGCCAGTCTTGAATGTCAGGTTGGCAGACCTCAAAATTTCGTCTTGGTAATATTTCTGTTATCATTGCATCAGAGGGCATCTCCAGTAGACAGGTGTCTAATGGAGTGTCAAGTGCAATGTCAGAGATATTCCAGGGAACATTAAACCAGAAACCACCTCGTTTTAGTCTCCAGCAGCCTTTCATGGCTTCGCCTCTGATGAAGATGTCAAGTAGTGGTAGGTTTAAGATTGCATTCAGTGCTGGACCAGGTGTAGTGGGAAAGGCACCCGTAACACCCAGACGCACGGTTCTCTGAATCTTGGCAAGACTAGTTGTCACGCATTTTCGTGACAGCTTGTTCCACCAGACTACCGATGCATATGATATCATCGGTCTTATCATTGCCGTGTAAATCCATAAGGTTTTGCTCGGCGATAGTCCCCATGTCTTCCCAAAAATTCCTCTGCATTGCCAGAAGGCATTCAATGCTCGCGAAATTTTATTTTCAACATGTTTTGTCCAAAGTAGTTTACTATCTAGAGTTAAGCCCAGATATTTTACTTCGTTAGACAGAGGAATAATGACACCCTTAAGTACTGGTAGAGATAATCCTGTCATTATTCTTTTCCTAGTGAAGAGAACAATCCCTGTTTTGTGAGGGTTGACGGAAAGTCCGTTTGCAGTACACCAGCTGTCAATTCGGTTCAACGAGTTTTGTGTTTTAACACAGACCTCATTGAGGGAAAAGCCTGTGGCAAGAATGGCAACATCATCTGCATAGGCCTGGGAATAGACACCTGGTCTATCGAGATCGTTGACTAGAGAGTCAACCAGCATACACCAGAGCAGGGGGGAGAGAACGCCTCCTTGAGGACAACCTCTATTCACCCCTGCCATAATATACTGACCGCACTCCGCCTCCGAAGTGATGCTCCTAAACATTAGCATTGACCTTAGCCATTTGACCAATGTTTCATCCATTCCATGCCTTCTAGCTGCGTCACATATTCCATCAAAAGTCGCATTATCAAAAGCACCCTCGATGTCAACAAATATGCCCATCACGTACATCTTCCTCTGAAAAGCATGCTCGATCCGGCCAACCAGATGTTGCAATGCTGTTTCACAGGATTTTCCACGTTGGTAGGCATGTTGTCTTGATGATAGTGGGTACCTTGACAGCGATGTTTTTCTGATGTGCAGCTCAACTAGTCTTTCTAGACACTTTAGTATGAAGGACATCTTACTAATGGGTCTGAAGCTCTTGGCTATGGAATAGTCTTCACTTCCAACTTTAGGAATGAAGGCTACTTTAACTAAACGCCAGGATGTCGGAATGTATGCCCATGCGAGACTTGCTCTAAAGATCTTCTTTAGGCATGGTAGCAATTGGGTTATACCTTCCTGTAGCATGACTGGGTAGATGCCATCCGGTCCAGGTGACTTGAAGCCATCCAAAGAGGCCACTGCGTATTGGATAGCTTCATCGTATACAACCAATCTGTCAACCTGCCAGTCATGTTTTGTCACATTAGAGTTGTTATTGCAGTCCCCAGTGCTGGGATTACAAAGTGGCCCTATGTGGATTTGATTTCCCGGAAAGTGAGTCTCAACTAGGACACTGAGTGCCTCTGTCTTAGACTCAGTATACGAGCCATCAGGTCTCCGCAGTGAGTCCAGTCGAGCAGTTCGGTCTCTTTTAAGAAACTTGACCAATCTGCTAGTCTCACTGCAGGATTCGATGCTATTGCAGAAGTCTTTATAGGAAACACTTTTCGATTTACGAATTCGTTTCTTATACTCTTTCTGCTTAGCTCGATAAAGAAACCAGTCAGAGTCTAAGTTGCTCCTTAGGGCCCTATTTAGAAGCTTTCTGGAATCCTTGCGCAAGGTTTCAAGACAAGCGTTCCACCAAAAGTGAGCTTTCATAGCTCACTTTTGCTGCCACCAGGTCTTGCCCACAGAATTGGGTTAACTTGGTGACAGCAAAGTGTTTCGATACTATAAGACAGCTTCTAGGCCTTGCGGCTTGCTCATCGTATAGTATGGTTTCACCACGTAGTTCACTAAGACCACAGATGCGTTTGTTATACACCCATGGTTCTTGAATAGCTGTGATGTGAGGTAATGTATGCAACATGGAGAGCCGCGTACCTAGTAAAGCGGTAGCAGCTTTAGAATGTTGCAGATTTATCTGAGTAAATATCATGACAGGATAATTAACTCGTTTCTCATCATATGCCTATTCATTTGGAATTGATTCGGAATTTGATCCGTCCAAAGAATATGTTTAGATGGTTGTCGTACTTAGATAGCATGACATCTAACGACTTCTGGTCTAAGCCAACAACCAGGGTTGAGCCCTCCTTGTCCTCCGGACCTCGCTCTGGTTTATGGCTATAGATTTTCCATCCGTTCGTTTCGATGCCCTGGTTCTGAGCACGTAGGCAGGCAAACACTTCCGCTGTTTTCCTGATAGGACCAGGTATCCAGCATATTGCTCGCCTGCGTTTGGGTTCGTCTCCGCTGAAAACAGCGAAGCGCGATTTGCCCAAGGAGGGGATTTTAGCAACGGCTGTGGCAATCCAATCGAAATTGGCTTGAGACGAGCATAGCACCTTCATGATGCCATCACTCGTCTCATAGCCTTTTGCGTTTGCACTGACACCGCCGGTGCTGACTAGCCGCCAAAGATGATCGGTGCAGTGTTTTACTTCTGCATCATTCATCTTTTGCTCCTTCCCCAATTTGCCAATAATCGCAACCGGAAGAGCTTTGCGAGCAGCATCACGATATGATACTGCTAGCCTACCTCTGCCAGTGGATGTTGAAGGCAGTTCATCCGCAGCCGATCCGGAACATGAAGCACCAGTGCTCTTGCTTGTTGAAGCAATATCACTGGAAACTGTCGAGTTCTGGGAGTTACGGGGATTCGCAGTAGCAGTGAAGGTTTTAAACTTCTTGCCATTGCGCTTCTCAGGTGCATTGGCAGCCACAACAGCAGCAGCGGATGGTCCGGCTTCAGTCGGAGTAACCTCCACCGATCTATCGCGTTTTTCTGTGGTAGCTGGGGAAGAGAAAGCTCCAGCGTCGCCTTTAGCATTTTCAGCCTCTTTGCGATCTTTCGCTTTATTCTTCCTTCTCCTACTCACCTGGGCATCGGACAACCTGACCTCTGTATTCAGAGATCCGGGTCCGGTCTCCAATGGAAGTTTAGCTTCCAGTTGGGTGTCGGTCTCTCTAGGATTAGATGCTGGTAAGACACCACTTTCCTTCGATCGACCCATGTTTCCAAATACGTAACAGAAAGGAGCCTTGAGAGGAAACAACACTGTCGAGCAGCCATACAGTGGAGGATTAGTCGTAGGCACAGCCGAACCGACACTTTTCTCTACTTGTATGGGAACCGCTGCGTTGTCGTTATGCTCCTTTAGATTCCCAGCTGTCTCATAAATTTGGGAGTTGGAGGGGCACGATGAACCCCCTGCTACAGGAGCAGAGAGGTTCATCGTACCAGGGTTGGTTGCGTGGATTGAGGCCTCCAGAATCCTTGCCTCAGCCGCCGAAGCGGGTGGATTGCCACTATTGTGGGTACCACCTGGAGTAGTTAAATCATTATGTTGACCCATCGCGGTGGTATAGGGGTTTCTTTAGAGTCTGCCGCCCCACCAATAAAAAAGACTATGGTAGTATTTAGTTCATTACTCATCACAAGCCTGTCTGACAAGGGTGACCCTACCAGAAACTTTAATAAAAGAAAAAAAAAAAGTTTCCGTCAGCTTAGCCTTATTGAGTCATTGTAACTTAAGCCCCCACACCACGTCAAGGTAACCACCACGTGAATGTATTAATAAATAGCTGATTTCGATAAAATAAGAAATATATAATATTTTAAATGTCTCAAAGATTAAGCCATGCATGTCTAAGATCTTTCAAATATCTGCCCTATTAACTTTTGATGGTAATATCTAGCACGACTATGGTTGCAACGGGTAACGGAGAATCAGGGTTCGATTCCGCACAGGGAGCCTGAGAAACGGTTAGTTCTCAGCTCAGGGAGGTAGTAACTCAACACGGGAAAACTTACCAGGTCGAACATAAGTGTGTAAGACAAATTGATAGCTCTTCCTCGAATCTATGGGTGGTTGTGCATGGCTGTTCTTAGTTCGTGCAGTGATTTGTCTGGTTAATTCCGATAACGAACGAGACTCAAATATATTAAATAGATGCTTTCAGGATTATGGTGTTGAAGCTTATATAGCCTTCATTCACAAATTCAGTAAAATGTTGGAGTGTGTAAATGTGTTTATGTAAATGGATCCGTACCTGTTGGTTTGTCCAATTATAAGGCCACTAGCTTCTTAAATGGACAAAATGCTTCTAGCAATAATGACAATGAGCAATAACAGGTCTGTGATGCTTAAATGTCCTAGGCTGCACGCGCGCTACAATGAAAGTATCAACGTGTATTTCATAAACCGAGAGATCCGGGTAAACCGCTGAACCACTTTCATACTTGGGATTGTAAACTGAAACTGTTCACATGAATTTGGAATTCCTCATTAATTCGCATTGATTACGTCCCTGTCCTTTGTACACACCGCCTGTCGCTACTACCGATTGAATTATATAGTGATGTCTCTGGACGTGATCTCTGGCCTCACAGTGTGTTACGGTTGTTTCGCAAAAGTTGACAGAACTTGATTATTTAGAGGAAGTAAAATTCGTAACAAACTTTCCGTACGTGAACCTCTGGAAGGAAAATTATTGTGTTTTCTATCCGAAAGTAATAAATAATTTATTACAACAATATTTTTTTTTTTATATATCGTCGTTGTAGAACGAAAAGTCACAAATACATTTTCAAAATGCCAAATATTCATTTTCAAAAATCTTTATATATTTGTCAATTGTTAATGGATGATCTCAATTTTTTTACCACATAATAAGAAAATGTAAACCTATCAATTGATATTTAAACTTTAAAAATTCATCAATTACTTTTTATAATATTAATCAACAAACTCGAAATTTAAGTTTGTCATAAAAATGTATTTGGTGACTTTTAGTTCGACAACGACGATATATTTATTATATGTATAATAAAAATGTATCGTACTTAATTTTTGTGTTCATACTTTGAAATAAAAAAATATAAAATAATATTAATAATAATTAAAATTACTATTAACACAATTGTATTGTGCATAGAGTAGGCGTATGCGTAAATTTTCAGATTCGAAACATTATCGAGGTATTGAAAATTCATTATATAGGTTACTTATATTCCAAAATTTATAAAAATCTCTTAGAAAAGTATGATATGATATAATATAAATATTACTTTCTATGGATACGCCCTCTAAACATTAATCAATTTTAAATTGCGTTACATATATGAGATCAGTATCCATCCAAGACACTGTGTTCAAAATTTCATAGATTTCTGCCAACTCCTTATAGTTTTTTCCGCCAACTGAATGTACCCTTTCACTCTTATTGTAGGGTATACAAATTTAATAGTGAAAACATATGCATGTCACAATATAAACATGTAATGAACAATAAATGGTATTCAATGGGTATTATTCAATGGTATTTAAATATTAATATTAAATAGAAATTATTACATTTTTAGGGTATTATCGTTTTAGGGGAAACAATTATTTTTTTACATGTAATCGAATGGTTAAAAATGACAAACATTAACATGGAATCAAAAGTGTTTTCAATGTTTGTTATAAAGAAATGAACTAATTAAAAAAAAAAGTATATAAAATATGAAAGCATTTTATTAAAAATATTTGATTATGGACTATAATTATTTAATATAAATGTCAATCAATATTAAAGGGAATAATAATTATATTCAAAAGTATGATGTTGTGTAATATTAATGAAAGAATATACTCTTAGGTTTTAGAAAATATAATTAGTATGTGGTGCGTAAGAACACTGGTGCCGCGATTTTTTGTCTTTAAAATGTTTACGGTAAATGAACGTTTAATATTTTCGTTGTTATGAAATATCTAAAATCTTGTTATTTATTAAAAATGTAAATTAGTGTGTGGTATGCATATTTGCGGTACCGCATCTAAATGTTGTATCGCAATATGCGAAACATGGGGTACACAAAATGTACTTGCGGTATAAAATTTTAATGTACCGCACATTAAATTTGTACCGCAATTGCGGTTTTAAAGTGGTTTTAAAAACCGATAATTGATTTTATGTGGGAATCTCATAAAAGTCTGGTTCCCACATAAGTAGTATGTTTGCGCCGGTTCTGGCTCAAAGGGGCTCCATGGAGCCATAAGGAGCCATGAGGGGCATTTTTTAACAGAGATGTTGTTATTGTTTTCAATAGGGATCATTTTTTAACAGAGGTCTTGTTAGTGAATTTCAGTTGAGATCAGTTTTTTATCAAAACCTTTCTAATTGTTTTCATATGGAGTATTTTTTAAGATTTGTGGATCATATTTTATCAAAAGCGTTCTAATTATTTTCATACGGAGTATTTTTTAACATGGTTGGATAATATTTTATCGAAAGCGTTCTAATTGTTTTCATATGGAGTATTTTTTAACATGATACAGTAGTACGGTTGCGCCGGTTCTGGCTCAAAGGGGCTCCATGGAGCCATAAGGCCCCATGAGGAGCATTTTTTAACAGAGATGTTGTTATTGTTTTCAATAGGGATCACTTTTTAACAGAGTAGTGGTTAGTGTATTTCAATTCGGATAATTTTTTAACAGAGATGTTGTTATTGTTTTCAATAGGGATCATTTTGTAACAGAGTAGTTGTTAGTATAATTTCAGGTGAATTATATGTATACTATATACATTATAATGGCATGGAGCAATTGGGATGACATTTTAACATATGTTGTTAATGTTGATACATACATATATATATGTATGTTATGAAGGCATGCAGCCGTAAAGAGTAAATTTGCAACTCATATTGTTGTTGGGATAATTATTTCGGAGTAAGCATTTTTAATGGCAATATTTATAAACGTAGATATATGTACGTAATAATTTTGTTGTTGTATATGTTATAGAAGCAATTAAAATTTCAGTTTTATGCTTGATGATTTATTTTGCATGATCATCAAGAGAGTTGAGGAATGAAGATTGTAATTTAAAACATGGCTAGTAATTTAAAACATGACATATATTTTTTGGTGGGTAATTTTTTTGTTGTAAACAGGTAAATGCACTTCTGCATTAATGCATTGACACATATTTAATTCAAGGTGAATTTTACTATAATGGATATTGTAGTATATTTTTATTTTACAAAGTCGTGGTTATTTAATTCGTTTAATTTGCTTTTATGAATGAATGGGCCATAAGACTATTTGCTTATATGAATGAATGGGCATAAGACTCCATTGGGATCATTTTTTTTTAAATTTGCATGGAGCAATAATGCTCCATTGGGATCAATTTTTAAACAACATACTATAAGTTTTAATGATTGAACATTTTAAAACATGTTTAATTTTATTTAGTTTTTTCTTGAGTCAAATTTTATATACTCTCTTTAAAATTTTAATTGAGTATATTTATACTAATGGAATTATCTTTTAACTCATTTTAAAGAGATATCCATTATATATAAATGGATCGAAATTTGAATTAAAGTTATTTATCGTCTACATTACAATTTGATAGGAAAAAATACTATTATGGAAGTTATAAAAGTAAAAAAGTTTTTGAAAGGATTTAATAATATTTTATTTGACGATCATAAAAAACGGTTTATTAAGTTTATCCCTTATTGTAAGCATTACCAGTATATGTAAAAAATATTAACTTTTCACGGAGTACATTATAAGAGCTGTCCATGGGCCACAGATGACTTAACGGAGGGACCAGATACATGTGGTTGTTATTATTATGACAAGGAATGCAAAGACATTGATAAGCTAATAAAATTATATTATAGAATAAAATATACAAAATAATTGTTTATTATTAATAATGTTTTTATTATACTATATTCAATGAATTTGTAAAAATTTTAAATAATAGAAATAAAAAGACAAATTTCTAAATTATTTTCATTAAATTGTTTTATTTATTTTTTATTATAGGAAACTTAAAAATACTTTTAAAATAATGTACAGCTAAAATATCATTAATATATAAATTATATATATCAAAATAATTAAAAAACTTTTTAAAAGAAATATTTTTACTTCTTAAATATATAAATATACAGCAATAAATACGGCATAACATTGAAATTTCACTTTGTAATTGGAAATTGCTTTTAATAAATGTGGATGCATTGGTTTGAATAAAATTTATAAATGGTTTAATAGGTGAACTCTCTGCAGAACAAAAATATTCAGCCGGCCCATTTTGAGGAAAATATATTACAATCCAATGTGATCCTGGTTTAAATGATGAATCCATATTCACAATATAAAATGCTGGATTTTTTATTCGATTTCTAGGTAGCTGATTTGATGCAAAAACTCCTTTAAAATTTTTCTTAGTTACTAAATTTTTATATAAAATAGTTTCTATATTACTTGTATTCATAATGATTGTAATACAGTACGATTTTTATCAATTTCCAAAACACTATCAAACTCACAATATGCTAAACACGTAATTGCTTCAGAAAGTGCTTCACTGAAACGACCTTCAATTCGTATTGTACCTTGATTTATTAAGTTTCCACAGTGTGAGTTATTGTTATGATCTGGTGTTAAATCAAATGCAAGTAAGAAATATCCGTTATCAAATAATTCTTTAGTTATTTGATGTCCGTTATCAAAGTAATGTATGCCAGTACCTTTAAATAAGGTTTGATATCCCCTTGTACTTATACGTCCATGTTTATAATCAAATTCAATCGGCTGTGCTGGTACTTGTACTCCATTTACAACTAAATTAAATCTTTGTAAATTGAAATGGCGAAAGTTATACGGATTTTCCGAACGATCACCAGTATATGCTTTATTAGTTACCATACCAAATATTAAGAAATTTGGAAGTTGTCCAATTATAACATTATCTAACAGTAGATAATGATTGCCAGGGTGAATGATGAATGTCTTGATTTCAACTTTTTTATATGGATAAATAGCATTTCTACTTTGTAAAACATTATGATGTGCCATTAAAATATTACTATTAATGGTAAGATGATTAATGTATAAGTTAGCTTCATGAATTTTAATAGATGACTCTCCAGATTTGGAATCTTCTAGTATATAAAAAGAAGGTTTCTCCATATTAAGGGTTACTTTAAGATCCACATTATTAAGAAGATATTTAGATTGATTAATTATATCTACATGAAGTTTTCCAATCAATTTAACTCGTTCTCCATTTTTAAATGTTTTATTTCGTCTAGCTAAACCTGGATTTTCATTTTTTTTTATATCTAATGACCATCCGCATGATTCAAGATGTGTAGATTCAGCATCATTTCCATAGTTTAATAATGTTTCAATATAAGATCTATAGTGATAATTATTATCAGATTGCGATACATTTCTATTATTTAAATGAACACTACAGCTCCGAAATAATTAACTTCCATTAATTTCTACAATTAATAGTAAATAAACACTACTTAGATCACGATATGTTTCACCATTTTCGAGTGAAAGAAATTTTATTGTAGTAGAGTTGTCAATTGTTGCTATTGGACTATATGATACCTCCTCTGTTTTAATTATGCTAGTTTGTACAGGTGGTGACTCAAAAAGATCTAATTCACTTTTCATACATTCAATAAATCCTGCCATCATAAATAAATTAACAGTTGCCAAATATATCAGTAAACTTCCTTCTTCTAGAACGTTTAGTTTTCATATGATCTTTTTTCTTTAGTCGTTTGCATTTTATACGTTTTCCATTCCCATCTTGTATATTTCTAATTTTGCTAATAACTTTTTGTTTTAAATTTCGAACAGCCTTTTTACCCTGTTCAGTTAATATAGTTTTTATAGGTTTAGTACCTAACTCTTCCAAAACTGATTTTCCAATTTCGAGTGAATGATTTTTTAAAGCATTTAATCCAGTTTTCATTAGAGGTTTTAGATGTGTATACAAGGCCGAAAAAAATGAACCAATTCCACGACCATATTGAACAATTCTAGGAGAATGGTATATATCTTCTATATTGTCCAAATTTGTTCCGGATTGATTAAGATAGTACTCAGAATAAATCTTGTCCATGGTTTACATATAAATGAGATCAGTACAACTTATGAAGCTTCTTTTATATTACGAAAATGTAATGTGCAATAAACGGGGAATTCATTCGACATAATATTTATTTTCTTTCCTTCATCATCTCGTATCATTATAGAAATATTATTTATATTTGAGGATTCCAATGGATAATATTCAATATTTTTAAAGTGAATATAATTTATTTCATTTAAATATGGAAATATTTTTAAGCATTTTATTTTTTGATCGCCTACATATCTGGGTTTAATAATGTCTGTGTACACAAACACTAGGTTGTATAGCTCGCTAGATCTTAATTTATAACTTGTATGCGAATTAAATTTTTCATAAGAATTCGATATAACATCTAACATTTTAAGTATTGTATTCTCAGATACAAAGTGTCTATTAATACTGCTTTTTACGCCAGCCAACTCAGGGTTTTCATTTATACTATCTTGAATGTCTAATTTTTCAGTTATTATATTTTAACCTTTTATCTTTTTTGTTATCGATATTCAACTGATTTTTATTACAACTGTCTCAGGATTAGAATTGACATTGAGTTGATTTTCTGCAATTTGTAGTTTTTCTTCTATATTCGTGATAGCTTGATTTATTTTGTCCATGAAATTTAAATATGTGATAGGGATAGTATTTATTTTTTTATCTACTTTGAGATCACTATTTACAGTTTTGATATTACTTTTATTTAACTGTAAAGTTGATTTCAAAATATCCCTTTTATTCAAATTTCGAGATACTTCAAATGTAGATGGGTTATTAACAAGTTGAAATGAAATTTCTGTTAAACCTACAACCCAGTTTTCATTTAAAATCAAAGATTGTTTTAATAAATTTGTAAATGTAGATTTAGTATTTTCATAGATATTTGCGGAATTATTACTTAATAAAGTAACATAAACACTGGAAGCACCCATCTTTTATTTTCAAATGTTTTAATAAGAATGCTAGTTTTTTATTAAAAATCACTTTATTTATATAAATATTTAAACAACATAATTATAATAAATTAAATATAGTTTACTTAGTTAATAAATCGTTTTTATTGATCCATGAATTATGTTCACTTCCAAAACCGAACCATATACCATATCCTTTTTTCTTTTTATAACCTTTTCAACTAGATAAGTATTTGATGTTTCTGTTTTAAGTAATTCTTCTTCATAAAATCCTCCTTTTATTAATTCTCCTTGATAATCAATTAATTGATATGTAATTGGATTTGTGATCTTTATTATATTTATTTTGAATACCTCATTGGACCAATTGGATTCATATGCTTCATAAAAAGTGCCTTTATATTTACTAATTCGAACATCATCTCCAATTTTTAATTTGCTCATCTTAAATGTTTTATTATGATTGTAAACTGTATTTAAAAGCATTTGTTGATTAGATTTATTGACATTTTTTGGAGACATTTTAATACTACGATGATATTTATTATTATATATATTTATATTTTTTGTAATCAATTCTAACCATTTATAAGTACCTTGAAGACTAAAGTCTTTCCACATTAAATTTTTAAAAGTTCTATTAAACCTTTCAATTATTGAAGCCTTCATATTGGAAAATGTATGATAATGGTTTATTTCAAATCGATACATTAATTTTTTAAAATGTGAATTGAAAAATTCTTTACCCTGATCAGATTGAATATTATTTGGAATTTTATTCTTATTTTTTTCCAGAATATTTTGCATAGCTAAGGTTACATCGATTCCACTTTTGGTTTTAACAGGAATTTCATATGCGTATTTAGAAAAAACATCTATAAAAGTTAGTAAATATTTATATCCTTTATTAATCTTTGCAAAAGGTATCATTTCTACAAGATCAATTTGCCAAGTATCTGAAATACCCTTTTGTATAAACTTACGCCGTTTAAAATTTCTTCTTGCTTGTCGGTGCAATTCTTTTACAAGAACTTCTTTACTCATAGTGAGTTCAGCCAATAATGGAAATGATTGATTTTTAAAAATTTATATTTATATAAAAAATACATGCTTCCAACAATTATTTTTATTTAAAGTTAGTCATAGCATAGAGAACAATGTTTCATCAATTTGTGTATCCATTTACAATGTTAGTTTGTGGTCCATCAGGTTGTGGCAAATCGACATTTATTATAAATCTTATTAACAATAAACATTTAATTAGTTCTCCTATTACGAAAGTAATTTGGTGTTATGCTGAAAAAAACTCATTACCAGAAATTGATAATGTAAATTTTATTGAAGGTATTCCAGATGACTTTGAGAATTCCGCCAATGAATCTATACTAATTATTTTAGTTGATTTAATGTTAGACTCATTTAATAAAAAAGTTTGTGAACTATTTACTAAAGGTTCACATCACCGAAATTTATCAGTTGTTTTACTAACGCAAAGTATTTTTCATAAGGGAACATATACAAGAGATATATCATTGAATTCAAAATATATAGTTATGTTTAAAAATCCTAGAGATAAACTACAATTTCAATGTTTGGCAAAACAAATTTATCCTGAAATTTATAAAGAATTAGTTCGAGTATATAACACTTGTACTGAGTGCTCATGGTTATTTATTAATAGATCTTACACAACAAGCACATAACGCATTAAGATTCAGATCTAACATTTTCAATAAAGAATATTGTTATTGCTTTGTTTCAATTCAAAATGACGTGCAAACTGAAACGATTGAAGGAGAACAAATATATTCTATATGTTCTTAAAAATGCGAAACCTAAATTGCGAAATGCAATTCTAAAAAATGCGGATGATAATCTTATAAAAGTTATTAATGAAATTGCATTTAATATTTTACATAAAAATCATAATGTAAAGAAAAACGATCTAGTAAAGTTAAAATCATATAAAAATGTCATTTGAAAACGTTGCTGCTCAAAAACTGTTTTACGATCAAAGAGAAAACATCTAATCCAACGAGGAGGATTTATTCCAATTTTGATTTCATCTGTTTTAAGCGGTGTTATAGGAAAACTTTTAGATAATGTCTAATATTTTATCCAAGCTTGTATTATTAAACCCTTCTACATATGAACGCTATTCTAAAGATATATCAGATTGAAATTTTTTAAAACGAAAACTTCTTCCAATATATGCCTCTCATACACTTAAAGATATAAATAAATGGTATGAAATAAAACAAGAACTAGCAAAATATATGATTTCCAAACAAGAAATAAATATGAAGAAAGAGAATAAATCGGTAAAGTCATATAAATCATTAAGGGATAAGGATGCTCAAACAAAATGGATATTTAAAAACGATAATGAAACCCAAACAAAAGATATTGGAAAAAGAGATTTTGCTTCATAGGCTGACTTCAATGCTGATGAACATATATTTAGCAATATTAACGAACATGAAGAAAATTCTATGGATGTGGATACAACAATTAATAAAATAAATCATACCTCTGCAAGTTCTGCAGATAAACGTTTAAAAAAATTTTCAAATCATGGATCACCTAAAGTACGAATTTTGTCAAGTGATGGAAGTAAAATTACACCGAAAACTAAGCAAACTATGTTACCATATCAATACTCACCTCGCCTTACTCTTCAAAGAAATAAAACATTACAAAATGATTATGATGATGTTAATTGGTATAATATTAAATAAAAAAGCATTTTTTTTTACATATATAAAATTGAATTTTTGTTTTATTGTTTATTTAATTTAATACATTATACATGTATATAACATTATACATTATATTTAATATGTTTACATATTAATTTTCTAAATATCTATGTTCATAAAAATATCTCAATCAGTATTTAAAGCTTTAATATAATTAATTTTATAATGCCCCCAAGCAAGTGTGTTTATACCATCATATATACCGCTTGTCATCTATAAAATTAAGTGTTAATTTATTTACACATTGTGTATATAAAATATGGGCTATAGATCTAATTATGTACATTTCTCTCATTATAACTTTTTTATTGTAAAGACATGTTTTATAATCATGAATAGTAAATGTTTTACTAACTGATTTTTTAACACCTTTTGCTTTTGATATTGGTGTACCATCTTCAATAGTAAAAAAGTATGTCTTAGGTTTAAGACATACTATTTCTTTCATTATTTTACCATTATTTACGTCTTTCATCAAACCCACTACTTTACAATTATTTTGATTATAACCAAATATATTAGGATACTCATAACTAGAAGTGTCAAAAATATAATTTGATGGATCAGTTTTTTGAACATCTTCATAAATGTCTTTATAGAAATCAATGGTATTAACTTCAATTACAAGCGAGTCTGTATCCGTATATACTAAACGAATATTTGAATTAAATTTGTTTTTTAAGTAGTTATAATAAAAATCATACATTTTTAATTTTGATAAATCTAATACACAAAACCCTGTATATATTGGTTTATTTAGCTTTACTCTGAGCTGTTTGGATCGAATTATCACCATATTTTCATCTATAATGGTTTGGCTATGAAAAGCTGGACTTGCTATTAAAGCTCTTGCTCCTTTTACTTTTCCTAAATTCTCCCAGTTACATGAATTTTTGACATTCATTCTTTTTTCAACATTTTCCATAGTCTTCCCATATACTGCGTTATTCATAAGTTTATAAAAAATTTTTTCAAATTCATTTTTAGCTTTTGATCTCATAACAGTATTCAGATCGATATATTTTTTAAACCAACAGCTTTGTTGAAACTCTAATACTCTGTGAACTTTTAATAAAATTAGGCCCTGTTTCAGACATTCTTGAAGCATCATATAATGGATTTTATATTGAGTCTTATGAGTTAAATCTGAAATTAATTTCGGTACGTTAGATTTAGAAGAAGCAGGTGATACTTTACTTTCTGGACAAAATGGGAAATCATTATGCATATCATGTATATTCTCAGGATAACTTAAGTCTACTTCGAAAATTAATCCTTTATCAGAACTCATTGATAATGATTTAATTTTTTCTGGTGTGAATGTTTTAATATCTTTTTCATCCAAAAATTTAAAATCTTTATATGGTAATGGTTGTGACATTGCATAACCATATAAATTATTTGCATCGAAATACATTAAATATTTTGATTTTTCCCTAGGATTAAATTCATTCATAAATTTATTAGTGGCTTTAACATGTCTAACTGAACATTGAGTTAGACCTCCTCGAATGCCATCCTGTATAAATGTATACTTATCTATATCTGTTAATAGTTCTAACTCAATACCAGTAATTTTAAGCATAGCATCCCAGGATAAACCAGGTGCTGTAGAATAATGGCATGGATCTAATTCATAAATTTGAATGCAAATATTCCTAAAATTTTCGAAAATTTCTGCTAATAGTACAACGTCACAATTTAAATATATTATTAAATAATCTTTCAAACTTTGACATGAAAATTTATTCCAAACTTGTTGTGCAAACATATAATCCTCCTCCGTACATAAATGTATACTTATCTATATCTGTTAATAGTTCTAACTCAATACCAGTAATTTTAAGCATAGCATCCCAGGATAAACCAGGTGCTGTGAAATAATGGCATGGATCTAATTCATAAATTTGAATGCAAATATTCCTAAAATTTTCGAAAATTTCTGCTAATAGTACAACGTCACAATTTAAATATATTATTAAATAATCTTTCAAACTTTGACATGAAAATTTATTCCAAACTTGTTGTGCAAACATATAATCCTCCTCCGTACATAAATGTATACTTATCTATATCTGTTAATAGTTCTAACTCAATACCAGTAATTTTAAGCATAGCATCCCAGGATAAACCAGGTGCTGTGAAATAATGGCATGGATCTAATTCATAAATTTGAATGCAAATATTCCTAAAATTTTCGAAAATTTCTGCTAATAGTACAACGTCACAATTTAAATATATTATTAAATAATCTTTCAAACTTTGACATGAAAATTTATTCCAAACTTGTTGTGCAAACATATAATCCTCCTCCGTACATTCCTCATTATTTAGTGTATTAAAGAACTTATCCCTTGGGGGTAATGCAGACTCATTCAATTTCTGAAAACTATCCAAATAATTATACGGAAACACACCCTTTCGAAATAATAATCTATGTGAATTATTTGAAAAGATTTTTTTTGTTATATATATTGAATCTTCATTCAATGTCTTTACTAATTTGTCCAAGCTACTTGGTAGAAATCTGAATGAGTCTACAAACCTTATTTTAAAATTATGATCATCATTTAATTTAATTGTTTTGGTTATTGATATAAAAACCTCTTTATTTAGAGGAATTATATCAATATCACCTTCAATATCATTTAAATTTCTTAAAAATAAATGTAAATCATATTTGGATAAGTTATGAGTAAATACAGGAAAATATTTAGTTGCTTTTGCTTTTAAATTACAATCTATATGTGCAGCACCTAAATATTTTCCTGTATAATGACAATGATGTCTTACTTTTGAACTAATATTATTATCTAAACTATTTTTACATATTATACATATCTTACATTCTATAAACGATATCTTATCCATCTCCGTCATCTCGATGGGTCGAATATTCGCAATTGTATTCCAATACAATTGTTTGATTTTAGTTAGTAGCGTCTCTATTAAAACTTTGGAGCAATCACTTCCTACAATGAATAAACAGTAAAAATGTATAGTATACATTTGATTATTCTCAAATATATGTTTTCATTTCATCAAACTTGTCATCATAGGCTCCTTTCATATACCATGAAAAAGCACAAGGTACATGTTCCTGTACAGTATTGGTGAAGGAATTTAAAGGATCTGGCGTACATCCTGCTAATGGTACTAGCAATGATTCGAAATCCAGATAGAAAGTATATGGAACTTGTAATGTTTTTTCAAAACCATTAAATTTAATTTTGTTGTCGTCTTCCATAGGTAAGTAAGTTATTTTCTGTTTACATGATGATTTATGCTTTTCTAAAGATGCTTCGGAATTAAATTGAAGTATGCAATTATGTTTGTTTTTGCGAGCTCTGGCCATTACTTACTTAAATGGCCCTTACAACCGTGGGTCGGTTTTGGCCGCTGAGATGAAGCCGCGCCAGTCGGATCTGCTTTGCGCGCGCTGACGCCAGTTAGAAATACCAAGCGTTGCCAGGTTGTCCTCAACTTGGTCTTTCCAACGCAGATTTGGACGCCCTCTTCTACGCTGTCCACCTTCGAGTTTCGATTCAAGCACCTTCTTGGCTGGAGTGTTTTCATCCATTCGTTCGACATGACCTAGCCAGCGAAGCCGCTGGATCTTGATGCGCTTGACTATGTCAATGTCGTCGAATAACTCATACAGCACGTGGTTCATCCTGATTCGATACTCGTTAGAAAAGCAGATAGGGCCAAAGATTTTACGGAGAATCTTTCTCTCGAACGCTCCCAGTACTCTCTCATCGGTGGTGGCCAGCGTCCATGTTTCTGCACCATAAAGTAGGACGGGCATGATGATGACTTGT
The DNA here is from genome assembly GCA_951804985.1 of Dryomyza anilis. NCBI lineage: Eukaryota > Metazoa > Arthropoda > Insecta > Diptera > Dryomyzidae > Dryomyza > Dryomyza anilis. The sequence goes on along the minus strand of OX638136.1, from coordinate 22,551,734 downwards.
AGAGCGTTATTTTTGTCCGGCGAGAGAGGGCTCTGCTTCTCAATTGCCTACTGAGCCCAAAGTAGCACCTGTTGGCAAGAGTTATTCTCCGTTTGATCTCCAGGCTGACGTCGTTGTTGCTGTTTACGCTGGATCCCAGATAGACGAAGTCCTTCACAATGTCGAACTTGTGGGTGTCAAAATCAGCTTTTTGTCCAAGACGCACGGACTCTTTTTTGCTTGTTGACACAAGGAACTTCGTCTTGTCCTCGTTCACCGCTAGACCCATTCGACGCGACTCTTTCTCCAATCTGGGGAATGCTGCGCTGACTGCTCGTGTGCTCATGCCAATGATATCAATATCGTCGGCATATGCGAGCAGCATGACACTTTTGTTGAGGATAGTGCCGCTTTGACGGAGTTCGGCAGCTCGAACTATTTTCTCCATCAATAAGTTAAAAAAGTCGCACGATAGGGAATCACCCTGTCTGAAACCTCGTTCTGTATGAAATGGCTCGGAGAGGTCTTTTCCTATTCTCACTGAGCAACGTGTGTTGCTCAGGGTCATCCTGCAAAGCCTTATAAGTTTCGCAGGTATACCGAACTCAGACATTGCGGCGTATAATCGTTCCCTTATCGGAGTGTCGAAGGCGGCTTTATAGTCGACTAATAGGTGGTAGGTGTCGATCTGTTTTTCTAGGGTCTATTCCTGGATTAGGCGCAATGTGAAAATTTGGTCTATGGTGGACTTTCCAGGTCTGAAGCCGCACTGATAAGGTCCAATCAGTCTGTTGACGATGGGCTTCAGTCTTTCACATAATACGCTCGATAGAACCTTGTATGCGATATTGAGTAGGCTGATCCCACGGTAGTTGGCGCAGATAGTGGGATCCCCTTTCTTAAGGATTGGGCAGAGTACATTGAGGTTCCAGTCACTTGGCATGCTTTCATCCGACCATATTCTGCTTACGAGCTCGTGTGTGCTCTCTATTAGCTCTTCGCCTCCGGTCTTAAACAATTCAGCAGGCAGGCCATCAGCACCTGCGGCTTTGTTGTTTTTCAGCCGAGCAATGGCTGATCTGACCTCGTCATGGTCGGGTGGCGGAATCTCAACGTCGTCATCAAGTACTGGGGTTGCCAGGTTTGCTTCTCTATCGGTGGAATTGAGGTCATCATGACCGGTCAGCAGTTTAGAGAAGTGATCCCTCCATGTTTTCAGTGTGCTCTGGATATCTGTCACTAGATTTCCGTTATCATCTTTACAGGAAGACGCTCCGGATTTCGAACCTCCGGCTAGGCGTCTTATTTTCTCGAAGAATTTTCGAGCCTCATTCCTGTCCCCATGCATCTCAATCTCCTCACACTCACGTCTTTCTGCCTCGCTTTTTTTACGCCTAAAAAGACGTCTCTCTTCCCTCCTCTTCTCTTTGTATCGCTCCTTCGCAGCTCGCGTAGCTACTGACTGCAGGGTGGATTTGTACGCAGCGTCTTTCTCTGCAGTGGCCGCGCGACACTCTTGGTCATACCACTGATTCCTCAGGGGGCATTGGAATACAAGCACCTCTTCGGCAGCCGTACGCATAGAGCAGGAGATATGATTCCACTGCGCGCTTATATCATCGAGAGGAGGAGTGCTTTGTCTAAGCAGGTGTGAGAGTCGAGTGGAAAAGGCTTGCGTTGTCTGTTGTGATTGCAGCTTTCCGACGTCTAGCTTTCTCTGCGTTTGGTTCCGTACGTTCTTCGCAGCGCTTAAGCGTGTGCGGACCTTGGCTGCTACAAGGTAATGATCCGAGTCCATATTGGCACCTCGGATAGTGCGTACGTCCATCACGCTTGAAGCATGCCTTCCGTCAATCACAACGTGATCAATTTGATTTCGAGTTTTTTGATCGGGCGACAACCATGTGGCCTTGTGGATATCGATATGTTCGAATCTAGTGCTACTAACTACCATGTTTCGTGCTGCGGCGAAGTCGATTAGCCTCGTTCCGTTATCGGAAGTGTTGGCATGGAGGCTAAATTTTCCAATTGTGGGACAATAGATGGCTTCTCTGCCAACCTTGGCGTTAAAATCGCCTAGAACGATTTTGATATCGTGGCGGGGGCAGCGCTCGTATGCGTTGTCTAGGCGCTCGTAGAAGCGCTCTTTTGTCTCGTCATCTTTCTCGTTCGTCGGAGCGTGTGCACAAATTAGGCTGATATGGAAATATTTAGCCTTGATGCGGATTGTTGCCAGCCTTTCGTCCACGGGCGTGAACCTAGAGACAAGATGGCGGAGTCTCTTGCCGACCACAAATCCACATCCAAATTCGTGTCTCTCCGCATGGCAGCTGTAGTAGATATCACAGATATGCACCTGGAAAAATTATGAAATCGTATTCTGAATTTTATTGACTTCCGGTGTATTCCACTATATATACTTTAAATTTTGCTGAATTCAAATTTATATATTCAGTTAAACATATATCATATTACATACGTTGATGTATAAAAGTTACATCAGGTTACAATGGATATACTAATAAATTTTAATCGTTTTCACACTTTTAATATATAAACATTAAAAAATGGAGTGTGAATTTTGTCCATATTTAAAATTCTCGACTAGAAACAATCTGTAGCGGCATATCCTGCGAAAACATAATTTTTCGTATAAAAAGGCAAAAACTTATAATTGTAAGTAAATAACTAAATATATTTTTATACCCTACACTAAGAGTGAAAGGGTATATTCAGTTTGGTACGCCGTTTGTAACACCCAGAAGGAAGCATCTCCGGTATGGAAAAGTATATATATTCTTGATCAGCTGTAGTAGATATCACAGGACGCTTGTTTCGAACAGCCCTGTCCCGTCCATCGCATTTCCTGGATAGCGGTGATGTCAGCTTTATATTTTTCGAGGACATCTGCCAGCTGGATAGAGGCACCTTCCCTAGAAAGGGTCCGGACATTCCAGGTGCATATCCGTAAATCGTGGTCCTTAAAACGTTTGCGTGGGTCGTCATCGTTGTAATCGGTCGTTATCTGAGGCTTCTTTTTTGATTTCATTGGGCGCATAGGTTTTTTCCGTGGTGGGACCCAAACCCAACGCACGAACCCTTACTCTGAGGGAGATGCTCGCCACTCACTTTAGCCGACTTCTACACCGGGTGGTGTAGAGCGCCGTTTCCAGGGACTTCCACGAGGAGGACTTCCACCGAAATGGAAGTGTCACCATTTGAAAATTTGTCAATTCTGGTGACCAGTGAGTTGACTCTAGACGACACACATATAATTTATGATTTCTTTTACGTGACTGTGTACTAATAAGACGACTTATGTCTCAAATCCATACGTAATGAGTACTTGTCTCGTTTTCACAAAATAGAATATTAATATGTATTGGTTGTTCATTTTTTGTCTTATATACTGGTCCCAGCATTTCATATTTATTTATATTAACTTCATTATAAATAAATATGTTTATGCTAATTGAGTTTTCTAGTTCGAATATTTTCGTATTCTTCACTTTGTGAGGGAATTCTATTCCAGTAAAATTAATACAATTTCCATCAATATTTATAATATCACAAGTAGTATCCTCTATTCCATAAGATTGTATTCGAGATGGATTTTTGATATTTGAATACATAAGAGCTGATATAATTGCCCATTTAAAGCAGTAAATGGCATTATTATGAACATAACCACAAGCTTTTTTATTTTGTATGCATTGAGGTAGTTCAAAATAGTTCAGTCCTCTTAATGGCATGTACTGATTGATGTTAACTTCAATTTTATTAATTTTTGTTAAAGACCAACCACTATCTCTTTCTTGAAATTCATCCATTTTTTGTATTATTACATCCTTCATATTTAAAATAGCCGTACTGATGTCACTCTCTGATATTAATGTAAACTGCTTAGTTATATAGGACATAACAGATATTTTAAATGTATCATCTCCATTTTCAGATTTAACCGGAAAAATATATTCTCCGGAGACTTCGACATTAAATTTTATTGATTTTTTTGATAATAACTCACGTTTTAGTAAAGCTATTAGTTGTGGTTCTATTTTTCTCACGTAATCTTTTATATTTAACTCGCCTTGGTCACCATTATACAAGATATAATTGCATACATTTTGTTTGAATGCATTTTTTATAAGCTTGAAACCATCTTTATCATCCTTCTCAGCGGATTTCTTATGTAAATTTGTTCTTATATGAGCTTTCCATAAAGATTTATGAACGAAACAATTGCAGAATATACAATTAATTGTTTCATTGCTAGTTGATGCTCCATCATTATCCATTACCGGTTCCACCTGTAGTTTTGTCTTCTTGATATACAGCTCCTGATCATGTTTCGATAAATGAACTTTTAAATTGTATTCCCTTGAGAACGTTTTATTACATTTTTTACATGTAAAGTTTTTATTGTCATGCACATTTAGGATGTGCCTTTTTAAATTATATAACTTCCCGTAGGACTTTTTACACATTTCACACACGAACATTTTAAAATATGTTTTTGGATACGTTGGATTGAAGTGATAGATATACACTAAATATTGCTATTTAACTTCAAATCAACATTACCTACCATCAATATTTTTGCTGATTTATTAAAATTTTATTTTTTTTTTGCATAGTAGGGATATCTCAAATTACTTAGTAAAATATAGAAAACGGAGTTGTTATAAAATATACAAAAATTATGAAATCGTATTCTGAATTTTATTGACTTCCGGTGTATTCCACTATATATACTTTAAATTTTGCTGAATTCAAATTTATATATTCAGTTAAACATATATCATATTACATACGTTGATGTATAAAAGTTACATCAGGTTACAATGGATATACTAATAAATTTTAATCGTTTTCACACTTTTAATATATAAACATTAAAAAATGGAGTGTGAATTTTGTCCATATTTAAAATTCTCGACTAGAAACAATCTGTAGCGGCATATCCTGCGAAAACATAATTTTTCGTATAAAAAGGCAAAAACTTATAATTGTAAGTAAATAACTAAATATATTTTTATACCCTACACTAAGAGTGAAAGGGTATATTCAGTTTGGTACGCCGTTTGTAACACCCAGAAGGAAGCATCTCCGGTATGGAAAAGTATATATATTCTTGATCAGCATGACCTCCTGAGTCGATTTAGCGATGTCCGTCTGTCTGTCCGTCTGTCTGCCTGTCTGTTGAAATCCCTACTACTTTTAAAATTGAAGAGCTAGATAAATGAAACTTATAACTTAGATTACTAATATACCTACGCTGTATGTCGGTCGGTCTAAGCACTGTATATAGGCTTAGACCGACTATAATTTTGATAATCCTAACTATCATAATTACACCTACTTTAAAATTTCCCATGTGATCTAACCTTCCCAACTGTTTTTTTTTTTTTGTGAACCACAAGTTTTTTTGCCGGAAAACGTTATTATAATGTATTTGAGCATGATATCAATATATATTTGACCAAAAAAGTTTATCTAAGCACGTATACATAAAAATTGATCTTTATATGTACATTTTATATGAGGTATTTGAACATAAGTGGTCGGATCATAGGTCACAATGGACCGATCTCGATTTTTTCGCACATACAGCGTAGGTATATTAGTAATCTAAGTTATAAGTTTCATTTATCTAGCTCTTCAATTTTAAAAGTAGTAGGGATTTCAACAGACAGACAGACAGACGTACAGACAGACTTACAGACGGACAGACGGACAGACAGACAGACGGACAGACAGACGAACAGACGGACATCGCTAAATCGACTCAGGAGGTCATGCTGATCAAGAATATATATACTTTTCCATACCGGAGATGCTTCCTTCTGGGTGTTACAAACGGCGTACCAAACTGAATATACACTTTCACTCTTAGTGTAGGGTATAAAAATCGAAATTCGGTACACCTACCCATTTGTAAATATGGGTATCAAATGAATGGAAATTCTTCAGCGATTGAATGTTTGTAGTTATTTTCAGGATTCATATACCCTGGTGACCTATATATCACTTTGAATGGTAACCACACATATGTGTAGGGTATTTATAGTCGGCTTAGACCGACTATAATTTTGATAATCCTAACTATCATAATTACACCTACTTTAAAATTTCCCATGTGATCTAACCTTCCCAACTGGTTTAAAATTATTTTATATTAATAATAAAAATTTTATTAACAGTAAATCATCAAATTGAAATACTAGAAGTCGTCACACTCCCGTCAGTAAATTTGATAGATGTTGGAATTAGGGAAGGGTTGTTAGATGATGGACTAGATCATCTATTTCTTAACTTAGACGATCCGAGGATGTTAAATGAGGATCGCCATTATTGTAATTTAATGGACGATGATGATGATAAAATTTTATTAAACGCTCTACTGAGTTTTGAGCAAATAATGCAAACATAAGTTTTATTAATTATTTGTTATATTGTTTCAAATCGTTTTAAGAATAAATAAATAAAACAATATGTATATATTTAAATATTTTATTTAAAAATGAATATATTTAAAAGTAAGTATATAGATACGTTTTTATTCATAACGTAAATCGAATAGAGCCATCCCCATTAATTAAGATTGTCGTCCTCTAAAAATAATAGACCACTTCTTCTCATTTATATTATATAAATATGGATCATCGGTTTCAACTTTTCTAGAAATTCTTGCTGGTAGATAAAACCATCTATTGTCTGTTAGATGTACAATTAATTTTGTTCCATTAATTGTGTTTTTCCATTCAAATTTAGAAATCCTGAATTCCTGATCAATGGGCAAGTCATCTACTCTAATGTATGTAGAGAGGTTTCCTTTTGCTAATCTAATAATTTCAGCGATATCCTTAAAATAAAAAAAAATATATAAATTAATAAATACAAAATTAAAAAAAAAAAAATATTACCATATTTTTTGGTCCTATCAAATTGTAATGTAGACGATAAATAACTTTAATTTAAATTTCGATCCATTTATATTTTAACTCATTTTAAAGAGATATCCATTTCTCTTTAAAATGAGTTAAAAAATAATTCCATTAGTATAAATATACTCAATTAAAATTTTAAAGAGAGTATATAAAATTTTACTCAAGAAAAAACTAAATTTACTAAAAAAACTAAAATTAAACATGTTTTAACAACATTCATTCATATAGCCATGTTTTAAATTACAATCTTCGTTCCTCAACTCTCTTGATGATCATGCAAAATAAATCATCAAGCATAAAACTGAAATTTTAAATGCTTCTATAACATATACAACAACAAAATTATTACGTACATATATCTACGTTTATAAATATTGCCATTAAAAATGCATTCCGAAATAATTATCCCAACAACAATATGAGTTGCAAATTTACTCTTTATGGCTGCATGCCTTCATAACATACATATAATATATATGTATGTATCAACATTAACAACATATGTTAAAATGTCATCCCTATTTGTAGATTCTTAGTATTATGTATCATTGTGTATTGTTTTATATTTTGATATGCACAGCATTATAAAAAATTAATGAAATTTTTAAAAAATTCCATTTCATAAACAAACATTTTGTGATATGCAATCAAAAAGTAAATGTAATGAATTATTTTAATAAGAAATTATCAATATATTTTTTAAGTACTCAATTTTATACAGATGTATTAATAAACAGCTTATTTCGATAAAATAAGAAATATATTATATTTTAAATGTCTCAAAGATTAAGCCATGCATGTCTAAGATCTTTCAAATATCTGCCCTATTAACTTTTGATGGTAATATCTAGCACGACCATGGTTGCAACGGGTAACGGAGAATCAGAGTTCGATTCCGCTCAGGGAGCCTGAGAAACGGTTAGTTCTCAGCTCAGGGAGGTAGTGACTCAACACGGGAAAACTTACCAGGTCGAACATAAGTGTGTAAGATAGATTATTAGGTCTTCCTCGAATCTATGGATGGTTGTGCATGGCCATTCTTAGTTCGTGCAGTGATTTGTCTGCTTAATTCCGATAACGAACGAGACTCAAATATATTAAATAGATGCTTTCAGGATTATGGTGTTGAAGCTAATATAGCCTTCATTCACAAATTCAGTAAAATGTTGAAGTGTGTAAATGTGTTTATGTAAATGGATCCGTACCTGTTGGTTTTTCCCATTATAAGGCCACTAGCTTCTTAAATAGACAAAATGCTTCTAGCAATAATGACAATGAGCAATAACAGGTCTGTGATGCTTAGATGTCCTAGGCTGCACGCGCGCTACAATGAAAGTATCAACGTGTATTTCATAAACTGAGAGATCCGGGTAAACCGCTGAACCACTTTCATACTTGGGATTGTAAACTGAAACTGTTCCCATGAATTTGGAATTCCTCATTAATTCGCATTGATTACGTCCCTGTCCTTTGTACACACCGCCTGTCGCTACTACCGACTGAATTATATAGTGATGTCTCTGGACGTGATCACTAGCCTAACAGTGTGTTACGGTTGTTTCGCAAAAGTTGACAGAACTTGATTATTTAGAGGAAGTAAAATTCGTAACAAACTTTCCGTACGTGACCCTCTGGAAGGAAAATTATTGTGTTTTCTATCCGAAAGTAATAAATAATTTATTACAACAATATTTTTTTTATATATCGTCGTTGTAGAACGAAAAGTCACAAATACATTTACAAAATGCCAAATATATATTTTCAAACATCTTTATATATCTGTCAATTGTTAATGGTTGATCTCAATTTTTTTACCACATAATAAGAAAATGTAAACCTATCAATTGATATTTAAACTTTAAAAATTCATCAATTACTTTTTATAATATTAATCAACAAACTCGAAATTTAAGTTTGTCATAAAAATGTATTTGGTGACTTTTAGTTCTACAACGACGATATATTTATTATATATATAATAAAAATGTATCGTACTTAATTTTTGTGTTCATACTTTGAAAAAAATATATAAAATAATATTAATAATTATTGAAATTACTATTAACACAATTGTATTGTGTTAATAGAGTAGGCGTATCTGTAAAATTTCAGATTTGAAACATTATCGAGATATTGAAAATTCATTATATAGGTTTCTTATATTCCAAAATTTATAAAAATCTCTTAGAAAAGTATGATATGATAAAATATAAATATTACTTTCTATGGATACGCCCTCTAAACATTAATCAATTTTTAATTGCGTTACATATATGAGATCAGTATCCATCCAAGACACTGTGTTCAAAATTTCATAGATTTCTGCCAACTCCTTATAGTTTTTTCCGCCAACTGAATGTACCCTTTCACTCTTAGTGTAGGGTATAAAAATTTAATAGTGAAAACATATGCATGACACAATATAAACATGTAATGAACAATAAATGGTATTCAATAGGTATTATTCAATGGTATTTAAATATTAATATAAAATAGAAATTATTACATTTTTAAGGTATTATCGTTGTAGGAAAAACAATTATTTTTTCACATGTAATCGAATGGTTAAAAATGACAAACATGAACATGGAATCAAAAGTGTTTTCAATGTTTGTTATAAAGAAATTAACTAATTAAAAAAAAGTATATAAAATATGAAAACATTTTATTAAAAATATTTGATTATGGACTATAATTATTTAATATAAATATCAATCAATATTAATGGGTATAATAATTATATTCAAAAGTATGATGTTGTGTAATATTAATGAAAGAATATACTCTTAGGTTTTAGAAAATATAATTAGTGTGTGCTGCGTAAGAACACTGGTGCCGCGATTTTTTATCTTTAAAATGTTTACGGTAAATGAACGTTTAATATTTTCGTTGTTATGAAATATCTAAAATCTTCTTATTTATTAAAAATACAAATTAGTGTGTGGTATGCATATTTGCGGTACCGCATCTAAATGTTGTATCGCAATATGAGCAACATGGGGTACAAAAAATGTACTTGCGGTATAAAATTTTAGTGTACCGCACATTAAATTTGTACCGCAATTGTGATTTTAAAGTGGTTTTAAAAACCGATAATTGATTTTATGTGGGAATCTCATAAAAGTCTGGTTCCCACATAAAAAACATTTGGATTTCAACGTTTTACTCGATAAAAGTGCTTGATTTGTAATGTGAACAAATCAAGCAATGTGAACAGTTTCAGGATTGTAAACTGAAACTGTTCACATGAATTTGAAATTCCTCTTTAATTCGCATTGATTACGTCCCTGTCCTTTGTACACACCGCCCGACGCTACTACCGATTGAATTATATAGTGATGTCTCTGGACGTGATCACTGTGACGCCTCGTGGGTTACGGTTGTTTCGCAAAGTTGACAGAACTTGATTATTTAGAGGAAGTAAAATTCGTAACAAGCTTTTCGTAATGAAACTTATAACTTAGATTACTAATATACCTACGCTGTATGTCGGTCGGTCTAAGCGCTGTATATAGGCTTAGACCGACTATAATTTTGATAATACTAACTATCATAATTACACCTACTTTAAAATTTCCCATGTGATCTAACCTTCCCAACTGGTTTTTTTTTTGTGAACCACAAGTCTTTTTGCCGGAAAACGTTATTATAATGTATTTGAGCATGATATCAATATATATTTGACCAAAAAAGTTTATCTAAGCACGTATACATAAAAATTGATCTTTATATGTACATTTTATATGAGGTATTTGAACATAAGTGGTCGGATCATAGGTCACAATGGACCGATCTCGATTTTTTCGCACATACAGCGTAGGTATATTAGTAATCTAAGTTATAAGTTTCATTTATCTAGCTCTTCAATTTTAAAAGTAGTAGGGATTTCAACAGACAGACAGACAGACAGACAGACAGACGTACAGACAGACGTACATACGGACAGACAGACAGACAGACAGACGGACATCGCTAAATCGACTCAGGAGGTCATGCTGATCAAGAATATATATACTTTTCCATACCGGAGATGCTTCCTTCTGGGTGTTACAAACGGCGTACCAAACTGAATATACCCTTTCACTCTTAGTTTAGGGTATAAAAATCGAAATTCGGTACACCTACCCATTTGTAAATATGGGTATCAAATGAATGGAAATTCTTCAGCGATTGAATGTTTGTAGTTATTTTCAGGATTCATATACCCTGGTGACCTATATATCACTTTGAATGGTAACCACACATATGTGTAGGGTATTTATAGTCGGCTTAGACCGACTATAATTTTGATAATCCTAACTATCATAATTACACCTACTTTAAAATTTCCCATGTGATCTAACCTTCCCAACTGGTTTAAAATTATTTTATATTAATAATAAAAATTTTATTAACAGTAAATCCTCAAATTGAAATACTAGAAGTCGTAACACTCCCGTCAGTAAATTTGATAGATGTTGGAATTAGGGAAGGGTTGTTAGATGATGGACTAGATCATCTATTTCTTAACTTAGACGATCCGAGGATGTTAAATGAGGATCGCCATTATTGTAATTTAATGGACGATGATGATGATAAAATTTTATTAAACGCTCTACTGAGTTTTGAGCAAATAATGCAAACATAAGTTTTATTAATTATTTGTTATATTGTTTCAAATCGTTTTAAGAATAAATAAATAAAACAATATGTATATATTTAAATATTTTATTTAAAAATGAATATATTTAAAAGTAAGTATATAGATACGTTTTTATTCATAACGTAAATCGAATAGAGCCATCCCCATTAATTCAGATTGTCGTCCTCTAAAAATAATAGACCACTTTATATTATATAAATATGGATCATCGGTTTCAACTTTTCTAGAAATTCTTGCTGGTAGATAAAACCATCTATTGTCTGTGAGATGTACAATTAATTTTGTTCCATTAATTGTGTTTTTCCATTCAAATATTGAAATCCTGAATTCCTGATCAATGGGCAAGTCATCTACTCTAATGTATGTAGAGAGGTTTCCTTTTGCTAATCTAATAATTTCAGCGATATCCTTAAAATAAAAAAAAATACATAAATTAATAAATACAAAATTAAAAAAAAAAAATATTACCATATTTTTTGGTCCTATCAAATTGTAATGTAGACGATAAATAACTTTAATTTAAATTTCGATCCATTTATATATAATGGATATCTCTTTAAAATGAGTTAAAAGATAATTCCATTAGTATAAATATACTCAATTAAAATTTTAAAGAGAGTATATAAAATTTGACTCAAGAAAAAACTAAATAAAATTAAACATGTTTTAACAACATTCATTCATATAGCCATGTTTTAAATTACAATCTTCGTTCCTCAACTCTCTTGATGATCATGCAAAATAAATCATCAAGCATAAAACTGAAATTTTAAATGCTTCTATAACATATACAACAACAAAATTATTACGTACATATATCTACGTTTATAAATATTGCCATTAAAAATGCTTACTCCGAAATAATTATCCCAACAACAATATGAGTTGCAATTTACTCTTTACGGCTGCATGCCTTCATAACATACATATAATATATATGTATGTATCAACATTAACAACATATGTTAAAATGTCATCCCAATTGCTCCATGCCATTATAATGTATATAGTATACATATAATACACCTGAAATTATACTAACAACTACTCTGTTACAAAATGATCCCTATTGAAAACAACAACAACACCTCTGTTAAAAAATTATCCGAATTGAAATACACTAAACACTACTCTGTTAAAAAGTGATCCCTATTAAAAACGATAACAACATCTCTGTTAAAAAATGCTCCTCATGGGGCCTTATGGCTCCATGGAGCCCCTTTGAGCCAGAACCGGCGCAAACGTACTACTACTCACATAAAAAACATTTTGATTTCAACGTTTTACTCGATAAAAGTACTTGATTTAAATGAAAAATATGTTTTTCAGATTTTTTTTTATAAATAATAAAAAAATATTTGCAGATTATTAGTATTATGTATCATTGTGTATTGTTTTATATTTTGATATGCACAGCATTATAAAAAATTAATGAAATTTTTAAAAAATTCCATTTCATAAACAAACATTTTGTGATATGCAATCAAAAAGTAAATGTAATGAAATATTTTAATAATAAATTATCAATATATTTTTAAAGTACTCAATTTTATACAGATGTATTAATAAATAGCTTATTTCGATAAAATAAGAAATATATTATATTTTAAATGTCTCAAAGATTAAGCCATGCATGTCTAAGATCTTTCAAATATCTGCTCTATTAACTTTTGATGGTAATATCTAGCACGACCATGGTTGCAACGGGTAAAGGAGAATCAGGGTTCGATTCCGCACAGGGAGCCTGAGAAACGGTTAGTTCTCAGCTCAGGGAGGTAGTGACTCAACACGGGAAAACTTACCAGGTCGAACATAAGTGTGTAAGACAGATTGATAGCTCTTCCTCGAATCTATGGGTGGTTGTGCATGGCCGTTCTTAGTTCGTGCAGTGATTTGTCTGGTTAATTCCGATAACGAACGAGACTCAAATATATTAAATAGATGCTTTCAGGATTATGGTGTTGAAGCTTATATAGCCTTCATTCACAAATTCAGTAAAATGTTGGAGTGTGTAAATGTGTTTATGTAAATGGATCCGTACCTGTTGGTTTTTCCCATTATAAGGCCACTAGCTTCTTAAATAGACAAAATGCTTCTAGCAATAATGACAATGAGCAATAACAGGTCTGTGATGCTTAGATGTCCTAGGCTGCACGCGCGCTACAATGAAAGTATCAACGTGTATTTCATAAACTGAGAGATCCGGGTAAACCGCTGAACCACTTTCATACTTGGGATTGTAAACTGAAACTGTTCACATGAATTTGAAATTCCTCTTTAATTCGCATTGATTACGTCCCTGTCCTTTGTACACACCGCCCGTCGCTACTACCGATTGAATTATATAATGATGTCTCTGGACGTGATCACTGTGACGCCTCGTGGGTTACGGTTGTTTCGCAAAGTTGACAGAACTTGATTATTTAGAGGAAGTAAAATTCGTAACAAGCTTTCCGTACGTGAACCTCTGGAAGGAAAATTATTGTGTTTTCTATCCGAAAGTAATAAATAATTTATTACAACAATATTTTTTTATATATCGTCGTTGTAGAACGAAAAGTCACAAATACATTTTCAAAATGCCAAATATTTATTTTCAAAAATATTTATATATCTGTCAATTGTTAATGGATGATTTCAATTTTTTTTACCACATAATAAGATAATGTAAATCTATCAATTGATATTTAAACTTTAAAAATTCACTATGGAATGGAAATCGACTATGGAATACCCTACACCTTTGGTGGGGATATTAATGTGGGATATTTAATTGCATACCTTAATTTTAAAGTTTTTAATTATGCTGAACCTCCCCCCCTCAGAATATTATTCATATATAAGAAATTTACGTCTTATATCCCCATAAATTAAAAAATGTATATAAAAGTATAAAAAACTAAAAAAAAAAAATGTTAAAATATAATTGGGCTGACCACGCCTATATTTATATAACTCGAAATTTAATTTTGTCATAAAAATGTATATGGTGACTTTTAGTTCTACAACGACGATATATTTATTATATATATAATAAAAATGTATCGTACTTAGTTTTTGTGTTCATACTTTGAAAAAAATATATAAAATAATATTAATAATTATTGAAATTACTATTAACACAATTGTATTGTGCATAGAGTAGGCGTATCCGTAAAATTTCAGATTTGAAACATTATCGAGGTATTGAAAATTCATTATATAGGTTACTTATATTCCAAAATTTATAAAAATCTCTTAGAAAAGTATGATATGATATTTATATTAATATTACTTTCTATGGATACGCCCTGTAAACATTAATCATTTTTTAATTGCGTTACATATATGAGATCAGTATCCATCCAAGACACTGTGTTCAAAATTTCATAGATTTCTGCCAACTCCTTATAATTTTTTCCGCCAACTGAATGTACCCTTTCACTCTTAGTGTAGGGTATACAAATTTAATATTGAAAGCATATGCATGACACAATATAAACATGTAATGAACAATAAATGGTATTCAATGGGTATTATTCAATGGTATTTAAATATTAATATTAAATAGAAATTATTACATTTTTAGGGTATTATCGTTTTAGGGGAAACAATTATTTTTTTTACATGTAATCGAATGGTTGAAAATGACAAACATAAACATGGAATCAAAAGTGTTTTCAATGTTTGTTATAAAGAAATTAACTAATTAAAAAAAAGTATATAAAATATGAAAACATTTTATTAAAAATATTTAATTATGGACTATAATTATTTAACATAATTGTTAATCAATATTAATGGGTATAATAATTATATTCAAAAGTATGATGTTGTGTAATATTAATGAAAGAATATACTCTTAGGTTTTAGAAAATATAATTAGTGAGTGGTGTGTAAGCAACACTGGTGCCGCGATTTTTTATCTTTAAAATATTTACGGTGAATGAACGTTTAATATTTTCGTTGTTATGAAATATCTAAAATCTTCTTATTTATTAAAAATGTAAATTAGTGTGTGGTATGCATATTCGCTGTACCGCATCTAAATGTTGTATCGCAATATGCGCAACATGGGGTACAAAAAATGTACTTGCGGTATAAAATTTTAGTGTACCGCATATTAAATTTGTACCGCAATTGTGGTTTTAAAGTGGTTTTAAAAACCGATAATTGATTTTATGTGGGAATCTCATAAAAGTCTGGTTCCCACATAAAAAACATTTTGATTTCAACGTTTTAGTCGATAAAAGTGCTTGATTTAAATGAAAAATATGTTTTTTTGATTTTTTTTATAAATAATAAAAATATATTTGCAGATTCTTAGTATTATGTATGATTGTGTATTGTTTTATATTTTGATATGCACAGCATTATGAAAAATTAATGAAATTTTTAAAAGATTCCATTTTATAAACAAACATTTTGTGATATGCAAACAAAAAGTAAATGTAATGAAATATTTTAATAAGAAATTATCAATATATTTTTAAAGTACACAATTTTATACGGATGTATTAATAAATAGCTTATTCCGATAAAATAAGAAATATATAATATTTTAAATGTCTCAAAGATTAAGCCATGCATGTCTAAGATCTAGCACTACCATGGTTGCAACGAATAACGGAGAATCAGTGTTCGATTCCGCACAGGGAGCGGCTACCTCTCAGCTCAGGGAGGTAGTGACTCAACACGGGAAAACTTACCAGGTCGAACATAAGTGTGTAAGACAGATTGATAGCTCTTCCTCGAATCTATGGGTGGTTGTGCATGGCCGTTCTTAGTTCGTGCAGTGATTTGTCTGCTTAATTCCGATAACGAACGAGACTCAAATATATTAAATAGATGCTTTCAGGATTATGGTGTTGATGCTTATATAGCCTTCATTCACAAATTCAGTAAAATGTTGGAGTGTGTAAATGTGTTTATGTAAATGGATCCGTACCTGTTGGTTTGTCCCATTATAAGGCCACTAGCTTCTTAAATGGACAAAATGCTTCTAGCAATAATGACAATGAGCAATAACAGGTCTGTGATGCTTAGATGTCCTAGGCTGCACGCGCGCTACAATGAAAGTATCAACGTGTATTTCCTAAACCGAGAGGTCCGGGTAAACCGCTGAACCACTTTCATACTTGGGATTGTAAACGGAAACTGTTCACATAAATTGGGAATTCCTCATTAATTCGTATCGATTACGTCCCTGTTCTTTGTACACACCGCCCGTCGCTACTACCGATTGAAGTATATAGTGATGTCTCTGGACGTGATCACTGTGACGCCTCGTGTGTTACGGTTGTTTCGCAAAAGTTGACAGAACTTGATTATTTAGAGGAAGTAAAATTCGTAACAAACTTTCCGTACGTGAACCTCTGGATGGAAAATTATTGTGTTTTCTATCCGAAAGTAATAAATAATTTATTACAACAATATTTTTTTTATATATCGTCGTTGTAGAATGAAAAGTCACAAATACATTTACAAAATGCCAAATATTCATTTTCAAACATCTTTATATATCTCTCAATTGTTAATGGATGATCTCAATTTTTTTACCACATAATAAGAAAATGTAAACCTATCAATTGATATTTATTACTTTTTATAATATTAATCAACAAACTCGAAATTTAAGTTTGTCATAAAAATGTATTTGGTGACTTTTAGTTCGACAACGACGATATATTTATTATATATATAATAAAAATGTATCGTACTTAATTTTTGTGTTCATACTTTGAAAAAAATATATAAAATAATATTAATAATAATTAAAATTACTATTTACACAGTTGTATTGTGCATAGAGTAGGCGTATGCGTAAATTTTCAGATTCGAAACATTATCGAGGTATTGGAAATTCATTATAAAGGTTACTTTTATTGCAAAATTTATAAAAATCTCTTAGAAAAGTATGATATGATATAATATAAATATTACTTTCTGTGGATACGCCCACTAAACATTAATCAATTTTTAATTGCGTTACATATATGAGATCAGTATCCATCTAAGACACTGTGTTCAAAATTTCATAGATTTCTGCCAACTCCTTATAGTTTTTTCCGCCAACTGAATGTACCCTTTCACTCTTAGTGTAGGGTATACAAATGTAATAGTGAAAACATATGCATGTCACAATATAAACATGTAATGAACAACAAATGGTATTTAATGGGTATTATTCAATGGTATTTAAATATTAATATTAAATAGAAATTATTACATTTTTAGGGTATTATCGTTTTAGGGGAAACAATTATTTTTTTACATGTAATCGAATGGTTGAAAATGACAGACATGAACATGGAATCAAAAGTGTTTTCAATGTTTGTTATAAAGAAATTAACTAATTAAAAAAAAGTATATAAAATATGAAAACATTTTATTAAAAATATTTGATTATGGACTATAATTATTTAATATAAATGTCAATCAATATTAATGGGTATAATAATTATATTCAAAAGTATAATGTTGTGTAATATTAAGGAAAGAAAATATAGTTAGTGTGTGGTGTGTAAGCAACACTGGTGCCGCGACCAGTGTGTGGTATGCATATTTGCTGTACCGCATCTAAATGTTGTATCGCAATATGCGCAACATGGGGTACAAAAAATGTACTTGCGGTATATTATTTAAGTGTACCGCACATAAATTTGTACCGCAATTGTGGTTTTAAAGTGGTTTCAAAAACCGATAATTGATTGTATGTGGGAATCTCATAAAAGTCTGGTTCCCACATAAAAAACATTTTGATTTCAATGTTTTACTCGATAAAAGTGCTTGATTTAAATGAAAAATATGTTTTTTTGATTTTTTTTTATAAATAATAAAGAAAAATATTTGAAGATTCTTAGTATTATGTATGATTGTTTATTGTTTTATATTTTGATATGCACAGCATTATAAAAAAATAATGAAATGTTTAAAAGATTCCATTTCATAAACAAACATTTTGTGATATGCAAACAAAAAGTAAATGTAATGAAATATTTTAATAAGAAATTATCAATATATTTTTAAAGTACACAATTTTATACGGATGTATTAATAAATAGCTTATTCCGATAAAATAAGAAATAAATAATATTTTAAATGTCACAAAGATTAAGCCATGCATGTCAAAGATCTTTCTAATATCTGCCCTATTAACTTTTGTCTAGCACTACCATGGTTGCAACGGGTAACAGAGAATCAGGGTTCGATTCCGCACAGAGAGCCTGAGAAACAGCTACCTCTCAGCTCAGGGAGGTAGTGACTCAACACGGGAAAACTTACCAGGTCGAACATAAGTGTGTAATACAGATTGATAGCTCTTCCTCGAATCTATGGGTGGTTGTGCATGGCCGTTCTTAGTTCATGCAGTGATTTGTCTGGTTAATTCCGATAACAAACGAGACTCAAATATATTAAATAGATGCTTTCAGGATTATTGTGTTGAAGCTTATATAGCCTTCATTCACAAATTCAGTAAAATGTTGGAATGTGTTTATGCAAATGGATCCGTACCTCTTGGTTTGTCCCATTATAAGTCCACTAGCTTCTTAAATGGACAAAATGCTTCTTAAATGGACAACGTGTATTTCCTAGACCGAGAGGTCCAGGTAAACCGCTGACATGAATTTGGAATTCCTCATTAATTCGCATTGCTTATGTCCCTGTCCTTTGTACACTGTAACGGACCCCTGGCCTGCAGCCGGGGTGAGCTAGTCGCGCCAGGGTTCGTCCCAAGAATTTTTAATTCGCAGGGGAGTACCAAACGGAAATAATAGACGCTTGTGTCAGATAACGTTATAAAATTCTTTATTTTAACACTATTTAATTTTTTTACACTATTAATACAAATACGCTTAATCGATTATCGCCGCGATTACGTGACCGATGACTTCGATTAATGCGTCTTACGACATTCCGACGCCATAGACCCGGACTGCTACTAAATAGTTGCCTCGAAGTTTATGGTTCCCCGCGCGTATGTGGACGGACTACCGCGTATGATGGCGTCGCACTACGTCGATGTCGTAAAGCTACTAAAATTCTTTATTTTTTGTGGCAGCGTACTACTCCTAGCGGGGCGGCGACGCTATGCTCGGCTACGCTCTGTGGCTGTGTCCACGCTATGCTAGCTACGGCAACTGTTGCTGTGTGGCTATGGCTACGCGGTTACGAACCTACACTTCGACTACTGCTACGATGGCGCACTATTTCATAGTCGGGCTCCCTGTGTCACCGCGCCGTTTTCCTCAAAACTGTCGGACGGCTACGTCGCTCAGCGGAGCACCAGCGGAGCACCACGGGTAGCGGTACTGCGCTGCTACGCTACGCCCTGCCATTAGTTGTCCAGCGGAGCACCACGGATAACAGTACTGCGCTGCTACACTACGCCCTGCACTGAGTTGTTCGGCGGAACACAACGGATAGCGGTACTGCGCTGCTACACTACGCCCTGCACTGAGTTGTCCAGTAGAGCACCACGGATGGCGGCCCTACGCTGCTATGCTCTGCCCTGTCCAGCGGAGCACCACGAATGGCGGCACTACGCTGCTATGCTTCGCTATACCCTATGCTGTCCAGCGGAGCACCACGAATAGCGCCACTATGCTCTATACTACTTGTCCAGCGGAGCACCAAGAATGGCGACACTACGCTGCTATGCTACGCCTTATACTGTCCAGCGAGCACCACGAATAGCGGCACTACGCTCCATACTACTTGTCCAGCGGAGCACCACGAATGGCGACACTACGCTGCTATGCTACGCCCTATACTGTTCAGCGGAGCACCACGAATAGCTGCACTACGCTCTATACTACTTGCTCAGCGAAGCACCACGAATGGCGGCACTGCGCTGCTACGCTACTATCGCAAATATAATAAATAAAGAATAAACACAACTGACCTGTTCGATGGTTCCCAGCAAAGTTAATTCCTTGTGCGCATCATGTGACAGTCAAGCGTCACTTTTTCGATTGTGTTCGCATCGACTCTCGCTCGAGTCTCGAATGTCATCGAGGGGTTGCCACACGTGTCAAAAATCTATTACTACTTTGTAATCTATTACTATTAAACTACAATACACTTAAACTACTTGTATGTTATTACTATTTACACTTAAACTACTTGTATGCTGTAATTTTAATTTATTATTGGCTTCAATGCCGTATTAAATAATAATTTAAATGAATTGGTTTCAATGCCGTTTATAAAGATAAAAAAAAAAAATAATGGATTAACGTGGGGATGGAAACGAGCCCCGTCGACTTCCGTCATTACGCATCCCCGCTACCCGGGGGGGCGAAAGGACGTGGTGTCACCTTTTCGGTAGACTTACTATGAGCAACCCTCCAGCGCTGATATTGATCTGGAACGTATGGCCCTGAACACTCACCAGGAAACTTGTACGACTTCCTCGGTGACGCGAGTGGGAGTTGAGGGCGATCCTTCGCAACTCCTGGATGAGTGGTTGTGCGTACCCCTGTCCAACGAGGTGACCTACGGGGTCGGACGTTGAGCACGGAATCGAGTTGGACGGTCGGCTTTCATGTTCGATGATTGACGGGCCCCGTGGTGGCATCTGTGGCCATGGTTCGGGTGTGAGAGGCGCTGGTTCGCTCGGCACGAGTCGCCAGTTCTTGCGCTGTCGGTGCGCATTGTTTTCAGTGCCGTCGTCGGAGCTGCTTGACGAACTACTGGAGCTAATGTAATTCACTGGAGACGGTGTGGTTAAATCGTGGACGGCTTCGGCAGGCGTTCCACTCTCTATGGATCTTGCTTCGCTAACCCTGTTGTAGCCGCGTGATCCCGAAGGTTGAGGAATGTCAACTCGAGTTGCAGCGGACGTCGATGGCTCATTGGTGCCTTTAGGGCGGGGACTGTCCCCATGGTGCTCCTGCGGCAGGCACAGAGCTCGGTTTTCTCCGGGAACGATGCACTCCATTTGAACGGTTCGTACATATCGGGTGCACCCTATCCCCGTGTGTTGTTGGTCTGATACTCGTATGTGAAACCACCCCTTCTGCTTTCTGGGTGACGGCCAAGTCGGCCCCTCGTCTGTGACAGGTGGTTCGGGGGTTATGGGCGAGCGTGGTCCAAATTCCAGTTCTAGATTTTCGTCGACCAGCTGTACCACATGGCTTTCGGCGATAAGCTCCCCAAAGAAGCATGCCCAGGTTTCTTCGTCCTCTTCGTCTTTGTACATGGCCTCCAAGATGTCGTCCGGTACCTCAAATCGGTCTGGGTCTGCGTCACCTGGAACCGGATTTGGTGGTGGGATGGTAGCTGGCTGTTCGGGCCGCTCGGTCGACATCTCCATGGGTTTCTCATCGGTCTCGTCTGTTGCCAGAAGGGGTGATGAGAGTATCGGTGGCTCGTTAGGTTGCTCGTTAGGCGCCTCTATGGGTTCTTCGTCGATCTCTTTTGTTGTCAGAAGGGGTGAGGGGACGGTTGGTGGTTCTTCGGAATGCTCGGTCGACGCTTCTTGTGGTCCCTCGTCGTCGCCCTTTTCTCGGGAAACGTCGCTTTGTAAATCAATAACGTCCGGCAGAGGCGGCGATACCTCGGACCATGGGGGTTCGATATGTTCATTGATTGGCGTCGGTATTTCTTGCCAGAGAGATATTGGGACACCCTCTGTCTCCTTGCGGCTCGTGCGCGTCTTGTGGCGCGGCAAAAGGTTCGCCGGCTGTGCCGTAGTTGGTCTCTGTTGGCTACTGCTCTTCAGAATGGTTGTTGTCGGAAAATGATGTGCTGGCTTGGGGCGGGACCCACGACTTGGTCCCTTCACTTGGTGCGAGGTAGTTGCGCGCTGTGTGGTATCTCGTTGGTTTTGGCTCGGATGCCGGTGTGCGTAGTCGCGTGTGTGTGCGACACTGGGGTATGGGACCCACGGAGAGGTAACTGGTGACGTGCAGTTCTCTGTCATGGCGGTGGGTCGCACGTCGGCATTTGTCACGGTTGGTGATAGCGTACAGTCCTCGCTTATGACTGCTAACTGATGGCGGCCTCCAGCATGCGACAACGTTGGAGGCGGCACCAGCTCGTCCTGCTCCACACTGATCGTTGTACACATTCGCCGGTGTTGAGGTATGTCTGCTGCGGGGCGTTCGAAGTCGGCGGAAGTAAGGCGGTGCACTCGGATACGTGAACCGCGTCGGGACCCCGGTTGTAACACCTCTTCGAACTGAGCGTCCAGACGCATGGTCCGGCTTCCACGCTCTCTTCTGTCATACGAGCCTTGAAATGATCTTTGTTTTGCCGGAACTTGTCGCTCATCTTGGATTGACGTGGGGTTCGGCTAGAAGAAAAAAAACAACGTTTATTAGTATGGTTTAATCGTGTGTTGGATATATCGAGGTTCTGGGAAACAGGCGCGGTGACAGACTCGGGAGTCGGGTGATAAACCTTAAGCTCGCTTAAGTGTGCTGAACGGAGTCGAGATTCCCCTGTCCGCTTCAGCTAAGCAATGACCCGTGAGGTGAACCCAACGACCGTATACGGCCCGTCAAATTTGAGAGCCAGCTTTGCCGCGAAGTTGTCGATTGCTCTCGACAACGGGTGTTGGCGAACTAGGACTTTTTGGCCTATTGAGGGTCTCCATGGTCGCCGCCTTAAGTTATAATGGGCCGCTTGATCTTGCGATGCTTTCCGCATGTTGATGCGGACCAGATCGAAAATCTGGCGTAGCTGTTGCGCTTTTTCATCCGGTGGCTGGGATTGTGTTCCGATGCCTAGCGTAACCTCATCGTAGAGCGCCTTCGATTGGCGTGGCTCGCGGCCCTGCGTCAAGTAGGCTGGACTATACCCGGTTGTTTCGGACGCGCTGGTATTGACGTCTAGTGAGATCTCCGGGAGATTCTCGTCCCACTTCGTTTGCTGATTCTGGCACAGCTGAGCGATCATCGTCGTGATCCTGCGGTTAGCTCTCTCTGTGGTGTGTAAGGTGCAGTAAATTGGTGTCTCACTCCGATGTCGTCTTAGTAGCGTTTCAGGATACGACTGGTAAACTGAGTCCCATTATCCGTTATCAGGACCTTGGGACCCCATGCGTGGAGAGGATGTGTTCTCGGAAAGCTTTCAGGACGCCCTCTGCTGTCGCCTTTCGCAGGGGTACGAGTTCCGTCCATTTGGAAAACCTGTCGAAGAATACCAGCAACATCGTGTGTCCATGTTTTGACCGCGGCAGTGGGCCTACAAAGTTGGCACATACTGTCGCCCATGGTTCTTCTGGGATTCTGGTAAGCATCTCCCCAGCGGGAGGTAGCTGACTCACCTTGTACCGTTGACACGAGTCACAGCTTCGTACATACCGACTCACGTCTCTGAATATCCCGGTAGTACCGGGATATTCAGTAGTACCGTAGGAACGACCTGTCCGATCGTCTTCCGTATGCCCAGATGTCCCAGATGTGGCACTGTCGTGATTTTCCTGCAGCACGCGTTCACGCAGATGGGTTGCAACACATAGCTTCCCCGGTGCGCAATCTTCGTCACCGACATCTCGGGGATGTGTCGGTACAGCTGTTCGTCGATAATCATGAAATCCGGATACTTCTCCGGGTTCTCACGTACTTCGCGCATCTTGTTCTGAAGCTAAATACACTGCTTTGGCTTGGCAGTGCTGACGGTGGGTTGGTGCAGCTGCTCACAGGGCTGTCGAGATAGCGCATCTGCCACGACGTTGAATTTACCTTTACGGTACTGGACGGTAAATGTATATTGCTGGAGCTCCAGTGCCCATCGAGCAACACGACCAGAGGGGCTCTCGAACGAGTTCAGCCACTTCAATGACAAATGATCCGTTACTACCACGAAGTGGTAGCCCTCCAGATATGGCCGCATTTTCCGGATGCCCCACACAATGGCCAGGCATTCATTCTCTGTTGGTGAATAGTTATACAAGGCGGCGTTGAGGTGGCGGCTAGCGTAGGCGAACACACGTTCAGCGCCTTCGATGGTCTGTGTGAGTACGGCTCCCAGTCCATAGTTGCTTGCGTCGGTTTGTAGGGTGAAGTGAGAAGTCTGGGCATGCGAGCACCGGAGCCTCCGTGAGCTTCAGCTTTAATTGTTCGAAAGCTGCTTGCTGCGTGACCGTCCACTTCCACTGTTTGCCCGTTTTCAAAAGAGCTGTCAAGGGCTGGGAGATCTAGGCAAAGTCCAGTACAAACCGCCGGTACCACGAGGCGATCCCCAGAAACTGACGCACTCCTCGCACGTTCCGCGGGGGCTCCAGCTCCCGGATCGCTGCTACCTTGTCGGGATCAGTGTGGATGCCCTCTCCACTGACGACGTGTCCGAGGTACTTGATCTAGGTTTTAAAGAATTCGCACTTATCAGGGTTGATGCGTAGGTGTGCGGCTTGTAGACGCCGGAGTACCTCTCTGAAGTTCCGCAGATGTTCTTCGAAAGTGGATCCGGTGACAACGATGTCGTCCAAGTATGCGAACGCGTGGGTAGCTATATTTGAGATCCAGGCTACTGACGAACTTAGCATTCCGGAGACGGTCCAGAATATGGGTAATCCGGGGCAACGGGTAAGCATCCGTGACGGACTTACTGTTCAGCTGGCGGTTGTCGATGCACAACCGCCTGGCACCTGTCTTCTTCTGCACGATCACGATTGGCGCACTATAGGGGCTGTGGGATGGTTCGACGTGCCCTTTACTCAACAGCTTGTTGAACTCTTCGTCGATAACCGCTTGCATCGCAGGGTTCCGAGGGAAATAGCTCTGCTTGATGGGACGATCGTCTGACATAACGATCCGGTGCTCTGTGATATGTGTGGTCCCTTGTGGACCCTCGAACTTTGGCAGTTCCTCCTTAAGGAACTCGGTGATGCGCTCCTCTTCGCTGCGCTGGTAGCCGCTACGCTGACGCTTGTTGCTCTGGTGTTCGCTGGCTGCTCGGCAAACTTCGGCTACGCTCGCTGTTGGGGTTGACCTCAGTACCAGTGTGTCTCCGCCGCATCTGATTGTCGTTTCAATATTTATCAAGAAATCCAAACCCAAGACATCATCGGTGGTTTGCGGCATAATAAGAAACCTGAACATGCGTTTAGTGTCGCCGATAGTTACACGAGTGTCCACTGCATGTGTTAGCAGGCGAACCGTGCCGTCAGCGAGCTTTACTTCACCCTGATTCGGGTGCCTGAGGGACCCAGTTTATTGGCGAAGGACTCGCTTATGAAACTACGAGTGGCCCCGTTATCGATGGTCGCAATGGTCTCCTGATTTCCGAGGGTGACGCGAGCAGACAGATGTCTCGCGTCGTGGTGAAGAATTTTTACTTTCTTTGAGGGGCGGTATTGCGAGGATTCGCCTCCCCTCCTGTCCTGCGATCCTCGCTGTCGTTTCCCGCTGCTCTACAGCAGTCTATGGTCCGGGTGCCTCGGCGCCCACATTCCCAGCAAAACAACACCTGCTGCCTATGACACTCACGCTCCGTATGCCCGTCTTGCCCACAGCGTCGGCACGCCGTTCGGGGGTTGATGACCGCTGCGCACTCTTCGTTGATCGTTCGGTATCTCACTGTGCGTGTTACGAAGACGTCCCGTCTCTGTGGCTCTCGTGACTGGATACTTTAGAGTTCCGTGGCCAACTCTAAGAGCTCCGCCATGGTGGAGAAATCTCTGCGTCGCATATACCACTGGTATTCGGAGTGGACGTTGCGATAAGCCCGCTCCAACTTCTGCTCTTCGGTGTAGTCGGCGAGCCAAATCAACGTCTGCAATGCTAATAGATAGTCCTGGAACAATTCTCCGGGGCGTTGGGTTCTACTGCGAATTTCATCGTCAAGTCTTTCGCGGTACCGGAGGGGAAGGAAGAATCTGACGAAGTCTTGCTTGAATGCTTCCCATACCGTCCAATGGCGGTTGTTATTCCGGAACCAAAGGAGTGCTTTCTCTTTGAGCAATTCCGGCATCACACGTGGCAGCTGGTCCACGACAGTGCCGGTGGTTTCCAGCGCGAATTCGGTGGCGTAAGCGACGAGAACGCGCTTCTGCAGCCCGTTGACCCACTTGACACTGGACATTTTTTTTATGCTGTTTTGTGTTTTTTTTTTCACTTTCACGTTGAACATTTTTTTTTTTGGCTTTGGGTCTTGATCACTTCACTTTTGCTGATTTGAACCTTTTATTTTTTTTCACTTTGGCTAATTTGAGCCTTTTTTTCACTAGATTGCTTTGCGTGGTTTTCTTGGTCTATATTTTGTCTATGTTTTGTTTATTTGGTTTTACTCTTTTTTTTTTACTGAAATCTGTGGGAGACAAACACTGTGGCGTTGCTGCACGGTGGCGAGGAGACCATTTTGTTGATCACGACGTGGTTTTACACTGTTCGATCGCGGCCTTTATTTTTTTGGTTATGTTTTTGTCACGCGGAATATTCACTTATCGTTGCGAGGAGCACACTTTTCCGCGAATAATTTTCCAAATTGGTAGTCCCTGCTCGGGCACCATTGTAACGAACCCCTGGACTTCAGCCGGGGTGAGCTAGTCGCGCCAGGGTTCGTCCCAAGAATTTTTAATTCGCAGGGGAGTACCAAAAGGAAATAAAAGACGCTTGTGTCAGATAACGTTATAAAATTCTTTATTTTAACACTATTTAAATTTTTTACACTATTAATACAAATACGCTTAATCGATTATGCGTCTTACGACATTCCGTCGCCATAGACCCGGATTGCTACTAAATAGTTGACTCGAAGGTTATGGTTACCCGCACGTATGTGGACGAACTACCGCGTATGACGGCGTCGCACTACGTCGATGTCGTAAAGCTACTAAAATTCTTTATTTTTCGTGGCAGCGTGTGGCAGCGTACTACTCCTAGCGGGGCGGCGACGCTATTCTCGGCTACGCTCTGTGGCTGTGTCCACGCTATGCTAGCTACAGCAACTGTTGCTGTGTGGCTATGGCTACGCGGTTACGAACCTACACTTCGACTACTGCTACGATGGCGCAATATTTCATAGTCGGGCGCCCTGTGTCACCGCGCCGTTTTCCTCAAAACTGTCGGACGGCTACGTTGCCCAGCGGAGCACCACGGATAGCGGTACTGCGCTGCTACGCTACACCCTGCCCTGAGTTGTCCAGCGGAGCACCACGGATACCAGTACTGCGCTGCTACACTACGCCCTGCACTGAGTGGTTCGACGTGTCAAAAATCTATTACTACTTTGTAATCTATTACTATTAAACACTTAAACTACTTGTATGTTATTACTATTTACACTTAAACTACTTGTATGCTGTAATTTTAATTTATTATTGGCTTCAATGCCGTATTAAATAATAATTTAAATGAATTGGTTTCAATGCCGTTTATAAAGATAAAAAAAAAATAAAATAATGGATTAAGGTGGGGATGGAAACGAGTCCTGTCGACTTTCGTCATTACAACACACCGCCCGTCGCTACTACCGATTGAATTATATAGTGATGTCTCTGGACGTGATCACTGTGATGCCTGGTGTGTTACGGTTGTTTCGCAAAAGTTGACAGAACTTGATTATTTAGAGGAAGTAAAAGTCGTAACAAGCTTTCCGTACGTGAACCTCTGGAAGGAAAATTATTGTGTTTTCTATCCGAAAGTAATAAATAATTTATTAAAACAATATTTTTTTTATATATCGTCGTTGTAGAACGAAAAGTCACAAATACATTTTCAAAATGCCAAATATTTATTTTCAAAAATCTTTATATATCTGTCAATTGTTAATGGATGATCTCAATTTTTTCACCACATAATAAGAAAATGTAAACCTATCAATTGATATTTAAACTTTAAAAACTTACTTTTTATAATATTAATCAACAAACTCGAAATTTAAGTTTGTCATAAAAATAAATTTCGTGACTTTTAGTTCGACAACGACGATATATATATTATATATATAAAATATATGTATCGTCCTTAATTTTTGTGTTCATACTTTGAAAAAAATATATAAAATAATATTAATAATAATTAAAATTACTATTAACACAATTGTATTGTGCATAGAGTAGGCGTATGCGTAAATTTTCAGATTCGAAATATTATCGAGGTATTGAAAATTCATTATATAGGTTACTTATATTCCAAAATTTATAAAAATCTCTTAGAAAAGTATGATATGATATAATATAAATATTACTTTCTATGGATACGCCCTTTAAACATTAATCAATTTTTAATTGCGTTACATATATGAGATCAGTATCCATCCGAGACACTGTGTTCGAAAATTTCATAGATTTCTGCCAACTCCTTATAGTTTTTCCGCCAACTGAATGTACCCTTTCACTCTTAGTGTAGGGTTTAAAAAATTTATAAAAATCTCTTAGAAACGTATGATATGATATAATATAAATATTACTTTCTATGGATACGCCTTCTAAACATTAATTAAGTATAATAATTATATTCAAAAGTATGATGTTGTGTAATATTAATGAAAGAATATACTCTTAGGCTTTAGAAAATATAATTAGTGTGTGGTGTGTAAGCAACACTGGTGCCGTGATTTTTTGTCTTTAAAATGTTTGCGGTAAATGAACGTTAATATTTTCGTTGTTATGAAATATCTAAAATCTTCTTATTTATTAAAAATGTAAATTAGTGTGAGGTATGTATATTTGCTGTACCGCATCTAAATGTTGTATCGCAATATGCGCAACATGGGGTACAAAAAATGTACTTGCGGTATAAAATTTTAGTGTACCGTACTTTAAATTTGTACCGCAATTGTGGTTTTAAAGTCTTTAAAAGTCTGGTTCCCACATAAAAAACATTTTGAATTCAAGGTTTTATTTGATAAAAGTGCTTGATTTAAATGAAAAATATGTTTTTTAGATTTTTTTTTTTTTATAAATAATAAAAAAAATTTTGCAGATTCTTAGTATTATGTATGATTGTGTATTGTTTTATATTTTGATATGCACAGCATATTAAAAAAATAATAAAATTTTTAAAAGATTCCATTTCATAAACAAACATTTTGTGATATGCAAACAAAAAGTAAATGTAATGAAATATTTTAATAAGAAATTATCAATTTATTTTTAAAGTAAACAATTTTATACGGATGTATTAATAAATAATTATTCCGATAAAATAAGAAATATATTATTTTAAATGTCTCAAAGATTAAGCCATGCATGTCTAAGATCTTGCAAATATCTGCCCTATTAACTTTTGAATAGGTAACGGAGAATCAGGGTTCGATTCCGCACAGGGAGCCAGAGAAACGGCTACCTCTCAGCGCAGGGAGGTAGTGACTCAACACGGGAAAACTTACCAGGTCGAACATAAGTGTGTAAGACAGGTTGATAGCTCTTCCTCGAATCTATGGGTGGTTGTGCATGGCCGTTATTAGTTCGTGCAGTGATTTGTCTGGTTAATTCCGATAACAAACGAGACTCAAATATATTGAATAGATGCTTTCAGGATTATTGTGTTGAAGCTTATATAGCCTTCATTCACAAATTCAATAAAATGTTGGAGTGTGTAAATGTGTTTGTAAATGTGTTTTGTAAATGGATCCGTACCTGTTGTTTTTTCCCATTATAAGGCCACTAGCTTCTTAAATGGACAAAATGCTTCTAGCAATAATGACAATGAGCAATAACAGGTCTGTGGTTCTTAAATGTCCTAGGCTGCACGCGCGCTACAATGAAAGTATCAACGTGTATTTCCTAGACCGAGAGGTCCGGGTAAACCGCTGAACCACTTTCATACTTGGGATTGTAAACTGAAACTGTTCACATGAATTTGGAATTACTCATTAATTCGCATTGATTACGTCCCTGTCCTTTGTACACACCGCCCGTCGCTACTACCGATTGAATTATATAGTGATGTCTCTGGACGTGATCACTGTGATGCCTCGTGTGTTACGGTTGTTTCGCAAAAGTTGACCGAACTTGATTATTTGGAGGAAGTAAAAGTCGTAACAAGCTTTTCTTACGTGAACCTCTGGAAGGAAAATTATTGTGTTTTCTATCCGAAAGTAATAAATAATTTATTACAACAATATTTTTTTTTATATATCGTCGTTGTAGAACGAAAAGTCACAAATACATTTTCAAAATGCCAAATATTCATTTTCAAAAATCTTTATATATCTGTCAATTGTTAATGGATGATCTCAATTTTTTTACTATATAATAAGAAAATGTAAACCTATCAATTGATATTTAAACTTTAAAAACTTACTTTTTATAATATTAATCAACAAACTCGAAATATAAGTTTGTCATAAAAATGTATTTGGTGAATTTTAGTCCGACAACGACTATATATTTGTTATATTTAAAAAAAATATGTATCGTCCTTAATTTTTGTGTTCATACTTTGAAAAAAATGTATAAAATAATATTAATAATAATTAAATTTACGCATAGAGTAGGCGTATGCGTAAATTTTCAGATTCGAAACATTATCGAGGTATTGAAAATTCATTATATAGGTTACTTATATTCCAAAATTTATAAAAATCTCTTAGAAAAGTATGATATGATATAATATAAATATTACTTTCTATGGATACGCCATCTAAACATTAATGAATTTTTAATTGCGTTACATATATGAGATCAGCATCCATCCAAGACACTGTGTTCAAAATTTCATAGATTTCTGCCAACTCCTTATAGTTTTTCCGCCAACTGAATGTACCCTTTCACTCTTAGTGTAATGTATAAAAAATTTATAAAAAACTCTCAGAAAAGTATGATATAATATATATATTACTTTCTACAGATACGCTTTCTAAACATTAATCAATTTTTAATTGCGTTACATATATGAGATCAGTATCCATTAAGACACTGTGTTCAAAATTTCATAGATTTCTGCCAACTCCTTATAGTTTTTTCCGCCAACTGAATGTACCCTCTCACTCTTAGTGTAGGGTATAAAAATTTAATAGTGAGAACATATGCATGACACAATATAAACATGTAATGAACAATAAATGGTATTCAATGGGTATTATTCAATGGTATTTAAATATTAATATTAAATAGAAATTATTACATTTTTAAGGTATTATCGTTTTAGGGGAAACAATTATTTTTTCACATGTAATCGAATGGTTAAAAATGACAAACATAAACATGGAATCAAAAGTGTTTTCAATGTTTGTTATAAAGAAATTAACTTATAATAAAAAAGTATATAAAATATAAAAACATTTTATTAAAAATATTTGATTATGGACTATAATTATTTAATATAAATGTGAATCAATATTAATGGGTATAATTATTATATTCAAAAATATGATGTTGTGTAATATTAATGAAAGAATATACTCTTAGATTTTAGAAAATATAATTAGTGTGTGGTGTATAAGCAACACTGGTACCGCGATTTTTTGTTTTATGTTTTTTAAATTTTTTTTTTTATAAATAATAAAAAAAATATTTGCAGATTCTTAGTATTATGTATGATTGTGTATTGTTTTATATTTTGATATGCACAGCATTATAAAAAAATAATGAAATTTTTAAAAGATTCCATTTCATAAACAAACATTTTGTGATATGCACTCAAAAAGTAAATGTAATGAAATATTTTAATAAGAAATTATCAATATATTTTTAAAGTACACAATTTTATACGGATGTATTAATAAATAATAATAATAATAGTTTAGCGCTACAGTCCTGTATAGAACTTCGGCCGAGCTCTCTCATCATTTTGAGCTGTGCGTGTTATATTTGTACTCAAAGTGGTGGGACCTACAGTTTATTGCCGAATCCGAACGGCGGGTGAGAGCTTTTCATAGGCAATGGTTTTACTCTCGTAGGTTTGCCATTTACTGACGAGAGGTAGCGCGGTATAGAAAAATGTTTCTATGAAAAGATGTTGTTAGCCCCAGTCAAGGCTTGAACCGGGGACCCTTCGGCTAGCAGTTCAACGCACAAACCACTGAGCTACCGCGGCTACAATAAATAGCTTATTCCGATAAAATAAGAAATATATAATATTTTAAATGTCTCAAAGATTAAGCCATGCATGTCTAAGATCTTTCAAATATCTGCCCTATTAACTTTTGATGGTAATATCTAGCACTACCATGGTTGCAACGGGTAACGGAGAATCAGGGTTCGATTCCGCACAGGGAGCCTGAGAAACGGCTACCTCTCAGCTCAGGGAGGTAGTGACTCAACACGGGAAAACTTACCAGGTCGAACATAAGTGTGTAAGACAGATTGATAGCTCTTCCTCGAATCTATGGGTGGTTGTGCATGGCCGTTCTTAGTTCGTGCAGTGATTTGTCTGGTTAATTCCGATAACTTACGAGACTCAAATATATTAAATAGATGCTTTCAGGATTATGGCGTTGAAGCTTATATAGCCTTCATTCACAAATTCAGTAAAATGTTGGAGTGTGTAAATGTGTTTATGTAAATGGATCCGTACCTGTTGGTTTGTCCCATTATAAGGCCACTAGCTTCTTAAATGGACAAAATGCTTCTAGCAATAATGACAATGAGCAATAACAGGTCTGTGATGCTTAAATGTCCTAGGCTGCACGCGCGCTACAATGAAAGTATCAACGTGTATTTCCTAGACCGAGAGGTCCGGGTAAACCGCTGAACCACTTTCATACTTGGGATATTAAACTGAAACTGTTCACATGAATTTGGAATTCCTCATTAATTCGCATTGATTACGTCCCTGGCCTTTGTGCACACCGCCCGTCGCTACTACCGATTGAATTATATAGTGATGTCTCTGGACGTGATCACTGTGACGCCTCGTGTGTTACGGTTGTTTCGCAAAAGTTGACAGAACTTGATTATTTAGAGGAAGTAAAAGTCGTAACAAGCTTTCCGTACGTGAACCTTTGGAAGGAAAATTATTGTGTTTTCTATCCGAAAGTAATAAATAATTTATTACAACAATATTTTTTTTTATATATCGTCGTTGTAGAACGAAAAGTCACAAATACATTTTCAAAATGCAAAATATTCATTTTCAAAAATCTTTATATATCTGTCAATTGTTAATGGATGATCTCAATTTTTTACCACATAATAAGAAAATGTAAACCTATCAACTGATATTTAAACTTTTAAAACTTACTTTTTATAATATTAATCAACAAACTCGAAATTTAAGTTTGTCATAAAAATGTATTTGGTGACTTTTAGTTCGACAACGACGATATATTTATTATATATATATAAAAAATATGTATCGTCCTTAATTTTTGTGTTCATACTTTGAAAAAAATATATAAAATAATATTAATAATAATTAAAATTACTATTACTATTAACACAATTGTATTGTACATAGAGTAGGCGTATGCGTAAATGTTCAGATTCGAAACATTATCGAGGTATTGAAAATTCATTATATAGGTTACTTATATTCCAAAATTTATAAAAATCTCTTAGAAAAGTATGATATGATATAATATTACTTTCTATGGATACGCCCTCTAAACATTAATCAATTTTTAATTGCGTTACATATATGAGATCAGTATCCATCCAAGACACAGTGTTCAAAATTTCATAGATTTCTGCCAACTCCTTATAGTTTTTTCCGCCAACTGAATGTACCCTTTCACTCTTAGTGTTGGGTAACAAAAATTTAATAGTGAAAACATATGCATGACACAATATAAACATGTAATGAACAATAAATGGTATTCAATAGGTATTATTCAATGGTATTTAAATATTAATATTATATAGAAATTATTACATTTTTAGGGTATTATCGTTTTAGGGGAAACAATTATTTTTTCACATGTAATCGAATGGTTAAAAATGACAAACATGAACATGGAATCAAAAGTGTTTTCAATGTTTGTTATAAAGAAATTAAAAAAAAAGTATATAAAATATGAAAACATTTTATTAAAAATATTTGATTATGGACTATAATTATTTAACATAAATGTGAATCAATATTAATGGGTATAATAATTTTATTCAAAAGTATGATGTTGTGTAATATTAATGAAAGAATATACTCTTAGGTTTTAAAAAATATAATTAGTGTGTGGTGTGTAAGCAGCACTGGTACCGCGATTTTTTGTCTTTAAAATGTTTGCGGTAAATGAACGTTTAATATTTTCGTTGTTATGAAATATCTAAAATCTTCTTATTTATTAAAAATGTAAATTAGTGTGTGGTATGCATATTTGCTGTACCGCATCTAAATGTTGTATCGCAATATGCGCAACATGGGGTACAAAAAATGTACTTGCGGTATAAAATTTAAGTGTACCGCACATTAAATTTGTACCGCAATTGTGGTTTTAAAGTGGTTTTAAAAACCGATAATTGATTTTATGTGGGAATCTCATAAAAGTCTGGTTCCCACATAAAAAACATTTTGATTTCAACATTTTACTCGATAAAAGTGCTTGATTTAAATGAAAAATATGTGTTTTGATTTTTTTTTATAAATAATAAAAAAAATATTTGCAGATTCTTAGTATTATGTATGATTGTGTATTGTTTTATATTTTGATATGCACAGCATTATAAAAAAATAATGAAATTTTTAAAAGATTCCATTTCATAAACAAACATTTTGTGATATGCAAACAAAAAAAAATAATTGTAATGAAATATTTTAATAAGAAATAATCAATATATTTTTAAAGTACACAATTTTATACGGATGTATTAATAAATAGCTTATTCCGATAAAATAAGAAATATATAATATTTTAAATGTCTCAAAAATTAAGCCATGCATGTCTATGATCTTTCAAATATCTGCCCTATTAACTTTTGATGGTAATATCTAGCACTACTATGGTTGCAACGGGTAACGGAGAATCTCTAGTGTTACTACTTGTTGCGAATCATATTTATAATATCTGGTTTGTATTGTTTTGTTTGTAGCTATGAAAATATATAGAAAATAAAATTTTCATTCTGTTTTTAACGTTTCATAAATATACACCGACTTTTCATTTACTCTGCTAATAGGTTATGAGCCCGCCATAGCTTAAGTCACGAATAATATATAATAGTTTTAAATTAAAATCGTGATTTAGTGCGCGGAGAAATGAATGCAGTAACGAGTATGAACCAGATGGAAAAGTTGGTTAGATCGGCGAATTGGTCGACATGGAGCTTTGCGATGAAGACACAGTTGGAACTGGATGGGGCTTGGAGCTGCATCGAACCCATGGCTATCAATGCTACTGGCGTCGTTGGGAATGCCACAGGCGCAGCACCAGGCGTTATCAATGGATCTTCTGGAGGAGCTGTTGATGCAGCGGGAGTAGCGAGCGCCGCAAATGTTGTCATGGATGCTACGAGGGATAACACTACGAGGTGTAAAATCATATTGGCGATGGACAAAAGTATTTATGTTCATGTCAAGGAGGCAAGAACAGCGAGGGATGTATGAATGACTCTGAAGAGCCTTTATCAAGATTCTGGTTTGGATCGCAGGATTGGGCTATTGCAGAGGTTGTGTTCAGTGCAACTGGACAAGTGCTCATCAGTCGAGGACTACGTGAGCCAGATCGTGTCAACGAGCCAAAAGTTGAACGACATTGGGTTCCATGTCAATGATGAATGGCTTGGGAGTTTGCTGCTCAAAGGGTTGCCTGACACATACAAACCTATGATTATGAGCATCGGTTGCAGCGGAAAACCTATATCAGCAGATAGCATAAAGATGAAATTATTGCAACATGTATGTGTCGAAAGTTCAACGTCGAATGCTGCGTTAGTAACGAAGAATGGTGGCAAGTATCGTCGCAAGAAGTTCCAGGGAAACAAAGGTGTTAAGAAAGAAGTGCGTTGTTTCAACTGTGATGGAATAGGTCACTTTGCAGCAGATTGTCCATCAAAGAAGAAGGACAAAAAGCATCACAGCGGCAGTTCAATGTTTTCTGCATATAGCGCAGTTGCAAAAACATGTGATTGGTATATCGATACTGGCGCAACAGACCATATGGCGGCGAACGAGTATAATTTTCCTGACATCAAAACATGTAGTGGAGAGATTAAAACCGCAGACAACAATGCAATGAGAGCCGTTGGAAAGGGTGACATTTCATTGATGGTTACTACACCAAGAGGCGCAGAGAGTGTGAAGGTACACGACGTTCTGCACGTTCCGGAGCTGGGAGTCAATTTGCTGTCGATTAAGAAAATTATTGATCGTAATAACAGCGTCATATTTGACAAGACTGGTTGCAAAATTCTGAACGATAGAAAGCAGATTATTGCCACAGCATGTACAAAGAATGGCTTGTATAAATTGAACCTAGCAGAACAACAAAACGCATACGTTGCTAGAGGTAATGATTTTGACTTATGGCATCGTCGCTACGGACACTTGGGTCCTGAGAACATGAAGCTGTTGGTCAAAGGTTACGTGACAGGTGTGAGTTTCAAGTTGGAGCAGACGCCAACATGCATTAGCTGCGCCGAAGGTAAGCAGCATCGTAGCAGTTTTCCATCGCAAGGGTCCAGGTCGTCCAAGGTTTTGGACATCATACATTCGGTCGTGTGCGGTCCGATGGAGGTTAAGTCTATTGCTGGAAGTTTATACTTTGTCACTTTCATCGATGACTTTTCGAGAAATGGGATGGAATTCAAATCTGAAGTAGAAAACCAACAGTGTGCCAAAATCAGTGCCGTACACCCCTGAGCAAAATGGGTTGGCTGAAAGAATGAATCGAAATATCCTTGAGAAAGCACGTTCTATGATGAGTGACGCAAATTTACCGAAAGTTTTCTGGGCGGAAGCAGTTTATTGTACAAGTTACATCATCAACCGATCGCGCACAAGAAGCTAGAAAAGACGCAGGAAGAGTTGTGGTCTGGACGCAAACCAAACGTTAGTCATTTTGGAATATTTGGCTGTACAGCAATGTCTCATATTGCAAAACAAAAGCGTCGCAAACTTGACCCAAAGTCTGAAAAATGTATTTTTGTTGGGTATTCGACCACGTCGAAAGGTTTCCGAGTCTACAGTTTGGCCAGAAAAGAAGTCTTTATAAGTCGAGATGTAATTTTCCATGAGAATGAGTTCCACTACTCTCAAAATGACAACAATTTCGTTGAGAAGATGTGTACAACATATACCATTTTAGTGGGGGCTGAAGCACAAAAACAAGCGAGCGCAGAAATATTAAGCTCGCGACAGCAGGATAGCGCAGACGTTATAAGCGATTTTGAGTCATGTTCATCTTTGCTAGAGAATGATCATGAAGTGGGGTATTATCTGGAACCTGTCGAGCAGTCTCGTGCTGACGTCATCACTGTTGAAGTTCATGATGAACCTGTGCCTTTGCGCAGAAGCGAAAGATTGGCAAATAAAGACAAAGTTGTCTATTGCGCTGAACAAGTAGATCTGGTGGACGATCCTATTACCGTTAGTGACGCTACGTCTAGAAGTGACAAGGACAAATGGATCAATGCAATGAATTTGGAATTTAATTCGCTGATAGCAAATGACACATGGGAGAGTGTGGACAAGCCTTCTGGAGTCAATGTAATCAAGACGAAATGGGTGTTCAAGATTAAAAAGGAGCAGGCTCGATTAGTCGTAAAAGGTTTTACGCAGAAGAAAGGCATCGACTACGATGAAACGTATTCGCCAGTGGTACGCTATTCATCAATTAGATATCTTATGGCATAGGCGGCAAAGTACAACCTGCAGATACAGCAAATAGATGCAGTTACCGCGTTTCTTCAAGGCGATCTCAGCGAAGAGATTTACGTAGAAAAGCCTGAGGGTATTGACATTGGTGAACCTGGTCAAGTTCTGAAATTGAAGAAAGCAATCTACGGTTTAAAGCAGTCTAGTCATGTATGGAATTTAAAGTTGGACAAAGCTTTAAAGAAATGCGGATTGAAGAGATCTAAGGTAGATTCGTGTATTTACTACCATCGCTGCAACCGTAAGATGACGTTCGTTGCTATATATGTTGACGATATTCTCATATTTAGAAATGATTTCAATTACCGAGAAGATCTGAAGAAGAAGTTGATGGCTTAATTCAAAATGTTTTTTTTTGGGGGATGCAAAGCAGTGCTTAGGAATACGCATCACACGCGACGAGGACAACATCTACTTGGATCAGGAAGCATATGTCACTGATGTATTAAAGAAATTTAAAATGCTGGATTGCAATGCAATATCGACGCCTATTGACGTAAATGTTAAGTTGTCAAAAGAGATGTGCCCGAAGGAGGATCAAGCCGATATGTGTAAAGTACCGTATCAACAAGCAATTGGAAGTCTTATGTTCGCTTCGCAAGTAACTCGTCCTGACATTTGCTTCGCTGTAAACAAGCTCAGCAAATTCAACAACAAGCTGGGGAAGGAGCACTGGTCAGCTGTGAAGAGAATTCTAAGATATCTGAGGGGTACTAAATCTGCAAAGTTGAAATTCGGTAGAGGCGATAACGAAAATGTCCACGCATTTTCCGATTCTGATTGGGCTAGTGTTCCTGATGAACGACGGTCAGTAACCGGGTACGTATGTATGCTACAAAATGGTGCGGTATCATGGGCAACGAAACATCAACCAACTGTTGCACTATCCACCACCAAAGCCGAGTACATGGCGTTGTCAGCTACCACACAGGAGGTGTTGTGGATTCGAGGCCTGGAGGCAGAATTGAATCCTGTCACAAATGAGGAAGCTACGCAAGTATATTGCGACAATCAAAGCGCAATTCAATTAGCATCGACGAACAAGTTCTTGGCGAGATCGAAGCATATAGATGTTAGCCATCATTTCATTCGAGAAAAGAGGGAGTTGAACGTTGTCAAATTTTCTGGCGTTGGAACCGACAAAATGGTTGCTGATCATCTTACCAAAGCGGTGCCAGCTGATAAGCATTTATTTTGTTCTAAATTATTAGGTTTAGTTTTTTCATAAATATTGTTCAAGTGGGGGTCTAGTATTACCACTTGTTGCGAACCATATTTAAAATATCTTGTTTGTATTGTTTTGTTTGTTGATATGAAAATATCTATAAAATAAAATTTTCATTCTGTTTTTAACGTTTCATAAATATACACCGACTTTTCATTTACACTGCTAATAGAATCAGGGTTCGATTCCGCACAGGGAGCCTGAGAAACGGCTACTTCTCAGCTCAGGGAGGTAGTGACACAACACGGGAAAACTTACCAGGTCGAACATAAGTGTGTAAGACAGATTGATAGCTCTTCCTCGAATCTATGGGTGGTGGTGCATGGCCGTTCTTAGTTCGGGCAGTGATTTATCTGGTTAATTCCGATAACGAACGAGACTCAAATATATTAAATAGATGCTTTCAGGATTATGGTGTTGAAGCTTATATAGCCTTCATTCACAAATTCAGTAAACTGTTGGAGTGTGTAAATGTGTTTATGTAAATGGATCCGTACCTGTTGGTTTGTCCAATTATAAGGCCACTAGCTTCTTAAATGGACAAAATGCTTCTAGCAATAATGACAATGAGAAATAACAGGTCTGTGATGCTTAAATGTCCTAGGCTGCACGCGCGCTACAATGAAAGTATCAACGTGTATTTCCTAGACCGAGAGGTCCGGGTAAACCGCTGAACCACTTTCATACTTGGGATTGTAAACTGAAACTGTTCACATGAATTTGGAATTCCTCATTAATTCGCATTGATTACGTCCCTGTCCTTTGTACACACCGCCCGTCGCTACTACCGATTGAATTATATAGTGATGTCTCTGGACGTGATCACTGTGACGCCTCGTGTGTTACGGTTGTTTCGCAAAAGTTGACAGAACTTGATTATTTAGAGGAAGTAAAAGTCGTAACAAGCTTTCCGTACGTGAACCTCTGGAAGGAAAATTATTGTGTTTTCTATCCGAAAGTAATAAATAATTTATTACAACAATATTTTTTTATATATCGTCGTTGTAGAACTAAAAGTCACAAATACATTTTCAAAATGCCAAATATTCATTTTCAAAAATCTTTATATATCTGTCAATTGTTAATGGATGATCTCAATTTTTTTACCACATAATAAGAAAATGTAAACCTATCAATTGATATTTAAACTTTAAAAATTCATCAATTACTTTTTATAATATTAATCAACAAACTCGAAATTTAAGTTTGTCATAAAAATGTATTTGGTGACTTTTAGTCCTACAACGACGATATATTTATTATATATATAAAAACATTGTATCGTCCTTAATTTTTGTGTTCATACTTTGAAAAAAATATATAAAATAATATTAATAATAATTAAAATTACTATTAACACAATTGTATTGTGCATAGAGTAGGCGTATGCGTAAATTTTCAGATTCGAAACATTATCGAGGTATTGAAAAATCATTATATAGGTTACTTATATTCCAAAATTTATAAAAATCTCTTAGAAAAGTATGATATGATATAATATAAATATTACTTTCTATGGATACGCCCTCTAAACATTAATCAATTTTTAATTGCGTTACATATATGAGATCAGTATCCATCCAAGACACTGTGTTCAAAATTTCATAGATTTCTGCAAACTCCTTATAATTTTTTCCGCCAACTGAATGTACCCTTTCACTCTTAGTGTAGGGTATAAAATATGTATAAAAATCTCATAGAAAAGTATGATATGATATAATATAAATATTACTTTCTATGGATACGCCCTCGAAACATTAATCAATTTTTAATTGCGTTACATATATGAGATCAGTATCCATCCAAGACACTGGGTTCAAAATTTCATAGATTTCTGCAAACTCCTTATAGTTTTTTCCGCCAACTGAATGTACCCTTTCACTCTCAGTGTTGGGTATAAAAATTTAATAGTGAAAGCATATGCATGACACAATATAAACATGTAATGAACAATAAATGGTATTCAATGGGTATTATTCAATGGTATTTAAATATTAATATTAAATAGAAATTATTACATTTTTAGGGTATTATCGTTTTAGGGGAAACAATTATTTTTTCACATGTAATCGAATCGTTAAAAATGACAAACATAAACATGGAATCAATAGTGTTTTCAATGTTTGTTATAAAGAAATTAACTAATTAAAAAAAAGTATATAAAATATGAAAACATTTTATTAAAAATATTTGATTATGGACTATAATTATTTAATATAAATGTGTATCAATATTAATGGGTATAATAATTATATTCAAAAGTATGATGTTGTGTAATATTAATGAAGGAATATACTCTTAGGTTTTAGAAAATATAATTAGTGAGTGGTGTGTAAGCAACACTGGTACCGCGACTTTTTGTCTTTAAAATGTTTGCGGTAAATGAACGTTTAATATTTTCGTTGTTATGAAATATCTAAAATCTTTTTATTTATTAAAAATGTAAATTAGTGTGTGGTATGCATATTTGCTGTACCGCATCTAAATGTTGTATCGCAATATGCGCAACATGGGGTACAAAAAATGTACTTGCGGTGTAAAATTTGAGTGTACCGCACATTAAATTTGTACCGCAATTGTGGTTTTAAAGTGGTTTTAAAAACGGATAATATCTTTTATGTGGGAATCTCATAAAAGTCTGGTTCCCACATAAAAAACATTTTGATTTCAATGTTTTACTCGATAAAAGTACTTGATTTAAATGAAAAATATGTTTTTTAGATTTTTTTTTTATAAATAATAAAAAAATATTTGCAGATTCTTAGTATTATGTATGATTGTGTATTGTTTTATATTTTGATATGCACAGCATTATAAAAAATTAATGAAATTTTTAAAAGATTCCATTTCATAAACAAACATTTTGTGATATGCAAACAAAAAGTAAATGTAATGAAATATTTTAATAATAAATTATCAATATATTTTTAAAGTACACAATTTTATACGGATGTATTAATAAATAGCTTATTCCGATAAAAAAAGAAATATGTAATATTTTAAATGTCTCAAAGATTAAGCCAT
Source organism: Dryomyza anilis (assembly GCA_951804985.1). Lineage (NCBI taxonomy): Eukaryota > Metazoa > Arthropoda > Insecta > Diptera > Dryomyzidae > Dryomyza > Dryomyza anilis. Next base: position 22,509,290 of record OX638136.1, on the reverse strand, counting down.
GCATGTCTAAGATCTTTCAAATATCTGCCCTATTAACTTTTGATGGTAATACCTAGCGCTACCATGGTTGCAACGGGTAACGGAGAATCAGGGTTCGATTTTGCACAGGGAGCCTGAGAAACAGCTACTTCTCAGCTCAGGGAGGTAGTGACTCAACACGGGAAAACTTACCAGGTCGAACATAAGTGTGTAAGACATATTAATAGCTCTTCCTCGCATCTATGGGTGGTTGTGCATGGCCGTTATTAGTTCGTGCAGTGATTTGTCTGGTTAATTCCGATAACGAACGAGACTCAAATATATTAAATAGATGCTTTCAGGATTATGGTGTTGAAGCTTATATAGCCTTCATTCACAAATTCAGTAAAATGTTGGAGTGTGTAAATGTGTTTATGTAAATGGATCCGTACCTGTTGGTTTGTCCCATTATAAGGCCACTAGCTTCTTAAATGGACAAAATGCTTTTAGCAATAATGACAATGAGCAATAACAGGTCTGTGATGCTTAGATGTTCCAGGCTGCACGCGCGCTACAATGAAAGTATCAACGTGTATTTCCTAGACCGAGAGGTCCGGGTAAACCGCTGAACCACTTTCATACTTGGGATTGTAAACTGAAACTGTTCACATGAATTTGGAATTCCTCATTAATTCGCATTGATTACGTCCCTGTCCTTTGTACACACTGCCCGTCGCTACTACCGATTGAATTATATAGTGATGTCTCTGGACGTGATCACTGTGATGCCTCGTGTGTTACGGTTGTTTCGCAAAAGTTGACAGAACTTGATTATTTAGAGGAAGTAAAAGTCGTAACAAGCATTCCGTACGTGAACCTTTGGAAGGAAAATTATTGTGTTTTCTATCCGAAAGTAATAAATAATTTATTACAGCAATATTTTTTTTATATATCGTCGTTGTAGAACGAAAAGTCACAAATACATTTTCAAAATGCAAAATATTCATTTTCAAAAATCTTTATATGTCTGTCAATTGTTAAAGGATGATCTCAATTTGTTTACCACATAATAAGAAAATGTAAACCTATCAATTGATATTTAAACTTTAAAAACTTACTTTTTATAACATTAATATATATAATATTATTTGGTGACTTTTAGTTCGACAACGACGATATATTTATTATATATATAATAAAAATGTATCGTACTTAATTTTTGTGTTCATACTTTGAAAAAAATATATAAAATAATATTAATAATAATTAAAATTACTATTAACACAATTGTATTGTGCATAGAGTAGGTGTATGCGTAAATTTTCAGATTCGAAACATTATCGAGGTATTGAAAATTCATTATATAGGTTACTTATATTCCAAAATTTATAAAAATCTCTTAGAAAAGTATGATATGATATAATATAAATATTACTTTCTATGGATACGCATTCTAAACATTAATCAATTTTTAATTGCGTTACATATATGAGATCAGTATCCATCCAAGACAATGTGTTCAAAATTTCATAGATTTCTGCCAACTCCTTATAATTTTTTCGGGTACATTCCCTTTCACTCTTAGTGTAGGGTATAAAAATTTAATAGTGAAAGCATATGCATGACACAATATAAACATGTAATGAACAATAAATGGTATTCAATATTAAAAAGAAATTATTACATTTTTAGGGTATCATAGTTTTAGGGGAAACAATTATTTTTTCACATGTAATCGAATGGTTAAAAATGACAAACATGAACATGGAATCAAAAGTGTTTTCAATGTTTGTTATAAAGAAATTAACTAATTAAAAAAAAAAGTATATAAAATATGAAAACATTTTATTAAAAATATTTGATTATGGACTATAATTATTTAATATAAATGTGAATCAATATTAATGGGTATAATTATTATAATTAAAAGTATGATGTTGTGCAATATTAATGAAAGAATATACTCTTAGGTTTTAAAAAATATAATTAGTGTGTGGTGTATAAGCAACACTGGTGCCTCGATTTTTTGTCTTTAAAATGTTTACGGTAAATGAACGTTTAATATTTTCGTTGTTATGAAATATCTAAAATCTTCTTATTTATTAAAAATGTAAATTAGTGTGTGGTATGCATATTTGCTGTATCGCATCTAAATGTTGTATCGCAATATGCGCAACATGGGGTGCAAAAAATGTACTTGCGGTATAAAATTTTAGTGTACCGCACATTAAATTTGTACCGCAATTGTGGTTTTAAAGTGGTATTAAAAACCGATAATTGATTTTATGTGGGAATCTCATAAAAGTCTGGTTCCCACATAAAAAACAGTTTGATTTCAATGTTTTACTCGATAAAAGTGCTTGATTTAAATGAAAAATATGTTTTTTAGATTTTTTTTTATAATTAATAAAAAAATATTTGCAGATTCTTAGTATTATGTATGATTGTGTATTGTTTTATATTTTGATATGCACAGCATTATAAAAAATTAATGAAATTTTTAAAAGATTCCATTTCATAAACAAACATTTTGTGATATGCAAACAAAAAGTAAATGTAATGAAATATTTTAATAAGAAATTAACAATTTATTTTTAAAGTACACAATTTTATACGAATGTATTCATAAATAGCTTATTCCGATAAAATAAGAAATATATAATATTTTAAATGTCTCAAAGATTAAGACATGCATGTCTAAGATCTTTCAAATATCTTCCCTATTAACTTTGGATGGTAATATCTAGCACTACCATGGTTGCAACGGGTAACGGAGTTCGACGGGTTCGACGGCTACCTCTCAGCTCAGGGAGGTAGTGACTCAACACGGGAAAACTTACCAGGTCGAAGATAAGTGTGTAAGACAGATTGATAGCTCTTCCTCGAATCTATGGGTGGTTGTGCATGGCCGTTATTAGTTCGTGCAGTGATTTGTCTGGTTAATTCCGATAACGGATTATGGTGTTGAAGCTTATATAGCCTTCATTCACAAATTGAGTAAAATGTTGGAGTGTGTAAATGTGTTTATGTAAATGGATCCGTACCTGTTGGTTTGTCCCATTATAAGGCCACTAGCTTCTTAAATGGACAAAATGCTTCTAGCAATAATGACAATGAGCAATAACAGGTCTGTGATGCTTAAATGTCCTAGGCTGCAAGCGCGCTACAATGAAAGTATCAACGTGTATTTCCTAGACCGAGAGGTCCGGGTAAACCGCTGAACCACTTTCATACTTGGGATTGTAAACTGAAACTGTTCACATGAATTTGTAAGTCCTCATTAATTCGCATTGATTACGTCCCTGTCCTTTGTACACACCGCCCGTCGCAACTACCGATTGAATTATATAGTGATGTCTCTGGGCGTGATCACTGTGACGCCTCGTGTGTTACGGTTGTTTCGCAAAAGTTGACAGAACTTGATTATTTAGACGAAGTAAAAGTCGTAACAAGCTTTCCGTACGTGAACCTCTGAAAGGAAAATTATTGTGTTTTCTATCCGAAAGTAATAAATAATTTATTACAACAATATTTTTTTTTATATATCGTCGTTGTAGAACGAAAAGTCACAAATACATTTTCAAAATGCCAAATATTCATTTTCAAAAATCTTTATATATCTGTCAATTGTTAATGGATGATCTCAATTTTTTACCACATAATAAGAAAATGTAAACCTATCAACTGATATTAAAACTTTTAAAACTTACTTTTTATAATATTAATCAACAAACTCGAAATTTAAGTTTGTCATAAAAATATATTTGGTGACTTTTAGTTCGACAACGACGATATATTTATTATATATATAAAAAATATGTATCGTCCTTAATTTTTGTGTTCATACTTTGAAAAAAATATATAAAATAATATTAATAATTATTGAAATTACTATTAACACAATTGTATTGAGCATAGAGTAGGTGTATGCGTAAATTTTCAGATTCGAAACATTATCGAGGTATTGAAAAATCATTATATAGGTTACTTATATTCCAAAATTTATAAAAATCTCTTAGAAAAGTATGATATGATATAATATAAATATTACTTTCTATGGATACGCCCTCTAAACATTAATCAATTTTTAATTGCGTTACATATATGAGATCAGTATCCATCCAAGACACTGTGTTCAAAATTTCATAGATTTCTGCAAACTCCTTATAATTTTTTCCGCCAACTGAATGTACCCTTTCACTCTTAGTGTAGGGTATAAAAAATGTATAAAAATCTCTTAGAAAAGTATGATATGATATAATATAAATATTACTTTCTATGGATACGCCCTCGAAACATTAATCAATTTTTAATTGCGTTACATATATGAGATCAGTATCCATCCAAGACACTGGGTTCAAAATTTCATAGATTTCTGCAAACTCCTTATAGTTTTTTCCGCCAACTGAATGTACCCTTTCACTCTTAGTGTTGGGTATAAAAATTTAATAGTGAAAGCATATGCATGACACAATATAAACATGTAATGAACAATAAATGGTATTCAATGAATATTATTCAATGGTATTTAAATATTAATATTAAATAGAAATTATTACATTTTTAGGGTATTATCGTTTTAGGGGAAACAATTATTTTTTCACATGTAATCGAATCGTTAAAAATGACAAACATAAACATGGAATCAAAAGTGTTTTCAATGTTTGTTATAAAGAAATTAACTAATTAAAAAAAAGTATATAAAATATGAAAACATTTTATTAAAAATATTTGATTATGGACTATAATTATTTAATATAAATGTGAATCAATATTAATGGGTATAATAATTATATTCAAAAGTATGATGTTGTGTAATATTAATGAAGGAATATACTCTTAGGTTTTAGAAAATATAATTAGTGAGTGGTGTGTAAGCAACACTGGTACCGCGATTTTTTGTCTTTAAAATGTTTGCGGTAAATGAACGTTTAATATTTTCGTTGTTATGAAATATCTAAAATCTTTTTATTTATTAAAAATGTAAATTAGTGTGTGGTATGCATATTTGCTGTACCGCATCTAAATGTTGTATCGCAATATGCGCAACATGGGGTACAAAAAATGTACTTGCGGTGTAAAATTTGAGTGTACCGCACATTAAATTTGTACCGCAATTGTGGTTTTAAAGTGGTTTTAAAAACGGATAATATCTTTTATGTGGGAATCTCATAAAAGTCTGGTTCCCACATAAAAAACATTTTGATTTCAATGTTTTACTCGATAAAAGTACTTGATTTAAATGAAAAATATGTTTTTTAGATTTTTTTTTTATAAATAATAAAAAAATATTTGCAGATTCTTAGTATTATGTATGATTGTGTATTGTTTTATATTTTGATATGCACAGCATTATAAAAAATTAATGAAATTTTTAAAAGATTCCATTTCATAAACAAACATTTTGTGATATGCAAACAAAAAGTAAATGTAATGAAATATTTTAATAATAAATTATCAATATATTTTTAAAGTACACAATTTTATACGGATGTATTAATAAATAGCTTATTCCGATAAAAAAAGAAATATGTAATATTTTAAATGTCTCAAAGATTAAGCCATGCATTTCTAAGATCTTTCAAATATCTGCCCTATTAACTTTTGATGGTAATACCTAGCGCTACCATGGTTGCAACGGGTAACGGAGAATCAGGGTTCGATTTTGCACAGGGAGCCTGAGAAACAGCTACTTCTCAGCTCAGGGAGGTAGTGACTCAACACGGGAAAACTTACCAGGTCGAACATAAGTGTGTAAGACATATTAATAGCTCTTCCTCGCATCTATGGGTGGTTGTGCATGGCCGTTATTAGTTCGTGCAGTGATTTGTCTGGTTAATTCCGATAACGAACGAGACTCAAATATATTAAATAGATGCTTTCAGGATTATGGTGTTGAAGCTTATATAGCCTTCATTCACAAATTCAGTAAAATGTTGGAGTGTGTAAATGTGTTTATGTAAATGGATCCGTACCTGTTGGTTTGTCCCATTATAAGGCCACTAGCTTCTTAAATGGACAAAATGCTTCTAGCAATAATGACAATGAGCAATAACAGGTCTGTGATGCTTAAATGTCCTAGGCTGCAAGCGCGCTACAATGAAAGTATCAACGTGTATTTCCTAGACCGAGAGGTCCGGGTAAACCGCTGAACCACTTTCATACTTGGGATTGTAAACTGAAACTGTTCACATGAATTTGTAAATCCTCATTAATTCGCATTGATTACGTCCCTGTCCTTTGTACACACCGCCCGTCGCAACTACCGATTGAATTATATAGTGATGTCTCTGGGCGTGATCACTGTGACGCCTCGTGTGTTACGGTTGTTTCGCAAAAGTTGACAGAACTTGATTATTTAGACGAAGTAAAAGTCGTAACAAGCTTTCCGTACGTGAACCTCTGAAAGGAAAATTATTGTGTTTTCTATCCGAAAGTAATAAATAATTTATTACAACAATATTTTTTTTTATATATCGTCGTTGTAGAACGAAAAGTCACAAATACATTTTCAAAATGCCAAATATTCATTTTCAAAAATCTTTATATATCTGTCAATTGTTAATGGATGATCTCAATTTTTTACCACATAATAAGAAAATGTAAACCTATCAACTGATATTTAAACTTTTAAAACTTACTTTTTATAATATTAATCAACAAACTCGAAATTTAAGTTTGTCATAAAAATGTATTTGGTGACTTTTAGTTCGACAACGACGATATATTTATTATATATATAAAAAATATGTATCGTCCTTAATTTTTGTGTTCATACTTTGAAAAAAATATATAAAATAATTAAATTACTATTAACACAATTGTATTGTGCATAGAGTAGGTGTATGCGTAAATTTTCAGATTTGAAACATTATCAAGGTATTGAAAATTCATTATATAGGTTACTTATATTCCAAAATTTATAAAAATCTCTTAGAAAAGTATGATATGATATAATATAAATATTACTTTCTATGGATACGCCCTCTAAACATTAATCAATTTTTAATTGCGTTACATATATGAGATCAGTATCCATCCAAGACACTGTGTTCAAAATTTCATAGATTTCTGCCAACTCCTTATAATTTTTTCCGCCAACTGAATGTACACTTTCACTCTTAGTGTAGGGTATAAAAATTTAATATTGAAAGCATATGCATGACACAATATAAACATGTAATGAACAATAAATGGTATTCAATGGGTATTATTCAATGGTATTTAAATATTAATATTAAAAAGAAATTATTACATTTTTAGGGTATTATAGTTTTAGGGGTAACAATTATTTTTTCACATGTAATCGAATCGTTAAAAATGACAAACATGAACATGAAATCAAAAGTGTTTTCAATGTTCGTTATAAAGAAATTAACTAATTAAAAAAAAGTATATAAAATATGAAAATATTTTATTAAAAATATTTGATTATGGACTATAATTATTTAATATAAATGTGAATCAATATTAATGGGTATAATAATTATATTCAAAAGTATGATGTTGTGTAATTTTAATGAAAGAATATACTCTCAGGTTTTAGAAAATATAATTAGTGAGTGCTGTGTAAGCAACACTGGTACCGCGATTTTTTGTCTTTAAAATGTTTGCGGTAAATGAACGTTTAATATTTTCGTTGTTATGAAATATCTAAAATCTTCTTATTTATTAAAAATGTAAATTAGTTTGTGGTATGCATATTTGCTGTACCGCATCTAAATGTTGTATCGCAATATGCGCAACATGGGGTGCAAAAAATGTACTTGCGGTATAAAATTTTAGTGTACCGCACATTAAATTTGTACCGCAATTGTGGTTTTAAAGTGGTATTAAAAACCGATAATTGATTTTATGTGGGAATCTCATAAAAGTCTGGTTCCCACATAAAAAACAGTTTGATTTCAATGTTTTACTCGATAAAAGTGCTTGATTTAAATGAAAAATATGTTTTTTAGATTTTTTTTATAAATAATAAAAAAATTTTATAAATAATATAAAAAAATTAATGAAATTTTTAAAAGATTCCATTTTATAAACAAACATTTTGTGATATGCAAACAAAAAGTAAATGTAATGAAATATTTTAATAAGAAATTATCAATTTATTTTTAAAGTAAACAATTTTATACGGATGTATTCATAAATAGCTTATTCCGATAAAATAAGAAATATATAATATTTTAAATGTCTCAAAGATTAAGCCATGCATGTCTAAGATCTTTCAAATATCTGCTCTATTAACTTTTGATGGTAATATCTAGCACGACCATGGTTGCAACGGGTAACGGAGAATCAGGGTTCGATTCCGCACAGGGAGCCTGAGAAACGGTTAGTTCTCAGCTCAGGGAGGTAGTGACTCAACACGGGAAAACTTACCAGGTCGAACATAAGTGTGTAAGACAGATTGATAGCTCTTCCTCGAATCTATGGGTGGTTGTGCATGGCCGTTCTTAGTTCGTGCAGTGATTTGTCTGGTTAATTCCGATAACGAACGAGACTCAAATATATTAAATAGATGCTTTCAGGATTATGGTGTTGAAGCTTATATAGCCTTCATTCACAAATTCAGTAAAATGTTGGAGTGTGTAAATGTGTTTATGTAAATGGATCCGTACCTGTTGGTTTTTCCCATTATAAGGCCACTAGCTTCTTAAATAGACAAAATGCTTCTAGCAATAATGACAATGAGCAATAACAGGTCTGTGATGCTTAGATGTCCTAGGCTGCACGCGCGCTACAATGAAAGTATCAACGTGTATTTCATAAACTGAGAGATCCGGGTAAACCGCTGAACCACTTTCATACTTGGGATTGTAAACTGAAACTGTTCACATGAATTTGAAATTCCTCTTTAATTGTGCATAGAGTAGGCGTATCCGTAAAATTTCAGATTTGAAACATTATCGAGGTATTGAAAATTCATTATATAGGTTACTTATATTCCAAAATTTATAAAAATCTCTTAGAAAAGTATGATATGATATTTATATTAATAATACTTTCTATGGATACGCCCTCTAAACATTAATCAATTTTTAATTGCGTTACATATATGAGATCAGTATCCATCCAAGACACTGTGTTCAAAATTTCATAGATTTCTGCCAACTCCTTATAATTTTTTCCGCCAACTGAATGTACCCTTTCACTCTTAGTGTAGGGTATACAAATTTAATATTGAAAGCATATGCATGACACAATATAAACATGTAATGAACAATAAATGGTATTCAATGGGTATTATTCAATGGTATTTAAATATTAATATTAAATAGAAATTATTACATTTTTAGGGTATTATCGTTTTAGGGGAAACAATTATTTTTTTTACATGTAATCGAATGGTTGAAAATGACAGACATGAACATGGAATCAAAAGTGTTTTCAATGTTTGTTATAAAGAAATTAACTAATTAAAAAAAAGTATATAAAATATGAAAACATTTTATTAAAAATATTTAATTATGGACTATAATTATTTAACATAATTGTTAATCAATATTAATGGGTATAATAATTATATTCAAAAGTATGATGTTGTGTAATATTAATGAAAGAATATACTCTTAGGTTTTAGAAAATATAATTAGTGAGTGGTGTGTAAGCAACACTGGTGCCGCGATTTTTTATCTTTAAAATATTTACGGTGAATGAACGTTTAATATTTTCGTTATTATGAAATATCTAAAATCTTCTTATTTATTAAAAATGTAAATTAGTGTGTGGTATGCATATTCGCTGTACCGCATCTAAATGTTGTATCGCAATATGCGCAACATGGGGTACAAAAAATGTACTTGCGGTATAAAATTTTAGTGTACCGCATATTAAATTTGTACCGCAATTGTGGTTTTAAAGTGGTTTTAAAAACCGATAATTGATTTTATGTGGGAATCTCATAAAAGTCTGGTTCCCACATAAAAAACATTTTGATTTCAACGTTTTAGTCGATAAAAGTGCTTGATTTAAATGAAAAATATGTTTTTTTGATTTTTTTTATAAATAATAAAAATATATTTGCAGATTCTTAGTATTATGTATGATTGTGTATTGTTTTATATTTTGATATGCACAGCATTATAAAAAATTAATGAAATTTTTAAAAGATTCCATTTTATAAACAAACATTTTGTGATATGCAAACAAAAAGTAAATGTAATGAAATATTTTAATAAGAAATTATCAATATATTTTTAAAAAACACAATTTTATACGGATGTATTAATAAATAGCTTATTCCGATAAAATAAGAAATATATAATATTTTAAATGTCTCAAAGATTAAGCCATGCATGTCTAAGATCTAGCACTACCATGGTTGCAACGAATAACGGAGAATCAGTGTTCGATTCCGCACAGGGAGCGGCTACCTCTCAGCTCAGGGAGGTAGTGACTCAACACGGGAAAACTTACCAGGTCGAACATAAGTGTGTAAGACAGATTGATAGCTCTTCCTCGAATCTATGGGTGGTTGTGCATGGCCGTTCTTAGTTCGTGCAGTGATTTGTCTGCTTAATTCCGATAACGAACGAGACTCAAATATATTAAATAGATGCTTTCAGGATTATGGTGTTGATGCTTATATAGCCTTCATTCACAAATTCAGTAAAATGTTGGAGTGTGTAAATGTGTTTATGTAAATGGATCCGTACCTGTTGGTTTGTCCCATTATAAGGCCACTAGCTTCTTAAATGGACAAAATGCTTCTAGCAATAATGACAATGAGCAATAACAGGTCTGTGATGCTTAGATGTCCTAGGCTGCACGCGCGCTACAATGAAAGTATCAACGTGTATTTCCTAAACCGAGAGGTCCGGGTAAACCGCTGAACCACTTTCATACTTGGGATTGTAAACGGAAACTGTTCACATAAATTGGGAATTCCTCATTAATTCGTATCGATTACGTCCCTGTTCTTTGTACACACCGCCCGTCGCTACTACCGATTGGAGTATATAGTGATGTCTCTGGACGTGATCACTGTGACGCCTCGTGTGTTACGGTTGTTTCGCAAAAGTTGACAGAACTTGATTATTTAGAGGAAGTAAAATTCGTAACAAACTTTCCGTACGTGAACCTCTGGATGGAAAATTATTGTGTTTTCTATCCGAAAGTAATAAATAATTTATTACAACAATATTTTTTTTATATATCGTCGTTGTAGAATGAAAAGTCACAAATACATTTACAAAATGCCAAATATTCATTTTCAAACATCTTTATATATCTCTCAATTGTTAATGGATGATCTCAATTTTTTTACCACATAATAAGAAAATGTAAACCTATCAATTAATATTTATTACTTTTTATAATATTAATCAACAAACTCGAAATTTAAGTTTGTCATAAAAATGTATTTGGTGACTTTTAGTTCGACAACGACGATATATTTATTATATATATAATAAAAATGTATCGTACTTAATTTTTGTGTTCATACTTTGAAAAAAATATATAAAATAATATTAATAATAATTAAAATTACTATTTACACAATTGTATTGTGCATAGAGTAGGCGTATGCGTAAATTTTCAGATTCGAAACATTATCGAGGTATTGGAAATTCATTATAAAGGTTACTTTTATTGCAAAATTTATAAAAATCTCTTAGAAAAGTATGATATGATATGATATAATATAAATATTACTTTCTGTGGATACGCCCACTAAACATTAATCAATTTTTAATTGCGTTACATATATGAGATCAGTATCCATCTAAGACACTGTGTTCAAAATTTCATAGATTTCTGCCAACTCCTTACAGTTTTTTCCGCCAACTGAATGTACCCTTTCACTCTTAGTGTAGGGTATACAAATGTAATAGTGAAAACATATGCATGTCACAATATAAACATGTAATGAACAACAAATGGTATTCAATGGGTATTATTCAATGGTATTTAAATATTAATATTAAATAGATATTATTACATTTTTAGGGTATTATCGTTTTAGGGGAAACAATTATTTTTTTACATGTAATCGAATGGTTGAAAATGACAGACATGAACATGGAATCAAAAGTGTTTTCAATGTTTGTTATAAAGAAATTAACTAATTAAAAAAAAGTATATAAAATATGAAAATTTTTTATTAAAAATATTTGATTATGGACTATAATTATTTAATATAAATGTCAATCAATATTAATGGGTATAATAATTATATTCAAAAGTATAATGTTGTGTAATATTAATGAAAGAAAATATAGTTAGTGTGTGGTGTGTAAGCAACACTGGTGCCGCGACCAGTGTGTGGTATGCATATTTGCTGTACCGCATCTAAATGTTGTATCGCAATATGCGCAACATGGGGTACAAAAAATGTACTTGCGGTATATTATTTAAGTGTACCGCACATAAATTTGTACCGCAATTGTGGTTTTAAAGTGGTTTCAAAAACCGATAATTGATTGTATGTGGGAATCTCATAAAAGTCTGGTTCCCACATAAAAAACATTTTGATTTCAATGTTTTACTCGATAAAAGTGCTTGATTTAAATGAAAAATATGTTTTTTTGATTTTTTTTTATAAATAATAAAGACAAATATTTGAAGATTCTTAGTATTATGTATGATTGTTTATTGTTTTATATTTTGATATGCACAGCATTATAAAAAAATAATGAAATGTTTAAAAGATTCCATTTCATAAACAAACATTTTGTGATATGCAAACAAAAAGTAAATGTAATGAAATATTTTAATAAGAAATTATCAATATATTTTTAAAGTACACAATTTTATACGGATGTATTAATAAATAGCTTATTCCGATAAAATAAGAAATAAATAATATTTTAAATGTCACAAAGATTAAGCCATGCATGTCAAAGATCTTTCAAATATCTGCCCTATTAACTTTTGTCTAGCACTACCATGGTTGCAACGGGTAACAGAGAATCAGGGTTCGATTCCGCACAGAGAGCCTGAGAAACAGCTACCTCTCAGCTCAGGGAGGTAGTGACTCAACACGGGAAAACTTACCAGGTCGAACATAAGTGTGTAATACAGATTGATAGCTCTTCCTCGAATCTATGGGTGGTTGTGCATGGCCGTTCTTAGTTCATGCAGTGATTTGTCTGGTTAATTCCGATAACAAACGAGACTCAAATATATTAAATAGATGCTTTCAGGATTATTGTGTTGAAGCTTATATAGCCTTCATTCACAAATTCAGTAAAATGTTGGAATGTGTTTATGCAAATGGATCCGTACCTCTTGGTTTGTCCCATTATAAGTCCACTAGCTTCTTAAATGGACAAAATGCTTCTTTAATGGACAACGTGTATTTCCTAGACCGAGAGGTCCAGGTAAACCGCTGACATGAATTTGGAATTCCTCATTAATTCGCATTGCTTATGTCCCTGTCCTTTGTACACTGTAACGGACCCCTGGCCTGCAGCCGGGGTGAGCTAGTCGCGCCAGGGTTCGTCCCAAGAATTTTTAATTCGCAGGGGAGTACCAAACGGAAATAATAGACGCTTGTGTCAGATAACGTTATAAAATTCTTTATTTTAACACTATTTAATTTTTTTACACTATTAATACAAATACGCTTAATCGATTATCGCCGCGATTACGTAACCGATGACTTCGATTAATGCGTCTTACGACATTCCGACGCCATAGACCCGGACTGCTACTAAATAGTTGCCTCGAAGTTTATGGTTCCCCGCGCGTATGTGGACGGACTACCGCGTATGATGGCGTCGCACTACGTCGATGTCGTAAAGCTACTAAAATTCTTTATTTTTTGTGGCAGCGTACTACTCCTAGCGGGGCGGCGACGCTATGCTCGGCTACGCTCTGTGGCTGTGTCCACGCTATGCTAGCTACGGCAACTGTTGCTGTGTGGCTATGGCTACGCGGTTACGAACCTACACTTCGACTACTGCTACGATGGCGCACTATTTCATAGTCGGGCTCCCTGTGTCACCGCGCCGTTTTCCTCAAAACTGTCGGACGGCTACGTCGCCCAGCGGAGCACCAGCGGAGCACCACGGGTAGCGGTACTGCGCTGCTACGCTACGCCCTGCCATTAGTTGTCCAGCGGAGCACCACGGATAACAGTACTGCGCTGCTACACTACGCCCTGCACTGAGTTGTTCGGCGGAACACAACGGATAGCGGTACTGCGCTGCTACACTACGCCCTGCACTGAGTTGTCCAGTAGAGCACCACGGATGGCGGCCCTACGCTGCTATGCTCTGCCCTGTCCAGCGGAGCACCACGAATGGCGGCACTACGCTGCTATGCTTCGCTATACCCTATGCTGTCCAGCGGAGCACCACGAATAGCGCCACTATGCTCTATACTACTTGTCCAGCGGAGCACCAAGAATGGCGACACTACGCTGCTATGCTACGCCTTATACTGTCCAGCGAGCACCACGAATAGCGGCACTACGCTCCATACTACTTGTCCAGCGGAGCACCACGAATGGCGACACTACGCTGCTATGCTACTATCGCAAATATAATAAATAAAGAATAAACACAACTGACCTGTTCGATGGTTCCCAGCAAAGTTAATTCCTTGTGCGCATCATGTGACAGTCAAGCGTCACTTTTTCGATTGTCTTCGCATCGACTCTCGCTCGAGTCTCGAATGTCATCGAGGGGTTGCCACACGTGTCAAAAATCTATTACTACTTTGTAATCTATTACTATTAAACTACAATACACTTAAACTACTTGTATGTTATTACTATTTACACTTAAACTACTTGTATGCTGTAATTTTAATTTATTATTGGCTTCAATGCCGTATTAAATAATAATTTAAATGAATTGGTTTCAATGCCGTTTATAAAGATAAAAAAAAAAAATAATGGATTAACGTGGGGATGGAAACGAGCCCCGTCGACTTCCGTCATTACGCATCCCCGCTACCCGGGGGGGCGAAAGGACGTGGTGTCACCTTTTCGGTAGACGTACTATGAGCAACCCTCCAGCGCTGATATTGATCTGGAACGTATGGCCCTGAACACTCACCAGGAAACTTGTACGACTTCCTCGGTGACGCGAGTGGGAGTTGAGGGCGATCCTTCGCAACTCCTGGATGAGTGGTTGTGCGTACCCCTGTCCAACGAGGTGACCTACGGGGTCGGACGTTGAGCACGGAATCGAGTTGGACGGTCGGCTTTCATGTTCGATGATTGACGGGCCCCGTGGTGGCATCTGTGGCCATGGTTCGGGTGTGAGAGGCGCTGGTTCGCTCGGCACGAGTCGCCAGTTCTTGCGCTGTCGGTGCGCATTGTTTTCAGTACCGTCGTCGGAGCTGCTTGACGAACTACTGGAGCTAATGTAACTCACTGGAGACGGTGTGGTTAAATCGTGGACGGCTTCGGCAGGCGTTCCACTCTCTATGGATCTTGCTTCGCTAACCCTGTTGTTGCCGCGTGATCCCGAAGGTTGAGGAATGTCAACTCGAGTTGCAGCGGACGTCTATGGCTCATTGGTGCCTTTAGGGCGGGGACTGTCCCCATGGTGCTCCTGCGGCAGGCACAGAGCTCGGTTTTCTCCGGGAACGATGCACTCCATTTGAACGGTTCGTACATATCGGGTGCACCCTATCCCCGTGTGTTGTTGGTCTGATACTCGTATGTGAAACCACCCCTTCTGCTTTCTGGGTGACGGCCAAGTCGGCCCCTCGTCTGTGACAGGTGGTTCGGGGGTTATGGGCGAGCGTGGTCCAAATTCCAGTTCTAGATTTTCGTCGACCAGCTGTACCACATGGCTTTCGGCGATAAGCTCCCCAAAGAAGCATGCCCAGGTTTCTTCGTCCTCTTCGTCTTTGTACATGGTGTTGTGTATCATAATCGTAGAGTTCACAACTTACATATGATCCACTGTTGTGTATCATAATCGTGGAACTTACAGCGTGCTTATGATCCACAATATAACATAACCAGTATATTTTTCTTTATGGCATACTTTTAGGGTTAAGCATTATGCATGTTAAACACAAAACAGCATTTAATTGTATTGGCGCACACAGCTTAACATAGCACATGTATACACGCCCACGTTAAATAGGTCACTCAGATAAACGCTGACTTAGTTATTTTAGAATGATGAAAGTACTCAATTTATTGTGAAATTATAAATACGCTGACTAAGTTATTTTAGCATGATGAAATTACTCAATTTATTGTGAAATTATAAGAATACGAGGTGTTAAGTAGAAGTTAAGTATAGACTAAGAATCAATTGTTTTCGATAAGCTGAACTGTCTACAACTAAGTGTTAAGTATAAGTGTAACCAACTTTTAAAGCGAAATAAAGTGTCTTGAAGTAAAAAAGACTCGGTTGTTTTAAATAATATAAAAAAAGTAAAAAGGACTCAGTAAGTATAAATAGGATCAAGTTAAAGTCCTAGAAGAAGGACCTTTTAACTTACAACAATGGCCTCCAAGATGTCGTCCGGTACCTCAAATCGGTCTGGGTCTGCGTCACCTGGAACCGGATTTGGTGGTGGGATGGTAGCTGGCTGTTCGGGCCGCTCGGTCGACATCTCCATGGGTTTCTCATCGGTCTCGTCTGTTGCCAGAAGGGGTGATGAGAGTATCGGTGGCTCGTTAGGTTGCTCGTTAGGCGCCTCTATGGGTTCTTCGTCGATCTCTTTTGTTGTCAGAAGGGGTGAGGGGACGGTTGGTGGTTCTTCGGAATGCTCGGTCGACGCTTCTTGTGGTCCCTCGTCGTCGCCCTTTTCTCGGGAAACGTCGCTTTGTAAATCAATAACGTCCGGCAGAGGCGGCGATACCTCGGACCATGGGGGTTCGATATGTTCATTGATTGGCGTCGGTATTTCTTGCCAGAGAGGTATTGGGACACCCTCTGTCTCCTTGCGGCTCGTGCGCGTCTTGTGGCGCGGCAAAAGGTTCGCCGGCTGTGCCGTAGTTGGTCTCTGTTGGCTACTGCTCTTCAGAATGGTTGTTGTCGGAAAATGATGTGCTGGCTTGGGGCGGGACCCACGACTTGGTCCCTTCACTTGGTGCGAGGTAGTTGCGCGCTGTGTGGTATCTCGTTGGTTTTGGCTCGGATGCCGGTGTGCGTAGTCGCGTGTGTGTGCGACACTGGGGTATGGGACCCTCGGAGAGGTAACTGGTGACGTGCAGTTCTCTGTCATGGCGGTGGGTCGCACGTCGGCATTTGTCACGGTTGGTGATAGCGTACAGTCCTCGCTTATGACTGCTAACTGATGGCGGCCTCCAGCATGCGACAACGTTGGAGGCGGCACCAGCTCGTCCTGCTCCACACTGATCGTTGTACACATTCGCCGGTGTTGAGGTATGTCTGCTGCGGGGCGTTCGAAGTCGGCGGAAGTAAGGCGGTGCACTCGGATACGTGAACCGCGTCGGGACCCCGGTTGTAACACCTCTTCGAACTGAGCGTCCAGACGCATGGTCCGGCGTCCACGCTCTCTTCTGTCATACGAGCCTTGAAATGATCTTTGTTTTGCCGGAACTTGTCGCTCATCTTGGATTGACGTGGGGTTCGGCTAGAAGAAAAAAAACAACGTTTATTAGTATGGTTTAATCGTGTGTTGGATATATCGAGGTTCTGGGAAACAGGCGCGGTGACAGACTCGGGAGTCGGGTGATAAACCTTAAGCTCGCTTAAGTGTGCTGAACGGAGTCGAGATTCCCCTGTCCGTTTCAGCTAAGCAATGACCCGTGAGGTGAACCCAACGACCGTATACGGCCCGTCAAATTTGAGAGCCAGCTTTGCCGCGAAGTTGTCGATTGCTCTCGACAACGGGTGTTGGCGAACTAGGACTTTTTGGCCTATTGAGGGTCTCCATGGTCGCCGCCTTAAGTTATAATGGCGCGCTTGATCTTGCGATGCTTTCCGCATGTTGATGCGGACCAGATCGAAAATCTGGCGTAGCTGTTGCGCTTTTTCATCCGGTGCCTGGGATTGTGTTCCGATGCCTAGCGTAACCTCATCGTAGAGCGCCTTCGATTGGCGTGGCTCGCGGCCCTGCGTCAAGTAGGCTGGACTATACCCGGTTGTTTCGGACGCGCTAGTATTGACGTCTAGTGAGATCTCCGGGAGATTCTCGTCCCACTTCGTTTGCTGATTCTGGCACAGCTGAGCGATCATCGTCGTGATCCTGCGGTTAGCTCTCTCTGTGGTGTGTAAGGTGCAGTAAATTGGTGTCTCACTCCGATGTCGTCTTAGTAGCGTTTCAGGATACAACTGGTAAACTGAGTCCCATTATCCGTTATCAGGACCTTGGGGACCCCATGCGTGGAGAGGATGTGTTCTCGGAAAGCTTTCAGGACGCCCTCTGCTGTCGCCTTTCGCAGGGGTACGAGTTCCGTCCATTTGGAAAACCTGTCGAAGAATACCAGCAACATCGTGTGTCCATGTTTTGACCGCGGCAGTGGGCCTACAAAGTTGGCACATACTGTCGCCCATGGTTCTTCTGGGATCCTGGTAAGCATCTCCCCAGCGGGAGGTAGCTGACTCACCTTGTACCGTTGACACGAGTCACAGCTTCGTACATACCGACTCACGTCTCTGAATATCCCGGGCCAGTAGTACCGGGGAACGACCTGTCCGATCGTCTTCCGTATGCCCAGATGTCCCAGATGTGGCACTGTCGTGATTTTCCTGCAGCACGCGTTCACGCAGATGGGTTGCAACACATAGCTTCCCCGGTGCGCAATCTTCGTCACCGACATCTCGGGGATGTGTCGGTACAGCTGTTCGTCGATAATCATGAAATCCGGATACTTCTCCGGGTTCTCACGTACTTCGCGCATCTTGTTCTGAAGCTAAATACACTGCTTTAGCTTGGCAGTGCTGACGGTGGGTTGGTGCAGCTGCTCACAGGGCTGTCGAGATAGCGCATCTGCCACGACGTTGAATTTACCTTTACGGTACTGGACGGTAAATGTATATTGCTGGAGCTCCAGTGCCCATCGAGCAACACGACCAGAGGGGCTCTCGAACGAGTTCAGCCACTTCAATGACAAATGATCCGTTACTACCACGAAGTGGTAGCCCTCCAGATATGGCCGCATTTTCCGGATGCCCCACACAATGGCCAGGCATTCATTCTCTGTTGGTGAATAGTTATACAAGGCGGCGTTGAGGTGGCGGCTAGCGTAGGCGAACACACGTTCAGCGCCTTCGATGGTCTGTGTGAGTACGGCTCCCAGTCCATAGTTGCTTGCGTCGGTTTGTAGGGTGAAGTGAGAAGTCTGGGCATGCGAGCACCGGAGCCTCCGTGAGCTTCAGCTTTAATTGTTCGAAAGCTGCTTGCTGCGTGACCGTCCACTTCCACTGTTTGCCCGTTTTCAAAAGAGCTGTCAAGGGCTGGGAGATCTAGGCAAAGTCCAGTACAAACCGCCGGTACCACGAGGCGATCCCCAGAAACTGACGCACTCCTCGCACGTTCCGCGGGGGCTCCAGCTCCCGGATCGCTGCTACCTTGTCGGGATCAGTGTGGATGCCCTCTCCACTGACGACGTGTCCGAGGTACTTGATCTCGGTTTTAAAGAATTCGCACTTATCAGGGTTGATGCGTAGGTGTGCGGCTTGTAGACGCCGGAGTACCTCTCTGAAGTTCCGCAGATGTTCTTCGAAAGTGGATCCGGTGACGACGATGTCGTCCAAGTATGCGAACGCGTGGGTAGCTATATTTGAGATCCAGGCTACTGACGAACTTAGCATTCCGGAGACGGTCCAGAATATGGGTAATCCGGGGCAACGGGTAAGCATCCGTGACGGACTTACTGTTCAGCTGGCGGTAGTCGATGCACAACCGCCTGGCACCTGTCTTCTTCTGCACGATCACGATTGGCGCACTATAGGGGCTGTGGGATGGTTCGACGTGCCCTTTACTCAACAGCTTGTTGAACTCTTCGTCGATAACCGCTTGCATCGCAGGGTTCCGAGGGAAATAGCTCTGCTTGATGGGACGATCTTCTGACATAACGATCCGGTGCTCTGTGATATGTGTGGTCCCTTGTGGACCCTCGAACTTTGGCAGTTCCTCCTTAAGGAACTCGGTGATGCGCTCCTCTTCGCTGCGCTGGTAGCCGCTACGCTGACGCTTGTTGCTCTGGTGTTCGCTGGCTGCTCGGCAAACTTCGGCTACGCTCGCTGTTGGGGTTGACCTCAGTACCAGTGTGTCTCCGCCGCATCTGATTGTCGTTTCAATATTTATCAAGAAATCCAAACCCAAGACATCATCGGTGGTTTGCGGCATAATAAGAAACCTGAACATGCGTTTAGTGTCGCCGATAGTTACACGAGTGTCCACTGCATGTGTTAGCAGGCGAACCGTGCCGTCAGCGAGCTTTACTTCACCCTGATTCGGGTGCCTGAGGGACCCAGTTTATTGGCGAAGGACTCGCTTATGAAACTACGAGTGGCCCCGTTATCGATGGTCGCAATGGTCTCCTGATTTCCGAGGGTGACGCGAGCAGACAGATGTCTCGCGTCGTGGTGAAGAATTTTTACTTTCTTTGAGGGGCGGTATTGCGAGGATTCGCCTCCCCTCCTGTCCTGCGATCCTCGCTGTCGTTTCCCGCTGCTCTACAGCAGTCTATGGTCCGGGTGCCTCGGCGCCCACATTCCCAGCAAAACAACACCTGCTGCCTATGACACTCACGCTCCGTATGCCCGTCTTGCCCACAGCGTCGGCACGCCGTTCGGGGGTTGATGACCGCTGCGCACTCTTCGTTGATCGTTCGGTATCTCTCTGTGCGTGTTACGAAGACGTCCCGTCTCTGTGGCTCTCGTGACTGGATACTTTAGAGTTCCGTGGCCAACTCTAAGAGCTCCGCCATGGTGGAGAAATCTCTGCGTCGCATATACCACTGGTATTCGGAGTGGACGTTGCGATAAGCCCGCTCCAACTTCTGCTCTTCGGTGTAGTCGGCGAGCCAAATCAACGTCTGCAATGCTAATAGATAGTCCTGGAACAATTCTCCGGGGCGTTGGGTTCTACTGCGAATTTCATCGTCAAGTCTTTCGCGGTACCGGAGGGGAAGGAAGAATCTGACGAAGTCTTGCTTGAATGCTTCCCATACCGTCCAATGGCGGTTGTTATTCCGGAACCAAAGGAGTGCTTTCTCTTTGAGCAATTCCGGCATCACACGTGGCAGCTGGTCCAGGACAGTGCCGGTGGTTTCCAGCGCGAATTCGGTGGCGTAAGCGACGAGAACGCGCTTCTGCAGCCCGTTGACCCACTTGACACTGGACATTTTTTTTTATGCTGTTTTGTGTTTTTTTTTTTCACTTTCACGTTAAGCATTTTTTTTTTTGGCTTTGGGTCTTGATCACTTCACTTTTGCTGATTTGAACCTTTTATTTTTTTTCACTTTGGCTAATTTGAGCCTTTTTTTCACTAGATTGCTTTGCGTGGTTTTCTTGGTCTATATTTTGTCTATGTTTTGTTTATTTGGTTTTACTCTTTTTTTTTTACTGAAATCTGTGGGAGACAAACACTGTGGCGTTGCTGCACGGTGGCGAGGAGACCATTTTGTTGATCACGACGTGGTTTTACACTGTTCGATCGCGGCCTTTATTTTTTTGGTTATGTTTTTGTCACGCGGAATATTCACTTATCGTTGCGAGGAGCACACTTTTCCGCGAATAATTTTCTAAATTGGTAGTCCCTGCTCGGGCACCATTGTAACGAACCCCTGGACTTCAGCCGGGGTGAGCTAGTCGCGCCAGGGTTCGTCCCAAGAATTTTTAATTCGCAGGGGAGTACCAAAAGGAAATAAAAGACGCTTGTGTCAGATAACGTTATAAAATTCTTTATTTTAACACTATTTAAATTTTTTACACTATTAATACAAATACGCTTAATCGATTATGCGTCTTACGACATTCCGACGCCATAGACCCGGATTGCTACTAAATAGTTGACTCGAAGGTTATGGTTACCCGCACGTATGTGGACGGACTACCGCGTATGACGGCGTCGCACTACGTCGATGTCGTAAAGCTACTAAAATTCTTTATTTTTCGTGGCAGCGTGTGGCAGCGTACTACTCCTAGCGGGGCGGCGACGCTATTCTCGGCTACGCTCTGTGGCTGTGTCCACGCTATGCTAGCTACAGCAACTGTTGCTGTGTGGCTATGGCTACGCGGTTACGAACCTACACTTCGACTACTGCTACGATGGCGCAATATTTCATAGTCGGGCGCCCTGTGTCACCGCGCCGTTTTCCTCAAAACTGTCGGACGGCTACGTCGCCCAGCGGAGCACCAGCGGAGCACCACGGATAGCGGTACTGCGCTGCTACGCTACACCCTGCCCTGAGTTGTCCAGAGGAGCACCACGGATACCAGTACTGCGCTGCTACACTACGCCCTGCACTGAGTTGTTCGGCGGAGCACCACGGATAGCGGTACTGCGCTGCTACACTACGCCCTGCACTGAGTTGTCCAGTAGAGCACCACGAATAGCAGCACTACGCTCTATACTACTTGCAACTATCGCAAATATAATAAATAAAGAATAAACACAACTGACCTGTTCGATGGTTCCCAGCAAAGTGAATTCCTTGTGCGCATCATGCGACAGTCAAGCGTCACTTTTCCGATTGTCTTCGCATCGACTCTCGCTCGAGTCACGAATGTCATCGAGGGGTTGCCACACGTGTCAAAAATCTATTACTACTTTGTAATCTATTACTATTAAACACTTAAACTACTTGTATGTTATTACTATTTACACTTAAACTACTTGTATGCTGTAATTTTAATTTATTATTGGCTTCAATGCCGTATTAAATAATAATTTAAATGAATTGGTTTCAATGCCGTTTATAAAGATAAAAAAAAAAATAAAATAATGGATTAAGGTGGGGATGGAAACGAGTCCTGTCGACTTTCGTCATTACAACACACCGCCCGTCGCTACTACCGATTGAATTATATAGTGATGTCTCTGGACGTGATCACTGTGATGCCTGGTGTGTTACGGTTGTTTCGCAAAAGTTGACAGAACTTGATTATTTAGAGGAAGTAAAAGTCGTAACAAGCTTTCCGTACGTGAACCTCTGGAAGGAAAATTATTGTGTTTTCTATCCGAAAGTAATAAATAATTTATTACAACAATATTTTTTTTATATATCGTCGTTGTAGAACGAAAAGTCACAAATACATTTTCAAAATGCCAAATATTTATTTTCAAAAATCTTTATATATCTGTCAATTGTTAATGGATGATCTCAATTTTTTCACCACATAATAAGAAAATGTAAACCTATCAATTGATATTTAAACTTTAAAAACTTACTTTTTATAATATTAATCAACAAACTCGAAATTTAAGTTTGTCATAAAAATAAATTTCGTGACTTTTAGTTCGACAACGACGATATATATATTATATATATAAAATATATGTATCGTCCTTAATTTTTGTGTTCATACTTTGAAAAAAATATATAAAATAATATTAATAATAATTAAAATTACTATTAACACAATTGTATTGTGCATAGAGTAGGCGTATGCGTAAATTTTCAGATTCGAAATATTATCGAGGTATTGAAAATTCATTATATAGGTTACTTATATTCCAAAATTTATAAAAATCTCTTAGAAAAGTATGATATGATATAATATAAATATTACTTTCTATGGATACGCCCTTTAAACATTAATCAATTTTTAATTGCGTTACATATATGAGATCAGTATCCATCCAAGACACTGTGTTCGAAAATTTCATAGATTTCTGCCAACTCCTTATAGTTTTTCCGCCAACTGAATGTACCCTTTCACTCTTAGTGTAGGGTTTAAAAAATTTATAAAAATCTCTTAGAAACGTATGATATGATATAATATAAATATTACTTTCTATGGATACGCCTTCTAAACATTAATTAAGTATAATAATTATATTCAAAAGTATGATGTTGTGTAATATTAATGAAAGAATATACTCTTAGGCTTTAGAAAATATAATTAGTGTGTGGTGTGTAAGCAACACTGGTGCCGTGATTTTTTGTCTTTAAAATGTTTGCGGTAAATGAACGTTAATATTTTCGTTGTTATGAAATATCTAAAATCTTTTTATTTATTAAAAATGTAAATTAGTGTGAGGTATGTATATTTGCTGTACCGCATCTAAATGTTGTATCGCAATATGCGCAACATGGGGTACAAAAAATGTACTTGCGGTATAAAATTTTAGTGTACCGTACTTTAAATTTGTACCGCAATTGTGGTTTTAAAGTCTTTAAAAGTCTGGTTCCCACATAAAAAACATTTTGATTTCAAGGTTTTATTTGATAAAAGTGCTTGATTTAAATGAAAAATATGTTTTTTAGATTTTTTTTTTTTATAAATAATAAAAAAAATTTTGCAGATTCTTAGTATTATGTATGATTGTGTATTGTTTTATATTTTGATATGCACAGCATTATAAAAAAATAATAAAATTTTTAAAAGATTCCATTTCATAAACAAACATTTTGTGATATGCAAACAAAAAGTAAATGTAATGAAATATGTTAATAAGAAATTATCAATTTATTTTTAAAGTAAACAATTTTATACGGATGTATTAATAAATAATTATTCCGATAAAATAAGAAATATATTATTTTAAATGTCTCAAAGATTAAGCCATGCATGTCTAAGATCTTGCAAATATCTGCCCTATTAACTTTTGAATAGGTAACGGAGAATCAGGGTTCGATTCCGCACAGGGAGCCAGAGAAACGGCTACCTCTCAGCTCAGGGAGGTAGTGACTCAACACGGGAAAACTTACCAGGTCGAACATAAGTGTGTAAGACAGGTTGATAGCTCTTCCTCGAATCTATGGGTGGTTGTGCATGGCCGTTATTAGTTCGTGCAGTGATTTGTCTGGTTAATTCCGATAACAAACGAGACTCAAATATATTGAATAGATGCTTTCAGGATTATTGTGTTGAAGCTTATATAGCCTTCATTCACAAATTCAATAAAATGTTGGAGTGTGTAAATGTGTTTGTAAATGTGTTTTGTAAATGGATCCGTACCTGTTGTTTTTTCCCATTATAAGGCCACTAGCTTCTTAAATGGACAAAATGCTTCTAGCAATAATGACAATGAGCAATAACAGGTCTGTGGTTCTTAAATGTCCTAGGCTGCACGCGCGCTACAATGAAAGTATCAACGTGTATTTCCTAGACCGAGAGGTCCGGGTAAACCGCTGAACCACTTTCATACTTGGGATTGTAAACTGAAACTGTTCACATGAATTTGGAATTACTCATTAATTCGCATTGATTACGTCCCTGTCCTTTGTACACACTGCCCGTCGCTACTACCGATTGAATTATATAGTGATGTCTCTGGACGTGATCACTGTGATGCCTCGTGTGTTACGGTTGTTTCGCAAAAGTTGACCGAACTTGATTATTTGGAGGAAGTAAAAGTCGTAACAAGCTTTTCTTACGTGAACCTCTGGAAGGAAAATTATTGTGTTTTCTATCCGAAAGTAATAAATAATTTATTACAACAATATTTTTTTTTATATATCGTCGTTGTAGAACGAAAAGTCACAAATACATTTTCAAAATGCCAAATATTCATTTTCAAAAATCTTTATATATCTATCAATTGTTAATGGATGATCTCAATTTTTTTACCACATAATAAGAAAATGTAAACCTATCAATTGATATTTAAACTTTAAAAACTTACTTTTTATAATATTAATCAACAAACTCGAAATATAAGTTTGTCATAAAAATGTATTTGGTGAATTTTAGTCCGACAACGACTATATATTTGTTATATTTAAAAAAAATATGTATCGTCCTTAATTTTTGTGTTCATACTTTGAAAAAAATGTATAAAATAATATTAATAATAATTAAATTTAGGCATAGAGTAGGCGTATGCGTAAATTTTCAGATTCGAAACATTATCGAGGTATTGAAAATTCATTATATAGGTTACTTATATTCCAAAATTTATAAAAATCTCTTAGAAAAGTATGATATGATATAATATAAATATTACTTTCTATGGATACGCCATCTAAACATTAATGAATTTTTAATTGCGTTACATATATGAGATCAGCATCCATCCAAGACACTGTGTTCAAAATTTCATAGATTTCTGCCAACTCCTTATAGTTTTTCCGCCAACTGAATGTACCCTTTCACTCTTAGTGTAATGTATAAAAAATTTATAAAAAACTCTCAGAAAAGTATGATATAATATAAATATTACTTTCTACAGATACGCTTTCTAAACATTAATCAATTTTTAATTGCGTTACATATATGAGATCAGTATCCATTAAGACACTGTGTTCAAAATTTCATAGATTTCTGCCAACTCCTTATAGTTTTTTCCGCCAACTGAATGTACCCTCTCACTCTTAGTGTAGGGTATAAAAATTTAATAGTGAGAACATATGCATGACACAATATAAACATGTAATGAACAATAAATGGTATTCAATGGGTATTATTCAATGGTATTTAAATATTAATATTAAATAGAAATTATTACATTTTTAAGGTATTATCGTTTTAGGGGAAACAATTATTTTTTCACATGTAATCGAATGGTTAAAAATGACAAACATAAACATGGAATCAAAAGTGTTTTCAATGTTTGTTATAAAGAAATTAACTTATAATAAAAAAGTATATAAAATATAAAAACATTTTATTAAAAATATTTGATTATGGACTATAATTATTTAATATAAATGTGAATCAATATTAATGGGTATAATTATTATATTCAAAAATATGATATTGTGTAATATTAATGAAAGAATATACTCTTAGATTTTAGAAAATATAATTAGTGTGTGGTGTATAAGCAACACTGGTACCGCGATTTTTTGTTTTATGTTTTTTAAATTTTTTTTTTATAAATAATAAAAAAAATATTTGCAGATTCTTAGTATTATGTATGATTGTGTATTGTTTTATATTTTGATATGCACAGCATTATAAAAAATTAATGAAATTTTTAAAAGATTCCATTTCATAAACAAACATTTTGTGATATGCACTCAAAAAGTAAATGTAATGAAATATTTTAATAAGAAATTATCAATATATTTTTAAAGTACACAATTTTATACGGATGTATTAATAAATAATAATAATAATAGTTTGGCGCTACAGTCCTGTATAGAACTTCGGCCGAGCTCTCTCATCATTTTGAGCTGTGCGTGTTATATTTGTACTCAAAGTGGTGGGACCTACAGTTTATTGCCGAATCCGAACGGCGGGTGAGAGCTTTTCATAGGCAATGGTTTTACTCTCGTAGGTTTGCCATTTACTGACGAGAGGTAGCGCGGTATAGAAAAATGTTTCTATGAAAAGATGTTGTTAGCCCCAGTCAAGGCTTGAACCGGGGACCTTTCGTCTAGCAGTTCAACGCACAAACCACTGAGCTACCGCGGCTACAATAAATAGCTTATTCCGATGAAATAAGAAATATATAATATTTTAAATGTCTCAAAGATTAAGCCATGCATGTCTAAGATCTTTCAAATATCTGCCCTATTAACTTTTGATGGTAATATCTAGCACTACCATGGTTGCAACGGGTAACGGAGAATCAGGGTTCGATTCCGCACAGGGAGCCTGAGAAACGGCTACCTCTCAGCTCAGGGAGGTAGTGACTCAACACGGGAAAACTTACCAGGTTGAACATAAGTGTGTAAGACAGATTGATAGCTCTTCCTCGAATCTATGGGTGGTTGTGCATGGCCGTTCTTAGTTCGTGCAGTGATTTGTCTGGTTAATTCCGATAACTTACGAGACTCAAATATATTAAATAGATGCTTTCAGGATTATGGCGTTGAAGCTTATATAGCCTTCATTCACAAATTCAGTAAAATGTTGGAGTGTGTAAATGTGTTTATGTAAATGGATCCGTACCTGTTGGTTTGTCCCATTATAAGGCCACTAGCTTCTTAAATGGACAAAATGCTTCTAGCAATAATGACAATGAGCAATAACAGGTCTGTGATGCTTAAATGTCCTAGGCTGCACGCGCGCTACAATGAAAGTATCAACGTGTATTTCCTAGACCGAGAGGTCCGGGTAAACCGCTGAACCACTTTCATACTTGGGATTGTAAACTGAAACTGTTCACATGAATTTGGAATTCCTCATTAATTCGCATTGATTACGTCCCTGTCCTTTGTGCACACCGCCCGTCGCTACTACCGATTGAATTATATAGTGATGTCTCTGGACGTGATCACTGTGACGCCTCGTGTGTTACGGTTGTTTCGCAAAAGTTGACAGAACTTGATTATTTAGAGGAAGTAAAAGTCGTAACAAGCTTTCCGTACGTGAACCTTTGGAAGGAAAATTATTGTGTTTTCTATCCGAAAGTAATAAATAATTTATTACAACAATATTTTTTTTTATATATCGTCGTTGTAGAACGAAAAGTCACAAATACATTTTCAAAATGCAAAATATTCATTTTCAAAAATCTTTATATATCTGTCAATTGTTAATGGATGATCTCAATTTTTTACCACATAATAAGAAAATGTAAACCTATCAACTGATATTTAAACTTTTAAAACTTACTTTTTATAATATTAATCAACAAACTCGAAATTTAAGTTTGTCATAAAAATGTATTTGGTGACTTTTAGTTCGACAACGACGATATATTTATTATATATATATAAAAAATATGTATCGTCCTTAATTTTTGTGTTCATACTTTGAAAAAAATATATAAAATAATATTAATAATAATTAAAATTACTATTACTATTAACACAATTGTATTGTACATAGAGTAGGCGTATGCGTAAATGTTCAGATTTGAAACAATATCGAGGTATTGAAAATTCATTATATAGGTTACTTATATTCCAAAATTTATAAAAATCTCTTAGAAAAGTATGATATGATATAATATTACTTTCTATGGATACGCCCTCTAAACATTAATCAATTTTTAATTGCGTTACATATATGAGATCAGTATCCATCCAAGACACAGTGTTCAAAATTTCATAGATTTCTGCCAACTCCTTATAGTTTTTTCCGCCAACTGAATGTACCCTTTCACTCTTAGTGTTGGGTAACAAAAATTTAATAGTGAAAACATATGCATGACACAATATAAACATGTAATGAACAATAAATGGTATTCAATAGGTATTATTCAATGGTATTTAAATATTAATATTATATAGAAATTATTACATTTTTAGGGTATTATCGTTTTAGGGGAAACAATTATTTTTTCACATGTAATCGAATGGTTAAAAATGACAAACATGAACATGGAATCAAAAGTGTTTTCAATGTTTGTTATAAAGAAATTAAAAAAAAAGTATATAAAATATGAAAACATTTTATTAAAAATATTTGATTATGGACTATAATTATTTAACATAAATGTGAATCAATATTAATGGGTATAATAATTTTATTCAAAAGTATGATGTTGTGTAATATTAATGAAAGAATATACTCTTAGGTTTTAAAAAATATAATTAGTGTGTGGTGTGTAAGCAGCACTGGTACCGCGATTTTTTGTCTTTAAAATGTTTGCGGTAAATGAACGTTTAATATTTTCGTTGTTATGAAATATCTAAAATCTTCTTATTTATTAAAAATGTAAATTAGTGTGTGGAATGCATATTTGCTGTACCGCATCTAAATGTTGTATCGCAATATGCGCAACATGGGGTACAAAAAATGTACTTGCGGTATAAAATTTAAGTGTACCGCACATTAAATTTGTACCGCAATTGTGGTTTTAAAGTGGTTTTAAAAACCGATAATTTAAATTATGTGGGAATATCATAAAAGTCTGGTTCCCACATAAAAAACATTTTGATTTCAACATTTTACTCGATAAAAGTGCTTGATTTAAATGAAAAATATGTGTTTTGATTTTTTTTTATAAATAATAAAAAAAAATATTTGCAGATTCTTAGTATTATGTATGATTGTGTATTGTTTTATATTTTGATATGCACAGCATTATAAAAAAATAATGAAATTTTTAAAAGATTCCATTTCATAAACAAACATTTTGTGATATGCAAACAAAAAAAAATAATTGTAATGAAATATTTTAATAAGAAATTATCAATATATTTTTAAAGTACACAATTTTATACGGATGTATTAATAAATAGCTTATTCCGATAAAATAAGAAATATATAATATTTTAAATGTCTCAAAAATTTAGCCATGCATGTCTATGATCTTTCAAATATCTGCCCTATTAACTTTTGATGGTAATATCTAGCACTACTATGGTTGCAACGGGTAACGGAGAATCTCTAGTGTTACTACTTGTTGCGAACCATATTTATAATATCTAGTTTGTATTGTTTTTTTTGTTGCTATGAAAATATATAGAAAATAAAATTTTCATTCTGTTTTTAACGTTTCATAAATATACACCGACTTTTCATTTACTCTGCTAATAGGTTATGAGCCCGCCATAGCTTAAGTCACGAATAATATATAATAGTTTTAAATTAAAATCGTGATTTAGTGCGCGGAGAAATGAATGCAGTAACGAGTATGAACCAGATGGAAAAGTTGGTTAGATCGGCGAATTGGTCGACATGGAGCTTTGCGATGAAGACACAGTTGGAACTGGATGGGGCATGGAGCTGCATCGAACCCATGGCTATCAATGCTACTGGCGTCGTTGGGAATGCCACAGGCGCAGCACCAGGCGTTATCAATGGATCTTCTGGAGGAGCTGTTGATGCAGCGGGAGTAGCGAGCGCCGCAAATGTTGTCATGGATGCTACGAGGGATAACACTACGAGGTGTAAAATCATATTGGCGATGGACAAAAGTATTTATGTTCATGTCAAGGAGGCAAGAACAGCGAGGGATGTATGAATGACTCTGAAGAGCCTTTATCAAGATTCTGGTTTGGATCGCAGGATTGGGCTATTGCAAAGGTTGTGTTCAGTGCAACTGGACAAGTGCTCATCAGTCGAGGACTACGTGAGCCAGATCGTGTCAACGAGCCAAAAGTTGAACGACATTGGGTTCCATGTCAATGATGAATGGCTTGGGAGTTTGCTGCTCAAAGGGTTGCCTGACACATACAAACCTATGATTATGAGCATCGGTTGCAGCGGAAAACCTATATCAGCAGATAAGATAAAGATGAAATTATTGCAACATGTATGCGTCGAAAGTTCAACGTCGAATGCTGCGTTAGTAACGAAGAATGGTGGCAAGTATCGTCGCAAGAAGTTCCAGGGAAACAAAGGTGTTAAGAAAGAAGTGCGTTGTTTCAACTGTGATGGAATAGGTCACTTTGCAGCAGATTGTCCATCAAAGAAGAAGGACAAAAAGCATCACAGCGGCAGTTCAATGTTTTATGCATATAGCGCAGTTGCAAAAACATGTGATTGGTATATCGATACTGGCGCAACAGACCATATGGCGGCGAACGAGTATAATTTTCCTGACATCAAAACATGTAGTGGAGAGATTAAAACCGCAGACAACAATGCAATGAGAGCCGTTGGAAAGGGTGACATTTCATTGATGGTTACTACACCAAGAGGCGCAGAGAGTGTGAAGGTACACGACGTTCTGCACGTTCCGGAGCTGGGAGTCAATTTGCTGTCGATTAAGAAAATTATTGATCGTAATAACAGCGTCATATTTGACAAGACTGGTTGCAAAATTCTGAACGATAGAAAGCAGATTATTGCCACAGCATGTACAAAGAATGGCTTGTATAAATTGAACCTAGCAGAACAACAAAACGCATACGTTGCTAGAGGTAATGATTTTGACTTATGGCATCGTCGCTACGGACACTTGGGTCCTGAGAACATGAAGCTGTTGGTCAAAGGTTACGTGACAGGTGTGAGTTTCAAGTTGGAGCAGACGCCAACATGCATTAGCTGCGCCGAAGGTAAGCAGCATCGTAGCAGTTTTCCATCGCAAGGGTCCAGGTCGTCCAAGGTTTTGGACATCATACATTCGGTCGTGTGCGGTCCGATGGAGGTTAAGTCTATTGCTGGAAGTTTATACTTTGTCACTTTCATCGATGACTTTTCGAGAAATGGGATGTTTCCGAGAATTCAAATCTGAAGTAGAAAACCAACAGTGTGCCAAAATCAGTGCCGTACACCCCTGAGCAAAATGGGTTGGCTGAAAGAATGAATCGAAATATCCTTGAGAAAGCACGTTCTATGATGAGTGACGCAAATTTACCGAAAGTTTTCTGGGCGGAAGCAGTTTATTGTACAAGTTACATCATCAACCGATCGCGCACAAGAAGCTAGAAAAGACGCAGGAAGAGTTGTGGTCTGGACGCAAACCAAACGTTAGTCATTTTGGAATATTTGGCTGTACAGCAATGTCTCATATTGCAAAACAAAAGCGTCGCAAACTTGACCCAAAGTCTGAAAAATGTATTTTTGTTGGGTATTCGACCACGTCGAAAGGTTTCCGAGTCTACAGTTTGGCCAGAAAAGAAGTCTTTATAAGTCGAGATGTAATTTTCCATGAGAATGAGTTCCACTACTCTCAAAATGACAACAATTTCGTTGAGAAGATGTGTACAACATATACCATTTTAGTGGGGGCTGAAGCACAAAAACAAGCGAGCGCAGAAATATTAAGCTCGCGACAGCAGGATAGCGCAGACGTTATAAGCGATTTTGAGTCATGTTCATCTTTGCTAGAGAATGATCATGAAGTGGGGTATTATCTGGAACCTGTCGAGCGGTCTCGTGCTGACGTCATCACTGTTGAAGTTCATGATGAACCTGTGCCTTTGCGCAGAAGCGAAAGATTGGCAAATAAAGACAAAGTTGTCTATTGCGCTGAACAAGTAGATCTGGTGGACGATCCTATTACCGTTAGTGACGCTACGTCTAGAAGTGACAAGGACAAATGGATCAATGCAATGAATTTGGAATTTAATTCGCTGATAGCAAATGACACATGGGAGAGTGTGGACAAGCCTTCTGGAGTCAATGTAATCAAGACGAAATGGGTGTTCAAGATTAAAAAGGAGCAGGCTCGATTAGTCGTAAAAGGTTTTACGCAGAAGAAAGGCATCGACTACGATGAAACGTATTCGCCAGTGGTACGCTATTCATCAATTAGATATCTTATGGCATAGGCGGCAAAGTACAACCTGCAGATACAGCAAATAGATGCAGTTACCGCGTTTCTTCAAGGCGATCTCAGCGAAGAGATTTACGTAGAAAAGCCTGAGGGTATAGACATTGGTGAACCTGGTCAAGTTCTGAAATTGAAGAAAGCAATCTACGGTTTAAAGCAGTCTAGTCTTGTATGGAATTTAAAGTTGGACAAAGCTTTAAAGAAATGCGGATTGAAGAGATCTAAGGTAGATTCGTGTATTTACTACCATCGCTGCAACCGTAAGATGACGTTCGTTGCTATATATGTTGACGATATTCTCATATTTAGAAATGATTTCAATTATCGAGAAGATCTGAAGAAGAAGTTGATGGCTTAATTCAAAATGTTTTTTTTTGGGGGATGCAAAGCAGTGCTTAGGAATACGCATCACACGCGACGAGGACAACATCTACTTGGATCAGGAAGCATATGTCACTGATGTATTAAAGAAATTTAAAATGCTGGATTGCAATGCAATATCGACGCCTATTGACGTAAATGTTAAGTTGTCAAAAGAGATGTGCCCGTTATGTGTAAAGTACCGTATCAACAAGCAATTGGAAGTCTTATGTTCGCTTCGCAAGTAACTC
This sequence comes from Dryomyza anilis, assembly GCA_951804985.1. Classification (NCBI taxonomy): domain Eukaryota; kingdom Metazoa; phylum Arthropoda; class Insecta; order Diptera; family Dryomyzidae; genus Dryomyza; species Dryomyza anilis. The sequence continues at coordinate 22,475,604 of OX638136.1, read as the reverse complement.
GTCCTGACATTTGCTTCGCTGTAAACAAGCTCAGCAAATTCAACAACAAGCTGGGGAAGGAGCACTGGTCAGCTGTGAAGAGAATTCTAAGATATCTGAGGGGTACTAAATCTGCAAAGTTGAAATTCGGTAGAGGCGATAACGAAAATTTCCACGCATTTTCCGATTCTGATTGGGCTAGTGATCCTGATGAACGACGGTCAGTAACCGGGTACGTATGTATGCTACAAAATGGTGCGGTATCATGGGCAACGAAACATCAACCAACTGTTGCACTATCCACCACCAAAGCCGAGTACATGGCGTTGTCAGCAACCACACAGGAGGTGTTGTGGATTCGAGGCCTGGAGGCAGAATTGAATCCTGTCACAAATGAGGAAGCTACGCAAGTATATTGCGACAATCAAAGCGCAATTCAATTAGCATCGACGAACAAGTTCTTGGCGAGATCGAAGCATATAGATGTTAGCCATCATTTCATTCGAGAAAAGAGGGAGTTGAACGTTGTCAAATTTTCTGGCGTTGGAACCGACAAAATGGTTCCTGATCATCTTACCAAAGCGGTGCCAGCTGATAAGCATTTATTTTGTTCTAAATTATTAGGTTTAGTTTTTTCATAAATATTGTTCGAGTGGGGGTCTAGTATTACCACTTGTTGCGAACCATATTTAAAATATCTTGTTTGTATTGTTTTGTTTGTTGATATGAAAATATCTATAAAATAAAATTTTCATTCTGTTTTTAACGTTTCATAAATATACACCGACTTTTCATTTACACTGCTAATAGAATCAGGGTTCGATTCCGCACAGGGAGCCTGAGAAACGGCTACTTCTCAGCTCAGGGAGGTAGTGACTCAACACGGGAAAACTTACCAGGTCGAACATAAGTGTGTAAGACAGATTGATAGCTCTTCCTCGAATCTATGGGTGGTGGTGCATGGCCGTTCTTAGTTCGGGCAGTGATTTATCTGGTTAATTCCGATAACGAACGAGACTCAAATATATTAAATAGATGCTTTCAGGATTATGGTGTTGAAGCTTATATAGCCTTCATTCACAAATTCAGTAAACTGTTGGAGTGTGTAAATGTGTTTATGTAAATGGATCCGTACCTGTTGGTTTGTCCCATTATAAGGCCACTAGCTTCTTAAATGGACAAAATGCTTCTAGCAATAATGACAATGAGCAATAACAGGTCTGTGATGCTTAAATGTCCTAGGCTGCACGCGCGCTACAATGAAAGTATCAACGTGTATTTCCTAGACCGAGAGGTCCGGGTAAATCGCTGAACTTGGGATTGTAAACTGGGATACTTGGGATTGTAAACTGAAACTGTTCACATGAATTTGTAAATCCTCATTAATTCGCATTGATTACGTCCCTGTCCTTTGTACACACCGCCCGTCGCTACTACCGATTGAATTATATAGTGATGTCTCTGGACGTGATCACTGTGACGCCTCGTGTGTTACGGTTGTTTCGCAAAAGTTGACAGAACTTGATTATTTAGAGGAAGTAAAAGTCGTAACAAGCTTTCCGTACGTGAACCTCTGGAAGGAAAGTTATTGTGTTTTCTATCCAAAAGTAATAAATAATTTATTACAACAATATTTTTTTATATATCGTCGTTGTAGAACTAAAAGTCACAAATACATTTTCAAAATGCCAAATATTCATTTTCAAAAATCTTTATATATCTGTCAATTGTTAATGGATGATCTCAATTTTTTTACCACATAATAAGAAAATGTAAACCTATCAATTGATATTTAAACTTTAAAAATTCATCAATTACTTTTTATAATATTAATCAACAAACTCGAAATTTAAGTTTGTCATAAAAATGTATTTGGTGACTTTTAGTCCTACAACGACGATATATTTATTATATATATAAAAACATTGTATCGTCCTTAATTTTTGTGTTCATACTTTGAAAAAAATATATAAAATAATATTAATAATAATTAAAATTACTATTAACACAATTGTATTGTGCATAGAGTAGGCGTATGCGTAAATTTTCAGATTCGAAACATTATCGAGGTATTGAAAAATCATTATATAGGTTACTTATATTCCAAAATTTATAAAAATCTCTTAGAAAAGTATGATATGATATAATATAAATATTACTTTCTATGGATACGCCCTCTAAACATTAATCAATTTTTAATTGCGTTACATATATGAGATCAGTATCCATCCAAGACACTGTGTTCAAAATTTCATAGATTTCTGCAAACTCCTTATAATTTTTTCCGCCAACTGAATGTACCCTTTCACTCTTAGTGTAGGGTATAAAATATGTATAAAAATCTCATAGAAAAGTATGATATGATATAATATAAATATTACTTTCTATGGATACGCCCTCGAAACATTAATCAATTTTTAATTGCGTTACATATATGAGATCAGTATCCATCCAAGACACTGGGTTCAAAATTTCATAGATTTCTGCAAACTCCTTATAGTTTTTTCCGCCAACTGAATGTACCCTTTCACTCTCAGTGTTGGGTATAAAAATTTAATAGTGAAAGCATATGCATGACACAATATAAACATGTAATGAACAATAAATGGTATTCAATGAATATTATTCAATGGTATTTAAATATTAATATTAAATAGAAATTATTACATTTTTAGGGTATTATAGTTTTAGGGGAAACAATTATTTTTTCACATGTAATCGAATCGTTAAAAATGACAAACATAAACATGGAATCAAAAGTGTTTTCAATGTTTGTTATAAAGAAATTAACTAATTAAAAAAAAGTATATAAAATATGAAAACATTTTATTAAAAATATTTGATTATGGACTATAATTATTTAATATAAATGTGTATCAATATTAATGGGTATAATAATTATATTCAAAAGTATGATGTTGTGTAATATTAATGAAGGAATATACTCTTAGGTTTTAGAAAATATAATTAGTGAGTGGTGTATAAGCAACACTGGTACCGCGATTTTTTGTCTTTAAAATGTTTGCGGTAAATGAACGTTTAATATTTTCGTTGTTATGAAATATCTAAAATCTTTTTATTTATTAAAAATGTAAATTAGTGTGTGGTATGCATATTTGCTGTACCGCATCTAAATGTTGTATCGCAATATGCGCAACATGGGGTACAAAAAATGTACTTGCGGTGTAAAATTTGAGTGTACCGCACATTAAATTTGTACCGCAATTGTGGTTTTAAAGTGGTTTTAAAAACGGATAATATCTTTTATGTGGGAATCTCATAAAAGTCTGGTTCCCACATAAAAAACATTTTGATTTCAATGTTTTACTCGATAAAAGTACTTGATTTAAATGAAAAATATGTTTTTTAGATTTTTTTTTTATAAATAATAAAAAAATATTTGCAGATTCTTAGTATTATGTATGATTGTGTATTGTTTTATATTTTGATATGCACAGCATTATAAAAAATTAATGAAATTTTTAAAAGATTCCATTTCATAAACAAACATTTTGTGATATGCAAACAAAAAGTAAATGTAATGAAATATTTTAATAATAAATTATCAATATATTTTTAAAGTACACAATTTTATACGGATGTATTAATAAATAGCTTATTCTGATAAAAAAAGAAATATGTAATAATTTAAATGTCTCAAAGATTAAGCCATGCATGTCTAAGATCTTTCAAATATCTGCCCTATTAACTTTTGATGGTAATACCTAGCGCTACCATGGTTGCAACGGGTAACGGAGAATCAGGGTTCGATTTTGCACAGGGAGCCTGAGAAACAGCTACTTCTCAGCTCAGGGAGGTAGTGACTCAACACGGGAAAACTTACCAGGTCGAACATAAGTGTGTAAGACATATTAATAGCTCTTCCTCGCATCTATGGGTGGTTGTGCATGGCCGTTATTAGTTCGTGCAGTGATTTGTCTGGTTAATTCCGATAACGAACGAGACTCAAATATATTAAATAGATGCTTTCAGGATTATGGTGTTGAAGCTTATATAGCCTTCATTCACAAATTCAGTAAAATGTTGGAGTGTGTAAATGTGTTTATGTAAATGGATCCGTACCTGTTGGTTTGTCCCATTATAAGGCCACTAGCTTCTTAAATGGACAAAATGCTTTTAGCAATAATGACAATGAGCAATAACAGGTCTGTGATGCTTAGATGTCCCAGGCTGCACGCGCGCTACAATGAAAGTATCAACGTGTATTTCCTAGACCGAGAGGTCCGGGTAAACCGCTGAACCACTTTCATACTTGGGATTGTAAACTGAAACTGTTCACATGAATTTGGAATTCCTCATTAATTCGCATTGATTACGTCCCTGTCCTTTGTACACACTGCCCGTCGCTACTACCGATTGAATTATATAGTGATGTCTCTGGACGTGATCACTGTGATGCCTCGTGTGTTACGGTTGTTTCGCAAAAGTTGACAGAATTTGATTATTTAGAGGAAGTAAAAGTCGTAACAAGCTTTCCGTACGTGAACCTTTGGAAGGAAAATTATTGTGTTTTCTATCCGAAAGTAATAAATAATTTATTACAGCAATATTTTTTTTATATATCGTCGTTGTAGAACGAAAAGTCACAAATACATTTTCAAAATGCAAAATATTCATTTTCAAAAATCTTTATATATCTGTCAATTGTTAAAGGATGATCTCAATTTGTTTACCACATAATAAGAAAATGTAAACCTATCAATTGATATTTAAACTTTAAAAACTTACTTTTTATAACATTAATATATATAATATTATTTGGTGACTTTTAGTTCGACAACGACGATATATTTATTATATATATAATAAAAATGTATCGTACTTAATTTTTGTGTTCATACTTTGAAAAAAATATATAAAATAATATTAATAATAATTAAAATTACTATTAACACAATTGTATTGTGCATAGAGTAGGTGTATGCGTAAATTTTCAGATTCGAAACATTATCGAGGTATTGAAAATTCATTATATAGGTTACTTATATTCCAAAATTTATAAAAATCTCTTAGAAAAGTATGATATGATATAATATAAATATTACTTTCTATGGATACGCATTCTAAACATTAATCAATTTTTAATTGCGTTACATATATGAGATCAGTATCCATCCAAGACACTGTGTTCAAAATTTCATAGATTTCTGCCAACTCCTTATAATTTTTTCGGGTACATTCCCTTTCACTCTTAGTGTAGGGTATACAAATTTAATAGTGAAAGCATATGCATGACACAATATAAACATGTAATGAACAATAAATGGTATTCAATATTAAAAAGAAATTATTACATTTTTAGGGTATCATAGTTTTAGGGGAAACAATTATTTTTTCACATGTAATCGAATGGTTAAAAATGACAAACATGAACATGGAATCAAAAGTGTTTTCAATGTTTGTTATAAAGAAATTAACTAATTAAAAAAAAAAGTATATAAAATATGAAAACATTTTATTAAAAATATTTGATTATGGACTATAATTATTTAATATAAATGTGAATCAATATTAATGGGTATAATTATTATAATTAAAAGTATGATGTTGTGCAATATTAATGAAAGAATATACTCTTAGGTTTTAAAAAATATAATTAGTGTGTGGTGTATAAGCAACACTGGTGCCTCGATTTTTTGTCTTTAAAATGTTTACGGTAAATGAACGTTTAATATTTTCGTTGTTATGAAATATCTAAAATCTTCTTATTTATTAAAAATGTAAATTAGTGTGTGGTATGCATATTTGCTGTATCGCATCTAAATGTTGTATCGCAATATGCGCAACATGGGGTGCAAAAAATGTACTTGCGGTATAAAATTTTAGTGTACCGCACATTAAATTTGTACCGCAATTGTGGTTTTAAAGTGGTATTAAAAACCGATAATTGATTTTATGTGGGAATCTCATAAAAGTCTGGTTCCCACATAAAAAACAGTTTGATTTCAATGTTTTACTCGATAAAAGTGCTTGATTTAAATGAAAAATATGTTTTTTAGATTTTTTTTTATAATTAATAAAAAAATATTTGCAGATTCTTAGTATTATGTATGATTGTGTATTGTTTTATATTTTGATATGCACAGCATTATAAAAAATTAATGAAATTTTTAAAAGATTCCATTTCATAAACAAACATTTTGTGATATGCAAACAAAAAGTAAATGTAATGAAATATTTTAATAAGAAATTATCAATTTATTTTTAAAGTACACAATTTTATACGGATGTATTCATAAATAGCTTATTCCGATAAAATAAGAAATATATAATATTTTAAATGTCTCAAAGATTAAGACATGCATGTCTAAGATCTTTCAAATATCTTCCCTATTAACTTTGGATGGTAATATCTAGCACTACCATGGTTGCAACGGGTAACGGAGTTCGACGGGTTCGATTCCGCACAGGGAGCCTGAGAAACGGCTACCTCTCAGCTCAGGGAGGTAGTGACTCAACACGGGAAAATTTACGAGTTCGAACATAACTGTGTAAGACAGATTGATAGCTCTTCCTCGAATCAATGGGTGGTTGTGCATGGCCGTTATTAGTTCGTGCAGTGATTTGTCTGGTTAATTCCGATAACGAACGAGACTCAAATATATTAAATAGATGCTTTCAGGATTATGGTGTTGAAGCTTATATAGCCTTCATTCACAAATTCAGTAAAATGTTGGAGTGTGTAAATGTGTTTATGTAAATGGATCCGTACCTGTTGGTTTGTCCCATTATAAGGCCACTAGCTTCTTAAATGGACAAAATGCTTCTAGCAATAATGACAATGAGCAATAACAGGTCTGTGATGCTTAAATGTCCTAGGCTGCAAGCGCGCTACAATGAAAGTATCAACGTGTATTTCCTAGACCGAGAGGTCCGGGTAAACCGCTGAACCACTTTCATACTTGGGATTGTAAACTGAAACTGTTCACATGAATTTGTAAATCCTCATTAATTCGCATTGATTACGTCCCTGTCCTTTGTACACACCGCCCGTCGCAACTACCGATTGAATTATATAGTGATGTCTCTGGGCGTGATCACTGTGACGCCTCGTGTGTTACGGTTGTTTCGCAAAAGTTGACAGAACTTGATTATTTAGACGAAGTAAAAGTCGTAACAAGCTTTCCGTACGTGAACCTCTGAAAGGAAAATTATTGTGTTTTCTATCCGAAAGTAATAAATAATTTATTACAACAATATTTTTTTTTATATATCGTCGTTGTAGAACGAAAAGTCACAAATACATTTTCAAAATGCCAAATATTCATTTTCAAAAATCTTTATATATCTGTCAATTGTTAATGGATGATCTCAATTTTTTACCACCGCGATTTATACCTACGCTGTATGGCGAGATCGGTCCATTGTGACCTATGATCCGACCACTTATGTTCAAATACCTCATATAAAATTTACATATACAGATCAATTTTACTGTATACGTGCTTAGGTAAACTTTTTTGGTCAAATATGTATTGACATCATGCTCAAATACATGATAATAATGTTTTCCGGCGAAAAGACTTGTGGTTCACCAAAAAAGAAATCGATATTCGGTACACCTACCCATATGTAAATATGGGTATCAAATGAATGAAAATTCTTCAGCGATTGAATGTTTGTAGTTATTTTCAGGATTCGTATACCCTGGTGACCTATATATCTCTTTGAATGGTAACCACACATATGTGTAGGGTATTTATAGTCGGCTTAGACCGACTATAATTTTGATAATCCGAACTATCATAATTACACCTACTTTAAAATTTCCCATGTGATCTAACCTTCCCAACTGGTTTGTCTTTAAAATGTTTGCGGTAAATGAACGTTTAATATTTTCGTTGTTATGAAATATCTAAAATCTTTTTATTTATTAAAAATGTAAATTAGTGTGTGGTATGCATATTTGCTGTACCGCATCTAAATGTTGTATCGCAATATGCGCAACATGGGGTACAAAAAATGTACTTGCGGTGTAAAATTTGAGTGTACCGCACATTAAATTTGTACCGCAATTGTGGTTTTAAAGTGGTTTTAAAAACCGATAATTGATTTTATGTGGGAATCTCATAAAAGTCTGGTTCCCACATAAAAAACATTTTGATTTCAATGTTTTACTCGATAAAAGTACTTGATTTAAATGAAAAATATGTTTTTTAGATTTTTTTTTTATAAATAATAAAAAAATATTTGCAGATTCTTAGTATTATGTATGATTGTGTATTGTTTTATATTTTGATATGCACAGCATTATAAAAAATTAATGAAATTTTTAAAAGATTCCATTTCATAAACAAACATTTTGTGATATGCAAACAAAAAGTAAATGTAATGAAATATTTTAATAATAAATTATCAATATATTTTTAAAGTACACAATTTTATACGGATGTATTAATAAATAGCTTATTCCGATAAAAAAAGAAATATGTAATATTTTAAATGTCTCAAAGATTAAGCCATGCATGTCTAAGATCTTTCAAATATCTGCCCTATTAACTTTTGATGGTAATACCTAGCGCTACCATGGTTGCAACGGGTAACGGAGAATCAGGGTTCGATTTTGCACAGGGAGCCTGAGAAACAGCTACTTCTCAGCTCAGGGAGGTAGTGACTCAACACGGGAAAACTTACCAGGTCGAACATAAGTGTGTAAGACATATTAATAGCTCTTCCTCGCATCTATGGGTGGTTGTGCATGGCCGTTATTAGTTCGTGCAGTGATTTGTCTGGTTAATTCCGATAACGAACGAGACTCAAATATATTAAATAGATGCTTTCAGGATTATGGTGTTGAAGCTTATATAGCCTTCATTCACAAATTCAGTAAAATGTTGGAGTGTGTAAATGTGTTTATGTAAATGGATCCGTACCTGTTGGTTTGTCCCATTATAAGGCCACTAGCTTCTTAAATGGACAAAATGCTTTTAGCAATAATGACAATGAGCAATAACAGGTCTGTGATGCTTAGATGTCCCAGGCTGCACGCGCGCTACAATGAAAGTATCAACGTGTATTTCCTAGACCGAGAGGTCCGGGTAAACCGCTGAACCACTTTCATACTTGGGATTGTAAACTGAATCTGTTCACATGAATTTGTAAATCCTCATTAATTCGCATTGATTACGTCCCTGTCCTTTGTACACACTGCCCGTCGCTACTACCGATTGAATTATATAGTGATGTCTCTGGACGTGATCACTGTGATGCCTCGTGTGTTACGGTTGTTTCGCAAAAGTTGACAGAACTTGATTATTTAGAGGAAGTAAAAGTCGTAACAAGCTTTCCGTACGTGAACCTTTGGAAGGAAAATTATTGTGTTTTCTATCCGAAAGTAATAAATAATTTATTACAACAATATTTTTTTTATATATCGTCGTTGTAGAACGAAAAGTCACAAATACATTTTCAAAATGAAAAATATTCATTTTCAAAAATCTTTATATATCTGTCAATTGTTAAAGGATGATCTCAATTTGTTTACCACATAATAAGAAAATGTAAACCTATCAATTGATATTTAAACTTTAAAAACTTACTTTTTATAACATTAATATATATAATATTATTTGGTGACTTTTAGTTCGACAACGACGATATATTTATTATATATATAATAAAAATGTATCGTACTTAATTTTTGTGTTCATACTTTGAAAAAAATATATAAAATAATATTAATAATAATTAAAATTACTATTAACACAATTGTATTGTGCATAGAGTAGGTGTATGCGTAAATTTTCAGATTCGAAACATTATCGAGGTATTGAAAATTCATTATATAGGTTACTTATATTCCAAAATTTATAAAAATCTCTTAGAAAAGTATGATATGATATAATATAAATATTACTTTCTATGGATACGCATTCTAAACATTAATCAATTTTTAATTGCGTTACATATATGAGATCAGTATCCATCCAAGACACTGTGTTCAAAAGTTCATAGATTTCTGCCAACTCCTTATAATTTTTTCGGGTACATTCCCTTTCACTCTTAGTGTAGGGTATAAAAATTTAATAGTGAAAGCATATGCATGACACAATATAAACATGTAATGAACAATAAATGGTATTCAATATTAAAAAGAAATTATTACATTTTTAGGGTATCATAGTTTTAGGGGAAACAATTATTTTTTCACATGTAATCGAATGGTTAAAAATGACAAACATGAACATGGAATCAAAAGTGTTTTCAATGTTTGTTATAAAGAAATTAACTAATTAAAAAAAAAGTATATAAAATATGAAAACATTTTATTAAAAATATTTGATTATGGACTATAATTATTTAATATAAATGTGAATCAATATTAATGGGTATAATTATTATAATTAAAAGTATGATGTTGTGCAATATTAATGAAAGAATATACTCTTAGGTTTTAAAAAATATAATTAGTGTGTGGTGTATAAGCAACACTGGTGCCTCGATTTTTTGTCTTTAAAATGTTTACGGTAAATGAACGTTTAATATTTTCGTTGTTATGAAATATCTAAAATCTTCTTATTTATTAAAAATGTAAATTAGTGTGTGGTATGCATATTTGCTGTATCGCATCTAAATGTTGTATCGCAATATGCGCAACATGGGGTGCAAAAAATGTACTTGCGGTATAAAATTTTAGTGTACCGCACATTAAATTTGTACCGCAATTGTGGTTTTAAAGTGGTATTAAAAACCGATAATTGATTTTATGTGGGAATCTCATAAAAGTCTGGTTCCCACATAAAAAACAGTTTGATTTCAATGTTTTACTCGATAAAAGTGCTTGATTTAAATGAAAAATATGTTTTTTAGATTTTTTTTTATAATTAATAAAAAAATATTTGCAGATTCTTAGTATTATGTATGATTGTGTATTGTTTTATATTTTGATATGCACAGCATTATAAAAAATTAATGAAATTTTTAAAAGATTCCATTTCATAAACAAACATTTTGTGATATGCAAACAAAAAGTAAATGTAATGAAATATTTTAATAAGAAATTATCAATTTATTTTTAAAGTACACAATTTTATACGGATGTATTCATAAATAGCTTATTCCGATAAAATAAGAAATATATAATATTTTAAATGTCTCAAAGATTAAGACATGCATGTCTAAGATCTTTCAAATATCTTCCCTATTAACTTTGGATGGTAATATCTAGCACTACCATGGTTGCAACGGGTAACGGAGTTCGACGGGTTCGATTCCGCACAGGGATCCTGAGAAACGGCTACCTCTCAGCTCAGGGAGGTAGTGACTCAACACGGGAAAACTTACCAGGTCGAAGATAAGTGTGTAAGACAGATTGATAGCTCTTCCTCGAATCTATGGGTGGTTGTGCATGGCCGTTATTAGTTCGTGCAGTGATTTGTCTGGTTAATTCCGATAACGAACGAGACTCAAATATATTAAATAGATGCTTTCAGGATTATGGTGTTGAAGCTTATATAGCCTTCATTCACAAATTCAGTAAAATGTTGGAGTGTGTAAATGTGTTTATGTAAATGGATCCGTACCTGTTGGTTTGTCCCATTATAAGGCCACTAGCTTCTTAAATGGACAAAATGCTTCTAGCAATAATGACAATGAGCAATAACAGGTCTGTGATGCTTAAATGTCCTAGGCTGCAAGCGCGCTACAATGAAAGTATCAACGTGTATTTCCTAGACCGAGAGGTCCGGGTAAACCGCTGAACCACTTTCATACTTGGGATTGTAAACTGAAACTGTTCACATGAATTTGTAAATCCTCATTAATTTGCATTGATTACGTCCCTGTCCTTTGTACACACCGCCCGTCGCAACTACCGATTGAATTATATAGTGATGTCTCTGGGCGTGATCACTGTGACGCCTCGTGTGTTACGGTTGTTTCGCAAAAGTTGACAGAACTTGATTATTTAGACGAAGTAAAAGTCGTAACAAGCTTTCCGTACGTGAACCTCTGAAAGGAAAATTATTGTGTTTTCTATCCGAAAGTAATAAATAATTTATTACAACAATATTTTTTTTTATATATCGTCGTTGTAGAACGAAAAGTCACAAATACATTTTCAAAATGCCAAATATTCATTTTCAAAAATCTTTATATATCTGTCAATTGTTAATGGATGATCTCAATTTTTTACCACATAATAAGAAAATGTAAACCTATCAACTGATATTTAAACTTTTAAAACTTACTTTTTATAATATTAATCAACAAACTCGAAATTTAAGTTTGTCATAAAAATGTATTTGGTGACTTTTAGTTCGACAACGACGATATATTTATTATATATATAAAAAATATGTATCGTCCTTAATTTTTGTGTTCATACTTTGAAAAAAATATATAAAATAATATTAATAATTATTGAAATTACTATTAACACAATTGTATTGTGCATAGAGTAGGTGTATGCGTAAATTTTCAGATTCGAAACATTATCAAGGTATTGAAAATTCATTATATAGGTTACTTATATTCCAAAATTTATAAAAATCTCTTAGAAAAGTATGATATGATATAATATAAATATTACTTTCTATGGATACGCCCTCTAAACATTAATCAATTTTTAATTGCGTTACATATATGAGATCAGTATCCATCCAAGACACTGTGTTCAAAATTTCATAGATTTCTGCCAACTCCTTATAATTTTTTCCGCCAACTGAATGTACACTTTCACTCTTAGTGTAGGGTATAAAAATTTAATATTGAAAGCATATGCATGACACAATATAAACATGTAATGAACAATAAATGGTATTCAATGGGTATTATTCAATGGTATTTAAATATTAATATTAAAAAGAAATTATTACATTTTTAGGGTATTATAGTTTTAGGGGTAACAATTATTTTTTCACATGTAATCGAATCGTTAAAAATGACAAACATGAACATGAAATCAAAAGTGTTTTCAATGTTCGTTATAAAGAAATTAACTAATTAAAAAAAAGTATATAAAATATGAAAATATTTTATTAAAAATATTTGATTATGGACTATAATTATTTAATATAAATGTGAATCAATATTAATGGGTATAATAATTATATTCAAAAGTATGATGTTGTGTAATTTTAATGAAAGAATATACTCTCAGGTTTTAGAAAATATAATTAGTGAGTGGTGTGTAAGCAACACTGGTACCGCGATTTTTTGTCTTTAAAATGTTTGCGGTAAATGAACGTTTAATATTTTCGTTGTTATGAAATATCTAAAATCTTCTTATTTATTAAAAATGTAAATTAGTTTGTGGTATGCATATTTGCTGTACCGCATCTAAATGTTGTATCGCAATATGCGCAACATGGGGTGCAAAAAATGTACTTGCGGTATAAAATTTTAGTGTACCGCACATTAAATTTGTACCGCAATTGTGGTTTTAAAGTGGTATTAAAAACCGATAATTGATTTTATGTGGGAATCTCATAAAAGTCTGGTTCCCACATAAAAAACAGTTTGATTTCAATGTTTTACTCGATAAAAGTGCTTGATTTAAATGAAAAATATGTTTTTTAGATTTTTTTTATAAATAATAAAAAAATATTTGCAGATTCTTAGTATTATGTATGATTGTGTATTGTTTTATATTTTGATATGCACAGCATTATAAAAAATTAATGAAATTTTTAAAAGATTCCATTTTATAAACAAACATTTTGTGATATGCAAACAAAAAGTAAATGTAATGAAATATTTTAATAAGAAATTATCAATTTATTTTTAAAGTACACAATTTTATACGGATGTATTCATAAATAGCTTATTCCGATAAAATAAGAAATATATAATATTTTAAATGTCTCAAAGATTAAGCCATGCATGTCTAAGATCTTTCAAATATCTTCCCTATTAACTTTTGATGGTAATATCTAGCACTACCATGGTTGCAACGGGTTCGATTCCGCACAGGGAGCCTGAGAAACGGCTACCTCTCAGCTCAGGGAGGTAGTGACTCAACACGGGAAAACTTACCAGGTCGAACATAAGTGTGTAAGACAGATTGATAGCTCTTCCTCGAATCTATGGGTGGTTGTGCATGGCCGTTATTAGTTCGTGCAGTGATTTGTCTGGTTAATTCCGATAACGAACGAGACTCAAATATATTAAATAGATGCTTTCAGGATTATGGTGTTGAAGCTTATATAGCCTTCATTCACAAATTCAGTAAAATGTTGGAGAGTGTAAATATGTTTATGTAAATGGATCCGTACCTGTTGGTTTGTCCCATTATAAGGCCACTAGCTTCTTAAATGGACAAAATGCTTCTAGCAATAATGACAATGAGCAATAACAGGTCTGTGATGCTTAGATGTCCCAGGCTGCACGCGCGCTACAATGAAAGTATCAACGTGTATTTCCTAGACCGAGAGGTCCGGGTAAACCGCTGAACCACTTTCATACTTGGGATTGTAAACTGAAACTGTTCACATGAATTTGGAATTCCTCATTAATTCGCATTGATTACGTCCCTGTCCTTTGTACACACCGCCCGTCGCAACTACCGATTGAATTATATAGTGATGTCTCTGGACGTGATCACTGTGACGCCTCGTGTGTTACGGTTGTTTCGCAAAAGTTGACAGAACTTGATTATTTAGAGGAAGTAAAAGTCGTAACAAGCTTTCCGTACGTGAACCTTTGGAAGGAAAATTATTGTGTTTTCTATCCGAAAGTAATAAATAATTTATTACAACAATATTTTTTTTATATATCGTCGTTGTAGAACGAAAAGTCACAAATACATTTTCAAAATGCAAAATATTCATTTTCAAAAATCTTTATATATCTGTCAATTGTTAAAGGATGATCTCAATTTGTTTACCACATAATAAGAAAATGTAAACCTATCAATTGATATTTAAACTTTAAAAACTTACTTTTTATAACATTAATATATATAATATTATTTGGTGACTTTTAGTTCGACAACGACGATATATTTATTATATATATAATAAAAATGTATCGTACTTAATTTTTGTGTTCATACTTTGAAAAAAATATATAAAATAATATTAATAATAATTAAAATTACTATTAACACAATTGTATTGTGCATAGAGTAGGTGTATGCGTAAATTTTCAGATTCGAAACATTATCGAGGTATTGAAAATTCATTATATAGGTTACTTATATTCCAAAATTTATAAAAATCTCTTAGAAAAGTATGATATGATATAATATAAATATTACTTTCTATGGATACGCATTCTAAACATTAATCAATTTTTAATTGCGTTACATATATGAGATCAGTATCCATCCAAGACACTGTGTTCAAAATTTCATAGATTTCTGCCAACTCCTTATAATTTTTTCGGGTACATTCCCTTTCACTCTTAGTGTAGGGTATAAAAATTTAATAGTGAAAGCATATGCATGACACAATATAAACATGTAATGAACAATAAATGGTATTCAATATTAAAAAGAAATTATTACATTTTTAGGGTATCATAGTTTTAGGGGAAACAATTATTTTTTCACATGTAATCGAATGGTTAAAAATGACAAACATGAACATGGAATCAAAAGTGTTTTCAATGTTTGTTATAAAGAAATTAACTAATTAAAAAAAAAAGTATATAAAATATGAAAACATTTTATTAAAAATATTTGATTATGGACTATAATTATTTAATATAAATGTGAATCAATATTAATGGGTATAATTATTATAATTAAAAGTATGATGTTGTGCAATATTAATGAAAGAATATACTCTTAGGTTTTAAAAAATATAATTAGTGTGTGGTGTATAAGCAACACTGGTGCCTCGATTTTTTGTCTTTAAAATGTTTACGGTAAATGAACGTTTAATATTTTCGTTGTTATGAAATATCTAAAATCTTCTTATTTATTAAAAATGTAAATTAGTGTGTGGTATGCATATTTGCTGTATCGCATCTAAATGTTGTATCGCAATATGCGCAACATGGGGTGCAAAAAATGTACTTGCGGTATAAAATTTTAGTGTACCGCACATTAAATTTGTACCGCAATTGTGGTTTTAAAGTGGTATTAAAAACCGATAATTGATTTTATGTGGGAATCTCATAAAAGTCTGGTTCCCACATAAAAAACAGTTTGATTTCAATGTTTTACTCGATAAAAGTGCTTGATTTAAATGAAAAATATGTTTTTTAGATTTTTTTTTATAATTAATAAAAAAATATTTGCAGATTCTTAGTATTATGTATGATTGTGTATTGTTTTATATTTTGATATGCACAGCATTATAAAAAATTAATGAAATTTTTAAAAGATTCCATTTCATAAACAAACATTTTGTGATATGCAAACAAAAAGTAAATGTAATGAAATATTTTAATAAGAAATTATCAATTTATTTTTAAAGTACACAATTTTATACGGATGTATTCATAAATAGCTTATTCCGATAAAATAAGAAATATATAATATTTTAAATGTCTCAAAGATTAAGACATGCATGTCTAAGATCTTTCAAATATCTTCCCTATTAACTTTGGATGGTAATATCTAGCACTACCATGGTTGCAACGGGTAACGGAGTTCGACGGGTTCGATTCCGCACAGGGAGCCTGAGAAACGGCTACCTCTCAGCTCAGGGAGGTAGTGACTCAACACGGGAAAACTTACCAGGTCGAAGATAAGTGTGTAAGACAGATTGATAGCACTTCCTCGAATCTATGGGTGGTTGTGCATGGCCGTTATTAGTTCGTGCAGTGATTTGTCTGGTTAATTCCGATAACGAACGAGACTCAAATATATTAAATAGATGCTTTCAGGATTATGGTGTTGAAGCTTATATAGCCTTCATTCACAAATTCAGTAAAATGTTGGAGTGTGTAAATGTGTTTATGTAAATGGATCCGTACCTGTTGGTTTGTCCAATTATAAGGCCACTAGCTTCTTAAATGGACAAAATGCTTCTAGCAATAATGACAATGAGCAATAACAGGTCTGTGATGCTTAAATGTCCTAGGCTGCAAGCGCGCTACAATGAAAGTATCAACGTGTATTTCCTAGACCGAGAGGTCCGGGTAAACCGCTGAACCACTTTCATACTTGGGATTGTAAACTGAAACTGTTCACATGAATTTGTAAATCCTCATTAATTCGCATTGATTACGTCCCTGTCCTTTGTACACACCGCTCGTCGCAACTACCGATTGAATTATATAGTGATGTCTCTGGGCGTGATCACTGTGACGCCTCGTGTGTTACGGTTGTTTCGCAAAAGTTGACAGAACTTGATTATTTAGACGAAGTAAAAGTCGTAACAAGCTTTCCGTACGTGAACCTCTGAAAGGAAAATTATTGTGTTTTCTATCCGAAAGTAATAAATAATTTATTACAACAATATTTTTTTTTATATATCGTCGTTGTAGAACGAAAAGTCACAAATACATTTTCAAAATGCCAAATATTCATTTTCAAAAATCTTTATATATCTGTCAATTGTTAATGGATGATCTCAATTTGTTTACCACATAATAAGAAAATGTAAACCTATCAATTGATATTTAAACTTTAAAAACTTACTTTTTATAACATTAATATATATAATATTATTTGGTGACTTTTAGTTCGACAACGACGATATATTTATTATATATATAATAAAAATGTATCGTACTTAATTTTTGTGTTCATACTTTGAAAAAAATATATAAAATAATATTAATAATAATTAAAATTACTATTAACACAATTGTATTGTGCATAGAGTAGGTGTATGCGTAAATTTTCAGATTCGAAACATTATCGAGGTATTGAAAATTCATTATATAGGTTACTTATATTCCAAAATTTATAAAAATCTCTTAGAAAAGTATGATATGATATAATATAAATATTACTTTCTATGGATACGCATTCTAAACATTAATCAATTTTTAATTGCGTTACATATATGAGATCAGTATCCATCCAAGACACTGTGTTCAAAATTTCATAGATTTCTGCCAACTCCTTATAATTTTTTCCGCTAACTGAATGTACCCTTTCACTCTTAGTGTAGGGTATAAAAATTTAATAGTGAAAGCATATGCATGACACAATATAAACATGTAATGAACAATAAATGGTATTCAATATTAAAAAGAAATTATTACATTTTTAGGGTATCATAGTTTTAGGGGAAACAATTATTTTTTCACATGTAATCGAATGGTTAAAAATGACAAACATGAACATGGAATCAAAAGTGTTTTCAATGTTCGTTATAAAGAAATTAACTAATTAAAAAAAAAAGTATATAAAATATGAAAACATTTTATTAAAAATATTTGATTATGGACTATAATTATTTAATATAAATGTGAATCAATATTAATGGGTATAATTATTACAATTAAAAGTATGATGTTGTGCAATATTAATGAAAGAATATACTCTTAGGTTTTAAAAAATATAATTAGTGTGTGGTGTATAAGCAACACTGGTGCCTCGATTTTTTGTCTTTAAAATGTTTACGGTAAATGAACGTTTAATATTTTCGTTGTTATGAAATATCTAAAATCTTCTTATTTATTAAAAATGTAAATTAGTGTGTGGTATGCATATTTGCTGTATCGCATCTAAATGTTGTATCGCAATATGCGCAACATGGGGTGCAAAAAATGTACTTGCGGTATAAAATTTTAGTGTACCGCACATTAAATTTGTACCGCAATTGTGGTTTTAATGTGGTATTAAAAACCGATAATTGATTTTATGTGGGAATCTCATAAAAGTCTGGTTCCCACATAAAAAACAGTTTGATTTCAATGTTTTACTCGATAAAAGTGCTTGATTTAAATGAAAAATATGTTTTTTAGATTTTTTTTTATAATTAATAAAAAAATATTTGCAGATTCTTAGTATTATGTATGATTGTGTATTGTTTTATATTTTGATATGCACAGCATTATAAAAAATTAATGAAATTTTTAAAAGATTCCATTTCATAAACAAACATTTTGTGATATGCAAACAAAAAGTAAATGTAATGAAATATTTTAATAAGAAATTATCAATTTATTTTTAAAGTACACAATTTTATACGGATGTATTCATAAATAGCTTATTCCGATAAAATAAGAAATATATAATATTTTAAATGTCTCAAAGATTAAGACATGCATGTCTAAGATCTTTCAAATATCTTCCCTATTAACTTTGGATGGTAATATCTAGCACTACCATGGTTGCAACGGGTAACGGAGTTCGACGGGTTCGATTCCGCACAGGGAGCCTGAGAAACGGCTACCTCTCAGCTCAGGGAGGTAGTGACTCAACACGGGAAAACTTACCAGGTCGAAGATAAGTGTGTAAGACAGATTGATAGCACTTCCTCGAATCTATGGGTGGTTGTACATGGCCGTTATTAGTTCGTGCAGTGATTTGTCTGGTTAATTCCGATAACGAACGAGACTCAAATATATTAAATAGATGCTTTCAGGATTATGGTGTTGAAGCTTATATAGCCTTCATTCACAAATTCAGTAAAATGTTGGAGTGTGTAAATGTGTTTATGTAAATGGATCCGTACCTGTTGGTTTGTCCAATTATAAGGCCACTAGCTTCTTAAATGGACAAAATGCTTCTAGCAATAATGACAATGAGCAATAACAGGTCTGTGATGCTTAAATGTCCTAGGCTGCAAGCGCGCTACAATGAAAGTATCAACGTGTATTTCCTAGACCGAGAGGTCCGGGTAAACCGCTGAACCACTTTCATACTTGGGATTGTAAACTGAAACTGTTCACATGAATTTGTAAATCCTCATTAATTCGCATTGATTACGTCCCTGTCCTTTGTACACACCGCTCGTCGCAACTACCGATTGAATTATATAGTGATGTCTCTGGGCGTGATCACTGTGACGCCTCGTGTGTTACGGTTGTTTCGCAAAAGTTGACAGAACTTGATTATTTAGACGAAGTAAAAGTCGTAACAAGCTTTCCGTACGTGAACCTCTGAAAGGAAAATTATTGTGTTTTCTATCCGAAAGTAATAAATAATTTATTACAACAATATTTTTTTTTATATATCGTCGTTGTAGAACGAAAAGTCACAAATACATTTTCAAAATGCCAAATATTCATTTTCAAAAATCTTTATATATCTGTCAATTGTTAATGGATGATCTCAATTTTTTACCACATAATAAGAAAATGTAAACCTATCAACTGATATTTAAACTTTTAAAACTTACTTTTTATAATATTAATCAACAAACTCGAAATTTAAGTTTGTCATAAAAATGTATTTGGTGACTTTTAGTTCGACAACGACGATATATTTATTATATATATAAAAAATATGTATCGTCCTTAATTTTTGTGTTCATACTTTGAAAAAAATATATAAAATAATATTAATAATTATTGAAATTACTATTAACACAATTGTATTGTGCATAGAGTAGGTGTATGCGTAAATTTTCAGATTTGAAACATTATCAAGGTATTGAAAATTCATTATATAGGTTACTTATATTCCAAAATTTATAAAAATCTCTTAGAAAAGTATGATATGATATGATATAATATAAATATTACTTTCTATGGATACGCCCTCTAAACATTAATCAATTTTTAATTGCGTTACATATATGAGATCAGTATCCATCCAAGACACTGTGTTCAAAATTTCATAGATTTCTGCCAACTCCTTATAATTTTTTCCGCCAACTGAATGTACACTTTCACTCTTAGTGTATGGTATAAAAATTTAATATTGAAAGCATATGCATGACACAATATAAACATGTAATGAACAATAAATGGTATTCAATGGGTATTATTCAATGGTATTTAAATATTAATATTAAAAAGAAATTATTACATTTTTAGGGTATTATAGTTTTAGGGGAAACAATTATTTTTTCACATGTAATCGAATGGTTAAAAATGACAAACATGAACATGAAATCAAAAGTGTTTTCAATGTTCGTTATAAAGAAATTAACTAATTAAAAAAAAGTATATAAAATATGAAAATATTTTATTAAAAATATTTGATTATGGACTATAATTATTTAATATAAATGTGAATCAATATTAATGGGTATAATAATTATATTCAAAAGTATGATGTTGTGTAATTTTAATGAAAGAATATACTCTCAGGTTTTAGAAAATATAATTAGTGAGTGGTGTGTAAGCAACACTGGTACCGCGATTTTTTGTCTTTAAAATGTTTGCGGTAAATGAACGTTTAATATTTTCGTTGTTATGAAATATCTAAAATCTTCTTATTTATTAAAAATGTAAATTAGTTTGTGGTATGCATATTTGCTGTACCGCATCTAAATGTTGTATCGCAATATGCGCAACATGGGGTGCAAAAAATGTACTTGCGGTATAAAATTTTAGTGTACCGCACATTAAATTTGTACCGCAATTGTGGTTTTAAAGTGGTATTAAAAACCGATAATTGATTTTATGTGGGAATCTCATAAAAGTCTGGTTCCCACATAAAAAACAGTTTGATTTCAATGTTTTACTCGATAAAATTGCTTGATTTAAATGAAAAATATGTTTTTTAGATTTTTTTTATAAATAATAAAAAAATATTTGCAGATTCTTAGTATTATGTATGATTGTGTATTGTTTTATATTTTGATATGCACAGCATTATAAAAAATTAATGAAATTTTTAAAAGATTCCATTTTATAAACAAACATTTTGTGATATGCAAACAAAAAGTAAATGTAATGAAATATTTTAATAAGAAATTATCAATTTATTTTTAAAGTACACAATTTTATACGGATGTATTCATAAATAGCTTATTCCGATAAAATAAGAAATATATAATATTTTAAATGTCTCAAAGATTAAGCCATGCATGTCTAAGATCTTTCAAATATCTTCCCTATTAACTTTGGATGGTAATATCTAGCACTACCATGGTTGCAACGGGTAACGGAGTTCGACGGGTTCGATTCCGCACAGGGAGCCTGAGAAACGGCTACCTCTCAGCTCAGGGAGGTAGTGACTCAACACGGGAAAACTTACCAGGTCGAAGATAAGTGTGTAAGACAGATTGATAGCACTTCCTCGAATCTATGGGTGGTTGTACATGGCCGTTATTAGTTCGTGCAGTGATTTGTCTGGTTAATTCCGATAACGAACGAGACTCAAATATATTAAATAGATGCTTTCAGGATTATGGTGTTGAAGCTTATATAGCCTTCATTCACAAATTCAGTAAAATGTTGGAGTGTGTAAATGTGTTTATGTAAATGGATCCGTACCTGTTGGTTTGTCCAATTATAAGGCCACTAGCTTCTTAAATGGACAAAATGCTTCTAGCAATAATGACAATGAGCAATAACAGGTCTGTGATGCTTAAATGTCCTAGGCTGCAAGCGCGCTACAATGAAAGTATCAACGTGTATTTCCTAGACCGAGAGGTCCGGGTAAACCGCTGAACCACTTTCATACTTGGGATTGTAAACTGAAACTGTTCACATGAATTTGTAAATCCTCATTAATTCGCATTGATTACGTCCCTGTCCTTTGTACACACCGCTCGTCGCAACTACCGATTGAATTATATAGTGATGTCTCTGGGCGTGATCACTGTGACGCCTCGTGTGTTACGGTTGTTTCGCAAAAGTTGACAGAACTTGATTATTTAGACGAAGTAAAAGTCGTAACAAGCTTTCCGTACGTGAACCTCTGAAAGGAAAATTATTGTGTTTTCTATCCGAAAGTAATAAATAATTTATTACAACAATATTTTTTTTTATATATCGTCGTTGTAGAACGAAAAGTCACAAATACATTTTCAAAATGCCAAATATTCATTTTCAAAAATCTTTATATATCTGTCAAT
Source organism: Dryomyza anilis (assembly GCA_951804985.1). Classification (NCBI taxonomy): domain Eukaryota; kingdom Metazoa; phylum Arthropoda; class Insecta; order Diptera; family Dryomyzidae; genus Dryomyza; species Dryomyza anilis. Next base: position 22,452,787 of record OX638136.1, on the reverse strand, counting down.
TGTTAATGGATGATCTCAATTTTTTACCACATAATAAGAAAATGTAAACCTATCAACTGATATTTAAACTTTTAAAACTTACTTTTTATAATATTAATCAACAAACTCGAAATTTAAGTTTGTCATAAAAATGTATTTGGTGACTTTTAGTTCGACAACGACGATATATTTATTATATATATAAAAAATATGTATCGTCCTTAATTTTTGTGTTCATACTTTGAAAAAAATATATAAAATAATATTAATAATTAATGAAATTACTATTAACACAATTGTATTGTGCATAGAGTAGGTGTATGCGTAAATTTTCAGATTTGAAACATTATCAAGGTATTGAAAATTCATTATATAGGTTACTTATATTCCAAAATTTATAAAAATCTCTTAGAAAAGTATGATATGATATGATATAATATAAATATTACTTTCTATGGATACGCCCTCTAAACATTAATCAATTTTTAATTGCGTTACATATATGAGATCAGTATCCATCCAAGACACTGTGTTCAAAATTTCATAGATTTCTGCCAACTCCTTATAATTTTTTCCGCCAACTGAATGTACACTTTCACTCTTAGTGTAGGGTATAAAAATTTAATATTGAAAGCATATGCATGACACAATATAAACATGTAATGAACAATAAATGGTATTCAATGGGTATTATTCAATGGTATTTAAATATTAATATTAAAAAGAAATTATTACATTTTTAGGGTATTATAGTTTTAGGGGAAACAATTATTTTTTCACATGTAATCGAATGGTTAAAAATGACAAACATGAACATGAAATCAAAAGTGTTTTCAATGTTCGTTATAAAGAAATTAACTAATTAAAAAAAAGTATATAAAATATGAAAATATTTTATTAAAAATATTTGATTATGGACTATAATTATTTAATATAAATGTGAATCAATATTAATGGGTATAATAATTATATTCAAAAGTATGATGTTGTGTAATTTTAATGAAAGAATATACTCTCAGGTTTTAGAAAATATAATTAGTGAGTGGTGTGTAAGCAACACTGGTACCGCGATTTTTTGTCTTTAAAATGTTTGCGGTAAATGAACGTTTAATATTTTCGTTGTTATGAAATATCTAAAATCTTCTTATTTATTAAAAATGTAAATTAGTTTGTGGTATGCATATTTGCTGTACCGCATCTAAATGTTGTATCGCAATATGCGCAACATGGGGTGCAAAAAATGTACTTGCGGTATAAAATTTTAGTGTACCGCACATTAAATTTGTACCGCAATTGTGGTTTTAAAGTGGTATTAAAAACCGATAATTGATTTTATGTGGGAATCTCATAAAAGTCTGGTTCCCACATAAAAAACAGTTTGATTTCAATGTTTTACTCGATAAAATTGCTTGATTTAAATGAAAAATATGTTTTTTAGATTTTTTTTATAAATAATAAAAAAATATTTGCAGATTCTTAGTATTATGTATGATTGTGTATTGTTTTATATTTTGATATGCACAGCATTATAAAAAATTAATGAAATTTTTAAAAGATTCCATTTTATAAACAAACATTTTGTGATATGCAAACAAAAAGTAAATGTAATGAAATATTTTAATAAGAAATTATCAATTTATTTTTAAAGTAAACAATTTTATACGGATGTATTCATAAATAGCTTATTCCGATAAAATAAGAAATATATAATATTTTAAATGTCTCAAAGATTAAGCCATGCATGTCTAAGATCTTTCAAATATCTTCCCTATTAACTTTTGATGGTAATATCTAGCACTACCATGGTTGCAACGGGTTCGATTCCGCACAGGGAGCCTGAGAAACGGCTACCTCTCAGCTCAGGGAGGTAGTGACTCAACACGGGAAAACTTACCAGGTCGAAGATAAGTGTGTAAGACAGATTGATAGCACTTCCTCGAATCTATGGGTGGTTGTACATGGCCGTTATTAGTTCGTGCAGTGATTTGTCTGGTTAATTCCGATAACGAACGAGACTCAAATATATTAAATAGATGCTTTCAGGATTATGGTGTTGAAGCTTATATAGCCTTCATTCACAAATTCAGTAAAATGTTGGAGTGTGTAAATGTGTTTATGTAAATGGATCCGTACCTGTTGGTTTGTCCAATTATAAGGCCACTAGCTTCTTAAATGGACAAAATGCTTCTAGCAATAATGACAATGAGCAATAACAGGTCTGTGATGCTTAGATGTCCCAGGCTGCACGCGCGCTACAATGAAAGTATCAACGTGTATTTCCTAGACCGAGAGGTCCGGGTAAACCGCTGAACCACTTTCATACTTGGGATTGTAAACTGAAACTGTTCACATGAATTTGGAATTCCTCATTAATTCGCATTGATTACGTCCCTGTCCTTTGTACACACCGCCCGTCGCTACTACCGATTGAATTATATAGTGATGTCTCTGGACGTGATCACTGTGATGCCTCGTGTGTTACGGTTGTTTCGCAAAAGTTGACAGAACTTGATTATTTAGAGGAAGTAAAAGTCGTAACAAGCTTTCCGTACGTGAACCTTTGGAAGGAAAATTATTGTGTTTTCTATCCGAAAGTAATAAATAATTTATTACAACAATATTTTTTTTATATATCGTTGTTGTAGAACGAAAAGTCACAAATACATTTTCAAAATGCAAAATATTCATTTTCAAAAATCTTTATATATCTGTCAATTGTTAAAGGATGATCTCAATTTGTTTACCACATAATAAGAAAATGTAAACCTATCAATTGATATTTAAACTTTAAAAACTTACTTTTTATAACATTAATATATATAATATTATTTGGTGACTTTTAGTTCGACAACGACGATATATTTATTATATATATAATAAAATGTATCGTACTTAATTTTTGTGTTCATACTTTGAAAAAAATATATAAAATAATATTAATAATAATTAAAATTACTATTAACACAATTGTATTGTGCATAGAGTAGGTGTATGCGTAAATTTTCAGATTCGAAACATTATCGAGGTATTGAAAATTCATTATATAGGTTACTTATATTCCAAAATTTATAAAAATCTCTTAGAAAAGTATGATATGATATAATATAAATATTACTTTCTATGGATACGCATTCTAAACATTAATCAATTTTTAATTGCGTTACATATATGAGATCAGTATCCATCCAAGACACTGTGTTCAAAATTTCATAGATTTCTGCCAACTCCTTATAATTTTTTCCGCTAACTGAATGTACCCTTTCACTCTTAGTGTAGGGTATAAAAATTTAATAGTGAAAGCATATGCATGACACAATATAAACATGTAATGAACAATAAATGGTATTCAATATTAAAAAGAAATTATTACATTTTTAGGGTATCATAGTTTTAGGGGAAACAATTATTTTTTCACATGTAATCGAATGGTTAAAAATGACAAACATGAACATGGAATCAAAAGTGTTTTCAATGTTTGCTATTAAGAAATTAACTAATTAAAAAAAAAAGGATATAAAATATGAAAACATTTTATTAAAAATATTTGATTATGGACTATAAATATTTAATATAAATGTGAATCAATATTAATGGGTATAATAATTATAATTAAAAGTATGATGTTGTGCAATATTAATGAAAGAATATACTCTTAGGTTTTAAAAAATATAATTAGTGTGTGGTGTATAAGCAACACTGGTGCCTCGATTTTTTGTCTTTAAAATGTTTACGGTAAATGGACGTTTAATATTTTCGTTGTTATGAAATATCTAAAATCTTCTTATTTATTAAAAATGTAAATTAGTGTGTGGTATGCATATTTGCTGTACCGCATCTAAATGTTGTATCGCAATATGCGCAACATGGAGTGCAAAAAATGTACTTGCGGTATAAAATTTTAGTGTACCGCACATTAAATTTGTACCGCAATTGTGGTTTTAAAGTGGTATTAAAAACCGATAATTGATTTTATGTGGGAATCTCATAAAAGTCTGGTTCCCACATAAAAAACAATTTGATTTCAATGTTTTACTCGATAAAAGTGCTTGATTTAAATGAAAAATATGTTTTTTAGATTTTTTTTTATAAATAATAAAAAAATATTTGCAGATTCTTAGTATTATGTATGATTGTGTATTGTTTTATATTTTGATATGCACAGCATTATAAAAAATTAATGAAATTTTTAAAAGATTCTATTTCATAAACAAACATTTTGTGATATGCAAACAAAAAGTAAATGTAATGAAATATTTTAATAAGAAATTATGAATTTATTTTTAAAGTAAACAATTTTATACGGATGTATTCATAAATAGCTTATTCCGATAAAATAAGAAATATATAATATTTTAAATGTCTCAAAGATTAAGCCATGCATGTCTAAGCTCCTTCAAATATCTTCCCTATTAACTTTTGATGGTAATATCTAGCACTACCATGGTTGCAACGGGTTCGATTCCGCACAGGGAGCCTGAGAAACGGCTACCTCTCAGCTCAGGGAGGTAGTGACTCAACACGGGAAAACTTACCAGGTCGAACATAAGTGTGTGAGACAGATTTATAGCTCTTCCTCGAATCTATGGGTGGTTGTGCATGGCCGTTATTAGTTCGTGCAGTGATTTGTCTAGTTAATTCCGATAACGAACGAGACTCAAATATATTAGCCTTCATTCACAAATTCAATAAAATGTTGGAGTGTGTAAATATGTTTATGTAAATGGATCCGTACCTGTTGGTTTGTCCCATTATAAGGCCACTAGCTTCTTAAATGGACAAAATGCTTCTAGCAATAATGACAATGAGCAATAACAGGTCTGTGATGCTTAGATGTCCCAGGCTGCACGCGCGCTACAATGAAAGTATCAACGTGTATTTCCCAGACCGAGAGGTCCGGGTAAACCGCTGAACCACTTTCATACTTGGGATTGTAAACTGAAACTGTTCACATGAATTTGGAATTCCTCATTAATTCGCATTGATTACGTCCCTGTCCTTTGTACACACCGCCCGACGCAACTACCGATTGAATTATATAGTGATGTCTCTGGACGTGATCACTGTGACGCCTCGTGTGTTACGGTTGTTTCGCAAAAGTTGACAGAACTTGATTATTTAGAGGAAGTAAAAGTCGTAACAAGCTTTCCGTACGTAAACCTCTGGAAGGAAAATTATTGTGTTTTCTATCCGAAAGTAATAAATAATTTATTACAACAATATTTTTTTTTATATATCGTCGTTATAGAACGAAAAGTCACAAATACATTTTCAAAATGCCAAATATTCATTTTCAAAAATCTTTATATATCTGCCAATTGTTAATGGATGTAAACCTATCAACTGATATTTAAACTTTTAAAACTTACTTTTTATAATATAAATCAACAAACTCGAAATTTAAGTTTGTCATAAAAATGTATTTGGTGACTTTTAGTTTGACAACGACGCTGTATTTATTATATATATAATAAAAATGTATCGTACTTAATTTTTGTGTTCATACTTTGAAAAAATGTATAAAATAATATTAATAATAATTAAAATTACTATTAACACAATTGTATTGTGCATAGAGTAGGTGTATGCGTAAATTTTCAGATTTGAAACAATATCGAGGTATTGAAAATTCATTATATAGGTTACTTATATTCCAAAATTTATAAAAATCTCTTAGAAAAGTATGATATGATATAATATAAATATTACTTTCTATGGATACGCCCTCTAAACATTAATCAATTTTTAATTGCGTTACATATATGAGATCAGTATCCATCCAAGACACTGTGTTCAATATTTCATAGATTTCTGCCAACTTCTTATAGTTTTTTTCCGCCAAATGAATGTACCCTTTCACTCTTAGTGTAGGGTATAAAAATTTAATAATATTGTTACGAAAAGAGGTAATTTGCAAGCAATCAACAATAATAAATAAGACGCAAGACAATTCAGTGCACTAAGCAATTTGTTAGAAAGAGACGGAAGATCATTCAGCGCACTATGCAATGTGCGAAAAAGAGATGGAAGATCAGCACATTAAAACACATGAGTGCGAAGTGCCAATAGCATGCGTTATTCACGAAACGAGTAGAAGGTTCTCGAAACAAATCGAAGCTTGTCGAAACGTCTCGAACTGATGCCTGTAGTATATAAGGCCGCGCATCTGAGGCACTGTACTTCAGTTGTAATTTAATAGTGAACTAGTGCGTCTCGTGAGTGAACATTGTAAAGATAAATTGTAGTAATTCAGCAGTTGATATAAGTGATTATTCTTTAAGTTGTTATTTAAATTAATAAAGTTAATTAATACTAGTTGAAATAATACTACTTAAAACCAAATATAAGTGCGTTTTTATTTTGTACAGAATCCAGCGATACGAACTCGTAGAACAGTTTTCCGTAGACTGAATTTTCGTAACATTGGTGTCAGAAGTGGGATTGTGATACAAAATGGTTAAATTTAATCAACTTAAAGTCGACTAGCTAAAGAATGAGCTGTCGATTCGTGATCTGGCAACTGCTGGTACAAAAGTAGAACTACAAAAGCGTCTAATGGAAGAATTAGGGTCACAGGGCAATAATCTCGCATAGCACGATTTTGAAGTCGAAGCTGCCGCCCCGTCATCGAAAAATCTTGATACATAATAAAAAGTACGGTCCCCAGGTTTTGATATGAGACAATTGATCGCGGCTATGCAGGAAAATTCAAACCAATTGAAATTGGACATGAAGCGGGAATTTCAAGAAAATTCCATCAAAATGGAGCAGAAAATGCAAGAAAATTCCAGCAAAATTGTACAGAAACTTATAGAAAATTCAAAACAATTTCAAGAAAATTCCATCAAAATGGAGCAGAAAGTGCAAGAAAATTCCAGCAAAATTGATTAGAAACTTCTAGAAATTTCAAAACAATTTCAAGAAAATTCCAATCAGCTCAAAGCAGAGCTTCTAGAGAATTCCAACAAACATGAAATAATAATGGAGGAAAAGATGCAGGAACATTCGAAGAAACTTCTGGAAGTTTCTAATACACTCCATGAAAAAGTAAAGGTGCTTGAGGCACATGTAAATGACATGGAAGTGAGCGTTGACGATAAGATTTAAAGATTGGAAAATAACGTTGATGAGAAATATCATGGAATCGACAAAAAGCTACAGAAAATTCAAAAGGACTTCGATATATTGCAGTTAAATGGACCCACACAGCATTTTGTTAGTGGTACGAGACTAAAGTCACCGATTTACGATGGAACTACAGCGTTCAACATTTTCAAGCTGCAATTTGAGACCACGGCTGTAAGTAATTGGTGGAACAATGAGGACAGCGTAGCCGCACTTATCGTGGCGCTAAAAGGAGGTGCAGCCGAAGTATTGCAGACTGTTCCAGAAAGCGATAGAAACAGTTACACAGCGGTTATGGCTGCACTGCAACGGAAATATGGCAGTGATCACATGAAGCAGATCTACAGAATGGAACTAAAGGGCCGAATGTAAAGAAATGGTGAAGCATTGCAGGCGTATGCAGCGGACGTCGAGAGGCTTGCGCATTTCTCGTTTTCAGATTCAGCAAGTGATTTCATAGAAAAGTGCAAAATCGAAGCGTTTGTTGATGACATACGCGATCAGGAGACAAAACGTGCAACAGTGATTGCGCCCAAGGTAACATTTACGGAAACGGTTACCATCGCTCTAACACAGGAGACAGCAAATGCGTTGTGCCGATCGGCTCCAAAGGCGCGTAGAATTGATATGGAGAACGATGATTTATTTCAAGTAGTGTGCCAAGCAGTTAAAGCAGGCGTTAAAACCGAACACACAGCTGGAAACCGAGACACCCAATTTAAAGGTAAATGCTACAACTGCGATACATATGGGCATATGGCACGTGACTGTCGCAAAAAACGCAAGCGCTCAATAAATCATTCTGCAGATGAACCCAGACATAAAGAAAGGCAGGATCATGTCCAAAATAGCGTAAATTTTAATCAAGCTTTAAACTAAAACGAGTCAGATCTGCGGGGCACGATCTGACTCCCATAACCGATTGCCACTTATAGGAATAAGATTGCAAACAGCTACAGGCGAAGAGGCTCCTATCAGAGGAAAGATTACCAAGAAAATCACAATTGGTACTACGACAGTTAAGCATGATTTTATAGTTGCGGAAATAGTAGACGAAATAATACTTGGCATGGACTTCATGATAAGGAACGGTTTCACACTAAATCTAACAAGAAAAATTTTGAGTTATGCCAACACAGAGATCCAACTAATTGATCCAACATTGATTGTGACCAGAGCCCGAAAATTAAACAAGTTATAGCTCACCAAAATAGAAAAATACCACCTAATTCAGAAGCAATTGTTTGGGCGAAATTAAATGGAGATTGTGGGATAAGCAAGTTGTGGGTTATAGAAACGAATGATGAGCAAATGAGCAGAAGTAATATTGTTGTAGGAAGAACATTAGTAGAAGCGACAAAGGACAAAGTTGTTCCAACAAGAGTTCTCAACATGGAAAACTCGTCCAAATTAATTAAAAAGGGAACAGTGATAGGCCAGTGTCAAGAGGCATCAGCGATTATAAATTGTGAGTCAAATCCATCAAGGGACTACGGCACATCGCAAATAAACAAACAATCTACTCACAGGTTTATAAATGAGTGGACGAAGGATTTGGCTGCCAAAGAAAAGAGTCAAGTGCAAAAGCTAATTGATAAATATCGGTGTATATTTGCTGAAAAGGGCCAAAAGGATGGCAGAACTGCATTTGTAAAACATCGAATAGACACTGGTGATTCTAACCCAATTCGTCAAGCAACAAGAAGGGTACCACTTGCGAAAAGAGATGAAGTATTACATTTGGTTGAAGAAATGCACACAAATGGCGTGGTGGAACCATCTGAGAGTCCATGGAGTTCACCAGTAGTATTGGTAAAAAAGAAGGATTAGTACTCGGTTCTGCGTTGATTACCGAAAACTTAATGATATCACCAAGAAAGATAGTTATCCGCTGCCTAGAATCGATGACACCTTGGATACACTATCTAATGCTAAGTGGTTTTCAACGTTGGACTTGCAAAGAGGTTACTGGCAAGTAAAAATCGATAAAAAAGATCGAGAGAAGACCGCATTCAGTACTGGAGATAGACTATGGCAATTTTTGGTAATGCCGTTTGGACTATGCAATGCCCCAGCAACATTCGAGCGGTTAATGGAGCACGTATTAAAAGGTTTACAATGGAAAACATGCCTAGTATACCTTGATGACATAATTGTTATGGGCAAGGATTTCAACGAACATCTAAGAAATCTAGAGGAAGTATTCCTTCGATTGAAAAGTGCGGGTCTACAACTTAGCCCAAAGAAATGCTCACTTATCTGGGTCATCGAGTTACCACGGAAGAAGTGCATATCGATGAGGATAAAATAGTTGTAGTCAAGGAGTGGCCCCGACCGCAAAATCTACATGACCTACGAAGTTTCTTGGGGCTATGTACATACTACAGACGATTTGTTCCAGGTTTTGCCAATGTTGCTAGCAGTCTTCATGAGTTGACAAGAAAGAACCGCGCATTTAAATGGAGTGATGATCAAGAAAGGGCATTTTTGAAATTAAAAGATCTACTGTGCTCGGCACCAATTCTTGCGTATCCAATTCCAGGTGAGAAAGTTATACTTGATACGGATGCAAGTGGATACGGAATAGGGGGAGTTCTCTCTCAGGTGATCAATGGGCAAGAAAAAGTGATCGCATACTACAGTAAAACATTGTCCAAGCCCGAGCGAAATTACTGTGTCACCAGTAGGGAGCTTCTTGCTGTAATTGAAAGTGTGAACATTTTTCATAAGTACAGAACAACAGTTTCACTTGAGAACAGATCACGCAGCACTACGATGGTTACTTCTGTTCAAAGATCCGGAAGGCCAAATTGCGCGTTGGATAGAACGATTACAGAGCTACGATTTCTCAATCGAACATCGTAAAGGAGGAAATCATGGAAATGCAGATGCTCTGTCACGGCGTCCTTGTAAACTTGAATGCAGACATTGTTCAAGAGCGGAAGGAAAAGAAAATATAATTGATATTCGTTTGCTAAATGTTTTGCCCGATGAAAAATGGACTCCGGAACAAATTCAAATTGATCAAAAGAGTGATCCCAACCTCACAAAAATTATGATGTTCAAGGAACAGCAAAGAAAACCATCATGGGAAGATAGAGCTGCCGACAGTGCTATAACTAAAGCTTACTGGGCACAGTGGCAGAGCTTAAAGCTGCAAGATGGTTGCTTATATCGTGTATGGGATAATGAAGATGGAACATCCGCTCGAAGTTTGATTGTTGTTCCCAAGTCAAAAATGAAAGAGATATTAGCGGAATACCATGGTGGATCTAGTGGTGGTCATTTGGGCATTAATAAAACGGTCGAGAAGGTAAAGAAACGTTTTTATTGGATTGGGTGCCAAGAGTAAGTCGCCGATTGGATTCGCAGTTGCCCGCAATGTGTACCAGCAAAAGGACCAACAGTCAGAAGTCGCGGCAGGATGATCAATACAATGTGGGAGCACCATTCGAGCGTATTGCCATGGATGTCGCCGGGCCGTTTCCAATCAGTGATGCGGGAAATAAGTATGTGCTTGTCGTCATTGACTACTTCAGCAAGTTTTGGAGTACCGTTAGAAATTTTGAGTCTGCTCTGCTGTATTTAAAGAAGTCCGTAACATACACAAAACACGAACAACGCCTTTGCACCCGCAATCAGACGGCATGGTGGAGAGATTCAATCGGACTTTGGAAGAGTATCTCAGAAAAGTGGTTGATAAAAATCAAAAAGATTGGGATACACACATACCACTATTCCTCATGGCTTATCGAACGGCGGTTCATGATACCACAGAAGCTTCACCATCTAAAATTATTTTTGGAACAGACTTAAGATTACCTGCGGTTTTAAAGTTTGGTGCGAGTCCTTCAGCTGGAATTCCTGTACACAATTATGTTTTCAGAAAAAGTGAAGAAATGAACGAAGTGCATCAGTTTGTAAGACAGCGTACACGGAGGGCAGTGTTACGAAAAGAGGTAATTTGCTCCACTGTGCAAGCAATCAACAATAATAAATGAGACGCAAGACAATTCAGCGCACTAAGCAATGTGTTAGAAAGAGACGGAAGATCATTCAGCGCACTATGCAATGTGCGAGAAAGAGATGGAAGATCAGCACATTAAAACACTTGAGTGCGAAGGAGATGCCAATAGCATGCGTCATTCACGAAACGAGTAGAAGGTTCTCGAAACAAGTCGAAGCTTGTCGAAACGTGTCGAACTGATGCCTGCAGTATACCAAATATAAGTGCGTTTTTATTTTGTACAGAATCCAGCGATTCGAACTCGTAGAACAGTTTTCCGTAGACTGAATTTTCGTAACAATATGCATGACTGTTGTAAGTCAACATAGTGTGTTTTGGTAAGTCACTATACGTTGATATTATAAACGTATCGTGACATACTTACGCGATGACTACTTCATGCAGTTATCGTTACGTTGCAGTAAAGTGCAACGTAGGACATATGTGTCATAGTCAAGCTGTTGTAAGTCAACATAGTATCTTTTGGTAAGTCACTATACGTTGATATTATAAACGTATCGTGACCTACTTCCGCGATGACTACCTTATGCAGTTATCGTGAAGTTGGTGTAAGGTGTGATGTAGGGCTTACGTATCAAAGTTCAGTATTGTCGAAGTTGTGTCAAACCAGCGGTGGCGTGATTGGCTAGAGTGAAATTTGCGCACGGCACTCTGCCGGAACATGTTAGATTTGGAACATACCTCCATATAATAGTTTAAGTTAGATTTTAAGTCAGTTGTTAGTTGTAAATCAGTAGTTCAGTAGTAAACAATAATGTTAATATTAAAATATAACTTTAGAGTAAATAAAAGTATGTCTTAAAAGAAAAGACTTGTTTGAAATATTTCGGTTAATAAAAATGGAACTTCGACGTTGGACATTCTCTGGTAGGACATCATGGGTAATTATAAATGGAACGTTGCGACATTTGGCCTCACGCCTAAGCAACGGACATTATAATTACAACATTTGGCGCAGCCGGTTTTCGAACCATACATCAACTCCCAAGGGACGAGAAGCACTGGATGGAGATTAATATTGGAAAAAATAAATATTTAGGATCAGGGAAAATATTTTTTACATTTGTGAGTATTGTGAAAAATAGTGAAAAAAATGTGAGCGGTAAAAAAATAACATTTTGTAAATTTGTGATATAAAACAAGAGACATGTTGGAGAGTTGTAATAAGTAAAAATCATGGGATTATGAAAATTGACATTTAAAAAATGAAAAAACAATTGAACATTTTGAAATTAATTGTGGAATAAAAAAAAAAAACTGTGAAATAAAATTGAGAAATGAATAACATAAATGATATAATTTGATAAATCAGAAAATTAAATAAGTAAACTAAATGTTTTATAAAATTGTTTAATTGATATATTAAAGCACATTTTTAAAGTAATAGTGAAACAATATAGAATAGTTTGAGTCATTAAATGATAATAATTAATAAAATTGTGAATTTAAATAAATTGAATAACATAAGAATTTTGTTACAGTAATGTTTTCATAATGTTGCGAAATTAATTAAAAAAAAACAAAACTGGAAAATTTTAACCAAATTAAATGTAATAAATAAATTAATTCAGTATTCATAAATTACATGTTGATATGATTTGAAAATATAGATTAAAAAGTTTAAATAATGAAACATAAAATTGAGATAAACAATGTTGTAAAAAATTTAATAGATAAATTAAAAAATGGTTAAAAGTTTATTTAATATGAAACTAGTAAAAACAAAATAAATAATTTAATTAAGAAAGACATAGTTAATTATATGATTAAGTAAAGGGAAAAATAAGAAACACTAATAATGGGTACTGAAAATGTATTGAAACGCGTTCATTACGTTGTTCCTTACTTTTCTGGGGCGGAATTAGAAACAGAATTATATAAATTTATTGAATGTTGTGAAACAGCAAAGTTAAAAATTAAAGAATCAGATAGTGAGGAATTTATAAAATGTGTTAGGTTACGTTTGGAGGGAGATGCATATAAATTAGTGAGGACAAAACAGTTTCAAAAAATAGAAGAATTATACGAGTTGTTAGAAAATACGTACTTAAAAGAAATTTCTTTAGATTCAGTACTAAAAGAGATTAAAAAAGCTTATCAAAATAGTAAAGAGAGTTTGAGAGCGTTTGGGAGACGATTAGATGAGTTGCAGTCCATGGCTTTGGAAATTGCAAGTAAAAAATACAGTAAAAAGATAAGTGAAGATGACGTATTCAGTTTGGAATTACAGAGTTCAGTGTTGATCTCTTTTAAAGTAGGGGTGAGGGATCGAACGATAAAAGTTGTACTGTTGGGTAGTAAGTCAGAAACATTAGATACATTGTTGGAAGAAGCTTTAAATGTGCAGGCTCTTATGCAGCGAAGTCCAAGGTCGGAAGAGGATGAATATAATTATATAGAAAAAACTAATTAGAAAACACTCAGTCGGAAAATAAATTGCAACAAATAAATAATAATAAAAGTAACTATAAAAGGAGTGTTCCAACATGTTCATTTTGTAGTAAATTAGGGCATACTAGGGACGATTGTATTATTAGGAAAAATACGCCGTTCTGCTACGAATGTGGAGCTTATGGTCACGAATCTAATTGGATATGTGCTAATAATAATATTGGCAATTTTGTTAATAAGGATAATAAGATGTATAACGGGAAAAATAATACAAGTAATATGAAATACTCATGGAGGGATACACAGGGGCATAAAATAGATAATTGCCACGCAAAAAGAAAATTTGAATCAGCAGGAAATAATAATTATAATCAGGATACACAAGGGGCTCAGTCTAGGCCAGAAAACTGGAGACTCCATAATAATAGTAAGATAGGGCCGATAGAGTTAGGAATGGTAGATCGGACGTCGGAAGAGACTGTGGTTGAATTTACTACTCCATTAAATTTCCGTAGAACAGAGGAGACCAATGAATTAAAATATGAATTAAAGGAAGAAGAAGGTGATCGCATAATATGCACTGGACATGGAGATAGCTCGGTTTTAACTAATGTAAGTGACGTTTTCATTGAAGTACCTTGCGAGGCAGCTAAAAATGGAAGACTTATTTTACTAGTAGACTCAGGAGCTGATGCCAGTATAGTAAAAGAAAATGCAATGACAAGTTTACCAGACTTTAACGAGAGTATACAAAAGGATTTAAAGGGAGCTTTTGGTGGGTGCGTTAGAACATTAGGTTCCACCAAAATCCAACATATTAACATAAGGCGCTTAATTTTAATGTTACATGTAGTGTCACTTGAACAAGGAGTACCAGCTGACGGAATAATCGGACGTGACAATTTATGGAATCGATCTGTAATAAATGCGATAGACAAAACAATAACATTCTTTGATAAACATTAAAAACATATTATAAAACTACCCATGAAATCACAGACAGAAATACAGAATATTTTTTTTAATCAACAAATTAAAAAAGCGAGAACCGCAAAGATAGTATCATTACATTTAAAAACAAAAATTCCAATCGTATTAATACATAAACAGGAAATTTTTCCAGGAGTATATTTGGGCGAAAGCATATCGAATGTTAGCAAAAATAGAGTTTATGTTTCAGTTTTAAATGCTACAGAAAAAGAAATTATAATAGACAGTACTTTTAAACCAAAATTTTCGAATTTTAATCAGTATAAAGAATCGGATACCAATAATTCTACAATAAACAGCATAAATTCAGTAAATATTACAAACAGAATTGACAAATTATTAGAGGAAATGAAAATTGATGATAAAGACGAAATTACATCTTTACAAAATCTGTGTATTTCTTATCATGATGTTTTTCATTTAGATGGCGATGAATTAACATACACGCCAGCGCTTAAACATGAAATAACTACACAGTGGAACCAAACGCCAATTAATCAGAAACAATATAAGCTACCCCACACTCATAGGGAAGAAATTAATAGACAGGTAGGAAAAATGTTAGATGACGGCATTATATCGCCGAGTACCTCACCTTGGAATTCACCGTTATTGTTGGTACCAAAAAAGAGTGGTAAGGAAGGTAGCAAAAAATGGAGATTAGTAATAGATTTTCGTAAACTAAATGATGTAACAGTTAAACAAGTATTTCCGATTCCTCGGATAGACGAGATATTAGATCAGTTAGGACATAGTAGATATTTTTCAACCTTAGATTTAGCAAGCGGTTATCATCAGGTTTTAGTAGAAGAAAGAGATAAAGAAAAAACAGCTTTTAGTACAGGACTGGGTCATTTCGAATTTAACAGAATGCCATTTGGCTTAACAGGTGCACCAGCGACCTTCCAAAGAATAATGAACCACATATTAACAGGTTTACAGAATATCGATTGCTTTGTTTACCTTGATGATATAGTGGTGTACGGAAAGAATTTAACTGAACATGAGCTTAGGTTGAGTAGAGTATTGCAGAAATTAAGGGAACACAATTTAAAATTAAATACAGAAAAATGTCAGTTTTTACGTCGCGAAGTTATATATTTAGGACATAAATGTTCGGAACTAGGGGCGCTGCCAGACCCTTCTAAGGTCGAATGCGTAAAAAATATTCCGGTGCCAAGAAATAAAAAAGAAGTACAAGCGTTTTTGGGATTAATTAATTATTATAGAAAATTCATAGGCAATATGGCGAAATTATCATTACCAATTAATAATTTACTTAGGAAAGATGTTAAATTCACATGGACTGACGATTGTCAAAATTCATTTATTAAACTCAAAGAATCAATAATTTCGCCACCAATTCTCGCATATCCAGACTTTACAAAACCTTTTTTACTTACAACGGATGCAAGTAACGAAGCAATAGGCGCAGTGTTATCGCAGGGCAACGTAGGGAGCGACCGACCAATCGCATTTGCTAGTAGGGCATTAAATGGAGCAGAAAAAAATTACTCCACCATTGAAAAGGAATTTTTAGCTATAGTCTGGGCAACGAAAAATTTTAGAGCTTATCTTCTAGGACGACATTTTCAAATTTATACAGATCATCAACCATTACGTAGCACAGCAAATCTCAAAGATCAGACATCAAGGTTAGCCCGTTTCAGGCATAAATTATCAGAATATGATTACGAAATATCTTACAAACCAGGTAAACAGAATTTGAACGCAGATGCTTTAAGTAGAATTCCACATCCAGAACCAGATATTACTGCGGTCCAAACACGGTCTAAGACCACACAGAATAAATTAGATAATCAAATTTCAAAAACCAAACAACAAATGAGCACGCCAGTACTGGATGAAATAACAACAGACACCAAGAACGAATTAAACTCAAGTCTACTATTAACTGACCCAGAGGAAATTAAAACTGTTATAAAAGACTTTCATGACTCAGCATTAGGGGGTCACCAGGGCGCAGTGAAAACATATTTTAGAATCAGAAAACAATTTAAGTGGAAAGGTATGCAGAAACAAATAAAAGATTACGTTAAGAATTGTCAAAAATGCCAAGTAAATAAAAGTTCTAGGCTTACTAAAATGCCAATGGTTTTAACTGATACGCCTGTACGACCATTCGATAAAGTATACATGGATCTTGTAGGTATTTTACCGGAAACTATATCTGGAAATAAATATATATTAACTTTTCAAGATGATTTTTCAAAATACATGTGCTGCGTAGCCATACCGGATGCAGAAGCGAACACAGTAGCAAAAGCATTTTACGACGAAATCATTACACGTCATAATATACCGAAAGTATTAGTAACGGACAGTGGTTCAAATTTCGTTTCAAAACTATTTTAAGATACTTGTAAATTATTAGGAATTAAAAAGTTACATATTACGCCATATCATCCACAAGCTAATGGGTCTTTAGAAAGAAGCCATCGTCCGTTAGCAGAATATCTAAGGAATTTTTCAAAAGAAGATGGGTCAAACTGGGACCAATGGTTAAATTCAGCAATGCATGTGCACAATAACACAGTGCATATGTCCACGGGGCAAACTCCTTTCCGTACTTTATATGGGTACGACTTTGATATGCCAACAAATCTAAAGCGAAAATGTTCACCAGTATATAATACTGATGGTAACAGCAAGTTATTAAAATACCAAATTCAACGCACACACGAAATCGTGAGAGAGAATCAAGAAAAAGCAAAAGAAAAATCTAAACAAATCTATGATAGCACATTACACCCAAAAATATTTAGCGTAGGCGATAAAATTTTGTTAAAGAATCAGAATAGAAAGAATAAATTTTCACCTATTTGGGTAGGACCGTACGAGGTACTTTCGATAGTAAGTCCTGTAACGACAATGATTTCTATCAAAGGTAAAGGTAAAAAATTCCATAACAACTTATTAAAAGCATACAATTTTGAAGAAAATATAACGAAATAAATAACGTGACAAACAGTTCATGATGATCATAATACATAATGTAGATCATGTTAAAAGCATAATACTGCAAACAATGGTGAATGGAATAAATTACGCATATATAAGATTTTTTTTTTTTGGAATAGGTGTTTAATATTACTGAAATAGATTAGTGCATGAGGAAATAGCTATGTATTAATTTTAAAGGTGACTAGCATTTAATCATGTACTAACAAATGTTTTATAAGGAAAATAGATAAAGGAGTAAAGTAATTTAAGATATTATGAGTAAGAAAATATCAAAGGTTAATAACAGTTAATAATGAATAAGGTGATAAGCATGAGTATATTAGATGAGCTATAACATAGTAAAATAAAATTTAAATTGTCACTACAATTGAGATAGGTCAGTACCTCAATGGCATTGAACCAAACGATATGAACCACTGCACTAATGCAAATGAAATGAGATACGTTATTTTGTATGTTATAATGTATACTGAAAAAAAAATAAGAAAAAAGACGAAAATTAATATGAATATGAAAGATAATAATAAACGGATAGCATGTGCGAGATGGTGTGGAGAGGAGTCAAGGGAAAGTGCATAGTAGCCCAATGGGTTTAAATATAATGCATACCAAGAGTAATGCGGAGTAGGGAGTAAAAAATGAATTATAAGAACATGATTAAATTCGGAAATTAGTGCACGAATAAATAGCTAAATATTACTTATTGAAAATGACTAGCATTGATTCCTAATGAATTTGTATAAAGAATAATTGGGTTATAACAATAGTAGACACTAAAGATTTTAAAAGTGTAAATAAACATGTAGTAAAATAATAGTAACTTACACACACATATATAAAATATACACGTAATTCAATATTCTAATATAAGGTAACGTAAATGGAAATAAGTTATAGAGGATGTTAAAAATAAATTATTTATACAATTTAAAGATTTTATAATGTAAAGTAATAATAGTATTTAGTTAATGATCCTGGTTCTGGAAATGGACAAGACGTACACGAAGAGACGAAGAAGTAACAAATAGACGAAGGGAAAACGAAGAATTACAAAATAGAGAAATACAATTCAGGAGCGTCAACGATGATCGTTTAGTTTTGTTGGGAAAAGGTCTGAAATGGTAATGTTATGTAATGACATATGAAACAACATGTGAGAGTTATGGTGCGGACGACAACAATTGGACGTCAATCAGATGATTTATTAAGAGAAAGAAAGAGCTACACTATAAATATGGAGGTAGAAATTTGACAAATATGCAAAGTTGCGACTATTGTACCATAATGAGACAACAACATTTTACATCTTTACATACATATAATTAAAAAAATGGCAATTTTATAGCACAAAACAACACTCTAATATTATAAGTTGAAGGAGCTTTTTCATATACACTTAATTAGCTGTGAATGCGAACCTGTACTAAATCAACAAAGTCAAATGAACACGACAACATCAATGTATAATTAAAAGATACTAATTCCTGATCGATAGAAGAACTCGCTAGAGGAAGACAAGTTATAATAAGATCCAGAAATATACGATTACAAAATTATCCATTTTAAAATCCGCTCTCAACAAATTACGATTTACTTGGCAGAAAAACAAAGCAATATCGAAGACGAAAAAATTAAATAATATCGACGACAAGAAGATTTCAAGCAATTAATATCAAGACGAAGAACATCAGCTATTGTCCATTCTATACAGGGAAGGTGAGAAGAAATCGAGAGTTGAAATGCAGCCAACATAATATACACGAGTAACAGAACCAGCGATCGCAGCAGTTTATGACATGTTAATGTTATTAAAATATTATAAATATGTAAAAGAAAATGAATGTAAGTTGAAGTGGAAATATAGTAAAGTTAAAGTAAAATTAAGAAAATTAAAGTAAAATGAGAACAAATTAAAATTACAAAAAAGTAACAATAAATTTGATTAAATAAAAGTAAAGTAAACTAGAGAAAAATAAGGAAAAATGGAAGTAGAATATAGTAAAAGTAAAAGTGAACAAATATTAAAAACTTCAACAATATAAATAAGAAAGTTAAAGAAATATTATTTAAAGAAAAGTATAATAATAAATTACTAAGAAAAAGAATATTCCACAAGAATAACTTTAAATATTCAAATTTAAAAATCGCAAAATATTTCCAAGTTAAAGTAAACAATTCGTTGCAAAAAATTAAGCATAATGTCTGATATGTATAATTAAAAAGAACAACTGAACAACACAAAACGCAGCAAGTGCAAAGCGGTAACCTGATCAACTACTGTTTTGTCAACTGCAACGTTCTGTGCATTGTAACTGTTGTTTAGTAATTAGGTTATTAACCTCCAAATACATTATATTTTCAAATAATATAGTATGTCGTTGCCCATTAAAATAATATTGATGAACAAGAAAAAACTATTATTAAGTTTATTTATATACATTTTTTTTTATAGTAGTAATGCTTTATATGATGATATTAATAATGTAAAAGAAAAAACTATTATTCATTTTAATAATAATTTTTTCTTAAAATAAGGGTGGAGGTATGTTGTAAGTCAACATAGTATCTTTTGGTAAGTCACTATACGTTGATATTATAAACGTATCGTGACCTACTTCCGCGATGACTACCTTATGCAGTTATCGTGAAGTTGGTGTAAGGTGTGATGTAGGGCTTACGTATCAAAGTTCAGTATTGTCGAAGTTGTGTCAAACCAGCGGTGGCGTGATTGGCTAGAGTGAAATTTGCGCACGGCACTCTGCCGGAACATGTTAGATTTGGAACATACCTCCATATAATAGTTTAAGTTAGATTTTAAGTCAGTTGTTAGTTGTAAATCAGTAGTTCAGTAGTAAACAATAATGTTAATATTAAAATATAACTTTAGAGTAAATAAAAGTATGTCTTAAAAGAAAAGACTTGTTTGAAATATTTCGGTTAATAAAAATGGAACTTCGACGTTGGACATTCTCTGGTAGGACATCATGGGTAATTATAAATGGAACGTTGCGACATTTGGCCTCACGCCTAAGCAACGGACATTATAATTACAACAAAGCAAGCCAATGAACTAGCAACAGTATGAGCGAAGCTGGGTCAAACCAGCAGCAGCATGATTGGCTAAGGGCTTTTTCCCTTACGGAAGCAAATAGTGAGTGGAATTTGCGCACGGCACTCTGCCGGAACATGTAGATTTGAAACATGCCTTCTTACAATAGTTAAGTTAAATTTTAAGTGAGTTGTTAAATAGAGTTTAGAGAAGCCAAAAATATTGAGCTGAAAAGTTTAAATTAAAAGAATTCAAATATAAAATTATTTATTGAAGTGTTTCGTATGTTGCAAATATCTTAATATTCGTTTGACTTCCACTAAATCCCTCTTCTTCGGACAGCTCACCTTTCGTCCTAGAATCGAAACTGCCACTGCAATATCTGGCCTAGTCATAGCTGTCATCTTCTCCTAAAAAACTTTGAACCTCACGGTGTGGTAATCTTGATTCTAGCGGAATTATGACCTGGTCATCTATGATTTCTTGTCGCGTATCATCGATATCATCTAAATGCCTTCTGTTTTCAACGAATACCAGATCTCTGCTCCTTGTAATGCGCCCAGTTTGCACATCCAAACATCGATAATTTTTGTCCGTCTCAGAATAACCCACGAAAATCATTTTACGCGCTTTCTTATCAAGCTTTTGACGTTTTTCCTTTGGCACGTGCACATAAACTACGCAACCAAAAGTCCGCAAATGTCCCAAATTAGGCTTCTTACCGGTCCAAATTTCAAATGGCGTCTTATCATTTATCCTCGTAACAAGTCTATTCTGCAAGTAATTCGCCGTGTATACTGCTTCAGCCCAAAATCGATTATGTAGTTTTGCTTCGAACAACATACATCTTGCCATTTCTGTTAACGTACGATTCTTGCGTTCAGCGATGCCATTTTGTTGAGGTGTATATGGCGCCGTTACCTGATGCACTATACCATTCTTTTTAAGAAATGACTGAAAGTCTGAATTCATAAATTCACCACCACCATCAGTACGCAAGGCTTTTATGCATTTATTGAAATTCGTTTTACAAAAAGCCACAAATTCTTGAAATTTTCCAAATGCCTCATTTTTGTTTCTCAAGAAATATGTTGTGCAATATCTACTGTAATCGTCTACCAATGTAAAAATATATCGATTATTACCTGGTGTGGGTGTTTGCATCGGTCCGCACAAATCAGAGTGCACCAAATCCAAAACAGATTTTGATCTTTTCTCCAGATTTTTATCAAACGATGCTTTTGCCATTTTCCCTTGCAGACATACCTCGCAAATCGGATCACCTTCATTACATGTTGTTATTCCGTTTACAAGATTTTTGTTGATTGTTGTTTTGATTGCATCCATGTTGCGATGACCAAACCTCTTGTGCCAAATGTGTATACAAGCCGATTCAACTGTTGACGATTTCTTGACCTCTTCTGGCGTTGACATCACGAACAACCCATTTTTTGCTACTGCGGTCGCGTAGACACGACCGTCTCTTGATATTTTGCACCCATCACTATCAAAATAAACATTATAATTATTTTGAATAAGTTTGGTTACCGACAGTAGATTACTGTCCAGCTCTGGGATATACAGCACATTATTTACGAGAATATTAACACGCTGACCGTTGTCGTCAATACTGGCTACAAAACCATCGCCAACACCAATTGATTGAATTCGATTTCCGTTCGCTGTGTATACATTTGTGCTTGCGTTCGTATCCAAATTTCGGAAAAACGATCTCATAAGCGTCATATGACAGGAAGCCGCTGAGTCAATCAACCAATCGACGGATCTTCTTTCACCAGCGACATTAAAACATACAAATGTATCCTCACCTGACTCTGACTGCTGATTATGAACCTTATTTGCGATATTCTTCTTGGATTTGCAGTCCCTTTTGAAATGACCATAACCTCCGCAACCAAAGCACTTTAACTTTTTCTTTTCATGCTTTGCTTTCAAAACTCTATCTTTGTCCGCAAAATTATCGTCGCCTCGACGTCTACTATACTCTTGAATAAGTTTCTCCTTCACGAATTCCAAAGATATCTCGCTCTCTGCTCGAACTTCTAAAGCTGTCACCAAAGTGTTATACTCATCTGGAAGACTTCCAAGCAATATCGCCACAACCATATGATCCTTCAACTCTTCACCAAGTCCACTATTTTTATTGAATAAATTTAAATTTAAATAAAAAATAATAATATTTTAATGGTAAATTTAAAAAAAAAATAAAATAAAATGTACATTCAGTTAAAAATAAAGTAAAATTAGAACATTCAAAAATAAACACTTTACATTCAAATAAAAATAAAATTTAAAATATTAAGAACATTCAATTAAAAATTAAGAAATATTTAAAATAATTAGAACATTTAATATAACATTGGAAATTTTTAGAATATTTTTAACAATTCTCTAACTAACATGGTCAAATTCATTTAAAATTTAACATTTTAATGAACGAATTTGGAATTATAGAATTAAGAATTTTTTTTTTTTTGTAACATTGGGAAATCAGGTGAACTGAGAAGAGTTCTAGTGGTTATAAAATATTTTTTTTTGAACATTATATGGCGGAATTGGAACAGTCACAGTTAGCTTATAGGAATATATTAGGGCAATTGGACAGGTTTACGGAGAAATTGTGGGCTCAAATCAGCCTCGAAGTAAATAACAAAGAACATTTACAATTAATAAAAAATAAAGTAAATAGTACAAAGGTCTTTTCCGAAGTAGAAAGAGTAGATGTCGTGTTCGAAGAACTAATATATTTCTTGGAACACAAGAGTGAAAATAAAATAAAGGAGATAGAAAACTGGAAAGGCGAGTTTGCAGCGTTAACGAAAAAAATAAACGACAAATTAGCAGAAAAACAGGAGTTGTTAGATCACGCCAGCGGTTTAGAGTCGGAAAACGAGAAATTAAGAGCTTTGTTAAAAGAAAAAGATATTTCTGCTTCATCAGTAGCTAGAGTACTGCATCAACAACCTAGATTAGAATTTGAATCAGTCGAAGAGGCAACTAACAAAGTAAGAGAATTAGACTCAAAGATCAGATTTTTAGAGGCGGAGGTAAAATTAGCTCAAGAAACTTCGTTATACCATAAAGAAGCTTTAAGAATAGAAGAAAAATTAGAAAACATAACAACAGATAGAACAATAATTGAAATGCCTACAGACGATATTTCGAAATGCGTACGAAATCGGTGTTCAAGGGCGAAGATTCACCGTACCTAAAAACGGAGCTTCTTAGATTTATAGACGGTTGTAAGGCAGCGAACCTTAATATAAGTGAAGAAAATCAAGAAGAATTCATGATATGCGCTAAACTGCGTCTTGATGGAGATGCATATGAATTAGTGAGGACTAAGAAAATCGATGATTTAGAATCATTATTTGAATTGCTTAAAAACACATATTTAAAGGTAGCTACATTAGATTCCGTGCAATACAACATAAGACAAGCATATCAAGGTGGAGGGGAAAGTTTGAGGGCATCTGCAAGGCAATTAGAAGTATTGCAGTCAAACGCAAACAACATAGTCGATACAATGTACAAAAAGAAGAACCTGCCAACGGACGTTTTTAACACAGAGTTAGTAAATTCAGTGCTCACAGCATTTAAAGTAGGAGAGAGTGACCCGACTGTGAAGATACTACTGTTGAGTAGCAGGGCGGATAATTTAAATGATTATTAGATGAAGCGTTAAGGGCAGAGGCTACAATACAGAAGGGGCCGAAACTACCGAAGGAACTGTATAGTTTGGAAAAAATACCGGATGCAACTTCGTATAGTAAAAATAATCAAGAAAATGATATTAGAATTTTAAGACAAGATAGGGGTAAAAATCAAAAAAAATAGAAATAATGGGTATACAGGGGGTGCCATGAAAAAAGGGCCAGTCTGTTCTTTTTGCACTAGACCAGGACACACGAGGGATGACTGTTACAT
This sequence comes from Dryomyza anilis, assembly GCA_951804985.1. Taxonomy (NCBI): domain Eukaryota; kingdom Metazoa; phylum Arthropoda; class Insecta; order Diptera; family Dryomyzidae; genus Dryomyza; species Dryomyza anilis. The sequence goes on along the minus strand of OX638136.1, from coordinate 22,428,296 downwards.
TGTTGTATGTTAAAATGTCCTTCTACTAGGACTTTAACTTGATCCTATTTATACTTACTGAGTCCTTTTTACTTTCGTTATATTATTTAAAACAACCGAGTCTTTTTTACTTCAAGACACTTTATTTCGCTTTAAAAGTTGGTTACACTTATACTTAACACTTATTTGTAGACAGTTCAGCTTATCGAAAACAATTGATTCTTAGTCTATACTTAACTTCTACTTAACACCTCGTATTCTTATAATTTCACAATAAATTGAGTAATTTCATCATGCTAAAATAACTTAGTCAGCGTATTTATAATTTCACAATAAATTGAGTACTTTCATCATTCTAAAATAACTAAGTCAGCGTTTATCTGAGTGACCTATTTAACGTGGGCGTGTATACCTGTGCTATGTTAAGCTGTGTGCGCCAAGACAATTAAATGCTGTTTGTGTTTAACATGCATAATGCTTAACCCTAAAAGTATGCCATAAAGAAAAATGTACTGGTTATGTTATGTTGTGGATCATAAGCACGCTGTAAGTTCCACGATTATGATACACAACAGTGGATCATATGTAAGCTGTGAACTCTACGATTATGATACACAACATACCGCAAAAATACACCATTTTGCAGAGAATGCGAGAAGTACGGACATGAATCGAGTTGGCGATGCGGATTAAATAGATTGGAAGGGTGCCAGGAGCAACAACAAAATCAGCAACACAAAGGACTTCTAAATAACGGTTACCAACAGCCGCACCAACAAAATCAGAAATATAAAGAACTTCTAAATAACGGTTACCAACAGCCGCAAAATCATAATCAACAATACCAAGGCTTTCCGAACAACGAATATCAAAGTCAACAGAACCCAAATCAGCCATATCAAGCGGGTAGTGGAGGTTTTCCCAATCATGGAAATAACAGTGATAATTATAATAAGAATACTAATAATAATAATAATACTAATTATGGTAATGAAAATAATGGAAATAATAATCCTTTTAGAAATAACCACAGTAATAACGATAAGCCTAATAGGCCTTACAGAAGTAATAGAGCATGTTATGGGTGCGGTCAAGTTGGCCATATGATAGCGGATTGCCACGCTAAGCAAAATTTTGGGCCAAACGGTAGTAACAATCACAATAAGGGAAACTACCAGGTAGCTGGTACCCAGTAAGCTGGGGTCCCATTAACATTAGTAAAGTTAGGTCAAAGGTAGAAATAGTGGATCATATGCAAAGGGAGCCTGAGATCACATTTGCTACCAAAGTTGCGAATAACAGCCAAAAAACCGTGAGCGAAAATATTGTTCATCAAACGTCGGGAGTGACCGTTGATACATATGTTGAGCCACCGTGTTTGGTCTGTAAGGAGAAGGTGAAGGGAGAAAAAATGGGCGAAAATATTGTTCATCAAACGTCGGGACTGACAGTTGATACATATGTTGAGCCACCTTGTTTGGTTTGTAATACAGAAGCAGGTATAATAATTCATTTCATACATTTTATAAGTATTGTGTCGATTACATTAAGGAACAAAATAAAAAAACTAGCAGGATATGAAAAATATAAGGGAACATTTGGAGAGGAAGTAGTAAAAGTAGGGTATAGAGTAAACAACTTATTATCAAGAATATCAAAAAGTTTTGAGAATTTCGTGGTAGAATATAGTAAGAAGATTATATGTAATATGTGTGGGTTTAGTAAAAGAGGGAACCGTATAATGTGCAGTAGGCGGGGTGATAGTTTCAAACTACCTAATGTAAGTGATGTTTTCATCGAAGTACCTTGTGAGGCTGCTACAAATGGAAAACTCATATTACTGGTAGATTCGGGAGCAGATGCTAGTATAGTAAAGGAGGGGGCGATGACAAGATTTCCAGGTTTTGATAAAAATACTCAGAAGGACTTTAGTGGTGCCTTTGGGGGATGCGTAAGGACATTAGGGACAATAAACATTCAGCACAGTAGTATAGAGTGGTTCTGTTTAAGATGCATGTAGTGGCAATTGAGCATGGAATACCCGCTGATGGTATAATAGGACGGGATAATATATGGAATAGGTCCATAAAAAATGCCATAGATGAGAGTTTAATATTTTATGATAAAGATAAAAACAATACTATACAATTACCTATGAGGACACGGACAGATATGAAAAATATTTTTTTAAATCAGGAATTAAAAATAGAACCTAGAACCGCAAATATAGTATCATTACGTTTAAAAACAAAAATTCCGATCGTATTAATACATAAACAAGAAATTTGTCAGGAGTATATTTGGCCGAAAGCATATCGAATGTCAGCAAAAATAGAGTTTATGTCTCAGTTTTAAATGCTACAGAGAAGGAAATTATAATAGACAGTACTTTTAAACTAAAAATTTTAAAATTTTAATCAGTATAAAGAATCGGATACAAATAATACTACAATAAACAGCATAAATTCAGTTAACGTTACATACAGAATTAACAGATTATTAGAGAAAATGAAAAGTGATGAGACTTTAAATAAAGACGAAATTACATCTTTACAAAATCTGTGTATTTCTTATCATGATGTTTTTCATTTAGATGGCGATGAATTAACATACAAGTCAGCGCTTAAACATGAAATAATTACACAGTGGAACCAACAGCCAATTAATCAGAAACAATATAAGCTACCCCATACACATAGGGAAGAAATTAATAGACAAGTAGGAAAAATGTTAGATGACGGCATTATATCGCCGAGTATCCCACCTTGGAATTCACCATTATTGCTGGTACCAAAAAAGAGCGGTAAGGAAGGTAGCAAGAAATGGAGATTAATAATAGATTTTCGTAAACTAAATAATGTAACAGTTAAACAAGTATTTCCGATTCCCCGGATAGGATTAGATCAGTTAGGACATAGTAGATATTTTTCAACTTTAGACTTAGCAAGCGATTATCATCAGGTTTTAGTAGAAGAAAGAGATAAAGAAAAAACGGCTTTTAGTACAGGACTGGGTCATTTCGAATTTAACAGAATGCCATTTGGCTTAACAGGTGCACCAGCTACCTTCCAAAGAATAATGAACCACATATTAACAGGTTTACAGGGTATTGATTGCTTTGTTTATCTTGATTATATAGTGGTGTACGGAAAGAATTTAGCTGAACATGAGCTTAGGTTGAGTAGAGTATTACAGAAATTAAGGGAACACAATCTAAAATTAAATACAATTAAAAATGTCAGTTTTTGCGCCGCGAAGTTGTCTATTTAGGACATAAATTTTCGGAACTAATGGGTCTTTGGAAAGAAGCCATCGACCGTTAGCAGATTATTTAAGGAGTTTTGCAAAAGAAGATGGGTCGAACTGGGACCAATGGTTAAATTCAGCAATGCATGTGCACAATAACACAGTTCATATGTCCACGGGGCAAACACCTTTCCGTACTTTATACGGGTACGAATTTGAGATGCCAAAAAATCTTAAGCGAAAATGTTCACCAGTATATAATACCGACGATTACCACAAGTTATTAAAATATCAAATTCAACGCACACACGAAATCGTGAGAGAGAATCAAGAAAAAGCAAAAGAAAAATCTAAACAAATCTATGATAGCTTATTACACCCAAAAATATTTAGCGTAGGTAATAAAATATTGTTAAAAATCAGAACAGAAAGAATAAATTTTCACCCATTTGGGTAGGACCGTACGAAGTACTTTCGATAGTAAGTCCTGTAACGACGATGATTTCTATCAAAGGAAAAGGGAAAAAAATTCCATAACAATTTATTAAAAGCATATAATTTTGAAGCAAATATAATAAAATAAAGAACGTAACAAACAGTTCGTAATTATCATAACACATAATTTAGATCATGTTAAAAGCATAATATTGCAAATAAGGGTGAAGAGCAAAAAAAAAAAAAAAGCAACGTACGCGTAAATAAGAGTTTTAGGGATTAAATAAAATAAATATATAGGGATTTAATATTAATGAAATAAATTAGTGCATAAGGAAATAGTTATGTATTAATTTCTAACAAAGTTTGAATAAATAAAATAGATAAGTGAGTAAGGCAATTTAACAAATTACATTAGATGAGTGTGAAAATATCACAAGTTAATAGCAGTTAATGATAAAAATAAATAAAATAATAATAATAAAATAAAACTAATTAACTAAAATAAAAGTTGAATTGTCAATACAATTAATATAGGTCAGTCAAAGGCATTGACCCATACGATAGGAACCACTGCTCGCTGTTAATGCACTAAGCAAATAAATCGCGGTCGATCAAAAAGAACAAAAAAATATAATATACATTTGCATAATTAAGTAAAATAAAACGCGTTACTAAATGCAGAATTTGCAATTTTCTGTTGTTATTTTGCAATTTATCTGTTTTTACAAGCAAGAAATACAAATATAAAATAAGAACAAAAATCGACCATGAAAATTATATAAATTTTTATACCAAGCGATTGGTGTTAAAACAAAAGAAAAAGTAGAAATCGACGATGTATAACCAGTTTGTTTTCCAAATAATAACAACGGATAGATGTAAATTATTTTTTTATGTGGGTATTTTATTTTTTTTAATCTTGCTTTTAATATAATTTTTCACATCATTTTTACATCATTTTCAAATAAATTTCACATTTCACAAGGCACCCAAGTACATGACCATCCGCGAGACGAACAGCGTCCCGATCAGCACCCCGGCTTCCTTCTCTAAACGCACGATACCGCGGCAAATTAAAAGTAATACCTCAAATGTTGGATCATCCTTGTAATATTCGATGAGGCAATGCGTTGTCAAATATGCCTCGAAATATTTTAGTTGATTGCTATTCCAGAAGATTATAACCTGGCGGTCGCTCATCCTACCTCGCACATACTCGGTGTTGTCGTCACTGAAGTCAATATCATCAAAATTTGTGAGAATGTCTGAAAAGAACCAAAACAAAAAAAAAACAAAAATTAATTAATTAAAAAAAAAAAAATATTTAATAGAAATGAGTAATTTAAAAATCTAAATAAATGTACTAACTGTGCTCGTCTGAATGCTCGATGACTAATCCTTGTTGTCGTAATGCGTCTGGATCGCGAAAAACATTTGCTGAAGAATATATAACCAAAAAATATATATAAATAAATATATAAATAAAAATAAATACAATTTTTACTTACGGAACATGATTAAAATTGAAGTTGAATATCAAAAGAATAAACTGCAACTAAATAATTGTCGTCCATAGAAGACAGGTATGAACATTTTTAAAATAAAAAAAAAATAAAAAATCGCGAATTTGACTCCGCATTTCGACCGAAGATAGCCGGCGCCGTTTTTGTAAAATACTGAATTTGGATACTTTGTAAGTACTGAGGACAGTTCGTTAACTCACGACACATTGTTTAAATGAGGTTCTACGATGAGTGTACGACTATAGCAAATTTAAGTTTGGACAAAATAGATATTAAATATAAAGTTGAGATTAAACGATTAAATTTGGATAAAAAAACGTTAGGTTTTTGAATTTTAAAGTAAAAAAAAAGAAGATAAAAAATTTGAACCAGGTGGAAATTAAAATGTAAGTGTATGGAATAATTTTATGTAGTATGCTAAGGTGGGAAAGGTAGATTAACTTAGGATATAAGTGTAAATAATTATATATATAATAGATATGTATAATTATTTTTGTTTTAGGGACATTATGAATAAGATCCTAATGCTGGTCCTGGTGTTTGCAGCAGCTGAAGCAGTCAACATCACGCAGACGCCGATGAACGAGACAAGAATATTTTTTGAGAAAACTACTGAGGCATCATTTTATAGTGACGAATGGACAGTGATATCTAAGTTCATACCACTGCAGTTGACGAATTTTCTGGATCTAACGAAAAAATATATGGAAGCAGCCATTGAAATGTGCCGGAAAATGAGTTCAAGCGTACCAGGAATGAATTTCGGAAGATCGTGTGAAGCGGCAATGCAAGAAACATCGTCGATAATGAGGACATTACAGAAAAATGAGGGTGTTATTAAAAGAACAATTCAAAAGAATCGCCAAAAGAGGTCGCTAAATTTCGTAGGTGAGGGCTTTAACTGGGCTTTCGGCGTAATGGACAACAGTGATCGAGAAAAGATATACAAACATCTGGAGGACATTGAGAACCGAGAGAACGAAACCTATGACGTCATGAGGAAACAGGTAACGGTGATGACATCTAATTTTGGAAAACTGTCAGCACCATTGCTGGATTCTCTAAGGGAGGTGGAAGAACTACAGATGACATTGAACAACACCATACAACAACAGCAGAAAATAAATAGAGATATGGATAACAAGCTCAACAAAGTACAGTTTATGTTACATTTGTTGGAAATACAGTCAACCATAAATGCTAATTTAATGGAGATTCAGGGACAACAATCAATAGAAATGGCAATAATTGACGATGTTGTAATTAAAATGTCCGTTGCTTAGGCGTGAGGCCAAATGTCGCAACGTTCCATTTATAATTACCCATGATGTCCTACCAGAGAATGTCCAACGTTGAAGTTCCATTTTTATTAACCGAAATAATTCAAACAAGTCTTTTCTTCCAAGACATACTTTTATTTAATTGAAAGTTCTATTTTAATATTAACATTATTGTTTAACTTATAAAAGAAACACGTCTGCACTCTAAGGCAGTTAAAATCTTATCCAATTTAAAATATATTCTTAACCTCTACTTATCACCTCGGTCGCACCAATATTTACAAACACCAGATCTGAGTGTCATCATATTGTGAAAAAATCAATTCGTATTGGGGTGATCGTGAGAAAAACTTCTATGTGCTTTAGTTACCTGTACGCCGCATGCAGGTGCTACCTGATGAGGCTTACATTACAACCAATACATTTGTTGTTGTCATCATATGTGTATAAGAGTAAGTGTATCAAATAAGTGTATGAGAAAAATACGAATGCATGCATAACAGTAAGCATTTTTGGTGTTACATTATTATGATTAATATGAATATGCTATTGTGCTTACTGGCGACGTGCCGATTCTTCAAACTAAAAGACAAAGTATTTTTGATATACAACATTCTTCCCCCCATTATTTTAAATAAAAATTATTATTAATTAAATAATAATAGTTTTTTCTTTTACATTGTTAATATCTTGATAAAATTCTTATAGTGTAGATTATTTTATTTTTAAAAATAAACAATTGTATATAACCTTGTGGAGATAAATAAATTCAAAATTAATGATTTTAAATTTAAAAAAATGGTATTGGCCCAATTTTCTAATTATTTGGCTGCATTAGCCCGCCTTTAATCTAAACATCTGAATTATAAAAGGAAATTAAATACAAACATAACCTGATCCCGATGTTTTTAGTGTTGATTGCTGCTGCCACTCTTCGGTTGGTGGTTGCTGCGATTGCGTTGACTGTAGTGTTGTTGGCTGCACTTTATGTGTTTCTGCCACTGTTTCAACAAGCATTGTTTTCATCTTGCGTCTTTCTTAGCTTTTAAAATTTGATGTATTCTATGTTGCGTTGTTTTTCAGGCAAATTGAATCGTACTTTGCTGAGAGCAGATACTAAAATTGATAATTTTGTAATTTTATATGAGCGATAAAATTGTCATCTTTTATTTAGTATATATAAGATGTAAAATGTTGTTGCATTATTATGATAAAAAAATTGCAACTTTCTTTGCTGATTTGTCAAACTTCTACATCCATATCCATAGGGTAGCTCCTTTCTCTAAATTAAACATGTATTGATTGTTCTCGTACGCGCCATAACTCTCACATGTCGTTTTATCATTATTCTTTTGTACTTCATTACATTACATTACATTACCATTTCAGACCTTTTCCCAACAAAATTAAACGACCGTCTTTGGCAAATAAAATTTCAGCATATTGTCTTTAACGTTAATTTTTATTGTTTGGTGGATTGCTTGTCATTTTTCCTCGTGCATGTTTTACTTCTTTGTGCTTCGTCGTGGTTGGAGTACATTTGCAGAATCAGGATTATTATTAAAATACTTATTACTTGTTTACTATAACTTCATACTTAATTTAAAAGAGTAGCGTCTGCACAACGATAGGGGACGGATGTGTCGTGTCGTCCTCTTATCTTGTTTTCTAATTCGTAACAACCTCATAACAATAAAAACGATTAAAATAAATAAAATAATAACACTCAATAAACAATAACATACAAAAACCAAAGACTATAAAAATACAGAACCAAACATTATAAACAACAACACAAAACCGGTTTCGCTGCACCACCAGCACTGCCTGCTGCCGCCGTCGCTGCTTACAATGGCCAACGCAACGGGCTTTTCTATGCCCTCTGTTGCAATTGCTCATTTGTTTATCGTTTTCAGTTCCTTCCCCATCCTACTCCTCGCTATCTGCGTGCGTGGTTGAGACTGCAAGAGTGCGTAACGAAGACAGTGGTCAAGGCATAACACTGACCACTGTTTAGCTTACGCTCTCACTTGTTTGTCTCCACTGCCGCCCGCTAATATTATGTTTGTTTGTTTTAAATTTGCCCAGTAGCGAAAATGCCGCAAATCTTTCGTATAGATTTTTGCAACATTCGTGGCCTGAGAACGAATTTTTTCGCTGTTTATGCGCATGTGTCTCCTTATAGGCCACATATAATGGCATTAGGTGAGACCCAGGTTGGCGAGGGTGCAGATCCACTGGATTTTCAAATACCGGGGTACCACCTACTGCCATTATTCTCTGCCCATAGGGGTCTCGCCCTTTTTATTCGAAGTGACGTTGCGTACCAGCAACAGCAGCAACATAGTGTTTCGGATAATGAATTTAATTCTATGTGGATTAAATTCAAAATCTTGCAACACATCATTCACTTGTGTTTTATTTATAGGAGTCCGAATCTAGATAGGGTTTCTACCTGTAACAAGTTAGATGCCCTATCTGATTCGATCTCAAATATACTGGAACAATTTCCAGGCAGTGAAATTGTTGTTGCTGGTGACTTTAATGTACACAACGCCACTTGGTTGAGCCACTCGGGTCTATCAACACAGGAGGGTTGTTATGTTGAGCTGTTTGCAGAGTGAAATCAACTCACTCAATTGGTGAAGGAACCGACGTACCTCCCACGCATCGGTGGGCAGAGCCAAAAAGTCTTAGACCTTTTTCTGACTTCGACTATGATGTAAAAGTGCTTGCACCTCTTCGAAATTCCGACCACTGTATTATTTCCGCTGCGTTTTCGTATTCTAGTTTACGCGCCTCTTCGATTAAAGCCCCGAAGAGGACTGTATGGCTTTACGAAAAAGCAAATTGGGATGCGTTAAATGATTTTTTCGCAACTTTAATTGGAAATTGTGTTTCGCAGATAGAAACATAAATGCCGCGGCCCTAATGGTACAAAACATTATTTTATTGGGTATGCGGTCCTTCATACCTTATAAAAAGATTAGCATTAAACCCAAGGACCACTCTTGGTTTAATGAGACTTGCAGGATTGCAGTCAGGTCGAAAGAGGAAGCCTTTCAGAATTGGCGTTCTAATAAGAATGCTGATACTGAAAGACTTCGCATACAGGCTAGGAATCGCTGTAATGCCGTGATCGCGCGTGAAAAGTTTCTACACGAACAAAACGCGCGCAAAAAGGTCCTTCTCTACCATAGAGGTAGTAAAAATTTCTGGTCATTTGTTAAAAGGGTGAAGAATCAGACGACATCGTCTACTCCAACCCTTGTTATGAATGGCCAGACCTTCACAGACCCGGTTGATAAAGCTAATCTCTTGGCAGAATTATTTGCAAATAATTCAACGCTCCCAGTTAGCAATCAACCACTGCCCGTCGTTGAATTTGTTTCTTCTGCAATGCCGGAGATACATTTTCGAACTCGGGCAGTTAAAAAGGTTTTAGCAAATCTCAATATTAACAAAGCCTCCGGGCCAGATGGCATATCTGCCCATGTATTGAAGAAGTGTGCGTCTACGCTGGCTTGTTCATTGCGTAACCTTTTCAACATCTCCTACACGACAGGAGTTTTTCCATCTTGTTGGAAGGTTGCCAATGTCCAGCCAGTTCCGAAAAAGGGTGAGGCTACGAACCCTGCTAATTACCGACCCATTGCAATATGCTCTGCGCTATCCAAGGTAATGGAAAGCGTAATAAACTTCCACCTTGTGAACTATCTGGAGCGAAACGAATTACTTAGTGACCGGCAATATGGTTTCCGTAGGACCAGATCCACCGGTGACTTGATGGCGGTCCTCTCCGAAAAGTGGAATAATTTTATTCACCTTTTCGGAGAGAGTAAGGTGGTTGCTCTTGATATTTCCAAGGCTTTTGATCGAGTGTGGCATGATGTCATCGTATCAAAACTTATTGCATATGGTTTCGGTAATTCTTTTGCTCGATGGATATCGAGTCTTCTCCAGGGTCGTTCAATACGAGTTGCGATTCTGGAGTCCCGCAGGGTTCCGTCCTATCCCCGTCCCTATTTCTGGTGTTTATCAATGACCTTCTGTCATCGACCCAGAACCCAATCTATTCCTTTGCAGATGATAGCAACATTTGTCATTCATACTCGTTCAAAGAGCGCCCAAACTCTTTGGAGATTGAGAGTAAAAAAAAATCCAGTTGGGAAGGTTAGATCACATGGGAAATTTTAAAGTAGGTGTAATTATGATAGTTAGGATTATCAAAATTATAGTCGGTCTAAGCCGACTATAAATACCCTACACATATGTGTGGTTACCATTCAAAGTGATATATAGGTCACCAGGGTATACGAATCCTGAAAATAACTACAAACATTCAATCGCTGAAGAATTTCCATTCATTTGATACCCATATTTACAAATGGGTAGGTGTACCGAATTTCGATTTTTTTTTTTGTGAACCACAAGTCTTTTCGCCGGAAAACATTATTATCATGTATTTGAGCATGATATCAATATATGTTTGACCAAAAAAGTTTACCTAAGCACGTATTCAAAAAAATTGATCTTTATATGTACATTTTATATGAGTGGTCGGATCATAGGTCACAATGGACCGATCTCGCAAATTTTTTCGCACATACAGCGTAGGTATATTAGTAATCTAAGTTATAAGTTTCATTTATCTAGCTTCTTCAATTTAAAAGTAGTAGGGATTTCAACAGACAGACAGACAGACAGACGGACAGACAGACGGACAGACGGACATCGCTAAATCGACTCAGGAGGTCATGCTGATCAAGAATATATATACTTGTCCATACCGGAGATGCTTCCTTCTTGGTGTTACAAACGGCGTACCAAACTGAATATACCCTTTCACTCTTAGTGTAGGGTATAAAAATAGAGTTGATTTTAATGCTAGCAAGACCCAATGTTGTCTGTTATCTCACAAAAGAATGGATTCACTCCTCCCTCCCCTCAATATGGACTCTGTGGATATTGCGCAGTCTGCTGCTCTTGACGTTCTGGGTATATCAATTCAATGTGACCTCCGTTGGAATGATCACATTTTTGATGTGTCGAAAGAAGCGGCCAAGTGCCTCGGTTTTCTGAAACGGTGTAAGACATACTTCACTCCTGCTGACTTGCGCACTGTCTACACCACCTATATTCGGCCTAAGATGGAATACAATTCGCACATATGGGCAGGGGCTTCAAAATCTTCTTTGGAGTTCCTGGATCGAATCCAAGAACGTGCAATATATTTAATAGGGGATGAAAATATTTCATCCTCTATTGGTTCTCTTGAGCACCGAAGGACCGTAGGGTGTGTAAGCCTGTTTTATAGGTATTACAATGGTAAGTGTTCGAGGGAAATACATGGCCTGATTCCACCTGGTCGTGTGTTCCCTCGTACTACTAGGGCATCAAACCAAGCCCACCCCTTCGTAGTCCACACGGTTCCCAACAGAACCATGCATTACAGAGAGAATTCGTTCTTCAGTCGCACGATTCGTTTGTGGAACAATCTCCCTGCGTCTGTTTTTCCCGACATTTTTAATATTGGGAAATTTAAAGCAAACATCCACCGACACTACTCCATCTTTTCTCCTCCTTTGAACCTCTAATCCTTCCTTGCGATCAACACTGTGCATTGCACGAATAGGGGGCATCCCCTGAGCGTTGGTTAATTTGTAAAAAAAAAAAAAAAAAGTAATTTTTAATTTATATAGAATATTCAAATTTAATATCTTCATTGTATGTTTATATTGAACATTTCATTTATTACTTTTAATAAAATGTACATGTACTTTAGAAATCTTTAATTTTTCCATAATATTTCATTACCACATAACTCAATGCAAGTCATTTTCAAAAATACTTAGCTATTTATTCATGCACTAATTTATTAATTTAAATATGCTTGATATATGATAGTATTTTCAATCTTTCTTTTGCATAACAACTTTATATATATATATATATATATATATATATATATATATATATATATATATATATATATATATATATATTTTATTACCGTAATGATCTTGGTTAAAACGTTTGCTAGATTGTTTGTTTGTTTTTGTCGCTGCATTAACGTATCTCGTTTTAATTTCAAACCATTAGTGCAGTGGTTCCTACATGCAAAACGCTGAATTGCATTTTATAACTTATAACTATACCTAAGCTCCTCACTTATATCTGGGCTCCCCTTCAGTTTGTGCTTCGCTTACGTCTATCTGTATTTCAAGTACAACGATCTTTCCTTTATTTGTTTCGATTGACAATGCCCTTGACAATGAAATTGAGGTGCTGACCTATCTCAAATATAGTGGAAATGTATATTTTATTTCTTTTGCTAATTCGTACTGAAATCTTTGCTTAATAAATATCTAATATGATCTTGTAAATCACTTTATTCCTTTATCTATTTTCACCATTACAAAATTTTTAGTACATGATTTAATGCTAGTAACCTTTTAAAATTAATACGTACCTATTCCCTCATGCACTTATTTATTTGATTAAGATTTAAAAACATATTCATAAAAAAAAAATCTTATTAACGCGGCATTTCTTTACCTTATATTGTTGTTTGCAATAGTATGCATTTCATTCTAACATGATTACGATTTATGATCATCATGTACTATTGGTTCAGTTATTTATTTCTTTACATCTATTTATTTAATTGTGTAAAACTTCAAAATTATATGCTTTTAATAAGTTGTTATGGAATTTTTTCCCTTTTCCTTTGATGGAAATCATTGTCGTTATAGGACTTACTACCGAAAGTACCTCATAGGGTCCTACCCATATGGGAGAAAATTTATTCTTTCTATTTTGATTTTTTAATAATATTTTATCGCCTACTTTAAATATTGTTGGGTGTAATGCGCTGTCATAGCTTTGTTTAGATTTTTCTTTTGCTTTATCTTGATTTTGTCTCACGATTTCATGTGTGCGTTGAATCTGACATTTTAAAAATTTGTTGTAATCATCAGTATTATAAACTGGTGAACATTTACGTTTTAGATTAGTGGGCATATCAAAATAAAACCCATATAAAGTACGGAAAGGGGTTTGCCCTGTTGACATATGTACTGTGTTATAGTGCACGTGCATTGCCGAATTTAACCATTGGTCCCAGTTTGACCCATCTTCTTTAGCAAAACTTCGCAAATATTCTGCTATTGGTCGATAGCTTCTTTCCAAAGATCCATTAGCTTGTGGATGATATGGCGTAATATGTAACTTTTTAATTCCTAACAATTTACAAGTATCTGAAAACAGTTTAGAGACGAAATTTGAACCATTGTCGGTAACTAATACTTTTGGAATATTTAAGCGCGTAATGATTTCGTCGTAAAATGCTTTCGCTACAGTGCTTGCCTCTGCGTCCGGTATAGCTACGGAATACATATGTTTTGAAAAATCATCTTGAAATGTTAATATATATTTATTTCCAGAGATAGTTTCTGGTAAAATTCCTACAAGATCCATGTATACTTTATCAAATGGTCTCACTGGCGTATCAGTTAGGACCATTGGCATTTTTGTAAGCCTAAAACTTTTATTTACTTGGCATTTTGAACAATTTTTTACGTAATCTTTTATTTGTTTCTGCATACCTTTCCACTTAAATTGTCTTCTGATTCTAAAATATGTTTTTACTGCGCCCTGATGGCCTCCTAATGCGGAATCATGAAAATCTTTTATTACCATTTTAATCTCTTCCGGATCAGTTAATAAGTGTGCAGAATTTGTTTCGTTATTTGCATCTGTAATTGTTTCATCTACTACCGGTGTACTAATTTGGGGCTTAGTTTTTGTAATTTGTTGATCTAATTTATTTTGTGTAGTTTTAGAACGTGTTTGTACTGCTGTAATATCGGGTTGTATATATGGTATTCTGCTTAAAGAATCCGCGTTCAAATTCTTTTTACCTGGTTTGTAAATTATTTAAAAATCGTATTCTGACAACTTATGTCGGAAACGCGCAAGGCAGGATGTCTGATTTTTTAAGTTTGCAATACCTTTAGGGGCTGATGATCTGTAAAAATTTTAAATGGTCGCCCTAATAGGTATGCTCTGAAATTCTTGGTTGCCCAAACAATAGCTAAAAATTCTTTTCCAATGGTGGAGTATCGTTTTTCGGCCCCATTTAATGCCCTACTCGCAAATGCGACTCGTCTATCGCTTCCAACTTCGCCTTGCGACAGTACCGCTCCTATTGCTTCATAACTTGCATCAGTTGTAAAGAAAAAAGTGTTCGTAAAATAATTGGTAATGATATTTTGGCCATATTGCCTATTAAATTTCTGTAATAATTAATTAATCCCAAAAATGCTTGTACTTCTTTTATATTTCTTGGCACCGGAATATTTTTTACGCATTCGACCTTAGAGGGGTCTGGCAGCGCACCTAGTTCCGAACATTTATGTACTAAATATACAACTTCGCGGCGCAAAAACTGATTATGTTCCCTTAATTTCTGTAATACATTACTTAATCTATGCTCATGTTCGCTTAAATTTTGTCCATATACAACTATGTCATCGAGATACACAAAACAATCGATACCCTGTAAACCTGTTAATATGTGGTTCATTATTCTTTGAAAAGTGGCAGGTACACATGTTAAACCAAATGGCATTAAATTAAATTCAAAATGTCCAAGTCCCGTACTGAAAGCAGTTTTTTCTTTATCTCTTTCATCTACTAAGACCTGATGATAACCACTTGCTAAATCTAATGTTGAAAAGTATCTACTATGCCCTAGCTGATCTAATATCTCGTCTATACGAGGAATCGGAAATACTTGTTTTATTGTTACATCATTTAGTTTACGAAAATCTATTACTAGTCTCCATTTCTTGCTACCGTCCTTATTGCTCTTTTTTGGTACTAACAATAACGGTGAAGTCCAAGGTGAGGTGCTTGGAGATATAATGCCGTCATCTAACATTTTTACTACTTGTCTATTAATTTCTTCCCTATGTGTATGTGGAAGTGTATATTGTTTCTGATTAATTGGTGGTTGGTTCCACTGTGTAGTTATTTCATGTTTAAGCGCTGTCGTGTATGTTAATTCATCGCCATCTAAGTGAAAAACATCATGATAAGAAATACACAAATTTCGTAAAGATGTAATTTCGATGTAATTTTCCCTTAATAATCTGTTAATTCTATTTGTTAAATTTACTGAATTTACGCTATTTATTGTAGAATTTTTGGTATACGATTCTTTATACTGATTAAAATTCGAAAACTTTATTATACCCTACACTAAGAGTGAAAGGGTATATTCTGTTTGGTACGCCGTTTGTAATACCCAGAAGGAAGCATCTCCGGTATGGAAAAGTATATATATTCTTGATCAGCATGACCTCCTGAGTCGATTTAGCGATGTCCGTCTGTCTGTCCGTCTGTCTGTCTGTCTGTCCGTCTGTCCGTCTGTCCGTCTGTCTGTCCGTCTGTCTGTCTGTCTGTCTGTCTGTTGAAATCCCTACTACTTTTAAAATTGAAGAGCTAGATAAATGAAACTTATAACTTAGATTACTAATATACCTACGCTGTATGTGCGAAAAAATTGGCGAGATCGGTCCATTGTGACCTATGATCCGACCACTTATGTTCAAATACCTCATATAAAATGTACATATAAAGATCAATTTTTATGTATACGTGCTTAGGTAAACTTTTTTGGTCAAACATATATTGATATCATGCTCAAATACATGATAATAATGTTTTCCGGCGAAAAGACTTGTGGTTCACAAAAAAAAAATCGAAATTCGGTACACCTACCCATTTGTAAATATGGGTATCAAATGAATGGAAATTCTTCAGCGATTGAATGTTTGTAGTTATTTTCAGGATTCGTATACCCTGGTGACCTATATATCACTTTGAATGGTAACCACACATATGTGTAGCGTATTTATAGTCGGCTTAGACCGACTATAATTTTGATAATCCTAACTATCATAATTACACCTACTTTAAAATTTCCCATGTGATCTAACCTTCCCAACTGGTTATTTTTAATATCGTCATTACCTAACTGTATTTTAGAATTTTTCATATTAGTATTGGCACATTTCCAATTAGCTTCATGGCCATATGTTCCACATTCGTAGAAAATAGTCTAATTTTTCCTACGAATACAATCGTCCCTAGTATGTCCTAATTTCATACAGAATGAACATGTCGGAACATTCCTTACATAGGTTAATTTATCATTCTTTTCTGGATTTTCTCTTTGCTTAATTATTTCTGAATTATGTTCTGCTTCAACATTACATTCGTATTCATTTAACTTTGGTCTTAGTTGCATAATAGCTTCAACATTCAATGCTTCTTCCAATAATGCATCTAATGTGTCTGACTTACTACTTAATAATACAACTTTTGTTGTTGGATCCTTCACACCTACTTTAAAAGAGATCAATACTGACTTCTGTAATTCCAATCTGAATACGTCATCATTACCTATCTTTTTACGGTATTTTTTACTTGCAATTTCTAATGCCATGGATTGCAATTCGTCTAATCGTCTTCCAAACGCTCTCAAACTCTCTTTACTATTTTGAAAAACTTTTTTAATCTTTTCTAGTACTGCATCTAAAGAAATATCATTTAAGTATGTATTTTTTAGCAACTCGTACAATTCTTCTATTTTTTGAAAATGTTTTATCCTCACCAATTTATAAGCATCTCCCTGCCTTCAATAAATTTATGTAATTTAGTTTCTAGTAATGGAGATTCTGCCCCATAAAAGTAAGGAACAACGTAATGTACGCGTTTAAATACATTTTCTGTACCCATTTTAATTATCGGTTTTTTATTGATTTATGTAATTAAACATTAATTACTTTATTTATATATATATAGATTGCATTTATTATTTTTATATTTAATGTGAAACATTTTCAAGTTTATTAATTTATATTTATTTATAACACAAAAAAATATATATATTAATGAAAACCAGTTATATATTTGTATGTTAAAGGATGAAAATTGAAAATTAAATAAAAATTGGTATACTATATTTTATTTTCTGCAAAGCTATGTAAATCTTTTGTTTAAACAGTAGATTGCTTACTAGTTGATTTAATTTTTCTATTAAATTTAATACTGTTTTATTTAGCTCATTTTAATATATATACATTTTTTTTTTCTAAAAACATCTCATCATTTTATAACTGAATACTGATTTTTTTATGTAATTTAATTTTGTTAAAATTCTCCAATTTGTTATTTAATTAATTTCACAACGCTATGAAAACATTGCTGTATCAAAATTATTCAACATTTTAATTTCAGTTTTATTTAAAGTTAATTTAATTTCACAATATTATGAAATTTTTTAAAAATTTTATCATTTATTTAAAATGTTCAATTGCCTGTTTTTCAAATGTCTAATTTCATGATTTCAATATTCTCAATATTCTCAAATTCACAAAAATTATTTTTTATCGCACATTTTCTTTCACTGTTTTTCACAATACTCACGACTCCTAAAAAATATACTTTCCCTTGTCCAATATATTTATTTCATATACTTCTAATCTCCATCCAGTCCATCCTGTCCTCTGGGATTTGATGTTTGGTTCGAAAACCGGCTGCGCCAAATGTTGTAATTAAAATGTCCGTTGCTTAGGCATGAGGCCAAATGTCGCAACGTTCCATTTATAATTACCCATGATGTCCTACCAGAGAATGTCCAAGGTTGAAGTTCCATTTTTATTAACCGAAATATTTCAAACAAGTCTTTTCTTCCAAGACATACTTTTATTTAATTGAAAGTTCTATTTTAATATTAACATTATTGTTTAACTTATAAAAGAAACACGTCTGCACTCTAAGGCAGTTAAAATCTTATCCAATTTAAAATATATTCTTAACCTCTACTCATCACCTCGGTCGCACCAATATTTACAAACACCAGATCTGAGTGTCATCATATTGTGAAAAAATCAATTCGTATTGGGGTGATCGTGAGAAAAACTTCTATGTGCTTTAGTTACCTGTACGCCGCATGCAGGTGCTACCTGATGAGGCTTACATTACAACCAATACATTTGTTGTTGTCATCATATGTGTATAAGAGTAAGTGTATCAAATAAGTGTATGAGAAAAATACGAATGCATGCATAACAGTAAGCATTTTTGGTGTTACATTATTATGATTAATATGAATATGCTATTGTGCTTACTGGCGACGTGCCGATTTTTCAAACTAAAAGACAAAGTATTTCTGATATACAACAACGATCTCTACAAGGGGGATCTGCATCCTACGATAATAGATCGAAAGGAACTAGACGCAATGTTGGCTCGTCTCAAATTAAGGGGCAAACCGAATTGGTTTATACAACAGACTTTTGATATGCATCATTTGTCAAAGGTACGAGTTTTTCCGGACGGGGATAGTCTGATGTTCATAATTAAGACACCACTGCCGGATGATGTGTTATTTGCATTGTACAGGATTTATCCGATCCCCATTAACATCAATGAGGAATGGGACTCGCTGGTTAAGGCAAAGTATGACTACATAGCGGAGGCGGAAGATCGGAGTAGATTCATAGGATTAACGCACGAGGATCATTTAAGATGTGTTACGGTGAACCAAGAGATGGACAACGTCCGGGAACGATTATGACGAGCAGCAATGTACTTTGTGAGGTCACGTTAATGCAACACAGGACAGATAGAGTGAATACCTGTGAACATGTAGCTATTAGGAAGAGTTCAGGGTTGGTAGTGAAACTATGTGCTTCAAACTCCTGGTTGTTCAGGTTTGACACCCCAGCGGTTTTCGAAGCGATTTGCGGAACAAACACGGCTACACTGACGCTAGCAGGGATGGGGTGGATGTCAGTCAATGAGGCCTGCGACTTGTTAATGTCCCTATTTTAACACCTAAAAATAAGACATTGAATAAATAACAACACTTACTCCATTTCAAGTTTATCCTCTTAATAATTTTTGTTTCCTTTTTCTTTTCCACTTCTTCGACTCACTTCTTAATCTAATAACAACTGTCTTAAGAATTAAATAACTAAAGCTTATATACTAATACTTAAACTAAGTGTCAATGCTACTTTCTCAAACATCTCTTGCTGTTTTTCTTTAATTTCACATTTCGCCAGAGTTCTTAACCCTGACCGTGAGAAAAACCGCAACTCATACAAAAATTCATTAACTCATGATAACCTTAATTTAAAGTCGTCATGAGTTTCTTTGCCTACCAGGTAGTTTTATTGCGTGCATATTTGTTTACAATTCAACCGCTTAACGCTGTCGCGAATTGGGTTCATAGTCACTAGTGCTGACATTGTATATTTTCGCCGCATGTTTTAACAACAACAACAAGTGCGTTGTTAACCCATATTGCAACTGGCATGCTTTTGTTTTCAATAACAATTGCACATTATATTATTAAAATATGTTAGCAACCTAATTTAATAAACAGGAAGAGATGCCCAATAGGAAAAGTGCATTCAAATGACTGATTGTCATCTGACTTAGGAGAAATGTGTTCAAATGACTGACTGCCATTATAATATGTTCAATATATTTACACATATTTTTATTTATGCTATCCATTCCTGAAGTAATCCAATCATTTAATTTCTTATTTTCTTCTATACATATCCTATTTATTATGCAATCATAAAAATTATTTTTTGCTGTTAATGCTACTATGCCGAAACCGTTAAACGTTAATACAATTAGTGAAATAAAATTATCTACCATTTTCCTACCATTGATAGCGAACGTATCCACTGCCGCGCCCGGCGTCTGATTCACAATTTCTATCTTCGTTGGCCTGATGTCGCAACTTGTCTTGGGTTTCCAGATAATTGGCCTATTCTGGGCCCTAACAGTTTCCCTGATTGCGGGTAGACTCAAAATTTTTCTTCGTGTAACAGTTTTCCAACGTATGCCCGATTCTTTCACACCATTTACATTTATTTAACTCTTTCTTATTATTATTGTTGTTGTTATTATTTCCATTTCTCCTATCGTCATTATTATTATAATTTTGACGACTATTACTATTGGTATTACCATTATTATTGTTATAGTTATTTCCATTGTTGTAATTATTATTTCTATTATTATTGTTAGTTTTCCTATTATTGTTGTTATATCTTCTATTATTATTGTTATTATTATAATTCCTATTATTTCCATTATTATTATAATTCCTATTATTTCCATTATTATTATAATTCCCATTGTTGTGGTTATTATTACCACGAGCATTATAATTGCTATTATGGGCTTGCGTATTGTTCGGGAAGCCATTATTATAGTTGTTATTTTGAGTTTGGTTGTTTACTTGTAAATTGCTGCTCTGGTTCATTTATTTTTTGTGCACATCTTAAGTTCGTTTCGTGACCATAGGTCTCACATCCTTGACAGTATGGAGTATTTTTTCGACTGACGCATTCGTCCCGCGTGTGTCCTACATTACCGCAAAATGAACATGGGGTTTCCACTTTATTCCTTTCGGTTGAATTTTTTATACCGATTTCTCTACATGTGGGGTGTGAGGCTCTGCTAAAAAGCACCTCTGCGGCACTATGCGATGTTTCTCTTACACGCCCACTTTGTATCGTCTCCAACGTTTCTACCGCTTCCTCTATCAGTGAATCTAGTAAGTCCGCCTTATTATTTAGCATGTGTATTTTCAGTGTGCTGTCCTTAAGGCCTACCTTAAAAGTCTTTTGTATGGATTTGTCTAATTCTATTAGCATAGCATCGTCCCTCTGCCATTATATTTTTCTTTTATTAATTCCACCGCCTTTGTTTTTAGTACATTTTGGCGTCTTGCAAAAGGTCGAATTTCTTCGGTAGATCTTTGATATGTCTCCTTTATTTCATTTATCACTGAGTCTAATGTTACGGTTTTAAGATATGTCCTCTTTATTAAAGTATATAATTCATCTAATCCGCTAAATTGAATACCTTTTACTAGGTCGAATGCATCTCCATACATTCTTAGCTTAACACACGATAAAAATTCTTGAAACTCTGTTTCTTTTGTTGACTTTACCGCTAAATCACATCCTTGTATGAATTTACATACTTCTGAGGGTAAATCATTGGAGTCCGTGCCTGAGAACATCGGAACCAAATGGTTCACCATTTTTGCAATATGTTCGATACCCATTTTAAATTCCGGGAAATTTATTTTTTCTGTGTGACTTATTTCACTGTTATTTACAGCTTCCTTATGTATCAATGAGTCGTTGGTTACTAACTCTAATTCTTGTTGTAGTAGTCTATTTCTATCTTCTAATTGTACAATTATTTTTTGTGCATCAGTGATACTACCATACTCAGCCCTGAATCGGGCACTTCTAGATGTTTCCGGTGTGTCTATGTAATTCCGGTTTTCAATAATTTCCACTAGTTTTCCTCTATTTTCGTCTAAGTGTTCTGCGTGATTTAAAATTGTTTTAATTTGATCTCTCAAGAAATTATTCAATTTTTTCAATTCTGTTAACTCTGTCTCTAATTTTTCTTTCTCTGTTATGCTAAAATCTGTCTTAGCTTCTATTATTTCTAAAAATGATAAGAATATTATGTCTGCTTCTTCTATTCTCGTGACAGCAGTGGTTCTAATCTTTTCTCTAACCAGCTGAATGTAGTCTTTTGAACCGTTTATTCTTTTAATTTCTGTCCACAAACGTTCAATGAAAAGTCCAATTTCTCCATTTAATTTTGTTGTTTCATGTTGTGCTTTTTTTAATTCTGATTGAAGAGTTTCCATTAAACGTGTCAGTTTAAGATATTTTTTCCAACGAAACTATTCTAATTTTCCAAAATTGTTTATATTTTTATAATTTTTCCTCTATCTAGAGTGTTTGGTTCTAAAACCGGCTGCGTCAATGTTAATGTCCCTATTTTATCACCTAAAAATAAGACATTGAATAAATAATAACACTTACTCCATTTCAAGTTTATCCTCTTAATAATTTTTATTTCCTTTTTCTTTTCCACTTCTTCGACTCACTTCTTAATCTAATAACAACTGTCTTAAGAATTAAATAACTAAAGCTTATATACTAATACTTAAACTAAGTGTCAATGCTACTTTCTCAAACATCTCTTGCTGTTTTTCTTTAATTTCACATTTCGCCAGAGTTCTTAACCCTGACCGTGCGAAAAACCGCAACTCATACAAAAATTCATTAACTCATGATAACCTTAATTTAAAGTCGTCATGAGTTTCTTTGCCTACCAGGTAGTTTTATTGCGTGCATATTTGTTTACAATTCAACCGCTTAACGCTGTCGCGAATTGGGTTCATAGTCACTAGTGCTGACATTGTATATTTTCGCCGCATGTTTTAACAACAACAACAAGTGCGTTGTTAACCCATATTGCAACTGGCATGCTTTTGTTTTCAATAACAATTGCACATTATATTATTAAAATATGTTAGCAACCTAATTTAATAAACAGGAAGAGATGCCCAATAGGAAAAGTGCATTCAAATGACTGATTGTCATCTGACTTAGGAGAAATGTGTTCAAATGACTGACTGCCATTATATTGACACTCAACAGACTTGCACAACAGAGAATTAATATTGCCTTATGAATCTGCACCAAGAATGTTTAGGAATGTAACCTATAAAAAAGAGGAGTACACCTTGTTTATCGAAAATATAAAGGGGGATTGGGGAGCGTTACGCACAGAAAATGCTTCAGTCACACTTTTGCCAATACAGACGTCGGACCACAGCAAATTACGGTCAGCACTAAGAGATGGCCAGCGCAGTTTTGACGATCTGAAAGCGGAAATGAAGCAGGAGCGGCTAGAATGGCTAAAGCATCAGCACGAGATGAAGACTATGAGAGCATCGTACGGCGTGGTAGTGTTGGTATTAATCTTCGTGGTATTAGCGTATTTTTGGTACCTTCGAGTAGAATCATCGAGAAAGCTAAAATTAACAAAGTCACTGAAGGATAGGGAGACAGTACCAACAGTAAATGCCATCAGTAGCGTAAAAATTTAGGAGAACGTGTTAGCGGAGCGTATTGCATTTCGGCCAACCACAAGTCAAGGAGTTGTTAAACAGAAACATGAGGACGAAGAGCAGAATCGAAAGCCAACCATAACGACATTGGGACCAGCTTATGGAATGATTTAGGGGTATGAGTATGAGGGATTCAAGAAGAAAATTCAATATATATTATAAATTAGAATTAATAATATGAGGGATTGAAAAACAAAAGAGGGATTGAAAAACAAAAAAAAAAAAAAAATATAAGTATATATAAAAATAAAAAGGTGTGGAAAAAAAAAAATAATTATTTTAGTTAAAATATCGTCGAATATGCCTAAGTTCCAGTAAACACTTCATTGCACAAAATAAAGCATAATTGCTCGCACAGATAAATAATAATATCACAAAACAAAGCAATTACAAAGCGGTAACCTAAGAAGCTACTGTTTTGCCAACTGCAATGTTCTGTGCATTATAAACAATGTTCGGTGGTGGGGTCATTTTAAAATAGAATATGATAAATTGTAATATTTTTACCATATTTTTTTTTTAAGATAATATTCAGATATATTGATAAGACTTGTTAAGTAAACTGATAAGAGTATAATTTTTAGGCAATATCAATTATGTAAAAGAAAAAAATTTAATCATTTTAAAAATAATTTTTTCTTAAAATAAGGGAGGAGGTATGTTGTAAGTCAACATAGTGTGTTTTGGTAAGTCACTATACGTTGATATTATAAACGTATCGTGACATACTTACGCGATGACTACTTCATGCAGTTATCGTTACGTTGCAGTAAAGTGCAACGTAGGACATAAGTGTCATAGTCAAGCAAGCCAATGAACTAGCAACAGTATGAGTGAAGCTGGGTCAAACCAGCAGCAGCAAGATTGGCTAAGGGCTTTTTCCCTTGCGGAAGCAAATAGTGAGTGGAATTTGCGCACGGCACTCTGCCGGAACATGTAGATTTGAAACATGCCTTCTTACAATAGTTAAGTTAAATTTTAAGTGAGTTGTGAAATAGAGTTTAGAGGTGTAAGAAGCCAAAAATATTGAGCTGAAAAGTGTTGAAATAAAGTCTAAGTTTAAATTAAAAGAATTCAAATATAAAATTATTTATTGGAAAATAATTAAAGTACTAAAGTATGAGTAAGTATAATTCAACGTTGGAGATACTAACATGACACAATATTAACATGTAATGAACAATAAATGGTATTCAATGGTATTTAAATATTAATATTAAATAGAAATTATTACATTTTTAGGGTATTATTTTTTCACATGTAATCGAATGGTTAAAAATGACAAACATGAACATGGAACGAAAGTGTTTTCAATGTTTGTTATAAAGAAATTAACTAATTGAAAAAAAAAGTATATAAAATATGAAAACATTTTATTGAAAATATTTGATTATGGACTATAATTATTTAATATAAATGTGAATCAATATTAATGGGTATAATAATTATATTCAAAAGTATGATGTTGTGTAATATTAATGAAAGAATATACTCTTAGGTTTTAGAAAATATATTTAGTGTGTGGTGTGTAAGCAACACTTGTGCCGCGATTTTTTGTTTTTCAAATGTGTTACGGTAAATGAACGTTTAATATTTTCGTTGTTATGAAATATCTAAAATCTTCTTATTTATTAGAAATGTAAATTAGTGTGTGGTATGTATATTTGCTGTACCGCATCTAAATGTTGTATCGCAATATGCGCAACATGGGGTATAAAAAATTTACTTGCGGTATAAAATTTTAATGTTGTACCGCAATTGTGGTTTTAAATTGGTTTTAAAAACCGATAATTGATTTTATGTGGGAATCTCATAAAAGTCTGGTTCCCACATAAAAAACATTTTGATTTCAATGTTTTACTCGATAAAAGTGCTTGATTTAAATGAAAAATATGTTTTTTAGATTTTTTTTATAAATAATAAAAAAATATTTGCAGTTTCTTAGTATTATGTATGATTGTGTATTGTTTTATATTTTGATATGCACAGCATTATAAAAAATAAATGAAATTTTTAAAAGATTCCATTTCATAAACAAACATTTTGTGATATGCAATCAAAAAGTAAATGTAATGAAATACTTTAATAAGAAAAGTACACAATTTTATACGGATGTATTAATAAATAGCTAATTCCGATAAAATAAGAAATATATAATATTTTAAATGTCTCAAAGATTAAGCCATGCATGTCTAAGATCTTTCAAATATCTGCCCTATTAACTTTTGAACGGGTAACGGAGAATCAGGGTTCGATTCCGCACAGGGAGCCTGAGAAACGGCTACCTCTTAGCTCAGGGAGGAAAACTCAACACGGGAAAACTTACCAGGTCGAACATAAGTGTGTAAGACAGATTGATAGCTCTTCTTCGAATCTATGGGTAGTTGTGCATGGCCGTTCTTAGTTCGTGCAGTGATTTGTCTGGTTAATTCCGATAACGAACGAGACTCAAATATATTAAATAGATGCTTTCAGGATTATGGTGTTGAAGCTTATATAGCCTTCATTCACAAATTAGTAAAATGTTGGAGTGTGTAAATGTGTTTATGTAAATGGATCCGTACCTGTTGCTTTGTCCTATTATAAGGCCACTAGCTTCTTAAATAGACAAAATGCTTTTAGCAATAATGACAATGAGCAATAACAGGTCTGTGATGCTTAAATGTCCTAGGCTGCACGCGCGCTACAATGAAAGTATCAACGTGTATTTCCTAGACCGAGAGGTCCGGGTTAACCGCTGAACCACTTTCATACTTGGGATTGTAAACTGAAACTGTTCACATGAATTTAGAATTCCTCATTAATTCGCATTGATTACGTCCCTGTCCTTTGTACACACCGCCCGTCGCTACTACCGATTGAATTATATAGTGATGTCTCTGGACGTGATCACTGTGATGCCTCGTGTGTTACGGTTGTTTCGCAAAAGTTGACAGAACTTGATTATTTTGAGGAAGTAAAAGTCGTAACAAGATTTGCGTACGTGAACGTGGAAGGAAAATTATTGTGTTTTCTATCCGAAAGTAATAAATAATTAATTACAACAATATTTTTTTATATATCGTCGTTGTAGAACGAAAAGTCACAAATACATTTTCAAAATGCCAAAAATTCATTTTCAAAAATCTTTATATATCTGTCAATTGTTAATGGATGATCTCAATTTTTTACCACATAATAAGAAAATGTAAACCTATCAATTGATATTTAAACTTTAAAAATTCATCAATTACTTTTTATAATATTAATCAACAAACTCGAAATTTAAGTTTGTCATAAAAATGTATTTGGTGACTTTTAGTTCGACAACGACGATATATTTATTATCTATATAATAAAAATGTATCGTACTTAATTTTTGAGTTCATACTTTGAAAAAAATATATAAAATAATATTAATAATAATTAAAATTACTATTAACACAATTGTATTGTGCATAGAGTAGGTGTATGCCTAAATTTTCAGATTCGAAACATTATCGTGGTATTGAATATTCATTATATATGTTACTTATATTCCCAAATTTATAAAAATCTCTTAGAAAAGTATGATATGATATAATATAAATATTACTTTCTATGGATACGCCCTCTAAACATTAATCAATTTTTAATTGCGTTACATATATGAGATCAGTATCCATCCAAGGCACTGGGTTCAAAATTTCATAGATTTCTGCGAACTCCTTATAGTTTTTTCCGCCAACTGAATGTACCCTTTCACTCTTAGTGTAGGGTATACAAATTTAATAGTGAAAACATATGCTTGACACATGTAATGAACAATAAATGGTATTCAATGGGTATTATTCAATGGTATTTAAATATTAATATTAAATAGAAATTATTACATTTTTAGGGTATTATCGTTTTAGGGGAAACAATTATTTTTTATATGTCCTAGGCTGCACGCGCGAATGAAAGTATCAACGTGTATTTAATGTATTTAATATATATATATATATATATATATATATATATATATATATATATATATATATAAAACAATGAAAATTTTGTTTTAGGAATAAAACAAAGGTTCCAAAAAACATTTGATAGAAAGCAAAACATTAGAAATTGAAAATGCTAAGTATAAAAACACAAAGTAAAAACTTAAATCTAATTTTTAACACCCCCACTAGATTTAGGTTGTGTTAATCCAATCAAGTTTCTGCAGAGTTTATGTTTCGTAACAGGCAATCCTTTTGTCATGATGTCAGCTACCATTTCGTCTGTGCATAAATACTCAATTTTCAATTTTTTATTGTTTGTCAAATTCCGTATAAAATGATGTCTTATGTCGATGTGCTTTGAAAGCGCATGATAAGTGTTTTTTTGCGATAAATTGATCGCACTTTTGTTGTCGCATTGTAAAATCAGCTCATCATCTTCGTTGGTTAATTCTTTCATTAATGACTTTAACCAGAGCAATTCTTGCGATGACGCAGACAGCGCCATATACTCTGCTTCAGTGGTTGATAATGCCACTGTTTGCTGCTTTTTCGAATTCCAGGATATGCTTCCACCTTGAAATTTGAATATCTATCCGGTTACAGACTTCCTTTCATCCACGTCACTTGCCCAGTCAGCGTCACAAAATCCTTCTATATCTCCACGAGCGTCCTTCGTAAACTCGAGTCTGTAATTGCGCGTGCCCTTCAGATATCGTGGAATCCGTTTGACAGCAACCCAGTGTTCTTTGCCATAGTTTAATAACGCCCCCACGGCAAAGCATATGTCCGGTTGGCTCACTTGCGCAGCATACATAATGCTTCCAATTGCTTCTTGGTAAGGTATATTTTGGACTTCCAACCTGTCTTCATTTGTCTTTGGGCAAAGTTCTTTCGACAATTTTTGATTTATATCGAGCGGTGTATTTACAGCATTGCAATCTTCCATCTTGAACCTCTTGAGTACGTCGTGAATATATCTTTCTTGATCTATCAACAGCTTGCCTCGCGTCCTATTGCGAGTGACTTCTATGCCAAGAACATATTTAGCTTCTCCGATGTCTTTCATCTTGAAGTTCATTGCTAGGTCTTCTTTGATTCGTTTTTTGTTATTTGCATCATTTGTAAATATCAAAATGTCATCTACATAAATGGCGACGTAGGTAATTGAAGTGTCTTGAATCTTGAAAAAAATACATGTATCCGTTTGTGATTGTATTAAACCAATCGCCATCAAAGTCCTGTCGAGTTTCTTATTCCAGACACGGCTTGCCTGCTTTAAGCCGTACAATGACTTCTTTAATTTGCAAACCTTGCCTTCTACTACGTCGAGACCCTCCGGAAACTTCATGAAAATTTCTTCATCAAGTTCGTTTTGTAAAAACGCAGTAACGCCGTCCATTTGGTCTATGTCCAGATCATGACGAACTGCTAAACTTAATAGTAAGCGTATAGATGTATAGAGTACAACAGGAGAAAACGTCTCTTCATAATCGATCCCATATCGTTGTTAGTAGCCTTTTACCACCAGCCTTGCTTTATAACGTTCAATTCCGCCACTAGCGTTGCGCTTCGTTTTGAACGTCCATTTACAGCCAATTGGCTTCTTCCCACGTGGCAAATTCACCAGGTCCTACGTCTCATTTTCATTCAGTGCACCAAATTCTTCTTCCATAGCTTGCTTCCAATTCAAACTTTCTTTACCATTGCTTCCTTAAATGTTAGTGGATCTTCTTGCAATTCCGTTGTAGAATATGTTACGTAGCCATCTCTTTCTATGGCGTTTTTTATTCTCGATGATCTTTTTAGCTGCTGTACAGGTGCGATATCACTTTTAGAAGATGGTAGTTGCACGCATGAATCGTCGTCTTCAGAGTAGAAGTTTTCTTCTTCTGATGCTACATCTACCGTCGACGCTTGTGCGCGTTCTTCGTTGTCTTGGTCTTCTGTTATTTTCCCCACTGAATCGCAGCTGGGTAATATTCTGCAGTATGTCATATCATCAGATGGTGTTTCTTTCAAAAACTCGTTTTCCATAAATACGACATCGCGACTGGTTACTACTTCTTTCCGACTGGGGTCGTAAAAGCGAAAAGTTTTCTTATGTGCACAGTAGCCCACGAATATTACGTCTTTTCCTTTGGCGTCCAGTTTCTTTCTCTTCTGCTTCGGTATATGGCTACAGTTTTACATCCGAATACTCTAAGATGCTTTATGGTCAACTTCTTTCCAGTCCGTACTTCTTCAGGAGTTGTATATTGAAGTCCCCTACAAGGTGTTCGATTTACTATGTATACGGCTGTGTTTGCTGCTTCTGCCCAGAACTTCTTGTCAAGACCTGCATCAGTTAGTAGACATCTTATTTTTTCAATAATTGTCCGGTTCATCCGCTCAGACATTTCATTTTGTTGCGGAGTGAAATCAACCGTTGTCTGATGTTGAATGCCACTGCGTGCGAGGATCTCCTTCATTTTCATGTTGCAATATTCTGTGCCGTTATCAGATCTCAATGCTTTGATCTGTTTGCCCGTCTGATTTTCCACGTAGTTCTTAAATTCTTGAAATGTTTCAGCGACTTTGTCTTTGCCTTTTATAAATTACGCAAAGACTTTTCTTGAAAAATCGTCAACGAAGATTAGCATGTATCGGGAACCACCAACTGACACTTGTTCCATTGGCCCGCACAGATCTGAATGCACCAGCTCTAATATTTCGCTAGCTCTCGTTCCAGCATCCTTGAAAGGTTGTCTCGCCATTTTTCCTTTTAAACATGTTATGCAGTTTCCTCGATGTACACCACAGCTAACGCCGTTTACTGCGTTTATTGCATAACATCACTGCTTACATGCCCCATACCTTTGTGCCATATTTCATCGTCCGCAGCTTTCGCTTGTGAAATATAAGCGTTTTGTCCTGCAGCATGATTTAGACGAAACAAGTCGTCCTATAGCTAAAGTCTCGCCATCTTCATTGATAACGTTGCAACCGTTTTTGTACCTTTTTGTACAATTCGTGACACCGACAAAAGATTTATGCACAAATCTGGAACATGAAGAACGTCCAAAAATGTTGCGTTGTCTTCCGTAGATTTGTCAATTTCTACCGCCATTTCCACGTCTCCAATTCCGTTAATGCGCATTGTTGGCCACCATTACTTCTGCGTCCTTGGGTTGAATTTTATTTTTAAAATACTCGTCGCTTGCACACATGTGGGCGAAAGCTCCAGAGTCGAAAAACCAATCCTACGAGTCTATCGCTCTTGCCGAAAATGATCCAAACATCGCACTTTTCTTATTTTTTGTCGTTGGATTCTTCTTGTTCTTCTTGGGACAGTTTGCTGCAATGTGGCCAAAGCCGTTACAGTTGTAACATTTTGGACCCTTTAGCTGTTTTGGCTTTTTGAACTTAGCCTTTTGCCCCGCAAATGCTATGGCACCATTATCACTTTCTACCTTGACGTCTGGAAGTAGCTTCAGTTTGATTGAGTCACCAGTGATACGAATACCTAAGTTTTGTATTCCCATTATCATTGGTTTGTATGTCTCTGGAAGACCTGCGAGCACATGGACCCAGTCCACTCCTCGCCCACGTTCAGACCTGCGCTTTGAAGCTTATGCGCAGTGTTCAAAATGTCGTTCACGTAGTCCTCTGTTGTGTTAAAATCATTCAGCTCCGTCAAACAAAATTGTTGAATTAGACCAACGCGCCGTACCAGTCCCGTGTCCTGATATAATCCTTCTAGTGCGACCCATATCTCCTTGGCAATCTTGCATGCACGAATGTGTGGAAAATTTGATTTTTCCACCAACAATATAAGCTCCGATAATACAGATCAGATTGTCTGTATTATCTTCTGTGCCTACCATTGCTTACCAAAGATTCTTCATTTGGAAGTACGCTTCCACGGAAAATTTCCGATCATCAAAATCATCATTATCATTGAAAATGCTAAGTATAAAAACACAAAGTAAAAACTTAAATCTAATTTTTAACAGTATTTCCTAGACCGAAAGGTCCGGGTAAACCGCTGAACTACTTTCATACTTGGGATTGTAAACTGAAACTATTCACATGAATTTGGAATTCCTCATTAATTCGCATTGATTACGTCCCTGTCCTCTGTACACACCACCCGTTGCTACTACCGATTGAATTATATAGTGATGTCTCTGGACGTGATCACTGTGATGCCTCGTGTGTTACGGTTGTTTCGCAAAAGTTGACAGAACTTGATTATTTAGAGGAAGTAAAAGTCGTAACAAGCTTTCCGTACGTGAACCTCTGGAAGGAAAATTATTGTGTTTTCTATCCGAAAGTAATAAATATTTTATTACAACAATATTTTTTTTATATATCGTCGTTGTAGAACGAAAAGTCACAAATACATTTTCAAAATGCCAAATATTCATTTTCAAAAATCTTTATATATCTGTCAATTGTTAATGGATGATCTTAATTTTTTTACCACATAATAAGAAAATGTAAACCTATCAATTGATATTTAAACTTTAAAAATTCATCAATTACTTTTTATAATATTAATCAACAAACTCGAAATTTAAGTTTGTCATAAAAATGTATTTGGTGACTTTTAGTTCGACAACGACGATATATTTATAATATATATAATAAAAATGTATCGTACTTAATTTTTGTGTTCATACTTTGAAAAAAAAAATATAAAATAATATTAATAATAATTAAAATTACTATTAACACAATTGTATTGTGCATAGAGTAGGCGTGTGCGTAAATTTTCAGATTCGAAACATTATCGAGGTATTGAAAATTCATTATATAGGTTACTTATATTCCAAAATTTATAAAAATCTCTTAGAAAAGTATGATATGATATAACATAAATATTACTTTTTATGGATACGCCCTCTAAACATTAATCAATTTTTAATTGCGTTACATATATGAGATCAGTATCCATCCAAACACTGTGTTCAAAAATTCATAGATTTCTGCCAACTCCTTATACTTTTTTCCGCCAACTGAATGTACCCTTTCACTCTTAGTGTAGGGTATAAAAATTTAATAGTGAAAACATATGCATGACACAATATAAACATGTAATGAACAATAAATGGTATTCAATGGGTATTATTCAATGGTATTTAAATATTAATATTAAATAGAAATTATTACATTTTTAGGGTATTATCGTTTTAGGGGAAACAATTATTTTTTCACATGTAATCGAATGGTTAAAAATGACAAACATGAACATGGAATCAAAAGTGTTTTCAATGTTTGTTATAAAGAAATTAACTAATTAAAAAAAAAAATATAAAATATGAAAATATTTTATTAAAAATATTTGATTATGGACTATAATTATTTAATATAAATGTGAATCAATATTAATGGGTATAATAATTATATTCGAAAGTATGATGTTGTGTAATATTAATGAAAGAATATACTCTTAGGTTTTAGAAAATATAATTAGTGTGTGGTGTGTAAGCAACACTGGTGCCGCGGTTTTTGTCTTTGTTACGGAAAATGAACGTTTAATATTTTCGTTGTTATGAAATATCTAAAATCTTCTTATTTATTAAAAATGTAAATTAGTGTGTGGTATGCATATTTGCTGTACCGCATCTAAATGTTGCATCGCAATATGCGCCACATGGAGTACAAAAAATGTACTTGCGGTATAAAATTTGAGTGTACCGCTGTTAAGGGATGATCTCAATTTTTTTACCACATAATAAGAAAATGTAAACCTATCAACTGATGTTTAAACTTGAAAAATTCATCAATAACTTTTTATACTATTAATCAACAAACCCGAAATTTAAGTTTGACATAAAAATGTATTTGGTGACCTTTAGTTCGACAACGACGATATATTTATTATATATGTAATAAAAATGTATCGTACTTAATTTTTGTGTTCATACTTTGAAAAAAATATAAAAAATAATATTAATAATAATTAAAATTACTATTAGCACAATTGTATTGTGCATAGAGTAGGCGTGTGCGTAAATTTTCAGATTCGAAACATTATCGAGGTATTGAAAATTCATTATATAGGTTACTTATATTCAAAAATTTATAAAAATCTCTTAGAAAAGTATGATATGATATAATATAAATATTACTTTCTATGGATACGCCCTCTAAACATTAATCAATTTTTAATTGCGTTACATATATGAGATCAGTATCCATCCAAACACTGTGTTCAAAATTTCATAGATTTCTGCCAACTCCTTATAGTTTTTTCCGCCAACTGAATGTACGCTTTCACTCTTAGTGTAGGGTATACAAATTTAATAGTGAAAACATATGCATGACACAATATAAACATGTAATGAACAATAAATGGTATTTAATGGGTATTTTTATGTGAAAATCTCATAAAAGTATGGTTCCCACATAAAAAACATTTTGATTTCAACGTTTTACTCGATTTAAATAAAAATTTGTTTTTTTTATTTTTTTTAATAAATAATAAAAAAAAATATTTGCAGATTCTTAGTATTATGATTGTGTATTGTTTTATATTTTGATATGCACAGCATTATAAAAAATTAATGAAATTTTTAGAAGATTCCATTTCATAAACAAACATTTTGTGATATGCAAACAAAAAGTAAATGTAATTAAATATTTTAATAAGAAATTATCAATATATTTTTAAAGTACACAATTTTATACGGATGTATTAATAAATAGCTTATTCCGATAAAATAAGAAATATATAATATTTTAAATGTCTCAAAGATTAAGCCATGCATGTCTAAGATCTTTCAAATATCTGCCCTATTAACTTTTGATGGTAATATCTAGCACTACCATGGTTGCAACGGGTAACGGAGAATCAGGGTTCGATTCTGCACAGGGAGCCTGAGAAACGGCTACCTCTCAGCTCAGGGAGGTAGTGACTCAACACGGGAAAACTTACCAGGTCGAACATAAGTGTGTAAGACAGATTGATAGCTCTTCCTCGAATCTATGGGTGGTTGTGCATGGCCGTTCTTAGTTCGTGCAGTGATTTGTCTGCTTAATTCCGATAACGAACGAGACTCAAATATATTAAATAGATGCTTTCAGGATTATGGTGTTGAAGCTTATATAGCCTTCATTCACAAATTGTCCTATTATAAGGCCACTAGCTTCTTAAATAGACAAAATGCTTTTAGCAATAATGACAATGAGCAATAACAGGTCTGTGATGCTTAAATGTCCTAGGCTGCACGCGCGCTACAATGAAAGTATCAACGTGTATTTCCTAGACCGAGAGGTCCGGGTTAACCGCTGAACCACTTTCATACTTGGGATTGTAAACTGAAACTGTTCACATGAATTTAGAATTCCTCATTAATTCGCATTGATTACGTCCCTGTCCTTTGTACACACCGCCCGTCGCTACTACCGATTGAATTATATAGTGATGTCTCTGGACGTGATCACTGTGATGCCTCGTGTGTTACGGTTGTTTCGCAAAAGTTGACAGAACTTGATTATTTTGAGGAAGTAAAAGTCGTAACAAGATTTGCGTACGTGAACGTGGAAGGAAAATTATTGTGTTTTCTATCCGAAAGTAATAAATAATTAATTACAACAATATTTTTTTATATATCGTCGTTGTAGAACGAAAAGTCACAAATACATTTTCAAAATGCCAAAAATTCATTTTCAAAAATCTTTATATATCTGTCAATTGTTAATGGATGATCTCAATTTTTTACCACATAATAAGAAAATGTAAACCTATCAATTGATATTTAAACTTTAAAAATTCATCAATTACTTTTTATAATATTAATCAACAAACTCGAAATTTAAGTTTGTCATAAAAATGTATTTGGTGACTTTTAGTTCGACAACGACGATATATTTATTATCTATATAATAAAAATGTATCGTACTTAATTTTTGAGTTCATACTTTGAAAAAAATATATAAAATAATATTAATAATAATTAAAATTACTATTAACACAATTGTATTGTGCATAGAGTAGGTGTATGCCTAAATTTTCAGATTCGAAACATTATCGTGGTATTGAATATTCATTATATATGTTACTTATATTCCCAAATTTATAAAAATCTCTTAGAAAAGTATGATATGATATAATATAAATATTACTTTCTATGGATACGCCCTCTAAACATTAATCAATTTTTAATTGCGTTACATATATGAGATCAGTATCCATCCAAGGCACTGGGTTCAAAATTTCATAGATTTCTGCGAACTCCTTATAGTTTTTTCCGCCAACTGAATGTACCCTTTCACTCTTAGTGTAGGGTATACAAATTTAATAGTGAAAACATATGCTTGACACATGTAATGAACAATAAATGGTATTCAATGGGTATTATTCAATGGTATTTAAATATTAATATTAAATAGAAATTATTACATTTTTAGGGTATTATCGTTTTAGGGGAAACAATTATTTTTTATATGTCCTAGGCTGCACGCGCGAATGAAAGTATCAACGTGTATTTAATGTATTTAATATATATATATATATATATATATATATATATATATATATATATATATATATAAAACAATGAAAATTTTGTTTTAGGAATAAAACAAAGGTTCCAAAAAACATTTGATAGAAAGCAAAACATTAGAAATTGAAAATGCTAAGTATAAAAACACAAAGTAAAAACTTAAATCTAATTTTTAACACCCCCACTAGATTTAGGTTGTGTTAATCCAATCAAGTTTCTGCAGAGTTTATGTTTCGTAACAGGCAATCCTT
Organism: Dryomyza anilis; assembly: GCA_951804985.1. Lineage (NCBI taxonomy): Eukaryota > Metazoa > Arthropoda > Insecta > Diptera > Dryomyzidae > Dryomyza > Dryomyza anilis. The sequence continues at coordinate 22,392,093 of OX638136.1, read as the reverse complement.
TTGTCATGATGTCAGCTACCATTTCGTCTGTGCATAAATACTCAATTTTCAATTTTTTATTGTTTGTCAAATTCCGTATAAAATGATGTCTTATGTCGATGTGCTTTGAAAGCGCATGATAAGTGTTTTTTTGCGATAAATTGATCGCACTTTTGTTGTCGCATTGTAAAATCAGCTCATCATCTTCGTTGGTTAATTCTTTCATTAATGACTTTAACCAGAGCAATTCTTGCGATGACGCAGACAGCGCCATATACTCTGCTTCAGTGGTTGATAATGCCACTGTTTGCTGCTTTTTCGAATTCCAGGATATGCTTCCACCTTGAAATTTGAATATCTATCCGGTTACAGACTTCCTTTCATCCACGTCACTTGCCCAGTCAGCGTCACAAAATCCTTCTATATCTCCACGAGCGTCCTTCGTAAACTCGAGTCTGTAATTGCGCGTGCCCTTCAGATATCGTGGAATCCGTTTGACAGCAACCCAGTGTTCTTTGCCATAGTTTAATAACGCCCCCACGGCAAAGCATATGTCCGGTTGGCTCACTTGCGCAGCATACATAATGCTTCCAATTGCTTCTTGGTAAGGTATATTTTGGACTTCCAACCTGTCTTCATTTGTCTTTGGGCAAAGTTCTTTCGACAATTTTTGATTTATATCGAGCGGTGTATTTACAGCATTGCAATCTTCCATCTTGAACCTCTTGAGTACGTCGTGAATATATCTTTCTTGATCTATCAACAGCTTGCCTCGCGTCCTATTGCGAGTGACTTCTATGCCAAGAACATATTTAGCTTCTCCGATGTCTTTCATCTTGAAGTTCATTGCTAGGTCTTCTTTGATTCGTTTTTTGTTATTTGCATCATTTGTAAATATCAAAATGTCATCTACATAAATGGCGACGTAGGTAATTGAAGTGTCTTGAATCTTGAAAAAAATACATGTATCCGTTTGTGATTGTATTAAACCAATCGCCATCAAAGTCCTGTCGAGTTTCTTATTCCAGACACGGCTTGCCTGCTTTAAGCCGTACAATGACTTCTTTAATTTGCAAACCTTGCCTTCTACTACGTCGAGACCCTCCGGAAACTTCATGAAAATTTCTTCATCAAGTTCGTTTTGTAAAAACGCAGTAACGCCGTCCATTTGGTCTATGTCCAGATCATGACGAACTGCTAAACTTAATAGTAAGCGTATAGATGTATAGAGTACAACAGGAGAAAACGTCTCTTCATAATCGATCCCATATCGTTGTTAGTAGCCTTTTACCACCAGCCTTGCTTTATAACGTTCAATTCCGCCACTAGCGTTGCGCTTCGTTTTGAACGTCCATTTACAGCCAATTGGCTTCTTCCCACGTGGCAAATTCACCAGGTCCTACGTCTCATTTTCATTCAGTGCACCAAATTCTTCTTCCATAGCTTGCTTCCAATTCAAACTTTCTTTACCATTGCTTCCTTAAATGTTAGTGGATCTTCTTGCAATTCCGTTGTAGAATATGTTACGTAGCCATCTCTTTCTATGGCGTTTTTTATTCTCGATGATCTTTTTAGCTGCTGTACAGGTGCGATATCACTTTTAGAAGATGGTAGTTGCACGCATGAATCGTCGTCTTCAGAGTAGAAGTTTTCTTCTTCTGATGCTACATCTACCGTCGACGCTTGTGCGCGTTCTTCGTTGTCTTGGTCTTCTGTTATTTTCCCCACTGAATCGCAGCTGGGTAATATTCTGCAGTATGTCATATCATCAGATGGTGTTTCTTTCAAAAACTCGTTTTCCATAAATACGACATCGCGACTGGTTACTACTTCTTTCCGACTGGGGTCGTAAAAGCGAAAAGTTTTCTTATGTGCACAGTAGCCCACGAATATTACGTCTTTTCCTTTGGCGTCCAGTTTCTTTCTCTTCTGCTTCGGTATATGGCTACAGTTTTACATCCGAATACTCTAAGATGCTTTATGGTCAACTTCTTTCCAGTCCGTACTTCTTCAGGAGTTGTATATTGAAGTCCCCTACAAGGTGTTCGATTTACTATGTATACGGCTGTGTTTGCTGCTTCTGCCCAGAACTTCTTGTCAAGACCTGCATCAGTTAGTAGACATCTTATTTTTTCAATAATTGTCCGGTTCATCCGCTCAGACATTTCATTTTGTTGCGGAGTGAAATCAACCGTTGTCTGATGTTGAATGCCACTGCGTGCGAGGATCTCCTTCATTTTCATGTTGCAATATTCTGTGCCGTTATCAGATCTCAATGCTTTGATCTGTTTGCCCGTCTGATTTTCCACGTAGTTCTTAAATTCTTGAAATGTTTCAGCGACTTTGTCTTTGCCTTTTATAAATTACGCAAAGACTTTTCTTGAAAAATCGTCAACGAAGATTAGCATGTATCGGGAACCACCAACTGACACTTGTTCCATTGGCCCGCACAGATCTGAATGCACCAGCTCTAATATTTCGCTAGCTCTCGTTCCAGCATCCTTGAAAGGTTGTCTCGCCATTTTTCCTTTTAAACATGTTATGCAGTTTCCTCGATGTACACCACAGCTAACGCCGTTTACTGCGTTTATTGCATAACATCACTGCTTACATGCCCCATACCTTTGTGCCATATTTCATCGTCCGCAGCTTTCGCTTGTGAAATATAAGCGTTTTGTCCTGCAGCATGATTTAGACGAAACAAGTCGTCCTATAGCTAAAGTCTCGCCATCTTCATTGATAACGTTGCAACCGTTTTTGTACCTTTTTGTACAATTCGTGACACCGACAAAAGATTTATGCACAAATCTGGAACATGAAGAACGTCCAAAAATGTTGCGTTGTCTTCCGTAGATTTGTCAATTTCTACCGCCATTTCCACGTCTCCAATTCCGTTAATGCGCATTGTTGGCCACCATTACTTCTGCGTCCTTGGGTTGAATTTTATTTTTAAAATACTCGTCGCTTGCACACATGTGGGCGAAAGCTCCAGAGTCGAAAAACCAATCCTACGAGTCTATCGCTCTTGCCGAAAATGATCCAAACATCGCACTTTTCTTATTTTTTGTCGTTGGATTCTTCTTGTTCTTCTTGGGACAGTTTGCTGCAATGTGGCCAAAGCCGTTACAGTTGTAACATTTTGGACCCTTTAGCTGTTTTGGCTTTTTGAACTTAGCCTTTTGCCCCGCAAATGCTATGGCACCATTATCACTTTCTACCTTGACGTCTGGAAGTAGCTTCAGTTTGATTGAGTCACCAGTGATACGAATACCTAAGTTTTGTATTCCCATTATCATTGGTTTGTATGTCTCTGGAAGACCTGCGAGCACATGGACCCAGTCCACTCCTCGCCCACGTTCAGACCTGCGCTTTGAAGCTTATGCGCAGTGTTCAAAATGTCGTTCACGTAGTCCTCTGTTGTGTTAAAATCATTCAGCTCCGTCAAACAAAATTGTTGAATTAGACCAACGCGCCGTACCAGTCCCGTGTCCTGATATAATCCTTCTAGTGCGACCCATATCTCCTTGGCAATCTTGCATGCACGAATGTGTGGAAAATTTGATTTTTCCACCAACAATATAAGCTCCGATAATACAGATCAGATTGTCTGTATTATCTTCTGTGCCTACCATTGCTTACCAAAGATTCTTCATTTGGAAGTACGCTTCCACGGAAAATTTCCGATCATCAAAATCATCATTATCATTGAAAATGCTAAGTATAAAAACACAAAGTAAAAACTTAAATCTAATTTTTAACAGTATTTCCTAGACCGAAAGGTCCGGGTAAACCGCTGAACTACTTTCATACTTGGGATTGTAAACTGAAACTATTCACATGAATTTGGAATTCCTCATTAATTCGCATTGATTACGTCCCTGTCCTCTGTACACACCACCCGTTGCTACTACCGATTGAATTATATAGTGATGTCTCTGGACGTGATCACTGTGATGCCTCGTGTGTTACGGTTGTTTCGCAAAAGTTGACAGAACTTGATTATTTAGAGGAAGTAAAAGTCGTAACAAGCTTTCCGTACGTGAACCTCTGGAAGGAAAATTATTGTGTTTTCTATCCGAAAGTAATAAATATTTTATTACAACAATATTTTTTTTATATATCGTCGTTGTAGAACGAAAAGTCACAAATACATTTTCAAAATGCCAAATATTCATTTTCAAAAATCTTTATATATCTGTCAATTGTTAATGGATGATCTTAATTTTTTTACCACATAATAAGAAAATGTAAACCTATCAATTGATATTTAAACTTTAAAAATTCATCAATTACTTTTTATAATATTAATCAACAAACTCGAAATTTAAGTTTGTCATAAAAATGTATTTGGTGACTTTTAGTTCGACAACGACGATATATTTATAATATATATAATAAAAATGTATCGTACTTAATTTTTGTGTTCATACTTTGAAAAAAAAAATATAAAATAATATTAATAATAATTAAAATTACTATTAACACAATTGTATTGTGCATAGAGTAGGCGTGTGCGTAAATTTTCAGATTCGAAACATTATCGAGGTATTGAAAATTCATTATATAGGTTACTTATATTCCAAAATTTATAAAAATCTCTTAGAAAAGTATGATATGATATAACATAAATATTACTTTTTATGGATACGCCCTCTAAACATTAATCAATTTTTAATTGCGTTACATATATGAGATCAGTATCCATCCAAACACTGTGTTCAAAAATTCATAGATTTCTGCCAACTCCTTATACTTTTTTCCGCCAACTGAATGTACCCTTTCACTCTTAGTGTAGGGTATAAAAATTTAATAGTGAAAACATATGCATGACACAATATAAACATGTAATGAACAATAAATGGTATTCAATGGGTATTATTCAATGGTATTTAAATATTAATATTAAATAGAAATTATTACATTTTTAGGGTATTATCGTTTTAGGGGAAACAATTATTTTTTCACATGTAATCGAATGGTTAAAAATGACAAACATGAACATGGAATCAAAAGTGTTTTCAATGTTTGTTATAAAGAAATTAACTAATTAAAAAAAAAAATATAAAATATGAAAATATTTTATTAAAAATATTTGATTATGGACTATAATTATTTAATATAAATGTGAATCAATAATCAATATTAATGGGTATAATAATTATATTCGAAAGTATGATGTTGTGTAATATTAATGAAAGAATATACTCTTAGGTTTTAGAAAATATAATTAGTGTGTGGTGTGTAAGCAACACTGGTGCCGCGGTTTTTGTCTTTGTTACGGAAAATGAACGTTTAATATTTTCGTTGTTATGAAATATCTAAAATCTTCTTATTTATTAAAAATGTAAATTAGTGTGTGGTATGCATATTTGCTGTACCGCATCTAAATGTTGCATCGCAATATGCGCCACATGGAGTACAAAAAATGTACTTGCGGTATAAAATTTGAGTGTACCGCTGTTAAGGGATGATCTCAATTTTTTTACCACATAATAAGAAAATGTAAACCTATCAACTGATGTTTAAACTTGAAAAATTCATCAATAACTTTTTATACTATTAATCAACAAACCCGAAATTTAAGTTTGACATAAAAATGTATTTGGTGACCTTTAGTTCGACAACGACGATATATTTATTATATATGTAATAAAAATGTATCGTACTTAATTTTTGTGTTCATACTTTGAAAAAAATATAAAAAATAATATTAATAATAATTAAAATTACTATTAGCACAATTGTATTGTGCATAGAGTAGGCGTGTGCGTAAATTTTCAGATTCGAAACATTATCGAGGTATTGAAAATTCATTATATAGGTTACTTATATTCAAAAATTTATAAAAATCTCTTAGAAAAGTATGATATGATATAATATAAATATTACTTTCTATGGATACGCCCTCTAAACATTAATCAATTTTTAATTGCGTTACATATATGAGATCAGTATCCATCCAAACACTGTGTTCAAAATTTCATAGATTTCTGCCAACTCCTTATAGTTTTTTCCGCCAACTGAATGTACGCTTTCACTCTTAGTGTAGGGTATACAAATTTAATAGTGAAAACATATGCATGACACAATATAAACATGTAATGAACAATAAATGGTATTTAATGGGTATTTTTATGTGAAAATCTCATAAAAGTATGGTTCCCACATAAAAAACATTTTGATTTCAACGTTTTACTCGATTTAAATAAAAATTTGTTTTTTTTATTTTTTTTAATAAATAATAAAAAAAAATATTTGCAGATTCTTAGTATTATGATTGTGTATTGTTTTATATTTTGATATGCACAGCATTATAAAAAATTAATGAAATTTTTAGAAGATTCCATTTCATAAACAAACATTTTGTGATATGCAAACAAAAAGTAAATGTAATTAAATATTTTAATAAGAAATTATCAATATATTTTTAAAGTACACAATTTTATACGGATGTATTAATAAATAGCTTATTCCGATAAAATAAGAAATATATAATATTTTAAATGTCTCAAAGATTAAGCCATGCATGTCTAAGATCTTTCAAATATCTGCCCTATTAACTTTTGATGGTAATATCTAGCACTACCATGGTTGCAACGGGTAACGGAGAATCAGGGTTCGATTCTGCACAGGGAGCCTGAGAAACGGCTACCTCTCAGCTCAGGGAGGTAGTGACTCAACACGGGAAAACTTACCAGGTCGAACATAAGTGTGTAAGACAGATTGATAGCTCTTCCTCGAATCTATGGGTGGTTGTGCATGGCCGTTCTTAGTTCGTGCAGTGATTTGTCTGCTTAATTCCGATAACGAACGAGACTCAAATATATTAAATAGATGCTTTCAGGATTATGGTGTTGAAGCTTATATAGCCTTCATTCACAAATTGTCCCATTATAAGGCCACTAGCTTCTTAAATGGACAAAATGCTTCTAGGAATAGTGACAATGAGCAATAACAGGTCTGTGATGCTGAAATGTCCTAGGCTGCACGCGCGCTACAATGAAAGTATCAACGTGTATTTCCTAGACCGAGAGGTCCGGGTTAACCGCTGAACCACTTTCATACTTGGGATTGTAAACTGAAACTGTTCACATGAATTTAGAATTCCTCATTAATTCGCATTGATTACGTCCCTGTCCTTTGTACACACCGCTCGTCGCTACTACCGATTGAACTATATAGTGATGTCTCTGGACGTGATCACTGTGATGCCTCGTGTGTTACGGTTGTTTCGCAAAAGTTGACAGAACTTGATTATTTAGAGGAAGTAAAAGTCGTCACAAGCTTTCCGTACGTGAACCTCTGGAAGGAGAATTATTGTGTTTTCTATCCGAAAGTAATAAATAATTTATTACAACAATATTTTTTTATATATCGTCGTTGTAGAACGAAAAGTCACAAATACATTTACAAAATGCCAAATATTCATTTTCAAACATCTTTATATATCTGTCAATTGTTAATGGATGATCTCAATTGTTTTACCACATAATAAGAAAATATAAACCTATCAATTGATATTTAAACTTTAAAAACTTACTTTTTATAATATTAATCAAGAAACTCGAAATTTAAGTTTGTCATAAAAATGTATTTGGTGACGACGATATATTTATTATATATGTAACAAATATGTATCATCCTTAATTTTTGAGTTCATACTTTGAAAAAAATATATAAAATAATATTAATAATAATTAAAATTACTATTAACACAATTGTATTGTGCATAGAGTAGGCATATGCGTAAATTTTCATATTCGAAACATTATCGAGGTATTGAAAATTCATTATTACTTTCTATGGATACGCCCTCTAAACATTAATCAATTTTTAATTGCGTTACATATATGAGATCAGTATCCATCCAAGACACTGTGATCAAAATTTCAAAGATTTCTGCCAACTCGTTATAGTTTTTTCCGACAACAGAATGTACCCTTTCACTCTTAGTGTAGGGTATAAAAATTTAATAGTGAAAACATATGCATGACACAATATAAACATGTAATGAACAATAAATGGTATTCAATGCGTATTATTCAATGGTATTTAAATAATAATATTAAATAGAAATTATTACATTTATAGGGTATTATCGTTTTAGGGGAAACAATTATTTTTTCACATGTAATCGAATGGTTAAAAACGAAAAACATGAACATGAAATCAAAAGTGTTTTTTTAATGTTTGTTATAAAGAAATTAACTAATTAAAAAAAAAGTATATAAAATATGCTGTACCGCATCTAAATGTTTTATTGCAATATGCGCAACATGGGGTACAAAAAATGTACTTGCGGTATAAAATTTTAGTGTACCGCACATTAAATTTGTACAGCAATTGTGGTTTTAAAGTGGTTTTAAAAACCGATTATTGATTTTATGTGGGTATCTCATAAAAGTCTGGTTCCCACATAAAAAACATTTTGATTTCAACGTTTTACTCGATAAAAGTGCTTGATTTAAATGAAAAATATGTTTTTTAGATTTTTTTTATAAATAATAAAAAAAATATTTGCAGATTCTTAGTATTATGTATGATTGTGTATTGTTTTATATTTTGATATGCACAGCATTATAAAAAATTAATGAAATTTTTAAAAGATTCCATTTCATAAACAATATGATATGCAAACAAAAAGTAAATGTAAGGAAATATTTTAATAAGAAATTATCAATATATTTTTAAAGTACACAATTTAATACGGATGTATTAATAAATAGCTTATTCCGATAAAATAAGAAATATATAATATTTTAAATGTCTCAAAGATTAAGCCATGCATATCTAAGATCTTTCAAATATCTGCCCTATTAACTTTTGATGGTAATATCTAGCACTACCATGGTTGCAACTGGTATCGGAGAATCAGGGTTCCCTTCCGCACAGGGAGCCTGAGAAACGGCTACCTCTCAGCTCAGGGAGGTAGTGACTCAACACGGGAAAACTTACCAGGTCGAACATAAGTGTGTAAGATAGATTGATAGGTCTTCCTCGAATCTATGGGTGGTTGTGCATGGCCGTTCTTAGTTCGTGCAGTGATTTGTCTGGTTAATTCCGATAACGAACGAGACTCAAATATATTAAATAGATGCTTTCAGGATTATGGTGTTGAAGCTTATATAGCCTTCATTCACAAATTCAGTAAAATGTTGGAGTGTGTAAATATGTTTATGTAAATGGATCCGTACCTGTTGGTTTGTCCCATTATAAGGCCACTAGCTTCTTAAAAGGACAAAATGCTTCTAGCAATAATGACAATGAGCAATAACAGGTCTGTGATGCTTAAATGTCCTAGGCTGCACGCGCGCTACAACGAAAGTATCAACGTGTATTTCCTAGACCGAGAGGTCCGGGTAAACCGCTGAACCACTTTCATACTTGGGATTGTAAACTGAAACTGTTCACATGAATTTGGAATTCCTCATTAACTCGCATTGATTACGTCCTTGTCATTTGTACACACCGCCCGTCGCTACTACCGATTGAATTATATAGTGATGTCTCTAGACGTGATCACTGTGAGGCCTCGTGTGCTACGGTTGTCTTTAATATCTGTCAATTGTTAATGGATGATCTCAATCTCATATGATAAGAAAATGTAAACCTATCAATTGATATTTATTTCAAATCCTTTTTATAATATTAATCAACAAACTCGAAATTTAAGTTTGTCATAAAAATGTATTTGGTGACTTTTAGTTCTACAACGACGATATATTTATTATATATATATAATACAAATGTATCGTACATAATTTATGAGTTCATATTTTGAAAAAAATATATAAAATAATATTAATAATAATTAGAATTACTTTTTATGATATGGTAATAGTTTTTCGATCGAATCTTATGAATTAAGCGTCGCTTAGCTAAGAAAATGTAAACCTATCAATTGATATTTAATCTTTAAAAATGCATCAATTACTTTTTATAATATTAATCAACAAACTCGAAATTTAAGTTTGTCATAAAAATGTATTTGGTGACTTTTAGTTCGACAACGACGATATATTTATTATATATATATATATATATATATATATATATATATATATATATATATATATAATACAAATTTATCGTTCATAATTTATGTTTTCATATTTTGAAAAAAATATATAAAATAATATTAATAATAATTAAAATTACTTTTTATGATATGGTAATAGTTTTTCGATCGACTCTTATGAATTAAGCGTCGCTTAGCTAAGAAAATGTAAACCTTTCAATTGATATTTAAACTTTAAAAATGCATCAATTACTTTTTATAATATTAATCAACAAACTCGAAATTTAAGTTTGTCATAAAAATGTATTTAGCGACTTTTAGTTCTACAACGACGATATATTTATTATATAATACAAATTTATCGTACATAATTTATGTGTTCATATTTTGAAAAAAATATATATAATAATATTAATAATAATTAAAATTACTTTTTATGATATGGTAATAGTTTTTCGATCGACTCTTATGAATTAAGCGTCGCTTAGCTAAGCGTATATAAGTTATTTTTTGTATGAAAAATATTTTTAAGCGCTGATAGCGATGCCAAAAAACACGGCTAATATCGATTATTAAAAAAATAATAATAAAAAACTCTATTCACAAATAAAATGTAATATATATAATACATTTGAGAAGAATTTTACTTTGTAACAATACTGAATAAAAAAAATAAAAATATATTTATATATTTAGTTATTTGCTTTTACGGGCTCAAGGTCCAATTAAAAATACTCTTTATTGTATTTTAATTTTTATTTTGTCCAATATTTCGGCCTTCGTCGAAAGCAATCTTCAGGGACTCTGTCAAAGATGTTATCATATTAATCAACTTATTCTATATTTTACACAACAGATTTATAAACTTACACGCACGCCGCACAGTGGTACAGGTGCGAAAAAAACCGATTTTAAAAAAGTAGGTTTTTTAAATTTTGAAATATGCAGTCATAAAGTCAATTAATTGAATCATCTTTTACAAAAATTATGTGCAATTTGGATAATGTTCTCATATGTTCCGCAACTTCAAAACTGTACTGATTCTGTAATTGTAAAACACAAGTAAAATATATACCCCAATTAAAATACTATTAAAGTTTAAAAAAACTTCAATGTCCTTCAAGCTCAAACCTATACCAAAATGTGGCCTAATATTTTAGCTAAAATATTCGTATTTTTTGTGTGCAACTATTTGCAATATTTTGAGATATTTGAGAAGCAGTATCAGCCTACGAGAGTAAAAATATTTTTTTTAATAAATTTTATATGAAACATATATTATTAGGTATATATTTTTAACTGGAATTTATGTTTTTTGAAGACCCTTCTTAGTTTTTTGTGGGAAACATTTTTGGTGAACACTATATGACTCCTTTTTAACCGTTTACACTGTACGGCAAAATTGTAGTGAATAATATTAGCATCCACTTAATGAAGGACACAATTCAGGAAAAACTATTTTCATTATATATTATGTTGGGAATCACTGCAATTACTTTCTTTAATTCGTATTATTAATATATAAATGGTGTTATATGCAACTATATTACATAGTTTCATCAATTTTATAAATTTTAATAAGTTAATTTGTTTTCTAAATATTTGGGAACCACTGGATGAATTTTAATCACGTGTATTTGTAACCTGGGTTTTTATGAATATACCAGTTTTTTTGTGAAACCGGTCCATTTGTTTAAAAGTTATTGCATATTAATCATCAATAGTGTTCAATAGCTTTAGAGTAGGCGTATGCGTAAATTTTCAGATTCGAAACATTATCGAGATATTGAAAATTCATTATATAGCTTACTTATATTCCAAAATTTATAAAAATCTCTTAGAAAAGTATGATATGATATAATATAAATATTACTTTCTATGGATACGTCTTCTAAACATTAATCAATTTTTAATTGCGTTACATATATGAGATCAGTATCTATCCAAGACACTGTGTTCAAAATTTCATAGATTTCTGCTAACTCGATATAGTTTTTTCCGCCAACTGACTGTACCCTTTCACTCTTAGTGTACCGTATAAAAATTTAATAGTGAAAACATATGCATGACACAATATAAACATGTAATGAGCAATAAATTGTATTCAATGGGTATTATTCAATGGTATTTAAATATTAATATTAAATAGAAATTATTACATTTTTAGGGTATTGTCGTTTTAGGGGAAACAATTATTTTTTCACATGTAATCGAATGGTTAAAAATGACAAACATGAACATGGAATCAAAAGTGTTTTCAATGTTTGTTATAAAGAAATTAACTAATTAAAAAAAAGTATATAAAATATGAAAACATTTTTTTAAAAATATTTGATTATGAACTATAATTATTTAATATAAATGTGAATCAATATTAATGGGTATAATAATTATATTCAAAAGTATAATGTTGTGTAATATTAATGAAAGAATATACTCTTAGGTTTTAGAAAATATAATTAGTGTGTGCTGCGTAAGAACACTGGTGCCGCGATTTTTTATCTTTAAAATGTTTGCGGTAAATGAATGTTTAATATTTTCGTTGTTATGAAATATCTAAAATCTTCTTATTTGTTAAAAATGTAAAATAGTGTGTGGTATGTATATTTGCTGTACCGCATCTAAATGTTGTATCGCAATATGCGCAACATGGGGTACAAAAAATGTACTTGCGGTATAAAATTTGAGTGTACCGCACATTAAATTTGTACCGCAATTGTGGTTTTAAAGTGGTTTTAAAAACCGATAATTGATTTTATGTGGGAATCTCATAAAAGTCTGGTTCCCACATAAAAAACATTTTGATTTCAATGTTTTACTCGATAAAAGTTTACTCGTAAAAAGCTTGATTTAAATGAAAAATATGTTTTTTAGATTTTGTTTTATAAATAATAAAAAAATATTTGCAGATTCTTAGTATTATGTATGATTGTGTATTGTTTTATATTTTGATATGCACAGCATTATAAAAAATTAATGAAATTTTTAAAAGATTCCATTTCATAAACAAACATTTTGTGATATGCAAACAAAAAGTAAATGTAATGAAATATTTTAATAATAAATTATCAATATATTTTTAAAGTACACAATTTTATACGGATGTATTAATAAATAGCTTATTCCGATAAAATAAGAAATATATAATATTTTAAATGTCTCAAAGATTAAGCCATGCATGTCTAAGATCTTTCAAATATCTTCCCTATTAACTTTTGATGGTAATATCTAGCACTACCATGGTTGCAACGGGTTCGATTCCGCACAGGGAGCCTGAGAAACAGCTACCTCTCAGCTCAGGGAGGTAGTGACTCAACACGGGAAAACTTACCAGGTCGAACATAGGTGTGTAATACAGATTGATAGCTCTTCCTCGAATCAATGGGTGGTTGTGCATGGCCGTTCTTAGTTCGTGCAGTGATTTGTCTGGTTAATTCCGATAACGAACGAGACTCAAATATATTAAATAGATGCTTTCAGGATTTTGATGCCTTCATTCACAAATTCAGTAAAATGTGGGAGTGTGTAAATGTGTTTATGTAAATGGATCCGTACCTGTTGGTTTGTCCCATTATAAGGCAGCTAGCTTCTTAAATGGACAAAATGCTTCTTGCAATAATGACAATGAGCAATAACAGGTCTGTGATGCTTAGATGTCCTAGGCTGCACGCGCGCTAGAATGAAAGTATCAACGTGTATTTAATGTATTTAATATATTGAAAACAATGAAAATTTTGTTTTAGGAATAAAACAAAGTTTCCAAAAAACATTTGATAGAAAGCAAAACATTAGAAATTGAAAATGCTAAGTATAAAAACACAAAGTAAAAACTTAAATCTAATTTTTAACACCCCCACTAGATTTAGTTTGTGTTAATCCAATCAAGTTTCTACAGAGTTTATGTTTCGTAACAGGCAATCCTTTCGTCATGATGTCAACTACCATTTCGTCTGTGCATAAATACTCAATTTTCAATTTTTTATTGTTTGTCAAATTCCGTATAAAATGATGTCTTATGTCGATGTGCTTTGAACGCGCATGATAAGTGTTTTTTTGCTATAAATTGATCGCACTTTTGTTGTCGCATTGTAAAATCAGCTCATCATCTTCGTTGGTTAATTCTTTCATTAATGACTTTAACCAGAGCAATTCTTGCGATGACGCAGACAGCGCCTTATACTCTGCTTCAGTTGTTGATAATGCCACTGTTTGCTGCTTTTTCGCATTCCAAGATATGCTTCCACCTTGAAATTTGAATATCTATCCGGTTACAGACTTCCTTTCATCCACGTCACTTGCCCAGTCAGCGTCACAAAATCCTTCTATATGTCCACGAGCGTCCTTCGTAAACTCGAGTCTGTAATTGCGCGTGCCTTTCAGATATCGTAGGATCCGTTTGACAGCAACCCAGTGTGCTTTGCCATAGTTGTTATTGTATCTTGATAACGCCCCCACGGCAAAGCATATGTCCGGTTGGCTCACTTGCGCAGCATACATAATGCTTCCAATTGCTTCTTGGTAAGGTATATTTTGGACTTCAAACCTATCTTCATTTGTCTTTGGGCAAAGTTCTTTCGACAATTTTTGATTTATATCGAGCGGTGTATTTACAGCATTGCAATCCTCCATCTTGAACCTCTTGAGTACGTCGTGAATATATCTTTCTTGATCTATCCACAGCTTGCCTCGCGTCCTATCGCGAGTGACTTCTATGCCAAGAACATATTTAGCTTCTCCGATGTCTTTCATCTTGAAGTTCATTGCTAGGTCTTCTTTGATTCGTTTTTTGTTATTTGCATCATTTGTAAATATCAAAATGTCATCTACATAAATGGCGACGTAGGTAATTGAAGTGTCTTGAATCTTGAAAAAAATACATGGATCCGTTTGTGATTGTATTAAACCAATCGCCATCAAAGTCCTGTCGAGTTTCTTATTCCAGACACGGCTTGCCTGCTTTTAGCCGTACAAAGACTTCTTTAATTTGCAAACCTTGCCTTCTACTACGTCGAGACCCTCCGGAAACTTCATGTACATTTCTTCATCAAGTTCGCTTTGTAAAAACGCAGTAACGACGTCCATTTTGTCTATGTCCAGATCATGACGAACTGCTAAACTTAATAGTAAGCGTATAGATGCATAGCGTACAACAGAAGAAAACGTCTCTTCATAATCGATCCCATATCGTTGTTAGTAGCCTTTTACCACCAGCCTTGCTTTATAACGTTCAATTCCGCCACTAGCGTTGCGCTTCGTTTTGAACGTCCATTTACAGCCAATTGGCTTCTTCCCACGTGGCAAATTCACCAGGTCCCACGTCTCATTTTCAATCAGTGCACCAAATTCTTCTTCCATAGCTTGCTTCCAATTCAAACTTTCTTTACCATTGCTTCCTTAAATGTTAGTGGATCTTCTTGCAATTCCGTTGTAGAATATGTTACGTAGCCATCTCTTTCTATGGCGTTTTTTATTCTCGCTGATCTTCTTAGCTGCTGTACAGGTGCGATATCACTTTTAGAAGATGGTAGTTGCACGCATGAATCGTCGTCTTCAGAGTAGAAGTTTTCTTCTTCTGATGCTACATCTACCGTCGACGCTTGTGCGCGTTCTTCGTTGTCTTGGTCTTCTGTTATTTTCCCCACTGAATCGCAGCTGGGTAATATTCTGCAGTATGTCATATCATCAGATGGTGTTTCTTTCAAAAACTCGTTTTCCATAAATACGACATCGCGACTGGTTACTACTTCTTTCCGACTGGGGTCGTAAAAGCGAATAGTTTTCGTATGTGGACATTAGCCCACGAATATTACGTCTTTTCCTTTGGCGTCCAGTTTCTTTCTCTTCTGCTTCGGTATATGGATAACAGTTTTACATCCGAATACTCTAAGATGCTTTATGGTCGGCTTCTTTCCAGTCCATACTTCTTCAGGAGTTGTATATTGAAGCCCTACAAGGTGTTCGATTTACTAAGTATACGGCTGTGTTTGCTGCTTCTGCCTAGAACTTCTTGTCAAGACCTGCATCAATTAGTAGGAATCTTGTTTTTTCAATAATTGTCCGGTTCATCCGCTCAGACATTTCATTTTGTTGCGGAGTGAAAGCAACCGTTGTCTGATGTTGAATGACACTGCGTGCGAGGATCTCCTTCATTTTCATGTTGCAATATTCTGTGCCGTTATCAGATCTTAATGCTTTGATCTGTATGCCCGTCTGATTTTCCACGTAGTTCTTAAATTCTTGAAATGTTTCAGCGACTTTGTCTTTGCCTTTTATAAATTACGCAAAGACTTTTCTTGAAAAATCGTCTACGAAGATTAGCATGTATCGCGAACCACCAACTGACACTTGTTCCATTGGCCCGCACAGATCTGAACGCACCAGTTCTAATATTTCGCTAGCTCTCGTTCCAGCATCCTTGAAAGGTTGTCTCGCCATTTTTCCTTTTAAACATGTTATGCAGTTTCCTCGATGTACACCACAGCTAACGCCGTTTACTGCGTTTATTGCATAACATCACTGCTTACATGCCCCATACGTTTGTGCCATATTTCATCGTCCGCAGCTTTCGTTTGTGAAATATAAGCGTTTTATCCTGCAGCATGATTTAGACGAAACAAGTCGTCCTATAGCTAAAGTCTCGCCATCTTCATTGATAACGTTGCAACCGTTTTTGTCAAACACCATCTTGTGACCTTTTTGTACAATTCGTGACACCGACAAAAGATTTATGCACAAATCTGGAACATGAAGAACGTCCAAAAATGTTGCGTTGTCTTCCGTAGATTTGTCAATTTGTACCGCCATTTCCACGTCTCCAATTCCGTTAATGCGCATTGTTGGCCACCATTACTTCTGCGTCCTTGGGTTGAATTTTATTTTTAAAATACTCGTCGCTTGCACACATGTGGGCGGATGCTCCAGAGTCGAAAAACCAATCTTACGAGTCTATCGCTCTTGCCGAAAATGATCCAAACATCGCACTTTTCTTATTTTTTGTCGTTGGATTCTTCTTGTTCTTCTTGGGACAGTTTGCTGCAATGTGGCCAAAGCCGTTACAGTTGTAACATTTTGGACCCTTTAGCTGTTTTGGCTTTTTGAACTTAGCCTTTTGCCCCGCAAATGCTATGGCACCATTATCACTTTCTACCTTGACGTCTGGAAGTAGCTTCAGTTTGATTGAGTCACCAGTGATACGAATACCTAAGTTTTGTATTCCCATTATCATTGGTTTGTATGTCTCTGGAAGACCTGCGAGCACATGGACCCAGTCCACTCCTCGCCCACGTTCAGACCTGCGCTTTAAAGCTTATGCGCAGTGTTCAAAATGTCGTTCACGTAGTCCTCTGTTGTGTTAAAATCATTCAGCTCCGTCAAACAAAATTGTTGAATTAGACCAACGCGCCGTACCAGTCCCGTGTCCTGATATAATCCTTCTAGTGCGACCCATATCTCCTTGGCAATCTTGCATGCACGAATGTGTGGAAAAATTGATTTTTCCACCAACAATATAAGCTCCGATTTTGCTTGAATCAGATTGTCTGTATTATCTTCTGTGCCTACCATTGCTTACCAAAGATTCTTCATTTGGAAGTACGCTTCCACGGAAAATTTCCGATCATCAAAATCATCATTATCATTGAAAATGCTAAGTATAAAAACACAAAGTAAAAACTTAAATCTAATTTTTAACAGTATTTCCTAGACCGAGGGTAAACCGCTGAACCACTTTCATACTTGGGATTGTAAACTGAAACTGTTTACATGAATTTGGAATTCCTCATTAATTCGCATTGATTACGTCCCTGTCCTTTGTACACACCACCCGTCGCTACTACCGATTGAATTATATAGTGATGTCTCTGGACGTGATCACTGGGATGCCTCGTGTGTTACGGTTGTTTCGCAAAAGTTGACAGAACTTGATTATTTAGAGGAAGTAAAAGTCGTAACAAGCTTTTTGTACGTGAACCTCTGGAAGGAAAATTATTGTGTTTTCTATCCGAAAGTAATAAATATTTTATTACAACAATATTTTTTTTTATATATCGTCGTTGTAGAACGAAAAGTCACAAATACATTTTCAAAATGCCAAATATTCATTTTCAAAAATCTTTATATATCTGTCAATTGTTAATGGATGATCTGAATATTTTTACCACATAATAAGAAAATGTAAACCTATCAATTGCTATTTAATCTTTAATCTTTAAAATTCATCAATTACATTTTAAAATATTAATCAACAAACTCGAAATTTAAGTTTGTCATAAAAATGTATTTGGTGACTTTTAGTTCGACAACGACGATATATTTATTATGTGTATAATAAAAATGTATCGTACTTAATTTTTGTGTTCATACTTTGAAAAAAAAAAAATATAAAATAATATTAATAATAATTAAAATTACTATTAACACAATTGTATTGTGCATAGAGTAGGCGTGTGCGTAAATTTTCAGATTCGAAACATTATCGAGGTATTGAAAATTCATTATATAGGTTTCTTATATTCCAAAATTTATAAAAATCTCTTAGAAAAGTATGATATGATATAATATAAATTTTACTTTCTATGGATACGCCCTCTAAACATTAATCAATTTTTAATTGCGTTACATATATGAGATCAGTATCCATCCAAACACTGTGTTCAAAAATTCATAGATTTCTGCCAACTCCTTATAGTTTTTTCCGCCAACTGAATGTACCATTTCACTCTTAGTGTAGGGTATAAAAATTTAATAGTGAAAACATATGCATGACACAATATAAACATGTAATGAACAATAAATGGTATTCAATGGGTATTATTATTTAATGGTATTTAAATATTAATATTATATAGAAATTATTACATTTTTAGGGTATTATCGTTTTAGGGGAAACAATTATTTTTTCACATGTAATCGAATGGTTAAAAATGACAAACATGAACATGGAATCAAAAGTGTGGTTTTAAAGTGCTTTTAAAAACCGATAATTGATTTTATGTGGGATAAAAAACATTTTGATTTCAATGTTTTACACTATAAAAGTGCTTGATTTAAATGAAATATATGTTTTTTATATTTTTTTATAAATAATAAAAAAATATTTGTAGATTCTTAGTATTATGTATGATTGTGTATTGTTTTATATTTTGATATGCACAGCATTATAAAAAATTAATGAAATTTTTAAAAGATTCCATTTCATAAACAAACATTTTGTGATATGCAAACAAAAAGTAAATGTAATGAAATATTTTAATAAGAAATTATCAATATATTTTTAAAGTACACAATTTTATACGGATGTATTAATAAATAGCTTATTCCGATAAAATAAGAAATATATAATATTTTAAATGTCTCAAAGATTAAGCCATGCATGTCTAAGATCTTTCAAATATCTGCCCTATTAACTTTTGATGGTAATATCTAGCACTACCATGGTTGCAACTGGTATCGGAGAATCAGGGTTCCCTTCCGCACAGGGAGCCTGAGAAACGGCAACCTCTCAGCTCAGGGAGGTAGTGACTCAACACGGGAAAACTTACCAGGTCGAACATAAGTGTGTAAGATAGATTGATAGGTCTTCCTCGAATCTATGGGTGGTTGTGCATGGCCGTTCTTAGTTCGTGTAGTGATTTGTCTGGTTAATTCCGATAACGAACGACACTCAAATATATTAAATAGATGCTTTCAGGATTATGGTGTTGAAGCTTATGTAGCCTTCATTCACAAATTCAGTAAATTGTTGGAGTGTGTAAATGTGTTTATGTAAATGGATCCGTACCTGTTGGTTTGTCCCATTATAAGGCCACTAGCTTCTTAAATGGACAAAATGCTTCTAGCAATAGTGACAATGAGCAATAACAGGTCTGTGATGCTGAAATGTCCTAGGCTGCACGCGCGCTACAATGAAAGTATCAACGTGTATTTCCTAGATCGAGAGGTCCGGGTAAACCGCTGAACCACTTTCATACTTGGGATTGTAAACTGAAACTGTTCACATGAATTTGGAATTCCTCATTAATTCGCATTGATTACTTCCCTGTCCTTTGTACACACCGCCCCGTCGCTACAACCGATTGAATTATATAGTGATGTCTCTGGACGTGATCACTGTAATGCCTCGTGTGTTACGGTTGTTTCGCAAAAGTTGACAGAACTTGATTATTTAGAGGAAGTAAAAGTCGTAACAAGCTTTCCGTACGTGAACCTCTGGAAGGAAAATTATTGTGTTTTCTACATATAACAAATATGTATCGTCCTTAATTTTTGTGTTCATACTATGAAAAAAATATATAAAATAATATTAATAATAATTAAAATTACTATTAACACAATTGTATTGTGCATAGAGTAGGCGTATGCGTAAATTTTCAGATTCGAAACATTATCGAGGTATTGAAAATTCATTATTACTTTCTATGGATACGCCCTCTAAACATTAATCAATTTTTAATTGCGTTACATATATGAGATCAGTATCCATCCAAGACACTGTGATCAAAATTTCAAAGATTTCTGCCAACTCCTCATAGTTTTTTCCGCCAACTGAATGTACCTTTCACTCTTAGTGTAGGGTATAAAAATTTAATAGTGAAAACATATGCATGACACAATATAAACATGTAATGAACAATAAATTGTATTCAATGGGTATTATTCAAAGGTATTTAAATATTAATATTAAATAGAAATTATTACATTTTTAGGGTATTATCGTTTTAGGGGAAACAATTATTTTTCACATGTAATCGAATGGTTAAAAATGACAAACATGAAATCAAAAGTGTTTTCAATGTTTGTTATAAAGAAATTAACTAATTAAAAAAAAGTATATAAAATATGAAAACATTTTATTAAAAATATTTGATTATGGACTATAATTATTTAATATAAATGTGAATCAATATTAATGGGTATAATTATTATATTCAAAAGTATGATGTTGTGTAATATTAATGAAACAATATACTCTTAGGTTTTAGAAAATATAATTAGTGTGTGGTGTATAAGCAACACTGGTACCGCGATTTTTTGCCTTTAAAATTTTTGCGGTAAATAAACGTTTAATATTTTCGTTGTTATGAAATATCTAAAATCTTCTTATTTATTAAAAATGTAAATTAGTGTGTGGTATGCATATTTGCTGTACCGCATCTAAATGTTGTATCGCAATATGCGCAACATGGGGTACAAAAA
Organism: Dryomyza anilis; assembly: GCA_951804985.1. Taxonomy (NCBI): domain Eukaryota; kingdom Metazoa; phylum Arthropoda; class Insecta; order Diptera; family Dryomyzidae; genus Dryomyza; species Dryomyza anilis. The sequence continues at coordinate 22,370,903 of OX638136.1, read as the reverse complement.
ATGTACTTGCGGTATAAAATTTGATTGTACCGCACATTAAATTTGTACCGCAATTGTGGTTTTAAAGTGGTTTTAAAAACCGATAATTTAAATTATGTGGGAATCTCATAAAAGTCTGGTTCCCACATAAAAATTTTGATTTCAAAGTTTTACTCGATAAAAGTGCTTGATTTAAATAAAAAATATGTTTTTTGATTTTTTTTTATAAATAATAAAAATATATTTGCAGATTCTTAGTATTATGTATGATGAAATTTTTAAAAGATTCCATTTCATAAACAAACATTTTGTGATATGCAAACAAAAAGTAAATGTAATGAAATATTTTAATAAGAAATTATCAATATATTTTTAAAGTACACAATTTTATACGGATGTATTAATAAATAGCTTATTCCGATAAAATAAGAAATATATAATATTTTAAATGTCTCAAAGATTAAGCCATGCATGTCTAAGATCTTTCAAATATCTGCCCTATTAACTTTTGATGGTAATATCTAGCACTACCATGGTTGCAACGGGTAACGGAGAATCAGGGTTCGATTATGCACAGGGAGCCTGAGAAACGGCTACCTCTCAGCTCAGGGAGGTAGTGACTCAACACGGGAAAACTTACCAGGTCAAACATAAGTGTGTAAGACAGATTGATAGCTCTTCCTCGAATCTATGGGTGGTTGTGCATGGCCGTTCTTAGTTCGTGCAGTGATTTGTCTAGTTAATTCCTATAACGAACGAGACTCAATTATATTAAATAGATGCTTTCAGGATTATGGTGTTGAAGCTTATATAGCCTTCATTAACAAATTTAGTAAAATGTTGGAGTGTGTAAATGTGTTTATGTAAATGGATCCGTACCTGTTGGTTTGTCCCATTATAAGGCCACTAGCTTCTTAAATGGACAAAATGCTTCTAGCAATAGTGACAATGAGCAATAACAGGTCTGTGATGCTGAAATGTCCTAGGCTGCACGCGCGCTACAATGAAAGTATCAACGTGTATTTCCTAGATCGAGAGGTCCGGGTAAACCGCTGAACTACTTTCATACTTGGGATTGTAAACTGAAACTGTTCACATGAATTTGGAATTCCTCATTAATTCGCATTGATTACTTCCCTGTCCTTTGTACACACTGCCCCGTCGCTACTACCGATTGAACTATATAGTGATGTCTCTGGACGTGATCACTGTGATGCCTCGTGTGTTACGGTTGTTTCGCAAAAGTTGACAGAACTTGGTTATTTAGAGGAAGTAAAAGTCGTCACAAGCTTTCCGTACGTGAACCTCTGGAAGGAAAATTATTGTGTTTTCTATCCGAAAGTAATAAATAATTTATTACAACAATATTTTTTTTATATATCGTCGTTGTAGAACGAAAAGTCACAAATACATTTACAAAATGCCAAATATTCATTTTCAAACATCTTTATATATCTGTCAATTGTTAATGGATGATCAATGGATACCACATAATAAGAAAATGTAAACCTATCAATTGATATTTAAACTTTAAAAACTTACTTTTTATAATATTAATCAAGAAACTCGAAATTTGAGTTTGTCATAAAAATGTATTTGGTGACGACGATATATTTATTATATATGTAACAAATATGTATCGTCCTTAATTTTTGTGTTCATACTTTGAAAAAAATATATAAAATAATATTAATAATAATTAAAATTACTATTAAACCAATTGTATTGTGCATAGAGTAGGCGTATGCGTAAATTTTCAGATTCGAAACATTATCGAGGTATTGAAAATTCATTATTACTTTCTATGGATACGCCCTCTAAACATTAATCAATTTTTAATTGCGTTACATATATGAGATCAGTATCCATCCAAGACACTGTGATCAAAATTTCAAAGATTTCTGCCAACTCCTTATAGTTTTTTCCGCCAACAGAATGTACCCTTTCACTCTTAGTGTAGGGTATAAAAATTTAATAGTGAAAACATATGCATGACACAATATAAACATGTAATGAACAATAAATTGTATTCAATGGGTATTATTCAATGGTATTTAAATATTAATATTAAATAGAAATTATTACATTTTTAGGGTATTGTCGTTTTAGGGGAAACAATTATTTTTTCACATGTAATCGAATGGTTAAAAATGACAAACATGAACATGGAATCAAAAGTGTTTTCAATGTTTGTTATAAAGAAATTAACTAATTAAAAAAAAGTATATAAAATATGAAAACATTTTTTTAAAAATATTTGATTATGGACTATAATTATTTAATATAAATGTGAATCAATATTAATGGGTATAATAATTATATTCAAAAGTATGATGTTGTGTAATATTAATGAAAGAATATACTCTTAGGTTTTAGAAAATATAATTAGTGTGTGGTGTATAAGCAACACTGGTACCGCGATTTTTTGCCTTTAAAATTTTTTCGGTAAATGAACGTTTAATATTTTCGTTGTTATGAAATATCTAAAATCTTCTTATTTATTAAAAATGTAAATTAGTGTGTGGTATGCATATTTGCTGTACCGCATCTAAATGTTGTATCGCAATATGCGCAACATGGGGTACAAAAAATGTACTTGCGGTATAAAATTTGAGTGTACCGCACATTAAATTTGTACCGCAATTGTGGTTTTAAAGTGGTTTTAAAAACCGATAATTGATTTTATGTGGGAATCTCATAAAAGTCTGGTTCCCACATAAAAAAACATTTTGATTTCAACGTTTTACTCGATAAAAGTGCTTGATTTAAATGAAAAATATGTTTTTTGATTTTTTTTTACAAATAATAAAAAAATATTTGCAGATTCTTAGTATTATGTATGATTGTGTATTGTTTTATATTTTGATATGCACAGCATTATAAAAAATTAATGAAATTTTTAAAAGATTCCATTTCATAAACAAACATTTTGTGATATGCAAACAAAAAGTAAATGTAATGAAATATTTTAATAAGAAATTATCAATATATTTTTAAAGTACACAATTTTATACGGATGTATTAATAAATAACTTATTCCGATAAAATAAGAAATATATAATATTTTAAATGTCTCAAAGATTAAGCCATGCATGTCTAAGATCTTTCAAATATCTGCCCTATTAACTTTTGATGGTAATATCTAGCACTACCATGGTTGCAACTGGTTTCGGAGAATCAGGGTTCCCTTCCGCACAGGGAGCCTGAGAAATGGCTACCTCTCAGCTCAGGGAGGTAGTGACTCAACACGGGAAAATTTACGAGTTCGAACATAACTGTGTAAGACAGATTGATAGCTCTTCCTCGAATCACAAATTCAGTAAAATGTTGGAGTGTGTAAATGTGTTTATGTAAATAGATCCGTACCTGTTGGTTTGTCCCATTATAAGGCCACTAGCTTCTTAAATGGACAAAATGCTTCTAGCAATAGTGACAATGAGCAATAACAGGTCTGTGATGCTGAAATGTCCTATTCTGCACGCGCGCTACAATGAAAGTATCAACGTGTATTTCCTAGATCGAGAGGTCCGGGTAAACCGCTGAACCACTTTCATACTTGGGATTGTAAACTGAAACTGTTTACATGAATTTGGAATTCCTCATTAATTCGCATTGATTACGTCCCTGTCCTTTGTACACACCACCCGTCGCTACTACCGATTGAATTATATAGTGATGTCTCTGGACGTGATCACTGTGATGCCTCGTGTGTTACGGTTGTTTCGCAAAATTTGACAGAACTTGATTATTTAGAGGAAGTAAAAGTCGTAACAAGCTTTCCGTACGTGAACCTCTGGAAGGAAAATTATTGTGTTTTCTATCCGAAAGTAATAAAAAATTCATTACAACAATATTTTTTTTATATATCGTCGTTGTAGAACGAAAAGTCACAAATACATTTTCAAAATGCCAAATATTTATTTTCAAAAATCTTTACATATCTGTTAATTGTTAATGGATGATCTCAACTTTTTTACCACATAATAAGAAAATGTAAACCTATCAATTGATATTTAAACTTTAAAAACATACTTTTTATAATATTAATCAACAAACTCGAAATTTAAGTTTGTCATAAAAATGTATTTGGTGACTTTTAGTTTGACAACGACGATATATTTATTATATATATAATAAAAATGTATCGTACTTAATTTTATTTTGATAATATAAAATAGTTTAAAAATATAATTCTTTTATAAGAAATGCGAAACTTTCAGAATAATTAATATAAACAATATTGTATATCATAATAAAGAAATCCGAAATATTTTTTAAATAAACCTAAATTAAAAGTTAATCACTATTATATAAAAATAAGTATTCCGGAAAGGAGAACAAATGAGAAAACAATTTTTAACAAATATATATAAAATAATAATAATAAAACACAAGAATTACCAATAAGTGAATCAAAAAAAAAAATCCACAAATAAAAAAACTAAAAGTTTGAAGAAAAAGATAAACATAAAGTATTAACTATAATTGAACTAAAAATTTGCCAAACCACAAAACGTGATATTAATAGTGAGTTAAGTAAACATAAAAAGTTAATTAAAAAAAAAAACAATCCACAAATAAAAAAACTAAAGTTATGAAGTAAAAAAAAAACATCTAACTATTAAATGTGGGAATAAAAACTATAAAATAATAAAGGACTCATTAAAAAATATATATGAAACGATAAAGAGACTTGAAGAGGAAACACATAGAAGACTCGCCTGGAGGAAACACCTGAAGCATTGAAAAAAAAAAACTAAAACCGTAGAAGGAAGAGACTTACACCAATAATATTAATCGTTATTATTATTAAATATAAAAGAAAATATACACAAAAGTATTAAGAATGTAACGAAAGTGTGATGGTGACACATAACATTAAACATTAACATAATATAAAAATTGATTATTATTTTATTTAAAATTCTGTACAATATTTCGGAACGGTTCTACAAACTAAATACTACCAACGACACGACAATGGCTTCAACTGAACAGATCACATTAATGATGACACATTTGCTGTAAAAAGCAACACGGTCATTAAGAACAGAATTATTAACTTTAAGAAATCCAATATCCGTTTAAACAAATGGAAACGCGGTTGTAGAGTATTTCCCCGAAAACATTGTCGCGTATTTAAATTGTGAAGAATCTTTAGATATTATTAAAACTCTCACAGAATTTTCAGGAAACGGTATTTCTTATGTCAGATGGCGAGAAGCTGCTAAAAACTCTATAACATTATATGTGAAAGGTAGCAGCACATATTTTGCAGCATTAACTATTTTAAGAAATAAAATCATTGATGACGCCAACGATATTTTAACATATCATGTAACAGTATTAAATTATGACGCGATTCTTAACCGTTTAGATTTCGCTTATGCGGATAAGCGACCAATTCATATTATTGAACAAGAGCTTAGTATCTTGCGACAAGGTAATATGTCGGTAATTGACTATTACAACGTGGTTAACACAAAACTTACAGCTATAATAAATAAAACAATTATGCCATATGGAGAAAATGAAGAATTAAATAGGAGAAAACGTGAAAATGATCTGCGATCCCATTTACATACATACTATTTTCTTTATCTCCTAGCGATTTGCCAAATGCTTTGGCAAAAGCACTGGAGCTTGAAGCAAATAATGTAATGGCAAATTTTGCCTTATAATATACCAAAATAGGAGAAACATATACACTAAACAATAACACTAAATTTAATGTATATTCTAGAAAACCTTTGACTCCACGAGGACATAAAATAGGGTACAATAAAAATAATTTAAGATTTCCTCAACGAAATCAAAACAATAATAAAACTAATAATAGAACGGAACCAATGGAGAATGCAAACTCTAATAAAAGTTCTGCAAAAATCACAGTGGAATCAAAATATTATAGGCAACAAATGCCACAATATAACAATACGATTTACCAACAAAAGCTGATTCAAGTATCAAGGATTTGTCGTTTTAGGTAGTTTAAAATAGAATACAAATTTTAGAAAAAAACTAAACTTTTATTTTTGAACAAATTTAAACGAATGAAAAATAATTTTATAAATTTTGACAAAACAAAATTTCTAAAAACAGAATACATACAAAATTAAAACAAAAATTATACAGTGTTTTCTGCACAGTATGTGCTGATTGCCACATACTCCCCCTCCAGTGCAACGCTATTTTCGGAAACGTACCATTTTACCAGATCTCAATAACATGGGATCTGCAGTTGGTTCTTCTGAGGCGGAAATATGTTCAGCATGTGCGGTAGACAAAATGTACGCAGGTTTCAGTCGGTCTAGAGAAATTACCTTTTCATTACCTTTTACTTCGACCGTAAATTTTTTTTCAGTTTTCGATAGGACTTTAAACGGACCAGTGTATGGTTGTTGTAGAGGAGTTCAGACAGCGTCTGTCCGAATGAAAACGTGGGTACATGTTTTGAGTTCCGAATGTATGAAAATCTTCGTAGCTCCATGACGTGATACTTCTTTTGCTTTCAAATTCTGCATGTCGCATTTAAATTGTTTTTCCCAATCATTGCTGCATTTATTTATATCCGATGGAATGAAAAATTCTCCAGGAAGGGCTAACTGCATTCCATACACCATATCGGAAGGTGAAAACTTGAACATCAGAATTGACTGCTACTCGAAGACTAAACATTATTATTGGCAAGACCTCTACCCAGCGAGAACTCGTATGGCACTTGATTGCAGTCTTGAGGGTTCGATGCCAACGTTCAATTTGACTATTGGATTGCGGGTGATAAGCAGTCGTATGATTGACTTTTACACCAATCAATTTGGCAAACTCACGAAAGAGTGAAGATTCGAATTGACGACCTTGATCTGTCACCAATTGAGCCGGAACGCCAAACCTCGAAATCCATCCCTGAAGAAATCGTTTTGCAACTGATTCAGCCGTGATGTCCATAAGTGGGATTGCTTCAGCCCAGCGAGAAAATCGATCTACGCAATATCGGAAGCCATCCGATGAAGGCAGTGGCCCAACAAGATCTATGCTGACCATCTTGAACCGTTCGTCCAGAATAGGATATGACCCAATTGCGCTTCTTGCATGCTGACTAATTTTAGATTTTTGGCAAGTTATGCAGGCTTTAGACCATGATGAAATGTCTTTCTTCATTGATGGCCAAACAAATCTATTACTCACCAGTTTAACAGACGATTTTGAACCAGGATGCGAAAGGTTACGTATCATTTGAAAAACTTGAATCCGAAACTTCTGAGTGATGAATGGCCGAATTTTGGTTGTTGAAGCGTCGCAAATATCTTCTACATCGGTGTCGGGAATTTTAAATTGACAGCATCTAAACGCGACAAAGTATCAGCTGTGACGTTGTCCTTTCGAGCTATGTAACGAATATCGACTGTGTGCTGAGATATATAATCAAGATGTCTGAACTGCCGTGGTGAAGCTTTCTCTGGACGTTGATTAAACGCAAATGTTAGCGGTTTGTGGTCCGTGTATATAAAAAGCTGTCTGCCTTCCAAGAAATACTGAAAGTATTTGAGTCCGGAATAAGCTCTAGATCGTAAGCACTGTAACGCAATTGCGTTTCACTGAGTTTTTATGAATAAAACCCCAGCGGTTTCCATGCACCACCTATGCTTTGTTGAAGTACTGCGCCCATTCCTGTATCTGAGGCATCAATTCAAAGCGAAGTTTCGGCACCATCCACTGGATACGATAGGAGTGCTGCATTTGCTAATTGCTGTTTGCATTCTTCAAATGCGTTTTGCAATGAAGGTGTCCAATTAATGACACGTTTATCATTCTTCACTTGTCCTTTTTTCTGGCCACGAAGCACAGCTTGAGCATCTGCAGCTTTTTCGATGAAACGTCGGTAAAAGTTTAGAGTACCAAGAAAACGGCTCAAATCGTTGACTGTTTTAGGCAATTTGCAATCAACTATGGCTACACGTTCCGGATTCGGCTTGAGTCCTGTTGTGTAAGTTGTAAGTTGTGTCTTACCAAACTCGCACTTTGCAGTGTTGATTGTAATACCATAATTGCGAAAACGATCGAACAGGAGCTTTAAGTGCTTCTCGTGATCCTTATCATTTTCGGATGCAACGAGAATATCGTCAATATATGCATAGCAGAAATCCAAACCACGCACGACTTCATTGACAAAACGCTGAAATGTCTGTGCAGCGTTGCACAGTCCAAACGTCATTCGTGTGAACTCGAACAAGCCAAAAGGAGTAATTATAGCTGTCTTCGGAATGTCGGATTCCTCCACAGGAATTTGAAAATACGCCTTCACTAAGTCGACTTTTGAAAATATTTTCTTATGGCGACTTTGCAGCAAGTGCGCAAAGTCGTGTATGTGTGCTACCGGATAACAGTCTGGAACTGTTGACTTATTAAGAGCACGATAGTCTCCACATGGGCGCCACTCGTTATTAGGCTTTGATACCATGTGAAGTGGGCTCGACCAGCAGCTTTTCGACGGGCGGCAGATGCCCATCTGCACCATATATTCGAATTCTTGCTTTGCAATTTTCAGTTTTTCAGGTGCGAGTCTTCTGGGTTTTGATTGCACTATCGGTCCTTTCGTCTCTATGTGATGCGTCACACAGTGCTTGACATTCGAAAATTTGTGAGTTGGTGATGTAATGTCCTTGTTATCCTTCAGTAATCGATGGAATGAACTATTTTCGGAAATACATCTAAGCGTTGAACTAGATTCGCGCGACAGAATACCCGTTATCTTGATGTTGGTTGTGCTATCGATTAAGCGATTATTCTTAATGTCGACAATCAACCCGTAATTTTTCAAGAAGTCGGAACCTATTATTGGTTGCGTAACATCAGCAACAATAAACGACCATAGCATTTTCCGTCGCAATCCGAAATTACAATTAATAATTTTCTCACCATAAGTCCGAATTTGGGTATTATTTGCAGCAAAAAGTACTAGTGAATGTGATGCTCCACATTTTGGACGAGACGTGGCTGGAAATACTGAAACATCTGCTCCAGTGTCAATCAGGAACCTGCACTTCATTTCTTGGTCTTGAAGAAACAGGCGACATATTTGTTGGCCACCCTCATTCGTCACCCGAAATGAGGCGGCTTTTAGTTTTCCGAGTTGAACTTGCATGGTTGGACACATTTTGAAGCGTTTGTGCCGAATTTGTGGTGATACCAACAGTAGGGTTTTTCTGCTTGGGATGAACTACAGGATCTTACATTGCGACTGCGATTGTTGCGGCGAGTGTTGTTGCGAGATCGCATATTGCCACCACTAGCAAGAGCACTAATTTGTACTAAAATCTCTTGCATTTGCTTCTCAAGAGAATCTAGCCGGGTTTCCGATGGATGATTTGTGAGAGCATTGACACCTAGGCCATCGGATTGGTCATGTATTTTATCAGCCATCACTGCCAATTTGTCGATTGCATCGTTGCTGACGGATAAAATTGCCTTTGTTGTTCCTGGCAGCCGTTGAAACCAAAGTGTCTTTAAAAGGTCGTCAGACACTTTTCCGCTGGATAACTCGCGCATCTCACGTAGCAGAACTGATGGTTTTTTATCTCCTGCGCTAACGGTTTCCAGCAGCTGACGTAAACGTTTCTCTTCAGAATCGAGAAATACGCTCAGAATTGCATCCTTGAGGGCCTCGTATTTCTTGTCTGCCGGAGGCTCTTCAACAATGTGGCTCACTTGGTTGAGTACGCTGCTTTCGATAGATCCAACTAACGTGTGATATTTAGTTAGATCCGAAGTTATTCCCGATGTCACAAACTGTGATTTCAATTGGCGGAACCATAACTTCGGGTTCTGACGCCAAAATGGAGGAACGCGAACAGATACGCGTGAGATTTCCGATGTCAGGAGTGAGTGAAATTCTTCTTCGGAGCTAGGCATTTTTAAAACTCGGGGTCACCAATGTCGTTTTAGGTAGTTTAAAATAAAATACAAATTTTAGAAAAAAACTAAACTTTTATTTTTGAACAAATTTAAACGAATGAAAAATAATTTTATAAATTTTGACAAAACTAAATTTCTAAAAACAGAATACATAAAAAATTAAAACAAAAATTATACAGTGTTTTCTGCACAGTATGTGTTGATTGCCACAGATTCAAGAGACAAACTGGAAGTGTACAACCAAGTATGCAACCACAAATTAAGGCCCACAGAATTAACCACATTGATAAGGATCATTTCTTAGAAGAAGGACAAAACTTCCATATATTATAAGAATAGATAATAAAACTTGATATAAATTCACGGAAATGAGAAAGAAATTCAAAGAGTACGCAAAAAATTGTGTAGTACGCAATAAAGTACCAATTGGAGAGTCTCCAATTCCTGAAACCGGGGGAGCAGTCACAGTTAGACATATTCTTTAGAAACCTTAAATTTATAACTTGTATTTATTACTATTCTAAATTCTTAATAGCTAAACATATTGATGCAAAAATTATAACTTTGGATAATGAACCTGGTTTCGTTAAGCCACAATTTAGATCCCTTTTGCAAGGGATCTTTGTGAAATGAGAATTTTATTGCGACCCTCAACACAGCTCAACAAACGGTCAAATTAACCGAGTCCATTCCACTTTAATAGAAATAACTAGAAGAACTAAAGAAGAAAATAACCTTACTAGTAACTTAGAATCAGTACTTAGATCAGGACTTAGATCAGTACGAGAATATAATAAAACAATTCACACTGTCACAAATAGAAAACCATCTGATGTGTTGTATAAAGTAAAGTATAAAGTAAAGTAAAGTAAAACATGAGGATATACCTGACAAATTGCAGGTAACCCAAGAAAAAAATGCTATTATGGCATAATATAGATCGAAAAAATAAAGAATATGATACGGGATAGATAATTTACGAAAAAATTATAGGAGATTGAAATAAACTCCAACCTAGATTTAAATAAAAACAGAATATTTTGGTAAAAAGGTAAAAATTAATAATAGGAATAAAATAGTACATAAGGATAATATTAAAATTTAATATTTAAATATTCTTTACACCTAATTATCATATTTTGGATGAAGTCCTAGACTTTATTTATGTTCATATTTATATCCAGTCCAGTCCGAAATTGTTGATTGCACCCGAGATGATTATGTACTAGTGGAAAACGGAGAGGTGGCTCATTATGAAGAATCAGAAAATCTTAAGCATATAACAAATTTAAAATATTATAAATCAATAATTGACCATACACACGAATTTATTAATAAAGAACCCTAAAGATGGGAGCACACAAAAATTACCGTTTTATATTTAATTGTTATTTCTGAGAAATAAGGCCATACTAGTAATTTATATTAAATATCCCATTATCCGAAAATATGTAATTTTTTTGATTTAAGGACAATCGCTCAAAAAGCTGGGAAATTAGTATTAGAAACCGAAATTGCCATATGTAATAAAAAATATATAAACGTTAAAATTTGCAAAACAGTATTAAATATTGTCTTTTGTAACATTGCACCAAATACTTCATGTTTGCCAAATATTTTAAATAATAAAGATTGTAAATGTATAAAATTAAAGAAAAAAATAAAGAAATTGAAATAATAAAAAATGGTGCAATTTTAATAAATGGCAATTATTTGGTCAATGGAAAACTTCTCGATGGTACTTATTTAATAACGTTTGTAAATCTATGATTGATAAACCCAACCGCAGTTATTTGGGTATACGTCAAAAATTTCATCCTAAGAAATTACGAAATAGTTCAATATTTAGAATCCGGAAATTCTGAATTAAAAATTGAAAATATTAATTTATTAAGTTTAACGAAAAAAGAATTTAACTCTCAATGTATTTGGGCAATTTAGCAGAAACATGAATATGACGTAGCAGTATAATGTTAAGTCTGACGTATGGAAGATTCCCAATAAAATATCTGGCTTACTCACAACAACGTAATAGGAAAAGCCTTTCTTTGCAACAAAAACATATAGGTCCATCTCGACGAGGTACTAATTTTGTTGTTAATCCTTTATATTTTGAACTCTGCAAGTGCGTTGACATCAATATTCGTACTCCAATATTGTAACCAATTTGTAAATTATATACTTGAAGCTGTAACGCCCATTTAGCAAGGCGACATATACATATGTGACTTTAAACCGAATGGCCAGTTGAGCGATTGATGATTCATTGGAACTGAAGTCTCTCAATCTTTGTTATATCCACAGAATTTTTGAACTACCCAAACAGCTTATGCTTCTTTTTCTGTTGTGGAGCTGGTAATAATATTCGGCCCACGTACTCAAATATATCTTCTGCCATTTTCTCCCCCTAAAGGAGAACAGCTCCAATAGCATAGTTGCTCGAATCCGTTTTTAACACAATTTGTAAATTTTCATCTACTTGATGTAGAATTAGAGGTGAAATGAGTAATATAAATGAGGTATCTTCTATTTTGACCCATTTCCAAAAAACTGCTTTGTGATATCAAAGATTTGTTTGGTAATTCCAAAGAAGTGTTAAGAAACAGCACTGTTGAGAAGTTTTACATTTTTTTATTTGCTCGTAATAATTCCGATTAAAATTGATTTCTTATGAACATTTCAATGTTATATATCTATTGAGATTATAAAATTATAGACGTTCTTCACCACAATCGAAATAAAATCTAACAGTTCACATTCTTTTGATTTTACATGTAAATCAAGCTGCAAAAATACAATTTTTTTTGTGAAGGTACGGTTTGAAAAACGGAGTAAACCATTAAACATATATAAACAATTAAAAATTAAATAAAAATCACTTACTAATAAATAAAATAAAACATGAGTTCCGGAGCCCCGAAAACACCTAAGATGTCCGAATATGGCACTTCACCAAAGTATTGACAGCTCATGGACCAGCGCTTCGCTAAACAAAGTTGATTGTAGAAAAAATACTCGAGTCGGAGAAGAAAGTTTTGTAGTCGCTCGATGAAAAAATTGCTGATTTAAAGCGTGATCTTGGTGAAGTCACTAAAATAGTGGATCACCTAGAAGCCACAGCGTCTGAAGTCGACTTACTCAAAGAGAACGTCGTCAACTTAAATCAAGACTGGCAAAACATGATAACATAGCCGTAGCTTGCGACCTGCGCTTACACGCGATTCCGTTCGACGATAATGAAAACCTGCGCGAAAATTTCAGCACTTTATGCAATTCGATATATGTTGCGCCACTAGTAATAAAATCAATTTTTCGCTTGAGCACCAACAACAACACTCGAAATAAAACAAAATATACTGATTCTGTAATAATAATTAAATTAATGACGACGCACGATAAAAATTTTATATTAAAAAAAATCGCGGACTTATGCGTTCAAAAAATGATCTGCTAAGATTACACCAAGCGGGATTCCAATCTGATGTCCCAATTTATGTTAACGAAAGCTTGACAAAAAAAAAACACATTTTGAAGAGAGCAATCACATATAAAAAACGTAAACAACTGCATTCAGCTTTTACTCGCCGTGATGTCGATTACCAGACTCCAGATACTCCCTCACCAGATACTCCCTCATGCATGGATTCAATTGAAACGCTCCATATACTGACCGGCACTGATATAAGAGAAAACTCTTATAATGAAGAGAACGGCAGTGGACGAAATCTTTTTTATAATTTTATACCAATTCTACAATATAAAATTGATTCAACTATTTCTACTCAACTTACTATACACTATAAGATAAGTCGATTATCTATTTTAAGATTAATTATATTACCGATTTCTATTCCTAATATTAAACCAATTATTTAATATGTTATATATTTATTTATGTTATCTTTATATACTATTGTATGCGTTGCTAAATCATTAAATTCTTATTATGAGTTATTTAACTTTCCACAATAACGAACATGTTAGTTCCAAAGACTCCACTTTTAATATGATTCGCGTACTGAGTAAGCAGCGAAATGGACTCAAGATATGTAATATCTTAAATGGGTACAACATTTTTCGCGCAGACAGAGAAAATCATGCAATGTATGTGAGAGAATGCATAAAGTGCAAATTATGTTGTAGATATTCGTCCAGTTGTAATATAGAATATGTTTTTGTTGATATGTATAATCACACGAATAAAGCTCCTCTCGGATGTACATACAGGCCAAATCGAAACGTAAATATCGATTCACTTATGCAGACTATTGAAAACTTATCCTTGATTTACTATTGATTATTATTAGAAAATAATTTGTTGAATATTGTTACGAAAAGAGGTAATATGCCCCACCGTGCAATCATTCAACAATAATAAATGAGACGCAAGACAATTCAGCGCACTAAGCAATGTGTTAGAAAGAGACGGAAGATCATTCAGCGTACTGGGCAATGTGCGAGAAAGAGAGGGAAGATCAGCGCATTAAAACACATGAGTGCGAATGAGATGCCAATAGCATGCGTCATTCACGAAACGAGTAGAAGGTTCTCGAAACAAGTCGAAGCTTGTCGAAACGTGTCGAACTGATGCATGCAGTATATAGGGAGCCGCATCTGAGGTACTTGACTTCAGTAAAGATTGTAAAGTGGTCGAGGGCATCTCGTGTGATAATTGTCAAGTTAAATTGTGGACATGCAGCAGTTGTTAGAATTTGTTATTAGTAAAGTTGTTTATTAAAGTGAAGTTAATTGTTATAATTTAAACCAATCATAAGAGTGTTTTTATTTTGTACACAATTCAGCGATACGAACTCGTAGAACAGTTTTACGTAGACTGAATTTTCGTAACAATATGATGATGAGTATTGGCCTCTATCCCACAAATTGTGACACCCCCACTCATTATACTAAGACAAATAGCTCGCTGTTAGATTTATTTTTTGTAAACAATATAAATCTTCCTTTACTCTATGACCAGATACCAGTACCTGCTTTCTCTAAACATGATCTTAATTTTTAAATTTATGACTTTAAACTTGACAATAATGCACAATCTTTCGTTTACAGAGACTTTAAAAATATTAACTATATATACAATGTTAGAAATTGAAGCGAAAAAAATAGACTGGAATGTTGTCAGATATATGGTATCTCCAGATGACCAAATTTCATTCTTAAAACACAATATTTAATTTTTTTTCGAAAAATTTGTTCCAATAAAAGAAAAAAAAATAAGTATCAGCAACGGCCATGATTTCATAATGGTATCAAATACTTATTAGCAAACGAAGCAAAGCGTACTGTAAATGGAAACGGTATAAAACATCTGAAATGTACGACATTTTTAAAAAACTTAGAACAGATGTAGTAAATAAAACACAAAAACAAAACATTATGAGTTCAAATTCAGTTCTGCTGTCAGTTCTAAAGAGACTTGGAAAGAAATACGTAATATCGGAATTAGTAATAAGTAAAGCAATATTGGGTCTGCCGGATTAGATTTAAATGAAATTAACAACAAATTTGTTAACTTACCAACACCGCCAAGCAGTAATATGACCTTCGAATATCAAAAGAACATGTTAAACTGTATCGATAATGTATCGATAAGTTAGATGTACTGCAAGCCTTTCTATCTGTAAAATCAAGTGCCACTGGATTTGAAGCAATAAACCCCATTTTTACCAAAGCTTTACTTCCGATATTATTACAGTATATTACATACACATTTAATACTATTCTAACAAAATCCGTATTTCCTCAAAACTGGAAGGTAGCCAAATAATACCGATTCCAAAAATAAATAATTATTTCCGACTAATAGCTATTCTACCATTGTTATCAAAGTTTATGCATAAACAAATAAATATATTTTTGGCAATGTACTACTTAACGAAAAGAAATCTGGGTTAAGACCTAAAAGAATTTGTGTAACAACACTAATTAATGTTTCGGAAGAAATTAGGACGTCATTAGATGACAAGAAAATATCGCTGTTAACCTTGACCATTCAAAAGCTTTTGACTCAGTTAATCATTACTTCTAAAACTAAAAAACTTTTTCAATTTTTCGTCATCTTCTTTAAAACTAATAATATTATATTTATTTGAGAGATCACAAGCTGTGTGCTTTGGAAACTTAGTTTCAGATTTCCTAACACTTAATAGAGGAGTTCCACAAGGATCAGTTCTAGGGCCACTTCTTTTTATAATATATATTAATGGTTTACCTAATATCTTGAAGACATGCAAGGTCCATATCTACGCAGACGATGTACAAATGTATACAAGCTGTAAAATTGAATCAATAAATACATGTGTACTTAAAATAAACGAAGATCTATAATTGATAAGAAAATGGGCACACATTAATGATTTATGTCTTAATCCGACGAAATCAAATTGCTTAGTAATTTCAAAAAAATTGATTGATGTCTCTGAAATGCCAAATATAATATTAAAAAATAAATCCAAGATTAAATTAGTAAATACAGCCAAAAACTTAGGAATAGTGTTTAATAGAGCATTAACTTGGAATGATCACATTTATGGTATAATTGGGAGAGTCTATTGTATGCTTCGATCACTGTGGGAAACACAATTTTTTACTCCGCAAAGAATGAGAATTCTATTAGTAAAAACATATCTTGTTCCCAAGTTATTGTATGGCAGTGAATTATATGCAAATTGCGATTACATATATAAAAGTAAACGTACTATATAATAACATGGCAAGAAACATTTATGGATTAAAGAGGTGCGACCATGTATCTCTTATTGCCATTAAATTATTTACAATTTCTTTCGATAATCTTTTAAATTTAAAATCATTAATGCAGTTACACAAAATAATATATACTAAAGAACCTTTTTATTTATTTAACAAACTAAGGTTTACTCGTTCTAATCGCTCAGCAAACCTTATTCAAATTATACACTTTTCCATACAACCTGAAATGTATTAGCAACGCAAAGCAATTTAAATATTTAATTTTAATAAATAAGTAACATAATCTGTTTTTACTAGAATTGGTGCACATATGTTATAGAGTCTGAATATTTTGCGTAACTACTCTCCTGCGGGCCAGGAGTATAAAGTGGTTAGGCTAAAGATGTAGAATCTATATGTACTGATTTGTTAATTATTAATTTATCTTTTTCTGTTAACCTTAATTGTAATCAAATATATCTTTGTTAAGTATTATGTATTAGTATTAATATATTTATGTTATATATGTATTACCTTTAAAGTTTTCTTTTACCTACTATTTGTGTTTATATAACCAATTAAAAATTATTTAACCTGTTGTAACTAATGCTATTTATATTTAAGATGTTATCTTGTAGCATTAGGATTCCAAAACAAATTAAATAAATAAATAAATAAAAATATTATATGTAAAGTGCTGGGTAAATTAAAAACTTGCTTGGTGATACCAAAGATTTTTTTGGTGATTCCAAAGACTTTCTTGGTGTTTCCAAAACTTTCTTGGTGATTCCGAAGAAGAAACTAATGCAAATGAAAAAATAATTTTATAAATTTTGACAAAACAAAATTTCTAAAAACAGAATACTTAACAAATTAAAACAAAATTATTAAAGTATTTTTAGCACAGTAAGTGCTGATTGCCACAACTTTCTTGGTGATTCCAAAGAATTGCTTGCTAATTCCAAAGACTGTCTTGGTGATTCCAAAGACTTTCTTGGTGATTTCAAAAACTTTCTTGGTGTTTCCAAAGAATTACTTGGTGATTCCATAGACTTGCTTGGTGATTCAAAAATATTCAAATGAGTACCTTCATTGTGATTTAATTTAATCGTATTGGATTGAAAAGACATTGTATTATATTTCCCTACTTTTTCATTGGTGGAAAAAAATCATTACATTCTTTGTAAAACTAGTCATTTACATTTTCGTTCTCGGTTTCAAACCAGAGATGAACTTTTTGATGCCAATCTCATGGTTTGATTCTTGCGTGTAATATTTCAGCATTATGAGGTTCTCGAACTTGCATTTTAAATTCGAATTGCTTTTTTGGTTCATCCTTAAAATGCCATGTTCGTTGTCCGAGATCTGGCACGATTCCGGCCTCTACCATAAAGTCAATCCCCAAAAATGTACGATTATTTTTAGAGAATGGTAAACAGATGAAACGGATGCACTTAAATCGTTTCCCTAATTCCAAGCCTCTTTCTTTCATTTTAGTGTATAAGATTTGTCCTGCAACGCTGGTTCTAGCTTCTGTATCTAGATAGGCTTCACCATGTAGGCCTTTGATGCAGATATCTACTGTCGGTATGTTTCTTCCAACCAACGTCGTCTGTGCTGCGTTGAAGTCTATATTTTATGCGCTGTTCTTTGAACTATTCCTTAAACAGGAAGTGCATTTTGAACGATAATACCCTTTAGAACCACACCCATATATACAAAGTGTGTTGATATTGCTGCTACTGACAATGTTGTTACTATTGTTTCTTTCTGTTTGCACAAGTCGCATAGGTATTGTATTATCATCAAGCATTAATTCCGTCTCGCGTGCTTTTGTTAATAGTTCTTGGAAACATTGAACGTTTCCACGAGGTACATGCTCTCGTATTTTAATGTGGAGTTGTGAATATACCATATTCAGCATTATTTTCTCCGACAATCTCTCAGAAAGCTGCGCGAACAAACGTATTTTTCTACAAATAAATTCGTCAGTCGGTTCAGACTGTCTGTGTTTGTCTTGTTGAATTTCACCAAAAATTCGCCAATCAGGTTTTTGTGGTGCAAAACGTCTGTAGAAGATATATTGCGTCTTCCAAAGTCCTTGCTTCCTGTTCACGCCCTGCCAGCCAATTGGGTATTGAACTGGCATTCTGACAAAGTTATCAAACTACGGGCCATCGAGATGTTGCTGTTAGATGTATCAGCGTTGCAACTCATCTGACCATTGTCCTTCGATGGACCTCTGTTGTTGTTACTAATGGGCACATCATTGTTTCTGTCGTTATCGTCTTCGCATACGATATTTCTGGCACTGCTTAAAAAATGTCGCCGGGAACTGACTTACGTTTTGTCGCTCGAAAAGGCTTGCCTTTGCTTTGCGTATATGACGACTGGAACAGTCGGCGTACGCCTGGAGCAGTTCGCTTGCGCTATTGATTTTTCGTTGGGTGCCATTGTAACAAACGCGTTGCATCGCAATAATAGATTTATTTTTAAAAAAGAAACTATTTATTAAATTTAATTTGAGACGTGTGCTCAAAGCTTTGATTCGTACATGAATGAATTATTTTAAAATATTTTCATAATCAAAATATTCTGAACAGAACAATTAATAAAAAGTAATTTGATTTAACATTTTTAATACAAACAGGTATTTTAGTTAAAAGTATATACTTTAAATAAACGTATTTATAACTGCTCGTTATGTTGTGAATTAGTTCACACATTTTTATTTTCTTTATGGTTCTTCACTATTCATTCAGTTTTGGATGTTGCTGTACACATGTTGAGCGCATCATGTTTTTTATATCATGTTGAACTCATGTTGTACAGCAACATGTTCATACATGTTGTACAGCAACATGTTCATAGCATTGTCACAACGCTTCACGTTGGCAACAATGATAATAATTTGGCAAAGCGCTAAAGCTTTAGAAATATTCAAGAAATTTTAATATTTTATAACACTCTAAATAATAAATTTACACTTGACATTTCTCTTAAACGTCTCCTGTACAATACAAATAATTACATAGTAACTGCGATTACATAAATTATAATTTAAGCATATTTTTTTACAAAAATCGTAATTTTACAAATTGTATGAAAAGAAAAAGGACAATATAATAATTGAAATAACACTGAGATTCCAAACAACGGACCCTCAAGTGTATAACAAATAAATGCTAAATGAGTTGATTCAATTTTAAAGCGTGTGAACACAGCACTGATTGCTGTTATGATTTTAAA
This sequence comes from Dryomyza anilis, assembly GCA_951804985.1. Lineage (NCBI taxonomy): Eukaryota > Metazoa > Arthropoda > Insecta > Diptera > Dryomyzidae > Dryomyza > Dryomyza anilis. Next base: position 22,351,052 of record OX638136.1, on the reverse strand, counting down.
AATAACCGAAAATTTATATTAAAAAATCATTTTATGTTAATTTTTTTTTTACTATCTTGAGTAACCCAATATACACATATTTTTTTTCCCGATAAATCAGGGAATATTATTTTTATTTTTCCAATGTTATAGAAAACAGATTTGAAACAAAAAAAAAACTTCAATATAAATTTGAAAAAAAAACATAGTTTATAGTTACTCAGCAAACGCCAGGGTTCAAGTAACACTCAGGCTCATGTACGTTGAATCTAACTTGAATCTATTTCTTGAATGTTGTGATTTTATACGACAAATATTTTATAACAATTTGTCTGCATTTTTTTTTAAACAATTCTTTCAATCATAAATTGTCTAAAATGTAGCTCAATTTTTAACACGGTGCGATGCGTCCGTCTCCTTTAAGGGGCAGCCATAAATCTACTTGTGTACGACACTTTGTTCTTCGAAGTATACCAAAATGTGAATAAAAGTTATCATTTATTTCTCAAAGAAGTTATAATATTCCTCATCACTCATCTTTTATAGCACACCAAAAATTAAGTTGAAGAAAACGCCTCAAATAGACAATAAGGAATATGTGCTACAACGACTTTTTCGCTGTTTCTTGATAGTTGGGTCTGTGCTACTGCGGCATTCGAGTTGCATCTAAATGAGGCTATGTAGCAGCAGGACAACAAGTTTCCAAAAAAATGCTTTTTAGTTAATTAGTATTTTAATTATTTCGTATTTTGACTGTAATTCTGCATTTAAAATATTTAAAAAATTAATATATTTGTTGGCCCATTTAAATTGTTATTAATGTTCATTAATGAATCGTTTTAAATACTTTTTTGAGGCAATTGATGCTCATGAACATGATATTCCAAGATGTTTCATTTATACGCTTTTGAGACTACATTTAGGCTCCAGTTGAAGATGTTTTTTAGGCTCAAATTTGATATTGTAAATAGATTCTATTCAAACGATCTCACTTGAATGACGCATTTTGCTCGAAAAGCATATGTTTTTAGACTCATTTTTGAACGAAAACTTGAGCGCTCAGACTCAGGAAAAAGATTGAAATACTCTAATATATGAGCTTCAGTGTTTGCAGGGTATACTTCATCAATGCTAACATTGATTTCGTTGTTGTTTGGGTAACATTTTTGTTTCATTGAAACTTTCAATTACAAATTGATGTAATTTTTTTTTAATATTAAATGACAGATGCTAATTAATTCATTAGCATATACGTATATTCAAAAGCAATCTAGCGAATTGGACAGATTTGTTGAAAAATTATGGTCGCAATTCGTACCAACAATACTGAATAAAGATAGTACAGCATTATTAAAAGATAATATATCTAGACTTCTGCATTCATCTAAATTAGAGGAGGCAGATAAAATAGTAGAAGAGTTATTAAAATTCCAGAATTTAAAAATTAAATCGGTTTTAGAAGAAAATGATGAATTAGAAAGACCTGAAGTCGGCATCATTAAGCAAATGTAAATATAATGATACGAAAGGCGACGTGTTCGTTAATGAATTGAATAATTTAGTTAAAAGCTCATTTAAGTTAGGACTTCGGGATTACACTTTGCGAATGCTCATGTTGAGCAGAGAGCAAACAACACTGGAGAAATTGAGAGAGTTAACGGGCATAGACAAGTTTAGAGTACATGTCAATGAGTCCTCATCGGACTTCATGCCAAATAATCGTAATGCATCAGGTGACTAAGGCAATGAAAAAAAGGAGACGGAGGAGAAAACACAAAATGTAGGTATGAAGCAGTATATACCTACATAATCTTTTTGCAAGAAGAAGGGACATCTGAGGGATGAATGTCATACACGGAGAAACACTCCATATTGCAGTGACTGTCGTACTTATAGACATGAACAGTGTGCAGATCGTTCGGGTCGGAATGTTTTTCCAGGACATACTGCTCCCGAAGGAAGTCAGCCACACGTACCTCAGGTAAATGGTCAAGGTGGTATCCAGAACCAAGGCGGGGGTGCTCCAGGATTAAGATGCGATTGGTGCCATAGAGGGAAAAGTTTTTCAAGGAAATAATGGTAATGCGAATTTTGCAAACAGGCCCGCTAAATTTTACCCTTGGTGCAGAAAGGACGGACATGTTATTATGATTTGTTATGCCAAACGCAAATATGATGCATGGAACCATAATAGCATTCCACAGGGAAACTACAAGAGGCCCAGTCAAGGCCACTAAACTGGGGACCCTTTGCAAATAGTGTAGTAAGGCCAGTAGTTGTAGAAGTTCCAAAGACGACACTAGAACAAAATAAAACAGCGAATATTATTAACGCAGAAAATGAAGAACAAAAAGTAAAAATATTATTAATGAAGATAAAAATCCTCCAACAAAAACATATAATAAACTAAATAATAATTATACACCACTTGACGCGAATAATGAACAGATTATAGGAATTAAGGAATTTAAAAATAAACAAATTATAAATTCTGAAGGAAATTATAAATAGGAGGCCAGCCTGATAAAAAAAAAAATAGGATGGCACATTTCCTGAATTTTAAAAAAAATATTCAGAAAGGTCTGAGTGGTACTTTTGGTGGATGCGTTAGAACCATAGGCTCCTAAATATTAATTTTAATCAACAAATCAGGGTACAGCCCAGAACGGCCATGGTTGTATTACTGTCGTTAAGAAAAAGAATTCCTATAGTTTTGTTGCACAAACAGGAAATTCTACCGGGAGTATATTTGGGAAAGAGTTTAACAAATGTTAGAAGAAATAGAGTATATGCATCAATTTTATATGCCACCGATAAGGAGGTGACCATTGATAGCAATTTCAAGCCACGAATTTTCATATTTTAACAAATATAAAGAAGCAACAAAGACGAGTTCTAAAATGAATACATTAAACTCGGTTAATATAAAAAATAGAATTGATAGATTATTAGGGAATGTAAAGATCGATGAATCATTAAATAAAGAAGAAGTTGGATTTTTGCAAAATATTTGCTTGTCATATCATGACGTTTTTCATTTGGAAGGGGATGAATTAACATTCACTACGATATTAAAACATGAAATACCCTCACAATGGAATCTGCCACCAATAAATCAGTAACAGTATAAACTTCCTCATATGCATAGAAATGAGATTAATAGACAAGTATCAAAGATGTTAGACGATGGAATTATTTCACCAAGCATGTCGCCTTGGAATTTCCCATTATTATTGGTAACTAAAAAGGGTGATAAAGATAGCAATAAAAAATGGAGACTGGTTATAGATTTCCGAAAATTAAATGACGTGTTTCCGATACCACGAATAGATGACATTTTAGACCAGCTAGGTCATAGTCGGTATTTTTCAACACTAGATTTAGCAAGTGGTTATCATCAGGTTCTAGTTGAAGATAGTGACAAAGAAAAAACTGCTTTCAGTACAGGCCTTGGTCATTTCGACTTTAACAGAATGACATTCGGTTTAACGGGGGCACCTGTCCCTTTTCAAAGGGTAATGAACCACATCCTAATAGGTTTACAGGGTATTGACTGTTTCGCTTATTTAGATGACATTGTGGTTTATGGAAATAATTTAGCAGAACACGAGCATAGGGTATGTAAGGTTTTGTAAAAGCTGAGAGAACATAATTTGAAATTAAATACAGAGAAATGTCAGTTTTTGTTACGATATGGTTTAAATTTAGGACATAAGTGTTCTAAGTTAGATGCCTTACCAGACCCAGCCAAAGTAGAGTGTGTAAAGAATATTCCTGTTCCGATAAATAGGAAGGAAGTTCAAGAATTTTTAGGCTTAATTAATTATTACAGAACATTTATAGGAGGTTTGGCGAAATTGTCATTACCAATAAACGGTTTGCTTAAAAAGGACGCAAAGTTCATATGGAACGACAATTGTCAGAATTCGTTTTTAAAACTTAAAGAGGCAATTATGTCACCACTCATTCTAGTGTATCTGGTTTTTAACGAACCCTTTTTGCTCACGACAGACGCCAGTAACGAAGAAATTGGCGCGGTTCTATCGCAAGGTGAAGTTGGAAGCGACCGCACGATCGCGTTTGCCAGTAGGTCTCTTAACGATGCGGAAACACTCTAACACACACAACAAAAAATCTTAGGGCATATTTTTGGGAAGACCATTTAAAATTTATGCAGATCATCAGCCCCTAAAGGGTATGGCAAACTTAAAAGATCAGACATCACGTCTTGCGCGTTTCCGACACAAATTATCGGAATATGATTTCGAAATTCATTATAAACCGGGAAAAAGTAATTTAAACGCGGATGCGATTAGCCGCATACCGAATAATACTGAAAAAGTAGTTGTAGTACAAACACGTTCGAAAACCACGAAAAGAGACAAGAAAGACAAGAAGGAACAGTCAGAATGCGATCCTGACGATTTGATAACAAAGGAAAATGACAATATAATAATTCTAACTGAACCTCGGGACATAGAGACGGTAATTAAGGATTTTCCCGATTCACCAAGGTGGCGTAAAAACATTTTTAAGAGTTCAGCAACAGTATTGAAAACAACAAACAGTACAGCAATAGCAAATAAAGGATTATGTGAAAAATAGTTCAAAATGCCAGGTAAACAAGAGTTCAAGGCTGACGAAGATGCCAATGGTTCTAACTGATACGCCTGTCAGACCCTTTGACAAAGTGTACATAGACCTGGTGGGTATTCTGCCTGAAACCATTTCAGGGAATAAATACATCTTAACGTTTCAGGACGATTTTTCTAAATTTATGTGCTGTGTGGCTTTACCCGATGCGAAAGCTAACACCGTAGCAAAAGCATTCTTCAACGAAATAGTTACACGCCACAATATACCCAAAGTATTGGTAACAGACAATGGATCAAATTTCGTTTCCAAACTATTTTCGGATACATGTAAATTATTAGAAATTAAAAAATTACATATAACACTCTACCATCCACAGACTAATGGGTCATTGGAACGATGTTATCGTCCACTAACTGAATATTTACGTAGTTTTGCTAAAGAGGATGGGTCAAACTGGGACCAATGGTTACATTCTGAAATGCATCTTCATAATAACACCGTGCATACATCGACAGGTCAAAAACCATTCCGTACGTTGTACGGAGTTGACCTCGACATGCCTACAAATTTAAAGCGTAAATGTTCACCTTTGTATAACGCAGAAGACTACAATAAGGTTCTAAAATACCAAATACAGCGATCACCTGAGATCGTCAGGCAAAATCAATATAGAGCAAAGGAGTTGTCGAATAAACAATACGACAAGAACCTCAACCCTTTACAATTCAAATCACATGACATGGTTTTAATGAAAACCCAAACTAGGAAGAATAAGTTCTCTCCAATTTGGAAGGGACCCTAAGTGGTCGTAGAGGGAAGTGGGCCAGTGACCACGACGATATTGGTAAAAAACAAAGATAAAAAAATTCATAATAATTTGTTAAAGGCATATCACAAATAGTGTAAGCCGTTAAAACTAACCAGTTGGGAAGGTTAGATCACATGGGAAATTTTATATTTGGTGTTATTATGATAGTTTGTAACGGTACGGTTTCCGGGTTCAGAGCTGGGATTGCTTAGCGGGCTCCAGAGGTCCGTGCATTACAAAAATTTATATTTGCAGGGGAAACCCTCAGCACCAAATAAATACGCCGTACGCAAAGTGGTTATAATTATTCAATTTATCTTTATTAAATTCCTTCTAATATATTATGAGGTAGCGTCCTGCCTGATGCACTCGACGCTCCTCGCTGGTTCTTGCTGAAATATGTGTTTGCAACCAGACTTACTCGATGCGATGTGTTTTCAGGATCAGGTTTGATATGTCCTGGGTCCATAACCAGGACGAAAACTCTAGTCAGTCATGTCACGTTTGGTCCACGTGTCCCCAGATACGGTTGGCAAAGTCCCTCGATACGGTTTAATTTTAAAAAAAAACACCCAGGGTAACGATGCAGCTATTCAGTCACGAAGTCAGGAACAGAGAGAGTGATTTTCCCTCGTGCAATGCCTTTTATAGGCCATGGTGAAGCGTTGGTGCTTTGTTGCCCAACCGTTGGTGGGTTGTTGCATACGATTCTGTAGCTTTGCAACGTCTGTGTATCGGTGATGCGCTCACCAATGAGTGTGTATTCGTAACACTTTGCCGCTTCGCTCACTGATGCGCCTATGTTGGTGACACAATTGTATGTTCTGGCCGTTGGTGTCTGCTAATACTCTCACCAGTGAGAGTGTACGAGTGACACTTTGTAGCCAAGCTCACTACTGAGCTTTAGCTCGTTGGTGTTAATTCGATGCTTTGCGCCGTATTTGGTTCGACGGCGTTGACGTCGAAGCCGTTTGCTTAGATCCGCCGTGAATGTGCGGTCGCCATTTGACGCCTCAAAATGATACCGTCACAAGTTAGGATTATCAAAATTATAGTCGATCTAATCCGACTATAAATACCCTACACATATGTGTGATTATACCATAGGAATCCTAAAAATAATTACAAACTTTCAATCACTGAAGAATTTCCATTCATTTGATATTTACAAAAGGGTAGGTGTACTGAATTACGATTTTTTTTTTTGAACCACAAGTCGTATCGGCGGTAAACATTATTTTCATGTATTTGAGCATGATTTCATGCACGTATTCAGTAAAATTGATCTGTAGATGAAAATTTAATCTGAGGTATTTGAATATAAATGGTCAGATCACATGTCACAATGGACCGATCCAATTTTTTCGCACATATAGCGTAGGTATATAAGTAATTTAAATTATAAGTTTCATTTATTTAGCTCCTCAATTGTTTAAGTAGTAGGGATTTCAACAGACAGAAAGACGGACATCGTTAAATCGACTCAGGAGGTCATGCTGATCAAAAATATATATACTTTTCCATACCAGAGATGCTTCCGTCTGGGTGTTACAAACGGCGTACCAAACTGAAAATATACTATCACTCTGAGTGTAGGGTATAAAAAGATTATAATATTACCCTAAGTTAGAACCCATAAAAGTAACAATATAAAAACAATTAGCTATGCGTTGACAATTGAACTCGTAGATTGCAACATTATGATAGAAAAAATAAATCTAACCATAAGTTATAGAGTAATTATTAAATAAAACCTTAAATAGCTCGTCATTTAGAGGAAGGAATATATATAAATAGTTTAGGAAAACAGTAAGTAAAAACAAAAGAAAAAATATAATAATAAACCAGTTGGGAAGGTTAAATCACATGGGAAATTTTAAAGTAGGTGTAATTATGATAGTTAGGATTATCAAAATTAGAAAAGTCGGTCTAAGCCGACTATAAATACCCTACACATATGTGTGGTTACCATTCAAAGTGATAAATAGGTCACCAGGGTATACGAATCCTGAAAATAACTACTAACATTCAATCGCTGAAGAATTTCCATGCATTTGATACCCATATTTACAAAAATCGAAATCCTTCTGGGTGTTACAAACGGCGTCCCAAACTGAATATACCCTTTCACTCTTAGTGTAGGGTATAAAAAAACATAGGAGATATTAAAAATAATAATTTAGTAATAAAAAATAAAAAAATATATATAACTATTTTAGGATAAGAACTTATAATTATACCCTACACTAAGAGTGAAAGGGTATATTCAGTTTGGTACGCCGTTTGTAACACCCTGAAAAAAGCATCTCCGGTAAGGAAAAGTATATATATTCTTAATCAGCATGACCTACTGAGTCGATTTAGCGATGTCCATCTGTCCTTCTGTCTGTCTGTTGAAATCACGATTACAGAAAAAGTTGAAGAGCTAGAGCAATGAAATTTTAGATTTAGATTACTTATATATCTAAGCTGTCTGATCGGTCTATTGTGACCTCAGAACTGACCAATTATGTTCAAATACCACATATAAAATTTACATCTGCTAATCAATTTTACTGCATACATGCTTAGGTAAACTTTTTGGTTAAATATATATTGACATTATGCTCAAATACTTGAAAATAATGTTTTCCCACGAAACGACTTGTGGTTCCCAAAAAAAAAATCGAAATTCGGTACACCTACCTATTTGTAAATATGGGTATCAAATGAAAGAAAATTCTTCAGGGATGGAAAGTTTGTAGTTATTTTCAGGATTCGTATACCTTGGTGACCTATATACCACTTTGAATGGTTACCACACATATATGTAGGGCATTTATAGTCGGCTTAGACCGACTATAATTTTAAAAATCCTAACTATCATAATAACACCTACTTTAAAATTTCCCATGTGATCTAACCTTCCCAAATAGTTTTAAAGTTAGATAATCATCAATTGAGAAAAAAATAAATTAGGCAAAGGCAACAAATTGCCTTCATATAAAATTAAATGAAAATTCGTCATAAAATTGTCGAAGAACTTATAATTTTAAAGTTAGTTCATCATCAAGAGAAAAGAAATAAATTAAGCACATGCAACTAATTTCATTAATTTAAATTTATATCAATGTTAGTCATAAAATTGCTGACCTACATTAATAGCGCAAGCTAATAAACCTTGAAAATTGTCATTACACCCAAATGTTTCATGCTGAAGCACATATGCAATATGTACGAACGTATATCATACGTGAAGCGAGCGTTCATAGCTGGCATATAAATGCAGATCTTGCAGTTTTTTGTTGATACCATTAACATCGTAAATATATATAATTCAATTTTACTGTCATGCCAGTAGGAAGTTTCACATAATGTGACATGTAAGTACACAAAAATAATATAATAAAATATTAAACACGTTTAGAAAATAAATCGCAACTCTAATTATATTTATTTACATGCAGAAATCATAGGTACTTTTGTATATTAATATAATTCAATTTGAATAAGTTTAAATATAACAACTAAATATGAAATAAATTTGAAGAACTTACTTTTAATAATCTAAATTACTTAAAGAAGAAGAAAAATATCAGTTAGTATTCAAATTTAAAAAATAGAGATAAATAAATCTAGTACAGTTAAAATAAAAAAAAAATAAAAAAAATATCTGTAGAATAAATAAAAAGAAAAAAAAGCTAATAAATATTAAATTTTTAACAGATATAAAAAACAAAAACAAATTAAAAACGAGTTGGGATTACGAGTTATAGTCGGTCGGGCTCGACTATGGAATACCCTACACCTTTGGTGGTGATCTTAATGTGGGATATTTAATTGTATACCTTAATTTTAAAGTTCTTAATTATGTTGAGCTGTGCCCACCCTCAGAATATTATTCACATATCAGAAATTTACGTTTATATCCCCTTAATTTAAAAAATTGATATAAAAGCATAAAAAACTAGTTAAAAAAAATATATAAAAATAAAATTGGGCGGACCAGGCCTATATTTAAAATTTTGTAAGCCTAATCTTTCTTAGATTCGATTTTAATAATTTATGGCTAAAATTTGCACTATGAAAACCCGGGAAATAATGTAAATAAAAATATAGGCGGATCACACCCATTTTTGGACCACATATTTCTAGATGAATTCTAACAATAGGTTTTAAATTTAATAACTATATCTTGAATACTTTTCGAGTTATTAGTTCCTAAAGTGTTATATAGAACTGTCTTGTATGGGAGGTGGGCGTGACCGTTGGTCGATTTAGCTCATTTCCAAAGATTGTTCCTACTTTTGGCTAAAACATATTAAAACGAAATTTCATCGCATTCTGATCAGTATTTCTCAAGTTATTACGTTTTCGGACAGGCAGACGGACAGACGAACATGGCTAAACGCACTCGGGTAGTGATGCTGATCAAGAATATATATATACTTTTCCATACCGGACACGCCTCCTAAGGGGCGTTACAATATATGCACAAAGTTAATATACCCTGTACCTCATAGGTGTAGGGTATAAAAAAAAGTTTTAATAACTGAATCGGAAGAAAAGAAGAAACATATTAGTAAAATAAATAAAATGGAGAAAATATATATATTGGTATTAAATATTATAATTTTTTTTCTAATTTTTAAATTTGAAAGAAAAAAAAAGAGAACAAATATAATAAGAAGAGATGAAAAACGAGTTGGGAAAGTTAGGTCACATGGGTAAGTTCGGTCACATGGGACGGACTTTTATAGTCGGTCGGTCCCGACTATGGAATACCCTACACTTTGTTGTGAATATTAATGTGGGAAATTTAATTGCATACCTACCTTTAAAGTTCTTAATAATGCTGAACATTTTTACACTCAGAATATTATTTACATATGAAATTTCTGACGACGTATATGCCATAAATTTAAAAAATTGATAAAAAAGTAAAAAATAATAATAAAAAAATATTAAAACATGTAGAAAAATAAATGTTGCGGATCACGCCCACTTTTAAATATATGTAGAGATTTAAGGCTAATATTTCATAACTTTGTTTTCAATAATTTGCGAATAAAATGTCCACCATTAAAAAGCGAGAAGTAATAAAAAAATCATATAAAATAAAAATCACATATTTTTAGGTGAATTCTAACAATACGTTTTCAATTTTATATGTATATCTTGAATACTTTTCGACTTATTGGTTCGTAAAGAGTTATGTAAAAGTGACTTGTATGGGTGGTGGGCGTGTCCGTTGTCCAATTGGGCTCATTTACATTGACAAAACTAAATTTTGGCTAAAAAGTATTGAAACGAAATTTTATCGCATTCTAAGCAGTATTTCTCAAGTTATCGAGTAAATGGACAGCAAGACAGCAAGACAGACGGACAGACAGACGGACATGGCCAAACGGACTCGGGTGGTGATGCTGATCAAGAATATATATACTTTTCCATACAGAATACGCCTCCTAAGAGGCGTTACAATATATGCACAAAGTTAATATACCCTGTACCTCATAGGTGTAGGGTGTAAAAAAGAAAAATATGAAAAAAATAGTCATGAAAAAAAAGGAATACACATATTTATTAAAAAGAAAAAAAAGAAAAAAAGAGAAGAAAAAAAATATTAACTATTAAATTTTTAAAGAAGAAAAAAAATAGATAAAAAAGAAAAATATATGAAAAAAAGGGTACTAAAATTAAAAAAAAGAAGGAGGTATAAAATTTGTAATTAAAGGGAAAAAAGAAATTAAAGAGAAGAATAAAAAATATAGAGAAAAAAAAATATAAAAAACAGATATTAACTATTATTTTTTTTTTTGTAAAGAGAAAAAAATATATGAAAAAAAATAAGGGGAATTAAAATTAACAAAAAAAAATATATTTTAATTTTTATTTTTTTTTAATTTATTTAAACGTCTAAAAGAGATATATAAATTTGTATTTGAAATTAAAATCATTTTTAAACTAAATTTAATCAGTTTTAAATAATAAAAATAAATAAATAAATCCATATATAATAAATTCAACAATTCTTAAGAAAATCTAATATAATATATATGTACATATATACAATATGTACGTATATTAATAAAAAAAATTATATGAAATTTTTTTTTTTGCGCATTTAAAGGGAATTGAGTCCGCCGCATTGAGTCCCTCCGCATATAAGACGACGATCTTAGCCATTGGTCTAAGGACATAATACACCAAAATTACGCTAAAGCTAGTGCTACACTAAGTAACTGTGTTTCGAATAAGTTAAACACTTACAAAAACATCTAATTTCAATGTTTAGAGTGACCAACAGCGTTGGATACTGTCTTAGAAGACGCATAGATGATCGTTGGGGTCTTGGGACTTTAATGGGGACATGTGGAAGGAGCTCTTGGTGTTATCAACAAAAAGAAAAAGTAGTGAAGCAGAGGCCAAGCAGATTCTAATAAAGAGAAACGAAGAAACGAAGCAGAGTGGCAGAATATTGGAAAACGAAGCAGGACACACTAAACGCAAACTTGTTGTTATACTAAATACAAGTAGATTGCAATGATTTAATTTTAACAATAAACCACAATTGCCAAATTGATAACAAGATGCAAACTGGACCTTGAAAATTGCCACAATTGCCAAATACAAGATGCAAAATGGACCTTGAAAATTGCCACAACTGCCAGACACTAGATGCAAAATGGACCTTGATTTTTTTTTTTTTTTTACAAATTAACCAACACTCAGGGGATGCCCCCTATTTATGCAAAGCACAGTGTTGATCGTAGGAAAGGATAAGGGTTAGAGGAAGGGAGGAAAGATAAGGTAGTCGAATATTTGTTTTGAATTTGCCAATATCAAAAATGTCGGGAAAAACAGACGCAGGGAGATTGTTCCACAAACGAATCGTGCGACTGAAGAACGAATTCTCTCTATAATGCGTGGTTCTGTTAAGAGCCGAGTGGACTAAGAAGGGGTGGGCTTGGTTAGATGCCCGAGTAGAACGAGAGAACACACGACCTGGTGGAATCAGGCCATGTGTCTCCCTCGAACACTTACCATTGTAATACCTATAAAACAGGCTTACACAACCAACGGTCGTTCGGTGCTCAAGAGAGCCAATAGAGGATGAAATATTTTCATCCCCTATTAAATATATTGCACGTTGTTGGATTCGGTCCAGGAACTCCAAAGAAGATTTAGAAGCCCCTGCCCATATGTGCGAGTTGTATTCCATCTTAGGCCGAATATAGGTATAGTGAAGTATGTCTTACACCGTTTCAGAAAACCGAGGCAGTTGGCCGCTGCTTTCGACACATCAAAAATGTGATCATTCCAACGGAGATCACATTGAATTGATATGCCCAGAACGTCAAGAGAAGGTGATTGTGCAATATCCATATTGAGGGAAGGAGGGGTGAATCCATTCTTTTGTGAGATAACAGACAACATTGGGTCTTGCTTGCATTAAAATCAACTCTATTTGCAAGACCCCACTCGGAGATTGATTTAAGGTCATTGTTGAGTGTGTCATTCATAGTGCGTCTTTTACTCTCAATCTCCAAAGAGTTTGGGCGCTTGTTGAACGAATATGAATGACAAATTTTACTGTCATCTGCAAAGGAATGAATTGGGTTCTGGGTCAATGACAGAAGGTCATTGATAAATACCAGAAATATGGACGGGGAAAGGACGGAACCCTGCGGAACTCCAGAATTGATGAAATGTTGTTCTGAGAAAACACCATCCATCGCAACTCGTATTGAACGACCCTGGAGAAAACTCGATATCCATCGAGTTAAACAATTACCGACACCATATGCAATAAGTTTTGATACGATGACATCATGCCACACTCGATCAAAAGCTTTGGAAATATCAAGAGGAACCACCTTACTTTCCCCGAAAAGGTGAATACAATTATTCCACTTTTCGGAGAGGACCGCCATCAAGTCACCAGTGGATCTGGTCCTACGGAAATCATTTTGTCGGTCACTAAGTAATTCGTTTCGCTCTAGATAGTTCGCAAAGTGGAAGTTAATTACGCTTTCCATTACCTTGGAAAGCGCAGAGCATATTGCAATGGGTCGGTAATTGGCAGGGTTCGAAGCCTCACCCTTTGTTAATGTTGAGGTTTGCTAAAACCTTTTTAACTGCCCGAGTTCGAAAATGACTCTCCGGCATTACAGAAAAACAAAATCGACATCGGGCAGTGGTTGATTGGTATCTGGGAGCGTTGAATTATTTGCAAATAATTCTGCCAAGAGATTAGCTTTATCAACCGGGTCAGTGAAGGTCTGGCCATTCATAATAAAAGTTGGAGTAGACGATGTCGTCTGATTCTTCACCCTTTTTACGAATGACCAGAAATTTTTACTACCTATATGGTTTTGTTCGTGAAGAAACTTTTTGCGCGATATCACGGCATTACAGCGCTTCCTAGCCTGTATGCGAAGTTTTTCAGTGTCAGCATTCTTGTTAGAACGCAAATTTTGAAAGGCTTCCTCTTTCGACCTGACTGCAAGTCTCATTAAACCATGGGTAGTCCTTGGGTTTAATGCTAATTTTTTTAAGAGATATGAAGGACCGCGACATGTTCAACGTGACAAAACTCTAATGAACGATTTAGAGTCCAGAGTATTACCATGACGACACTCACTGGAGATAGCACCGTTTGCAAAATCCACAAGAAAGAAGTCCAAGAGACCCAACGCACCACATACAACGAACCATTGAAGATGAATAAGGCAAGTCCGTCCCAGCACACAGAAAAATAGGACGAGAAATCTGGTCCAACAGTAGGGCATATAAAAGTCACTAATGTAATATTTTACACCTCTCCAAACCAAATATAAAATAGTCATTTTAGAACCAACAGACACACTCAATACACATGCAAAACACATATAAGTTAAATCATTTGCATAAGTTTATCTATATACATATATTAATTCAATCACAAGTATTAATTCGGTTAGATTTACATTATAAGTATTAACAAATTAAACAACAGATATTTATATTAAAAAAAGTATATAAAAAAGAAAAAAAACATATCATTATTATTATTGGCACACATTCAAATATTAAAAAATATTTTTAAAGATAACTTGAGAAAAAATAAACATATTATAATTGTTAAAATAACATAATATCATTATTTTAAAATATACATATCATCGTTATTATTCTTAATATTAATTCTAAGAAAACATCATTTCTATATATTCAAAAATATTCCTAAAAAATTATTATTGTTCTTAATATTAATAACAATTATTTTTCCATAAGAAGGAGGAATGTTGTGAATTAGTTCACACATTTTTCTTTTCTTTATGGCTCTTCACTATTCCTTCAGTTTTGGATGTTGCTGCACACATGTTGAGCGCATCATGTGTTTCATATCATGTTGAATTCATGTTGTACAGCAATATGTTTATAGCATTGTCCCAAGGCTTCACATTGGCAACAATGGTAATAATTTTGCAAAGCGCTAAAGCTTTGCTTAGACCACACCTCTTTAAAGTTAGCTTCCACAGTTAACAAAATATTGCGATAATTCGGCAAATACTTAGACCACACCTCTTGCAATATAATTTATCATTGCATGATTATGGGGCTATGTTATAATAAGCAGAGCAGCGTTTGCGAACAATTCTGATATTTCGCAATTGGTGTCAGCCAAAAACTGCAAATCGGACTTTCCTAAAAAGTCAGGTACACCAAAATTGAGTGAAAGTGAAAATTCACTAGAACATTATGAAAATAGAATTTAAGAAAAGCTTGCAACGAAGGTATTGTTTAGACTTTTCGTTGCAATTTGAAAGATACTCATCCTCTAATGGAGGTAATAAAATAATAAAAGTGTTTTTTCAACTCAAATATTAAAAATGTTTCTCAATTAAAATCTGGAAAACAATTCATCTAAAATATAAAACAGTTACAATATCTATATATATATATATATATATATATATATATATATATATATATATATATATATATATATATATATATATATATATATATATATATATATATATATGTATCTTTAGATCTATATATATATATATATATATATATATATGTTATTGATAAGCTAATGTTTATTATATTTATATTTAAAAACTAGACATTCGCATCAAAATTTAATATATGCCAGCAATTGTGTATTTTTTATTTGTTTAAATAACCATTTGTGACAATATTTTAAAATAAAACAAAAATAATAAATCACTCTAAGCGGTGGATCACTCGGCTCATGGGTGGATGAGGAACGCAGCAAACTATACGTCATCGTGTGATCTGCAGGACACACGAACATCGACCTTTTGATCCCATATCGCCGTCCATGCTGTTATGTACTTTAATTAATTTTAGAGTGTTGCTTGGAATACATATGGTTGAGGGTTGTAAGGATACAATGGATACATTTTATATTATTCATAATATTCATAACATACAAAAATTAACACATTTAATTTTTTTATTTATAAGTCATTCCATATCAAATCAACCAAGCAGCACCATCTCAGAATTTAATGAAATTTGGAAGTGTAAGAAATTGTCCGAATTTCGTATGCCCAGCAAAATAACAAAAAGTTCTCATTATAAAAATAATAAAATTGCCAAAAAGATGTCTTACAATGTCAATACCACGCTGATTTAATAGTGGTTAGTTTTAAACTATATATGTTTCAAAAGGACATATTTAAAAAAGCAACCTTCTTAAAATTTTTAAATTAATATTACTTAAATAATAGATTAAAAGTCAACCCTGAACATATACGAATTTTAATAAGGTTGATTTTTGAGATATGTCGTTTTGAAATATAAATTGTTTAAAACTGACCACTATTAAATCAATGTGGTATAGAAATTGTAAGACATCTTTTTGGCAGTTTTATTATCTTTGTAATGAGACCTTTGTGTTTTAATTTAATTTACTATATCTGAAGTTACTTTCAATTGATTAGCACCACCTTTGATATTTTTATACAGATTTTTAAAATTTTAAACCACCAAATATCTGAAACCACACCATCTGTGCAGCCAATTTCATAATTTTATGTTGTTTCACCACACTTCCAAATTTCATTAAATTCTGAGATGGTGCTGCTGAGGAAGGTCTACCAGGAAGGTCTACCATAAAAATATAATTTATTATCTAGAATTGTAATTTTATAATTATTATAAAAATTAACATAGACAAATAATCATTCATTTGGTTACTAAATGCATTAAAGAAAAACATTATATACAACCTTAACTCATATGGGACTACCCCCTGAATTTAAGCATATTAATGAGGGGAGGAAAAGAAACTAACAAGGATCTTCTAAGTAGCGGCGAGCGAAAAGAAAATAGTTCAGCACTGAGTCACTTTGTCTTGTTGACGATTTAAGTGCTTCTTAAATGAGGCCATAGAGGGTGCCAGGCACGTATAACGGTAATGATTACAAGAAGATGTTTCCAAACAGTCGTGTTGCTTGATAGTGAAGCAGTAAGTGGGTGGTAAACTCCATCTAAAACTAAATATAACCATGAGACCGATAGTAAACAAGTACCGTGAGCTTGAAAAGAACTCTGAATATAGAGTTAAAAAGTACGTGAATCTGCTTAGAGTTTAAGCCCGATGAACCTGAGTATCCATTATAGAAAATGCATCAATATTTATAATATTATGTTAATAGTGTGCAATTTTTCTTTGTAAGGACTTTGTAATCTATTAACATATTATATATTTATCAAAAGATCATTGGCTTAAGTAAATTCAAATTATTTTGGTTGCATTTGAATTAATGCTTATGATTTGATAAAGTGTTGATAGATTTATTTATATACTTACTTATTTGGCCATTACAACCCATGATGGGTTTCGGCCGCAGCAATCACCTCTCGCCAGTCGCTTCTGCATTGCGCGCGCTGGCGCCAGTTTTCCACTCCAAGTGTTGTCAGGTTGTCTCGCACTTGGTCGCTCCACCGGAGATTCGGACGCCCTCTCCTACGTTGACCAACACTGGCTACAGAATTGAACACCCTTTTTGCTGGAGCGCTTTCATCCACACGCTCGACATGTCCAAGTCAGCGTAGGCGCTGGATCTTAATGCGCCTGACTATGTCAATGTCGGCGTAGAGCTCATATAGCTCGTCGTTCCATCTGATTCTGTACTCGTTTTCAACGCATATCGGGCCATAGATTTTCCGAAGAATCTTTCCCTCGAACGCTCCTAAAGCATCGCTGTTGGCAAGCGTCCATACCTCAGCACCATAGAGGAGGACTGGCATGATGAGCGACTTATAGAGCGTAATTTTTGTCCGTCGAGAGAGGGCTCTGCTACTCAATTGCCTACTGAGCCGAAAGTAACACCTGTTGGCAAGAGTTATTCTTCGGCTAATCTCCAGGCTGACATTGTTTTCCTAGTTGATGCTGGTTCCTAGCTATACGAAGTCCTTCACAACTTCGAAGTTGTGGTTGTCAATAGTGACGTGTTGTCCAAGTCGCCGGGACTCTTTGTTTGTTGACACTAGGTACTTCATCGACGTGTGTCGCTCAGGGTCATCCTGCAAAGCCTTATAAGTTTCGCAGGTATACCAAACTCAGACATGGTGGCGTGTAGGCGACTTCCTATCGGACTATCGAAGACAGCTTTTTAGTCGACGAAGAGATGGTGGGTGTCGATCTCCTCTCATCGATCGCCTCTCTTCGGTCTTTTCCAGGATTTGGCGCAATGTGAAAATCGGTTCTATGGTGGACTTGCCAGGTCTGAAGCCACACTGATACGATCCAATCAGTCTGTTGACGATGTGCTTCAGTCTTTCACATAACACGCTCGTTAGAACTTTATACGCGATGAGGAGGAGACTTATCCCACGGTAGTTGGCGCGTATCGTGGGATCCCCCTTTTTAAGGATTGGGCAGAGTATACTGAGATTTCATTCGCTAGGCATGCTTTCTTCTGACCAAATTCAGCTGATAAGCTGGTGCATGCTCGTTGTGAGCTCATCGCCTACGGTATTAAACAACTCAGCAGGCAGACCATCCGATCCTGCGGCTTTGTTGTTTTTCAGCCTGTTGATGGCTATGACCACTTCACGGTTAGGCGGCGGTATGTCAACGCCGTCGTCAGCTACTGGGGTTGGCAAGCTGTCTTCTCTATCAGCGGAATAGTTGTCGCTTAGTATCGCATGCTAGAAGATCAGAGAAGTGCTCTCTCCATAATCTCAGTGTACCCTGGACATCTGTTACTGGGTTCCCGTCATCGTCCTGACAGGAAGAGGGTCCGGTCTTTAAACATCTTCGGTCTTATCTTCTGAAAGAATTTTTTAGCCTCGTTCCTATCGCCAATCATCTCAATATCTTCACACTCGCGTCTTTCTAATTCTCTTTTCTTGCGCCTAGTTACGGCTCGCGTAACTACCGACTGCAGGGTGGCTCTATATGCAGCGACTATCCATGCAGTGGCTGCGCAACACTCTTCGTCATACCACTTGTTCCGTAGTGGGCGTTGGAATCCAAGCACCTCTTCGGCAGCAGTACCCATTGAGCGGAAGACGTGTGTCCACTGCGCGCATATATCATCGAGAAGGGGAGTGCCTTAGGCAAGCAGGTGTGAGAGTCGAGCGGCATAGGGTTGTTCGGTCGGTTGTGTGTGCAGCTAACTGACGTCTCGCTTTCTTTGCGTGGGTTTCCGTGCGTGTTTCGCAGCGCATAAGCGTGTGCGAACCTTGGCTGCTACAAGGAAGTGATCCGAGTCGATGTTGGCATTTCGGATCGAGCGTACATCCATCACACTAGAAGCGTGCCTTCCGTCAATCACAACATGAACAATTTGGTTGCGCGTGTTCTGACCGGGTGATCGCCACGTGGCCTTGTGAATATTGAGATGCTTGAATCTAGTACCACTAATTATCATGTTTCGTGCTGCAGCGAAGTCGATCAGCCGCATTCCATTGTTGGAGGTGTTGTCGTCGAAGCTGAATTGTCCAACCGTTGAACCAAAGATACCCTTATGGCCCACTTTGACATTAAAGTCGCCAATCACAATTTTAATGTCGTGACGGGGGCAGCGCTTATAGGTTTCGTCGAGGCGCTCATAAAAAGTCTCTTTAGTTTTATCGTCCTTCTCATTCGTCGAAGCGTGCGCTCAAATAAGGCTGATGTAGAAGTATTTAGCCTTGATGCGGATTGTTGCTAGTCGTTCGTTCACGGGTGTGAACCTAGAGACAAGGTGGCGGAGTCTCTTGCCGACTACAAATCCACAAACAAATTCATGCCTCTCCGGATGGCAGCTGTAGTAAATGTCACAGGATTCCTGTTTAGACCAGCCCTGTCCTGTCCATCGTATTTCCTGGATTGCGGTGATGTCAGTCTTGTATCTTTCGAGGACATCAACGAGCTGGATAGTGGCACCATCCCTATAATGGGTTCGGACATTCCAGGTGCATATCCGTAAATCATAGTCCTTTATACGTTTGCGTAGGTTGTCATCGTTTTTTTGGGTCGATATCCGAGACATTTTTTCTGTTTTCGTTGAATCAGCTTTTTATATGGCGGGTCACAAGCCCAACGCACAACCCCCATTTTAGAGGGCCAATATCCCTGTCTCGTTTGTCCCCGACCAGATCTCCCACCGGGGTTGAAACCCGATCTTCAGCTGGTTGCTCGGGTTAATGGGGTTAACCAATGCGAAGGTGAGACTAGGAATTGTGTAGGAGAGGCTATGGCAACAAACAGAAGTCGGTTACTGGCTTGCGTGTTCACTACACCATTCTGAACCCCTTTATTTGTATATAGTGCTTAATTTCATTGAATTTTACAATGTCATAATTATCATATGATTTTTATGTTTATTTTGTATGCGCTTATATGATTAACAATGCGAAAGATTCTGAATACCTTCGGGACCCGTCTCGAAACACGGACCAAGAAGTCTAACATATGTGCAAGTCATTGGGATTATTTATTTAAAACCAAAGGCGAAATTAACTTAACTGATATTCATGGGATTAGTTTTTAGTCTATTAATTCAATCCCGGGCGTTCTATAAGTTATGTATAATAATATTTATATTATTTATACCTATAACTGGAGCATACCTTGAGCAAATATGCTGTGACCCGAAAGATGGTGAACTATACTTGATCAGGTTGAAGTCAGGGGAAACCCTGATGGAAGACCGAAACAGTTATGACGTGCGAATCGATTGTCAGAATTGAGTAGAGGGGGCGAAAGACCAATTCAACCATCTAGTAGCTGGTTCCCTCCGAAGTTTCCCTCAGGATAGCTGGTACATTTTAATATAATGTAAAATAATCTTATCTGGTAAATCGAATGATTAGTAAATCGAATGGTCGTTTCGACCCTAAGGCCAAACGACCTTAACCTATTCTCACACTTTAAATAGGTAAGAGCCTCACCTTTCTTGATATGAAGGTCGAGGTTGTGATATATTGTGCCCAGTGGGTCACTTTTAGTGAGCAGAACTGGCGCTGTGGGATGAACCAAACTCAATTTTACGGTGCTCAAATTAACAACTCATACAGATACCATGAATGGCGATGGTTGCTTAAAACAGCAGGACGGTAAACATGGAAGTCGTAATCCACTAAGGAGTGTGTAACAACTCAGCGGCCGAAGCAACTAGCCCTTAAAATGTATGACGCATAAGTTGTATACCTATACATTACCGCTAAAGTAGATGAATTATATTTAATTTCGATTGTATTTTAAATTTTGAAACTTTAGTCAATAGGAGGGTACAATGGTGTGCCTAGAAGTTTTTGGCGTAAGCCTGCATGGAGCCGCCATTGGCACAGATTTTGGTGGTAATAGCAAATAATCCAATGAGACCTTGGAGGACTGAAGTGAAGAAGGGTTTCATGTGAGTTAGTCGGTCCTATGTTCAATGCGAAAGCCTAAAATTTTTCAAGTTATAAAAACAAAATATTTAACGAAAGGGCATACGGTTCTAATTCCGTAACCTGTTGAGCATCCGTTTGTTATTAAATATTCTCATCCTGGCAACAGGAACGACAATAAAGAAGCCGTCGAGAGATATTGGAAGAGTTTTCTTTTCTGTTTTACAGTCGTACTACCATTGAAGTCTTTCGAAGAGAGATATGATAGATGGACTAGAAGAGTATGACATTTACTGTTGAGTCGGTATTTTTTCCTCGGACCTTGAAATTTTATGATGAGGGCATGCACACTTCAACAGGCCGTACCGATATCCGCAGCTGGTCTCCAAGGGGAAGAGTCTCTAGTCGATAGAATAATGTAGGTAAGGAAAGTCGGCAAATTAGATCCGTAACTTCGGGATAAGGGTTGGCTCTGAAGATTGAGATAATCGGGCTTGATTGGGAAGCAAAACCATGGTTTACGTACTCGTTGTGGTAAATATAGATTTTCGGATCTTGTTCCCCGGATTGTAGCTATGTAGCCAATTGTTTAACTATCTTGCTAAAATTTTTAAGGAATATAATGCAAGACACACAACCTACCATCCTGCTCAATTGCATATCTGCTCACTCTAAGACAGATCCAACACGAACTTTAAATGGCAAAGCGATGACGTTTGCGACTCTGTCCTCCGGCAGATGTCTCATATACGTAGGCCACAGCCTACAACCGCTCACTTGAGCAGCGGTAAGCGTCGTCGCTCGCTTGTACCAATATGCAACGCAATTGGGTGAAGCACAAAAATCGCTGTATTAAGTCGATCTTAGAGGGTTCAAATGTGAGTCCATTACAACCAAATCATATTATGGAGCCTTATTGGAGGAATGTATTTACGGAAAACTGTGAATCTTCGCTTCGGAGACCAGTGATAATCTTTCAGTTTGGAGTCCGATTGTCTTTGAAGACCTGAGATCCTCCAGGCCCCCACTTTCCACATCGGCCGGCCCTGACGGGATAAAATCAGGGACTCTGCTTTCAGTACCGAATGAGATCATCATTCGCGTATTGAACCTGATTAAGTGGTGTGGCAAGGTACCAAGACATCAGAGTCAAGCGAGGACTATTTTTATTCCGAAGAAGAAATACGACACAGAACAGGGTGACTTCCGTCCAATACTGATCAGAATGTTTCATAACAGAGCCTATAGCTTGATATTCGACAGCGTGAGTTCCAACCTGATGAGAGTTAGCATTATGACAGTCACTCATAGCGTGACAGTTCATTGATATTTTTCTAGTGGGCATTTGCTGTTGCTAAATATTAATTGCTAAATATTTAAATAATATTATATGCATTCTAATTGTTGTTATAACAAAAAGTAAATGATGTTGGTTTGATGACACACCTTTTGGTCGTTGCCAAAATAAGCGGCGACAATTTACTTAGTCAGCAATTGTAACTATAAACCAAATTCGCAGCTGCGTCAAGTTGCTAGCTTGAAGAAAATAAACACGTGGTGCAATTTGTTTGTAAACAAAGATGACTTCAATTCAATGACTTTGCGATGGTCTAAATTCAATGTCATCGCGGGTTGCTGATTAAGCAAGAGTTGCTTTCACGGTCAGCGTTAAGAAGTCGAGTTGTGGATCGAACTTGAGTTCTTTACGGAACTTGCATAAGCAGCAAAACACACTGTGATTGGCCAAAATTATGTTTCTAGGCTGAAGCAGAAAAAGACACTGGAAAAGTAGCATTGAAACTTAAATTAAGTATTAGTATATAAGGTGTAGTTATTTAGTTTTAAAGACAGTTGTTATTAGATTGTGAAGTGAGTCCAGGAAGTGGAACAGTAAAAGGAAATAAAAATTATAAAGGGGATAAACTTGAAATAGAGTAAGTGTTATTATTTATTAAATGTCTTATTTCTAGGTGATAAAATAGGGACTTTAACATTGGCGCAGCCGGTTTTAGAACCAAAAACAACCGCTCTAGATGAAAGATAGAAAAAATTTTAAATATGTTTTTAAAATAAATAGTCAATAATTTAAATAAATAGTCAATAATTTAAATAAAATCTAATTTTGGTAATTTAAAAAATTTTGTTGGAAATGACGTATTTTTAATGGAAGCCCTACAATGAAAATTAAAGAAATCACAACATGAAACAACAAAATTAAATGGAGAAATTGGACGAAATAAAATATATATTGTATTGTAGTGAGTTTTGAGGAAAATAATGAAAACATGGTGTAAACAAATAATGAATTTTTAAATAAATAAGGAAAATCTGTCGAGAAAAATCTGAAGTTAAATAGAAATTCACTAGCGATACCAGTAATATTGAGAAAGTTAATTTCCTAGATTTTAAAATGAGTATCCAACTATTGCAAAGACCGTGAACCGTTTGGTTCCGATGTTCTCAGGCACGGATTCCAATGATCTGCCCTTTGAAGTATGTAGATTCATACAAGGATGTGATTTAGCGCTAAAAGCTACGAATGAAACAGAGTTACAAGAATTTATATCATGTGTTAAGTTAAGAATGTATGGAGACGCATTTGAACTAGTTAATGGAATTCAATTTAGCACACATATACTCTAATAAAGCGAGCATATCTTAAAACCATAACATTAGACTCAGTGATAAATGATATAAATCATGCCTATCAAACATCCACGGAAGAAATTAGACCTTTTGCAAGACGCCTAAATGTCCTAAAAACAAAGGCGGTGGAATTAATAAAAGAAAAATATAACGGCATAGGGGACGAGGCAATGTTAATGGAACTGGACAAATCTATACAAAAGACTTTTAAAGTAGGTCTTAAAGACAGCACACTGAAAATACACATGTTAAATAATAAGTCAAACTCACTAGATTCACTGATAGAGGAAGCAGTAGAAACGTTAGAGATAATACAAAGTGGGCGTGTAATAGAAACAACACAGGATGCCCCAGAGGTACACTATAACAGGGCCTCACAAATAACATGCGAAAAAATTGTTATAAGAAACAATAGTGGATCATTTGGGCACGAAGTGCTCGCAAACGAAAGGGATAAAGTTGTTACAACATGTTCATTTTGCGGGAATGACGGACATACGAGGGACGAATGTATCAGTCGGAAAAACATGCCTTACTGTCAAGACTGTGGCAATTACGTCCACAAAACGAGCCTTAGATGTGCAAATAATAAACCGGAGCCAGAACCGGAGCAAAACTGTACGCGTAGACAACAAACAATAAATTACGATTACAATGATGGCTACGAGAATAATACGCAAGCCAATCATAGGAATAATAATGTTCGAAGATATAATGACAACAATAATTGGGAATATCATAATGAAAATAGAACTAATAATTATAATAACAATAATAATAATTATAATAAATATAACAATAATAATAATTATAATAACAATAATAATAATAATAATAATAATTATAATAACAATAATAATAATGAAAATTATAGGAAATAATTACAATAGCAATAACAACAATAATAATGGAAATAGGAATAGTAATTTTCGGAATAATATTCATACTAATAATAATAATGGGAATAGTAGTAATAATAATCATAATAATAATAATAATCGGGATTTAAATAAATGTAAATGGTGTACAAGAATTGGGCATACATTAGAAAAGTGTTTTGCGAAGAGAGATTTTGAGTCTATCCGCAACCAGGGAAACTGTTAGGGGCCCAGAATAGGCCAATAATCTGGGAACCCAAGACAAATTGCGAAATCAGGCCAAAGAAGATAGGAATTGTGAATCAGACGCCGTGCGCGGCAGTGGATACGTTCGCTATCAATGGTAGGAAAATGGTAGATAATTTTATTTCACTAATTGTATTAACGTTTAACGGTTTCGGCATAGTAGCATTAACAGCAAAAAATAATTTTTATGATTGCATAATAAATAGGATATGTATAGCAGAAAATAAGAAGAAATTAAATGATTGGATTACTTCAGGAATGGATAGCATAAATAAAAATATGTGTAAATATATTGAACATATTAAGGAATTAAAATTAAGTTTATATACAAAATCAAAGAAAAATCGCATTATTTATAGTAGACATGAGGAATTCAGACAGATATCAAAATTAAATGATGTCTTTATAGAAATTCCTTGTAAGGAAGCGAAAAATGGGAAACTAATATTACTAGTAGATTCTGGTGCAGACTCTAGCTTGGTAAAGTGGAGTGCATTAGATAATAAGCTAGAGAGAAATTTAAAATACACAAAAGATCTGAGCGGAGCATTTGGGGGACATGTGACCACCGCAGGATCAATTGAAATTCAACATATGGAACATAGAAGGCTCAGTCTGACGTTACATACAATAATGCAGGGATCAGGGAGTTCCGGTATACTTGGACGAGTTAATCTATGAAACCACGCAATCATCAATGCAATGGAAAAGGGATTAACCTTTATAGACAGAAACAAAAATAAAATTGTAACACTACCGCTCAGATCACTAGATGAAATAAACAAAATATCATACAGTGAAGAAATAAAAATAACAGCAAGATCTAAAGGTATCGCCAGATTACCACTACGAACCAAGATCCCCGTAGTAATAATTCAAAAACAGGAAATTTCACCAGGAGTCTATATCGGAGAAACCATATCAAATGTGAGAAAAAATAGTGTTTACGTTTCAGTTTTAAACTCAACAGAAAAAGATATAATATTGAATAAGAACATACAGCTCAAATTTTCAAATTATAATAAATTTATGGAACCAGTGAGTGGCACAATGAATAGCGTACAAAGCATAAACATACGACACAGAATATGCAAACTATTTGACTCATTAAAATTGGATCCAAATGCAAATGTTGAAGAGAAGGCATACATAGAAAAAATATGTGCGTCATACCATGATGTATTTCTGTTAGAGGGGGATGAGCTATCGTATACACCTATTTTAAAACATGAAATCCCCACAATAGACGGCCAACCTCCGATCAACCTAAAACAATATAAATTACCACATATTCACAGAGAAGAAATCAACAAACAGGTGCAGAAGTTATTAGACAACGATATTATATCACCAAGCACGTCGCCTTGGAATTCACCACTATTGTTGGTACCTAAAAAGAGTGGCAAGGACGGACAGAAAAAATGGAGACTGGTAATAGATTTCAGAAAATTGAACGGCGCAACGATTAAACAAGTATTTCCAATACCTCGTATTGATGTCATTTTGGATCAATTAGGTCACAGTAGGTATTTTTCAACATTAGATCTTGCAAGTGGTTATCACCAAGTGCTAGTAGATGAACGCCACAGAGAAAAAACAGCGTTCAGCACGGGCTTGGGACATTTTGAATTTAATAGGATGCCATTTGGATTGACGGGGGCACCTGCTACGTTTCAAAGAATAATGAACCACATTTTAACAGGATTGCAGGGACTTGATTGTTTCGTATATCTGGACGATATAGTGGTGTATGGAAAAAACATAATGGAGCACGAAATTAGACTATGTAAGGTGTTAGAAAAATTGAGGGAAAATAATTTGCAATTAAATACGGAAAAATGAAATTTTTTAAGGCGTGAAGTAGTATATTTAGGGCACAAATGCACGGAGTCAGGCGCAATGCCCGATCCCGATAAAATAGAATGTGTAAAAAATATTCCGGTACCCAGGACCAAGAAACAGGTACAAGCCTCCTTAGCTTTAGTAAATTATTACAGAAAATTCGTTAAGAATATGGCAAGGTTAACACTACCGGATAATAAACTGTTGCGGAAGGATGCCAGTTTTATATGGACAGACAAGTGCCAGGATTCATTTATAAAACTTAAGGAAGCAATTATTTCACCTAATGTTCTAGCATACCCAGATTTTTCAAAACCATTTGTATTGACAACAGATGCAAGTGGAGAAGCTATAGGAGCAGTGCTGTCACAGGGCGAGCCAGGTTCTGATCGACCAATCGCATTTGCAAGTAGAGCTCTGAATGACGCAGAAACAAGGTACTCAACAATTGAACGAGGATTTTTGGGAAATAGTATGGGCCACAAAAAATTATAGAGCGTATTCACGGTTTATACGGATCATCAACCACTGCGTAGCATAGCGAATTTAAAGGATCAAACGTCAAGGCTAGCCAGGTTCAGGCACAAATTATCAGAATATGAGTTCGAAATAATTTATAAACCTGGCAAAAAGAATTTAATTGCTGACGCATTAAGTAGGATTCCACAATTAGAAACAGAAATTGCGGCAGTTCAAACCCGTTCTAAAAATACACCAAAGGCAATAGATCCACAACCGGACGTCAGAAAGCCAGTCTTGGACGACACAGTAACGGATATGGATGGTGAAACAATCTCGAGTCAAGTATTAACCGATCCTGAAGAAATTAAAACAGTAATTAGAGACTTTCACGACTCGCCGTTAGGGGGTCATCAGAGCACACTGAAAACATATTTTCGAATAAGAAAGCAATATGCAAAAACAAATTAAAGAGTATGTAAAAAATTTCCCTAAATGTCAAGTTAACAAAAGTTCTAAGCTAACAAAAATGCCAATGGTCTTGACAGATACACCAACGCGCATTTGATAAAGTTTATATGGACTTAGTAGGAATTTTACCCGAGACAGTATCTGGCAATAAATACATTTTAATATTTCAAGACGATTTTTCAAAGTATATGTGCTGTGTAGCAATACCAGACGCAGAAGCAAGCACAGTGGCTAAAGCATTTTATGATGAAATTATAACACGCCACAATATTCCGAAAATTCTAGTAACTGACAATGGCTCTAATTTCGTGTCAAAGTTATTTTCTGATACATGCAAATTATTGGGTATTACAAAAAATGCACATTACACCCTATCAACCACAGGCCAATGGATCATTAGAACGTAGTCACAGACCATTAGCAGAATATTTGAGATGTTTTGCTAAGGAGGATGGTCCCAATTGGGATCAATGGTTAAATTCGGCAATGCATGTCCATAATAATACGATGCATGTGTCGACTGGGTAAACACCTTTCCGAACACTATATGGTTATGAAAAGGTAAAAGAAAAATCTAAAGCAAGCTACGATAAATCATTAAATCCCATTGAGTTTCAAATTGGGGAAATGGTTGTAATGAAGAATCAAAATAGGAAAAATAAATTTTCACCAATTTGGGTAGGGCCCTATAAGGTTTTGTCCGTCACTACCCCCGTGACAACGACAATATTAATAAAAGGAAAGGGAAAGGAAATACACAACAATTTGTTGAAAAAATACCATAATTAGAAATTGATGTATTAATTGTTAAAATGCGGAAATATATTTATAAATAAATTGCGAAAAG
The DNA here is from genome assembly GCA_951804985.1 of Dryomyza anilis. Classification (NCBI taxonomy): domain Eukaryota; kingdom Metazoa; phylum Arthropoda; class Insecta; order Diptera; family Dryomyzidae; genus Dryomyza; species Dryomyza anilis. Next base: position 22,322,452 of record OX638136.1, on the reverse strand, counting down.
TTTAGTATTGTGTGATAATGAATAGGAAAACAGGAGAAAACGGTACCCACAGATCGCTATGTATTACTTAGGGTTAATTTACTAGCATGTGGCGGACCAAATTTAAAGGTTATGAAAACAAGAAATATTAGGAAAAAGATAAATAAGAAAGAATTATAAATGATAACACGAGTTTTTTATACGAAATAAATGCGATAAAATATATTTGTACGAAATTGAGATATTGAACAAATAGCTAAGATAACTAGCATAGAAATTTTGAATTGTAAAGTGCATTATGAAATTATGGTTGAATTATTAATTTTAAATTAAAATATAATGAAAAGTAGATTATGATGAATTAAATTTTTAATAAATAAAGAATTATTAATTTATGTTAATTGCTGACGAGCAAATAAATGACAAGTAGGTTTTTTTTTAGAGCTAGAAAATGCTCCAAATGATATATAGGAAAAATATGATTGAATTAAAAGACTAGAAATAATATTATAAAAAATATATAAATACGTTTACAACGAATGAAAAATAGGTTTTTAGAGCTAGAATATGCTCCGAAAGAGATTATTATGATTGACTTAATTGATTAGAGAAATATTCTACAAATTATGATAAAATGCATACAACAGTTGCAAAATGCATACAAGACTTTTTAGAGTTAGCAAATGATCCAATGGTTATGTTGATATTTATTTTATTAAAGCAGCTAAGTTTTACTTCCGGTAATTTACTAGCCTGTGCAATAAATTATGAGTTTATGTTAAATGGAAAAAAAAAAAAATTAGAAATTGAAGTTGAGGATATGAATATATATACAACAAAAATTTAGTTAAAAGATATAAATTATTAAATAATATAATTGTATTAAGGATAGAAACAAATGACAACGGCAATTATTTTATGTAAGGATTCGATGTACTCTTCGAAAAGAGTCGACATCCGTAAGACTTTATGCTAATCTTAAGGTATTAATTAAATAGTTTGAAAAGTACAGCAGCAAATTGTTTTTAAGCATTTCACTAAATACGACGAATACTAGTCTGCAACTTGATCAATTGTATACGTGTATTACGAATCGTATTAGGTGAAATCGAGCGAAAACTTAAGATGATCTCTTAAGTTTCGTTAGAGATTGCGATAGAATGAAAAATAAATAAAAATAAAAATTGCATATATGTCGAATGAGCATTTTTAAAATAACAGCTTAAAAATAAGCTAAACTTCACAAGGTTTAAAACAAAAAAAAAGTGGAAGATGTTTTACTAGTAGAATATGTTATTCAGATAAAATTCTGTTAGAATTATTAATAAATTGATATTTTTTTTTCTCTTCTGGAAAAATGTTTATGAAACAACGAAACCAATATACGTATTTATTATGCTGATTAGTTTAATAGATATTAAAATATAAAAATATAAACTTAAATAAATATGTTATATGACACATGTATTTTGTACATACCACAACATATATTGTAAAATATTAACACAAACTATGAGATAATGTCAAACTTCGTAATATAAGAGTATGTTAATTTATAAGATTTTTTTTTTTTTTTTTAATTTTAAAGTACAATATTATATAAGGTAATATATGAATGATAATTTTGAAAGAGATATAACGATGTTATTATATGAATATAATTATATTTTATAGACACTTAAATATGTGAGTGATTGTAATGATGAATACACGAAAATGATTAGATTTAAGTAAAAATAATTATAGCAACGAAATCTCATTGAATACTAAAAATATTGTGACAGTAATTAGATATAGTTTTATTAGAAAAATAAGTTGGTAATAATAAGGCTAATCCTGCTTATTGTGAGGGTCCAGGTAGATTCAATTCACAGACCGACAGCGTTGGAGCAGCATTCACTCGTGTTCGATCGGAAAACAGATATAGGGATCTACAGGGCGGAGTGCACAGTAATCACGAAATTTGTTGTAACTGACTCAACCGAACAATTGTAGTTAACAGATGACTTCGTGTCAAGGGTACAGGGTTCATGCACAAAAAACGAACGGTTGCGGAAAACCTACGATACGCGTAAAACATACGGAAAACATATGCGTTAAACTACGTAAAACATATGATAGAGCAACAAGTAACGGTGATGGCCAGTAATTACGACAGGTTGTCCAGAACGTTGCAAGCAACCATTAAAGAGATAGAGGGGTTGCGTGTTGGAATGAACGCTACACTAGAGGAACTCACCAGAATTAAACACAATCACATAAGGAGATGGCATCAATTGAATTCGCTATCATAGTGTTGAAATAAAGAAGATTGTGTACACAAACCTGAAAAAACTCCAGAAACAGAACCAGAAAGTTAGCTAGAATGAATCTGAGCATAGCATGTTGCACCCGGACGTTTTGGGCCAAGCGTTGCTGAGCGAATTAACAGTGGAACTGAAGTTAATGTACGAATCAGAGTGGTTCTTAAAGAACATATTTACACATCGAAGCTAAAGCGACATCGCAATGTAGTGTCGGAAGCAATTTAGACGGAGTCAGGAGCAGTCGGGACCCCGAGAAGTATTCTACTCAGGGGCTCCTAGATCTGTGAGATCGATGACGTCATCACTAACAAATAGGATCGTGCGAACCGCAGTCCGAAGGAAAGAAGACAAGCACTAGAACTCATATCTGGAACTTGAAGAATCAGTACCGCTACCACATATGAAGATCGATTAACCATGCCAATAGTGACGAGAGTTATGTTTACAGCAGAGCCCGCCATTTAACCAACGGAGACCGACCACGATATCTTGACTAAATTCAACCATGCCAAAAGTGACGAGAGTTATGTTTACAGCAGAGCCCGCCAATATACCATGGGAGACCGACCACGATATCTTGACAACAACATCTGTAATACATAGACAAGGTGATATATATATATATATATATATATATATATATATATATATATATATATATATATATGGCCGACTTTCCTTTCTACGTTTTACTCTTCTGACTCTTTTTTAAAAAAATAAACACACAACACAACAGATTTTAATTTAGTAATAAAACAGTTTATTTAGTATTAGTCTTAGATTCAGGAATTATGTCTTAAGTGGCGACTGATGCTTTCGGCTTCACAACAACGAGAGTCGTTCTTGTCCGCTGCCGTTTTACAATTTGGTTATATGCTTTCGTTGTTTCGTCCAATTTTCGATGTTGTCATGCTATTTAGTTTTTAGGTGTTTTCTATCGTAGTTTTTAAGTGTTGCTTTTTTAAACGTTATCGAGTCAGTGTTGTGGTCCGCTACGTAACCGTCTTTGTCCGTTTAGCTCCAATCATACATTCGGCTCTCCTGCAGCCTCATTCGACCCGAATGATGGATTCCACGGCTTCATATATTCGGCGACAGTTGACATTTTTTCTGGACCTTCGTGATCTCCTACATTGTCGACGGAATAGCGTCCATGACCAAGCTTCGCGGTTATTTTATAAGGTCCGAAATAGTTAGATTTCAACTTCAGCCCAGACCCGTACAGCGTTCGCTTAATGGCTACAAGTTCGTTCACCGCGTTTTGAATTTCTGGTACACGCTTCTTATAGAATTCTGTTTTATTCTCAGCCTGCTGCATCTTGATGATAATCTCGCGAGCTTCCAAACGTACTTCATCACGCTCGCTATCCAATTCAGCAATCGCCTCCTCATCCAAAAGACATTGTAAGCCAGGGTTACCTTTAATTCGCATCTCAAGACCAGTCAGTAATTTAAAACGTGATACCCTGTTACTTCTCGGTGGCGTATTATTAATTATTTGCTGAACCTTGTCGACATGACAACCTCTATAAACCCCTGCCATAATATACTGACCGCACTCCGCCTCAGAAGTGATGGTCCTAAACATTAGCATTGACCTTAGCCATTTGACCAATGTTTCATCTATTCCATGCTTTCTAGCTGAGTCACACATTCCAAAAAAAGTCACATTATCAAAAGCACCCTCGATGTCAACAAATATGCCCATCACGTACATCTTTCTCTGAAGAGCATGCCCGATCCGGCCAACCAGATGTTGCAATGCTGTTTCACAGGATTTTCCACGTTGGTAGGCATGTTGTCTTGATGATAGTGGGTACCTTGACAGCGATGTTTTTCTGATGTGCAACTCAGCTAGTCTTTCTAGACACTTTAGTATACAGGACATCATACTAATGGGTCTGAAGCTCTTGGCTATGGAATAGTCTTCTCTTCCAACTTTAGGAATGAAGGCTACTTTAACTAAACGCCAGGATGTCGGAATGTATGCCCATGCGAGACTTGCTCTAAAGATCTTCTTTAGGCATGGTAGCAATGAGGTTATACCTTCCTGTAGCATGACTGGGTAGATGCCATCCGGTCCAGGTGACTTGAGGCCATCAAAAGAGGCCACTGCGTATCGTACAAAACCAATCTGGCAACCTGCCAGTCATGTTTTGTCACATTAGAGTTGTTATTGCAGTCCCCATTGCTGGGATTACAAAGTGGCCCTATGTGGATTTGATTTCCCGGAAAGTGAGTCTCATCTAGGACACTGAGTACCTCTGTCTTAGACTCAGTATACGAGTCATCAGGTCTCCGCAGTGAGTCCAGTCGAGCAGTTCAGTATCTTTTAAGAAACTTGACCAATCTACTAGTCTCACAGGATTCGATGCTACTGCAGAAGTCTTTATTAGAAACACTTTTCGATTTACGAATTCGTTTCTTATACTCTTTCTGCTTAGCTCGATAAAGAAACCAGTCAGAGTCTAAGTTGCTCCTTAGGGCCCTATTTAGAAACTTTCTGGAATCCTTGCGCAAGGTTTCAAGACAAGCGTTCCACCAAGGAACGGGAGGTCTAGATAACGTTTTTCGTACCGGACATGTTCGTACAAAACTAGAATTTATGACATCGTTCATAACTTGAACGGACGTCTTAATACTTTCTTTGGTACGAATTCTGACAGGTTCATGTCTGAGGCGTGCCCAGTTCGTTTTTCTAGGGTTTCTTACCGTCATAGAGGGCAGCACCATTCGGTCAGTATGAAACTCGATATACCTGTGCTCCGATAAAGAATCTTCTTTAAGAACCCTCCAGTTAAAGATTGACTCTCTCAGTCTACAGTTATACAAAGTAAGGTCAATCACTTCCTGTCTTCTAGCAGTCACAAACGTGGGTTTATTACCAGTGTTGTGAATGTTCAGATTGGAGGTCATGATGAAGTCAAGGAGTCTGGTACCTCGTGCGTTGCATTTACTGCTGCCACACACAGTGTGTTGAGCATTAGCGTCACAGCAATGAATAAGGCCGGTCTCCTTAAGATCACAGTACTCTATGAGCTCAACAATTGCCTTTGGCGAAGGAGGCAGTAGTGAGTCATAGGGGAAGTAGCCTGAGGCGACAATCAGATGTTTCCATCCACTATCGCTTTCATAGCTCACTTTGGCTGCCAACAGGTCTTGCCCACAGAATTGGGTTAACTTGGTGACAGCAAAGTGTTTCGATACTATAAGACAGCTTCTAGGCCTTGCGGCTTGCTCATCGTATAGTATGGTTTCACCACGTAGTTCACTAAGACCACAGATGCGTTTTTTATACACCCATGGTTCTTGAATAGCTGTGATGTGAGCCGCTTACCTTGTAAAGTGGTAGCAGCTTTAGAATGTTGCAGATTGATCTGAGTAAATATCATGACAGGATAATTAACTCGTTTCTCATCATGTGCCTATTCATTTGGAATTGATTCGGAATTTGATCCGTCCAAAGAATAAGTTTAGATGGCTGTCGTACTTAGATAGCATGACATCTAACGATTTCTGGTCTAAGCCAACAACCAGGGTTGAGCCCTCTGAAGCCTCTCGATTACCACCTCCGAACCAGTGTTCCTTGTTGGGTACAGCCAGACAAACTTGGTGAACGCGTCCACAACCACAAAAATGTGATTGTACCACTTCTGCGTTGCCTTCATCGGACCCACATAGTCCACATGATAAGTGCCTAAAGGTTTATCTGCTAGAAAACCTTCTTTCTTTCCATGTTTCCCTTCAGCAACTAAACATTCTACGCAGCTTTTTACTATAACTGCTCCTTTGAGCATACGAATCGTTCTCCAAAACTTTCCTAACAGCCTTTGTCCATTCATCTTGAAGTTGTGCCTCCTTTATCCGATGTTTTAATGAATCTTCGACAAGGAAACAAGCAACTCTGTTTAGAGCGTCCACATGCTTCATCTTTGATCCGGATCTATGTTCGATATGGTAATCAAACTATTGCAGAAACATCGCCCAACGCGAAACTCTTAAAGGCACGTCGCTCTTTTTCATTGTCATTGCAAAAGCGTTGCAATCAGTGACAATTTTAATCTTTTTACCCAAAAGGTAAATCCGCCACTTCTTAAAAGAGCCTCAATTATCGCGAGCACCTCGAGCTCGTACGAGTGATAATTTTGTTCGTGTATTTTGGTTTTTCTGCTCATGTATTGAATTGGATGTAATTGTTGGTCTTCACTGTTCTTCTCCAATAGTATCGCTCCATAGTCATGCATACTTGCGTCCGTTTGAACCTCGGTTGGTGCCGCAGGATCAAACAACTTAAGTACAGGCGAATCCACTAGTGCTGCCTTCAACTGTTGGACAGCAATTAACTGTTCCACCTTCATTTCAAACTTGACGTTTTTGCGTAGTAAATCAGACAATGGTCTAGCGATGACACGAATCGTCTAAAATATGACGTCAGTCCCAAAAATCTTTGCGTGGATTTGCGATATACGGGTATCGGAACATTTTTAACTGCTAGCGTCTTACCAGTCGACGGTTTGATGGTTCCTTTTCCACCACATATCCAAGGAATTCAACTTTTTTCATTAAAAATTGACATTTAGACCATTTGATACGTAAATCACTGGCTGCTGCCTTTTCAACCACTTGCTTCAGCTTTTGGATTCCTTCATGCTCATCCTTGGAGGGAATTATGATATCGTCCATATATGCTACCAAGGTTCTATCATGAATCAAGTCCCTTAAAACGGCGAAAATAAATCGGGAAAATACCGCAGGCGAATTAGAAATTCCAAACGGAACAAATAGGAATTCATATAGCCCGTTCTGTACTACGAACGGTACATGGAAAAATCCATTTTCCAAATCCAAAGTTGTGAAAACATTGGCATTCTGCAACCTTTCTAACACGTCGTCAATCAAAACCATCGGGAAATTGTCCCGAACTATTTTCTCGTTCAGTCGTCCATAGAGCACTATCGGCGACGCATACTCGGAAGTACTCGGCTGCCCTCTTTCACCCACTTCGAGATCTGCTCATCAATGAATCGTTGATCCGCGTATGGCATACGTCTGGGTCTCTGATAAATCGGAACGTCATCGGAGAGAATGATCTTCATTTCCACTGGTGATTTGAAATTAGTATCAGGCGTATAATCATTTATAATTGTTGTTATAATCGTCGACTGCGTTTCTGGCAGATGCGTTAAATCCACTTCTGTTTTTGACATCGCACCATCGCTTGCTGACAAACAAAGTTCCGAACTCGCGAATAAAATCATTGTTGTGCCCTTCACATTTGTTATCATCTTTAACAACCAACCAAATCATCTTTGGTCTTCCTTTTTTTTTCAAAATTTTCCTTCTTTTCGTCTTTAACATCTTTAAAATTTTTCATCTTATCATCTTTCGTCTTAACATCTTTCGTTTTAACATCTTTAAAATTCGTCTTCTTTTCGTTATTCGCCTTAACTTCCTTGGCTACAACTTTCAACTCCGCTTAATATTGAGTTCCCCAGTATGGCATCGTATGCAATGTCGCGTTCTCGTAGGACATGAAACTCCGTATCCAACAATATTCCATCGATCTCCAACGCAGCCACAAAACTTCCCAAAGTAGTGAGCCCGGCGTCGGCAATGCCTACTAAACGCCTCTTTTCAGATGATAGTTCAATATCTCCGAGATTCATCAACACATCATATCGCATTAAACACAGAGAACTGCCTGTGTCTACCAATGCTTAAAACTTATAATCGTTAATAATGATATCTCTAAAAATCAAGTTTGATTTGATTTGAAAACATTCGTCATAGTCTGAAACCATATTGATTACACCTTTTTCGATTTTGATTCGTCCGTCCGTTCCTTGTGAAGTCCCTTTACATTGAAAAGTACGATGTCCCATTTGATTGCATTTAAAGCATTGCCTTGATGTGCAATCTTTTGCTAAATGTGTTTCATTACCGCATTTAAAACATTTTCTATTATTGGGTTGCGGTACGTTCCACTTATTGATGGCTGGGTGGAAGTACGCACCTTTTCATAAACCTTGATTTGTTCTTTAAGTCGGCTATTGTTCGTGCCTGATAAAGCACAGTCTTCTTTGACCTTAAATCTGGAATGCCTTCCGCGAAATATACGATGAGACTTTCAGCATCCAAATTGATCGGCCTTCCTAATTCCATTAGGCAATATAAATATTCGCGAAGACTTTCATTGGCTTTCTTGCGTCTATTTCGTAGCCTGCGATGAACTTCAGAAGACGGCAACTTTATACCAATTCTTCTATTAAAATTTTCTTCAGTGTTTCCCAACTGGTAATTCCGGACTGACTTCTCACAAAATGTCTTGCTGCACCAGTTGCTTCGCGTATATAAATTTTTGCAGGTTATTCCATCGCACTGTAGTAGCGCTGTCTTCAAATTCTTCGATCCATTAGTTTATTTCGAGTGAATCTGTGCCAGTAAACGCTGTTAAACTATCTTTTACGTCCTTCAATGTAAATGTTGAGCGTTGTCCGACTGCTGCACACGCAAGTGAATCTGTGCCAGTAAACGCTGTTAAACTATCTTTTACGTCCTTCAATGTAAATGTTGAGCGTTGTCCGACTGCTGCACACTGACTCACCATCGTCGTCGCCATCTCTGGAGAGGCCATGATGCTCAAGGAGCTTGTCTTGTAGAACTGACTTTTTCCCTGTCGTCAATAACCCCAACCCTTCCAACTGTTCCTTAAGTCTATCCACAGTCAGTGCCAATATACTTGTTACATCCATTTTATAATAATTACTATTGAATATAGTTTATAAAAAAAAATTTAATATAGTGTATTTTGTTCAATATAGTAATTAATATTAATAAGTAGTGTAATTTGTAGTATAATAGTTAGTAAAAAAGTATTAAATTTTAATTTGAATTTTTTTAAAATTAATGTAAATTTCAAACATATCAAATTTTTTCTTTCAATGTAATTTTAATTTTCAAATTTGTTCAAGATTTGTTCAAGATTTTCGTTCTTCTTTAATACTTCTTATTCTTCATTAAATCTTTACTTCTTAAACTTTTTACTTCTTTAAATAATTAACTTCTATAAACTATTTCTTTAAATGCTTCATTTACAAACAAGTAAAATGCAATGCAAAATAAAACCATAAACACAAATAGTCTGCTCTCACCGACATAGCTTGCTGTCAAAAATAAGGGTTGTTTTTTGTTCGCTGCTCAAATTCAAATTCTCTGTTGCTCTCTTCAGATCTCTTCGTCGTTACGTTCTGCTTGTAATGCGCGGTGTTCTCGTCTTCCTCTCACGTCGGTCGTTGCGTAGCTGCGCGTTGTTTTCCTCTTCTTCTCTCGTCGTTGCGTAGCGCCTGTTGCTTTTACTGATGCTGCGCGCTGTTGTTGTTATCTACGTTGTTGTTCTCTCCTTCGTTGCCATGCGTTGTTGTTTTTGCTGCGTCTGCGTTGATGGCTTGGTAACAGATTCTTGCTTGTGACATAGTGAGCTTTGCAAAGAACTTCTGGAACTTTTCGGCGTTGTTGCTGCATGTTTAACTTCATGCAAAATACTGTACTGTGTGTGTGTATATGTTAATGTTTAATTAATTAGTTTTGCACAATTAACTTTTATATTGTTTTTCACTTCTTGTTCAACTTTAAAAAATCTTTCATTTTAATATTTAAGTTTTTGTTCATAATTAATTTTACGTTTTAAACATCTTAGTCTTTTTATCTTGGTTGAGCCCCCCTTTGTAGGACTTTCCTTCCTACGTCTAACTCTTCTCTGACTCTTTTTAAAAAAATAAACACACAACACAACAGATTCTAATTTAATAATAAAACAGTTTATTTAGTATTAGTCTTAGATTTAGGAATTATGTCTTAAGTGGCGACTGATGCGTTCGGCTTCACAACAACGAGAGTCGTTCTTGTCCGCTGCCGTTTTACAATTTGTTTTTATGCTGTTTCGTCCAGTTGTCGGTGTTGTCATGTTACTTAGTTTTTAGGTGTTTTCTATCGTAGTTTTTAAGTGTTGCTTTTTTAAACGTCGTCGAGTCAGTGTTGTCGTCCGCAACGTAACCGTCTTTGTCCGTTTAGCTCCAATCCCACATATATATATATATATATATATATATATATATATATATATATATATATATATATATATAATATATATATATATATATATATATATATATATATATATATATATATATATATACATAAAAGTAATACTTTTAAATTGATTTAAAATATAATAATAATAAAAAAATCTCTTCACAAATAAAATGAAAATATATAATAATAATTATATATACTTAATCTTTAATAATAAGAATGAAAAAACAACTTTTATTCACAAATAAAATGTGAATATATATATAATATCATTTGGAACAACATTTACCAACAAATCTATATATATATAGATTATATATATATATATTCTTAAACTATTATTTTTTGCTGTAATAAATTGTGAAATATAGTGTGAGGTGTGCTTCTTTAAAAACAATATTTATGTCATAGGTATAAACAATATTTGTACTTCATCTTGTATCGAAATTTTTATTGCGATAGACACTAATTATATATTTTAAAACCTAAGAGTATATTCTTTCATTAATATTACACAACATCATACTTTTAAATATAATTATTAGACCCATTAATATTGATTCCATTTACATTAAATAATTATAGTCCATAATCAAATATTTATAATAAAATATTTTCATATTTTATATACTTTTTTTTTATTAGTTAATTTCTTTATAACAAACATTGAAAACACTTTTGATTCCATGTTCATGTTTGTCATTTTTAACCATTCGATTACATGTGAAAAAATAATTGTTTCCCCTAAAACGATAATACCCTAAAAATGTAATAATTTCTATTTAATATTATTATTTAAATACCATTGAATAATACCCATTGAATACCATTTATTGTTCATTACATGTTTATATTGTGTCATGCATATGTTTTCACTATTAAATTTGTATACCCTACACTAAGAGTGAAAGGGTACATTCAGTTGGCGGAAAAAACTATAAGGAGTTGGCAGAAATCAATGAAATTTTGAACACAGTGTCTTGGATGGATACTGATCTCATATATGTACCGCAATTAAAAATTGATTAATGTTTAGAGGGCGTATCCATAGAATGTAATATTTATATTATATCATATCATACTTTTCTAAGAGATTTTTATAAATTTTGGAATATAAGTAAACTATATAATGAATTTTCAATATCTCGATAATGTTTCGAATCTGAAATTTTACGCATACGCCTACTCTAAAGCTATTGAACACTATTGATGATTAATATGCAATAACTTTTTAACAAATGGACCGATTTCACAAAAAAAACTTCATCCTGTGGTTCCCATATATTTAGAAAACAAATTAATTTATTAAAATTTATAAAATTGATGAAACTATGTAATATAGTTGCATATAACACCATTTATATATTAATAATACGAATTATAGAAAGTAATTGCAGTGATTCCCAACATAATATATATATTGTGGTTTTAATATTGTGCTCATAATATTGTAATTTTAAAAACCCATAATTGATTTTATGTGGGAATCTCATAAAAGTCTGGTTTACACATAAAAAACATTTTGTTTTCAACGTTTTACTCGATAAAAGTGCTTGATTTAAATGAAAAATATGTTTTTTTGAAATTTTTTTATATAATAATAAAATATTTGCAGATTCTTAATATTATGTATGATTGTCAATATATCATTTACAATTTACAAAAATCTTTATATATCTGTCAATTTTTAATCGATGATCTCAACTTTACCACATAATAAGAAAATGTAAACCTATCAATTGATATTTAAACTTTAAAAATGCATCATTACTTTTTATAATATTAATCAACAAACTCGAAATTTAAGGTTTTCATAAAAATGTATTTGGTGACTTTTAGTTCTACAACGAATATATATATTTTATGTATGTAATACAAATGTATCGTACATAATTTATGTGTTCATACTATGAAAAAAAATATATAAAATAATATTAAAAATAATTAAAATTTTTATTAACACAATTGTATTGTACATATAAATATGTTATGTGTGCAAGTTAATATATAACAAATATATGGCCAAGCAATCCACAAACAAAAAAAACTAAAAGTTATATGTTAAATGTGAAAATAAAAACAATTCTAAATTTAATGAATATTCTGGAAATCCTATTCCTCCACGAGGACATAAAATAGGGTACAATAACAATAATTTAAAATTTCCTCCAGGAAATCAAAACAATAATAATACTAATAATAGAACGGAACAAATGGAGAATGCAAACTCTAAACAAGTTCCTCAAAAATCACAGTGGAGCATTTTTCCACAAAATAATATTAATCAATCAAATAATTATAGGCAACAAACGCCACAATATAACAATACGAATTACCAACAAAAGTCGATTCAACATCAACATGCCTCAACTATCAAGGATTCAAGAGACAAACCTGAAGTGTACAACCAAGTATGCAACCACAATTTAAGGCCGAAGAATTTACAGGTAATACAAATAATACAAATACCTTTTTAGAGAACAATCTTCTGAAATACCCGCCGAAGAATTTACCAACAATATAAATGAAATTGACTTACTTGAAAATCAAAGAAATAAAATTAAGAATGAGATCCGAATAACTCAGGACAGATATAAAAGCTGAAATTAGAACAAGTGATGAAATATATTAAATAAACTAATAAACCTTTAAATCAATTTAAACAACAGATACTTTTGGCTAAAGACAACTTAACCTGTCATGAACAAACTATAAATTTTGGAAGAACTGACATATCATAGAATTTGACACTGTAGAAAATTTATTAACCATTTGAAAAGAATTTCTGAGACCTGGTATTATGACAGCAATATTAGCACTACTATTATCTTTATGAGATTAAAAATATGTTATTGACAACCTTTAATGGTATACAATTCGTATATACAAAAAAAATTCCCATGTGATGTGCCTAACATAGAAGATAAAGGTAACATAATTAAACAAACTCATAATAGAGCTCATAGAAGCCATTTGGAAAATTTAAAGCAAATAAAAATATGTATTATTGGCCGGAAATGAGAAAGAAATTCAAAGAGTACGAAAAAAATTGTGTAATCTGCAATAAAAATAAATATGAACGTCATCCCAATAAAGTACCAATTGAAGAGGCTCCAATTCCCGAAGGGGAGCAGTTACAGTTAGACATATTCTTTGCAGAAAATCAAATTTACAACTTGTATTGATTCCTATTCAAAATTCTTAATAGCTAAACATATTGAAGATAGAACTAATCCTAGAACAAAATCCTAGAAATTTTACAATCATATCCTGATGCAAAAATTATAACTTTGGATAATGAACCTTTCGTTAATCCACAATTTATATCCCTTTTACAAAGACTAAATATTGAGATTTTTATTGCGACCCTCGACACAACTCAACAAACGGCCAAATTAAACGAGTCCATTCCACGTTAATAGAAATTATTGGATGTATTAAAGAATAAAATAACCTTACTAGTAACTTAGAAGCAGTACTTCGATCAGTACGAGAATATTATAAAACAATTCGCTCTGTCACAAATAGAAAACCATCTGATGTGTTGTATAATAAAGTAAAACATGAGGATATATCTGACAAATGGCAGGTAGCCCAAGAAAAAATGCTATTATGGCATAATAAAAAAAAACCAGTTGGGAAGGTTAGATCGCACGGGAAATTTTAAAGTAGGTGTAATTATGATAGTTAGGATTATCAAAATTATAGTCGGTCTAAGCCGACTATAAATACCCTACACATATGTGTGGTTACCATTCAAAGTGATATATAGGTCCCCAGGGTATACGAATCCTGAAAATAACTACAAACATTCATCGCTGAAGAATTTCCATTCATTTGATACCCATATTTACAAATGGGTAGGTGTACCGAATTTCGATTTTTTTTTGTGAACCACAAAACTTTGCGCCGGAAAACATTATTATCATGTATTTGAGCATGATGTCAATATATATTTGACCAAAAAAGTTTACCTAAGCACGTATACATAAAAATTGATCTTTATATGTACATTTTATATGGGGTATTTGAACATAAGTGGTCGGATCATAGATCACAATGCACCTATCTCGCCAATTTTTTCGCACATACAGCGTAGGTATATTAGTAATCAAATTTATAAGTTTCATTTATCCAGCTCTTCAATTTTAAAAGTAGTAGGGATTTCAACCGACAGACAGACGGACAGACGGACATCGCTAAATCGACTCAGGAGGTCATGCTGATCAAGAATATATATTTTTCCATACCGGAGATGCTTCCTTCTGGGTGTTACAAACGGCGTACCAAACTGAATATACCCTTTCACTCTTAGTGTAGGGTATAATTATAGGAGAAAGAAATAAACTCCAACCTAGATATAAATAAAAACAGACCAGTTGGGAAGGTTAGATCACATGGGAAATTTTAAAGTAGGTGTAATTATGATAGTTAGGATTATCAAAATTATAGTCGGTCTAAGCCGACTATAAATACCCTACACATATGTGTGGTTACCATTCAAAGTGATATATAGGTCACCAGGGTATACGAATCCTGAAAATAACTACAAACATTCAATCGCTGAAGAATTTCCATTCATTTGATACCCATATTTACAAATGGGTAGGTGTACCGAATTTCGATTTTTTTTTGTGAACCACAAAACTTTGCGCCGGAAAACATTATTATCATGTATTTGAGCATGATGTCAATATATATTTGACCAAAAAAGTTTACCTAAGCACGTATACATAAAAATTGATCTTTATATGTACATTTTATATGGGGTATTTGAACATAAGTGGTCGGATCATAGATCAAAATGCACCGATCTCGCCAATTTTTTCGCACATACAGCGTAGGTATATTAGTAATCAAATTTATAAGTTTCATTTATCCAGCTCTTCAATTTTAAAAGTAGTAGGGATTTCAACAGACAGACAGACGGACAGACTGACGGACATCGCTAAATCGACTCAGGAGGTCATGCTGATCAAGAATATATATTTTTCCATACCGGAGATGCTTCCTTCTGGGTGTTACAAACGGCGTACCAAACTGAATATACCCTTTCACTCTTAGTGTAGGGTATAATTATAGGAGAAAGAAATAAACTCCAACCAAGATATAAATAAAAACAGACCAGTTGGGAAGGTTAGATCACATGGGAAATTTTAAAGTAGGTGTAATTATGATAGTTAGGATTATCAAAATTATAGTCGGTCTAAGCCGACTATAAATACCCTACACATATGTGTGGTTACCATTCAAAGTGATATATAGGTCACCAGGGTATACGAATCCTGAAAATAACTACAAACATTCAATCGCTGAAGAATTTCCATTCATTTGATACCCATATTTACAAATGGGTAGGTGTACCGAATTTCGATTTTTTTTTTGTGAACCACAAGTCTTTTCGCCGGAAAACATTATTATCATGTATTTGAGCATGATATCAATATATGTTTGACCAAAAAAGTTTACCTAAGCACGTATACATAAATATTGATCTTTATATGTACATTTTATATGAGGTATTTGAACATAAGTGGTCGGATCATAGGTCACAATGGACCGATCTCGCCAATTTTTTCGCACATACGTAGGTATATTAGTAATCTAAGTTATAAGTTTCATTTATCTAGCTCTTCAATTTTAAAAGTAGTAGGGATTTCAACAGACAGACAGACGGACAGACAGACGGACAGACGGACATCGCTAAATCGACTCAGGAGGTCATGCTGATCAAGAATATATATACTTTTCCATACCGGAGATGCTTCCTTCTGGGTGTTACAAACGGCGTACCAAACTGAATATACCCTTTCACTCTTAGTGTAGGGTATTAATATTAAAGAATATTTTGGTAAAAATGTAAAAATTAATAATAGGAATAGAATAGTACATAAGGATAATATTAAAAATTAATATTTAAATATTTTTTACACCTAATTATATTTTTGGATGAAGTCCTTGACTTTATTCATATTCATATTTATATCCAGTCCAGTCCGATATTGTTGATTACACCCGAGATTATTATGTACTAGTGGAAAACGGAGAGGTGGCTTATTATGAAGAATCAGAAAATCTTTAGCATATAACAAATTTAACATATTATAAATCAATAATTGACCATGCAAAGGACTAAATTATATCTCTCTTAAAAATGAATTAAAAAACAGTCATGCTTATCATGAAAATCCAATGCCAATTTCACAGATATCATATTAGAAATATAACTAATTGAGAAATTACTTGGACAAATTACAATTACGGGAAAAAAAAGGGTATATATGAATTGGAAATATTGTGGAAATGGGTAGCGGGGACACCAGACCACGATGACGTAGGTCTAATAAATAATAAGAACGTTTCTTCTTAAGAAAGGGCAGAGTTAATATATAACAAATATATGGCCAAGCAATGGGCCTTATAAACAAAGATGCAAATTGCCTGGTCAGCAATTTGTATCCAATTACATCAATCATAGTTAGTGGTAACAAGGGCGAAAACATATTTTTTTCAAAAATAGTGCTTTTTGGAGCAATAAACCCTTAAGCACCATTAAATGGTCTATACACGGATTAACGTGCACAAATTTATATCCCAAACAAACCAAACCCCAATCCGCTATCTTTAATAGTTTAGAAGATATTCCAAATCAAAGTCATTTTTTCCTGAAATTTTGGTCGAAAAAACGTTCAACTTTTAGTAAACCATAAATAATTAAATTTTAACTAATCAATTTCAAATTTGAGTCACATTTCCTAAAAAAAGTAGACTAAGGCCTCGATTCTCAATTGTAGAAATCTACTGAAAACGTAGAAAAATGAGTAAAACTCAGTTTCGTATTCTAAATAAAATATTTCTACTCAATTTCTACTGAAGTTTTTAAAAAATTGACAAATGTTCGTTCCACATCAGAGAAAATAGAAAATTTAATGCAACTGATATTCTCATCAGCTGAAATTGGCAAATTTTGAGTTGAGTTTTTCTACTGACAACGTCAAATTCAATAGATATAAATATTGATGCTGCAATGTATGAATAAATTATTAGTTCTTATTAGGCCAATAATTTTCGCAAAAACACGTAGATATATTATCAACATCAAATATATTATCAACATCTCGAATATCGTTTGTCTTCTGCCAGCGTAAACGAACTAGTACAAACTAGGACATCCTTCTTCTGAATCGTCGTGTCTCAAAATTGGATACTTAGCATAACTGTGATTCCTCGGTAGATTGGTATCTAAATTGCGCGGTTATATCTAAATTTTATTTAACGACTGAAGTTAAGTTTTTATAAAACATTCCCACTGTTGGCGATTAAACTCCGCAAAATCGAAAATTTGCGGAGCGGTTCGATCTGTGGTACTTATGAATAAAACAGAACACAATTTTGCGTGCAAAGTTTTAGCGCTAAACAAAGGACACGGTTTAAAAAATAAATATTTTATTTCAGCTAGTAAATTAAATTCTCTATTGGGACAAATGCAAAATATGTAGCGTCGCGGTCAGTGCACTGGACGACGAACAGAATAGTGGCGAAAATCTGGATTGTCTGGCGACTGTCCACTAGACTGATTCAAATTTGTATGAACAATTTAGATCTAATTTTGCTTTCACTCCGCGTCAATTTCTGATACTAGGAACTCAAAAACTAAAAATATGCCTTTTACTTTACTAGTTTTAGTTAACCGTTACAGTTTCATGGCTTTCCAAACACATAAAGTGTTGAATTTTTCTTACTTTAGCAATTTTAACCGTAGACATTTTTCTAAATTTATTCTAAAAGTTTTGAATAGCTTTTTTCTTTAAAACAATATGTCACACTTAGCTTTTTAAATATCGTCTTATCAGTAAATTGTAAAATTATGAACATATAGCGTAAAATACTCTCAACACAAAAGTCGATGCACACCCCAAATATTTTTAAATTTTAGTAAACCTTTTTTTTAAGATATTGTCTTAACGTGCTCAAGGTCCAGTCGGTACAAATTGGGTGTTTTGTACCAACAAATAAAACAACAAACAATTGGCAAAATGCATTGAGTGACAGATCGTACAGCTGTTTCAGAGGCAGCCAAGCCCCTTCATCAGCGATCTTTCTCTGCAGATTCTACATTTCAAGTCGCCTAAGTTTTCCTTCTCCAATAAACACAATAAGAATTATGTGCATTGAAGAAAGAATCAAAAGCAAAAATGTAAACACTGCATCAACTCAAGATTTTGACAAAGTTGTTGTTGCGTGCAGCAATTTGCTACGTGTTTTACGACCTCTTTTGATTATTTTAAGATATTGTCTTAACGTGCTCAAGGTCCAGCAACTTTGGCAAAATCTTGAGTTGATGCAGTTTTTACAATTTTGCTTTTGGTTCTTTCTTCAATGCACATAATTCTTATTGTGTTTATTGGAGAAGGAAAACTTAGGCGACTTGAAATGTAGAATCTGCAGAGAAAGAACGCTGATGAAGGGGCTTGGCTGCCTCTAAAACAGCTGTACGATCTGCCACTCAATGCATTTTGCCAATTGTTTGTTGTTTTATTTGTTGGTACAAAACACCCAATTTCTACCGACTGGACCTTGAGCACGTTAAGACAATATCTTAAAATAATCAAAAGAGGTCGTAAAACAAAAACAATTAATTTTAGTAAACCATTAATAATAAAGTTTAAACTCATAATTTTTTAATGGAACCACATTTTTTGGAAATAGACTACATGCTCGAATAAATATTTAACTCCTGTCATGGATATGTCCAAAGATATTATATCACCCATTGTATAATTTTAATTTTTGAATTCAATATATTATGTTTTCGTCTAGATGTGCATAATTTTACTATTTACTAATGAGACGATTTTTAAAAAGATAAGTATTTCATATTATTTTAAAGATAATGTTATGTATAATAATACAAAAATGTTATTCGAAACTCGTTAGAGTAAAATTATAAAAAATTCCACAGATAAATTTGTTACAGTAAGAAAAAGTCAACATATTATGTGTTTGGCAAGCCATGAAACTGTAACTGTTAACTAAAAATTAATAATTTTAAAAATCATAATTTTAGTAAATATTTAAACTTAAGAAAAAAAATAGAATCCAGTGATATCTTTTTTATACTTGAAGCAATATTAATTTAAATGAAATTGCTTGTTAAAAGATTAAAAATGTTCTTTAAACTCATTGCGCAACATCAAAGGATCAACATTACTTTTGGTTTGAATGATTTGTTCTTAGTTTTAGAGTTCCTAGCTCGTTTTAGAAAGTCGACGAAAAAAACGATGTAGCTCAAATGATATGATACACAAACCTTTCCTAGCGTCAAGATACAAAATCAATCAATTAAGGTTTATGTCTTTGCTACCATATGACATTTGTCTCTGCCATTTATATTTTTATATTAATAAATGTTGTCAGCAACATTCAGCAATTAAATGTGTACTGACAAATAAACACATTTCAAGAGACTAAACAACACCTTACGGAAATTGTTTAAAGTTTTACGTTGAGCTGCATAGCTACAACATAAATATATCTAGCTCAAATTTGTTTTTGTTTTGCGTATAAAATTTGTTCCTGCTAAATTTAAATTATGAAAAACGCAGCTATTGTCTTAATAAACATCTTAGTTCGATGTCGGCTTTAACAGTATGGTCCGGTTAATCAGTATACGTTCTTCAATGTTGTAGTGTCAAACTATAATTACTCCTATATTAGCTGCGTTTTTTTCATAATTTATTGTTCCCGTTCAAAGCAGTTTTGAAAAAACGATGTATCTCAAATGATATGATACACAAACCTGTGACCAAACAAATGAACATATTTTACATAACTTCGGTGAATTGGACGAAGTGGATATAATAATAAAGTGTCTACTACTAACCCCTTACCTTACAAAAAGCGCTATCATTAACAGGATATTAAAATTACGATGGAAACTTAAATTTTCTGATTTACTGTTTTCCAATCCATTATTGTAATAAATTAGTGATTGCAAATATTTTTATGTAGTGCATTGTGCAGCAATGTTTACAATGGATGCATGAGTAAAATATGAAAATATGAATGAATGAAAATATTATAATGAATGAAAATATAAAAAAAAGAATCAATAAAAAAAAATAATTGTAGTCAGCAGGATTTGAACTTGTGCCTACGGAATGGGAGACAACAGTGCTACCCCCTGATTTTCGTACTCAGTATAAATCTACTGAGAAACTGATTTTTTTTTGTTTACTTGAATAGTAGGTTTCTACAATTGAGAATTGAGGCCTATAAGTATTAGCTACATTATTGAATTAAACAACGAGCTCTTGTAGGGGGTTTTTCCTAAGATATTGTGATTTTACCTTGTAATTATTACACATTTTGAAAAAAAAAAATTAAAAATATACACTAGATTTTCCGTTTTTTATCACAATATCTTTTGATATATTCACAACAGTAGGTAAAATGTTTAAATGTTTTTAGAAAATGTGGCTAAAATTTGCAAATTGATTAGTTGAATTCAATTATTTATGGTTTACTAAAAGTTTTTTGAATAAATTTTCAAAAAAATTTGACTTTGATGTGTAATAACTTCTCAACTATTAATGATAGCGGATTGTTTGGTACATACACGTTAATCTGTGTATATACCATTAAATGGAATTTAAGAATATAATGCTGAAAAAGAACTATTTTTGAAAAACCTAAGTTTTCGCACTTGTTACCACTAATTATGGCCCATAACGGTGGAAAAAATATCTGAAATTTTTATGGGTTATTTTAGTGGCTAAAGTTAATACTTTGAGCAAAAAAAAAAGTTTTTTCAAAAAAATATTTTCAAAAAACCGCACAAAAAAAATTGAAACCGCGATATTTTAAAAAACCTGAATACGATATTTTTATTTTAGTCTTAAAATACTCGGGGAGGATGTCTGAAACATATTCTTAAAACATTTATGTTCTCCCACGACTTTTGGGTTGAAAGTGTTTCAGGCTAGGCTTGAGAGTTTAAGAGTACGTGAAACTGCTTAGAAGTTAAGCCCGATGAACCTGAATATCCATTATAGAAAATTCATCAATATTTATAATATTATGGTAATAGTGTGCATTTTTTCTATATAAGGACATTGTAATCTATTAACATATTATATATTTATCAAAAGATCATTTGCTTTAGTTTATTCAAATTATTTTAGTTTCATTTTAACATAGAATAAATGTTTCTGATTTGATAAATATATAGTGCTTAAATTCATTGAGTTTTACAATGTCATAATTACCCAAATAGACAAACATACATATCTACATAAAATATCATGTCAATCATTCTCCGCACCGGTGTGTCGCTTATGATGGAACATATGAGCCAGTTTTTATAAAAATAATTTAGTCTATGAATGTAAGCAGAATGAGATGAAATTCAATTCAAATATGTATTTCATGCAGTGAAATCAAAAGTTTGAAAATATTAAAACATTTATACACTTCGATATAAGATTATAAAAACACATCATAGTGAAATCATGAGATGATGAAAAAAATGTTTTTATGTTTGAATCCCATAAACTGTGTTTTTGTAAACCTCATATTCCCCTCAATTATTACTCATAAAAATATTTATCGATACAACCTAATTTTATTAATATATAGTGCTTAAATTCATTGAATTTTACAATGTCATAATTACTCAAATAGACAAACATACATATCTACATAAAATATCATGTCAATCATTCTCCGCACCGGTGTGTCGCTTATGATGGAACATATGAGCCAGTTTTTATAAAAATAATTGAGTCAATGAATATAAGCAGAATAAGATAAAATTCAATTCAAATATGTATTTCATGCAGTGAAATCAAAAGTTTGAAAATATTAAAACATTTATACACTGTGACGATCACATTTGGCGGCAATGTAACCGCACAATATCGGCGAGAATGACATTATTCGACGGCGCTAGCAACGCCGTCCGAAACAACGAGGCGCCGAGGAGCAAAAGCTTACCAACAAACCTACAACGTATGTCGCTTACACAAACACAAGGCGGTGAGCGAACGAGAGAAATCACCACCGTGTGCCTCACCACTATACACGGGCTGGTGAGCGAAGAATATGAAGATCGCCAACACATGAGCAGTGGTGAGCGAGCTTCGACACGCCAACAGGCCAAAGGTACAAAATAGTTGGGCAACAAAGCACCAACTGCGTGATACAATGCAACAACGCTTCACCAAGTGCTCGCCTACAAAAGGCTATGCACAAGTGAAAATCGGTCTCTACTCTCTTGAATAGCTCTTCGCTTGCAGCAGACCTGGACGACAGTGACTAGTGGCAGTGTATCCACGGTTTCTACAGGATACACTGTGAACTAGCATGTGGCCCCGGATTCTACGGGAACACACGCACGAATTAAGCTGCAGAGACAGCCCGTAATTATAATTTAAATGAACTATTTATAATAAAGAATTATTATCGCTTATTAAATCTTGGTGTACGATGAATTCATTTGTAAGGGGGTGTTGAGGGATCCCCTGTGAATATAAATTTTGTAGCGTATGGACCACTGGAGCCCGCTAAGCTATCCCAGATCTGAACCCGGAAACCGGCTCGTTACATGGCGCCCGAGCAGGGACTACCTCAGTACAACGCAAAAGTAAAATATTTGCACAACACATGAAGGACCGCGTCACATTGAAAATAAGCAGAGTAGCGAAATAAGCAGAACGATCGTCGAAATATGCAGAGGAGCGAAAAATAAGCAAAGCGTCGAAAATAAGCAGAACATCATGAGAAGCCGAACAACGATCGTCACTGTGGCAGAGGAAAATAAGCAGAGCAATGTAGTGATACAGTGAACAAAAGTGAAGATAGACATTGAAAATCAATATAGACAGTGAAAACGGGAAAGAGTCCCTCGAGAAACAAAAGAAATAATAAAAAAATATATATATAGACAGTATATATGGACAGTAAAAAAAATATATAGACAGTATAAAGACACAGTGAAAAAAACCTGAAAGAAAAGAAAAGTGCGAAGACCCCAAACGAAAAAATAGTGACAATAGACAGGCAATGAAAAGTAAAACTCCGCGAACGAATAAAAGAAACAGTGAAAAAAGAAAAGGGGGAAAGCCTGAAAAAAAAAAGAAAAATGCGAAAACCTTAAGTGAAAAAAAAAAGAAAGAGAAAAGCTAAAAGGGGGGAACAGTGAAAAAAAGAGACAGTGAAAAAAAAGGTACGCACACCGTTCAATAGGAGGAGCACCGATGTCAAGGTGAGCATGGCGAATGGTGCCACCAGGCATGTTAGCGAGGAGATAGTGGCGATCGGCAGACTTCGAGATAGGAAGTGCCCTTTAACACTGCTGGTGCTACCCACAGTGGTGGACCATATCATCCTCGGGATGGACATTCTGCAGCGGGCAGGAGCCACCTTGAGTTGCGGCGGACATAGTGTCACCTTAGGAGAAGTGACGCAGTTATCAGAACAACCGCCGGTGTGCACAGTGGTGCGACTGGATACATGCAATGAACAGGAGATCATTGACGAATTTTTACAGGAGGAACTCGGGAAATTTGCGAGTGATGGCGGGACGACGGACCTCACCACTCACAAAATAATTATAAAGGATGATCGCCCCCTCAAGCTGCGATGTTTTCCAAAGAGTCCGGCGATGCAGGCGATTATTAACGAGGAAGTCGACGCGCTCATCGAGAAGGGGTACATAGAGCCATCAAGGAGCCCTCATAGCGCACCTATCGTCTTGGTGAGAAATAATACGAGGAATCAATTGAGGAACGCCAAATTCATTGGCAGTTTGGATTTGAAGAATGGGTATTGGCAAATCCCAATGGACAAGGTCCTTGCTGTCCTCCGCTCACCGCATTTACAGTGCCTGGTCGAGGGCTGTATCAATGGCGCGTGATACCTTTTGAGATACACTCAGCCCCAGAAACGTTTCTGCGAACACTAGACCGTGTCATAGGACCCGACATGGAGCAGTATGCGTTTGCTTACCTAGACGACATCATCGTCACCGGGATTATGCTCGAGGAGCACAAGAAGAATCTAAAGGAAGTTTTTAGACGTCTGGGGAGGGCCAAGTTGCAGCTAAACACAGAAAAGTGTGATTTTTTCAAACGCGAGACCAAGGTATTCATACGTACGCGGACAAGATTGCTACCATCCAGGAGTTACGACCACCGACGAACGTACGAGAGCTACGTCAGTGCCTGGGTATTGCCTCGTGGTACCGGAGGTTTGTACCAGAATTTTCAGATGTGGTGCAGCCGCTGACGAAATTACTCAAGAAGGGAAAGCATTTTAATTGGACAGTGGAGCAGCAGCTGGCGTTTGACCAACTACAGATCATGTTAACTGAGGCACCGGTGCTGGGTTGCCCAGACTTCACAAAACAATTTTCGATGCAGACAGACCCCAGCAACTATAGATTAGGAGCGGTGCTGACGCAAGACATCGACGGTCAGGAGCGCGTCATTGCGTACGCAAGCCGCCGATTAAATAAAGCAGAAGAAAACTAGTCACTGACCGAGAAGGAGTGCTTAGCCATCGTGTAGGGAATCAGGAAGATGCGACCCTACCTGGAGGGTTATCGGTTCCTCGTCATCGCCGATCATTTGTCGCTAAAATAGGAGAGAGAGCCCATCTGGGCGAATCGTGCGCTGGACGCTAGAGCTGCAGCAGCACACCTTTGACATTCAGTATCGCAAGGGGAAGCTGAACATCGTGGCTGATGCATTATCACGGCAACCGATGGAGACGCTGATGTAGACCGGAGAGGAAGCACCAGTCGAGGATCGTTGTCCATGGACGGACAGACGCATGAACGAGGTACGAGAGCAGCCGGAGAAGTTTCCTGACTATGCCATCGAAGATGGTAATTTGTATACGCACCTACCACAACGCACAGTGGACAGCGAGGGAGTAGCTTGGAAGCTATGCGTCCCAACACCACGACGCGCACAAGTGATGCGTGAGAATCACGATGACGTCACCGCGGGACACATGGGTGTCCGCAAAACAATCGCACGCATGGCAAAGCGATGTTTTTGGCCGGGCATGAGTTGGACAATACGACGGTACGTGCGTAATTGTAAATCATGCCAAAAATTCAAAGCGTCGCACCAGAAACCTACAGGCAAAATGTTGACCAGGATCGCACAGGAGCCATGGTCCTGGCTGTGTGCGGTTTTTGTGGGTCCCCTACCACGCTCTAACACGGCAACACAATGCCTGGTATTTTTTGATAAATTTTCAAAATGGACCGAATTACACAAGGCAACCAGCGACACTTTTCAGCGGGCGTTTAGGGAGCGTATTCTGGCGAGATACGGCGTCCCTAAGGTGCTCATCACCGATAATAAAGCGCAATTTACTAGCAAGGCGTTCAGGCGATGTATCATGACATGGGCGTGAGACAGCAGTTCACGGCTGGATACACACCGCAGGAAAAACCCTACCGAGAGGGCCAACTGCACACTGAAGATGATAATAGCGCAGTTGGCAGGGCATCGACAGAACAGATGGGACGAGCAGTTGCCGGAGATTTCGTTGGCAATCAACAGAAGTTTGTCGGAGACTACAGGCTACAGTCCGGCCTGTACGCCACGACTTCTAAGCACATCATTGTACCTTACTAATCACTAAAGTTTCAAAATTTAAAATCCAATCGAAATTGAATATAAATTATCTACTTTAGCGTAAGTGTATAGGTATACAACTTAAGCGCCATCCATTTTAAAGGCTAGTTGTTTCGGCAGCTGAGTTGTTACACACTCGTTAGCGGATTACGACTTCCATGTCCACCGTCCTGCTGTGATAAGCAACCAACGCCATTGTCCAAAGTCTGGACAATTTTTCACATACGTGACATCTGAGATGAACTGTGATCCTACCCTTACAACTCGTTTGCCACTTAACCTGCCAAATAGACTCAAGGCATGCACTCATGCCTTAAAATCGTGGTCCAATGTCCCACTCATTCGGCAGCAATGAAGGCATTGCAAGTCCTCTACTAAGTCTAAAAGTAATATTACGACGTATTACTTTTAAATCTAGTGGAGCCACACCTAAAAATACTTCCGTAGATACCGTACGACAAACTGGCAAACAAGATAGCTACATAACTCGTTGACAGGTTAATATCTTACGATATCCTACTGCTGAAAAGACAGATTTATACCATACCGCTGCACCATAAGTTGCGCAAGCAACAAATAGTCCACTGTATATGGTACGAACACCTCACCTGCTTAGGCCCCAATTAGATATGAGAATGCGACACAGTTGCCCAGTAACTCCTAACAATCGTTCCCTTATATATGCAAAATAAGTAAACCTCATTTGTTCAGCCATGGTCAATCCCAAGTATTTGACTTCTGTCACATACTTGAGAAAAATGCCATTAGCGTGAACACCTGTAATTCTACTAAGTGACAATTTGCCTTTTAGCAACATTGTGACCGTCTTTTCCATTGCAACAGCAACACTCTCACCCCAATCACACACTAATTCATGGCTGTGTGGTGAAACCATTTTTACTTGTTTTTTATTACTTGTTAATAATTTTAAAAATTAAATATTTTTATGTTAATATTTTAAAATGTCATTCGTTATTAAAAAAAATTGATTTAGAAAAAAGTTTTGTTCTAAAAAATCAATATTTAATATTTATTTCTACAAATTTGGTGACCCCTAGTTTGGACAACGAAAAAACAAGGATTTAAAATGGCTGTACAAAGATCTCCAACTCGTAATCTAATTGATTTATCAGAAGGAGCAGGCCAATTGCAACACCCGATCGCAGATTCTCAAGAATCACGTAATGAACAAGCCAATTCAATGCTACAACCTTCTACTTCCGCAGAAGTCTCGCAAATAGCTGCAGTATCGGCTCAGAAACTTCCCTTATTTTGGCGGGAAAATCCCTCACTATAGTTTATGCAGGTGGAATCAATTTTCGCCATCAGTGGCATTTCTCGTGAGGAGACAAAATACCAATATGTGGTGGCCAATCTGGATGGTGATACTACACAATCCGTTAGTGAAGTTATCCTAAATCCTCCAGAGAAGGAGCGCTACACAGCTCTAAAGGAAAAGCTCACAAATATATTTAGCGAGAGCGAGAATTTAGGTAAATTGCTCTCCGGTGCATCCATTGTTGACTTAGAACCAACACACTTTCTGCAAAGGATGAGAAATTTGTTAGCAGGAAAAGTCTGCGAAGCAATTCTTAAGATGCTCTTTATGAAACAACTTCCACAACAAGTAAAACCAATTCTTATGGCAAATTCAACAGCGGATTTGTCCGAACTTGCAACACAAGCTGATCGAATTATGGATGTAATTAGACCAAATCAACTCGCATCAGTTACAGCTCCAAATACAACAGTACTGGATGTACAGCAGTCAACATATCAGCCATTTGCAGCCACTGAAGACCGTGTTGACACATTGTGTTCAAATTCAAGCTCTTGAAAGGAAATTTCAACAATTGGCAACCGGGGCAGATCGACAATCTAGGATGCAAGGTAAGCGATCTAGAAATAGAAGTAGAAATAGAAATTCACAGTGGTGTTGGCACCATAATAAATTCGGCATGCAGTCGACAAAATGTGTCCAATCGTACAGTTTTAAAAATACATTTTCAAAAAACTAAACCCAATTTCGGAAACGACGGCATCCGAAATTATAGAATCTAACAGCCGTCTATGAATAAAAGATAAAAACTCACTACACGATTTCCTTATTGACACGGCTGCCGATGTATCGGTGATACCAAATACAAAAGATTTCCGACAAGATTTATCTAAATTAAATAATTACAAATTGTATGCAGCTAATGGTACTGAAATTAAAGTTTTTGGCCTTAAGATATTGAAAGCCCATTTGGGTTTACGACGCGCATTTAATTGGCGTTTCATTGTCGCTAATGTCACACGACCCATCATAGGATCTGATTTCCTCAGACATTTTCATATCTTGCCTGATCTTACAAAAAGAGTTTTGGTAGATGGAAAAACTAAACTTGAATTCAGTGCAGTAGTGCTTATCGATAATTGCCTGTGAGTGAAACTGTTACAACTGTGAAATTGTTAAAATCATTTTCAGCTCTCTATAGCCTTGCTCCCAATATTCCTCGTACAAAACACAACACTTTACATTTCATTGAAACTCAAGGCCCTTCTTTAACAGCTAAAGTTCGTCGTTTGGATTCGGCTAGATTGTCTATAGCAAAAATGGAATTTGAATATCTGCTGGAAAATAATATTATTCGTCCTTCAAAGTCCAATTGTTGCGGGCTCCAGGGGTCCTTTTGTACTTGCCTTTATTAATGAAACCGTCAGTGACAATATTCCCTCGAAGTCCACAATTCTTTCCTAACAATTATTATTAAATAAAAACGCAAGGATGTTTTAGACTTGCTTTATACTTTTATTAATTATTTTTAAGTATTTTTACAAGCTTGAGTTTAAACTGAAAACACGTCTGCACTCTAAGACAGTTAAAATCATAATGCTTAAAAACTAAACTTAACCTCTACTCATCACCTCGGTATCGTGCGACTCACGAACCCCTTGCTTATACTTATTTCTTAAAACACAACTCATAAATGCAAGCAAGCATATTCTTAAATCTACGTACTACTAAAAACCTCATGAACCCCACATCAGATATTTACTAATATTGTGAAATCATTAACTGAGAAAATTCCAATGTGCTAAATTCTTAATTGGTTCCCATGCTGGCGTTAGTCTTGACTTAAATTACAACCAATGCTTTTGTTGTTGCTTTTAAACAGACGGCACACTTGCTAGCGTGTGCCTCGGATCCAATTGCAACCAGTGCATTTTTCGTTGCTTTCAAGCGGACTTAATTTTAT
This sequence comes from Dryomyza anilis, assembly GCA_951804985.1. NCBI lineage: Eukaryota > Metazoa > Arthropoda > Insecta > Diptera > Dryomyzidae > Dryomyza > Dryomyza anilis. The sequence goes on along the minus strand of OX638136.1, from coordinate 22,293,184 downwards.
ATCCTGAAAGTATGCACTCATAAACATTATGTACTTGTTCCAGTTACGTCGTAGACGTTATGTTAAGTTAACATGCATCTGTTATTGTTCTTTTAGATTTGAACTTTATGTGCATACTGGTTATGTGCAGGCTTTCTTAAATACAACAAAAAAAAACGTTTCTGATTCACAACATTCTTCCCCCCTTATTTTAAGAAAAAATTATTATTAAAAAGAATAATAGTTGTTTCTTTTATATCATTAATATTTCAATATATATCTTAATTTATTTAACTTACAATAATATTTAAAATCAATAATTATTTTTCATATTATTATAATTTATTTTACTTATTTTCATTTTAAGAATCTTATTAATCTTATTATCTTCGTTACTCAATTACTTAATTAATGGTCGCAGTTTTAGTGATATTTATATACTTTATGTCACATTAAAAATAAAAATGTATAACATTACAAGTCACTGAACCGCTTTGCAATCGCTGCGTTCCGTGTTGCTCTGTTGTTTTTCTTGTTTATTCATCTATTCATTAAATGCTTTAATTTGTGCAACGTTTTGTTTTCTTTTAAATTTTTTGCGATATTCATTGAAAATAATTCATTTAATTTTTATTGAGTATATCTTTAGTTATTGTTTATATTTATAGTTTTCATATTTTTAAAGTTTCTTTAAGTTTTTCTTTACTTATTTCTAGTCTATTAAATTAATTATACAAAAAAAAAATGTAGTTGTGTATTCTATTAATTTAGAACATAAACTGCTGTGATCGCTAGTTCTGTTACTCTCTGTTTACGTGTATAGGTTGGCTGGCTGCATTTTATTTGTTTCTGTCATTGTTTCCAAAAACATTGTTATCATCATTTATTCTCATCTTTCATCTTGATTTTCTTAGCATTGTTAAATTTGATGTCTTCTATGTTGCGTTGTTTTTTTTAGTCAAATTGAATCGTATTTTGTTGAGAGCAGATACTAAAATTGGTAGTTTTGTAATTTTATATTTCTGGATATTAATACGAATTTGTCTTCTTTAAATGTTTTAAGAGTTCTTGTAGCGAAATTGTCATCTTCGGAAATCATCTTTAATTATACGTTGTTTGTGTTGTTTGATGTTGTTCTTTTATATTTCACTTGTTGTAAAAATATTTCAATATTAGAAGTTCTTAGTGTTTTTAATTTTCGTCTTCTCTTTTAAGAAATTATGTTCTTTTGTTGAAGAAATTGTCAGCATAATGTGTGAAATGTTGTTGATTTAGTACAATTATGATAACTTTGTTGATGTGTCAAATTTCTTTTTCCATAAGGTTAGCATTGACAGCTGAATAAGTGTATATGGAATAGCTCCTTCAACTTATTTACAAAATATTAGCTTGTTACTTGAGTGATAAAATTGTTATCTTTTAATTATATGTACGTAAAGATGTAAAATGTAGTTGCTTCTTTATGGTAGAATAGTCGCAATTTTGCTGATTTGTCGAAATTCCATATTCATGTTTATATTGAGCTCCTAATTAAACATGTTATTGATGTACAATTGTTGTTGTCCGCGCCATGACTCTCACATGTTTCTTTATCATTCGTCTCTTGACTTCATTACATAATATTACCATTTCAGACCTTTACCCAACAAAATCAAACGATCTTCTTTGAAAATTAAAATTTAAACTTAGTGTCTTCTGCGTCGAATTTTATTGTTTGGTGGATTGCTAGTTCTTCTTCGTGCATGTTTTATTTCTTTGTCGTGGTTGAAATGCATTTCCAGAGCCAGGATTATTTTTAAAAATACTTATTACTTTGTAATGTTTACTATAACTTTATAAATAATTTATATTTAACATCATTTTTACTTTCAGTATTCATAATCTTTGTTTATATTACCTTACATCATAGTATTAAAATTTTATATTTTAATTGTATATTTATATCGAACATTTTACTGTAAATCTTTAATTGTAAAATCTTTAATTTTTTTCTTAATATATAGACATTATTTTATTTATAATTTCATTAGCACATGAATCAATGCTAATTCTATTCAAAAATACTTAGCTATTTATTCATGCACTAATTTGTGAATTTAATCATTATTGACAATTTTCAATAATGGTAAGCGCGCGCGATTTATGCATAACTACTTTTGTACATTCAATAGGTACATATATATTTTCATTACCGTGTAATGATCACATTTAAAACGTTTGTTAATTTTGTTAGATTGTGTATTGTATTTTTTCCTTATCATTCAATTATTGTTCAAATTTTTACGCAGCATTAACGTATCTCGTTTCATTTTCGGTACATTAGTGCATTGTTCCTAGATGCAAAACGCTGAATTGCATTTTATCTCTTATAACATTAGCTCCTCACTTCTATATGTGCTCCACTTTAGTGTGTGCTACGCTAACACCTATCTGTACTTCAAGTGCAATGATCTTTCTGTTGCCTGTTTCCATTGAAAATGATCTTGACAATGAAACAGAAGTACTGACCTATCTCAATTATGACAATGTATATTTTATTGCTTTGGCAAATTCGTTCTGAATTCTTGTTTATGAAATATCTAATATAATATTCTTTATACTTTATTCCTTTCTCATTTAATACATGATCTAATGCTAGTCATCTTCTAAAATTAATACATAGCTATTTCCTCATGCACTAATTTAGATTTTAAAAACATATTTTCTAAAAAAAAAAAATTTTTACGCGTACTTTATTTACGTTGTTTGCAATATTATGCATTGCGGTTAATGATCATTATGAACTGTTGGTTCAGTTATTAATTTCGTTGTTTTTGTTCGTTCGATTGTGTATAACTTAAGAGTTATATTCTTTTAATAAGTTATTATGGAATTTTTTCCCTTTTCCCTTGATACAGATCACTGTTGTCACAGGACTTATTATCGAAAGGACTTCATAGGGACCTACCCAGATTGGTGAAAATTTGTTTTTCCTATTCTGGTTTTTTAATAAAACTTTATCTCCTTCCTTAAAAACTACCTTATTTAATGTATTATCGTAACTTCGTTTAGATCTTTCCTTAGCTTTTTCTTGATTTTGTCTATCTCATGTGTACGCTGTATTTGGTATTTTAATACCTTATTGTAATCTTCACTGTTATAAATTGGTGAACATTTTCGTTATAGTTTGGTTGGCATGTCAAATTCAAATCCGTATAAAGTACGACAAGCCGTTTGCCCTGTTGACATATGCACTGTGTTATTGTGCACATGCATTGCCGAATTCAACCATTGGTCCCAGTTGGACCCATCCTCTTTTGCAAAACATCTCAAATACTCCGATAAAGGTCTGTGACTTCGTTCTAACGAGCCATTCGCCTGCGGGTGATAAGGTGTTATATGCATTTTTTTAATGTTTAATAACTTGCACGTGTCTGAAAATAATTTTGACACAAAATTTGAACCATTATCTGTAATTAAAATTTTCGGAATATTATAACGCGTGATAATTTCCTCGTAAAAAGCTTTGGCTACTGTGCTGGCTTCCGCGTCTGGGATAGCTACGCAGCACATGTATTTTGAAAAATCGTCTTGAAATGTTAAAATATATTTATTTCCTGACACTGTTTCAGGTAAAATTCCTACCAAGTCCATATAAACCTTATCGAATGGACGTGTTGGCGTATCTGTCAAAAACATTGGCATTTTTGTTAACTTTGAACTTTTGTTCATTTGGCATTTAGGACAGTTTCTAACATATTCTTTTATTTGTTTCTGCATTCCCCTCCATTTAAATTGTTTCTTAATCCTAAAGTAAGTTTTAAGTGTGCCCTGATGGCCTCCTAGTGCTGAATCATGAAAATCTTTCATAACGGTTTTAATTTCATCTGGATCAGTTAATATTTGAGCTGAATTCGTTTCATTATTTGTATCTATTATTGTTTCATCTACGACTGGTGTACTGATTTGTGGTTTTATTTTTGTGATTTGCTGATCTAAAATATTTTGTGTAGTTTTGGATCGTGTTTGTACGGCTGTAATATCTGGTTCTATATATGGAATTCTGCTTAAAGCATCCGCATTTAAATTCTTTTTGCCTGGTTTGTACATTATTTCAAAATCATATTCCGATAATTTGTGTCGGAAACGAGCAAGGCGGGATGTCTGATCTTTTAAATTTGCAATACCTTTTAGAGGCTGATGATCTGTAAAAATTTTGAATGGTCGCCCTAATAGGTATGCTCTAAAATTCTTTGTTGCCCAAACAATTGCTAAAAATTCCTTTTCAATGATAGAATATCGTTTTTCTGCTCCATTTAAAGTTCTACTTGCAAACGCGATCGGTCGGTCGCTTACTACTTCACCTTGAGATAGGACTGCACCTACTGCTTCGTTACTTGCGTCTGTTGTTAGTAAAAAAGTTTTTGTAAAATCTGGATATGTTAATATTGGAGGTGAAATTATTGATTCTTTCAATTTAATAAATGAATTCTGGCAATCGTCCGTCCATTTAAATTTTACGTCCTTTTTAAGTAAATTATTAATTGGTAAAGATAACCTGGCCATATTGCTTATGAACTTTCTGTAATAGTTAATTAATCCCAAGAATGCTTGTACTTCTTTTCTGTTTCTTGGTACTGGAATATTTTTTACGCATTCGACCTTAGCGGGGTCTGGCAGCGCACCAAGTTCTGAACATTTATGCCCTAAATATACAACTTCACGACGTAAAAACTGACATTTTTAGGTATTTAATTTTAAATTATGGTCTCTTAGTTTCTGTAATACTTTACTTAATCTGTGTTCATGTTCGCTTATATTTTTCCCATACACAACTATATCATCAAGATATACAAAACAATCGATACCCTGTAACCCTGTTAAGATGTGATTCATTATTCTCTGGAAAGTTGCTGGTGCCCCTGTTAAACCGAAAGGCATCTATTGAATTCACAATGTCCAAGTCCTGTACTGAAGGCAGTTTTTTCTTTATCACCTTCTTCTACTAAGACCTGATGATAGCCACTTGCTAAATCTAAAGTTGAAAAATACCGACTGTGACCTAATTGATCTAATATTTCATCTATTCGCGGAATAGGAAATACCTGTTTTACGGTTACGTCATTTAATTTACGGAAATCTATGACAAGTCTCCATTTTTTGTTACCGTCTTTGTCGCTCCTCTTCGGTACCAATAGTAATGGTGAATTCCAGGGTGATATGCTTGGCGATATAATGCCAGCATCTAACATTTTGTTAACCTGTCTATTAATTTCCTCTCTATGTGTGTGTGGAAGTTTGTATTGCTTTTGGTTAATTGGTGGTTGATTCCATTGTGTTGTTATGTCGTGTTTAAGTATCGGCGTGTATGACAGTTCGTCACCTTGTAAGTGAAAAACATCGTGATAAGAAATACAAAGATTTTGTAATGATGTGATTTCCTCCTTATTTAAAGATTCATCAATGTTAATTTTTTCTAATAATCTATTAATCCTATTTTTTATATTCACTGAATTTATAGTATTTATTGTAGAATTGTTTGTATCTGATTCCCTATACTGATTAAAATTTGAAAATTTCGGTTTAAAATTGTTGTCTATTATAATGTCCTTTTCTGTAGCATTTAATACTGAGACATAAACTTTATTTATGTTAACATTCGATAAGCTTTCTCCCAAATATACTCCAGGATAAATTTCTTGTTTATGAATTAATACAATTGGAATTTTTGTTTTTAGTGTAATTTCTACTATTTTTGCGGTTCTCGGCATGATTTTTATTTCATGATTGTAATAAATATTTTCTATGTCGGCTCGCGTTTTCATTGGTAATCGGATAGTGTGATTCTTTCCTTTATCATAGAATGTTATGGTCTTATTAATTGCGTTTATTACGGATCTATTCCATATGTTATCCCGTCCTATTATTCCGTCTGCTGGTATTCCTTGTTCAAGAGATACTACATGCATTATTAAATGGAACCACTTTATATTACTGTGTTGTATATTAGTCGTGCTTAACGTCCTTACGCATCCACCAAAAGCCCCATTAAAATCTTTCTTACTATTTTCGTCAAATTCCGGTAGTTGTGTCATTGCATCTTCTTTTATTATGCTTGCATCTGCTCCTGAGTCTACTAGTAATATGAGTTTTCCATTCTTAGCTGCCTTGCAAGGTACTTCAATGAACACATCACTTACATTAGACAATTTGAAGCAGTCCCCCTTTCTATTGTATATTTTGTTAATTCTCTTTTTATTTAATCCACTCAACTGTTGTCTGATTTTTTTATCATAACATGTTATAAAATTTTCAAACTTTTTCAACATTCCTGTAAACATATTGTTCACCTTTTGACCTATTTGCATTTCTTCCCATACACATCTTTGCCGATTAGTTTCATCTGCTACTAATTTAATCATTTTTGCCCCTATTGCAATTATCATATATATAAAGAAATGTATTAATGCAAAAATTACCATTGTCACTCCCTCACAATCAAACCACGGTGGATCAATATGTGTATCAACGGTCACTTCAGACGTCTGATTTGCAATATTTTCCTCCGCCGGTTTTCTCTTATTTTTAGGAGTTTGGGTAGTTAATGTGATCACAGACCCTTCAGCCTTATGATTTACTATTTCTACCCTTTTTGACCTAATTTTGCTATTTTTAATGGGTCCCCAGCTTACTGGCCTTGGCTGGGCCCCTGGTAGTTTCCCTTGTTTTGATCATTATTCTCCCTCGCCAGATAATCCCTCTTGGCGTAGCCAGATAATCCCTCAGTTTCTACATGACCAAGTCTACGACACCAATCACATTTTAAATTATTTCTAGGGGTATTCCCATTTCTATTGTTATTATTTCTATTATTATTATTATTGGTACGGTACGTAGTGTTATGTCCTGCTTGCAAATTGTTGTTTAAAAATTCCCTATTAACGATGGATGGTTTTGTGTACGTCCAAACCCTTCCATATTTTGAGCTTCTAATCTAATGGAAGCACACCTCCAACTAGATTCGTGCTCATATTTTTCACACTCTATACAAAACGGTGTGTTTTTCCGCGTAATACATTCGTCTCGTGTATGTCCTTTTTTCTGGTAAAAAGAGCATGTTGGTCGTATTTTTGATCCTTCTGTTTTATTTTGGGTTGATATTTTGTGTTTTAGTGGGGTAGTTTGAAAATGATTGTTTTGAATACTATTCGTTGGACTGGTTACAGATCGTTGTTCGAAATTGTACACTTCCTCGGGGAATCTCGGACCCCCTTGAATTGTTATCTGGGCCTTTAATGCTTCATCTAATAAATCATTCAAGTTTTCTGCTTTGCTACTTAATAATAAAACCTTTATTGTCGGATCCTTTACACCTACCTTGAATGCTGTCAGAACTGAGTTTACTAGTTCCGTATTAAAAACATCTGTAGGTAGATTTTTATTTTTGTACCTTGAATCTGCTATTTCTTTAGCGTTTGCCCATAATCTTTCTAATCTTTTTGCAAATGTCCTCAGACTTTCACCACCCGTCTGATATGCTTTTCTAATACTATCTTGAACCGAATCTAACGTAGTCATTTTTAAATATGTATTTCTTAGAACGTCAAATAACTCCTCTAAATCATTGAACTTTCTTGTGCGGACTAGATCATAAGCGTCACCAAGAAGATGCAGTTTGACACAGCTAATGAATTCTTCTTTGTTTTCTTTTGTAATTTTTAGACTTGCTAACGCACAAGCGTCCATGAATCTATAAAGTTCAGTTTTAACGGATGGTGATTCCGATCCCATAAAAAATGGAACCACACTTCCTACGTAATTCGATACAGTATCTAACGACATTTCTAATGTTGTTTCCGGTGCTGTTATTTTCTCAAATTTTCCTTCAATCTCTAATGCCTCCTTATGATATAATGATGTTTCGTGGGCTAGCTTGACTTCTGATTCTAAAAATCTGATTTTCGAATCTAATTCCCTTACTTTATAATTTGCTTCTTCTAATGTTTCGAATTCTAGTCTGGGCTGTTGGCTCAGTGCTCGTTCAATTGATTCGTCCGAAATATCTTAATTTTTCAGCAAAGTTCTTAATTTTTCGTATTCTTCCTCTATTCCACTAGCCTGATCTAACAACTCCTGCCGTTCTTCTACAATATCGTTTAATTTTTTATTTAATGCAGTAAATTCCCCTTTCCAATCTTCTAATTCTTTTATTTTATGAGCACTTTTATGTTCCAAGAAGTATACTAATTGTTCAAAAACTACGTCAACTCTTTCGACTTCTGAGTATACCCGTGTGGAACTGACTTTATTTTTTATTAATTCTAAAGTTTCTTTATTGTTAACTTCCGTACTAATTTGATTCCACAATTTCTCAGTAAATCTGCCAAGTTGTTCTAATATATTTCTATATGCTACTTCTAATTCCTCAAAGTTCGCCATATAATCATTAAAATTTTCATTTAAAATTTATAAATTTGTTTAATTTCATTCTTTCTATAATTTAATTTCACCATTTATTTACTGCTTTCACTCAAACTCACTAAAATTTATTCAATATTTAATTATACCTTCCTTTCCACTTCTGTGTTTCTTCATTTATTTTTTTGTTAATGCTCCTTCAAATTCGTCCTTCAGTCCTTTTTGTAGATTCTTGAAAAACCGGCAGCGCCAAAATATTTCGGGCTCCAGGGGTCTTTTTGTACTTGCCTTTATTAATGAAACCGTCAGTGACAATATTCCCTCGAAGTGCACAATTCTTTCCTAACATTTATTATTAAATAAAAACGCAAGGATATTTTAGACTTGCTTTATACTTTTATTAATTATTGTTAAGTATTTTTACAAGCTTGAGTTTAAACTGCAAACACGTCTACACTCTAAGGCAGTTAAAATCATAATGCTTAAAAACTAAACTTAACCTCTACTCATCACCTCGGTATCGTGCGACTCACGAACCCCTTGCTTATACTTATTTCTTAAAACACAACTCATAAATGCAAGCAAGCATATTCTTAAATCTACGTACTACTGAAAACCTCATGAACCCCACATCAGATATTTACTAATATTGTGAAATCATTAACTGAGAAAATTCCAATGTGCTAAATTCTTAATTGGTTCCCATGCTGGCGTTAGTCTTGACTTAAATTACAACCAATGCTTTTGTTGTTGCTTTTAAACAGACGGCACACTTGCTAGCGTGTGCCTCGGATCCAATTGCAACCAGTGCATTTTTCGTTGCTTTCAAGCGGACTTAATTTTATATCCTGAAAGTATGCACTCATAAACATTATGTACTTGTTCCAGTTACGTCGTAGACGTTATGTTAAGTTAACATGCATCTGTTATTGTTCTTTTAGATTTGAACTTTATGTGCATACTGGTTATGTGCAGGCTTTCTTAAATACAACAAAAAAAACGTTTCTGATTCACAACACAATTAGTCAAATCCACTACATATGGCGCCTAAAGGCAATGGTAGTTGGAGACCATGTGGTGACTATCGCTTCCTAAATAAGTTAACCATACCGGATCGATACCCCATGCCATTTATTACTGATTTCGATACGATTTTAGCTGACGTTCCCAAAACTGCAATTATTACTCCTTTCGGTCTCTACGAATTCATAAAAAGGCCATTCGGTTTAAGAAACGCCTCCCAGTCCTTTCAAAGACTAATGGATGAGATTCTAAGAAGATTAGATTTTGTCTTCGTCTACATAGATGACATATTAGTTGCATCAAAATCCGAACAACAACATCTGGAACACCTCAAGCAAGTTTTTGGAAGATTAGAAGATTATGGAATTATTCTTAATCCTAACAAATGCATATTCGGTAAAAATTAAATTGATTTCCTTGGTTTCCGTATCAGTAGTGAAGGTATAAAACCCCTTCAATCAATAGTGCAAGCTATTGGTAATTACAAACAACCAACAACGATTCAGTAACTTCGTAGATTTCTAGCTATGATGAATTTTTATCGCCGGTTTTTACCGAAAGCTGCAGAACATCAATCAATTCTTAATAATCAAACAAAAAATAGCATTAAAAATGATCGTAAAAAAATATCGTGGACACCTCAGCATCAGCAAGCATTCCAAGTTTGCAAAACTGAACTGCAACAAGCTGTGACGCTTTCTCATCCGATTCCTAATGTTAAACTGGTTCTAAAGGTAGACGCTTCCGACACAGCAGTTGGTACAGCTGTCGAATAACAATTAGGCAATACTTGGAAACTTTTTCACGAAAACTTCAGAATTCTGAAACTCGCTTTAGCGCGTATGACAAAGAACTATTGGCGGCATATTCTGGAATTAAGCATTTCCAGCATTTCCTTGAGGGAAGAAATTTTACACTTTTTACTGACCTTAAACCTTTAGTTTATGCATTTAATCAGCGCCTCAGTAAGGCAAGCCCGAGACAATTACGCCAACATATCCCGTATTGAAGAAATTTCAGTGGTTCAATTAGATGATATTCATCGCACACCTCCTTCTAACTACCCTCTTCCATCTCGACGTTTCGCAGTAATACACATAGATATTGTTGGTCCGTTGCCTCAATCGGAAGGATTTCCCTATATACTTAGTTATATTGACATATTAATTTACATTTATATTAAATAACACTGTTCTACAAATTGAGGGTTGTTGGCGTCCACAGAAATGAAACTTATCATTTCTTGGAGATTTCGGTCTCCTGATTCTTGCTGCGTATTTTCCCTACACGTCGATATTTTGCACAAAATCGAGTCAAAGTTGAAAAAAATGACATTTTTTGTTTCGACATGTAGCAGATGCAAACTTTATCAGAAAATAAAATATGAACCTTTCTCTACAGATAATTGGCATAAAAATCTAGGTCTAGATATTATTTTTGCAAAAACTCAAAAGGAAATTTGTGTTACCAAAAAAGTGTGTCGAGAGAGTAATTTATCACAATTCTCTAAGCTCTCTCAAAAAACATGTGTTTGCTGTCAAAATTCCAAAAAAATATTTTAAACTTTATCTTACTGAAATTTTTCTGAATATTTTTAAAATTTGTTTATGAAGTATTTGATTCAAATGGAGGGAATTGCACGTAGAGACATACAATTTCATATATATTAAATGTAGTGGTGCTAGATGAAAATCGAACAAAATTCTTAACATCTGATGTACGCATTATGGGAAAACATGATGGGGATATTGCACTGCATAATGTCCTGGTGTTTATCTGATTCGGCAGGCTTTAATGGGTTAAAAAATCAAATATACATCCGTTGTCAACGAATGCTTCTGAGCGACTGAACTGAAATTTTTGAAAATTTGGCATGAAAAAATAAAAAAAAATGCGACACCTACAGCTACTCATTATTAAATTTATAATATTGTTTTGTCGCGACTGATGTAGTAATATATATGGAACATTTTATTTTAATGGATGCCAGATTTGGCACTATTTTCCTAACGCATATGAATTTACAAAATTAAAAAAAGCCCTTAGGAATCGTTTCAGCATAATATGAGATATTTCAACATTTTTGTATTTCGAAAGATTTTGGAATTGCGATCATTTTAATATTTTGCAAACTATAAAAAATCTCACTTCACACATTCTCGAAAAGCAATAGAAAGGTATTAATTTGATTATCCATGGATGACAACATTTATGCTATATTAAGAAGCACTTGTCAATTGCTTTTATGTTCAAAATTTGCAACATGTCCAAAAACTGTATATCTACTTTACCCCATGTTCCATTTTCCCTAGGTTCCCCTACTTTTTTCCTTTGTGAACATATTTTTCTGGCTTGGCTATATTTTTCACTGATTGAAGGGTTTTTATATTCATTGCAAGATTTTTTCAACACACCTGCTCTGAAAAATATCTGAAATATGCAAAGTAACCTATTTTTGTATAGTGAACATCCAAATGTTCATCTGATTGAAATGAAAAAAAAAATGTCCACAGGTATGTATAAAAATATAAATATATATTTTTGTTTCATATAAAGTTTTTTTATTGCAGTAACATATTTTTTTGATTCTTTGCATGTCAATGATTACTCTAGGAGTCTGCCCAGGGTTAACGCATTATAAATGTGTAATGAGGTAAATATATTATGTTTAGATGCAAACATATTATATGTTTACACACGGCACATTTCCCAATATATATTATGTTCCCCAAACACATACGTTGTTTGCTGCTAAATATGTTTGGGAGATCCATTTTCTTCCCTGACTGTGGAAAAACACATTATATTTTAAGATGTGACATTCCCAGCCCAAATATGAACGTGTGTTACGATGTCATTAAAAAAATGTCATAGAAATATATAGTTCTCATGAAGTAACAAATCCTAAACTATACAAATTACTGAGTATATTACGTTTTTTTGAAAACTGTCATTAATTAAAGTCTGCCAAATAAAACTAGTAGTAATGGAAAAATAATGTATTACCCTAACAGTAAAATAAAACACTGGTTACTTCTTGCCATTCATGAATTTCCACTGCATCGAAGATCCTACCAAATTTGAAGAACATTTGTAAGTCACATAGTTCTTTAAAAATGTTGAAATATGTATTGTATGCTGTAGGGCTTTATATAATTTTTTAAATTCATATGCTTCACGAAAATAGTCCCAAATCTGGCATTCATTAAAATAAAATGTTCAATATATATTACTACAACAGTCGCGACAAAATAATATTATAAATTGAATACCATTTATTATTCATTACATTTTTTACATGTTTATGTTCTGTCATGCATAAGTTTTAACTATTAGAACATTTTCTTTTCTCCTAAAATGTGGGAACAAACAAAAGTTTAAAATAAACTATATTGTGAAAATCACTTGTAAAATAATTTCTTTTTAACATTATTATTAAATACCATTGAATAACCATTTCTTGTTCATTACCATTTTTACAGTTGTCATGTTTTTTACCCATTCGATTCTAAAATAATTTGTTTTAATTTTTCTAAAATTGCCCATTATATTCACGTTGTACATGTTCATGTTGTCAATGTACATGTTCAATTCGATAATCGAACCATACGTTTTAAAACCTTGTCTGTAAAACCACATACAATATTTGTGAGGTACGCACACTACACGATACATTGCTATTTTTTGCGGTAAAACATATTTGTGCGGTACACCAATATTTTTGTACCGCAATAAAAATTTCGATACAAGATGAAGTAGAAATATTATTTATACATGTGGTGAATACTTTATCATCTTACAATTTAAAATATAAAAAGTAGTTGTTTGACTTTACTATTAAAGTAACATACAACAGTTGGTGACCCCGCATAAAATGATAAATTCGCCACCTTCAACTCCACGCGCAGGAGGAGATGGAGCAGATGTCCAACAGGAGCAATAATCTATAAATCATCAAGAGCAAGAAAATTCTGTAGATAACAACATTCGAATGGAGATTGCAGCATCTTCAATCAACAAACTTCCACCATTTTGGAACAACAATCTCAAACTGTGGTTCGTCCAGATAGAGTCAGTATTTGCTATCGCTGGTATTACAAGAGGTGAAACAAAATTCCAACATGTCGTTGTTAGTATGGATGAAACAATTTGTGAGTACGTTAACAATATTATTTTTAACCCACCGCAAGACAAAACTCAATATGCAGCCGCGAAGGAAACGCTTACCGGCGCATTTGGAGAATCTGAAGAGACTGGCATTCGAAAACTGATTAGCGGTCAAATGTTAGGAAAAAACATTCTCAATTTTTACAAAAATTAAAAAACCTTGCTCAATCAATTTTCCTTGATGAAATGCCAGAACAAATTCGACCAATACTCGCTGCGACAGACTAACCCCTCGCCGCTTTGTCTGAACAAGCAGACAAAATATTAAGTGTCATTAAACTTTCCAACGTCTACGCAATATTTTCCCACACCTTTTATACAATGGATGTATTATATAATGTAAATACATAGATTTGTTCTAAGAGCCGACATTATATATATATATTTTTTTATTTTTATTTGTATATAATTTTTGCTTTTTAATTGTATGTATATAAAATATAATATGTGAAAAATAATAATCAAGTTATATTATTCTATTTTTATAATATAAAGATAAACGAGAGAAAATCTCGAATCATCAAGCAAAGGAAAAGCTTCAGTGGATCGCAGTATGGCAGCTGCTCTACCACTTACAACACCTTGCCCGTTACCAAAGTCGTTTACAATTGATTCTAGGCATTGTCGTTGTATTACATAATGTTTTAATAAGTAACTAACGAGGCACATAGGTGATATATAATCCTTCCCAGTTTGCTATGTTACAAATAACATTGGGATCACATCCATTCTCTTTTATAAATGAATATTAACTTTAAATGGTTTATAACCATACAATGCAATTTGCCCCATTTTTATACCCTACACTAAGAGTGAAAGGGTATATTCAGTTTGGTACGCCGTTTGTAACACCCTCAAGAAAACATCTCCGGTAAGTAAAAGTATATATATTTTTGATCAGCATGACCTTCTGAGTCGATTTAGCGATGTATGTCTGACAGTCGTGTTATATTATATATATTCTAGGGCTAATGAATAATTTTGTATAATGGATATTCAGGTTAATCGGGCTTACCCTCAGAGCTCGCCGCTAGTAAGAGAATCCTTGTTAGTTTCTTTTCCTCCCCTCATTAATATGCTTAAATTCAGGGGGTAGTTCCATAAGAGTTGATGTTGTATAAAATGTTTTTTTAATGCTTTAATATTTCTAATAACCAAATGAATACTATTTTTGTATATTTTTTCTTTCACATTTTGTTATTTTTTATAATAATTATAAAATTACAAGTGACAATTGTAGATAATAAATTATATTTTTATGCAAGACCTTCCTCAGCGTAATTTATACATACATAAATATACATGTAAATAAAAAAAAAAATGTATTCATTTTTTTAAGTTATTAACTTTTAAGATTATAAAAATTATCCAATAATATAACATGTGCTTAAAACTTTACAAATTTCTCTTATATGGAAAGAAAAATATGAAAAACAAGCAACTCATTTAGCATAGTTTTAAAACCCTCAACCATATGTAGTCCAAGCAGCACTCTAAAATTAATGCATGGACTGCGATATGCGTTCAAAATGTCGATGTTAGCGTGTTAACACGATGATGCACAGTTTGCTGCGTTCTTCATCGACCCATGAGCCGAGTGATTCACCGCTTAGAGTGATATATTTTTTTTTGTTTAATTTTAAAATATTGTCACATATTGATATTGTCATATATGTCAAATATTGAAAGAAATAAAAAATACACCATTGCTGGAATATATTAAATTTCTTCAATATATTTTTTTTTTCTAAAAATATTTAATTTTTTCATGTTTTAAATATAAATATAAAAAAGCCTTAACTTATCAATAATATATATATATATATATTAAAATACATTTATATAATAAGTACAACGGTAATATTTTTTTCCCAAATGTATGCACACATTACATATTTATATGCACAATACTTGCATATAAATATTATTATTAATATTATTTTTATTTTTCAAAGTATGTACAAATGTATTGTATATAATAATGTTAGTTATATTAAATAAATATATATATATATATATATATATATATATATATATATATATATATATATATATATATATAAAATATTGGAATAAATTATTTATTACTTTCGGATAGGAAACACAATACTGATCCTTCCGCAGGTACACCTACGAAAACTTTGTTACGACTTTTACTTCCTCTAAATAATTAAGTTCGGTCAACTTTTGCGAAACAACCGTTACACGCGAGGCATCACAGTGATCACCTCCGGAGACCTCATTAAATAATTCAATCCGTAGAAGCGACGAGCGGTGTGTACAAAGAACAGGGACGTAATAAATGCGAGTTAATGACTCACACTTACTGGGAATTCCAAGTTCATGTGATCAGTTTCAGTTCACAATCCCAAGCATGAAAGTGGTTCAGCGGTTTACCCGGATCTCTCGGTCTAGGAAATACACGTTGATACTTTCAATGCAGCGCGAGTGCAGCTCAGGACATATAAGGGCTTCACAGACCTGTTATTGCTCAATCTCATTATTGCTAGACGTAATTTTCCCATTTCAGGAGCTAGTGTCATTATAATGGGACAAACTAACAGTTGCGTTATAAACAACTGCGATACCAGGTCTGCATCCTCATGTTTTGCTTCTACTGTTTTAAGTTGTCTTATCAGCCCGTCGAATTTCAAAATATGAGCACTCATATTTTCTCCTTCACGAAGACGTAAATTCGCAAGTTCTTTACGTACCAGGGTTTGATTTTGCGAAGACTTCTTTGCAAATGCCGCAGACAACGATTCCCACATTTCCTTTTACTTTTAAACTCTAAACTTCCAGTTTTTGAAGTTACCGCCGTTAAATTGCGCGATGCTAGTCGCTTTATCCATATTGGCAATAAACTCTTAGATTTTGAGTGATAACAATACGCAATATTATTTTTTTATGAATTTATTTAAACGTTTTGGAAGAAGTGAAAAAATAATTTCAGAACAGTTTGAAACTACTTTTACAAATTTAAATAAAATATATAAAATACAAAGTACAAAATGCAAAGTAATAATAATAATAATTTATCGCCGGTTTTTACCGAAAGCTGCAGAACATCAATCAATTCTTAATAATCAAACAAAAAATAGCATTAAAAATGATCGTAAAAAAATATCGTGGACACCTCAGCATCAGCAAGATTCCAAGTTTGCAAAACTGAACTGCAACAAGCTGTGACGCTTTCTCATCCGATTCCTAATGTTAAACTGGTTCTAAAGGTAGACGCTTCCGACACAGCAGTTGGTACAGCTGTCGAATAACAATTAGGCAATACTTGGAAACTTTTTCACGAAAACTTCAGAATTCTGAAACTCGCTTTAGCGCGTATGACAAAGAACTATTGGCGGCATATTCTGGAATTAAGCATTTCCAGCATTTCCTTGAGGGAAGAAATTTTACACTTTTTACTGACCTTAAACCTTTAGTTTATGCATTTAATCAGCGCCTCAGTAAGGCAAGCCCGAGACAATTACGCCAACATATCCCAGGTAAAGAAAATGTTGTGGCTGATGGTTCGTCCCGTATTGAAGAAATTTCAGTGGTTCAATTAGATGATATTCATCGCACACCTCCTTCTAACTACCCTCTTCCATCTCGACGTTTCGCAGTAATACACATAGATATTGTTGGTCCGTTGCCTCAATCGGAAGGATTTCCCTATATACTTAGTTATATTGACATATTAATTTACATTTATATTAAATAACACTGTTCTACAAATTGAGGGTTGTTGGCGTCCACAGAAATGAAACTTATCATTTCTTGGAGATTTCGGTCTCCTGATTCTTGCTGCGTATTTTCCCTACACGTCGATATTTTGCACAAAATCGAGTCAAAGTTGAAAAAAATGACATTTTTTGTTTCGACATGTAGCAGATGCAAACTTTATCAGAAAATAAAATATGAACCTTTCTCTACAGATAATTGGCATAAAAATCTAGGTCTAGATATTATTTTTGCAAAAACTCAAAAGGAAATTTGTGTTACCAAAAAAGTGTGTCGAGAGAGTAATTTATCACAATTCTCTAAGCTCTCTCAAAAAACATGTGTTTGCTGTCAAAATTCCAAAAAAATATTTTAAACTTTATCTTACTGAAATTTTTCTGAATATTTTTAAAATTTGTTTATGAAGTATTTGATTCAAATGGAGGGAATTGCACGTAGAGACATACAATTTCATATATATTAAATGTAGTGGTGCTAGATGAAAATCGAACAAAATTCTTAGCATCTGATGTACGCATTATGGGAAAACATGATGGGGATATTGCACTGCATAATGTCCTGGTGTTTATCTGATTCGGCAGGCTTTAATGGGTTAAAAAATCAAATATACATCCGTTGTCAACGAATGCTTCTGAGC
The DNA here is from genome assembly GCA_951804985.1 of Dryomyza anilis. NCBI lineage: Eukaryota > Metazoa > Arthropoda > Insecta > Diptera > Dryomyzidae > Dryomyza > Dryomyza anilis. The sequence continues at coordinate 22,275,243 of OX638136.1, read as the reverse complement.
GACTGAACTGAAATTTTTGAAAATTTGGCATGAAAAAATAAAAAAAAATGCGACACCTACAGCTACTCATTATTAAATTTATAATATTGTTTTGTCGCGACTGATGTAGTAATATATATGGAACATTTTATTTTAATGGATGCCAGATTTGGCACTATTTTCCTAACGCATATGAATTTACAAAATTAAAAAAAGCCCTTAGGAATCGTTTCAGCATAATATGAGATATTTCAACATTTTTGTATTTCGAAAGATTTTGGAATTGCGATCATTTTAATATTTTGCAAACTATAAAAAATCTCACTTCACACATTCTCGAAAAGCAATAGAAAGGTATTAATTTGATTATCCATGGATGACAACATTTATGCTATATTAAGAAGCACTTGTCAATTGCTTTTATGTTCAAAATTTGCAACATGTCCAAAAACTGTATATCTACTTTACCCCATGTTCCATTTTCCCTAGGTTCCCCTACTTTTTTCCTTTGTGAACATATTTTTCTGGCTTGGCTATATTTTTCACTGATTGAAGGGTTTTTATATTCATTGCAAGATTTTTTCAACACACCTGCTCTGAAAAATATCTGAAATATGCAAAGTAACCTATTTTTGTATAGTGAACATCCAAATGTTCATCTGATTGAAATGAAAAAAAAAATGTCCACAGGTATGTATAAAAATATAAATATATATTTTTGTTTCATATAAAGTTTTTTTATTGCAGTAACATATTTTTTTGATTCTTTGCATGTCAATGATTACTCTAGGAGTCTGCCCAGGGTTAACGCATTATAAATGTGTAATGAGGTAAATATATTATGTTTAGATGCAAACATATTATATGTTTACACACGGCACATTTCCCAATATATATTATGTTCCCCAAACACATACGTTGTTTGCTGCTAAATATGTTTGGGAGATCCATTTTCTTCCCTGACTGTGGAAAAACACATTATATTTTAAGATGTGACATTCCCAGCCCAAATATGAACGTGTGTTACGATGTCATTAAAAAAATGTCATAGAAATATATAGTTCTCATGAAGTAACAAATCCTAAACTATACAAATTACTGAGTATATTACGTTTTTTTGAAAACTGTCATTAATTAAAGTCTGCCAAATAAAACTAGTAGTAATGGAAAAATAATGTATTACCCTAACAGTAAAATAAAACACTGGTTACTTCTTGCCATTCATGAATTTCCACTGCATCGAAGATCCTACCAAATTTGAAGAACATTTGTAAGTCACATAGTTCTTTAAAAATGTTGAAATATGTATTGTATGCTGTAGGGCTTTATATAATTTTTTAAATTCATATGCTTCACGAAAATAGTCCCAAATCTGGCATTCATTAAAATAAAATGTTCAATATATATTACTACAACAGTCGCGACAAAATAATATTATAAATTGAATACCATTTATTATTCATTACATTTTTTACATGTTTATGTTCTGTCATGCATAAGTTTTAACTATTAGAACATTTTCTTTTCTCCTAAAATGTGGGAACAAACAAAAGTTTAAAATAAACTATATTGTGAAAATCACTTGTAAAATAATTTCTTTTTAACATTATTATTAAATACCATTGAATAACCATTTCTTGTTCATTACCATTTTTACAGTTGTCATGTTTTTTACCCATTCGATTCTAAAATAATTTGTTTTAATTTTTCTAAAATTGCCCATTATATTCACGTTGTACATGTTCATGTTGTCAATGTACATGTTCAATTCGATAATCGAACCATACGTTTTAAAACCTTGTCTGTAAAACCACATACAATATTTGTGAGGTACGCACACTACACGATACATTGCTATTTTTTGCGGTAAAACATATTTGTGCGGTACACCAATATTTTTGTACCGCAATAAAAATTTCGATACAAGATGAAGTAGAAATATTATTTATACATGTGGTGAATACTTTATCATCTTACAATTTAAAATATAAAAAGTAGTTGTTTGACTTTACTATTAAAGTAACATACAACAGTTGGTGACCCCGCATAAAATGATAAATTCGCCACCTTCAACTCCACGCGCAGGAGGAGATGGAGCAGATGTCCAACAGGAGCAATAATCTATAAATCATCAAGAGCAAGAAAATTCTGTAGATAACAACATTCGATAACAACATTCGAATGGAGATTGCAGCATCTTCAATCAACAAACTTCCACCATTTTGGAACAACAATCTCAAACTGTGGTTCGTCCAGATCCAGAGTCAGTATTTGCTATCGCTGGTATTACAAGAGGTGAAACAAAATTCCAACATGTCGTTGTTAGTATGGATGAAACAATTTCTGAGTACGTTAACAATATTATTTTTAACCCACCGCAAGACAAAACTCAATATGCAGCCGCGAAGGAAACGCTTACCGGCGCATTTGGAGAATCTGAAGAGACTGGCATTCGAAAACTGATTAGCGGTCAAAAGTTAGGAAAAAACATTCTCAATTTTTACAAAAATTAAAAAACCTTGCTCAATCAATTTTCCTTGATGAAATGCCAGAACAAATTCGACCAATACTCGCTGCGACAGACTAACCCCTCGCCGCTTTGTCTGAACAAGCAGACAAAATATTAAGTGTCATTAAACTTTCCAACGTCTACGCAATATTTTCCCACACCTTTTATACAATGGATGTATTATATAATGTAAATACATAGATTTGTTCTAAGAGCCGACATTATATATATATATTTTTTTATTTTTATTTGTATATAATTTTTGCTTTTTAATTGTATGTATATAAAATATAATATGTGAAAAATAATAATCAAGTTATATTATTCTATTTTTATAATATAAAGATAAACGAGAGAAAATCTCGAATCATCAAGCAAAGGAAAAGCTTCAGTGGATCGCAGTATGGCAGCTGCTCTACCACTTACAACACCTTGCCCGTTACCAAAGTCGTTTACAATTGATTCTAGGCATTGTCGTTGTATTACATAATGTTTTAATAAGTAACTAACGAGGCACATAGGTGATATATAATCCTTCCCAGTTTGCTATGTTACAAATAACATTGGGATCACATCCATTCTCTTTTATAAATGAATATTAACTTTAAATGGTTTATAACCATACAATGCAATTTGCCCCATTTTTATACCCTACACTAAGAGTGAAAGGGTATATTCAGTTTGGTACGCCGTTTGTAACACCCTCAAGAAAACATCTCCGGTAAGTAAAAGTATATATATTTTTGATCAGCATGACCTTCTGAGTCGATTTAGCGATGTATGTCTGACAGTCGTGTTATATTATATATATTCTAGGGCTAATGAATAATTTTGTATAATGGATATTCAGGTTAATCGGGCTTACCCTCAGAGCTCGCCGCTAGTAAGAGAATCCTTGTTAGTTTCTTTTCCTCCCCTCATTAATATGCTTAAATTCAGGGGGTAGTTCCATAAGAGTTGATGTTGTATAAAATGTTTTTTTAATGCTTTAATATTTCTAATAACCAAATGAATACTATTTTTGTATATTTTTTCTTTCACATTTTGTTATTTTTTATAATAATTATAAAATTACAAGTGACAATTGTAGATAATAAATTATATTTTTATGCAAGACCTTCCTCAGCGTAATTTATACATACATAAATATACATGTAAATAAAAAAAAAAATGTATTCATTTTTTTAAGTTATTAACTTTTAAGATTATAAAAATTATCCAATAATATAACATGTGCTTAAAACTTTACAAATTTCTCTTATATGGAAAGAAAAATATGAAAAACAAGCAACTCATTTAGCATAGTTTTAAAACCCTCAACCATATGTAGTCCAAGCAGCACTCTAAAATTAATGCATGGACTGCGATATGCGTTCAAAATGTCGATGTTAGCGTGTTAACACGATGATGCACAGTTTGCTGCGTTCTTCATCGACCCATGAGCCGAGTGATTCACCGCTTAGAGTGATATATTTTTTTTTGTTTAATTTTAAAATATTGTCACATATTGATATTGTCACATATGTCAAATATTGAAAGAAATAAAAAATACACCATTGCTGGAATATATTAAATTTCTTCAATATATTTTTTTTTTCTAAAAATATTTAATTTTTTCATGTTTTAAATATAAATATAAAAAAGCCTTAACTTATCAATAATATATATATATATATTAAAATACATTTATATAATAAGTACAACGGTAATATTTTTTTCCCAAATGTATGCACACATTACATATTTATATGCACAATACTTGCATATAAATATTATTATTAATATTATTTTTATTTTTCAAAGTATGTACAAATGTATTGTATATAATAATGTTAGTTATATTAAATAAATATATATATATATATATATATATATATATATATTTATATATATATATATATATATATATATATATATATATATATATATATATATAAAATATTGGAATAAATTATTTATTACTTTCGGATAGGAAACACAATACTGATCCTTCCGCAGGTACACCTACGAAAACTTTGTTACGACTTTTACTTCCTCTAAATAATTAAGTTCGGTCAACTTTTGCGAAACAACCGTTACACGCGAGGCATCACAGTGATCACCTCCGGAGACCTCATTAAATAATTCAATCCGTAGAAGCGACGAGCGGTGTGTACAAAGAACAGGGACGTAATAAATGCGAGTTAATGACTCACACTTACTGGGAATTCCAAGTTCATGTGATCAGTTTCAGTTCACAATCCCAAGCATGAAAGTGGTTCAGCGGTTTACCCGGATCTCTCGGTCTAGGAAATACACGTTGATACTTTCAATGCAGCGCGAGTGCAGCTCAGGACATATAAGGGCTTCACAGACCTGTTATTGCTCAATCTCATTATTGCTAGACGTAATTTTCCCATTTCAGGAGCTAGTGTCATTATAATGGGACAAACTAACAGTTGCGTTATAAACAACTGCGATACCAGGTCTGCATCCTCATGTTTTGCTTCTACTGTTTTAAGTTGTCTTATCAGCCCGTCGAATTTCAAAATATGAGCACTCATATTTTCTCCTTCACGAAGACGTAAATTCGCAAGTTCTTTACGTACCAGGGTTTGATTTTGCGAAGACTTCTTTGCAAATGCCGCAGACAACGATTCCCACATTTCCTTTTACTTTTAAACTCTAAACTTCCAGTTTTCGAAGTTACCGCCGTTAAATTGCGCGATGCTAGTCGCTTTATCCATATTGGCAATAAACTCTTAGATTTTGAGTGATAACAATACGCAATATTATTTTTTTATGAATTTATTTAAACGTTTTGGAAGAAGTGAAAAAATAATTTCAGAACAGTTTGAAACTACTTTTACAAATTTAAATAAAATATATAAAATACAAAGTACAAAATGCAAAGTAATAATAATAACAAAGTAAAATTCTTCTCAAATGTATATTATATATTACATTTTATTTGTGAATAGAGTTTTTCATTATTATTATTATTATTTTTTAATCGATATTATAAAGAGTTAATTGTTTATAATGATTAAATAAATATATTGTATATTATGAACAAAACAATACAATGTATTGCGAAACAAAATACAATATGTGAAAAATAATCATCAAGTTATATTATTCTATTTTTATAAAATAAAGATGAACGAGAGAAAATCTTGAATCATCAAGCAAAGGATAAGCTTCAGTGGATCACAGTATGGCAGCCGCTCTACCACTTACAACACCTTGCCCGTTACCAAAGTCGTTTACAATTAATTCTAGGCATTGTCGTTGTATTATATAATGTTTTAATAAGTAACTAACGAGGCACATAGGTGATATTTAATCCTCCTGAGTTTGCTATGTTACAAATAACATTGGCATCACATCCATTCTCTTTTATAAATGAATATAACCTTTAAATGGTTTAGAAGCCATACAATGCAATTCGCCCTATTTGTATACCCTACACTAAGAGTAAAAGGGTATATTCAGTTTGGTGCACCGTTTGTAACACCCTCAAGAAACATCTCCGGTAAGGAAAAGTATATATATTCTTGATCAGCATGACCTTCTGAGTCGATTTAGCGATGTCCGTCTGTCCTTCTATCTGTCGTGTTGAAATCACGATTACAGAAAAATTAGAAGAGCTACTTCTGTAGCTTTGTTTTAAGTTCTGAATTGTTTGTTAATTGATAATCCTTATAATTGAAAAAGAATACATCTTGCAATATATTTCTTAAAAATTTTAGCAAGAAAGTTCCACAATTGGCTACATAGCTACTATCCCTGGCACAAGATCCGAAAATATCTATTTACCCAGAACGAGTACGTAAACCATGTTATTGCTTCCCAGTCAAGCCCAACTATCTCAATCTTCAGAGCCAATCCTTATCCCGAAGTTACGGATCTAATTTGCCGACTTCCCTTACCTACATTATTCTATCGACTGGAGACTCTTCACCTTGGAGACCATCTGCGGATATCGGTACGGCCTGTTGAGAAGTTTGCGTGACCCCACCATAAATTTTCAAGGCCCGAGGAGAAAATATCGACAGAACAGTAAATGTCATTCTCTTCTAGCCCATCTACCATATCTCTCTTCGAAAGACTTCCGATATCTCTCGACGGCTTCTTTATGGTCGTTCATGTTGCCAGGATGAGCACAAAGCCCATATTTAATAACAAACGGATACTCACCAGGTTACGGAATTAACCGTATTCCCTTTCGTTAAAAAAAACAACAATTACTTAAATATTAGAAATATTTTTGTTATTATAGCTTGAAGATGTTCGGCTTTACTTAGATCTGTACGAGAATATAATAAAACAATTCACTCTGTCACAAATAGAAAACCATCTGATGTGTTTTATAATAAAGTAAAACATGAGGATATACCTGACAAATTGCAGGTAGCCCAAGAAAAAATCCTCAATTGGCATAATAAAGATCGAAAAAATAAATAATATGATACGGGACAGATAATTTACGAAAAAAATTAAAGGAGAAAGAAATAAACTCCAACCTAGATATAAATAAAAACAGAATATAAAAGAAAATTTTGGTAAAAATGTAAAAATTAAAAATAGGAATAGAATATTACATGAGGATAATATTAAATATTAATATTTAATTATATTTTTAGATGAAGTCCTTGACTTTATTTATATCCAGTCCTGTATTGTCGATTACACCCGAGATGATTATGTACTAGTGGAAAACGGAGAGGTGGCTCTTTATGAAGATTTAGAAAAACTTTATCATATAAAAAATTTAACATATTATAAATCAATAATTGACCATGCAAACGAATTTATTAATAAAGGACTATATTATATCTCTCTTGAAAATGAATTTAAAAAACTGTCATGCTTATCATGAAAATCGCAATACTCATTTCACAGATATCAGTTTAGAGAAATAGAGAAATTACTTGGACAGTTGCAGGAATTAAATTACAGGAAAAAAAGGAGTATTAATGAATTGGAAACATTGTGGAAAAGGGTAGTGGGATACCAGACTACGATGACATAGTATTAATAAATAAAAGTTAAAGGATTTATAACAACAAGCAGTTTACAATTAATTCGGAACTTTTCAAAAAAATTAAAGATCCGACAAAAACCATAAATGAAATGACGCTTTCATCGCAATTAATAAAAGCATTTAAACATCGAAATAAAATTTTAATTAATGAACTACAGAATATAATACAAATATCGAAAACAGGTACACTATGTCCGATAATTCTAAATTTAAACGAAATAAGAGAGATAAGCAAATACAAATTAACGTTTTAAATTTAATTGATATTTATGAATTTAAAATTGTAAGAAATAATAGTAATTTATATTATATATCCCATTATCAAGAAAATATGTAAATTTTTTGATGTAAGGGCAATCGCTCAAAAAGCTGGGAAATTATTATTAGAAACCAAAATTGCCAAATGTAATATAAAATATATAAACGTTAAAAATGGCAAAACAGAATTAAATAATGTCTTTTGTAACATTGCACCAAATACTTAATTTTTGCCAAATATTTTAAATAATAAGGATTGTAAATATATAAAAATTAAAGAAATTGAAACAATAAAAGATGGTGCAATTTTAATAAATGGCAATTAATCGGTCAATGGAAAACTTCTCGATGGAACTTATTTAATAACGTTTATAAATCTATGATTGATAAACCCAAGCGCAGTTATTTGGGTATACGTAAAAAATTTCATCCTAAGAAATTACGAAATAGTTCAATATTTAGTATCCGGAAATTCTGAATTAAAAATTGAAAATATTAATTTATTAAGTTTAACGAAAAAAGAATTTAACTCTCAACGAATTTTTTGGACAATTTAGCAGAAACATGAACGACACTTTTACGAGACACTCTTTCGGGCGGACAAAAATTTGTTTTGTATGGAGACCGAACCGGCCTACTGTACACGCCTCCCTTTCACTATGCAGTATATAAGGCCGACGCATCTGAGGCACAGCACTTCAGTAGTGATTGTAAAGTGGTCGAGTGCATCTCGTGTGATAAATGTCAAGTTAAATTGTGGACATGCAGCAGTTGTTAGAATTTGTTATTAGTAAAGTTGTTTATTAAAGTGTATTAATAAAGTTAATTGTTTTAATTTAAACCAAACATAAGAGTGTTTTTATTTTGTACTTGAATTTTCGTAACAATATTATTAGAAAATAAATTGTTCAATATGATGATGAGTATTGGCCTCTATCTCACAAATCGTGACACCGCCACTCATTATACTAAGACAAATAGCTCGCTGTTAGATTTATTTTTTGTAAACAATATAAATTTTTCTTTACTCTATGCCCAGATATCAGTACCTGCTTTCTCTAAACATGATCTTATTTTTGAATTAATGACTTTAAACTTGACAATAATGCACAATCTTTCGTTTACAGAGACTTTAAAAATATTAACATTGTTAGAAATTGAATCGAAAAAAATAGACTGGAATGTTGTCAGATATATGGTATCTCCAGATGACCAAATTTCATTCTTAGAACAAAATATTTAATTTTTGTTCGAAAAATTTGTTCCAATAAAAGAAAAAAAAAAAAAGTATCAGCAACGGCAATGGTTTCATAATGGTATAAAAAAACTTATTAGCAAACGAAACAATACGTACTGTAAATGGAAACGGTAAAAAACATCTGAAATATACGACATTTTTAAAAAACAGATGTAGTAAATAAAGTAAAAACTGAAAACAAAATATTATGGGTACAAATTCAGTTCTGCTGTCAGTTCTAAAGAGACTTGGAAAGAAATACGAAATATTGGGTCTGCCGGATTAGATTTTAATGAAATTAACAAAAAATTTGTTAACTTACCAACACCACTAAGCAGTAATATGACTTTCGAATATCAAAAGAACATTTAAACTCTGACTATTTATTCAATTTTAAATGTATCGATAAGTTAGATGTACTGCAAGCCTTTTTATCTATAAAATCAAGTGCCACTGGATTAGATGCAATAAACCCTATTTTTACCAAAGCTTTATTATTACCGTATATTACATACACATTTAATACTATTCTAACAAAATCCGTATTTCCTCAGAACTGTAAGGTAACTAAAATAATACCGATTCCAGAAATAAATAATGATTTCCGATCATTTTTATTAAAGGTTATGGAATATTTAATGCATAAACAAATAAATAAATATATTTTTGACCATGTACTACTTAACGAAAAGCAATCTGGGTTAAGACCTAAAAGAAGTTGTGTAACAACTCTAATTGATGTTTCGGAAGAAAGATGACAAGAAAATATCGCTGTTAACCCTTCTTGACCATTCAAAAGCTTTTGACTCAGTTAATCATAAAACATTACTTCTAAGACTAAAAAGCTTTTCAATTTTTCGTCATCTTCTTTAAAACTAATAAGATCATATTTATTTGATAGATCACAAGTTGTGTGAGTAAGAAACTTAGTTTCAGATTTCCTAAAACTTAATAGAGGAGTTCCACAAGGACCAGTTTTAGAGCCACTTCTTTTTATAATATATATTAATGATTTACCTAATATGTTGAAGACATGCAAGGTCCATATCAACGCAGACGATGTTCAAATGTATACAAATTGTAAAATTGAATCAATAAATACATGTGTACTTAAAATAAACGAAGATCTATAATTGATAAGAAAATGGGCACACATTAATGATTTATGTCTTAATCCGACGAAATCAAATTGCTTAGTAATTTAAAAGAAATTGATTGATGTCTCTGAAATGGTAAATGTAATATTAAAAAATAAATCCAAGATTAAATTAGTAAATACTGCCAAAAACTTAGGAATAGTGTTTAATAGAACATTAATTTGGAATGATCATATTTATGGTATAATTGGGAGAGTCTATTGTATGCTTCGATCACTGTGGGCAACACAATATTTTACACCGCAAAGAATTAGAATTCTATTGGTAAAAACATATCTTGTTCCAATGTTATTGTATGGCTGTGAATTATATGCAAATTGCGATTACATATGTAAAAGAAAATTAAACGTACTATATAATAACATGGCAAGATACATTTATGGAATATAAAGATGCGACCATGTATCACTTTTGGACATTAAAATATTTGCAATTTCTTTCGATAATCTTTTAAATTTAAAAACTTTACTGCAGTTACACAAAATAAGTAATATATACAAAATAACCTTTTTATTTATTTAACAAACTAAGGTTTACTCATTCTAATCGCTCAGCAAACCTTATTCAAATTAGACATTTTTACTTAACATCAGAAACACATTTCTATATTTACTCAATTCGTCTTTGGCACTCGCTTCCATACAACCTGCAATGTATTAGTAACGCAAAGCAATTTAAAAGTGAACTCCTCAAGTTTTTTAATAAATAAGTAATATAATCTGTTTGTACTAGCATTGATGCACATATGTTACAGAGTCTGAATATTTTACGTAACTACTCTCCTGCGGGCCAGGAGTATAAATTCGTTAGGCTAAAGATGTAGAATACATATGTACTGATTTGTTAATTATTAATTTATCTTTTTCGTTAACCTTAATTGTAATCAAATATAACTTTGTTTAGTTTTATGTATTAGTATTATGGGGGCGATTATCACAAGGCAACGTGTCTAAGTGCTTCAACATGGCGAATCCAGCGCAATCCTTGTCGGTGTCGTCTCAAGTCAACTCACTGGTCACCAGAATTGGCAAATTGTCAAATGGTGACACCTCCACTTCGGTGGAAGTCCCTGGAAACGGCGCTCTACACCACCCGGTGTAGAAGTCGGCTAAAGTGAGTGGCGAGCATCTCCCTCAGAGTGAGGGTTCTTGCGTTAGGTTTGGGTCTCACCACGGAAAAAACCTATGCGCCCAATGAAAACAAAAAAGAAGCCTCGGATAACGACCGATTACAACGATGACGACCCACGCAAACGTTTTAAGGACCACGATTTACGGATATGCACCTGGAATGTCCGGACCCTTTCTAGGGAAGGTGCCTCTATCCAGCTGGCAGATGTCCTCGAAAAATATAAAGCTGACATCACCGCTATCCAGGAAATGCGATGGATGATACACAACTGTTCGAAACAAGCGTCCTGTGATATCTACTACAGCTGCCATGCGGAGAGACACGAATATGGATGTGGATTTATGGTCGGAAAGAGTCTCCGCCACCTTGTCTCTAGATTCACGCCCGTGGACGAAAGGCTGGCAACAATCCGCATCAAGGCTACATATTTCCATATCAGCCTAATTTGTGCACACGCTCCGACGAACGAGAAAGATGACGAGACAAAAGAGCGCGTCTACGAGCGCCTAGACAACGCATACGAGCGGTGCCCCAGCCACGATATCAAAATCGTTCTAGGCGATTTTAACGCCAAGGTGGGCAGAGAAGCCAGCTATTGTCCCACAATCGGAAAATTTAGCCTCCATGCCAACACTTCCGATAACGGAATGAGGCTAATCGACTTCGCCGCAGCACGAAACATGGTAGTTAGTAGCACTAGACTCGAACATTTCGATATCCACAAGGCCACATGGTTGTCGCCCGATCAAAAAACTCGAAACCAAATTGATCACGTTGTGATTGACGGAAGGCACGCTTCGAGCGTGATGGACGTACGCACTATCCGAGGTGCTAATATGGACTCGGATCATTACCTTGTAGCAGCTTAAGCGCTGCGAAGAACGTACGGAACCAAACGCAGAGAAAGCTGGTAAAAGGGGTAAAAAAGCGAGGCAGAAAGACGTGAGTGTGAGGAGATTGAGATGCATGGGGACAGGAATGAAGCTCGAAAATTCTTCGAGAAAATAAGACGCCTAGCCGGAGGTTCAAAATCCGGAGCCTCTTCATGTAATGATGAGAACGGGAATCTAGTGACAGATATCCAGAGTACACTGAAAATATGGAGGGATCACTTCTCTAAACTGCTGACCGGTGATGATGACCGCAATTCCACCGATAGAGAAGTAAACCCGGCAACCCCTGTATTTGATGACGACGTTGAGATTCCGCCACCCGACCATGACGAGGTCAGAACAGCCATTGCTCGGCTGAAAAACAACAAAGCCGCAGGTGCTGATGGCCTGCCTGCTAAAATGTTTAAGAAAAATGGGCACACATTAATGATTTATGTCTTAATCCGACGAAATCAAATTGCTTAGTAATTTCAAAAAAATTAATTGATGTCTCTGAAATGCCAAATGTAATATTAAAAAATAAATCCAAGATTAAATTAGTAAATACTGCCAAAAACTTAGGAATACGGTTTAATAGAACATTAACTTGGAATGATCAAAATTATGGTATAATTGGGAGAGTGATGCTTCGGTCACTGTGGGCAACACAATATTTTACACCGCAAAGAATTAGAATTCTATTGGTAAAAACATATCTTGTTCCAATGTTATTGTATGGCTGTGAATTATTTACAAATTGCGATTACATATGTAAAAGTAAATTAAACGTACTATATAATAACATGGCAAGATACATTTATGGATTATAAAGATGCGAACATGTATCACTTTTTGACATTAAAATATTTGCAATTTCTTTCGATAATCTTTTAAATTTAAAAACATTACTGCAGTTACATAAAATAAGTAATATATACAAAAGAACCTTTTTATTTATTTAACAAACAAAGGTTTACTCATTCTAATCGCTCAGCAAACCTTATTCAAATTAGACACTTTTACTTAACATCAGAAAGACATTTCTATATTTACTCAATTCGTCTTTGGCACTCGCTTCCATACAACCTGCAATGTATTTGTTACCTAAATTACTTAAAACAAATCTACTCCACAATGCGAAAAATGCAACACTGTACGATTGCAAATTCATTTGACATTTGCTTTGCATTAAATCACTCATCATTGAATTCTTGCTTAAAAATAAATAAGAAGAAAAACTTGGCTATTTTTAAATTAAATTGTAATTGTATTTAGAATTTTTAAACTGAACATTTAGTTGTACGAAGGAATAATAAAAAGTACAGCGCAGCTCTAAAAACTGGTCTTTATTTTCAACATTTCTTAAAAATTCTTGTTTTACATAGAAATTGAAAAGAATGGTGGATTCCGATAACATTTGCATGATATGTCAGCAGACAGTTGCCGGCTGCGTAGATGTTCAACGCTGCACTCATTGTGGCGTTTGCTTTCACAGCACCTGCTGCCTAACAATCGGCAATGCCGCCTCTTATGAATGGATATGTGATGAGTGCAACGACCGGCAGGAAAATGAAGAAGCACAGCATACTGACACAGTACAACACGTTGAGGGCTATGAACATAACCTTAATTTACAGCCGCATGCAACAGATAGCGAAAGTGAGCGTTTTGCGATGAGGATATGATCTTCAAAATTTACAACACAACCGCGATCTGTAACAAGCGAAGGTGGTAAACGTGCTAATGTTGGGCGAGCTTCAATTAGTAAAAAAAAGGAACTGCGGCTGCAACAATTAGAAGAAGAAATGCGTAGCAAGGAGGAATTTTTGCGCCGCAAGTATGAAATTTTAGGTAGATCTGATACAGAAGATGAGTGCGAAGCTGAAACACCACATGCGCGAGAAAAGCAAAGGGTTCGAAGCGAGGAAGCTACAGCTCAGCAACCTGCAGAGTATCGACAACATGCGGCAATTCTACACACTACAAATATTCGGTCAGCAAACGCGCAGCAGGCACATACCTTTGCCATTCCCTATAACCAAAGCACGCCAATGCCTGTAAATATGCACACATATAATGAAGCTGGGAACTTAACAACAACACAATTGGCGGCACGACATGCGGTTTCTAAAGATTTGCCATCATTTGGAGGAGACCCCCGAGACTGGCCACTATTTAAAAGCGTATTCGAGCAGAGTACTAAAGTTGCCGGCTTTAGTAACGACGAAAATTTAATACGGTTGCAAAAGTGTTTACATGGCGTCCGGAGCATATCTTAAAAACTTTAATTGATAAAGCGCGTAAGTTGCCATCACCAAGAGGCAAGCTTGAGCTGCTAATTGAATTCGTATTTGATGTAAAAAATTTTTGCGCTACAATGCGTGCAAGCCAGCTTAACGAGTATTTAAATAATCCAACTCTTTTGCATGAGTTTGTAGAGAAGCTTGGCCCTGATACAATGCTGAATTGGGCACTATATTCCAAAGATATTAGCACTCCAAATTTGCAGGATTTCTCGGAGCGGCTGTGTAACATAGCAGATGCAGCTTGTAGAGTAGCTACGCCAGTATTTTCATCAGTCGAAGACAACAAATCTTTTCGCAAAAATACGCATTTAAATGCACACTCACATGCATCGAATGACGTCATTAAAAAACCAGCAGAGCCTTCTGCGTGCATTCATTGTGGCAACGCTCATAAAATATACTAATGTCAGCAGTTTAAAGATTTGTCACTTAACGAGAAATGGGACGTCGTGAAGTCAAAAATATTGTGCCGTCAATGCCTGGGCAGGCATCAACGTCGGTGTTGGAGTAACAAGGTGTGCGGCGTAGGTGGATGCACATTTAAGCATAATATGTTACTTCACAATTCTGCAGAGTCTTCAGCAGCGGTTACCCCTACGTTCAACAGTCATCGCAGTTTGGTTGACAGTTCATTTTTTCGAATTTTACCAGTGACGTTATATGGAAAAACAAAAACCATTTCTACTTTCGCATTCATGGATGACGGTTCAACGCTTACGCTTATAGAGGAAAGTGTAGCAAACGAATTGGGCGAAAAAGGCAGCGTAGAACCGCTGTGCATTCGCTGGATCGGGGATGTTTCTCGATATCATGAAAATTCAAGGCGAATAGATATAAAAATTTCTTCGCAAATGCTTAATTCGAAAACGTACCCACTGCGCAATGTGTTGTGTATCATAATCGTAGAGTTCACAACTTACATATGATCCACTGTTGTGTATCATAATCGTGGAACTTACAGCGTGCTTATGATCCACAATATAACATAATCAGTATATTTTTTTTACGGCATTCTTTTAGGGTTAAGCATTATGCATGTTAAACACAAACAGCATTTAATTGTATTGGCGCACACCGCTTAACATAGCACAGGTATACACGCCCACGTTAAATAGGTCACTCAGATAAACGCTGACTTAGTTATTTTAGAATGATGAAAGTACTCAATTTATTGTGAAATTATAAATACGCTGACTAAGTTATTTTAGCATGATGAAATTACTCAATTTATTGTGAAATTATAAGAATACGAGGTGTTAAGTAGAAGTTAAGTATAGACTAAGAATCAATTGTTTTCGATAAGCTGAACTGTCTACAAATAAGTGTTAAGTATAAGTGTAACCAACTTTTAAAGCGAAATAAAGTGTCTTGAAGTAAAAAAGACTCGGTTGTTTTAAATAATATAAAGAAAGTAAAAAGGACTCAGTAAGTATAAATAGGATCAAGTTAAAGTCCTAGAAGAAGGACCTTGTAACATACAACATTTTGGCGCAGCCGGTTTCTCAAATACGCTCTCAGGGACCGAGAGAAGAAGGACGATAGAAGGAAGAAAAGGACTAAAAATCACAAAATAAATGGTGATTATTTAATTTTTGTTTTGAAAATACGTGAGTAACAGCAGAAAATTTAAACAATTATTACAGTGTTTAATAAAGTAATAAATACAAATTGAATAAATAAAGGAAATTTATTAAATAAAATTTATTTAATATTAAACTCAGATAAGTAAATAAAATTATTTCTAAAATTAATATGAAACGGAATTTTTGATTTTTTTTTTTAAATTTAAAAATTTTTAGTACATTTAAAATATCATTTTCATTTTAAAATTTAAATGAGAATAAAATAACATTTTAAAGATTTTGAAAATTTGAAATATTTTTTTTTATTTTTATAACATGGTCAATTTAATTAAAAATTTTACATTATTATAAAATATCTGATTTTAGTCAACAGATTTAAAATTTAAAAAATTTATAATATTTTTTTTTTAACATTGTGGAGCTACGTGAACTGTTGAGTGTTCTAGGAAATAAATTGGGATTTTTTTTGTCATTGATAAATATATGGCGGAATTGGAACAATTACAGTTAGCATACGGAAACATACTAGGGCAATTGGACAGGTTTACGGATAAATTGTGGGCTCAAATTAGCCTCGAAGTAAATAATAAAGAACATTTACAATTAATAAAAAATAAAGTTAATAACACAAAGGTTTTTTCTAAAGTAGAAGGAGTAGATGTCGTGTTCGAAGAATTAATATATTTCTTGGAACACAAAAGTGAGAATAAAATAAAAGAGATAGAGGGCTGGAAAGGCGAATTTGCTGCATTAACTAAAAAAATAAACGATAAATTAGCAGAAAAACAGAAGTTGTTAGACCACGCCTGCGGTATAGAGGCGGAAAACGAAAAATTAAGAGCATTGTTGAAAGATAAAGACATTCCTGATGAATCAGTAGCTAGGGCACTACGTCAACAACCAAGGTTAGAATTCGTATCAGTCGAAGAGGCAAATAACAAAGTAAGGGAATTGGATTCGAAAATCAGATTTTTAGAGGCGGAAGTAAACTTAGCACACGAAACATCGTTATACCATAAAGAAGCTTTAAGAATAGAAGAAAATTTAGAAAGCATAACAAAAGAAAAAGCTGTGAATTATTTACAAATTGCGATTACATATGTAAAAGTAAATTAAACGTACTATATAATAACATGGCAAGATACATTTATGGATTATAAAGATGCGAACATGTATCACTTTTGGACATTAAAATATTTGCAATTTCTTTCGATAATCTTTTAAATTTAAAAACATTACTGCAGTTACATAAAAATTAAGAGCATTGTTGAAAGATAAAGACATTCCTGATGAATCAGTAGCTAGGGCACTACGTCAACAACCAAGGTTAGAATTCGAATCAGTCGAAGAGGCAAATAACAAAGTAAGGGAATTGGATTCGAAAATCAGATTTTTAGAGGCGGAAGTAAACTTAGCACACGAAACATCGTTATACCATAAAGAAGCTTTAAGAATAGAAGAAAATTTAGAAAGCATAACAAAAGAAATTACAATAATTGAAATGCCGACAGACGATATTTCGAAATGCGTACGAAATCTGGTCCCGGTGTTCAAGGGCGAAGATTCACCGTTCCTAAAAACGGAGCTTCTTAGATTTATAGACGGTTGTAAGGCAGCGAACCTTAAAATAACTGAAGAAAATCAGGAGGAATTCATGATTTGTATTAAACTGCGTCTTGATGGAGATGCATACGAATTAGTGAGGACCAAGAATATACATGATTTAGATGAGTTGTTTGAATTACTTAAAAGCACATATTTAAAGGTGGCTACATTAGATTCAGTTCAATACAACATAAGACAGGTATATCAAGGTGGAGGGGAAAGTTTAAGGGCGTTTGCAAGGCGTTTAGAAGTATTGCAGTCGAACGCAAACGACATAGCCGATACAATGTACAAAAAGAAAAACCTGCCAACAGATATTTTTAACACGGAACTATTAAATTCTGTGCTAACAGCATTTAAAGTGGGAGTGAGTGACCCGACTGTAAAGATACTACTGTTGAGTAGCAAGTCAGATAATTTTAATGATTTATTAGACGAAGCGTTAAGGGCAGAGGCCACAATACTGAGAGGGCCGAGATTACCGGAGGAACTGTATAGTTTTGAAAAAAGACCGAATGGAACCTCAATTAGTAAAAATAATAAAGAAACTGATATTAGAAATTCACGACAAGATAGGGGTAAAAGTCAGCAAAATAGAAATAATGGGAATACAGGGGGTGCCATGAAAAAGGGGCCAGTCTGTTCATTTTGCACAAGACCAGGACACACAAGGTATGACTGTTATTTGCGAAAAAATACACCATTTTGCATAGAATGCGAGAAATACGGACATGAATCAAGTTGGAGATGTGGATCAAATAGACTGGAAGAACGCCAGGAGAACCAACCACAACCATTTCAGAATCAGCAGTACCAAGGGGGTTATAGAGGACTTCAGAATAACGGCTATCAACACCAACAGCAGCAAAATCAGAATCCGCAAGACAGCAATACTCGTAATAATAGAAATAATAATATTAATAATGGTAATGAAAATAATAGAAATAATAATCCGTTTAGAAATAACAATAGTAATAACAATAACGAACCTAATAGAACATACAGAAATAATAGGGCATGTTATGGGTGTGGTCAAGTCGGCCATATGATAGCGGATTGCCACGCCAAGAAAAATGTTGTGCCAAACGGTAGTAATGCTCACAATAGGGGAAACTACCACGGGCCCAGCCAAGGCCAATAAGCTGGGGTCCCGTTAACATTAGTAAAGTTAAGTCAAAGGTAGAAATAGTGGATCATACACCAAGGGAGCCTGTGATCACATTTGCTACCGCAGCTTCAAATAACAACCAAAAAATCGTGGGGGAAAATATCGTTCATCAAACGTCGAGAGTGACCGTTGATACATATGTTGAGCCACCGTGTTTGGTCTGTAAGGAGAAGTTGAAAGAGGAAAAAATGGGTGAAAATATTGTTCATCAAACGTCGGGAGTGACCGTTGATACATATGTTGAGCCACCGTGTTTGGTTTGTAATGCAGTAGTAGGATTATTAGTTTATATCATACACTTTATAGGTATTGTGTCGATTACACTGGGGAACAAAATAATAAAATTAGCAGAATATGAAAAGTATAAGGAAACCTTTGGAGAGGAAGCAGTAGGGTATAAAGTAAAAAACATATTATCAAGAATATCAAAAAGTTTTGAAAATTTCGTAATAGAATATGATAAGAAGATTAGATGTCATATGAGTGAGTTTAGTAAAAGAAAGAATCGTATAATATGCAGTAGGCAGGGTGACTATTTCAAACTACCTAATGTAAGTGATGTTTTCATCGAAGTACCTTGTGAGGATGCTAAAAATGGAAAACTCATATTACTGGTAGATTCGGGAGCAGATGCTAGTATAGTAAAGGAGGGTTCGATGATACGACTTCCGGGTTTTGATAAAAATACTCAGAAGGACTTTAGTGGTGCTTTTGGGGGATGCGTAAGGACTTTAGGGACAATAAATATTCAGCACAATAGTATAGAGTGGTTCTATTTAAAGATTCATGTAGTGGAACTTGAACAAGGAATACCCGCTGATGGAATAATAGGACGAGATAATATATGGAATAGGTCCATAATAAATGCCATAGATAAGAAGTTAATATTTTATGATCAAGATAAAAACAATACTATACAACTACCCATGAAGACACGGCAGACATGGAAAATATTTTTCTAAATCAGGAATTAAAAGTAGAATCTAGAACCGCAAAGATAGTATCATTACGTTTAAAAACAAAAATTCCAATCGTCTTAATACATAAACAAGAAATTTGTCCAGGAGTATATTTGGGCGAAAGCATATCAAATGTTAGCAAAAATAGAGTTTATGTGTCCGTATTAAATGCTACAGAAAAAGAATTTATAATAGACAGTGCTTTTAAACCAAAATTCTCGAATTTCAATCAGTATAAGGAATCGGATACCAACAATTCTACAATAAATAGCATAAATTCAGTAAACATTACGTACAGAATTAACAAATTATTAGAGGAAATAAAAATTGATGGAACCTTGAATAAAGACGAAATTACATCTTTACAAAATCTGTGTATTTCGTATCATGATGTTTTTCATTTAGATGGCGATGAATTAACATACACGCCAGTACTTAAACATGAAATAATAACACAGTGGAACCAACCACCAATCAATCAAAAGCAATACAAATTGCCACACACACATAGAGATGAAATCAGCAGACAGGTTAGTAAAATGTTGGATGACGGCATTATATCGCCAAGCATATCACCCTGGAATTCACCGATGTTGCTAGTTCCTAAGAAGAGCGGCAAGGACGGTAACAAAAAGTGGAGGCTAGTTATAGATTTCCGTAAATTAAACGATGTGACAATTAAACAAGTATTTCCGATTCCTCGAATAGACGAAATATTAGACCAATTAGGTCACAGTCGCTATTTTTCAACTTTAGACTTGGCAACTGTTTATCATCAGGTACTAGTTGAAGAAGGGGATAAGGTAAAAACATTTTTTAGTACAGGTCTTGGTCATTTCGAGTTTAACAGAATGCCTTTTGGTTTAACAGGGGCTCCAGCCACTTTCCAAAGAATAATGAATCACATATTAACAGGTTTACAGGGTATCGATTGCTTTGTTTATCTTGATGATATAGTGGTGTACGGAAAGAATTTAGCTGAACATGAGTTTAGGTTGAGTAGAGTATTGCAGAAATTAAGGGAACACAATCTAAAATTAAATACAGAAAAATGCCAGTTTTTGCGTCGCGAAGTTGTCTATTTAGGACATAAATGTTCGGAACTAGGTGCTCTGCCAGACCCCTCAAAGGTTGAATGCGCGAAAAATATTCCGGTACCAAGAAATAAAAAAGAAGTACAAGCGTTTTTGGGATTAATTAATTATTACAGAAAATTTATAAACAATATGGCAAAATTATCATTACCAATTAATAAATTACTTAGAAAAGATGTTAAATTCGCTTGGACAGACGATTGTCAAAGTTCATTTATTAAATTAAAAGAATCAATAATTTCACCACCCATTCTCGCATATCCAGATTTTACAAAACCTTTTTTTACTTACAACAGATGCAAGTAACGAAGCAATAGGTGCGGTACTGTCACAAGGCAAAGTAGGGAGCGACCGACCAAGAGCATTTGCTAGTAGGGCATTAAATGGAGCAGAAAAAAATTACTCCACCATTGCAAAGGAATTTTTAGCTATAGTCTGGGCAACAAAAAATTTTAGAGCTTATCTTCTAGGCCGACATTTTCAAATTTATAAAGATCATCAACCATTACGTAGCACAGCAAATCTCAAAGATCAGACATCAAGGTTAGCCCGTTTCAGGCATAAATTATCAGAATATGATTACGAAATATCTTACAAACCAGGTAAACAGAATTTGAACGCAGATGCTTTAAGTAGAATTCCACATCCAGAACCAGATATTACTGCGGTCCAAACACGGTCTAAGACCACACAGAATAAATTAGATAATCAAATTTCAAAAAAACAAACAACAGGTGAGCACGCCAGTACTGAATGAAATAACAACAGACACCAAGAACGAATTAAACTCAAGTCTACTATTAACTGACCCAGAGGAAATTAAAACTGTTATAAAAGACTTTCATGACTCAGCATTAGGAGGACACCAGGGTGCAGTGAAAACATATTTTAGAATCAGAAAACAATTTAAGTGGAAAGGTATGCAGAAACAAATAAAAGATTACGTTAAGAATTGTCAAAAATGCCAAGTAAATAAAAGTTCTAGTCTTACTAAAATGCCAATGGTTTTAACTGATACGCCTGTACGACCATTCGATAAAGTATACATGGATCTTGTTGGTATTTTACAGGAAACTATATCTGGAAATAAATATATATTAACTTTTCAAGATGATTTTTCAAAATATATGTGCTGCGTAGCTATCCCAGACGCAGAAGCAAGCACTGTAGCAAAAGCATTTTACGACGAAATTATTACAAGACATAACATACCAAAAGTATTGATAACCGACAATGTGCCTCACAATAGGTACTTTCAATAATAAGCCCTGTAACGACTGAGATTTGTATCAAGGGTAAAGCGAAAAAATTTCATAATAATTTGTTAAAAGCATACAACAGTATAGTTACGTAGAATTAAATAAACACTGACTGCAACAAGAACCAATAATTTTTAACATCATGGAAATAAAGTCAAATAGTTAGCGCAGGACAGAGTAGCTAAGTATTACATGTTCAGAAGGCCTAGCAGTGTTTTATGTACTGACAAATAAAAATATATATTTTTTTTTTCTGAAAAAGAGAACACCTAATTTTGATGAAATAATAAGACAAAAGCAATATATTTTAAAATATATAGATGTATTTCATTCATTTATAAAAATTATTACAAGTTATTGTTCTTAAAGCCATGTGTTGACTAGCAGTTTTATGTACTGACAAATAAAAATATTATTTTTTTTTCTAAAAAAGAGAACACCTAATTTTGATGAAATAATAAGACAAAAGCAATATATTTTTTAATATATAGATGTATTTTATTCGTTTATAAAAATTATTACAAGTTATTGTTCTTATTTTTATTTTTAATAGCCATGTGTTGACTAGCTGTTTTATGTACTGACAAATAAAAATATAATTTGTTTTTCTGAAAAAGAGAACACCTAATTTTGATGAAATAATAAGACAAAAGCAATATATTTTAAAATATATATTTTTTATTCATTTATAAAAATTATTACAAGTTCTTGTTTTTTTTTTTTTTTTTTTTTTGGGAACTGAGTAAACCCACCAGCTCATCGACCAAAGGGTCGATGAATGGTGGAGAATAACCAAAGATTTCACAGTATGCTTGAATCGTGGCCATCTGGGCGCGAGCCCAGACAGCCACTTCCGGAGAGTAGGGCTGGTTGAGACAACGGATTGTCTCATCCAAGCCATCTACCAGATGCGCAGCATCCCAGCATTCAGTGACGTGCTAGCGCACCTCCACTCTTCGAGGATTTACGATAACCCCACGAAGAGGCGCTACAATATCCTTCGTCCAGAGAACCTTCACTAAAACCGCTACCAACTCCATATGCACCGTAGTAGGGGGCCCATTCTTCATTGTTACGGCTGTCCAGAGAACCTTCACTAAAACCGCTACCAACTTCATAGGCACCGTAGTAGGGGACCCATTCTTCATTGTTACGGCTGTCCAGAGAACCTTCACTAAAACCGCTACCAACTCCATAGGCACCGTAGTAGGGGGCCTGTTCTTCGTTGTTACTGCTGTCCAGAGAACCTTCACTAAAAACCGCTACCCACTCCAGAGTCACCGTAATAGGGGGATTCAGCTATTCCGAAAAATCTTCACCATAGCAGCTAGAGTTATAACTACTGCTCCCCGAATAACTGACGTGTGAAATATGGCCCCGTTGATCCTCAGGGTTGCCATCCGGTCCGGATCGCAAAGATAGAAGGTGCTCGCTGTTCTGGTCAATGCCTTTAATACATAAAAAAAAAAAAATTATTATATAAAAAATTAAATTATTAGAGACAAGAAAAATTTAGAAAATTTAAAATATCATTTTCATTTTAATATGAAAAGATATAATATATGTCCATTAATAAAACTGTACATTACCTGTGAGGTCGATCGACTCCTCGACGGTTGGGATCAAGACGACATCTGCGTCATCCAAACCCGTGACCATTCGCTGCCCCACTTCAGGGAAGGGTGCATCAACAGATAAGACCCCTAGAAAAATTATTATATAAAAATTTAAATTATTAGAGACAAGAAAAATTTAGAACATTTAGAATATAATTTTCATTTTAATATGAAAAGATATAATATATGTCCATTAATATGTACATTACCTGTGAGGTCGATCGACTCCTCGACGGTTGGGATCAAGACGACATCTGCGTCATCCAAATCCGTGACCATTCGTTGCCCCTCTTCAGGGAAGGGTGCATCAACAGATAAAACCCCAAGGATCTTATCCATTAACTCACCCTCAACTGACTCCTGGGTTTCCTCCAGGAGAAATTGCATCTCCTCCTCAAATACCTGCAGGAAGGCCGAATTCGGCAAATCTTGAAGGAATTCTGCGGAGGAGATGGAATTCAAAGCAAACGAAGACATTTTTTTTTTTACTTTCTGAATTACTTTGGTTACATTTGTTTTAGAAAAACTTGACTGTTGACTTTTGCTAAGTTTTGCGATCTTATATACTAATAAATTGCAACATAATCAATAAAAGGATTCCACAAGAATCCAAGAACAAATTTATGAAAGATTGCTAAGTAATCAGTTTAGTTCAAAGTATGGGTTTCTGATCGGGGGCGCTACTCATTTTGACAGAGGAGAGGGAACGTAAAAGAAAAATAAAGAACGCGTACGAAGTAACATACAAAAACAATGCCGTGTAAAAATCGCACATTAATCAATTTAATTTAAAAGTAAAGGTTTCTGATCGGGGGCGCTACTCATTTTGACAGAGGAGAGGGAACAATAAAATAAAGACTAGGAGTTGTGAATACAGCAACCAACCTCCAGAGGGCGGAGCTAAAAAACACTAGGTCACAATGATGAACAATGAGCATAAAGACTGTTACCAGGTTTAATATAAATGTAGGATAAACTAATCCGTACATGAATCGATAGCTATGTAACTAGCATTGAATAATGGACTAAAATTAATTAGATAACAAAATCAAAATAATTTGTGAAGCATAAAATTGCGATAGGTCAGTACCTATATCAATGGCATTCTAAACAAACAAGTTCATTGCACACAGAGCACAATGCTCCCAGCTCATATTAAAACATAGAAGGCTTGAATATATTCATATGCCAAACGATTAAATGCACTTCAGCACTTTACAAGCAGAAGCCACTAACGTACTGGAACTGAAACGGGATACGGTAGTGCAGCGACAAAACTGCCTAATATTTTATATCATTAACACAATTTCCATTCATGAAACTAAATATATTAATGCAGATATGCGTTGTAACTAGCATTGAATTATGGACTAAAATTAATTAGATAACAAAATCAAAATAATTTGTGAAGCATAAAATTGCGATAGGTCAGTACCTATATCAATGGCATTCTAAACAAACAAGTTCATTGCACACAGAGCACAATGCTCCCAGCTCATATTAAAACATAGAAGGCTTGAATATATTCATATGCCAAACGATTAAATGCACTTCAGCACTTTACAAGCAGAAGCCACATCTCCTCCTCAAATACCTGCAGGAAGGCCGAATTCGGCAAATCCTGAAGGAATTCTGCGGAGGAGATGGAATTCAAAGCAAACGAAGACATTTTTTTTGTTTTTACTTTCTGAATTACTTTGGTTACACTTGTTTTAGAAAAACTTGACTGTTGACTTTTGCTAAGTTTTGCGATCTTATATACTAATAAATTGCAACATAATCAATAAAAGGATTCCACAAGAATCCAAGAACAAATTTATGAAAGATTGCTAAGTAATCAGTTTAGTTCAAAGTATGGGTTTCTGATCGGGGGCGCTACTCATTTTGACAGAGGAGAGGGAACGTAAAAGAAAAATAAAGAACGCGTACGAAGTAACATACAAAAACAATGCCGTGTAAAAATCGCAAATTAATCAATTTAATTTAAAGGTAAAGGTTTCTGATCGGTGGCGCTACTCATTTTGACAGAGGAGAGGGAACAATAAAATAAAGACTAGGAGTTGTGAATACAGCAACCAACCTCCAGAGGGCGGAGCTAAAAAACACTAGGTCACAATGATGAACAATGAGCATAAAGACTGTTCCCAGGTTTAATATAAATGTAGGATAAACTAATCCGTACATGAATCGATAGCTATGTAACTAGCATTGAATTATGGACTAAAATTAATTAGATAACAAAATCAAAATAATTTGTGAAGCATAAAATTGCGATAGGTCAGTACCTATATCAATGGCATTCTAAACAAACAAGTTCATTGCACACAGAGCACAATGTTCCCAGCTCATATTAAAACATAGAAGGCTTGAATATATTCATATGCCAAACGATTAAATGCACTTCAGCACTTTACAAGCAGAAGCCACTAACGTACTGGAACTGAAACGGGATACGGTAGTGCAGCGACAAAACTGCCTAATATTTTTTATCATTAACACAATTTTCATTCATGAAACTAAATATATTAATGCAGATATGCGTTGTAACTAGCATTGAATTATGGACTAAAATTAATTAGATAACAAAATCAAAATAATTTGTGAAGCATAAAATTGCGATAGGTCAGTACCTATATCAATGGCATTCTAAACAAACAAGTTCATTGCACACAGAGCACAATGCTCCCAGCTCATATTAAAACATAGAAGGCTTGAATATATTCATATGCCAAACGATTAAATGCACTTCAGCACTTTACAAGCAGAAGCCACTAACGTACTGGAACTGAAACGGGATACGGTAGTGCAGCGACAAAACTGCCTAATATTTTTTATCATTAACACAATTTTCATTCATGAAACTAAATATATTAATGCAGATATGCGTTAATATAGCAAACTAACAAACGTTTTAAATTCATCATTACACGGTAATGAAAATAAATAAGTACAATTGAGATGTACAAAATTAAATATTTAACAACTTAATATAGCAAATACATTTATGTAATGCTAAGAAGTCGCGCGCGCTTATTTCTTAATATTTAAAAAAATTATTAGTTGGTGCATGAGTAAATAGCTAAGTATTGTTGAATATGACTAGCATTTAACAATGTACTACTGGGACTCTAAATAAAACAATTTGTATTGCAATAATGCAGAAACATATCCAAACATATATGTTTCTAAACAAAATCATATAGTAAATGTTGACACATATGTAAATTAACTATTATAACTAATTAAGGTATAATTATGGCCATAGCCTAAACAGGATGTATTAAGAAATATTTATAAGAAACTATATGATATGATCAAGGATTCCATTAAATATGTAAAAAAAAAAAAAAAAATGGAATTTCTTCTCTTTCTATTTACGATAGGCAATAAAGAGCGAAACCAATATAATGATTAGAATTGTCACACTGGTCCTGATGCTGGCAGCCAATGAAGCAGTCAACATCACACAGACATCAATTAATGATACAAGATTATTCTTTGAGAAGACAACTGATGCTTTGTTCTATAATGATGAATGGACGATAGTAGCCAAGTTTAAACCGCTACAGCTGAACGATTTCGTGGAGCTGACAAACAAATACATAATCACGGCAAATACAATGTGCGAACAAATGAGCACCAATGTAAACGGACCCAGCATAAAAAGATCATGTATAGCAGCAACACGGGAGACCACGGCAATAATAGCCACACTACAGAAAAATGAAGAAATAATTAAGCGCACAATAAAGAGTAACCGACAAAGGAGATCAGTCAATTTCATTGGCGAAGGACTCAACTGGGCTTTTGGACTGATGGACAATAAAGAAAGAGAGACTATCTATAAACATCTCAATGATATTGAAGATAATGAACATAAAACATACGAAATTATGAAAAGACAAATTACGGTGATTTCATCAAATTATAACAAGATAGCAGAACCCTTACTGAATTCCTTAAAGGAAGTCGAAAATCTGCAAAATATGTTAAACATAACAATAAGAACACAAAAATACATAAATGAAAAAATAAACCAACTAGTTAGTCATTTACTATTCATGATGGATACCTTGGAAATTCAATCTACAATTAATGCAAACCTAATCGAAATTCAAGAACAGCAGATGGAAATGGCAATCATAGATGATCTATACAAGGGACGATTACACCCGACAATTATAGACCAGAGCGAGTTAGATGAAATGCTGACTAGCCTCATGTTAAGAGGAAAGGCGAAGTGGTTCATACAAAAATCATTCGAAATGCACCGTGCATCAACAGTACGAGTTTTCCCAGACACAGACGGCCTAATAATAGTCATCAAGACACCACTACCTGATGATTTGTTGTTCACATTATATAGAATTTACCCAATACCCACAAATAATAATGAAGAATGGGATGCATTGGTTAAAACAACATATGACTACATATCAGAAGCAGAAGACCGGAGCAAATACATAGGTCTATCGAATGAAGATCACAGCAAATGCATTTTGGTTAGCCAACATACGGACAAAGAAATTACACTATGCAAACGTCCAGGAACCATGCTAACAACTAGCAACACACTATGTGAAGTCGCGCTGATTCAACACAGAACAGATATTAAAGATACCTGTGAACATGTTGCAATCAAAAGGAGTTCTGGCCTAGTAGTTAAACTATGGACACCAAACACATGGTTGTATAAATTCAATACACCAACCTTTTTCGAAGCAGTTTGTGGGTCAAATATAGCCACATTGACACTATCCGGCCTGGGTTGGATGTCCATAAATGAAGCTTGCAACATACACAACAAAGAAATGATACTGCCATACGAGTTTACACATCAAAGCATTAGGAATATAACATACAAGAAGGAAGAACATACGGTTATGATAGAAAATTTACAAGGCAATTGGTCATCATTAGCATATTCAAATATATCACAAACATCGTTACCGATCTTGGTGTCAGATCACAGCAAAATAAGAGCAGCATTAAGAGATGGGCATCGTGATTTCGACTAAATATTACTACAATTAACTGATAACCAGGAACGCAAAGAATTACTTAATCGTCAAAATGAAATAACGAAAACCGGTATGTCGTACGGCATATTAATGCTGATACTAATAATAATAATAGCGGCATATGTATTATACATACATTACTACTCGACAATTAAAAATAAAGCAACAATAAAAGCCGATGAATTTATTACAAATAAATCACCAATAGCAACAATAGATGTAGAAGCGGCTAAGAAAAACCTTGAAATGGTGTCAAATACATTTCCCAGTAAGAAATCCCCACTCGAAAAAATCGGTTCATTGCGAAAATCAACAACGCAGAAACCAAACACCACAACACCCATAGCAAGTCAACGAACGAAGTCACATGAAATAGAAGCCAATACGTCAGAAACAACGACAACGCATCGAACTACTACCGCAGAACAGCAGCAGTCAGCAACGAAAACATCGGGACCAGGTTTTTATTATATATAACTGGAAATTACATCCCTTAATTTACTAATATCCATTAAGTATTATATAAGTAAAGATTATAACTTCATAACTAATGAAAGAAAAAACTATTATTCTTTTTAATAATAATTTTCTCTTCAGAAATAATTAAAATAATACAAAAAAAAAAAAAAAAAACTATTATTCTTCTTAATAATAATATTTTTTTTTTTTTTTCAATAAGGGGGGAGGTATGTTGTGTATCATAATCGTAGAGTTCACAACTTACATATGATCCACTGTTGTGTATCATAATCGTGGAACTTACAGCGTGCTCATGATCCACAATATAACATAATCAGTATATTTTTCTTTACGGCATACTTTTAGGGTTAAGCATTATGCATGTTAAACACAAACAGCATTTAATTGTATTGGCGCACACCGCTTAACATAGCACAGGTATACACGCCCACGTTAAATAGGTCACTCAGATAAACGCTGACTTAGTTATTTTAGAATGATGAAAGTACTCAATTTATTGTGAAATTATAAATACGCTGACTAAGTTATTTTAGCATGATGAAATTACTCAATTTATTGTGAAATTATAAGAATACGAGGTGTTAAGTAGAAGTTAAGTATAGACTAAGAATCAATTGTTTTCGATAAGCTGAACTGTCTACAAATAAGTGTTAAGTATAAGTGTAACCAACTTTTAAAGCGAAATAAAGTGTCTTGAAGTAAAAAAGACTCGGTTGTTTTAAATAATATAAAGAAAGTAAAAAGGACTCAGTAAGTATAAATAGGATCAAGTTAAAGTCCTAGAAGAAGGACCTTGTAACATACAACAAATGTCATACTGTAAAAAACCTAAATATGTCTGCTGAATCAATGGTAGTTTCTATAATCAAAGAGAAGTATCCATATCTTAAAGATTTGCCCCTTCAGTCGTACAGAGATGCAGTACCTACAATTATAATTGGAATTAATAACCCTAATTTAACAGTTCCATTAAAGGTTCGCGAAGGAGGTTGGAACCAGCCAATAGCAACTAAAACAAGGCTTGGATGGACTTTATTCGGTGGTGGCGTTACAGATAATAGTTCACAAGGCCTTCATGTTCATAAATGCTGCTGCAACAGTGACCTGCGCGACATGATACAGAGCTACTTAACAGAGGATTGATTGGGAAATATTGATTCAAAGATAGCACCTATGTGCAAAGAAGATCAGCGAGCCATTAGTATTTTGAGCAACACTTGTGAATTGAAGAATAGTAGCTACACTGTGGGTTTACTCTGGAAGAACGACGCACCGGAATTACCAAATAGCCTCCCGACTGCAATGATTCGTATGCGATGTCTTCAGCGTAAAATTGAAAAAGATCCAAAATTAGCCGAAAATATAAAACAACAAATTAATAATTTAGTACTGAAGGGTTATGCGGTTCAGCTACCTGCTGATGCAATCATTCAAATTGGGAGAAAAGTTTGGTACCTTCCAATATTCATCGTTCACAACCCTCACAAACCAAACAAAATACGACTCGTGTGGGATGCCGCCGCAAAAACAGCAGGATATGGACTTAATGATTTTTTCTTAAAAGGCCCAGACCTACTCAAACCACTGGTTCGCATATTGTTCAACTTTCGAATGGGATCCGTAGCTGTATGTGGAGACATCGCTGAAATGTTTCACCGCATAGCAGTGAGAGAGCAAGACGCGGTCGCTCAGCGTTTTCTCTGGTGGGACGATATAAATAAAGTAGTCGTTATATATCAGCTTAACGTTTTGACGTTTGGTGCATCCTGTTCGCCGTGCATTGCACATTTCGTTCGAGATAAAAATGCAGAACGTTATAAAGTTGAGGATTCCAGAGCAGTCGATGCCATTACACAACATCATTATGTAGATGATTTTATTGACTCGGCGAAGACGGTAGAAGAAGCAATAGCACTTGCTAAGTCTGTGCGCGACATTCACGCTCGTGGCGGTTTTCATATGCGAAACTGGTCTTCGAATGCCATTGAAGTTATAGAAGCCCTTGATGAAAAAAGTCAATTAGAAAATAAAACGTTCAGTTGCAATGAAAATACGCAGCAGTATGAAAAAATATTGGGGATGTACTGGGACCCTTTGCTGGATGTCTTCAAATATGTATTAAAGTTTGTTCGACTTCGCCGCAATGTATTTAATGAACAAATTATTCCAACGAAGCGCGAGGTGCTTCAGGTATTAATGTCTGTATTCGATCCGATGGGATTTGTATCGTGTATCATGTCATACTTAAAAATTATACTTCAAGAGGTTTGGCGATGTGGCATCGACTGGGACCAGCAGCTTAGCAGGGATCTTCACGAAAAGTGGCAGGACTGGCTTTCCTACCTGCCAATGATTACATCTATTACTATTCCTCGATGTTATTCTTCTTTAATATACAGCGTGGATTGCAGTGTGCAGCTACACATCTTCGTTGATGCAAGCGAAAACGCTTATGCAGCAGTCGCATACTTTCGTATAAAATGTGGATGTGATGTGACGCTGAAATTAGTAGCAGCAAAATCAAAGGTGGCGCCTCTTCGACCGCTCTCAATTCCACGACTTGAACTACAGGCAGCATTAGTGGGAGTTCGTCTGATGAACACTATATGCAGCGGACACGAAATATTAATTAAAAAAAGGTATATCTGGACTGACTCCAAAACTGTGCTTAAGTGGCTGCAAAATGACGCACGGCAGTTTCAGAAGTTTGTTATGTTTCGAATAGCTGAAATTCACGGGGCGTCGCATGTATCTGAATGGAGGTGGATTCCTAGCAAGTTAAATGTTGCTGACATCGCTACAAAAGTAAAATCAGGTTCAAATATGTATTAGTAGTGCTTTAATGGGCCACCATTTTTATTCAAACACGAATCTGAGTGGCCAGAAACTCCCGATTTAGAGGATACCCCTAAAACTGAATTACGCGCACGGTTTCTGCACATACGTAAGTCATATGTCATTAAATTTAATTTCGAATATTTTTCAAGCTGGTCAAAGCTATATCGCGCAGTTGCAAACTGGCTCTTGTATATCGATAAGCTTTATAATAAATTAAAAAAGCAAGTTGTTGACGTGCATCTTTCTGTTCAACATTTTGAACATGCAAAGGCTTTCATTTACAAGTTCGTTCAAATGTCAAGTTACGTCGATGAGTGGACAGCGCTTAAGGTTAGGAAGCCGATATCTGAATGTGGGACATTGGGAAAGCTGAATTTGTACATGGACGACGATGACATCATGCGCGTTAAAAACCGTGCTGAATATTTTTCACTTAAATACAAGCCTCAGCGTGACTTCATTGTAATGCCCGCGGCTCACATGGTAACGAAATTAATCGTTTCGCACTATCATCATACGTATCACCACATAAATCATGAGACTGCAATATACGAGGTGAGACAGATATATTTTATTCGAAAATTGCGACCATTGTTCAAAAATATAAGAGCACAATGTCAAACCTGTAAAATAAATAATGCTGTGGCTCAAGCCCCGTTAATGGCACCGCTACCACGAGCACGACTCAGTGCATTTTCACGTCCATTTACGTATGTGGTTATTGATTATTTTGGCCCTCTTTTAGTTACAGAAAATAGAAAATCATATAAAAGATGGGGAGTCTTGATGACTTGCCTTACTGTAAGAGCTGTTCATATAGAAATAGCACACAATCTTAGCACCGACTCGTGTCTTATGTGCCTACGAAATTTCATATCGAGACGAGGGACTCCGTGTGAAATATATAGCGATAACGGCACAAATTTTCGAGGGTCGGATAATTATTTAAAAGAACAATTAAAAAATGTGAATTTTTTAAGTGTCGAAAGAGAGCTTGCTCACAAAAGTATAACATGGAAGTTTAATCCACCTGCGGCATCTCATATGGGGGGAGCGTGGGAAAGATTAGTGAGATCAATAAAAACAGTTTTATACAAAATTTCACCGTCGCAACGGTTCACTGATGAAAGTTTGCGATCTGCGCTGATGGAAGTCGAAATGACTGTCAACTCTCATCCACATACATTTGTCTCGCCGGAAAATGAAGATCAGGAAGCAATTACGCCCAATCATATCTTACTTGGAAGCTCCAATGGATCGAAACCATTTTGTAATCTAGAAAATATTAACTTCAAAATGTGCTTACGTCAGAGCGAAGCATTTGCAAATATGTTTTGGCGTCGATGGGTAATCGAGATGCTGCCGACCTTTACTCGCAAAGGCAAGTGGTTTCAAAAAATCAAACCAATAGCAGTTGGCGACATAGTGCTTATTGTTGACGAAAACATGGATCGGAATACTTGGCTCAAGGGAAAAGTTATTGAAACTGTAGTAGCAAAAGACGTTCAAGTCCGTCGTGCAAAAGTCAAAACACTCAACGGTATTATGGATCGTCCCGCGATTAAATTAGCTGTTTTGGATGTCGGTAAAGTTTAGGGCAAGCTTGCGTTGAACGGTCCCTTACCGGGGGGAGAATTGTTACCTAAATTACTTAAAACAAATCTACTCCACAATGCGAAAAATGCAACACTGTACGATTGCAAATTCATTTGACATTTGCTTTGCATTAAATCACTCATCATTGAATTCGTGCTTAAATAAGATTGGCTGAGAGACCAAGGTAAATTGAAATAAGAGAAAAACTTGGCTATTTTTATAATAAATTGTAATTATATTTAGAATTTTTAAACCAAACATTTAGTTGTACGAAGGAATAATAAAAAGTACAGCACAGCTCTAAAAACTGGTCTTTATTTTCAACAGTATTAGTAACGCAAAGCAATTTAAAAGTGAACTCCTCAAGTTTTTTAATAAATAAGTAATATAATCTGTTTGTACTAGCATTGATGCACATAGGTTATAGAGTCTGAATATTTTACGTAACTACTATCCTGCGGGCCAGGAGTATAAATTCGTTAGGCTAAAGATGTACTGATTTGTTAATTATTAATTTATCTTTTTCGGTAACCTTAATTGTAATCAAATATATCTTTGTTTAGTTTTATGTATTAGTATTATGGGAGCGATTATCACAAGGCAATGTGTCTGAGTGCTTCAACATGGCGAAGCCAGCGCAATCCTTGTCGGTGTCGTCTCAAGTCAACTCACTGGTCACCAGAATTGGCAAATTGTCAAATGGTAACACCTCCACTTCGGTGGAAGTCCTCCTCGTGGAAGTCCGTGGAAACGGCGCTCTACACCACCCGGTGAAGAAGTCGGCTAAAGTGAGTGGCGAGCATTTCCCTTAGAGTGAGGGTTCTTGCGTTAGGTTTGGGTCCCACCACGGAAAAAACCTATGCGCCCAATGAAAACAAAAAAGAAGCCTCGGATAACGACCGATTACAACGATGACGACCCACGCAAACGTTTTAAGGACCATGATTTACGGATATGCACCTGGAATGTCCGGACCCTTTCTAGGGAAGGTGCCTCTATCCAGCTGGCAGATGTCCTCGAAAAATATAGGTCTGACATCACCGCTATCCAGGAAATGCGATGGACGGGACAGGGCTGTTCGAAACAAGCGTCCTGTGATATCTACTACAGCTGCCATGCGGAGAGACACGAATTTGGATGTGGATTTGTGGTCAGCAAGAGACTCCGCCACCTTGTCTCTAGGTTCACGCCCGTGGACGAAAGGCTGGCAACAATCCGCATCAAGGCTAAATATTTCCATATCAGCCTAATTTGTGCACACGCTCCGACGAACGAGAAAGATGACGAGACAAAAGAGCGCGTCTACGAGCGCCTAGACAACGCATACGAGCGCTGCCCCCGCCACGATATCAAATTCGTGCTACGCGATTTTAACGCCAAGGTGGGCAGAGAAGCCATCTATTGTCCCACAATCGGAAAATTTAGCCTCCATGCCAACACTTCTGATAACGGAACGAGGCTAATCGACTTCGCCGCCGCACGAAACATGGTAGTTAGTAGCACTAGATTCGAATATTTCGATATCCACAAGGCCACATGGTTGTCGCCCGATCAAAAAACTCGAAACCAAATTGATCACGTTGTGATTGACGGAAGGCACGCTTCGAGCGTGATAGTCGTACGCACTATCCGAGGTGCCAATATGGACTCGGATCATTGCCTAGTAGCAGCAAAGGGCCGCACACGCTTAAGCGCTGCGAAGAACGTACGGAACCAAACGCAGAGAAAGCTAGACGTCGGAAAGCTGCAATCACAACAGAAAACGCAAGCCTTTTCCACTCGACTCTCACACCTGCTTAGACAAAGCACTCCTCTCGATGATATAAGCACGCAGTGGAATCATATCTCCTGCTCTATGCGTACGGCTGCCGAAGAGGTGCTTGGATTTCAACGCCCCCTGAGGAATCAGTGTTATGACCAAGAGTGTCGCGCGGCCAATGCAAAGACGCTGCGTACAAATCCGCCCTGCAGTCAGTAGCTACGCGAGCTGCGAAGGACTGAAACAAAGAGAAGAGGAGGGAAGAGAGACGTCTTTTCAGGCGTAAAAAAAGCGAGGCAGAAAGACGTGAGTGTGAGGAGATTTAGATGCATGGGGACAGGAATGAGGCTCGAAAATTCTTCGAGAAAATAAGACGCCTAGCCGCAGGTTCAAAATCCGGAGCCTCTTCATGTAATGATGAGAACGGGAATCTAGTGACAGATATCCAGAGCACACTGAAAATATGGAGGGATCACTTCTCTAAACTGCTGACCGGTGATGATGACCGCAATTGCACCGATAGAGAACTTTGAGTTTCCGCCACCCGACCATGACGAGGTCAGAACAGCCATTGCTCGGCTGAAAAACAACAAAACCGCAGGTGTTGATGGCCTGCCTGCTGAAATGTTTAAGATCGGAGGCGAAGAGCTAATAGAGAGCATACACGAGCTCGTAAGCAGAATATGGTCGGATGAAAGCTTGCCAAGTGACTGGAACCTCAGTGTACTCTGCCCAATCTTTAAGAAAGGGGATCCCTCTATCTGCAAAACACTCCAGCCAAGAAGGTGCTTGAATCGAAACTCTAAGGTGGACAGCGTAGAAGAGGGCGTCCAAATCTGCGTTGGAAAGACCAAGTTGAGGACAACCTGGCAACGCTTGGTATTTCTAACTGGCGTCAACGCGCGCAATGCACATCCGACTGCACGGATTCATCTCAGCGGCCAAAACCGACCCACGGTTGTAAGGGCCATTTAAGTAAGTAAGTATTAATATATTGATGTTATATATGTATTACTTTTAAAGTATTCTTTTACCTAATATTTGTGTTTATATAATCAGTTATGTCACCTGTACATTTTAGATGTTATCTTGTAGTATTAGGATTCCAAAACAAATTAAATAAATAAATAAAAATATTATATGTAAAGTGCTGGGTAAAATAAAAAACTTGCTTGGTGTTCCCAAAGATTTGCTTGGCGATTCCAAAGATTTTCTTGGTGATTCCAAAGACTTTCTTGATGTTTCCAAAGAATTGCTTGATGTTTCCAAAGAATTGCTTGATGATTTCAAAGACTGTCTTGGTGATTCCAAAGACTTTCTTAGAGATTCCAAAAACTTTCTTGGTGATTCCGAAGACTTGCTTGGTGTTTCCAAAGACTTGCTTGGTGATTCAAAAATGTTCAAATGAGTACCTTTATTGTGATTTAATTTAATCGTAATGGATTGAAAAGACATTGTATTATATTTCCTTATTTTTTCCATTGGTGGAAAAAAATCATTACATTCTTTGTAAAACTCCTTATTTACATCTTCGTCCTTGCGATCGTTTTCAAACCAAGAGATGAACTTTTTGATGCCAATCTCATGGTTTGATTCTTGCGTGTAATATTTCAGCATTATGAGGTTCTGGAACTTGCATTTTAAATTCGAATTGCTTTTTTGGTTCATCCTTTAAATGCCATGTTCGTTGTGCGAGATCCAGCACGATTTCGGCCTCTTCAATAAAGTCAATCCCCAAAAGTTTACTATTATTTTTGGAGAATGGTAAACAGATGAAACGGATGCACTTAAATCGTTTCCCTATGATGACGCTGAGAATTGTCGTTTGCACCTTCTGTTTCTTTGGAATTCCAACTGCGAGGATTACTTTTGCAAATACGTCCTGAAATTCCAAGCCTCTTTCTATCATTTTAGTGTATAAGATTTGTCCTGCAACGTTGGTTCTAGCTTCTGTATCTAGATAGGCTTCACCATGTAGGCCGTTGATGCAGATATCTACTGTCGGTATGTTTCTTCCAACCAACGTCGTCTATACTGCGTTGAAGTCTATTTTTTCTGCGCTGTTCTTTAAAGTATTCCTTAAACAGTAAGGGCATTTTGAATGATAATACCCTTCAGACTCTTTAATATCTACTTTAACGTTTCGTTCCATGTCTTGGTTCTTGTAACATTTTTCAGATTCGTGATTCTTCTTTCGACACCTAAAATGTCCGGACCCTTTCTAGGGAAGGTGCCTCTATCCAGCTGGCAGATGTCCTCGAAAAATATAAGTCTGACATCACCGCTATCCAGGAAATGCGATGGACGGGACAGGGCTGTTTGAAACAAGCGTCGTGTGATATCTACTACAGCTGCCATGCGGAGAGACACGAATTTGGATGCGGATTTGTGGTCGGAAAGAGACTCCGCCACCTTGTCTCTAGATTCACGCCCGTGGACGAAATGCTGGCAACAATTCGCATCAAGGCTAAATATTTCCATATCAGCCTAATTTGTGCACATGCTCCGACGAACGAGAAAGATGACGAGACAAAAGAGCGCTTCTACGAGCGCCTAGACAACTCATACGAGCGCTGCCCCCGCCACGATATCAAAATCGTTCTAGGCGATTTTAACGCCAAGGTGGGCAGAGAAGCCATCTATTGTCCCACAATCGGAAAATTTTGCCTCCATGCCAACACTTCCGATAACGGAACGAGGCTAATCGACTTCGCCGCAGCACGAAACATGGTAGTTAGTAGCACTAGATTCGAACATTTCGATATCCACAAGGCCACATGGTTGTCGCCCGATCAAAAAACTCGAAACCAAATTGATCACGTTGTGATTGACGGAAGGCACGCTTCGAGCGTGATGGACGTACGCACTATCCGAGGTGCTAATATGGACTCGGATCATTATCTTGTAGCAGCCAAGGTCCGCACACGCTTAAGCGCTGCGATGAACGTACGGAACCAAACGCAGAGAAAGCTGGTAAAAGGGGTAAAAAAGCGAGGCAGAAAGACGTGGGTGTGAGTAGATTGAGATGCATGGGGACAGGAATGAGGCTCGAAAATTCTTCGAGAAAATAAGACGCCTAGCCGGAGTTTCAAAAACCGGAGCCTCTTCATGTAATGATGAGAACGGGAATCTAGTGACAGATATCCAGAGCACACTGAAAATATGGAGGGATCACTTCTCTAAACTGCTGACCGGTGATGATGACCGCAATTCCACCGATAGAGAAGTAAACCCGGCAACCCCTGTATTTGATGACGACGTTGAGATTCCGCCAACCGACCATGACGAGGTCAGAACAGCCATTGCTCGGCTGAAAAACAACAAGCCGCAGGTGCTGATGGCCTGCCTGCTAAAATGTTTAAGAAAAATGGGCACACATTAATGATTTATGTCTTAATCCGACGAAATCAAATTGCTTAGTAATTTCAAAAAAATTAATTGATGTCTCTGAAATGCCAAATGTAATATTAAAAAATAAATCCAAGATTAAATTAGTAAATACTGCCAAAAACTTAGGAATACGGTTTAATAGAACATTAACTTGGAATGATCACAATTATGGTATAATTGGGAGAGTCTATTGTATGCTTCGATCACTGTGGGCAACACAATATTTTACACCGCAAAGAATTAGAATTCTATTGGTAAAAACATATCTTGTTCCAATGTTATTGTATGGCTGTGAATTATATACAAATTGCGATTACATATGTAAAAGTAAATTAAACGTACTATATAATAACATGGCAAGATACATTTATGGATTATAAAGATGCGAACATGTATCACTTTTTGACATTAAAATATTTGCAATTTCTTTCGATAATCTTTTAAATTTAAAAACATTACAGCAGTTACACAAAATAAGTAATATATACAAAAGAACTTTTTTATTTATTTAACAAACAAAGGTTTACTCATTCTAATCGCTCAGCAAACCTTATTCAAATTAGAAACTTTTACTTAACATCAGAAAGACATTTCTATATTTACTCAATTCGTCTTTGGAACTCGCTTCCATACAACCTGCAATGTATTAGTAACGCAAAGCAATTTAAAAGTGAACTCCTCAAGTTTTTTAATAAATAAGTAATATAATCTGTTTGTACTAGCATTGATGCACATAGGTTATAGAGTCTGAATATTTTACGTAACTACTCTCCTGCGGGCCAGGAGTATAAATTCGTTAGGCTAAAGATGTAGAATCTATATGTACTGATTTGTTAATTATTAATTTATCTTTTTCGTTAACCATAATTGTAATTAAATATATCTTTGTTTAGTTTTATGTATTAGTATTATGGGGGCGATTATCACAAGGCAACGTGTCTGAGTTCTTCAACATGGCGAAGCCAGCGCAATCCTTGTCGGTGTCGTCTCAAGTCAACTCACTGGTCACCAGAATTGGCAAATTGTCAAATGGTGACACCTCCACTTCGATGGAAGTCCTCCTCGTGGAAGTCCCAGGAAACGGCGCTCTACACCACCCGGATGCGCCCAATGAAAATAAAAGAAGCCTCGGATAACGACCGATTACAACGATGACGACCCACGCAAACGTTTTAAGGACCATGATTAACGGATACGCACATGGTATGTACGGACCCTATATAGGGAAGGTGCCTCTATCCAGCTGGCAGATTTCCTTGAAAAATATAAGGCTGACATCACCGCTATCCAGGAAATGCGATGGACGATACACAACTGTTCGAAACAAGCGTCCTGTGATATCTACTACAGCTGCCATGCGGAGAGACACGAATTTGGATGTGGATTTGTGGTCAACAAGAGACTCCGCCACCTTGTGTGTAGGTTCACGCGCGTGGACGAAAGGCTGGCAACAATCCGCATCAAGGCTAAATATTTCCATATCAGCCTAATTTGTGCACACGCTCCGACGAACGAGAAAGATGACGAGACAAAAGAGCGCTTCTACGAGCGCCTAGACAACGCATACGAGCGCTGCCCCCGCCACGATATCAAAATCGTTCTAGGCGATTTTAACGCCATTGTGGGCAGAGAAGCCATCTATTGTCCCACAATCGGAAAATTTCGCCTCCATGCCAAGACTTCCGATAACGGAACGAGGCTAATCGACTTCGCCGCAGCACGAAACATGGTAGTTAGTAGCACTAGATTCGAAACCAAATTGATCACGTTGTGATTGACGGAAGGCACGCTTCGAGCGTGATAGACGTACACACTATCCGAGGTGCCAATATGGACTCGGATCATTTCCTTGTAGCAGCCAAGGTCCGCACACACTTAAGCGCTGCGAAGAACGTACGGAACCAAACGCAGAGAAAGCTAGACGTCGGAAAACTGCAATCACAACAGACAACGCAAGCCTTTTCCACTCGACTCTCACACCTGCTTAGACAAAGCACTCCTCCTCTCGATGATATAAGCACGCAGTGGAATCATATCTCCTGCTCTATGCGTACGGCTGCCGAAAAGGTGCTTGGATTTCAACGCCCCCTGAGGAATCAGCGTTATGACCAAGAGTGTCGCGCGGCCAATGCAGAGAAAGACGCTGCGTACAAATCCACCCTGCAGTCAGTAGCTACGCGGGCTGCGAAGGACCGAAACAAAGAGAAGAGGAGGGACGTCTTTTCAGGCGTAAAAAAAGCGAGGCATAAAGACGTGAGTGTGAGGAGATTGAGATGCATGGGGACAGGAATGAGGCTCGAAAATTCTTCGAGAAAATAAGACGCCTAGCCGGAGGTTCAAAATCCGGAGCCTCTTCATGTAATGATGAGAACGGGAATCTAGTGACAGATATCCAGAGCACACTGAAAATATGGAGGGATCACTTCTCTAAACTGCTGACCGGTGATGATGACCGCAATTGCACCGATAGAGAAGTAAACCCGGCAACCCCAGTACTTGATGACGACTTTGAGATTCCGCCACCCGACCATGACGAGGTCAGAACCGCCATTGCTCGGCTGAAAAACAACAAATCCGCAGGTGCTGATGGCCTACCTGCTGAAACGTTTAAGATCGGAGGCGAAGAGCTAATAGAGAGCATACACGAGCTCGTAAGCAGAATATGGTCGGATGAAAGCATGCCAAGTGACTGGAACCTCAGTGTACTCTGCCCAATCCTTAAGAAAGGGGATCCCACTATCTGCGCCAACTACCTTGGGATCAGCCTACTCACTATCGCATTCAAGGTTCTATTGAGCGTATTATGTGAAAGACTGAAGCCCATCGTCAACAGACTGATTGGACCTTATCAGTGCGGCTTCAGACATGGAAAGTCCACCATAGACCAGATTTTCACATTGCGCCTAATCCAGGAAAAGACCCTAGAAAAACAGATCGACACCTACACCCTATTAGTCGACTATAAAGCCGCCTTCGACACTCCGATAAGGGAACGATTATACGCCGCAATGTCTGAGTTCGGTATACCTGCGAAACTTATAAGGTTTTGCAGGATGACCCTGAGCAGGATGACCCTGAGCAACACACGTTGCTCAGGGTCATAGGTAAAGACCTCTCTGAGCCATTTCATACCGAACGAGGTCTCAGACAGGGTGACTCCCTATCGTGCGACTTTTTTAACTTATTGATGGAGAAAATAGTTCGAGCTGCCGAACTCCGTCAAAGCGGCACTATCCTCAACAAAAGTGTCATACTGCTCGCATATGCCGACGATATTGATATCATTGGCAGGAGCATACGAGCAGTCAGCGCAGCATACTCCAGACTGGAGAAAGAGTCGCGTCGAATGGGTCTAGCGGTGAACGAGGACAACACGAAGGTCCTTCTGTCAACAAGCAAAAAAGAGTCCGTGCGTCTTGGACAAAAAGCTGATTTTGACACCCACAAGTTCGACATTGTGAAGGACTTCGTCTATCTGGGATCCAGCGTAAACAGCAACAACGACGTCAGCCTGGAGATCAAACGGAGAATAACTCTTGCCAGCAGATGCTACTTTGGGTTCAGTAGGCAATTGAGAAGCAGAGCCCTCTCTCGCCGGACAAAAATAACGCTCTACAAGTCACTCATCATGGCCGTCCTACTTTATGGTGCAGATACACGAACGCTGGCCTCCACCGATGAGAGAGTACTGGGAGCGTTCAAGAGAAAGATTCTCCGTAAAATCTTTGGCCCTTTCTGCTTTGCTAACGAGTATCGAATCAGGATGAACCATGAGCGTATGAGTTATTCGACGACATTGACATAGTCAAGCGCATCAAGATCCAGCGGCTAAGTCATTCGAACGAATGGATGAAACACTCCAGCCAAGAAGGTGCTTGAATCGAAACTCGAAGGTGGACAGCGTAGAAGAGGGCGTCCAAATCTGCGTTGGAAAGACCAAGTTGACGACAACCTGGCAACGCTTGGTATTTCTAACTGGCGTCAACGCGCGCAATGAACTTCCGACTGCGCGGATTCATCTCAGCGGCCAAAACCGACCCACGGTTCTAAGGGCCATTTAAGTAAGTAAGTATAAATATATTGATGTTATATATGTAATACTTTTAAAGTATTCTTTTACCTAATATTTGTGTTTATATGATCAGTTAATTATGTAACCTGTATATTTTAGATGTTATCTTGTAGCATTAGGATTCCAAAACAAATTAAATAAATAAATAAAAATATTATATGTAAAGTGCTGGGTAAAATAAAAAACTTGCTTGGTGTTCCCAAAGATTTGCTTGGCGATTCCAAAGATTTTCTTGGTGATTCCAAAGACTTTCTTGATGTTTCCAAGGAATTGCTTGATGATTCCAAAGAATTGCTTGATGATTTCAAAGACTGTCTTGGTGATTCCAAAGACTTTCTTATAGATTCCAAAAACTTTCTTGGTGATTCCGAAGACTTGCTTGGTGTTTCCAAAGACTTGCTTGGTGATTCAAAAATGTTCAAATGAGTACCTTTATTGTGATTTAATTTAATCGTAATGGATTGAAAAGACATTGTATTATATTTCCTTATTTTTTCCATTGGTGGAAAAAAATCATTACATTCTTTGTAAAACTCCTCATGTACATCTTCGTCCTTGCGATCGTTTTCAAACCAAGAGATGAACTTTTTGATGCCAATCTCATGGTTTGATTCTTGCGTGTAATATTTCAGCATTATGAGGTTCTGGAACTTGCATTTTAAATTCGAATTGCTTTTTTGGTTCATCCTTAAAATGCCATGTTCGTTGTGCGAGAT
The DNA here is from genome assembly GCA_951804985.1 of Dryomyza anilis. NCBI lineage: Eukaryota > Metazoa > Arthropoda > Insecta > Diptera > Dryomyzidae > Dryomyza > Dryomyza anilis. Next base: position 22,231,612 of record OX638136.1, on the reverse strand, counting down.
CCAGCACGATTTCGGTCTCTTCCATAAAGTCAATCCCCAAAAATGTAAGATTATTTTGATGAGTATTGTCGTTTGCACCTTCTGTTTCTTTGGAATTACATCTGCGAGGATTACTTTTGCAAATACGTCCTGAAATTCCAAGCCTCTTTCTTTCATTTTAGTGTATAAGATTTGTCCTGCAACGCTGGTTCTAGCTTCTGTATCTAGATAGGCTTCACCATGTAGGCCGTTGATGCAGATATCTACTGTCGGTATGATTCTTCCAACCAACGTCGTCTGTACTGCGTTGAAGTCTATTTTTTCTGCGCTGTTCTTTAAAGTATTCCTTAAACAGTAAGGGCATTTTGGACGATAATACCCTTCAGACTCTTTTATATCCACTTTAACGTTTCGTTCCATGTCTTGCTTCTTGTAACATTTTTCAGATTCGTGATTCTTCTTTCGACACCTTGAATGTCCGGACCCTTTCAAGGGAAGGTGCCTCTATCCAGCTGGCAGATGTCCTCGAAAAATATAAGTCTGACATCACCGCTATCCAGGAAATGCGATGGACGGGACAGGGCTGTTTGAAACAATCACTGTGGGCAACACAATATTTTACACCGCAAAGAATTAGAATTCTATTGGTAAAAACATATCTTGTTTCAATGTTATTATATGGCTGTGAATTATATACAAATTGCGATTACATATGTAAAAGTAAATTAAACGTACTATATAATAACATGGCAAGATACATTTATGGATTATAAAGATGCGAACATATATCACTTTTTGACATTAAAATATTTGCAATTTCTTTCGATAATCTTTTAAATTTAAAAACATTACTGCAGTTACACAAAATAAGTAATATATACAAAAGAACTTTTTTATTTATTTAACAAACAAAGGTTTACTCATTCTAATCGCTCAGCAAACCTTATTCAAATTAGAAACTTTTACTTAACATCAGAAAGACATTTCTATATTTACTCAATTCGTCTTTGGAACTCGCTTCCATACAACCTGCAATTTATTAGTAACGCAAAGCAATTTAAAAGTGAACTCCTCAAGTTTTTTAATAAATAAGTAATATAATCTGTTTGTACTAGCATTGATGCACATAGGTTATAGAGACTGAATATTTTACGTAACTACTCTCCTGCGGGCCAGGAGTATAAATTCGTTAGGCTAAAGATGTAGAATCTATATGTACTGATTATTAATTTATCTTTTTCGTTAACCTTAATTGAAATTAAATATATCTTTGTTTAGTTTTATGTATTAGTATTATGGGGGCGATTATCACAAGGCAACGTGTCTGAGTTCTTCAACATGGCGAAGCCAGCGCAATCCTTGTCGGTGTCGTCTCAAGTCAACTCACTGGTCACCAGAATTGGCAAATTGTCAAATGGTGACACCTCCACTTCGGTGGAAGTCCTCCTCGTGAAAGTCCCTGGAAACGGCGTTCTACACCACCCGGTGAAGAAGTCGGATAAAGTGGCGAGCATCTCCCTCAGAGTGTGGGTACGTGCGTTGGGTTTGGGTCCCACCACGGAAAAAACCTATGCGCCCAATGAAAACAAAAAGAAGCCTCGGATAACGACCGATTACAACGATGACGACCCACGCAAACGTTTTAAGGACGTTTTACGGATATGCACCTGGAATGTTCGGACCCTATATAGGGAAGGTGCCTCTATCCAGCTGGCAGATCTCCTTGAAAAATATAAGGCTGACATCACCGCTATCCAGGAAATGCGATGGACGATACACAACTGTTCGAAACAAGCGTCCTGTGATATCTACTACAGCTGCCATGCGGAGAGACACGAATTTGGATGTGGATTTGTGGTCGGAAAGAGACTCCGCCACCTTGTCTCTAGATTCACGCCCGTGGACGAAAGGCTGGCAACAATCCGCATCAAGGCTAAATATTTCCATATCAGCCTAATTTGTGCACACGCTCCGACGAACGAGAAAGATGTTGAGACAAAAGAGCGCTTCTACGAGCGCCTAGACAACGCATACGAGCGCTGCCCCCGCCACGATATCAAATTCGTGTTACGCGATTTTAACGCCAAGGTGGGCAGAGAAGCCATCTATTGTCCCACAATCGGAAAATTTAGCCTCCATGCCAACACTTCCGATAACGGAACGAGGCTAATCGACTTCGCCGCAACACGTAACATGGTAGTTAGTAGCACTAGATTCGAACATTTCGATATCCACAAGGCCACATGGTTGTCGCCCGATCAAAAAACTCGAAACCAAATTGATCACGTTGTGATTGACGGAAGGCACGCTTCGAGCGTGATGGACGTACGCACTATCCGAAGTGCTAATATGGACTCGGATCATTACCTTGTAGCAGCCAAGGTCCGCACACGCTTAAGCGCTGCGAAGAACGTACGGAACCAAACGCAGAGAAAGCTGGTAAAAGGGGTAAAAAAGCGAGGCAGAAAGACGTGAGTGTGAGGAGATTGAGATGCATGGGGACAGGAATGAGGCTCGAAAATTCTTCGAGAAAATAAGACGCCTAGCCGGAGGTTCAAAATCCGGAGCCTCTTCATGTAATGATGAGAACGGGAATCTAGTGACAGATATCCAGAGCACACTGAAAATATGGAGGGATCACTTCTCTAAACTGCTGACCGGTGATGATGACCGCAATTCCACCGATAGAGAAGTAAACCCGGCAACCCCTGTATTTGATGACGACGTTGAGATTCCGCCACCCGACCATGACGAGGTCAGAACAGCCATTGCTCGGCTGAAAAACAACAAAGCTGCAGGTGCTGATGGCCTGCCTGCTAAAATGTTTAAGAAAAATGGGCACACATTAATGATTTATGTCTTAATCCGACGAAATCAAATTGCTTAGTAATTTCAAAAAAATTAATTGATGTCTCTGAAATGCCAAATGTAATATTAAAAAATAAATCCAAGATTAAATTAGTAAATACTGCCAAAAACTTAGGAATACGGTTTAATAGAACATTAACTTGGAATGATCACAATTATGGTATAATTGGGAGAGTCTATTGTATGCTTCGATCACTGTGGGCAACACAATATTTTACACCGCAAAGAATTAGAATTCTATTGGTAAAAACATATCTTGTTTCAATGTTATTGTATGGCTGTGAATTATATACAAATTGCGATTACATATGTAAAAGTAAATTAAACGTACTATATAATAACATGGCAAGATACATTTATGGATTATAAAGATGCGAACATGTATCACTTTTTGACATTAAAATATTTGCAATTTCTTTCAGTTACACAAAATAAGTAATATATACAAAAGAACTTTTTTATTTATTTAACAAACAAAGGTTTACTCATTCTAATCGCTCAGCAAATCTTATTCAAATTAGACACTTTTACTTAACATCAGAAAGACATTTCTATATTTACTCAATTCGTCTTTGGAACTCGCTTCCATACAACCTGCAATGTATTAGTAACGCAAAGCAATTTAAAAGTGAACTCCTCAAGTATTTTAATAAATAAGTAATATAATCTGTTTGAACTAGCATTGATGCACATTTGTTATAGAGTCTGAATATTTCACGTAACTACTTTCCTGCGGGCCAGGAGTATAAATTCGTTAGGCTAAAGATGTAGAATCTATATGTACTGATTTGTTAATTATTAATTTATCTTTTTCGTTAACCTTAATTGTAATCAAATATATCTTTGTTTAGTTTTATGTATTAGTATTATGGGGGCGATTATCACAAGGCAACGTGTCTGAGTTCTTCAACATTGCGAAGCCAGCGCAATCCTTGCCGGTGTCGTCTCAAGTCAACTCACTGGTCACCAGAATTGGCAAATTGTCAAATGGTGACACCTCCACTTCGGTGGAAGTCCTCCTCGTGGAAGTCCTTGGAAACGGCGCTCTACACCACCCGGTGAAGAAGTCGGCTAAAGTGGCGAGCATCTCCCTCAGAGTGTGAGTACGTGCGTTGGGTTTGGGTCCCACCACGGAAAAAACCTATGCGCCCAATGAAAACAAAAAGAAGCCTCGGATAACGACCGATTACAACGATGACGACCCACGCAAACGTTTTAAGGACCATGATTTACGGATATGCACCTGGAATGTCCGGAAGGTGCCTCTATCCAGCTGGTAGATTTCCTTGAAAAATATAAGTGTCGCGCGGCCAATGCAGAGAAAGACGCTGCGTACAAATCCACCCTGCAGTCAGTAGCTACGCGAGCTGCGAAGGACCGAAACAAAGAGAAGAGGAGGGAAGAGAGACGTCTTTTCAGGCGTAAAAAAAGCGAGGCAGAAAGACGTGAGTGTGAGGAGATTGAGATGCATTGGGACAGGAATGAGGCTCGAAAATTCTTCGAGAAAATAAGACGCCTAGCCGGAGGTTCAAAATCCGGAGCCTCTTCATGTAATGATGAGAACGGGAATCTAGTGACAGATATCCAGAGCACACTGAAAATATGGAGGGATCACTTCTCTAAACTGCTGACCGGTGATGATGACCGCAATTGCACCGATAGAGAAGTAAACCCGGCAACCCCAGTATTTGATGACGACTTTGAGATTCCGCCACCCGACCATGACGAGGTCAGAACAGCCATTGCTCGGCTGAAAAACAACAAAGCCGCAGGTGCTGATGGCCTGCCTGCTGAAATGTTTAAGATCGGAGGCGAAGAGCTAATAGAGAGCATACACGAGCTCGTAAGCAGAATATGGTCGGATGAAAGCATGCCAAGTGACTGGAACCTCAGTGTACTCTGCCCAATCCTTAAGAAAGGGGATCCCACTATCTGCGCCAACTACCTTGGGATCAGCCTACTCACTATCGCATTGAGCGTATTATGTGAAAGACTGAAGCCCATCGTCAACAGACTGATTGGACCTTATCAGTGCGGCTTCAGACATGGAAAGTCCACCATAGACCAGATTTTCACATTGCGCCTAATCCAGGAAAAGACCCTAGAAAAACAGATCGACACCTACACCCTATTAGTCGACTATAAAGCCGCCTTCGGCACTCCGGTAAGTGAACGTTTTTACGCCGCAATGTCTGAGTTCGGTATACCTGCGAATTTTATAAGGCTTTGGAGGATGACCCTGAGCAACACACGTTGCTCAGGGTCATAGAAAAAGACCTCTCTGAGCCATTTCATACCGAACGAGGTTTCAGACAGGGTGACTCCCTATCGTGCGACTTTTTTAACTTATTGATGGAGAAAATAGTTCGAGCTGCCGAACTCCGTCAAAGCGGCACTATCGTCAACAAAAGTGTCATACTGCTCGCATATGCCGACGATATTGATATCATTGGCAGGAGCATACGAGCAGTCAGCGCAGCATACTCCAGACTGGAGAAAGAGTCGCGTCGAATGGGTCTAGCGGTGAACGAGGACAACACGAAGGTCCTTCTGTCAACAAGCAAAAAAGAGTCCGTGCGTCTTGGACAAAAAGCTGATTTTGACACCCACAAGTTCGACATTGTGAAGGACTTCGTCTATCTGGGATCCAGCGTAAACAGCAACAACGACGTCAGCCTGGAGATCAAACGGAGAATAACTCTTGCCAGCAGGTGCTACTTTGGGTTCAGTAGGCAATTGAGAAGCAGAGCCCTCTCTCGCCGGACAAAAATAACGCTCTACAAGTCACTCATCATGGCCGTCCTACTTTATGGTGCAGAAACATGGACGCTGGCCTCCACCGATGAGAGAGTACTGGGAGCGTTCGAGAGAAAGATTCTCCGTAAAATCTTTGGCCCTATCTGCTTTGCTAACGAGTATCGAAACAGGATGAACCATGAGCTGTATGATTTAATCGACGACATTGACATAGTCAAGCGCATCAAGATCCAGCGGCTTCGCTGGCTAAGTCATGTCGAACGAATGGATGAAAACACTCCAGCCAAGAAGGTGCTTGAATCGAAACTCGAAGGTGGACAGCGTAGAAGAGGGCGTCCAAATCTGCGTTGGAAAGACCAAGTTGACGACAACCTGGCAACGCTTGGTATTTCTAACTGGCGTCAACGCGCGCAATGCAGATCCGACTGCGCGGATTCATCTCAGCGGCCAAAACCGACCCACGGTTGTAAGGGCCATTTAAGTAAGTAAGTATTAATATATTGATGTTATATATGTATTACTTTTAAAGTATTCTTTTACCTAATATTTGTGTTTATATAATCAGTTAATTATGTAACCTGTATATTTAAGATGTTATCTTGTAGCATTAGGATTCCAAAACAAATTAAATAAATAAATAAAAATATTATATGTAAAGTGCTGGGTAAAATAAAAAACTTGCTTGGTGTTCCCAAAGATTTGCTTGGCGATTCCAAAGATTTTCTTGGTGATTCCAAAGACTTTCTTGATGTTTCCAAAGAATTGCTTGATGATTCCAAAGAATTGCTTGATGATTTCAAAGACTGTCTTGGTGATTCCAAAGACTTTCTTAGAGATTCCAAAAACTTTCTTGGTGATTCCGAAGACTTGCTTGGTGTTTCCAAAGACTTGCTTGGTGACTTGCTTGGTGATTCAAAAATGTTCAAATGAGTACCTTTATTGTGATTTAATTTAATCGTAATGGATTGAAAAGACATTGTATTATATTTCCTTATTTTTTCCATTGGTGGAAAAAAATCATTACATTCTTTGTAAAACTCCTCATTTACATCTTCGTCCTTGCGATCGTTTTAAAACCATGAGATGAACTTTTTGATGCCAATCTCATGGTTTGATTCTTGCGTGTAATATTTCAGCATTATGAGGTTCTGGAACTTGCATTTTAAATTCGAATTGCTTTTTTGGTTCATCCTTAAAATGCCATGTTCGTTGTGCGAGATCCAGCACGATTTCGGCCTCTTCCATAAAGTCAATCCCCAAAAGTGAACGATTATTTTTGGAGAATGGTAAACAGATGAAACGGATGCACTTAAATCGTTCAGCCTGGTTTACTACTGGCACTGCCTAAAAAATGTCGCCGGGAAATGACTTCCTTCGCCTGGGACAGCTGGTATTCGCTAAAACAGATTACGTTTTGTCGCTCGAAAAAGCTTGCCTTTGCCTTGCGTAATAATAGATTTCTTTTAAAAAATAAATTATTTATTAAATTTAATTTGAGACGTGTGCTCAAAGCTCTGATTCGTACATGAATGAATTATTTTCAAATATTTCCTAAATCAAAATATTTTAAACTGAACAATTAATAAAAAGTAATTTGATTTAACATTTTTAATACCAACAGGTATTTTAGTTAAAAGTATGTAATTTAAATAAACGTATTTATAACTGCTCGTTATGTTGTGAATTAGTTCACACATTTTTCTTTTCTTTATGGTTCTTCACTATTCATTCAGTTTCGGATGTTCCAACGCTTCACGTTGGCAACAATGACAATAATTTGGCAAAGCGCTAAAGCTTTGCTTAGACCACACCTCTTTCAAGTTAGCTTCCACAGTTAACAAAAGCTTGCGATAATTCAGCAAAGCGCTAAAGCTTTACTTTGAATACACCTCTTGCAATATAATTTATAATTCCATGATGTTAAAATAAGCAGAGCAGCGTTTGCCAACAATTCTGATATTTCGTAATTGGTCAGCCAAAAATTGCAAATCGGACTTTCCTCAAAAGTCAGGTACACCAAAATGAGTGAAAGCACAAATTCACTAGAACATTATGAAAATAGAATTTAAGAAAAGCTTGCAACGAAGATATTGTTAATACCTTTCATTGCAATTTAAAAGATTGTAGTTTAACCAACCTCAAGTGGAGGTTCTAAAATAGTAAAAGTGTTTTTCAATAGTCAATTTAATAAAAGTGTCTTTTAAACTCTAAAAACAAAAAGTGTCTTTTGATTAATTAAATTTTAGAAGAAATAAATGTATGCAAATCAACTCTAATTTTACAAATCTAACTTTATAACATTTGGCGCAGCCGATACGTCGGTATCAACCTCTCAAAGGCCGAGACTTGAAAGAAGGACGAAGGAAGGAGGACGAGAAGGAAAAGTAAACAAAATGGTAAGTGATTAAAATTTTAATTATTTTTTTTTTAATTTTAAAAAAATTTGCTTTGAAAACTAGATTTAATTATATTTTATTTTTTTTTTTATAGAGATAGGGAGAGTTTTTTTTAAGTTATGAATAAAAAATGTTTAAATATTCTAAATAATTTAAAAATATATAAAAATTAAATATATAAAAGAAAATACACACTGTGATTCTGAACTATCGAACCTCTAGTGTATAATAAAATAATTCATACTATACAAATTATAATTTTTTTGCAGCTTTGATGGCTGTTGATAATGAGAAATAATTTTTATATCAAATTAAATGAAAAACCAGTTGGGAAGGTTAGATCACATGGGAAATTTTAAAGTAGGTGTAATTATGATAGTTAGGATTATCAAAATTATAGTCAGTCTAAGCCGACTATAAATACCCTACACATATGTGTGGTTACCATTCAAAGTGATATATAGGTCACCAGGGTATACGAATCCTGAAAATAACTACAAACATTCAATCGCTGAAGAATTTCCATTCATTTGATACCCATATTTACAAATGGGTAGGTGTACCGAATTTCGATTTTTTTTTTAATGAACCACAGGTCTTTTCGACGGAAAACATTATTATCACGTACTTGAGCATGATGTCAATATATATTTGACCAAAAAAGTTTACCTAAGCACGTATACATAAAAATTGATCTTTATACGTACATTTTATATGAGGTATTTGAACATAAGTGGTCGGATCATAGGTCACAATGAACCGATCTCGCCAATTTTTTCGCAGCGTAGGTATATTAGTAATCAAAGTTATAAGTTTCATATATCTAGTTCTTCAATTTTAAAAGTAGTAGGGATTTCAACAGACAGACGGACAGACAGACGGACATCGCTAAATCGACTCAGGAGGTCATGCTGATCAAGAATATATATTTTTCCATACCGGAGATGCTTCCTTCTGGGTGTTACAAACGGCGTACCAAACTGAATATACCCTTTCACTCTTAGTGTAGGGTATAATAAAATGCGATAAAAAAAAATCAATATATTTTCCGAATGTGTAGTCAGGAGTAACATTTAGATGTATTCATGAAATTTTAATATTTTATAATATTCTAAATAATAAATTTACACTTGACATTTCTCTTAAACGTCTTCTGTACAATGAAAATAATTACATAGTAACTGCGATTACATAAATTTTAATTTAAGCATATTTTTTTTCAAAAATCGTAATTTTGAAATAACACTGAGATTCCAAACTACGGACCCTCAAGTGTATAACAAATAAATGCTAAATGAGTTGATTCAATTTTAAAGCGTGTGAACACAGCACTGATTGCTGTTATGATTTTAAAAATAACCGAAAATTTATATTAAAAAATCATTTTATGTTAATTTTTTTTTACTATCTTGAGTAACCCAATATACACATAATTTTTTTTCCCGATAATTCAGGGAATATTATTTTTATTTGTCCAATGTTATAGAAAACAGATTTGTAAAAAAAATACTTCAATATAAATTAGAAAAAAATATATAGTTTATAGTTACCCAGCAAACGCCAGGGTTCAAGTAACACTCAGGCTCATGTACGTTGAATCTAACTTGAATCTATTTCTTGAATGTTGTGATTTTATACGACAAATATTTTATAACAATTTGTCTGAGTTTTTTTTAAACAATTCTTTCAATCTTAAATTGTCTAAAATGTAGCTCAATTTTTCACACGGTGCGATGCGTCCGTCTCCTCTAAGGGGTAGCCGTAAATCTACTTGTATACGACACTTGGTTCTTCGAAGTATAACAAAATGTGAGTAAAAGTTATCATATACTTATTTCTCAAAGAAGTTATAATATTTCTCCACACTCATCTTTTATAGCACACCAACAATCAAGTTCAATAAGGAATATGTGCTACAAGGACTTTTTCGCTGTTTTCATGACAGTTGGGTCTGTGCGGCTGCGGCATTCGAGTTGCATTTAAATGAGGCTATGTAGCAGCAGGACAACAAGTCTCCAAAAAAATGCCTTTTAGTTAATTAGTATTTTAATTATTTGGCCTATAATTCTAAATTTAAAATATTTAAAAAATTAATATATTTGTTGGCCCATTAAAATTGTTATTAATTTTCATTAATAAATCTTTTTAAATACTTTTTAGAGGCAGTTGATGCTCATGAGCATGATCTTCCAATATGCTTCATTGAGACGCTTTTGAAACTGCATTTAGGCTCCAGTTGAAGATGTTTTTTAGGCTCAAATTTGAGATTGTAAATAGATTCTATTCAAACGATCTCACTTGAATGACGCATTTTACTCGAAACGCATATGTTTTTACACTCGTTTTTGAACGAAAACTTGAGCGCTCAGGCTCAGGAAAAGGATTGAAATGCTCTCATATAATAGCTTCAGTGTTTGCTGGCTATACGTCATGAATGCCGAAATTGATTTCGTTGTTGTTTGGGTAACAATTTTGTTTCATTAAAATTTTCAATTACAACTTGAAGTAATTTTTTTTTTTTTAATTAAAAGATAAAGATAACGTTTTAAATTGAATGAAAATATTAAATGACAGATGCTAATTAATTCATTAGCATATGCGTATATTCAAAAGCAATATAGCGAATTTGACAGATTTGTTGAAAAATTATGGTCGCAATTTGTACAAACAATACACAATAAAGATAGTACAGCATTATTATAATATATCTAGACTAATGCATTTATCTAAATAAGAGGAGGCAGATAAAATAGTAGAAGAGTTATTAAATTTCCAGAATTTAAAAAATAAATCGGTTTTAGAAGAAAATGATGAATTAGAAAGACTGTGTTGAGAAAACGTTTAAAGAATTATTGTTTAAAACGTTCTGCTGTACGTTAGAAGCAACAGTTAAAATAGAAGAGGAAAACATAAAAATAAGAAATTTATTGAAAGAAAATAATATTTCTGAGGAATCAATAAATAATTATGTCAGACGCCAGGCAAGGGAGGAGGACGAGACGTTGGAGGAAGCGAACAACAAAATATAGGAGTTGAACGCGCGTATTAGATATTTGAACGAGGAGGTTAAGACAGCGCACGAGACATCCTTATACCACAAGGATACCATAGAAAGTGACGACATCACAACACAGGGCAACATGGGATTAGGCGAAGTCGCGAAATTCATTAAAAATGCGATGCCAGATTTTGCAGGTGTGGACTCATCATCGCTGAGGACGGATCTTCACCGTTTTATTGAAGGATATGAAGTGGTAAGGGCAGAACTTAAGCCTGAACAAATGAAGGAGTTTATTAAAGGCGTTAGGGTTGGTTTACAGGGGGATGCTTTTGACTTAGTAAGTTCAAAGGAGTGTGACACAATAGATGATTTATACAATCTGTTAAGGAATACGTACCTGGAATGTAGGTCAGTAAATGCCATTCAATATGACATTAGAAAGGCATCTCAGTATCCGGGGGAAAGTATTAGATTTTTCTCGAGGCATTTGGTTAACCTGCAGTCGGCAGCGTTAAACACGATTAAATGTAAATATAATGATACGAAAGACGACGTGTTCGTTAATGAATTGAATAATTTAGTTAAAAGCTCATTTAAGTTAGGACTTCGGGATTACACTTTGCGAATGCTCATGTTGAGCAGTAAGCAAACAACACTGGAGAAATTGGTGGAAGAGGCTTTGGATCATGCGATGATACAAAGGGAGTTAGCAGAGTTAACGGGCATAGACAAGTTTAGAGTCCATTTCAATGAGCCCTCATCGGCCTTCATGCCAAATAATCGTAATGCATCAGGTGGCCAAGGCAATGAAAAAAAGGAGACGGAAGAGAAAACACAAAATGTAGGTATGAAGCAGCCTACACCTACATGTTCTTTTGCAAGAAGAAGGGACATCTGAGGGATGAATGTCATACACGGAGAAACACTCCGTATTGCAGTGACTGTTGTACTTATGGACATGAACAGTGTGCAGATCGTTCGGGTCGGAATGTTGTTCCAGGACATACTGCTCCCCAAGGAAGTCAGACACCCGTACCTCAGGTAAATGGTCAAGATGGTATCCAGAACCAAGACAGGGGTGCTCCAGTATTGAGATGAGCGTTGTTGCCATAGAGGAGACACGCCGAGGGGGATTGTAGTGTTAACAGCGATACACAAGTTTTTCAAGAAAATAATGGTAATGGGAATTTTGCAACAGGCCAGCTAAAAATGCACTTGGTGCAGAAATGAACATATTATTATGAATTGTTATGCCAAACGCAAATATGATGTATGGAACAATAATAGCACTCCGCAGAGAAACTACCAGCGGCCAAGTCAAGGCCACTAAACTGGGGAACCTTAGCAAATAGTGTAGTAAGGCCACTAGTTGTAGAAGTTCCCAAGAGGACACTACAACAAAATAAAGCAGAAAATGAAGAACAAAAAGTAAAAATACATATTAATAAGGATAGAAATCTTCCAATAAAAACATATAATGAACTGACTAATAATAATACACAAAGTGAAGCGAATATTGAGCAGAATATAGGAATTAAGAAAATTAAAAATATACAAATTATTAAGAAAGCAAATAAAGTAAAGAAAGTAAAACAAATTGAATCAAAAGTTAAAAATATCAAAATCAAGAATAATAATATTAAAGTAGATCGACCCCGTACAGGGTCGAGTATAAGCGTTTTATCGTCAGAAATATATAATATATTCACGATCTGTAAAATTAAATTGTCTTCAATTGCTAATAATTTTAAGAGTAAATTTATGTCGAGGAAAATTAAATTAGCTTCACAATTAGGCATGCATCGTTAAATATTTAACCGGCATGGAGAGTGTTTCAAGATATCCGATACGAGTGATGTGTTCATTGAAGTACCTTGCGAGGCAGCAAAAAATGGAAAACTTAAGAAAATAGGATGGCTCATTTGCCGAATTTTAATAAATTTATTCAGAAAGATCTCAGTGGTTCTTTTGGTGGATGCGTTAGAACCTTAGGCTCCACTAAGATTCAGATTGAACAAGTGGTACCAGCAGATGGAATAGTCGGGCGTGACAATCTCTGGAACAGATCTATAATAAATGCGTTAAATACAAAATTACATTTTTTGATGAAAACAAAAATCACCTTGTTAAATTTCCATTAAAATCATTGCAAGACATAGAAAATATTATTTTAATCAACAAATCAGGGTACCGCCCAGAACAACCATGGTTCTATCACTGCCGTTAAGAACAAGAATTCCTATAGCTTTGTTGCACAAACAGGAAATTCAGCCAAGAGTATATTTCTGAGAGAGTTTAACAAACGTTAGAAAAAATAGTGTATATGCATCAATTTTAAATGCCACCGGGAAGGAGGTAACCATTGATAGAAATTTCAAGCCACAATTTTCAAATTTTAACAAATATAAAGAAGCAACAAAGACGAGTTCTACAATAAATACAATAAACTCGGTTAATATAAAAAATATAATTGATAGATTATTAGGAAATGTAAAGATCGATGAATCATTAAATAAAGAAGAAGTTGCATCTTTGCAAAATATTTGCTTGTCATATCATTACGTTTTTCATTTGGAAGGGGATGAATTAACATTCACTCCGATATTAAAACATGAAATACTCACACAATGGAATCAGCCACCAATAAATCAGAAACAGTATAAACTTCCTCATATGCATAGAAATAAGATTAATAGACAAGTATCAAAGATGTTAGACGATGGAATTATTTTACCAAGCATGTCGCCATGGAATTCCCCATTATTATTGGTACCTAAAAAGGGCGATAAAGATGGCTATAAGAAATTTAGACTGGTTATAGATGTCCGAAAATTAAATGACGTCACCACAAAGCAGGTATTTCCTATACCACAATTGAAATTTTAGACCAGCTAGGTCATAGTCGGTATTTTTCAACACTAGATTTAGCAAGTGGTTACCATCAGGTTTTGTAGCCGCGGTAGCTCAGTGGTTAGTGCGTTGGACTGCGAGCCGAAAGGTCCCCGGCTTAAGCCTGGACTGGGGCTAACAACATCTTTTCATAGAAACATTTTTCTGTACCGCGCTACCTCTCGGCAGTAAATGGCAAACCTCCGAGAGTAAAAACATTGCCTATGAAAAGATCTCACCCGCCGTTCGGATTCGGCAATAAACTGTAGGTCCCACCACTTTGAGTACAAATATAACACGCACAGCTCAAATGGTGAGAGAGCTCGGCCTAAGTTCTTATAGAACTGTAGTGCCAAACTATTATTATTATTATTACCATCAGGTTTTAGTTGAAGATAGTGACAAAGAAAAAACTGCATTCAGTACAGGCCTTGGTCATTTCAAATTTAACAGAATGCCATTCGGTTTAACGGGGACACCTGTCACTTTTCAAAGGATAATTAACCACATACTAACAGGTTTACAGGGTATTGACTGTTTCACTTATTTAGATGACATTGTGGTTTATGGAAATAATTTAGCAGAACAAGAGCATAGGCTATGCAAGGTTTTGCAAAAGCTGAGAGAACATAATTTGAAATTAAATACAGAGAAATGTCAGTTTTTGCGACGCGAGGTTATATATTTAGGACATAAGTGTTCTGAGTTAGGTGCCCTACCAGACCCAGCCAAAGTAGAGTGTGTAAAAAATATTCCAGTTCCGAAAAATAGGAAGGAAGTTCAAGCTTTTTTAGACTTTAGACTTAATTATTACAGAAAATTTATACGAGGTATGGCGAAACTGTCATTACCAAAAAACTGTTTGCTTCAAAAGGACGCTATGTTCATATGGAATGACAATTGTCAGAATTAATTTTTAAAACTTAAAGAGGCAATTATATCGCCACCCATACTAGTGTATCCGGATTATAACGAACACTTTTTGCTCACGACAGACGCCAGTAATGAATGAGACAAGAAAGGCGATAAGAAACAGTCAGAATGCGATCCTGACGATATGATAACAAAGGAAAATGACAATATATTAATTTTAACTGAATCTCGGGACATAGAGACAGTAATTAAGGATTTTCACGATTCACCAAGGTGGCGTAAAAACATTTTTAAGAATTCGGCAACAGTAAGTCAGACCTTTTGACAAAGTGTGCATGGACATGGTGGGTACTCAGGCTGAAACCATTTTAGGGAATATATACATCTTAGCGTTTCAGGACGATTTTTCTAAATTAATGTGCTGCGTGGCTATACCCGATGCGGAACCCAGAACCGTAGAAAAAGCATTCTTCAACGAAATAGTTACACGCCACAATATACCCAAAGTATTGGTAACAGACAATGGATCAAATTTCGTTTCCAAACTATTTTCGGATACATGTAAATTATTAGAAATTAAAAAATTACATATAACACCTTACCATCCACAGGCTAATGGGTCATTAGAACGATGTCATCGTCCACTAGCTGAATATTTACGTAGTTTTGCTAAAGAGGATGGGTCAAACTGGGGCCAATGGTTACATTCTCCAATGCATGTTCATAATAACACCGTGCATACATCGACAGGTCAAAAACCATTCCGTACGTTGTACGGGTTTGACTTCCACATGCCTACAAATTTAAAGCGTAAATGTTCACCTTTGTATAACGCAGAAGACTACAATAAGGTACTAAAATACCAAATACAGCGATCACACGAGATCGTCAGGCAAAATCAATATAGGGCCAAGGAGTTGTCGAAAAAACAATACGACAAGAACCTCAACCCTATACAATTCAAATCACACGACATGGTTTTAATGAAAAACCAAACTAGGAAGAATAAGTTCTCTCCAATTTGGAAAGGTCCCTACGTGGTCGTAGAGGGAAGTGGGCCAGTGACCACGACGATATTGGTCAAAAACAAAGATAAGAAAATTCAAAATAATTTGTTAAATGCATATCACTAATAGTGTATGCCGTTAAAACTAACTAGTTGGGAAGGTTAGATCACATGGGAAATTTTAAATTTGGTGTTAATATGATAGTCAGGATTATCAAAATTATAGTCGATCTAAGCCGACTATAAATACCCTACACATATGAGTGGTTACCATTCAAAGTAATATATTGGTCACCAGGGTATACGAATCCTGAAAACAATTACAAACTTTTAATCGTTGAAGAATTTCCATTTATTTGATACCCATATTTACAAAAGGGTAGGTGTACCGAATTTCGTTTTTTTTTTTTTTTGAACCACATTTCGTATCGGCGGTAAACAATATTTTCATGTATTTGAGCATGATTTTAATATATATTTGACCAAAAAAATTTACCTAAGCACGTATACAGTAAAATTGATCTGTAGATGTAAATTTAATATGAGGTATTTGATGGTCAGATCACAGGTCACAATAGACCGATTTTTCGCACATAGGTATATAAGTAATCTAAATTAGTTTCATTTATCTAACTCTTCATTTGTTTAAGTAGTAGAGATTTCAACAGATAGACGGATGGGCAGACAGACGGACATCGCTAAATCGACTCAGGAGGTCTGGGTGTTACAAACGGCGTACCAAACTGAATATACCCTTTTACTCTTAGTGTAGGGTATAAAAAGATGATAATATTACCCTAAGTTAGAACCCATAAAAGTAACAAAATAAAATCAATTATCTATGCGTTGACAATTAAACTCGTAGATTGCAACATTATGATAGAAAAAATAAATCTAACTATAAGTTATAGAGTAATCATTAAATAAAACCTTAAATAGCTCGTCATTTAGAGGAAGGAATATATATAAATAGTTTAGGAAAACAGTAAGTAAAAACAAAAGAAAAATATAATAATAAAAAAAACAGGACATATTAAAAATAATAATTTAGTAATAAAAAAAAAAAAAATAAAAAATATATATATATATATATATATATATATATATATATATATATATATATAACTATTTTAGGAGAAGAACTTATAATTTTAAAGTTAGATAATAATGAATTAAGAAAGAAATAAATTAAGCAAAGGCAACAAATTAAATTCATATAAAATTAAATGAAAATTCGTCGTATTCAATGCAGATAACGCAAACCAACAATTGTCTTACTGACTTACATTAATACCGCAAGCTAATAAACCTTGAAAATGGACATTACTCCCAAATGTTTCATGCTGCAGCACATATGCAATGTGTACGAACGTATGTATATCATACGTGAACCGAGCGTTCATAGCTGGCATATAAATGCAGATCTTGCAGTTTTTTTGTTGATACCATAAACAATGCAAATATATATAATTCAATTTTACTGTCATGCCAGTAGGAAGTTTAGAAAATAAATAGCAACTTTAATTATATTTATTTACATTCAGAAATGATAGGTACTTTTGTATATAAATATAATTCAATTTGAATAAATTTAAATATAACAAATACATTTTAAATGAATTTGAAGAACTTACTTATAATAATCTAAATTACTTAAAGAAGAATAGAATATCAGTCATAGAATATCAGTTAGTATTCAAATATAAAAAAAAGAGAGATAAATAAATATCTAGTACAGTGAAAATCAAAAAAAAAAAATAGGAAAAAAATATATTAGTAAAATAAATAAAATGAAAAAAAAACAGGTAATAAATATTAAATTTTTAACAGATATAAAAAACAAAAACAAAGAATTTTAAATTAAAAAAATGGGGATTTCTACATTAAAATATATAGTGCAGTTAAAATTAAACAAAAAAAAGTTTTAATAATTGAGTCGGAAAACAAAGAGGAAACATATTAGTAAAAAAAATAAAATGGTGAAAATATATATATAGGTAATAAATATTAATATATATATTTTTTTAATATTTAAATTTTAATGAAAAAAATATAATAAGAAGAGATGAAAAAAAAAGTTAAAAATATGAAAAAAAAAATAATCATGAAAAAAAATGCGGAATTAAAATTAAAAACCAGTTGGGAAGGTTAGATCACATGGAAATTTTAAATTTGGTTTGATTATCAAAATTATAGTCTGTCTAAGCCGACTATAAATACCCTACACATATGTGTGGTTACCATTTAAAGTTGTATATTGGTCACCAGGGTATATGAATCCTGAAAATAACCACAAACTTTCAATCGCTGAAGAATTTTCATACATTTGATACTCATATTTACTTATGGGTAGGTGCCCCGAATTTCGATATTTTTTTTTTGGGAACCAAAAGTATTTTCGCGGGAGAACATTATTTTCATGTATTTGAGCATGAAATCAATATATATTTGACCAAAAATAAGTTTACCTGAACACGTATACAGTAAAATTCACTAGTAGATGTGTTTTGTATGATAAATTTGAACATAAGTGGTCGGTTCACAGGTAATAATGGACTGATCATGCCCATTTTCACTGACAGACAGCGTATATAAGTAATCTAAATTACTTTCATTTATTTAGCTCTTCTAGATTTTCTGTAATCGTGATTTCAACAGACGGACATCGCTAAATCGACTCAGGAGGTCATGCTGGTCATACCGGAGATGCTTCCTTCTGAGTGTTACAAACGGCGTACCAAACTGCATATACCCTTTCACTCTTAGTGTAGGGTATAAAAAAAGAGGGATACAAATTTTTATTAAAAAAAGTGAAAAAAAAGAGTACAAAAAAAAAATAATATTAACTATTAAATTTTTAAAGAAGAAACAAAAAGATAGAAAAAAGAGAAATATATGAAAAAAAAGGGAACTAAAATTAAAAAAAGAAGGAGGTATAAAATTTTTAATTAAAGAGATAAATAAGAAGAGAAGAATAAGAAAAATAGAGAAAAAATATATATAAATAACGGATATTAACTATTAGTTTTTTTTTTGTAAAGAAAAAAAAGAGAAAAAACATACGAGGTTTTAAAATTAAAAAAAATAATATATTATAATTTTTATTTTTTTAAATTTATTTAAACTTTCAAAAAAGATATATAAATTTGTATTTGATATTAAAACCATTGTGTCTGTGCAATGATGGGAGACGGACGTGTCGCGCCGTTCTCTTATTTTAATCCGTTTGAAATGTGTCGTTTAAAGTGTCATTTCGAGTGTAGTCCGCTGCATTTCTAAAATTTAAATAATAATAATAACAATTAACGATTAAAAAAAAAAAACTAGAATAAACAAAACCACTAAAATATCAACATTGAACAATAATAACAACAACAATAATAACAACAACAACCGGTTTTTTGCTCTACAACACTGCCTGCTGCCGTCGTCGCTGCGTGGATTTTTTTTGCAATTGTCAACGCAACGGGCTTATCTATCCCTCTGCTGCAATTGTTCATTTGTTGTTCGTTCTCTGTCCCTTTCCCATTATACTCCACGCTACCAGCGTGCGAGGCTGAGACTGCAAGAGTGCGTGACGAAGACAGTGGTGAAGGCCTAACACTCACCACTGTTTAGCTTACGCTCTCACTTGTCTGTTTCAACTGCGCCCGCTATTAGTATGTTTGTTTGTTTTATATTTACCCAGTAGCGATAATGTCGCAAAACCAGCGTACCAGCACCAACAGCAGCATAGTGTTTCGGATAATGAATTTAATTCTATGTGGATTAAATTCAAAATCTTTTCACACATCATGCACTTGTGTTTAATTTATTGGAGTCCGAATCTAGATAGGGTTTCTACTTGTAACAAGTTAGATGCCCTATCTGATTCGATCTCAAATATATTGGAACAGTTTCGAGTCAGTGAAATTGTTGTTGCTGGTGACTTTAATGTGCACAACGCCACTTGGCTGAGCCACTCGGGTCTATCAACACAGGAGGGTTGTTATGTTGAGCTGTTTGCCGAGTGCAATTAACTCACTCAATTGTTGAAGGAACCGATGTACCTCCCACGCGTCGGTGGGCAGAGCCAAAAAGTCTTAGACCTTTTTCTGACTTCGCATCATGAAAAATATGATGTAAAAGTCCTTGCACCTCTTGGTAATTCCGACCACTGTATTGTTTCCGAGGCGTTTTCGTATTCTAGTTTACGCGCCTCTGCGATTAAAGCCCCGAAGAGGACTGTATGGCTTTCCGAAAAAGCAAATTGGGATGGGTTAAAAGATTTTTCGCTATTGTAATTGGAAATTGTGTTTCACAGATAGAGATATAAATGCCGCGACCTTAATGGTACAAACAATTATTTTATTGGGTATGCAGTCCTTCATACCTTCTAAAAAGATTAGCATTAAACCCAAGGACCACTCTTGGTTTAATGAGACTTGCAGGATTGCAGTCAGGTCGAAAGAGGAAGCCTTTCAGAATTGGCCGTAATGCCGTGATCGCGCGTGAAAAGTTTCTACACGAACAAAACGCGCGCAAAAAGGTACTACTCTACCATAGAGGTATTAAAAATTTCTGGTCATTTGTTAAAAGGCTGAAGAATCAGACGACATCGTCTATACTTCAACCCTTGTCATGAATGGCCAGACCTTCACTGACCCGGTTGATAAAGCTAATCTCTTGGCATAATTATTTGCAAATTATTCAACGCTCCCAGTTAGCAATCAACCACTGCCCGTAGTTGAATATGTTTCTTCTGCAATGCCGGAGATACATTTTCGAACTCGGGCAGTTAAAAAGGTTTTAGCAAATCTCAATATTAACAAAGCCTCCGGGCCGGATGGCATACCTGCCCATGTGTTGAATAAGTGTGCGTCAACGCTGGCTTGTCCATTGCGTAACCTTTTCAACATCTCCTACACGACAGGAGTTTTTCCATCATGTTGGAAGGTTGCCAATGTTCAGCCAGTTCCGAAAAAGGGCGAAACTATGAACCCTGCTAATTACCGACCCATTGCAATATGCTCTGCGCTATTCAAGGTAATGGAAAGCGTAATAAACTTTTACCTTGTGAACTATCTGGAGCGAAACGAATTACTTAGTGACCGGCAAAATGATTTCCGTAGGACCAGATCCACTGGTGACTTGATGGCGGTCCTCTCCGAAAAGTGGAATAATTGTATTCACCTTTTCGGGGAGAGTAAGGTGGTTCCTCTTGATATTTCCAAAGCTTTTGATCGAGTGTGGCATGATGTCCTCGTATCAAAACTTATTGCATATGGTGTCGGTAATTGTTTAACTCGATGGATATCGAGTTTTCTCCAGGGTCGTTCAATACGAGTTGCGATGGATGGTGTTTTCTCAGAACAACATTTCATCAATTCTGGAGTTCCGCAGGGTTCCGTCCTATCCCCGTCCCTATTTCTGGTATTTACCTCTGTCATTGACTCAGAACCCAATTCATTCCTTTGCAGATGACAGTAACATTTGTCATTCATATTCGTTCAACAAGCGCCCAAACTCTTTGGCGATTAAGAGTAAAAGACGCACTATGAATGACACACTCAACAATGACCTTAAATCAATCTCCGAGTGGGGTCTTGCTAATAGAGTTGATTTTAATGCAAGCAAGACCCAATGTTGTCTTTTATCTCACAAAAGAATGGATTCACCCCTCCCTCCCCTCAATATGGACTCTGTCGATTTCGCACATACGAGCAGGGGCTTCAAAATCTTCTTTGGAGTTCCTGGATCGAATCCAACAACGTGCAATATATTTAATAGGGGATGAAAATATTTCATCCTCTCTTGGTTCTCTTGAGCACCGAAGGGCCGTAGGGTGTGTAAGCCTGTTTTATAGGTATTACAATGGTAAGTCTTCGAGGGAAATACATGGCCTGATTCCACCAGGTCGTGTATTCTCTCGTTCTACTCGGGCATCGAAACAAGCCCACCCCTTCGTAGTCCACTCGGTTCTCAACAGAACTACGCATTACAGAGATAATTCGTTCTTCTGTTTTTCCCGTCTGTTTTTCCCGACACTTTAAATATTGGGAAATTTAAAGCAAATATCCACCGACACTACTCCATCTTTCCTCCACCCCTTAACCTATAATCCTTTCTTACGACCAACACTGTGCATTGCATGAATAGGGGGCATCCCCTGAGCGTTGGTTAATTTGTAAAAAAAAAATTATAATATATATTCTATGAACGTATATACTTATAAAAAAAAATATATGAAATATTTTTTTTTTGCGCATTGAAGGGGGATTGAGTCCACCGCATTGAGTCCCTCCGCATATAAGACGGTCTAAGGACATAATACACTAAAATTGCACTAAAGCTAGTGCTACACTAAGTACCTGTGTTTCGAATAAGTTAAACAATTACAAAAAACATCTAATTTCAATGTTATTGCATACATAGACGACTATACTTTACATGACACTAAGTTTAAAAACAAAATTAAATTATTTGTTTGTAAAATATTCATGTAAATTTAAAATCTCCGAGTTCACAAAAATTGTTATTTAGAGTGACCAACAGTGTTGTATACTGCCTCAGAAGACGCATAGATGATTGTTGGGGTCTTGGAACTTTAATGGGGACATGTGGAAGGAGCTATTGGTGTTATCAACAAGAAGAAGTAGTGAAGCAGAGGACCAGCAGATTTGAATAAAGAAAAACCAAGAAACGAAGCAGAGTGGCAGCATATTGGAAAAGGAAGCAGGACACATTAAACACAAACTTGTTGTTATACCAAATACAAGTAGATTGCAATGATTTAATTTTAACAATAAACCACAGTTGCCAAATACAAGATGCAGGTAACAAGATGAAAACTGGACCTTGAAAATTGCCAATTTGTATAAAAAAAATTTAAAAAATAAACAAAAAAACATATCATTATTATGGGCACACATTGAAATATTCAAGAATATTTTTATATATAACTTGAGAAAAATAAGCATATTGTTACGAAAATTCAGTCAACGGAAAACTGTTCTACGAGTTCGTATCGCTGGATTGTGTACAAAATAAAAACATTCTTATGTTTGGTTTAAATTATAACAATTAACTTTATTAATTCACTTTTATAAACAACTTTACTAATAACAAATTCTAACAACTGCTGCATGTCCACAATTTAACATGACAACTATCACATGAGATGCCCTCGACCACTTTACAATCACTACTGAAGTGAAGTACCTCAGATGCGGCTCCCTTATATAATGCATGCATCAGTTCGACACGTTTCGACAAGCTTCGACTTGTTTCGAGAATCTTCTACTCGTTTCGTGAATGACGCATGCTATTGGCATCTCATTCGCACTCATGTGTTTTAATGCGCTGATCTTCCATCTGCCTCAGTGCGCTGAATGATCTTCCGTCTCTTTCTAGCACATGCTTAGTGCGCTGAAATGTCTTGCGTCTCATTAATTATTGTTGATTGCTTGCACTATGGGGCAAATTACCTCTTTTCGTAACACTGCCCTCCACCTAAATCTGTTCGTCCCGAACAGATGTTAATCCTCTGTCTCTGTATTGCGTCAACCTTTCTAAATGAACGACTTTCATTTTCCGTCTGATGCCAGTAGTATTCTGAATCCTGTACACAATGTCATTAATCTTTTTAATTATCCTGTACTTCCTGGTGTGTTTGTAGTTTTGGATTTATCAAATTCACTCCTGCGGGCTACAAAGCATAACCAGATCTCCTTCCTTAAACCCCTCAGAGTTTGCTCTCAAGTCGTATCTGGCCTTTATCTTACTACTTGGAATTTGTATCCTCTGCTTTAAGGACTGATGCAACTCGTCTCGGTCTTCACTTTTTCTCTTACGCAAAACACTTTTTGGAATCGGCTTTTGCCCATCCATTGCAGTACGTTCGCAATGTGCTCCTACGTTGTATTGATTTATCTTACTGCAACTTCTGACGGGTTTTCTTTTTGCGGATACACATTGCGCCATCTGTGAATCCAATAGGCGACTGACTTCTGATATAGGACCCAATAGAAACGTTTTCTGACTTCTTCAACCGTTTTATTAATGCTCAAGTGACATCCATTGGATCCACAATGGTATTCCAGTACTATCTCGTTTATTTTTGATTTGGGAACAACAATTAAATTTCGTGCAGATCTGCCATTTTCTGTTAGATGCTAACTCTTTCCATAATGGCTTTCTTTGTTGTTCCTTGAACGTCCTAATTTTTGCGATGTCGGGGTTCTTCTTTTGGTCATTTCGTATTTGCTCTAGAGTCCATTGATCATCTGCCATGACATTTAACGAACGAATGTGAATTATGTTCGTCTTTTCTTTTTCCGTCGAGCATTCTCTGGATTCCATTTTACACACTCGAGCCGACACAGTTCCCAAATTTCCAAGATGGGAACTGGTGTTATTCGGACTATCCTCAGATCTCTTTTCTGGTTTGTATCTCTTTGGTGGTTGCACAACTACATATTTACGTTTTTTACGACAGTCGCGTGTTGTGTATCATAATCGTAGAGTTCGCATCTTACATATGATCCACTGTTGTGTATCATAATCGTGGAACTTACAGCGTGCATATGATCCACAACATAACATAACAAGTATATTTTTCATTATGGCATACTTTTAGGGTTAAGCATTATGCATGTTAAACACAAACAGCATTTAATTGTCTTGGCGCACACCGCTTAACATAGTACAGGTATACACGCCCACGTTAAATAGGTCACTCAGATCACACAAATAAATGCTGACTTAGTTATTTAAGAATGATGAAAGTACTCAATTTATTGTGAAATTAAAAATACGCTGACAAAGTTATTTTAGCATGATGAAATTACTCAATTTATTGTGAAATTATAAGAATACGTTATGTAGAAGTTAAGTAGAAGTTATGTAGAAGTTAAGTATAGACTAAGAATCAATTGTTTCCGATAAGCTGAACTGTCTACAAATAAATGTTAAGTATAAGTGTAACCAACTTTTAAACCGAAATAAAGTGTCTTAAAGTAAAAAAGACCCGGTTGTTTTAAATAATATAAAGAAAGTAAAAAGGACTCAGTAAGTATAAAAAGGATAAAGGAATTTAAAGTCCTAGTAGAATGACTTTTAACATACAACATTTTGGCGCTGCCGGTTTCTCAAACAACGCTCTCAGGGACCGAGAGAAGAAGGACGATAGAAGGAAGAAAAAGACTAAAAATCACAAAATAAATGGTAAATAAATAAAGATTAATTAAAAAACGAAATAAAAAGAAAATAGGAAATTTATTTAATATTAAACTCAGATAAGTAAATAAAATTTTTTCTAAAATTAATATGAAACGGAATTTTTGATTTTTTTTTAAATTTAAAAAATTTTAGAACATTTAAAATATAATTTTTATTTTAAAATTTAAATGAGAATAAAATAACATTTTAAAGACTTTGAAAATTTAAAATATTTTTATAACATGGGTGATTCCACGTCAGATCAACTGAAGGTTTGGCAGCACCATCTCTGAAATTAATGAAATTTGGTAGGGTGGTTTTATGACTTGAAATTAAGAAAAACGCAAAATTTCAGTTTCCTAACTAAAGTGGTTACAGAGATATTAGTCCTTGAAATATGAAACCATTTAAACGCCCATGTAAAGGTTATAAAACTGAGCAAAAGTGGAAATATTTAAGTTTTTAATATTAGGGTGACCATAGGTAGATATTAATCATAATATTATTAAAAAAGGATTATCTCAATAACTCCGTGTTTTAAAATTTGTAAAAAAATATATGTTAAAGAGTATCCTTTTGCTAATAAACTGTCAAAATTTCTAAGTGGTGTTCGGGCTTATTCTTGAGTTATTAATAAAAATGTTTTATAAAGTAGAAATTTTCATATGAATTTTTTGTTATAAAATTTTGTAATTATTTTCTTTGTAATGTTATTAAACTATAAAAGCCAATAAACATTTTTTATAGCTTTTAAAAAGAATAATTAATTTGAGGTGACCATATTTCTTAGGTGACCAACCGTAAATATAGATCATTGGCTGAATTTTACTTTACCAGCAGAAGTGAAATATTTTTTTTTTATTTTTCAAACTATCCCCTCTGTTTGGATTCAAAAGTAAAATTAATATGTAAATTAGGGTGCAGTCGGACCTGTGGTACCCGAGAAAAATCGAAAACTTTACACCTACCTATATGAACATATAGTTACTCAAATGCAAGGTAATGATCTCACGATTGTGAATATGTTATACATTTTATGAAAAGGGTACTTCTTAATTTCAAGGCATAAAATCACCCTACCAAATTTCATTAATATCTGAGATGGTGCTGCCAAAATTTTAAAATTTTCAGTTGATTTGACGTGGAATAACCCACATGGTCAATTTAATTAAAAATTTTACATTATAATAAAATATCTGATTTTAGTCAACAGTTTTAAAATTTAAAAAATTTATAATATTTTTTTTTTAACATTGTGGAGCCACGTGAACTGTGGAGTGTTCTAGGAAATAAATTGGCTTTATTTTGTCGTTAATAAATATATGGTGGAATTGAAACAATTACAGTTAGCATACGGAAACATACTAGGGTAATTGGACAGGTTTACTGATAAATTGTGGGCTCAAATTAGCCTCGAAGTAAATAATAAACCACGCCTGCGGTATGGAGGCGGAAAATGAAAAATTAAGAGCATTGTTGAAAGATAAATTTATTTCTGATAAATCAGTAGCTAGTGTGCAAAGGCGAAAATTCACCGTTCCTAAAAACGGAGCTTCTTAGATTTATAGACGGTTGTAAGGCAGCGAACCTTAAAATAACTGAAGAAAATCAGGAGGAATTCATGATTTGTATTAAACTGCGTCTTGATGGAGATCATACGAATTAATGAGGACCAATAACATAGATGATTTAGATGAGTTTTTTGAATTACTTAAAAGCACATATTTAAAGGTGGCTACATTAGATTCAGTTCAATACAACATAAGACAGACATATCAAGGTGGAGGGGAAAGTTTAAGGGCGTTTGCAAGGCGTTTAGAAGTATTGCAGTCGAACGCAAACGACATAGCCGATTCAATGTATAAAAAGAAAAACCTGCCAACGGACATTTTTAACACGGAATAATAAAACTCTGTGCTAAGAGCATTATAGTGGGAGTGAGTGACCCGACTGTAAAGATACTACTGTTGAGTAGCAAGGCAGATAATTTAAATGATTTATTAGACGAAGTGTTAAGGGCAGAGGCCACAATACTGAGGGGCCCGAGATTACCGGAGGAACTTTATAGTTTTGAAAAAAGACCAAATGGAACCTCAGTTAGTAAAAATAATTAAGAAACTGATATTAGAAATTCACGACAAGATAGGGGTAAAAGTCAACAAAACATAAATAATGGGAATACAGGGGGTGCCATGAAAAAGGGGCCAGTCTGTTCATTTTACACAAGACCAGGACACACAAGGGATGACTGTTATTTGCGAAAAAATACACCATTTTGCATAGAATGCGAGAAATACGGACATGAATCAAGTTGGAGATGTGGATCAAATAGACTGGAAGAACGCCAGGAGAACCAACCACAACCATTTCAGAATCAGCAGTACCAAATGGGTTATAGAGGACTTCAGAATAACGGCTATCAACACCAACAGCAGCAAAATCAGAATCCGCAAGACAGCAATACTCGTAATAATAGAAATAATAATATTAATAATGGTAATGAAAATAATAGAAATAATAATCCGTTTAGAAATAACAATAGTAATAACAATAACGAACCTAATAGAACATACAGAAATAATAGGGCATGTTATGGGTGTGGTCAAGTCGGCCATATGATAGCGGATTGCCACGCCAAGAAAAATGTTGTGCCAAACGGTAGTAATGCTCACAATAGGGGAAACTACCACGGGCCCAGCCAAGGCCAATAAGCTGGGGTCCCGTTAACATTAGTAAAGTTAAGTCAAAGGTAGAAATAGTGGATCATACACCAAGGGAGCCTGTGATCACATTTGCTACCGCAGCTTCAAATAACAACCAAAAAATCGTGGGGGAAAATATCGTTCATCAAACGTCGAGAGTGACCGTTGATACATATGTTGAGCCACCGTGTTTGGTCTGTAAGGAGAAGTTGAAAGAGGAAAAAATGGGTGAAAATATTGTTCATCAAACGTCGGGAGTGACCGTTGATACATATGTTGAGCCACCGTGTTTGGTTTGTAATGCAGTAGTAGGATTATTAGTTTATATCATACACTTTATAGGTATTGTGTCGATTACACTGGGGAACAAAATAATAAAATTAGCAGAATATGAAAAGTATAAGGAAACCTTTGGAGAGGAAGCAGTAGGGTATAAAGTAAAAAACATATTATCAAGAATATCAAAAAGTTTTGAAAATTTCGTAATAGAATATGATAAGAAGATTAGATGTCATATGAGTGAGTTTAGTAAAAGAAAGAATCGTATAATATGCAGTAGGCAGGGTGACTATTTCAAACTACCTAATGTAAGTGATGTTTTCATCGAAGTAGATTCGGGAGCAGATGCTAGTATAGTAAAGGAGGGTTCGATGATACGACTTCCGGGTTTTGATAAAAATACTCAGAAGGACTTTAGTGAAGCTTTTGGGGGATGCGTAAGGACTTTAGGGACAATAAATATTCAGCACAACAGTATAGAGTGGTTCTGTTTAAAGATACATGTAGTGGCACTTGAACAAGGAATTGAATAATAGGACGAGATAATATATGGAATAGGTCCATAATAAATGCCATAGATAAGAAGTTAATATTTTATGATGAAGATAAAAACAATACTTTTGTCAAGTTCCGAATTTCGTTATAACGTTGTTTAAATGTTTATTATTAAAGATAAATGTTTATTGTTTTAAATGTAATTATTTAAGTACAAAAGAAATGAATGTAATTTAAAATAGTAAGACACAGCAAATGCACGTCTATCGCACACGTCTATCGTCGTTGGCAGTCACACGAACACTGGCGGTAGCTGTTGCTCGTTCTGTCGTTGACAGCTCGGCCGTTCCTGATTAGTCCTCGCCTCCTGAGGACTCCGATGATTCAGCGATTTGTTTTTCATCAGTACTATCGAGATCTGGACCCAAATGATACCATGGCTTCAAATGGTCGCTAGATAAAACGTTGCTGTAGCGTCGCCTCGTCCGCGGTTTGTTTGGTAGGTCCTCAACGATTTAGCGATCAAAATTCAATTTTTTAGTTATGACGTAAGGTCCTTTGTATGCAGGATCTAACTTATGCGACTGGCCTGTCGCCTGTGGAATGTGGTCAATAACAACCAAGTCACCTTCTTCGTATCCATGCGGTTGTTGATGCTTTGCGTCGAAGCGTATTTTCCATTTTTGTCGTTCTTTCCTGATGTTCTCTGCAGCCTCTTTACGCTTCAGTTCAACGTTGACATCTTGGAGTTCATCGTGCTGCGCTTGAATCAACCGATTTTGACTCACGTCGCGTTGATTAAAATTAACCACCAGTTCATTGGGGCTATACTTTGTGGTGGCGTTCCGCTGAGAATTAATACACCATTGCCAATGCTGTATGTCGACGTCCCACTCGCGATCTGATTTCGTAGTGCACTTGAGAGTATTGAGTATAGTCTTGTTGACTCGCTCCGCCTGGCCGTTGGCTCGTGGTGTGCGTACAGCTGTCTTGACATGCTGTATACCCTGATGCGTCATAAAAACGCCAAACTCCTTTGAGCTGAATGCGGTGCCTCGATCCGACGTTATCCGCAAGGGCTGACCAAAAATCGATATGACATCTTTCAGCGCGTTTAATAACTGGTTTCGTCTTAGTATTGCGCAAAGCTCGAATAATGGTATATTTAGTAAATTCACATACAATTACCAACACGTACGCGTTGCATTGCTTGCTCTTGACAAACGGTCCAAGATGATCGATGTGGATGCTTCGAAACGGCACTGGCAACACGTCACTGATGTGCATTTGACTTTCTTGTTTGCCACCCTTCGCTTTATTTAAACAGCAATCCGGGCATGCAGCTATATATGATTTTATATAACGCCTCATTCGCGGAAACCAAAAGTTTTCCATCACTTTATCGATTGTTTTATCCACGCCGAAGTGTCCCTAAATCGTCCTGACACGATTTGACTACGCGCCAGCGTATGGACTGCGGTACCACTAGCAGCCTTCGGTCACCCAGCTTCCGGTGCAATCTTCCTGATTGTATAGCGTAGTCGGTTTTGATTTGTTTGGTGGACGCCTGATTTTCATTACCATCGTTTTGTAAAACTCGAACAATTTCTTGTAGCTTGCTGTCTTGCATCTGCATTGAAAACACCCAATCGTCGTTGACCCAATCGTTTTCGACGGCAAAACTGGCAGCCGACTCATGCCATCCACGTGTGGCATTTTCGCTCCTGGTCGGTGAATACATTTAAAATCGAACTCCTGCAACTTTAGCCACCATCGAGCTATGCGTGGTTGCAGCGGCGTAGTCGCCTTTGTTGTCGCAACAGCATTGCAATCAGTCACCACAGTAAAAGGTGTGCCCAGCAAATATATCTGGAACCTTTCCAGCGTCTCAACGATCGCCAACACCTCCAACTCATGGCTAGCGTATTTGCTTTCAGCGTCACTACAACGTCGACTGTAGAAAAATACAGGTTTTAATCCGTCTGGCTCCCTTTGCAGCAATACGCCCGATAACCCAATGGCGCTGGCATCGGTGTGTACCTCGTGCTCCTTTATCTCGCTGAACAACGATAAAACAGGCTTGCTCGTGATAGCAGCTTTCAATTTTTCCAACGCATCCTGTTGTTTCAGTCCCCATTCGAATTTTGCTTCCTTTTTGAGAAGCATTGTGAGCGGCAAAGCGATGTTACTGTAGCCATTGATGAATTTTCTGAAGAAACCCGTCACTCCCAGGAATTGACGTACATCTGTTACACTCGCGGGGGTTGGAAAGTCGTTGATGCACCGTGTTTTCTCTTTTCCTGGTTGTATACCCTTTGCGCTTATGATGTGACCCACAAAATTCACTGTCCTTGCCATAAACACACATTTCGACGGTCGAAGAGTAAGATCTGCTTTTCAAACTGCTTCCAAAAATTCGCGCAGAACCTCCATGCCATCATCCACCGTGTCCGTCGCAATAATAACTTCATCGACATAGCTGACGATACTTTTTCGATGCGTCAAATTTCGTATTATCGCCGATATCATCTCCTGGAACACCATTGGAGCGTTGATCAATCCAAAGGGCATCACATTATGTTCATACATCCCGTCTGGAGTCATAAAAGCCGTAAACTTCTTGCTGTCTTCTTTTACCGGAATCTGATAATAACCGGCCGTCATATCCAGCGTTGTATAGAATTGATTTCCTGACAGTTGAGATAATTGTTCTTCAACCACTGGCATTGGATACTGCTTCTTCACCGTCACTGCATTTAATGCGCGCTAGTCCACACACATTCGGCTTTCTCCGTTGGATTTCGTGACTAGCACCACCGACGCGGCGTGCGGCGATGTGCTGGGACGAATGATGTCGTTATCCAGAAGCTTCTTTAGTATTGTCGACAAGATCCCTCTCTGTGAAAACGCAACCTGGTATCGTTTCCCCACGACTGGCTCTTCCGTGGTCACGCGTATGTCCATTGCAGTTGTGTTACAGCGCCCCAGGCCTGATACGTCCTCGGCGAAACAACAAGCATAGCTGCCAAGTAAATCTGCTACTTTCCAACGCTGCGCGTCGCTTAACTCGTTGCCGATATTGTGAGGTGCCTCCTCTCATGTTTGCAGCTGCAGGACCCCGGACTCGATGATCATTCGTTGATTTCCTCGGCACAGAACATCCCTGCCCAATAAAATTTCATGAGATAGGAAGCTGTCCGGAACGATTTGAAGACTCACGTTTAGTTCCTTATCATCCAGTTGAATTGTGGTGTCGATCATCTGATTTGATTCAACAACTGAACCTCCAAATCCCTTTAAATGCTTTCGCGCCGTCTTCCACTCGATACTGCTAGGAACCGCCGTCTCTCTAATTAAAGAATTATCGCTGCCTGTATCAATAAACGCGCTGAGCACCTCGCCATCTAACTTGACGTTCTTGATAACCGCTGGAACTGGGTTTACGTTGTCGTCCATCGATGCATCCGTTGCCACTTCGTCGTCGTTAAAGTTGCCGTTGTCGTTGATTGCATTAATTGATGACTTCTTAACCTTGCAGTCCTTCGCGTCGTGTCCTAATTTTAAGCATAGCGTACATCGTGGCTTACGTGAAGGCATAGGGCATTTTATTGCAATATGCCCTACTTCGTTACAGTTGTAGCACTTTGGACCGACTCGTGCGTTGCTATCGTTGTTGTTGTTGTAGCTGTTGTTGTAGCGTCCGTCTTGACTTCGAGATCCACCTGCATCGCCTGCTTCACTTTTATTTATGTTCACTGGCGTTTGTCGAAGGCTCTCCAGTGATTTTAACAATTCGTTGCAGGTGCGCAGATTAAGTGCCAACAGCATTCTTGTCAAATTGTAGTCGTTCAATCCGTTGATCACATAACTGTTGATTGCGACGTCATCGAGTGCTCCTCTACGACCCATTGTTAATATTGCGTAGTAATATTCAATCAACGATTCATTTGACTTCTTTTTTCGCTTCATCAAATCACGATGAACGTCTGCAGCGTTTATGGTGCACGGGAAATCGCGCTCAAAATCACTGACGAAATCCGCCCATGTCTGCATCACTGGCTGCGCGTCAATCCATCCTTTAGCGACACCCTTATGATGAACAGCAATCAGCGCCAGCTCGTCGCTCCATGAGTACATGCATTGCAGTTGCTTCACTTTATCCAAAAATTGACTTGAAGTAAGCGTACGTTTAAATGGGTCAAACTCTGGAAACAAACCAATCACATCTTGCACGTTGTGTGACGTACGCGCTGCTGTTGTAAGTGTTGACCTTGGCGTCGACAAAACATGTTGATGATGCTCATCACTAGAAATCGACGTTGGAATCCGTTGAGTTGTTGCTAGCGTCGTCGGTGCGCTGATCATCATTTGTCGTTTGCCAACCGTTGTCAACGTTTGGTAACCTGCACAACTTCACTCACTGACTTCGCCAAACTAGCCACCATTGCCTTCAACTCGTTGCGTTGATTAAACATGTCTGTAGACTCCACTACAGTTTCATCCAAGTCCTCCTCATCGATTTCCACATCGTCCGTTCCAAACATCTCCATCAGCCTCGCAATTTTGTCTGCTTTCCTTCCCGTCATAACAATGTTTTCCTTACGCAGCAGGCAATTAATTTGTTTCAGATTCAGCGACTCCAATTTTACCATATTTTTATTTTTTCTTAAAACTTTTCACGTTGAAATACGTTCGCTTCTACTGACTAATGCTGACTGTCATCTTTCAAATTTCTAACAATCTTTCTTTACATTACTTGTAGCCTTTAGTTTTTTCCGTTTGAATTTAATTTGAATTTGCGAACGCCTACGCTTTACAAATTCGTTTGCTGCTTCTTATTACTTGCAGCCGTTTGATCTCCTTGAAACTTTTCGTTGCCTTATACGTTGGCTTTCGTTGCTGAGCGCTTGCGTGTCGTTGCTTTGGTCTCTCTTCGTTGACCGTCGTTGTTTGCCCTGCGCTGCGTCGCTTCGTTTTCGTTGTTCGTGCGCTCGTTGACTTTCGTTGCTAAGCGCTTGCGTGTTGCTTGGTCGCTTTTCGTTGACCGTCGTCGATTGCCATGCGCTGCGTCGCTACGTTTTCGTTGTCATGAGCTCGTTGCTGTGCAGTATTTTCTGTACAGTTTCCTTAGCTTTACGTTGCTTCTTATTCTTGCGTTTTGTTGAAGCGCCTTTTAAACAGCGGTTCGTTGTTTTGTTACTGCTGTACGTTTTATTTATGCGTTGAGTGTCGTTATTTTCTGCACTATTGTAGGCTGTTATTTTTTTAATCTCACTTTCTGATTCTGTCAAGTTCCGAATTTCGTTAAAACGTTGTTTAAATGTTTATTATTAAAGATAAATGTTTATTGTTTTAAATGTAATTATTTAAGTACAAAAGAAATGAATGTAATTTAAAATAGAAAGACACAGCAAATGCACATCTATCGCACACGTCTATCGTCGTTGGCAGTCACACGAACACTGGCGGTAGCTGTTGCTCGTTCTGTCGTTGACACTATACAACTACCCATGAGGACACGGGCAGACATGGAAAATATTTTTCTAAATCAGGAATTAAAAGTAGAATCTAGAACCGCAAAGATAGTATCATTATGTTTAAAAACAAAAATTACAATCGTCTTAATACATAAACAAGAAATTTGTCCAGGAGTATATTTGGGCGAAAGCATATCGAATGTTAGCAAAAATAGAGTTTATGTGTCACGCCAGTACTTAAACATGAAATAATAACACAGTGGAACCAACCACCAATCAATCAAAAGCAATACAAATTGCCACACACATAGAGATGAAATCAACAGACAGGTTAATAAAATGTTGGATGACGGCATTATATCGCCAAGCATATCCCCTGGAATTCACCGATGTTGCTAGTTCCTAAGAGGACGGTAACAAAGAGTGGAGGATAGTTATAGATTTCTGTAAATTAAACGATGTGACAATTAAACAAGTATTTCCGATTTCTCGAATAGACGAAATATTAGACCAATTAGGTCACAGTCGCTATTTTTCAACTTTAGACTTGGCAACTGTTTATCATCAGGTACTAGTTGAAGAAGGGGATAAGGAAAAAACAGCTTTTAGTACAGGTCTTGGTCATTTCGAGTTTACCAGAATGCCTTTTGATTTAACAGGGGCTCCAGCCACTTTCCAAAGAATAATGAATCACATATTAACAGATTTACAGGGTATAGATTGCTTTGTTTATCTTGATGATATAGTGGTGTACGGAAAAAATTTAGCTGAACATGAGCTTAGGCTGAGTAGAGTATTGCAGAAATTAAGGGAATACAATCTAAAATTAAATACAGAAAAACGTCAGTTTTTGCGTCGCGAAGTTGTCTATTTAGGACATAAATGTTCAGAACTAGGTGCTCTGCCAGACCCCTCAAAGGTTGAATGCGTGAAAAATATTCCGGTACCAAGAAATAAAAAAGAAGTACAAGCGTTTTCGGGATTAATAATTTATTACAGAAAATTTATAAACAATATGGCAAAATTATCATTACCAATTAATAAGTTACTTAGAAAGGATGTTAAATTCAATTGGACCGACGATTGTCAAAATTAATTTATTAAACTAAAAGAATCAATAATTTCACCACACATTCTCGCATATCCAGATTTTACTAACCCTTTTTTACTTTCAACAGATGCATGTAACGAAGCAATAGGTGCGGTACTGTCACAAGGCAAAGTAGGGAGCGACCGACCAATAGCATTTGCTAGTAGGGCATTAAATGGAGCAGAAAAAAATTACTCTACCATTGAGTCTGGGCAACGAAAAATGTTAGAGCTTATCTTCTAGGCCGACATTTTCACAGCACAGCAAAACTCAAAAATCAAACATCAAGGTTAGCCCGTGTCAGGCATAAATTATCAGAATATGATTACGAAATATCTTACAAACCAGGTAAACAGAATTTGAACGCAGATGCTTTAAGTAGAATTCCACATCCAGAACCAGATATTACTGCGGTTCAAACACGGTCTAAGACCACACAGAATAAATTAGATAATCAAATTTCAAAAACCAAAAACAAGTGAGCACGCCAGTACTGGATGAAAAACCAACAGACACCAAGAAGGAATTAAACTCAAGTCTACTATTAACTGAACCAGAGGAATTAAAACTGTTATAAAAGACTTTCATGACTCAGCATTAGGGGGTCACCAGGGCGCAATGAAAACATATTTTAAAATCAGAAAACAATTTAAGTGGAAAGGTATGCAGAAACAAATAAAAGATTACGTTAAGAATTGTCAAAAATGCCAAGTAAATAAAAGTTCTAGGCTTACTAAAATGCCAATGGGTTTAAATGATACGCCTGTACGACCATTCGATAAAGTATACATGGATCTTGTAGGTATTTTACCTAGTTTCCGGTAAAATACCTACAAGATCCATGTATGGAAATAAATATATATTAATTTTTCAAGATGATTTTTCAAAATATATGTTCTGCGTAGCTATCCCAGACGCAGAATCAAGCACTGTAGCAAAAGCATTTTACGATGAAATTATTACACGACATAACATACCAAAAGTATTAATAACCGACAATGGTTCGAATTTTGTTTCAAAATTATTTTCGGACACGTGTAAATTGTTACGAATTAAAAAGTTACATATTACGCCATATCATCCACAGGCCAACGGCTCTTTGGAACGAAGCCTCCCACCATTAGCAGAGTATTTACGAAGTTTTGCGAAAGAGGATGGATCAAACTGCAACACAATGCATATGTCCACCGGGCAAACGCCTTTCCGTACTTTATACGGTTACGATTTTGAAATGCCAAACAATCTTAAACGCAAATGCTCACCAGTATATAATACCGATGATAGCAACAAGTTATTAAAATACCAAATTCAACGCACACACGAATTCGTACGACAAAATCAAGCCAGAGCCAAAGAAAAATCTAAGCAAAGCTATGATAGCTCAGTACACCCAATAATATTCTAAGTAGGCGATAAAATTTTACTAAAAAATCAAAATAGGAAAAATAAATTTTCATCAGTTTGGGTAGGACCCTACAAGGTACTTTCAATAATAAGCCCTGTAACGACTGAGATTTGTATCAAGGGTAAAGCGCAAAAATTTCATAATAATTTGTTAAAAGCATACAACAGTATAGTTACGTAGAATTAAATAAACGCCGACTGCAACAAGAACTAATAATTTTTAACATCATTGAAATAAAGTCAAATAGTTAGGACAGAATAGCTAAGTATTACATATTGAGAATGACTAGCAGTGTTTTATGTACTGACAAATAAAAATATAATTTTTTTTTTGAAATCTGAAAGAAAGAACACCTAATTTTAATGAAATAATAAGACAAAAGCAATATATTTTAAAATATATAAATGTATCTTATTCATTTATAAAAAGTATTACAAGTTATTGCTCATATTTTTATTTTAATGGCCATGTGTTGACTAGCAGTGTTTTATGTACTGACAAAGAAAATATTTTATTTTTGAAAAAAAAAATATATATAAAGAACGAGTAAGTCGTAAAATACAATATAAGTTCATGTAGAAATCGCAAATTAATCAATTTAAGTTAAAGGTTCTCCGATCGGGTGCGCAACTCATTACTACAGAGGAGAGGAAAAAAAATAAGGCAAGGAATAGTTAATACAGCAACCTACCTCAAGTGGGTGGTGCCAAAAACACTAGGTCACAAAAATGAACAATGAGCATGAAGACTGTTCTCAGGTCTAAAATAGATGTAGAATAAACTAATCCGTGAATGAAAAGATAGCTATGTATCAATTAAAGATAACTTGCATTGAATCATGAACTAAAATCCATTAAATAACAAAATCAAAAAATTATTTGCTAAATTGCGATAGGTCAGTACCTACATCAATGGCATTTTAAACAAATTAGTTCATAGAGCGCAATGCTCCCAGCTCACATTAATATAGAAGGCCTGAATATATTCATATGCCAACCGATTAAATGCACTTCAGCACTTTACAGGCAGAAGCCACTAACGTACTGGAACTGAAACGAGATACGGTAGTGCAGCGACAAAACTGCATAATATTTTTTATCATTAACACAATTTTCATTCATGAAACTAAATATATTAATGCAGATATGCATTAATATAGCAAACTAACAAACGTTTTAAATTCATCATTACACGGTAATGAAAATAAATATGTACAATTGAAAATTAAATATTTAACAACTTAATATAGCAAATACATTTATGTAATGCTAAGAAGTCGCGCGCGCTTAATTCTTAATACTTAAAAAAAAATTATTAGTTAGTGCATGAGTAAATAGCTAAGTATTGTTGAATATGACTAGCATTTAAACATGTTCTACTGGGACTCTAAATAAAACAATTTGCATTGCAAAAATGTTGAAACATATCCAAACATATATCATATAGTACATGTTGACACATATGTAAATTAACTATTATAACTAATTAAGGTATAATTATGGCCATAGCCTTAACATGATGTATTAAGTTAAAATAAGAAATATTTATAAGAAAAATATATGATGTGATCAAGGATTTCATTAAATATGTAAAAAAAAATGGAATTTCTCTTCTCTTTACGATAGGCAATAAAGAGCGAAACCATTATAATGATTAGAATTGTCACACTGGTCCTGATGCAGGCAGCCAATGAAGCAGTCAACATCACACAGACATCAAATAATGATACAAGATTATTTTTTGAGAAGACAACTGATGCTTTGTTCTACAATGATGAATGGACGATAGTAGCCAAGTTTAAACCGCTACAACTGAACGATTTCCTGGAGCTGACAAACAAATACATAATCACGGCAAACACAATGTGCGAACAAATGAGCACAAATGTAAACGGACCCAGCATAAAAAGAGCATGTATAGCAGCAACACGGGAGACCACGGCAATAATAGCCACACTACAGAAAAATAAGCGCACAATAAAGAGTAACCGACAAAAGAGATCACTCAATTTCATTGGCGAAGGACTCAACTGGGCTTTTGGACTGATGGACAATAAAGAAAGAGAGACTATCTATAAACATCTCAATGATATTGAAGATAATGAACATAAAACATACGAAATTATGAAAAGACAAATTACGGTGATTTCATCAAATTATAACAAGATAGCAGAACCCTTACTGAATTCCTTGAAGGAAGTCGAATATCTGCAAAAAGTGTTAAACATAACAATAAGAACACAAAAATACATAAATGAAAAAATAAACCAACAAGTTAGTCATTTACTATTCATGATGGAAAA
The DNA here is from genome assembly GCA_951804985.1 of Dryomyza anilis. Classification (NCBI taxonomy): domain Eukaryota; kingdom Metazoa; phylum Arthropoda; class Insecta; order Diptera; family Dryomyzidae; genus Dryomyza; species Dryomyza anilis. The sequence continues at coordinate 22,192,895 of OX638136.1, read as the reverse complement.
AATTACTCTACAATTGAAAAGGAAGTCTGGGCAACGAAAAATGTTAGAGCTTATCTTCTAGGCCGACATTTTCAAATTTATGGAGATTATCAACCATTACGTAGCATCTTACAAACCAGGTAAACAGAATTTGAACGCAGATGCTTTAAGTAGAATTCCACATCTAGAACCAGATATTACTGCGGTTCAAACACGGTCTAAGACCACACAGAATAAATTAGATAATCAAATTTCAAAAACCAAAAACAAGTGAGCACGCCAGTACTGGATGAAATAACAACAGACACCAAGAAGGAATTAAACTCAAGTCTACTATTAACTGAACCAGAGGAATTAAAACTGTTATAAAAGTCTTTCATGACTCAGCATTTGGGGGTCACCAGGGCGCAATGAAAACATATTTTAGAATCAGAAAACAATTTAAGTGGAAAGGTATGCAGAAACAAATAAAAGATTACGTTAAGAATTGTTAAAAATGCCAAGTAAATAATAGTTCTAGGCTTACTAAAATGCCAATGGGTTTAACTGATACGCCTGTACGACCATTCGATAAAGTATACATGGATCTTGTAGGTATTTTACCGGAAACTATATCTGGAAATAAATATATATTAACTTTTCAAGATGATTTTTCAAAATATATGTTCTGCGTAGCTATCCCAGACGCAGAATCAAGCACTGTAGCAAAAGCATTTTACGACGAAATTATTACACGACATAACATACCAAAAGTATTGATAACCGACAATGGTTCGAATTTTGTTTCAAAATTATTTTCGGACACGTGTAAATTGTTAGGAATTAAAAAGTTACATATTACGCCATATCATCCACAGGCCAACGGCTCTTTGGAACGAAGCCACCGACCATTAGCAGAGTATTTACGAAGTTTTGCGAAAGAGGATGGATCAAACTACAACACAATGCATATGTCCACCGGGCAAACGCCTTTCCGTACTTTATACGGTTACGATTTTGAAATGCCAAACAATCTTAAACGCAAATGCTCACCAGTATATAATACCGATGATAGCAACAAGTTATTAAAATACCAAATTCAACGCACACACGAATTCGTACGACAAAATCAAGCCAGAGCCAAAGAAAAATCTAAGCAAAGCTATGATAGCTCAGTACACCCAAAAATATTCAAAGTAGGCGATAAAATTTTACTAAAAAATCAAAATAGGAAAAATAAATTTTCATCACTTTGGGTAGGACCCTACAAGGTACTTTCAATAATAAGCCCTTGAACGCAGATGCTTTAAGTAGAATTCCACATCCAGAACCAGATATTACTGCGGTTCAAACACGGTCTAAGACCACACAGAATAAATTAGATAATCAAATTTCAAAAACCAAAAACAAGTGAGCACGCCAGTACTGGATGAAATAACAACAGACACCAAGAAGGAATTAAACTCAAGTCTACTATTAACTGAACCAGAGGAATTAAAACTGTTATAAAAGTCTTTCATGACTCAGCATTAGGGGGTCACCAGGGCGCAATGAAAACATATTTTAGAATCAGAAAACAATTTAAGTGGAAAGGTATGCAGAAACAAATAAAAGATTACGTTAAGAATTGTTAAAAATGCCAAGTAAATAAAAGTTCTAGGCTTACTAAAATGCCAATGGGTTTAACTGATACGCCTGTACGACCATTCGATAAAGTATACATGGATCTTGTAGATATTTTACCGGAAACTATATCTGGAAATAAATATATATTAACTTTTCAAGATGATTTTTCAAAATATATGTTCTGCGTAGCTATCCCAGACGCAGAAGCAAGCACTGTAGCAAAAGCATTTTACGACGAAATTATTACACGACATAACATACCAAAAGTATTGATAACCGACAATGGTTCGAATTTTGTTTCAAAATTATTTTCGGACACGTGTAAATTGTTGGGAATTAAAAAGTTACATATTACGCCATATCATCAACAGGCCAACGGCTCTTTGGAACGAAGCCACCGACCATTAGCAGAGTATTTACGAAGTTTTGCGAAAGAGGATGGATCAAACTACAACACAATGCATATGTCCACCGGGCAAACGCCTTTCCGTACTTTATACGGTTACGATTTTGAAATGCCAAACAATCTTAAACGCAAATGCTCACCAGTATATAATACCGATGATAGCAACAAGTTATTAAAATACCAAATTCAACGCACACACGAATTCGTACGACAAAATCAAGCCAGAGCCAAAGAAAAATCTAAGCAAAGCTATGATAGCTCAGTACACCCAATAATATTCAAAGTAGGCGATAAAATTTTACTAAAAAATCAAAATAGGAAAAATAAATTTTCATCAGTTTGGGTAGGACCCTACAAGGTACTTTCAATAATAAGCCCTGTAACGACTGAGATTTGTATCAAGGGTAAAGCGCAAAAATTTCATAATAATTTGTTAAAAGCATACAACAGTATAGTTACGTAGAATTAAATAAACGCCGACTGCAACAAGAACTAATAATTTTTAACATCATTGAAATAAAGTCAAATAGTTAGGACAGAATAGCTAAGTATTACATATTGAGAATGACTAGCAGTGTTTTATGTACTGACAAATAAAAATATAATTTTTTTTTTGAAATCTGAAAGAAAGAACACCTAATTTTAATGAAATAATAAGACAAAAGCAATATATTTTAAAATATATAAATGTATTTAATTCATTTATAAAAAGTATTACAAGTTATTGCTCATATTTTTATTTTAATGGCCATGTGTTGACTAGCAGTGTTTTATGTACTGACAAAGAAAATATTTTATTTTTGAAAAAAAAAAAAATATATATATATAAAGAACGAGTAAGTCGTAAAATACAATATAAGTTCGTGTAGAAATCGCAAATTAATCAATTTAAGTTAATGGTTCTCCGATCGGGTGCGCTACTCATTACTACAGAGGAGAGGAAAAAAAATAAGGCAAGGAATAGTTAATACAGCAACCAACCTCAAGTGGGTGGTGCCAAAAACACTAGGTCACAAAAATGAACAATGAGCATGAAGACTGTTCTCAGGTCTAAAATAGATGTAGAATAAACTAATCCGTGAATGAAAAGATAGCTATGTATCAATTAAAGATAACTTGCATTGAATCATGAACTAAAATCCATTAAATAACAAAATCAAAAAATTATTTGCTAAATTGCGATAGGTCAGTACCTACATCAATGGCATTTTAAACAAATTAGTTCATAGAGCGCAATGCTCCCAGCTCACATTAATATAGAAGGCCTGAATATATTCATATGCCAACCGATTAAATGCACTTCAGCACTTTACAGGCAGAAGCCACTAACGTACTGGAACTGAAACGAGATACGGTAGTGCAGCGACAAAACTGCATAATATTTTTTATCATTAACACAATTTTCATTCATGAAACTAAATATATTAATGCAGATATGCATTAATATAGCAAACTAACAAACGTTTTAAATTCATCATTACACGGTAATGAAAATAAATAAGTACAATTGAAAATTAAATATTTAACAACTTAATATAGCAAATACATTTATGTAATGCTAAGAAGTCGCGCGCGCTTAATTCTTAATACTTAAAAAAAATTATTAGTTAGTGCATGAGTAAATAGCTAAGTATAGTTGAATATGACTAGCATTTAACCATGTACTACTGGGACTCTAAATAAAACAATTTGTATTGCAAAAATGTTGAAACATATCCAAACATATATCATATAGTACATGTTGACACATATGTAAATTAACTATTATAACTAATTAAGGTATAATTATGGCCATAGCCTTAACAGGATGTATTAAGTTAAAATAAGAAATATTTATAAGAAAAATATATGATGTGATCAAGGATTTCATTAAATATGTAAAAAAAAAATGGAATTTCCTCTCTTTCTCTTTACGATAGGCAATAAAGAGCGAAACCAATATAATGATTAGAATTGTCACACTGGTCCTGCAGGCAGCCAATGAAGCAGTCAACATCACACAGACATCAAATAATGATACAAGATTTTTTTTTTTTAAGACAACTGATGCTTTGTTCTACAATGATGAATGGACGATAGTAGCCAAGTTTAAACCGCTACAACTGAACGATTTCCTGGAGCTGACAAACAAATACATAATCACGGCAAACACAATGTGCGAACAAATGAGCACAAATGTAAACGGACCCAGCATAAAAAGAGCATGTATAGCAGCAACACGGGAGACCACGGCAATAATAGCCACACTACAGAAAAATAAGCGCACAATAAAGAGTAACCGACAAAAGAGATCACTCAATTTCATTGGCGAAGGACTCAACTGGGCTTTTGGACTGATGGACAATAAAGAAAGAGAGACTATCTATAAACATCTCAATGATATTGAAGATAATGAACATAAAACATACGAAATTATGAAAAGACAAATTACGGTGATTTCATCAAATTATAACAAGATAGCAGAACCCTTACTGAATTCCTTGAAGGAAGTCGAATATCTGCAAAAAGTGTTAAACATAACAATAAGAACACAAAAATACATAAATGAAAAAATAAACCAACAAGTTAGTCATTTACTATTCATGATGGAAAAAATTACTCTACCATTGAAAAGGAAGTCTGGGCAACGAAAAATGTTAGAGCTTATCTTCTAGGCCGACATTTTCAAATTTATAGAGATTATCAACCATTACGTAGCATCTTACAAACCAGGTAAACAGAATTTGAACGCAGATGCTTTAAGTAGAATTCCACATCCAGAACCAGATATTACTGCGGTTCAAACACGGTCTAAGACCACACAGAATAAATTAGATAATCAAATTTCAAAAACCAAAAACAAGTGAGCACGCCAGTACTGGATGAAATAATAACAGACACCAAGAAGGAATTAAACTCAAGTCTACTATTAACTGAACCAGAGGAATTAAAACTGTTATAAAAGACTTTCATGACTCAGCATTAGGGGGTCACCAGGGCGCAATGAAAACATATTTTAGAATCAGAAAACAATTTAAGTGGAAAGGTATGCAGAAACAAATAAAAGATTACGTTAAGAATTGTTAAAAATGCCAAGCAAATAAAAGTTCTAGGCTTACTAAAATGCCAATGGGTTTAACTGATACGCCTGTACGACCATTCGATAAAGTATACATGGATCTTGTAGATATTTTACCGGAAACTATATCTGGAAATAAATATATATTAACTTTTCAAGATGATTTTTCAAAATATATGTTCTGCGTAGCTATCCCAGACGCAGAAGCAAGCACTGTAGCAAAAGCATTTTACGACGAAATTATTACACGACATAACATACCAAAAGTATTGATAACCGACAATGGTTCGAATTTTGTTTCAAAATTATTTTCGGACACGTGTAAATTGTTGGGAATTAAAAAGTTACATATTACGCCATATCATCAACAGGCCAACGGCTCTTTGGAACGAAGCCACCGACCATTAGCAGAGTATTTACGAAGTTTTGCGAAAGAGGATGGATCAAACTACAACACAATGCATATGTCCACCGGGCAAACGCCTTTCCGTACTTTATACGGTTACGATTTTGAAATGCCAAACAATCTTAAACGCAAATGCTCACCAGTATATAATACCGATGATAGCAACAAGTTATTAAAATACCAAATTCAACGCACACACGAATTCGTACGACAAAATCAAGCCAGAGCCAAAGAAAAATCTAAGCAAAGCTATGATAGCTCAGTACACCCAATAATATTCAAAGTAGGCGATAAAATTTTACTAAAAAATCAAAATAGGAAAAATAAATTTTCATCAGTTTGGGTAGGACCCTACAAGGTACTTTCAATAATAAGCCCTGTAACGACTGAGATTTGTATCAAGGGTAAAGCGCAAAAATTTCATAATAATTTGTTAAAAGCATACAACAGTATAGTTACGTAGAATTAAATAAACGCCGACTGCAACAAGAACTAATAATTTTTAACATCATTGAAATAAAGTCAAATAGTTAGGACAGAATAGCTAAGTATTACATATTGAGAATGACTAGCAGTGTTTTATGTACTGACAAATAAAAATATAATTTTTTTTTTGAAATCTGAAAGAAAGAACACCTAATTTTAATGAAATAATAAGACAAAAGCAATATATTTTAAAATATATAAATGTATTTAATTCATTTATAAAAAGTATTACAAGTTATTGCTCATATTTTTATTTTAATGGCCATGTGTTGACTAGCAGTGTTTTATGTACTGACAAAGAAAATATTTTATTTTTGAAAAAAAAAAAAATATATATATATAAAGAACGAGTAAGTCGTAAAATACAATATAAGTTCGTGTAGAAATCGCAAATTAATCAATTTAAGTTAATGGTTCTCCGATCGGGTGCGCTACTCATTACTACAGAGGAGAGGAAAAAAAATAAGGCAAGGAATAGTTAATACAGCAACCAACCTCAAGTGGGTGGTGCCAAAAACACTAGGTCACAAAAATGAACAATGAGCATGAAGACTGTTCTCAGGTCTAAAATAGATGTAGAATAAACTAATCCGTGAATGAAAAGATAGCTATGTATCAATTAAAGATAACTTGCATTGAATCATGAACTAAAATCCATTAAATAACAAAATCAAAAAATTATTTGCTAAATTGCGATAGGTCAGTACCTACATCAATGGGATTTTAAACAAATTAGTTCATAGAGCGCAATGCTCCCAGCTCACATTAATATAGAAGGCCTGAATATATTCATATGCCAACCGATTAAATGCACTTCAGCACTTTACAGGCAGAAGCCACTAACGTACTGGAACTGAAACGAGATACGGTAGTGCAGCGACAAAACTGCATAATATTTTTTATCATTAACACAATTTTCATTCATGAAACTAAATATATTAATGCAGATATGCATTAATATAGCAAACTAACAAACGTTTTAAATTCATCATTACACGGTAATGAAAATAAATAAGTACAATTGAAAATTAAATATTTAACAACTTAATATAGCAAATACATTTATGTAATGCTAAGAAGTCGCGCGCGCTTAATTCTTAATACTTAAAAAAAATTATTAGTTAGTGCATGAGTAAATAGCTAAGTATAGTTGAATATGACTAGCATTTAACCATGTACTACTGGGACTCTAAATAAAACAATTTGTATTGCAAAAATGTTGAAACATATCCAAACATATATCATATAGTACATGTTGACACATATGTAAATTAACTATTATAACTAATTAAGGTATAATTATGGCCATAGCCTTAACAGGATGTATTAAGTTAAAATAAGAAATATTTATAAGAAAAATATATGATGTGATCAAGGATTTCATTAAATATGTAAAAAAAAAATGGAATTTCCTCTCTTTCTCTTTACGATAGGCAATAAAGAGCGAAACCAATATAATGATTAGAATTGTCACACTGGTCCTGCAGGCAGCCAATGAAGCAGTCAACATCACACAGACATCAAATAATGATACAAGATTTTTTTTTTTTAAGACAACTGATGCTTTGTTCTACAATGATGAATGGACGATAGTAGCCAAGTTTAAACCGCTACAACTGAACGATTTCCTGGAGCTGACAAACAAATACATAATCACGGCAAACACAATGTGCGAACAAATGAGCACAAATGTAAACGGACCCAGCATAAAAAGAGCATGTATAGCAGCAACACGGGAGACCACGGCAATAATAGCCACACTACAGAAAAATAAGCGCACAATAAAGAGTAACCGACAAAAGAGATCACTCAATTTCATTGGCGAAGGACTCAACTGGGCTTTTGGACTGATGGACAATAAAGAAAGAGAGACTATCTATAAACATCTCAATGATATTGAAGATAATGAACATAAAACATACGAAATTATGAAAAGACAAATTACGGTGATTTCATCAAATTATAACAAGATAGCAGAACCCTTACTGAATTCCTTGAAGGAAGTCGAATATCTGCAAAAAGTGTTAAACATAACAATAAGAACACAAAAATACATAAATGAAAAAATAAACCAACAAGTTAGTCATTTACTATTCATGATGGAAAAAATTACTCTACCATTGAAAAGGAAGTCTGGGCAACGAAAAATGTTAGAGCTTATCTTCTAGGCCGACATTTTCAAATTTATAGAGATTATCAACCATTACGTAGCATCTTACAAACCAGGTAAACAGAATTTGAACGCAGATGCTTTAAGTAGAATTCCACATCCAGAACCAGATATTACTGCGGTTCAAACACGGTCTAAGACCACACAGAATAAATTAGATAATCAAATTTCAAAAACCAAAAACAAGTGAGCACGCCAGTACTGGATGAAATAATAACAGACACCAAGAAGGAATTAAACTCAAGTCTACTATTAACTGAACCAGAGGAATTAAAACTGTTATAAAAGACTTTCATGACTCAGCATTAGGGGGTCACCAGGGCGCAATGAAAACATATTTTAGAATCAGAAAACAATTTAAGTGGAAAGGTATGCAGAAACAAATAAAAGATTACGTTAAGAATTGTTAAAAATGCCAAGCAAATAAAAGTTCTAGGCTTACTAAAATGCCAATGGGTTTAACTGATACGCCTGTACGACCATTCGATAAAGTATACATGGATCTTGTAGGTATTTTACCGGAAACTATATCTGGAAATAAATATATATTAACTTTTCAAGATGATTTTTCAAAATATATGTTCTGCGTAACTATCCCAGACGCAGAAGCAAGCACTGTAGCAAAAGCATTTTACGACGAAATTATTACACGACATAACATACCAAAAGTATTGATAACCGACAATGGTTCGAATTTTGTTTCAAAATTATTTTCGGACACGTGTAAATTGTTACGAATTAAAAAGTTACATATTACGCCATATCATCCACAGGCCAACGGCTCTTTGGAACGAAGCCACCGACCATTAGCAGAGTATTTACGAAGTTTTGCGAAAGAGGATGGATCAAACTACAACACAATGCATATGTCCACCGGGCAAACGCCTTTCCGTACTTTATACGGTTACGATTTTGAAATGCCAAACAATCTTAAACGCAAATGCTCACCAGTATATAATACCGATGATAGCAACAAGTTATTAAAATACCAAATTCAACGCACACACGAATTCGTACGACAAAATCAAGCCAGAGCCAAAGAAAAATCTAAGCAAAGCTATGATAGCTCAGTACACCCAATAATATTCAAAGTAGGCGATAAAATTTTACTAAAAAATCAAAATAGGAAAAATGAATTTTCACCAGTTTGGGTAGGACCCTCAAGGTACTTTCAATAATAATAAACGACTGAGATTTGTATCAAGGGTAAAGCGAAAAAATTTCATAATAATTTGTTAAAAGCATAGTTACGTAGTATAGTTACGTAGAATTAAATAAACGCAGACTGCAACAAGAACTAATAAATTTTAACATCATTGAAATAAAATCAAATAGTTAGGACAGAATAGCTAAGTATTACATATTGAGAATGACTAGCAGTGTTTTATGTACTGACAAATAAAAATATAATTTTTTTTTGAAATCTGAAAGAAAGAACACCTAATTTTAATGAAATAATAAGACAAAAGCAATATATTTTAAAATATATAAATTTATTTTATTCATTTATAAAAAGTATTACAAATTATTGCTCTTATTTTTATTTTAATGGCCATGTGTTGACATGTGTTGAAATCTGAAAGAAAGAACTCCTAATTTTAATGAAATAATAAGACTAAAGGAATATATTTTAAAATATATAAATTTATTTTATTCATTTATAAAAAGTATTACAAATTATTGCTCTTATTTTTATTTTAATGGCCATGTGTTGACTAGCAGTGTTTTATGTACTGACAAAGAAAATATTTTATTTTTGAAAAAAAAATATATATAAAAACGAGTAAGTCGTAAAATACAATATAAGTTCATGTAGAAATCATAAATTAATCAATTTAAGTTAAAAGTAAAGGTTCTCCGATCGGGTGCGCTACTCATTACTACAGAGGAGAGGAAAAAAAAATAAGGCAAGGAATAGTTAATACAGCAACCAACCTCAAGAGGGTGGTTCCAAACACACTAGGTCACAAAAATGAACAATGAGCATGAAGACTGTTCTCAGGTCTAAAATAGATGTAGAATAAACTAATCCGTGAATGAAAAGATAGCTATGTATCAATTAAAGATAACTAGCATTGAATCATGAACTAAAATCCATTAAATAACAAAATCAAAAAATTATTTGCTAAATTGCGATAGGTCAGTACCTACATCAATGGCATTTTAAACAAATTAGTTCATAGAGCGCAATGCTCCCAGCTCACATTAATATAGAAGGCCTGAATATATTCATATGCCAACCGATTAAATGCACTTCAGCACTTTACAGGCAGAAGCCACTAACGTACTGGAACTGAAACGAGATACGGTAGTGCAGCGACAAAACTGCATAATATTTTTTATCATTAACACAATTTTCATTCATGAAACTAAATATATTAATGCAGATATGCATTAATATAGCAAACTAACAAACGTTTTAAATTCATCATTACACGGTAATGAAAATAAATAAGTACAATTGAAAATTAAATATTTAACAACTTAATATAGCAAATACATTTATGTAATGCTAAGAAGTCGCGCGCGCTTAATTCTTAATACTTAAAAAAAATTATTAGTTAGTGCATGAGTAAATAGCTAAGTATAGTTGAATATGACTAGCATTTAACCATGTACTACTGGGACTCTAAATAAAACAATTTGTATTGCAAAAATGTTGAAACATATCCAAACATATATCATATAGTACATGTTGACACATATGTAAATTAATTATTATAACTAATTAAGGTATAATTATGGCCATAGCCTTAACAGGATGTATTAAGTTAAAATAAGAAATATTTATAAGAAAAATATATGATGTGATCAAGGATTTCATTAAATATGTAAAAAAAAAATGGAATTTCCTCTCTTTCTCTTTACGATAGGCAATAAAGAGCGAAACCAATATAATAATTAGAATTGTCACACTGGTCCTGATGCAGGCAGCCAATGAAGCAGTCAACATCACACAGACATCAAATAATGATAAAAGATTGTTTTTTGAGAAGACAACTGATGCTTTGTTCTACAATGATGAATGGACGATAGTAGCCAAGTTTAAACCGCTACAACTGAACGATTTCCTGGAGCTGACAAACAAATACATAATCACGGCAAACACAATGTGCGAACAAATGAGCACAAATGTAAACGGACCCAGCATAAAAAGAGCATGTATAGCAGCAACACGGGAGACCACGGCAATAATAGCCACACTACAGAAAAATAAGCGCACAATAAAGATTAACCGACAAAAGAGATCACTCAATTTCATTGGCGAAGGACTCAACTGGGCCGATATTTTCAAATTTATAGAGATTATCAACCATTACGTAGCATCTTACAAACCAGGTAAACAGAATTTGAACGCAGATGCTTTAAGTAGAATTCCACATCCAGAACCAGATATTACTGCGGTTCAAACACGGTCTAAGACCACACAGAATAAATTAGATAATCAAATTTCAAAAACCAATAACAAGTGAGCACGCCAGTACTGGATGAAATAATAACAGACACCAAGAAGGAATTAAACTCAAGTCTACTATTAACTGAACCAGAGGAATTAAAACTGTTATAAAAGACTTTCATGACTCAGCATTAGGGGGTCACCAGGGCGCAATGAAAACATATTTTAGAATCAGAAAACAATTTAAGTGGAAAGGTATGCAGAAACAAATAAAAGATTACGTTAAGAATTGTTAAAAATGCCAAGTAAATAAAAGTTCTAGGCTTACTAAAATGCCAATGGGTTTAACTGATACGCCTGTACGACCATTCGATAAAGTATACATGGATCTTGTAGGTATTTTACCGGAAACTATATCTGGAAATAAATATATATTAACTTTTCAAGATGATTTTTCAAAATATATGTTCTGCGTAGCTATCCCAGACGCAGAAGCAAGCACTGTAGCAAAAGCATTTTACGACGAAATTATTACACGACATAACATACCAAAAGTATTGATAACCGACAATGGTTCGAATTTTGTTTCAAAATTATTTTCGGACACGTGTAAATTGTTACGAATTAAAAAGTTACATATTACGCCATATCATCCACAGGCCAACGGCTCTTTGGAACGAAGCCACCGACCATTAGCAGAGTATTTACGAAGTTTTGCGAAAGAGGATGGATCAAACTACAACACAATGCATATGTCCACCGGGCAAACGCCTTTCCGTACTTTATACGGTTACGATTTTGAAATGCCAAACAATCTTAAACGCAAATGCTCACCAGTATATAATACCGATGATAGCAACAAGTTATTAAAATACCAAATTCAACGCACACACGAATTCGTACGACAAAATCAAGCCAGAGCCAAAGAAAAATCTAAGCAAAGCTATGATAGCTCAGTACACCCAATAATATTCAAAGTAGGCGATAAAATTTTACTAAAAAATCAAAATAGGAAAAATAAATTTTCACCAGTTTGGGTAGGACCCTCAAGGTACTTTCAATAATAATAAACGACTGAGATTTGTATCAAGGGTAAAGCGAAAAAATTTCATAATAATTTGTTAAAAGCATAGTTACGTAGTATAGTTACGTAGAATTAAATAAACGCAGACTGCAACAAGAACTAATAAATTTTAACATCATTGAAATAAAATCAAATAGTTAGGACAGAATAGCTAAGTATTACATATTGAGAATGACTAGCAGTGTTTTATGTACTGACAAATAAAAATATAATTTTTTTTTGAAATCTGAAAGAAAGAACACCTAATTTTAATGAAATAATAAGACAAAAGCAATATATTTTAAAATATATAAATTTATTTTATTCATTTATAAAAAGTATTACAAATTATTGCTCTTATTTTTATTTTAATGGCCATGTGTTGACATGTGTTGAAATCTGAAAGAAAGAACACCTAATTTTAATGAAATAATAAGACAAAAGGAATATATTTTAAAATATATAAATTTATTTTATTCATTTATAAAAAGTATTACAAATTATTGCTCTTATTTTTATTTTAATGGCCATGTGTTGACTAGCAGTGTTTTATGTACTGACAAAGAAAATATTTTATTTTTGAAAAAAAAAAATATATATAAAAACGAGTAAGTCGTAAAATACAATATAAGTTCATGTAGAAATCATAAATTAATCAATTTAAGTTAAAAGTAAAGGTTCTCCGATCGGGTGCGCTACTCATTACTACAGAGGAGAGGAAAAAAAAATAAGGCAAGGAATAGTTAATACAGCAACCAACCTCAAGTGGGTGGTTCCAAAAACACTAGGTCACAAAAATGAACAATGAGCATGAAGACTGTTCTCAGGTCTAAAATAGATGTAGAATAAACTAATCCGTGAATGAAAAGATAGCTATGTATCAATTAAAGATAACTAGCATTGAATCATGAACTAAAATCCATTAAATAACAAAATCAAAAAATTATTTGCTAAATTGCGATAGGTCAGTACCTACATCAATGGCATTTTAAACAAATTAGTTCATAGAGCGCAATGCTCCCAGCTCACATTAATATAGAAGGCCTGAATATATTCATATGCCAACCGATTAAATGCACTTCAGCACTTTACAGGCAGAAGCCACTAACGTACTGGAACTGAAACGAGATACGGTAGTGCAGCGACAAAACTGCATAATATTTTTTATCATTAACACAATTTTCATTCATGAAACTAAATATATTAATGCAGATATGCATTAATATAGCAAACTAACAAACGTTTTAAATTCATCATTACACGGTAATGAAAATAAATAAGTACAATTGAAAATTAAATATTTAACAACTTAATATAGCAAATACATTTATGTAATGCTAAGAAGTCGCGCGCGCTTAATTCTTAATACTTAAAAAAAATTATTAGTTAGTGCATGAGTAAATAGCTAAGTATAGTTGAATATGACTAGCATTTAACCATGTACTACTGGGACTCTAAATAAAACAATTTGTATTGCAAAAATGTTGAAACATATCCAAACATATATCATATAGTACATGTTGACACATATGTAAATTAATTATTATAACTAATTAAGGTATAATTATGGCCATAGCCTTAACAGGATGTATTAAGTTAAAATAAGAAATATTTATAAGAAAAATATATGATGTGATCAAGGATTTCATTAAATATGTAAAAAAAAAATGGAATTTCCTCTCTTTCTCTTTACGATAGGCAATAAAGAGCGAAACCAATATAATAATTAGAATTGTCACACTGGTCCTGATGCAGGCAGCCAATGAAGCAGTCAACATCACACAGACATCAAATAATGATACAAGATTGTTTTTTGAGAAGACAACTGATGCTTTGTTCTACAATGATGAATGGACGATAGTAGCCAAGTTTAAACCGCTACAACTGAACGATTTCCTGGAGCTGACAAACAAATACATAATCACGGCAAACACAATGTGCGAACAAATGAGCACAAATGTAAACGGACCCAGCATAAAAAGAGCATGTATAGCAGCAACACGGGAGACCACGGCAATAATAGCCACACTACAGAAAAATAAGCGCACAATAAAGATTAACCGACAAAAGAGATCACTCAATTTCATTGGCGAAGGACTCAACTGGGCCGATATTTTCAAATTTATAGAGATTATCAACCATTACGTAGCATCTTACAAACCAGGTAAACAGAATTTGAACGCAGATGCTTTAAGTAGAATTCCACATCCAGAACCAGATATTACTGCGGTTCAAACACGGTCTAAGACCACACAGAATAAATTAGATAATCAAATTTCAAAAACCAATAACAAGTGAGCACGCCAGTACTGGATGAAATAATAACAGACACCAAGAAGGAATTAAACTCAAGTCTACTATTAACTGAACCAGAGGAATTAAAACTGTTATAAAAGACTTTCATGACTCAGCATTAGGGGGTCACCAGGGCGCAATGAAAACATATTTTAGAATCAGAAAACAATTTAAGTGGAAAGGTATGCAGAAACAAATAAAAGATTACGTTAAGAATTGTTAAAAATGCCAAGTAAATAAAAGTTCTAGGCTTACTAAAATGCCAATGGGTTTAACTGATACGCCTGTACGACCATTCGATAAAGTATACATGGATCTTGTAGGTATTTTACCGGAAACTATATCTGGAAATAAATATATATTAACTTTTCAAGATGATTTTTCAAAATATATGTTCTGCGTAGCTATCCCAGACGCAGAAGCAAGCACTGTAGCAAAAGCATTTTACGACGAAATTATTACACGACATAACATACCAAAAGTATTGATAACCGACAATGGTTCGAATTTTGTTTCAAAATTATTTTCGGACACGTGTAAATTGTTACGAATTAAAAAGTTACATATTACGCCATATCATCCACAGGCCAACGGCTCTTTGGAACGAAGCCACCGACCATTAGCAGAGTATTTACGAAGTTTTGCGAAAGAGGATGGATCAAACTACAACACAATGCATATGTCCACCGGGCAAACGCCTTTCCGTACTTTATACGGTTACGATTTTGAAATGCCAAACAATCTTAAACGCAAATGCTCACCAGTATATAATACCGATGATAGCAACAAGTTATTAAAATACCAAATTCAACGCACACACGAATTCGTACGACAAAATCAAGCCAGAGCCAAAGAAAAATCTAAGCAAAGCTATGATAGCTCAGTACACCCAATAATATTCAAAGTAGGCGATAAAATTTTACTAAAAAATCAAAATAGGAAAAATAAATTTTCACCAGTTTGGGTAGGACCCTCAAGGTACTTTCAATAATAATAAACGACTGAGATTTGTATCAAGGGTAAAGCGAAAAAATTTCATAATAATTTGTTAAAAGCATAGTTACGTAGTATAGTTACGTAGAATTAAATAAACGCAGACTGCAACAAGAACTAATAAATTTTAACATCATTGAAATAAAATCAAATAGTTAGGACAGAATAGCTAAGTATTACATATTGAGAATGACTAGCAGTGTTTTATGTACTGACAAATAAAAATATAATTTTTTTTTGAAATCTGAAAGAAAGAACACCTAATTTTAATGAAATAATAAGACAAAAGCAATATATTTTAAAATATATAAATTTATTTTATTCATTTATAAAAAGTATTACAAATTATTGCTCTTATTTTTATTTTAATGGCCATGTGTTGACATGTGTTGAAATCTGAAAGAAAGAACACCTAATTTTAATGAAATAATAAGACAAAAGGAATATATTTTAAAATATATAAATTTATTTTATTCATTTATAAAAAGTATTACAAATTATTGCTCTTATTTTTATTTTAATGGCCATGTGTTGACTAGCAGTGTTTTATGTACTGACAAAGAAAATATTTTATTTTTGAAAAAAAAAATATATATAAAAACGAGTAAGTCGTAAAATACAATATAAGTTCATGTAGAAATCATAAATTAATCAATTTAAGTTAAAAGTAAAGGTTCTCCGATCGGGTGCGCTACTCATTACTACAGAGGAGAGGAAAAAAAATAAGGCAAGGAATAGTTAATACAGCAACCAAACTCAAGTGGGTGGTTCCAAAAACACTAGGTCACAAAAATGAACAATGAGCATGAAGACTATTCTCAGGTCTAAAATAGATGTAGAATAAACTAATCCGTGAATGAAAAGATAGCTATGTATCAATTAAAGATAACTAGCATTGAATCATGAACTAAAATCCATTAAATAACAAAATCAAAAAATTATTTGCTAAATTGCGATAGGTCAGTACCTACATCAATGGCATTTTAAACAAATTAGTTCATAGAGCGCAATGCTCCCAGCTCACATTAATATAGAAGGCCTGAATATATTCATATGCCAACCGATTAAATGCACTTCAGCACTTTACAGGCAGAAGCCACTAACGTACTGGAACTGAAACGAGATACGGTAGTGCAGCGACAAAACTGCATAATATTTTTATCATTAACACAATTTTCATTCATGAAACTAAATATATTAATGCAGATATGCATTAATATAGCAAACTAACAAACGTTTTAAATTCATCATTACACGGTAATGAAAATAAATAAGTACAATTGAAAATTAAATATTTAACAACTTAATATAGCAAATACATTTATGTAATGCTAAGAAGTCGCGCGCGCTTAATTCTTAATACTTAAAAAAAATTATTAGTTAGTGCATGAGTAAATAGCTAAGTATAGTTGAATATGACTAGCATTTAACCATGTACTACTGGGACTCTAAATAAAACAATTTGTATTGCAAAAATGTTGAAACATATCCAAACATATATCATATAGTACATGTTGACACATATGTAAATTAACTATTATAACTAATTAAGGTATAATTATGGCCATAGCCTTAACAGGATGTATTAAGTTAAAATAAGAAATATTTATAAGAAAAATATATGATGTGATCAAGGATTTCATTAAATATGTAAAAAAAAAATGGAATTTCCTCTCTTTCTCTTTACGATAGGCAATAAAGAGCGAAACCAATATAATGATTAGAATTGTCACACTGGTCCTGATGCAGGCAGCCAATGAAGCAGTCAACATCACACAGACATCAAATAATGATACAAGATTATTTTTTGAGAAGACAACTGATGCTTTGTTCTACAATGATGAATGGACGATAGTAGCCAAGTTTAAACCGCTACAACTGAACGATTTCCTGGAGCTGACAAACAAATACATAATCACGGCAAACACAATGTGCGAACAAATGAGCACAAATGTAAACGGACCCAGCATAAAAAGAGCATGTATAGCAGCAACACGGGAGACCACGGCAATAATAACCACACTACAGAAAAATGAAGAAATAATTAAGCGCACAATAAAGAGTAACCGAAAAAAGAGATCACTCAATTTTATTGGCGAAGGACTCAACTGGGCTTTTGGACTGATGGACAATAAAGAAAGAGAGACTATCTATAAACATCTCAATGATATTGAAGATAATGAACATAAAACATACGAAATTATGAAAAGACAAATTACGGTGATTTCATCAAATTATAACAAGATAGCAGAACCCTTACTGAATTTCTTGAAGGAAGTCGAAAATCTGCAAAATGTGTTAAACATAACAATAAGAAAACAAAAATACATAAATGAAAAAATAAACCAACAAGTTAATCATTTACTATTCATGATGGATACCTTGGAAATTCAATCTACATTTAATGCAAACCTAATCGAAATTCAAGGACAACAGCTGATGGAAATGGCAATCATAGATGATCTATACAAGGGACGATTACACCCGACAATTATAGACCAGAGCGAGTTAGATGAAATGCTGACTAGCCTCACGTTAAGAGGAAAGGCGAAGTGGTTCATACAAAAATCATTCGAAATGCACCGTGCATCAACAGTACGAGTTTTCCCAGACACAGACGGCCTAATATTAGTCATCAAGACACCACTACCTGATGATTTGTAGTTCACATTATAAAGAATTTACCCAATACCCACAAATATTAATGAAGAATGGGATGCATTGGTTAAAACAACATATGACTACATATCAGAAGCAGAAGACCGGAGCAAATACATAGGTCTAATGAATGAAGATCACAGCAAATGCATTTTGTTTAGCCAACATACGGACAAAGAAATTTCACTAGGCAAACGTCCAGGAACCATGCTAATAACTAGCAAAACACTATGTGAAGTCGCGCTGATTCAACACAGAACAGATATTAAAGATACCTGTGAACATGTCGCAATCAAAAGGAGTTCTGGTCTAGTAGTTAAACTATGGACATCAAACACAAGGTTGCATAAATTCAATACACCAGCATTTTTCGAAGCAGTTCGTGGGTCAAATATAGCCACATTGACACTATCCGGCCTGGGTTGGATGTCCATAAATCAAGGCATTAGGAATATAACACACTTACGGTTATGATAGAAAATTTACATGGCAATTGGTCATCATTACCATATTCAAATATATCACAAACATCGTTACCGATCTTGGTGTCAGATCACAGCAAAATAAGATAAGCATTAAGAGATGGGCATCGTATTGTTTCCCCTAAAACGATAATACCCTAAAAATGTAATAATTTCTATTTAATATTAATATTTAAATACAATTGAATAATACCCATTTAATACCATTTATTGTTCATTACATGTTTATATTGTGTCATGCATATGTTTTCACTATTAAATTTTTATACCCTACACTAAGAGTGAAAGGGTACATTACTATAAAGGTAATATTACTATAATTAACTGATAACCAGGAACGCAAAGAATTGCTTAATCGTCAAAATGAAATAACGAAAACCGGTATGTGTTACGACATATTAATGCTGATATTAATAATAATAATAGCAGCATATGTATTATATTCATACATTACTACTCGACAATTGAAAATAAAGCAACAATAAAAGCCGATGAATTTAATACAAATAAATCACCAATAGCAACAATAGATGTAGAAGCGGCTAAGGAAAACCTTGAAATGATGTCAAATACATTTCCCAGCAAGAAATCGCCACTCGAAAAAATCGGGTCATTGCGGAAATCAACAATGCAGAAACCAAACACCACAACACCCATAGCAAGTCAACGAACGAAGTCACATGAAAAAGAAGCCAATACGTCAGAAACAACAACAACGCATCGAACTATTACCGCAGAACAGCAGCAGTCAGCAACGAAAACATCGGGACCAGGTTTTTATTATATATAACTGGAAATTACAACCTTTAATTTACTAATATCCATTAAATATTATATAAGTAAAGATCATAACTTCATAACTAATAGAACTTAACGTAATTTAAACCACATAAAACAATGAAAAAAAAACTATTATTCTTTTTAATAATAATTATCTCTTCAGAAATAATTAAAATAATACAAAAGAAAAAAAACTATTATTCTTCTTAAAATTAATATTTTTTTTTCTTTCAATAAGGGGGGAGGTATGTTGTGTATCATAATCGTAGAGTTCACAGCTTACATATGATCCACTGTTGTGTATCATAATCGTGGAACTTACAGCGAGCTTATGATCCACAACATAACATAACAAGTGTTATGTATTGTTTTTTACTTTAATGTTTTTTACTTGTTTGATTTAATATTAATTTATATAAGTTGCTCAGATTTCTCCTGTTCATATATTTCATTTGGAAAATTATGAATTTTCATTTGAAATATAACGTTACGAAAAGGAGAAACTGCGGTAAGTTGTTTTTATTTTTTTCTTTATAATTTCTTAAAATACATGTAAATTATTTTAGAAATAAAATTTCACATTATCGTGAATTTTAACCGCAAGATTTCGTAACCGGAACGTTTTATTTCGCATGTCAAGCCGATTTGTCCGCGATATTTACGCCTGCACACTTCGCAATTTGTCTTCGATTGTCGGCATCGCTGCGCAAACTCACGCCTGCGCCTATTTGCAAGATCAAGATACAACATTAAAGAATAATATTAATTGTCTGCGACACTGCGTATTAAACGACTGCGCTCTTTTTGCAAATTAATATTGTCGTGTACGTTTGTATAGTCCGTAGAAATGCAACATACGCCACCTCGTCGGAGTCAGCGTATTATTAAAGCTTCAAGGTCTCGCACGTCCAGCATGCCGGAAAATAATTCTGAAGTTTTGGATGCGGCATCCCATGCTGCATTCTTTGTTCCAGTAACAAGGCAAGAATCATCTCCAGTTGCTGAAGTTACAAGCAACATTAACGTTGCCTGCGCTATGAACGTTGCAAGTTTAAGCTCAACAGATGCATGTTCTTCTGGAAGAGTTGCTTCTTGCACCAACGCCATCATATTTCATCCGGACGATCAAGTTGTAGCTATGAGGAATACAATTGCTGACCTAGAACGCCGTCTGAGAGAAGCTGAAATTCAAAATGTTCAAGCGCGACCGTTGATTGCGTCTGAAAATATACACGCTCCTGCTTCACAGCCGCCACAAGCAACGAATTGGTATCAGCAGTCAGCGAACGCATCATCCACCAACCTGCTATATCTAGCGCAGCAGCCATTTCCAGCACATGCAGATACACAATCAGTGTTTTGCAACAGTCGCACTGCTTTTTCAACTGCTGCTGCTGTTCAATCTTCGGCCACCAACTATATACGTCCTGGACCTAGTTCGCAAACTTTATTTGGCAACAATCGCATAGCTCCAACAGCTGCAATTCAATCTTCAGCCTACAACTATATGCTTCCTGGTGCAAGTTGGCAAACTTTATTCGGCGACAGTCGCGGTACTCTTCCGACTACACCATTACATTCGCCAAAATATAACTATATGTATTCTGAAGTCAACAATCCATGCGTTCAGAATATGCATCATAGCATCCCGTTGATGCCGAGAAAACTTCAAGATTTACCAGAATTCTCCGGCAAACCGGAAGACTGGCAGGTTTTTTATACAGCATTGGTTGAAACTACGGCAGCATATAATTATTCAAATTTGGAAAACAATCTGCGGTTAAATGTCTTAAAGGCGAAGCAAAAGAAGCCTTGAAGTCTCTTTTAATTCATCCCAATAACGTTAATGAGGTTATACAACAACTCTCATTTTCATACGGTCGTCCAGAGCAGTTAATCCGAAGTCAGCTAAAGAAAGTTCGAGAAATTGTACCACTTCCGGAAAATCAACTGCCAAAACTTGTACCATTTGCGATTGCAGCTAAAAACCTCGCAGTTTTTCTACAGTCCGTCAACGGACTGTAGAAAACCTGCATCATCTAGCAAATTCCACATTGTTGGAAGAATTGGTTGCCAAATTACCAATGATTGAGTGGGCTAGATGTGCCGCATCAATTATGCCGCATCCAACTGTCAAGGATTTTAGTGACTGGCTGTCAGAAATAGCAAGATATATTTGCTTGGTTCCAGATTGTTCTTCTGAAGAATCAAAACGTCGCCCGGTGCTGCATGCAAATACCAACAAGCAGTTCAAAAATGTCAAATGCATCATTTGTGATGGAGGACACACGATTGTTGATTGTCACCGCATTACTGATGCCACCGTGCCAAATAGGTGGATCATAGTTAAACGCCATCATCTTTGTTTCAGTTGCATGGCTACCGGACATTCAACTCGTACCTGTCGTCGCCGAAAACCATGCAATGTCAATGGATGTGAACGAATGCATCATAAGTTGCTGCATGATGACTCACGTACAACCAACACATCTGTGGAACCTCAACAAGCAAATGCATCAGATGATATTAGGCCTGTCCTCAGCTGTTCATCTGTTGAAGCGAGAACCAATAAATTACTTTTTCGAGTTTTGCCTGTTACTCTATATGAAGTCTCGAAAAAGGTAAACACACACACATTATTGGATGAAGGTTCATCTATCACAATGATCGACAAAACCTTGATAGAAGAACTTGGATTGGAAGGCCGACAACAAAAATTAGATATACAGTGGCTCGCAGGTCGTCCTGCGCATGAGCCAGCCCTAGTCGTGGATTTGAAGGTCAGCGGTTTAAAAATGAAGAAACACCATAAATTAAGCAATGTATTTGGTGTCGAAAACTTGAATCTACCTACGCAAAGCATGCATATAAGCGAAATATCACTAAATGCAATTTCTTCAAAAACAATTTCTTAATTGTCTTGCGATACGCCATTGCTTGCGTAGACAGCATAACATTACATCGTCCTCCTTTATTCCAGCTGTGTTTGCGATGTTAGAAGTCCCAAGAAGAAAATGATTCGGTGTGAGCGGTTCTTCTTGTTGAATTCCAACTGGCATACACCGCCTTCTGATGGATTTGCAGGACAGTTAAATAACCACTCGATACCTTCAGATGACAGTTCTGCTTGTACTGCTACATAGTCGAACACTTCAGAAAATCTGATTGCTTCTTCATTGGCTCCAAAGAATTTCTTTCCATTGTCGGAGCGTATTCGACTAGGAACCCCACGACGATTTATGAAATTTAGAATGGCTATTATACAAGCATCAGTGGACAAATCATAAGCCACTTCAAGATGGACGGCTCGAAAGGTGAGACACGTGAACAGTGCTATCCAGGGTTTTTCACGATGACGTCCAACAGATACTGTTATTGGTCCAAAGTAATCGAGTCCAGTGTATGTGAAAGGTCTTACAAATGGTGTAAGCCGATCACATGGCAATTGTGCCATTAATGGTATTGACGGTGTAGATTTGGCAATTTTACAGATCACACAATTAGCAGATATTGATCGTAAAACTTGACGTAAACGTGGGATCCTTAAATATCTTCGTATTTTGCATATCACCGCTTCAAAATTTTGATGTCTCATCAGACAATGTTCATAAGCAATCATTAATTTTGTAATAAGGTGATCTGGTGGCAAGATAATTGGCCGTTTAGTGGCATATGTCAAACAACTGGCAGCATCCAAACGACCGTTCACACGAAGAAGACCATTGCTGTCAATATACGGCGTCAATTTGTGGAGACTGTTGTCTACAGGTAACTGTTGTCCGCTTTGTATTAGTTTCAATTCATCACCATATCTCTCTTTCTGAGCGAATCGAACTAATGTATTTTTCGCAATTACCAGTTCAACTGCCGTGAGCCCATATTCGAAATGTTGAATTTTTTCCTTCTTGCAGTGTTGAATGAAGCGATGAACCCAAGCGATGGTTCTTTTCAGTCTCATATATGAAGAAAAGCGACTTACATCTAAAAGACTATTTGTAACAATGACTAAAGTAACTTTAGCACGAACTTCTTCATCGTCTCTAGCCAGGTTATTTGTTCGAAGCGATAACTGGCCAACAATCTTCTTTTTCTTGTAAAAATGCAGGACCTCGGCAACAGCGCGACGTAGGGTTAAAATCAATTCGGGGTTTCGTCCGTGTTGCTTCGTCAGCCACATTTTCATTGGTTGGGATCCAGCTACAATCTTCTGGCTTAGATACATCCAAAATCTACGCAATCCTATGAGCTACAAATGGCTTGTAACGACGATGTTCACTCTGTATCCATTTTACAACCGTTTTAGAGTCACTCTATAACACGCACCGAGTTATGTTGACTGTGTGCATTTCCAACATCAAGCATGTTCCCAACACTGCAGCTTTACCCACATTTCTGCGACTTCATATGGTAAAGGGTCACCCCAACGCACGCTTCGCTTCCACACTTCGCGTAACAGCGTTTTTCCAATGACAGTAAAGTGGCTTAACAATCCAAGAGGGTCGAATATAGACATTACAATACTCATAAGTTCCTTCTTTGTCGGTGTACGGCTAGTGTTGATAACGCTCTTATCAATATAATTGAATTTCAGATGAAATACAAAGCTGCCGGTCTGAGGCTGCCAAAACATACCAAGATTTTTTTTCAGACGATAGACATTCTTTGGTATTAATCGCCATATCTGCTTCAGAACCATCAAGCGCTTCAATAACTTCCGGTAAATTCGAAGAAAACTTTCGCAGATCAAAACCCGCCTTTTTATGGATGTCTCGTACTTGTGTTGATACCATAATTGCTTCTGGAACCGACGTGAAACTGTCAACAACATCATCTACATAGTGGTAGTCTATAATGGACTGAACTGCTCGTGGATATTTCTCCTTGTACGCCAGAGCATTTCTTGTTTTGACGTAGTTAGCAGAGCATGGCGAACATGCAGCACCGAATGTCATTGAGACCATTTCGTATACGTCTGGTGATCTTGTGTTATCGCCGTCACGCCATAGAAAACGTTGAGCACATCTATCTTCCGGCTGGATCAGCACCTGATGAAACATCTCCTTGATGTCTCCGCACACAGCAATGGGACCTTCACGAAAGTGAAACAGGATTGCTGGCAAACATCGATAGCTACGTAGAGAAAAATTATGCCCGAAAGTTGAGTTCAAAGGAAGCAGCCAAAGTTGGACCAAAGACGTAGTATTTGCCCCACTTCCCAGGCATAAATCCTAACAAGCCAGGGAAGGTTCGGTTAGTT
Organism: Dryomyza anilis; assembly: GCA_951804985.1. Classification (NCBI taxonomy): domain Eukaryota; kingdom Metazoa; phylum Arthropoda; class Insecta; order Diptera; family Dryomyzidae; genus Dryomyza; species Dryomyza anilis. Next base: position 22,167,860 of record OX638136.1, on the reverse strand, counting down.
TTCGACGCTGCTGCGGAGGTTGGAGGAATATCGCTCAACTCACAGTTACTGAAAGTGGAACAGGATTGCTGGCAGTGCTCTATAGTCCTGTGGTCCTTTCAGTAACTTTGGTCCAACTTTGGCTGCCTTCTTTGAACTCAACTTTCGGGCATAATTTTTCTCTACGTAGCTATTGATGTTTGCCTTATATGATTCGGCAAACTGCTTATCAAGTGCCATCTTCCTCTCCACTCCAACTAAACGCTGTCTCGCCATATCAAAACTCGCAGGAAGCTTTTCGTGATCGCTTTTCCATAATAACCCCGTTTGGAATCTTTCATTCACGTGTACAGTTGTTGCCTTCAGGATTTGTCTTGCGCGGAGATCAACCTCACTTTCAATCGGAGGCGACGCTCTTACACCAAACGCTTCAGTGTTGAAGAAATTAGATACTAGCTGGTGTAGGTTATCTTCTGCTGGAGAGTCTACGAATAAGCATGTAGACGTTGACGTGAAAAACGCTGGATTGCACTGTTCACGTGTCTCACCATTCGAGCCGTCCATCTTGAAGTGGCTTATGACTTGTCCACAGATGCTTGTATAATAGCCATTCGAAATTTCATAAATCGTCGTGGGGTTCCTAGTCGAATACGCTCCGACAATGGAAAGAACTTCGTTGGAGCCAATGAAGAAGCAACTAGATTTTCTGAAGTGTTCGACTATGTAGCAGTACAAGCAGAACTGTCATCTAAAGGTATCGAGTGGTTATTTAACTGTCCTGCAAATCCATCAGAAGGCGGTGTATGGGAGCGCATGGTTCAGTGCGTCAAACGAGTTCTACGTTGCACGTTAAAGGAGGTGGCACCGCGTGAACATACGATGACTGCTTTTATTCTCGAAGCAGAGAATATCGTTAATTCAAGGCCTCTCACGCACATGCCAGTTGGAATTGAGCAAGGAGAACCGCTCACACCGAATCATTTTCTTCTTGGGACTTCTAACATCGCAAACCCACCTGAAATAAAGGAGGACGATGTAATGTTATGCTGTCTACGCAAGCAATGGCGTATCGCAAGACAATTAAGAAATTGTTTTTGGAGAAAATGGGTTGCCGAATACCTTCCAACTTTAACACGTCGAGTAAAATGGTGCCAAATCTCAAAGCCGCTCAGTGAAGGTGATCTAGTTTTCATATGCGATGTTAATGTGCCAAGAAGAGAGTGGAGTCGCGGACATATCGAACGAGTTTATCCCGGAACTGATGGAACAATTCGACGTGTAGATGTTCGTACAGCAAAAGGATTATTTCAACGTGCTGTCGCAAAGCTTGCCAAGCTAGATATTGAAAGTGGTGAAACGTAGACGTTTCACGGGGCAGGGAATGTTATGTATTGTTTTTTACTTTAATGTTTTTTACTTGTTTGATTTAATATTAATTTATATAAGTTGCTCAGATTTCTCCTGTTCATATATTTCATTTGGAAAATTAAGAATTTTCATTTGAAATATAACGTTACGAAAAGTAGAAACTGCGGTAAGTTGTTTTTATTTTTTTCTTTATAATTTTTAAAATACATGTAAATTATTTTAGAAATAAGATTTCACATTATCGTGAATTTTAACCGCAACATTTCGTAACCGGAACAACAAGTATATTTTTCTTTATGGCATACTTTTAGGGTTAAGCATTATGCATGTTAAACACAAACAGCATTTAATTGTCTTGGCGCACACCGCTTAACATAGCACAGGTATACACGCCCATGTTAAATAGGTCACTCAGATCACACAAATAAATGCTGACTTAGTTATTTTAGAATGATGAAAGTACTCAATTTATTGTGAAATTATAAATACGCTAAGTTATTTTAGCATGATGAAATGATGAAATTACTGAAATTACTGTTTCCGATAAGCAGACGTGTCTACAAATAAATGTTAAGTATAAGTGTAACCAACTTTTGAAGCGAAATAAAGTGTCTTAAAGTAAAAAAGACCCGGTTGTTTATAATAATATAAAGAAAGTAAAAAGGACTCAGTAAGTATAAAAAGGATCAAGGAAGTTAAAGTCCTAGTAGAAGGTCTTTTAACATACAACATTTTGGCGCAGCCGGTTTCTCAAACAACGCTCTCAGGGACCGAGAAAAGAAGGACGATAGATGGAAGAAAAGGACTAAAAATCACAAAATAAATGGTGATTGTTTAATTCTTCTTTTGAAAAAACGTGAGTAACACGCGTGCCATATGCCCATATTTTCCGCAATTGTAGCATTTACCTTTCAATTGTGTGTTTCCGTTGGCAACATAATGTTCGGATTTAACGCTGGCTTTGGACGCTCTACTTACTCCTTGACATACATTTTCTCTCTCCTCATCTTGTACACGTGTCTCCGTCGCTGGTCGGCACAACGTAGACGCTATATCCTGCGTAAGCGCTGTGGTGACCGTTTCCATAAATGTCACCTTTGGGTTAGTCATTGTTGCCCGTTTTGTCTCAGGATCCCGTATGCCATAAACGAATGCCTTTATCTTGCACATTTCCAAGAAATCACAGGCTAAGTCGGAATACGCCAAATGTGCAAGTCTCTCCACATCAGCAGCTTATTTCTGCATCCATTCGCAATTATTTTGCCTTCGGAACTTCAGCTGTGTTCTGTAAATAGGTGCCATGTAGTCACTGCCATATTTTCGTTGCAATGCACCCATGACCGCTGAATAACTGTTTATGTCACTTTTTGGAACTGTCAGCAAAACTTCGGCTACTCCTCCTGTAAGCGCCACGATAAGTGCGGCTACGCTGTCCTCATTATTCCATCGGTTACTTACAGCCGTGGTCTTAAATTGCGTGGTCTTAAATTGCAGCTTGAAAATGTTGAACGAAGTGGTTTCATCGTAAATCGGCGATTTTAGCCTCGTACCAGTAACAACATGCTGTGTAGGTCCACTTATATGTAGTAAACTGACATCTTCTTGTATTTTCTGTAGCTTTTTTTCGAAACCATTTTCCAACTTTTCAAATTTGCCATCAATGTCCACTACAATGTCATTTACATGTGCCTCAAGTTCGTTTACTTTGCATGGAGTGTATTAGAAACTTCGAAAAGCTGCTTAGAATGCTCCTGCATCTGCTGCTTAAATTCAGTTTGCAGTTGATTAGAACTTTCTAGTTGCTGTTTCGAATTTTCTTGAAGTTTCTGTTACATTTTGTTGGAATTTTCTAGAAGTTCTTGCTTCATGTCTAATTTGGGCTGATTAGAATTTTCTTGAAATTATTTTGAATTTTCTAGAAATTTTTGATCTAGTTCTGTTTTAAGTTGATTGGAATTTTCTTGTATTTCTGTTTTAAGTTGATTTGTATTTGTTTGAAGCAGTTTTGAATTTTCTAGAAGCTGTTTTTGCATAGGTCCGAGCAACTGGCTCATATCAAAACTTTGGGACTGTACTTTTTGCTCCGTGTCCACATTTTTCGATGACGCAGTTGCAGCTTTCACTTCAAACTCGTGCTCTGCGAGGTCAATGCCTTGGTTCTCTAATTCTTCCATTAGACGCTTTTGTAGCTCTACTTTCGTACCTACAGTTGGAAGATTATGAATCGCCAGCTCCTTCTTTAGCTGGTCCACTTTAAGTTGTTCGAATTTAACCATTTTGAATCACAATCCCACTTCTGACACCAATGTTACGAAAATTCAGTCTACGGAAAACTGTTCTACAAGTTCGTATCTCTGGATTGTGTACAAAATAAAAACACTCTTATGTTTGGTTTAAATTATAACAATTAACTTTATTAATTCACTTTAATAAACAACTTTACTAATAACAAATTCTAACAACTGCTGCATGTCCACAATTTAACTTGACAATTATCACACGAGATGCCCTCGACCACTTTACAATCACTACTGTAGTGAAGTACCTCAGATGCGCGGCCTCATATACTGCATGCATCAGTTCGACACGTTTCGACAAGCTGCTCGTTTCGTGAATGACGCATGCTATTGGCATCTCATTCGCACTCATGTGTTTCAATGCGCTGATTTTCCATCTCTTTCTCGCACAATGCCTCAGTGCGCTGAATGATCTTCCGTCTTTTTCTAACGCATGCTTAGTACGTTGAATTTTCTTGCGTCTCATTAATTATTGTTGATTGCTTGCACTATGGGGCCAATTACATCTTTTCGTAACAATATTATAATTGTTAAAATAATATATTATCATTATTTTAAAATATACATATTATCGTTATTATTCTTAATATTAATTCTATATATTCAAAAATTATTATTATGTGAATTAGTTCACACATTTTCTTTTCTTTATGGTTCTTCACTAATCATTCAGTTTTGGATGTTGCTGTACACATGTTGAACGCACCATGTTTTTTATATCATGTTGAACTCATGTTGTAGAGCAACATGTTTATAGCATTGTCCCAACGCTTCATGTTGGCAACAATGGTAATAATTTGGCAAAGCGCTAAAGCTTTGCTTAGACCACACCTCTTTCAAGATAGCTTCCACAGTTAACAAAAGATTGCGATAATTCGGCAAAGCGCTAAAGCTTTACTTAGACCACACCTCTTGCAATATAATTTATCATTGCATGATTAGGGGCTATGTTAAAATAAGCAGAGCAGTGTTTGCCAACAATTCTGATATTTCGCAATTGGTGTCAGCCAAAAACTTCAAATCGGACTTTCCTCAAAAGTCAGGTACACCAAAATTGAGTGAAAGTGAAAATTCACTAGAACATAATGAAAATAGAATTTAAGAAATGATTGCAACGAAGGTATTTGATAAGACCTTTCGTTGCAATTTAAAAGACAGCATTTTAGTCAACCTCAAGTGGAGGTAATAAAATAATAAAAGTGTTTTTTCAACTCAAATATTAAAAAGTGTTTCTCAATTAAAATCTGGAAAACAATTCATCTTAAATTTACAACTGTTACAATATTTACAAATATATTTTTGATAAGTTAATGTTTTTTTTATATTTGCTTGGAATACACATGGTTGAGAGTTGTATTTTTTGAGGGTTGAGGGTTGTCTTTTTTTATACCTTTGCCAAATCCGTTGCTTGTTTTTCATATTTTTTTCCATAAAAAAGAAAAATTGAAAAGTTTTAAGCATATTTTATATTATTAGGGAATTTTTATATTATTCATAATATTTATAACATAAAAAAATGAATATATTATATTTTTTTATTTTTATTTATATATATATGAGTCATTCCATAACAAATCAACAAAGTGATTGGCAGCACCATCTCATAATTTAATGAAGTTTGGAAGTGTAGTGAAACATCATAAAATTAAGAAATTGTCCGAATTTCGGATGCCCAGAAAAATAACGAAAAGTTCTCATTATAAAAATAATAAACTTGCCAAAAAGATGTCTTACAATACTAATACTATGTTGATTTAATAGTGGTCAGTTTTACACAATGTATGTTTCAATAGGACATATTTAAAAAAGCACCCTTTTTTAAATTAATATTTCTTAAATAATAGATAAAAAGTCAACCTTGAACATATACTAATTTTAAAAAGGTTGATTTTTGAGATATGTCGTTTTGGCCTCTCTCTCCTACAAAATTCCTTGTCTCACCTTCGAACCCCGTTAACCCGAGCAACCAGCTGAAGATCGGGTTTCAACCCCAGTGGGAGGTCTCGTCGGGGACAAACGAGACAGGGATATTGGCCCTCCAAAATGGGGGTTGTGCATTGGGCTTGTGACCCGCCTTATAAAAAAGCTGATTCAACGAAAACAGAAAAATTGCCTCGGATATCGACCCGAAAACACGATGACAACCTACGCAAACGTATAAAGAACCATGATTTATGGATATGCACCTGGAATGTCCGAACCCATTATAGGGAAGGTGCCAATATTCAGCTGGTTGATGTCCTCGAAAGATACAAGGCTGACATCACCGCAATCCAGGAAATGCGATTGACAGGACAGGGCTGCTCTAAACAGGCATCCTGTAACATTTACTATAGCTGCCTTGCGGAGAGGCATGAATTTGGTTGTGAATTTGTAGTCGGCAAGAGACTCCGCCACCTTGTCTCTAGGTTCACACCCGTGAACGATCGACTAGCAACAATCCGCATCAAGGCTAAATACTTCTATATCAGCCTAATTTGTGCGCACGCTCCGACGAATGAGAAGGACGATGAAACTAAAGAGACTTTCTATGAGCGCCTCGACGAAGCCTATGAGCGCTGTCCCCGTCACGACATCAAAATTGTGATTGGCGACTTTAATGCCAAAGTGGGCCATGAGGGTATCTTTGGTTCAACGGTTGGACAATTCAGCCTCGACGACAACACCTCCAACAATGGAATGCGGCTGATCGACTTCGCTGCAGCACGAAACATGATAATTAGTGGTACTAGATTCAAGCATTTCAATATTCACAAGGCCACGTGGCGATCACCCGATCAGAACACGCGCAACCAAATTGTTCATGTTGTGATTGACGGAAGGCACACTTCGAGTGTGATGGATGTACGCTCCATCCAAAATGCTAACATCGACTCGGATCACTTCCTTGTAGCAGCCAAGGTTCGCACACGCTAATGCGCTGCGAAAAACGCACGGAAACTCACGCAAAGAAAGCGAGACGTCAGTAAGCAGCACACACAACAGACCGAACAAGCCTATGCCGCTCGACTCTCACACCTGCTTGCATAAGGCACTCCCCCTCTCGATGATATATGCGTGCATTGGACACTCGTCTTCCGCTCAATGGGTACTGCCGAAGAGGTGCTTGGATTCCAACGCCCACTACGGAACAAGTGGTATGACGAAGAGTGTCGCGCAGCCACTGCATGGAAAGTCGCTGCATATAAAGCCACCCTGCAGTCGGTAGTTACGCGAGCAGCGAAAGAGCGATACAGTGAGAAGAGAAAGAAGAAGAGACATCTTTTTAAGCGCAAGAAAAGAGAATTAGAAAGACGCGAGTGTGAAGATATTGAGATGCATGGCGACAGGAATGAGGCTCGAAAATTACTTCAGAAGATAAGACGCCTGACCGGAGGTTTAAATACCGGACCCTCTTCCTGTCAGGACGATGACGGAGGCGATGAGTTCATAACGAGCATGCACCAGCTCATCAGCAGAATATGGTCAGAAGAAGGCATGCCTAGCGAATGAAATCTCAGTATACTCTGCCCAATCCTTAAGAAGGGTGATCCGACGATACGCGCCAACTACCGTGGGATAAGTCTCCTCAACATCGCGTATTAAGTTCTAACTAGCGTATTATGTGAAAGACTGAAGCCCATCGTCAACAGACTGATTGGATTTTATTAGTGTGGCTTCAGACAGAGGCAGATCGACACCCACCACATCTTCGTCGACTACAAAGCTGCATTCGACAGTCCGATAAGAAGTCACCTATACGCCACCATGTCTGACCATGTCAGCATCAACAAGGAAAACAATGTCAGCCTGGAGATTAGCCGAAGAATAACACTTGCCAACAGGTGTTACTTTGGGCTCAGTAGGAAATTGAGCCCTCTCTCGACGGACAAAAATGTCGCTCTTACATTTTCCGTGACGATTAGAGGTTGTAATATAAACCTTAGTTTCGATTTATATAACTCTAATCTTAGTAAGTCAGGAGTTACAACATTTTTATAGTTTTAGTCATACGGAAAGGGACACGCCCTTTTGTCCAATTCCGCCCACATTTGTAAAAGACATAAAGAACTATGTCTGTCTATGTCTGACTGTGCTTATCTTAATTACACCGATTTTTAATTAAAATTTCAACTTTTTCACGCCCATTTGTGTACCTTAGGAGGCGAATTTAAAAAAAAAAACCTTCGTAGTGAACACTTACGTCAAGAGGTGAACACCCTGCCCAAATTTTATAGTCCTAGGTTCAAATTTAGATATTTTCGATTTTCAGGCTTTTCCTTTGGGTTATTCCGACTTTTCTAAACCACTTTTGCATTAACACGAACAAAATACAAAAGGTATTAGGCAAATTCGTCCGTTCGCTTTCTCTTGATGATCTGGCACACACAGGTCATTTTATTTTTATGCATATAGATTATCTAGAATTGTCTCATGTAATTTTATAATTATTATAAAAATTAACATCGACAAATAATTATTCATTTGGTTATTAAAAGCATTAATGAAAAACATTTTATACAACCTCAACTCATATGGGACTGCCCCCTGAATTTAAGCATATTAATGAGGAAAAGAAACTAACAAGGATTTTCTAAGTAGCGGCGAGCAAAATAATTCAGCACTAAGTCACTTTACCTTTATGACAAATGTGAGATTGTCATAAAGACACAGGACATTTCATTTTTATACATATAGATTATCTAGAATTGTCTCATGTAATTTTATAATTATTATAAAAATTAACATAGACAAATAATTATTCATTTGGTTTTTAAAAGCATTAATGAAAAACATTTTATACAACCTCAACTCATATGGGACTTCCCCCGTAATTTAATGTGAGATTGTCATAAAGACGATTTAAGTCGTTCTTAAATGAGGCGATTTACCCATAGAGGTAACCAGGCCCGTATAACGGCAATGATTACTAGAAGATGTTTCCAAAGAGTCGTGTTGCTTGATAATGAAGCAAAAAGTAGGTGGTAAACTCCATCTGAAACTAAATATTACCACGAGACAGATAGTAAACAAGTACCGTGAGGAAAAATTGAAAAGATCTCTGAATATAGAGTTAAATAGTACGTGAATCTGCTTAGAGTTTAAGCTCGATGAATCTGAGTATCCATTATAGAAAATTCGTCAATATTTATAATATTATGTTAATAGTGTGCATTTTTTCTATATAAGGACATTGTAATCTATTAACATATTATATATTTATCAAAAGATCATTTGCTTAAGTTTATTCAAATTATTTTGGTTGCATTAGAATAAATGCTAATGATTTGATAAAGTGTTGATAGATTTATTTATATATAGTGCTTAAATTAATTGAATTTTACAATGTCATAATTATCACATGATTTTTATGTTTATTTTGTATGCGCTTATATGATTAACAATGCGATAGATTCAGGATATCTTCGGGACCCGTCTTGAAACACAGACCAAGAAGTCTAATATATGTGCAATTCATTGGGATTATTTATGTAAAACCAAAGGCGAAATTAACTTAACTGATATTCATGGGATTAGTTTTTAGTCTATTAATTCAATCCCGGGCGTTCTATAAGTTATGTATAATAATATTTATATTATTTATACCTCTAACTGGAACGTACCTTGAGCAAATATGCTGTGACCCGAAAAATGGCGAAAGATCAGGTTGAAGTCAGGGGAAACCCTGATGATAGACCAAAACAGACCAAGAACAGAAAACAGAACGAAGTTTCCCTCAGGATAAGTGGTACATTTTAATATAATGTAAAATAATCTTATCTGGTAAATCGAATGATTAGTAAATCGAATGGTCGTTTCGACCCTAAGGCGAAACGACCTTAACCTATTCTCAAACTTTAAATGGGTAAGAACCTCACCTTTCTTGATATAAAGGTCGAGGTTGTGATATATTGTTCCCAGTGGGTCACTTTTGGTAAGCAGAACTGGCGCTGTGGGATGAACCAAACTCAATTTTACGGTGCCCAAATTAACAACTCATACAGATACCATGAAAGGCGATGGTTAAACTGCTTAAAACAGCAGGACGGTGGACATGGAAGTTGTAATCCACTAAGTAGTGTGTAACAACTCAGCGGCCGAAGCAACTAGCCCTTAAAATGTATGGCGCATAAGTTGTATACCTATACATTACCGCTAAAGTAGATGAATTATATTCAATTTCGATTGGATTTTAAATTTTGATACTTTAGTCAATAGGAGGGTACAATGGTGTTCCTAGAAGTTTTTGGCTTAAGACTGCATGGAGCACAGATTTTGGTGGTAATAGCAAATAATCCTATGAGACCTTGGAGGACTGAAGTGGAAAAGGGTTTCGTGTGAGTTTGTCGGTCCTATGTTCAATGCGAAAGCCTAAAATTTTCAAGTTATAGTAACAAAATATTGAACAAAAGGGAAAACGGTTCCAATTCCGTAACCTGTTGAGTATCCGTTTGTTATTAAATATTCTCATCCTGGCAACAGGAACGACAATAAAGAAGCCGTCGAGAGATATTGGAAGATTTTTTTTTTCTGTTTTATAGTCGTACTACCTTTGAGGTCTATCGAAGAGAGATGTGGTAGATGGACTAGAAGAGTATGACATTTACTGTTGTATCGATATTTTCTCCTCGGACCTTGAAATTTTAATGTGGGGGCACTCTACAGGCCGTACCAATATCCGCAGCTGGTCTCTAAGGTGAAGAGTCTCTATAATAATAATAATAATAATAATAATATAATATAATAGTTTGGCGCTACAGTCCTGTATAGAACTTCGGCCGAGCTCTCCCACCATTTTGAGCTGTGCGTGTTATATTTGGACTCAAAGTGGTGGGACCTACGGTTTATTGCCGAATCCGAACGGCGGGTGAGAGCTTTTTCATAGGCAATGTTTTACTCTCGTAGGTTTACTGCCATTTACTGACGAGAGGTAGCGCGGTATATAAAATTGTTTCTATGAAAAGATGTTGTTAGCCCCAGTCCGGGCTTGAACCGGGGACCTTTCGGCTCGCAGTCCAACGCATTAACCACTGAGCTACCGCGGCTAGTCAATAGAATAATATAGGTAAGGGAAGTCGGAAAATTAGATTCGTAACTTCGGGATATGGATTGGCTCTGAAGATTGAGATAATCGGGCTTAATTGGGAAGCAATAACATGGTTTACGTACTCACTACCTACCATCCTGCTCAATTGAATATATGCTCACTGTAAGACGGATCCAACACGAACTTTAAATGGCAAAGCGATGACGTTTGCGACTCTGTCCTCCGGCAGATGTCTCATATACGTAGGCCACAGCCCACAACCGCTCATTTGAGCAGCGGTAAGCGTCGTCGCTCGCTTATACCAATATGCAACGCAATTGGGTGAAGCACAAAAGTCGCTGTATTAAGTCGATCTTAGAGGGTTCAAATGTGAGTCCATTACACCCAAGGCATATTATGAAGCCTTATTGGAGGAATGTATTTACGGAAAACTGTGAGCGGAGGTCCGTGGTAATCTTTCAGTTTGGAGTCCAATTGTCTTTGAAGACTTCAGATCCTCCAGGCCCCCACTTTCCACATCGGCTGGCCCTGACGGGATAAAATCAGGGACTTTGCTTTTAGTACCGGATGTGATCATCATTCGCGTATTGAACATGATTATGTGGTGTGGAAAGGTACCAAGACATCACCAAGACATGAAGCGAGGACGATTTTTTTTCCGAAGAAGAAAGACGCCAGAGAACCGGGTGACTTTCGTCCAATCACTATTCCGTCTATACTGATCAGAATGTTACATAATAGAGACTATAGCTTGATATTCGACAGCGTGGGTTTGATCTACTCCTTCGAGATCATCACGCTTCATGCTACATAGCAATACTGGACGCAGGGAAGGCATTGGATTCAGTATCCCATCAAGTATCTTTTGTTATGTTATTAGTGCATGATAGTTATTTACTAACATACTTTTAGAGAATTGTAATTGTCCTTTCAGTATAGTTTTATTAGTGTCTTAACAATCAGTAAATGTTTAGTCGTACATTTAATTTTACAAATTTCATGTATTAATTTATTTGATAATTTTGTGTTGCATGTGTATTTTTGCATTTAATTTGTGTCTTTTTTCAGTTCCGCTTTGTGCTATATTTGTTTACGCTAATCTAGTGTTGTGTTGTTAGTGTGTTTTAAAACTTACACAATTAACCCTTGCTTGCTTTATAAGATTATTAATTTTTTCTACTTTGTGTTTTTTCGATAGTTTGAAACTATGGATTTTTTATTAGTTGAAAACTTTGCCGCCTGTTCACTGAGAGATAAATGCAAGAGTCAAAACATTTTAAATTCAATGTTTTCTTGTTCTGGCCCCTGTGGTCAGCTGTATCATGCTACTTGTGCAAATATTTCAATTTCATGTACCGAATATTTATGTTCAATGAATTCTGGTCTACAGTGGTATTATCCCACTTGTAGACCTCTTTCTCCATCTGTTTTTTTCGTTAAAATAAAAAACTTTGGAGAAAAACTCAATACTTTAAATTCAAATTATTGTGAAATATTAAATTCGTTAAACGAATTTATCACAGTAGTGGCGAACAGTGATACTGCGCAAAAGCCTGATTATGTTAATGATAATACAGCTATCATTAACAAATCGGTCTCGGCTGATATAGATCCTTCAATTAAAAAAGTTGATAAAAAACGCAAACTGATTTTAACAAATAATAAAAATAATAAATCATTGAGCCCTCCCAAGGCAAAACTATGTTCTCCGGCCTCAGCAGTCCAGATGTAGCGCGCTGGACTTGCATTCTGAAGGTCTCGGGTTCGAATCCCGGCTTGGGCATGGGCGCTCGTGGTGATATTAACCACAAAATTGTAGGGAATAGATTTCACAGTACAATGGATATAGTCTGTCTGAGTGCTGTGGATCTTAGTAGATATTCCAAAAAAAAAGAAAAAAAAAAAAAAAAAAAATGTTCTCAAAGAACTTCTGCCAACTCTTCTCTCGCTTCTTCTATTAGTCCCTCTACACTAATAGCAGCAACCTTTCCCACAGAAACCACCAATACTAATGCACCTGTAAGTTCAAGTTTAAAGACGATCCCAAGATTAAAAAGAATTTTTATTTCTCAGTTAATGCCTGCCACGACAACAGATAATATTACAAACTTTATAAAAACAAATAAACTCGTTGATGCTTACGTTTCATGTAAGAAAATCGGAAACAGGCCATCCCATGCATCCTTTATAGTATCTACTGCAGAAGAATATGCCGCGGCCGTTATCAGTTCAAATCTTTGGACAAATAACATTCTTGTTTCCGAGTTCAAAACCCAAAGAACCAATAGACCAACAAAATCAACAGTCCACCAAAATTCAAAAAACTCGAACGCATCTCCCTTTACTACCAAAACGTAAGGGGATTGCGTTCAAAGACTCGAGATCTCTTTTTAGCTACTCAGAATTTCGCGTATGATATCATCGCACTAACTGAAACGTGGTTAAATCAGAGCTTCTTAAATGTTGAATTTTTTGATAATTCATTCAATGATTTTAGAAAAGATAGATTTAATATCGAAAATTCTCCAGTCGGTGGTGGTATATTAAATGCAATAAAGAACAGTTTTGTAAGTTCTTTATTGGAAATTCCTGTTGCTTCCTCCTTAGAACTTATTTGTGTTAAGTTAAAACTACACAATTCTTGTGTGTACGTCTTAAATGCCTACATTCCTCCTAAAGGTAGAGCAGAAGTCTATGAGACTTTATCTAAGTCCATTGACTTTGTATTAGAATTACTCTGTAGTTCTGACGACATTTTACTATTAGGTGATTTTAATCTACCTGATTTAAAATGGAACAATTCTGACGACGACACATATTATTGTGCGTCTAATTCTAAAACACGACAAGAACTAGTTTCTGTTGATACTATATCATCTAACTTACAACAATTAAGTTGTATTAATAACTGTCTTGAACGACAATTTGACTTGGTCTTTACTACAGATAGTAACAATGCTGTTGTTTCTAAATCTGCTCATGTTCTATTGGCCATTGATGCATATCATCCACCTCTAACCATAATTTATCAATCTGATCGCACAAATATTATTAATAGTCAATCCGCAGACAAGGCTTATGATTTGAATTTTGCAAAAGCCAACTTTTCTATTTTTAATGAATTGTTGTCTGCGAAAATTGATTTAATTTTAGTCTATATTGATAATAACGATCTTGATGCTTCCATTAACTATTTTTACTATGAACTATTTTGCTGCATAGCACTATCAGTACCATACAGCCTTAAGTTTACAAAGATCTCAACGTATCCATAGTGCACTAAGGATTTGAAAGTGTTACGTAATTCTATGAATAGAGCATGGAATAAATATATCAATAGTCAGGACCCAAATGACCTAGAAACATATAACAGAATGTTTCTAGAATTCAAGTCTAAATCGTCCCTTCTCTATACTGATTATATTGAAAAAATTAAGCTAAAGATATTAGTATCAGATCCTAAAAAGTTTTGGGGCTTTATAAATACTAAAAAAAAGATTGACGGATTGCCAGCATCTTTTAAAAATAATGACGGATTTACTAGTGACCCAAATATTATATGTGGCTTGCAAGTCTATTTAAACAATCATTCTCTGCGGCTTCGTTTGTCACTGATGTCAACTATTTTGACTACATGCAATCTGCACCTAAAACGTCATTAGATTCTATCTCATTTACCCCAGAGGAAATATTACAATATATTTCGATTATAGATGATGCTCTTAATTCTGGACCAGACGGTATCCCAGCAACAGTTATAGGGAAATGTGGTTCATGGCTATGTACAACACTGTGTTCAATATTTAATAAATCAATCAATGAAAGTAATTCATTAATTGATTTTTGGAAAAATTCATTTATAAGCCCAATTTTTAAAAAGGGCTGTAGAAATGATGCAAATAATTATAGGACTCTCATCAATACCGAAACTGTTTGAGCGTATTGTGTATGATCAGATTAAAGATCATTGTAGACATGTAATTGACACACGTCAGCACGGATTAGTAACTGGAAGATCTACATTGTCCAACCTATTGGACTTTACATCATTTTCAATAAGCTCAATAGAATCTGGAAAATAGGTGGATTGTATTTATACAGATTTCAGTAAAGCTTTCGATAAACTTTGTCACTATTTAATTTTATTCAAATTAAATGCTCTTGGATTTCCTAAATTCTTTGTTAATTGGATTGGATCTTATTTATCAGACCGATCATATCAAAAAAGTTTCAGAAATAGTTTATCTTCACCATTCATTGCAACATCTGGAGTACCCCAAGGTAGTCATCTCGGCCCACTGTTATTTATACTGATGTTATATACAAAACACATTACTAAAATTTATTAATTTTTGCCGATGATATGAAAATATATAAATCAATAACTAACGAAGATGACGTCCTACTACTTCAGCCTGACTTAAAATCGTTTGAAACGTGGTGTTTTCAGAACCATATGATTCTTAATCCAGATAAGTGTCAGACCATGTCAATTTCTCGAAAAAGAAAAAATATAGAATACAATTATATTCTAAAAGAGAAAAATGTTTGTCGCGTATGAAAGATCTTGGTGTGTTTGTTGACTCTAGCTTATCGTTTAATTTTTATATTGAAAATATCTGTAAAAAAGCGTCATCATTACTTGGTTTTATCGAGAGATGGGCTAAAGAATTTAATAGTCCCCTAACATTCGTTCACAATTGGAGTATGCTAGTCAACTTTGGTCTCCTTTCTATAAAATACATATTGTTACGAAAATTCAGTCTACGGAAAACTGTTCTATGAGTTAGTATCGCTGGATTTTGTACAAAACAAAAACACTCTTATGTTTGGTTTAAATTATAACAATTAACTTTATTAATTCACTTTAATAAAAAACTTTACTAATAACAAATTCTAACAACTGCTGCATGTCCACAATTTAACTTGACAATTATCACACGAGATGCCCTCGACCACTTTACAATCACTACTGTAGTGAAGTACCTCAGATGCGGCTCCCTTATATACTGCATGCATCAGTTCGACACGTTTCGACAAGCTTCGACTTGTTTCGAGAACCTACTACTCCTTTCGTGAATGACGCATGCTATTGGCATCTCATTCACACTCATGTGTTTTAATGCGCTGATCTTCCATCTCTTTCTCGCACATTGCCCAGTACGCTGAATGATCTTCCGTCTCTTTCTAACACATTGCTTAGTGCGCTGAATTGTCTTGCGTCTCATTTATTATTGTTGAATGCTTGCACAGTGGGGCATATTACCTCTTTTCGTAACATGCGTCATTCACGAAACGAGTAGAAGGTTCTCGAAACAAGTCGAAGCTTGTCGAAACGTGTCGAACTGATGCCTGCATTATATAAGGCCGCACATCTGAGGCACTGTACTTCAGTAGTGATTGTAAAGTGGTCGATTGCCGCTCGTGTGATAAATGGACATGCAGCAGTTGTTAGAATTTGTTATTAGTAAAGTTGTTTATTAAAGTGAATTAATAAAGTTAATTGTTATAATTTAAACTAAACATAAGGGTGTTTTTATTTTGTACACAATCCAGCGGTACGAACTCGTAGAACAGTTTTCCGTAGACTGAATTTTCGTAACATTGGTTTTACAAGTGGGATTGTGATACAAAATGGTTAAACTCGAACAACTTAAAGTCGACCAGCTAAAGAAGGAGCTGGCGATTCATAATCTTCCAACTGTAGGTACGAAAGTAGAGCTATAAAAGCGTCTAATGAAAGAATTAGAGAACCAAGGCATTGACCTCGCAGAGCATGAGTTTGAAGTGGAAGCTGCAACAGCGTCATCGAAAAGTGTGGACACGGAGCAAAAAGTACAGTCCCAAAGTTTTGATATGAGCCAGTTGCTCAGAGCAATACAGCAACAACTTCTAGAAAATTCAAAACAGCTCCAAGAAAATGCCAACAAAATGGAACAGAAACTTGTAGAAAATTCCAACAAAATGGAACAGAAACTTCTAGAAAATTCAAAACAGCTCCAAGAAAATTTGACCAGAATGGAACAGAAACTTCAAGAAAATTCAAATCAGCTCAAATTAGACATGAAGCACGAACTTGTAGAAAATGCTAAGAAAATAGAATAGAAACTTCAGAAAAATTCTGAACAGCTTCAATCACTTTCTAAGCAGCTTCTGGAAGTTTCTAATACACTACATGGCAAAGTAAATGAACTAGAAGCGCATATAAATGATGTTGATGATAAAATTCAAAGATTGGAAAATGGTATAGACAAAGAAATCCAGGAAATAAAAAAAGATTTGCACGTGTTGCAGATAAATGGACCTACACAGCATGTTGTTACTGGTACGAGGCTAAAATCGCCGATTTACGATGGAACCACAGCGTTCAACATTTTCAAGCTGCAATTTGAGACCACGGCTGTAAGTAATCGATGGAACAATGAAGACAGCGTAGCCGCACTTATCGTGACACTAAAAGGAGGTGCAGCCGAAGTATTGCAGACAGTTCCAGAAAGCGATAGAAACAGTTACACAGCGGTTATGTCTGCACTGCAACGAAAATATGGCAGTGATCACATGAAACAGATATACCGAATGGAGCTGAAGGGCAGAATGCAACGAAATGGCGAAACTTTGCAGGCGAATGCAGCGGACGTCGAGAGGCTTGCGCATTTGTCGTATGCAGACGAGATCAACGAGTGATTTCATAGAAAAGTACAAGATCGAAGCTTTTGTTGATGGCATACGCGATCAGGAGACAAGACGTGCCACAATGACCATGCCGAAGGTGACATTTATGAAAAAGGTCACCACAGCGCTTACGCAGGAGATAGCGCCAACATTGTGCCGACCAGCGATGGAGA
This sequence comes from Dryomyza anilis, assembly GCA_951804985.1. Lineage (NCBI taxonomy): Eukaryota > Metazoa > Arthropoda > Insecta > Diptera > Dryomyzidae > Dryomyza > Dryomyza anilis. The sequence continues at coordinate 22,150,344 of OX638136.1, read as the reverse complement.
AACGTGTTCTAAATGAGGAGAGAGAAAATGTATGTCAAGGAGTAAGTAGAGCGTCCAAAGCCAGCGTTAAATCCGGTCATTATGCTGCCAACAGAAACACCCAATTGAAAGGTAAATGCTACAACTGTGGAAAATATGGTCATATGGCACGCGACTGTCGTGAAAGACGTAAATGTGTAAATCTGCAACCACCTAAAGGATACCGACCAGAAAAGAGACCTGAGGATGGCCAAAATAACGCCAGCGAACATCATGGCAATTCGGGCACTGTGTCGGCACGAGTGTGTAAAATGGAATCCAGAGAATGCTCGACGGAAGTAGAAAAGACGAACATAATTCACATTCGTTATTTAAATGTCATGGCAGATGATCAATGGACTCTAGAGCAAATACGAAATGATCAAAAGAAGGACCACGACATCGCAAAAATTAGGACGTTCAAGGAAAAACAAAGAAAGCTATTATGGAAAGAGTTAGCATCTAACGGTCCAATAAGAAGGGCTTATTGGGCGCAGTGGCAAAGTCTGAAGCTACAAAATGGTTGTTTGTACCGTGTTTGGGAAACTGAAAATGGCAGATCTGCACGAAATTTAATTGTTGTTCCCAAATCAAAAATAAAAGAGATAGTACTGGAATGCCATTGTGGATCCAATGGATGTCACTTGAGCATTAATATTGAGAAGAAGTCAGGAAACGTTTCTATTGGGTCGGATATCAGAAGTCAGTCGCCTATTGGATTCACAGATGTAAGCAATGTGTATCCGCAAAAAGAAAACCCGTCAGAAGTTGCGGTAAGATAAATCAATACAACGTAGGAGCACATTGCGAACGTACTGCAATGGATGGGCAAAAGCCGATTTAAAAAAGTGTTTTGCGTAAGAGAAAAAGTGAAGACCGAGACGAGTTGCATCAGTCCGTAAGGCAGAGGATACAAATTCCAAGAAGTAAGATAAAGTCCAGATACGACTTGAGACCAAACTCTGAGGGATTTAAGGAAGGAGATCTGGTCATGCTTTGTAGCCCGCCACGAGTGAAATTGAAAAATCCAAAACTACAAACACACCGGGAAGGACCGTACAGGATAATTAAAAAGATAAATGACATTGTGTATCGGATTCAGAATACTACAGGCGTCAGACGAAAAATGAAAGTAGTACATTTAGAAAGGTTGGTGCTGTATATAGAGAGATAGGATTAACTTCTGTTCGGGACGAACAGATTTAGGTGGAGGGCAGTGTTACGAAAAGAGGTAATTTGCCCCACTGTGCAAGCATTCAACAATAATAAATGAGACGCAAGACAATTCAGCGCACTAAGCAATGTGTTAGAAAGAGACGCACATTTCCCAGCATACTGGGAAATGTGCGAGAAAGAGAGAGAAGATCAGCGCATTAAAACACATGAGTGCGAATGAGATGCCAATAGCATGCGTCATAAACGAAACGAGTAGAAGGTTCTCGAAACAAGTCGAAGCTTGTCGAAACGTGTCGAACTGATGCCTGCATTATATAAGGCCGCACATCTGAGGCACTGTACTTCAGTAGTGATTGTAAAGTGGTCGATTGCCGCTCGTGTGATAAATGTCAAGTTAAATTGTGGACATGCAGCAGTTGTTAGAATTTGTTATTAGTAAAGTTGTTTATTAAAGTGAATTAATAAAGTTAATTGTTGTAATTTAAACCAAACATAAGGGTGTTTTTATTTTGTACACACTCGTAGAACAGTTTTCCGTAGACTGAATTTTCGTAACAATATATAAAATTAACACTTTTAAATTGATTAAAAATATAATAATAATGAAAAACTCTCTTCACAAATAAAATGTAATATATTGAGAACAATTTTACTTTGAACATATATAATAATAATTATATAAACTTAATCTCTAATAATAATAATGAAAAATCAACTTTTATTCAAAACAAAATGTTAATATATATCCAATATCAAAACAATTTTACATTTAGAACAACTATTTACAATAAATCTGTATAAATATATATATATATATATATATACATATATATATATATATATACATATATATATATATATATATATATATATATATATATATATATATATATATATATATATATATATATATACATATATATATATAAATAGATATATAGGTATAAATAGGTATAAATAGGTATATTTGTACTTCATCTTGTAACGAAATTTTTATTGCGGCACAAAAATATTAGTGAACCGCACAAAAATATTTTACTGACAAAAATAGCAATGTAGCGTGTCGTGTGAGTGGTTTTGCAAACCCGTTTTTAAAAAGTGTAGTTCCCACACAAAAAAAAAATAAAATACTCATAAAATCTAATATCGAATAGAACATGTACAATGAGCATATACAACATGTGCATGTACAACATAAATATATTGTGTAATTTAAAAAAAAAAATTATCAAATTATTATGGAATCGAACGGTAAAAAACATGACAACATGTGAACATGTAAAAACTGTAATGAGCAAGAAATGGTAATTCAATATAATAATTATAGTTTGGCGGTACAGTCCTGTATAGAAGTTCGGCCGAGCTCTCTCACTATTTTGAGCTGTGCGTGTTATAAGTATTTGTACTCAAAGTGGGTGAGTGAGAGCGGGTGAGAGCTTTTCATAGGCAATGGTTTTTTTCGTAGGTTTGCCATTTACTGACGAGAGGTAGGGTATAGAAAAATGTTTTTATGAAAAGATGTTGTTAGACCCAGTACAGGCTTGAACAGGGGACCTTTCGGCTCGCAGTCCAACTCAATAATAATGTTAAAAAAAAGGAAATTATTTTGCAAGTGATTTTGCAATGTAGGTTTTTTGAAACTTTTGTTTGTTCCCACAAAAAATATTTGTTTGTAATCGAATGTGGAGGAAATTTTGAAGTAGGGCTATTGTAACAGTTGGTGTGATTAGTTAGTTAGAATTATGTTATAAATACCCTACACATAAGTGATAATGTGTGCGGTGACCACTTAAAAAGGAGCATAGGTCACCAGGGTTTTCAAATCCTGAAAATACCTATAAACTTGAAATCGCTGAAGAATTTACTTTCATTTGATACCCATATGTACAAATGGCTAGATATACCGAATTTGTTTTGTTTTTGTTTTTTTTCGAGAACCACACGTCAGTTCCGAGAAGACATCATTTTCATATATTTGAGCATAAAGGCAATATATATTATGAAAAAAAAAATCACTTAAGCTCTTATAAAGTAAAATTAATCCGTAGATGTAAATTTTATGAGTAATCTAAATTAGGAGTTTCATTGATCTAGCTCTTCGAATTTTTCTGTAATCGTGATTTCAACAGACAGACAGAGGTACAGACAGACGGACATCGCTCAATCGACTCAGGAGGTTATGCTAATCAAGAATATATATACTTTTCCATACCGGGGATGTTTCCTTGTGGGTGTTACAAACGGCGTACCAAACTGAATATATAAATACTAATGTAGGGTGTAAAAATTTAATAGTGAAAACTGAACAGGAAATGGTATTAAATAGAAATTATTGCATATATTACAAGAGTTTTTTACAACGTATGTTTTTTGAAAACACTAGTTCGTTCCCACCCTTTAGGAGAAACAATTATTTTTTCACATGTTATCGAATGGTTAAAGATGACAAACATGGAATCAAACGTGTTTTCATTGTATGTTATTATAAATGTTTGTTATAAAAAAATAAACTGATTTAAAAAAAATATATATAAAATAAGAAAACATTTTATTATAAATATTTAATTATGGACTATAATTATTTAATATAAATGTGTATCAATATTAATGGGTGTAATAATTATATTCAAAAGTATAATGTTGTGTAATATTAATGAAAGAATATACTCGTAGATTTTAAAAATATAATTAGTGTTTGATGTGTAAGTAGCACTGGTGCCGCGATTTTTAAAATTTTTGCGGATAAACGTTTACTGTTTTCGATGTTGTGAAATATCTTATATATTCCTATGTATTAAAAATTTAAATTAGTGTGTGTTGTGCACATTTGGTGTACCGCATCAAAATGTTGTATCGCAAAATGCGCAACATGCGGTAATAAAAATGTACTTGTGGTATAAAATTTTAGTGTACCGCACATAAAAGTTGAACCGCAAAATATAGCAAAGTGACGTGTGCTTACCGCATTGTGGTTTTAAAAGCCAATACTTAGTTTTATGTGGAACCTCATAAAAGTCTGGTTCCCACATAAAAAAAAAATAGTTTTCAACGTTTTTCTCGATAAAAGTGCTTGATTTAAATGAAAAATATGTTATTTTTGAATTTTTTTTTATAAATAATAATAAAATGTTTGCAGATTCTTAATTATTATGTATGATTGTGTATTGTTTTATATTTTGACATGCACAGCATTATAAAAAGTACATGAAATTTTTAAAAGAATTCTTAATTCCATTTCATAAATAAACATATACGTTAACAAACATTTTGTGATATGAAAATAAAAATTAAATGTAATAAAATATATTAAAAAGAAATTTTCAATATACTTTTAAAGTACAAAATTTTATACGGATGTAGCATATACCGATAAAATAATAAATAATATTTAAAATATTATAAAAAATAATAACATTATTCTGGTTGATCCAGCCAGTAGTTATATGCTTGTCTCAAAGATTAAGCCATGAATGTCTAAGTACACACGAATTAAAAGTGAAACCGCAAAAGGCTCATTATATCAGTTATGGTTCCTTAGATCGTTAACAGTTACTTGGATAACTGTGGTTATTTTAGAGCTAATATATCGAGTGTTGTTGTGGGCCGGTAAAATTACTTTGAACAAATTAGAGTGCTTAAAGCAGGCTCAAAACGCCTGAATATTTTGTGCATGGAATAATGATATAAGACCACTGATCTACTTTCATTGGTTTTTAGATCAAGAGGTAATGATTAATAGAAGCAGATTGGGGGCATTAGTATTACGACGCGAGAGGTTAAATTCTTGGACCGTCGTTAGACTAACTTAAGCGAGCGCATTTGCGTATTATCAGTGGAGTTCTAATATGTAGTTAAAACTTGTATTTTTTATATATACCTCCTATTTAAACCTTCTTCAATGCTATTCATCGAGTGTTGTTCTGTGCCGGTACACTTACTTTGAAAAAATTAGAGTGCTTAAATCAGGCTGAAAATGCCTGAATATTTTGTACATGGAAGAATGAAATGAGACCACTGATCTACTTTCATTGGTTTTCAGATCCAGAGGTAATGATTAATAGAAGCAGTTTGGGGGCATTAATATTACGACGCGAGAGGTTAAATTCTTGGACAGTCATTAGACTAACTTAAGCGAGTACATTTGGCTAAGATGTTTTCATTAATCAAGAACGAAAGTTAGAGGTTCGAATTCGATCAGATACCGCCCAAGTTCTAAACATAAACGATGCCAGCTAGCAATTGGGTGTAGCTACTTTTATGGCTCTCTCAGTCGCTTCCCGGTCAACCAGTGCTTTTGTGCTCAGGGGGAAGTTTAGTTGCAAAGCTGAAACTTAAAGGAATTAACAGATCGAACATAAGTGTGTGAGACAGATTGATAGCTCTTCTTTGAATCTATGGGTTATGGTCCATTGCTTGTCTTAGTTCGTGGAGTGATCTGTCTGGTTAATTTTGATAACGAACGAGACTCAAATATATTAAATAGATGCAGTCAGGATTATGGTGTTAAAGCTTATACAGCCTTCATTCACTCGCGCTACAATAAAAGTATCAACGTGTATTTCCTAGACCGAGAGATCCGTGTAAACCGCTGAACCGCTTTTAAAACCAATGCGGTAAGCACACGTCACATTGATATATTTTGCGGTACAACTTTTATGTGCGGTACACTAAAATTTTATACCACAAGTACATTTTCATGCTTGGGATTGTGAACTGAAACTGTTCAAACGAACTTGGAATTTCCAGTAAGTGTGTGTCATTAACTCGCATTATTACGTCCCTGTCCTTTGTGCACACCGCCCGTCGCTACTACCGATTCAATTATATAGAGGGGGCTCCGGACGTGATCACTATGACGCCTCGTGTGTTACGGTTGTTTCGCAAAAGTTGACCGAACTTGATTATATAGAGGAAGTAAAAGTCGTAACAAGGTTTCCGTAGGTGAACCTGCGGAAGGATCATTATTGTTTTTCCTATCCGAAAGTAATAAATAATTTATTACAACAATAGTTTTATATATATATATATATATATATATATATATATATATATATATATATATATATATATATATATATATATATATATATATATATATATATATATATATATATATATATATATATATATATATATGTATAAATATATAAATTAATAATTAAAATTATTATTACACAATTGTATTGTGCATATAAATATGTTATGTGTGCAAGTTAATAGATAATAAATATATGGCCAAGCAATGGCCAAACAATCCACAAACAAACAAAAAACAAAAAGTTATGAAGTAAAATCAAAAAAAAAATCCAACTATTAAATGTGAAAATAAAAACTATATAACAATAACACTAAATTTAATGAATATTCTAGAAATCCTATTCCTCCAACGAGGACATAAAATAGGGTACAATAACAATAATTTAAGATTTCCTCAAGAAAATCAAAACAATAATATTACTAATAATAGAACGGAACAAATGGAGAATGCAAACTCTAAACAAGTTCCTCAAAAATCACAGTGCAGGATTTTTCCACAAAATAATAATAATCAATCAAATAATTATAGGCAACAAACGTCACTATATAACTATACGAATTACCAACAAAAGTCGATTCAACATCAACATGCCTTAACTATCAAGGATTCAAGAGAAAAACCAGAAGTGTACAACTAAGTATGTAACCACAAATTAAGGCCCAAAGAATTAACCACATTGATGAGGATCATTTCTTAGAAGAAGGACAAACCATCCTTTATTATCTATTCTTGATAATAGAACTGGATATAAATTCACAATACGTATCGATACTGGTGCAACCAGTAAGAAAAGTATAATATTAAAAAGGAATTGGCTATAAAGACAAAAGTTAGAACCAATATTGATTTTACTATTATTAATTCATAACATGAAATTTATTTAATGGGGGTGAAACATATTTTTTATGAAATCAAAAATCTTGAAGTAGATTTTCTGCTTGGTTATAATTTTCTTAAAAGGACCAATGCAATCATTGATCTAAAACATAATAAGTTAATTTGTAATAATAAAATAAAGCAAATTAATTATATAAATGAAAATTACGTTGAAATGATTTCTATCATGGGACGAAAATGTCCTATGACGCCCGTCGAAGAATCAAACCGACATCTTGAAAATAAAAATATTTTTGTAGGATACAAAAATCCTACAACGCCAACCGAAGAAATTACCGGTAATACAAATAATACAAATACCTTTTTGAAAGAACAATCTTCTTCCAAATCTTGTTCTAAAGAATTTACCAACAATATAAATGAAATTTAATTACTTGAAAATCAAAGAAATAAAATTAAGAATGAGATCCGAATAACTCATTCTACTATAAACATGAATCTGCCTTTCCGTACAGATATAATAGCTGAAATTAGAACAAGTGATGAAACATATTAACGAAACTAATAAACCTTTAAATCAATTTAAACAACAGATGCTTTTGGCTAAAGGCAACATAACCTGTCATGAACACATTATAAACTTTGGAAGAACTAGACATATCATAGAAATTGATACTGTAGAAAATTTATTAATCATTTTAAAGGAATTTCTGAGACCTAGTATTGTGACAGCAATATTAGCACTACTGAAGATCTTTATGAAATAAAAAAAATTTAATGGTATTGACAACCTTTAATGGTATACAATTCGTATATACAAAAAAATTCCCAATTTATGTGCCTAACATAGAATATAAGGGTAACATAATTTAACAAATTCATAATAGAGCTCATAGATGCTATTTCGAAAATTTAAAGCAAATAGAAAATATGTATTATTGGCCGTAAATGAGAAAGAAATTCAAAGAGTACGCAAAAAATTGTGTGATCTGCAATAAAAATAAATATGAACGTCATCCCGATAAAGTACCAATTGGAGTGGCTCCAATTCCCTATTCAAAATTCTTAATAGCTAAACATATTGAGGATAGAACTAATTTAGAAGACAAAATCCTAGAAATTTTACAATCATATCCTGATGCAAAAGTTATAACTTTGGATAATGAACCTGGTTTTGTTAATCCACAATTTAGATCCCTTTTACAAAGACTAAATATTGAGATTTTTATTGCGAACCTCGACACAACTCAACAAACGGCCAAATTGAACGAGTCCATTCCACGTGAATAGAATTTATTGGATGTATTAAAGAATAAAATAACTTTACTAGTAACTTAGAAGCAGTACTTAGATCAGTACGAGAATATAATAAAACAATTCACTCTGTCACAAATAGAAAACCATCTGATGTGTTGTATAATAAAGTAAAACATGAGGATATACCTGAAAAATTGCAGGTAGCCCAAGAAAAAGTGCTATTATGGCATAATAAAGATCGAAAAAATAAAGAATATGGAACAGGACATATAATTTACGAAAAAATTGTAGGAAAAAGAAATAAAGTCCAACCTAGATATAAATAAAAACAGAATATTAAAGAAAATTTTGGTAAAAAGGTAAAAAAATTAAAAAAATGAGTGGTAACAATTGCGAAAACATAGTTTTTTTCAAAAATAGTCCTTTTTGGAGCATAATACTCTTAAATACCATTAAATGGTCTTTACACGGATTAACGTGCATAAATGTATGTACCAAACAAACCAAACCCCAATCCGCTATCTTTAATCGTTAAGAAGATATTCCAAATCAAAATTAAATTATCTTGAAAATTTGGTCGAAAAAACGTTCAACTTTTAGTAAACCATAAGTAATTGAATTTTAACTAATCAATTTCAAATTTCAGTCACATTTCCTAAAAAAAGTAGACTAAGGCCTCGATTCTCAATTATAGAAATCTACTGAAAAAGTAGAAAAATGAGTAAAACTCAGTTTCATATCATGAATAAAATATTTCTACTCAATTTCTACTGAAGTTTTTAAAAAATTGACAAATTTTGGTTCCACATCAGAGATAGTAGAAATTCAATACAACTGATGCTGCAATGCATGAATAAATTAGTTTGTTCTAAAAAAATAACTATTAGGCCAATAATTTACGCGAAAAACACGTAGATTGATCATATTATCAACATATCGTATATCGTTTTTCTTCTACCAGCGTAAACGAACTAGTACAAACTAGAGCAACCTTTTTCTGAATCGTCGTGTCTCAAAATTGGATATTCAGCATAACTGTGATTCCTCGGTAGATTGGTATCTAAATTGCGCGGTTATATCTAAATTTTATTTAACGACTAAAGTTAAGTTTTTATAAAACCTTCCCACTGTTTGCGATTAAACTTCGCAAAAACGAAATTTTGCGGAGCGGTTCGAGACGGGTACTTCAGAATAAAACAGAACACAATTTTGAGTGCAAAGTTTTAGCGCTTAACAAAGGACACGGTTTAAAAAATAAATATTGCACTTCGGCTAGTAAATTAAATTCTCCATTGGGACAAATGGAAAATATGTAGCGTCGCGGTCAGCGCACTGGACGACGAACAGAATAGTGGCGAAAATCTGGATTGTCTGGTGACTGTCCACTAGACTGATTCAAATTTGTATGAAAAATTTAGATCTAATTTTGCTTTCGCTCCGCGTCAATTTCTAATACTAGGAACTCCAAAACTCCAAAAAAATATGCCTTATACTTTAAATCGTTTACTAGTTTTAGTTAACCGTTACAGTTCTTACTTTACTTTATTAGTAAATTGTAAAATTATGTTCATCTAGCGTAAAATACTCTCAACCCAAAAGTCGAGGCACACCCCATTTTAAAATTTTAGTAAACCATTAATAATAAAGTTTAAACTCATAATTTTTTAATGGAACCACATTTTTTGGAAATGGACTACATGCTCGAATAAAATAAGAGGAAAGATAACCAAAGAAATCACGATTGGGACTACGACAGTTAAGCATGATTTTATAGTTGCGGAAATAGTAGACGAAATAATACTTGGCATGGACTTCATGATAAGGAACGGTTTCACACTAGATCTAACAAGAAAAATTTTGAGTTATGCCAACACAGAGATCCAACTAAACATTGATTGTGACCAGAGCCCGAAAATGAAACAAGTTATCGCTCACGAAAATAGAAAAATACCACCTAATTCAGAAGCAATTGTTTGGTCGAAATTAAATGGAGATTGTGGGATAAGCAAGTTGTGGGTTATAGAAGCGAATGATCAGCAAATGAGCAACAGTAATATTGTTGTAGGAAGAACATTAGTAGAGGCGACAAAGGACAAAGTTGTTCCAACAAGAGTTCTCAACATGGAAAACTCGTCCAAATTAATTAAAAAGGGAACAGTGATAGGCCAGTGTCAAGAGGCATCAGCGATTTTAAATTGTGAGTCAAATCCATCAAGGGACTACGGCACATCGCAAATAAACAAACAATCTACTCACAGGTTTATAAATGAGTGGACGAAGGATTTGGCTGCCAAAGAAAAGAGTCAACTGCAAAAGCTAATTGATAAATATCGGTGTATATTTGCTGAAAAGGGCCAAAAGGATGGCAGAACTTCCATTGTAAATCATCGAATAGACGCTGGTGATTCTAACCCAATTCGTCAAGCACCAAGAAGGGTACCACTTCCGAAAAGAGATGAAGTATCAAATTTGGCTAAAGAAATGCACACAAATGGCGTGGTGGAACCATCTGAGAGTCCATGGAGTTCACCAGTAGTATTGGTGAAAAAAAAGGACGGTAGTACTCGGTTCTGCGTTGATTACCGAAAAGTTAATAATATCATCAAGAAAGATAGTTATCCGCTGCCTAGAATCGATGACACCTTGGATACACTATCTAATGCTAAGTGGTTTTCAACGTTGGACTTGCAAAGCGGTTACGGGCAAGTGGAAATCGATAAGAAAGATCGAGAGAAGATTGCATTCAGTACTTGAGATGGACTATGGCAATTTTTGGTAATGCCGTTTGGACTATGCAATGCCGCAGCAACATTCGAGCGGTTAATGGAGCACGAAAGAGTGCATACCGACGAAGATAAAATAGTTGCAGTAAAGGAGTGGCCCAGACCGCAAAATCTACATGGCCTACGAAGTTTCTTGGGGCTATATACATACTACAGGCGATTTGTTTCAGGTTTTGCCAATGTTGCCAGCAGTCTTCACGAGTGGACAAGAAAGAACCGCGCATTTCAATGGGGCAATGATCAAGAAAGGGCGTTTTTGAAATTAAAAGGTCTGTTGTGCTCGGCACCAATTCTTGCGTATCCAATTCCAGGTGAGAAATTTATACTTGATACAGATGCGAGTGGATACGGAATCGGCGGAGTTCTCTCTAAAGTGATCTATGGACAAGAAAAAGTGATCGCATACTACAATAAAACCTTTTCCAAACCCGAGCGAAATTACTGTGTGACCAGGAGGGAGCTTCTTGCTAGAATCGAAAGTGTAAAAAATGTCCACAAATACCTGTACGGGCAACAGTTTCACTTGCGAACCGATCACGCTGCACTGAGATGGTTACTTCAGTTCAAAGACCCAGAAGGTCAAATTGCGCGTTATATAGAACGATTGCAGAGCTACGATTTCACCATAGAACATCGTAAAGGAGGTCATCATGGAAATGCAGATGCTCTGTCACGACGCTCATGTAAACTAGAATGAAGACATTGTTCAAGAGCGGAAGGTAAAGAAAACATAATTGACATTCGTTTGCTAAATGTTTTGCCTGATGAAAAATGGACTCCGGAACAAATTCAAATTGATCAAAACAGTGATCCCGACCTCACAAAAATCAAGAGCCAAGAGTCAGTCGCCCATTGGATTCGCAGTTGCCCGTAATGTGTACCAGCAAAAGGACCAACAGTCAGAAGTCGCGGCAGTATGCATCAATACAACGTGGGAGCACCATTCAAGCGTATTGCCATGGATGTCAATGATGCGGGGAATAAGTATGTGCTTGTCGTCATTGACTACTTCAGCAAGTGGCCTAAAGTGTATCCCATGCCGAATCAAGAAGCCACAACAGTTGCGGATGCATTAGTTAACAACTGGGTAGGCCGTTTTGGAGTACCGTTGGAATTCCATTCAGATCAAAGAAGAAATTTTGAGTCTGCTGTATTTAAAGAAGTATGCAAAGTCCTCAACATACACAAAACACTAACAACGCCTTTGCACCCGCAATCAGACGGCATGGTGGAGAGATTCAATCGGACTTTGGCAGAGTATCTCAGAAAAGTGGTTGATAAAAATCAAAAAGAATGGGATACACACATATCACTATTCCTCATGGCTTATCGAACGGCGGTTCATGATACCACAGCAGTTTCACCATCTAAAATTGTTTTTGAAACAGACTTAAGATTATCTGCGGATTTAAAGATTGATGCGAGTCCTTCATCTGGAATTCCTGAACAGAATTATGTTTTCAGAAAAAGTGAAGAAATGAACGAAGTGCATCAGTTTGTAAGACAGCGTACACAATTTGCGAGTGATAAGATGAAGGCCAGATACGATTGCCCACAAAGGAAGAAAGGCTTATCCCCTAAGCTACAAACACACTGGGAAGGACCATACAAGATAAATCAAAGAATTAACGATGTCGTGTATCGGATTCAGAATACTGCAGGCGTTAGAAGAAAAATGAAAGTAGTACATTTAGAAAGGTTGGCGCCGTATAGAGAGAGAGAGGATTAACACCTGTTCGGGACGAACAGATTTAGATGGAGGGAAGTGTTACGGAAAGAGGTAATTTGAGTGTTAGGTAATTGAAGTGTTACGAAAAGAGGTAATCTCTTCCATTTATATTTTTATATTTATAAATGTTGCCAGCAACATTCAGCAATTAAATGTGTACCGACTAATAAACACATTTCAAGTGACTAAACAACACCTTACGGAAATTGTTTGAACTTTTACGTTGAGCTGCATTGCTACACCAGAAATCTATCTAGCTCAAATTTGTTTTTGTTTTGCGTTTAAAATTTGTTCCTGCTCAAATTTAAATTATGAAAAACGCAGCTATTGTCTTGATAAACATCTTAGTTCGATGTCGGCTTTAACAGTAGGGTCCGGTTAATCAATATACGTTCTTCAATGTTGTAGTGTCAAACTATTTTTACTCTTATATTAGCTGCGTTTTTTCATAATTTATTGTTCCCGTTCAAAGCGATGTAGCTCAAATGATATGATACACAAATCTGTGACCAAACAAATGAACTTATTATGCATAACTTCGGTGAATTGTACTAAGTGGATTTAATACAAAAAGCGCTATTATTAACAGGATATTAAAATTACGATGGAAACTTAAATTTTCTGATTAACTGTTTTCCAATCCATTATTGTAATAAATTAGTGATTGCAAATATTTTTACGTAGTGCATTGTGCAGCAATGTTTACAATGGATGCATGAGTAAGATTTAGAAAATATTAAAAAAAAAGAATCAATAAAAAAAAATAATTGTAGTCAGCAAGATTTGAACTTGTGCCTACGGAATGGGAGATAACAGTGCTACCCCCTAATCTAAATACAACAAATTTTTTCGTTTGAAAAAAACTGAATATAAAAAAAAAGTTTTTTGAGTTATTTTTTAATGTTCCAAAAAAGAAAATGTGTTCCACATAAATTTTCAGCACTATTTTGTCTGGAATACCGACTCAGTATAAATCTACTGAGAAACTGAGTTTTTTTGTTTACTTGAATAGCAGGTTTCTACAATTGAGAATTGACGCCTATAAGTATTAGCTACATTATTGAATTAAACAACGAGCACTTGTAGAAGGTTTTTCCTAAGATATTGTGATTTTACCTTGTAATTATTACACATTTTGAAACAAAACCAGTTGGGAAGGTTAGATCAGATGGGAAATTTTTAAGTAGGTGTTATTATGATAGTTTGGATTATCAAAATTATAGTCGGTCTAAGCCGACTATTAATACCCTACACATGTCTGGTTACCATTCAAAGTGGTATATAGGTCACCAGGGTATACGAATCCTGAAAATACTCTGCAAACTTTCCATCGCTGAAGAATTTCCTTTCATTTGATACCCATATTTACAAAAGGGTATGTGTACCGAATTTTGATATTTTTTTTTTTGGAAACCACAAGTCGTTTCGCCGAAAAACATCATTTTTATGTATTAGAACATGATGTAAATATATATTTGACAAAAAAAAAGTTTTTCTACGCACGTATACAGTAATATTGATTTGTAGATGTAAATTTTATATGAGGTATTTCAACATAAGTGGTCGGTTCTCAGGTCACAATAGACCGATCATGCCAATTTTCTTGTTCAGACAGCTTATATATATAAGTAATCTAAATCTAAAGTTTCATTGCTATAGCTCTTCTACATTTTCTGTAATCGTGATTTCAACAGACACACAGATGTACATTCTGACAGACGGACTTCGTTAAATCGACTCAGGAGATCAAGAATATATATACTTTTCCATACCGGAGATGCTTCCTTCTGGGTGTTACAAACGGCGTACCAAACTGAATATACCCTTTCACTCTTAGTGTTGGGTATAAAAATTAAAAATATACACTAGATTTTCCGTTTTTTATCACAATATCTTTTGATATATTCACAACAGTAGGTAAAATGTTTATTGCAGCTTTTAGCTAATAAAGTCTACTTTTTGTTCAGTACATACTTATATGCACGTTTATCCGTGTATATATCACTAAATGTTATTTAAGGATATAATGCTGAAAAAAGGACTATTTTCGAAAAACCTAAGTTTTCGCACTTGTTACCATTAATTATGACCCATAACGGTGTAAAAATTATATTAAATTTTTATGGGTTATTTTAGTGGCTAAAGTTAATAGTTTGAGCAAAAAAAAATAGTTATTTTCAAAGAAATATTTTTAAAAAAACCGCACATAGAAAAATTAAACCGCGATATTTTAAAAAACCTGAATACGATATTTTTATTTTAGTCTTAAAATACTCGGGGGGATGTCCGAAACATATTCTTAAAACATTTAAGTTCTCCCACGACTTTTGGGTTGGCTAGCCATGAGAGTTAAAGAGTACGTGAAACTGCTTAGAGGTTAAGCCAGATGAACCTGAATATCCATTATAGAAAATTCATCAATATTTATAATATTATGGTAATATGGACATTTTTCCATATAAGGACATTGTAATCTATTAACATATTATAT
This sequence comes from Dryomyza anilis, assembly GCA_951804985.1. Classification (NCBI taxonomy): domain Eukaryota; kingdom Metazoa; phylum Arthropoda; class Insecta; order Diptera; family Dryomyzidae; genus Dryomyza; species Dryomyza anilis. Next base: position 22,135,015 of record OX638136.1, on the reverse strand, counting down.
CATTTGCTTTAGTTTATTCAAATTATTTTAGTTGCATTTTAACATAGAATAAATGTTTCTGATTTAATAAATATATAGTACTTAAATTAATTGAATTTTACAATGTCATAATGACCCAAATAGACAAACATACATATCTACATAAAATATCATGTCAATCATTCTCTGCACCGGTGTGTCGCTTATGATAGAAGCCAGTTTTTATAAAAATAATTGAGTCAATGAATGTAAGCAGAATGAGATATAGTGCCTCACCACTATACACGTGCTAGTGAGCGAAGCGACATGAAGATCGCCAACACATGCGCAGTGGTGAGCGACCTTCGACACACCAACAGGCCAAAGCTACAAAATAGTTGGGCAACAAAGCACCAACGGCATGCTACAATACACCAACGCTTCACCAAGTGCTCGCCTATAAAAGGCGATGCACTAGTGAAAATCGATGTCTACTCTCTTGAATAGCTCTTCGCTTGCAGCAGACCTGGACGACAGTGACTAGTGGCAGTATATCCACGGTTTCTACAGGATACACTCTGGACTAGCATGTGGCCCCGAATTCTACGGGACCACACGAAAAATCACTAACGACTGACCAAGTTTCCCGCCCTGGTCATGGGTACAGACAGTAAGCGCAATACCGGAAATACGACATTATAAAGAAGTAAGTTTGGTTAAGCTCACAAACATCCTACTTAATTACCAAAAGCGGCCACATGCGGTCACCGCATAATTGAAATCCCCGAACATGCGGCCAGCAGAATATTGAATCTACGAGAAAGTGTCACATGCGGCCATATTTTAAAAGGCATGAATTAAGCTGCAAAGCCAGTCCATAATTATAATTTAATTTAAATGAACTATTTATAATAAAGAATTATTATCGCTTATTAAATCTTGGTGTACGATGAATTCATTTGTAAGGGGGTGTTGAGGGATCCCCTTTGAATATAAATTTTGTAGCGTATGGACCACTGGAGCCCTCTAAGCTATCCCAGATCTGAACCCGTAAACCAGGACTACTACAGTACAACGCAAAAGTAAAATATTTGCACAACACATGAAGCACCGCGTCGCATAGAAAATAAGCAGAGCAGCAAAATAAGCACAACGATCGTCACATCGAAATATGCAAAGGAGCGAAAAATAAGCAAAGCGTCGAAAATAAGCAGAGCATCATGAGAAGCAGAACAACGATCGTCACTGTAGCAGAGGAAAATAAGCAAAGAAACGTAGTGATACAGTGAACAAAAGTGAAGATAGTCATTGAAAATCAATAAAGACAGTGAAAACGGGAAAGAGTCCCTCGAGAAACAAAAGAAATAATAAAAAATATATATATATAGACAGTATACATAGACAGTAAAAAAAATATATAGACAGTATAAAGACACAGTGAAAAAAACCTGAAAGAAAAGAAAAGTGCGAAGACCCCAAACGAAAGAAAAGTGACAATAGACAGGAAATGAAAAGTAAAACTCCGCTAACGAATAAAAGAAACAGTGAAAAAAGGAAAAGGGGGAAAGCCTGAAAAAAAAAAAAGTTCGAAAACCTTAAGTGAAAAAAAAAGAGAAAAGCTAAAAGGGGGAAACAGTGAAAAAAAGAGACAGTGAAAAAAAGGTGAACAAAACAGCCATGGTCAAGGTGACAAGGGTGTAAGGTCTCCGGAAGGAGGACCTAACTAAGTACGCCGCAGAATGTGGATTCAACGGCGCTGGCACCGTTGAGGAGGTGCGGAAGAGCTTCATCGCATTCATCTACGAAGGAAATTATGGTAGTAACGAGGTGGAGCGGCTGGAGAAACTGGATCTGCGACTCGGCAAAAGCGTCTCACCATTGCCAACGATAGGAGCCCTGGATCAGGACTTACTTAACCTGCCAATCAATGTACACACTACGAGCGAATCAACACTAGCCTTGGGTGAGTTGAAAATGAATTTTATGACGAGTGAACAGACGTGACATAGACACAAATGGCGCAACAAGCCCAAATCACCCAAATGGCACAACAGCTAAAGCAACAAATGGCGCAACAACAGGAACAACAAGCTCAACTGGCGCAACAGTTGAAGGATCAGGAGCAACAACAGGAGCAAAGGACGCAGCAGTTGATTCAACAGGAGCAATTAATACAACAGACACTACAGGCGCAAATGCAGCAACAGCAAGTACAACAGGAACAACCACAGGCGCAAAGGCCGCAACAACAGGTGCAGCAAGCACTGCAGGCACCGCAAGCGCATATGGCGCTACAGGCGCATATGGCATATGACGGGGTCATGAGACCACAGTCATCGGACGGACGGACTTGGGCACCGGCGACAGGCGCGGCACCAGTCCATTAGCAAGGGTCAGCAGCTCACATAGGAGCAACAGTCAAATACGAGATCGTGATGGAGCGAATGAGGAAGTGACCAGTACATTTTAATGGCAGCAGCGACTCGCTGGTCTACATCGAGCGCAAAGAGGAGATGACGCAAGTCTACCGAGTTCATTGCGATTGGGTTCCATAAGGATTGGCGGATCTGCTACAAGGAAGAGCGCTAACATGGTCGACAATGCGTCCGCATTGTCGACTGCTGCCGACGACGTTCGGGAAATTACCAGGGTACCCGCCAGTAGCGGGGGCCCGAAAACAGCTCCCCGTATCCAGCAGTGGCGCTTAAACAGGAGGCGACCCGTATAGTGGCTACAATCGCCATCGACAACGAGTTGGCGATCGCAACAGTTGACACAGGCGCAACGAGGAGTTTTGTGAGCGAGGCTTGCGCAAAATTGATACGCACACCGTTCAATAGTAGGAGCCCCGATGTTAAGGTGAGCATGGCGGATGGTGCCACCAGGCACGTTAGCGAGGAGATAGTGGAGATCGGCAGACTTCGAGATAGGGAGTGCCCTTTAACACTACTGGTGCTACCCATAGTGGTGGACCATATCATCCTCGGGATGGCCTTTCTGCAGCGGGCAGGAGCCACCTTGAGTTGCGGCGGACTTAGTGTCACCTTAGGAGAAGTGACGCAGTCATCAGAACAACCGCCAGTGTGCACAGTGGTGCGACTGGACAAACGCAATGAACAGGAGATCATTGACGAATTTTTACAGGAGTAACTCGGGAAATTTGCGAGTGATGGCGGGACGACGGACCTCACCACTTACAAAATAATTATGAAAGATGATCGCCCCCTCAAGCTGCGATATTTTCCAAAGAATCCGGCGATGCAGGCGATTATTAACGAGGAAGTCGACGCGCTCATCGAGAAGGGGTACATAAAGCCATCGAGGAGCCCTCAGAGCGCACCTATCGTCTTGGTGAGAAATAATACGGGGCAGTGGCGGCTATGCATCGACTACAGGCAGCTGAACGCGCACTCAGTGTCTGACGCAAGCCCCTTTCCACGCAACCATCACATTTTGGATCGATTGAGGAACGCCAAATTCATTGGCAGTTTGGATTTGAAGAATGGGTATTGGCAAATCCTTGCTGTCCACCGCTCACCGCATTTACAGTGCCTGGTCGAGGGCTGTATCAATGGCGCGTGATGCCTTTTGAGATACACTCAGCCCCAGAAACGTTTCTGCGAACACTAGACCGTGTAATAGGACCCGACATGGAGCAGTATGCGTTTGCTTAACTAGACGACATCATCGTCACCGGGATTACGCTCGAGGAGCACAAGAAGAATCTAAAGGAAGTTTTTAGACGTCTGGGGGGGGGCCAAGTTGCAGCTAAACACAGAAAAGTGTGATTTTTTCAAACGCGAGACCAAGGTATTCATACGTACGCCGACAAGATTGGGATTACGCTCGAGGAGCACAAGAAGAATCTAAAGGAAGTTTTTAGACGTCTGGGGAGGGCCAAGTTGCAGCTAAACACAGAAAACTGTGATTTTTTCAAACGCGAGACCAAGGTATTCATACGTACAGACGCCAGCAACTATAGATTAGTAGCGGTGCTGACGCAAGACATCGACGGTCAGGAGCGCGTCATTGCGTACGCAAGCCGCCGATTAAATAAAGCAGCAGAAAACTAGTCACCGACCGAGAAGGAGTGCTTAGCCATCGTGTAGGGAATCAGGAAGATGCGACCCTACCTGGAGGGTTATCGGTTCCTCGTCATCGCCGATCATTTGTAGCTAAAATGGGAGAGAGAGCCTGGGCGAATCGCGCGCTGGACGCTAGAGATGCAGCAGTACACCTTTGACATTCAGTATCGCAAGGGGAAGGTGAACGTCGTGGCTGATGCATTATCACGGCACGATGATGACGACCGGAGAGGAAGCACCAGCCGAGGATCGTTGTCCATGGACGGATAGACGCATGAACGAGGTACGAGAGCAGCCGGAGAAGTTTCCTGACTATGCCATCGAAGATGGTAATTTGTATAGGCAGCTACCACAACGCACAGAGGACAGCGAGGGAGTAGCTTGGAAGCTATGCGTCCCAACACCACGACATGTACAAGTGATGCGTGAGAATCACGATGACGTCAGCGCGGGACACATGGATGTCCGCAAAACAATCGCACGCATGGCAAAGCGATGTTTTTGGCCGAGCATGAGTTGGACAATACGACGGTACGTGCGTCCTCTACTAAGTCTAAAAGTAATACTGGCAAACAAGATAGGAACATAACTCATTGACAGGATAATATCTTACGATATCCTACTGCTGAAAAGACAGATTTATACCATGCCGCTGCACCATAAGTTGCGCAAGCAACAAATAGTCCACTGCATATGGTACGAACACCTCGCCTGCTTAGGCCCCAGTTAGATATAATAATACGACACACATTCCCAGGAACTCCTAACAATCGTTCCCTAATATGTGCAAAATGAGTAAACCTCATTTGTTCAGCCATGGTCAATCCCAAGTATTTGACTTCTGTCACATACTTGAGAAAAATACCATTAGCGTGAACACATGTAATCCTACTAAGTAACAATTTGTCATTTAGCAACATTGTCACCGTCTTTTCCATTGCAACAGCAACACTTTCACCCCAATCGCACACTAATTGCATGGCTGCATTTGGCTTCCTTAAAAAAAAAATAATTGTAACTCCCGCCGTTAAACTGGGCTTACTTGAAATACATTGATTAATACCCATTGAATACCATTTATTGTTTATTACATTTTTTAAATGTTTATGTTGTGTCATTCATAAGTTTTAACTATGTGATTTTTTTATATGTTACCCACATTCGATTACATGAGAGACAAATATTTTCTTTTCTCCTAAAAAATGGCAACAAACAAATGTTTAAAAAAACTATATTGTAAAAATCACTTGTAAAATAATTTATTTTTAACATTATTATTAATTAAATACCATTGAATTACCATTTCATTTTCATTACAATTTTTACAGTTGTCATGTTTTTTACCCATTCAATTCTATAATAATTTGTTTTTTTTTTCAAAAATTACACATTATATACATGTTGTACATGTTCATGTCGTCAATGTACATATTCAATTCGATTTTATGAGATTTTTTTTTTATGTGGGAACCATACGTTTTAAAAACTTGTCTGCAAAATCACATACAAAATTTGTGCGTTACGCACACTACACGCTGCATTGCTATTTTTTGCGGTAAAACATTTTTGTGTCGCAATAAAAATTTCGATACAAGATTAAGTAGAAATATTATTTATACATGTGGTGAATACTTTATCTTCTTACAATTTAAAATATAAAAAGTGGTTATTTGAGTTTACTATAAAAGTAACATACAACAGTTGGTGACCCCGCATAATATGATACATTCGCCACCTTCAACCCCACGCGCTGGAGGAGATGGACCAGATGTCCAACAGGAGCAACAATCTATAAATCATCAAGAGCAAGAAAATTCTGTAGATAACAACATTCGACACGTTGGAATGGAGCTTGCAACATCTTCAATCAACAAACTTCTACCATTTTGGAACAACAATCTCAAACTGTGGTTTGTCCAGATAGAGTCTGTATTTGCTATCGCTGGTATTACAAGAGACGAAACAAAATTCCAACATGTCGTTGCTAGTATGGATGAAACAATTTGTGAGTCTGTGTGTAATTGTCGTATTTAGATTTACTTAGGATATTGTGGCAGAGATGTATATCATAGAACCTACTTACTAAATTTGCATGCGATAATAAATATCGGAGAAAAAAAGAAAAAAAAACTATTGGTAACCTCACTATTATTTCGTTCATAATCACCTCCGGCATGTTTTAAGTCATACCGCTCTCTTTACCCTTTAACCCAACCATGGATCTTGCATAGCGAACATTTAATAAGATCCCCAAAGAAGCAATCACTACACCAGATTTATTATCAAGAAAACAGTTTTGTGTTTACTCCATATTCATTGTTGATTCCAAGTATCAATTATTTTTCAAAATTCTTAACTTCATGAATATTTAATGATTGATTTGAATATCTTTATATGTTAATATTTTTACATTTTATTTATCAAAGCTTTTAATTTATGCTCTTGTTATCTTAAAATTATTTTGTTAAAGTATACGTCAAAGTATAATTCTCAGCTGATTTGCTGGCTCACAAAATTAAACACAAAAAAAAATATGTAGTCACAAAATCCAAATTAAATTATTTTACGTTTACAAATTGCTGTTGTTGTTATTATAAATACATATATATTTTCTTTGCGTATTAAAAGGGGTTTCTTTTTTTAACTAGATAATTGTTTTAGTTTATTCTGTTCTGTTTGTTTATTTGCTTGATCACGACTAATTTTGTTCTGTTTTAAAATTTTAAGTTTCTTTATTCGGTACTATTTTTAAGTCTTAGTTAAATTTGGATTATTGATATCCATATATATATATATATATATATATATATATATATATATATATATATATATATATATATTTTTTTTTTTAATATTTCTTTCCTGTACATATAACACTTACACAAAATGCGACTTTTTCTTTAGAAGAAATTCTCTTGGAATATCAACACAAAATGTAATGTTGCTCGCATGTTTACTTATGAAAGAGATATTTTTTTTTTGTGCAATTAAAAGAGCAAACAACAAATGACTTACATTCAATCCGGTGCTAATGATGAAAGATCTTTCAGTCCAGCGAAGAGAACAATATGTTTTTTTTTCTTGCGTAAAATGTTAAGAACTATGTTATATTAAGAGAAAGAAATAAGCATGTTACCACTCTGAACAGTCTGTAAGTACTCTGTAAATCTGTCTAGTTCAACGGTGAATCTCAGTAATGTTTGCATAGTGTCTGCTTTTATGTAGTTATTGGTTTTATATTTAATTTAATATTTCTTGATTTACTTTTATATGTTTTTTTCTTGGGAGTGTATATATTTTTAATAGAGTTTAAAATTAATTATTTTTAATCCAATAATGTATAAAAAAATATGTCAAAAAAAATTTTATATTTATATTATCAGCGTCGTACAATAGCAATGTTAAATCTTAATTTTGAACGCTTGCAGAAAATGACGACAAATGTGCACTTATGTAACGTTGTGCTGAAATTCAAGATAATTTCTCAAAAAAAATTATTATTATTATTTTTTTTTGTTAAGTATTTCGATTTTGTCCGTCCAATTAAAAGGTATTTCCAGAAGTTATTTGAAGCAATTTACTGCTGTGTACTAATCTGACTTATTTCCATAGAGTATTCCGTCTAGTTCTTTACTATTTTGGGGTTCCAAACTTATACCCTATGGTTAAGGTTCATTAATATTAAAAATAAAAAAACACTTGACAAAACGTACCTTTTATTGAAGGGCAAACCACTTCATGAAATTATAAGTAAGTTTTGTAGATCACAATACTAATTTCATTTATTTTTAAAAACGTTTTTATTTATGATTTCTTTTTAGACTAGTATTATGCAACTAGTATACTTGTAACAAATGTTTAAATATTTATTAAGACGGTCAGTACTTCTGCGTTTTCAGACTCAAATCGAAATGATCGAGATCAAATGCGAGCTGTTATGTTAGAGTGCCAAACTGTCGATCACGCATTATTCAAACGGTGTCTATATATTTTTAACAAAACTAAACTAGTCCCAAATTGCGGTTAAGGTAAGATCTCTTATTGTTTCTCAATGTAAGGTAGTTAATATAGATTCCAACTTTTTTTGTTTAGTTGCGGATAACAACTTTCTCTCATGAGAAATGTCGCATGAGATAAAATCTGATAAGAGAACACAGTATGAATTAAAGTCACGACACATTAGTTTTTTTTTTTGACTTGGTTTGACTTCTAAATCATTTTTTTTTTTTGTTATATTTAATTTGGTGGAAAGATAAATCGTTACAAAACAGAATTTGAAATCAATTACACTTGAAGAGAAAAATCTGAAGATTTATGTTTTTAAATCTTTTGCATACATTACTCCTACTTTGTTCCCTTTTTCATTTTCTATCTCATAATACACATTTCCTATTTTTCGTTTAATTTTACCTTTTTCAAATTTTTTGCTAGCTTCGCATTGAAATGTTTTGCTTTTCTACTTTGTGCAAATGATTTATAAAATATTGTCTGCACTGCGTCAAATGTTATTGTCTCGTTCAAAGGTTGTAAGTTTGTTGGTTTCTGTTATAAGATTTATTTAAGTTTTCTTTTAATTTGTCTCGCAACTCCACAAAATCTTTACTACCTAGAAAAGAAACATTTAGATCATTGATTAAATTCAGATTTCTTAAAAGAGCATAACTTTTTCCGTTAGTAACCATATTTTGACCAAAAACAACAAAATAAGGAGGGGCGTCTAGTGAAGCATGATACGAAGATCTTAATGCACAACTAATATGAGATAGTTTTTCATCCCAGTCGCGCTGGTATTTGTTTACATACGCTCTGCTGGCCGCAATAACCGAACGGTTCACACGCTCGGAGGCGTTCGCTTGAGGTGAATAATGCGAGGTGTATCTATGATAAATACCGTATTTATCCATTAGATCATTGAAAGATTTAGATTTGAACTGCACCATTGTCACTCGTGACCGACTCCTGCACTCCGAAAATATGAAAGATGCGCTTTTCCAAAAAGTCTGTTATAATATCTAAATCTAATACATACGTTTTGACCTGTTGGTATAAACCTGGCCAATAAAACCACGTTTTCAACAGTTCCGCAGTTTTCCCCCTTGGGCTACTAAAGGGTGATCGTCACATCTTCTTATTACGTCATCAGTCATTTCATAAGGCAACCAAAATTTCCATACGTTTTCGTCATTTATTACATTTCCATTTATTACAGTTTTCTTGAAAATTCAGGTAGTGTTGACTTTTAAAATAAGACGAATCTAAGTCTATTTCTATTGTATCTTCTACATCCAATTGGCCTACCACCAAGGCCGATATTTGTTCTTCAAAAGTACGCGACAGAGAATCAGACACAATGACTTCCTTTTCGGTGCTTTATTGTAGAATTAAAGCTTAAGCGCCCATCTCGCCAGATGACCGTGCAGATCCGACTGAGACATTAACCATTTAAGCGAAGCGTGGTCAATAATTACTTCGAATTCCTTTTTTTGACATGTAAGCTATTGGGACTTCATCACCATCATCATTTCTTTGGGCTAACACTGCGCCTATCCCGTACTTACTCGCATCACTTTGAATGGAAAAGAGTCTTGTAAAATCGGGGCTATGTAAAACTGGAGCAGTACAAAGTATGTGTTTTAGACTCTCAAATGGTTTGTTAGCATCTTCAGTCCAAGTATACTTTCGCTTCTTTTGCAACAATTCTGTCAATGGAGAGGTAACCGTTGCATAATTTTTGACAAATCGACGATACCACCCACATACCCCTAAAAATCTTCTTAAATGGTTCACTGGACATCTTTTAGATTGGTTGCACTGTTAACCTTCCGAGCATCAAGACATAGTCTTACCCTGCCTGGTTTAACAATTCTATAACTCCAGAGTTAACATGCAGTCTACTTCAGCAAATCCTTCCTCCTTTCACAAGGCCACGTGGCGGTCACCCGATCAGAACACGAAAAATTGATCATGTTGTGATTGACGGAAGGCACGCTTCTAGTGTGATGGATGTACGCTCGATCCGAAATGCCAACATCGAATCGGATCACTTCCTTGTAGCAGCCAAGGTATCGCGCCAACTACCGTGGGTTAAGTCTCCTCAACATCGCGTATAAAGTTCTAACGAGCGTATTATGTGAAAGACTGAAGCCCATCGTCAACAGACGACTTCTTCAATCCAATATTGGAGAATATTGTAAGAGCTGCACAACTCCATCACAATGGCACTATCTTCAACAAGAATTCCATGCTGCTCGGATACTCTGATGATATCGACATCATTGGGCAGAGCGTACGAGCAGTCTGTGCAGCATTCTCCAGTTTAGAGAGGGAATCGCGTCGAATGGGTTTTACGGTGAACCTGGACAAGACGAAGTACCTAGTGTAAACAAACAAAGAGTCCCGGCGTCTTGGACAACACGTCACTATTGACAACCACAACTTCGAAGTTGTGAAGGACTTTGTATACCTAGGAACCAGCATCAACTAGGAAAACAATGTCAGCCTGGAGATTAGCCGAAGAATAACTCTTGCCAACAGGTGTTACTTTGGGCTCAGTAGGCAATTGAGGAGCAGAGCACTATCTCGACGGACAAAAATGACGCTCTATAAGTCGCTCATCATGCCAGTCCTCCTCTATGGCGCTTAGGCATGGACGCTTTCCAACACCGATGGGCAAGCTTTAGGAGCGTTCGAGAGAAAGATTCTTCGGAAAATCTATGGCCCGATATGCGTTGAAAACGAGTACAGAATCAGATGGAACGACGAGCTGTATGAGCTCCACGCCGACGTTGACATAATCAGGCGCATTAAGATCCAGCGCCTACGCTGGCTTGGACATGTCGATCGTATGGATGAAAGCGCTCCAGCAAAAAAGGTGTTCAATTCTGTACCCAGTGGTGGTCAACGTAGGAGAGGGCGTCCGAATCTCCGGTGGAGCGACCAAGTGCGAGACATCCTGACAACACTTGGAGTGCAAAAGTGGCGCCAGCACGCGCAATGCAGAAGCGACTGGAGAGGGGTGATTGCTGCGGCCGAAACCCATCATGGGTTGTAATGGCCAAATAAGTAAGTAAGTAATTTTTTGTTTTGTCCTTTATAAACAATATCGGTTTTTACTGTACCTAACGCTGTATGTTTTGTTCCATCAGCAGTCTTTAAATCGGTCTGACAACGTTTGAATGGAATATGTTTTGATATTAATTTTCTTGAATAAGTTGATGACAAACAGGAAATGGTAGCTCCTGTATATATTAGACCTAAAATCTCATCATTAAAGATTAAGATAAAGATATGGTCTTATATCATTTGAAGGATTATCTACTATTACTGCTGAACAAAATAATTTCTTAATATTTTTAATATTCTTCCAAAAATATCTTAAGCATTTGGTTCAACGTTTTGTTTTATTTTTGGTTTGTATATTGTTGTGGTCATTAAATATTCGATTTCGTATTTATTTATACTCACGTAACCTAACGTGGTATGGTTTTATTGGCTTGAATTTTGGTGAATTATGTTCATTATTATTTTTGTGCAATACTGCTGATTGCTCATACGTTTGTATGTAATTAGGAATGTCAGTCTGTGAATCAATAGAGTTAGTTAACACTAAAGGTCTAGTTAGTTTGACGGTTTTGTCAAACTGCGTGAGTAGTTTTTTGACTTTTGTGTGCATGTAGAACAATTTGGTTTGTACGTATTTTATTTTCCGCGCCCATAACAGAATATTGTTCGTTCACCAAGACACTCATCAAATTTGTGTCCTAATTCTTTACAACTCCAACATGTTAATTTTGATTCTATAGTCTCTACTTTAATTTCATTTTCTAAACTTATATCTACCACTTCACTAGTTAATTCATTAATTTTTCGTCGTGTATTATAATGACGATTTGCGTGCTTAATTTCCTCTTCTATTTTTTCATGCTGTTGACAAAGATCGCGTAGTTGTCTAAGATAATAAATTTGATAATGCAACAAATACTGTTTAACAGTTGGTTTCAGATTTCTGCGTAAAATTTTGACGAATTCTACTTCTGGTAAGGGACGTATTAATTTGTCAGTTACTTTTAACATTGCTTCATAAAATTGTTCAAAAGTTTCGCGTTCGTTCTGTTTCCTACTTCTTAACAAATCCATAATATCATCAGATAATGTGGTATCTCTGAATTGGTGATGTAACTCATCACAAAATTCCGTCCGTATAATTCGTTCATGTTGCTGATAAAAACTCCAATACCAATCTAATGCCTTACCGGTTAATCACATATGAATTTGTCTACCCAGAAGAACAAAGTCACCATTTAAACTTTGTCTAGTCAAGACACTTATTCGGTAAAGAAAACTGTCATCTGATCGTTCTGTCCAATAAATTTTAAATTCCCATTAGAAATTATATTTGGTATTTTATCTGATCGTAATGGTATATTATTTTCAAATTCTAATGATCTTCTTGAACACGCTCCTTGGTTCTCTGTCCGCTTGTTGGTAGTCGTTCTTTCTTGAGCATGATTAATATAAATTACTAGGATTATTATTTTGAATATTTAAGTTCTTTTTGTATTGTAAATTTGTAAATTAAATCTTTTCAGCATCACATTTTATTGCTGAACCATAGATTACCTAATTATTTCACTAATTTGATTAACTTGTATACTATCAGAAATTCTTATATTGGAATTATTGTCATTTTGTCTTAATGCATTAGTTGCATTGGGCGCATACATATTGGACGCTTCAGTGGAATCGCTATATTCGCTGTTAGAAGTATTTCTGGGAGTAACATGCAAGGACCAATCAAAAGGATTTCGCTGCGATCTTGTAAATGGTCTATAGGGACCGGTTTCTTGAGATACATTAGGTAAACTTCTATTTAATTCAGGGTGATCTATAAAATAAACTCCAGGTATAATTTTGTAGGGTTTTAATCCCTTTTTATGACAAAGCATTCTACAAATTGGACAAGTGTGAGTATTTTCAATCCACTTGATAATGCACTGTCTGTGAAACACATGTTTGCAAGTAGTCGTAACTATGAAATCATTCTTTTTTAGAATTTTTAATTAATTTTACAAATTGGGCAATTAACTAAGTTATCGTCTGCTAATGTATCTAAATTTGAGCACTATGTTGTAAAGGCATTCTGAGTATTTATGTACTATTATTATATATTATTTATTTATTATTATACCCTACACCTATGAGGTACAGGGTATATTAACTTTGTGCATATATTGTAACGCCCCTTAGGAGGCGTGTCCGGTATGGAAAAGTATATATATTCTTGATCAGCATCACTACCCGAGTCCGTTTAGCCATGTCCGTCTGTCTGTCTGTCCGTCTTGCTGTCCGAATACAGAATAACTTGAGAAATACTGATCAGAATGCGATGAAATTTCGTCTCAATATATTTTAGCCAAAAGTAGGAACTGAGTTTGAAAATGAGCCAAATCGGTCAACGGACACGCCCACCTCCCATACAAGTCACTTTTATATAACTCTTTCGGAACTAATATTTCGAAAAGTATTCATGGTATAGTTATAAAATTTAAAAGGTATTGTTAGAATTCACCTAAAAATATGTGGTCCAAAAATGGGCGTGATCCGCCCACTTTTTTTTTTCATTATTTCCCGGGTTTTCATAGTGGAAATTTGATCCGTAAATTATTAAAATCAAATCTATGAAATATTAGCCTTTCGAAATATTTTTTAGTAATATAATTATTATTATTTTTAATTTAAATTTCTTTTATTTTTCTCGTATTTCTGTTATATAATTATTATATGGTATTTTCTTGATAATTACCGGGTGAGTGAATTATATAATATTGTGGTAGTTATTTTGATCGAATGAATGAGGTTAATACTAATTTTTGAATTTTAAATCTATGTTAGCATATTTTAAACAGCAACACAAATACATTATCTATCTTGGCGGTCAGTGATCGTGATGTTAAATCTCATAGTCAACTGCTATTCCAAAACCAAGCGTTTAATGACCTTATGTTTGCAGCTTCTTCTAATATTTCGAATTCTAGTCTTGTCTGTTGGCTCAGTGCTCGTTCAATTGATTCGTCCGAAATATCTTTATTTTTCAGCAAAGTTATTAATTTTTCGTTTTCTTCCTCTATTCCACTAGCCTGATCTAACAACTCCTGCCGTTCTTCTACAATATCTTTTAATTTTTTATTTAATGCAGTAAATTTTCTTTTCCAATCATCTAATTCTTTTATTTTATGAGCACTTTTATGTTCCAAGAAGTATACTAATTGTTTAAAAACTACGTCAACTCTTTCGACTTCTTAGTATACCCGTGTGTTGAGCTCATAGAGTACTGTGATCTTAAGGAGACCGGCCTTATTATTTGCTGTGACGCTAATGCTCAACACACTGTGTGGGGCAGCGGAAATGCAACGCACGAGGTACCAGACTCCTTGACTTCATCATGACCTCCAATCTGAACATTCACAACACTGGTAATAAACCCACTTTTGGGACTGCTAGAAGACAGGAAGTGATTGACCTTACTTTGTCTAACTGTAGACTGAGAGAGTCAATCTTTAACTGGAAGGTTATTAAAGAAAATTCTTTATCGGACCACAGGTATATCGAGTTTCATAATCACCGAGAGGTGCTGCCCTCTATGACGGTAAGAAACCCTAGAAAAACGAACTGGGCACGCTTCAGACATGAACTTGAGGATTCTCTCAATATTCCTGTCAAAATTCGTACCAAAGAAAGTATTGAGACCGTTCAAGTTATGAACGATGTCATAAATTCTAGTTTTGTACGAACATGTCCGGTACGAAAAACGTTATCTAGACCTCTTGTTCCTTGGTGGAACGCTTGTCTTGAAACCTTGTGCAAGGATTCCAGAAAGCTTCTAAATAGGGCCCTAAGGAGCAACTTAGACTCTGACTGGTTTCTTTATCGAGCTAAGCAGAAAGAGTATAAGAAACGAATTCGTAAATCGAAAAGTGTTTCCTATAAAGACTTCTGCAGTAGCATCGAATCCTGCAGTGAGACTAGCAGATTGGTCAAGTTTCTTAAAAGAGACCAAACTGCTCGATTTGACTCACTGCGGAGACCTGATGGCTCGTATACTGAGTCTAAGACAGAGGCACTCAGTGTCCTAGTTGAGACTCACTTTCCGGGAAATCAAATCCACATAGGGCCACTTTGTAATCCCAGCACTGGGGACTGCAATAACAACTCAAATATGACAAAACATGACTGGCAGGTTGACAGATTGGTTGTTTACGATGAAGCTATCAAATACTGTTGAGAGTTAGCATTATGACAGTCACTCATAGCGTGGCAGTTCATTGATATTTTTCTAGTGGGTATTTGCTGTTGCTAAATATTAATTGCTAAATATTTAAATAATATTATATGCATTCTAATTGTTGTTAAAGCAAAAAGTAAATGATGTTGGTTTGATGACACACCTTTTGGTCGTTGCCAAAATAAGCGGCCACCATTTACTTAGTCAGCAATTGTAACTATAAACCAAATTCGCAGCAGCGTCAAGTTGCTAGCTTGAAGAAAATAAGCACGTGGTGCAATTTGTTTGTAAACAAAGATGACTTCAATTCAATGACTTTGCGATGGTCTAAATTCAATGTCATCGCGGGTTGCTGATTATGCAAGAGTTGCTTTCACGATCAGCGTTAAGAAGTCGAGTTGTAGATCGAACTTGAGTTCTTTACGGAACTTGTGATTGGTTAAAATTATGCTTTTCGGCATAAGCAGCAAAACACAATGTGATTGGCCAAAATTATGTTTCTAGGCTGAAGCAGCAAAAGACACTGGAAAAGTAGCATTGAAACTTAGATTAAGTATTAGTATACAAGCTGTAGTTATTTAGTTTTTAAGTGAGTTGTTATTAGATTAAGAAGTGAGTCGAAGAAGTGGAACAAAAAAAAGGAAATAAAATTATAAAGAGGATAAAACTTTAAATGGAGTAAGTGTTATTATTTATTAAATGTCTTATTTTTAGGTGATAAAATAGGAACATTAACATTGGCGCAGCCGGTTTTAGAACCAAAAACAACCGCTTTAGATGGAAGATAGAAAAACTTTTAAATATGCTTTTAAAATAAATAGTCAATTATTTAAATAAATAGTCAATAATTTAAATAAATAGTCAATAATTTAAATAAAATCTAATTTTGGTAATTTAAAATTTTTTTTTGGAAATGACGTATTTTTAATGGAAGTCCTACAATGAAAATTAAAGAAAACACAACATGAAACAACAAAATTAAATGGAGAAATTGGACGAAATAAAATATATATTGTATTGTAGTGAGTTTTGAATAAAATAATGAAAACATGGTGTAAACAAATAATAAATTTTTAAATAAATAACGAAAATCTGTCGAGAAAAATCTGAAGGTAAATAGATAGAAATTCACTAGTGATACCAGTAATATTGAGAAAGTTAATTTCCTAGATTTTAAAATGAGTATCCAACATATTGCAAAGACCGTGAACCGTTTGGTTCTGATGTTCTCAGGCACGGATTCCAATGATCCGCCCTCTGTAGTATGTAGATTCATAAAAGGATGTGATTT
The DNA here is from genome assembly GCA_951804985.1 of Dryomyza anilis. NCBI lineage: Eukaryota > Metazoa > Arthropoda > Insecta > Diptera > Dryomyzidae > Dryomyza > Dryomyza anilis. The sequence goes on along the minus strand of OX638136.1, from coordinate 22,118,400 downwards.
AGCGGTAAAGGCTACGAACGAAACAGAGTTACAAGAATTTATATCATGTGTTAAGTTAAGAATGTATGGAGACGCAATTGAACTAGTTAATGGAATTCAATTTAGCAGATTAGATGAATTATATACTCTAATAAAGCGAACATATCTTAAAACCATAACATTAGACTCAGTGATAAATGATATAAATCATGCCTACCAAACATCCACGGGAGAAATTAGACCTTTTGCAAGACGCCTAAATGTCCTGAAAACAAAGGCGGTGGAATTAATAAAAGAAAAATATAACGGCATAGGGGACGAGGCAATGTTATTGGAACTGGACAAATCCATACAAAAGACTTTTAAAGTAGGTCTTAAAGACAGCACACTGAAAATACACATGCTAAATAATAAGTCAAACTCACTAGATTCACTGATAGAGGAAGCAGTAGAAACGTTGGAGATAATACAAAGTGGGCGTGTAATAGAAACAACACAGAATGCCCCAGAGGTGCACTATAACAGAGCCTCACAAATAACATGCGAACAAAATTGTTATAGGAAACAATAGTGGATCATTGGGTCACGAAATGCTCGCGAACGAAAGGGATAAAGTTGTTCCAACATGTTCATTTTGCGGGAATGACGGACATACGAGGGACGAATGTATCAGTCGGAAAAACATGCCTTACTGTCAAGAATGTGGATATTACGGCCACGAAACGAGCCTTAGATGTGTAAATAATAAACCCGAGCCGAAACCGGAGCAAAACTGTACGCGTAGACAACAAACAATAAATTACGATTACAATGATGGCTACGAGAATAATACGCAAGCCAATCATAGGAATAATAATGTTCGAAGATATAATAACAACAATAATTGGGAATATCATAATGAAAATAGAACTAATAATTATAATAGCAATTATAATAATTATAATAACAATAATAATAATAATTATCGGAATTTAATCGTAATTATAATAATAACAATGAAAATAATTACAATAGAAATAACAACAATAATAATGGAAATAGAAATAGTAATTATCGGAATAATATTCATACTAATAATAATAATGGGAATAGTAGTAATAATAATCATAATAATAATAATCGGGATTTAATAAATGTAAATGGTGTGCAAGAATTGGGCATACGTTAGAAAACTGTTTTGCGAAGAGATATTTTGAGTCTACCCGCAACCAGGGAAACTGTTATGGGCCCAGAATAGGCCAATAATTTGGGAACCCAAGACAAATTGCGAAATCAGGCAAAAGAAGATAGGAATTGTGAATCAGACACCGTGCGCGGCTGTGGATACGTTCGCTATCAATGGTAGGAAAATGGTAGATAATTTTATTTCACTAATTGTATTAACGTTGAACGTTTTCGGCATAGTAGCATTAACAGCAAAAAATAATTTTTATGATTGCATAATAAATAGGATATGTATAGAAGAAAAGAAGAAAAAAAAATAATTTAATTACTTCAGGAATGGATAGCATAAATAAAAATATTAGTAAATATATTGAAAATATTAAGAAATTAAAATTAAGTTTATTTTCAAAATCAAAGAAAAATCGCATTATTTATAGTAGACAAGGGGTATTCAGACAGATTCAAAATTAAATGATGTCTTTATAGAAATTCCTTGTAATATTACTAGTAGATTCTGGTGCAGACTCTAGCTTAGTAAAGTGGAGTGCATTAGATAATAAACTAGAGAAAAATTTAAAAGACACAAAAGATCTGAGCGGAGCATTAGGGGGACATGTGACCACCGCAGGATCAATTGAAATTCAACATATGGAACATAGAAGGCTCAGTCTGACGTTACATACAATAATGCAGGATCAGGGAGTTCCGGCACACGGTAAACTTGGACGAGATAATCTTTGGAACCACGCAATCATCAATGCAGTAGAAAAGCGATTAACCTTTATAGACAGAACAAAAATAAAATTGTAACACTACCACTCAGATCACTAGATGAAATAAATAAAATATTATACAGTGAAGAAATAAAAATAACAGCAAGATCTAAAGGTATCGCCAGATTACCACTACGAACTAAGATCCCCGTAGTAATAATTCAATAACAAGAAATTTCGCCAGGAGTTTATATCGGAGAAACCATATCAAATGTGAGAAAAAATAGTGTTTACGTTTCAGTTTTAAACTCAACAGAAAAAGATATAATATTGAATAAGAACATACAGCTCAAATTTTCAAATTATAATAAATTTCTGAAACCAGTGAGTGGCACAATGAATAGCGTACAAAGCATAAACATACGACACAGAATATGCAAACTATTTGACTCATTAAAATTGGATCCAAAAGCAAATGTTGAAGAGAAGGCATCCATAGAAAAAAGATGTACGTCATACCATGATGTATTCCTGTTAGAGGGGGATGAGCTATCGTATACACCTATTTTAAAACATAATATCCCCACAATAGACGGCCAACCTCCGATAAACCGAAAATAATATAAATTACCACATATTCACAGAGAAGAAATCAACAAACAGGTGCAGAAGTTATTAGACGCCGATATTATATCACCATGCACTTCGCCTTGGAATTCACCACTATTGTTGGTACCTAAAAAGAGTGGCAAGGACGGACAGAAAAAATGGAGACTGGTAATAGATTTCAGAAAATTGAACGGCGCAACGATTAAACAAGTATTTCCAATACCTCGTATTGATGACATTTTGGATCAATTAGGTCACAGTAGGTATTTTTCAACATTATATCTTGCAAGTGGTTATCGCCAAGTGCTAGTGGATGAACGCCACAGAGAAAAAACAGCGTTCAGCACGGGCTTGGGACATTTTGAATTTAATAGGATGCCATTTGGATGGACGGGGCACCCGCTACGTTTCAAAGAATAATGAACCACATTTTAACAGGATTGCAGGGACTTGAATGTTTCGTATATCTGGTATCTGGTGTATGGCAAAAACATAATGGAGCACGAAATTAGACTATGTAAGGTGTTAGAAAAATTGAGGGAAAATAATTTGAAATTAAATACGGAAAAATGCAATTTTTTAAGGCGTGAAGTAGTATATAAATGCACGGAGTCAGGCGCAATGCCAGATCCCGATAAAATAGAATGTGTAAAAAATATTCCGGTACCCAGGACCAAGAAACAGGTACAAGCCTTGTTAGGTTTAGTAAATTATTACAGAAAATTCGTTAAGAATATGGCAAGGTTAACACTACCGATTAATAAACTGTTGCGGAAGGATGCCAGTTTTATATGGACAGACAAGTGCCAGGATTCATTTATAAAACTTAAAGAAGCAATTATTTCACCTAATGTTCTAGCATACCCAGATTTTTCAAAACCATTTGTATTGACAACAGATGCAAGTGGAGAAGCTATAGGAGCAGTGCTGTCACAGGGCGAGCCAGGTTCTGATCGACCAATCGCATTTGCAAGTAGAGCTCTGAATGACGCAGAAACAAGGTACTCAACAATTGAACGAGAATTTTTGGCAATAGTATGGGCCACAAAAAATTATAGAGCGTATTTGTTGGGGCGTTCATTCACGGTTTATACGGATCATCAACCACTGCGTAGCATAGCGAATTTAAAGGTTCAAACGTCAAGGCTAGCCAGGTTCAGGCACAAATTATCAGAATATGAGTTCGAAATAATTTATAAACCTGGCAAAAAGAATTTAAATGCTGACGCATTAAGTAGGATTCCACAATTGGAAACAGAAATTGCGGCAGTTCAAACCCGTTCTAAAAATACACCAAAGGCAATAGATCCACAACCGGACGTCAGTAAGCCAGTCTTGGACGACACAGTAACGGATATGGATGGTGAAACAATCTCGAGTCAAGTATTAACCGATCCTGAAGAAATTAAAACAGTACTTAGAGACTTTCACGACTCGCCGTTAGGAGGTCATCAGGGCACACTGAAAACATATTTTCGAATAAGAAAGCAATATAGGTGGAAGGGTATGCAAAAACAAATTAAAGAGTATGTAAAAAATTGCACTAAATGTCAAGTTAACAAAAGTTCTAAGCTAACAAAAATGCCAATGGTCTTGACAGATACACCAACGCGCCCATTTGATAAAGTTTATATGGACTTAGTAGGAATTTTACTTGAGACAGTATCTGGCAATAAATACATTTTAACATTTCAAGACGATTTTTCAAAATATATGTGCTGTGCAGCAATACCAGACGCAGAAGCAAGCACAGTGGCTAAAGCATTTTATGATGAAATTATAACACGCCACAATATTCCGAAAATTCTAGTAACTGACAATGGCTCTAATTTCGTGTCAAAGTTATTTTCTGATACATGCAAATTATTGGGTATTAAAAAAATGCACATTACACCCTATCACCCACAGGCCAATGGATCATTAGAACGTAGTCACAGACCATTAGCAGAATATTTGAGATGTTTTGCTAAGGAGGATGGTTCCAATTGGGATCAATGGTTAAATTCGGCAATGCATGTCCATAATAATACGATGCATGTGTCAACTGGGCAAACACCTTTCCGAACACTATATGGTTATGATTCAGATATGCCAACTAATTTGAAACGTAAAGTTTCACCGCTATATAATGCCGATGATTATAACAAAATATTAAAATTAATAAATAAAAAATTATTAATTTATGTTAATTGCTGACGAGCAAATAAATGACAAGTAAAAAAAAAAGAAAAATGTAGAAATTGAAGTTGAGGAAATGAATATATATAAAACAAAAATATAGTTAAAAGATATAAATTATTAAATAATATAATTGTATTAAGGATAGAAACAAATGAGAACGGCAATTACATTTTATGTAAGGATTCGATGAACTCTTCGAAAAGAGTCGACATCCGTAAGACTTTATGCTAATCTTAAGCTATTAATTAAATAGTTTGAAAAGAACAGCAGCAAATTGTTTTTAAGCATTTCACTAAATACGACGAATACTAGTCTGCAACTTGATCAATTGCATACGTGTATTATGAATCGTTTTAGGTGAACTCGAGCGAAAACTTAAGATGATCACTTAAGTTTCGTTAGAGATTGCGATAGAATGAAAAATAAATAAAAATAAAAATTGCATATATGTCGAATGAGCATTTTTTAAAATAAACAGCTTAAAAATAAGGTAAACTTCACAAGGTTTAAAACAAAAAAAAAGTGGAAGATGTTTTACTAGTAGAATATGTTATTCAGATAAAATATATTCTGTTAGAATTATGAATAAATTAATATATTTTTTTCTCTTCTGGAAAAATGTTTATGAAACAACAAAACCAATATACGTATTTATTATGCTGATTAGTTTAATAGATATTAAAATATAAAAATATAAACTTAAATAAATATGTTATATGACACATGTATTTTGTACATACCATAACTTATATTGTAAAATATTAACAGAAACTATAAGATAATGTCAAACTTCGAAATATAAGAGAATGCTAATTTATAGGAAAAATTTGTTTTTTTTATTTTATAAAATTTTAAAGTACAATATTATGTAAGGTAATAATAATAATATAATAATAGTTTGGCGCTACAGTCCTGTAAAGAACTTCGGCCGAGCTCTCTCACCATTTTCAGCTGTGCTTGTTATATTTGTACTCAAACTGGTTGGATCTACAGTTTATTGCCGAATCCGAACGGCGGGTGAGAGCTTTTCATAGGCAATGTTTTACTCTCGTATGTTTGCCATTTACTGACGACAGGTAGCGCGGTATAGAAAAATGTTTCTATGAAAAGATGTTGTTAGCCCCAGTCCAGGCTTGAACCGGGGACCTTTCGACTCGCAGTCCAACGCACTAACCACTGAGCTACCGCGGCTGTAAGGTAATCTATGAATTATAATTTTGATAGAGATATAACGATGTTATTATATTAATATAATTATGTTTTATAGACACTTAAATATGTGAGTGATTGTAATGATGAATACACGAAAATGATTAGATTTAAGTAAAAATTATTATAGCAACGAAATCTCATTGAATACTAAAAATATTGTGACAGTAATTAGATATAGTTTTATTAGAAAAATAAGTTGACAATAATATGGCTAATCCTGCTCATTGTGAGGGTCCAGGTAGATTCAATTCACAGACCGACAGCGTTGGAGCAGCATTCACTCGTGTTCGATCGGAAAACAGATATAGGGATCTACAGGGCGGAGTGCACAGTAATCACGAAATTTGCTGTAACTGACTCAAGCGAACAATTGTAGTTAACAGATGACTTCGTGTCAATGGTACAGAGTTCATGCACAAGAAACGAACGGTTGCGGAAAACCTACGATACGCGTAAAACATACGGAAAACATATGCGTTAAACTACGTAAAACATATGATAGAGCAACAAGTAACGGTGATGGCCAGTAATTACGACAGGTTGTCCAGAACGTTGCAAGCAACCATTAAAGAGATAGAGGGGTTGCGTGTTGGAATGAACGCTACACTAGAGGAACTCACCAGAATTAAACACAATCACATAAGGAGATGGCATCAATTGAATTCGCTATCATAGTGTTGAAATAAAGAAGATTGTGAACACAAACCTGAAAAAGCTCCAGAAACAGAACCAGAAAGTTAGCTAGAATGAATCTGAGCATAGCATGTTACACCCGGACGCTTTGGGCCAAGCGTTGCTGAGCGAATTAACGAATCAGAGTGGTTCTTAAAGAACATATTTACACATCGAAGCTAAAGCGACATCGCAATGTAGTGTCGGAAGCAAGTTAGACGGAGTCAGGAGCAGTCGGGACCCCGAGAAGTATCCTACTCAGGGGCTTCTAGATCTGTGAGATCGATGACGGCTTCACTAACAAATACGATGGTGCGAACCGCAGTCCGAAGGAATCTGGAACTTGAACAACCAGTATCGCTACCACATATGAAGATCGATTAACCATGCCAATAGTGACGAGAGTTATGTTTACAGCAGAGCCCGCCAATATACCAACGGAGACCGATCACGATATCTTGACAACAACATCTTTAATACATAGACAAGTGATTGAGGAGTAGAAGTATGCGGTTATGTATGTATTAAGTATCGTTAGTATGTTTGTATTGTACAGTAGTGTAAGGTATTGGTATCAGATGTTAGTATAAGATTGTTGTCGAAAAAAAGTCGAAAAAAAATTTTATTTTTTTTTTGTAAGGGGGGAGGAATGTTGAGAGTTAGCATTATGACAGTCACTAATAGCGTGGCAGTTCATTGATATTTTTCTAGTGGGTATTTGCTGTTGCTAAATATTAATTGCTAAATATTTAAATAATATTATATGCATTCTAATTGTTGTTAAAACAAAAAGTAAATGATGTTGGTTTGATGACACACCTTTTGGTCGTTGCCAAAATAAGCGGCCACCATTTACTTAGTCAGCAATTGTAACTATAAACCAAATTCGCAGCAGCGTCAAGTTGCTAGCTTGAAGAAAATAAGCACGTGGTGCAATTTGTTTGTAAACAAAGATGACTTCAATTCAATGACTTTGCGATGGTCTAAATTCAATGTCATCGCGGGTTGCTGATTATGCAAGAGTTGCTTTCACGATCAGCGTTAAGAAGTCGAGTTGTGGATCGAACTTGAGTTCTTTACGGAACTTGTGATTGGTTAAAATTATGCTTTTCGGCATAAGCAGCAAAACACAATGTGATTGGCCAAAATTATGTTTCTAGGCTGAAGCAGCAAAAGACACTGGAAAAGTAGCATTGAAACTTAGATTAAGTATTAGTATATAAGCTGTAGTTATTTAGTTTTTAAGTGAGTTGTTATTAGATTAAGAAGTGAGTCGAAGAAGTGGAACAAAGAAAAAGGAAATAAAATTATAAAGAGGATAAAACTTGAAATGGAGTAAGTGTTATTATTTATTAAATGTCTCATTTTTAGGTGATAAAATAGGGACATTAACAATACGCAGTGGCCTCTTTTGATGGCTTCAAGTCACCTGGACCGGATGGCATCTACTCAGTCATGCTACAGCAAGGTATAACCTAATTGCTACCATGCCTAAAGAAGATCTTTAGAGCAAATCTCGCATGGGCACATAGTCCGACATCCTGGCGTTTAGTTAAAGTAGCCTTCATTCCTAAAGTTGGAAGAGAAGACTATTCCATAGCCACGAGCTTCAGACCCATTAGTATGATGTCATTCATATTAAAGTGTCTAGAAAGACTAGTTGAGCTGCACATCAGAGAAACATCGCTGTCAAGGTACCCACTATCATCAAGACAAAATGACAACTACCAACGTGGAAAATCCTGTGAAACAGCATTGCAACATCTGGTTGGCCGGATCGAGCATGTTTTTCAGAGGAAGATGTACGTAATGGGCATATTTGTTGACATCGAGGGTGCTTTTGATAATGCGATTTTTGATGGAATGTGTGACGCAGCTAGAAGGCATGGAATAGATGAAACATTGGTCAAATGTCTAAGATCAATGCTAATGTTTAGGACCATCACTTCTGAGGAGGAGTGTGGTCAGTATATTATGGCAGAAGTGAAGAGGTTGTCCTCAAGGAGGCGTTCTATCCCCCCTGCTCTGGTGTATGCTGGTTGACTCTCTAGTCAACGATCTCGATGGACCAGGTGTCTATTCCCAGGCCTATGCAGATGATGTTGCCATTCTTGCCACAGGCTTTTCCCTCAATGAGGTCTGTGTTAAAACACAAAACTCATTGAACCGAATTGACAGCTGGTGTACTGAAAACGGACTTTCCGTCAACCCTCACAAAACAGGGATTGTTCTCTTCACTAGGAAAAGAATAATGACAGGATTATCTCTACCAGTACTTAAGGGTGTCATTATTCTTCTGTCTAACGAAGTAAAATATCTGGGCTTAACTCTATATAGTAAACTACTTTGGACAAAACATGTTGAAAATAAAATTTCGGGAGCATTGAATGCCTTCTGGCAATGCAGAGGAATTTTTGGGAAGACATGGGGACTATCGCCGAGCAAAACCTTATGGATTTACACGGCAATGATACGACCGATGATATCATATGCATCGATAGTCTGGTGGAACAAGCTGTCGCGAAAATGCGTGACAACTAGTCTTGCCAAGATTCAGAGAACCGTGTGTCTGGGTGTTACGGGTGCCTTTCCCACTACACCTGGTCCAGCACTGAATGCAATCTTAAACCTACCAACACTTGACATCTTCATCAGAGGCGAAGCCATGAAAGGCTGCTGGAGACTAAAACGAGGTGGTTTCTGGTTTAATGTTCCCTGGAATATCTCTGACATTGCACTTGACACTCCATTAGACACCTGTCTACTGGAGATGCCCTCTGATGCAATGATAACAGAAATATTACCAAGACTGGCTAACGTCTGACTGTGAGCCAGGTAGAGGGTCACACCGCATTTTCACAGACGGCTCCAGACCGATCAGGGATCTGGTGCTGGAGTATTTGTGGAACCGGATGACCGCAGACTTTACGACAATGCCTCGGTATTTCAAGCCGAAGTCTATGCTATACTTATGGCTATGGACTACATTGCGGATAATAGATGGCAGAACAGGGCTATATCAATTTGCAGCGATAGTCAGGCTGCTCTTATGGCTTTGAACAACCAGGTCATCACCTCCAAAATTGTACGTCAATGCAGATCACGTCTCAATTGTGTTGGTAAATACAATACACTGAAACTGATTTGGGTGCCGGGCCATAAAGGAGTTTCGGGCAATGAAACATCTCACGAACTGGCACGTGCTGGATCTGAGGATAATCTATTTGGACCAGAACCTGTGCTTGGACTACCTGCATCTACGGGAAAATTCGTCATCAGCTCTTGGGTCGCCTCCGCACACAAGAGCAGATGGCTGAATGAGACGAAATGCAGATTCTCCAAGCTCATGACACCGACGATAACCAAAAGATCGGCCTCGTTTCTACTTTGCTTAAGTAGAAAGGAGTGCAGAAAACTGACGGGACTTCTAACGGAACACAACGCATGTGAAAAACACATGAACGCAATCGGCCTGGCCGAAAGCGCCTTATGTTCTGCCTGCTACGAAGAAACTGGCACCACAGAGCACTATCTCTGTGACTGTCCAGCATTTTCTAGAATTAGAAGGCAGATCTCTGGCACAGACGTGATAAGAGATGATCAGCTTCACTCTCTATCACACAATAGCCTTCTTAGATTCAATAATGAATCTAAGAAGTATCATTAAAAACCAGGGAACTGGGTGACAGCACAATGGATATAACCCTGTCTGAGTGCTGTGGCTCCATTTTTTTATCCCACATTAAAAAAAATAAAAAAAAAATACCCGTGTGGAGCTGACTTTATTTTTTATTAATTCTAAAGTTTCTTTATTGTTAACTTCCGTACTAATTTGATTCCATAATTTCTCAGTAAATCTGCCAAGTTGTCCTAATATATATCTATATGCTACTTCCAATTCCTCAAAGTTCGCCATATAATCATTAAAATTTTCAATTAAAATTTATAAATTAGTTTAATTTCATTCTTTCTATCATTTAATTTCATCATTTATTTACTGCTTTCACTCAAACTCACTAAAATTTATTCAATATTTATTTATACCTTCCTTTCAATTCCTGTTTTTCTTCATTTATTTTTTTTTTAAATACTTCTTTAAATTTGTTCTTTTTGTAGATTCTTGAAAAACCGGCTGCGCCAAAATGTTGCGGGCTCCACGAGACCTTTTGTACTTGCCCTTATTGATGAAACCGTCAGTGACAATTTTCCCTCGAAGTCCACAATTCTTTTCTATCATTTATTATTAAATAAAAACGCCAGGATATTTTATACTTGCTTTATACTTTTATTAATTATTTTTAAGTATTTTCACATGCTTGAGTTTAAACTGCAAACACGTCTGCACTCTAAGGCAGTTAAAATCATAATGCTTAAAAACTAAACTTAACCTATACTCATCACCTCGGTATCGTGCGACTCACGAACCCCTTGCTTATACTTATTTCTTAAAACACAACTCATAAATGCAAGCAAGCATATTCTTTAATCTACGTACTACTAAAAACCTCATGAACCCCACATCAGATATTTACTAATATTGTGAAATCATTAACTGAGAAAATTCCAATGTGCTAAATTCTTAATTGGTTCCCATGCTGGCGTTACTTAAATTACTTAAATTACAACCAATGCTTTTGTTGTTGCTTTTAAACAGACTATTGGTTGCTTATGCAACCAATAGTTCTCTATCGTAGGCACTATATTTCATCTCAGTGGAACTAAGCTTCTTTGAGTGGCAAAATGTGATGCATCGACTTTAAGTAATAATTGTGCGTTTGTTGCAGGATGTGACAACAGAGTTGAATTGGTAAGTTGAAATTTACATTTATTATATGTTTTTTGGTGGCTCCTTTTAGATATTCATTTTACAAAGCTTGCGTCTGAGCTGCATTCGGTATGAATCTGCGGTAAAAATTGGACATCGCGAGAAATTTCCATAACTCTTGAATAGTTTTTGGCTTGGAGAAATTTTGAATAATTTTAACTTTTTCATCTGTTGGCCTTAATCCGTCTTTACTAATTTAAAAACCAAGAAAGTTAACTTCGCTTTGTCCAAAATTGCATTTTACTTGATTTAGTATATTTCTATGGTCTTTAAAACGTTGGAAAACTAAACGTAAATGATGTAGATGCTCTTCCAGAGTTTTTGACGCAATAAGTGCATCGTCCAAGTAACAAAAAACAAAGTCAAGACCTCGCATAACAGTATCCATTAACCATTGGAAACTTTGGGCCGTATTCCGCAAACCAAATGGCATTTTAATATATTCGTATAGCCCAAATGGTGTTATGACGGCGGTTTTACCAATTTCATCGGGGAAAATGTCAACCTGAGGATATGCTCTGACCATATCTAATGTTGAGAAAACAGTGCATCCACTAAGACGAAGATTGCAGTCTGTTATGAATGGAATATTATACCTCGGGTACAGTTTTCTTATTGAGATTCCTATAATCTCCACAACATCGCCACTCACCGTTTCTCTTAGGCACGATATGCAATGCACTTGACCACTCAGACTTTGAAGGACGAATAATTCCAACTTCTAGCATGTATTCAAAAATCCTTTTTCGTCGCAGCGAGTTTATTTGCATCTAGTCTACGACATTTTGTATGACAAGGTGAGCCATTAGTCTCCATGTGATGGAAAACTGTATGTTGTGGTAATTTCTGCAGAATATTAGATACTCTTTAAATGTAAGGGTACTCCAAAAGAACTTTTGTAAATGGGGAATCGTTTTTAAGAATTGCCGTAATTCCTAGTGATGATTATTGAGTCAGTTGTGCTTTGGAAAGTATTAATGTTTTGCCATCGACAATAACTTTATTGTTTAAAATTTATTCTAAAGACAGAAATATCGACACCAGTATCGATTAAAAAAGTGGGTTTTGAACAACGAATCTGATAATTTACGCATACGCCTTACTCTAAAGCTATTAAACACTATTGATGATTAAAATGCAATAACTTTTAAACAAATGCACCGATTTCACTATAAAAAAAACTGGTGTATTCATAAAAAGCCAGTAACAAATATATGTGAATAAAATTCATCCAGTGGTTCCCAAATATTTAGAAAACAAATTAACTTATTGAAATTTATAAAATTGATGAAACTAAGTAACATAGTTGCATATAACACCATTTATATATTAATAATACGTATTAAAAAATTAACTGCAGTGATTCCCAACATAAAATATAATGAAAATCGTTTTTCCTAAATATTGTCCTCCATTAAGTGGATGCTAATCTTATTCACTACAATTTGGCCGCACAGTGTAAACGGTTGAAAAAGAAGTCATATAGTGTTCCCCATAAAAAACTAAGTAGGATCTTCATACGACAGAAACTTCTTAGACTCACCCAGTAAAAAAAATATCATAATAATACATGTTTCATATAAAATTTATTAAAAAAATATATTTTTTACTCTCGTAGGCTATTACTGTTTCTCAAATATCTCAAAAGATTGCGAAATACAAATATTTTAGCTAACATATCAGGATACGTTTTGGTATAGGTTTGAGCTTGAAAGACATTGAAGTTTTTTTTGAAATTATATTAGTAAATGATATTAAAAAAAAAAAAAAATAACAAAATATTCCGCAAAATAAGTCGCTATAAAAACTAACATTTTGTTTTTGCAAATATGTTTCTTAATGACTAACACATTCCTCTTTTAGAATAAAAAAACAATTATATACGTAACAATTTTTAAAATATTACTATTTTAATTAGGGTATTTATTTTACTTGTGTTTGACCATTTTCAGAATCAGTACAGTTTAGAAGTTGCAGAACGTATGAAAACATTATCCAAATTGTACATAATTTTTGTAAAAGATGATTCAATTAATTGACTTTATGACTGCATATTTCAAAATTTTAAAAACCTTCTTTTTTAAAATAGGTTTTTTCCGCACCTAGACTTTCGCACCGCGACTTTCGCACCGCGACTTTCGAAAATGTACTTAGTTTTTTGAGTATATGCATGGAGAAACACATTTAACAGCCTTGTCTTTGAAATTATTATGATACCAACACCACTCATTTTTAACGTCGCGACTTTTTGATCGACGACGACTATTATTGCGAAAGCGATTAGCTCGTTTATCTGATCGATTAGGTGATCTAGCTTGAAAATTTTAAAAGGGTTTTTAAGTGCGTCAATTTAAGCTAAGATTACGGAAATAACGGAGATAGCAGGAGAAAGTTGTTCAAGTATTTTATCTGCTTATTGAGCAATATCATCGACTTCCTTTGTTGCCTATGAGAATGGCGCGGACGTTTTCCGGCATTTGTTTAAGAAATAATGCTTTAAGAACGGTTTATCTCACCTGACCACAACCTGAATTGCGCATAAATTGCAAATAATGAGTTGGTTTTTGGTCACCTATGGAATTTCCAGTTAATAGGCGTCGCAATTTCTTCTCTTCCAATTCTGCAAACGCTGCGATGAGCTTCTTCTTAAGAGCTTCGTATTTGCATCCTTCTGACGGTGGTTCTAAAATAATGTCACCCACGAACTCCAGCGTTGTTGGATCCATATTGCACAGAATATGGTCAAACTTAGTGTCACCACGTGTGATTCTGTTAATTTTGAAGATGGCTTCCACTTGTGTAAACCACAGCCGATGGAATTTTACAGACTGCTGCAGTTGCAATTTGTTGGGTTGGTTGTTGCAAATTAGATAATAGTGGAGTTGTTGCATCCTCTTGATTCTGTTGAACAATTGCTTGCGATCCAATTTTAGCATGTTTGCGTTAATCAGGGTCACCAATGTATGTTCAATGTAATAAAAAAAAAAAATTATAAAAATAAAAACTATCTTTATTAAAATTTTAAATCGCAGTGAAAAATTAAAAATATTTTTTGAAATTAAAAAACAATAGAAAATTTATTATTTTAAAAATAATGATTTACAAATTGTACAGTAGAACAATTAAAGTTAAAGTACTTAAATAACATAAATAATGACTGTAATGAACACCACAATATTATATATTATAGGGCTAATGATGAATTTTCTATAAACACATAGTCTTGGTTGGATACTCATCTCAGATATGTAACGCAATTTAAAATTGATTAATGTTTAGAGGGCGTATCCATAGAATGTAATATTTATATCATATCATACTATTCAATGAGATATTTAAAATTATTGGAATATAAGTAACCTATATAATGAATCTTCAATATCTCGATAATGTTTCGAATCTGATAATTTACGCATACGCCTTACTCTAAAGCTATTAAACACTATTGATGATTAAAATGCAATAACTTTTAAACAAATGCACCGATTTCACTATAAAAAAACTGGTGTATTCATAAAAAGCCAGTAACAAATATATGTGAATAAAATTCATCCAGTGGTTCCCAAATATTTAGAAAACAAATTAACTTATTGAAATTTATAAAATTGATGAAACTAAGTAACATAGTTGCATATAACACCATTTATATATTAATAATAAGTATAAAAAATTAACTGCAGTGATTCCCAACATAAAATATAATGAAAATCGTTTTCCCTAAATATTGTCCTCCATTAAGTGGATGCTAATCTTATTCACTACAATTTGGCCGCACAGTGTAAACGGTTGAAAAAGAAGTCATATCTCTCTTCATACGACAGAAACTTCTTAGACTCACCCAGTAAAAAAAAATATCATAATAATACATGTTTCATATAAAATTTATTAAAAAAATATATTTTTTTACTCTCGTAGGCTATTACTGTTTCTCAAATATCTCAAAAGATTGCGAAATACAAATATTTTAGCTAACATATCAGGATACGTTTTGGTATAGGTTTGAGCTTGAAAGACATTGAAGTTTTTTTTGAAATTATATTAGTAAATGATATTAAAAAAAAAAAAAAATAACAAAATATTCCGCAAAATTAGTCGCTTTAAAAACTAACATTTTGTTTTTGCAAATATGTTTCTTAATGACTAACACATTCCTCTTTTAGAATAAAAAAACAATTATATACGTAACAATTTTTAAAATATAACTATTTTAATTAGGGTATTTATTTTACTTGTGTTTGACCATTTTCAGAATCAGTACAGTTTAGAAGTTGCAGAACGTATGAAAACATTATCCAAATTGTACATAATTTTTGTAAAAGATGATTCAATTAATTGACTTTATGACTGCATATTTCAAAATTTTAAAAACCTTCTTTTTTAAAATAGGTTTTTTCCGCACCTAGACCACTGCGCCCCGCGACTTTCGAAAATGCACTTAGTTTTTTGAGTATATGCATGGAGAAACACATTTAACAACCTTGTCTTTGAAATTATTATGATACCAACACTACTCATTTTTAACGTCGCGACTTTTTCATCGACGACGACTATTATTGCGAAAGCGATTAGCTCGTTTATCTGATCGATTAGGTGATCTAGCTTGAAAATTTTAAAAGGGTTTTTAAGTGCGTCAATTTAAGCTAAGATTACGGAAATAACGGAGATAGTAGGAGAAAGTTGTTCAAGTATTTTATCTGCTTATTGAGCAATATCATCGACTTCCTTTGTTGCCTATGAGAATGGCGCGGACGTTTTCCGGCATTTGTTTAAAAAATAATGCTTTAAGAACGGTTTAACTCACCTGACCACAACCTGAATTGCGCATAAATTGCAAATAATGAGTTGGTTTTTGGTCACCTATGGAATTTCCAGTTAATAGGCGTCGCAATTTCTTCTCTTCCAATTCTGCAAACGCTGCGATGAACTTCTTCTTAAGAGCTTCGTATTTGCATCCTTCTGACGGTGGTCCACGTGTGATCCTGTTAATTTTGAAGATGGCTTCCACTTGTGTAAACCACAGCCTACGATTACCCTTTCAAAACGATGGAATTTTACAGACTGCTGCAGTTGCAATTTGTTGGGTTGGTTGTTGCAAATTAGATAATAGTGGAGTTGTTGCATCCTCTTGATTCTGTTGAACAATTGCTTGCGATCCAATTTTAGCATGTTTGCGTTAATCAGGGTCACCAATGTATGTTCAATGTAATAAAAAAAAATAATTTATAAAAATAAAAACTATCTTTATTAAAATTTTAAATCGCAGTGAAAAATTAAAAATATTTTTTGAAATTAAAAAACAATAGAAAATTTATTATTTTAAAAATAATGATTTACAAATTGTACAGTAGAACAATTAAAGTTAAAGTACTTAAATAACATAAATAATGACTTTAATTAATACCACAATATTATATATTATAGGGCTAATGATGAATTTTCTATAATGGATATTGAGGTTCATCGTGCTTAACCTGAAACCTCGCCGCTACTAAGAAAATATTTGTTAGTATATTTTCCTCCCCTCATTAATATGCTTGAATTCAGGGGGTAGTTCCATATGAGTTGAGGTTGTATAAAATGTTTTTTTAAAAGCTTTAATATTTTTAATAACCAAATGAATACTATTTTTGTATATTTTTTTCTTTCACATTTAGTTATTTTTTTTTTTGATAATAATTATAAAATTACAAGAGACAATTGTAGATAATAATTATCTTTTTTTCAAAATATGTGCACACAAAGTACGTACAATACATTTGTGTTTTAAATATATATGTATAAGTATATATATATATATATATATATATATATATATATATATATATATATATATATATATATATATATAGATATAAATATATATATATATATATTTATATATATATATATATATATATATATATATATATATATATATATATATATATATATGTATATATATATATATATATATATATATAAAAAATATCGTTGTAATAAATTATTTATTACTTTCGGATAGGAAACACAATAATGATCCTTCCGTAGGTACACCTACGGAAACTTTGTTACGACTTTTACTTTCTCTAAATAATCAACTTCGGTCAACTTTTGCGAAACATCCGTAACACACGAGGCGTCACATTGATCACGTCCGGATACCTCACTAAATAATTCAATCAGTAGTAGCGTCGGGCGGTGTGTGCAAAGAACAGAGTCGTAATCAATGCGAGTTAATGACACACACTTACTGGGAATTCCAAGTACATGTGATCAGTTTCAGTTTACAATCCCAAGTATGAAAGTGGTTCAGCGGTTTACCCGGACCTCTCGATCTAGGAAATACACGTTGATACTTTCATTGTAGCGCGCGTGCAGAATAGGACATTTCAGCATTACAGACCTGTTATTGCTCAATCTCATTATTGCTAGTTACAATTTGTCCATTTAAGAAGCTAGTGTCATTATAATAGGACAAACCAACAGGTACGGCTCCATTTACATAAAGACATTTAAACACTCCAACATTTTACTGAATTTGTGAATGAAGGCTATAAAGCTTCAACACCATAATCGTGAAAGCATCTATTTAATATATTTGAGTCTCGTTCGTTATCGGAATTAACCAGACAAATCACTCCACGAACTAAGAACGGCCATGCACCACCACCCATAGATTCTAGAAAGAGCTATAAATCTGTCTTACACACTTATGTTCGGACCTGGTAATTTTTGTCAAATTAAGCCGCAGTCTCCATTCCTGGTGGTGCCCTTCCGTCAATTCCTTTAAGTTTCAGCTTTGCAACCATCCACAAACCAATAGCTTTGGTTTCCCGGGAAGCGACTAGAGAGCCATAGCAGTAGCTACACCAAATTGCTAGCTGGCATCGTTTATGGTAGGACTAGGGCGGAATCTTATCGCCTTCGAACCTCTAACTTTCGGTGTTGACTAATAAAAACATATTTGGCAAATGATTTCGCTTAAGTTAGTCTAACGACGGTCCAAGAATTTAGCCTCTCGCGTCGTAATACTAATGCCCCCAAACTGCTTATATTAATCATTACCTCTTGATCTAAAAACCAATGAAAGTATAACAGAGGTCATTTTTCATTATTCCATTCACAAAATATTCAGGTATTTTCAGCCTGCTTTAAGCTCTAATTTGTTCAAAGTAATTGTAGCGGCCCACAACAACACTCGATGACGAGCACTGAAGAAGGTTTAAATAGGAGGTATATATATAAGTATTAATTACATATTAGAACTCCACAGGTAATGGACAAACCATATATATTTGTACTATCCGTATGAAGCACAAGTTGAACCACGAACGTTTTACAACAACTTCCAGCTCCAATAGCGTATATTACTATTGGAGCTGGAATTACCGCGGCTGCTGACACCAGACTTGCCCTCCAATAGGTCCTTCTTAGAAGATTTAAAGTGTACTTATTCCAATTACAGGGCCTCTATCTCCCCGAGATGGTAAATTTACGCCTGCTGCCTTCTTTAGATGTGGTAGCCGCTCCCTCTCCGGAATCAAATTCTGATTCCTCGTTACCTGTTGCATCCATGGTAGTCCTAGATACTACCATCAAAAGTAAATAGGGCAAAAGACCATACGATCTGCAAGTTATCTAGAGTTCAACCAATATAACGATCTTACGATCGCTTGGTTTTACCCTAATAAAAGCACATGTTCCAAAAGGTCCGTGTTTATTGTGCATGTATTAGCTCTAGAATTATCACAGTTATGCAAGTTACCATAGCTGATATGATGAGCCTTTTGCGGTTTTCCTTTTAATTCGTGTGTACTTAGAGATGCATGGCTTAATCTTTGAGACAAGCATATAACTACTGGCAGGATCAACCAGAATATTGTTATTAATTTTTAAAATATTTCAAATATTATATTTTTTTTATTATTTTATCGGAATAAGCTATTTATTGCTACATTCGTAAAAATTTTGTTTTTTAAAAATATATTGATAATTTCTTTTTAATATATTTGATTATATTTACTTTTTGTTTGCATATCACAAAATGTTTGTTAACCT
Source organism: Dryomyza anilis (assembly GCA_951804985.1). NCBI lineage: Eukaryota > Metazoa > Arthropoda > Insecta > Diptera > Dryomyzidae > Dryomyza > Dryomyza anilis. The sequence continues at coordinate 22,099,008 of OX638136.1, read as the reverse complement.
ATATGTTTATTTATGAAACGGAATTAAGAATTCTTTTAAAAATTTCATGTATTTTTTATAATGCTGTGCATGTCAAAATAAAAAACAATACACAATCATACATACTATTAAATAATCTGCAAACATTTTATTATTTTTTATAAAAAAAATCCGAAAAACATATTTTTCATTTATCGAGAAAAACGTTGAAAACATTTTTTTTTTTATGTGAGAACCAGACTTTTATGAGGTTCCCACATAATACCAATTATTAGTTTTTAAAACCACAATGCGGTAAGCACACGTCACATCGCTATATTTAGCGGTACAACTTTTACACATACACTAAAATTTTATACCGCAAGTACATTTGTTGTACCGCATGTTGCTCATATTGCGATACAACATTTGCGGATGCGGTACACTTAATATGCACACCACACACTAACTTAAATTTTTAATAAATAGGAATATTTTAGATATTTCACAACAACGAAAACAGTAAACGTTCATCGACAAAAATTTTAAAAATAAAAAATCGCGGCACCAGTGCTATATAACAATAATTATATTTTTTGAATCCAAAGAGTATTCTTTCATTAATATTACACAACATTATACTTTTGAATATAATTATTATACCCATTAATATTGATTCACATTTATATTAAACAATTATAGTCCATAATCAAATATTTATAATAAAATATTTTCTTATTTTATATACATTTTTTAAATTAGTTAATTTTTTGTATAAGAAACATTTATAATAACAAACATTGAAAACACTTTTGATTCCATGTTTGTTGTTTTTAACCATTCGATTACATGTGAAAAAATAATTGTTTCTCCTAAAACGTGGGAACGAATTAATGTTTTCAAAAAACATACGTTGTAAAAACCTCTTGTAATAATTGTACTAATTTCTGTTTAATATTATTATTTAAATACCATTAAATAATACCCATTGAATAACATTTATTGTTCAGCTTTCACTATTACATTTTTATACCCTACACTAAGAGTGAAAGGGTATATTCAGTTTGGTACGCCGTTTGTAACACCCAGAAATAAGCATCGCCGGTATGGAAAAGTGTATATATTCTTGATCAGCATAACCTCCTGAGTCTTTCCCCTTGTCTGTCTGTTGAAATCACGATTACAGAAAAATTCGAAGAGCTAGATCAATGAAAATTCTAATTTAGATTACTTATATATCTACGCTCTACCAACAAAAAAATTGCATGATCGGTCCCTTGTGACCTGCGAACCGACCACTTATGTTCAAATACCTCATAAAATTTAAATCTACGGATTAATTTTACTTTATAAGAGCATAAGTGAATTTTTTTTTTGCATAATATATATTGCCTTTATGCTCAAATATATGAAAATTATATATTCTCGGGAACTGACGTGTGGTTCTCGAAAAAAACATTGAAATTCGATATACCTAGCTATTTGTACATATGAGTATAAAATGAAAGTAAATCCTTCAGCGATTTCAAGTTTATAGGTATTTTCAGGATTTGTAAATTCTGGTGACCTATGCACCTTTTTATGTGGTCACGGCACACATTATCACATATGTGTAGGGTATTTATAGTCGGCTTAAACCGATTATAACTAACATAATTCTAACTAACTTAATCACACCAACTATTACAAATACTTCAAAATTTCCCAACTGTTTTTTTAATATGTTACCCACATTCGATTACATGAGAGAAAAAAATATTTTCTTTTCTCCTAAAATGTATGAACAAACAAAAGTTTCAAAAAACCTACATTGTCATAATCACTTGTAAACTTATTTTTGAATTACCATTTCTTGTTCTTTACAGTTTTTACATGTTCACATGTTGTCATGTTTTTTATCCATTCGATTCCATAATAATTTGTTTCTTTTTTTCTAAAATTACACATTATATTTATCTTGTACATGTTCTTGTTGTACATGTTCATTGTAAATGTTCTATTCGTTATTCGATTTTATGACATTTTTTTTTTATGTGGGAACCACACTTTTTAAAAACGGGATTGCAAAACCACTTATAATATTTGTGCGGTGAGAACATTTCACGCTACATTGCTATTTTTTGCGGTAAAACATTTTTGTGCGGTACACCAATATTACAGCAAAAAATAATAGTTTTAGAATACATATATATATATATATATATATATATCTATATATATATATATATATATATATATATATATATATATATATATATATATATATATATACTCATATATATATATATACTCATATATATATATACTCATATATATATATATATATATATATATATATATATATATATATATATATATATATATATATATATATATAACTTTATTGTTAAATGTTGTACCAAATGTAAAATTGTTTTGATATTACTTATTATTAAAAGTTAAGTTTAAAGTTAAGGTAAAGTTCATATAATTATTATTATTATATTATATTTTCAAAGTAAAATTGTTTCCGAATGTATATTATATATTACATTTTATTTGTGAATAGAGTTTTTCATTATTATTATATTTTTAATCAATTTGAAAGTATTAATTTTATATAAAAAAAATATATATTTTTGTTTTAATTTTTAACGACCTCTTTTAAATATAAAGTTATTTGTTTTTACATAACAAAAGTTGGGATACTTGTTGGGATATTGAATCAAATGCCTTGTCTGCGTCCAGTACACACATTTTAGGAAAGAAGAAAATATTTTTTCTCTCATGTAATCGAATGTGGGTAACATATAAAAAAAATCTAATACTTAAAACTTATGCATGACACAACATAAACATGTAAAAAATGTAATGAACAATAAATGGTATTTAATGGGTATTGTTCAATGGTATTTAAATAATAATATTAAAAAGTAATTATTACAAATATTACACATGGTTTTTACAACTAATGTTTTTTGTAAAAATTAGTTCGTTCCCACGTTTTTAGGTGAAAGAATTATTTTTCTCATGTAATCGAATGGTTAAAAATGTTATTATTAATGTTTGTTATAAATAAATTAACTAATTTAAAAAAAAGTATAGAAAATAAGAAAACATTCTATTATAAATATTTGATTATAGACTATAATTATATAATATAAATGTAAATTAAAATTAATGGGTATAATAATTATATTCAAAAGTATAATAAAAGAATGGAATGAGTTTAAATGGGTTTAAAAAAAATATAACTAGTGTGTGGTGTGTAAGCAGCAGTGTTGCCTCGATTTAATTTTTGCGGATGAACGTTTACTGTTTTCGTTGTTGTGAAACATCTAAAATATTGTTATGTATTAAAAATTTAAATGAGTGTGTGGTGTGCATATTTGGTGTACCGCATCTAACAATACATGCGGTATGATATAACGTAATGCACCTAAATCCAAACAGACTTACGAAAAATGTGTTGGTGTGCATATTTAGTGTACTTATATAGTGTGACAATGACTTTTTTATACCGCACAAAAAAAATACATACGGTATAAAATATTGGTGTAACGCACATAAATGCGAACGGGCTTGCTTACGAAAAATGTATTTCAAGTAATCCCAGTTTAACGGCGGGAGTTACAATTATTTTTTTAAGGAAACCAAATGCAGCCATGCAATTAGTGTGTGTTTAGGGTGAGAGTGTTGGTGTTGCTGTTGCAATGGAAAAGACGGTGAATAATAATAATATAATAGTTTGGCGCTACAGTCCTGTATAGAACTTCGGCCGAGCTCTCTCACCATTATGAGCTGTGCGTGTTATATTTGTACTCAAAGTGGTGGGACCTACAGTTTATTGCCGAATCCGAACGGCGGGTGAGAGCTTTTCATAGGCAATGGTTTTTCTCTCGTAGGTTTGCCATTTACTGACGAGAGGTAGCGCGGTATAGAAAAATGTTTCTATGAAAAGATGTTGTTAGCCCCAGTCCAGGCTTGAACCGGGGACCTTTCGGCTCGCAGTCCAACGCACTAACCACTGAGCTACCGCGGCTACGTTGACAATGTTGCTAAAAGGCAAATTGTCACTTAGTACGACTACATGTGTTCACGCTAATGGCATTTTTCTCAAGTATGTGATAGAAGTCAAATACTTGGGATTGACCATGGCTGAACATATGAGGTTTACTCCTCATTTTGCACATATTAGGGAACGATTGTTAGGAGTTACTGGGCAAGTACATTGCATTCTCACATCTATGTGGGGCCTAAGCAGGTAAGGTGTTCGTACCATATACAGTGGACTATTTGTTGCTTGCGCAACTGATGGTGGTGTAAATCTGTCTTGTCAGGAGTAGGATATTTTAAGATATTATCCTGTCAACGAGTTATGTAGCTATCTAGTTTGTCGTACGGTATCTACGAAAGTATTTTTAGGTGTGGCTCCACTAGATTTAGAAGTACTACGTCGTAGTATTACTTTTAGACTTAGGAGGGGACTTGCAATGCCTTAATTGCTGCCGAATGAGTGGGACATTGGACCACGATTTTAAGACATGAGTGCATGCCTTAAGTCTATTTGGCAGGTTTGGTGGCAAACGAGTTGTAAGGGTAGGATCACAGTTCATCTCAAATGTAACGTATGTGAAAAATTGTCCAGACTTTGTACAATGGCGTTGGTTGCTTATCACAGCAGGACTGTGGATATGGAAGTCGTAATCCGCTAACAAGGGTGTAACAACTCAGCTGCCTAAACAACTAGCCCTTAAAATGGATGGCGCTTAAGTTGTATACCTTTACATTACCGCTAAAGTAGATGATTTATATTTAATTTCGATTGGATTTTAAATTTTAAAACTTAAGTGATTAGGAGGGTACAATGATGTGCTTAGAAGTGTTTGGCGTAATCCTGCATGGAGCCGCCATTGGCACAGATCTTGGTGGTAGTAGCAAATAATCGAATGAGACCTTGGAGGACTGACGTGGAGAAGCATTTCGTCTGAACAGTGGTTGATCATGAGTTTATCGGTCCTAAGTTTAAGGCGAAATCCGAAAATTTTCAAGTTATATTAACAAAAATATTCGCAGCTGGTCTCCAAGGTGAAGAGTCTCTAGTCGATAGAATAATGTAGGCAAGGAAAGTCAGCAAATTAGATCCGTAATTTAGGGATAAGGATTGGCTCTGAAGATTGAGATTGTTGGTCTTGATTGGGAAGCAATAACATGGCTTACGTTCTCGTTCTGGGTAAATAGAGATTTTCGGATCTTGTTCCCCGGATAGTAGCTATGTAGCCAATTGTGGAAATTTCTTTCATTTTCAATTATAACGAATATCAATTAACAATCAATTCAGAACTGGTACGTACTTAAAACAAAGCTACAGATGTAGATGTAGCTCTTCTAATTTTTCTGTAATCGTGATTTCAACACGACAGACAGACGGACATCGCTAAATCGACTCAGAAGGTTATGCTGATGAAGAATATATATACTTTTACTTACCATAGATGTTTTCTTCACGTTACAAACGGCGTACCAAACTGAATATACCCTTTCACTCTTAGTGTAGAGTATAAAAATAGGGTAAATTGCACTGTATGGCTTCTAAACCATTTAAACTTTATATTAAATATTTTTTTTTTTACAAATTAACCAACGCTCAGGGGATGCCCCCTATTCGTGCAATGCACAGTGTTGATCGTAAGAAAGGATTATAGGTTTAAGGGGGGGGGGGGGGGGGGGGTAAAGATAGAGTTGTGTCGATGGATGTTTGCTTTAAATTTCCCAATATTAAATATGTCGGGAAAAACAGACGCAGGGAGATTGTTCCACAAACGTTTCGTGCGACTGCAGAACGAATTATCTCTGTAATGCGTGGTTCTGTTGAGAACCGAGTGAACTACGAAGGGGTGGGCTTGGTTCGGTCCCGAGTAGAACGAGAAAATACACGAGCTGGTGGAATCAGGCCATGTATTTCCCGCGAACACTTAAGTACCATTGTAATACCAATAAAACAGGCTTACACACCCTACGGTCCTTCGGTCCTCAAGAGAACCAATAGAGGATGAAATATTTTAATCCCCTATTAAATATTGCACGTTGTTGGATTCGATCCAGGAACTCCAAGGAAGATTTTGAAGCCCTTGCCCATATGTGCGAATTGTATTCCAATTTAGGGCGAATATGGGTGGTGTAGAGAATGCGCAAGTCAGCGGGAGTGAAGTATGTCTAACACGTTTCAAATAACCGCAAATAGCACTTGGCCGCTTCTTTCGATCCATCAAATATGTGCAGCCGCGATAGCTCAGTGGTTAGTTCGTTGGACCATTGCCTATGAAAAGCTCTCACCCGCCGTTCGGATTCGGCAATAAACTGTAGGTCCCACCACTTTCAGTACAAATATAACACGCACATCTCAAAATTGTGGGAGAGCTCGGCCGAAGTTCTATACAGGACTGTAGCGCCAAACTATTATTTTAAATATGTGATCATTCCAACGGAGGTCACATTGAATTGATATACCCAGAATGTCAAGAGCAGCTGACTGCGCAATATTCACAGAGTCCATATTGAGGGGAGGGAGGGGTGAATCCATTCTTTTGTGAGATAACAGACAACATTGGGTCTTGCTATCAAGGTGTTGTAAGTGTAGAGCAGCTGCCATACTGCGATCCACTGAAGCTTATCCTTTGCTTGATGATTCAAGATTTTCTGTCGTTCATTTTTATTTTATATAAATATAATAATATAACTTGATTATTATTTTTCACATATTATATTTTATATACATGCAATTAAAAAACAAAAATTATATAGAAATAAAAATAAAAAAGAAATATATAATGTCGGCTATTCAAAATTCGCCATACATTGTATTGTTTTGTTCATCATATACAATATATTTAATTAATAATTATAAACATTTAACTCTTATAATATCGATTAAAAAAATAATAATAATGAAAAATTCTATTCACAAATAAAATGTAATATATAATATACATTTGAGAAGAATTTATTATTATTACTTTGCATTTTGTACTTTGCATTTTATATATTTATTTTAATTAAATTCGTAAAGGTAGTTTTAAACTGTTCTGAAATTGTTTTTCACTTCTGCCAAAATCACATCTTTCTTCATAAAAAATTAATATTGCGTATTGTCATCACTCAATATCTAAGAAATAATAATAATTACATAAACTTTAACCTTTATATAAACTTAACCTTTAATAATAATAATGAAAAAACAATTTTATTCACAAATAAAATGTCAATATATATAATATTTCAAAACAATTTTACATTTGGAAAAACATATAAAAATAAATCTATATATTTGGAACAAATCTATGTATTTACATTATTTAATACATCCATTGTATAATAGGTGTGGGAAAATATTGCGCAGACGTTGAAAAGTTTAATGACAATTAATATGTTGTCTGCTTGTTGAGCCAAAGCGGCAAGGGATAAGTCTGTCGCAGTGAGTATTGGTCGAATTTGTTCTGGCATTTCATTAAGGAAAATTGATCTTTGAAGTGCATCAACGACGTGGTTCGACGCAAGGTTTTTTTAATTTTTGTAAAAATTGCGAGGGTTTTTTTCCTAACTTTCAGATTCTCCAAAAGCGTTTCCTTGACGGCATCATATTGAGTAAAAATAATATTGCTAAAGTACTCACAAATTGTTTCATCCATACTAGCAACGACATGTTGGAATTTTGTTTCATCTCTTGTAATACCAGCGATAACAAATACAGACTTATCTGGACAAACCACAGTTTGAGATTGATGTTCCAAAATGGTGGAAGTTTGGTAAATTTAAGATGCTGCACTCTCCATTCCAATGTTCTTATCGAATGTTGTTATCTACAGAATTTTCTTTCTCTTTATGCTTTATAGATTGTTGCTCCTGTTGGACATCTGGTCCATCTTGTCCAGCGCGTGGGGTTGAAGGTGGCGAATGTATCATTTTATGCGAATGGAATGGGAATTCAAACACTTGAATTACCAATCAGATGACTGCATTTATTTCAGTATGAATTCTTTTTTAGCAAACAAAAATTCAAAAAAAAAAATGAATGCATTCCTTTTTTGGCATTCATTTGTTTTTGTAATTTGACAGAAAAATAAGGGTTACAATATTAAAGTCGTAAAATCTCGCACTTTCCGGAATTTTTATTGTTATTAACATTTTAATGAAAATATATCATTGCTATTAGAAAATTATGAGAGTATATTTTATTAAAATCTGCCTTTTAACAAATATGTGAACAATTACAATGAATTGGACGTCTTTGTGGCAAACATTTTCGGGAATTATGGGATCGTGGGACTAGAAGCTCTCATTTGTCAGCGACACACATACGAAAAATTACGTGAAACTCAAATTTCGTATTTTGAAGCAGCGCAGTGTCAACAGTGTTGATGTTTTTGTTTAGTAACGAAATACTAAAAAGAAAGTACTTAACAATACTAATTATCTATATACAGGCATTTATTAAACAATTAAAATTAATTTCTTTATTGTACTTATTAATCTAAAATTGTTCGTACGTACAGTGTATTGAAAAAGAATAAAATATTGTCAAATTAATTACATATCAACTGATTTCTTTTTGTTTTATTTCTTATTGGCAAATATTAAACACATTTTAATAATGCGAGTTCGAATAAATTGCTGACTAAGCTAAACTTTGTCGGTAATGCAGCACTTACTTTTCAATCTAGTTAATTTTCGAGCAAACTAAATTGGAAGACATCAAACATACATAGGATAATCGATTTATTAGGGACTTTAACAATTAGCGCAATTGGCGATCATATTAAAACCCGTACAATTCAGTGTAATCAGCAATTTATTCGAACTCTTACACACCCTAAAACATAAAAATGTATTGTCATTATACATATGAAAAATATGCATTTTAAAGTACATTAAAGTACTTTTCTAATTCATAAATTCGAAAACTTCAAACACACTGTGATTGGCCAAAATAATGTTTCTAGGCTGAAGCAAGAAAAGACACTAGAAAAGTAGCATTGAAACTTAGATTAAGTATTAGTATATAAGCTGTAGTTATTTAGTTTTTAAGGGAGTTGTTATTAGATTAGGAAGTGAGTTCACAAGTTAAACAGTAAAAAGAAATAAAAGTTATAAAAAAGATAAACTGGAAATAAAGTAAGTGTTGTTATTTATTAAATGTCTTATTTTAGGTGATGAAATAGGGACTTTAACATTGGCGCAGCCGGTTTTAGAACCAAAAACAACCGATCTAGATGGAAGATAGACAAAATTTTAAATATGTTTTTAAAATAAATTGTCAATACATTAAATAAAATCTAATTTTGGTAATTTAAAAAATTTTGTTGGAAATGACGTATTTTTAATAGAAGCCCTACAATGAAAATTAAAGAAAACACAACATGAAACAACAAAATTAAATGGAGAAATTGCACGAAATAAAATATATATTGTATTGTAGTGAGTTTTGATGAAAATAATGAAAACATGGTGTAAACAAATAATAAATTTTTAAATAAATTAGGAAAATATGTCGAGAAAAATCTGAAGTTAAATAGAAATTCACTAGTGATACTAGTAATATTGAGAAAGTTAATTTCCTAGATTTTAAAATGAGTATCCAACATATTGCAAAGACCGTGAACCGTTTGGTTCCGATGTTCTCAGGCACGGATTCCAATGATCTGCCTTCTGAAGTATGTAGATTCATACAAGGATGTGATTTAGCGGTAAAGGCTACGAATGAAACACAGTTACAAGAATTTATATCATGTGTTAAGTTAAGAATGTATGGAGACGCATTTGAACTAGTTAATGGAATTCAATTTAACAGATTAGATGAATTATATACTCTAATAAAGCGAACATATCTTAAAACCATAACATTAGACTCAGTGATAAATGATATAAATCATGCCTATCAAACATCCACGGAAGAAATTAGACCTTTTGCAAGACGCCTAAATGTCCTGAAAACAAAGACGGTGGAATTAATAAAAGAAAAATATAACGGCACGGGGACGAGGCAATGTTAATGGAATTGGACAAATCCATACAAAAGACTTTTAAAGTAGGTCTTAAAGACAGCACACTGAAAATACACATGCCAAATAATAAGTCAAACTCACTAGATTCACTGATAGAGGAAGCAGTAGAAACGTTGGAGATAATACAAAGTGGGCGTGTAATAGAAACAACACAGGATGCCCCAGAGGTACACTATAACAGGGCCTCACAAATAACATGCGAAAAATTTGTTATATGAAACAATAGTGGGTCATTTGGGCACGAAATGTTCGCAAGCGAAAGGGATAAAGTTGTTCCAACATGTTCATTTTGCGGGAATGACGGACATACGAGGGACGAATGTTTCAGTCGGAAAAATTACTGTCAAGAATGTGGCAATTACGCCCACGAAACGAGCCTTAGATGTGCAAATTATGAACCGGAACCGGAGCAAAACTGTACGCGTAGACAACAAACAATAAATTACGATTACAATGATGGCTACGAGAATAATACGCAAGCCCATCATAGGAATAATAATGTTCGCAGATATAATATCAACAATAATTGGGAATATCATAATGAAAATAGAACTAATAATTATAATAACAATAATAATAATTATAATAACAATAATAATAATTATCGGAATAATAATCGTAATTATAATAATAACAATGAAAATAATTACAATAGCAATAACAACAATAATAATGGAAATAGAAATAGTAATTATCGGAAAAATATTCATACTAATAATAATAATGGGAATAGTAGTAATAATAATCATAATAATAATAATCGGGATTTAAATAAATGTAAATAGTGTGCAAAAATTGGGCATACGTTAGAAAACTGTTTTGCGAAGAGAGATTGAGTCTACCCGCAACCAGGGAAACTGTTATGGGCCCAGAATAGGCCAATAATCTGGGAACCCAAGACAAATTGCGAAATCAGGCCAAAGAAGATAGGAATTGTGAATCAGACGCCGTGCGCGGCAGTGGATACGTTCGCTATCAATGGTAGGAAAATGGTAGATAATTTTATTTCACTAATTGTATTAAGGTTGAACGTTTTCGGCATAGCAGCATTAACAGCAAAAAATAATTTTTATGATTGCATAATAAATAGGATATGTATAGAAGAAAATAAGAAAAAAAAATAATTTAATTACTTCAGGAATGGAAAGCATAAATAAAAATATGAGTAAATATATTGAAAATATTAAGGAATTAAAATTAAGTTTATATTCAAAATCAAAGAAAAATCGCATTATTTATAGTAGACATGGGGAATTCAGACAGATATCAAAATTAAATGATGTCTTTATAGAAATTCCCTGTAAGGAAGCGAAAAATGGGAAACTAATATTACTAGTAGATTCTGGTGCAGACTCTAGCTTGGTAAAGTGGAGTGCATTAGATAATAAACTAGAGAGAAATTTAAAAGACACAAAAGATCTGATCGGAGCATTTGGGGGACATGTACCACCGCATGATCAATTGAAAATCAACATATGGAACATAGAAGGCTCAGTCTGACGTTACATACAATAATGCAGGAACAGGGAGTTCCGGCAGACGGTATACTTGGACGAGATAATCTTTGGAACCACGCAATCATCAATGCAGTAGAAAAGGGATTAACCTTTATAGACAGAAACAAAAATAAAATTGTAACACTACCACTCAGATCACTAGATGAAATAAATAAAATATTATACAGTGAAGAAATAAAAATAACAGCAAGATCTAAAGGTATCGCCAGATTACCACTACGAACTAAGATCCCCATAGTAATAATTCAAAAACAAGAAATTTCGCCAGGAGTTTATATCGGAGAAACCATATCAAATGTGAGAAAAAATAGTGTTTACGTTTCAGTGTTAAACTCAACAGAAAAAGATATAATACTGAATAAGAACATACAGCTCAAATTTTCAAATTATAATAAATTTATAGAACCAGTGAGTGGCACAATGAATAGCGTACAAAGCATAAACATACGACACAGAATATGCAAACTATTTGACTCATTAAAATTGGATCCAAATGCAAATGTTAAAGAGAAGGCATCCATAGAAAAAATATGTGCGTCTTTCTTTTTTAGCAAACAAGAATTCAAAAAACAATGAATGCATTCCTTTTTTGGCATTCATTTGTTTTTGTAATTTGACAGAAAAATAAGGGTTACTATATTAAAGTCGTAAAATCCCGCACTTTCCGGAATTTTTGTTGTTATTGACATTTTAATGAAAATATATCATTGCTATTGGAAAATTATAAGAGTATATTTTATTAAAATCTGCGTTTTCACAAATATGTGAACAATTACAATGAATTGTACATCTTTGTGGCAAACATTTTCGGGAATTATGGGATCGTGGGACTAGAAGCTCTCATTTGTCAGCGACACACATACGGAAAATTCTGTGAAACTCAAATTTCGTATTTTGAAGCAGCGCAGTGTCAACAGTGCAGTGTCAACAGAAATACTAAAAAGAAAGTACTTAACAATACTAATTATCTATATACAGGCATTTATTAAACAATTTAAATCAATTTATTTATTGTACTTATTAATCTAAAATTGTTCGTACGTACAGTGTTTTGAAAAAGAATAAAATATTGTCAAATTAATTACATATCAACTGACTTCTTTTTGTTTTATTTCTTATTGGCAAATAATAAACACATTTTAATAATGCGAGTTCGAATAAATTGCTGACTAAGCTAAACTTTGTCGGTAACGCAGCACTTACTTTTCAATTTAGTTAATTTTCGAGCAAACTACATTGGAAGACATCAAACATACATAGGATAATCGATTTATTAGGGACTTTAACAATTAGCGCAATTGGCGATCATATTAAAACCCGTACAATTCAGTGTAATCAGCAATTTATTCGAACTCTTACACACCCTAAAACATAAAAATGTATTGTCATTATACATATGAAAAATATGCATTTTAAAGTACATTAAAGTACTTTTCTAATTCATAAATTCGAAAACTTCAAACATACGTTTTCGCAACAATGTTCGCAACACTTCTGTCATTGCGTTTCTAGTTTTCGGTGCGTGCGTGCCTGGACCTATTGCTACTAGTGATGTAAATGTATGGAGTAAATGAGTAATAGAATACAGATTTAAAGTATGAATTTGATGAGTAGTTGAAACTACTACTACTATTATTAAGCGGAAAACTATGGAAATAAAAAAATACAATTACTGCACCCTACCCTGGAACCCCTTTTTTGTAAACATATAATTAATTTTCTTTTTTGTTAGTTTTGGATAACATTTCACATCACCGTGTCTATTTTATTATATTAAAAAAATAATAATTATTAAAATATAGATATAATTTACATAAAAAAAAAAAGATTTCTAACATCGGTTTGGGTTATTTTCATTTACACATTATGCCTCTTTTAGTTGATCCGGCATTTTTTTAAATGGTTTTCTTTTTGTTTCTAAATGTGTGTGTTTTATTTGCATAAATAGTTTAATTTTAGCATTTGAAAATAAGGTAAGTATCGAGTACGAAAAAATATCGATATTTTAATCACTAATTGCTACGCGCAACGAAAAGTACAAACTTTTTTTTACAAATTAACCAACGCTCAGGGGATGCCCCCTATTCGTGCAATGCACAGTGTTGGTCGTAAGAAAGGATTATAGGTTAAAGGGAGGAGTGTTGAGAGTTAGCATTATGACAGTCACTCATGGCAGTTCATTGATATTTTTCTAGTGGGTATTTGCTTTTGCTAAATATTAATTGCTAAATATTTAAATAATATTATATGCATTCTAATTGTTGTTAAAACAAAAAGTAAATGATGTTGGTTTGATGACACACCTTTTGGTCGTTGCCAAAATAAGCGGCGACAATTTACTTAGTCAGCAATTGTAACTATAAACCAAATTCGCAGGAGCGTCAATTTGCTATCTTGAAGAAAATAAGCACGTGGTGCAATTTGTTTGTAAACAAAGATGACTTCAATTCAATGACTTTGCGATGGTCTAAATTCAATGTCATCGCGGGTTGCTGATTATGCAAGAGTTGCTTTCACGATCAGCATTAAGAAGTCGAGTTGTGGATCGAACTTGAGTTCTTTACGGAACTTGTGACTGGTTAAAATTATGCTTCTGGGCATAAGCAGCAAAACACACTGTGATTGGCCAAAATAATGTTTCTAGGCTGAAGCAGCAAAAGACACTAGAAAAGTAGCATTGAAACTTAGATTAAGTATTAGTATATCAACTGTAGTTATTTAGTTTTTAAGGGAGTTGTTATTAGATTAAGAAGTGAGTTCACAAGTTGAACTGTAAAAAGAAATAAAAGTTATAAAAAGGATAAACTGGAAATAATGTAAGTGTTGTTATTTATTAAATGTCTTATTTTAGGTGATGAAACATTGGCGCAGCCGGTTTTAGAACCAAAAACAACCGATCTAGATGGAAGATAGAAAAAATTGTGAGTCTATGCTCATTGTAGAATGAATTTATTTCAACATAATTTTAGACATCAAAATATTAAAAGCTGAGTTAACATAATTTAATATAACAAAGTACAATAATAACAAGTAATAGTATAATAAGTAGAATTTGTTAAAGTATAAATAGTGCTCCGCTACATACTCCCCCTTAAAAGTGCGAAACGTCTCGGTGCACTTTATGCATCAACAAACTTCTTCGGTCTTCCTCTTCTTAAAATGGGATAAATCGGTTGTGTTGATTGATGTTCACGTGGAATGACTGGAGTAAGAGACGATGTATGGAAAACACCAATTGATGAACTATTGTCTGATGTTCTGCATACTTCGTATGTACTTGTACCTAGATGATTTAGTATTTTATATGGACCATCTCGTCTGGGAACAAATTTAGATGACAGTTCTTTAGAAGCGTTGCTTAATATGTGTGTTGTAACCCAAACAGAATCACCAATGTTGTATTCCTTCACGAAACGACGTTTTTTATTTGCATGGAAATTATTTATCTGATTTGCGTGTTTATTTTGAGTTTCTGATTCTTTAAGGACTTCTGAAAATATCTTGAGTTGAGGTGTTATTTCTTCAACAAAATTTTCGTTATAAATAATGTTGGACAGATCATGCGATGTTTCGATCGGTGTCCTGAGTTCTCTTCCAAAGTTTAGAAAAGCTGCAGTAAATCCAGTGTTGCGACAGACGACAGTATTCATGGAAAAACGTACAGCTGATAAGTACTTGCTCCAAGAGTTGTGCTTGTCTCCAACTAGAATTGATAGCCGTGTCTTTAAATCCAGATTTTTTCGTTCGACCATATTCGCTTGCGGATGATATAAAGGTATAAGTTGTTGTTGGATTCCTAACGAACGCATTATATACTGCATCACAGCTTATATAATTGTGGCCCATTATCACTAATTATTCTTCGTGGTAAACCATATCAAAGAAAAACTTCATTTAATAAGGTTGTTGCACAAGTTTCAGCCGTTGCTTCTTTCAAGGCAAACATTTCGATCCATCGCGTTGACGTATCTTCGATTATCAAAATAAATTTGAAATTATCACTGGGTGGTAGAGGACCGAAAGGATCTACGGCTAATACTTCGAATCGCTGATTAATAGGAGTCGTTTGTAAAAGTCCAGCTGGTTTCAAATTTGTGGGCTTGTATCGTTGGCATTTTTCACAACTTTTTACGAATTGCTGAATGTCCTTCGACATTTTTGGCCAGTAAAAATGTTCTCTAATTTTTAGTTTAGTTTTTTCAATACCATTATGTCCGGCTATATCTGCACAGTGGAAATCTTCAATTATTTCGTTTCTCTCGTTTTTCAGAACTACCAATTGAGCAGAATCTTTATCTGAATTCGCGTAACGATATAAAACTCCGTTATTAATTAAATAACCAGCTAGTGATAAATTCTTAGCAATTTCTGAATTTTCTGTGTCCATGGATTCTAGACTGTGGATAATATTTGCAATTTCTTCATCTTTCAGTTGTTGTAATCTAATTTCTTTATTTGATTTTGCGGGCATATCTATTTCAAACATACATAATTCATATGATGTTGGACATCGCGATAAGGTATCCGCTACGTTATTTAGTTTGCCTTTGATATATTTTATTTCGATATCAAAAGGTTGTAATTGTAAAGCCGCCCACCTAGTCAATCTACCGGTAGGAGATTTTAAATTCATCAGCCACTTTAATGGTTGGTGGTCTGTGAGTAACATGAGTTTTGATCCCTCGAAATATCCACGAAACTTGTTTACTGCCCAAACAATTGCTAAGGCTTCCCGTTCGATTGTTGAATAGTTTCGTTCCGCTTGGGTTAATAATCGGCTTGCATACTCTATGGGATGCTCCATATCATCCTCCCCCTGGACAAGAACTGCCCCTAAGACGTAATTGCTTGCATCTGCCTTGAAAATAAACAGTTCATTTCCGTTAGCTTTTTCATCCTCTTTAGGAACCAATATCACTGGTGACGACCCCCTTTTTTCTCATTATAAAAATGTCTTCTTTTAAAAGTGTTTTTTGAGCTAGTGGTATACAATAAGCTCTGGTTGCAATCGGATGATCCATAGTGTTGGTTATATCTTGAAATGCATTTATGTGTGATGGGCTCTTGTCACCGAAAAGTGCTTTATTTTCATTATTTAGCTTTTTCTGAGAACTTTCTTCTAATTCTACTGCTTCGTCATTCTTAATTTCAATATTTACCATGTTGAATACAAGGCTGCGAATTGGAGGAGCGAATAAACGGTCATCAGTTGATTCAATATCTCCTCGTGCATGATTCAAGAATATGTTCTTGGATAACTTCTTTGCAGGACTGACCACATGTAGAGGCAGTGAGTGACGACACAAATCGTATTCTTGATTATTGTCGCATGGATGACAATCCTGCATGCGCGTCTTTTGCATGATCGATGTCGACGGTTTTTGTTGCGTTGAAAGCAAATGTAGTTTGCTCGTCCTTAAATTCTTTAACACATATCATTCCTTTAGGAAGACCATTGTCATTAGTTAAGTTTATGTAGTTGCATGAGTTATTTTTTGTTGCGTTATTAAAGCGATATTGTGAACAATTAGGACAGTTTGACCTGTAATAACCAGGATTTCCGCATTTGTGACATTTTAGAGGTTGTGAACGTGTACCAGTCACATCAATTGCAGCAGCCAACTGATTACGCGCACTGCATAATTGGCAACGATTTATTTCATCCACGTTATCTTTAAGTTCGAACGATGTGCTTTTGTGTGGAATTAAATTTGTCGCAGTTTTCAGCTGTGTTTCATAAATTCGCGATCTATTTGAGAGATCCGCGAAGGACACAATATCCATGCGCTTTATTTTGTTTTGCACATCGATGCGAAGTAGGCCGTAGATCATGTCGATTTGTACACTTGCTGGAAATCGCGGTGCGGGGAGTTCAGAAAATAATGCTCTTTTCTTGCAATGAACATATCCGTGGATTCATTCCACTTCTGCTTTTCTTGGAAGATCAAATTGTAAATTTCATACGCTGGCTTTGGAGGAGCGAAGTGGTCTCGGAGCCGATCAATAGCGGAGTTCCAGCTATCAAGCTCGTAGCGAATACCAGTGAACCACAACGCTGCATAGCCGCGTAGCAAGAGAGGTAGCTCTTTTAATGCGACAGCAGCGTCAATATTTTTAACGTCCTTATATATAATTAAATTCATTAAAAAATTATTAAAATCATTAACGTCATTTTCGCCATCAAACCGCTCAGGAAAACCGCTGAGAGTTTCCTTGTTTGATTGTTTGTCGCACAACAGCATTCTTAATTGCGCATCGGATAACATCACCGAAGGGGCCTGCTCAGGCTGTACCCTGGATGTGGACCCTACTGGTGGAATATCCGTGTGCAAACCGCCAGCATTTCCTGAATTTTGAATGAGCCAAGCTCCTCTACTGGCGCCCAACGTGGGGCGCCAGTTGTGAGTCTATGCTCATTGTAGAATGAATTTATTTCAACATAATTTTAGACATCAAAATATTAAAAGCTGAGTTAACATAATTTAATATAACAAAGTACAATAATAACAAGTAATAGTATAATAAGTAGAATTTGTTAAAGTATAAATAGTGCTGCGCTACAATATGTTTTTAAAATAAATAGTCAATAATTTAAATAAAATCTAATTTTGGTAATTTAAAAATTTTGTTGGAAATGACGTATTTTTAATACAATGAAAATTAAAGAAAACACAACTTGAAACAACAAAATTAAATGGAAAAATTGGACGAAATAATATATATATTGTATTGTAGTGAGTTTTGATGAAAATAATGAAAACATGGTGTAAACAAATAATAAATTTTTAAATAAATTCACTAGTGATACCAGTAATATTGAGAAAGTTAATTTCTTAGATTTTAAAATGAGTATCCAACATATTGCAAAGACCGTGAACCGTTTGGTTCCGATGTTCTCAGGCACGGATTCCAATGATCTGCCCTATGAAGTATGTAGATTCATACAAGTATGTGATTTAGCGGTAAAGGCTACGAATGAAACAGAGTTACAAGAATTTATATCATGTGTTAAGTTAAGAATGTATGGAGACGCATTTGAACTAGTTAACGGAATTCAATTTAGCAGATTAGATGAATTATATACTCTAATAAAGCGAAAATATCTTAAAACCATAACATTAGACTCAGTGATAAATGATATAAATCATGCCTATCAAACATCCACGGAAGAAATTAGACCTTTTGCATGACGCCTAAACGTCCTGAAAACAAAGGAGGTGGAATTAATAAAAGAAAAATATAACGGCACAGGGGACGAGGCAATGTTAATGGAACTGGACAAATCCATACAAAAGACTTTTAAAGTAGGTCTTAAAGACAGCACACTGAAAATACACATGCTAAATAATAAGTCAAACCACTAGATTCACTGATAGAGGAAGCAGTAGAAACGTTGGAGATAATACAAAGTGGGCGTGTAATAGAAACAACACAGGATGCCCCAGAGGTACACTATAACAGGGCCTCACAAATAACATGCGAAAAAATTGTTATTGGAAACAATAACGGATCATTGGGCACGAAATACTCGCAAACGAAAGGGATAAAGTTGTTCCAACATGTTCATTTTTCGGGAATGACGGACATACGAGGGACGAATGTATCAGTCGGAAAAACATGCCTTACTGTCAAGACTGTGGCAATTACGGCCACGAAACGAGCCTTAGATGTGCAAATAATGAACCGGAGCAAAACTGTACGCGTAGAAAACAAACAATAAATTACGATTACAATGATGGCTACGAGAATAATACGCAAGCCAATCATAGGAATAATAATGTTCGAAGATATAATAACAACAATAATTGGGAATATCATAATGAAAATAGAACTAATAATTATAATAACAATAATAATAATTATCGGAATAATAATCGTAATTAACAATGAAAATAATTACAATAGCAATAACAACAATAAAAATGGAAATAGAAATAGTAATTATCGGAATAATATTCATACTAATAATAATAATGGGAATAGTAGTAATAATAATCATAATAATAATAATCGGGATTTAAATAAATGTAAATAGTGTGCAAGAATTGGGCATACGTTAGAAAACTGTTTTGCGAAGAGAGATTTTGAGTCTACCCGCAACCAGGGAAACTGTTAGGGGCCCAGAATAGGCCAATAATCTGGGAAACCAAGACAAATTGCGAAATCAGGCCAAAGAAGATAGGAATTGTGAATCAGACGCCGTGCGCGGCAGTGGATACGTTCGCTATCAATGGTAGGAAAATGGTAGATAATTTTATTTCACTAATTGTATTAAGGTTGAACGTTTTCGGCATAGCAGCATTAACAGCAAAAAATAATTTTTATGATTGCATAATAAATAGGATATGTATAGAAGAAAAGAAGAAAAAAAAATAATTGAATTACTTCAGGAATGGATAGCATAAATAAAAATATGAGTAAATATATTGAAAATATTAAGGAATTAAAATTAAGTTTATATTCAAAATCAAAGAAAAATCGCATTATTTATAGTAGACATGGGGAATTCAGATAGATATCAAAATTAAATGATGTCTTTATAGAAATTCCTTGTAA
This sequence comes from Dryomyza anilis, assembly GCA_951804985.1. NCBI lineage: Eukaryota > Metazoa > Arthropoda > Insecta > Diptera > Dryomyzidae > Dryomyza > Dryomyza anilis. The sequence continues at coordinate 22,078,937 of OX638136.1, read as the reverse complement.
GGAAGCGAAAAATGGGAAACTAATATTACTAGTAGATTCTGGTGCAGACTCTAGCTTGGTAAAGTGGAGTGCATTAGATAATAAACTAGAGAGAAATTTAAAAGACACAAAAGATCTGATCGGAGCATTTGGGGGACATGTGACCACCGCATGATCAATTGAAATTCAACATATGGAACATAGAAGGCTCAGTCTGACGTTACATACAATAATGCAGGATCAGGGAGTTCCGGCACACGGTATACTTGGACGAGATAATCTTTGGAACCACGCAATCATCAATGCAGTAGAAAAGGGATTAACCTTTATAGACAGAAACAAAAATAAAATTGTAACACTACCACTCAGATCACTAGATGAAATAAATAAAATATTATACAGTGAAGAAATAAAAATAACAGCAAGATCTAAAGGTATCGCCAGATTACCACTACGAACTATGATCCCCGTAGTAATAATTCAAAAACAAGAAATTTCGCCATTAGTTTATATCGGAGAAACCATATCAAATGTGAGAAAAAATAGTGTTTACGTTTCAGTGTTAAACTCAACAGAAAAAGATATAATATTGAATAAGAACATACAGCTCAAATTTTCAAATTATAATAAATTTATGGAACCAGTGAGTGGCACAATGAATAGCGTACAAAGCATAAACATACGACACAGAATATGCAAACTATTTGACTCATTAAAATTGGATCCAAATGCAAATGTTGAAGAGAAGGCATCCATAGAAAAAATATATGCGTCTTTCGAAAAATAAGGGTTACAATATTAAAGTCGTAAAATCCCGCACTTTCCGGAATTTTTGTTGTTATTGACATTTTAAAGAAAATATATCATTGCTATTAGAAAATTATGAGAGTATATTTTATAAAAATCTGCGTTTTCACAAATATGTGAACAATTACAATGAATTGGACGTCTTTGTGGCAAACATTTTCGGGAATTATGGGATCGTGGGACTAGAAGCTCTCATTTGTCAGCGACACACATACGGAAAATTACGTGAAACTCAAATGTCGTATTTTGAAGAAGCGCAGTGTTAGCAGTGTTGATGTTTTTGTTTAGTAACGAAATACTAAAAAGAAAGTACTTAACAATTCTAATTATTTATATACAGGCATTTATTAAACAATTTAAATCAATTTATTTATTGTACTTATTAATCTAAAATTGTGCGTACGTATAGTGTTTTGAAAAAGAATAAAATATTGTCAAATTAATTACATATCAACTGACTTGTTTTTGTGTTATTTCTTATTGGCAAATAATAATAAATAATAACACATTTTAATAATGCGAGTTCGAATAAATTGCTGACTAAGCTAAACTTTGACGGTAACGCAGCACTTACTTTTCAATTTAGTTAATTTTCGAGCAAACTAAATTGGAAGACATCAAACATACATAGGATAATCGATTTATTAGGGACTTTAACAATTAGCGCAATTGGCGATTGAATTAAAACCCGTACAATCCAGTGTAATCAGCAACTTAGTCGAACTCTTGCACACCCTAAAATATAAAAATGTATTGTCATTATACATATGAAAAATATGCATTTTAAAGTACATTAAAGTACTTTTCTAATTCATAAATTCGAAAACTTCAAACTTACGTGTTCGCAACAATGTTCGCAACACTTCGATCATTGCGTTTTTAGTTTTCGGTGCGTGCGTGGCTGGACCTACTGCTACTAGTGATGTAAATGTATGGAGTAAATGAGTAATGGAATACAGATTTAAAGTATGAATTTGATGAGTAGTTGAAACTACTACTACTATTATTAAGCGGAAAACTATGGAAATAAAAAAATACAATTACTGCACGCTACCCTGGAACTAGGGGTTCCAATCTCGAAGCATTCTGACAATCCCGGGACTTTCGGGATTAGAAAAAAATCCCGGGATCCCGGGATATGTCCCGAAATATTAAAAAATAGATATTTTATAATATGATCAACATAAACATTTTAATTTCATAAAAGTATTACACAGTATGTTTAAAGATTATTAAAATACGAACGTAAAAATACTAATGCATCCAGTGTTTCGTCTCCCAAACAGTAGCTGGTCGGAGCTACTGTTTAATTAAAAGCTCGTTGAAGGTTCCGCCCGCGGTTACCACCATTTATAAACAAATCAATTTCCTGTGTTAAAGTCTATGACAATTTTGAACTATTGGATTTTATATTGTTTGGTTCGACACATTTTTTTAGAGCTTGTTCAAATCGCAATTTTATTGGTATTCTCTCTTCGGATCTCCTAATTTCCGCAATTGGAATGTCATCATCTTCGATGGTGTCCGCAATATCCATATATTCATCAGTTAATCTTTTTAAAATAATTTCTAATTGGATTTTTATAACACTAATTTTTAAACCTTTGAAACAGCCTTCATTATTTGTAGAAAGAAAATTTAGAAGTCCGGAAAGAATTGTGCGTCTTTGAGTAATTCTCATCGTAAGTGCATTATATAACTTCACCGACAGTTCACTTTTTGATTTTTGTATTTCATTTAGCATGAATTTCAATGCTGTATCAGCTTTGAATAATGTCATGTCGCGTTGACATAGCGCCTCAATCGTTACTTTTACGGGTTTTAATATGTCTACAATATGCTTTATAATTTCGCACTCGTAGTCTAGCATTGAATTCAATTGAATATCGAACATCGCTTTTTGAATTGAATTTTTCAACAATAAAAAACGTTCCAACATGTCGAAAAGACTGCTCCACCTGGTTTTGCAGTCTAGCACCACTTTGAGCTCTTTTCCTAGATCCATTTTTACAATATTTTGTAAAATGTCATTCTTAGTGGGTGATTTTCTAAAGATTCTGACAATTTTTCTAACTTTAGTAATTATTTTTTGTATATCATTGTTAAGAGTTAAATTAAAAAAATCATTTTTTGCACAGATTTCTACGCCATCAGCTTCTATATCGGAGTCACAATCTGTCTTGGTTTAATTGTTCATATGAGACTTCAGGAAAAACTTTTTTTTGTTGATAAAGAATATCAATAACAGCCAATTGAATACCATGTGCCATGCAAAGTTGTTGATCTGGAGTTATAAGCTTACCAACTTTAACCATGGTACTTGCTCCATCAGTTGTTACAGCTACAATGTCTTTCGACAAACACAATTTAAAATCTTGGAGCCGTTTTTCCAATATATTAACGCACACTGAAGCTGTCATTGAAGTCTTATAACGACCTAAACCCAAATTCCATATTCTATTCTGGCCATGTACGTTTACATTTAAAAAATGTTTGTTGGACGTCGATGTCCATTCGTCAAATCCCTTGATTTTCAGCAAGTCAATTTCATTAATACAATTCTCGCGAACTTTTAAATAATAGCTCATGACTTGGTTTTTGATAGTTTCTTGAGATTTTGGAAGCTTGTAGTCTGATGCCTCAAATAAATTCCTTAAATCCTTAGATTTAACAAATACTTTAAATGAAAAGCCATCAACTGCAGTCATTCGTGCTACTACTGCTTCTAAACACTTGTCATTTTTGTTAAAAAAGAAATCTGTGCATTTTTTGTTTATTCGAAACTGCATTGTTATTTATGTCATCATCTTCATTACGACGTTTTAGTTGTATGTTGTGGACTTTTAGGTGGGTAAGAAGACCCTTTGTTGAACCACCTTTTGTTTTTAATATAGATTTGCAATTCTTGCAACGCGCCGTTTCTCCTGAGCCTATTTCCTTCAAAAAGTAAAACCATACTGAGTCCTTGTCGTTGTCTTTTTTATCATTTCGAATATATTTTAAATTTATTGGCGAAGATGTACTTGAACTAGTGGTTGAAATACAAACATTATTAATGCATTTAATAATAATTGATGTATTTTGCACTATCATTGGTCGCTGAATCCATGTTTAAATATAGTTGAAATGTGACCAGCACTGTAAAGCGCCCTGTAATCTGCTCAGTTGATAATGAAAATATATTCCATATATTTTTTAAAATTGTTGTTAAACTGTTTGCATACTTTTGAAATGGATTTTTTGTTGTTGATTTAAACTGTAGCTTATTTGTTAATTTTATATTATATTCTCAAACTTGCAAAACTAAGAATATTTTCAATCAAAATTCGTTTAGCTGCTTTATCGCACATATCAAAAATCGTTTGTTTGAAATAAAGTGATACTTTTTTCCGTTGAATTATTGGCGATTCTCGCGATTATGTGTTCTTTATCTTTTATTTTCTTTTGATGTATTAAATAGCAAAATAGTGTTGCCAGTTCTACATTTGCAACTAGAGTTTCTTATATAATTAACAGGGCTGCAAATAAAGTAGTTTTCATTTTAACTGCACTCTTCTTTAAAGATTGTTTTGTTTATTACCATTCGGGAATCCCGGGATTTCATTTCGGGATTTTCGGTACTGATTTTTTTCGGGATCCCGGTTTTTCGGGATCCCGGGATTGGAAGCCCTACCTGGAACCCCTTTCTTGTAAACATATAATTAATTTTCATTTTTGTTAGTTTTGGATAACATTTCACATCACCGTGTATATTTTATTATATTAAAAAAATAATAATTATTAAAATATAGATATAATTTACATAAAAAAAAAGATTTCTAACATCGGTTTGAGTTATTTTATTTAACACATTATGCCTCTTTTAGTTGATCTGGCATTTTTTTAAATGGTTTTCTTTTTGTTTCTAAATGTGTGTGTTTTATTTGCATAAATAGTTTAATTTTAGCATTTGAAAATAAGGTAAGTATCGAGTACGAAAAAATAGCGATATTTTAATCACTAATTGCTACGCGCAACGAAAAGTAAAAACTTTTTTTTTTTACAAATTAACCAACGGTCAGGGGATGCCCCCTATTCGTGCAATGCACATTGTTGGTCGTAAGAAAGGATTATACGTTAAAGGGAGGAGTGTTGAGAGTTAGCATTATGACAGTCACTCATAGCGTGGCAGTTCATTGATATTTTTCTAGTGGGTATTTGCTGTTGCTAAATATTAATTGCTAATTATTTAAATAATATTATATGCATTCTAATTGTTGTTAAAACAAAAAGTAAATGATGTTGGTTTGATGACACATCTTTTGGTCGTTGCCAAAATAAGCGGCGACAATTTACTTAGTCAGCAATTGTAACTATAAACCAAATTCGCAGGAGCGTCAAGTTGCTATCTTAAAGAAAATAAGCACGTGGTGCAATTTGTTTGTAAACAAAGATGACTTCAATTCAATGACTTTGCGATGGTCTAAATTCAATGTCATCGCGGGTTGCTGATTATGCAAGAGTAGCTTTCACGATCAGCGTTAAGAAGTCGAGTTGTGGATCGAACTTGAGTTCTTTACGGAACTTGTGATTGGTTAAAATTATGCTTCTGGGCATAAGCAGCAAAACACACTGTGATTGGCCAAAATTATGTTTCTAGGCTGAAGCAGTAAAAGACACTAGAAAAGTAGCATTGAAACTTAGATTAAGTATTAGTATATAAGCTGTAGTTATTTAGTTTTTAAGGGAGTTGTTATTAGATTAAGAAGTGAGTTCACAAGTTGAACAGTAACGAGTTGGGAAAGTTAGGTCACATGGGTAAGTTCGGTCATATGGGAAGGACTGTTATAGTCGATCGGGCCCGACTATGGAATACCCTACACCTTAATGTGAGATATTTAATTGTAAACCTTATAATATTATTCACATTTCAGAAATTTACGTCTTATATAATTTAAAAAATTGATATAAAAGTATCAAATATCTAATAAAAAAAATTAAAAATAAAAGTGGGCGGACCACGCCTATTTTTAAAATTTTGTAAGGCAAATATTTCACAGATTTGATTTTAATAATTTACGGATCAAATTTCCACTATGAAAACCCGGGAAGTAATGAAAAAAAAAGTGGGCGTATCACGCCCATTTTTGAACCACATATTTTTAGGTGAATTATAACTATATGTTTTAAATTTTATAACTATATTTTGAATACTTTTCGAGTTATTAGTTCCTAAAGAGGTATATAAAAGTGACTTGTATGGGAGGTGGGCGTGTCCGTTGACAGATTTGGCTCATTTTCAAACTTAGTTCCTACTTTTGGCTAAAATATATTGAGACGAAATTTCATCGTATTCTGATCAGTATTTCTCAAGATTTTCTGTATTCGGACAGCAAGACAGCAAGACAGCAAGACAGCAAGACGGACAGACAGACAGACAGACAGACGGACATGGCTAAACGGACTCGGGTAGTGATGCTGATCAAGAATATATATACTTTTCCATACCGGACACGCCTCCTAAGGGGCGTTACAATATATGCACAAAGTTAATATACCCTGTACCTCATAGGTGTAGGGTATAAAAAGAAATAAAAGTTATAAAAAGGATAAACTGGAAATAAAGTAAGTGTTGTTATTTATTAAATGTCTTATTTTAGGTGATGAAATAGGGACTTTAACATTGGCGCAGCCGGTTTTAGAACCAAAAACAACCGATATAGATGGAAGATAGAAAAAATTTTAAATATGTTTTTAAAATAAATAGTGCATAATTTAAATAAAATCTAATTTTGGTAATGTAAAAATTTTTGTTGGAAATGACGTATTTTTAATGGAAGCCATACAATGAAAATTAAAGAAAACACAACATGAAACAACAAAATTAAATGGAGAAATTGGACGAAATAAAATATATATTGTATTGTGGTGAGTTTGGTTCCGATGTTCTCAGGCACGGATTCCAATGATCTGCCCTCTGAAGTATGTAGATTCATACAAGTATGTGATTTAGCGGTAAACGCTACGAATGAAACAGAGTTACAAGAATTTATATCATGTGTTAAGTTAAGAATGTATGGAGACGCATTTGAACTAGTTAATGGAATTCAATTTAGCAGATTAGATGAATTATATACTCTAATAAAGCGAACATATCTTATAACCATAACATTAGACTCAGTGATAAATGATATAAATCATGCCTATCAAACATCCACGGAAGAAATTAGGCCTTTTGCAAGACGCCTAAATGTCCTGAAAAGAAAGGAGGTGGAATTAATAAAAGAAAAATATAACGGCACAGGGGACGAGGCAATGTTAATGGAACTGGACAAATCCATACAAAAGACTTTTAAAGTAGGTCTTAAAGACAGCACACTGAAAATACACATGCTAAATAATAAGTCAAACCACTAGATTCACTGATAGAGGAAGCAGTAGAAACGTTGGAGATAATACAAAGTGGGCGTGTAATAGAAACAACACAGGATGCCCCAGAGGTACACTATAACAGGGCCCCACAAATAACATGCGAAAAAATTGTTATAGGAAACAATAGTGGATCATTTGGGCACGAAATACTCGCAAACGAAAGGGATAAAGTTGTTCCAACATGTTCATTTTGCGGGAATGACGGACATACGAGGGACGAATGTATCAGTCGGAAACACATGCCTTACTGTCAAGACTGTGGCAATTACGGCCACGAAACGAGCCTTAGATGTGCAAATAATGAACCGGAGCCGGAACCGGAGCAAAACTGTACGCGTAGACAACAAACAATAAATTACGATTACAATGATGGCTACGAAAATAATACGCAAGCCAATCATAGGAATAATAATGTTCGAAGATATAATAACAACAATAATTGGGAATATCATAATGAAAATAGAACTAATAATTATAATAGCAATAATAATAATTATAATAACAATAATAATAATAATTATCGGAATTTAATCGTAATTATAATAATAACAATGAAAATAATTACAATAGCAATAACAACAATAATAATGGAAATAGAAATAGTAATTATCGGAATAATATTCATACTAATAATAATAATGGGAATAGTAGTAATAATAATCATAATAATAATAATCGGGATTTAAATAAATGTAAATGGTGTGCAAGAATTGGGCATACGTTAGAAAACTGTTTTGCGAAGAGATATTTTGAGTCTACCCGCAACCAGGGAAACTGTTATGGGCCCAGAATAGGCCAATAATCTGGGAACCCAAGACAAATTGCGAAATCAGGCCAAAGAAGATAGGAATTGTGAATCAGACGCCGTGCGCGGCAGTGGATACGTTCGCTCTCAATGGTAGGAAAATGGCAGATCATTTTATTTCACTAATTGTATTAACGTTGAACGTTTTCGGCATAGTAGCATTAACAGCAAAAAATAATTTTTATGATTGCATAATATATAGGATATGTATAGAAGAAAAGAAGAAAAAAAAAATAATTTAATTACTTCAGGAATGGATAGCATAAATAAAAATATGAGTAAATATATTGAAAATATTAAGGAATTAAAATTAAGTTTATATTCAAAATCAAAGAAAATCGCATTCTTTATAGTAGACAAGGGGTATTCAGACAGATATCAAAATTAAATGATATCTTTATAGAAATTCCCTGTAAGGAAGCGAAAAATGGGAAACTAATATTACTAGTAGATTCTGGTGCAGGCTCTAGCTTGGTAAAGTGGAGTGCATTAGATAATAAATTAGAGAGAAATTTAAAAGACACAAAAGGTCTGAGCGGAGCATTAGGGGGACATGTGACCACCGTAGGATTAATTGAAATTCAACATATGGAACATAGAAGGTTCAGTTTGACGTTACATACAATAATGCAGGATCAGAGAGTTCCGGCAGACGGTATACTTGGACGAGATAATCTTTGGAACCATGCAATCATCAATGCAGTAGAAAAGCGATTAACCTTTATAGACAGAAACAAAAATAAAATTGTAACACTACCACTCAGATCACTAGATGAAATAAATAAAATATTATACAGTGAAGAAATAAAAATAACAGCAAGATCTAAAGGTATCGCCAGATTACCACTACGAACTATGATCCCCGTAGTAATAATTCAATAACAAGAAATTTCGCCAGGAGTTTATATCGGAGAAACCATATCAAATGTGAGAAAAAATACTAACTCAACAGAAAAAGATATAATATTGAATAAGAACATACAACTCAAATTTTCAAATTATAATAAATTTATGGAACCAGTGAGTGGCACAATGAATAGCGTACAAAGCATAAACATACGACACAGAATATGCAAACTATTTGACTTATTAAAATTGGATCCAAATGCAAATGTTAAAGAGAAGGCATCCATAGAAAAAATATGTGCGTCTTTCTTTTTTAGCAAACAAGAATTCAAAAAACAATGAATGCATTCCTTTTTTGGCATTCATTTGTTTTTGTAATTTGACAGAAAAATAAAGGTTACAATATTAAAGTCGTAAAATCCCGCACTTTCCGGAATTTTTGTTGTTATTGACATTTTAATGAAAATATATCATTGCTATTGGAAAATTATAAGAGTATATTTTATTAAAATCTGCGTTTTCACAAATATGTGAACAATTACAATGAATTGTACATTTTTGTGGCAAACATTTTCGGTGGGCGTGTCCGTTGACAGATTTGGCTCATTTTCAAACTTAGTTCCTACTTTTGGCTAAAATATATTGAGACGAAATTTCATCGTATTCTGATCAGTATTTCTCAAGATTTTCTGTATTCGGACAGCAAGACAGCAAGACAGCAAGACAGCAAGACGGACAGACAGACAGACAGACAGACGGACATGGCTAAACGGACTCGGGTAGTGATGCTGATCAAGAATATATATACTTTTCCATACCGGACACGCCTCCTAAGGGGCGTTACAATATATGCACAAAGTTAATATACCCTGTACCTCATAGGTGTAGGGTATAAAAAGAAATAAAAGTTATAAAAAGGATAAACTGGAAATAAAGTAAGTGTTGTTATTTATTAAATGTCTTATTTTAGGTGATGAAATAGGGACTTTAACATTGGCGCAGCCGGTTTTAGAACCAAAAACAACCGATATAGATGGAAGATAGAAAAAATTTTAAATATGTTTTTAAAATAAATAGTGCATAATTTAAATAAAATCTAATTTTGGTAATGTAAAAATTTTTGTTGGAAATGACGTATTTTTAATGGAAGCCATACAATGAAAATTAAAGAAAACACAACATGAAACAACAAAATTAAATGGAGAAATTGGACGAAATAAAATATATATTGTATTGTGGTGAGTTTGGTTCCGATGTTCTCAGGCACGGATTCCAATGATCTGCCCTCTGAAGTATGTAGATTCATACAAGTATGTGATTTAGCGGTAAACGCTACGAATGAAACAGAGTTACAAGAATTTATATCATGTGTTAAGTTAAGAATGTATGGAGACGCATTTGAACTAGTTAATGGAATTCAATTTAGCAGATTAGATGAATTATATACTCTAATAAAGCGAACATATCTTATAACCATAACATTAGACTCAGTGATAAATGATATAAATCATGCCTATCAAACATCCACGGAAGAAATTAGGCCTTTTGCAAGACGCCTAAATGTCCTGAAAAGAAAGGAGGTGGAATTAATAAAAGAAAAATATAACGGCACAGGGGACGAGGCAATGTTAATGGAACTGGACAAATCCATACAAAAGACTTTTAAAGTAGGTCTTAAAGACAGCACACTGAAAATACACATGCTAAATAATAAGTCAAACCACTAGATTCACTGATAGAGGAAGCAGTAGAAACGTTGGAGATAATACAAAGTGGGCGTGTAATAGAAACAACACAGGATGCCCCAGAGGTACACTATAACAGGGCCCCACAAATAACATGCGAAAAAATTGTTATAGGAAACAATAGTGGATCATTTGGGCACGAAATACTCGCAAACGAAAGGGATAAAGTTGTTCCAACATGTTCATTTTGCGGGAATGACGGACATACGAGGGACGAATGTATCAGTCGGAAACACATGCCTTACTGTCAAGACTGTGGCAATTACGGCCACGAAACGAGCCTTAGATGTGCAAATAATGAACCGGAGCCGGAACCGGAGCAAAACTGTACGCGTAGACAACAAACAATAAATTACGATTACAATGATGGCTACGAAAATAATACGCAAGCCAATCATAGGAATAATAATGTTCGAAGATATAATAACAACAATAATTGGGAATATCATAATGAAAATAGAACTAATAATTATAATAGCAATAATAATAATTATAATAACAATAATAATAATAATTATCGGAATTTAATCGTAATTATAATAATAACAATGAAAATAATTACAATAGCAATAACAACAATAATAATGGAAATAGAAATAGTAATTATCGGAATAATATTCATACTAATAATAATAATGGGAATAGTAGTAATAATAATCATAATAATAATAATCGGGATTTAAATAAATGTAAATGGTGTGCAAGAATTGGGCATACGTTAGAAAACTGTTTTGCGAAGAGATATTTTGAGTCTACCCGCAACCAGGGAAACTGTTATGGGCCCAGAATAGGCCAATAATCTGGGAACCCAAGACAAATTGCGAAATCAGGCCAAAGAAGATAGGAATTGTGAATCAGACGCCGTGCGCGGCAGTGGATACGTTCGCTCTCAATGGTAGGAAAATGGCAGATCATTTTATTTCACTAATTGTATTAACGTTGAACGTTTTCGGCATAGTAGCATTAACAGCAAAAAATAATTTTTATGATTGCATAATATATAGGATATGTATAGAAGAAAAGAAGAAAAAAAAAATAATTTAATTACTTCAGGAATGGATAGCATAAATAAAAATATGAGTAAATATATTGAAAATATTAAGGAATTAAAATTAAGTTTATATTCAAAATCAAAGAAAATCGCATTCTTTATAGTAGACAAGGGGTATTCAGACAGATATCAAAATTAAATGATATCTTTATAGAAATTCCCTGTAAGGAAGCGAAAAATGGGAAACTAATATTACTAGTAGATTCTGGTGCAGGCTCTAGCTTGGTAAAGTGGAGTGCATTAGATAATAAATTAGAGAGAAATTTAAAAGACACAAAAGGTCTGAGCGGAGCATTAGGGGGACATGTGACCACCGTAGGATTAATTGAAATTCAACATATGGAACATAGAAGGTTCAGTTTGACGTTACATACAATAATGCAGGATCAGAGAGTTCCGGCAGACGGTATACTTGGACGAGATAATCTTTGGAACCATGCAATCATCAATGCAGTAGAAAAGCGATTAACCTTTATAGACAGAAACAAAAATAAAATTGTAACACTACCACTCAGATCACTAGATGAAATAAATAAAATATTATACAGTGAAGAAATAAAAATAACAGCAAGATCTAAAGGTATCGCCAGATTACCACTACGAACTATGATCCCCGTAGTAATAATTCAATAACAAGAAATTTCGCCAGGAGTTTATATCGGAGAAACCATATCAAATGTGAGAAAAAATACTAACTCAACAGAAAAAGATATAATATTGAATAAGAACATACAACTCAAATTTTCAAATTATAATAAATTTATGGAACCAGTGAGTGGCACAATGAATAGCGTACAAAGCATAAACATACGACACAGAATATGCAAACTATTTGACTTATTAAAATTGGATCCAAATGCAAATGTTAAAGAGAAGGCATCCATAGAAAAAATATGTGCGTCTTTCTTTTTTAGCAAACAAGAATTCAAAAAACAATGAATGCATTCCTTTTTTGGCATTCATTTGTTTTTGTAATTTGACAGAAAAATAAAGGTTACAATATTAAAGTCGTAAAATCCCGCACTTTCCGGAATTTTTGTTGTTATTGACATTTTAATGAAAATATATCATTGCTATTGGAAAATTATAAGAGTATATTTTATTAAAATCTGCGTTTTCACAAATATGTGAACAATTACAATGAATTGTACATTTTTGTGGCAAACATTTTCGGGAATTATGTGATCGTGGGACTAGAAGCTCTCATTAGTCAGCGATACACTTACGGAAAATTCCGTGAAACTCAAATTTCGTATTTTGAAGCAGCGCAGTGTCAACAGTGTTGATGTTTTTGTTTAGTAACGAAATACTAAAAAGAAAGTACTTAACAATACTAATTATTTATATACAGGCATTTATTAAACAATTTAAATCAATTTATTTATTGAAAATATTAAGGAATTAAAATTAAGTTTATATTCAAAATCAAAGAAAATCGCATTCTTTATAGTAGACAAGGGGTATTCAGACAGATATCAAAATTAAATGATATCTTTATAGAAATTCCCTGTAAGGAAGCGAAAAATGGGAAACTAATATTACTAGTAGATTCTGGTGCAGGCTCTAGCTTGGTAAAGTGGAGTGCATTAGATAATAAATTAGAGAGAAATTTAAAAGACACAAAAGGTCTGAGCGGAGCATTAGGGGGACATGTGACCACCGCAGGATTAATTGAAATTCAACATATGGAACATAGAAGGTTCAGTTTGACGTTACATACAATAATGCAGGATCAGAGAGTTCCGGCAGACGGTATACTTGGACGAGATAATCTTTGGAACCATGCAATCATCAATGCAGTAGAAAAGCGATTAACCTTTATAGACAGAAACAAAAATAAAATTGTAACACTACCACTCAGATCACTAGATGAAATAAATAAAATATTATACAGTGAAGAAATAAAAATAACAGCAAGATCTAAAGGTATCGCCAGATTACCACTACGAACTATGATCCCCGTAGTAATAATTCAATAACAAGAAATTTCGCCAGGAGTTTATATCGGAGAAACCATATCAAATGTGAGAAAAAATACTAACTCAACAGAAAAAGATATAATATTGAATAAGAACATACAACTCAAATTTTCAAATTATAATAAATTTATGGAACCAGTGAGTGGCACAATGAATAGCGTACAAAGCATAAACATACGACACAGAATATGCAAACTATTTGACTTATTAAAATTGGATCCAAATGCAAATGTTAAAGAGAAGGCATCCATAGAAAAAATATGTGCGTCTTTCTTTTTTAGCAAACAAGAATTCAAAAAACAATGAATGCATTCCTTTTTTGGCATTCATTTGTTTTTGTAATTTGACAGAAAAATAAAGGTTACAATATTAAAGTCGTAAAATCCCGCACTTTCCGGAATTTTTGTTGTTATTGACATTTTAATGAAAATATATCATTGCTATTGGAAAATTATAAGAGTATATTTTATTAAAATCTGCGTTTTCACAAATATGTGAACAATTACAATGAATTGTACATTTTTGTGGCAAACATTTTCGGGAATTATGGGATCGTGGGACTAGAAGCTCTCATTAGTCAGCGATACACTTACGGAAAATTCCGTGAAACTCAAATTTCGTATTTTGAAGCAGCGCAGTGTCAACAGTGTTGATGTTTTTGTTTAGTAACGAAATACTAAAAAGAAAGTACTTAACAATACTAATTATTTATATACAGGCATTTATTAAACAATTTAAATCAATTTATTTATTGTACTTATTAATCCAAAATTGTGCGTACGTATAGTGTTTTGAAAAAGAATAAAATATTGTCAAATTAATTACATATCAACTGACTTGTTTTTGTTTTATTTCTTATTGGCAAATAATAAACACATTTTAATAATGCGAGTTCGAATAAATTGCGGATTAAGCTAAACTTTGTCGGTAATGCAGCACTTACTTTTCAATTTAGTTAATTTTCGAGCAAACTAAATTGGAAGATATCAAACATACATAGGATAATCGATTTATTAGGGACTTTAACAATTAGCGCAATTGGCGATCGAATTAAAACCTGTACAATCCAGTGTAATCAGCAACTTAGTCGAACTCTTACACACCCTAAAATATAAAAATGTATTGTCATTATACAAATGAAAAATATGCATTTTAAAGTACATTAAAGTACTTTTCTAATTCATAAATTCGAAAACTTCAAACTTACGTTTTCGCAACAATGTTCGCAACACTTCGATCATTGCGTTTCTAGTTTTCGGTGCGTGCGTGGCTGGACCTATTGCTACTATTGATTTAAATGAGTAATGGAATACAGATTTAAAGTATGAATTTGATGAGTAGTTGAAACTACTACTACTATTATTAAGCGGAAAACTATGGAAATAAAAAAATACAATTACTGCACGCTACCCTGGAACCCCTTTTTTGTAAACATATAATTAATTTTCTCTTTTGTTAGTTTTGGATAAAATTTCACATCACCGTGTCTATTTTATTATATTAAAAAAATAATAATTATTAAAATATAGATATAATTTACATAAAAAAAAATTTCTAACATCGGTTTGGGTTATTTTAATTTACACGTTATGCCTCTTTTAGTTGATCCGGCATTTTTTTAAAATGGTTTTAGTTTTGTTTCTAAATGTGTGTGTTTTATTTGCATAAATAGTTTAATTTTAGCATAATAACTAAACATTTGAAAATAAGGTAAGTATCGAGTACGAAAAAATATCGATATTTTAATCACTAATTGCTACGCGCAACGAAAAGTACAAACTTTTTTTTTTACAAATTAACCAACGCTCAGGGGATGCCCCCTATTCGTGCAATGCACAGTGTTGGTCGTAAGAAAGGATTATAGGTTAAAGGGAGGAGTGTTGTTGTGAATCAGAAACGTTTTTTTTGTTGTATTTAAGAAAGCCTGCACATAACCAGTATGCACATAAAGTTCAAATCTAAAAGCACAATAACAGATGCATGTTAACTTAACATAACGTCTACGACGTAACTGGAACAAGTACATAATGTTTATGAGTGCATACTTTCAGGATATAAAATTAAGTCCGCTTGAAAGCAACGAAAAATGCACTGGTTGCAATTGGATCCGAGGCACACGCTAGCAAGTGTGCCGTCTGTTTAAAAGCAACAACAAAAGCATTGGTTGTAATTTAAGTCAAGACTAACGCCAGCATGGGAACCAATTAAGAATTTAGCACATTGGAATTTTATCAGTTAATGATTTCCCAATATTAGTAAATATCTGATGTGGGGTTCATGAGGTTTTCAGTAGTACGTAGATTTAAGAATATGCTTGCTTGCATTTATGAGTTCTGTTTTAAGAAATAAGTATAAGCAAGGGGTTCGTGAGTCGCACGATACCGAGGTGATGAGTAGAGGTTAAGTTTAGTTTTTAAAGATTATGATTTTAACTGCCTTAGAGTGCAGACGTGTTTTCAATTTAAACTCAAACTTGTAAAAATACTTAAAAATAATTAATAAAAGTATAAAGCAAGTCTAAAACATCCTTGCGTTTTTATTTAATAATAATTGTTAGGAAAGAATTGTGGACTTCGAGGGAATATTGTCACTGACGGTTTCACTAATAAAGGCAAGTACAAAAGACCCCTGAAGCCCGCAACAGTGTTGAGAGTTAGCATTATGACAGTCACTCATAGCGTGGCAGTTCATTTATATTTTTCTAGTGGGTATTTGCTGTTGCTAAATATTAATTGCTAAATATTTAAATAATATTATATGCATTCTAATTGTTGTTAAAAAAAAAGTAAATGATGTTAGTTTGATGACACACCTTTTGATCGTTGCCAAAATAAGCGGCGACAATTGACTTAGTCAGCAATTGTAACTATAAACCAAATTCACAGGAGCGTCAAGTTGCTATCTTGAAGAAAATAAGCACGTGGTGCAATTTGTTTGTAAACAAAGATGACTTCAATTCAATGACTTTGCGATGGTCTAAATTCAATGTCATCGCGGGTTGCTGATTATCCAAGAGTTGCTTTCACGGTCAGCGTGAAGAAGTCGAGTTGTGGATCGAACTTGAGTTCTTTACGGAACTTGTGATTGGTTAAAATTATGCTTCTGGGCATAACCAGCAAAACACACTGTGATTGGCCAAAATTATGTTTCTAGGCTGAAGCAGCAAAATACACTGGAAAAGTAGCATTGAAACTTAAATTAAGTATTAGTATATAAGCTGTAGTTATTTAGTTTTTAAGGGAGTTGTTATTATATTAAGAAGTGAGTTCACAAGTTTAACAGTAAAAAGAAATAAAAGTTATAAAAAGGATAGACTGGATATAAAGTAAGTGTTGTATTTATTAAATGTCTTATTTTAGGTGAAGAAATAGGGACTTTAACATTGGCGCAGTCGGTTTTAGAACCAAAAACAACCGATCTAGATGGAAGATAGAAAAAAATTTAAATATGTTTTTAAAATAAATAGTCAATAATTTAAATAAAATCTAATTTTGGTAATTTAAAAATTTTTGTTGGAAATGACGGATTTTTAATGGAAGCCCTACAATGAAAATTAAAGAAAACACAACATGAAATAACAAAATTAAATGGAAAAATTGGACGAAATAATATATATATTGTATTGTAGTGAGTTTTGAGGAAAATAATGAAAACATGGTGTAAACAAATAATAAATTTTTAAATAAATAAGGAAAATATGTCGAGAAAAATCTGAAGTTAAATAGAAATTCTGTAGGGGCGCTTGTAGCCATAAATTGATTTTTTTTTTATTTAATTACGAAATAAATGCGACCCAAGTTCTTAAATGTTACTGCATATTTTTATGCGCGATTTTATTAAAAGTCTTATACTTCCTCAAACACTGCTGCTGTGCAAGGTGTATGATGTTGGTTGTGCTTCAACACAATTATTTCCTTTACTTTTGTTACCCTTTTTCTTAATTTTTTGTCCACCCACATAATTTCCGTCGAAACATACTTTCTTTTGCTGATCATCGTTGCCGAGGAAAGAACAATTTTCACCAAGTGGTAAAATTGAATAGTTTTTATCCATTAACATCCAACATTTAATAAAACACGTAAGATTTCAATATATTATAATTAATTAACTTTCTACTAATTTCTGCAATTTTTGCAGACTTTCTATATTTTTCTGGTTTTTCCTAGAAAAATCCTTAAAAGGAATTAACTTTCGAAAATTTTATAAATTTTGCAATAAAATCAGTAATAAATAAAATTGTGAGTAATTCATTTTTTTTTTCAATTTAATTTGCGTAAATTCGATTTTTTTTTATTAGAACAATTGGTTCTCGGCAAACGATAGACAACGCAGCATTTGGAATCGGCAAATTTTTTTTTTGTTCTCCAGTGCCAATTCCTTTGTGGGTAATAATTTATATTAATTATTTAATTTTTTTTTCTCTAATACAATAAAATCTCTCTGTAGATTGGCACTTAATCTGATATATTGAATTTTAACAAAATTCACGCTCAGAAGCACAACACATATACATACACCTTCCTAACTAAATTCTTGAGGAGAGCCTAAACTGAGTCCAGCAACTAAACGCATCGCTGCAGCAGCATCAGTTATCTTCAAACGCCGTGACGATCAAATCCACTTAAGCTGAGCCGCAAATCAACAGCACGCGCAACTGTTTCGGAAATTTCGGACACCCTCTGATCGCCACCACCTCCTTTCTCCAGAACGAGTGTTTGTGCAAAAACCGAAAAAAAAACAAAAAAAATCAAAAAAATTAAAAAAAAAAAAAATCCGTCAATAATAATATCATAAACTTGTGATTTGAAAAAAAAAAACGCACAGAAAATTGTCAAATGTGAAATAGTGATGTGGTGATATTAGATCAGTCTAGAAAAATATATATATGTATATATATATATATGGTAAAATATAAATAATTGTCCCTACAGCCGCGAAAAAAAAAAAATATATTATTGAAAATGTCCCTAAAATAGTGAAATTAATACAAAAAAAAAAAAAAAAAGGCACATAATTATGTGTAAAATTCTTTAAAAAAGAAAATATAATGCGAAATGTCCAAACCTTTTTCAAGAAGGGACATAAATTAAAGTCTTAACTAAATATATTATAAGAATTTGAAAAAAAAAAAATTAAAATTAATATAAAAAAAAAAAAAAATGAAAAATGTGTGTGCGGAGTAGATTTTAATAATTTGATTTAAAAATTAAATTACATTGCATAAAGAAAAAAAAATTGAACTGTGCTAGTAAAATATAAAAAGAAAAAAAAATATGTGTATTACCAAAACGCATGTTTTTTGAAACACATATATGTGTGTGCACATATTAACAGAGTGGTGCTTGTATTGCTCATGTAAAATGCTCGTGTGAGAGAACGAACTTTTAAATACTGGTGTTTTTTGTAAGAATCAAAAATAAAAAAAAATAAAATGAAATTAAAAGTTTGAATATAAATAATAATTTAAATTGATGCCAATGCGGCATCCTAATTGATTTAAATTTAAAAACGGAAATGGTTCGGAACCATGTTTGAAATAATGAACGAAACATTGTGAAATATAGGAATAATCAATGATCACCAGCAACCAACATGAAAGATCTTTCATCGTGGGAGCGACTCTTCGGCTGTTAAAAAGTAGTAAGTCTCTTTTATGTTAATTACAGACCATGTTCTCTCTCTCCTCTATTTGTTATAAATGAAATGTTAATCTCTTGCAGCTTTAAATTTGTGGTTTGTACGCTCAGCAGCATTGAGAGCTTTATGCATAATTAAAATGCAGTACACTCAAGAAAATTAAAGATTCTTGACCAATTTTTTTTAATCTTTGAAAACATTAAGATTTATACAATAAAATCATTTCTAATAACAACTAGGAGAAGAGAACGTGTATAATAATAATACAATATTTTTTTTGTCGATTAACTTAAAATCAATAATAATAAATTTTAATTTTGTTGAACATGTTTTAAAAAAAAAAATAATAATAATAAAACAATCGATTAAATATGCCATATTATTAAAGACAGTTTTATTACCTTATTACAATTAATTTATTATTAATCAGCATCACAATTTTTTTAGTGTAAACGTACACAACGCTGATCGCGACGAAATAATATAAAGCCTAACGCGAAATAAAAAAAAAAATAAATATGCAACAACAACCAACACAATAAAAAAAAAAAAAAATCGGTATAGTTATGCATGAAAGCTACATAAAAACAACAATTGCATTCTCGTTCTATTTTTTTTATCTTCATCTTAATGATTTTGCTAACAAGCAAAACCAAAGCAAATTTCGAATGCAATGTTTTGTTTTGAAAATAACAACATTAAACAATATTAATAAACTGCAGTGTTGATGAGCGAAATGCACTGAAAAAAAAATGGAAAACAATAATAATATTTAATATTTTTTTTCATTTTTAAAGCCCACTATTAAAATGCACACACCATCTTTTTTTTATATAATACAATTTTTATTTTGCACGTACCCATATATAATTAAACTTTCAGATATGGTTAATTTTAATATAATATGCTTTGCACCCACATTTTCCACATACACCAAATTTTCAAATTATAAATACTATTAAATACCTAAATAAATCTAATGAAATAAATAAATAATAATAAATAAACAGCGTTCGTAATATTAAATAAATAAAATTAGTAACAGAAATAAATATTTTTTTTTTGTATACTTTTCGTATTTTTATGATTTCTAATTTTGTAAATTATATAAATGTCGAGTGAGACACTATTTAGATTTAATGAAACAAATTAATGAATTTACAAAAAAAAAATAAAACTTGATTGCTTTAATTTAATTCAATAAATGTTTTTATTTGTTAACAATGGAATTTTAAATTAATTTAATTTGACCTCTCGCTGACCTATGTTGTGAGTATTGCATAAAATGATATATGTGGGATCATCAATGATATGTTTACGCGATGACTTTATATGATGATCTTGGTTGGGAGGGTTTTCGACGTTGCATTTCCATCTTTGCAATCGTCACCAATTTCATGATGAGGTTTTCATGTATTTCCGTTTCCTCTTTTCCTCTTGTTTCAGTGTTTTCTTCTCTCTCTGTGTCTCTCTGTTATCTCTCTTTTTCTCTTTCTCTCTGTTTCTCTATTCAAGCACGCATAATTAAATAATTTTTTTTGAGTTAATAACAAGCGATGTTAGCACCCTTACCCACCCACTAGCCGACGAGATAGAGCCGGATACAAATGCGTGCTTACGCTGACACCTCTTGCAAAAACAACTACAACGTATTCGTTACATGCTACAGATAGAAAATTAATTGGCGCCCAACGTGGGGCCCACACATTAACATTCTCATTTATTACCATCTTTTATCGATTTTAAAGATATGATCTAGTGTGGTTCCCTTTACTTTTTTTTATTATTGCTTTCTCTTTTACTTATTTCAAATAACTTTTAAGCATTTACGTATGGATTGATCTTATGGCTTGGAATGTTAGCTTGTATTGAGCACTTTGTCTGCGAGCACTAAACCAGCATTTAGGGTTTACCATACGCCCTGTATTTAGGTCCTATTGGGATGCATTTTATTTTTGCTGGAATTGCTGATATTTGGATTTTTTTTTAAGCTAGAATCAGACCACGAATCAAATGTGTTTCTAATATTTCCTCCTTCTCACTTAATTCGCTTGGAATTAATTATTTTGAGATTTATTCAAAATAATGCCAACGATTTAAAACTCTTTTTTTTCATATTCTACATTTAAATATTTTTTTTTGTTTTCTTTATTCTGACTCAAATTTTTCCAAATGTTCTTTTTCTATATTTTTAAACCTTAACTTGGAAACTCAAATGATATTGGATTTTTTTTATTTTTTATGTGCTGTGTGATCTGAAAGGTTACGCGCAGAGGTCAATATTTTGGTATTCGAAATTTTTGTTGAGGTTACGCTCCGGAAGTTTAACGCTATCGCTATCGCAGTTGAGATTATTATTTTTTTTCTCAAATTAACATTTTGTTCTCTTACTCGAAAAAAAAAAAATTTTAAATAAAATAAAATAAAATATATATACAATATTTATACCCTACACCTATGAGGTACAGGGTATATTAACTTTGTGCATATATTGTAACGCCCCTTAGGAGGCGTGTCCGGTATGGAAAAGTATATATATTCTTGATCAGCATCACTACCCGAGTCCGTTTAGCCATGTCCGTCTGTCTGTCTGTCTGTCTGTCTGTCCGTCTTGCTGTCTTGCTGTCTTGCTGTCTTGCTGTCCGAATACAGAATAACTTGAGAAATACTGATCAGAATGCGATGAAATTTCGTCTCAATATATTTTAGCCAAAAGTAGGAACTGAGTTTGAAAATGAGCCAAATCGGTCAACGGACACGCCCACCTCCCATACAAGTCACTTTTATATAACTCTTTCGGAACTAATAACTCGAAAAGTATTCAAGGTATAGTTATAAAATTTAAAAGGTATTGTTATAATTCACCTAAAAATATGTGGTCCAAAAATGGGCGTGATCCGCCCACTTTTTTATTTTCATTATTTGCCGGGTTTTCATAGTGCATATTTGATCCGTAAATTATTAAAATCAAATCTATGAAATATTAGCCTTTCAAAATTTTAAATATAGGCGTGGTCCGCCCAAATATATTTTTTAAGTTTTTTATACTTTTTATAAATTTTTTAATATATGGGGATATTAGACGTAAATTTCTGATATATGAATAATATTCTGAGGGTGGGGAGGTTCAGCATAATTAAAAATTTAAAATTAAGGTATACAATTAAATATTCCTCATTAATATCTCCACCAAAGGTGTAGGGTATTCCATAGTCGGGCCCGACCGACTATAAAAATCCGCCCCATGTGACCGAACTTACCCATGTGACCTAACTTTCCCAACTCGTTTTATCCTTAATTATTGGAATACATTTTTTTTGTCTTTGGCAAAAATTGAAATAAATTTAATTAAATCAAATTTTCTAATTCTAATTAATAATTTTACAAACAATATACATCAATTATATTCTTTAATAATAATTCTTTAAATATTCAAGTTAAAAAAAAAAAAAATATATATATATATAAATTCTTTTGCAATTTAAAGCTGCCATAAAGTATCGGTGGAAATATTTTTTTTAATACCCTACTTTAATTTTTTTATGTTTTGTTATTAAATTTATTATTTAACGATGTCTCATCTTCGCAAGGGTGACGAAGAAATGTCAGCACCTGAAGTAGTCCCATCTACCGAAAACACTGGCACGAGTTGCAACATTTGCAGCAATTTCATTAGCCATAGTGCACAGTTGTTGAAAACGCACTGTGGTCACACTTTTCATCGGACGTGTATAACAAAATTTATAAAAACCTGTACGGATTGTCCTGTCTGCAAGACTCGCTTAGTTGCAGCGGAATCCGCAGCCATTTCAAATGCATCCGCACCTGGTACGCCAAGGGTGACACGTTAACCAATCATTAAATACATCAATTTCAAATAATCGTTCTGAGGTTGCAACGGGAAGTTCATTAAATCCTGCTGCAACTGGCATTTCACTTAATTCTTCGTCGAATCCCGTGATGAATACTTCGAATTCTCCGCAAAATCAAAGA
The DNA here is from genome assembly GCA_951804985.1 of Dryomyza anilis. Lineage (NCBI taxonomy): Eukaryota > Metazoa > Arthropoda > Insecta > Diptera > Dryomyzidae > Dryomyza > Dryomyza anilis. Next base: position 22,055,684 of record OX638136.1, on the reverse strand, counting down.
GAAAATATACGAAACGTAGTGACAGCCGCTGTTGGTGCGTAACAGGCGGAGATGTTAGCAAGTCTCAGTCAACAAGTGACGAAGTTAATTGAAACGAGTATCGCTGCAGGTCTGCAAAAATTGCAATTACATACCCCTGTTCACCAAGGAACTCAGCAGATGCCAACACCGCAAATTCAACCGTTACCCGCGATTGAACAACAAACATTGGAGCAATTGCTAGGTTTGCCAAGTGCAGCTAATGTGAATTATCACAACGGACATACGCCCCGTACAGATGGCAACGTTTCGGGAAGTGGTCAATCTATTTCTCATATCGGTGCTCCGTCAGCATCTGATTCTTCATTGCGATCTGATAGGGTTAGCCATATAATTTATAATTGGAAACTTAAATTCAACGGAGATTCTCGCGGACTTTCGGTCGATAATTTTATTTATAGAGCTTTAACAAATCAAACATTGAACGGCAATTTTGATTTGTTATCGCGTTATGCATCTATACTGTTCGACTCCAAAGCCAGCGACTGGTTTTGGAGGTACCATCGTTCTGTTCGAGAAATTCGTTGGCCTGATTTTTGTATTGCTCTTCGTGGACAGTACAAAGACTCTCGTACCGACGTAGACTACCGCGAAATGATTCGCGACCGAAAACAAAAGTCCACTGAGAACTTTGACACCTTCTACGAATCCATTTTGGAATTGACTGATCGGCTCGATCAGCAATTGCCAGAAAACGCGTTAGTCGAAATTTTGAAAAGAAACTTATTACCGGAAATACAACATGAACTTCTAAACATTCAAATTTATTCGGTTTCGCATCTACGTGATATAATTAGAAAACGAGAGTTTTTTATGCACGATATCGGTAGAAAACAAACATTTAATAAAGTAAATATTCCACGTAGAAATATTAGCGAGGTAGATCAGAAAACTATAGATGTTGTTTGCGATGAGGATGAGGTGGCTGCAATTTCGTTAACCTGCTGGAATTGCGAAGCAGCAGGTCATCGTTATCATGATTGCTTAGATGAGAGGCGTGTCTTTTGTTATGGGTGTGGATTGAAAAATGTGTATAAGCCAAATTGCAAAAATTGTCAAAAAAACTGCAGGGCGAGTGCACAGAAAAGTGCACTCAAACAGACCCATGCGAATACACAACCACCCAACACAAACCTCCAGTAAAAATTTTAAAGTCATCAAATAATTCTAATGAAACAAATAAAACTAATATTTCTAACCAAAATAAAATTAATAAAACAATTTCTGATATTCCTTTTAATAAAAATAATTTTCCTATAAAACCTTTTCACGTGAGACTCGCCGAGTACAATATTGCTCGAGAACGAATTTTTAACGAACCATCACAATTTTCTTCTTCTACTTTAGAGCCCTTATCATTATTTTTAAATTCCGCAACGTCACCAAGTGTCGAACCTATTTTAGCACCTTCTCGCTCTAGTACTCGCATTAACTCTTTTTGGAAAAATATAAGAGATACAAAAAAACTGTTTTTAGCTTCTGTTTTTGAAAAACCAAACGACATTCGACCTTATGCCGAAGTGAATCTGTTTGGGCAAAACATTACCGGTTTACTAGATACAGGGGCTTCCATAACTTGCATTGGAGCGCAAACTGCGCAAAACTTTTTAAAATCAAATACGCCATTTATAAAAATTAAGTCCATTGTGCGAACTGCTGATGGCAAAAATTTTAAATATTTATATTATTCCAACTTTGTCCCAAAATCTTTATTTAGGAATTGATTTTTGGCAGGCATTTGATTTGCTTCCCTCTGGTCTTTTGTCAGAAATATCAAAAATAAATGTCGAAAATTCTTTTTGCGACATTTCAGAACAGCGTCCACTATCTGATTTACAAAAACAACAATTGCAAAATACTATTGACCTTTTTCCATCTTATAGTAAGGAAGGTTTAGGTAAAACAAGTGTCATATTCCATGAGATTGATGTCGGCGACGCCAAACCAATCAAACAGCGACACTTTCCCGTATCGCCAGCCGTTGAAAAATTAATTTACGAAGAATTAGACAGAATGTTGCAATTACGAGTAATTGAGGAATCAGAGAGCGCTTGGTCTTCGCCAATTGTTTTAGTAAGGAAGCCAGGGAAAAACAGATTGTGTCTGGACAGTCGAAAAGTAAATTCGGTAACTGTGAAAGATGCATACCCTCTCCCCAATAGCGATGGTATATTAAGTAGATTACCCAAAGCAGAATTTATTACTAGTCTCGATTTAAAAGATTCCTTTTGGCAAATACCATTGGATCCTTCGTCCAGGGATAAAACCGCATTTACTGTTCCTGGAAGGCCACTTTACCATTACAAGGTCATGCCATTTGGCCTTTGTAATGCTCCTCAGACCATGTCCCGACTGATGGATAAAGTTATGCCTGCTCATTTAAGGACAGAAGTGTTCATCTATCTTGATGATCTGTTGGCCATTTCAGATTCGCTTGATCATCACCTTGATGTTTTGCGAGAACTCGCCCTGCAACTGCGTACTTCCGGTTTGACCATAAATGTAGGGAAAAGTAGGTTTTGTGTCCGAGAAGTCCGTTATTTAGGTCATGTAATAGGGAATGGGGTTATTCAAACAGATCCGGATAAAATTGCCGCCGTAACTGAATTTCCAGTTCCGAGATCTGTGAAACAATTACGTAGATTTTTAGGAATGTCGGGGTGGTATAGGAAGTTTATTAGGAATTATGCGACTGTCACCACGCCATTAACTGATTTGCTGAAAAATAAAAGAAAATTCGAATGGAATGCTGAAGCACAAGGGGCTTTTGAAGATCTAAAAACCATTCTGAGTACCGCACCTGTTCTTCGAAGTCCTGATTTTTCACAACCGTTTTTTTGTGATGCAAGTAGAGCAGGAATAGGAAGTGTCTTGGTTCAGAAAACTGCGGACGGTGAAGAGTTCCCTATCGCCTTTATGTCGAAAAAAATCAACCAAGCCCAACGCAATTATTCAGTGACCGAACAAGAATGTTTAGCAGCAATGCTAAGCATAAAAAAATTTAGAGCTTATGTGGAAGGACATGAGTTCACTGTTATCACCGATCACGCATCGTTGAAGTGGCTCATGTCCCAAACAGATCTCAGCACGCGGTTAGCTCGATGGGCTTTGAAACTTCAAGGGTTCAATTTTCAAATACAGCACCGGCGTGGCAGTCAAAACGTGGTTCCTGATACTCTTTCTAGAGTAAATACTGAGGATTTGTCTTGTCTTTCTTATTTATCTACTATAGATAATGACAGTGGGGTTTTCGTGGACTTAAACTCCACACATTTTAAAACAGATGAATACAACGAACTTTTGAACAGTGTAAAGAAAAATATTGAAAAGTTGCCAGATTTAAAGATATTGGACGGATACTTGTACCGACGGACAGAACATGCATCGGGTGAGCAGTTACAGGATGATTTGTCGTGGAAACTTTGGATACCTAAAAGCATGACTGCAGAAATTTTAAAGAAAGCACATGATTGTCATTTGGCAAGTCATGGTGGAATTAATAATACAATAGATCGAATTGGTAGATTTTATTTTTGGCCAGGATTAGTAAATGATGTAAAAACGTATGTAAACTCTTGTGAAACTTGCAAATGCACGAAACATCCAAATTTTGTGATGCGCCGGCCAATGGGTAAAACGTCGGAAACACATCGGTTCTTTCAAAAACTGTATGTTGATTTTCTTGGACCGTATCCTAGTTCTCGTTCAGGTAACATAGGTATATTTATTGTGCTTGACCATTTTAGTAAATTTCCGTTTTTAAAACCCGTTAAAAAGTTTACTTCGGATATTGTCGTGAAATACATAGAAGAAGAGCTCTTCCATACGTTTGGCACACCTGAGACTGTTGTTTCTGACAACGGCTCTCAATTCAAAGCAAAAACATTCAATAAATTGTTACAAAATTACGGTGTTAATCACGTTTATACTGCAGTGTATTCGCCTCAATCCAATGCATCTGACGGCGTCAATCGATCAGTTCTATCAGCGATTAAGGCATATATCAAACCCGACCAGAAGAATTGGGATGAGTACCTCAGCAGCATTAGTTGTGCGTTACGTTCAGCAGTGCATGCTTCTATAGGAACATCACCCTTTTTCATGGCATTCGGACAACACATGATTAACAATGGATCAACATATACATTGCTTCGTAAACTGCAAATGTTGGAAGATCGCTCTGTGAGTTTCACCAGAGACGACTCTTTAGAACTAGTGCGTACTAAGGCATCTGCGATAATGCAAAAACAATATGAGCGTAACGAGCGAGCTTATAATTTTCGATCCAGAATTGTAAATTATTCTGTAGGGCAAGAAGTGTTTAGAAGAAATTTCAGCCAAAGTAATTTTGAAAAAGGTTATAATGCTAAGTTGGCACCATCATTTATAAAAGCCCGTGTTAGGAAGAAAATAGGTACTTGCTATTATGAGATAGAAGATTTACAAGGTCGTTTAATTGGTACATATCATGCAAAGGATATTCGTCAATAAATTTTGTTTCTATTTTTGTTTCTTTTTGGCGCTCCAAGCGGTATCAGTTTTGCGTTTGTCATATCAACCCCAAATCTGATTTTGGCGTGGGGGTTATGTAGGGGCGCTTGTAGCCATAAATTGATTTTTTTTATTATTTAATTACGAAATAAATGCGACCCAAGTTCTTAAATGTTACTGCATATTTTTATGCGCGATTTTATTAAAAGTCTTATACTTCCTCAAACACTGCTGCTGTGCAAAGTGTATGATGTTGGTTGTGCTTCAACACAATTATTTCCTTTACTTTTGTTACCCTTTTTCTTAATTTTTTGTCCACCCACATAATTTCCGTCGAAACATACTTTCTTTTGCTGATCATCGTTGCCGAGGAAAGAACAATTTTCACCAAGTGGTAAAATTGAATAGTTTTTATCCATTAACATCCAACATTTAATAAAACACGTAAAATTTCAATATATTATAATTAATTAACTTTCTACTAATTTCTGCAATTTTTGCAGACTTTCTATATTTTTCTGGTTTTTCCTAGAAAAATCCTTAAAAGGAATTAACTTTCGAAAATTTTATAAATTTTGCAATAAAATCAGTAATAAATAAAATTGTGAGTAATTCATTTTTTTTTTTTCAATTTAATTTGCGTAAATTCGATTTTTTTTATTAGAACAATTGGTTCTCGGCAAACGATAGACAACGCAGCATTTGGAATCGGCAAATTTTTTTTTTGTTCTCCAGTGCCAATTCCTTTGTGGGTAATAATTTATATTAATTATTTAATTTTTTTTTCTCTAATACAATAAAATCTCTCTGTAGATTGGCACTTAATCTGATATATTGAATTTTAACAAAATTCACGCTCAGAAGCACAACACATATACATACACCTTCCTAACTAAATTCTTGAGGAGAGCCTAAACTGAGTCCAGCAACTAAACGCATCGCTGCAGCAGCATCAGTTATCTTCAAACGCCGTGACGATCAAATCCACTTAAGCTGAGCCGCAAATCAACAGCACGCGCAACTGTTTCGGAAATTTCGGACACCCTCTGATCGCCACCACCTCCTTTCTCCAGCACGAGTGTTTGTGCGAAAACCGAAAAAAAAACAAAAAAATAAAAAAAAAAAATCCGTCAATAATAATATCATAAACTTGTGATTTGAAAAAAAAAAAAACGCACAGAAAAATGTCAAATGTGAAATAGTGATGTGGTGATATTAGATCAGTCTAGAAAAATATATATATGTATATATATATATGGTAAAATATAAATAATTGTCCCTACAGCCGCGAAAAAAAAAATAAAAATATATTATTGAAAATGTCCCTAAAATAGTGAAATTAATACAAAAAAAAAAAAAAAAAAAAAAGCCACATAATTATGTGTGAAATTCTTTAAAAAAGAAAAAAAAAAAAAAAGAAAATATAATGCGAAATGTCCAAACCTTTTTCAAGAAGGGACATAAATTAAAGTCTTAACTAAATATATTATAAGAATTTGAAAAAAAAAAATTAAAATTAATATAAAAAAAAAATAAGGAAAAATGAAAAATGTGTGTGCGGATTAGATTTTATTAATTTGATTTAAAAATTAAATTATATTGCGTAAAAAGAAAAAAAAATTGAACTGTGCTAGTAAAATATAAAAAGAAAAAAAAAATATGTGTATTACCAAAACGCATGTTTTTTGAAACACATATATGTGTGTGCACATATTAACAGAGTGGTGCTTGTATTGCTCATGTAAAATGCTCGTGTGAGAGAGCGAACTTTTAAATACTGTTTTTTTTTGTAAGAATCAAAAATAAAAAAAAATAAAATGAAATTAAACGTTTGAATATAAATAATAATTTAAATTGATGCAACTGCGGCATCTTAATTGATTTAAATTTAAAAACGGAAATGGTTCGGAACCATGTTTGAAATAATGAACGAAACATTTTGAAATATAGGAATAATCAATGATCACCAGCAACCAACATGAAAGATCTTTCATCGTGGGAGCGACTCTTCGGCTGTTAAAAAGTAGTAAGTCTCTTTTATGTTAATTACAGACCATGTTCTCTCTCTCTCCTCTATTTGTTATAAATGAAATGTTAATCTCTTGCAGCTTTAAATTTGTGGTTTGTACGCTCAGCAGCATTGAGAGCTTTATGCATAATTAAAATGCAGTACACTCAAGAAAATTAAAGCTTCTTGACCAATGTTTTTTAATCTTTGAAAACATTAAGATTTATACAATAAAATCATTTCTAATAACAACTAGGAGAAGAGAACGTGTATAATAATAATACAATATTTTTTTTGTCGATTAACTTAAAATCAATAATAATAAATTTTAATTTTGTTGAACATGTTTTAAAAAAAAAATAATAATAATAAAACAATCGATTAAATATGCCATATTATTAAAGACAGTTTTATTACCTTATTACAATTAATTTATTATTAATCAGCATCACAATTTTTTTAGTGTAAACGTACACAACGCTGATCGCGACGAAATAATATAAAGCCTAACGCGAAATAAAAAAAAAATAAATATGCAACAACAACCAACACAATAAAAAAAAATTCGGTATAGTTATGCATGAGAGCTACATAAAAACAACAATTGAATTCTCGTTCTATTTTTTTTATCTTCATATTAATGATTTTGCTAACAAGCAATACCAAAGCAAATTTCGAATGCAATGTTTTGTTTTGAAAATAACAACATTTAACAATATTAATAAACTGCAGTGTTGATGAGCGAAATGCACTGAAAAAAAAATGGAAAACAATAATAATATTTAATATTTTTTTTCATTTTTAAAGCCCACTATTAAAATACACACACCATCTTTTTTTTATATAATACAATTTATATTTTGCACGTACCCATATATAATTAAACTTTCATTTTCAGATATGGTTAATTTTAATATAATATGCTTTGCACCTACATTTTCCACATACACCAAATTTTCAAATTATAAATACTATTAAATACCTAAATAAATCTAATGAAATAAATAAATAATAATAAATAAACAGCGTTCGTAATATTAAATAAATAAAATTAGTAACAGAAATAAATATTTTTTTTTTTGTATACTTTTCGTATTTTTATGATTTCTAATTTTGTAAATTATATAAATGTCGAGTGAGACACTATTTAGATTTAATGAAACAAATTAATGAATTTACAAAAAAAAAAACTTGTTTGCTTTAATTTTATTCAATAAATGTTTTTATTTGTTAACAATGGAATTTTAAATTAATTTAATTTGACCTCTCGCTGACCTATGTTGTGAGTATTGCATAAAATGCTATATGTGTTTACGTTTCAGTGTTAAACTCAACAGAAAAGGATATAATATTGAATAAGAACATACAACTCAAATTTTCAAATTATAATAAATTTATGGAACCAGTGAGTGGCACAATGAATAGCGTACAAAGCATAAACATACGACACAGAATATGCAAACTATTTGACTTATTAAAATTGGATCCAAATGCAAATGTTAAAGAGAAGGCATCCATAGAAAAAATATGTGCGTCTTTCTTTTTTAGCAAACAAGAATTCAAAAAACAATGAATGCATTCCTTTTTTGGCATTCATTTGTTTTTGTAATTTGACAGAAAAATAAAGGTTACAATATTAAAGTCGTAAAATCCCGCACTTTCCGGAATTTTTGTTGTTATTGACATTTTAATGAAAATATATCATTGCTATTGGAAAATTATAAGAGTATATTTTATTAAAATCTGCGTTTTCACAAATATGTGAACAATTACAATGAATTGTACATCTTTGTGGCAAACATTTTCGGGAATTATGGGATCGTGGGACTAGAAGCTCTCATTTGTCAGCGACACACATACGGAAAATTCCGTGAAACTCAAATTTCGTATTTTGAAGCAGAGCTGTGTCAACAGTGTTGATGTTTTTGTTTAGTAACGAAATACTAAAAAGAAAGTACTTAACAATACTAATTATCTATATACAGGCATTTATTAAACAATTTAAATCAATTTATTTATTGTACTTATTAATCTAAAATTGTTCGTACGTACAGTGTTTTGAAAAAGAATAAAATATTATCAAATTAATTACATATTAACTGACTTCTTTTTGTTTTATTTCTTATTGGCAAATATTAAACACATTTTAATAATGCGAGTTCGAATAAATTGCTGACTAAGCTAAACTTTGTCGGTAATGCAGCACTTACTTTTCAATTTAGTTAATTTTCGAGCAAACTAAATTGGAAGACATCAAACATACATAGGATAATCGATTTATTAGGGACTTTAACAATTAGCGCAATTGGCGATCATATTAAAACCCGTACAATTCAGTGTAATCAGCAATTTATTCGAACTCTTACACACCCTAAAACATAAAAATGTATTGTCATTATACATATGAAAAATATGCATTTTAAAGTACATTAAAGTACTTTTCTAATTCATAAATTCAAACACACTGTGATTGGCCAAAATTATGTTTCTAGGCTGAAGCAGCAAAAGACACTAGAAAAGTAGCATTGAAACTTAGATTAAGTATTAGTATATAAGCTGTAGTTATTTAGTTTTTAAGGGAGTTGTTATTAGATTAGGAAGTGAGTTCACAAGTTGAACTGTAAAAAGAAAAAAAAGTTATAAAAAGGATAAACTGGAAATAAAGTAAGTGTTGTTATTTATTAAATGTCTTATTTTAGGTGATGAAATAGAAACTTTAACATTGGCGCAGCCGGTTTTAGAACCAAAAACAACCGATCTAGATGGAAGATAGAAAAAATTTTAAATATGTTTTTAAAATAAATAGTCAATAATTTAAATAAAATCTAATTTTGGTAATTTAAAAAATTTTGTTGGAAATGACGTATTTTTAATGGAAGCCCTACAATGAAAATTAAAGAAAACACAACATGAAACAACAAAATTAAATGGAAAAATTGGACGAAATAATATATATATTGTATTGTAGTGAGTTTTGATGAAAATAATGAAAACATGGTGTAAACAAATAATAAATTTTTAAATAAATAAGGAAAATCTGTCGAGAAAAATCTGAAGTTAAATAGAAATTCACTAGTGATACCAGTAATATTGAGAAAGTTAATTTCTTAGATTTTAAAATGAGTATCCAACATATTGCAAAGACCGTGAACCGTTTGGTTCCGATGTTCTCAGGCACGGATTCCAATGATCTGCCCTCTGAAGTATGTAGATTCATACAAGTATGTGATTTAGCGGTAAAGGCTACGATTGAAACAGAGTTACAAGAATTTATATCATGTGTTAAGTTAAGAATGTATGGAGACGCATTTGAACTTGTTAACGGAATTCAATTTAGCAGATTAGATGAATTATATACTCTAATAAAGCGAACATATCTTAAAACCATAACATTAGACTCAGTGATAAATGATATAAATCATGCCTATCAAACATCCACGGAAGAAATTAGACCTTTTGCAAGACGCCTAAATGTCCTGAAAACAAAGGAGGTGGAATTAATAAAAGAAAAATATAACGGCACAGGGGACGAGGCAATGTTAATGGAACTGGACAAATCCATACAAAAGACTTTTAAAGTAGGTCTTAAAGACAGCACACTGAAAATACACATGCTAAATAATAAGTCAAACTCACTAGATTCACTGATAGAGGAAGCAGTAGAAACGTTGGAGATAATACAAAGTGGGCGTGTAATAGAAACAACACAGGATGCCCCAGAGGTACACTATAACAGGGCCTCACAAATAACATGCAAAAAAATTGTTATTGGAAACAATAGTGGATCATTTGGGCACGAAATACTCGCAAACGAAAGGGATAAAGTTGTTCAAACATGTTCATTTTGCGGGAATGACGGACATACGAGGGACGAATGTATCAGTCGGAAAAACATGCCTTACTGTCAAGACTGTGGCAATTACGGCCACGAAACGAGCCTTAGATGTGCAAATAATGAACCGGAGCCAGAACCGGAGAAAAACAAACAATAAATTACGATTACAATGATGGCTACGAGAATAATACGCAAGCCAATCATAGGAATAATAATGTTCGAAGATATAATAACAACAATAATTGGGAATATCATAATGAAAATAGAACTAATAATTATAATAGCAATAATAATAATTATAATAACAATAATAATAATAATTATCGGAATAATAATCGTAATTATAATAATAACAATGAAAATAATTACAATAGCAATAACAACAATAATAATGGAAATAGAAATACTAATTATCGGAAAAATATTCATACTAATAATAATAATGGGAATAGTAGTAATAATAATCATAATAATAATAATCGGGATTTAAATAAATGTAAATAGTATGCAAGAATTGGGCATACGTTATAAAACTGTTTTGCGAAGAGAGATTTTGAGTCTACCCGCAACCAGGGAAACTGTTAGGGGCCCAGAATAGGTCAATAATCTGGGAACCCAAGACAAATTGCGAAATCAGGCCAAAGAAGATAGGAATTGTGAATCAGACGCCGTGCGCGGAAGTGGATACGTTCGCTATCAATGGTAGGAAAATGGTAGATCATTTTATTTCACTAATTGTATTAACGTTGAACGTTTTCGGCATAGTAGCATTAACAGCAAAAAATAATTTTTATGATTGCATAATAAATAGGATATGTATAGAAGGATATAAGAAAAAAAAAATAATTGAATTACTTCAGGAATGGATAGCATAAATAAAAATATGATTAAATATATTGAAAATATTAAGGAATTAAAATTAAGTTTATATTCAAAATCAAAGAAAAATCGCATTATTTATAGTAGACATGGGGAATTCAGATAGATATCAAAATTAAATGATGTCTTTATAGATATTCCTTGAAAGGAAGCGAAAAATGGGAAACTAATATTACTAGTAGATTCTGGTGCAGACTCTAGCTTGGTAAAGTGGAGTGCATTAGATAATAAACTAGAGAGAAATTTAAAAGACACAAAAGATCTGATCGGAGCATTTGGGGGACATGTGACCACCGCATGATCAATTGAAATTCAACATATGGAACATAGAAAGCTCAGTCTGACGTTACATACAATAATGCAGGATCAGGGAGTTCCGGCAGACGGTATACTTGGACGAGATAATCTTTGGAACCACGCAATCATCAATGCAGTAGAAAAGGGATTAACCTTTATAGACAGAAACAAAAATAAAATTGTAACACTACCACTCAGATCACTAGATGAAATAAATAAAATATTATACAGTGAAGAAATAAAAATAACAGCAAGATCTAAAGGTATCGCCAGATTACCACTACGAACTAAGATCCCCGTAGTAATAATTCAAAAACAAGAAATTTCGCCAGGAGTTTATATCGGAGAAACCATATCAAATGTGAGAAAAAATAGTGTTTATGTTTCAGTGTTAAACTCAACAGAAAAAGATATAATATTGAATAAGAACATACAACTCAAATTTTCAAATTATAATAAATTTATGGAACCAGTGAGTGGCACAATGAATAGCGTACAAAGCATAAACATACGACACAGAATATGCAAACTATTTGACTCATTAAAATTGGATCCAAATGCAAATGTTGAAGAGAAGGCATCCATAAAGAAAAATATATGCGTCTTTCGAAAAATAAGGGTTACAATATTAAAGTCGTAAAATCCCGCACTTTCCGGAATTTTTGTTGTTATTGATATTTTAATGAAAATATATCATTGCTATTGGAAAATTATGAGAGTATATTTTATTAAAATCTGCGTTTTCACAAATATGTGAACAATTACAATGAATTGGACATCTTTGAGGCAAACATTTTCGGGAATTATGGGATCGTGGGACTAGAAGCTCTCATTTGTCAGCGACACACATACGGAAAATTACGTGAAACTCAAATGTCGTATTTTGAAGCAGCGCAGTGTTGATGTTTTTGTTTAGTAACGAAATACTAAAAAGAAAGTACTTAACAATACTAATTATTTATATACAGGCATTTATTAAACAATTTAAATCAATTTATTTATTGTACTTAATCTAAAATTGTGCGTACGTATAGTGTTTTGAAAAAGAATAAAATATTGTCAAATTAATTACATATCAACTGACTTGTTTTTGTTTTATTTCTTATTGGCAAATAATAAACACATTTTAATAATGCGAGTTCGAATAAATTGCTGACTAAGCTAAACTTTGTCGGTAACGCAGCACTTACTTTTCAATTTAGTTAATTTTCGAGCAAACTAAATTATAAGACAATGTTCGCAACACTTCGATCATTGCGTTTCTAGTTTTCGGTGCGTGCGTGTCTGGAGCTACTGCTACTAGTGATGTAAATGTATGGAGTAAATGAGTAATGGAATACAGATTTAAAGTATGAATTTGATGAGTAGTTGAAACTACTACGACTATTATTAAGCGGAAAACTATGGAAATAAAAAAATACAATTACTGCACGCTACCCTGGAACTAGGGGTTCCAATCCCGAAGCATTCTGACAATCCCGGGACTTTCGGGATTAGAAAAAAATCCCGGGATCCCGCGATATGTCCCGAAATACGTCCCGAAATATTAAAAAATAGATATTTGTTAATATGATCAACATAAACATTTTAATTTCATAAAAGTATTACACAGTATGTTTAAAGATTATTAAAATACGAACGTAAAAATACTAATGCATCCAGTGTTTCGTCTGCCAAACTTGATCTAATTTTGGTAGCAATATTGCCAGCAGATGAAAAGCAGCGTTCTGATTCCACGCTGGTCGGAGCTACTGTTTAATTAAAAGCTCGTTGAAGGTTCCGCCCGCGGTTACCACCATTTATAAATAAATCAATTTCCTGTGTTAAAGTCTATGACAATTTTGAACTATTGGATTTTATATTGTTTGGTTCGACACATTTTTTTAGAGCTTGTTCCAATCGCAATTTTAGTGGTATTCTCTCTTCGGATCTCCTAATTTCCGCAATTGGAATGTCATCATCTTCGATGGTGTCCGCAATATCCATATATTCATCAGTTAATCTTTTTAAAATAATTTCTAATTGGATTTTTATAACACTAATTTTTAAACCTTTGAAACAGCCTTCATTATTTGTAGAAAGAAAATTTAGAAGTCCGGAAAGAATTGTGCGTCTTTGAGTAATTCTCATCGTAAGTGCATTATATAACTTCACCGACAGTTCACTTTTTGATTTTTGTATTTCATTTAGCATGAATTTCAATGCTGTATCAGCTTTGAATAATGTCATGTCGCGTTGACATAGCGCCTCAACCGTTACTTTTACGGGTTTTAATATGTCTACAATATGCTTTATAATTTCGCACTCGTAGTCTAGCATTGAATTCAATTGAATATCGAACATCGCTTTTTGAATTGAATTTTTTAACAATAAAAAACGTTCCAACATGTCGAAAAGACTGCTCCACCTGGTTTTGCAGTCTAGCACCAGTTTGAGCACTTTTCCTAGATCCATTTTTACAATATTTTGTAAAATGTCATTCTTAGTGGGTGATTTTCTAAAGATTCTGACAATTTTTCTAACTTTAGTAATTATTTTTTGTATATCCTTGTTAAGAGTTAAATTAAAAAAATCATTGTTTGCACAGATTTCTACGCCATCAGCTTCTATATCGGAGTCACAATCTGAATCGCTTATGTCTTGGTTTAATTGTTCATATGAGACTTCAGGAAAAACTTTTTTTTGTTGATAAAGAATATCAATAACAGCCAATTGAATACCATTTGCCATGCAAAGTTGTTGATCTGGAGTTATAAGCTTACCAACTTTAACCATGGTACTTGCTCCATCAGTTGTTACAGCTACAATGTCTTTCGACAAACACAATTTAAAATCTTGGAGCCGTTTTTCCAATATATTAACGCACACTGAAGCTGTCATTGAAGTCTTATAACGAACTAAACCCAAATTCCATATTCTATTCTGGCCATGTACGTTTACATTTAAAAAACGTTTGTTGGACGTCGATGTCCATTCGTCAAATACTATAGACAATTTTTCTCCCTTGATTTTCAGCAAGTCAATTTCATTAATACAATTCTCGCGAACTTTTAAATAATAGCTCATGACTTGGTTTTTGATAGTTTCTTGAGATTTTGGAAGCTTGTAGTCTGATGCCTCAAATAAATTCCTTAAATCCTTAGATTTAACAAATACTTTAAATGAAAAGCCATCAACTGCAGTCATTCGTGCTACTACTGCTTCTAAACACTTGTCATTTTTGTTAAAAAAAGAAATCTGTGCATTTTTTGTTTATTCGAAACTGCATTGTTATTTATGTCATCATCTTCATTACGACGTTTTAGTTGTATGTTGTGGACTTTTAGGTGGGTAAGAAGACCCTTTGTTGAACCACCTTTTGTTTTTAATATAGATTTGTAATTCTTGCAACGCGCCGTTTCTCCTGAGCCTATTTCCTTCAAAAAGTAAAACCATACTGAGTCCTTGTCGTTGTCTTTTTTATCATTTCGAATATATTTTAAATTTATTGGCGAAGATGTACTTGAACTAGTGGTTGAAATACAAACATTATTAATGCATTTAATAATAATTGATGTATTTTGCACTATCATGTTTAAATATAGTTGAAATGTGTCCAGCACTGTAAAGCGCCCTGTAATCTGCTCAGTTGATAATGAAAATATATTCCATATATTTTTTAAAATTGTTGTTAAACTGTTTGCATACTTTTGAAATGGATTTTTTGTTGTTGATTTAAACTGTAGCTTATTTGTTAATTTTATATTATATTCTCAAACTTGCAAAACTAAGAATATTTTCAATCAAAATTCGTTTAGCTGCTTTATCGCACATATCAAAAATCGTTTGTTTGAAATAAAGTGATACTTTTTTCCGTTGAATTATTGGCGATTCTCGCGGTTATGTGTTCTTTATCTTTTATTTTCTTTTGATGTATTAAATAGCAAAATAGTGTTGCCAGTTCTACATTTGCAACTAGAGTTTCTTATATAATTAACAGTGCTGCAAATAAAGTAGTTTTCATTTTAACTGCACTCTTCTTTAAAGATTGTTTTGTTTATTTCCATTCGGCAATCCCGGGATTTCATTTCGGGATTTTCGGTACTGATTTTTTCCGGGATCCCGGGATTGGAAGCCCTACCTGGAACCCCTTTCTTGTAAACATATAATTAATTTTCATTTTTGTTAGTTTTGGATAACATTTCACATCACCGTGTCTATTTTATTATATTAAAAAAATAATAATTATTAAAATATAGATATAATTTACATAAAAAAAAGATTTCTAACATCGGTTTGGGTTATTGGGTTATGGGTTGGGTTATATAAGGGTTACAATATTAAAGTCGTAAAATCCCGCACTTTCCGGAATTTTTGTTGTTATTGACATTTTAATGAAAATATATCATTGCTATTGGAAAATTATGAGAGTATATTTTATTAAAATCTGCGTTTTCACAAATATGTGAACAATTACAATGAATTGGACATCTTTGTGGCAAACATTTTCGGGAATTATGGGATCGTGGGACTAGAAGCTCTCATTTGTCAGCGACACACATACGGAAAATTACGTGAAACTCAAATGTCGTATTTTGAAGCAGCGCAGTGTTGATGTTTTTGTTTAGTAACGAAATACTAAAAAGAAAGTACTTAACAATACTAATTATTTATATACAGGCATTTATTAAACAATTTAAATCAATTTATTTATTGTACTTATTAATCTAAAATTGTGCGTACGTATAGTGTTTTGAAAAAGAATAAAATATTGTCAAATTAATTACATATCAACTGACTTGTTTTTGTTTTATTTCTTATTGGCAAATAATAAACACATTTTAATAATGCGAGTTCGAATAAATTGCTGACTTTGTCGGTAACGCAGCACATACTTTTCAATTTAGTTAATTTTCGAGCAAACTAAATTATAAGACATCAAACATACATAGGATAATCGATTTATTAGGGACTTTAACAATTAGCGCAATTGGCGATCGAATTAAAACCCGTACAATCCAGTGTAATCAGCAACTTAGTCGAACTCTTACTCACCCTAAAATATAAAAATGTATAGTCGTTATACATATGAAAAATATGCATTTTAAAGTACATTAAAGTACTCTTCTAATTCATAAATTCGAAAACTTCAAACTTACGTTTTCGCAACAATGTTCGCAACACTTCGATCATTGCGTTTCTAGTTTTCGGTGCGTGCGTGTCTGGAGCTACTGCTACTAGTGATGTAAATGTATGGAGTAAATGAGTAATAGAATACAGATTTAAAGTATGAATTTGATGAGTAGTTGAAACTACTACGACTATTATTAAGCGGAAAACTATGGAAATAAAAAAATACAATTACTGCACGCTACCCTGGAACTAGGGGTTCCAATCCCGAAGCATTCTGACAATCCCGGGACTTTCGGGATTAGAAAAAAATCCCGGGATCCCGCGATATGTCCCGAAATACGTCCCGAAATATTAAAAAATAGATATTTGTTAATATGATCAACATAAACATTTTAATTTCATAAAAGTATTACACAGTATGTTTAAAGATTATTAAAATACGAACGTAAAAATACTAATGCATCCAGTGTTTCGTCTGCCAAACTTGATCTAATTTTGGTAGCAATATTGCCAGCAGATGAAAAGCAGCGTTCTGATTCCACGCTGGTCGGAGCTACTGTTTAATTAAAAGCTCGTTGAAGGTTCCGCCCGCGGTTACCACCATTTATAAATAAATCAATTTCCTGTGTTAAAGTCTATGACAATTTTGAACTATTGGATTTTATATTGTTTGGTTCGACACATTTTTTTAGAGCTTGTTCCAATCGCAATTTTAGTGGTATTCTCTCTTCGGATCTCCTAATTTCCGCAATTGGAATGTCATCATCTTCGATGGTGTCCGCAATATCCATATATTCATCAGTTAATCTTTTTAAAATAATTTCTAATTGGATTTTTATAACACTAATTTTTAAACCTTTGAAACAGCCTTCATTATTTGTAGAAAGAAAATTTAGAAGTCCGGAAAGAATTGTGCGTCTTTGAGTAATTCTCATCGTAAGTGCATTATATAACTTCACCGACAGTTCACTTTTTGATTTTTGTATTTCATTTAGCATGAATTTCAATGCTGTATCAGCTTTGAATAATGTCATGTCGCGTTGACATAGCGCCTCAACCGTTACTTTTACGGGTTTTAATATGTCTACAATATGCTTTATAATTTCGCACTCGTAGTCTAGCATTGAATTCAATTGAATATCGAACATCGCTTTTTGAATTGAATTTTTTAACAATAAAAAACGTTCCAACATGTCGAAAAGACTGCTCCACCTGGTTTTGCAGTCTAGCACCAGTTTGAGCACTTTTCCTAGATCCATTTTTACAATATTTTGTAAAATGTCATTCTTAGTGGGTGATTTTCTAAAGATTCTGACAATTTTTCTAACTTTAGTAATTATTTTTTGTATATCATTGTTAAGAGTTAAATTAAAAAAATCATTGTTTGCACAGATTTCTACGCCATCAGCTTCTATATCGGAGTCACAATCTGAATCGCTTATGTCTTGGTTTAATTGTTCATATGAGACTTCAGGAAAAACTTTTTTTTGTTGATAAAGAATATCAATAACAGCCAATTGAATACCATTTGCCATGCAAAGTTGTTGATCTGGAGTTATAAGCTTACCAACTTTAACCATGGTACTTGCTCCATCAGTTGTTACAGCTACAATGTCTTTCGACAAACACAATTTAAAATCTTGGAGCCGTTTTTCCAATATATTAACGCACACTGAAGCTGTCATTGAAGTCTTATAACGAACTAAACCCAAATTCCATATTCTATTCTGGCCATGTACGTTTACATTTAAAAAACGTTTGTTGGACGTCGATGTCCATTCGTCAAATACTAAAGACAATTTTTCTCCCTTGATTTTCAGCAAGTCAATTTCATTAATACAATTCTCGCGAACTTTTAAATAATAGCTCATGACTTGGTTTTTGATAGTTTCTTGAGATTTTGGAAGCTTGTAGTCTGATGCCTCAAATAAATTCCTTAAATCCTTAGATTTAACAAATACTTTAAATGAAAAGCCATCAACTGCAGTCATTCGTGCTACTACTGCTTCTAAACACTTGTCATTTTTGTTAAAAAAAGAAATCTGTGCATTTTTTGTTTATTCGAAACTGCATTGTTATTTATGTCATCATCTTCATTACGACGTTTTAGTTGTATGTTGTGGACTTTTAGGTGGGTAAGAAGACCCTTTGTTGAACCACCTTTTGTTTTTAATATAGATTTGTAATTCTTGCAACGCGCCGTTTCTCCTGAGCCTATTTCCTTCAAAAAGTAAAACCATACTGAGTCCTTGTCGTTGTCTTTTTTATCATTTCGAATATATTTTAAATTTATTGGCGAAGATGTACTTGAACTAGTGGTTGAAATACAAACATTATTAATGCATTTAATAATAATTGATGTATTTTGCACTATCATGTTTAAATATAGTTGAAATGTGTCCAGCACTGTAAAGCGCCCTGTAATCTGCTCAGTTGATAATGAAAATATATTCCATATATTTTTTAAAATTGTTGTTAAACTGTTTGCATACTTTTGAAATGGATTTTTTGTTGTTGATTTAAACTGTAGCTTATTTGTTAATTTTATATTATATTCTCAAACTTGCAAAACTAAGAATATTTTCAATCAAAATTCGTTTAGCTGCTTTATCGCACATATCAAAAATCGTTTGTTTGAAATAAAGTGATACTTTTTTCCGTTGAATTATTGGCGATTCTCGCGGTTATGTGTTCTTTATCTTTTATTTTCTTTTGATGTATTAAATAGCAAAATAGTGTTGCCAGTTCTACATTTGCAACTAGAGTTTCTTATATAATTAACAGGGCTGCAAATAAAGTAGTTTTCATTTTAACTGCACTCTTCTTTAAAGATTGTTTTGTTTATTTCCATTCGGCAATCCCGGGATTTCATTTCGGGATTTTCGGTACTGATTTTTTCCGGGATCCCGGGATTGGAAGCCCTACCTGGAACCCCTTTCTTGTAAACATATAATTAATTTTCATTTTTGTTAGTTTTGGATAACATTTCACATCACCGTGTCTATTTTATTATATTAAAAAAATAATAATTATTAAAATATAGATATAATTTACATAAAAAAAAGATTTCTAACATCGGTTTGGGTTATTTTATTTAACACATTATGCCTTTTTTAGTTGATCTGGCATTTTTTTAAATGGCGATATTTTAATCACTAATTGCTACGCGCAACGAAAAGTAAAAACTTTTTTTTTACAAATTAACCAACGCTCAGGGGATGCCCCCTATTCGTGCAATGCACAGTGTTGGTCGTAAGAAAGGATTATAGGTTAAAGGGAGGAGTGTTGAGAGTTAGCATTATGACAGTCACTCATAGCGTGGCAGTTCATTGATATTTTTCTAGTGGGTATTTGCTGTTGCTAAATATTTAAATAATATTATATGCACTATAAACCAAATTCGCAGGAGCGTCAAGTTGCTATCTTAAAGAAAATAAGCACGTGGTGCAATTTGTTTGTAAACAAAGATGACTTCAATTCAATGACTTTGCGATGGTCTAAATTCAATGTCATCGCGGGTTGCTGATTATGCAAGAGTTGCTTTCACGATCAGCGTTAAGAAGTCGAGTTGTTGATCGTACTTGAGTTCTTTACGGAACTTGTGATTGGTTAAAACTATGCTTCTGGGCATAAGCAGCAAAACACACTGTGATTGGCCAAAATTATGTTTCTAGGCTGAAGCAGCAAAAGACACTAGAAAAGTAGCATTGAAACTTAGATTAAGTATTAGTATATAAGCTGTAGTTATTTAGTTTTTAAGGGAGTTGTTATTAGATTAAGAAGTGAGTTCACAAGTTGAACAGTAAAAAGAAATAAAAGTTATAAAAAGGATAAACTGGAAATAAAGTAAGTGTTGTTATTTATTAAATGTCTTATTTTAGGTGATGAAATAGGGACTTTAACATTGGCGCAGCCGGTTTTAGAACCAAAAACAACCGATCTAGATGGAAGATAGACAAAATTTTAAATATGTTTTAAAATAAATAGAGAATAATTTAAATAAAATCTAATGTTGGTAATTTAAAAAATTTTGTTGGAAATGACGTATTTTTAATGGAAGCCATACAATGAAAATTATAGAAAACACAACATGAAACAACAAAATTAAATGGAGAAATTGGACGAAATAAAATATATATTGAATTGTAGTGAGTTTGGTTCCGTTTGGTTCCGATGTTCTCAGGCACGGATTCCAATGATCTGCCCTCTGAAGTATGTAGATTCATACTAGTATGTGATTTAGCGGTAAAGGCTACGATTGAAACAGAGTTACAAGAATTTATATCATGTGTTAAGTTAAGAATGTATGGAGACGCATTTGAACTAGTTAATGGAATTCAATTTAGCAGATTAGATGAATTATATACTCTAATAAAGCGAACATATCTTAAAACCATAACATTAGACTCAGTGATAAATGATATAAATCATGCCTATCAAACATCCACGGAAGAAATTAGACCTTTTGCAAGACGCCTAAATGTCCTGAAAAGAAAGGAGGTGGAATTAATAAAGGAAAAATATAACGGCACAGGGGACGAGGCAATGTTAATGGAACTGGACAAATCCATACAAAAGACTTTTAAAAGTAGGTCTTAAAGACAGCACACTGAAAATACACATGCTAAATAATAAGTCAAACTCACTAGATTCACTGATAGAGGAAGCAGTAGAAACGTTGGAGATAATACAAAGTGGGCGTGTAATAGAAACAACACAGGATGCCCCAGAGGTACACTATAACAGGGCATGCAAATAACATGCGAAAAAATTGTTATAGGAAACAATAGTGGATCATTTGGGCACGAAATGCTCGCAAACGAAAGGGATAAAGTTGTTCCAACATGTTCATTTTGCGGGAATGACGGACATACGAGGGACGAATGTATCAGTCGGAAAAACATGCCTTACTGTCAAGAATGTGGCAATTACGGCCACGAAACGAGCCTTAGATGTGCAAATAATGAACCGGAGCCGGAACCGGAGCAAAACTGTACGCGTAGACAACAAACAATAAATTACGATTACAATGATGGCTACGAGAATAATACGCAAGCCAATCATAGGAATAATAATGTTCGAAGATATAATAACAACAATAATTGGGAATATCATAATGAAAATAGAACTAATAATTATAATAGCAATAATAATAATTATAATAACAATAATAATAATAATTATCGGAATTTAATCGTAATTATAATAATAACAATGAAAATAATTACAATAGAAATAACAACAATAATAATGGAAATAGAAATAGTAATTATCGGAATAATATTCATACTAATAATAATAATGGGAATAGTAGTAATAATAATCATAATAATAATAATCGGGATTTAAGTAAATGTAAATGGTGTGCAAGAATTGGGCATACGTTAGAAAACTGTTTTGCGAAGAGATATTTTGAGTCTACCCGCAACCAGGGAAACTGTTATGGGCCCAGAATAGGCCAATAATCTGGGAACCCAAGACAAATTGCGAATTTAGGCAAAAGAAGATAGGAATTGTGAATCAGACACCGTGCGCGGCAGTGGATACGTTCGCTATCAATGGTAGGAAAATGGTAGATAATTTTATTTCACTAATTGTATTAACGTTGAACGTTTTCGGCATAGTAGCATTAACAGCAAAAAATAATTTTTATGATTGCATAATAAATAGGATATGTATAGAAGAAAAGAAGAAAAAAAAAATAATTTAATTACTTCAGGAATGGATAGCATAAATAAAAATATTAGTAAATATATTGAAAATATTAAGAAATTAAAATTAAGTTTATATTCAAAATCAAAGAAAAATCGCATTATTTATAGTAGACAAGGGGTATTCAGACAGATTCAAAATTAAATGATGTCTTTATAGAAATTCCTTGTAATATTACTAGTAGATTCTGGTGCAGACTCTAGCTTAGTAAAGTGGAGTGCATTAGATAATAAACTAGAGAAAAATTTAAAAGACACAAAAGATCTGAGCGGAGCATTAGGGGGACATGTGACCAACGCAGGATCAATTGAAATTCAACATATGGAACATAGAAGGCTCAGTCTGACGTTACATACAATAATGCAGGATCAGGGAGTTCCGGCACACGGTAAACTTGGACGAGATAATCTTTGGAACCACGCAATCATCAATGCAGTAGAAAAGCGATTAACCTTTATAGACAGAACAAAAATAAAATTGTAACACTACCACTCAGATCACTAGATGAAATAAATAAAATATTATACAGTGCAGAAATAAAAATAACAGCAAGATCTAAAGGTATCGCCAGATTACCACTACGAACTAAGATCCCCGTAGTAATAATTCAATAACAAGAAATTTCGCCAGGAGTTTATATCGGAGAAACCATATTAAATATGAGAAATAATAGTGTTTTCGTTTCAGTGTTAAACTCAACAGAAAAGATATAATATTGAATAAGAACATACAACTCAAATTTTCAAATTATAATAAATTTCTGAAACCAGTGAGTGGCACAATGAATAGCGTACAAAGCATAAACATACGACACAGAATATGCAAACTATTTGACTCATTAAAATTGGATCCAAAAGCAAATGTTGAAGAGAAGGCATCCATAGAAAAAAGATGTGCGTCATACCATGATGTATTCCTGTTAGAGGGGGATGAGCTATCGTATACACCTATTTTAAAACATGAAATCCCCACAATAGACGGCCAACCTCCGATAAACCGAAAATAATATAAATTACCACATATTCACAGAGAAGAAATCAACAAACAGGTGCAGAAGTTATTAGACGCCGATATTATATCACCATGCACTTCGCCTTGGAATTCACCACTATTGTTGGTACCTAAAAAGAGTGGCAAGGACGGACAGAAAAAATGGAGACTGGTAATAGATTTCAGAAAATTGAACGGCGCAACGATTAAACAAGTATTTCCAATACCTCGTATTGATGACATTTTGGATCAATTAGGTCACAGTAGGTATTTTTCAACATTATATCTTGCAAGTGGTTATCACCAAGTGCTAGTGGATGAACGCCACAGAGAAAAAACAGCGTTCAGCACGGGCTTGGGACATTTTGAATTTAATAGGATGCCATTTGGATGGACGGGGGCACCCGCTACGTTTCAAAGAATAATGAACCACATTTTAACAGGATTGCAGGGACTTGAATGTTTCGTATATCTGGTATCTGGTGTATGGCAAAAACATAATGGAGCACGAAATTAGACTATGTAAGGTGTTAGAAAAATTGAGGGAAAATAATTTGAAATTAAATACGGAAAAATGCAATTTTTTAAGGCGTGAAGTAGTATATAAATGCACGGAGTCAGGCGCAATGCCAGATCCCGATAAAATAGAATGTGTAAAAAATATTCCGGTACCCAGGACCAAGAAACAGGTACAAGCCTTGTTAGGTTTAGTAAATTATTACAGAAAATTCATTAAGAATATGGCAAGGTTAACACTACCGATTAATAAACTGTTGCGGAAGGATGCCAGTTTTATATGGACAGACAAGTGCCAGGATTCATTTATAAAACTTAAGGAAGCAATTATTTCACCTAATGTTCTAGCATACCCAGATTATTCAAAACCATTTGTATTGACAACAGATGCAAGTGGAGAAGCTATAGGAGCTGTTTAATTATATATTATATATATTAATATCGCGGTGGTATTCCAGAATAGTGAAGCCACGCTAGTTTATTACATATGCCGTTAGGTATATTAGTCTTGTCTGTGCACAAGATAAGTTTAAGGATAAACACTTGACATATGTTTATGTGGAACTCGCGTTGGTCCTTTTCGAGACCACGTGTGTGAATTGTTTGAAGTGCATGCATGTGTATCGCAGAGGTTTATGTATTCAGATAAGTTATGTATTAGGATATTTTAGTTTAAGAATTATTTAAGGTATAAATATAAGTGATATTATTTTAATAAAGAGAGTTCGTTCGAAACCGCCGTCGTGTTGTTATTGAGTAGAAGTATTTTTATGGTGACCCCTGTGTTAAGTTCGCGTGACTTTAAAGTGAAAAATATTTATATAAATAAATTAATTTAATTTACATTATTTTGAATATTGAGTTTTCCCCCAACAGTGATAAGAGACTCAATAACAAAAAAAAAAAATTATTGTAAAAATTCATTATTTATATTAAATATAATAATTATTTATTGTGAAAAAAAAAATTATAAAAATATACATATACGTATATAAATAAAAAGGTGGAATTAGTGATATATAAAAATAAAAAATATATTAAAAAATGGATCCCACCTCAATCATTGCAAAACAAGACACTATTGGAAAAGAAATAGTGATCTTGTACAATGAGATGACAGCGCAAAAGGACGTAACGCGGGAACAACTCCAGAGGAGGAAGAACGCACTGGAAAATCTTCGGAAGAATTTCGAGGAAAATGATGAGAAGTTGAAAAACCATTCTCACACATTAAATGCATTTTATGAGAAAAAATTTGCAAATCAGGTACGTATGCATATAGTATCTTGTAAAACATTGCTAAGTAGCATTAAAGATAAAGTATATTTAGAAATAGCTAATTCTATGGGAGCCTTAGTAGCGGAGGAGACAGAAAATAGAACGCCAATAGAAACCAGTTGGGAAGGTTAGATCACATAGGAAATTTTAAAGTAGGTGTAATTATGATAGTTAGGATTATCAAAATTATAGTCGGTCTAAGCCGTCTTTTCGCCGGAAAACATTATTATCATGTATTTGAGCATGATATCAATATATATTTGACCAAAAAAGTTTACCTAAACAAAATTCATTCATGAACTATATTGATATTTTCAACGATGATGAACTAACGGAATCATTTTATTCGTTGAAAGCTGAGTTTCATGCTATATCTAAAAAACAGAAAGTTAAACTTCAGTCGGTAGAAAACCAGCTTTATAGATTCCTGCAATTGAGATACCAATGTTTGACAGTGATTACACTAAGTGGAATCCGTTCAAAGAACTATACGTTCAATTAATAGACAGCAGAGAAATTTCAAATACCCAAAATATGTGTATTTTGAAATCGAAGCTAAAAGGTGCAGCAGCGAATACAATTTTAAAACTTCCATCGACTGAAGAAAACTACCCAATTGCATGGAAGCTACTTGATGCAAAATAAACAAATAAAAGAGCTTCCATTTATATTAAAAACCTTGTGGATGCAGCATTGGTAAATGAAAGTACCAATAGTGTTAAACAGTTTCTGGACACAATCCAAGAAAGTTTGCAAGCGCTCAATGCTACAAAGATAGCTTCAGATGAGTTACTTCCAGCTTTTATATGTTTTGTATTAGTCCGAAAAATGGACGACAATTTAAGAATGAAGTTCGAGACTTCATTAAAAATTGCAAAGGAAATTTCAAAGGTGGATTCTTTATTGACATTTTTAGAACATGAGTTCTATGCTTTGGAGGCCAGAAACAATCAGAAATAAAAGTGATGTTAATCAAGCGAAACCTATGAAAAAAGCATTAGTGTCAAAGGTGGCAAAATGTTTCATGGGCTGTGGATCCATACATACAGTGTACAAGGTTTAGAAATTTAAATATAAATGAAAAATGGAATAAAGTTAAGCTTAATAATTTATGTAAAAAATGTTTAAGAAGCGGACATACAAGCGACAAATGTACTGGGTATAACTGTAGGATATGTGATAAGGAACACACTATGTTATTACATAAAGAAAAAGAAGTATTAAAAAGCGCAGTAGTGAATGGGAATAGTAAAAATGTAGATGACGAAGAGAAATGTGTGTTGCTCTCAACAGCAATCATCCAAATTGCGGATAAGCAAAGCAATTTGATAAATTGCAGAGCAATGCTTGATAGTGATTTTCAGGTCAGTTTTATAACAAAAGGTTTAAAACAGAAGTTAAAGTTGCAAAGTCAACACACAAACAAATCAATTGAAGGGATAAAAAAAATATATCTCATATAAATGAAAGATTGTATGTTAATATTAAATCAAAATATTCAAATTTTAAATCTGAGTTAGATGTTTTAGTTATACCTAAAATTGTTTCCGAGGTTCCTGTTAAAAAAGTTGTTGCAGGAGATATTCCGAAACATATTAGATTAGCTGATCCGAACTACTTTATACCTAGATATGCTCATTGGAGCAGAATTATTCTATGACATTTTGGACAAGGGACAAAAACGATTAAATGATACGTTTTTGTTGCAAAATACAAAACTAGGATGGGTCGTAAGTGGATCAGCAGTTATTGAAAATGTATCTTATTGTAGAGTTGTTTCGTATACAGAAGACAATTTAGATACACAATTAAGAAAATTTTGGGAAGTCGAAGAATTAAATAGAGAAGTAAAATTGTCAAAGGAGGAATTAAAATGCGAAGAAATATTTAAAAGAACGATTTCTAGAGATAGGGATGGGAAATTTATTGTACATATTCCATTAACAGATAACACAAATAAACTAGGAAGATCAGATTTAATAGCCAAACGCAGATTTTTATCAATGGAAAAGATGTTAGAGAAAAATAACGAGATCAAAATTCAGTATCATGACTTTATGCGAAAGTGTATGGAACTTGGACATATGAAAAACAATGAAGAAGCTAAATATTATTTGCCACATCATTATGTTTTGCGACCAGAAAGTACTTCAACTAAATTGAGAATTGTTTTTGATGCTTCATGTAAAACAACTACAAATATAGCTCTAAACGATTTGATGTACACTGGTCCACGTCTACAGGATGATTTATTTAATATTTTAATGAGATTCAGAAAATATAGATATGTTATAACAGGTGATATTGAAAAAATGTATAAGCAAATGAAGATCAAGGATTAGTAGGACTGCAGAAATCATCGTGGTCTTTGGTTGCTTTTGTAAACATGTCAATTTACAAAAATCGATACGGTTATGTTGACGAAACAGTTCAACAAATCAGATGGATGTGTGCAAAATTTGATATCGAACAATCGAATAATACGGGATGCAAGCAGATACAAGAACAAATACGTCGAAAAATGAGGTATATTATAGACAATGATAACTTCATCAGGAGTAAGAATTACAAACGCACGAAAAGAGCTCCACTCAGTTTTATTGGATTAATTCAACACGCATTGTTTGGGGTAATGGATGAAGAGCATGCTGAGATATTAGCTGATCGAGTAGAAAGGAGTACTAACAATGAAAAATTTGTGTTAGAATTATTGAAAAATATGTCGTCAATTCAAGATGTCACGTCAAGCGTAATAAAGAAGCAGCATGAAATATTAGAAGATCAACTGTCAAAAATTAAATCGAATTTTGATTTTCTAGTGAAAGAGATAAATAATGGAATTAATTTACAGAATTTAAATTTTGCTTTATTGTATACATTTTTTATTCTAGATGACTTTGAGAAATTTCAAGATGATCTTAAACTAAGTATTGGAAACGTTCATAGCAACGCTGCTCACCATCACATATTTACCATTGCTCAGTTTGAAAACCAGCTTGCCAGGATTGCACTACAACTACCTAAAGAACTGCGGTTACCAGATCAACGAGTCAGCGAGGTTCTAGAAATCACTACCCACACGACAGAAGATTTTATTATTTTTAAAGCTAAAATTCCTTTGATACATAAAGACATATTTACAATCTATCAAATTTACTCTTATCCAACCAAGCATGATTCCAGATTTGTTAGTTTAAAACCGAAGTTTCAACATCTGCTGCTAAATGCTGCTAAAACAAGGTATTACAACTTCAACGATATTGATTTCCTAAGATATATGCGAATGACAGGAATGTGGTTATGTCCGCAAACACACCCGATTTACAATATCGGCAACAAAAAAGTCTGCGAGATAGAACTGTTATTAAAAAGGAAGATAATACCAGGAAGCTGTGTCGTCGAGATTGGGCGTCGAGATTGGGTCTGTTACTTGGATCCAATTGAACGCTGGAAACAACTGGTTATTTTCGCTATTTGAAGAAGAAGTCGTTGAGATCTATTGCAATGGGACCAAAACTGTGCATCACCTTAATAACCAAGGTATTCTTCATATGGTATCTGGATGCCATTTAGAATCTTCTGATGTGACTCTGTTAGCGTTTACAAAGGTAAGCGAGAACGCATCGTACATTAACCCCAGAGTAAACATAAGCCATCAGTTACCAAAACTACATACAATTATTTTGCGGAAAATTTCTACGACCATTGCCATTGATGATATACCAAAATCACAACCTCATCTGGTTGGATTCCTGATTGAGCTACATATTCATCATGCAACGCACTACGGAATAAGTTTAATGACATGGGTTATATTGGTCACCGTTATCATAATTATTATATACCTCATGAAAAGATTCGGCAGTTTATCTTCACGTTTTCTACCTGCAATTCTCGCGCTACCACGAATTGGTTGACACAGAGATGTCAAGGCCGGGAGTATGTTTAATTATATATCGGATATATTTATATCGCGATGGTATTTCAGAACAGTGAAGCCACGCTAGTTTATTACATATGCCGTGCACAAGATAAGTTTAAGAATAAACCCTTGACATATGTTTATGTTATGTAGAACTCGCGTTGGTCCTTTTCCAGACCACGTGTGAATTGTTTGAAGTGCATGCATGTGCATCGCAGGGGTTTATGTATTTATATAAGTTATGTATTAGGATATTTTAGTTTAAGAATTATTTAAGGTATAAATATAAGTGATATTATTTTAATAAGGAGAGTTCGTTCGAAACCGCCGTTGTGTCGTGTTGTTATTGAGTAGAAGTATTTTCAGGAGCAGTGCTGTCACAGGGCGAGCCAGGTTCTGATCGACCAATCGCATTTGCAAGTAGAGCTCTGAATGACGCAGAAACAAGGTACTCAACAATTGAACGAGAATTTTTGGCAATAGTATGGGCCACAAAAATTAATGAGCGTATTTGTTGGGGCGTCCATTCACGGTTTATACGGATCATCAACCACTGCGTACCATAGCGAATTTAAAGGTTCAAACGTCAAGGCTAGCCAGGTTCAGGCACAAATTATCAGAATATGAGTTCGAAATAATTTATAAACCTGGCAAAAAGAATTTAAATGCTGACGCATTAAGTAGGATTCCACAATTAGAAACAGAAATTGCGGCAGTTCAAATCCGTTCTAAAAATACACCAAAGCCAATAGATCCACAACCGGACGTCAGTAAGCCAGTCTTGGACGACACAGTAACGGATATGGATGGTGAAACAATCTCGAGTCAAGTATTAACCGATCCTGAATAAATTAAAACAGTAATTAGAGACTTTCACGACTCGCCGTTAGGGGGTCATCAGGGCACACTGAAAACATATTTTCGAATAAGAAAGCAATATAGGTGGAAGGGTATGCAAAAACAAATTAAAGAGTATGATAAAAATTGCCCTAAATGTCAAGTTAACAACGCGCCCATTTGATAAAGTTTATATGGACTTAATAGGAATTTTACCCGAGACAGTATCTGGCAATAAATACATTTTAACATTTCAAGACGATTTTTCAACATATATGTGCTGTGTAGCAATACCAGACGCAGAAGCAAGCACAGTGGCTAAACCATTTTATGATGAATTTATAACACGCCACAATATTCCGAAAATTCTAGTAACTGACAATGGCTCTAATTTCGTGTCAAAGTTATTTTCTGATACATGCAAATTATTGGGTATTAAAAAAATACACATTACACCCTATCACACACAGGCCAATGGATCATTAGAACGTAGTCACAGACCATTAGCAGAATATTTGAGATGTTTTGCTAAGGAGGATGGTTCCAATTGGGATCAATGGTTAAATTCGGCCATGCATGTCCATAATACTATGATGCATGTGTCAACTGGGCAAACACCTTTCCGAACACTATATGGTTATGAGTCTGATATGCCAACTAATTTGAAACGTAAAGTTTCACCACTATATAATGCCGATGATTATAACAAAATATTAAAATATCAAATATAGCGGGTGCATGAAATAGTGAGACAAAATCAAGAAAAGGTAAAAGAAAAATCTAAAACAAGCTACGATAAATCATTAAATCCCATTGAGTTTCAAATTGGGGAAATGGTTGTAATGAAGAATCAAAATAGGAAAAATAAATTTGCACCAATTTGGGTAGGGCCCTATAAGGTTTTATCCGTCACTACCCCCGTGACAACGAAAATATTAATAAAAGGAAAGGGAAAGAAAATACATAACAATTTGTTGAAAAAATACCATAATTAGAAATTGATGTATTAATTGTTAAAATGCGGAAATATATTTATAAATAAATTGCGAAAAGTTTAGCATTGTGTGATAATGAATAGTAAATAGGAAAACAGAAGAAAACGGTACCCACAGATCGCTATGTATTACTCAGGGTTAATTTACTAGCATGTGGCGGACCAAATTTAAAGGTTATGAAAACAAGAAATATTAGGAAAAATATAAATAAGAAAGAATTATAAATGATAACACGAGTTTTTCATACGAAATAAATGCGAAAAAATATATTTGTACGAAATTGAGATATTGAACAAATAGCTAAGTACTACTGAGCATAGATAACTAGCATAGAAATTTTGAATTGTAAAGTGAATTATGAAATTATGGTTGAATTATTAATTTTAAATTAAAATATAATGAAAAGTAGATTTTGATGAATTGAGTTTTGAATAAATAAAGAATTATTAATTTATGTTAATTGCTGACGAGCAAATAAATGACAAGTAGTTTTTTTAGAGCTAGAAAATGCTCCAAATGATATATAGGAAAAATATGATTGAATTAAAAGACTAGAAATAATATTATAAAAAATATATAAATACGTTTACTACGAATGAAAAATAGGTTTTTAGAGCTAGAGTATGCTCCAAAAGAGATTGTTATGATTGACTTAATTGATTAGAGAAATTTTATAAAAATTATGAGAAAATGCATACAACAGTTTTAGAGTTAGCAAATGATCCAATTGTTATGTTGATATTTATTTTATTAAAGCCTTAGCCGGTAATTTACTTCCGGTAATTTACTAGCCTGTGCAATAAATTATGAGTTTATGTTGAATGGAAGAAAAAAAAAGAAAAATGTAGAAATTGAAGTTGAGGAAATGAATATATATAAAACAAGGATTGAAACCTAAACGAATAAAGGTTTCGATTTCGGTTTCGGTTTCGGTTACGGTTTCGGTTTTAAGTTTTTATAACGAAACGGTTTCGGTATACCGGTTCCATGTTACGGTTTCGGTTTTGATTTCGGTTTTTGTATAAATTTTCTTTTTTCCATATTTTTCAAATAATTTAACATTGTTTATATGGTGCTAAGTTATGTTCAAATTATGATATTGGGGTAAAGTGGGAAACGTAATTTAAACAATGTTTTTTGTTATTTTAGTTAAAATATAGTGTTATATTAATTATTTAATTAATTACGCCAAGAAAAAATTTTAATTTAAAATTTCGTAACCACAAACCAAGGAAAAGCAATTTTTTGACATAACCTGAGATATGATCTGAATTGCAAAGAAGAATAATTTTGTACAATTTCCATTCATAAAAGCCAAAGAAATTAAATTTCAACAATTCAGTGAACTGCAATATATGTAAAATAGTGTTGATCATATGCAAGAGCAAGTCAAGAAATGGTAATCTTGTTCTTGTTCTTAAACGCTGAGTCTTGCTCTTGCATAGGTATATATGATCTTGTTCTTGCAATACCTTTTTTGCTCTTGCTTGCAAGAATCTTGCAAAATTTTATTTTTTAAATTTTAAATAAAAGATCGAAGACAAATATCTTAAATTGCATATTAATTATGAAAACGAATAGATTTTGAACCCTAATTGTATTTAAGTTACTCATTTTCCATATTTTCAATTTCTTCAACAACAAATAAATTATTTTACTAAGAAAAAAAAAATTGAATTATATTTTAACAAGAATTAATTAATAAAATATAATTATATAAATCAAGTGATGTTGGCAAGACAATTCAAAATCTCAAGGCCATAATAAAATGAACATAATATGTTCAATGTATATTATACATTCATAATAAATATAAGGAATATTTCGTATAGGCATATTTCTATTTTCGTCAGAGATTAAAAAAAATCCGAATGCTGCACGCACCGTATGTAAAGAGAACACAAATAATATCTGGCAGGGTAACATTTTTTTGCGAACACAAACTCAAACGCAAACGCTACAAATTTAACACTAACAGAAAGAAGAGAATACAACAATAACGAATTACGATTTATACACACTTTCACAACGACAACTCTTTGTTGCAATCCGGTATCATCACAAGGCAACAAACAGACGCATGACAACAGACAGACGCATAACAACGGACAGACGCATGACAGCAGACAGTCGCATGACACCACACTTCATGTATGTATCTAGTACAGCTATCTAGTTGGCAACAACGAGTTTTTTTTGTGGTACAAAAAATTTCCCGCCAAAAATTCTATCAAAATCGTGGATGCTGCTTGCACTTTCAAACTAATCAACGGATTTGTGAAAAAAAAAGAAAAACACAATAAGCAAAATATAAGCTAAATGAGGTACACTGTGAAAATGCTCATATATTTTTTTTTTTGTTTTATAAGTTGCATGAAATAATGCACATAGAACTTGACTTAAGTAAACTTCATGATTTTACAAAACAAAAATAATAATGTGCATAAGTGCATATGCACAATCGAGATACGAACTAGCGTAGCGAAGAAAAGCGAAAAAAAAAAACATTGTTTTGTCTATTTATCTTATTGAAGCGACTTTTGAAGCACTTTTGAAGCTATTTACCGCTACAAAGGTGCTTCACAGACCTTATTTTTAAGATGCTTATATTCTTTAGCCTTAAAAAAATTTTGGGAACTCAAAATTTTAATAAATGACATTTTACTTAAGATCTTCTATTAAAATAAAATATGTTTTTCTGTTTCTATTTATAGGTACTTTTTTAAAAACCGTTTTAAACCGGTATAAAACCGAAACCGTTTATATCGGATTTGGATATCGGTTTATTTCTGATTTTCGTATAACGGTTTCGGTTACGGTTTCGGTTTTAAAAATGAAACGGTTTTAAATGGATATCGGTTTCGGTTTCGGTTACGGTTTCAATCCTTGATATAAAACAAAAATATAGTTAAAAGATATAAATTATTAAATAATATAATTGTATTAAGGATCGAAACAAATGACAACGGCAATTACATTTTATGTAAGGATTCGATGTACTCTTCGAAAAAAGTCGACATCCGTAAGACTTTATGCTAATCTTAAGCTATTAATTAAATAGTTTGAAAAGAACAGAAGCAAATTGTTTTTAAGCATTTCACTAAATACGACGAATACTAGTCTGCAACTTGATCAATTGCATACGTGTATTAAGAATCGTATTAGGTGAACTCGAGCGAAACCTTAAGATGATCACTTAAGTTTCGTTAGAGATTGCGATAGAATGAAAAATAAATAAAAATAAAAATTGCATATATGTCGAATGAGCATTTTTTAAAATAAACAGTTTAAAAATTAGCTAAACTTCACAAGGTTTAAAACAAAAAAAAAGTGGAAGATGTTTTACTAGTAGAATATGTTATTCAGATAAAATTCTGTTAGAATTATGAATAAATTAATATTTTTTTCTCTTCTGGAAAAAAGTTTATGAAACAACAAAACCAATATACGTATTTATTATGCTGATTAGTTTAATAGATATTAAAATATAAACTTAAATAAAATAAGTTGTGGTATAGACAAAATACATGTGTCAGTATTTTGTCTATACCACAACTTATATTGTAAAATATTAACACAAACTATAAGATAATGTCAAACTTCGTAATATAAGAGAATGTTAATTTATAAGAAAAATGTGTTTTTTTTTATTTTATAAAATTTTAAAGTACAATATTATATAAGGTAATATATGAATGATAATTTTGATAGAGATAAAACGATGTTATTATATGAATATAATTATGTTTTATAGACACTTAAATATATGAGTGATTGACATGATGAATACACGAAAATGATTAGATTTAAGTAAAAATAATTATAGCATTGAATACTAAAAATATTGTGACAGTAATTAGATATAGTTTTATTAGAAAAATAAGTTGGCAATAATATGGCTAATCGTGGTCATTGTGAGGATCCAGGTAGATTCAATTCACAGACCGACAGCGTTGGAGCAGCATTCACTCGTGTTAGATCGGAAAACAGATATAGGGATCTACAGGGCGGAGTGAACAGTAATCACGAAATTTGCTGTAACTGACTCAAGCGAACAATTGTAGTTAACAGATGACTTCGTGTCAATGGTACAGAGTTCATGCACAAGAAACGAACGGTTGCGGAAAACCTACGATACGCGTAAAACATACGGAAAACATATGCGTTAAACTACGTAAGCAACAAGTAACGGTGATGGCCAGTAATTACGACAGGTTGTCCAGAACGTTGCAAGCAACCATTAAAGAGATAGAGGGATTGCGTGTTGGAATGAACGCTACACTAGAGGAACTCACCAGAATTAAACACAATCACATAAGGAGATGGCATCAATTGAATTCGCAATTATAGTGTTGAAATAAAGAAGATTGTGAACACAAACCTGAAAAAGCTCCAGAAACAGAACCAGAAAGTTAGCTAGAATGAATCTGAGCATAGCATGTTACACCCGGACGTTTTGGGCCAAGCGTTGCTGAGCGAATTAACAGTGGAACTGAAGATAATGTACGAATCAGAGTGGTTCTTAAAGAACATATTTACACATCGAAGCTAAAGCGACATCGCAATGTAGTGTCGGAAGCAAGTTAGACGGAGTCAGGAGCAGTCGGGACCCCGAGAATTATCCTACTCAGGGGCTTCTAGATCTGTGAGATCGATGACGGCTTCACTAACAAATAAGATGGTGCGAACCGCAGTCCGAAGGAAAGAAGACAAGCACAAGAAATCATATCTGGAACTTGAAGAACCAGTATCGCTACCACATATGAAGATCGATTAACCATGCCCATAGTGACGAGAGTTATGTTTACAGCAGAGCCCGCCAATATACCAACGCAGACCGACCACGATATCTTGACAACAACAGCTGCAATATATAGACAAGGTGACTGCGGATGTATGTATTAAGTATCGGTAGTATGTATGTATTGTACAGTAGGGTAAGGTATTGGTATCAGATGTTAGTATAAGATTGTTGTAAGTCGAAAAAAATGTATTTTTTGTAAGGGGGGAGGAATGTTGAGAGTTAGCATTATGACAGTCACTCATAGCGTGGCAGTTCATTGATATTTTTCTAATGGGTATTTGCTGTTGCTAAATATTAATTGCATTATGACAGTCACTCATAGCGTGGCAGTTCATTGATATTTTTCTAGTGGGTATTTGCTGTTGCTAAATATTAATTGCTAAATATTTAAATAATATTATATGCATTCTAATTGTTGTTAAAACAAAAAGTAAATGATGTTGGTTTGATGACACACCTTTTGGTCGTTGCCAAAATAAGCGGCGACAATTTACTTAGTCAGCAATTGTAACTATAAACCAAATTCGCAGGAGCGTCAAGTTGCTGATTATGCAAGAGTTGCTTTCACGGTCAGCGTTAAGAAGTCGAGTTGTGGATCGAACTTGAGTTCTTTACGGAACTTGTGATTGGTTAAAATTATGCTTATGGGCATAAGCAGCAAAACACACTGTTATTGGCCAAAATTATGTTTCTAGGCTGAAGCAGCAAAAGACACTGGAAAAGTAGCATTGAAACATCGATTAAGTAAGTTGTAGTTATTTAGTTTTTAAGGGAGTTGTTATTAGATTAAGTAGTGAGTTCCCAAGTTGAACAGTAAAAAGAAATAAAGTTATAATGCCCGTAACTTCAACGAGTAGATATCTATTGGTGTTCGTACCGAACAGATATCTCTTACCTATCCGGTGTTTTTACTCCTTAACTATGCGTTGAAGTTACGAAATTTTGCTTACACGATAGATAACTAAGCACCAGTAGATATCTATTCGTTGAAGTTACGGGCATAAAAAGGATAAACTGGAAATAAAGTAAGTGTTGTTATTTATTAAATGTGTTTTTTAGGTGATGAAATAAGGACTTTAACAGGAGGAAAGATGGAGTAGTGTTGGTGGATGTTTGCTTTAAATTGCCCAATATTAAAAATGTCGGGAAAAACAGACGCAGGGAAATTTTTCCACAAACGTATCGTGCGACTGAAGAACAAATTATCTATTTAATGTGTGGTTCTGTTGAGAACTGAGCGAACTACGAAGGGGTGGGCTTGGTTCGATGCCGGAGTAGAACGAGAGAATACACGACCTGGTGGAATCAGGACACATATTTCCCTCGAACGCCTTTTACTCTCAATCTCCAAAGAGTTTGGGCGCTTGTTGAACGAATATGAGTGCCAAATGTTACTGTCATCTACAAAGGAATGGATTGGATTCTGGGTCGATGACAGAAGATCATTGATAAAAACCAGAAATAGGGACGAGGATAGGACGGAACCCTGCGGGACTCCAGAATTGATGGAATGTTGTTCTGAGAAATCACCATCCATCGCAACTCGTATTGAACGACCTTGGAGAAAACTCGATAACTATCGAGTAAAAGAATTACCGACACCATATGCAATTAGTTTTGATACGAGGGCTTTATGCCACACTCTATCAAACGCCTTGGAAATATCCAGAGCAACCACCTTACTCTCCCCGAAAAGATGAATACAATTATTCCACTAGTCCTACGGAAACCATATTGACGGTAACTAAGTAAATTGTTTCGCTCCAGATAGTTCACAAGGAGGAAGTTTATTACGCTTTCCATTACCTTGGATAGCGCAGAGCATATTGCAATGGGTCGGTAATTAGCAGGGTTCGTAGCCGCACCCTTTTTTGGAACTGGCTGGACATTGGCAACCTTCCAATAAGATGGAAAAACTCCTGTCGTGTAGGAGATGTTGAAAAGGTTACGCAATGGACAAGCCAGCTTCTTCAACACATAGGCAAATATGCCATATGGCCCGGAGGCTTTGTTAATATTGAGATTTGCTAAAACCTTTTTAACTGCCCGAGTTCGTAAATGTATCTCCGGCATTGCAGAAGAAAAAATTCAACGACGGGCAGTGGTTGATTGCTATCTGAGAGCGTTGAATTATTTACAAATAATTCTGCCAAGAGATTAGCTTTTTCAACCGGGTCAGTGAAGGTCTGGCCATTCATAACAAGGGTTGGAGTAAACGATGCCGTCTGATTCTTCACCCTTTTAACAAATGACCAGAAATTTTGACTACCTCTATGGTAGAGAAGGACCTTTTTGTGCGCGTTTTATTCGTGTAGAAACTATTCACGCGCGATCACGGCATTACAGCGATTCCTCGCCTGTATGCGAAGTCTTTCAGTATCAGCATTCTTATCATAACGCCAATTCTGAAAGGCTTCCTCTTTCGACCTGACTACAATCCTGCAAGTCTCATTAAACCAAGAGTGGTCCTTGGGTTTAATGCTAATCTTTTTATAAGGTATGAAGGACCGCATACCCAATAAAATAATGTTTTGTACCATTAGGGCCGCGGCATTTATGTTTCTATCTGCGAAACACAATTTCCAATTAAAGTTGCGAAAAAATCATTTAACGCATCCCAATTTGCTTTTTCGTAAAGCCATACAGTCCTCTTCGGGGCTTTAATCGAAGAGGCGCGTAAACTAGAATACGAAAACGCAGCGGAAATAATACAGTGGTCGGAATTACCAATAGGTGTAAGGACTTTTACATCATATTTTTAATGGTGCGAAGTCAGAAAAAGCTCTAGGAGTTTTTGGCTCTGCCCGCCGACCCGTGAGAGGTACGTCGGCTCCTTCACCAGTTGCGTGAGTTGATTACACTCGGCAAACAGCTTAACATAATAACCTTCCTGTGTTGATAGACCCGAATGGCTCAACCAAGTGACGTTGTGCGCATTAAAGGCACCAGCAACAACAATTTCACTGCTGGCAACTGAGATCGAATCAGATAGTACATCTAACTTGTTACAGGTAGAAACCCTATCTAGATTCGGACACCTATAAATAAAACACAAGTGCATGATGTGTTGTAAGATTTTGAATTTAATCCACATAGAATTAAATTATCCGAAACAGTATGTTGCTGCTGGTGCTGGTACGCAACGTCACTTCGAATAAAAAAGGCGAGACCCCTATGGGCAGAGAACAATGGCAGTAGGTGGTACCCTGTTATCTGAAAATCCAGTGGATCTGTACGCTCACAAACCTGGGTTTCACCTAATGCCATTATATGTGGCCTATAGACAGACACATGTGCATACACAGAGAAAAAATTCGACCTCAGTCCACGTGTTGTATGTTAAAAGTCCTTCTACTAGGACTTTAACTTGATCCTATTTATACTTACTGAGTCCTTTTTACTTTCTTTATATTATTTAAAACATCCGGGTCTTTTTTACTTTAAGACACTTTATTTCGTTTTAAAAGTTGGTTACACTTATACTTAACACTTATTTGTAGACAGTTCAGCTTATCGAAAACAATTGATTCTTAGTCTATACTTAACTTCTACTTAACACCTCGTATTCTTATAATTTCACAATAAATTGAGTAATTTCATCATGCTAAAATAACTTAGTCAGCGTATTTATAATTTCACAATAAATTGAGTACTTTCATCATTCTAAAATAACTAAGTCAGCGTTTATCTGAGTGACCTATTTAACGTGGGCGTGTATACCTGTGCTATGTTAAGCTGTGTGCGCCAAGACAATTAAATGCTGTTTGTGTTTAACATGCATAATGCTTAACCCTAAAAGTATGCCATAAAGAAAAATATACTGGTTATGTTATGTTGTGGATCATAAGCACGCTGTAAGTTCCACGATTATGATACACAACAGTGGATCATATGTAAGCTGTGAACTCTACGATTATGATACACAACATACCTCCCCCATTATTGAAAGAAAAAAAAATATTATTATTAAGAAGAATAATAGTTTTTTTTCTTTTGTATTATTTTAATTCTTTTTGAAGAGAAAATTATTATTAAAAAGAATAATAGTTTTTTCTTTTTACATTGTTTTATGTGGTATAATTACGTTAAGTTCTATTAGTTATGAAGTTATGATCTTTACTTATATAATATTTATTTGATATTAGTAAATTAAGGGTTGTAATTTCCAGTTATATATAATAAAAACCTGGTCCCGATGTTTTCGTTGCTGACTGCTGCTGTTCTGCGGTAGTAGTTCGATGCGTTGTTGTTGTTTCTGACGTATTGGCTTCTATTTCATGTGACTTCGTTCGTTGACTTGCTATGGGTGTTGTGGTGTTTGGTTTCTGCGTTGTTGATTTCCGCAATGAACCGATTTTTTCGAGTGGAGATTTCTTGCTGGGAAATGTATTTGACACCATTTCAAGGTTTTCCTTAGCCGCTTCTACATCTATTGGTGATTTATTTGTATTAAATTCATCGCCTTTTATTGTTGCTTTATTTTTAATTGTCGAGTAGTAATGTATGTATAATTAATATGCGGTTTTCGTTATTTCATTTTGACGATTAAGTAATTCTTTGCGTTTCTGGTTATCAGTTAATTGTAGTAATATTTCGTCGAAATCACGATGCCCATCTCTTAATGCTGCTCTTATTTTGCTGTGATCTGACACCAAGATCGGTAACGATGTTTGTGATATATTTGAATATGATAATGATGACCAATTGCCTTGTAAATTTTCTATCATAACCATATGTTCTTCCTTCTTGTATGTTATATTCCTAATGCTTTGATGTGTAAACTCGTATGGCAGTATCATTTCTTTGGATAGTGTCAATGTGGCTATATTTGACCCACAAACTGCTTCGAAAAAGGCTGATGTATTGAATTTATACAACCATTTGTTTGGTGTCCATAGTTTAACTACTAGGCCTGAACTCCTTTTGATTGCAACATGTTCACAGCTATCTTTAATATCTGTTCTGTGTTGAATCAGCGCAACTTCACATAGTGTGTTGCTAGTTGTTAGCATGGTTCCTGGACGTTTGCATACTGTAATTACTTTGTCCGTATATTGGCTAACCAAAATGCATTTGCTCCGGTCTTCTGCTTCTGATAAGTAGTCATATGTTGTTTTAACCAATGCATCCCATTCTTCATTAATATTTGTGGGTATTGTTTAAATTCTATATAATGTGAACAACAAATCATCTTGATGACTCTTATTAGGCCGTCTGTGTCTGGGAAAACTCGTACTGTTGATGCACGGTGCATTTCGAATGATTTTTGTATGAACCACTTCGCCTTTCCTCTTAACGTGAGGCTAGTCAGCATTTCATCTAACTCGCTCTGGTCTATAATATTCGGGTGTAATCGTCCCTTGTATAGATCATCTATGATTGCCATTTCCATCTGCTGTTGTCCTTGAATTTCGATTAGGTTTGCATTAATTGTAGATTGAATTTACAAGGTATCCATCATGAATAGTAAATGACTAACTTGTTGGTTTATTTTTTCATTTATGTATTTTTGTTTTCTTATTGTTATGTTTAACACATTTTTCAGATTTTCGACTTCCTTTAAGGAATTCAGTAAGGGTTCTGCTATCTTGTTATAATTTGATGAAATCACCGTAATTTGTCTTTTCATAATTTCGTATGTTTTATGTTCATTATCTTCAATGTCATTGAGATGTTTATAGATAGTCTCTCTTTCTTTATCAGTCCAAAAGCCCAGTTGAGTCCTTCGCCAATGAAATTGAGTGATCTCTTTTGTCGGTTACTCTTTATTGTGCGCTTAATTATTTCTTCATTTTTCTGTAGTGTGGCTATTATTGCCGTGGTTTCCCGTGTTGCTGCTATACATGATCTTTTTATGCTGGGTCCGGTTCTCATTTGTTCGCACATTGTGTTTGCCGTGATTATGTATTTGTTTGTCAGCTCCAGGAAATCGTTCAGTTGTAGCGGTTTAAACTTGGCTACTATCGTCCATTCATCATTGTAGAACAAAGCATCAGTTGTCTTCTCAAAGAATAATCTTGTATCATTAATTTAAATCTGCGTGATGTTGACTGCTTCCTTGGCTGCCAACATCAGGACCAGTGTGACAATTCTAAAGTTTCGCTCTTTATTTCATATTGTAAAAAGACGAAATTCCTTTTTTTATATATAAATGGAATCCTTAATAATTTTATGTAGTTTTCTTTCTCATTTTACCCCTTAATACATATTGTTAAGGCGTTGGCCATAATTATACTTTAAATATTTATAGTAGTTAATATATGTGTTAACATGTACTAAATGATTTAGTTTAGAAACATACATTTAGATATGTTTCTGTATTGTTGTAATACAAAATGTTGTATATACAATCCCAGTAGTACATGGTTAAATGCTAGTTATATTCAACAATACTTAACTATTTACTCATGCACTAACTAATATTTTAGAAATAAGCGCGCGCGACCTCTTAGCATTACATAAATGTATTTGCTATATTAAGTTGTTAAATATTTAGTTTTGTACATCTCAATTGTACTTATTTATTTTCATTACCGTGTAATGATGAATGTAAAACGTTTGTTAGTTTGCTATATTAATGCATATCTGCATTAATATATTTAGTTTCATGAATGAAAATTCTGTTAATGATAAAAAATATTAGACAGTCGCTGCACTACCGTATCTCGTTTCAGTTCCAGTACGTTATTGGCTTCTGCCTGTAAAGTGCTGAAGTGCATTTAATCGGTTGGCATATGAATATTTTCAAGCCTTCTATATTAATATGAGCTGGGAGCATTGCGCTCTATGCACAATGAACATGTATGTTTAAAATGCCATTGAGGTAGGTACTGACCTATCGCAATTTTAATGACAACGTAATTTTTATACCTTGCTAATTCGTACCTCAAATAATAACTTGATTTTGTTATTTGTTTATATTCAATGCTAGTCATCTTCAATTAATACATAGCTATTTTCTCTGCGATTTGTATTTTGGCAATATTACATTAAATTTTTTGGATTTTATAAATTATTTAAAATTAATTTATTTAATATCTACATTTAAAAAAAAATTATAGTTTTTCTCTATTCTTTTCTTTTGTAGTTTCAAATTCGTTAGTACACGAAGCAATACCAGTCATTCTCAATATGTAATACTATGCTATTCTGTCCTGCACTAACTATTTGACTTTATTTCAATGATGTTAAAAATTATTGGTTCTTGTTGCAGACAGTGTTTATTTAATTCTACAGTGTTTATTTAAACTATACTGTTGTATGCTTTTAACAAATTATTATGATTATTTTTCCTATTTTGATTTTTTAGTAAAATTTTATCGCCTACTTTGAATGTTATTGGGTGTAATGAGCTATCATAGCTTTGCTTAGATTTTTCTTTGGCTCTGGCTTGATTCTGTCGTACGATTTCGTGTGTGCGTTGAATTTGGTATTTTAATAGCTCGGTATTATATACTGGTGAGCATTTGCGTTTTAGATTGGTTGGCATTTCAAAATCGTAACCGTATAAAGTACGGAAAGGCGTTTGCCCGGTGGACATATGCATTGTATTATTGTGTACATGCATTGCTGTATTTAATCGCTGGTCCCAGTTTGATCCATCCTCTTTCGCAAAACTTCGTAAATACTCTGCTAATGGTCGGTGGCTTCGTTCCAAAGAGCCGTTGGCCTGTGGATGATATGGCGTAATATGTAACTTTTAAATTCCTAACAATTTACACGTGTCCGAAAATAATTTTGAAACAAAATTCGAACCATTGTCGGTTATCAATACTTTTGGTATGTTATGTCTTGTAATAATTTCGTCGTAAAATGCTTTTGCTACAGTGCTTGCTTCTGCGTTTGGGATAGCTACGCAGCACATATATTTTGAAAAATCATATTGAAAAGTTAATATATATTTATTTCCAGATATAGTTTCCGGTAAAATACCAACAAGATCCATGTATACTTTATCGAATGGTCGTACAGGCGTATCAGTTAAAACCATTGGCATTTTAGTAAGCCTAGAACTTTTATTTACTTGGCATTTTTGACAATTCTTAACGTAATCTTTTATTTTTTTCTGCATACCTTTCCACTTAAATTGTTTTCTGATTCTAAAATATGTTTTCACTGCGCCCTGGTGACCTCCTAATGCTGAGTCATGAAAGTCTTTTATAACAGTTTTAAAATCCTCTGGGTCAGTTAATAGTAGA
Organism: Dryomyza anilis; assembly: GCA_951804985.1. NCBI lineage: Eukaryota > Metazoa > Arthropoda > Insecta > Diptera > Dryomyzidae > Dryomyza > Dryomyza anilis. Next base: position 22,011,771 of record OX638136.1, on the reverse strand, counting down.
CTTGAGTTTAATTCGTTCTTGGTGTCTGTTGTTATTTCATCCAGTACTGGCGTGCTCACTTGTTTTTTGGTTTTTGAAATTTGATTATCTAATTTATTCTGTGTGGTCTTAGACCGTGTTTGGACCGCAGTAATATCTGGTTCTGGATGTGGAATTCTACTTAAAGCATCTGCGTTCAAATTCTGTTTACCTGGTTTGTAAGATATTTCGTAATCATATTCTGATAATTTATGCCTGAAACGGGCTAACCTTGATGTCTGATCTTTAAGATTTGCTGTGCTACGTAATGGTTAATGATCTGTATAAATTTGAAAATATCGGCCTATAAGATAAGCTCTAAAATTTTTCGTTGCTCAGACTATAGCTAAAAATTCCTTTTCAATGGTGGAGTAATTTTTTCTGCTCCATTTAATGCCCTACTAGCAAATGCTATTGGTCGGTCGCTCCCTACTTTGCCTTGTGACAGTACCGCACCTATTGCTTCGTTACTTGCATCTGTTGTAAGTAAAAAAGGTTTTGTAAAATCTGGATATGCTAGAATGGGTGGTGGAAATATTGATTCTTTTAATTTAATAAATGAACTTTGACAATCGTCTGTCCAAGTGAATTTAACTCCTTTTCTAAGTAATTTATTTCTTGGTAATGATAATTTTGCCATATTGCTTATAAATTTTCTGTAATAATTAATTAATCCCAAAAACGCTTGCACTTCTTTTTTATTTCTCGGCACCGGAATATTTTTTACGCATTCAACCTTAGAGGGATCTGGCAGGGCACCTAGCTCCGTACATTTATGTCCTAAATAGACAACTTCGCGACGCAAAAACTGACATTTTTCTGTATTTAATTTTAGATTGTGTTCCCTTAATTTCTGCAATACTCTACTCAGCCTAAGCTCATGTTCAGCTAAATTTTTTCCATACACCACTATATCATCAAGATAAACAAAGCAATCTATACCCTGTAAACCTGTTAATATGTGGTTCATTATTCTTTGGAAGATAGCTGGTGCACCTGTTAAGCCAAATGGCATTCTGTTAAATTCGAAATGACCCAGTCCTGTACTAAAAGCTGTTTTTTCCTTATCCCCTTCTTCAACTAGTACCTGATGATAACCACTTGCCAAGTCTAAAGTTGAAAAATAGCGACTGTGACCTAATTGGTCTAATATTTCGTCGATTCGAGGAATCGGAAATACTTGTTTTATTGTCACGTCGTTCAATTTACGGAAATCTATTACTAGCCTCCACTTTTTGTTACCGTCCTTGCCGCTCTTTTTAGGAACCAACAACATCGGTGAATTCCAGGGTGATATGCTTGGCGATATAATGCCGTCATCCAACATTTTATTAACCTGTCTGTTGATTTCATCTCTATGAGTGTGTGGCAATTTGTATTGCTTTTGGTTTATCGGTGGCTGGTTCCACTGTGTTGCTATTTCATGTTTAAGCGCTGGCGTGTATGTTAATTCATCGCCGTCTAAATGAAAAACATCATGATACGAAATACACATATTTTGTAAAGATGTGATTTCGTCTTTATTTAAAGTCTCATCAATTTTCATTTCTTCTAATAATTTATTAATTCTGTTTGTAATGTTTACTGAATTTATGCTATTTATTGTAGAATTATTGGTATCCGATTCTTTATACTGATTAAAATTCGAAAATTTTGGTTTAAAAGTACTGTCTATTATAATTTCTGTTTCCGTAGCATTTAAAACTGAAACATAAACTCTATTTTTGCTAACATTCGATATGCTTTCGCCCAAATATACTCCTGGAAAAATTTCTTGTTTATGTATTAACACTATTGGAATTTTTGTTTTTAAACGTAATGATACTATCTTTGCGGTTCTCGCTTGAATTTTAATTTGTTGATTGTAAAAAATATTTTGTATTTCTGTCTGCGATTTCATTGGTACTTTTATAATATGGTTTTTATGTTTATCAAAGAATGTTATTGTTTTGTCTATCGCATTTTTTACAGATCGATTCCATAAATTGTCACGTCCGATTATTCCATCAGCTGGTACACCTTGTTTAAGTGACACTACATGTAGCAATAAACTTAAGCGCCCTATGTTCCTATGTTGGACTTTGGTGGAACCTAATGTTCTAACACACCCACCAAAAGCTCCTTTTAAATCCTTTTGTATATTTTCGTTAAAGTCTGGCAAATTTGTCATTGCATTTTCTTTTACTATACTGGCATCAGCTCCTGAGTCTACCAGTAAAATAAGTCTTCCATTTTTAGCTGCCTCGCAAGGTACTTCAATGAAAACGTCACTTACATTAGATAAACCCAAGCTATCTCCATGCCCACTGCATATTATGCGATCACCTTCTTCTTCCTCATATTTTAATTCATTGGTCTCCTCTGTTCTATGGAAATGCAATGGAGTAGTAAATTTGATCACAGTCTCCTCCGACGTCTTATCTACAATTCCTAACTCTTTCTGTCTTATATTACTATTATTATTCGCACATATCCAATTAGATTCGTGACCATAAGTTCCACATTTGTAGCAGAAAGGCGTATTTTTTCTAATAATACATTCATCCCCAGTATGCCCCAATTTACTACAAAATGAACATGTTGGAACACTTCTTTTATAGTTGCTTTCATTATTTATTTGTTGCAATTTATTTTCCGATATAACGCTTGACTGTGTTTTTTCCATATAATTATATTCATCCTCTTCCGATTTTGGACTTCGCTGCATAACAGCCTGTACATTTAAAGCTTCTTCTAACAATGCATCTAATGTTTCTGACTTACTACCCCTACTTTAAAAGAGATCAACACTGAGCTCTGTAATTCTAATCTGAATACTTCATCCTCACTTATCTTTTTACTGTATTTTTAACTTGCAATTTCCAAAGCCATGGATTGCAACTCATCTAATCGTCTACCAAACATTCTCAAACTCTCGTTACTATTTTGATAAGCCTTTTTAATCTCTTCTAGTACTAATTCTAAAGAAATTTCATTTAAGTACGTATTTTTTAACAACTCGTATAATTCATCTATTTTTTGAAACTGTTTTGTTCTTACTAATTTATAGGCATCTCCCTCCAAACGTAACTTAACGCATTTAATAAATTTCTCATTATCTGATTCCTTAATTTTAAGCTTAGCTGTTTCACAACATTCAATAAATTTATATAATTCTGTTTCTAATAATGGAGATTCTGCCCCAGAAAAGTAAGGAACAACGTAATGAACGCGTTTCAATACATTTTCAGTACCCATTATTAGTGTTTCTTATTTTTCCATTTACTTAATCATATAATTAGCTATACCTTTTTTAAATAAATTATTTATTTTGTTTTTACTAGTTTCATATTAAATCAACTTTTAACCATTATTATTTAACCATACCATTATTTATCTATTAAATTTTTTACTACCTTATTTATCACATTTTATGTTTCATTATTTAACCTTTTTAATCTATATTTCAAAATCATATCAACATATTATTTATAAATCCTAAATTAACTTATTTGTTCAATTTATTTTTTTTTTTTTAATTTTCCAGTTTTGTTCTTTAATTAATTTCGCGACATTATAAAAACATTGCTGTATCAAAATTCTTATTTTATTCAATTTATTTAAATTTACAAATTTATTAATCATTATTATTAAATGTCCAAACTAATTTATAATGTTTCACAATTACTTTAAAAATGTTCTTCAATATATCAATTAATCAATTTAATAAAAAAAATTTAGTTTACTTATTTAATTTCCTGATTTATAAAATTTTATAATTTATGTAATTCATTTCACAATTTTATTTCACAGTTTTATTAAAAGTTTATTTTATTCCACAATTTATTTCAAAATTTTCAATTGTTCTTTATTTTATTTTTACAAATGTCAATTTTCATAATTCCATTATTTTTTCTTATTAAAATTCTCAAATATTTCTTTTGTTCTATATCACAAATTCATAATTTTTTTTTTTTTTTACCGCACATATTTTTTGTTTCCACTATTTTTCACAATACTTACAAATACAAAAAATATTTTCCATGATCCAAAATAGTTATTTCTTCCAATATTAATCTCCATCCAGTCCTTCTCGTCCCTTGGGAGTTGATGTATGGTCCGAAAACCGGCTGCGCCAAAATGTTGTATGTTAAATGTCCTTCTACTAGGACTTTAACTTGATCCTATTTATACTTACTGAGTCCTTTTTACTTTCTTTATATTATTTAAAACAACCGGGTCTTTTTTACTTCAAGACACTTTATTTCGCTTTAAAAGTTGGTTACACTTATACTTAACACTTATTTGTAGACAGTTCAGCTTATCGAAAACAATTGATTCTTAGTCTATACTTAACTTCTACTTAACACCTCGTATTCTTATAATTTCACAATAAATTGAGTAATTTCATCATGCTAAAATAACTTAGTCAGCGTATTTATAATTTCACAATAAATTGAGTGCTTTCATCATTCTAAAATAACTAAGTCAGCGTTTATCTGAGTGACCTATTTAACGTCGGCGTGTATACTTGTGCTATGTTAAGCTGTGTGCGCCAAGACAATTAAATGCTGTTTGTGTTTAACATGCATAATGCTTAACCCTAAAAGTATGCCATAAAGAAAAATATACTGGTTATGTTATGTTGTGGATCATAAGCACGCTGTAAGTTCCACGATTATGATACACAACAGTGGATCATATGTAAGCTGTGAACTCTACGATTATGATACACAACACACGTACGTTGCAAAAATCTATACGAAAGTTTTGCGACATTTTCGCTACTGGGTGAATTTAAAACATACTATTAGCGGGCACAGTTAAGACGAACAGATGAGAGTGTATGCTAAACAGTGGTCAGTGTTATGCCTTGGCCTCTGTCTTCGTTACGCACTCTTGCAGTCTCAACTATGCACGCAGTTAGCGGGGAATATGATGGGGGAGAGACGGAATACAATCAACAAACCTGTGCAATTGCAGCAGAGAGCATAGAAAGGCCCTTTGTGCTGGCAATTGCAATGAAAAAAAAAAACGGCGAGTGCAGAGTGTAGCAAGTCCACATGAAGCGTAATTTATTTTGTTATTTTTTAAATATTGTTTTTTGTTGTCCACGACTACTGGATTTTAATGATATTGTTAAATTTTATATTTGTTTGTTGGTTGATGTTGTTATAAAAACGTTTAAAGACAACAGGACGACACGTCCGTTTCCCATAAAAGCATTGACGCAACTCCATTAAAAATGAGTGACTTTGATTTGATGATGATTCTGTGTTAAATTCAACACCAAACAAAATAATCCGAATTGATTCTGAGACTTCAAATACATGTCATACATAGTTATTTTCTAAATTGTTTAAAGTGTATGCACAGGTATTTTTATACCCTACACTAAGAGTGAAAGGGTATATTCAGTTTGGTACGCCGTTTGTAACACCCAGAAGGATGCATCTCCGGTATGGAAAAGTATATATATTCTTGATCAGCATGACCTCCTGAGTCCGTCTGTCTGTCCGTCTGTCCGTCTGTCTGTCTGTTGAAATCCCTACTACTTTTAAAATTGAAGAGCTAGATAAATGAAACTTATAACTTAGATTACTAATATACCTACGCTGTATGTGCGAAAAATCGAGATCGGTCCATTGTAACCTATGATCCGACCACTTATGTTCAAATACCTCATATAAAATGTACATATAAAGATCAATTTTTATGTATACGTGCTTAGGTAAACTTTTTGGTCAAACATATATTGATATCATGCTCAAATACATGATAATAATGTTTTCCGGCGAAAAGACTTGTGGTTCACAAAAAAAAAATCGAAATTCGGTACACCTACCCATTTGTAAATATGGGTATCAAATGAATGGAAATTCTTCAGCGATTGAATGTTTGTAGTTATTTTCAGGATTCGTATACCCTGGTGACCTATATATCACTTTGAATGGTAACCACACATGTGTGTAGGGTATTTATAGTCGGCTTAGACCGACTATAATTTTGATAATCCTAACTATCATAATTACACCTACTTTAAAATTTCCCATGTGATCTAACGTTCCCAACTGGTTATTTTTTATACAGTGGGGTGCTACTTTACGTTTTGATTGACAATAAAGGGATTCATTGCAATCATCACAATAAAACCATTATAAGTGAAGCTCACGTTTAATAGTTCGAAAGTTATAAGTGAAGCTCACGTTTAGTAGTTCAAAAGTACAGAAAGATGAGTAGTTTCTAAATTTAGTTGCAACATTTGTAGTATTGAATGCACTGCCACCTGCGATTGTTGACAGTGACGCTTTTAAAAATTTAATAACATTTTCGAATACTGCTAAAACTAAATTACGTGCAACGTCAGGGTAAACAACTACAAAATGAATTGAAATCATTTTCGATAAAATGGTTTCTCAAATAAAATCGGACATAAAACACAAGAAATGGTTTTGTACATCGGCAGACATATCGTCGACCAAACATAAAAGCTACATTGGTTACACTTGTCATTGGCTAGATGAGAATCCCCCTTTTAACGATATTTGAAAGCATTCACTCTTACAATAGAATATCTGCAAATATTTTTGAAATTCCCCCGAATATTCGATTTGTATACTGCGAATATTATGGCAACAGTTATTGATAACGGCTCAAATTTTTCTAAAGCTTTCAAGGAGTTCAGGATAATCAATGAGCCATTTGTTGATCGAGAATAAGATATTAACTACGAGGCTGATCTCGACATTCCACAATTTGAAAATAATTTGTTTATAAATGTATTGCCACACCATATAAAATTCGGTAGCCATACTCTTAATCTGTTGGCCACAACTGATTTCATAAGAACACTGAAAGAAAACACTGATCTTTATTCAAGGAATAAGATGTAAGTAACTTATGGCAAATTTAATTACTATCAGTTGTTGAAAAATGTAATTATCATATGTACGTTGAAATTATGTATACAGTACTGGCGACACTATAAAAAACGAACATGTTTTTATTTATTAATTTTTAAATTTTTGTCAATGAAAATGGCTTAAAATTCAATATTGTTGAAAAAAAATCAATATATTAATATAAATATATATAAACTCGGAATTTTTTTGAGCATTTTAGACAATATTTAATTATTTATTTAGCATTTATATCTAATTTGAAAAAAATGATCCTAATTGTGTGACCACTACTGTATATAAATGAAGTTTTTAATTTTAATATTTTTCACAGTGTGGGTAAATCTTATTTCAAATAAAATCAAAATAATAAATTATGTTTATTCTTCATTCAAAGTAATAAATACATTTTTATTTGTTTTTAATATTATAAGGCTAAATTAGTTTATTCCTTTTTTTGTGCTTTTTGTGGAATTCGTTATATGATTCTGTATGCCATATAATAGAACATAAACAAAATGACTGAATTATATTCAGCTCTTTTTGTACCGCAAATATCTGATAGCGATTTACAACATTTGGAAGAGTACGTATCACGGAAGCGCTCAATTTTTTACAAAAAGAAAATAATATTTTATTTGGTTATTTTTTGCCAACTTTGGCAACCCTAAGAAACAAATTGAGGAAGTTACACGTCAATAACGATTTAAAGATTTTTGCAGGCATTGCTACGCACATGGAACAATCTTTAGTACAAAGATTTCAAATTTATTTTAATTTATCAGCGCAAGTTCATGATGCTATTGTTGCTACGGTTTTATGTCCATGCATAAAATTTCAATGGGTACAAGCTCTACACCGTCCATATTCTGAGGGAAAAATGCAACAAATAGGACAAAGCAATCAGGGATATGAGTCACGAAGAACAAAATTTAGAGACTGATGAATCGGTGCACAATGACGAGGACATGTTTTTTGATTTCGTATTAGAAGGTTTGATTCTTTTTAGCATTAAATAAATTATTATCTATTAAAGATTCAAAAAATAATATTTATGTATATACAAATTTCACATATTTTTTTCAGATTTATCTTGAATGTTGCAATCAACACATACCAGGAATCGCAAAAAAGCCTTGTACGAATACGATCTGTATCTTGCTGATCCGGCAAGGAATTAACAAATATCCTAACTTAAAAGAGGTATTTTTAAAATATAATACTCCTTTGACATCGTCAGCGGCAGTCGAAAGATTATTTTCTTTCGCTGTGTTAGTGAATTCACCAAGAAGGGTGCCCCAACAAACGATCATTTTGAAAAACTGGTTTTGATTAAAGCAAATGGTTTCCACTAAATATATAATAATAAAATAAAATGATATATAATTTGTTTGTTTTATTACTTTAAGTTTGTACTTTTGTTTGCGCGTAGCAATTGTTGTGTATCATAATCGTAGAGTTCACAGCTTACATATGATCCACTGTTGTGTATCATAATCGTGGAACTTACAGCGTGCTTATGATCCACAACATAACATAACCAGTATATTTTTCTTTATGGCATACTTTTAGGGTTAAGCATTATGCATGTTAAACACAAACAGCATTTAATTGTCTTGGCGCACACAGCTTAACATAGCACAGGTATACACGCCCACGTTAAATAGGTCACTCAGATAAACGCTGACTTAGTTATTTTAGAATGATGAAAGTACTCAATTTATTGTGAAATTATTAATACGCTGACTAAGTTATTTTAGCATGATGAAATTACTCAATTTATTGTGAAATTATAAGAATACGAGGTGTTAAGTAGAAGTTAAGTATAGACTAAGAATCAATTGTTTTCGTTAAGCTGAACTGTCTACAAATAAGTGTTAAGTATAAGTGTAACCAACTTTTAAAGCGAAATATAGTGTCTTGAAGTAAAAAAGACCCGGTTGTTTTAAATAATATAAAGAAAGTAAAAAGGACTCAGTAAGTATAAATAGGATCAAGTTAAAGTACTAGTAGAAGGACATTTAACATACAACATTTTGGCGCAGCCGGTTTTCGGACCATACATCAACTCCCAAGGGACGAGAAGGACTGGATGGAGATTAATATTGGAAGAAATAACTATTTTGGATCATGGAAAATATTTTTTGTATTTGTAAGTATTGTGAAAAATAGTGGAAACAAAAAATATGTGTGGTAAAAAAAAAAAAAATTATGAATTTGTGATATAGAACAAAAGAAATATTTGAGAATTTTAATAAGCAAAAAATAATGGAATTATGAAAATTGACATTTGTAAAAATAAAATAAAGAACAATTGAAAATTTTGAAATAAATTGTGGAATAAAATAAACTTTTAATAAAACTGTGAAATAAAATTGTGAAATGAATTACATAAATTATAAAATTTTATAAATCAGGAAATTAAATAAGTAAACTAAATTTTTTTTATTAAATTGATTAATTGATATATTGAAGAACATTTTTAAAGTAATTGTGAAACATTATAAATTAGTTTGGACATTTAATAATAATGATTAATAAATTTGTAAATTTAAATAAATTGAATAAAATAAGAATTTTGATACAGCAATGTTTTTATAATGTCGCGAAATTAATTAAAGAACAAAACTGGAAAATTAAAAAAAAAAAAATAAATTGAACAAATAAGTTAATTTAGGATTTATAAATAATATGTTGATATGATTTTGAAATATAGATTAAAAAGGTTAAATAATGAAACATAAAATGTGATAAATAAGGTAGTAAAAAATTTAATAGATAAATGAAATAATGGTTAAAAGTTGATTTAATATGAAACTAGTAAAAACAAAATAAATAATTTATTTAAGAAAGGTATAGCTAATTATATGATTAAGTAAATGGAAAAATAAGAAACACTAATAATGGGTACTGAAAATGTATTGAAACGCGTTCATTACGTTGTTCCTTACTTTTCTGGGGCAGAATCTCCATTATTAGAAACAGAATTATATAAATTTATTGAATGTTGTGAAACAGCTAAGCTTAAAATTAAGGAATCAGATAATGAGGAATTTATTAAATGCGTTAAGTTACGTTTGGAGGGAGATGCCTATAAATTAGTAAGAACAAAACAGTTTCAAAAAATAGATGAATTATACGAGTTGTTAAAAAATACGTACTTAAATGAAATTTCTTTAGAATTAGTACTAGAAGAGATTAAAAAGGCTTATCAAAATAGTAACGAGAGTTTGAGAATGTTTGGTAGACGATTAGATGAGTTGCAATCCATGGCTTTGGAAATTGCAAGTAAAAAATACAGTAAAAAGATAAGTGAGGATGAAGTATTCAGATTAGAATTACAGAGCTCAGTGTTGATCTCTTTTAAAGTAGGGGTGAAGGATCCAACTATAAAGGTTGTATTGTTGGGTAGTAATTCAGAAACATTAGAAGCATTGTTAGAAGAAGCTTTAAATGTACAGGCTGTTATGCAGCGAAGTCCAAAATCGGAAGAGGATGAATATAATTATATGGAAAAAATACAGTCAAGCGTTATATCGGAAAATAAATTGCAACAAATAAATAATGAAAGCAACTATAAAAGAAGTGTTCCAACATGTTCATTTTGTAGTAAATTGGGGCATACTGGGGATGAATGTATTATTAGAAAAAATACGCCTTTCTGCTACAAATGTGGAACTTATGGTCACGAATCTAATTGGATATGTGCGAATAATAATAGTAATATAAGACAGAAAGAGTTAGGAATTGTAGATAAGACGTCGGAGGAGACTGTGATCAAATTTACTACTCCATTGCATTTCCATAGAACAGAGGAGACCAATGAATTAAAATATGAGGAAGAAGAAGGTGATCGCATAATATGCAGTGGGCATGGAGATAGCTTGGGTTTATCTAATGTAAGTGACGTTTTCATTGAAGTACCTTGCGAGGCAGCTAAAAATGGAAGACTTATTTTACTGGTAGACTCAGGAGCTGATGCCAGTATAGTAAAAGAAAATGCAATGACAAATTTGCCAGACTTTAACGAAAATATACAAAAGGATTTAAAAGGAGCTTTTGGTGGGTGTGTTAGAACATTAGGTTCCACCAAAGTCCAACATAGGAACATAGGGCGCTTAAGTTTATTGCTACATGTAGTGTCACTTAAACAAGGTGTACCAGCTGATGGAATAATCGGACGTGACAATTTATGGAATCGATCTGTAAAAAATGCGATAGACAAAACAATAACATTCTTTGATAAACATAAAAACCATATTATAAAAGTACCAATGAAATCGCAGACAGAAATACAAAATATTTTTTACAATCAACAAATTAAAATTCAAGCGAGAACCGCAAAGATAGTATCATTACGTTTAAAAACAAAAATTCCAATAGTGTTAATACATAAACAAGAAATTTTTCCAGGAGTATATTTGGGCGAAAGCATATCGAATGTTAGCAAAAATAGAGTTTATGTTTCAGTTTTAAATGCTACGGAAACAGAAATTATTATAGACAGTACTTTTAAACCAAAATTTTCAAATTTTAATCAGTATAAAGAATCGGATACCAATAATTCTACAATAAATAGTATAAATTCAGTAAACATTACAAACAGAATTAATAAATTATTAGAAGAAATGAAAATTGATGAGACTTTAAATAAAGACGAAATCACATCTTTACAAAATATGTGTATTTCGTATCATGATGTTTTTCATTTAGACGGCGATGAATTAACATACACTATGCTACTTTACGTTTTGATTGACAATAAATGGATTCATTGCAATCATCACAATAAAACCATTATAAGTGAAGCTCACGTTTAATAGTTCGAAAGTTATAAGTGAAGCTCACGTTTAGTAGTTCAAAAGTACAGAAAGATGAGCAGTTTCTAAATTTAGTTGCAACATTTGTAGTATTGAATGCACTGCCACCTGCGATTGTTGACAGTGACGCTTTTAAAAATTTAATAACATTTTCGAATACTGCTAAAACTAAATTTCGTGCAACGTCAGGGTAAACAACTACAAAATGAATTGAAATCATTTTCGATAAAATGGTTTCTCAAATAAAATCGGACATAAAACACAAGAAATGGTTTTGTACATCGGCAGACATATCGTCGACCAAACATAAAAGCTACATTGGTTACACTTGTCATTGGCTAGATGAGAATCCCCCTTTTAACGATATTTGAAAGCATTCACTCTTACAATAGAATATCTGCAAATATTTTTGAAATTCCCCCGAATATTCGATTTGTATACTGCGAATATTATGGCAACAGTTATTGATAACGGCTCAAATTTTTCTAAAGCTTTCAAGGAGTTCAGGATAATCAATGAGCCATTTGTTGATCGAGAATAAGATATTAACTACGAGGCTGATCTCGACATTCCACAATTTGAAAATAATTTGTTTATAAATGTATTGCCACACCATATAAAATGCGCTAGCCATACTCTTAATCTGTTGACCACAACTGATTTCATAAGAACACTGAAAGAAAACACTGATCTTTATTCAAGGAATAAGATGTAAGTAACTTATGGCAAATTTAATTACTATCAGTTGTTGAAAAATGTAATTATCATATGTACGTTGAAATTATGTATACAGTACTGGCGACACTATAAAAAACGAACATGTTTTTATTTATTAATTTTTAAATTTTTGTCAATGAAAATGGCTTAAAATTCAATATTGTTGAAAAAAAATCAATATATTAATATAAATATATATAAACTCGGAATTTTTTTGAGCATTTTAGACAATATTTAATTATTTATTTAGCATTTATATCTAATTTGAAAAAAATGATCCTAATTGTGTGACCACTACTGTATATAAATGAAGTTTTTAATTTTAATATTTTTCACAGTGTGGGTAAATCTTATTTCAAATAAAATCAAAATAATAAATTATGTTTATTCTTCATTCAAAGTAATAAATACATTTTTATTTGTTTTTAATATTATAAGGCTAAATTAGTTTATTCCTTTTTTTGTGCTTTTTGTGGAATTCGTTATATGATTCTGTATGCCATATAATAGAACATAAACAAAATGACTGAATTATATTCAGCTCTTTTTGTACCGCAAATATCTGATAGCGATTTACAACATTTGGAAGAGTACGTATCACGGAAGCGCTCAATTTTTTACAAAAAGAAAATAATATTTTATTTGGTTATTTTTTGCCAACTTTGGCAACCCTAAGAAACAAATTGAGGAAGTTACACGTCAATAACGATTTAAAGATTTTTGCAGGCATTGCTACGCACATGGAACAATCTTTAGTACAAAGATTTCAAATTTATTTTAATTTATAAGCGCAAGTTCATGATGCTATTGTTGCTACGGTTTTATGTCCATGCATAAAATTTCAATGGGTACAAGCTCTACACCGTCCATATTCTGAGGGAAAAAGAAATATTTGAGAATTTTAATAAGCAAAAAATAATGGAATTATGAAAATTGACATTTGTAAAAATAAAATAAAGAACAATTGAAAATTTTGAAATAAATTGTGGAATAAAATAAACTTTTAATAAAACTGTGAAATAAAATTGTGAAATGAATTACATAAATTATAAAATTTTATAAATCAGGAAATTAAATAAGTAAACTAAATTTTTTTTATTAAATTGATTAATTGATATATTGAAGAACATTTTTAAAGTAATTGTGAAACATTATAAATTAGTTTGGACATTTAATAATAATGATTAATAAATTTGTAAATTTAAATAAATTGAATAAAATAAGAATTTTGATACAGCAATGTTTTTATAATGTCGCGAAATTAATTAAAGAACAAAACTGGAAAATTAAAAAAAAAAAAAATAAATTGAACAAATAAGTTAATTTAGGATTTATAAATAATATGTTGATATGATTTTGAAATATAGATTAAAAAGGTTAAATAATGAAACATAAAATGTGATAAATAAGGTAGTAAAAAATTTAATAGATAAATGAAATAATGGTTAAAAGTTGATTTAATATGAAACTAGTAAAAACAAAATAAATAATTTATTTAAGAAAGGTATAGCTAATTATATGATTAAGTAAATGGAAAAATAAGAAACACTAATAATGGGTACTGAAAATGTATTGAAACGCGTTCATTACGTTGTTCCTTACTTTTCTGGTGCAGAATCTCCATTATTAGAAACAGAATTATATAAATTTATTGAATGTTGTGAAACAGCTAAGCTTAAAATTAAGGAATCAGATAATGAGGAATTTATTAAATGCGTTAAGTTACGTTTGGAGGGAGATGCCTATAAATTAGTAAGAACAAAACAGTTTCAAAAAATAGATGAATTATACGAGTTGTTAAAAAATACGTACTTAAATGAAATTTCTTTAGAATTAGTACTAGAAGAGATTAAAAAGGCTTATCAAAATAGTAACGAGAGTTTGAGAATGTTTGGTAGACGATTAGATGAGTTGCAATCCATGGCTTTGGAAATTGCAAGTAAAAAATACAGTAAAAAGATAAGTGAGGATGAAGTATTCAGATTAGAATTACAGAGCTCAGTGTTGATCTCTTTTAAAGTAGGGGTGAAGGATCCAACTATAAAGGTTGTATTGTTGGGTAGTAATTCAGAAACATTAGAAGCATTGTTAGAAGAAGCTTTAAATGTACAGGCTGTTATGCAGCGAAGTCCAAAATCGGAAGAGGATGAATATAATTATATGGAAAAAACACAGTCAAGCGTTATATCGGAAAATAAATTGCAACAAATAAATAATGAAAGCAACTATAAAAGAAGTGTTCCAACATGTTCATTTTGTAGTAAATTGGGGCATACTGGGGATGAATGTATTATTAGAAAAAATACGCCTTTCTGCTACGAATGTGGAACTTATGGTCACGAATCTAATTGGATATGTGCGAATAATAATAGTAATATAAGACAGAAAGAGTTAGGAATTGTAGATAAGACGTCGGAGGAGACTGTGATCAAATTTACTACTCCATTGCATTTCCATAGAACAGAGGAGACCAATGAATTAAAATATGAGGAAGAAGAAGGTGATCGCATAATATGCAGTGGGCATGGAGATAGCTTGGGTTTATCTAATGTAAGTGACGTTTTCATTGAAGTACCTTGCGAGGCAGCTAAAAATGGAAGACTTATTTTACTGGTAGACTCAGGAGCTGATGCCAGTATAGTAAAAGAAAATGCAATGACAAATTTGCCAGACTTTAACGAAAATATACAAAAGGATTTAAAAGGAGCTTTTGGTGGGTGTGTTAGAACATTAGGTTCCACCAAAGTCCAACATAGGAACATAGGGCGCTTAAGTTTATTGCTACATGTAGTGTCACTTAAACAAGGTGTACCAGCTGATGGAATAATCGGACGTGACAATTTATGGAATCGATCTGTAAAAAATGCGATAGACAAAACAATAACATTCTTTGATAAACATAAAAACCATATTATAAAAGTACCAATGAAATCGCAGACAGAAATACAAAATATTTTTTACAATCAACAAATTAAAATTCAAGCGAGAACCGCAAAGATAGTATCATTACGTTTAAAAACAAAAATTCCAATAGTGTTAATACATAAACAAGAAATTTTTCCAGGAGTATATTTGGGCGAAAGCATATCGAATGTTAGCAAAAATAGAGTTTATGTTTCAGTTTTAAATGCTACGGAAACAGAAATTATTATAGACAGTACTTTTAAACCAAAATTTTCAAATTTTAATCAGTATAAAGAATCGGATACCAATAATTCTACAATAAATAGTATAAATTCAGTAAACATTACAAACAGAATTAATAAATTATTAGAAGAAATGAAAATTGATGAGACTTTAAATAAAGACGAAATCACATCTTTACAAAATATGTGTATTTCGTATCATGATGTTTTTCATTTAGACGGCGATGAATTAACATACACTATGCTACTTAACGTTTTGATTGACAATAAATGGATTCATTGCAATCATCACAATAAAACCATTATAAGTGAAGCTCACGTTTAATAGTTCGAAAGTTATAAGTGAAGCTCACGTTTAGTAGTTCAAAAGTACAGAAAGATGAGCAGTTTCTAAATTTAGTTGCAACATTTGTAGTATTGAATGCACTGCCACCTGCGATTGTTGACAGTGACGCTTTTAAAAATTTAATAACATTTTCGAATACTGCTAAAACTAAATTTCGTGCAACGTCAGGGTAAACAACTACAAAATGAATTGAAATCATTTTCGATAAAATGGTTTCTCAAATAAAATCGGACATAAAACACAAGAAATGGTTTTGTACATCGGCAGACATATCGTCGACCAAACATAAAAGCTACATTGGTTACACTTGTCATTGGCTAGATGAGAATCCCCCTTTTAACGATATTTGAAAGCATTCACTCTTACAATAGAATATCTGCAAATATTTTTGAAATTCCCCCGAATATTCGATTTGTATACTGCGAATATTATGGCAACAGTTATTGATAACGGCTCAAATTTTTCTAAAGCTTTCAAGGAGTTCAGGATAATCAATGAGCCATTTGTTGATCGAGAATAAGATATTAACTACGAGGCTGATCTCGACATTCCACAATTTGAAAATAATTTGTTTATAAATGTATTGCCACACCATATAAAATGCGCTAGCCATACTCTTAATCTGTTGGCCACAACTGATTTTATAAGAACACTGAAAGAAAACACTGATCTTTATTCAAGGAATAAGATGTAAGTAACTTATGGCAAATTTAATTACTATCAGTTGTTGAAAAATGTAATTATCATATGTACGTTGAAATTATGTATACAGTACTGGCGACACTATAAAAAACGAACATGTTTTTATTTATTAATTTTTAAATTTTTGTCAATGAAAATGGCTTAAAATTCAATATTGTTGAAAAAAAATCAATATATTAATATAAATATATATAAACTCGGAATTTTTTTGAGCATTTTAGACAATATTTAATTATTTTTTTAGCATTTATATCTAATTTGAAAAAAATGATCCTAATTGTGTGACCACTACTGTATATAAATGAAGTTTTTAATTTTAATATTTTTCACAGTGTGGGTAAATCTTATTTCAAATAAAATCAAAATAATAAATTATGTTTATTCTTCATTCAAAGTAATAAATATATTTTTATTTGTTTTTAATATTATAAGGCTAAATTAGTTTATTCCTTTTTTTGTGCTTTTTGTGGAATTCGTTATATGATTCTGTATGCCATATAATAGAACATAAACAAAATGACTGAATTATATTCAGCTCTTTTTGTACCGCAAATATCTGATAGCGATTTACAACATTTGGAAGAGTACGTATCACGGAAGCGCTCAATTTTTTACAAAAAGAAAATAATATTTTATTTGGTTATTTTTTGCCAACTTTGGCAACCCTAAGAAACAAATTGAGGAAGTTACACGTCAATAACGATTTAAAGATTTTTGCAGGCATTGCTACGCACATGGAACAATCTTTAGTACAAAGATTTCAAATTTATTTTAATTTATCAGCGCAAGTTCATGATGCTATTGTTGCTACGGTTTTATGTCCATGCATAAAATTTCAATGGGTACAAGCTCTACACCGTCCATATTCTGAGGGAAAAATGCAACAAATAGGACAAAGCAATCAGGGATATGAGTCACGAAGAACAAAATTTAGAGACTGATGAATCCGGTGCACAATGACGAGGACATGTTTTTTGATTTCGTATTAGAAGGTTTGATTCTTTTTAGCATTAAATAAATTATTATCTATTAAAGATTCAAAAAATAATATTTATGTATATACAAATTTCACATATTTTTTTCAGATTTATCTTGAATGTTGCAATCAACACATACCAGGAATCGCAAAAAAGCCTTGTACGAATACGATCTGTATCTTGCTGATCCGGCAAGGAATTAACAAATATCCTAACTTAAAAGAGGTATTTTTAAAATATAATACTCCTTTGACATCGTCAGCGGCAGTCGAAAGATTATTTTCTTTCGCTGTGTTAGTGAATTCACCAAGAAGGGTGCTCCAACAAACGATCATTTTGAAAAACTGGTTTTGATTAAAGCAAATGGTTTCCACTAAATATATAATAATAAAATAAAATGATATATAATTTGTTTGTTTTATTACTTTAAGTTTGTACTTTTGTTTGCGCGTAGCAATTGTTGTGTATCATAATCGTAGAGTTCACAGCTTACATATGATCCACTGTTGTGTATCATAATCGTGGAACTTACAGCGTGCTTATGATCCACAACATAACATAACCAGTATATTTTTCTTTATGGCATACTTTTAGGGTTAAGCATTATGCATGTTAAACACAAACAGCATTTAATTGTCTTGGCGCACACAGCTTAACATAGCACAGGTATACACGCCCACGTTAAATAGGTCACTCAGATAAACGCTGACTTAATTATTTTAGAATGATGAAAGTACTCAATTTATTGTGAAATTATTAATACGCTGACTAAGTTATTTTAGCATGATGAAATTACTCAATTTATTGTGAAATTATAAGAATACGAGGTGTTAAGTAGAAGTTAAGTATAGACTAAGAATCAATTGTTTTCGTTAAGCTGAACTGTCTACAAATAAGTGTTAAGTATAAGTGTAACCAACTTTTAAAGCGAAATATAGTGTCTTGAAGTAAAAAAGACCCGGTTGTTTTAAATAATATAAAGAAAGTAAAAAGGACTCAGTAAGTATAAATAGGATCAAGTTAAAGTACTAGTAGAAGGACATTTAACATACAACATTTTGGCGCAGCCGGTTTTCGGACCATACATCAACTCCCAAGGGACGAGAAGGACTGGATGGAGATTAATATTGGAAGAAATAACTATTTTGGATCATGGAAAATATTTTTTGTATTTGTAAGTATTGTGAAAAATAGTGGAAACAAAAAATATGTGTGGTAAAAAAAAAAAAAAAATTATGAATTTGTGATATAGAACAAAAGAAATATTTGAGAATTTTAATAAGCAAAAAATAATGGAATTATGAAAATTGACATTTGTAAAAATAAAATAAAGAACAATTGAAAATTTTGAAATAAATTGTGGAATAAAATAAACTTTTAATAAAACTGTGAAATAAAATTGTGAAATGAATTACATAAATTATAAAATTTTATAAATCAGGAAATTAAATAAGTAAACTAAATTTTTTTTATTAAATTGATTAATTGATATATTGAAGAACATTTTTAAAGTAATTGTGAAACATTATAAATTAGTTTGGACATTTAATAATAATGATTAATAAATTTGTAAATTTAAATAATTTGAATAAAATAAGAATTTTGATACAGCAATGTTTTTATAATGTCGCGAAATTAATTAAAGAACAAAACTGGAAAATTAAAAAAAAAAAAATAAATTGAACAAATAAGTTAATTTAGGATTTATAAATAATATGTTGATATGATTTTGAAATATAGATTAAAAAGGTTAAATAATGAAACATAAAATGTGATAAATAAGGTAGTAAAAAATTTAATAGATAAATGAAATAATGGTTAAAAGTTGATTTAATATGAAACTAGTAAAAACAAAATAAATAATTTATTTAAGAAAGGTATAGCTAATTATATGATTAAGTAAATGGAAAAATAAGAAACACTAATAATGGGTACTGAAAATGTATTGAAACGCGTTCATTACGTTGTTCCTTACTTTTCTGGGGCAGAATCTCCATTATTAGAAACAGAATTATATAATTTTATTGAATGTTGTGAAACAACTAAGCTTAAAATTAAGGAATCAGATAATGAGGAATTTATTAAATGCGTTAAGTTACGTTTGGAGGGAGATGCCTATAAATTAGTAAGAACAAAACAGTTTCAAAAAATAGATGAATTATACGAGTTGTTAAAAAATACGTACTTAAATGAAATTTCTTTAGAATTAGTACTAGAAGAGATTAAAAAGGGTTATCAAAATAGTAACGAGAGTTTGAGAATGTTTGGTAGACGATTAGATGAGTTGCAATCCATGGCTTTGGAAATTGCAAGTAAAAAATACAGTAAAAAGATAAGTGAGGATGAAGTATTCAGATTAGAATTACAGAGCTCAGTGTTGATCTCTTTTAAAGTAGGGGTGAAGGATCCAACTATAAAGGTTGTATTGTTGGGTAGTAAGTCAGAAACATTAGAAGCATTGTTAGAAGAAGCTTTAAATGTACAGGCTGTTATGCAGCGAAGTCCAAAATCGGAAGAGGATGAATATAATTATATGGAAAAAACACAGTCAAGCGTTATATCGGAAAATAAATTGCAACAAATAAATAATGAAAGCAACTATAAAAGAAGTGTTCCAACATGTTCATTTTGTAGTAAATTGGGGCATACTGGGGATGAATGTATTATTAGAAAAAATACGCCTTTCTGCTACGAATGTGGAACTTATGGTCACGAATCTAATTGGATATGTGCGAATAATAATAGTAATATAAGACAGAAAGAGTTAGGAATTGTAGATAAGACGTCGGAGGAGACTGTGATCAAATTTACTACTCCATTGCATTTCCATAGAACAGAGGAGACCAATGAATTAAAATATGAGGAAGAAGAAGGTGATCGCATAATATGCAGTGGGCATGGAGATAGCTTGGGTTTATCTAATGTAAGTGACGTTTTCATTGAAGTACCTTGCGAGGCAGCTAAAAATGGAAGACTTATTTTACTGGTAGACTCAGGAGCTGATGCCAGTATAGTAAAAGAAAATGCAATGACAAATTTGCCAGACTTTAACGAAAATATACAAAAGGATTTAAAAGGAGCTTTTGGTGGGTGTGTTAGAACATTAGGTTCCACCAAAGTCCAACATAGGAACATAGGGCGCTTAAGTTTATTGCTACATGTAGTGTCACTTAAACAAGGTGTACCAGCTGATGGAATAATCGGACGTGACAATTTATGGAATCGATCTGTAAAAAATGCGATAGACAAAACAATAACATTCTTTGATAAACATAAAAACCATATTATAAAAGTACCAATGAAATCGCAGACAGAAATACAAAATATTTTTTACAATCAACAAATTAAAATTCAAGCGAGAACCGCAAAGATAGTATCATTACGTTTAAAAACAAAAATTCCAATAGTGTTAATACATAAACAAGAAATTTTTCCAGGAGTATATTTGGGCGAAAGCATATCGAATGTTAGCAAAAATAGAGTTTATGTTTCAGTTTTAAATGCTACGGAAACAGAAATTATTATAGACAGTACTTTTAAACCAAAATTTTCAAATTTTAATCAGTATAAAGAATCGGATACCAATAATTCTACAATAAATAGTATAAATTCAGTAAACATTACAAACAGAATTAATAAATTATTAGAAGAAATGAAAATTGATGAGACTTTAAATAAAGACGAAATCACATCTTTACAAAATATGTGTATTTCATATCATGATGTTTTTCATTTAGACGGCGATGAATTAACATACATACTCTGCTACTTAACGTTTTGATTGACAATAAATGGATTCATTGCAATCATCACAATAAAACCATTATAAGTGAAGCTCACGTTTAATAGTTCGAAAGTTATAAGTGAAGCTCACGTTTAGTAGTTCAAAAGTACAGAAAGATGAGCAGTTTCTAAATTTAGTTGCAACATTTGTAGTATTGAATGCACTGCCACCTGCGATTGTTGACAGTGACGCTTTTAAAAATTTAATAACATTTTCGAATACTGCTAAAACTAAATTTCGTGCAACGTCAGGGTAAACAACTACAAAATGAATTGAAATCATTTTCGATAAAATGGTTTCTCAAATAAAATCGGACATAAAACACAAGAAATGGTTTTGTACATCGGCAGACATATCGTCGACCAAACATAAAAGCTACATTGGTTACACTTGTCATTGGCTAGATGAGAATCCCCCTTTTAACGATATTTGAAAGCATTCACTCTTACAATAGAATATCTGCAAATATTTTTGAAATTCCCCCGAATATTCGATTTGTATACTGCGAATATTATGGCAACAGTTATTGATAACGGCTCAAATTTTTCTAAAGCTTTCAAGGAGTTCAGGATAATCAATGAGCCATTTGTTGATCGAGAATAAGATATTAACTACGAGGCTGATCTCGACATTCCACAATTTGAAAATAATTTGTTTATAAATGTATTGCCACACCATATAAAATGCGCTAGCCATACTCTTAATCTGTTGGCCACAACTGATTTCATAAGAACACTGAAAGAAAACACTGATCTTTATTCAAGGAATAAGATGTAAGTAACTTATGGCAAATTTAATTACTATCAGTTGTTGAAAAATGTAATTATCATATGTACGTTGAAATTATGTATACAGTACTGGCGACACTATAAAAAACGAACATGTTTTTATTTATTAATTTTTAAATTTTTGTCAATGAAAATGGCTTAAAATTCAATATTGTTGAAAAAAAATCAATATATTAATATAAATATATATAAACTCGGAATTTTTTTGAGCAATATTTAATTATTTATTTAGCATTTATATCTAATTTGAAAAAAATGATCCTAATTGTGTGACCACTACTGTATATAAATGAAGTTTTTAATTTTAATATTTTTCACAGTGTGGGTAAATCTTATTTCAAATAAAATCAAAATAATAAATTATGTTTATTCTTCATTCAAAGTAATAAATACATTTTTATTTGTTTTTAATATTATAAGGCTAAATTAGTTTATTCCTTTTTTTGTGCTTTTTGTGGAATTCGTTATATGATTCTGTATGCCATATAATAGAACATAAACAAAATGACTGAATTATATTCAGCTCTTTTTGTACCGCAAATATCTGATAGCGATTTACAACATTTGGAAGAGTACGTATCACGGAAGCGCTCAATTTTTTACAAAAAGAAAATAATATTTTATTTGGTTATTTTTTGCCAACTTTGGCAACCCTAAGAAACAAATTGAGGAAGTTACACGTCAATAACGATTTAAAGATTTTTGCAGGCATTGCTACGCACATGGAACAATCTTTAGTACAAAGATTTCAAATTTATTTTAATTTATCAGCGCAAGTTCATGATGCTATTGTTGCTACGGTTTTATGTCCATGCATAAAATTTCAATGGGTACAAGCTCTACACCGTCCATATTCTGAGGGAAAAATGCAACAAATAGGACAAAGCAATCAGGGATATGAGTCACGAAGAACAAAATTTAGAGACTGATGAATCGGTGCACAATGACGAGGACATGTTTTTTGATTTCGTATTAGAAGGTTTGATTCTTTTTAGCATTAAATAAATTATTATCTATTAAAGATTCAAAAAATAATATTTATGTATATACAAATTTCACATATTTTTTTCAGATTTATCTTGAATGTTGCAATCAACACATACCAGGAATCGCAAAAAAGCCTTGTACGAATACGATCTGTATCTTGCTGATCCGGCAAGGAATTAACAAATATCCTAACTTAAAAGAGGTATTTTTAAAATATAATACTCCTTTGACATCGTCAGCGGCAGTCGAAAGATTATTTTCTTTCGCTGTGTTAGTGAATTCACCAAGAAGGGTGCCCCAACAAACGATCATTTTGAAAAACTGGTTTTGATTAAAGCAAATGGTTTCCACTAAATATATAATAATAAAATAAAATGATATATAATTTGTTTGTTTTATTACTTTAAGTTTGTACTTTTGTTTGCGCGTAGCAATTGTTGTGTATCATAATCGTAGAGTTCACAGCTTACATATGATCCACTGTTGTGTATCATAATCGTGGAACTTACAGCGTGCTTATGATCCACAACATAACATAACCAGTATATTTTTCTTTATGGCATACTTTTAGGGTTAAGCATTATGCATGTTAAACACAAACAGCATTTAATTGTCTTGGCGCACACAGCTTAACATAGCACAGGTATACACGCCCACGTTAAATAGGTCACTCAGATAAACGCTGACTTAATTATTTTAGAATGATGAAAGTACTCAATTTATTGTGAAATTATTAATACGCTGACTAAGTTATTTTAGCATGATGAAATTACTCAATTTATTGTGAAATTATAAGAATACGAGGTGTTAAGTAGAAGTTAAGTATAGACTAAGAATCAATTGTTTTCGTTAAGCTGAACTGTCTACAAATAAGTGTTAAGTATAAGTGTAACCAACTTTTAAAGCGAAATATAGTGTCTTGAAGTAAAAAAGACCCGGTTGTTTTAAATAATATAAAGAAAGTAAAAAGGACTCAGTAAGTATAAATAGGATCAAGTTAAAGTACTAGTAGAAGGACATTTA
This sequence comes from Dryomyza anilis, assembly GCA_951804985.1. Classification (NCBI taxonomy): domain Eukaryota; kingdom Metazoa; phylum Arthropoda; class Insecta; order Diptera; family Dryomyzidae; genus Dryomyza; species Dryomyza anilis. The sequence goes on along the minus strand of OX638136.1, from coordinate 21,987,585 downwards.
ACATACAACATTTTGGCGCAGCCGGTTTTCGGACCATACATCAACTCCCAAGGGACGAGAAGGACTGGATGGAGATTAATATTGGAAGAAATAACTATTTTGGATCATGGAAAATATTTTTTGTATTTGTAAGTATTGTGAAAAATAGTGGAAACAAAAAATATGTGTGGTAAAAAAAAAAAAAAAATTATGAATTTGTGATATAGAACAAAAGAAATATTTGAGAATTTTAATAAGCAAAAAATAATGGAATTATGAAAATTGACATTTGTAAAAATAAAATAAAGAACAATTGAAAATTTTGAAATAAATTGTGGAATAAAATAAACTTTTAATAAAACTGTGAAATAAAATTGTGAAATGAATTACATAAATTATAAAATTTTATAAATCAGGAAATTAAATAAGTAAACTAAATTTTTTTTATTAAATTGATTAATTGATATATTGAAGAACATTTTTAAAGTAATTGTGAAACATTATAAATTAGTTTGGACATTTAATAATAATGATTAATAAATTTGTAAATTTAAATAATTTGAATAAAATAAGAATTTTGATACAGCAATGTTTTTATAATGTCGCGAAATTAATTAAAGAACAAAACTGGAAAATTAAAAAAAAAAAATAAATTGAACAAATATGTTAATTTAGGATTTATAAATAATATGTTGATATGATTTTGAAATATAGATTAAAAAGGTTAAATAATGAAACATAAAATGTGATAAATAAGGTAGTAAAAAATTTAATAGATAAATGAAATAATGGTTAAAAGTTGATTTAATATGAAACTAGTAAAAACAAAATAAATAATTTATTTAAGAAAGGTATAGCTAATTATATGATTAAGTAAATGGAAAAATAAGAAACACTAATAATGGGTACTGAAAATGTATTGAAACGCGTTCATTACGTTGTTCCTTACTTTTCTGGGGCAGAATCTCCATTATTAGAAACAGAATTATATAAATTTATTGAATGTTGTGAAACAACTAAGCTTAAAATTAAGGAATCAGATAATGAGGAATTTATTAAATGCGTTAAGTTACGTTTGGAGGGAGATGCCTATAAATTAGTAAGAACAAAACAGTTTCAAAAAATAGATGAATTATACGAGTTGTTAAAAAATACGTACTTAAATGAAATTTCTTTAGAATTAGTACTAGAAGAGATTAAAAAGGGTTATCAAAATAGTAACGAGAGTTTGAGAATGTTTGGTAGACGATTAGATGAGTTGCAATCCATGGCTTTGGAAATTGCAAGTAAAAAATACAGTAAAAAGATAAGTGAGGATGAAGTATTCAGATTAGAATTACAGAGCTCAGTGTTGATCTCTTTTAAAGTAGGGGTGAAGGATCCAACTATAAAGGTTGTATTGTTGGGTAGTAAGTCAGAAACATTAGAAGCATTGTTAGAAGAAGCTTTAAATGTACAGGCTGTTATGCAGCGAAGTCCAAAATCGGAAGAGGATGAATATAATTATATGGAAAAAACACAGTCAAGCGTTATATCGGAAAATAAATTGCAACAAATAAATAATGAAAGCAACTATAAAAGAAGTGTTCCAACATGTTCATTTTGTAGTAAATTGGGGCATACTGGGGATGAATGTATTATTAGAAAAAATACGCCTTTCTGCTACGAATGTGGAACTTATGGTCACGAATCTAATTGGATATGTGCGAATAATAATAGTAATATAAGACAGAAAGAGTTAGGAATTGTAGATAAGACGTCGGAGGAGACTGTGATCAAATTTACTACTCCATTGCATTTCCATAGAACAGAGGAGACCAATGAATTAAAATATGAGGAAGAAGAAGGTGATCGCATAATATGCAGTGGGCATGGAGATAGCTTGGGTTTATCTAATGTAAGTGACGTTTTCATTGAAGTACCTTGCGAGGCAGCTAAAAATGGAAGACTTATTTTACTGGTAGACTCAGGAGCTGATGCCAGTATAGTAAAAGAAAATGCAATGACAAATTTGCCAGACTTTAACGAAAATATACAAAAGGATTTAAAAGGAGCTTTTGGTGGGTGTGTTAGAACATTAGGTTCCACCAAAGTCCAACATAGGAACATAGGGCGCTTAAGTTTATTGCTACATGTAGTGTCACTTAAACAAGGTGTACCAGCTGATGGAATAATCGGACGTGACAATTTATGGAATCGATCTGTAAAAAATGCGATAGACAAAACAATAACATTCTTTGATAAACATAAAAACCATATTATAAAAGTACCAATGAAATCGCAGACAGAAATACAAAATATTTTTTACAATCAACAAATTAAAATTCAAGCGAGAACCGCAAAGATAGTATCATTACGTTTAAAAACAAAAATTCCAATAGTGTTAATACATAAACAAGAAATTTTTCCAGGAGTATATTTGGGCGAAAGCATATCGAATGTTAGCAAAAATAGAGTTTATGTTTCAGTTTTAAATGCTACGGAAACAGAAATTATTATAGACAGTACTTTTAAACCAAAATTTTCAAATTTTAATCAGTATAAAGAATCGGATACCAATAATTCTACAATAAATAGTATAAATTCAGTAAACATTACAAACAGAATTAATAAATTATTAGAAGAAATGAAAATTGATGAGACTTTAAATAAAGACGAAATCACATCTTTACAAAATATGTGTATTTCATATCATGATGTTTTTCATTTAGACGGCGATGAATTAACATACATACTCTGCTACTTAACGTTTTGATTGACAATAAATGGATTCATTGCAATCATCACAATAAAACCATTATAAGTGAAGCTCACGTTTAATAGTTCGAAAGTTATAAGTGAAGCTCACGTTTAGTAGTTCAAAAGTACAGAAAGATGAGCAGTTTCTAAATTTAGTTGCAACATTTGTAGTATTGAATGCACTGCCACCTGCGATTGTTGACAGTGACGCTTTTAAAAATTTAATAACATTTTCGAATACTGCTAAAACTAAATTTCGTGCAACGTCAGGGTAAACAACTACAAAATGAATTGAAATCATTTTCGATAAAATGGTTTCTCAAATAAAATCGGACATAAAACACAAGAAATGGTTTTGTACATCGGCAGACATATCGTCGACCAAACATAAAAGCTACATTGGTTACACTTGTCATTGGCTAGATGAGAATCCCCCTTTTAACGATATTTGAAAGCATTCACTCTTACAATAGAATATCTGCAAATATTTTTGAAATTCCCCCGAATATTCGATTTGTATACTGCGAATATTATGGCAACAGTTATTGATAACGGCTCAAATTTTTCTAAAGCTTTCAAGGAGTTCAGGATAATCAATGAGCCATTTGTTGATCGAGAATAAGATATTAACTACGAGGCTGATCTCGACATTCCACAATTTGAAAATAATTTGTTTATAAATGTATTGCCACACCATATAAAATGCGCTAGCCATACTCTTAATCTGTTGGCCACAACTGATTTCATAAGAACACTGAAAGAAAACACTGATCTTTATTCAAGGAATAAGATGTAAGTAACTTATGGCAAATTTAATTACTATCAGTTGTTGAAAAATGTAATTATCATATGTACGTTGAAATTATGTATACAGTACTGGCGACACTATAAAAAACGAACATGTTTTTATTTATTAATTTTTAAATTTTTGTCAATGAAAATGGCTTAAAATTCAATATTGTTGAAAAAAAATCAATATATTAATATAAATATATATAAACTCGGAATTTTTTTGAGCAATATTTAATTATTTATTTAGCATTTATATCTAATTTGAAAAAAATGATCCTAATTGTGTGACCACTACTGTATATAAATGAAGTTTTTAATTTTAATATTTTTCACAGTGTGGGTAAATCTTATTTCAAATAAAATCAAAATAATAAATTATGTTTATTCTTCATTCAAAGTAATAAATACATTTTTATTTGTTTTTAATATTATAAGGCTAAATTAGTTTATTCCTTTTTTTGTGCTTTTTGTGGAATTCGTTATATGATTCTGTATGCCATATAATAGAACATAAACAAAATGACTGAATTATATTCAGCTCTTTTTGTACCGCAAATATCTGATAGCGATTTACAACATTTGGAAGAGTACGTATCACGGAAGCGCTCAATTTTTTACAAAAAGAAAATAATATTTTATTTGGTTATTTTTTGCCAACTTTGGCAACCCTAAGAAACAAATTGAGGAAGTTACACGTCAATAACGATTTAAAGATTTTTGCAGGCATTGCTACGCACATGGAACAATCTTTAGTACAAAGATTTCAAATTTATTTTAATTTATCAGCGCAAGTTCATGATGCTATTGTTGCTACGGTTTTATGTCCATGCATAAAATTTCAATGGGTACAAGCTCTACACCGTCCATATTCTGAGGGAAAAATGCAACAAATAGGACAAAGCAATCAGGGATATGAGTCACGAAGAACAAAATTTAGAGACTGATGAATCGGTGCACAATGACGAGGACATGTTTTTTGATTTCGTATTAGAAGGTTTGATTCTTTTTAGCATTAAATAAATTATTATCTATTAAAGATTCAAAAAATAATATTTATGTATATACAAATTTCACATATTTTTTTCAGATTTATCTTGAATGTTGCAATCAACACATACCAGGAATCGCAAAAAAGCCTTGTACGAATACGATCTGTATCTTGCTGATCCGGCAAGGAATTAACAAATATCCTAACTTAAAAGAGGTATTTTTAAAATATAATACTCCTTTGACATCGTCAGCGGCAGTCGAAAGATTATTTTCTTTCGCTGTGTTAGTGAATTCACCAAGAAGGGTGCCCCAACAAACGATCATTTTGAAAAACTGGTTTTGATTAAAGCAAATGGTTTCCACTAAATATATAATAATAAAATAAAATGATATATAATTTGTTTGTTTTATTACTTTAAGTTTGTACTTTTGTTTGCGCGTAGCAATTGTTGTGTATCATAATCGTAGAGTTCACAGCTTACATATGATCCACTGTTGTGTATCATAATCGTGGAACTTACAGCGTGCTTATGATCCACAACATAACATAACCAGTATATTTTTCTTTATGGCATACTTTTAGGGTTAAGCATTATGCATGTTAAACACAAACAGCATTTAATTGTCTTGGCGCACACAGCTTAACATAGCACAGGTATACACGCCCACGTTAAATAGGTCACTCAGATAAACGCTGACTTAGTTATTTTAGAATGATGAAAGTACTAAATTTATTGTGATATTATAAATACGCTGACTAAGTTATTTTAGCATGATGAAATTACTCAATTTATTGTGAAATTATAAGAATACGAGGTGTTAAGTAGAAGTTAAGTATAGACTAAGAATCAATTGTTTTCGATAAGCTGAACTGTCTACAAATAAGTGTTAAGTATAAGTGTAACCAACTTTTAAAGCGAAATAAAGTGTCTTGAAGTAAAAAAGACCCGGTTGTTTTAAATAATATAAAGAAAGTAAAAAGGACTCAGTAAGTATAAATAGGATCAAGTTAAAGTCCTAGTAGAAGGACATTTAACATACAACATTTTGGCGCAGCCGGTTTTCGGACCATACATCAACTCCCAAGGGACGAGAAGGACTGGATGGAGATTAATATTGGAAGAAATAACTATTTTGGATCATGGAAAATATTTTTTGTATTTGTAAGTATTGTGAAAAATAGTGGAAACAAAAATATGTGTGGTAAAAAAAAAAAAAAAAATTATGAATTTGTGATATAGAACAAAAGAAATATTTGAGAATTTTAATAAGCAAAAAATAATGGAATTATGAAAATTGACATTTGTAAAAATAAAATAAAGAACAATTGAAAATTTTGAAATAAATTGTGGAATAAAATAAACTTTTAATAAAACTGTGAAATAAAATTGTGAAATGAATTACATAAATTATAAAATTTTATAAATCAGGAAATTAAATAAGTAAACTAAATTTTTTTTATTAAATTGATTAATTGATATATTGAAGAACATTTTTAAAGTAATTGTGAAACATTATAAATTAGTTTTGACATTTAATAATAATGATTAATAAATTTGTAAATTTAAATAAATTGAATAAAATAAGAATTTTGATACAGCAATGTTTTTATAATGTCGCGAAATTAATTAAAGAACAAAACTGGAAAATTAAAAAAAAAAAAAATAAATTGAACAAATAAGTTAATTTAGGATTTATAAATAATATGTTGATATGATTTTGAAATATAGAATAAAAAGGTTAAATAATGAAACATAAAATGTGATAAATAAGGTAGTAAAAAATTTAATAGATAAATGAAATAATGGTTAAAAGTTGATTTAATATGAAACTAGTAAAAACAAAATAAATAATTTATTTAAGAAAGGTATAGCTAATTATATGATTAAGTAAATGGAAAAATAAGAAACACTAATAATGGGTACTGAAAATGTATTGAAACGCGTTCATTACGTTGTTCCTTACTTTTCTGGGGCAGAATCTCCATTATTAGAAACAGAATTATATAAATTTATTGAATGTTGTGAAACAGCTAAGCTTAAAATTAAGGAATCAGATAATGAGGAATTTATTAAATGCGTTAAGTTACGTTTGGAGGGAGATGCCTATAAATTAGAAAGAACAAAACAGTTTCAAAAAATAGATGAATTATACGAGTTGTTAAAAAATACGTACTTAAATGAAATTTCTTTAGAATTAGTACTAGAAGAGATTAAAAAGGCTTATCAAAATAGTAACGAGAGTTTGAGAATGTTTGGTAGACGATTAGATGAGTTGCAATCCATGGCTTTGGAAATTGCAAGTAAAAAATACAGTAAAAAGATAAGTGAGGATGAAGTATTCAGATTAGAATTACAGAGCTCAGTGTTGATCTCTTTTAAAGTAGGGGTGAAGGATCCAACTATAAAGGTTGTATTGTTGGGTAGTAAGTCAGAAACATTAGAAGCATTGTTAGAAGAAGCTTTAAATGTACAGGCTGTTATGCAGCGAAGTCCAAAATCGGAAGAGGATGAATATAATTATATGGAAAAAACACAGTCAAGCGTTATATCGGAAAATAAATTGCAACAAATAAATAATGAAAGCAACTATAAAAGAAGTGTTCCAACATGATCATTTTGTAGTAAATTGGGGCATACTGGGGATGAATGTATTATTAGGAAAAATACGCCTTTCTGCTACGAATGTGGAACTTATGGTCACGAATCTAATTGGATATGTGCGAATAATAATAGTAATATAAGACAGAAAGAGTTAGGAATTGTAGATAAGACGTCGGAGGAGACTGTGATCAAATTTACTACTCCATTGCATTTCCATAGAACAGAGGAGACCAATGAATTAAAATATGAGGAAGAAGAAGGTGATCGCATAATATGCAGTGGGCATGGAGATAGCTTGGGTTTATCTAATGTAAGTGACGTTTTCATTGAAGTACCTTGCGAGGCAGCTAAAAATGGAAGACTTATTTTACTGGTAGACTCAGGAGCTGATGCCAGTATAGTAAAAGAAAATGCAATGACAAATTTGCCAGACTTTAACGAAAATATACAAAAGGATTTAAAAGGAGCTTTTGGTGGGTGTGTTAGAACATTAGGTTCCACCAAAGTCCAACATAGGAACATAGGGCGCTTAAGTTTATTGCTACATGTAGTGTCACTTAAACAAGGTGTACCAGCTGATGGAATAATCGGACGTGACAATTTATGGAATCGATATGTAATAAATGCGATAGACAAAACAATAACATTCTTTGATAAACATAAAAACCATATTATAAAAGTACCAATGAAATTGCAGACAGAAATACAAAATATTTTTTACAATCAACAAATTAAAATTCAAGCGAGAACCGCAAAGATAGTATCATTACGTTTAAAAACAAAAATTCCAATAGTGTTAATACATAAACAAGAAATTTTTCCAGGAGTATATTTGGGCGAAAGCATATCGAATGTTAGCAAAAATAGAGTTTATGTTTCAGTTTTAAATGCTACGGAAACAGAAATTATTATAGACAGTACTTTTAAACCAAAATTTTCGAATTTTAATCAGTATAAAGAATCGGATACCAATAATTCTACAATAAATAGTATAAATTCAGTAAACATTACAAACAGAATTAATAAATTATTAGAAGAAATGAAAATTGATGAGACTTTAAATAAAGACGAAATCACATCTTTACAAAATATGTGTATTTCGTATCATGATGTTTTTCATTTAGACGGCGATGAATTAACATACACTATGCTACTTTACGTTTTGATTGACAATAAATGGATTCATTGCAATCATCACAATAAAACCATTATAAGTGAAGCTCACGTTTAATAGTTCGAAAGTTATAAGTGAAGCTCACGTTTAGTAGTTCAAAAGTACAGAAAGATGAGCAGTTTCTAAATTTAGTTGCAACATTTGTAGTATTGAATGCACTGCCACCTGCGATTGTTGACAGTGACGCTTTTAAAAATTTAATAACATTTTCGAATACTGCTAAAACTAAATTTCGTGCAACGTCAGGGTAAACAACTACAAAATGAATTGAAATCATTTTCGATAAAATGGTTTCTCAAATAAAATCGGACATAAAACACAAGAAATGGTTTTGTACATCGGCAGACATATCGTCGACCAAACATAAAAGCTACATTGGTTACACTTGTCATTGGCTAGATGAGAATCCCCCTTTTAACGATATTTGAAAGCATTCACTCTTACAATAGAATATCTGCAAATATTTTTGAAATTCCCCCGAATATTCGATTTGTATACTGCGAATATTATGGCAACAGTTATTGATAACGGCTCAAATTTTTCTAAAGCTTTCAAGGAGTTCAGGATAATCAATGAGCCATTTGTTGATCGAGAATAAGATATTAACTACGAGGCTGATCTCGACATTCCACAATTTGAAAATAATTTGTTTATAAATGTATTGCCACACCATATAAAATGCGCTAGCCATACTCTTAATCTGTTGGCCACAACTGATTTCATAAGAACACTGAAAGAAAACACTGATCTTTATTCAAGGAATAAGATGTAAGTAACTTATGGCAAATTTAATTACTATCAGTTGTTGAAAAATGTAATTATCATATGTACGTTGAAATTATGTATACAGTACTGGCGACACTATAAAAAACGAACATGTTTTTATTTATTAATTTTTAAATTTTTGTCAATGAAAATGGCTTAAAATTCAATATTGTTGAAAAAAAATCAATATATTAATATAAATATATATAAACTCGGAATTTTTTTGAGCATTTTAGACAATATTTAATTATTTATTTAGCATTTATATCTAATTTGAAAAAAATGATCCTAATTGTGTGACCACTACTGTATATAAATGAAGTTTTTAATTTTAATATTTTTCACAGTGTGGGTAAATCTTATTTCAAATAAAATCAAAATAATAAATTATGTTTATTCTTCATTCAAAGTAATAAATACATTTTTATTTGTTTTTAATATTATAAGGCTAAATTAGTTTATTCCTTTTTTGTGCTTTTTGTGGAATTCGTTATATGATTCTGTATGCCATATAATAGAACATAAACAAAATGACTGAATTATATTCAGCTCTTTTTGTACCGCAAATATCTGATAGCGATTTACAACATTTGGAAGAGTACGTATCACGGAAGCGCTCAATTTTTTACAAAAAGAAAATAATATTTTATTTGGTTATTTTTTGCCAACTTTGGCAACCCTAAGAAACAAATTGAGGAAGTTACACGTCAATAACGATTTAAAGATTTTTGCAGGCATTGCTACGCACATGGAACAATCTTTAGTACAAAGATTTCAAATTTATTTTAATTTATCAGCGCAAGTTCATGATGCTATTGTTGCTACGGTTTTATGTCCATGCATAAAATTTCAATGGGTACAAGCTCTACACCGTCCATATTCTGAGGGAAAAATGCAACAAATAGGACAAAGCAATCAGGGATATGAGTCATGAAGAACAAAATTTAGAGACTGATGAATCGGTGCACAATGACGAGGACATGTTTTTTGATTTCGTATTAGAAGGTTTGATTCTTTTTAGCATTAAATAAATTATTATCTATTAAAGATTCAAAAAATAATATTTATGTATATACAAATTTCACATATTTTTTTCAGATTTATCTTGAATGTTGCAATCAACACATACCAGGAATCGCAAAAAAGCCTTGTACGAATACGATCTGTATCTTGCTGATCCGGCAAGGAATTAACAAATATCCTAACTTAAAAGAGGTATTTTTAAAATATAATACTCCTTTGACATCGTCAGCGGCAGTCGAAAGATTATTTTCTTTCGCTGTGTTAGTGAATTCACCAAGAAGGGTGCCCCAACAAACGATCATTTTGAAAAACTGGTTTTGATTAAAGCAAATGGTTTCCACTAAATATATAATAATAAAATAAAATGATATATAATTTGTTTGTTTTATTACTTTAAGTTTGTACTTTTGTTTGCGCGTAGCAATTGTTGTGTATCATAATCGTAGAGTTCACAGCTTACATATGATCCACTGTTGTGTATCATAATCGTGGAACTTACAGCGTGCTTATGATCCACAACATAACATAACCAGTATATTTTTCTTTATGGCATACTTTTAGGGTTAAGCATTATACATGTTAAACACAAACAGCATTTAATTGTCTTGGCGCACACAGCTTAACATAGCACAGGTATACACGCCCACGTTAAATAGGTCACTCAGATAAACGCTGACTTAGTTATTTTAGAATGATGAAAGTACTAAATTTATTGTGAAATTATAAATACGCTGACTAAGTTATTTTAGCATGATGAAATTACTCAATTTATTGTGAAATTATAAGAATACGAGGTGTTAAGTAGAAGTTAAGTATAGACTAAGAATCAATTGTTTTCGATAAGCTGAACAAATAAGTGTTAAGTATAAGTGTAACCAACTTTTAAAGCGAAATAAAGTGTCTTGAAGTAAAAAAGACCCGGTTGTTTTAAATAATATAAAGAAAGTAAAAAGGACTCAGTAAGTATAAATAGGATCAAGTTAAAGTCCTAGTAGAAGGACATTTAACATACAACATTTTGGCGCAGCCGGTTTTCGGACCATACATCAACTCCCAAGGGACGAGAAGGACTGGATGGAGATTAATATTGGAAGAAATAACTATTTTGGATCATGGAAAATATTTTTTGTATTTGTAAGTATTGTGAAAAATAGTGGAAACAAAAATATGTGTGGTAAAAAAAAAAAAATTATGAATTTGTGATATAGAACAAAAGAAATATTTGAGAATTTTAATAAGCAAAAAATAATGGAATTATGAAAATTGACATTTGTAAAAATAAAATAAAGAACAATTGAAAATTTTGAAATAAATTGTGGAATAAAATAAACTTTTAATAAAATTGTGAAATAAAATTGTGAAATGAATTACATAAATTATAAAATTTTATAAATCAGGAAATTAAATAAGTAAACTAAATTTTTTTTATTAAATTGATTAATTGATATATTGAAGAACATTTTTAAAGTAATTGTGAAACATTATAAATTAGTTTTGACATTTAATAATAATGATTAATAAATTTGTAAATTTAAATAAATTGAATAAAATAAGAATTTTGATACAGCAATGTTTTTATAATGTCGCGAAATTAATTAAAGAACAAAACTGGAAAATTAAAAAAAAAATAAATAAATTGAACAAATAAGTTAATTTAGGATTTATAAATAATATGTTGATATGATTTTGAAATATAGAATAAAAAGGTTAAATAATGAAACATAAAATGTGATAAATAAGGTAGTAAAAAATTTAATAGATAAATGAAATAATGGTTAAAAGTTGATTTAATATGAAACTAGTAAAAACAAAATAAATAATTTATTTAAGAAAGGTATAGCTAATTATATGATTAAGTAAATGGAAAAATAAGAAACACTAATAATGGGTACTGAAAATGTATTGAAACGCGTTCATTACGTTGTTCCTTACTTTTCTGGGGCAGAATCTCCATTATTAGAAACAGAATTATATAAATTTATTGAATGTTGTGAAACAGCTAAGCTTAAAATTAAGGAATCAGATAATGAGGAATTTATTAAATGCGTTAAGTTACGTTTGGAGGGAGATGCCTATAAATTAGTAAGAACAAAACAGTTTCAAAAAATAGATGAATTATACGAGTTGTTAAAAAATACGTACTTAAATGAAATTTCTTTAGAATTAGTACTAGAAGAGATTAAAAAGGCTTATCAAAATAGTAACGAGAGTTTGAGAATGTTTGGTAGACGATTAGATGAGTTGCAATCCATGGCTTTGGAAATTGCAAGTAAAAAATACAGTAAAAAGATAAGTGAGGATGAAGTATTCAGATTAGAATTACAGAGCTCAGTGTTGATCTCTTTTAAAGTAGGGGTGAAGGATCCAACTATAAAGGTTGTATTGTTGGGTAGTAAGTCAGAAACATTAGAAGCATTGTTAGAAGAAGCTTTAAATGTACAGGCTGTTATGCAGCGAAGTCCAAAATCGGAAGAGGATGAATATAATTATATGGAAAAAACACAGTCAAGCGTTATATCGGAAAATAAATTGCAACAAATAAATAATGAAAGCAACTATAAAAGAAGTGTTCCAACATGTTCATTTTGTAGTAAATTGGGGCATACTGGGGATGAATGTATTATTAGAAAAAATACGCCTTTCTGCTACGAATGTGGAACTTATGGTCACGAATCTAATTGGATATGTGCGAATAATAATAGTAATATAAGACAGAAAGAGTTAGGAATTGTAGATAAGACGTCGGAGGAGACTGTGATCAAATTTACTACTCCATTGCATTTCCATAGAACAGAGGAGACCAATGAATTAAAATATGAGGAAGAAGAAGGTGATCGCATAATATGCAGTGGGCATGGAGATAGCTTGGGTTTATCTAATGTAAGTGACGTTTTCATTGAAGTACCTTGCGAGGCAGCTAAAAATGGAAGACTTATTTTACTGGTAGACTCAGGAGCTGATGCCAGTATAGTAAAAGAAAATGCAATGACAAATTTGCCAGACTTTAACGAAAATATACAAAAGGATTTAAAAGGAGCTTTTGGTGGGTGTGTTAGAACATTAGGTTCCACCAAAGTCCAACATAGGAACATAGGGCGCTTAAGTTTATTGCTACATGTAGTGTCACTTAAACAAGGTGTACCAGCTGATGGAATAATCGGACGTGACAATTTATGGAATCGATCTGTAATAAATGCGATAGACAAAACAATAACATTCTTTGATAAACATAAAAACCATATTATAAAAGTACCAATGAAATTGCAGACAGAAATACAAAATATTTTTTACAATCAACAAATTAAAATTCAAGCGAGAACCGCAAAGATAGTATCATTACGTTTAAAAACAAAAATTCCAATAGTGTTAATACATAAACAAGAAATTTTTCCAGGAGTATATTTGGGCGAAAGCATATCGAATGTTAGCAAAAATAGAGTTTATGTTTCAGTTTTAAATGCTACGGAAACAGAAATTATTATAGACAGTACTTTTAAACCAAAATTTTCGAATTTTAATCAGTATAAAGAATCGGATACCAATAATTCTACAATAAATAGTATAAATTCAGTAAACATTACAAACAGAATTAATAAATTATTAGAAGAAATGAAAATTGATGAGACTTTAAATAAAGACGAAATCACATCTTTACAAAATATGTGTATTTCGTATCATGATGTTTTTCATTTAGACGGCGATGAATTAACATACACGCCAGCGCTTAAACATGAAATAGCAACACATTGGAACCAGCCACCGATAAACCAAAAGCAATACAAATTGCCACACACTCATAGAGATGAAATCAACAGACAGGTTAATAAAATGTTGGATGACGGCATTATATCGCCAAGCATATCACCCTGGAATTCACCGATGTTGTTGGTTCCTAAAAAGAGCGGCAAGGACGGTAACAAAAAGTGGAGGCTAGTAATAGATTTCCGTAAATTGAACGACGTGACAATAAAACAAGTATTTCCGATTCCTCGAATCGACGAAATATTAGACCAATTAGGTCACAGTCGCTATTTTTCAACTTTAGACTTGGCAAGTGGTTATCATCAGGTACTAGTTGAAGAAGGGGATAAGGAAAAAACAGCTTTTAGTACAGGACTGGGTCATTTCGAATTTAACAGAATGCCATTTGGCTTAACAGGTGCACCAGCTACCTTCCAAAGAATAATGAACCACATATTAACAGGTTTACAGGGTATAGATTGCTTTGTTTATCTTGATGATATAGTGGTGTATGGAAAAAATTTAGCTGAACATGAGCTTAGGCTGAGTAGAGTATTGCAGAAATTAAGGGAACACAATCTAAAATTAAATACAGAAAAATGTCAGTTTTTGCGTCGCGAAGTTGTCTATTTAGGACATAAATGTACGGAGCTAGGTGCCCTGCCAGATCCCTCTAAGGTTGAATGTGTAAAAAATATTCCGGTGCCGAGAAATAAAAAAGAAGTGCAAGCGTTTTTGGGATTAATTAATTATTACAGAAAATTTATAAGCAATATGGCAAAATTATCATTACCAATAAATAAATTACTTAGAAAAGATGATAAATTCACTTGGACAGACGATTGTCAAAGTGCATTTATTAAATTAATAGAATCAATAATTTCACCACCCATTCTCGCATATCCAGATTTTACAAAACCTTTTTTACTTACAACAGATGCAAGTAACGAAGCAATAGGTGCGGTACTGTCACAAGGCAAAGTAGGGAGCGACCGACCAATAGCATTTGCTAGTAGGGCATTAAATGGAGCAGAAAAAAATTACTCCACCATTGAAAAGGAATTTTTAGCTATAGTCTGGGCAACGAAAAATTTTAGAGCTTATCTTCTAGGCCGACATTTTCAAATTTATACAGATCATCAACCATTACGTAGCACAGCAAATCTTAAAGATCAGACATCAAGGTTAGCCCGTTTCAGGCATAAATTATCAGAATATGATTACGAAATATCTTACAAACCAGGTAAACAGAATTTGAACGCAGATGCTTTAAGTAGAATTCCACATCCAGAACCAGATATTACTGCGGTCCAAACACGGTCTAAGACCACACAGAATAAATTAGATAATCAAATTTCAAAAACCAAAAAACAAGTGAGCACGCCAGTACTGGATGAAATAACAACAGACACCAAGAAGGAATTAAACTCAAGTCTACTATTAACTGAACCAGAGGAATTAAAACTGTTATAAAAGTCTTTCATGACTCAGCATTTGGGGGTCACCAGGGCGCAATGAAAACATATTTTAGAATCAGAAAACAATTTAAGTGGAAAGGTATGCAGAAACAAATAAAAGATTACGTTAAGAATTGTCAAAAATGCCAAGTAAATAAAAGTTCTAGGCTTACTAAAATGCCAATGGTTTTAACTGATACGCCTGTACGACCATTCGATAAAGTATACATGGATCTTGTTGGTATTTTACCGGAAACTATATCTGGAAATAAATATATATTAACTTTTCAAGATGATTTTTCAAAATATATGTGCTGCGTAGCTATCCCAGACGCAGAAGCAAGCACTGTAGCAAAAGCATTTTACGACGAAATTATTACAAGACATAACATACCAAAAGTATTGATAACCGACAATGGTTCGAATTTTGTTTCAAAATTATTTTCGGACACGTGTAAATTGTTAGGAATTAAAAAGTTACATATTACGCCATATCATCCACAGGCCAACGGCTCTTTGGAACGAAGCCACCGACCATTAGCAGAGTATTTACGAAGTTTTGCGAAAGAGGATGGATCAAACTGGGACCAGCGATTAAATACAGCAATGCATGTACACAATAATACAATGCATATGTCCACCGGGCAAACGCCTTTCCGTACTTTATACGGTTACGATTTTGAAATGCCAACCAATCTAAAACGCAAATGCTCACCAGTATATAATACCGAGCTATTAAAATACCAAATTCAACGCACACACGAAATCGTACGACAGAATCAAGCCAGAGCCAAAGAAAAATCTAAGCAAAGCTATGATAGCTCATTACACCCAATAACATTCAAAGTAGGCGATAAAATTTTACTAAAAAATCAAAATAGGAAAAATAAATTTTCACCAGTTTGGGTGGGACCCTATGAGGTTCTTTCAATAAAAAGCCCTGTAACGACTGAGATTTGTATCAAGGGTAAAGCGAAAAAATTTCATAATAATTTGTTAAAAGCATACAACAGTATGGTTTAAATAAACACTGTAGAATTAAATAAACACTGTCTGCAACAAGAACCAATAATTTTTAACATCATTGAAATAACGTCAAATAGTTAGTGCAGGACAGAATAGCTAAGTATTACATATTGAGAATGACTGGTATTGCTTCGTGTACTAACGAATTTGAAACTACAAAAGAAAAGAATAGAGAAAAACTATAATGCTCCCATCTCATATTAATATAGAAGGCTTGAACATATTCATATGCCATCCGATTAAATGCACTTCAGCACTTTACAGGCAGAAGCCAATAACGTACTGGAACTGAAACGAGATACGGTAGTGCAGCGACAAAACTGTCTAATATTTTTTATCATTAACAGAATTTTCATTCATGAAACTAAATATATTAATGCAGATATGCATTAATATAGCAAACTAACAAACGTTTTACATTCATCATTACACGGTAATGGAAATAAATAAGTACAATTGAGATGTACAAAACTAAATATTTAACAACTTAATATAGCAAATACATTTATGTAATGCTAAGAGGTCGCGCGCGCTTATTTCTAAAATATTAGTTAGTGCATGAGTAAATAGCTAAGTATTGTTGAATATGACTAGCATTTAACCATGTA
The DNA here is from genome assembly GCA_951804985.1 of Dryomyza anilis. Lineage (NCBI taxonomy): Eukaryota > Metazoa > Arthropoda > Insecta > Diptera > Dryomyzidae > Dryomyza > Dryomyza anilis. The sequence continues at coordinate 21,970,688 of OX638136.1, read as the reverse complement.
CTACTGGGATGAATGTATTATTAGGGATGTATTATTAGAAAAAATACGCCTTTCTGCTACGAATGTGGAACTTATGGTCACGAATCTAATTGGATATGTGCGAATAATAATAGTAATATAAGACAGAAAGAGTTAGGAATTGTAGATAAGACGTCGGAGGAGACTGTGATCAAATTTACTACTCCATTGCATTTCCATAGAACAGAGGAGACCAATGAATTAAAATATGAGGAAGAAGAAGGTGATCGCATAATATGCAGTGGGCATGGAGATAGCTTGGGTTTATCTAATGTAAGTGACGTTTTCATTGAAGTACCTTGCGAGGCAGCTAAAAATGGAAGACTTATTTTACTGGTAGACTCAGGAGCTGATGCCAGTATAGTAAAAGAAAATGCAATGACAAATTTGCCAGACTTTAACGAAAATATACAAAAGGATTTAAAAGGAGCTTTTGGTGGGTGTGTTAGAACATTAGGTTCCACCAAAGTCCAACATAGGAACATAGGGCGCTTAAGTTTATTGCTACATGTAGTGTCACTTAAACAAGGTGTACCAGCTGATGGAATAATCGGACGTGACAATTTATGGAATCGATCTGTAAAAAATGCGATAGACAAAACAATAACATTCTTTGATAAACATAAAAACCATATTATAAAAGTACCAATGAAATCGCAGACAGAAATACAAAATATTTTTTACAATCAACAAATTAAAATTCAAGCGAGAACCGCAAAGATAGTATCATTACGTTTAAAAACAAAAATTCCAATAGTGTTAATACATAAACAAGAAATTTTTCCAGGAGTATATTTGGGCGAAAGCATATCGAATGTTAGCAAAAATAGAGTTTATGTTTCAGTTTTAAATGCTACGGAAACAGAAATTATTATAGACAGTACTTTTAAACCAAAATTTTCGAATTTTAATCAGTATAAAGAATCGGATACCAATAATTCTACAATAAATAGTATAAATTCAGTAAACATTACAAACAGAATTAATAAATTATTAGAAGAAATGAAAATTGATGAGACTTTAAATAAAGACGAAATCACATCTTTACAAAATATGTGTATTTCGTATCATGATGTTTTTCATTTAGACGGCGATTAATTAACATACACGCCAGCGCTTAAACATGAAATAGCAACACAGTGGAACCAGCCACCGATAAACCAAAAGCAATACAAATTGCCACACACTCATAGAGATGAAATCAACAGACAGGTTAATAAAATGTTGGATGACGGCATTATATCGCCAAGCATATCACCCTGGAATTCACCGATGTTGTTGGTTCCTAAAAAGAGCGGCAAGGACGGTAACAAAAAGTGGAGGCTAGTAATAGATTTCCGTAAATTGAACGACGTGACAATAAAACAAGTATTTCACATTTGTAAAAATAAAATAACGAACAATTGAAAATTTTGAAATAAAATGTGGAATAAAATAAACTTTTAATAAAACTGTGAAATAAAATTGTGAAATGAATTACATAAATTATAAAATTTTATAAATCAGGAAATTAAATAAGTAAACTAAATTTTTTTATTAAATTGATTAATTGATATATTGAAGAACATTTTTAAAGTAATTGTGAAACATTATAAATTAGTTTGGACATTTAATAATAATGATTAATAAATTTGTAAATTTAAATAAATTGAATAAAATAAGAATTTTGATACAGCAATGTTTTTATAATGTCGCGAAATTAATTAAAGAACAAAACTGGAAAATTAAAAAAAAAAAAAAAAAATTGAACAAATAAGTTAATTTAGGATTTATAAATAATATGTTGATATGATTTTGAAATATAGATTAAAAAGGTTAAATAATGAAACATAAAATGTGATAAATAAGGTAGTAATAAATTTAATAGATAAATGAAATAATGGTTAAAAGTTGATTTAATATGAAACTAGTAAAAACAAAATAAATAATTTATTTAAGAAAGGTATAGCTAGTTATATGATTAAGTAAATGGAAATATAAGAAGCACTAATAATGGGTACTGAAAATGTATTGAAACGCGTTCATTACGTTGTTCCTTACTTTTCTGGGGCAGAATCTCCATTATTAGAAACAGAATTATATAAATTTATTGAATGTTGTGAAACAGCTAAGCTTAAAATTAAGGAATCAGATAATGAGGAATTTATTAAATGCGTTAAGTTACGTTTGGAGGGAGATGCCTATAAATTAGTAAGAACAAAACAGTTTCAAAAAATAGATGAATTATACGAGTTGTTAAAAAATACGTACTTAAATGAAATTTCTTTAGAATTAGTACTAGAAGAGATTAAAAAGGCTTATCAAAATAGTAACGAGAGTTTGAGAATGTTTGGTAGACGATTAGATGAGTTGCAATCCATGGCTTTGGAAATTGCAAGTAAAAAATACAGTAAAAAGATAAGTGAGGATGAAGTATTCAGATTAGAATTACAGAGCTCAGTGTTGATCTCTTTTAAAGTAGGGGTGAAGGATCCAACTATAAAGGTTGTATTGTTGGGTAGTAAGTCAGAAACATTAGAAGCATTGTTAGAAGAAGCTTTAAATGTACAGGCTGTTATGCAGCGAAGTCCAAAATCGGAAGAGGATGAATATAATTATATGGAAAAAACACAGTCAAGCGTTATATCGGAAAATAAATTGCAACAAATAAATAATGAAAGCAACTATAAAAGAAGTGTTCCAACATGTTCATTTTGTAGTAAATTGGGGCATACTGGGGATGAATGTATTACTTATGGTCACGAATCTAATTGGATATGTGCGAATAATAATAGTAATATAAGACAGAAAGAGTTAGGAATTGTAGATAAGACGTCGGAGGAGACTGTGATCAAATTTACTACTCCATTGCATTTTCATAGAACAGAGGAGACCAATGAATTAAAATATGAGGAAGAAGAAGGTGATCGCATAATATGCAGTGGGCATGGAGATAGCTTGGGTTTATCTAATGTAAGTGACGTTTTCATTGAAGTACCTTGCGAGGCAGCTAAAAATGGAAGACTTATTTTACTGGTAGACTCAGGAGCTGATGCCAGTATAGTAAAAGAAAATGCAATGACAAATTTGCCAGACTTTAACGAAAATATACAAAAGGATTTAAAAGGAGCTTTTGGTGGGTGTGTTAGAACATTAGGTTCCACCAAAGTCCAACATAGGAACATAGGGCGCTTAAGTTTATTGCTACATGTAGTGTCACTTAAACAAGGTGTACCAGCTGATGGAATAATCGGACGTGACAATTTATGGAATCGATCTGTAAAAAATGCGATAGACAAAACAATAACATTCTTTGATAAACATAAAAACCATATTATAAAAGTACCAATGAAATCGCAGACAGAAATACAAAATATTTTTTACAATCAACAAATTAAAATTCAAGCGAGAACCGCAAAGATAGTATCATTACGTTTAAAAACAAAAATTCCAATAGTGTTAATACATAAACAAGAAATTTTTCCAGGAGTATATTTGGGCGAAAGCATATCGAATGTTAGCAAAAATAGAGTTTATGTTTCAGTTTTAAATGCTACGGAAACAGAAATTATTATAGACAGTACTTTTAAACCAAAATTTTCAAATTTTAATCAGTATAAAGAATCGGATACCAATAATTCTACAATAAATAGTATAAATTCAGTAAACATTACAAACAGAATTAATAAATTATTAGAAGAAATGAAAATTGATGAGACTTTAAATAAAGACGAAATCACATCTTTACAAAATATGTTTATTTCGTATCATGATGTTTTTCATTTAGACGGCGATGAATTAACATACACGCCAGCGCTTAAACATGAAATAGCAACACAGTGGAACCAGCCACCGATAAACCAAAAGCAATACAAATTGCCACACACTCATAGAGATGAAATCAACACACAGGTTAATAAAATGTTGGATGACGGCATTATATCGCCAAGCATATCACCCTGGAATTCACCGATGTTGTTGGTTCCTAAAAAGAGCGGCAAGGACGGTAACAAAAAGTGGAGGCTAGTAATAGATTTCCGTAAATTGAACGACGTGACAATAAAACAAGTATTTCCGATTCCTCGAATCGACGAAATATTAGACCAATTAGGTCACAGTCGCTATTTTTCAACTTTAGACTTGGCAAGTGGTTATCATCAGGTACTAGTTGAAGAAGGGGATAAGGAAAAAACAGCTTTTAGTACAGGACTGGGTCATTTCGAATTTAACAGAATGCCATTTGGCTTAACAGGTGCACCAGCTACCTTCCAAAGAATAATGAACCACATATTAACAGGTTTACAGGGTATAGATTGCTTTGTTTATCTTGATGATATAGTGGTGTATGGAAAAAATTTAGCTGAACATGAGCTTAGGCTGAGTAGAGTATTGCAGAAATTAAGGGAACACAATCTAAAATTAAATACAGAAAAATGTCAGTTTTTGCGTCGCGAAGTTGTCTATTTAGGACATAAATGTACGGAGCTAGGTGCCCTGCCAGATCCCTCTAAGGTTGAATGTGTAAAAAATATTCCGGTGCCGAGAAATAAAAAAGAAGTGCAAGCGTTTTTGGGATTAATTAATTATTACAGAAAATTTATAAGCAATATGGCAAAATTATCATTACCAATAAATAAATTACTTAGAAAAGATGATAAATTCACTTGGACAGACGATTGTCAAAGTTCATTTATTAAATTAATAGAATCAATAATTTCACCACCCATTCTCGCATATCCAGATTTTACAAAACCTTTTTTACTTACAACAGATGCAAGTAACGAAGCAATAGGTGCGGTACTGTCACAAGGCAAAGTAGGGAGCGACCGACCAATAGCATTTGCTAGTAGGGCATTAAATGGAGCAGAAAAAAATTACTCCACCATTGAAAAGGAATTTTTAGCTATAGTCTGGGCAACGAAAAATTTTAGAGCTTATCTTCTAGGCCGACATTTTCAAATTTATACAGATCATCAACCATTACGTAGCACAGCAAATCTTAAAGATCAGACATCAAGGTTAGCCCGTTTCAGGCATAAATTATCAGAATATGATTACGAAATATCTTACAAACCAGGTAAACATAATTTGAACGCAGATGCTTTAAGTAGAATTCCACATCCAGAACCAGATATTACTGCGGTCCAAACACGGTCTAAGACCACACAGAATAAATTAGATAATCAAATTTCAAAAACCAAAAAACAAGTGAGCACGCCAGTACTGGATGAAATAACAACAGACACCAAGAACGAATTAAACTCAAGTCTACTATTAACTGACCCAGAGGATTTTAAAACTGTTATAAAAGACTTTCATGACTCAGCATTAGGAGGTCACCAGGGCGCAGTGAAAACATATTTTAGAATCAGAAAACAATTTAAGTGGAAAGGTATGCAGAAAAAAATAAAAGATTACGTTAAGAATTGTCAAAAATGCCAAGTAAATAAAAGTTCTAGGCTTACAAAAATGCCAATGGTTTTAACTGATACGCCTGTACGACCATTCGATAAAGTATACATGGATCTTGTTGGTATTTTACCGGAAACTATATCTGGAAATAAATATATATTAACTTTTCAAGATGATTTTTCAAAATATATGTGCTGCGTAGCTATCCCAGACGCAGAAGCAAGCACTGTAGCAAAAGCATTTTACGACGAAATTATTACAAGACATTACATACCAAAAGTATTGATAACCGACAATGGTTCGAATTTTGTTTCAAAATTATTTTCGGACACGTGTAAATTGTTAGGAATTTAAAAGTTACATATTACGCCATATCATCCACAGGCCAACGGCTCTTTGGAACGAAGCCACCGACCATTAGCAGAGTATTTACGAAGTTTTGCGAAAGAGGATGGATCAAACTGGGACCAGTGGTTAAATACAGCAATGCATGTACACAATAATACAATGCATATGTCCACCGGGCAAACGCCTTTCCGTACTTTATACGGTTACGATTTTGAAATGCCAACCAATCTAAAACGCAAATGCTCACCAGTATATAATACCGATGATAGCAACAAGCTATTAAAATACCAAATTCAACGCACACACGAAATCGTACGACAGAATCAAGCCAGAGCCAAAGAAAAATCTAAGCAAAGCTATGATAGCTCATTACACCCAATAACATTCAAAGTAGGCGATAAAATTTTACTAAAAAATCAAAATAGGAAAAATAAATTTTCACCAGTTTGGGTGGGACCCTATGAGGTTCTTTCAATAAAAAGCCCTGTAACGACTGAGATTTGTATCAAGGGTAAAGCGAAAAAATTTCATAATAATTTGTTAAAAGCATACAACAGTATGGTTTAAATAAACACTGTAGAATTAAATAAACACTGTCTGCAACAAGAACCAATAATTTTTAACATCATTGAAATAACGTCAAATAGTTAGTGCAGGACAGAATAGCTAAGTATTACATATTGAGAATGACTGGTATTGCTTCGTGTACTAACGAATTTGAAACTACAAAAGAAAAGAATAGAGAAAAACTATAATGCTCCCATCTCATATTAATATAGAAGGCTTGAACATATTCATATGCCATCCGATTAAATGCACTTCAGCACTTTACAGGCAGAAGCCAATAACGTACTGGAACTGAAACGAGATACGGTAGTGCAGCGACAAAACTGTCTAATATTTTTTATCATTAACAGAATTTTCATTCATGAAACTAAATATATTAATGCAGATATGCATTAATATAGCAAACTAACAAACGTTTTACATTCATCATTACACGGTAATGGAAATAAATAAGTACAATTGAGATGTACAAAACTAAATATTTAACAACTTAATATAGCAAATACATTTATGTAATGCTAAGAGGTCGCGCGCGCTTATTTCTAAAATATTAGTTAGTGCATGAGTAAATAGCTAAGTATTGTTGAATATGACTAGCATTTAACCATGTACTACTGGGATGAATGTATTATTAGGGATGTATTATTAGAAAAAATACGCCTTTCTGCTACGAATGTGGAACTTATGGTCACGAATCTAATTGGATATGTGCGAATAATAATAGTAATATAAGACAGAAAGAGTTAGGAATTGTAGATAAGACGTCGGAGGAGACTGTGATCAAATTTACTACTCCATTGCATTTCCATAGAACAGAGGAGACCAAGCTTTTGGTGGGTGTGTTAGAACATTAGGTTCCACCAAAGTCCAACATAGGAACATAGGGCGCTTAAGTTTATTGCTACATGTAGTGTCACTTAAACAAGGTGTACCAGCTGATGGAATAATCGGACGTGACAATTTATGGAATCGATCTGTAAAAAATGCGATGGACAAAACAATAACATTCTTTGATAAACATAAAAACCATATTATAAAAGTACCAATGAAATCGCAGACAGAAATACAAAATATTTTTTACAATCAACAAATTAAAATTCAAGCGAGAACCGCAAAGATAGTATCATTACGTTTAAAAACAAAAATTCCAATAGTGTTAATACATAAACAAGAATTTTTTCCAGGAGTATATTTGGGCGAAAGCATATCGAATGTTAGCAAAAATAGAGTTTATGTTTCAGTTTTAAATGCTACGGAAACAGAAATTATTATAGACAGTACTTTTAAACCAAAATTTTCGAATTTTAATCAGTATAAAGAATCGGATACCAATAATTCTACAATAAATAGTATAAATTCAGTAAACATTACAAACAGAATTAATAAATTATTAGAAGAAATGAAAATTGATGAGACTTTAAATAAAGACGAAATCACATCTTTACAAAATATGTTTATTTCGTATCATGATGTTTTTCATTTAGACGGCGATGAATTAACATACACGCCAGCGCTTAAACATGAAATAGCAACACAGTGGAACCAGCCACCGATAAACCAAAAGCAATACAAATTGCCACACACTCATAGAGATGAAATCAACACACAGGTTAATAAAATGTTGGATGACGGCATTATATCGCCAAGCATATCACCCTGGAATTCACCGATGTTGTTGGTTCCTAAAAAGAGCGGCAAGGACGGTAACAAAAAGTGGAGGCTAGTAATAGATTTCCGTAAATTGAACGACGTGACAATAAAACAAGTATTTCCGATTCCTCGAATCGACGAAATATTAGACCAATTAGGTCACAGTCGCTATTTTTCAACTTTAGACTTGGCAAGTGGTTATCATCAGGTACTAGTTGAAGAAGGGGATAAGGAAAAAACAGCTTTTAGTACAGGACTGGGTCATTTCGAATTTAACAGAATGCCATTTGGCTTAACAGGTGCACCAGCTACCTTCCAAAGAATAATGAACCACATATTAACAGGTTTACAGGGTATAGATTGCTTTGTTTATCTTGATGATATAGTGGTGTATGGAAAAAATTTAGCTGAACATGAGCTTAGGCTGAGTAGAGTATTGCAGAAATTAAGGGAACACAATCTAAAATTAAATACAGAAAAATGTCAGTTTTTGCGTCGCGAAGTTGTCTATTTAGGACATAAATGTACGGAGCTAGGTGCCCTGCCAGATCCCTCTAAGGTTGAATGTGTAAAAAATATTCCGGTGCCGAGAAATAAAAAAGAAGTGCAAGCGTTTTTGGGATTAATTAATTATTACAGAAAATTTATAAGCAATATGGCAAAATTATCATTACCAATAAATAAATTACTTAGAAAAGATGATAAATTCACTTGGACAGACGATTGTCAAAGTTCATTTATTAAATTAATAGAATCAATAATTTCACCACCCATTCTCGCATATCCAGATTTTACAAAACCTTTTTTACTTACAACAGATGCAAGTAACGAAGCAATAGGTGCGGTACTGTCACAAGGCAAAGTAGGGAGCGACCGACCAATAGCATTTGCTAGTAGGGCATTAAATGGAGCAGAAAAAAATTACTCCACCATTGAAAAGGAATTTTTAGCTATAGTCTGGGCAACGAAAAATTTTAGAGCTTATCTTCTAGGCCGACATTTTCAAATTTATACAGATCATCAACCATTACGTAGCACAGCAAATCTTAAAGATCAGACATCAAGGTTAGCCCGTTTCAGGCATAAATTATCAGAATATGATTACGAAATATCTTACAAACCAGGTAAACATAATTTGAACGCAGATGCTTTAAGTAGAATTCCACATCCAGAACCAGATATTACTGCGGTCCAAACACGGTCTAAGACCACACAGAATAAATTAGATAATCAAATTTCAAAAACCAAAAAACAAGTGAGCACGCCAGTACTGGATGAAATAACAACAGACACCAAGAACGAATTAAACTCAAGTCTACTATTAACGGACCCAGAGGATTTTAAAACTGTTATAAAAGACTTTCATGACTCAGCATTAGGAGGTCACCAGGGCGCAGTGAAAACATATTTTAGAATCAGAAAACAATTTAAGTGGAAAGGTATGCAGAAAAAAATAAAAGATTACGTTAAGAATTGTCAAAAATGCCAAGTAAATAAAAGTTCTAGGCTTACAAAAATGCCAATGGTTTTAACTGATACGCCTGTACGACCATTCGATAAAGTATACATGGATCTTGTTGGTATTTTACCGGAAACTATATCTGGAAATAAATATATATTAACTTTTCAAGATGATTTTTCAAAATATATGTGCTGCGTAGCTATCCCAGACGCAGAAGCAAGCACTGTAGCAAAAGCATTTTACGACGAAATTATTACAAGACATTACATACCAAAAGTATTGATAACCGACAATGGTTCGAATTTTGTTTCAAAATTATTTTCGGACACGTGTAAATTGTTAGGAATTTAAAAGTTACATATTACGCCATATCATCCACAGGCCAACGGCTCTTTGGAACGAAGCCACCGACCATTAGCAGAGTATTTACGAAGTTTTGCGAAAGAGGATGGATCAAACTGGGACCAGTGGTTAAATACAGCAATGCATGTACACAATAATACAATGCATATGTCCACCGGGCAAACGCCTTTCCGTACTTTATACGGTTACGATTTTGAAATGCCAACCAATCTAAAACGCAAATGCTCACCAGTATATAATACCGATGATAGCAACAAGCTATTAAAATACCAAATTCAACGCACACACGAAATCGTACGACAGAATCAAGCCAGAGCCAAAGAAAAATCTAAGCAAAGCTATGATAGCTCATTACACCCAATAACATTCAAAGTAGGCGATAAAATTTTACTAAAAAATCAAAATAGGAAAAATAAATTTTCACCAGTTTGGGTGGGACCCTATGAGGTTCTTTCAATAAAAAGCCCTGTAACGACTGAGATTTGTATCAAGGGTAAAGCGAAAAAATTTCATAATAATTTGTTAAAAGCATACAACAGTATGGTTTAAATAAACACTGTAGAATTAAATAAACACTGTCTGCAACAAGAACCAATAATTTTTAACATCATTGAAATAACGTCAAATAGTTAGTGCAGGACAGAATAGCTAAGTATTACATATTGAGAATGACTGGTATTGCTTCGTGTACTAACGAATTTGAAACTACAAAAGAAAAGAATAGAGAAAAACTATAATGCTCCCATCTCATATTAATATAGAAGGCTTGAACATATTCATATGCCATCCGATTAAATGCACTTCAGCACTTTACAGGCAGAAGCCAATAACGTACTGGAACTGAAACGAGATACGGTAGTGCAGCGACAAAACTGTCTAATATTTTTTATCATTAACAGAATTTTCATTCATGAAACTAAATATATTAATGCAGATATGCATTAATATAGCAAACTAACAAACGTTTTACATTCATCATTACACGGTAATGGAAATAAATAAGTACAATTGAGATGTACAAAACTAAATATTTAACAACTTAATATAGCAAATACATTTATGTAATGCTAAGAGGTCGCGCGCGCTTATTTCTAAAATATTAGTTAGTGCATGAGTAAATAGCTAAGTATTGTTGAATATGACTAGCATTTAACCATGTACTACTGGGATGAATGTATTATTAGGGATGTATTATTAGAAAAAATACGCCTTTCTGCTACGAATGTGGAACTTATGGTCACGAATCTAATTGGATATGTGCGAATAATAATAGTAATATAAGACAGAAAGAGTTAGGAATTGTAGATAAGACGTCGGAGGAGACTGTGATCAAATTTACTACTCCATTGCATTTCCATAGAACAGAGGAGACCAATGAATTAAAATATGAGGAAGAAGAAGGTGATCGCATAATATGCAGTGGGCATGGAGATAGCTTGGGTTTATCTAATGTAAGTGACGTTTTCATTGAAGTACCTTGCGAGGCAGCTAAAAATGGAAGACTTATTTTACTGGTAGACTCAGGAGCTGATGCCAGTATAGTAAAAGAAAATGCAATGACAAATTTGCCAGACTTTAACGAAAATATACAAAAGGATTTAAAAGGAGCTTTTGGTGGGTGTGTTAGAACATTAGGTTCCACCAAAGTCCAACATAGGAACATAGGGCGCTTAAGTTTATTGCTACATGTAGTGTCACTTAAACAAGGTGTACCAGCTGATGGAATAATCGGACGTGACAATTTATGGAATCGATCTGTAAAAAATGCGATAGACAAAACAATAACATTCTTTGATAAACATAAAAACCATATTATAAAAGTACCAATGAAATCGCAGACAGAAATACAAAATATTTTTTACAATCAACAAATTAAAATTCAAGCGAGAACCGCAAAGATAGTATCATTACGTTTAAAAACAAAAATTCCAATAGTATAGTATATTTGGGCGAAAGCATATCGAATGTTAGCAAAAATAGAGTTTATGTTTCAGTTTTAAATGCTACGGAAACAGAAATTATTATAGACAGTACTTTTAAACCAAAATTTTCGAATTTTAATCAGTATAAAGAATCGGATACCAATAATTCTACAATAAATAGTATAAATTCAGTAAACATTACAAACAGAATTAATAAATTATTAGAAGAAATGAAAATTGATGAGACTTTAAATAAAGACGAAATCACATCTTTACAAAATATGTGTATTTCGTATCATGATGTTTTTCATTTAGACGGCGATGAATTAACATACACGCCAGCGCTTAAACATGAAATAGCAACACAGTGGAACCAGCCACCGATAAACGAAAAGCAATACAAATTGCCACACACTCATAGAGATGAAATCAACACACAGGTTAATAAAATGTTGGATGACGGCATTATATCGCCAAGCATATCACCCTGGAATTCACCGATGTTGTTGGTTCCTAAAAAGAGCGGCAAGGACGGTAACAAAAAGTGGAGGCTAGTAATAGATTTCCGTAAATTGAACGACGTGACAATAAAACAAGTATTTCACATTTGTAAAAATAAAATAAAGAACAATTGAAAATTTTGAAATAAATTGTGGAATAAAATAAACTTTTAATAAAATTGTGAAATAAAATTGTGAAATGAATTACATAAATTATAAAATTTTATAAATCAGGAAATTAAATAAGTAAACTAAATTTTTTTTATTAAATTGATTAATTGATATATTGAAGAACATTTTTAAAGTAATTGTGAAACATTATAAATTAGTTTTGACATTTAATAATAATGATTAATAAATTTGTAAATTTAAATAAATTGAATAAAATAAGAATTTTGATACAGCAATGTTTTTATAATGTCGCGAAATTAATTAAAGAACAAAACTGGAAAATTAAAAAAAAAAAAATAAATTGAACAAATAAGTTAATTTAGGATTTATAAATAATATGTTGATATGATTTTGAAATATAGAATAAAAAGGTTAAATAATGAAACATAAAATGTGATAAATAAGGTAGTAAAAAATTTAATAGATAAATGAAATAATGGTTAAAAGTTGATTTAATATGAAACTAGTAAAAACAAAATAAATAATTTATTTAAGAAAGGTATAGCTAATTATATGATTAAGTAAATGGAAAAATAAGAAACACTAATAATGGGTACTGAAAATGTATTGAAACGCGTTCATTACGTTGTTCCTTACTTTTCTGGGGCAGAATCTCCATTATTAGAAACAGAATTATATAAATTTATTGAATGTTGTGAAACAGCTAAGCTTAAAATTAAGGAATCAGATAATGAGGAATTTATTAAATGCGTTAAGTTACGTTTGGAGGGAGATGCCTATAAATTAGTAAGAACAAAACAGTTTCAAAAAATAGATGAATTATACGAGTTGTTAAAAAATACGTACTTAAATGAAATTTCTTTAGAATTAGTACTAGAAGAGATTAAAAAGGCTTATCAAAATAGTAACGAGAGTTTGAGAATGTTTGGTAGACGATTAGATGAGTTGCAATCCATGGCTTTGGAAATTGCAAGTAAAAAATACAGTAAAAAGATAAGTGAGGATGAAGTATTCAGATTAGAATTACAGAGCTCAGTGTTGATCTCTTTTAAAGTAGGGGTGAAGGATCCAACTATAAAGGTTGTATTGTTGGGTAGTAAGTCAGAAACATTAGAAGCATTGTTAGAAGAAGCTTTAAATGTACAGGCTGTTATGCAGCGAAGTCCAAAATCGGAAGAGGATGAATATAATTATATGGAAAAAACACAGTCAAGCGTTATATCGGAAAATAAATTGCAACAAATAAATAATGAAAGCAACTATAAAAGAAGTGTTCCAACATGTTCATTTTGTAGTAAATTGGGGCATACTGGGGATGAATGTATTATTAGAAAAAATACGCCTTTCTGCTACGAATGTGGAACTTATGGTCACGAATCTAATTGGATATGTGCGAATAATAATAGTAATATAAGACAGAAAGAGTTAGGAATTGTAGATAAGACGTCGGAGGAGACTGTGATCAAATTTACTACTCCATTGCATTTCCATAGAACAGAGGAGACCAATGAATTAAAATATGAGGAAGAAGAAGGTGATCGCATAATATGCAGTGGGCATGGAGATAGCTTGGGTTTATCTAATGTAAGTGACGTTTTCATTGAAGTACCTTGCGAGGCAGCTAAAAATGGAAGACTTATTTTACTGGTAGACTCAGGAGCTGATGCCAGTATAGTAAAAGAAAATGCAATGACAAATTTGCCAGACTTTAACGAAAATATACAAAAGGATTTAAAAGGAGCTTTTGGTGGGTGTGTTAGAACATTAGGTTCCACCAAAGTCCAACATAGGAACATAGGGCGCTTAAGTTTATTGCTACATGTAGTGTCACTTAAACAAGGTGTACCAGCTGATGGAATAATCGGACGTGACAATTTATGGAATCGATCTGTAATAAATGCGATAGACAAAACAATAACATTCTTTGATAAACATAAAAACCATATTATAAAAGTACCAATGAAATTGCAGACAGAAATACAAAATATTTTTTACAATCAACAAATTAAAATTCAAGCGAGAACCGCAAAGATAGTATCATTACGTTTAAAAACAAAAATTCCAATAGTGTTAATACATAAACAAGAAATTTTTCCAGGAGTATATTTGGGCGAAAGCATATCGAATGTTAGCAAAAATAGAGTTTATGTTTCAGTTTTAAATGCTACGGAAACAGAAATTATTATAGACAGTACTTTTAAACCAAAATTTTCGAATTTTAATCAGTATAAAGAATCGGATACCAATAATTCTACAATAAATAGTATAAATTCAGTAAACATTACAAACAGAATTAATAAATTATTAGAAGAAATGAAAATTGATGAGACTTTAAATAAAGACGAAATCACATCTTTACAAAATATGTGTATTTCGTATCATGATGTTTTTCATTTAGACGGCGATGAATTAACATACACGCCAGCGCTTAAACATGAAATAGCAACACATTGGAACCAGCCACCGATAAACCAAAAGCAATACAAATTGCCACACACTCATAGAGATGAAATCAACAGACAGGTTAATAAAATGTTGGATGACGGCATTATATCGCCAAGCATATCACCCTGGAATTCACCGATGTTGTTGGTTCCTAAAAAGAGCGGCAAGGACGGTAACAAAAAGTGGAGGCTAGTAATAGATTTCCGTAAATTGAACGACGTGACAATAAAACAAGTATTTCCGATTCCTCGAATCGACGAAATATTAGACCAATTAGGTCACAGTCGCTATTTTTCAACTTTAGACTTGGCAAGTGGTTATCATCAGGTACTAGTTGAAGAAGGGGATAAGGAAAAAACAGCTTTTAGTACAGGACTGGGTCATTTCGAATTTAACAGAATGCCATTTGGCTTAACAGGTGCACCAGCTACCTTCCAAAGAATAATGAACCACATATTAACAGGTTTACAGGGTATAGATTGCTTTGTTTATCTTGATGATATAGTGGTGTATGGAAAAAATTTAGCTGAACATGAGCTTAGGCTGAGTAGAGTATTGCAGAAATTAAGGGAACACAATCTAAAATTAAATACAGAAAAATGTCAGTTTTTGCGTCGCGAAGTTGTCTATTTAGGACATAAATGTACGGAGCTAGGTGCCCTGCCAGATCCCTCTAAGGTTGAATGTGTAAAAAATATTCCGGTGCCGAGAAATAAAAAAGAAGTGCAAGCGTTTTTGGGATTAATTAATTATTACAGAAAATTTATAAGCAATATGGCAAAATTATCATTACCAATAAATAAATTACTTAGAAAAGATGATAAATTCACTTGGACAGACGATTGTCAAAGTTCATTTATTAAATTAATAGAATCAATAATTTCACCACCCATTCTCGCATATCCAGATTTTACAAAACCTTTTTTACTTACAACAGATGCAAGTAACGAAGCAATAGGTGCGGTACTGTCACAAGGCAAAGTAGGGAGCGACCGACCAATAGCATTTGCTAGTAGGGCATTAAATGGAGCAGAAAAAAATTACTCCACCATTGAAAAGGAATTTTTAGCTATAGTCTGGGCAACGAAAAATTTTAGAGCTTATCTTCTAGGCCGACATTTTCAAATTTATACAGATCATCAACCATTACGTAGCACAGCAAATCTTAAAGATCAGACATCAAGGTTAGCCCGTTTCAGGCATAAATTATCAGAATATGATTACGAAATATCTTACAAACCAGGTAAACAGAATTTGAACGCAGATGCTTTAAGTAGAATTCCACATCCAGAACCAGATATTACTGCGGTCCAAACACGGTCTAAGACCACACAGAATAAATTAGATAATCAAATTTCAAAAACCAAAAAACAAGTGAGCACGCCAGTACTGGATGAAATAACAACAGACACCAAGAAGGAATTAAACTCAAGTCTACTATTAACTGAACCAGAGGAATTAAAACTGTTATAAAAGTCTTTCATGACTCAGCATTTGGGGGTCACCAGGGCGCAATGAAAACATATTTTAGAATCAGAAAACAATTTAAGTGGAAAGGTATGCAGAAACAAATAAAAGATTACGTTAAGAATTGTCAAAAATGCCAAGTAAATAAAAGTTCTAGGCTTACTAAAATGCCAATGGTTTTAACTGATACGCCTGTACGACCATTCGATAAAGTATACATGGATCTTGTTGGTATTTTACCGGAAACTATATCTGGAAATAAATATATATTAACTTTTCAAGATGATTTTTCAAAATATATGTGCTGCGTAGCTATCCCAGACGCAGAAGCAAGCACTGTAGCAAAAGCATTTTACGACGAAATTATTACAAGACATAACATACCAAAAGTATTGATAACCGACAATGGTTCGAATTTTGTTTCAAAATTATTTTCGGACACGTGTAAATTGTTAGGAATTTAAAAGTTACATATTACGCCATATCATCCACAGGCCAACGGCTCTTTGGAACGAAGCCACCGACCATTAGCAGAGTATTTACGAAGTTTTGCGAAAGAGGATGGATCAAACTGGGACCAGCGATTAAATACAGCAATGCATGTACACAATAATACAATGCATATGTCCACCGGGCAAACGCCTTTCCGTACTTTATACGGTTACGATTTTGAAATGCCAACCAATCTAAAACGCAAATGCTCACCAGTATATAATACCGAGCTATTAAAATACCAAATTCAACGCACACACGAAATCGTACGACAGAATCAAGCCAGAGCCAAAGAAAAATCTAAGCAAAGCTATGATAGCTCATTACACCCAATAACATTCAAAGTAGGCGATAAAATTTTACTAAAAAATCAAAATAGGAAAAATAAATTTTCACCAGTTTGGGTGGGACCCTATGAGGTTCTTTCAATAAAAAGCCCTGTAACGACTGAGATTTGTATCAAGGGTAAAGCGAAAAAATTTCATAATAATTTGTTAAAAGCATACAACAGTATGGTTTAAATAAACACTGTAGAATTAAATAAACACTGTCTGCAACAAGAACCAATAATTTTTAACATCATTGAAATAACGTCAAATAGTTAGTGCAGGACAGAATAGCTAAGTATTACATATTGAGAATGACTGGTATTGCTTCGTGTACTAACGAATTTGAAACTACAAAAGAAAAGAATAGAGAAAAACTATAATGCTCCCATCTCATATTAATATAGAAGGCTTGAACATATTCATATGCCATCCGATTAAATGCACTTCAGCACTTTACAGGCAGAAGCCAATAACGTACTGGAACTGAAACGAGATACGGTAGTGCAGCGACAAAACTGTCTAATATTTTTTATCATTAACAGAATTTTCATTCATGAAACTAAATATATTAATGCAGATATGCATTAATATAGCAAACTAACAAACGTTTTACATTCATCATTACACGGTAATGGAAATAAATAAGTACAATTGAGATGTACAAAACTAAATATTTAACAACTTAATATAGCAAATACATTTATGTAATGCTAAGAGGTCGCGCGCGCTTATTTCTAAAATATTAGTTAGTGCATGAGTAAATAGCTAAGTATTGTTGAATATGACTAGCATTTAACCATGTACTACTGGGATGAATGTATTATTAGGGATGTATTATTAGAAAAAATACGCCTTTCTGCTACGAATGTGGAACTTATGGTCACGAATCTAATTGGATATGTGCGAATAATAATAGTAATATAAGACAGAAAGAGTTAGGAATTGTAGATAAGACGTCGGAGGAGACTGTGATCAAATTTACTACTCCATTGCATTTCCATAGAACAGAGGAGACCAATGAATTAAAATATGAGGAAGAAGAAGGTGATCGCATAATATGCAGTGGGCATGGAGATAGCTTGGGTTTATCTAATGTAAGTGACGTTTTCATTGAAGTACCTTGCGAGGCAGCTAAAAATGGAAGACTTATTTTACTGGTAGACTCAGGAGCTGATGCCAGTATAGTAAAAGAAAATGCAATGACAAATTTGCCAGACTTTAACGAAAATATACAAAAGGATTTAAAAGGAGCTTTTGGTGGGTGTGTTAGAACATTAGGTTCCACCAAAGTCCAACATAGGAACATAGGGCGCTTAAGTTTATTGCTACATGTAGTGTCACTTAAACAAGGTGTACCAGCTGATGGAATAATCGGACGTGACAATTTATGGAATCGATCTGTAAAAAATGCGATAGACAAAACAATAACATTCTTTGATAAACATAAAAACCATATTATAAAAGTACCAATGAAATCGCAGACAGAAATACAAAATATTTTTTACAATCAACAAATTAAAATTCAAGCGAGAACCGCAAAGATAGTATCATTACGTTTAAAAACAAAAATTCCAATAGTGTTAATACATAAACAAGAAATTTTTCCAGGAGTATATTTGGGCGAAAGCATATCGAATGTTAGCAAAAATAGAGTTTATGTTTCAGTTTTAAATGCTACGGAAACAGAAATTATTATAGACAGTACTTTTAAACCAAAATTTTCGAATTTTAATCAGTATAAAGAATCGGATACCAATAATTCTACAATAAATAGTATAAATTCAGTAAACATTACAAACAGAATTAATAAATTATTAGAAGAAATGAAAATTGATGAGACTTTAAATAAAGACGAAATCACATCTTTACAAAATATGTGTATTTCGTATCATGATGTTTTTCATTTAGACGGCGATTAATTAACATACACGCCAGCGCTTAAACATGAAATAGCAACACAGTGGAACCAGCCACCGATAAACCAAAAGCAATACAAATTGCCACACACTCATAGAGATGAAATCAACAGACAGGTTAATAAAATGTTGGATGACGGCATTATATCGCCAAGCATATCACCCTGGAATTCACCGATGTTGTTGGTTCCTAAAAAGAGCGGCAAGGACGGTAACAAAAAGTGGAGGCTAGTAATAGATTTCCGTAAATTGAACGACGTGACAATAAAACAAGTATTTCACATTTGTAAAAATAAAATAACGAACAATTGAAAATTTTGAAATAAAATGTGGAATAAAATAAACTTTTAATAAAACTGTGAAATAAAATTGTGAAATGAATTACATAAATTATAAAATTTTATAAATCAGGAAATTAAATAAGTAAACTAAATTTTTTTATTAAATTGATTAATTGATATATTGAAGAACATTTTTAAAGTAATTGTGAAACATTATAAATTAGTTTGGACATTTAATAATAATGATTAATAAATTTGTAAATTTAAATAAATTG
Source organism: Dryomyza anilis (assembly GCA_951804985.1). Taxonomy (NCBI): domain Eukaryota; kingdom Metazoa; phylum Arthropoda; class Insecta; order Diptera; family Dryomyzidae; genus Dryomyza; species Dryomyza anilis. Next base: position 21,951,130 of record OX638136.1, on the reverse strand, counting down.
AATAAAATAAGAATTTTGATACAGCAATGTTTTTATAATGTCGAGAAATTAATTAAAGAACAAAACTGGAAAATTAAAAAAAAAAAAAAAAAATTGAACAAATAAGTTAATTTAGGATTTATATATAATATGTTGATATGATTTTGAAATATAGATTAAAAAGGTTAAATAATGAAACATAAAATGTGATAAATAAGGTAGTAATAAATTTAATAGATAAATGAAATAATGGTTAAAAGTTGATTTAATATGAAACTAGTAAAAACAAAATAAATAATTTATTTAAGAAAGGTATAGCTAGTTATATGATTAAGTAAATGGAAATATAAGAAGCACTAATAATGGGTACTGAAAATGTATTGAAACGCGTTCATTACGTTGTTCCTTACTTTTCTGGGGCAGAATCTCCATTATTAGAAACAGAATTATATAAATTTATTGAATGTTGTGAAACAGCTAAGCTTAAAATTAAGGAATCAGATAATGAGGAATTTATTAAATGCGTTAAGTTACGTTTGGAGGGAGATGCCTATAAATTAGTAAGAACAAAACAGTTTCAAAAAATAGATGAATTATACGAGTTGTTAAAAAATACGTACTTAAATGAAATTTCTTTAGAATTAGTACTAGAAGAGATTAAAAAGGCTTATCAAAATAGTAACGAGAGTTTGAGAATGTTTGGTAGACGATTAGATGAGTTGCAATCCATGGCTTTGGAAATTGCAAGTAAAAAATACAGTAAAAAGATAAGTGAGGATGAAGTATTCAGATTAGAATTACAGAGCTCAGTGTTGATCTCTTTTAAAGTAGGGGTGAAGGATCCAACTATAAAGGTTGTATTGTTGGGTAGTAAGTCAGAAACATTAGAAGCATTGTTAGAAGAAGCTTTAAATGTACAGGCTGTTATGCAGCGAAGTCCAAAATCGGAAGAGGATGAATATAATTATATGGAAAAAACACAGTCAAGCGTTATATCGGAAAATAAATTGCAACAAATAAATAATGAAAGCAACTATAAAAGAAGTGTTCCAACATGTTCATTTTGTAGTAAATTGGGGCATACTGGGGATGAATGTATTACTTATGGTCACGAATCTAATTGGATATGTGCGAATAATAATAGTAATATAAGACAGAAAGAGTTAGGAATTGTAGATAAGACGTCGGAGGAGACTGTGATCAAATTTACTACTCCATTGCATTTCCATAGAACAGAGGAGACCAATGAATTAAAATATGAGGAAGAAGAAGGTGATCGCATAATATGCAGTGGGCATGGAGATAGCTTGGGTTTATCTAATGTAAGTGACGTTTTCATTGAAGTACCTTGCGAGGCAGCTAAAAATGGAAGACTTATTTTACTGGTAGACTCAGGAGCTGATGCCAGTATAGTAAAAGAAAATGCAATGACAAATTTGCCAGACTTTAACGAAAATATACAAAAGGATTTAAAAGGAGCTTTTGGTGGGTGTGTTAGAACATTAGGTTCCACCAAAGTCCAACATAGGAACATAGGGCGCTTAAGTTTATTGCTACATGTAGTGTCACTTAAACAAGGTGTACCAGCTGATGGAATAATCGGACGTGACAATTTATGGAATCGATCTGTAATAAATGCGATAGACAAAACAATAACATTCTTTGATAAACATAAAAACCATATTATAAAAGTACCAATGAAATCGCAGACAGAAATACAAAATAGTTTTTACAATCAACAAATTAAAATTCAAGCGAGAACCGCAAAGATAGTATCATTACGTTTAAAAACAAAAATTCCAATAGTGTTAATACATAAACAAGAATTTTTTCCAGGAGTATATTTGGGCGAAAGCATATCGAATGTTAGCAAAAATAGAGTTTATGTTTCAGTTTTAAATGCTACGGAAACAGAAATTATTATAGACAGTACTTTTAAACCAAAATTTTCGAATTTTAATCAGTATAAAGAATCGGATACCAATAATTCTACAATAAATAGTATAAATTCAGTAAACATTACAAACAGAATTAATAAATTATTAGAAGAAATGAAAATTGATGAGACTTTAAATAAAGACGAAATCACATCTTTACAAAATATGTTTATTTCGTATCATGATGTTTTTCATTTAGACGGCGATGAATTAACATACACGCCAGCGCTTAAACATGAAATAGCAACACAGTGGAACCAGCCACCGATAAACCAAAAGCAATACAAATTGCCACACACTCATAGAGATGAAATCAACACACAGGTTAATAAAATGTTGGATGACGGCATTATATCGCCAAGCATATCACCCTGGAATTCACCGATGTTGTTGGTTCCTAAAAAGAGCGGCAAGGACGGTAACAAAAAGTGGAGGCTAGTAATAGATTTCCGTAAATTGAACGACGTGACAATAAAACAAGTATTTCCGATTCCTCGAATCGACGAAATATTAGACCAATTAGGTCACAGTCGCTATTTTTCAACTTTAGACTTGGCAAGTGGTTATCATCAGGTACTAGTTGAAGAAGGGGATAAGGAAAAAACAGCTTTTAGTACAGGACTGGGTCATTTCGAATTTAACAGAATGCCATTTGGCTTAACAGGTGCACCAGCTACCTTCCAAAGAATAATGAACCACATATTAACAGGTTTACAGGGTATAGATTGCTTTGTTTATCTTGATGATATAGTGGTGTATGGAAAAAATTTAGCTGAACATGAGCTTAGGCTGAGTAGAGTATTGCAGAAATTAAGGGAACACAATCTAAAATTAAATACAGAAAAATGTCAGTTTTTGCGTCGCGAAGTTGTCTATTTAGGACATAAATGTACGGAGCTAGGTGCCCTGCCAGATCCCTCTAAGGTTGAATGTGTAAAAAATATTCCGGTGCCGAGAAATAAAAAAGAAGTGCAAGCGTTTTTGGGATTAATTAATTATTACAGAAAATTTATAAGCAATATGGCAAAATTATCATTACCAATAAATAAATTACTTAGAAAAGATGATAAATTCACTTGGACAGACGATTGTCAAAGTTCATTTATTAAATTAATAGAATCAATAATTTCACCACCCATTCTCGCATATCCAGATTTTACAAAACCTTTTTTACTTACAACAGATGCAAGTAACGAAGCAATAGGTGCGGTACTGTCACAAGGCAAAGTAGGGAGCGACCGACCAATAGCATTTGCTAGTAGGGCATTAAATGGAGCAGAAAAAAATTACTCCACCATTGAAAAGGAATTTTTAGCTATAGTCTGGGCAACGAAAAATTTTAGAGCTTATCTTCTAGGCCGACATTTTCAAATTTATACAGATCATCAACCATTACGTAGCACAGCAAATCTTAAAGATCAGACATCAAGGTTAGCCCGTTTCAGGCATAAATTATCAGAATATGATTACGAAATATCTTACAAACCAGGTAAACATAATTTGAACGCAGATGCTTTAAGTAGAATTCCACATCCAGAACCAGATATTACTGCGGTCCAAACACGGTCTAAGACCACACAGAATAAATTAGATAATCAAATTTCAAAAACCAAAAAACAAGTGAGCACGCCAGTACTGGATGAAATAACAACAGACACCAAGAACGAATTAAACTCAAGTCTACTATTAACTGACCCAGAGGATTTTAAAACTGTTATAAAAGACTTTCATGACTCAGCATTAGGAGGTCACCAGGGCGCAGTGAAAACATATTTTAGAATCAGAAAACAATTTAAGTGGAAAGGTATGCAGAAAAAAATAAAAGATTACGTTAAGAATTGTCAAAAATGCCAAGTAAATAAAAGTTCTAGGCTTACAAAAATGCCAATGGTTTTAACTGATACGCCTGTACGACCATTCGATAAAGTATACATGGATCTTGTTGGTATTTTACCGGAAACTATATCTGGAAATAAATATATATTAACTTTTCAAGATGATTTTTCAAAATATATGTGCTGCGTAGCTATCCCAGACGCAGAAGCAAGCACTGTAGCAAAAGCATTTTACGACGAAATTATTACAAGACATTACATACCAAAAGTATTGATAACCGACAATGGTTCGAATTTTGTTTCAAAATTATTTTCGGACACGTGTAAATTGTTAGGAATTTAAAAGTTACATATTACGCCATATCATCCACAGGCCAACGGCTCTTTGGAACGAAGCCACCGACCATTAGCAGAGTATTTACGAAGTTTTGCGAAAGAGGATGGATCAAACTGGGACCAGTGGTTAAATACAGCAATGCATGTACACAATAATACAATGCATATGTCCACCGGGCAAACGCCTTTCCGTACTTTATACGGTTACGATTTTGAAATGCCAACCAATCTAAAACGCAAATGCTCACCAGTATATAATACCGAGCTATTAAAATACCAAATTCAACGCACACACGAAATCGTACGACAGAATCAAGCCAGAGCCAAAGAAAAATCTAAGCAAAGCTATGATAGCTCATTACACCCAATAACATTCAAAGTAGGCGATAAAATTTTACTAAAAAATCAAAATAGGAAAAATAAATTTTCACCAGTTTGGGTGGGACCCTATGAGGTTCTTTCAATAAAAAGCCCTGTAACGACTGAGATTTGTATCAAGGGTAAAGCGAAAAAATTTCATAATAATTTGTTAAAAGCATACAACAGTATGGTTTAAATAAACACTGTAGAATTAAATAAACACTGTCTGCAACAAGAACCAATAATTTTTAACATCATTGAAATAACGTCAAATAGTTAGTGCAGGACAGAATAGCTAAGTATTACATATTGAGAATGACTGGTATTGCTTCGTGTACTAACGAATTTGAAACTACAAAAGAAAAGAATAGAGAAAAACTATAATGCTCCCATCTCATATTAATATAGAAGGCTTGAACATATTCATATGCCATCCGATTAAATGCACTTCAGCACTTTACAGGCAGAAGCCAATAACGTACTGGAACTGAAACGAGATACGGTAGTGCAGCGACAAAACTGTCTAATATTTTTTATCATTAACAGAATTTTCATTCATGAAACTAAATATATTAATGCAGATATGCATTAATATAGCAAACTAACAAACGTTTTACATTCATCATTACACGGTAATGGAAATAAATAAGTACAATTGAGATGTACAAAACTAAATATTTAACAACTTAATATAGCAAATACATTTATGTAATGCTAAGAGGTCGCGCGCGCTTATTTCTAAAATATTAGTTAGTGCATGAGTAAATAGCTAAGTATTGTTGAATATGACTAGCATTTAACCATGTACTACTGGGATGAATGTATTATTAGGGATGTATTATTAGAAAAAATACGCCTTTCTGCTACGAATGTGGAACTTATGGTCACGAATCTAATTGGATATGTGCGAATAATAATAGTAATATAAGACAGAAAGAGTTAGGAATTGTAGATAAGACGTCGGAGGAGACTGTGATCAAATTTACTACTCCATTGCATTTCCATAGAACAGAGGAGACCAATGAATTAAAATATGAGGAAGAAGAAGGTGATCGCATAATATGCAGTGGGCATGGAGATAGCTTGGGTTTATCTAATGTAAGTGACGTTTTCATTGAAGTACCTTGCGAGGCAGCTAAAAATGGAAGACTTATTTTACTGGTAGACTCAGGAGCTGATGCCAGTATAGTAAAAGAAAATGCAATGACAAATTTGCCAGACTTTAACGAAAATATACAAAAGGATTTAAAAGGAGCTTTTGGTGGGTGTGTTAGAACATTAGGTTCCACCAAAGTCCAACATAGGAACATAGGGCGCTTAAGTTTATTGCTACATGTAGTGTCACTTAAACAAGGTGTACCAGCTGATGGAATAATCGGACGTGACAATTTATGGAATCGATCTGTAAAAAATGCGATGGACAAAACAATAACATTCTTTGATAAACATAAAAACCATATTATAAAAGTACCAATGAAATCGCAGACAGAAATACAAAATATTTTTTACAATCAACAAATTAAAATTCAAGCGAGAACCGCAAAGATAGTATCATTACGTTTAAAAACAAAAATTCCAATAGTGTTAATACATAAACAAGAATTTTTTCCAGGAGTATATTTGGGCGAAAGCATATCGAATGTTAGCAAAAATAGAGTTTATGTTTCAGTTTTAAATGCTACGGAAACAGAAATTATTATAGACAGTACTTTTAAACCAAAATTTTCGAATTTTAATCAGTATAAAGAATCGGATACCAATAATTCTACAATAAATAGTATAAATTCAGTAAACATTACAAACAGAATTAATAAATTATTAGAAGAAATGAAAATTGATGAGACTTTAAATAAAGACGAAATCACATCTTTACAAAATATGTTTATTTCGTATCATGATGTTTTTCATTTAGACGGCGATGAATTAACATACACGCCAGCGCTTAAACATGAAATAGCAACACAGTGGAACCAGCCACCGATAAACCAAAAGCAATACAAATTGCCACACACTCATAGAGATGAAATCAACACACAGGTTAATAAAATGTTGGATGACGGCATTATATCGCCAAGCATATCACCCTGGAATTCACCGATGTTGTTGGTTCCTAAAAAGAGCGGCAAGGACGGTAACAAAAAGTGGAGGCTAGTAATAGATTTCCGTAAATTGAACGACGTGACAATAAAACAAGTATTTCCGATTCCTCGAATCGACGAAATATTAGACCAATTAGGTCACAGTCGCTATTTTTCAACTTTAGACTTGGCAAGTGGTTATCATCAGGTACTAGTTGAAGAAGGGGATAAGGAAAAAACAGCTTTTAGTACAGGACTGGGTCATTTCGAATTTAACAGAATGCCATTTGGCTTAACAGGTGCACCAGCTACCTTCCAAAGAATAATGAACCACATATTAACAGGTTTACAGGGTATAGATTGCTTTGTTTATCTTGATGATATAGTGGTGTATGGAAAAAATTTAGCTGAACATGAGCTTAGGCTGAGTAGAGTATTGCAGAAATTAAGGGAACACAATCTAAAATTAAATACAGAAAAATGTCAGTTTTTGCGTCGCGAAGTTGTCTATTTAGGACATAAATGTACGGAGCTAGGTGCCCTGCCAGATCCCTCTAAGGTTGAATGTGTAAAAAATATTCCGGTGCCGAGAAATAAAAAAGAAGTGCAAGCGTTTTTGGGATTAATTAATTATTACAGAAAATTTATAAGCAATATGGCAAAATTATCATTACCAATAAATAAATTACTTAGAAAAGATGATAAATTCACTTGGACAGACGATTGTCAAAGTTCATTTATTAAATTAATAGAATCAATAATTTCACCACCCATTCTCGCATATCCAGATTTTACAAAACCTTTTTTACTTACAACAGATGCAAGTAACGAAGCAATAGGTGCGGTACTGTCACAAGGCAAAGTAGGGAGCGACCGACCAATAGCATTTGCTAGTAGGGCATTAAATGGAGCAGAAAAAAATTACTCCACCATTGAAAAGGAATTTTTAGCTATAGTCTGGGCAACGAAAAATTTTAGAGCTTATCTTCTAGGCCGACATTTTCAAATTTATACAGATCATCAACCATTACGTAGCACAGCAAATCTTAAAGATCAGACATCAAGGTTAGCCCGTTTCAGGCATAAATTATCAGAATATGATTACGAAATATCTTACAAACCAGGTAAACATAATTTGAACGCAGATGCTTTAAGTAGAATTCCACATCCAGAACCAGATATTACTGCGGTCCAAACACGGTCTAAGACCACACAGAATAAATTAGATAATCAAATTTCAAAAACCAAAAAACAAGTGAGCACGCCAGTACTGGATGAAATAACAACAGACACCAAGAACGAATTAAACTCAAGTCTACTATTAACGGACCCAGAGGATTTTAAAACTGTTATAAAAGACTTTCATGACTCAGCATTAGGAGGTCACCAGGGCGCAGTGAAAACATATTTTAGAATCAGAAAACAATTTAAGTGGAAAGGTATGCAGAAAAAAATAAAAGATTACGTTAAGAATTGTCAAAAATGCCAAGTAAATAAAAGTTCTAGGCTTACAAAAATGCCAATGGTTTTAACTGATACGCCTGTACGACCATTCGATAAAGTATACATGGATCTTGTTGGTATTTTACCGGAAACTATATCTGGAAATAAATATATATTAACTTTTCAAGATGATTTTTCAAAATATATGTGCTGCGTAGCTATCCCAGACGCAGAAGCAAGCACTGTAGCAAAAGCATTTTACGACGAAATTATTACAAGACATTACATACCAAAAGTATTGATAACCGACAATGGTTCGAATTTTGTTTCAAAATTATTTTCGGACACGTGTAAATTGTTAGGAATTTAAAAGTTACATATTACGCCATATCATCCACAGGCCAACGGCTCTTTGGAACGAAGCCACCGACCATTAGCAGAGTATTTACGAAGTTTTGCGAAAGAGGATGGATCAAACTGGGACCAGTGGTTAAATACAGCAATGCATGTACACAATAATACAATGCATATGTCCACCGGGCAAACGCCTTTCCGTACTTTATACGGTTACGATTTTGAAATGCCAACCAATCTAAAACGCAAATGCTCACCAGTATATAATACCGAGCTATTAAAATACCAAATTCAACGCACACACGAAATCGTACGACAGAATCAAGCCAGAGCCAAAGAAAAATCTAAGCAAAGCTATGATAGCTCATTACACCCAATAACATTCAAAGTAGGCGATAAAATTTTACTAAAAAATCAAAATAGGAAAAATAAATTTTCACCAGTTTGGGTGGGACCCTATGAGGTTCTTTCAATAAAAAGCCCTGTAACGACTGAGATTTGTATCAAGGGTAAAGCGAAAAAATTTCATAATAATTTGTTAAAAGCATACAACAGTATGGTTTAAATAAACACTGTAGAATTAAATAAACACTGTCTGCAACAAGAACCAATAATTTTTAACATCATTGAAATAACGTCAAATAGTTAGTGCAGGACAGAATAGCTAAGTATTACATATTGAGAATGACTGGTATTGCTTCGTGTACTAACGAATTTGAAACTACAAAAGAAAAGAATAGAGAAAAACTATAATGCTCCCATCTCATATTAATATAGAAGGCTTGAACATATTCATATGCCATCCGATTAAATGCACTTCAGCACTTTACAGGCAGAAGCCAATAACGTACTGGAACTGAAACGAGATACGGTAGTGCAGCGACAAAACTGTCTAATATTTTTTATCATTAACAGAATTTTCATTCATGAAACTAAATATATTAATGCAGATATGCATTAATATAGCAAACTAACAAACGTTTTACATTCATCATTACACGGTAATGGAAATAAATAAGTACAATTGAGATGTACAAAACTAAATATTTAACAACTTAATATAGCAAATACATTTATGTAATGCTAAGAGGTCGCGCGCGCTTATTTCTAAAATATTAGTTAGTGCATGAGTAAATAGCTAAGTATTGTTGAATATGACTAGCATTTAACCATTTACTACTGGGATGAATGTATTATTAGGGATGTATTATTAGAAAAAATACGCCTTTCTGCTACGAATGTGGAACTTATGGTCACGAATCTAATTGGATATGTGCGAATAATAATAGTAATATAAGACAGAAAGAGTTAGGAATTGTAGATAAGACGTCGGAGGAGACTGTGATCAAATTTACTACTCCATTGCATTTCCATAGAACAGAGGAGACCAATGAATTAAAATATGAGGAAGAAGAAGGTGATCGCATAATATGCAGTGGGCATGGAGATAGCTTGGGTTTATCTAATGTAAGTGACGTTTTCATTGAAGTACCTTGCGAGGCAGCTAAAAATGGAAGACTTATTTTACTGGTAGACTCAGGAGCTGATGCCAGTATAGTAAAAGAAAATGCAATGACAAATTTGCCAGACTTTAACGAAAATATACAAAAGGATTTAAAAGGAGCTTTTGGTGGGTGTGTTAGAACATTAGGTTCCACCAAAGTCCAACATAGGAACATAGGGCGCTTAAGTTTATTGCTACATGTAGTGTCACTTAAACAAGGTGTACCAGCTGATGGAATAATCGGACGTGACAATTTATGGAATCGATCTGTAAAAAATGCGATAGACAAAACAATAACATTCTTTGATAAACATAAAAACCATATTATAAAAGTACCAATGAAATCGCAGACAGAAATACAAAATATTTTTTACAATCAACAAATTAAAATTCAAGCGAGAACCGCAAAGATAGTATCATTACGTTTAAAAACAAAAATTCCAATAGTGTTAATACATAAACAAGAAATTTTTCCAGGAGTATATTTGGGCGAAAGCATATCGAATGTTAGCAAAAATAGAGTTTATGTTTCAGTTTTAAATGCTACGGAAACAGAAATTATTATAGACAGTACTTTTAAACCAAAATTTTCGAATTTTAATCAGTATAAAGAATCGGATACCAATAATTCTACAATAAATAGTATAAATTCAGTAAACATTACAAACAGAATTAATAAATTATTAGAAGAAATGAAAATTGATGAGACTTTAAATAAAGACGAAATCACATCTTTACAAAATATGTGTATTTCGTATCATGATGTTTTTCATTTAGACGGCGATGAATTAACATACACGCCAGCGCTTAAACATGAAATAGCAACACAGTGGAACCAGCCACCGATAAACGAAAAGCAATACAAATTGCCACACACTCATAGAGATGAAATCAACACACAGGTTAATAAAATGTTGGATGACGGCATTATATCGCCAAGCATATCACCCTGGAATTCACCGATGTTGTTGGTTCCTAAAAAGAGCGGCAAGGACGGTAACAAAAAGTGGAGGCTAGTAATAGATTTCCGTAAATTGAACGACGTGACAATAAAACAAGTATTTCACATTTGTAAAAATAAAATAAAGAACAATTGAAAATTTTGAAATAAAATGTGGAATAAAATAAACTTTTAATAAAACTGTGAAATAAAATTGTGAAATGAATTACATAAATTATAAAATTTTATAAATCAGGAAATTAAATAAGTAAACTAAATTTTTTTTATTAAATTGATTAATTGATATATTGAAGAACATTTTTAAAGTAATTGTGAAACATTATAAATTAGTTTGGACATTTAATAATAATGATTAATAAATTTGTAAATTTAAATAAATTGAATAAAATAAGAATTTTGATACAGCAATGTTTTTATAATGTCGCGAAATTAATTAAAGAACAAAACTGGAAAATTAAACAAAAAAACAATAAATTGAACAAATAAGTTAATTTAGGATTTATAAATAATATGTTGATATGATTTTGAAATATAGATTAAAAAGGTTAAATAATGAAACATAAAATGTGATAAATAAGGTAGTAAAAAATTTAATAGATAAATGAAATAATGGTTAAAAGTTGATTTAATATGAAACTAGTAAAAACAAAATAAATAATTTATTTAAGAAAGGTATAGCTAATTATATGATTAAGTAAATGGAAAAATAAGAAACACTAATAATGGGTACTGAAAATGTATTGAAACGCGTTCATTACGTTGTTCCTTACCTTTCTGGGGCAGAATCTCCATTATTAGAAACAGAATTATATAAATTTATTGAATGTTGTGAAACAGCTAAGCTTAAAATTAAGGAATCAGATAATGAGGAATTTATTAAATGCGTTAAGTTACGTTTGGAGGGAGATGCCTATAAATTAGTAAGAACAAAACAGTTTCAAAAAATAGATGAATTATACGAGTTGTTAAAAAATACGTACTTAAATGAAATTTCTTTAGAATTAGTACTAGAAGAGATTAAAAAGGCTTATCAAAATAGTAACGAGAGTTTGAGAATGTTTGGTAGACGATTAGATGAGTTGCAATCCATGGCTTTGGAAATTGCAAGTAAAAAATACAGTAAAAAGATAAGTGAGGATGAAGTATTCAGATTAGAATTACAGAGCTCAGTGTTGATCTCTTTTAAAGTAGGGGTGAAGGATCCAACTATAAAGGTTGTATTGTTGGGTAGTAAGTCAGAAACATTAGAAGCATTGTTAGAAGAAGCTTTAAATGTACAGGCTGTTATGCAGCGAAGTCCAAAATCGGAAGAGGATGAATATAATTATATGGAAAAAACACAGTCAAGCGTTATATCGGAAAATAAATTGCAACAAATAAATAATGAAAGCAACTATAAAAGAAGTGTTCCAACATGTTCATTTTGTAGTAAATTGGGGCATACTGGGGATGAATGTATTATTAGAAAAAATACGCCTTTCTGCTACGAATGTGGAACTTATGGTCACGAATCTAATTGGATATGTGCGAATAATAATAGTAATATAAGACAGAAAGAGTTAGGAATTGTAGATAAGACGTCGGAGGAGACTGTGATCAAATTTACTACTCCATTGCATTTCCATAGAACAGAGGAGACCAATGAATTAAAATATGAGGAAGAAGAAGGTGTGTTGTGTATCATAATCGTAGAGTTCACAACTTACATATGATCCACTGTTGTGTATCATAATCGTGGAACTTACAGCGTGCTTATGATCCACAATATAACATAATCAGTATATTTTTCTTTACGGCATACTTTTAGGGTTAAGCATTATGCATGTTAAACACAAACAGCATTTAATTGTATTGGCGCACACCGCTTAACATAGCACAGGTATACACGCCCACGTTAAATAGGTCACTCAGATAAACGCTGACTTAGTTATTTTAGAATGATGAAAGTACTCAATTTATTGTGAAATTATAAATACGCTGACTAAGTTATTTTGGCGCAGCCGGTTTCTCAAACAACGCTCTCAGGGACCGTGAGAAGAAGGACGATAGAAGGAAGAAAAGGACTAAAAATAACAAAATAAATGGTGATTATTTAATTTTTTGTTTTCAAAATACGTGAGTAACAGCAGAATATTTAAACAATTATTACAGTGTTTAATAAAGCAATAAATACAAATCGAATGAATAAATATACAAATGGAAATTAAAATTAAATAACAAACGAAATAAAAAGAAAATAGGAAATTTATTTAATATTAAACTCAGATAATTAAATAAAATTATTTCTAAAATTAATATGAAACGGAATTTTTAATTTTTTTTTAATTTTAAAAAATTTTTAGAACATTTAAAATATAATTTTCATTTTAAAATTTAAATGAGAATAAAATAACATTTTAAAGATTTTGTGAATTTGAAATATTTTTTTTATTTTAATATCATGGTCAATTTAATTAAAAATTTTACATTATTATAAAATATCTGATTTTAGTCAACAGATTTAAAATTTAAAAAATTTATAATATTTTTTTTATAACATTGTGGAGCTACGTGAACTGTTGAGTGTTCTAGGAAATAAATTGGAATTTTTTTGGCGTTGATAAATATATGGCGGAATTGGAACAATTACAGTTAGCATACGGAAACATACTAGGGCAATTGGACAGGTTTACGGATAAATTGTGGGCTCAAATTAGCCTCGAAGTAAATAATAAAGAATATTTACAATTAATAAAAAATAAAGTTAATAACACAAAGGTTTTTTCTAAAGTAGAAGGAGTAGATGTCGTGTTCGAAGAATTAATATATTTCTTGGAACACAAAAGTGAGAATAAAATAAAAGAGATAGAAGGCTGGAAAGACGAATTTGCTGCATTAACTAAAAAAATAAACGATAAATTAGCAGAAAAACAGGAGTTGTTAGAACACGCCTGCGGTATAGAGGCGGAAAACGAAAAATTAAGAGCATTGTTGAAAGATAAAGACATTTCTGATGAATCAGTAGCTAGGGCACTACGTCAACAACCAAGGTTAGAATTCGAATCAGTCGAGGAGGCAAATAACAAAGTAAGGGAATTGGATTCGAAAATCAGATTTTTAGAGGCGGAAGTAAACTTAGCACACGAAACATCATTATACCATAAAGAAGCTTTAAGAATAGAAGAAAATTTAGAAAGCATAACAAAAGATATAACAATAATTGAAATGCCGACAGACGATATTTCGAAATGCGTACGAAATCTGGTCTCGGTGTTCAAGGGCGAAGATTCACCGTTCCTAAAAACGGAGCTTCTTAGATTTATAGACGGTTGTAAGGCAGCGAACCTTAAAATAACTGAAGAAAATCAGGAGGAATTCATGATTTGTATTAAACTGCGTCTTGATGGAGATGCATACGAATTAGTGAGGACGAAGAATATAAATGATTTAGATGAGTTGTTTGAATTACTTAAAAGCACATATTTAAAGGTGGCTACATTAGATTCAGTTCAATACAACATAAGACAGGCATATCAAGGTGGAGGGGAAAGTTTAAGGGCGTTTGCAAGGCGTTTAGAAGTATTGCAGTCGAACGCAAACGACATAGCCGATACAATGTACAAAAAGAAAAACCTGCCAACAGATATTTTTAACACGGAACTATTAAATTCTGTGCTAACAGCATTTAAAGTGGGAGTGAGTGACCCAACTGTAAAGATACTACTTGAGTAGCAAGGCAGATAATTTAAATGATTTATTAGACGAAGCGTTAAGGGCAGAGGCCACCATACTGCGGGGGCCGAGATTACCGGAGGAACTGTATAGTTTTGAAAAAAGACCGAATGGAACCTCAGTTAGTAAAAATAATCAAGAAACTGATATTAGAAATTCACGACAAGATAGGGGTAAAAGTCAACAAAATATAAATAATGGGAATACAGGGGGTGCCATGAAAAGGGGCCAGTCTGTTCATTTTGCACAAGACCAGGACACACAAGGGATGACTGTTATTTGCGAAAAAATACACCATTTTGCAGAGAATGCGAGAAATACGGACATGAATCGAGTTGGAGATGTGGATCAAATAGACTGGAAGAACGCCAGGAGAACCAACAACAACCATTTCAGAATCAGCAGTACCAAGGGGGTTATAGAGGACTTCAGAATAACGGCTATCAACACCAACAGCAGCAAAATCAGAATCCGCAAGACAGCAATACTCGTAATAATAGAAATAATAGTATTAATAATGGTAATGAAAATAATAGAAATAATAATCCGTTTAGAAATATCAATAGTAATAACAATAACGAACCTAATAGAACATACAGAAATAATAGGGCATGTTATGGGTGTGGTCAAGTCGGCCATATGATAGCGGATTGCCACGCCAAGAAAAATGTTGTGCAAAACAGTAGTAATGCTCACAATAGGGGAAACTACCACGGGCCCAGCCAAGGCCAATAAGCTGGGGTCCCGTTAACATTAGTAAAGTTAGGTCAAAGGTAGAAATAGTGGATCATATACCTAGGCAGCCTGTGATCACATTTGCTACCGCAGCTTCAAATAACAACCAAAAAATCGTGGGGGAAAATATCGTTCATCAAACGTCGAGAGTGACCGTTGATACATATGTTGAGCCACCGTGTTTGGTCTGTAAGGAGAAGTTGAAAGAGGAAAAAATGTGTGAAAATATTGTTCATCAAACGTCGGGAGTGACCGTTGATACATATGTTGAGCCACCGTGTTTGGTTTGTAATGCAGTAGTAGGATTATTAGTTTATATCATACACTTTATAGGTATTGTGTCGATTACACTGGGGAACAAAATAATAAAATTAGCAGAATATGAAAAGTATAAGGGAACCTTTGGAGAGGAAGCAGTAGGGTATAAAGTAAAAAACATATTATCAAGAATATCAAAAAGTTTTGAAAATTTCGTAATAGAATATGATAAGAAGATTAGATGTCATATGAGTGAGTTTAGTAAAAGAAAGAATCGTATAATATGCAGTAGGCAGAGTGACTATTTCAAATTACCTAATGTAAGTGATGTTTTCATCGAAGTACCTTGTGAGGATGCTAAAAATGGAAAACTCATATTACTGGTAGATTCGGGAGCAGATGCTAGTATAGTAAAGGAGGGTTTGATGATACGAATTCCGGGTTTTGATAAAAATACTCAGAGGGACTTTAGTGGTGCTTTTGGGGGATGCGTAAGGACTTTAGGGACAATAAATATTCAGCACAATAGTATAGAGTGGTTCTGTTTAAAGATGCATGTAGTGGCACTTGAACAAGGAATACCCGCTGATGGAATAATAGGACGAGATAATATATGGAATAGGTCCATAATAAATGCCATAGATAAGAAGTTAATATTTTATGATCAAGATAAAAACAATACTATACAACTACCCATGAGGACACGGGCAGACATGGAAAATATTTTTCTAAATCAGGAATTAAAAGTAGAACCTAGAACCGCAAAGATAGTATCATTACGTTTAAAAACAAAAATTCCAATCGTCTTAATACATAAACAAGAAATTTGTCCAGGAGTATATTTGGGCGAAAGCATATCGAATGTTAGCAAAAATAGAGTTTATGTGTCCGTATTAAATGCTACAGAAAAATAATTTATAATAGACAGTGCTTTTAAACCAAAATTCTCGAATTTCAATCAGTATAAGGAATCGGATACCAACAATTCTACAATAAATAGCATAAATTCAGTAAACATTACGAACAGAATTAACAAATTATTAGAGGAAATAAAAATTGATGGAACCTTGAATAAAGACGAAATTACATCTTTACAAAATCTGTGTATTTCGTATCATGATGTTTTTCATTTAGATGGCGATGAATTAACATACACGCCAGTACTTAAACATGAAATAATAACACAGTGGAACCAACCACCAATCAATCAAAAGCAATACAAATTGCCACACACACATAGAGATGAAATCAACAGACAGGTTAGTAAAATGTTGGATGACGGCATTATATCGCCAAGCATATCACCCTGGAATTCACCGATGTTGCTAGTTCCTAAGAAGAGCGGCAAGGACGGTAACAAAAAATGGAGGCTAGTTATAGATTTCCGTAAATTAAACGATGTGACAATTAAACAAGTATTTCCGATTCCTCGAATAGACGAAATATTAGACCAATTAGGTCACAGTCGCTATTTTTCAACTTTAGACTTGGCAAGTGGTTATCATCAGGTACTAGTTGAAGAAGGGGATAAGGAAAAAACAGCTTTTAGTACAGGTCTTGGTCATTTCGAGTTTAACAGAATGCTTTTTGGTTTAACAGGGGCTCCAGCCACTTTCCAAAGAATAATGAATCACATATTAACAGGTTTACAGGGTATCGATTGCTTTGTTTATCTTGATGATATAGTGGTGTACGGAAAGAATTTAGCTGAACATGAGTTTAGGTTGAGTAGAGTATTGCAGAAATTAAGGGAACACAATCTAAAATTAAATACAGAAAAATGCCAGTTTTTGCGTCGCGAAGTTGTCTATTTAGGACATAAATGTTCGGAACTAGGTGCTCTGCCAGACCCCTCAAAGGTTGAATGCGTGAAAAATATTCCGGTACCAAGAAATAAAAAAGAAGTACAAGCGTTTTTGGGATTAATTAATTATTACAGAAAATTTATAAACAATATGGCAAAATTATCATTACCAATTAATAAATTACTTAGAAAAGATGTTAAATTCGCTTGGACAGACGATTGTCAAAGTTCATTTATTAAATTAATAGAATCAATAATTTCACCACCCATTTTCGCATATCCAGATTTTACAAAACCTTTTTTACTTACAACAGATGCAAGTAACGAAGCAATAGGTGCGGTACTGTCACAAGGCAAAGTAGGGAGCGACCGACCAATAGCATTTGCTAGTAGGGCATTAAATGGAGCAGAAAAAAATTACTCCACCATTGAAAAGGAATTTTTAGCTATAGTCTGGGCAACGAAAAATTTTAGAGCTTATCTTCTAGGCCGACATTTTCAAATTTATACAGATCATCAACCATTACGTAGCACAGCAAATCTTAAAGATCAGACATCAAGGTTAGCCCGTTTCAGGCATAAATTATCAGAATATGATTACGAAATATCTTACAAACCAGGTAAACAGAATTTGAACGCAGATGCTTTAAGTAGAATTCCACATCCAGAACCAGATATTACTGCGGTCCAAACACGGTCTAAGACCACACAGAATAAATTAGATAATCAAATTTCAAAAAACAAACAACAGGTGAGCACGCCAGTACTGGATGAAATAACAACAGACACCAAGAACGAATTAAACTCAAGTCTACTATTAACTGACCCAGAGGAAATTAAAACTGTTATAAAAGACTTTCATGACTCAGCATTAGGGGGTCACCAGGGTGCAGTGAAAACATATTTTAGAATCAGAAAACAATTTAAGTGGAAAGGTATGCAGAAACAAATAAAAGAGTACGTTAAGAATTGTCAAAAATGCCAAGTAAATAAAAGTTCTAGGCTTACTAAAATGCCAATGGTTTTAACTGATACGCCTGTACGACCATTCGATAAAGTATACATGGATCTTGTTGGTATTTTACCGGAAACTATATCTGGAAATAAATATATATTAACTTTTCAAGATGATTTTTCAAAATATATGTGCTGCGTAGCTATCCCAGACGCAGAAGCAAGCACTGTAGCAAAAGCATTTTACGACGAAATTATTACAAGACATAACATACCAAAAGTATTGATAACCGACAATGGTTCGAATTTTGTTTCAAAATTATTTTCGGACACGTGTAAATTGTTAGGAATTTAAAAGTTACATATTACGCCATATCATCCACAGGCCAACGGCTCTTTGGAACGAAGCCACCGACCATTAGCAGAGTATTTACGAAGTTTTGCGAAAGAGGATGGATCAAACTGGGACCAGTGGTTAAATACAGCAATGCATGTACACAATAATACAATGCATATGTCCACCGGGCAAACGCCTTTCCGTACTTTATACGGTTACGATTTTGAAATGCCAACCAATCTTAAACGCAAATGCTCACCAGTATATAATACCGATGATAGCAACAAGTTATTAAAATACCAAATTCAATGCACACACGAAATCGTGCGACAAAATCAAGCCAGAGCCAAAGAAAAATCTAAGCAAAGCTATGATAGCTCAGTACACCCAATAATATTCAAAATAGGCGATAAAATTTTACTTAAAAATCAAAATAGGAAAAATAAATTTTCACCAGTTTGGGTAGGACCCTACGAGGTACTTTCAATAATAAGCCCTGTAACGACTGAGATTTGTATCAAGGGTAAAGGGAAAAAATTTCATAATAATTTGTTAAAAGCATACAACAGTATAGTTACGTAGAATGAAATAAACACTGTCTGCAGCAAGAACCAATATTTTTTAACATCATTGAAATAAAGTCAAATAGTTAGTGCAGGACAGAATAGCTAAGTATTACATATTGAAATTAAATTGAAACTACAAAATAAATAAAGAATAGAGAAAAACTATATTTTTTTTTAAATGTAGATATTAAATAAATTAATTTTAAATAATTTATAAAATCCAAAAAATGTCATGTACAAAATACAAATCGCAGAGAAAATAGCTATGTATTAATTGAAGATGACTAGCATTGAATATAAACAAATAACAAAATCAAATTATTATTTGAGGTACGTATTTGCAAGGTATAAAAATTACGTTGTCATTAAAATTGTGATAGGTCAGTACCTACCTCAATGGCATTTTAAACAAAAAGGTTCATTGCGCATAGAGCGCAATGCTCCCAGCTCATATTAATATAGAAGGCTTGAATATATTCATATGCTAAACGATTAAATGCACTTCAGCACTTTACAGGCAGAAGCCACTAACTTACTGGAACTGAAACGAGATACGGTAGTGCAGCGACAAAACTGCCTAATATTTTTTATCATTAACATAATTTTCATTCATGAAACTAAATATATTAATGCAGATATGCGTTAATATAGCAAACTAACAAACTAACAAACGTTTTAAATTCATCATTACACGGTAATGAAAATAAATAAGTACAATTGAGATGTACAAAATTAAATATTGAACAACTTAATATAGCAAATACATTTATGTAATGCTAAGAAGTCGCGCGCGCTTATTTCTAAATATTTAAAAAAATTAGTAAATAGCTAAGTATTGTTGAATATGACTAGCATTTAACCATGTACTACTGGGACTCTAAATAAAACAATTTGTATTGCAATAATGCAGAAACATATCCAAACATATATGTTTCTAAACAAAATCATATAGTAAATGTTAACACATATGTAAATTAACTATTATAACTAATTAAGGTATAATTATGGCCATAGTCTTAACAGGATGTATTAAGGTAAAATAAGAAATATTTATAAGAAAACTATATGATATGATCAAGGATTCCATTAAATATGTAAAAAAAAAAATGGAATTTCTTCTCTTTCCCTTTACGATCGGCAATAAAGAGCGAAACCAATATAATGATTAGAATTGTCACACTGGTCCTGATGCTGGCAGCCAATGAAGCAGTCAACATCACACAGACATCAATTAATGATACAAGATTATTCTTTGAGAAGACAACCGATGCTTTGTTCTACAATGATGAATGGACGATAGTAGCCAAGTTTAAACCGCTACAACTGAACGATTTCCTGGAGCTGACAAACAAATACATAATCACGGCAAACACAATGTGCGAACAAATGTAAACGGACCCAGCATAAAAAGAGCATGTATAGCAGCAACACGGGAGACCACGGCAATAATAACCACACTACAGAAAAATGAAGAAATAATTAAGCGCACAATAAAGAGTAACCGACAAAAGAGATCACTCAATTTCATTGGCGAAGGACTCAACTGGGCTTTTGGACTGATGGACAATAAAGAAAGAGAGACTATCTATAAACATCTCAATGATATTGAAGATAATGAACATAAAACATACGAAATTATGAAAAGACAAATTACGGTGATTTCATCAAATTATAACAAGATAGCAGAACCCTTACTGAATTCCTTAAAGGAAGTCGAAAATCTGCAAAATGTGTTAAACATAACAATAAGAACACAAAAATACATAAATGAAAAAATAAACCAACAAGTTAGTCATTTACTATTCATGATGGATACCTTGGAAATTCAATCTACAATTAATGCAAACCTAATGGAAATTCAAGGACAACAGCATATGGAAATGGCAATCATAGATGATCTATACAAGGGACGATTACACCCGACTATTATAGACCAGAGCGAGTTAGATGAAATGCTGACTAGTCTCACGTTAAGAGGAAAGGCGAAGTGGTTCATACAAAAATCATTCGAAATGCACCGTGCATCAACAGTACGAGTTTTCCCAGACACAGACGGCCTAATAATAGTCATCAAGACACCACTACCTGATGATTTGTTGATCACATTATATAGAATTTACCCAATACCCACAAATATTAATGAAGAATGGGATGCATTGGTTAAAACAACATATGACTACATATCAGAAGCAGAAGACCGGAGCAAATACATAGGTCTATCGAATGAAGATCACAGCAAATGCATTTTGGTTAGCCAACATACGGACAAAGAAATTACACTATGCAAACGTCCAGGAACCATGCTAACAACTAGCAACACACTATGTGTCAATACACCAACCTTTTTCGAAGCAGTTTGTGGGTCAAATATAGCCACATTGACACTATCCGGCCTGGGTTGGATGTCCATAAATGAAGCTTGCAACATACACAACAAAGAAATGATACTGCCATACGAGTTTACACATCAAAGCATTAGGAATATAACATACAAGAAGGAAGAACATACGGTTATGATAGAAAATTTACAAGGCAATTGGTCATCATTAGCATATTCAAATATATCACAAACATCGTTACCGATCTTGGTGTCAGATCACAGCAAAATAAGAGCAGCATTAAGAGATGGGCATCGTGATTTCGACGAAATATTACTACAATTAACTGATAACCAGGAACGCAAAGAATTACTTAATCGTCAAAATGAAATAACGAAAACCGGTATGTCGTACGGCATATTAATGCTGATACTAATAATAATAATAGCGGCATATGTATTATACATACATTACTACTCGACAATTAAAAATAAAGCAACAATAAAAGCCGATGAATTTAATACAAATAAATCACCAATAGCAACAATAGATGTAGAAGCGGCTAAGAAAAACCTTGAAATGGTGTCAAATACATTTCCCAGCAAGAAATCCCCACTCGAAAAAATCGGTTCATTGCGGAAATCAACAACGCAGAAACCAAACACCACAACACCCATAGCAAGCCAACGAACGAAGTCACATGAAATAGAAGCCAATACGTCAGAAACAACGACAACGCATCGAACTACTACCGCAGAACAGCAGCAGTCAGCAACGAAAACATCGGGACCAGGTTTTTATTATATATAACTGGAAATTACAACTCTTAATTTACTAATATCCATTAAATATTATATAAGTAAAGATTATAACTTCATAACTAATAGAATTTAACGTAATTTATACCACATAAAACAATGTAAAAAGAAAAAACTATTATTCTTTTTAATAATAATTTTCTCTTCAGAAATAATTAAAATAATACAAAAAAAAAAAAAAAAACTATTATTCTTCTTAATAATAATATATATATTTTTTTTTCAATAAGGGGGGAGGTATGTTGTGTATCATAATCGTAGAGTTCACAACTTACATATGATCCACTGTTGTGTATCATAATCGTGGAACTTACAGCGTGCTTATGATCCACAATATAACATAATCAGTATATTTTTCTTTACGGCATACTTTTAGGGTTAAGCATTATGCATGTTAAACACAAACAGCATTTAATTGTATTGGCGCACACCGCTTAACATAGCACAGGTATACACGCCCACGTTAAATAGGTCACTCAGATAAACGCTGACTTAGTTATTTTAGAATGATGAAAGTACTTTTAGTATGATGAAATTACTCAATTTATTGTGAAATTATAAGAATACGAGGTGTTAAGTAGAAGTTAAGTATAGACTAAGAATCAATTGTTTTCGATAAGCTGAACTGTGTACAAATAAGTGTTAAGTATAAGTGTAACCAACTTTTAAAGCGAAATAAAGTGTTTTGAAGTAAAAAAGACTCGGTTGTTTTAAATAATATAACGAAAGTAAAAAGGACTCAGTAAGTATAAATAGGATCAAGTTAAAGTCCTAGTAGAAGGACATTTTAACATACAACAGGTGATCGCATAATATGCAGTGGGCATGGAGATAGCTTGGGTTTATCTAATGTAAGTGACGTTTTCATTGAAGTACCTTGCGAGGCAGCTAAAAATGGAAGACTTATTTTACTGGTAGACTCAGGAGCTGATGCCAGTATAGTAAAAGAAAATGCAATGACAAATTTGCCAGACTTTAACGAAAATATACAAAAGGATTTAAAAGGAGCTTTTGGTGGGTGTGTTAGAACATTAGGTTCCACCAAAGTCCAACATAGGAACATAGGGCGCTTAAGTTTATTGCTACATGTAGTGTCACTTAAACAAGGTGTACCAGCTGATGGAATAATCGGACGTGACAATTTATGGAATCGATCTGTAATAAATGCGATAGACAAAACAATAACATTCTTTGATAAACATAAAAACCATATTATAAAAGTACCAATGAAATCGCAGACAGAAATACAAAATATTTTTTACAATCAACAAATTAAAATTCAAGCGAGAACCGCAAAGATAGTATCATTACGTTTAAAAACAAAAATTTCAATAGTGTTAATACATAAACAAGAAATTTTTCCAGGAGTATATTTGGGCGAAAGCATATCGAATGTTAGCAAAAATAGAGTTTATGTTTCAGTTTTAAATGCTACGGAAACAGACATTATTATAGACAGTACTTTTAAAACA
Source organism: Dryomyza anilis (assembly GCA_951804985.1). Classification (NCBI taxonomy): domain Eukaryota; kingdom Metazoa; phylum Arthropoda; class Insecta; order Diptera; family Dryomyzidae; genus Dryomyza; species Dryomyza anilis. The sequence continues at coordinate 21,927,370 of OX638136.1, read as the reverse complement.
AAATTTTCGAATTTTAATCAGTATAAAGATTCGGATACCAATAATTCTACAATAAATAGTATAAATTCAGTAAACATTACAAACAGAATTAATAAATTATTAGAAGAAATGAAAATTGATGAGACTTTAAATAAAGACGAAATCACATCTTTACAAAATATGTGTATTTCGTATCATGATGTTTTTCATTTAGACGGCGATGAATTAACATACACGCCAGCGCTTAAACATGAAATAGCAACACATTGGAACCAGCCACCGATAAACCAAAAGCAATACAAATTGCCACACACTCATAGAGATGAAATCAACAGACAGGTTAATAAAATGTTGGATGACGGCATTATATCGCCAAGCATATCACCCTGGAATTCACCGATGTTGTTGGTTCCTAAAAAGAGCGGCAAGGACGGTAACAAAAAGTGGAGGCTAGTAATAGATTTCCGTAAATTGAACGACGTGACAATAAAACAAGTATTTCCGATTCCTCGAATCGACGAAATATTAGACCAATTAGGTCACAGTCGCTATTTTTCAACTTTAGACTTGGCAAGTGGTTATCATCAGGTACTAGTTGAAGAAGGGGATAAGGAAAAAACAGCTTTTAGTACAGGACTGGGTCATTTCGAATTTAACAGAATGCCATTTGGCTTAACAGGTGCACCAGCTATCTTCCAAAGAATAATGAACCACATATTAACAGGTTTACAGGGTATAGATTGCTTTGTTTATCTTGATGATATAGTGGTGTATGGAAAAAATTTAGCTGAACATGAGCTTAGGCTGAGTAGAGTATTGCAGAAATTAAGGGAACACAATCTAAAATTAAATACAGAAAAATGTCAGTTTTTGCGTCGCGAAGTTGTCTATTTAGGACATAAATGTACGGAGCTAGGTGCCCTGCCAGATCCCTCTAAGGTTGAATGCGTAAAAAATATTCCGGTGCCGAGAAATAAAAAAGAAGTGCAAGCGTTTTTGGGATTAATTAATTATTACAGAAAATTTATAAACAATATGGCAAAATTATCATTACCAATTAATAAATTACTTAGAAAAGATGTTAAATTCACTTGGACAGACGATTGTCAAAGTTCATTTATTAAATTAATAGAATCAATAATTTCACCACCCATTCTCGCATATCCAGATTTTACAAAACCTTTTTTTACTTACAACAGATGCAAGTAACGAAGCAATAGGTGCGGTACTGTCACAAGGCAAAGTAGGGAGCGACCGACCAATAGCATTTGCTAGTAGGGCATTAAATGGAGCAGAAAAAAATTACTCCACCATTGAAAAGGAATTTTTAGCTATAGTCTGGGCAACGAAAAATTTTAGAGCTTATCTTCTAGGCCGACATTTTCAAATTTATACAGATCATCAACCATTACGTAGCACAGCAAATCTTAAAGATCAGACATCAAGGTTAGCCCGTTTCAGGCATAAATTATCAGAATATGATTACGAAATATCTTACAAACCAGGTAAACAGAATTTGAACGCAGATGCTTTAAGTAGAATTCCACATCCAGAACCAGATATTACTGCGGTCCAAACACGGCCTAAGACCACACAGAATAAATTAGATAATCAAATTTCAAAAACCAAAAAACAAGTGAGCACGCCAGTACTGGATGAAATAACAACAGACACCAAGAACGAATTAAACTCAAGTCTACTATTAACTGACCCAGAGGATTTTAAAACTGTTATAAAAGACTTTCATGACTCAGCATTAGGAGGGTGCACCAGGGTGCAGTGAAAACATATTTTAGAATCAGAAAACAATTTAAGTGGAAAGGTATGCAGAAAAAAATAAAAGATTACGTTAAGAATTGTCAAAAATGCCAAGTAAATAAAAGTTCTAGGCTTACTAAAATGCCAATGGTTTTAACTGATACGCCTGTACGACCATTCGATAAAGTATACATGGATCTTGTTGGTATTTTACCGGAAACTATATCTGGAAATAAATATATATTAACTTTTCAAGATGATTTTTCAAAATATATGTGCTGCGTAGCTATCCCAGACGCAGAAGCAAGCACTGTAGCAAAAGCATTTTACGACGAAATTATTACAAGACATTACATACCAAAAGTATTGATAACCGACAATGGTTCGAATTTTGTTTCAAAATTATTTTCGGACACGTGTAAATTGTTAGGAATTTAAAAGTTACATATTACGCCATATCATCCACAGGCCAACGGCTCTTTGGAACGAAGCCACCGACCATTAGCAGAGTATTTACGAAGTTTTGCGAAAGAGGATGGATCAAACTGGGACCAGTGGTTAAATACAGCAATGCATGTACACAATAATACAATGCATATGTCCACCGGGCAAACGCCTTTCCGTACTTTATACGGTTACGATTTTGAAATGCCAACCAATCTAAAACGCAAATGCTCACCAGTATATAATACCGATGATAGCAACAAGCTATTAAAATACCAAATTCAACGCACACACGAAATCGTACGACAGAATCAAGCCAGAGCCAAAGAAAAATCTAAGCAAAGCTATGATAGCTCATTACACCCAATAACATAGAAAGTAGGCGATAAAATTTTACTAAAAAATCAAAATAGGAAAAATAAATTTTCACCAGTTTGGGTGGGACCCTATGAGGTTCTTTCAATAAAAAGCCCTGTAACGACTGAGATTTGTATCAAGGGTAAAGCGAAAAAATTTCATAATAATTTGTTAAAAGCATACAACAGTATGGTTTAAATAAACACTGTAGAATTAAATAAACACTGTCTGCAACAAGAACCAATAATTTTTAACATCATTGAAATAACGTCAAATAGTTAGTGCAGGACAGAATAGCTAATTATTACATATTGAGAATGACTGGTTTTGCTTCGTGTACTAACGAATTTGAAACTACAAAAGAAAAGAATAGAGAAAAACTATAATTTTTAAATATAGATATAAATAAATTAATTTTAAATAATTTATAAAATCCAAAAAATTTAATGTAATATTGCCAAAATACAAATCGCAGAGAAAATAGCTATGTATTAATTGAAGATGACTAGCATTGAATATAAACAAATAACAAAATCAAGTTATTATTTGAGGTACGAATTTGCAAGGTATAAAAATTACGTTGTCATTAAAATTGCGATAGGTCAGTACCTACCTCAATGGCATTTTAAACATACATGTTCATTGTGCATAGAGCGCAATGCTCCCAGCTCATATTAATATAGAAGGCTTGAACATATTCATATGTCAACCGATTAAATGCACTTCAGCACTTTACAGGCAGAAGCCAATAACGTACTGGAACTGAAACGAGATACGGTAGTGCAGCGACAAAACTGTCTAATATTTTTATTATTAACAGAATTTTCATTCATGAAACTAAATATATTAATGCAGATATGCATTAATATAGCAAACTAACAAACGTTTTACATTCATCATTACACGGTAATGAAAATAAATAAGTACAATTGAGATGTACAAAACTAAATATTTAACAACTTAATATAGCAAATACATTTATGTAATGCTAAGAGGTCGCGCGCGCTTATTTCTAAAATATTAGTTAGTGCATGAGTAAATAGCTAAGTATTGTTCAATATGACTAGCATTTAACCATGTACTACTGGGATTGTATATACAACATTTTGTATTACAACAATACATAAACATATTTAAATGTATGTTTCTAAACTAAATCATTTAGTACATGTTAACACATATATTAACTACTATAAATATTTAAAGTATAATTATGGCCAACGCCTTAACAATATGTATTAAGGGGTAAAATGAGAAAGAAAACTACATAAAATTATTAAGGATTCCATTTATATATGTAAAAAAAATGGAATTTCGTCTTTTTACAATATGAAATAAAGAGCAAAACTTTAGAATTGTCACACTGGTCCTGATGTTGGCAGCCAAGGAAGCAGTCAACATCACACAGACATCAATTAATGATACAAGATTATTCTTTGAGAAGACAACTGATGCTTTGTTCTACAATGATGAATGGACGATAGTAGCCAAGTTTAAACCGCTACAACGATTTCCTGGAGCTGACAAACAAATACATAATCACGGCAAACACAATGTGCGAACAAATGAGCACCGGACCCAGCATAAAAAGATCATGTATAGCAGCAACAAGGGAAACCACGGCAATAATAGCCACACTACAGAAAAATGAAGAAATAATTAAGCGCACAATAAAGAGTAACCGACAAAAGAGAGCACTCAATTTCATTGGCGAAGGACTCAACTGGGCTTTTGGACTGATAAAGAAAGAGAGACTATCTATAAACATCTCAATGACATTGAAGATAATGAACATAAAACATACGAAATTATGAAAAGACAAATTACAGTGATTTCATCAAATTATAACAAGATAGCAGAACCCTTACTGAATTCCTTGAAGGAAGTCGAAAATCTGCAAAATGTGTTAAACATAACAATAAGAAAACAAAAATACATAAATGAAAAAATAAACCAACAAGTTAGTCATTTACTATTCATGATGGATACCTTGTAAATTCAATCTACAATTAATGCAAACCTAATCGAAATTCAAGGACAACAGCTGATGGAAATGGCAATCATAGATGATCTATACAAGGGACGATTACACCCGACAATTATAGACCAGAGCGAATTAGATGAAATGCTGACTAGCCTCACGTTAAGAGGAAAGGCGAAGTGGTTCATACAAAAATCATTCGAAATGCATCGTGCATCAACAGTACGAGTTTTCCCAGACACAGACGGCCTAATAATAGTCATCAAGATGATTTGTTGTTCACATAATATAGAATTTACCCAATAACCACAAATATTAATGAAGAATGGGATGCATTGGTTAAACCAACCTATCAGAAGCATAAGACCGGAGCAAATACATAGGTCTAACGAATAAAGATCACAGCAAATGCATTTTGGTTAGCCAACATACGGACAAAGAAATTACACTATGCTAACGTCCAGGAACCATACTAACAACTAGCAACACACTATGTGAAGTTGCGCTGATTCAACACAGAACAGATATTAAAGATACATGTGAACATGTTGCAATCACAAGGAGTTCTGGCCTAGTAGTTAAACTATGGACACCAAACAAATGGTTGTATAAATTTAATACACCAGTCTTTTTCGAAGCAGTTTGTGGGTCAAATATAGCCACATTGACACTATCCGGCCTGGGTTGGATGTCCATAAATGAAGCTTGCAACTTACACAACAAAGAAATGATACTGCCATACGAGTTAACACATCAAAGCATTAGGAATATAACATACAAGAAGGAAGAACATACGGTTATAATAGAAAATTTACAAGGCAATTGGTCATCATTACCATATTCAAATATATTACAAACATCGTTACCGATCTTGGTGTCAGATCACAACAAAATAAGATCAGCATTAAGAGATGGGCATCGTGATTTCGACGAAATATTACTACAATTAACTGATAACCAGGAACGAAAAGAATTACTTAATCGTCAAAATGAAATAACGAAAACCGCAACAATAGATGTAGAAGCGGCTAAGAAAAACCTTGAAATGGTGTCAAATACATTTCCCAGCAAGAAATCCCCACTCGAAAAAATCGGTTCATTGCGGAAATCAACAATGCATAAACCAAACACCACAACACCCATAGCAAGTCAACGAACGAAGTCACATGAAATAGAAGCCAATACGTCAGAAACAACAACAACGCATCGGACTACTACCGCAGAACTGCAACAGTCAGCAACGAAAACATCGGGACCAGGTTTTTATTATATATAACTGGAAATTACAACCCTTAATTTACTAATATCCATTAAATATTAAATAAGTAAAGATCATAACTTCATAACTAATAGAACTTAACGTAATTTATACCACGTAAAACAATGTAAAAAGAAAAAACTATTATTCTTTTTAATAATAATTTTATCTTCAAAAAGAATTAAAATAATACAAAAGAAAAAAAACTAATATTCTTCTTAATAATAATAATTTTTTTTCTTTCAATAAGGGGGGAGGTATGTTGTGTATCATAATCGTAGAGTTCACAGCTTACATATGATCCACTGTTGTGTATCATAATCGTGGAACTTACAGCGTGCTTATGATCCACAACATAACATAACCAGTATATTTTTCTTTATGGCATACTTTTAGGGTTAAGCATTATGCATGTTAAACACAAACAGCATTTAATTGTCTTGGCGCACACAGCTTAACATAGCACAGGTATACACGCCCACGTTAAATAGGTCACTCAGATAAACGCTGACTTAGTTATTTTAGAATGATGAAAGTACTCAATTTATTGTGAAATTATAAATACGCTGACTAAGTTATTTTAGCATGATGAAATTACTCAATTTATTGTGAAATTATAAGAATACGAGGTGTTAAGTAGAAGTTAAGTATAGACTAAGAATCAATTGTTTTCGATAAGCTGAACTGTGTACAAATAAGTGTTAAGTATAAGTGTAACCAACTTTTAAAGCGAAATAAAGTGTCTTGAAGGAAAAAAGACCCGGTTGTTTTAAATAATATAAAGAAAGTAAAAAGGACTCAGTAAGTATAAATAGGATCAAGTTAAAGTCCTAGTAGAAGGACATTTAACATACAACACAATTAGTGATGTAAAATATCGCTATTTTCTCGTACTCGATGCTTACCTTATTTTCAAATGTTTAGTTATTATGCTAAAATTAAACTATGTATGCAAATAAAACACATATATTTAGAAACAAAAAAAAATTTAAAATGCCGGAGCAGCTGAAAGAGGCATAATGTGTAAATTAAAATGACCCAAACCGATGTCAGATATCTTTTTTTATGTAAATTATATCTATATTTTAATAATATTTATTATTAAGTTATTTGTTTTACGGGCTCAAGGTCCAATTGAAAATACTCGTTATTTGTATTTTAATTTTTATTTTGTCCAATATTTCGGCCTTCGTCGAAAGCCATCTTTAGGGACTCTGTCAAAGATGTTAACATATTTATCAACTTATTAAAATTTTACACTACAGATTTATAAACTTACAGAAATTTTAAACACACATATATTATTACATATAACATATACTTTAAATAAAATATTCCAGTTTGTGACGAATACTACAATTAAAAACTTGTCATTGCACCGTCTGAGTCTTCACTGATAATTTTTGGTTCTTTGTTTCCTAACTAGGTGTCTGTATAAATGCGCGCATTTTTCCGTGTCCGTTTTGTAGTTATGTGGAGCATTTCCAGAGTGTACCTTCGGAAGTAGTTCGGCTCCTGTTGTAAAACGTTAACGTTTTCGAAGTCTGGAGAGTGTCCGAGTTTTCCACAGTGAGCGGCTAGTGCTGTTTTCTGCTCTATCGGTTTGCCTTGTAGTTTGTGATCAGATTTATGCGAAGAAATTCTTGTCCTAAGTTTGTTCTTTGTCGTCCCAACATATGTTTTATTACATATATTGGACCCATCACCTTTGCATCGAATTCTATATATCAAGTTAGCTTTATCAAAATTGTCTGTCTTGGTTTTTCTATTACTGTATAGTTGTTGTAATGTGTTACTTGTCTTTAATGCTATTTGATATTTATCTTTGTCGTATATGTCTGATTTTATAATCCTCTCCGATAGTCCATTTATATATGTCATTGATTTGTATATTTTTGGCTCTTTTTCATTCCGCGGTCTATGATTTTGTTTGTAATAATTGTCAATTAAATTCTTTATCATCTTCTTGGGGAATCCATTTTTATGCAATATTGTCCTTATCTTTTCGATGTTGTCCTTGTGAAACTCATTGTTGCTTATTTCTAAAACCCTACTAATGAAATTATTCGCCGTGTTGAATATTATCCTCCTTGGGTGTCTTGAATTGAAATTAATTAATCGTCCTGATGTGGTGGGTTTCTGATACCAGTCAAGTGTTAAATTGTTTCCTTTTCGTATTACTAGTGTGACCAAATATGGTAATTTTCCGTTGATCTCCTCTTCTTTTGTAAATTTTATATTTCGGTGAAATGCGTTACATGTTCTTAAAGTTTCGTCTATCTTGTCCAGTTTTATTATCGCGATAAGGTCGTCTACATATTTTGTTACCAATCTTGGTTTTGTCTCCAGTGCGTTTAATGATTTGTCTAATAATTCTTCCATGATGATGTCAGCTATTACTGTATTTGAAATATCGGTTGTCCTTGATGCAGAAGTTCAAAATTTTCATAAAAATTTCCTTATTCATATTTGTATAGTCCTTAATTTTGTTCCATTTATTTTCTATTATTTTTACGGCGAAATCTACAGGGATACTAGGAAACAAGGACACCACGTCAAATGAGATAATAATTTCATCGTCATATATGTATGTGCCGTTTACCCGGTTTTTAAATTCCATTGCATTATTAATATTGTAAGTAGACTCTTTCGTCAAGTTTTTTAAAATTGTAATTATATATTGGCATAGTCCGTATGAAGGTGAATTAATAGATGAGCAGATTGGTCTAAGGGGTGTGTTATCTTTGTGAATTTTCGGAAATCCATAGATTTTTGGGGCTATCGCTATGTTTGTGGTGAGTTTTCTTTTTTCTTGTATCGTTATAATTTTGTTTCTAAATAATGTTTCCAACAGTTCATTGTTTTTTTGTTGTAGGGTCGATGTTGGATCTCGTTTTATTATTTTGTACGTAGTAGCATCTCTCAGCATTATTTTCATCCTTTTGTCATATTCACTTTTTTCCATTGCTACTCTCACATTACCCTTGTCCGCTTTTAAAATTAAAATGTTATTATTTAATTTTAAAAACATTTTTTTCGCCTGCACTGTGTCTAATATTATTTTGTCTTTTGTATGTGTTTTCATCTTGTTGACGTGCCTGTCTATGTGTGTTATTAATTTTGTTCTCGCGATTTCTTGTTCTTCACCCTGGTGTCCTTGTTTCCTAGTATCCCTGTAGATTTCGCCGTAAAAATAATAGAAAATAAATGGAACAAAATTAAGGACTGTACAAATATGAATAAGGAAATTTTTATGAAAATTTTGAACTTCTGCATCAAGGACAACCGATATTTCAAATACAACGACTTAATATATAATCAACAAAAAGGAATGCCGATGGGATCCCCAGCATCTCCAGTAATAGCTGACATCATCATGGAAGAATTATTAGACAAATCATTAAACGCACTGGAGACAAAACCAAGATTGGTAACAAAATATGTAGACGACCTTTTCGCGATAATAAAACTGGACAAGATAGACGAAACTTTAAGAACATTTAACGCATTTCACCGAAATATAAAATTTACAAAAGAAGAGATCAACGGAAAATTACCTTATTTGGACACACTAGTAATACGAAAAGGAAACAATTTAACACTTGACTGGTATCAGAAACCCACCGCATCAGGACGATTAATTAATTTCAATTCAAGACACCCAAGGAGGATAATATTCAACACGGCGAATAATTTCATTAGTAGGGTTTTAGAAATAAGCAACAATGAGTTTCACAAGGACAACATCGAAAAGATCAGGACAATATTGCATAAAAATGGATTCCCCAAGAAGACGATAAAGAATTTAATTGACAATTATTACAAACAAAATCATAGACTGCGGAATGAAAAAGAGCCAAAAATATACAAATCAATGACATATATAAATGGACTATCGGAGAGGATTATAAAATCAGACATATACGACAAAGATAAATATCAAATAGTATTAAAGACAAGTAACACATTACAACAACTATACAGTAATACAAAAACCAAGACAGACAATTTTGATAAAGCTAACTTGATATATAGAATTCGATGCAAAGGTGATGGGTCCAATATATGTAATAAAACATATGTTGGGACGACAAAGAACAAACTTAGGACAAGAATTTCTTCGCATAAATCTGATCACAAACTACAAGGCAAACCGATAGAACAGAAAACAGCTCTAGCCGCTCACTGTGGAAAACTCGGACACTCTCCAGACTTCGAAAACGTTAACGTTTTACAACAGGTGCCGAACTACTTCCGAAGGTACACTCTGGAAATGCTCCACATAATTAACACGCCGAACGAAGAAAGACTAAACTACAAAACGGACACGGAAAAATGTGCGCATTTATACAGACACCTAGTTAGGAAACAAAGAACCAAAAATTATCAGTGAAGACTCAGACGGTGCAATGACAAGTTGTTAATTGTCATATTCGTCAAAAACTGGAATATTTTATTTAAAGTATAATATAATAATAGTTTGGCGCTACAGTTCTGTATAGAACTTCGGCCGAGCTCTCTCACCATGTTGAGCTGTGCGTGTTATATTTGTACTCAAAGTGGTGGGACCTACAGTTTATTGTCGAATCCGAACGGCGGGTGAGAGCTTTTTCATAGGTAATGGTTTTACTCTCGTAGGTTTGCCATTTACTGACGAGAGGTAGCGCGGTATAGAAAAATGTTTCTATGAAAAGATGTTGTTAGCCCCAGTCCAGGCTTGAACCGGGGACCTTTCGGCTCGCAGTCCAACGCACTAACCACTGAGCTACCGCGGCTACAAAGTAGTTACAAGTAAGTATATGTTATATGTAATAATATATGTTTGTTTAAAATTGTTGTAAGTTTATAAATCTGTTGTGTAAAATTTATAATAAGTTGATAAATATGTTAACATCTTTGACTGAGTCCCTGAATATTGCTTTCGACGAAGGCCGAAATATTGGACAAATTAAAAATTAAAATACAAATAAAGAGTATTTTCAATTGGACCTTGAGCCCGTAAAACAAATAACTTAATATTCATAAGAGGTCGTTAAAAATTAATACAATAATTATTATATTTTTAATATAATAAAATAGACACGGTGATGTAAAATGATATCCAAAAACTAACAAAAAAGAAAATTAATTATATGTTTAGGCGCTATACTTTACAAAAAAAGGTATTGCTATGCGCAATTCGGGCGCGCTCTAGATCAGCGCGCGAACTCCATGAACTTATTTCGTGGAATTTTTGCAATAACCGTTAATTTACGCAATGTCGATTCAGTCGGAAAAGTATTTTCCACGACGTTCAATTAATTAAAATGAGTGTTGAACTTAACACAGAATCATCATCAAAGATTCTGTGTTAAGTTCAACACGAATCAAAATAATCCGAATTTCCATGTCATTTTCTCGCAAAAGAAATAAACTAGAATACAACTATTCACTAAAAGTGAACATTTTAAATCGGGTACACGTGGTGAAAGATCTTGGTGTGTTTGTCGATACACATTTATCGTTTAACTTACATATTGAAAATATTTGTAAAAAAGCCTCATCATTACTTGGTTTTATCAAACGATGGGTTAAATAATTTAATAGTCCCCTTACAACTTTGACTCCATATTGCACTCTAGTTCGTTTACAATAGGGTTATACTAATTGATGTTTGATTAGTCGACTAATCCCTCTCGCAGTACCCGCACTTTGACGAAGCTCCCTTCAGGAGCAAGTGAGAGGGGTTGTGTTTGCCGCATTGACTCCAAGGGGCATACTGGCAGGTAGCCGGGACAGGTCCTTGGACGAGTGGCCAGACTAAGACGGTTACATTCCTAAAATCCTCCCAAGCACCAGTATCTGGTGTCAGGCAGGTAGGCGTCTGTTCCCTGTGGGGCGGCCTCCTCTTCCGACCGCAGGGTCTCTAAACACTTATAGGCGTCGGTTCCCTGTGGGGCGGCCTTTTGTGCGACCGAAGGGTCGTTAAACACATACAACCGAAGGGTCTGGAAACACTTCGACTTGCGGGGTCGTTAAAACCAAATTATGAAGTCGTTCACGGAACAAGATACCGGGTCTATGGACCCAGGGGTAGGGATATCTGCCCCGGCGTCTGCAGCTGTCGCCATGCAGCCAGGCGTATTCCCTCCCAGCAGGACAGGCCGACTCAGCTCGGCTGGTAGGGCGCCAGTGGTGGCCTGCAATGTAAATTCCGCAGGTGGAGAGAGGGTTGGAGTTATGGACTCCTCCCAGAGTTCCGACAGGACGGTAGTCGTGCGTCCTTCCGCAACTCCAGATGGTCATGGAGAGAGGAACCCGGATGGGAAAAGGCGACTCTCTGGTGCGGCTAGCCGATTAAAAGCCAAACAACGCCAGAGAGCTGCCTCTCACATCACTGGGACCCCCCCCCGGACAGTCAACAAACCGCTGACAACAGGGACCCTCAGTTGAAGCCAGCCGCTACACTTGGTTCACAAGGACCGGGCAAGCGACTGCGCTCTCCTGAAGAGATGACCCAGGTTAGATTGGCGAAGAAAAACAAGACAAACGTGTCTAAAATCAAGGGGTCTCTACCCAGCGATGACATCCCGTCGTGCTCGTCCAACGTAGCGTTTCGGCCTGCACTGCGAAATGCAGGGGCCCGCGCAACAAAAAGACAGGGTCGAAGGTCAAAGGCGGACGGCAAAAGGTATGCGGGGGTGGCACGTGAATGGATTGATGACAAACGCAAGTTTGCCATCATCGATGAAAGCCAGCCCTGTGGAAAGATTGCTGAGGATAAAATGGGGCTGCTGGAGGAAGTGTGGAATGACGCACTTGCGAACTCGATTATCGAGTCTTCTGACAGCACCCCCGAAATCCATCTGGAATACTGCAGATTTGTCCGCGGAGTCTACAGGATCACCGTGGTGTCTTTGGACTGTGTCGACACCCTGCGCGATCTGGTGGAAAGGTTGCCTGAGCCATGGGCAGACGCTAAGCTACGGCTTGTGGCTATGAGCGACATACCCGTTCTGCGTAAGGCAACCTTCTTCGTCAGAGCAAACGGGACGAAGCGACCCACGTGTGATATCCTTAGGATTCTGGCGAGGCAGAACCCGTGGGCTGAGAGTGGAACTTTGGGAGGTGTTCCACAGGGATGAGATGAACGATTTAAACCTCATCGTTGTGGGCATTGACCAAAACTCCATCACGACACTGGAGAAGTCTGGGGGTCGTGCCTTCTTCCTTACGTCATCCGTGACCATTAAGCTGGGCGGAAAACCTGTCGGAGCTGGGGCCCAATCCGGGAAACAGCAATCTAAGGCAATCTTCCCATCCCGGACGTGGAGGATAGTAAGGATAAGGTCGAGGCCGCGGGCAGTATGGGGGTTCAGGTCTACCCGACCAAAGAAGAAGGGACGAGCGGAGGAGAGGACGAGGGCCTATCAGAATTTTCTGATGATACCCTTACGCCCTCTCAGGAGGACGAGGTACTCGCCCAATGATTCTGCTTACGCAGATCAACCTCCATAGGAGTCGACTGGCGACGGCTGCGCTTATGGAGAGAATAGAAGAAGGTAAGACGCACATCGCACTGATCCAGGAACCCTGGACTGTAAATGACAGGGTTGCTGGTTGGGGTGTCACACGATACCAAATATTTTATACACTCAATGCAGGCCGCCCTAGGAACTGTATTATCTGTAAAAAAGATTTTAACTTTTCTTTCTCCACAGAACTGTCATCCTCAGACGCCACCACAATTTTTGACGGGAGCGGTGGCCTCATGCTGTCTTCAGTATATCTCCCGCATGACTCCCCGGAACCTCCACCCTCCGAGGAACTGCTGAGGATTACAAGGTTTGCGAAAAAGGTAAGAAATTAATAATTTGTACAGATGCCAATTCTCACCATACAACATGGGGAAGCTCCGACTGTAATGCTCGGGGACATGTCCTATTTGAATTTATTAATGCGTATGATCTTCTGACCCTAAACGTCGGTTGCTCTGCCACCTTCATCACTAGAGTCAGAAAGGAAGTACTTGACATAACTCTTTGCTCTAAAAACATACTTGACATGGTCCAAGACTGGCATGTCTCTAGCAGACATTCCTTCTCGGATCATAGATACGTCTATTTTAAACTATCCATTCCTAACATTCCCCCACCTATGTTTCGCAACAAATCGAAAACTAAGTGGGCTCTATTCAGAAGACTTTTAAAGAATGCGTTAGACGTATCTCCCGCACCCCCTTTAAGTTCTATATATAACATTGACGGGGAGGTCAAAACCTTAACAAATAGCCTTATACAAGCATTCGAAGACACTTGCCCTCTTTGCACCCGAGAGTCTTTCAAGGAAAAACCCTGGATGACAGGGGCGGATACTCGGAAACTTTTCAATAAAGCTAAAAGATTAAATACTACAGCGCATTGGGATCTCTACTACCAAAAACTCAGTGTATACAAAAAGAATATGCGCTCCGCAAAAAGAGGGTCATGGCGACTCTTCTGTGCACAAGTTGATTGTGTTACAAAAACCGCAAGAATTAAGAAATTCCTCTCGAAAACCCACTCCCAACCGGAACTCCTGATAGACAGGCAGGGGGTTAGAGCAGGTAACTCTGAGGACTCTTTAAAGATTCTAATGGAGGAGCACTTCCCAAACTGACGAGGCTATGGGAAACTTCTCAATACTCCCACAACTTAGCCATCACCACCGATATGGTGGGGAAGGCTATTCATAGCTTCCAGCCATATAAAGCCTCAGGGCAAGATGGAGTTTTCCCAGTCCTACTACAATGGGCAGTGGATCTCCTGGACGTCCGTCTATCCAGGCGGCCTTAATCACATGGCAAGAATCAAGAGTAGTTTTCATACCTAAGCCTATGCCCCTAAGGCATATTGACCCATAAGTATAATGTCCTTCCTACTGAAAACAATGGAACGCATATGCGTTCCTTAACCATGGTTAAGGAAAAAATCCCTTATGAGCAGCTGAAGTTTAAGCAACATGCATACATAAATTGGCGATCCGTTGAAACCGCCTTACATGAGGTAGTTAACAAAATTGAAAGGTCTATGGACCTAAAAGGACTCACTCTAGCAGCCTTCATAGATGTTGAGTGTGCTTTTAATAACGTTCACACTGACACACTGATCTCGTCCCTTGCCTCCTTTGACGTAGACCCGGCTATTTTACACTGGGTACGTCATATGTTGTGCAACAGATCCATCACTTGTCAGCAGGGCAATATTACCCTAAGGGGAAGGGTGTTTCGCGGTACACACAGGGTGGCATTCTCTCACCGCTACTCTGGGTCGTCACCATAAACAGTCTCCTAAGAAGACTAACCGAGGCTGGTTTACATGCTGTCTGCTACGCAGACGACATCGCCCTCCTTGCCTCGGGGACACATCCTCTTCTCCCTTCTAGACGAATCCAAGAAGCCTTGGATTCGTCTAGAAGGGATCACCTAGGGGATTAAATATAAACCCCCAAAAAAATGAAATCTGTCTCTTTACTAGGAAAAGGAAGCTGCCTAGCTATCCTCTTCCACAGGTAAACGGAGAGATACTGGCACTTACAGGTCAAGTCAAGTACCTTGGAGTTATCCTGGATTCTAAACTTAACTGGAAGGCACAAATAGCTAGCAGAGCCACAAAAGCCGTTAGGGTTTGGGCAACCTGCAGAAGATGTATTGGTCCTACATGGGGACTTCGACCAAAGATGACCCACTGGATTTTCACCAGCGTTGTACGACCAATACTCACATATGCATCACTTGTATGGTGGACAGCTTTGGGACGAAAATGTAACATCAAACCCTTCGAGAAAGTGCAACGGGTGTGTTGTCTCGGCATTTCAGGTGCGATGTCTACCACTTCGACCAAAGCTATTGAGACTATTCTAAACATACGCCCAATACAAATTCAAGTTAAATATGAGGCCGCGGTCGCAGCGGCTCGACTAAACATCCTTGGGGGATGGCTCAATTCCGAGACATTAACCAATCACCAAACCATAATTAACTCAATTCCTAATACTGTTTCTACAGGTAATTGGAACTGCGACCGCATCCCGGAGGAAACCAATCTTACCGCCGCAAAGTTCGCTTTCCCGACTAGGGAGGAATGGGACAACGGCCAAGTATTGTCTAGCAATCCGCGGTTCCACCTCTACACTGTCGGATCAAAATTAAACGGTCACACTGGAGCGGGCTTTTTCTGTGAAGGCTTATCGACTACACAAAAAATCATGGGAAGAATCGAGCGAGGGCCAAGCAACTAAATGGCTATGGGGCCCCCCCGAACAAATCCAAAACAAACAAAATTCTAACGCTTAATAAAAAGGAGTTAAAACAATACACAGGCATCCTCACTGGCCATAATGAGCTAAGAGGTCATCTTTTCAAATTGGGAAGTTTCGACTCTTACTTCTGCAAGGCCTGTGAGGAAGAGACAGAGACGCTTGAACACTACTTGTGTCACTGCCCGGCATTTGCCAGACTTAGATTCATCCACTTCGGAGCTCCGCTTATTTCATCATTGAAACAACTGGGAAGCTTGGACTGGACAGTACTAAGAAAATTTGTCAAATCCACGGAATTTCTAAACTCCACTGAGTAGCATAACAGCTACAACATATTACAGACGACTCATGTTCCGAGGGCTCACAACGGGCCTACTTAATGGCCTAGGTGTACTCTGTGCGATGCACAGATGGGTTTTTCCCCCCTCCTTCAATCAATCAATCAATCAATCAATCGAATTTTGGATATAAAAAGTCGATTATTTGAAGTCGACTATCTGATTGTGAAAAGTCGAATATTCGACTTTGTCCGTCGATAATCGTTTTTTTCTTATTAGTTGCTAGAAAGCTAAAAAATTCGTTCTGACCAATAACTAGTAATATAGATAAATAATTGCAACCCTGCAAAAATGTGGCTACACTGACAAATTGTAAAAATATAATATTTGAGGATTTTAATATGTCCGTGTTTTCCATTCAATCGTTTGTTTATCAGTCAGAGTGTATTATTTTTGTGGCTTCAAGCCCAGCAGAGAAAATATCAATGATGTATATGTTTGTATTATTAATTAAATACGTAATAAAAATATTAAAAAATGCTTTTTGAAAATCAATTATGATCATGGCACAAATTACATACGTAATTAAAATTTTTATTATACAAAAACAAAATATTAATCATGTAATTGATTTTATTTATCTCATAATGTTAATAATTTTTTTATTTGTTTGGTTATACAAATATGCTATTTTAATTCATGATGAAAACTCACGGACTAAATTGGTGCTGAGCACAAAATCTTTTGAGATGAATTAAGGCATTGTATTTGTCTTCATCGTATGCAAAGGACAAACTTTTTGCGAGATTTAATTCGATGGCGTTCCAAGGGCACGGTCTCATGTTTGCATTGGCCGTAAACTGCAATCTATAAACACAATAATTATAAAAACTTAATACGTTAAATAATCACAATATACCCCTTCGCGAATGCCCATGATCCTCAAAAGGCATAATGCCAGTGGCGTGGTGCAGATGAACATCTATTGTTGATTCTGCAATTAAATAAATCTATCTGTTATAAATACAACAAATAACTTAACTTACCCGAAGAAAATTTAAAAATTTTGGGAGATTTTGTTTTTTGTTTATTATTATTAATTGTTTATTATTTGTTATTATTAATAAATGGAAGCGACATATATTAGGGTTTACAATGTTCATCATCATAAATTTTTATCATAAATATTTTTTATAATATACATTGTATGAATTTACAACGTTTATAATTGATATATACGTTGTTCAGATATATCTGTCCTACCCAAAATTAGCTAAAAGTGATATATTATAATCCCTCTACTTTTGGTATTAAAAAGTACAATTTTATACAAAAAGTCGACTAATCGACTTTTACTAGTAAAATAATCGATTAGTCAAAAAAGAGATTTTTAGACATTTTGAAAAAGTCGAATAGTCCAAAAGTCGACTTTTGAATTCGAATTTAGAACCCTAGTTCACAATTGGAATATGCAAGTCAAGAATGGTCTCCTTTCTACAAGATACATAGTAATCGGATTGAAAGGAGACAGAAAAATTTCGTACGTTTCGCACTCAAGGTTTAAATTGGATGGATAACTTACATCTTCCTCCATACGTAGATTGTCTGAAACTACTAAATTTAAAGACTCTTGACGAGCGCAGACAGATTGCAGATATCACTAATATACATTAATTAATTACGGGTAGACTTGATTCACACGAGCTTCTTAACTATATTAGTTTTAACCATAATCGTAGAAGTATCAGAAATCATGATGTTCTTTTTTATCTACCTTATAGTAGAACTAGTTATGTTGCTGCATCACCTTTCAATCGAATGTGTAATTTAGTTAATAATTGTCCACACTATAATATAAATCTGTCAAAAAATTAACTCAAATGTAGATTAAAACTATAATGTAACAAATGCATGCGTTTGTTCACGAGCCCAACTAATTTAGTGGGTAAATATTTTCCAGCATTATACTGTGAAAGTGCAAGCTATCTGTATTAGCTAAAACTCGATTATTATATTATTATTCCGAGACTTCAAATACATGTGATACATTGTTGTTTTCTAAATATTTTAATGTGAAAAATACCTGTGCATTCCACAGGTATTTTTTATTTTATAATGTAAATACAGTGGGGTGCTACTTTACGTTTTGATTGACAATAAAGAGATTAATTTTAATCATCTTAATAAAATCATTATAAGTGACAAGTGGTTGTTTATTTAGTTGTCTTAAATTATTAATTATTAAATTAAATTCTTAATAAGTGTATTACGCATGTGCATTTTAAAGATAGCAATTACATATTTATGAAATCGGGAATTTACGCTTTTGATATGAATTGCTTTTACTTGAAATAACAATAAGGCAAATATTTGTTTCTAAATTTATAAAAAATCGTAATTACATTTAAGATCTAGTTTAATTATGTGTAAAGTTATGGTCCAGTAATGGCATTCACTCTTACAATAGAATATCTAAAAATATTTTAGAAATACACGTAATATTCGATTTGCATACTACGAATATTATGGCAACAATTACTGATAACGTCTCTAATTTTTGTAAAGCTTTCAAGGAGTTCGGGATAATGATATTGACTACAAGGCTGATCTCGACATTCCCTAATGCAAATTTAATTACTATCAGTTGTTGAAAAATGGAATTATCATATGTTTCATACGTTGAAATTATATATACAGTGATGGCGACACTATAAAAAACGAACATGTTTTTATTTTTAATGTGCATGAAAATGGTTCAAAATTTAATATTGTCGAAAAAAAAATATTAACATAAATAGATACAAACTCTGAATTTTTTGAGCATTTTAATATTTTTTTAATATTGTATTTATAAATAATATTTTATTTTGTTATTTTTTGCCTACTTTGGCAACTCTAAGAAACAAATTGAGGAAGTTACACGACAATAACGATTTAAAGATTTTTGCAGGCATTGCTACGCACATGGAACAATCTTTAGTACAAAGATTTCAAATTTATTTTAATTTATCAGCGGAAGTCATGATGCTGTTGTTGCTGCGGGTTTATATCCATGCATAAAATTTCAATGGATAAAAGCTTTAAACCCTCCATATTCTGAGGGAAAAATGCAACAAATATGACAAATTATTGCAAAAGCAATCATGGAAATGAGTCACGAAGAACAAAATTTAGAAATGATGAATCGGTGCACTATGATGAGGACATGTTTCTTGATTTCGTATTAGAACGTTTGATTTTTTTAGCATTAAATAAATTATTATCTATTAAAGATTCAGATAATAATATTTATGTATATACAAATTTCACATATTTTTGTCAGATTTATCTTCAATGATGCAATCAACACATACCAGGAATCGCAAAAAAGCATTGAACGAATACGACCTGTATCTTGCAGATCCGGGCAAGGAATTCAATATTTTTAACAAATATCCTAACTTAAAAGAGGTATTTTTAAAATATAATACTCCTTTGACATCGTCAGCGGCAGTCGAAAGATTATTTGAAAAACTGGATTTGCTTAAAGCAAATGGTTTCAACTAAACACATAATAATAAAATAAAATTAATATACTTATATATAATTTTGTTTGTTTTATTACGTTTTAAAGCTTGACTAATTGCATAAATAATTGTGCATGATGTTACTTACTTACTTAAATGGCCCTTACAACCGTGGGTTGGTTTTGGCCGCTGAGATGAAGCCGCGCCATTCGGATCTGCTTTGCGCGCGCTGACGCCAGTTAGAAATACCAAGCGTTGCCAGGTTGTCCTCAACTTGGTCTTTCCAACGCAGATTTGGACGCCCTCTTCTACGCTGTCCACCTTCAAGTTTCGATTCAAGCACCTTCTTGGCTGGAGTGTTTTCATCCATTCGTTCGACATGACCTAGCCTGCGAAGCCGCTGGATCTTGATGCGCTTGACTTCATCCTCTCGTGGTTCATCCTGATTCGATACTCGTTAGCAAAGCAGATAGGGCCAAAGATTTTACGGAGAATCGGAGCGTTATTTTTGTCCGGTGAGAAAGGGCTCTGCTTCTCAATTGCCTACTGAGCCCAAAGTAGCACCTGTTGGCAAGAGTTATTCTCCGTTTGATCTCCAGGCTGACGTCGTTGTTGCTGTTTACGCTGGATCCCAGATAGACGAAGTCCTTCACAATGTCGAACATGTGGGTGTCATAATCAGCTTATTGTCCAAGACGCACGGACTCTTCTTTGCTTGTTGACACAAGGAACTTCGTCTTGTCCTCGTTCACCGCTAGATCGATTCGACGCGACTCTTTCTCCAATCTAGAGAATGCTGCACTGACTGCTCGTGTGCTCCTGCCAATGATATCAATATCGTCGGCATATGCGAGCAACATGACACTTTTGTTGAGTATAGTGCCGCTTTGACGGAGTTCGGCAGCTCGAACTATTTTCTCCATCAATAAGGCGGAATCTCAACGTCGTCATCAAGTACTGTGGTTGCCGGCTTTACTTCTCTATCGGTGGAATTGCGGTCATCATCACCGGTCAGCAGTTTAGAGAAGTGATCCCTCCATATTTTCAGTGTGCTCTGGATATCTGTCACTAGATTCCCGTTCTCATCTTTATAAGAAGAGGCTCCGGATTTTGAACCTCCCGCTAGGCGTCTTATTTTCTCGAAGAATTTTCGAGCCTCATTCCTGTCCCCATGCATCACAATCTCCTCACACTCACGTCTTTCTGCCTCGCTTTTTTTACGCCTGAAAAGACGTCTATCTTCCCTCCTCTTCTCTTTGTATCGCTCCTTCGCAGCTCGCGTAGCTACTGACTGCAGGGTGGATTTGTACGCAGCGTCTTTCTCTGCAGTGGCTGCGCGACACTATTGGTCATACCACTGATTCCTCAGGGGGCGTTGGAATCCAAGCACGTCTTCGGCAGCCGTACGCATAGAGCAGGAGATATTATTCCACTGCGCGCTTATATCATCGAGAGGAGGAGTGCTTTGTCTAAGCAGGTGTGAGAGTCGAGTGGAAAAGGCTTGCGATGTCTGTTGTGCTTGCAGCTTTCCGACGTCTAGCTTTCTCTGCGTTTGGTTCCGTACATTCTTCGCAGCACTTATGCGTTTGCGGACCTTGGCTGCTACAAGGTAATGATCCGAGTACATATTGGCACCTCGGATAGTGCGTACGTCCATCACGCTCGAAGCGTGCCTTCCGTCAATCACAACGTGATCAATTGGATTTCACGTTTTTTGATCGGGCGACAACCATGTGAGTAGTATGGATTCGCCGGTTCTGGCCCCACTGGGCTCCATGGAGCACATTGTTGTTAGTGTAAATGAATTTTAACAGAGATGTTGTTAGTGTAATTCAATAGGGATCATTTTTTAACATAGTTGTTGTTAGTGTAATTTAATAGGGATCATTTTTTAACATAGTTGCTGTTAGTGTAATTCAATAGGGATCATTTTTTAACATAGTTGTTGTTGGTATAGTTCAATAGGGATCATTTTTTAACAGAGTTGTTGGTACTGTAGTTCATTGGAGATCATATTTTAACAGTATAGTTGTTATTGTTTTTTCAATGGGGATCATATTTTAACAGAATATTTGTTATTGTTTTCATGGGAAGTATTTTTAACAGATGTATATTATATGTATACTATATATTTTATAATGGCATGGAGCCAGTGGGATGACTTTTTAACATAATTTGTTAATGTTGATACATACATATATATTATATGCATGTTATGAAGGCATGCAGCCGTAAAGAGTAAATGTTGTTGTTGGGATAATTATATCGGAGTAAGCATTTTTTGTGAATGAGAATATTTACAAACGTATTCATGTTGTTGTTGTAAAATATTATAGTTGCAATTAGATTTCAGTTAACGTAGTTATAATGTATACTATAGTTATACTTGTTTGTTTTATTTTTGCATGATCATCAAGAGAGTTGAGGAGCAAAGGGTTCAATTTGAAACTTTGTTGAGGAACGGTGATTGTAATTTAAAACTTCGATATATGAATGAATATTATTATTAGATGCTTATTTTTTTGTGGTTAATTTTTTTTTGTTGTAAACAGGTTAAGACACTTCTGTATTAATGCATTGACATATATTTAATTCAAGGCCAATTTTACTATAAGGGTTATTGTACTGGATTTTATTCTACAAAGTCATGATCGTTTAATTTGGTTATATGAATGAATGGAGCCATAAGGTTCCATTGGGATCATTTTTTAAATCATTTTCTATACTATATGTTTAAAAGATTGAACATGTTAGAACATGTATATTTTTTATAGAGTTTTTTGTCTTGAGATTTATTTAATTTACTCTCTTTAAAATTTTAATTGAGTATAATTATACTAATGGAATTCACTTTTTAACTCATTTTAAAGAGATATCCATTATATATAAATGGATCGAAATTTGAATTAAATTTTTTCATCGTCTACATTACAATTTTAATGGAACAAAAAAATATTATGGAAGTTAAAAAAGTATTAAAAGTTTTAAAAGAATTTCATAATATTTTATTAGACGATCATAAAAAACAGTTTATTAAGATTACCCCTTATTGTAAGCATTACCAGTATATGGAAAAAATATTAACTATTCACGGAGTACATTATAAGAGCTGTCCATGGGCCACAGATGACTTAACGGAGGGACCAGATACATGTGGTTGCTATTATTATGACAAGAAATCTAAAGACATTGACAAACTAATAAAATTATATTATAGATTAAAATATACAAAATAATTGTTTATTACATATTATTAATAAACTGTTTTTTATTATACTATATTCAATGAATTTGTGAAATTTTAAATAATAGAAATAAAAAACAAATTTATAAATTATTTACATTAAATTGTTTTATTTATTTTTTATTATAGGAAACTTAAAAATACTTTTAAAATAATGCACAGCTAAAATATCATTAATATATAAATTATATATATCAAAATAATTAAAAAACTTTTTAAAAGACATATTTTTACTTCTTAAATATATAAATATACAGCAATAAACACCGCATAACATTGAAATTTCACTTTGTAATCGGAAATTGCTTTTAATAAATGTGGATGCATTTCTTTGAATAAAATTTACAAATGGTTTAATAGGAGAACTCCCTGCAGAACAAAAATACTCAGCCGGCCCATTTCGAGGAAAATATATTACAATCCAATGTGATCCTGGTTTAAATGATGAATCCATATTCACAATATAAAATGCTGGCTTTTTTATTCGATTTCTAGGTAGCTGATTTGATGCTCCTCCTTTAAAAACTCCTTTAAAATTCTTTTTAGTTACTAAATTTTTATATAAAATATTTTCTATATTCCTTGTATTCATAATGATTGTAATACAGTACGATTTTTATCAATTTCCAAAACACTATCAAACTCACAATATGCTAAACAAGTAATTGCTTCAGAGTGCTTCACTGAAACGACCTTCAATTCGTATTGTACCCTGATTTATTAAGTTTCCGCAGTGTGAGTTATTGTTATGATCTGGTGTTAAATCAAATGCAAGTAAGAAATATCCGTTATCAAATAATTCTTTAGTTATTTGATGTCCCTTATCAAAGTAATGTATGCCAGTACCTTTAAATAAGGTTTGATATCCCCTTGTACTTATACGTCCATGTTTATAATCAAATTCAATCGGCTGTGCTGGTACTTGTACTCCATTTACAACTAAATTAAATCTTTGTAAATTGAAATGGCGAAAGTTATACGGATTTTCCGAACGATCACCAGTATATGCTTTATTAGTTACCATACCAAATATTAAGAAATTTGGAAGTTGTCCAATTATAACATTATCTAACAGTAGAGAATGATTGCCGGGGTGAATGGTGAATGTCTTGATTTCAACTTTTTTATATGGATAAATAGCATTTCTACTTTGTAAAACATTATGATGTGCCATTAAAATATTACTATTAATGGTAAGATGATTAATGTATAAGTTAGCCTCGTGAATTTTAATAGATGACTCTCCAGATTTTGAATCTTCTAGTATATAAAAAGAAGGTTTCTCCATATTAAGGGTTACTTTAAGATCCACATTATTAAGAAGATATTTAGATTGATTAAATATATCTGCATGAAGTTTTCCAATCAATTCAACTCGTTCTCCATTTTTAAATGTTTTCTTCCGTCTAGCTAAACCTGGATTTTCATTCTCAACTATTGAATTAATTTTTTTTATATCTAATGACCATCCGCATGATTCAAGATGTGTAGATTTAGCATCATTTCCATAGTTTAATAATGTTTCAATGTAAGATCTATAGTGATAATTATTATCAGATTGCGATACATTTCTATTATTTAAATGAACATTACAGCTCCGAAACTTAGATCACGATATGTTTCACCATTTCCGAGTGAAAGAAATTCTATTGTAGTAGAGTTGTCAATTGTTGCTATTGGACTATATGATACCTCCTCTGTTTTAATTATGCTAGTTTGTACAGGTGGTGACTCAAAAAGATCTAATTCACTTTTCATACATTCAATAAATCCTGCCATCATAAATAAATTAACAGTTGCCAAATATATCAGTAAACTTCCTTCTTCTAGAACGTTTAGTTTTCATATGATCTTTTTTCTTTAGTCGTTTGAATTTTATACGTTTTCCATTCCCATCATGTATATTTCTAATTTTGCTAATAACTTTTTCTTTTAAATTTCGAACAGCCTTTTTACCCTGTTCAGTTAATATAGTTTTTATAGGTTTAGTACCTAACTCTTCCAAAACTGATTTTCCAATTTCGAGTGAATGGTTTTTTAAAGCATTTAATCCAGTTTTCATTAGAGGTTTTAGATGTGTATACAAGGCCGAAAAAAATGAACCAATTCCACGACCATATTGAACAATTCTAGGAGAATGGTATATATCTCCTATATTATCCAAATTTGATCCGGATTGATTAAGATAGTACTCAGAATAAATCTTGTCCATGGTTTACATATAAATGATATCAGTACAACTTATGAAGCTTCTTTTATATTACGAAAATGTAACGTGCAATAAACGGGGGATTCATTCGATATAATATTTATTTTCTTTCCTTCATCATCTCGTATCATTATAGAAATATTATTTATATTTGAAGATTCCAATGGATAATATTCAATATTTTTAAAGTGAATATAATTTATTTCATTTAAACATGGAAATATTTTTAAACATTTTATTTTTTGATCGCCTACATATCTGGGTTTAATAATGTCTGTGTACACAAACACTAGATTGTATAGCTCGCTAGATCTTAATTTATAATTTGTATGTGAATTAAATTTTTCATAAGAATTCGATATGACATCTAACATTTTAAGTATTGTATTCTCCGATACAAAGTGTCTATTAATACTGCTTTTTACGCCAACCAACTCAGGGTTTTCATTTATAGTATCTTGAATGTCTAAATTTTCATTTATTAATTTTAAACTTTTATCTTTTTTGTTATCGATATTCAACTCTTCTTTATTTTTTTTATTTTTTTTTATTACAACTGTCTCAGGATTAGAATTGACATTGAGTTGATTTTCTGCAATTTGTGGTTTTTCTTCTCTATTTGTGATAGCTTGATTTATTTTGTCCATGAAATTTAAATATGTGATAGGGATAGTATTTATTTTTTTATCTACTTTTAGATCACTATTTACATTTTTGATTTTACTTTTATTTAACTTTAAAGTTGATTTCAAAATATCCCTTTTATTCAAATTTCGAGATACTTCAAATGTAGATGGGTTATTAACTAGTTGAAATGAAATTTCTGTTAAACCTACAACCCAATTTTCATTTAAAACCAAAGATTCTTTTAATAAATTTGTAAATGTAGATTTAGTGTTTTCATAAATATTTGTGGAATTGTTACTTAATAAAGTAATATAAAAACTAGAATCTCCCATCTTTTAATTTCAAATGTTTAAATAAGAATGACAGTTATTTTTTTTAATAACTTTATTTATATTAATATTGGAACAATACAATTATAATAAGTTACATTTAGTTTACTTAGTTAATAAATCGTTTTTGTTAATCCATGAATTATGTTCACTTCCAAAACCTAGCCACTTGACATACACCATATCCTTTTTTCTTTTTAAAACCTTTTCAACTAGATACGTATTTGATGTTTCTGTTTTAAGTAATTCTTCTTCATAAAATCCACCTTTTATTATTTCTCCTTGATAATCAATTAATTGATAAGTAATTGGATTTGTGATCTTTATTTTATTTATCTTGAATACCTCATTGGACCAATTGGATTCATATGCTTTGTAGAAAGTACCTTTATATTTACTAATTCGAACATCATCTCCAATTTTCAATTTACTCATCTTAAATGTTTTAATATGATTGTAAACTGTATTTAAAAGTATTTGTTGATTAGATTTATTGACATTTTTTGGAGACATTTTAATACTACGATGATATCTATTATTATATATATTGATATTTTTTGTAATCAAGTTCAGCCATTTATAATTCCCTTGAAGACTAAAATCTTTCCACATTAAATTTTTAAAAGTTCTATTAAACCTTTCAATTATTGAAGCATTCATATTAGAAAATGTATGATAATGGTTTATTTCAAAATTTTTCATTAATTTTTTAAAATTAGAATTGAAAAATTCTTTACCTTGATCAGATTGAATATTATTGGGAATTTTTTTCCTATTTTTTTCGAGAATATTTTGCATAGCTAAGGTTACATCGATCCCACTTTTGGTTTTAACAGGTAAAGCATATGCGTATTTAGAAAAAACATCTATAACAGTCAGTAAATATTTATATCCTTTATTAATCTTTGCAAAAGGTATCATTTCTACAAGATCGATTTGCCAAGTATCTGAAATACCCTTTTGAATAAACCTACGCCGTTTAAAATTTCTTCTTGCTTGTCGATGCAATTCATTTACAAGAACTTCTTTACTCATTGTGAGTTCAACCAATAATGTAAATGATTGATTTTTTAAAATTTATATTTATATAAAAAAAACTTGTTTACAATATATATATTTATTAGAAGTTCATCATTGAATAGAGAACCATGTTTCATCAATTTGTATATCCATTTACAATGTTAGTTTGTGGACCATCAGGTTGTGGCAAATCAACATTTATTATAAATCTTATTAACAATAAACATTTAATTAGTTCTCCAATTACAAAAGTAATTTGGTGTTATGCTGAAAAAAACTCTTTACCGGAACTTGATAATGTTAATTTTATTGAAGGCATTCCAGATGACTTTGAGAATTCAGCTAATGAATATACATTAATAATTTTAGATGATTTAATGTTAGACTCATTTAACAAAAAAGTTTGTGAACTATTTACTAAAGGTTCGCATCACCGCAATTTATCAGTTGTTTTAGTAACTCAAAATATTTTTCATAAGGGGACATATACAAGAGATATATCATTGAATTCAAAATATATAGTTATGTTTAAAAATCCTAGAGATAAACTACAATTTCAATGCTTGGCAAGACAAATTTATCCTGAAAATTATAAAGAATTAGTTAGAGTATATAACACTTGTACTGAGAGTGCTCATGGTTATTTATTAATAGATCTTACACAACAAGCACATAACGCATTAAGATTCAGATCTAACATTTTCAATAAAGAATATTGTTACTGCTTTGTTTCACTCCAAAATGACCTGCAAACTGAAACGATTGAAGGAGAACAAATATATTCTATATGTTCTTAAAAATGCTAAACCTAAATTGCGAAATGCAATTCTAAAAAACGCGGATGATAATCTTATAAAAGCTATTAATGAAATTGCATTTAATGTTTTACATAAAAATCATAATGTAAAGAAAAACGATTTAGTAAAGTTAAAATCATATAAAAATGTCATTAGAAAACTTTGCTGCTCAAAAACTGTTTTACGATCGAAGAGAAAACATCTAATCCAAAGAGGAGGATTTATACCAATTTTGATTTCTTCTGTTTTAAGCGGTGTTATAGGAAAAATTTTAGAAAATGTCTAATATTTTATCCAAGCTTATATTATTAAACCCTTCTACATATGAACGCTATTCTAACGATATGTCAGATTCAAATTTTTTAAAACGAAAACTTCTTCCAATATATGCCTCTCATACACTTAAAGATATAAATAAATGGTATGGAATAAAACAGGAACTCGCAAAATATTTGATTACCAAACAAGAAATAAATATTAAGAAAGAGAATAAATCGGTTAAATCGTATAAATCATTAAGGGATAAAGATACTCAAACAAAATGGATATTTAAAAACGATAATGAAACTCAAACAAAAGATATTGGAAAAAAAGATTTTGCTTCGCAGGCTGACTTTAATGCTAATGAACATATATTTAGCAATATTAACGAAGATGAAGAAAATTCTATGGATGTGGATACAACAATTAATAAAATAAACCATTCCTCTGCAAGTTCTGCAGCTAAACGTTTAAAAAACTTTTCAAATCATGGATCACCTAAAGTACGGATTTTGTCAAGTGATGGAAGTAAAATTACACCGAAAACTAAGCAAACTCTATTACCATATCAATACTCACCTCGCTTAACTCGTCAAAAAAGTAAAACATTACAATATGATTATGATGATGTTAATTGGTATAATATTAAATAAACAAAACATTTTTAAATATATAAAAATCGAATTTTTATTTTATTATTAATTTAATACATTATAAATTTATATAATATAAATCTAATAATTAAAATAATATAATTTATATCTATATATCTATATTCATAAAAATATCTAAATCATTATTTAAAGCTTTAATATAATCAATTTTGTAATGTCCCCAAGCAAGTGTGTTTATACCATCATCTAGTATATACCGTTTATCATCTATAAAATTAAGTGATAATTTATTTACACATTGTGTATATAAAATATGGGCTTTAGATCTTATTATATACATTTCTCTCATTATATCTTTCTTATTGTAAAGGCATGTTTTATAATCATGAATAGTAAATGTTTTACTAACTGATTTTTTAACACCCTTGGCTTTTGATGTTGGTATATCATTTTCAACAGTAAAAAAGTATGTTTTGGGTTTAAGACATATTATTTCTTTCATTATTTTGCCATTATTTTCGTCTTTCATTAAACCCACAACTTTACAATTATTTTGATGATAACCATATATATTAGGATACTCATAACTAGAAGTGTCAAAAATATAATATGATGGATCAGTTTTTTCAACATCTTCATAAATGTCTTTATAGAAATCATTTGTTTTAATCTCAACTATAAGAGAATCTGTGTCCGTATAAGCTAATCTTACATTACTATTAAATTTAGTTTTTAAGTAATTATAATAGAAGTCGTACATTTTACATTTCGATAAATCTAATACACAAAATCCTGTATAAATAGGTTTATTTAACTTAACTTTAAGAACTTTTGATTCTATTACTATCATATTTTCATTAATATTCGTTCTACTATGGAATGCTGGATTTGCTATTATTGATCTGGCTCCTTTAACTTTACCATTATTCTCCCAATTGCAACAAATGTTTACATTTCTTCTATTTTCAACATTTTCCATAGTTTTGCCATAAACTGAATTATTCATTAATTTATAAAAATTTTTCTCAAACTCATTGGTAGCTTTAGACCTCATTAATGTATTCAGATCTATATACTTTTTAAGCCAACAACTTTGAGAAAACTCTAAAATTCTATATACTTTTTTTAAAATTAAACCATTTTTAATACATTCTTGAAGCATTTTATAATGTATTTTATACATATTCTTATTATTAAGATCTGCTATAAGTTTTTTAGAATTAGAATTACAAGAAGGTGGTGTTTTATTTTCTGGACAAAACGGAAAATCATTATGTAAATTATGAATTGAAGAAGGATATTCTAAGTCTACTTCAAAAATATATCCTTTAGAAGAATGTTCATTAATAGATTTAAGTTTTTCAATAGTAAACTCTGTAATTTCATATGACTCTAAAAATCTAAATTCCTTAAAAGGTAATGGCTGTGACATCGCATAACCATATAAATTATTTGCGTCATAATACATTAAATATGATGAACATTTAGATTTATCAAAGTTATGCATATATTTATTATTGGCTTTTACATGTCTAATCGAGCATTGTGTTAAACCTCCACGTATACCGTCTTGAATAAAAGTATACATTTCTATATCGGTAATTAGTTCGAGGTTAATTTTAGTCATCTTGAGCATAGCATCCCAAGATAATCCGGGAGCAGTGAAGTAATGACACGGATCAAGCTCATAAATTTTTAGACAAATTTTTCTAAAATTCTCAAAAACATCCGCAAGTAAGACAACATCACACTTTAGGTATACTTCTAAATAATCTTTTAAAGATTTACAATTTAAAATGTTCCATACATTCAGAGCATAAGCATAATCATCTTCAGAACACTCTTCATTAATTAATCTATTAAAAAACTTATCTTTAGCAGGTAATTGATTTTCTTTTAACCTATTAAAGCTATCTAAATAATCATAAGGAAAAACACCTTTTCTATAAAATATCTTATACGAATTATTGTTAAAAACCTTTTTAGTTATATGGATTGACTCGTTAGAGTTTTCACCAATTTCTCAAGGCTGCTAGGTAAAAATCCAAATGAATCTATAAATCTAAGTTGAAAACTATGATCTTTAGTTAAATTTATAGTTTTTGTTATAGATATAAATACCTCTTTATTAAGAGGTATAATATCAATAGCTCCCTCTACTTCGTTTAAATTTTGTATAAATAAATGTAGATCATATTTGGATAAATTATGAGTTATTACCGGAAAGAATTTAGTTCTTTTTGCTTTCAAATTACATTCTGTATGAGCAGATCCTAAATACTTTCCGGTAAAATGACAATGGTGCCTTACTTTTATACTAATATTATTACTTAAATCACTTTTACATATACAGCAGATTGTTGATTGATGGAACTCGTGCATTTCCTGGTCAGTTATCTTCATTGCCTTCATTGTGGAGTAAACGTTCCAATATATTTGCGTCGCTTTCGCAACTAAAGATTTTATCATAACTCTCGAACATTCAGGACCTATAAACGAAAGATTAAATATTATATATATATCGTTTTTTATTTTTATTTTTATTTTTTAATTATTATTTTTTTCTTTTGTATTCACCTGTATAATTTTGTAGCTTATCGAAACGATCATCATATGACCCTTTCAAATACCAAGAAAATGCGCATGGTATGTGCTTCTGAATATTCGTTGTATACGTATTTTCTGGGTTATTTGTACAGCCAATAATCGGTTCCAGAATCGATTCAAAATCCATATAAAAAGTATATCCAACTGGGATGGTTTTTTCATAGGCTTTAAATGCTAGTGTGGACTCATTTTCATTGGGCAAATACGTAATTTTTTTTTACATGATGATTTATGTGCCTCAAGAGACTTTATAGATGTAAATTGTAGAATACATCCATTACAAATATACATTTTGTGGGCTCTTTTTCGTCCCTGACCGCTAATCAATTTACTTAGATCTTTTATCCAGACATAGTGAGTAATTTCTTCACTGTCACAAAATAGCAAATTGATATGTGTACTCTGTTCTTTTTCAGTGTGATAAATAGGTCCCAAAATTTCGCATTTTCCATCTGACTTTTCATTATACATGAAAATATTTATGCTAATGGAGTTGTTTAGCTCAAATATTTTTGTATTCTTTATAGAATGAGGGAAGTCTAATCCTCTAAATATCAAATTTATACCATTCACATAAATTTCCTCTGCTGTTATGTCGGAAATATTATATGAATTAATGCGATAGGGATCATTTATTTTTATTTTTGTATTAACTATTGCTGCAATAATAGCCCACTTAAAGCAGAAAATATCACTGTTTTGTATATTAGTACATGCCTTTCTTTTTTCTATGTATGCTGGCAATTTCTGATATGATAATCCATTTAAGGGGCTATATTCACTTATATTAAGCTCAATTTTATTGATTTTTATCAAAGCCCATCCACTATCCCGTTCTTGAAAGTTCTCCATTTTATTTATTAACAATTCTTCAATATTTAACATTACATCTTCAATATTATCTTTGGTTAATATTGTTAGTGGTTTTGTTATATGTGAAAAAGTGCTTAGTTTAAATTCATCATCATCTTCGACAGAAGGTTTTGAAGGACGTATATAGTCAGCAGAGATCTCCGCATTCAATTTTAAAGATATTTTCTTATTTAATTCTCTTTCCAGTAAATTTTTAATTTTATTTCTTATTTGACCGAAATATTCATGTGGATTTATTAGACTTTCATCATCATTAGGTAATATGTAATCACATATTTTATTTTTAAATGCTTTTCGTACCAATTTAAATCCATCTATATCTGCAATCTCTGATGCTCTCTTATGCGCTGTTGATCTTAAATGGCCTCTCCATAGGGATTTGTGAACTGTAACATTACAGTTCTCACAGTAACGGCTCACCGATGATGATGTTGATGCGATTTCATATTCATTATTCAGCAAATCCTCATATTTTCCTTGTTTTGAAGGAATTTCCTCTTGAAAATGTTGACAGGAATGATGTTTTAAAGTATTTGGTCTGCTAAAAGATTTACTACACTTTAAGCAGCTAAACTTTGTATTTTCATGTATTGTCGATACATGTCTCTTTAAATTATAGTTTTTCGCGAAGGACTTTGAACACAATGCACAGATAAACATTTTTTAATTTTTATAGAAGTTTTCGAAGTTGCAAACAAACGAACACTAACTTAAATTATTATTTTGAATATTAAGAAACTTCAACTTCAAATTTTACAGGAATTATTGAACATAAAAAAAGTGCAGTGTTGCAATAAAGATGTGTTACTGCAGTTTTAATTTACTGACTTCCGGTGTATTTCACTACTTATACATTAAATTTTGCTGAATTCAAATTTTTAAGTTCAGTTTAATATATATCATATTACATGCTTTGATATATAAAGGTGTTCTATACAATGGATATAATAATAAATTTTACTCGTTTTCATACTTTTAATATATCAACATTAAAAAATGGAGTGTGAATTTTGCCCGCATTTAAAATTCTCGACTAGAAACAACCTTAAGCGGCATATCCTGCGAAAACATAATTTTTCATATAAAAAGGCAAAAACTTATACTTGTAAGTAAATAACTAGATATATTTTTTAAAATTATTTTATATTACTAATAAAAATTTTATTAACAGTAAATCCTCAAATTGAAATACTAGAAGTCGTAACACTCCCGCCAGTAAATTTGATAGATGTTGGAATTAGGGAAGGATTATTAGATGATGGACTAGACCATCTATTTCTTAACTTAGACGATCCGAGGATGTTAAATGCGGATCATCATTATTGTAATTTAATGGACAATGATGATGATAATATTTTATTAAACGCTCTACTGAGTTTTGAGCAAATAATGCAAATATAAGTTTTATAAATTATTTGTTATATTGTTTCAAATCGTTTTAAAATAAATAAATAAAACAATATGTATATATTTAAATATTTTATTTAAAATGAATATTTTTAAAAGTAAGTATATTGATACGTTTTTTTTTTATTCATAACGTAAATCAAATAGAGCCATCCCCATTACTTCTGATTGTCGTCCTCGAAAAATAATAGACCACTTGTTCTCATTTATATTATATAAATATGGATCATCGGTTTCAACTTTTCTAGAAATTCTTGCTGGTAGATAAAACCATCTGTTGTCTGTTAATGTACAATTAATTTTGTTCCATTAATTGTGTTTTTCCATTCAAATTTAAAAATCCTGAATTCCTGATCAATGGGCAAGTCATCTACTCTAATGTATGTAGAGAGGTTTCCTTTTGCTAAACTAATAATTTCAGCGAAATCCTTTAAATAATATAAATACATAAATTAATAAATACAAACAAAATTAAAAAAAAACAATCTTACCATATTTTGTTGTTCCTATCAAATTGTAATGCAGACGATGAATAAATTTAATTCAAATTTCGATCCATTTATATATAATGGATATCTCTTTAAAATGAGTTAAAAAGTGAATTCCATTAGTATAATTATACTCAATTAAAATTTTAAAGAGAGTAAATTAAATAAATCTCAAGACAAAAAACTCTATAAAAAATATACATGTTCTAACATGTTCAATCTTTTAAACATATAGTATAGAAAATGATTTAAAAAATGATCCCAATGGAACCTTATGGCTCCATTCATTCATATAACCAAATTAAACGATCATGACTTTGTAGAATAAAATCCAGTACAATAACCCTTATAGTAAAATTGGCCTTGAATTAAATATATGTCAATGCATTAATACAGAAGTGTCTTAACCTGTTTACAACAAAAAAAAATTAACCGCAAAAAAATAAGCATCTAATAATAATATTCATTCATATATCGAAGTTTTAAATTACAATCACCGTTCCTCAACAAAGTTTCAAATTGAACCCTTTGCTCCTCAACTCTCTTGATGATCATGCAAAAATAAAACAAACAAGTATAACTATAGTATACATTATAACTACGTTAACTGAAATCTAATTGCAACTATAATATTTTACAACAACAACATGAATACGTTTGTAAATATTCTCATTCACAAAAAATGCTTACTCCGATATAATTATCCCAACAACAACATTTACTCTTTACGGCTGCATGCCTTCATAACATGCATATAATATATATGTATGTATCAACATTAACAAATTATGTTAAAAAGTCATCCCACTGGCTCCATGCCATTATAAAATATATAGTATACATATAATATACATCTGTTAAAAATACTTCCCATGAAAACAATAACAAATATTCTGTTAAAATATGATCCCCATTGAAAAAACAATAACAACTATACTGTTAAAATATGATCTCCAATGAACTACAGTACCAACAACTCTGTTAAAAAATGATCCCTATTAAATTACACTAACAACAACTATGTTAAAAAATGATCCCTATTGAATTACACTAACAACATCTCTGTTAAAATTCATTTACACTAACAACAATGTGCTCCATGGAGCCCAGTGGGGCCAGAACCGGCGAATCCATACTACTCATGTGGCCTTGTGGATATCTAAATGTTCGAATCTAGTGCTACTAACTACCATGTTTCGTGATGCCTCGTTCCGTTATCGGAAGTGGAGGCTAAATTTTCCGATTGTCATGGCTTCCGATGGACAATGGCTTCTCTGCCCACCTTGGCGCTAAAATCGCCTAGCACGATTTTGATATCGTGGCGGGGGCAGCGCTCGTATGCGTTGTCTAGGCGCTCGTAGAAGCGCTCTTTTGTCTCGTCATCTTTCTCGTTCGTCGGAGCATGTGCACAAATTAGGCTGATATGGAAGAATTTAGCCTTGATGCGGATTGTTGCCAGCCTTTCGTCCACGCGCGTGAACCTAGAGACAAGGTGGCGGAGTCTCTTGCCGACCACAAATCCACATCCAAATTCGTGTCTCTCCACATGGCAGCTGTAGTAGATATCACAGGACGCTTGTTTCGAACAGCCCTGTTCCGTCCATCGCATCTCGTGGATAGTGGTGATGTCAGCCTTATATTTTTCGAGGACATCTGCCAGCTGGATAGAGGCACCTTCCCTATAAAGGGTCCGAGGCTTCTTTTCTGTTTTTATTGGGCGCATAGGGTTTTTCCTTGGTGGAACCCAAACCCAACGATGTTCTCCACTCACTTTAGCCGACTTCTACACCGGGTGGTGTAGAGCGCCGTTTCTAGGGACTTCCACGAGGAGGACTTCCACCGAAGTGGAGGTGTCACCATTTGACAATTTTCCAATTCTGGTGACCAGTGAGTTGACTTGAGACGACACCGACAAGGATTGCGCTGGCTTCGCCATGTTGAAGCACTCAGACACGTTGCCTTGTGATAATCGCCCCCATAGTCCCCTAGTGCACGATGTTAGGTCGTATCAATTCCGTACGGTTAGCGGTTAGCACGCGCCAAAAACATTGATGACAATTCCAGGAAACGCAAAGACCAAATTGTTGCGAACAATCTTGGGAAATCGTAAGTTTTTACTTTTCGTTGCGCGTAGTAATTAGTGACGTAAAATATCGCTGTTTTCTCATACTTGATACAAAAGGAATGCATTCATCAAAGAATGCATTCATTTCAGTATGAATTCTTTTTTAGAAAACAAGAATTCAAAAAACAATGAATGCATTCCTTTTTTGGTATTCATTTGTTTTTGTAATTTGACAGAAAAATAAAGGTTACAATATTAAAGTCGTAAAATGCCGCACTTTCCGGAAATTTTGTTGTTATTGACATTTTAATGAAAATATATCATTGCTATTGGAAAATTATGAGATTTTATTAAAATCTGCGTTTTCACAAATATGTGAACAATTACAATGAATTGGACACCTTTGTGGCAAAAATTTTCAGAAATTATGGGATCGTGGGACTAGAAGCTCTCATTTGTCAGCGACACACATACGGCTAATTCCGCGAAACTCAAATTTCGTATTTTGAAGCAGAGCAGTGTCAACAGTGTTGATGTTTTTGTTTAGTAACGAAATACTAAAAAGAAAGTACTAATCTAAACTAATTATCTATATACAGGCATTTATTAAACATTTTAAATCAATTTATTTATTGTACTTATTAATATAAAATTGTGCGTACGTATAGTGTTTTAAAAACGAACAAAATATTGTCAAATTAATTACATATCAACTGACTTGTTTTTGTTTTATTACTTATTGGCAAATAATAAACACATTAAAATAATTTTCGGGCAAACTAAATTGGAAGACATCAAACAGACATATGATAATCGATTTATTAGGGACTTTAACAATTAGCGCAATTAGCGCGATCGAATTAAAACCCGTACAATTCAGTGTTATCAGCAATTTAGTCGAACTCTTACACACCCTAAAATATAAAAATGTATTGTCAGCTCCAGGTATTCTTGTGCGTTACATAAATTTATATTTTGCAGAGATCCCCGATGTTTTAAATAAAAACGCGACCCGGTTAAATTTATGTTTTTATTCAATGTTTTATTGTTTGAACTTCATTAATTTTATCGTTTCAAATTTATTTCTTTATATATAATTAATAATATATTGAACGAATTCTTACTCGTGCAGCAGGGTGTAGCTCCTTCACGGCGTTGATACAGTAATGCCCATGTCCAGGGCGCTAAAGCTACTCAAAACACCAGTGGTTTCCATGCAACGAAGACGCGTCACTTCAACCACTCCCACCTCTGTTCAAACTAGCCTCAAAAAGTCAACATTCCTACGGGCGTCCGTTGACTATACTGCATCTGGCGTATGTACACATACCACGCTACAGTATAGCCGTCAATGTTTTTCGTCAGTCGGTCAACAGCAAAAAAAGATCGATTTTCGTTGCGCGCTCGCTTTTATACGCGTGTCTTCTTCTTCCTTCTTCTTCGTCGTCAGTTGTGAAGTATGCGGTGTTTTGCTAGCTCACTGGAAAGTGAGCGACGAAGTTGGCTGCGTTTTGGAGGTGTTCATTCTCGCTGTGTTTAATGTTAATTCACGCTGTGTTTTATGTTTGCGTATTGTGCGGTATTATTTCGGACGAAATGATATCGTCACACCCCCCTCTTACTTCGGGGTGAGTTGATGAATCCGCGTCAGGTTGGTGACAGTCGCATCGCCGTTCCGGTTCAACCGTACCCGATACTTCACTCCCGCTATCGTTCTGGTGAACGAGGTTTTCTGGCCGGGTTTGTCACGGCGTATTTGTGACGCCAGTACCAGCAATTCTTGGGGCCATTGGGATAAGTCATCGCTTTTCGTAGTCACTGCTGCATTATCCCCGTTGTTTAAATTACCATCGCCATGACCGCCGTCGTCACTGGCTGTGGTCCTATCGACGGGGTCGTACGACTTCCTTGCGGCCGCTGTCCGCCATGGACCTGGTGCCACCGGTTCAATCACTGGGATCTTGGTGATTTGATGTGACGTCGCTGTTGTTACTGATGGTACCGTCACTTGCGGCTGCCTGTCCAGGGGTTTGAACCGCTATCACCGTGCTTATCGGTACTGACGCGATCACCGGCTTCATGGTTTCGTCAGTCGTCTTTTGATGTGCGCGTATGATCACTGGTTGTTCCAACCTTGTCTCCTGCGCCGCTTGGTGGACATCGCCCTGGTGCCTTTCTATGTATGGCCGACTGTTGTGTGACGCCTGTCGCCTACAATTGTCTGGCGCGTTGCTTCTGCCGTGGGAGAATGTTCTTGATGTGTAGCCTGCACGGCTGGGTGCCTAGCGACCCGTTTCTTTCCGTTTGAGGCCGTCCGCCCCGTCGTTTCTGTGTCGCATACCTTGCCATGAAGTGTTGCCTGTACAGCCTCCATCTGCGTGACACCATGTGTCTCGCGTGCTGTAAGGCGTCGCGCCGATTGTGTCTGCTTCGTCTTCGTCACAGCCGTCCGCTGCATCGCCTTCGTTTTCAATGCCACCTGCCACATTGCTGCAGAGAATGCAGTAATCTGCGCCACCGCCACAGCTCTCCGCTGTGCGCCGCTCGACGCCCCTTTTGCGGCCACTTTGCGCGCATCTGTTGCTGCGTTGCTGTCTCTGCTGTTGCGCTTTCGGCCATCTGCCGCATCGCCGGTTGTAGCACCCGCTGTGCTGGCCGCCTTGAAATGTCGGGCCAGGCTAACCCCTCAGTTGTTCCTGCCTCTCTGGCCATCATCCGGACTTTCCGAGCGATTTCACCACGACCAGCTCCGCCCACCTTGCCTGTAAACCACTTACGACGATCGATGGGGGGTTCTAGATCCCGCAGTGGATCCTGGCGCAAGGATTGAATAAATCGTAGCATATAGACCCCATAGTCCATCTGGTTGGGCTGTGTTGTAATTAAAATGTCCGTTGCTTTGGCGTGAAGCCAAATGTCGCAACGTTCCTTTTATAATTACCCATGATGTCCTACCAGAGAATGTCCAACGTCGAAGTTCCATTTTTATTAACCGAAATAATTCAAACAAGTCTTTTCTTTTAAGACATACTTTTATTTACTCTAAAGTTATATTTTAATATTAACATTATTGTCTACTACTGAACTACTGATTTACCACTAACTTAAAATCTCACTTAAACTATTATAAGAAGGCATGTTTCAAATCTAAATGTTCCGGCAGAGTGCCGTGCGCAAATTCCACTCACTATTTGCTTCCGTAAGGGAAAAGGCCCTTAGCCAATCATGCTGCTGCTGGTTTTACCCAGCTTCGCTCATACTGTTGCTAGTTCATTGGCTTGCTTGACTATGACACATATGTCCTACGTTGCACTTTACTGCAACGTAACGATAACTGCATGAAATAGTCATCGCGTAAATAGGTCACGATACGTTTATAATATCAACGTATAGTGACTTACCAAAACACACTATGTTGACTTACAACATACCTCCACCCTTATTTTAAGAAAAAATTATTATTAAAATGAATAATAGTTTTTTCTTTTACATCATTAATATTATCATATAAAGCATTACTACTATAAGAAAATATGTATATAAATAAACTTAATAATAGTTTTTTCTTGTTCATCAATATTATTTAAATGGGCAACGACATACTATATTATTTGAAAATATAATGTATTTGGAGGTTAATAACCTAATTACTAAACAACAGTTACAATGCACAGAACGTTGCAGTTGACAAAACAGTAGTTGATCAGGTTACCGCTTTGCACTTGCTGCGTTTTGTGTTGTTCAGTTGTTATTTTTAATTATACATATCAGCTTACTTTATTGCAACGATTTGTTTACTTTAACTTGGAAATATTTTGCGATTTTTAAATTTGAATATTTAAATTTATTCTTGTGGAATATTCTTTTTCTTAGTAATTTATTATTATACTTTTCTTTAAATAATATTTCTTTAACTTTCTTTCTAATTTATATTGTTGAAGTTTTTAATATTTGTTCACTTTTACTTTTACTATATTCTACTTCCATTTTTCATTATTTTTCTCTAGTTTACTTTAACTTACATTTTACTTTAATTTTCGTCTAGTTTACTTTACTTTTATTTAATCAAATTTATTGTTACTTTATTGTAATTTTAATTTGTTCTCATTTTACTTTAATTTTCTTCATTTTACTTTAACTTTACTATATTTCCACTTCAACTTACATTCATTTTCTTTTACATATTTATAATATTTTAATAACATTAACATGTCATATACTGCTGCGATCGCTGGTTCTGTTACTCGTATATATTATGTTGGCTGAATTTCAACTC
The DNA here is from genome assembly GCA_951804985.1 of Dryomyza anilis. Classification (NCBI taxonomy): domain Eukaryota; kingdom Metazoa; phylum Arthropoda; class Insecta; order Diptera; family Dryomyzidae; genus Dryomyza; species Dryomyza anilis. The sequence continues at coordinate 21,886,714 of OX638136.1, read as the reverse complement.
TCGATTTCTTCTCACCTTCCCTGTATAGAATGGACAATAGCTGATGTTCTTCGTCTTGATGTTAATTGCTTGAAAACTTCTTGTCGTCGATATTATTTAATTTCTTCGTCTTCGATATTTCTTTGTTTTTCTGCCAAGTAAATCGTAATTTGTTGAGAGCGGATTTTAAAATGGATAATTTTGTAATCGTATATTTCTGGATCTTATTATAACTTGTCTTCCTCTAGCGAGTTCTTCTATCGATCAGGAATTAGTATCTTTTAATTATACATTGATGTTGTCGTGTTCATTTGACTTTGTTGTTTTAGTACAGGTTCGCATTCACAGCTAATTAAGTGTATATGAAAAAGCTCCTTCAACTTATAATATTAGAGTGTTGTTTTGTGCTATAAAATTGACATTTTTTTTTTAAATTATATGTATGTAAAGATGTAAAATGTTGTTGTCTCATTATGGTACAATAGTCGCAACTTTGCATATTTGTCAAATTTCTACCTCCATATTTATAGTGTAGCTCCTTCTTTCTCTTAATAAATCATCTGATTGACGTCCAATTGTTGTCGTCCGCACCATAACTCTCACATGTTGTTTCATATGTCATTACATAACATTACCATTTCAGACCTTTTCCCAACAAAACTAAACGATCATCGTTGACGCTCCTGAATTGTATTTCTCTATTTTGTAATTCTTCGTTTTCCCTTCGTCTATTTGTTACTTCTTCGTCTCTTCGTGTACGTCTTGTCCATTTCCAGAACCAGGATCATTAACTAAATACTATTATTACTTTACATTATAAAATCTTTAAATTGTATACATAATTTATTTTTAACATCCTCTATAACTTATTTCCATTTACGTTATCTTATATTAGAATATTGAATTACGTGTATATTTTATATATGTGTGTGTAAGTTACTATTATTTTACTACATGTTTATTTATACTTTTAAAATCTTTAGTGTCTACTATTGTTATAACCGAATTATTCTTTATACAAATTCATTAGGAATCAATGCTAGTCATTTTCAATAAGTAATATTTAGCTATTTATTCGTGCACTAATTTCCGAATTTAATCATGTTCTTATAATTCATTTTTTACTCCCTACTCCGTATGCATTATATTTAAACCCATTGGGCTACTATGCACTTTCCCTTGACTCCTCTCCACACCATCTCGCACATGCTATCCGTTTATTATTATCTTTCATATTCATATTAATTTTCGTCTTTTTTCTTATTTTTTTTTTTCAGTATACATTATAACATACAAAATAACGTATCTCATTTCATTTGCATTAGTGCAGTGGTTCATATCGTTTGGTTCAATGCCATTGAGGTACTGACCTATCTCAATTGTAGTGACAATTTAAATTTTATTTTACTATTTTATAGCTCATTTAATATACTCATGCTTATCACCTTATTCATTATTAACTGTTATTAACCTTTGATATTTTCTTACTCATAATATCTTAAATTACTTTACTCCTTTATCTATTTTCCTTATAAAACATTTGTTAGTACATGATTCAATGCTAGTCACCTTTAAAATTAATACATAGCTATTTCCTCATGCACTAATTTATTTCAGTAAAATTAAAAACCTATTCCAAAAAAAAAAAAAAAAATCTTATATAAGTATGCGTAATTTATTCCATTCACCATTGTTTGCAGTATTATGCTTTTAACATGATCTACATTATGTATTATGATCATCAAGAACTGTTTGTCACGTTATTTATTTCGTTATATTTTCTTCAAAATTGTATGCTTTTAATAAGTTGTTATGGAATTTTTTACCTTTACCTTTGATAGAAATCATTGTCGTTACAGGACTTACTATCGAAAGTACCTCGTACGGTCCTACCCAAATAGGTGAAAATTTATTCTTTCTATTCAGATTCTTTAACAAAATTTTATCGCCTACGCTAAATATTTTTGGGTGTAATGTGCTATCATAGATTTGTTTAGATTTTTCTTTTGCTTTTTCTTGGTTCTCTCTCACGATTTCGTGTGTGCGTTGAATTTGGTATTTTAATAACTTGTTGTAATCATCGGTATTATATACTGGTGAACATTTTCGCTTTAGATTTGTTGGCATATCAAAGTCGTACCCATATAAAGTACGGAAAGGAGTTTGCCCCGTGGACATATGCACTGTGTTATTGTGCACATGCATTGCTGAATTTAACCATTGGTCCCAGTTTGACCAATCTTCTTTTGAAAAATTCCTTAGATATTCTGCTAACGGACGATGGCTTCTTTCTAAAGACCCATTAGCTTGTGGATGATATGGCGTAATACGTAACTTTTTAATTCCTAATAATTTACAAGTATCTGAAAATAGTTTTGAGACGAAATTTGAACCATTGTCCGTTACTAATACTTTCGGTATATTATGACGTGTAATGATTTCGTCGTAAAATGCTTTTGCTACTGTATTCGCTTCTGCATCCGGTATGGCTACGCAGCACATGTATTTTGATAAATCATCTTGAAAAGTTAATATATATTTATTTCCAGATATAGTTTCCGGTAAAATACCTACAAGATCCATGTATACTTTATCGAATGGTCGTACAGGCGTATCAGTTAAAACCATTGGCATTTTAGTAAGCATAGAACTTTTATTTACTTGGCATTTATGACAATTCTTAACGTAATCTTTTATTTGTTTCTGCATACCTTTCCACTTAAATTGTTTTCTGATTCTAAAATATGTTTTAACTGCGCCCTAATGCTGAGTCATGAAAGTCTTTTATAACAGTTTTAATTTCCTCTGGGTCAGTTAATAGTAGACTTGAGTTTAATTCGTTCTTGGTGTCTGTTGTTATTTCATCCAGTACTGGCGTGCTCACTTGTTGTTTGGTTTTTGAAATTTGATTATCTAATTTATTCTGTGTGGTCTTAGACCGTGTTTGGACCGCAGTAATATCTGGTTCTGGATGTGGAATTCTACTTAAAGCATCTGCGTTCAAATTCTGTTTACCTGGTTTGTAAGATATTTCGTAATCATATTCTGATAATTTATGCCTGAAACGGGCTAACCTTGATGTCTGATCTTTGAGATTTGCTGTGCTACGTAATGGTTGATGATCTGTATAAATTTGAAAATGTCGTCCTAGAAGATAAGCTCTAAAATTTTTCGTTGCCCAGACTATAGCTAAAAATTCCCTTTCAATGGTGGAGTAATTTTTTTCTGCTCCATTTAATGCCCTACTAGCAAATGCGATTGGTCGGTCGCTCCCTACGTTGCCCTGCGATAACACTGCGCCTATTGCTGCGTTACTTGCATCCGTTGTAAGTAAAAAAGGTTTTGTAAAGTCTGGATATGCGAGAATTGGTGGCGAAATTATTGATTCTTTGAGTTTAATAAATGAATTTTGACAATCGTCAGTCCATGTGAATTTAACATCTTTCCTAAGTTAATTATTAATTGGTAATGATAATTTCGCCATATTGTCTATGAATTTTCTATAATAATTAATTAATCCCAAAAACGCTTGTACTTCTTTTTTATTTCTTGGCACCGGAATATTTTTTACGCATTCGACCTTAGAAGGGTCTGGCAGCGCCCCTAGTTCCGAACATTTATGTCCTAAATATATAACTTCGCGACGTAAAAACTGACATTTTTCTGTATTTAATTTTAAATTGTGTTCCCTTAATTTCTGCAATACTCTACTCAACCTAAGCTCATGTTCAGCTAAATTCTTTCCGTACACCACTATATCATCAAGGTAAACAAAGCAATCGATACCCTGTAAACCTGTTAATATGTGGTTCATTATTCTTTGGAAGGTCGCTGGTGCACCTGTTAAGCCAAATGGCATTCTGTTAAATTCGAAATGACCCAGTCCTGTACTAAAAGCTGTTTTTTCTTTATCTCTTTCTTCTACTAAAACCTGATGATAACCGCTTGCTAAATCTAAGGTTGAAAAATATCTACTATGTCCTAACTGATCTAATATCTCGTCTATCCGAGGAATCGGAAATACTTGTTTAACTGTTACATCATTTAGTTTACGAAAATCTATTACTAATCTCCATTTTTTGCTACCTTCCTTACCACTCTTTTTTGGTACCAACAATAACGGTGAATTCCAAGGTGAGGTACTCGGCGATATAATGCCGTCATCTAACATACACAGATTTTGTAAAGATGTAATTTCGTATTTATTTAAAGTCTCATCAATTTTCATTTCCTCTAATAATTTGTTAATTCTGTTTGTAAAATTTACTGAATTTATGCTGTTTATTGTAGAATTATTGGTATCCGATTCTTTATACTGATTAAAATTCGAAAATTTTGGTTTAAAAGTACTGTCTATTATAATTTCTTTTTCTGTAGCATTTAAAACTGAAACATAAACTCTATTTTTGCTAACATTCGATATGCTTTCGCCCAAATATACTCCTGGAAAAATTTCCTGTTTATGTATTAATACGATTGGAATTTTTGTTTTTAAATGTAATGATACTATCTTTGTGGTTCTCGCTTGAATTTTAATTTGGTGATTAAAAAAAATATTCTGTATTTCTGTCTGTAATTTCATGGGTAGTTTTATAATATGATTTTTATGTTTATCAAATAATGTTATTGTTTTGTCTATCGCATTTATTACAGATCGATTCCATAAATTGTCACGTCCGATTATTCCGTCAGCTGGTACTCCTTGTTCAAGTGACACTATGTGTAACATTAAACTTAAGCGCCTTATGTTCCTATGTTGGATTTTTGTGGAACCTCCCTTTAAATCCTTTTGTATACTCTCGTTAAAGTTTGGTAAACTTGTCATTGCATTTTCTTTTACTATACTGGCATCAGCTCCTGAGTCTACTAGTAAAATAAGTCTTCCATTTTTAGCTGCCTCGCAAGGTACTTCAATGAAAACGTCACTTACATTAGTTAAAACCGAGCTATCTCCATGTCCACTGCATATTATGCGATCACCTTCTTCTTCCTTTAATTCATATTTTAATTCATTGGTCTCCTCTGTTCTACGGAAATTTAATGGAGTAGTAAATTCAACCACAGTCTCTTCCGACGTCCGATCTACCATTCCTAACTCTATCGGCCCTATCTTACTATTATTATGGAGTCTCCAGTTTTCTGGCCTAGACTGAGCCCCTTGTGTATCCTGATTATAATTATTATTTCCTGCTGATTCAAATTTTCTTTTTGCGTGGCAATTATCTATTTTATGCCCCTGTGTATCCCTCCATGAGTATTTCATATTAGTTGTATTATTTTTCCCGTTATACATCTTATTATCCTTATTAACAAAATTGCCAATATTATTATTAGCACATATCCAATTAGATTCGTGACCATAAGCTCCACATTCGTAGCAGAACGGCGTATTTTTCCTAATAATACAATCGTCCCTAGTATGCCCAAATTTACTACAAAATGAACATGTTGGAACGCTCCTTTTATAGTTACTTTTATTATTCATTTGTTGCAATTTATTTTCCGACTGAGTGTTTTCTAATTTAGTTTTTTCTATATAATTATATTCATCCTCTTCCGACCTTGAACTTCGCTGCATAAGAGCCTGCTTCCAACAATGTATCTAATGTTTCTGACTTACTACCCAACAGTACAACTTTTATCGTTCGATCCCTCACCCCTACTTTAAAAGAGATCAACACTGAACTCTGTAATTCCAAACTGAATACGTCATCTTCACTTATCTTTTTACTGTATTTTTTACTTGCAATTTCCAAAGCCATGGATTGCAACTCATCTAATCGTCTCCCAAACGCTCTCAAACTCTCTTTACTATTTTGATAAGCTTTTTTAATCTCTTTTAGTACTGAATCTAAAGAAATTTCTTTTAAGTACGTATTTTCTAACAACTCGTATAATTCTTCTATTTTTTGAAACTGTTTTGTCCTCACTAATTTATATGCATCTCCCTCCAAACGTAACCTAACACATTTTATAAATTCCTCACTATCTGATTCTTTAATTTTTAACTTTGCTGTTTCACAACATTCAATAAATTTATATAATTCTGTTTCTAATAATGGAGATTCCGCTCCAGAAAAGTAAGGAACAACGTAATGAACGCGTTTCAATACATTTTCAGTACCCATTATTAGTGTTTCTTATTTTTCCCTTTACTTAATCATATAATTAACTATGTCTTTCTTAATTAAATTATTTATTTTGTTTTTACTAGTTTCATATTAAATAAACTTTTAACCATTTTTTAATTTATCTATTAAATTTTTTACAACATTGTTTATCTCAATTTTATGTTTCATTATTTAAACTTTTTAATCTATATTTCCAAATCATATCAACATGTAATTTATGAATACTGAATTAATTTATTTACTGCATTTAATTTGGTTAAAATTTTCCAGTTTTGTTTTTCAATTATTTCGCAACATTATGAAAACATTACTGTAACAAAATTCTTATGTTATTCAATTTATTTAAATTCACAATTTTATTAATTATTATCATTTAATGACTCAAACTATTCTATATTGTTTCACTATTACTTTAAAAATGTGCTTTAATATATCAATTAAACAATTTTATAAAACATTTAGTTTACTTATTTAATTTTCTGATTTATCAAATTATATCATTTATGTTATTCATTTCTCACAGTTTATTTTATTCCACAATTAATTTCAAATTGTTCAATTGTTTTTTCATTTTTTAAATGTCAATTTTCATAATCCCATGATTTTTACTTATTACAACTCTCCAACATGTCTCTTGTTTTATATCACAAATTTACAAAATGTTATTTTTGTACCGCTCACATTTTTTTCACTATTTTTCACAATACTCACAAATGTAAAAAATATTTTCCCTGATCCCTTAATCTCCATCCAGTCCTTCTCGTCCCTTTGGAGTTGATGTATGGTTCGAAAACCGGCTGCGCCAAATGTTGTAATTAAAATGTCCGTTGCTTTGGCGTGAAGCCAAATGTCGCAACGTTCCTTTTATAATTACCCATGATGTCCTACCAGAGAATGTCCAACGTTGAAGTTCCATTTTTATTAACCGAAATAATTCAAACAAGTCTTTTCTTTTAAGACATACTTTTATTTACTCTAAAGTTATATTTTAATATTAACATTATTGTCTACTACTGAACTACTGATTTACCACTAACTTAAAATCTCACTTAAACTATTATAAGAAGGCATGTTTCAAATCTAAATGTTCCGGCAGAGTGCCGTGCGCAAATTCCACTCACTATTTGCTTCCGTAAGGGAAAAGGCCCTTAGCCAATCATGCTGCTGCTGGTTTTACCCAGCTTCGCTCATACTGTTGCTAGTTAATTGGCTTGCTTGACTATGACACATATGTCCTACGTTGCACTTTACTGCAACGTAACGATAACTGCATGAAATAGTCATCGCGTAAATAGGTCACGATACGTTTATAATATCAACGTATAGTGACTTACCAAAACACACTATGTTGACTTACAACAGCTGCTGCGGCACCGCGACGTGATGGTCTGGCATATTGGGCTCCGTGAACTCAGTTCCCGCCGCGCCATTCTTGCGTGAGGCCAACGTCATAAACTCCCGCAGCCTGGCAGCGGCGTGCCGGCGAGTTTTGGTGGCCATAGAGTCCATTATTAATATGCATGCACCTTTTTCATTGGCTTGCAGCCCTCCATTTGACTGACCGGCGTTTGACTGCAACGCCCCGGGATTGCAGATCGCCGCCAAGTACCAGTGACGCTGTTCGTTGATTGGTACGAGAAGCAAATCGTACGCGAAGGGGTCCACCCGCTTCGTCCAAGAGCGTACGCACATAGCCGTGTCTCGCAACAGGCTGGTATAGAAAAATGTGTCGTATCCATGGATTCGACGATCTGGTAGCACGTCAAGACCATCCTGTAGTAACCATCGCATCCAGAAATTTACAATATTGTCGTTGAGGAAGCGCACTACCGCTAGGCAGCGGTAATCTCCAACCGAGATGTTGACTCCCCACCCCTCTGGAGGGTATGTAAAATGGCGGCGGTTGTCGGTATCACGAACTGGTGGTTCAGCGCTCAAAGTTGTAGTTGGCGTGTGTGAAATCTCTCCGGTCTGTGGCGTAAACGGGGTCCCCACCTGTAGTTGCTTGTCGTTCTGCGTCTGCTTGTAGCTAGGTGCTGATAACGGAGCACTCGTGAGTGAGTTGTAGGCGACCGCCGTTACTTCTGCCGCTACATTTGCTTTCGTCGCTCCTGATGTCGTTGCCTCTGCTAGAGCTGTACCGAATGCTGCAGGCAGTAAATGGCACGGCTGTGCTCGCGATCGATGTTGTGGCCTTTCTTAATATTTCGCTCGTCGTTGTTGCCTCTGCTGCCGCGCCTGATGCGTCTTCAAATGCTGTCGTTTCTATTATACGGAGCCTCTTGCCTCCCCGACCACTGAGGACTTCCACGTCGTGTTCTCCCAATGGTTGCGTGAGCCTATGTTGGCAGAGCGCCATCAATACTTTACGCCGATAGCTGCATGCATGCACTCTCTTTAAGCTTGAGGTCGTCGATGCCAGTCATTATTTATTTTCGCGTGCAAATAAATAAGAAAAATAATTAGTTTTTATTCCACGCACCGGCACTAAAATTGTGCATAAAATCAAATGTAAATGTTTTGTATAATTTAAGCAAGTAATTTGCGCACTGACACTAAACTGTGTATAATTATTATAATAATTTTCGCACCGATACTTGTTGTTCGCTTTAAGCATGCGTAACGAATGATGTTATTGTTAATTTGCATGCCGAATGTCGCCGTGAATCGGCTTTGTTCGTGCAACACTTGTTGCCTCGCGATACGTCGGCACGATGCACGCCGCGAATTTTGCATTTTAACGGTTATGCGCGGCGGTTACACCCATTGTTTTTGTGATGTGTGTTTGTTCGATGAGCAACTGGCCCTCTGAGAGCCTGAGCGTTTGTGCATCGGCGTTGAAAGCTTCGAGGGTGGGTTCTGTTTATACGCGCGGTACGTATCTCTGCTGCTCGCAGCGCGCTCTGAGCTTGCTTGTTATGGGGGTTGTTTTTGGTTTCGCGGTCAAGAGCGCAATTTAAGCTTTTCTTCTAACGAAATGGATTCGAACCTTTCAACGCCGGCGTCGCCGTTACGCTACTGACAATTTTTGTACCATTTTGGACGCAACACGGCCGTGTGCGATTTTGTCGCGCGCGATTTTCAGAACTATTTACAAATGTTTTTGTGCGCTTTTTGAGACTGGAGTTTTCTACGTTTATGCGGTTGAAATTAAAAATTTACCCGTGTCGCGTAGGAGTTTCCTCTGTACTCTGAATTCTTGTGCCTTTTACGTTGTTTAAATATTTGCCCGAACTTTGAGTTTGTGTCCTCTGGACGCGAAAGGGATTTACATGTGCGGGCGGTGTCGCGCGAAACGGGTTTGAAATTTTTGCGTCTGATGTTTCATTGTCGCCACCGGCACGATTGTCACTGCTTCTTCGTGGGCGACTGCTACGTTGCCTCCTGTGCTGCCTTATAGTTGCTGCTGTCGCTTGCGTTGATTCGCCTGGTTCGCCGTCCTCCTGGTGAAATTTCTTAATTTCTCTGATATGTGCTGTCCGCGTTTTGGCCTGTCCTAGCCTCTTTACCCTTGCGATTACAGGCAAATCAAAATTAATTACGCGATAAGGGCCATCATATTTTGGCGCCAATTTGGCCGCAAATCCCTCTACCGCCTTTGACAAGTGGTGTTGCTTTACGAGCACTAGCTCACCGACTTTCGGTTTCCATGTCCTGCGTCTCAAATTGTAGTGGCGCGCTTGATCTTGCGCCGACTGCGCCAACTGTCGCTTCACAATGCCAAATATTTCTCGTAGCCCGTCTGCTCGTTCATCTGCGTCACCACGCCTGTTCCTACGGTGACCTCATCGTACAACGCCTTGGGGAGGCGCGGCTCGCGTCCATTATCCGTAATGAGCACCTTGGGGACGCCGTATCGCGCCAAAATGCGTTCTCGAAACACTCGTTGCAAACTTTCACTCGTTGCCTTACGCAGTGGTACCATTTCTGTCCATTTAGAAAATTTGTCAAAGAAGACAACCAGCATGGTGCTGCCATGCTTCGAGCGCGGTAAGGGACCTACAAAATCTACGCACAGCCATGACCACGGCTCCTGCGCAATTTTTGTCAACATTTTACCCGCTGGTTTTTGCTGCGACGCCTTGTATTTTTGACACCACTCGCAGTTACGGACATATCGACGAATTGTCCGAGACATGCCTGGCCAGTAGTATCGATTTGATACTCTAGCGATTGTCTTGCTGACGCCCATGTGGCCTGCGGTCGCGTCATCGTGATTTTCACGCATAACTTGCGCTCGGCGCATCTTCGGGACGCACAGCGTCCAAGCTACGCAGTCGCTGTCATCAGTGTGTTGAGGAATGTGGCGATACAAGTTGCTCTCCTCGATGGCATAATCAGGAAATTTTTCCGGTTGCTCGCGTACCTCCATCATGCGTCTGTCCGTCCACGCACAGCGTTCCTCGACAGGGCCCCCTCGCCTGTCTTTCTCAGCGTTTCCATCGGCTGCCTCGATAGCGCGTCCGCCACAATATTCAGCTCACCCTTGCGGTACTGAATGTCGAAGGTATGCTGCTGTAATTCCAGCGGCCAACGCGCGATGCGCCCTGAAGGGCTCTCAATGGAGTTAAGCCACTTGAGAGACAGGTGGTCAGTGATTACTGGGAATCGGTAGCCTTCCAGGTATGGCCGCATTTTCTTTATTCCCCAAACGATGGCCAGGCACTCCTTCTCAGTGGGGGAATAGCTCAGCTGGGGGAATAGCTCAGCTTTATTTAGCCTGCGACTGGCGTACGCTATGACACGCTCCTTGCCATCAATATCCTGGATCAACACGGCGCCTAAACCATAGTTGCTTGCGTCCGTCTGCAAGGTGAATTTTTGAGTGAAGTCCGAGCAGCCTAGCACTGGTGCCTCTGTTAGCATCACCTTGAACTTGTCAAACGCCTGCTGCTGCTCCCCTGCCCAGCGGAAATGCTTCCCCTTTTTCAGCAATTTTGTAAGGGGGTGAACCAGGTCCGAGAACTCGGGTACAAACCGTGGGTACCACGAGGCGATGCCTAAACACTGGCGCAGCTCGCGTACGTTTGTTGGTGGACGTAGCTCTTGGATAGCAGAATTTTATCCGGGTCTGTGTGGATGCCTTGATCGCTAACTACATGCCCGAGATATTTTATTTCGCGCTTGAAAAATTCGCATTTGTCCTGGTTTAGCTGCAGCTTCGTCTACCTCAGACGCCTGAAAACTTCACGCAAGTTTGAGATGTGCTCATCCAGCGTAGATCCTGTGACGACAATATCGTCCAAGTAAGCGAACGCGTGCGGCTCCATGTCGGGCCCTATGACACGATCCAACGCCCGCTGAAATGTCGCCGGGGCTGAGTGCAGGCCAAATGGCATAACACGCCACTGATACAGCCCGCGACCTGGCACCGTAAACGCAGTGAATTCCTTGCTGCCCTCATCCATGGGGATCTGACAATAACCATTTTTCAAATCCAGGCTGCTAATATATTTTTCATTACGCAGGCGGTCAAGGATGGGGTGAATGCGCGGCAGGGGGCAGGCGTCCGGCACTGAATGCGCATTCAGTTGCCTGTAATCAATACACAGTCGCCACTGCCCAGTCTTCTTTTTCACCAAGACAATTAGTGCGCTGTGGGGGCTCCTCGACGGCTCAATGCACCCTGTCGCGATAAGCGCGTCGACTTCCTCATTGATGATCGCCTGCATCGCTGGATTTTTAGGAAAATAGCGCTGCTTATTGGGGCGATCTTCCTTCATTATTATTTTGTGGGTGGTGATGTCGCTCGTGGCTTCACCACTTACAAATTTGCCTAGCTCGTCCTGTAAGAATTTATTGATTATTTCCTGCTCGCTGCGTTGATCAGGTCGCACCACCGTGCACACCTGTGACTGATCTGGTTGCTGCTCCCATTTTTGGAGCGTCACGCTCTGCCCGCCGCAACTGAAGGTGGCTCCCATCTGCTGCAAGAAATCCAACCCTAAGATGATCTCATCGACGACTTCTGGTAGCACCAAAAGACTCAAGCGGCACTCTTTGTCACCTAGTCTGAAAACTGCTTGAATTTCTTCGCTGACGCGCCATTTTCACCCGAACGTCTGTACTCCTACAGTTGGTTGGAGTTCGAATCATCTGCGCGTAAAATTCGCTAACGAAACTGCGTGTCGCGCCTGTGTCCACCGTTGCAATCGCCAACTCGGCATCTATGGCGATTGTCGCGACAATGCGTGTAGCCTCCTGCTTCAATGTTGCTGCTGGATACGGGATGAGTTCTTCGGGGCCGCCAGCCCTCGCTACTGGCGGTTCCCCCTGTAGTTTCCCGAGCGTCGTCTACAGCAGTCCAAGGTACGCACGCCCCTTCTACCACACTCCCAGCAAAACATAACTGCAGCATTTCTGCCTGGTAGTGGCCGTCACGCCCGCATCTTCTGCATGCGGTCCGTGGATTAATATTACCGCCCGCGTCATTGTCTATGCGACGGTTGTGCTCCTCCCGTGGACGTGGTGCATGATGTGACTGCGCGTGATGTGGTTGCGCATCTCCCATGCCTTTGATGACGTCCAATTCATCCGCTAGTCCTACTAGTTCCGCCAGTGTCGAAAAATCGCTCCTGCTGCTCATTGTACTGTGCGTGCCCGCATAGCCAGGACATAATCCCTAAAGGATTCACGTGGCCGCTGCATCCTGCTGCGAAAGGCATCGTCTAGGTCTTCATAAAACCCTGGCGGCAGGAAAAATCGCAGCAAATCGTCCTTGAAGTCGCACCATCTTTGCCATTGCGTGCGACTGGTGCGATACCATACCTGTGCCCTGTCTACTAACAGGTGTGATATCACGTTTGCTAGCCAGTCGCAATTGATCCGCGTCAGCTCTTCGACGCGCTCGATGAAAACCAACGGGTCACTGGTGCCGTCGAACTTAACTGTCCACTTGCTGATGCGATCCATAGCGGCCGCCTGTGCCGCGGTTGTGCCTGTGTGATTCATCGCCGTACGAATGTCCTGCGTTGCTGGTTGCTCCCATGTCCGTCCGTCCGGTGGTGGTTCAGCTGCTGCCATGCCAACGAATGGCGGCATCTGTTGAGCGTGAGTGCCCCCGTAGGGTTCGTGCCTGGTATTTTGCGTGCAGGCCGTTGTGTAAACGGTGGGGAAATTGAGTGATCTTGGTTGCAACTGAGACATTGCCGGCTTCGTGGTGAGTGTAGGCAGTGCCCACGAAAGTGCACCTGCGTTGTGGGTTGTAGACTGTGTTTCAAAGGGGAACAAATTGGTGGTCAACGTGGGGTTTGTGGTGTACGGGACGAATGACAGTTTTTGTTGCTCCTGCGGTTCACTGGCTACTGCCGACGGTAATGGTGACGCACTTTTCGTGTGCCTTAGCTCTAGCTTCTCGAGTTTTTCGAGCACGTCGCTGGAAAACTGGCCGTCGTTGATAAAGGCCGCAAAGCTCCTGCATAGCTCCTCCACCGTCCCGGTACCGACGAAACCAAACTCCGCCGCGTACGCCGTGAGGTCCTCCTTGCGGAGACTGTACACCCACGTCAATTTGACCATATTTTTTTCGATGATTTTAAATTTGTTTTTGGGGCCTTTTTTTATATTTTTCACTATAGCGCCGCGCGCTTTTCCTTTTTTTTCACTTTAGTCTTTGCTCAATGTTTATGTTATTTTCACTGTTTAACAGTTTATGTTTCTTTTTTCTCACTGCGTAAATTGTTTCCACGGGGTTTACTTTAGCATCGTTCGCTCTCTCTCTCTCTTTTCTTTTCGATTCACTTTTTTTTTCAGGGGCTCACTGTCTGTAGCTACGTGCGGTTTTTTTTCTCTTTTTTTTCCATTCTCTCTGCGTCTCGTCACTGCCGTCTTTTTTTTTCACTGTCTTGCTTTTTATTTGTCAATGCTAATTTTCACTGCGTTTTCCGTGCGGCTCGTTTAAGCGACGCTCGCTGCCGTTTTTTTCGTTTCACTGTCTTTATTTCTTGTTGGGTCTCCCTTTTTTATCAGGGGCTCACTTTACTTTTTCGTGCGATTCAATGGTTTTATTTTAACTGCGCCGCGCACCATGCGGTCGTGCGATGGCGGTTTAATTTATTTATTAATTAACCGAGCGCAATTATCGTATTATGCAATTTTTTTTCCTGTGCGCAATTCAGGGTCCCTGCTCGGGCGCCATGTAACGGGCTCCAGGTATTCTTGTGCGTTACATAAATTTATATTTTTCAGGGATCCCCGATGTTTTAAATAAAAACGCGACCCGGTTAAATTTATATTTTTATTCAATGTTTTATTGTTTGAACTTCATTAATTTTATCGTTTGAAATTTATTTCTTTATATATAATTAATAATATATTGAACGAATTCTTACTCGTGAAGCAGGGTGTAGCTCCTTCACCGCGTTGATGCAGTCTTGCCCATGTCCTGGGCGCTAAAGTCGTGCAGCAGGGTGTAGCTCCTTCACGGCGTTGATGCAGTCATGCCTATGTCCAGGGCACTAAAGCTACTCAAAACACGTGATCACCCCAGTGGTTTCCATGCAACGAAGACGCGTCACTTCAACCACTCCCATCTCTGTTCAAACTAGCATCAAAAAGTCAACGTTCCTACGGGCGTCCGTTGACTATACTGCATCTCGGTCAACAGCACAAGAGAGATCGATTTTCGTTGCGCGCTCGCTTTTATACGCGTGTCTTCTTCCTTCTTCTACGTCGTCAGTTTTGAAGTATGCTGTGTTTTGCTAGCTCACTGGAAAGTGAGCGATGAAGTTGGCTGCGTTTTGGTGGTGTTCATTCTCGCTGTGTTTAATGTTAATTCACGCTGTGTTTTATGTTTGCGTATTGTGCGGTATTATTTCGGACGAAATGATATCGTCACAATATGAAAAATATGCATTTTAAAAGTAGTACTTTTCTAATTCATAAATTTGAAAACTACAAACTTACGTTTTCGCAACAATGTTCGCAACACTTCGATCATTGCGTTTCTTGTTTTCGGTGCGTGCGTGGCTGGACCTATTGCTACTAGTGATGTAAATGTATGGAGTAAATACAGATTTAAAGTATGTATTTGATGAGAAGTTGAAACTACTATTACTATTATTAAGCGGAAAATTATAGAAATGAAAAAAATACAATTACTACACTACACATATTTGTACAAAAGCCTTATCATTACTTGGTTTTGTCAAACGGTGGGCTAAATAATTTAATAGTCCCGTTACAACTTTGACTCTATTTTTCAGTCTAGTTCGATCACAATTGGAATATGTAAGTCAAGTATGGTCTACTCTCTACAAGGTACATAGTGATCGGATTGGAAGGATACAGAAAAATTTCGTACGTTTCGCTCTCAAGGGTTTAAATTGGATGGATAACTTACATCTTTCTCCATACGTAGATCGTCTGAAACTACTTTAAAGACTCTTGACGAGCGCAGACAGTTTGCCTAATGACGGGTAGACTTGATTCACACGAGCTTCTTAACTATATTAGTTTTAACTATAATCGTAGAAGTATCAGAAATCATGATGTTCTTTTTTATCTACCTTATAGTAGAACTAATTATGTTGCTGCATCACCTTTCAATCGAATGTGTTATTTAGTTAATAATTGTCCACACTATAATATAAATCTGTCGAAAAATCAACTCAAATGTAAATTAAAACTATAATGTAAGAAATGCATGCGTTTGTTCACGAGCCCAACTAATTTAGTGGGTAAATATTTTCCAGCATTATTCTGTAAAAGTGCAAGCTAGCTGTATTAGCTAAAACTCAATTATTATATTATTATTCCGATACCTGTGCATTCCACAGGTATTTTTATTTTTTAATGTAAATACAGTGGGGTGCTACTTTACGTTTTGATTGAGAATAAAAAGATTAATTTTAATCATCTCAATAAAACCATTATAAGTGACAAGTGGTTGTTTATTTAATTGTCTCAAATTATTAATTATTAAATTAAATTCTTAATAAGTATATTACGCATGTGCATTTTAAAGAGAGCAATTATATATTTATGAAATCGGGAATTTACGCTCTTGACATGAATTGCTTTTACTTGAAATAACAATAAGGCACATATTTGTTTCTATATTTATAAAAAATCGTAATTACATTTAAGATCTAGTTTCATTATGTGTAAAGTTATGGTTCAGAGACAAATTGCATTATTATCTTAAATACCCGTGAAAAAACGATTATATATAATTATATCAAATCATGTATAATTATATATGGTTCCATATATTATCATTACTTATTTGATATGATCTCATGTATAATCATATCTGATCATATATGGTAGATATGAAATCAGATATGATTGGATACAGTGCGATATATGGGCACATATATGATCATATCTTATTGTATATAAGTTATATGATATCATATATAACATATATGATCCCATATGTAATCAGATAAAACCATATATAATCATATATGACATATATGAAGCCATATATGAAGCCATATATATTCATATATTAAAGCATATATAAATAGATATAGATTTATATATGACTGGAAGTGGGTCTGTGTGGAATTTAGTGATATCATTCAGGAGTACCAAGCAAGTTACTCATTCCTCCCTTTGCTTGTTGTACAAAAACCAGTCTTTTGTAAAACAATAGTTTGCAGAATGGTGGAGTCTCGTTTCTTTGGTCCGAACAATGCATTTTTTTGATATTACTTTCTTTGACCTCATGTATTTCGGAAAATCGAATACAATAGCAACCAGTTGGGAAGGTTAGATGGGAAATTTTAAATTTGGTGTTATTATGATAGTTAGGATTATCAAAATTATAGTCGGTCTAAGCCGACTATAAATACCCTACACATATGTGTGGTTACCATTCAAAGTGGTATATAGGTCACCAGGGTATACGAATCCTGAAAATAATTACAAACTTTCAATCGCTGAAGAATTTCCATTCATTTGATACTCATATTTACAAATGGGTAGGTGTACCGAATTTCGTTTTTTTTTTGGAACCACATTTCGTATCGGAGGTAAACATTATTTTCATGTATTTGAGCATGATTTCAATATATATTTGACCAAAAAAGTTTACATAAGATCTGTAGATGTAAATTTAATATGAAGTATTTTTGAATATAAATCGTCAGATCACAATCAGCGTAGGTATATAAGTAATCTAAATTATAAGTTTCATTTATCTAACTCTTTAATTGTTTAAGTAGTACAGTAATTGTTTAAGTAGTTCAACAGACAGACGAACGCACAGACCGATGGACAGACGGACATCGCTAAATCGACTTAGGAGGTCATGCTGATCAAGAATATATATACTTCATATATATCATACCGGAGATGCTTATCATATCGGAGATGCTTCATTCTGGGTGTTACAAACGGCGTACCAAACTGAATATACCCTTTCACTCTTAGTGTAGAGAATAAAAACACTTCTTCTGCTGAGTGCATTTCTTTTCTTTTGTGCAACAACAACGTATGTGAATCCAACAACACACCAACGAATCTCGCGATCGGGTTTTTGCAAACATACAACAAACAAAATTCGTGGCTGTTGTTTTACAACAAGAAGTTTTTGTATGGTTGCGGGATTGGCTTGGTGCTCCTGAGATTTCAATGGTATCGCTGCAGATTGTTGTCAGTCCTCAGCCTTTACATTTCTTATCAAGGGTTTATGTAAGAAATTTGCCTAGCACCATTATTTATCATAATGATTCTTGATGGAATAGTGATACAATGAAAGTCGTATTATTTGATAAGAATGGTTAATTGACTGGTAAAGCTAACATTTTATATATGAAACTCAAAAGGATCAATGGAAAATGTTTCCAGCAGACCCTTGCTAAAAGAAACGTTATAAAGAGTGTTTCTTGTATATTAATTGCTAAAAGCACTTAGTTTAATAATATAAAACTTAAACTTTGTATTTTCTGGCTTTCAAATATGTTTGTTTACGAAATTTTTTATATATAGAAATGTTTTTATATACAAATTTTTTGATGCGGAGCCCCTCTTGGCAAAAGAAACGATGGAAATGTGGCAGCTGTATCTAGAATGTTACTTGGCGCAAGCAATGCACCTGATCCTGCTGAACTTTCGATGGATGCGAGTTAAATTCGAACGAGTTTGTCAATTGCACGCAGTTGAGTTTTTCAACACTCAAAACTTCACCAGATTATTTTCAGCCAAGAATGTTGAAAAACTCAACAGTCTGCTTTAATCAAAGCGCATCCTCGCACATTTTATAATTCATATTTTTTAGAAATTGTATACGTAATTTTATATATGAGTTTATATATGAGTTCAGATATGAGTTCATATCCAGTTATATATAGTCATATATAATTGGATAGAGACCAATCTGATCATATCTAATTTCAAATTATATTTGTTTATACATAACTATTTTTTCACGGATCACTATATTTTTTCTAAATGTTAGGTACGAAATACGAATTTTGATGAAAAGAGACAGGGAATAGTGACACTCTGTTTAATTTGTAATAAGAAGATTAAAGGATCCATTCAAGTAACGTCAAATTTATTACTGCATCTCAAATTAGCACATATTGACGATTTTAAGGAATGTGAAGCTCACGTTTAATAGTTCAAAAGTACAGGAAGATGAGCAGTTTCTAAATTTAGTTGCAAAATTTATAGTATTGAATGCACTGCCACCTGTGTTTGTTGACAGTGACGCTTTTAAACATTTAATACCATTTTCGATTACTGCAAAATGCATTGAAAGCATTTTCGATAAAATGGTTTCTCAAATAAAATCGGACATAAATCACAAAAAATAGATTTGTACAACGGTTGACCAAACATCAAAGCTACATTGGTTACAGTTGTCATTGGCTAGATGAGAATCCCCCTTTTAAACGATATTCGAAAGCATTAGCATGCAAAATATTTAATGTCATTCACTCTTACAATATAATATATGAAAATAAGTTGATATACACCAAATATTCGATTTGCATACTGCGAATATTATGGCAACAGTTACTGATAACGGCTCAAATTTTTGTAAAGCTTTCGGGATAATCAATGAGCCATTTGTTGATCGAGAATATGATATTAACTACGAGGCTGATCTCGACATTCCACAATTTGAAAATAATTTGTTTATAAATGTATTGCCACACCATATAAAATGCGCTAGCCACACTCTTAATCTGTAATCTCGCATCCATTTTTAACACAAATTCATCAACTTGACGTTTTTATCTATTTTGGTCCATTTCCAAAAAATAATTCGGTTCAAAAGTCTTAATTATAGTTTCCAAAGACTTGCTTGGTGCTTCCAAAGACTTGCTTGGTTATTCCAAAGACTTGCTTGGTGATTCCAAAGACTTGGTTGGTTATTCCGATAAAACTTTTATTTAGTGCTGTAATAAATTATCAAATATAGTGTGTGGTGTGTTTAAAAATACATATAAAAGTCATAGGTATAAATAATATATGGTGTACCGCAATAAATGTTTTACCGCAAAAATAGCTATGTAGCGTGTCGTTACCGCACAAATATTGTAAGTGGTTTTGCAAACCCGTTTTTAAAAAGTAGGGTTCCCACATTAAAAAAAAATGAAATTCTCATAAAATCGAATATCGAATTTAAGAACAAAAAAAATATTATAACATGTAAAAACTGTAATGAACAAGAAATGGTAATTCAATGGTATTTAATTAATAAATAATAGTTTGGCGCTACAGTCGTGTATAGAACTTCGGCCGAGTTCTCTCACCATTTTGAGCTGTGCGTGTTATATTTGTACTCAAAGTGGTGGGATCTACAGTTTATTGCCGAATCCGAACGGCGGGTGAGAGCTTTTCATAGGCAATGTTTTGAGCAATGAGAGGTAGCGCTGTATAGAAAAATGTTTCTATGAAAATATGTTGTTAGCCCCAGTCCAGGCTTGAACTGGGGACCTTTCGACTCGCAGTCCAACGCACTAACCACTGAGCTACCGCGGCTACTTTTTAATAATAATGTTAAAAAAAAGAAATTATTTTACATGTGATTTTTACAATGTAGGTTTTTTGAAAATTTTGTTTGTTCTCACATTTTAGGAGAAAATAAATTTTTTTTTTCTCTCATGTAATCGAATGTGGGTAACATTTTGTTACGAAAATTTAGTCATCGGAAAACTGTATGAGTTCGTATCGCTAGATTGTGTACAAAATAAAAACTCACTAATATTAGGTTTTAACTAGTATTAATTAACTTTATTTAATTAAATAACAACTTAATATCAATCACTTATTACCACTGCGGTATTACTACAATTTATCTTTACAATGTTAGCTCACGAGATGCACTAGTTCATTACCAAATCACAACTCAATTGCTGTGCCTCAGATGCGTCGGCCTTACATACTGCAGGCATCAGTTCGACACGTGTCGACTTGTTTCGAGAACCTTCTACACGTTTCGTGAATGAGGCATGCTATTGGCATCTCATGTGTTTTAATGTGTAGATCTTCCCTCTCTTTCTCGCACATTGCTTAGTGCGCTGAATGATCTTCCGTCTCTTTCTAACACGTGCTTAGTATGCTGAATTGTCTTGCGTCTCGTTAATTATTGTTGATTGCTTGCACTATGGTGCAAATTACATCTTTTCTTAACACTGCCCTCCACCTAAATCTGTTCGTCCCGAACAGATGTTAATCCTCTCTCTCTATACGGCGCCAACCTTTCTAAATTTACTACTTTAATTTTTCATCTAACGCCTGCAGTATTCTGAATCCGATACACGACATCGTTAATTCTTTTAATTATCTTGTATGGTCATTCCCAGTGTGTTTTTGGCTTAGGGGATAAGCCTTTCTTCCTTTGTAGGTTATAGAGCAAAACAAGTTCTCCTTCCGTAAATCGCTCTGAATTCGTACGCAAGTCGTATCTGGCCTTCATCTTATCACTCGCAAATTGTGTACGCTGCCTTAGAAACTGATGCACTTCATTCAGTTCTTCACTTTTTCTAGAAACATAGTCGTGTACAGGAATTCCAGCTGAAGGACTCGCACCAAACTTTAAATCTGCAGGTAATCTTAAGTCTGTTCCAAAAACCATTTTAGATGGTGAAGCTGCTGTGGTATCATGAACCGCCGTTCGATAAGCCATGAAAAATAGTGGTATGTGTGTTTCCCAATCTTTTTGATTTTTATCCACCACTTTTCTTCCAAAGTACGATTGAATCTTTCCATCGGCATGTTAGATTGCGGGTGCAAAGGCGTTGTTTTGTGTATTTTGAGGACTTTGCATACTTCCTTAAAAACTGCAGACTTGATGTGAATTCAATTCTAATAGTACTCCAAAGTGGCTTACCCAGTTGATAACTAATGCATCCGCAACTGTGGTGGCTTCTTGATTCGGCATGGGATACACTACAGGCCACTTGCTGAAGTAGTCAATAACGACAAGGACATACTTATTACCAGCATCACTGATTGGAAACGGCCCGGCGACATACATGGCAATACGTTCAAATGGTGCTCCCACGTTATACTGATGCGTTCTGCGGATCCAATCCAATCCAAAAACGTTTCTTTACATTTTCGGCCGTTTTATTTATGCCCAAGAGTCCTCCACTAGATCCACCATGGTATTCCGCTAATATCTCTTTTGTTTTTGACTTGGGGACAGCAATCAAACTTCAAGCGGACATGCCATCTTCACTTTCCAATACACGATATAAGCAACCATCTTGCAGCTTTAAGCTCTACCACTGTGCCCAGTACGCCTTAGTTATAGGGCTATCGGAAGCTATCTCTTCCCATGATGGCTTTCTTTGCTGCTCCTTGAATATCATGATTTTAAAAAGATCAGGATCACTCTTTTGATCGATTTTAATTTGTTCCGGAGTCCATTTTTCATCGGGTAAAACATTCAGCAGACGAATGTCAATTATATTTTCTTTTCTTTGTGCTCTTAAACAATGTCTGCATTCAAGTTTACACGGTCGTCGGGACAGAGCATCTGCATTTCCATGATTGCTTTCTTTACGATGTTCGATGGTGAAATCGTAGCTCTGTAATCGCTCTATCCAACGCAATTTGGCCTTCTGTGTCTTTAACTGAAGTAACCATCTCAATGCTGCAAGGTCCGTTCTCAAGTGAAACTGTTCCGTATAGATATTTGTGGAAATTTTTCACACTTTCGATTACAGCAAGAAGCTTCCTCCTGGTGACACAGTAATCTCGTTCGGGCTTGGATTACTTTTTTTTGTAGTATACGATCACTTTTTCTTGGCCATTGATCACTTGAGAGAGGACTCCGCCAATTCCGTATCCACTTGCATCCGTGTCTAGTACAAATTTTTCACCTGGAATGGGATACGCAAGAATTGGTGACGAGCAAAGTAGAGCTTTTAATTTCAACCAGTTGAGAATGTTAGATCACATGGGAAATTTTAAAGTAGGGACATTTTATAGTAGGTATTATTATAATAGTTAGGATAATCAAAATTATAGTCGGTCTAAGACTACTATAAATACCCTACACATATGTGTGGTTACCAGTTAAAGTTGTATATAGGTCACCATAACTACAAATTTTCAATCGCTGAAGAATTTCCATTCATTTGATACACATATTTACATATGGGAACATATGTTTTGGGAACCACAAGTCGTTTCTCGGTAGAACATTATTTTTATGTATTTAAGCATAAAGTCAATATATATTTGACCAAAAAAAGTTTACCTGAACACGTATACAGTAAAATTCACCAGTAGATGTGTAGTGTTTTATATGATAAATTTGAACATAAGTGGTCGGTTCACAGGTCATAATGGACTGATCATGCCCATTCACTGACAGACAGCGTAGATATATAAGTAATCTAAATTAGGAGTTTCATTTAATTAGCTCTTCTAGTTTTTCTGTAATCGTGATTTCCACAGACTCATCGACTCAGGAGTTCATGCTTATCAGGAATATATATACTTTTCCATACCGGACATGCTTCCTTCTGGGTGTTACAAATGGCGTACCAAACTGAATATACCCTTTCACTCTTAGTGTAGGGTATAAAAAGGCATTTTCTTGATCATCGCCCCATTGAAAAGACCGGTTCTTTCTTGTCAACTCGTGAAGACTGCCAGCAACATTGGCAAAACCTGGCACAATTCGTCTGTAGTATGTACATAGCTTTGCGATCTATGCCACTCCTTGACTGCAACTATTCATCGGTATGCACTTCCTCCATTGTAGTTCGATGACCCAGATACATGACTTCTTTCCTGAAAAGTGAGCATTTCTTTGGACTGAGTTGTAGATCCGCATTTTACAATTGAAGGAATACTTCCTCTAGATTTCTTAGATGTTTGTTGAAATCCTTGCCCATAACAATTATATCATCAAGGTATACTAGGAATGTTTTCCAGTGTAAACATTTTAATACGTGCTCCATTAACCGCTCGAATGTTGCTGGGGCATTGCATAGTCCAAACGGCAATACCAGAAATTGTCATAGTCCATCGCTAGTACTGAATGCGGTCTTCTCTCGATCATTCTTATCGATTGCTACTTGTCAGTAACCGCTTTGCAAGTCCAACGTTGAAAACCACTTAGCATTAGATAGTGTATTCAAGGTGTCATCGATTCTAGGCAGCGAATAACTATCTTTCTTGGTGACATCATTTAGCTTTCGGTAATCAACGCAGATCTGAGTACTACCGTCCTTCTTTTTGACCAATACTACTGGTGAATTCCATGGACTCTCAGAGTGTTCCACCACACCACTTCTATGCATTTTTTTTAACCAAATATGAAACTTCGTCTGTTTTCGCAAGTTGTACTCTTCATGCTGCTTGACGAATTGGGTTAGAATCACCAGTGTCTAATCGATGTTTTACAATGGCAGTTCTGCCGTCCTTTTGGCCCTTTTCAGCAAATATACACCGATACTTGTCAATTAGCTGTTGCACTTGACTCTTTTCTATGGCAGCCAAATCCTTCGTCCACTCATTTATAAACTTGTGAGTATTTACATTTATTTATAGTTTGTTTGTTTGCGGTGTGACATAGTCCCTTGATGTATTTGACTCGCAATTTATAATCGCTGACGCCTCTTGACACTGGCCTACCACTGTTCTCTTTTTGATTAATTTTGACGAGTTTTCCTTATAGGTACAATTCTGCCTTTCTCCGCCTCAACAAGTGTTCTTCCTACCACTATGTTACTTTTATACAGCTCTTCGTTTGCTTCAATAACCCACAACTTGCTTATCCCACAATCTCCATTTAATTTCGCAAAAACAATTGATTCTGAATTAGGTGGTATTTATCTATTGGTTACAATCAATATTTAGTTGGATCTCTATGTTGGCATAACTCAAAATTGTTCTTGTGAAACCGTTTATTAATTCCGCCACTACAAAATCATGCTTAACTGTCGTAGTACCAATAGTTATTTTCTTGGTAATCTTTCCTCTGATTGGGGCCTCTTCACCTGTAGCTGTTTGTAATCTTATTCATACAAGCGGCTCTACTTCGTCATTAACCAGGTTACTTCTTATTATAGAGTGTGAAGCTCCCGTAACCAATGTTACCATATATGCTGTACAATCAATGACTCCTACGACAGTTAAGCTATTTGGCTTTCGAGCAATTGGTGAAATGGAGATTCTGCGCAATCTGTTATGGGAGTCAGATCGTGCCCCGCAGAACTGATTCGATCTAGTTTAAAGATTGATTGAAATTTTCTATTATTTTGGACATGATCCTGTATTTCTTCATGTCTGGGTTTATCTGCAGATTGATTTATTGAGCGCTTGCGTTTTTTACGACAATCACGTGTCATATGCTCATATATATCACAGTGGTAGCATTTAGCTTCAAATTGGGTGTCTCGGTTGGCAGCAGTGTAATCTGGTTTAGCTCCACTTTTTAATGCTTGGCAAATTACTTGAATTTTACGAACTTTTGACGCTGGGGGGCACAACGTAATTGTTTCCTCCTGCGCTAGTCTGTGGTTGCAGTTTCCGTAAATGTCACTTTCGGCATTGTTACTGTGGCACGTATGCCATCAACGAAGGCTTTGATCTTGCACTTTTCTATGAAATCACGAAAGCCATCAACGAGGGCTTTGATCTTGCACTTTTCTATGAAATCCCTCGTTGAATCTACATACGACAAACGCGCAAGCCTCTCGACGTCCGGTACATACGCCTGCAATGTTTCACCATTTCTTTGCATTAGGCCCTTTAGTTCCATTCTGTAGAATTGCTTCATGTGATCACTGCCGTATTTTCGTTGCAGTGCAGACATAACCGCTGTGTACCTGTTTCTATCGCTTTCTGGAAGTGTCTGCAATACTTCGGCTGCGCCTCCTTTTAGGGCCACAATAAGCGCTGCTACGCTGTCATCATTGTTCCCACGATTACCCGCGACTTTAGCCTCGTACCGTTAACAAAATTCTGTGAGGGTTCATATAACTGCAATATATCGAAGTCCTTTGAATTTTCTGTAGCTTTTTGTCGATTCCATGATATTTCTCATCAACGTTATTTTCCAATCTTTGAATCTTATCATCAATGCTCACTTACATGTCATTTACTTGCGCCACAAGCTCCTTTACTTTGACATGGAGCATATTCGAAACTTCCAGAAGTTGCTTCGAATGTTCCTCCATTATTATTTGATGTTTGTTGGAATTCTCTAGAAGTACTGATTTCATTTTCTAGAAGTTCTTGCTTCATGTCTATTTTGAGCTGATTGGAATTTTCTTGAAATTGTTTTGAATTTTCTAGAAGTTCTTGCTTCATGTCTAATTTGAGTTGATTGGAATTTTCTTGAAGCAGTTGTTGAATTGCTCCGAGCAACTGGCTCATCAAAACTTTATGACTGTACCTTTTGCTCCGTGTCCACACTTTTCGATGACGCTATTGCAGCTTCCACTTCAAACTCGTGCTCTGCGAGGTCAATGCCTTGGTTCTCCAATTCTCCATTAGACGCTTTTAAAGCTCTACTTTCGTACCTGCAGTTGGAAGATTGTGAATCGACAGCTCCTTCTCTAGCTGGTCGACTTTAAGTTGTTCCAATATAACCATTTTGTATCACAATCCCACTTCGGACACCAATGTTACGAAAATTCAGTCTACGGAAAACTGTTCGCTAGATTATGTACCAAATAAAAACACACTAATATTTGGTTTTAATTGGTATTAATTAACTATATTTACTTAAATAACAACTTAATAACAATCACTTATAACCACTGCGGTATTACTACAATTCAGAACTGAAGTGCTGTGCCTCAAATGCGTCGGCCTTATATACTGCTGGCAACAGTTCGACACCTTTCGACAAGCTTCGACTTGTTTCGAGAACCTTTCTTGTGAATTAACGCATGCATTTTTCTTTTCTTTTTGGTTCTTCACTATTCATTCAGTTTTGGATGTTTCTGTACATCAACATGTTCATAGCATTATCCCAACGCTTCACGTTGGCAACAATGATAATAATTTGGCAAGCGCTAAAGCTATGCTTAGACCACACCTCTTTTAGGTTAGCTTGCACAGATAACAGAAACTGGCAATAATTTGGCAAAGCGCTAAAGCTTTACTTAGACCACACCTCTTTCAAGAGGCTTGCAATACAATTTTCCATTGCATAATATAATGAGTCAATGTTAAAATAAGTGAAGCAGCGATTGCCAACAATTCTGATATTTCGCAATTGGTGTCAGCCGAAAACTGCAAGTCGGACTTTCTTCAAAAGTCACGTACACCAAAATTGAGTGAAAGTGAAAACTCACTAGAACATAGTGAGAATAGAATTTAAGAAAAGCTTGCAACGAAGGTATTGTTAATACATTTCGTTGCAATTTAAAAGATTGTAGTTTAACCAACCTCAAGTGGAGGTTCTAAAATAGTAAAAGTGTCTTTTCAATAGTAAATTTAATAAAAGTGTCTTTTAAACTCTAAAAACCAAAAGTGTCTTTTGATTAATTAAATTGTAGAATAAATAAATGTATGTAAATCAACTCTAATTTTACAAATCTAACTTTACAACATTTGGCGCAGCCGGTACGTCGGTACCAACCTCTCAAGGACCGAGAGTGGGAAGGAGGACGTAGAACGAAGGAAGGAGGACGAAGGACGTAAAAAACCCAAATAGAAAATGGTGAGTTTTTAAAGTTTTGAATAAAAAATATTTACACATTCTAACTATTTAAAAAAAAAAGTCAATGAAAAATAAAATATATATGAAATTAAATACACACTGAGATTTCAAACCACGTATATATAAAAATAGTGTATAATAAAAATATAAATTTTAAATAATATGGAAAGTAAAAGAAAAAATGTACTACGAAATATTAGTTAAAATAAAATAATATATAATAAAAATATGACAATAAATAAAAGAAAATACACACTACGAATCCGAACTCCGGACCCTCCAGTGTATAATAAAATAATTCATGCTATTAGTATGCAAATTATAATTTTCATTATATAAAACGATAACACTATAAAATCAAACAAATATATATATTTAAAACGTATCAGTTTTCGCAGCACTGATAGCTGGTGATAAAAATAATAAATTTGTATATCAAATTAAATGAAAATTAAAATGCGATCAAAAAATCAGTATATAATAATTTATGAAATTATAATTTACAAAATAATTTATAAATTATTATATCAAAAATACAATATAAAATATTTAAAATAAAAATATGAAACATTAATTATTTTTCAAAATGTAAAAATTTAAATTATAACAATATATATAAAAAAAAATGTCATAAGTAAAGGTAAATAAAGGACAAATATACCACGAAACAAATTTGTATATCAAATTAAATGGAAATTAAAATGCGATCAAAAAATCAGTATATAATAATTTATGAAATTATAATTTACAAAATAATTTATAAATTATTAAATCAAAAATACAATATAAAATATTTAAAATAAAAATATGAAACATTAATTATTTTTCAAAATGTAAAAATTTAAATTTTAACAATATATATAAAAAAAACTGTTATAAATAAAGGTAAATAAAGGACAAAAATACCACGAAAGAAATTAAGAAATAGTAAATTACACTGTTGACAATCAAAATGGGTACGGAAAATATTTTGAAACTCGTTCGTTATTTGGTTCCCTGCTTTTCTGGAACGGATTCACCATTACTAAAATCAGAAATTTATAGATTTATTGAAGGTTGTAAAGCTGCGAAGCTTGGAATTCAAGATTCAGAGAACAATGTATTTATTAAATGCGTTAGGTTACGATTGAATGGGGATGCTTATGACTTAGTAAAGTCGAGAAATTTTGAAAAAATAGAAGATTTATACGATTTGCTAAAAAATACAAACTTATAAGTAGTTTCCTTAGATTCAGTACTACAAAATATTAGACAAACATATCAAAATAGTGGAGAAAAGTTGAGGGCATTTGTTAGACGGTTATATGGATTACAATTCATGGCATTGTGACGTGTTCAGATTAGAGTTGTTGGATTCAGTTCTGACTTCTTCCAAAGTTGGAGTTCGGGATCCATATATCCATATAATATAGTTATAGTTAGAAGTTTGTAGTATAACACTACAAAAAAGCGAAATAGAGAGTATAAGTAATCAAGAAAATGAACAAAAAGTGAAAATACATATTAATAAAGATATCAATCTTCAACAAAAACATATAATGAACTAAATAATAAAACACAACTTGACGCGAAAAATGAACAAAATAGAGGAATTAAGGAAATTAAAAATAAACAAATTACAAAGAAAGCAAATAAAGTAAAGAAAGTAAAACAAATAAAATCGGAAGTTAAAAATATCAAAATCAAGAATAATAAAATCAAAAGTAGATCAAATAAAAAGAAAGTTGTAATTAACTGCCCTGAAAATTTGGGAATTGTAAATCAAACGTCTGGCAAGACTGTGAATACATTCCGTACAGGGGCAAGTATAATTTTCAATGAATTAATTCCAATATTTTTTTTTTTATTAGCTCCATGTTTTATCGTCAGAAGTGTATAACAAATGCACGATTTATAAAATTAAAATGTCTTCAATTGCTAATAATTTTAAGAGTAAATTTATGTCGAGAAAAATGAAATTAGCTTCACAGTTAGGCATGCATCGAAAAATATTTAACCGGCATGGAGAGTGTTTCAAGATATCCGATACGAGTGATGTGTTCATTGAAGTACCTTGCGAGGCAGCAAAAAATGGAAAACTTACTTTGTTAGTGGATTCTGGAGCTGAGGCCAGCCTGATTAAAGAAAATAGGATGGCACATTTTCCGAATTTTAATAAAAATATTCGGAAAGATCTGAGTGGTGCTTTTGGTGGATGCGTTAGAACCTTATGCTCCACTAAGATTCAGCACACAAACATAGAAAACCTGAGTTTAACGCTACACGTTGTGTCACTTGAACAAGGAGTACCAGCAGATAGAATAGTCGGCCGTGACAATCTCTGGAACAGATCTATAATAAATGCGTTAAATAAAAAATTACATTTTTTGATAAAGACAAAAATCACCTTGTTAAATTTCCATTAAAATCAATATTAATTTTAATCAACAAATCAGGGTACAGCCCAGAACAACCATGGTTGTATCACTGCCGTTAAGAACAAGAATTCCTATAGTTTTGTTGTACAAACAGGAAATTATACCAGGAGTATATTTGGGACAGCGTTTAACAAACGTTAAAAAAAGAGTATATGCATCAATTTTAAATGCCACCAATAAGGAGGTAACCGTTGATAGCAATTTCAAGCCACAATTTTCAAATTTTAACAAATATAAAGAAGCAACAAAGACGAGTTCTACAATAAATACAATAAACTCGGTTAATACAAAAAATAGAATTGATAGATTATTAGGATATGTAAAGATCGATGATCATTAAATAAAGAAGAAGTTGCATCTTTGCAAAATATTTGCTTGTCATATCATGACGTTTTTCATTTGGAAGGGGATGAATTAACATTCACTCCGATATTAAAACATGAAATACCCACACAATGGAATATAATAATAGTTTGGCACTACAGCTGTGCGTGTTATATTTGTACTCAAAGTGGTGGGACCTACAGTTTATTGCCGAATCCGAACGGCGGGTGACAGCTTTTCATAGGCAATGTTTTTACTCTCGGAGGTTTGCCATTTACTGCCGAGAGGTAGAGCGGTATAGAAAAATGTTTCTATTAAAAGATGTTGTAAGCCACAGTCCAGGCTTGAACCGGGGACCTTTCGGCTCGCAGTCCAACGCACTAACCACTGAGTACCGCGGCTACAATGGAATCAGCCACCAATAAATCAGAAACAGTATAAACTTCCTCATATGCATAAAAACAATGGAATCAGCCACCAATAAATCAGAAACAGTATAAACTTCCTCAAATGCATAAAAATGAGATTAATAGACAAGTATCAAAGATGTTAGACGATGGAATTATTGCACCAAGCATGTCGCCTTGGAATTCCCCATTATTATTGGTACCTAAAAAGGGCGATAAAGATGGCAATAAGAAATGGAGACTGCTTATAGATTTCCGAAAATTAAATGACGTCCCCATCAAATGATAATTGTCAGAATTCATTTTTAAACCTTAAAGAGGCAATTATGTCACCACCTATACTAGCGTATCCGGATTTTAACGAACCCTTTTTGCTCACGACAGACGCCAGTAACGGAGCAATTGGCGCGGTTCTTTCGCAAGGTGAAGTTGGAAGCGACCGTCCGATCGCGTTTGCCAGTAGGTCTCTTAACGATGCGGAAACACGCTATTCTACTATAGAGAAAGAATTTTTGGCAATTGTATGGGTAACAAAAAATTTTAGGGCATATCTTTTGGAAGACCATTTAAAATTTATACAGATCATCAGCCCCTAAAGGGCTTAAAAGATCATACATCACGTCTTGCGCGATTCCGACACAAATTATCGGAATATGATTTCGAAATTCATTATAAACCGGGAAAAAGTAATTTAAACGCTGATGCGCTGAGCCGCATACCGAATAATACTGAAAAAAAAAGAAACAAGGAACACGATAAGAAACAGTCAGAATGCGATCCTAACGATTTGATAACAAAGGAAAATGACAATATAATAATATAATAATTGGTAACAGACAATGGATCGAACTTCGTTTCCAAACTATTTTCGGATACATGTAAATTGTTAGGAATTAAAAAATTACATATAACACCCTACCATCCACAGGCTAATGGGTCATTGGAACAAAGTCATCGTCCACTAGCTGAATATTTACGTAGTTTTGCTAAAAAGGATGTGTCAAACTGGGACCAATGGTTAAATTCTGCAATGCATGTTCATAATAACACGGTGCATACGTCGACGGGTCAAACATCATTCCGTACGTTGTACGGGTTTGACTTCGACATGCCTACGAATCTAAAGCGTAAATGTTCACCTTTATATAACGCAGAAGACTACAATAAGGTATTAAAGTACCAAATACTGCGATCACACGAGATCGTCAGGCAAAATCAATGTAGGGCCAAGGACGTGTCGAAAAAACAATACGAAAAGAACCTCAACCCTATACAATTCAAACCACACGACATGGTTTTAATGAAAAACCAAACTAGGAAGAATAAGTTCTCTCCAATTTGGAAAGGACCCTACGTGGCCGTAGAGGGAAGTGGGCCAGTGACCACGACGATAATGATCAAAAACAAAGATAAGAAAATTCACAATAATTTGTTAAAGGCATATCACAAATAGTTTAATAGTTTAACGGCATAAAACTTAAAATATTATAATATTACCCTAAAATAGAACCCATGAAAGTAAAAATATAAAACCAATTAGCTATGCGTTGACAATTAAACTCGTAGATTGCAACACTATGTTAGACAAAATAAAGCTAACCATAAGATAAAGACTAATCATTAAATAAAACATTACATACTTCGTCATTTGGAGGAAAAAAAAAATATAAATAGTTTACGAAAACAGAAAGTAAAAAACAAAGGAAAAATTATAGTAATAAAAATAAAGAGATAGGACATATTAAAAATAATAATTTAGTAATAAGAAATACAAATATATACTTATATAACTATTTTTGGAAAAGAACTGAAAGTTAGTTAATCATCAATTGAGGAAAGAAATAAATTAAGCACATGCAACCAATTGCATTAATTTATATAAGGCCGCGCATCTGAGGCACTGTACTGTTACGGACAAATTTTGTGGTAAATTTGTCCCACACATTTAGCGCAGAAACATGACAAACAAGGGAACAAACGCCGGCCAGTTGGCAACACTGGCGAGGGGACAGTCGATAAATTATAGCAACGACGGAAATGGCGACGTGGTGAATTGCGAAAACGAGTGATCGAGGCGACAACGAAGGTCAGAAAGAGACAACGAGTGTCATGCATGAACATGGGGAAAAGCCGACGGTTCAAAGTAAGCCGACGAACGAAGTTCAAGTCAGTTCTTGGGTTGCCGTCGTCAAGGAAAGTTGGGTTGGATCTCCGAAGGCACCCGAGTTACCAATCGCGCGAACGAGACGCAGTTGCAGCGGCCTCGAGCCGAAGACACCCGAGTTACCGATCGCGCGAACGAGACGCTGTAGCAGTAGCAGCGGCCACGAGCCGAAGACACCCGAGTTTCCGACCGTGCGAACGAGTCGCAGTAGCCGTCAACGAGCAGCGGCAACGAGCCGAAGACACCCGAGTTACCGACCGCGCGAACGAGTCGCAGTAGCAGTCAACGAGCCGAAGACACCCGAGTTACCAACCACGCAAACGAGTCGCAGTAGCAGTCACCGAGGAGCGGATACGAGCGGAAGACACCCGAGTTATCTACGACGCGAACGAGTCGCAGTAGTGGTCAACGAGCAGCGGCCACGAACCGAAGGGACCCGAGTCGAAGCCACCCGAATAGCCGACAGCACGAACGAGTCACAGCAGCAACAGCAAACGAGTTGCCGACGACACGAACGAGTCATAGCAGCAGCGGCGAACGAGTCGCCGACGACACGAATGGGTCATAGCAGTAGCAGCGGCCACGAGTCAAAGACATACGAGTAGACGACACGAACGAGTTACAGCAGCAACAACGAACGAGTCATAGCAGTAGCAGCGGCCACGAGTCGCAGATATACGAGTAGCCGACACGAACGAGTTACAGCAGCAACAGCGAACGAGTTGCGGACGACACGAAGGAGTCATAGCAGTAGTAGCGAACGAGCAGCGACCACGAGCCGAAGACAACCGCGTTGCCGACGGCCCGAACGAGTCACAGCAGTAATAGCGAACGAGTTGCCGACAACACGAACGAGTCATAGGAGTAATAACGAACGAGTTGAAGTAGCAACCAACGAGTCGGCGAGTGAGGACAATCAACGAAGATCGGCAGCGAGCCGAAGAGACCCGAGTCATTGACCGAACTACCTAGTAGTGACCGCCCGAGGAGAAGCAACAAGCAACACGGGCGGTACCGATACGCCGTGACGCAACCAACAGCGACACGCGCCCAATAAGCAGACGGTTGCGCAGAAAATAGCGTAGACCGAAGAAATCAGCCAGAACATCGTAACACGAGGGGTCAGCGTCGGCAGAATATTTCCGGCGGGGATCCGCTTATTTCATTTATTATCATTAAATCACCAATATTACTATTTGTTAGTTTAAGACCTTTTAATCAATTAAACCCAACTATTGAAATTAAAAACGTGGGTGTTTCACTAAACTAACTAGGCTACGAGTTGAGTTTATCTTGCAAGGTACCCCTGACACAAATAAATAATTTTGTATTATTTATTGTATCATTTACCACTGCAGGAGCGAGCAACGCATCCCCAAGGAACGTGGAACCAACATCCAGGGGCGAATACGCCACGTTCGCTGTCGCCATGGACCGCGTGAGAAAATGGGCAGTTTTATTCGACGGAGGACGAGACCCAGTGGTGGAGCGGATGGGACGCGTTTAAGTCGGATTTTCTGAGATTCTTCTTGCCACCCAGATACCTGGAAGACCTGGAGGACGATATTCGCCAGAGGATACAGCGTCCCGGAGAATCATTTAAGGACTATACGCTTGCGGTCCAAAACTTGATGCGACACGCCCACTACACGCGTGCGCAGCAGCTGGAGCGTATTTATAAGAATTGCCGACAGGAGTACCAGTTATATGTCAAGCGCCGGGAATTCGCTACTTTGGACGAATTATTACAGCTGGCAAACGATTTCGACGTCATCCAGACAATGCTGCACGTCCGAAAGAGAGGACCACCACTGGTTCAGGAGGAACAACACCGAATCGTGCAACCAGAACAGGGCGAAGTAGTCTATCGCAGGAGGATCGGTTGGTGCTGCGGAGGCGAAGGACATTTTCAAAAGGAGTGCAGGGCGTCAGAAAAGTTTTCCTCCGCGGTCGATAAACGACTCGGGGGACCGTCCGCCGTAGGAGGCGATGGTACACCCGACAAATACGCTTCCTATCCAACAGTTGCGCTCAAATATGACGCGCAACACGTCTACGCGATAGTGACCATAGGAATAGACCTGGTAATTGCCACTATTGACACTGGAGCCACCAGGAGCTTTGTGAGCCCCCACTACGCCAGCATGCAGGGCACCAAGGAGAACCATGAGCGGGTCGATCTCAGGGTGCGCATGGCCGACGGCGGGGCTAAACAAATAACGGAGGCCTTGCGGATGTACATCCGACTAGGGACCCAGGGCTGCGAGCTACTCCTCTTAATTTTACCGGATGCGGTAGATCACCTGATATTGGGGATGGATTTTCTTATGCGTGTCGGCACCACCATGAGCTGCGGAAGACAGACCATCGAGTTACCAACCGCGCAAACGAGTCGCAGTAGCAGTCAACGAGGAGCGGCTACGAGCCGAAGACACCCGAGTTATCTACGACACGAACGAGTCGCAGTAGGGGTCAACGAGCAGCGGCCACGAACCGAAGGGACCCGAGTCGAAGCCACCCGAATAGCCGACAGCACGAACGAGTCACAGCAGCAACAGCGAACGAGTTGCCGACGACACGAACGAGTCATAGCAGCAGCGGCGAACGAGTCGCCGACGACACGAACGGGTCATAGCAGTAGCAGCGGACACGAGTAGAAGATATACGAGTGGACGACCCGAACGAGTTACAGCAGGAACAACGAACGAGTCATAGCAGTAGTAGCGAACAAGCACCGACCACGAGCTGAAGACAACCGCGTTGCCGACGGCCCGAACGAGTCACAGCAGTAATAGCGAACGAGTTGCCGACGACACGAACGAGTCATAGAAGTAATAGCGAACGAGTTGCGGACGGCACGAACGAGTCATAGTAGTAGCAGCAAACGAGTAGCGACCACAGGCCGAAGACGTACGAGGGCCGACGATACGATCGAGTCGCAGTAGCAACCAACGAGTCGGCGAGTGACGACAACCAACGAAGATCGGCAGCGAACCGAAGAGACCCGAGTCATTGACCGAACTACCTAGTAGTGACCGCCCGAGGAGAAGCAACAAGTGCGCCGGCAAAGGAGCCGTGGCCAGAGGAGGGACCACGGGCGGTATCGATACGCCGTGACGCGACCTACAGCGGCACGCGCCCAATAAGCAGACGGTTGCGCAGAAAATAGCGTAGACCGAAGAAACCAGCCAGAACATCGTAACCCGAGGGTTCAGCGTCGGCAGAATATTTTCGGCGGGGACCCGCTTATTTCATTTATTATCATTATATCACCAATATTATTATTTGTTAGTTTAAGAACTATTAATCCATTAAACCCAATTATTGAAATTAAAAACGTGGGTGTTTTCACTGAACTGACTAGGCTACGAGTTAAGTTTATCTTGCAAGTTACCCCTGACACAAATAAATAATTTGTCGACCTACCCCTAGACCGCCGCTGAGGTTACCCTAGCCTTTGACCGCCAGGTAGTTCGTTACAGTACTTCAGTTGTGATTTAATAGTGAACTAGTGCGTCTCGTGAGTGAACATTGTAAAGATAAATTGTAGTAATTCAGCAGTTGATATAAGTGATTATTCTTTAAGTTGTTATTTAAATTAATAAAGTTAATTAATACTAGTTGAAATAATACTAGTTAAAACCAAATATAAGTGCGTTTTCATTTTGTACACAATCCAGCGATACGAAATCGTAGAACAGTTTTCCGTAAACTGAATTTTCGTAACTTTGGTGTCAGAAGTGGGATTGTGATACAAAATGGTTAAATTTGAACAACTTAAAGTCGACCAGCTAAAGAAGGAGCTGTCGATTCGTAATCTTCCAACTGCTGGTACGAAAGTAGAACTGCAAAAGCGCCTAATGAACGAATTAGAGGCGCAGGGCATTGATCTTACGATGCACAATTTTGAAGTGGAAGTTGCAGCATAGTCATCG
Source organism: Dryomyza anilis (assembly GCA_951804985.1). Lineage (NCBI taxonomy): Eukaryota > Metazoa > Arthropoda > Insecta > Diptera > Dryomyzidae > Dryomyza > Dryomyza anilis. The sequence goes on along the minus strand of OX638136.1, from coordinate 21,850,263 downwards.
AAAAATCTGGACACAGAGGAGAATGTACAGACCCAAGTTTTTGATATGAGCCAGTTAATCGGAGCTATGCAACAACAATTTCAGATAATGGCTCAAGGAAATTCCAGACAGTTTCTAGAAAATTCAAAACAATTTCAAGAAAATTCTAATCAGCTTAAATTAGACTTGAAGCAAGAACTTCCAAAAAATTCCAACAAAATGGAACAGAAACTTCAAGAAAATTCGAAACAGCAACTAGAAAGTTCTAATCAACTGCAAACTGAAATTAAGCAGCAGATGCAGGAGCATTCTAAGCAGCTTTTGGAAGTTTCTAATACACTCCATAGCAAAGTGACGCAGCTAAAAACTCATGTAAATGACATGGAAGTGAACATTGATGACAAAATTCAAAGATTAAAAAACGGTATAGCCAAAGAAATCCAGGAAATAAAAAAAGATTTGCACGTGTTGCAGATAAATGGACCTACACAGCATGTTTTTAGTGGTACGAGACTAAAATCGCCGATTTGAGACCACGGCTGTAAGTAATCGATGGAATAATGAGGATAGCGTAGCCGCACTTATCGTGGCGCTTAAAGGAAGCGCAGCCGAAGTATTGCAGACTGTTCCAGAAAGTGATCGAAACAGTTATTTAGCGGTTATGGCTGCACTGCAGCGAAAATATGGCAGTGATCACATGAAACAGATATACCGAATGGAGCTCAAGGGCAGATTGCAACGAAATGGCGAAACTTTGCAGGCGTATGCAGCGGAAGTCGAGAGGCTTGCGCATTTGTCGTATGCAGATTCAACGAGTGATTTCATAGAAAAGTGCAAGATCGAAGCCTTCGTTGACGGCATACGTGATCCGGACACAAGACGTGCCACAGTGACAATGCCGAAAGTGACATTTACGGAAACTGTAACCACAGCGCTAACACAGGAGACAGCAACTGCGTTGTGCCGCCCAGCGCCAAAGGTCCGTAAACTAGACGTGGAGAATGAAGACCTAAAAAGTGGAGCTAAACCAGATTACACTGCTGCCAACCGAGACACCTAATTTAAAGGTAAATGCTACAACTGTGATAATATGGGCATATGGCACGTGATTGTCGTAAAAAACGCAAGCGCTCAATGAATCCATTTGCAAATGAATCCCGACATGAAGAAACCCAGGATCATGTCCAAAATAACGTAAATTTTAATCAATCTTTAAACTAAAACGAGTCAGATCTGCGGGGCACGATCTGACTCCCATAACCGATTGCCAGAATCTCCAGTTCACAAATTGTTCGAAAGCCAAATAGCTTAACTGTCGAAGGAGTCATTGATTGTACAGCATATATGGTAACATTGGATACGGGAGCTTCACACTCTATAATAAGAAGTAACCTTATTAAGGACGTAGTAGAGCCACTTATAGGAATAAGATTGCAAACAGCTACAGGCGAAGAGGCCCCTATCAGAGGAAAGATTACCAAGGAAATCACGATTGGTACTACGAAAGTTAAGCATGATTTTATAATGGCGGAAATAGTAGACGAGATAATACTTGGCATGGACTTCATGATAAGAAACGGTTTCACACTAGATTTAACAAGAAAAATTTTGAGTTATGCCAACACGAAGATCCTACTAAACATTGATTGTGACCAGAGCCCGAAAATTAAACAAGTTATTGCTCATAAAAATAGAAAAATACCACCTAATTCAGAAGCAATTGTTTGGGCGAAATTAAATGGAGATTGTGGGATAAGCAAGTTGTGGGTTATAGAAGCGAATGATGAAGAAATGAGCAGAAGTAATATTGTTGTCGGAAGAACATTAGTAGAAGCGACAAAAGGCAAAGTTGTTCCAATAAGAGTTCTCAACATGGAAAACTCGTCCAAATTAATTAAAAAGGCCAGTGTCAAGAGGCATCAGCGATTATAAATTGTGAGTCAAATCCATAAAGGGACTACGACACATCGCAAATAAACAAACAATCTACTCACAGGTTTATAAATGAGTGGACGAAGGATTTGGGTGGCAAAGAAAAGAGTCAAGTGAAACAGCTAATTGACAAGTATCGGTGTATATTTGCTGAAAAGGGCCAAAAGGATGGCAGAACTGCCATTGTAAAACATCGAAGAGACACTGGTGATTCTAACCCAATTCGTCAAGCACCAAGAAGGGTACCACTTGCGAAAAGAGACGAAGTATCACATTTGGTTGAAGAAATGCACACAAATAGCGTGGTGGAACCATCTGAGAGTCCATGGAGTTCATCAGTAGTATTGGTGAAAAAGAAGGACGGTAGTACTCGGTTTTGCGTTGATTACCGAAAACTTAATGATGTCACCAAGAAAGATAGTTATCCGCTAGAATCGATGACACCTTGGATACACTATCTAATGCTAAGTGGTTTTCAACGTTGGACTTGCAAAGCGGTTACTGGCAAGTGGAAATCGATAAGAAAGTTCGAGAGAAGACTGCATTCAGTACTGGATATGGACTATGGCAATTTTTGGTAATGCCGTTTGGACTATGCAATGCCCCAGCAACATTCGAGCGGTTAATGGAGCACGTATTAAAAGGTTTACACTGGAAAACATGCCTAGTATACCTTAATGACATAATTGTTATGGGCAAGGATTTCAACGAACATCTAAGAAATCTAGAGGAAGTATTCCTTCGATTGAAAAGTGCGGGTCTACAACTTAGCCCAAAGAAATGCTCACTTTTCTGGGTCATCGAGTTACCACGGAAGGAGTGCATACCGATGAAGATAAAATAGTTGAAGTAAAGGAGTGGCCCAGACTATGTACATACTACAGGCGATTTGTTCCAGGTTTTGCCAATGTTGCTAACAGTCTTCACGAGTTGACAAGAAAGAACCGCGCATTTCAATGGGGCAATGATCAAGAAAGGGCGTTTTTGAAATTAAAAGGTCTTCTGCGTTCGGCACCAATTCTTGCGTATCCAATTCCAGGTGAGAAATTTATACTTGATACGGATGCGAGTGGATACGGAATCGGCGGAGTTCTCTCTCAAGTGATCAATGGACAAGAAAAAGTGATCGCATACTACAGTAAAACCTTGTCCAAACCCGAGCGAAATTACTGTGTCACCAGGAGGGAGCTTCTTGCTGTAATCGAAAGTGTGAAAAATTTCCACAAATACCTGTATGGGCAACAGTTTCACTTGAGAACGGATCTTGCAGCATTGAGATGGTTACTTCAGTTAAAGACACAGAAGGCCACATTGCGCGTTGGATAGAGCGATTACAGAGCTACGATTTCACCATCGAACATCGTAAAGGAAGCAATCATGGAAATGTAGATGCTCTTTCCCGACGACCGTGTAAACTTGAATGCAGACATTGTTTAAGAGCACAAAGAAAAGAAAACATAATTGACATTCGTCTGCTGAATGTTTTACCCAATGAAAAATGGACTCCGAAACAAATTCAAATCGATCAAAAGAGTGATCCTGATCTTATAAAAATCATGATATTCAAGGAACAGCAAAGAAAACCATCATGGGAAGATATAGCTGCCGACAGTCCAATAACTAAAGCTTACTGGCCACAGTGGCAGAGCTTAAAGCTTCAAGATGGTTGCTTATATCGTGTATGGGAAAATGAAGATGGCACATCCGCTTGAAGTTTGATTGTTGTTCCCAAGTCACAAATAAAAGAGATATTAGCGGAATACCATGGTGGATCTAGTGGTGGTCATTTGGGCATTAATAAAACGGTCGAGAAGGTAAAGAAACGTTTTTATTGGATTGGATGCCAAGAGTCAGTCGCCGATTGGATTCGCAGTTGCCCGCAATGCGTACTAGCAAAAGGACCAACAGTCAGAAGTCGCGGTAGGATGCATCAGTACAACGTGGGAGCACCATTCGAGCGTATTGCCATGGATGTCGCCGGGCCGTTTCCAATCAGTGATGCGGGTAATAAGTATGTCCTTGTCGTCATTGACTACTTCAGCATGTGGCCTGAAGTGTATCCCATGCCGAATCAAGAAGCCACAACAGTTGCGGATGCATTAGTTAACCACTGGGTAAGCCGTTTTGGAGTACCGTTGGAATTCAGATCAAGGAAGAAATTTTGAGTCTGCAGTTTTTAAAGAAGTATGCAAAGTCCTCAACATACACAAAACACGAACAAAGCCTTTGCACCCGCAATCAGACGGCATGGTGGAGAGATTCAATCGGACTTTGGAAGAGTATCTCAGAAAAGTGGTTGATAAAAATCAAAAAGATTGGAATACACACATACCACTATTTCTAATGGCTTATCGAACGGCGGTTCATGATACCACAGCAGCTTCACCATCTAAAGTTGTTTTTGGAACAGACTTAAGATTACCTGCGGGTTTAGAGTTTGGTGCGAGTCCTTCAGCTCGAATTCCTGTACACAATTAAGTTTTCAGAAAAAGTGAAGAAATGAACGAAGTGCATCAGTTTGTAAGACAGCGTTCACAATATGCGAGTGATAAGATGAAGGCCAGATACGACTTGCGCACAAATTCAGAGGGATTTACAGAAGGACAACTTGTTTTGCTCTATAACCCACAAAGGAAGAAAGGCTTATCCCCTAAGCTACAAACACACTGAGAAGGACCATACAAGATAATTAAAAGAATTAACGATGTCGTGTATCGGATTCAGAATACTGCAGGCGTTAGACGAAAAATGAAAGTGGTGCATTTAGAAAGGTTGGCACCATATAGAGAGAGAGAGGATTAACATCTGTTCGGGACGAACAGATTTAGGTGGAGGGCAGTGTTACGAAAAGATGTAATTTGCTCCACTGTGCAAGCAATCAACAATAATAAATGAGACGCAAGACAATTCAGCGCACTAAGCAATGTGTTAGAAAGAGACGGAAGATCATTCAGCGCACTATGCAATGTGCGAGAAAGAGAGGGAAGATCAGCACATTAAAACACATGAGTGCGAATGAGATGCCAATAGCATGCGTCATTCACGAAACGAGTAGAAGGTTCTCGAAACAAGTCGAAGCTTGTCGAAACGTGTCGAACTGATGCCTGCAGTATATAAGGCCGCGCATCTGAGGCACTGTACTTCAGTTGTGATTTAATAGTGAACTAGTGCGTCTCGTGAGTGAACATTGTAAAGATAAATTGTAGTTATTCAGCAGTTGATATAAGTGATTATTCTTTAATTTGTTATTTAAATTAATAAAGTTAATTAATACTAGTTGAAATAATACTAGTTAAAACCAAATATAAGTGTGTTTTTATTTTGAACACAATCCAGCGATACGAACTCGTAGAACAGTTTTCCGTAGACTGAATTTTCGTAACAGTATGTATATCATACACTAAGTAAGCGTTAATAGTTGACATATAAATGCAGATCTTGCAGATTTTTTTTTTGATACCATAAACAATGCAAATAAAAATAATTCAATTTTACCGTCATGCCAGTAGGAAGTTTCAAATAATGTGACTTATATAAGTACACAAAAATAATATAATAAAATATTAAACATGTTTACAAAATAAATCACAACTCTAATTATATTTATTTACATGTAGAGAAATTATAGGTACTTTTGTATATATTTAAATATAACAAAAAAAAATTAAATGAATTTGAAGAACTTACTTATAATACTTTAAATTTCTTAAAGAAGAAAAAAAATATCAGTTAGTATTAAAATTTAAAAAAAGAGAGATATATAAATATTTATTACAGTTAAAAGTATAAAAAGGAACGAACAAAATTATATTAGTAGAATAAATAAAATGTAAAAAATACAGGTAATAAATAAAAACAAAGAATTTAAAATTAAAAAAACCGATGTATGCATTAAAATATAGTGTACTTAAAATTCAAAAAAAAAGTTTTAATAATTGAATCGAAAAAAGAGGAAGTATATTAGCAAAATAAATAAAATTGGAGAAATTATATATATATAAGTATTAAATATTAATTTTTTTTTTTAAAAGAAAAAAAAAGTGAAAAAAAATAATAAGAAGAGATGAAAAAAAAAATAATAAACAAAAAAAAATTGGGGAATTATTATTAAAAAAAGAGGGATATAAATTTTTATTAAAAAGAAAAAAAAGAGAAAAAGAAGACAAAAAAAAATAATATTAACAATTATATTTTAAAAGAATAAAAAAAATATATATATATATATATATATATATATATATATGAAAAAAAAGGGGAACTAAAATTTAAAAAAAGGAGAAAATTTTAATTAAAGAGAAAAAAAGGAGGTATGAAAATTTTAATTAAAGAGAATAAACAAAAAGGAAGAAAATAAGAAAAAAAAAGAAGAAGAAAATAAGAAAAGAAAAAAAATATAGAGAAAAAAAGAGAAAAAATATATAAATAACAGATATTAACTATTAATTTAACAAAAAAAAAAGGAAAAAATATATGAAAAAAAATAAAGGGAATTAAAATTTAAAAAAAAAATTTATTAATTTATTTTAATTTTTATCTAACATTTTATTTTTTTTTTTTTTGAAATTTAAATTTGTATTGGAAATTAAATAAATTTTTAAACTAAATTAACACAGTTAAAAAAAAATATGTTTATATAATGAATTCAACAATTCTTGAGAAAATTTTAAATAATATACATGTATATAATGTGCAATATATTCTATGTACATATATATTAAAAAAAAAAAATTATATGAAATATATTTTTTTTCATTTTTGCTTATTGAAGGGGGATTGAATCCGCCGCATTGAGTCCCTTTGCATATAAGACGACGCCATTGGGCTAAATACATAATTACACTGAAATTACAATACGTTAATATAAGCTAGTACTACACTAAATAGTAATACTTCAAATAATGTGCACACTACATTTCAAGTAATTTAAGTATTTTAAAATCATTCATTTAGCACACGCCATGTTACATGAACAATTATATATTATACGATAGATAAAATTAAAGATAAAATTATTGTTTGTAAAATATTCATATAAATTTAAAATATCCGAGTGCACAAAAATTGTTATTTAGAGTGACCAACAGCGCGGATACTCAGAAGACGCATAGATAATCGTTGTGGTCTTGGGACTTTAATGGGGACATGTGGAAGGAGCTTTGGATGTTATCAACAAGAAGAAGAAGTGAAGCAGAGGTCCAGCAGGAGCAAACTTGTTGTTATACCAAGCACAAGTAGATTGCAGTGATTGAATTTAAATCATATAACTATAACTGCAATATACAAGATGCAGGAAACAATATACAACACTGATCTTGAAAATGTATTTAAAAATTCAAATTATTATGTTTTCCATCGCACATAGATAAGAAACGATGCAATATCGATTTTCTAATATCAACAATTCGGAAATCTATAATATTCTAAATAAAACGACATGAGCACCAAGATGTTCCACAAAAAAGTAGTGAAGCAGATACCCAGCGGTTTTCTGATATCAACAATTCAGAAATCTATAGGCTACGTAAGGTGACATGATCACCAAGATGTTTTCAAAATGTTTGACAAGATCGCAGAAAAGAACACTCATCTCGAACGAATCGTCAACGAAGTCAACGGGACCAAAGCTCTCTTGAACGACTAAGAGTACAGCGTATCAACATGGCGACGTCTACTGGAGATAACACCATTAGCAAATTCCACAAGAATCATCGGAGCCCAACAGATCGAACACACTACATACAACGAAACATTGAAGATGAACAAGGCAAATCCGACCCAACACACAGAAGAGCAAGAGGAGAAATCTGGTCCAACAGTAGGGCACACAAAACTCACTCATGTAATTATTTACACCTCTCTAACCCAAATATAAAATCAATATATTCATTTAAAATACCAACAAACACACTCACTCAATACACATGCAAAACACGTATAAGTAAAATAATTTGAACAAGTTTATCTATATACATACATACATACTAACCTACATATATATATATATATATATATATATATATATATATATATATATATATATATATATATATATATATATATATATAATTATGATCCAATTACAAGTATTAAATCGGTTAGATTATCATTATAAGTATGAACAAATATTGCACAAGTATAAAACGAAATATATTAAAACCAGTTGGGAAGGTTAGATCACATGGGAAATTTTAAAGTAGGTGTAATTATGATAGTTAGGATTATCAAAATTATAGTCGGTCTAAGCCGACTATAAATACCCTACACATATGTGTGGTTACCATTCAAATTGATATATAGGTCACCAGGGTATACGAATCCTTAAAATAACTACAAACATTCAATCGCTGAAGAATTTCCATTCATTTGATACCCATATTTACAAATGGGTAGGTGTACCGAATTTCGATTTTTTTGTGAACCACAAGTCTTTTCGCCGGAAAACATTATTATCATGTATTTGAGCATGATATCAATATATATTTGACCAAAAAAGTTTACCTAAGCACGTATACATAAAAATTGATCTTTATATGTACATTTTATATGAGGAACATAAGTGGTCGGATCATAGGTCACAATAGACCGATCTCGCACATACAGCGTAGCTATATTAGTAATCTAAGTTATAAGTTTCATTTATCTAGCTCTTCAATTTTAAAAGTAGTAGGGATTTCAACAGACAGACAGACGGACAGACAGACAGACAGACAGACGGACAGACGGACATCGCTAAATCGACTCAGGAGGTCATGCTGATCAAGAATATATATACTTTTCCAAACCGGATATGCTTCCTTCTGGGTGTTACAAACGGCGTACCAAACTGAATATACCCTTTCACCCTTAGTGTAGGGTATAAAAATATACAAAACACAAAAATAAAATATATATAAAAAAAAATAATAATAAAAAAAACAAATAATAACAATATATAAAAAAAAGAAGAAAAAATATATATATATATAAAAGAAGATATCTATCTAAAAAAAAAAATATATTATTATCATTATTATTATTGAAACCCATTTAATTATTCCAACATATATTTATGATAACTTAAGATAAAATAACATTTTATATTTATTATCACCATATTAAAATAAACATATTATCATTATTAATCTTAATATTAACTCTAAGAAAACATCATTTCTATGTATTCAACAATATATTTAAGACATTTTGTAAAAAATTATCATTAATCCTAATATTAATAATATTTTTTTTCCATAAGGGGGGAGGAATGTTGTGAATTAGCGCTTACATTTTTCTTTCTTTATGGTTCTTCACTATTCATTCAGCTTTGGATGTTTCTGGACATCAACATGTTCATAGCATTGTCCCAACGCTTCACGTTGGCAACAATGATAATAATTTGGCAAGCGCTAAAGCTATGCTTAGACCATACCTCTTTCAGGTTAGCTTGCAATACAATTTTCCATTGCATAATTTTGGGTCTATGTTAAAATAAGCAAAGCAGCGATTGCCAACAATTCTGATATTTCGCAATTGGTGTCAGCCAAAAACTGCAAGTCGGACTTTCTTCAAAAGTCACGTACACCAAAATTGAGTGAAAGTGAAAAATCACTAGAACATAGTGAGAATAGAATTTAAGAAAAGCTTGCAAAGAAGGTATTGTTAATACCTTTCGTTGAAATTTAAAAGATTGTAGTTTAACCAACCTCAAGTGGAGGTTCTAAAATAGTAAAAGTGTCTTTTCAATAGTAAATTTAATAAAAGTGTCTTTTAAACTCTAAAAACCAAAAGTGTCTTTTGATTAATTAAATTGTAGAATAAATAAATGTATGTAAATCAACTCTATTTTAACAAATCTAACTTTACAACACCTTCTACTCGTTTCGTAATTGACGCATGCTCATTCTCTCTCATTCGCACTCATGTATTTTAATGTGTAGATCTCCCCTCTCTCTCTCGCACATTCCTTAGTGCGCTGAATGATCTGCCGTTTCTTTCTAACACATTGCTTGGTGCACTGAATTGTCTTGCGTTTCATTTATAATTGTTGCTTGCTTGGACTATTGGACAAATTACATCTTTTCGTAACAATATTAAAAAAAAATCTAATAGTTAAAAAATATGCATGACACAACTTTAACATGTAAAAAAATGTAATAAACAATAAATGTTATTTAATGGGTATATTATTAAATGGTATTTAAATAATAATTTAAAATAGAAATTATTACAAATAATACGAGGGTATTGCGGTTGCAATATTTATTTTTTATTTTTTTTTAATAACAAGAAAAACTGTTGTTTTTATTTTGAGATTTTTTTAATAATGAATCTATTTTAATAAATATTTTTTGGCAGCAACAAAAATAAATTAATAAATATTACATTCAGATAAGTTAAAAATAGTACAGTTTACACAGTGTCGGAGACATTCTCCCCACTTTAGGTTAGTCACCTAAATTCAGTCGGCATATTTTATGAGTTGACCTCTTTGTTATGCCAGCGGATGTACGAATATCAACCACGTGTACAAGTTCATCATTTCCAGTGTACAGTTTTTCAATTTTTTCAATCGGCCAGTTGTACCTGGGACATGTTTTGTCTTCTATTACGACAAGTTCTCCAATTGCTCACGGTTGCACTCCTTGGTCCACTTCTTTCGTAGTGATATCATTGGTAAATACTCCTTTAACCACCTTAACCAAAACTCATGTATGGTATATTGAGAAATTCTCCATTGCTTCCGAAAATTTTTGGTTTCAATTGAAAATGATCCAGGTGGTGTTATAGTATCATTTTGTCCAATGAGGATATCGTTTGGGGAAATGCTAACGGACTCTGATATCGTAAAAGGTCTGCTATTTACTATATATTCAGCTTCTGCAATAACGGTTAAAAGTGTTTATTCTTTAAGTATTATACCTTTAATCACTGCTTCCATAGTTCTCTTGAAAAAAACAATCATTATTTCCCAGGAGCCTCCCATATGTGGTGAACCCGGTGCTATAAACTTTTATTTTATTTCTTAAACGGCTAATCGTGCTTGAATAGTATTGGTGTCTATTTCTTCTATTGCTTCAAGTAGTTCTCGGTTAGCACATCGGAAATTTGATCCATTATCTGACCATAAGATTTCCACTTTACCTCGTCTTGAAATAAACCGACGAATTGCCATCATACATTAATCGGACGTATAGGAATGCGCGAATTCTATATGAATTGCTCTTGAAGTGAGACAAGTGAACAGGACTCCATATCGTTTTTCATGTCGTCGACCTACTACTACAGTAATATAATAGTTTGGCACTATAGTTCTTATAAGAACTAAGGCCGAGCTCTCACCATTTTGAGCTGTGCGTGTTATATTTGAACTTAAAGTGGTGGGACCTACAGTTTATTGCCGAATACGAACGGCGGGTGAGAGCTTTTCATAGGCAATGTTTTTACTCTCGGAGGTTTGCCATTTACTGCCGGGAGGTTGCGTATAGAAAACTGTATCTAAGAAAAGATGTTGTTAGCCCCAGTCTAGGGACTGGGCTATTACTACAGTAATAGGACCAAAGTAATCCACTTCAGTTGCAGTAAATGGATTTTTATTAATCATCAATCGTTCTTCAGGTAAATTTCCCATCATTTGATGGTTGATTTTGCTTTTAAGAAATCTGTAATGTAAACATTTTGAAATTATTTCTTTTAAATTAGATCTTTATTTTGAAATATAAAACAATCATTTATTAAAGTTTCGAAACTCTAATAGAACAATTTTTTGTGATTGTGAATTATAAGTGCTTTTACAAAAGGATGTTTTGCATGAAGACATATTTGATTTTTAAGCTCAAAAGAGTCTTGTAGATCAATTGGTATTCGGTTAACTACGTTTAAAATACCATTTTCGATTTTGAGTGCTTGATTGTGTAGATTTCCAATAAAATTTGAGTTTCCCAAATGGGTGTTTTGTATATCCAATTACATAATCCACGAAACTTTTCCATTCCTCGAAACACTTGTTTGTGATGAAATCGTCCCATCCAACTTTAGTTCTCCATATATCTTGCAGAATCATTTTTCCTTTTATTGTAATTGGAGATAATAAGCCTAATGGATCATAAATAGACATTATAATTTTGAGAATTTCACGTTTCGTAGGGGTACGAATACATCTTATGACTTCTTCTGAATCGCTTAAAAAGAATATGTTGAATTCCAATGTATCATCAAATGCACTCCATTTCAATCCTAAAACTGATTGAACGAAGGATTTGGATTCTAAGTCAAGAGTTAATTTTTCGGTTACAAGATGTTTTGTTATACCATTTAGAATCATTTTGCTATTTGATACAAAATTTCGTAATTCAAATCCACCTACTTGTTGAATTTTGATAACTTGATTCGCCAGTGTTAATCTTGCTGCTTCATCATTACTTTCATAGAAAAAGTCATCCACATAATGATGTTCCTTTATGGTTTTTGCTGCTTCGGGGTATTTTGATTCGTACTGGTCTGCATTGTAATTTTTAACAAATTGTGATAAAAAGGGTGCTGAAGTTATTCCAAAGAGCATAGTTTGCATTCGATATATTTTTGGTTTTTCTGATATTTTCATTTCTCTCTACAAGAAACATTGTGAAAATGTATCATCGTAATTTATTTTTACTTGATTAAACATCTCTCTTACGTCTCCAATGAATCCAAACTGGTATAGTCGAAAATGCAGTATAGCACCGAGAAAAGAAATCAACCAATCTGGACCAGGTAATAAAAAATCATTTAGATTTTTTCCATGCACTTTCGCTGCTGCGTCAAATACCACCCTTACCTTTCCAGGCTTTTTCGGATTAATCACAGCAAAATTCGGCAAAAATTAAAAACGTTTTTCTAAAAGTTCGTCTTCTCTCATAGCGTAATTTTTGTCCAACAGATTTTGAATTACTTCACAATATTGGTTTTGTAGATTTTCCTTTATGATTTTCTTTTCTAAATGTAGCCGGTTTTCTGCTAAATAGATGGTTTCTGTAAAGTTTTCATTCATATTTTTCCATGGCAGACGAATTTCATAGCGTTCTCCTGTATATTTTATACTTTTTTGCACCTGATTGATACATTCGGTATCTATTTCTGAAAGTTCATCTTTTTTTGGTGATACGACTCCAGAGTTTTTCAGAATAAAATAACTTTTCACAGTTTCATGTAAATCTTTTTCACAGTTACCTTCACAAATTGCAGCAGAAATGTGCAATGAATGCTTATTTTCATAAGTTCCAGTGCGTCCATGAACTGTCCCTCCAAGTCTTGTTTTTGATAAAATTAGGGATTCGAAATTTGGCAGAATGTGTTCATGTGATACAATTATATGCGCATTGTTTTGTCCAATTAAAATCTGTGGGTTTTGCCAGTTAATATTTTCTAAATCAATATTGTGTATTAATGGATATTGTTTTTTATATGATTCAATATTGATTTTTTGACCAGGCAAATTTAAATGTTCGACACCTTTGATTTCATAATTATTTTGGCCCAGTATTGTTCCAGATACCTTAAAAGGAATATGTTGAATTCCAGTGTATCATCAAATGCACTCCATTTCAATCCTAAAACTGATTGAACGAAGGATTTGGATTCTAAGTCAGGAGTTAATTTTTCGGATACAAGATGTTTTGGTATACCATTTAGAATCATTTTGCTATTTGATACAAAATTTCGTAATTCAAATCCACCTACTTGTTGAATTTTGATAACTTGATTCGCCAGTGTTAATCTTGCTGCTTCATCATTACTTCCATAGATAAAGTCATCCACATAATGATGTTCCTTTATGGTTTTTGCTGCTTCGGGGTATTTTGATTCGTACTGGTCTGCATTGTAATTTTTAACAAATTGTAATAAAAAGGGTGCTGAAGTTATCCCAAAGAGCATAGTTTGCATTCGATATATTTTTGGTTTTTCTGATATTTTCATTTCTCTCTACAAGAAACATTGTGAAAATGTATCATAGCCGGTTTTCTGCTAAATAGATGGTTTTTGGAAAGTTTTCATTCATATTTTTCCATGGCAGACGAATTTCATAGCGTTCTCCTGTATATTTTATACTTTTCTGCACCTGATTGATGCATTCGGTATCTATTTGTAAAAGTTCATCTTTTTTTGGTGTTACGACTCCAAAGTTTTCCAGAATAAAATAACTTTTCACAGTTTCATGTAAATCTTTTTCACAGTTACCTTCACAAATTGCAGCAGAAATGTGCAATGAATTCTTATTTTCATAAGTTCCAGTGCGTCCATGAACTGTCCCTCCAAGTCTTGTTTTTGATAAAATTAGGGATTCGAAATTTGGCAGAATGTGTTCATGTGATACAATTAAATGCGCATTGTTTTGTCCAATTAAAATCTGTGGGTTTTGCCAGTTAATATTTTCTAAATCAATATTGTGTATTAATGGATATTGTTTTTTATATGATTCAATATTGATTTTTTGACCAGGCAAATTTAAATGTTCGACACCTTTGATTTCATATTTATTTTGGCCCAGTATTGTTCCAGATACCTTAAAAAGAATATGTTGAATTCCAGTGTATCATCAAATGCACTCCATTTCAATCCTAAAACTGATTGATCGAAGGATTTGGATTCTAAGTCAAGAGTTAATTTTTCGGATACAAGATGTTTTGGTATACCATTTAGAATCATTTTGCTATTTGATACAAAATTTCGTAATTCAAATCCACCTACTTGTTGAATTTTGATAACTTGATTCGCCAGTGTTAATCTTGCTGCTTCATCATTACTTCCATAGATAAAGTCATCCACATAATGATGTTCCTTTATGGTTTTTGCTGCTTCGGGGTATTTTGATTCGTACTGGTCTGCATTGTAATTTTTAACAAATTGTAATAAAAAGGGTGCTGAAGTTATCCCAAAGAGCATAGTTTGCATTCGATATATTTTTGGTTTTTCTGATATTTTCATTTCTCTCTACAAGAAACATTGTGAAAATGTATCATAGCCGGTTTTCTGCTAAATAGATGGTTTCTGGAAAGTTTTCATTCATATTTTTCCATGGCAGACGAATTTCATAGCGTTCTCCTGTATATTTTATACTTTTCTGCACCTGATTGATGCATTCGGTATCTATTTGTAAAAGTTCATCTTTTTTTGGTGTTACGACTCCAAAGTTTTCCAGAATAAAATAACTTTTCACAGTTTCATGTAAATCTTTTTCACAGTTACCTTCACAAATTGCAGCAGAAATGTGCAATGAATTCTTATTTTCATAAGTTCCAGTGCGTCCATGAACTGTCCCTCCAAGTCTTGTTTTTGATAAAATTAGGGATTCGAAATTTGGCAGAATGTGTTCATGTGATACAATTATATGCGCATTGTTTTGTCCAATTAAAATCTGTGGGTTTTGCCAGTTAATATTTTCTAAATCAATATTGTGTATTAATGGATATTGTTTTTTATATGATTCAATATTGATTTTTTGACCAGGCAAATTTAAATGTTCGACACCTTTGATTTCATATTTCTTTTGGCCCAGTATTGTTCCAGATACTGTAAAATTTTTGATTCATTGTCTGTTCTATAAATATCTCCTGTCCACTTAAAACATATTGGGACGTTTGGACTGCCCTTGTTGTGCTGCCCTTGTCTAATAGTACTGTAACAACTATTGAACATTTTGATCCCCATAGACATATGGGTTTAATTTTTAATAGAACAACTTTTTCATTTTGTGTAGTTTCCGTCAGATTGTTAAATTCAATGCTGTTTATGGAGTAATTTATTATGATAACGATTGCAATTACCAATTCCATAAAGTTGTCTCTCCTCACAGGTTTTTAAGCAAAAACAACAAATTTTCAGATTTTTAACTTTATCCCATCGTCGATTTCTTGTTTTTGTCAAAAAGGAATTGCACTTAAAAATTTCATGGTTTTCCTTTTTACACATTTTTCATTTTTTTTATCGAATGGATTTTCATGTACATAATTTGGTGATTTTTGGTGTTGAGTAAACTGGGGTTGTTTTTGAGTATAATTGAAATGATTTTGCTTTGATACATAACCAATTTTGGAAAAAAATTTCAGATAAATTTTTTACCCACTCTTGAAAATCTTGTAAATTTGGTTTCGAATTTGAATTTTTGTTAAGAAGATAACTTTCTCATTGAGTTGATACATTTTCCGGCAATTTTGATACTAATACTTCTAGAATGACTTTTTCTTTTCGTGATTCACCTTCTAAATTTTTGAATTTGAATATAAAATTCTTGAAAAAATCCTGAGTTAAGGGGATTTGGAATCTTCCTGGCTTTGTTTAATAGTTCCTTATCAATTTCGTCCGGTCTACCGTAAACATAATTTAAAATTGAAATTATTTGTTTTGGATTTTAGCAGTAACAAGAATAAGTTCGACTTTAGACCTAACTTTTCCCTTAAGTTCACTGTTTAAACGTAAAACATTTCTCTGTCTGAAAAACAGCATAATTCGGAAGTGTTGTTATATTCCGAGAGGAAAGCAGGACATTCAAATGTTGATTCTCCATCGACATTTTTTAAATTAGACCCAATGGATTGTCTAGCAAGAATTTTTTGAATATTTGTTGACAAATCAGAGGTTGGTGGTTCGATATTTAATGGGGTTTCAATATTTTGTACCCAATCATTAACTCTATTATGTTCCTCATCATCACTTTTATGTTCCTCAAAATTTGTAGGTTTTTGAGAATTTTTATAGTAAATGGTCAGTTTAACGTTTTTATTAATACCTACCAATTTAAAATTTTATATTTTTAAACATTACCAAATAGTTTTTAGTAATTTAATTCAATGAAATGCAAAACATTTGGACAATTCGGAGCATTTGCTTTAAGTTTTGAGTAAAGTAGATTTTTATTAATGTGACCCGATGTAATTTTCATATTGAGTACATTTATTTATTAACAATGTTAAAAAATCTTCAAAATTCATTTGTCAGTCCAAATTAAAAAAATCTAATAGTGATTGGAATTCATAGGTGGTTAAGGTTTCTTTTATTATTGTAATTCGTTTTTGGGATTTGCTGCAGTTTACCGTAAAATCGAATGATTTAAATTCTAATATATTTCGCGTAACGATATTTTCGCGAGACTTCGTACCATATAGAATAAAGTGCAGATTTTGCAAGTCGGCATTAGTCAATGTGGAAATAATAGTTTGCATGTGTTTTTGGAATCCATTATATTTTATGTAATTTCTTTTGTAATAATTTAATTGCATACGTTACCAATATCCTTTTTGGGTATGGAATCTTGTTTTAACCGTTTTGGTAATGTAGATTTGATTTGGTGCGATCGTTTCTGTACCGCTGAAGTGTGTGTGGCTTTTTGAACTAATTTCTGTTATATTTGATTATTGTTTATATATCTGTGGATTGTTGATTATATATCCTTGAATGTTTCCTTAGGTTGGTTGATTGTTGCTCGAAGGACCATTTATTGCGGTTGCAATATTTATTTTTAATTATTTTTTAATAACAAGAAAAACTGTTGTTTGTATTTTGAGATTTTTTTAATAATGAAACTATTTTAATAAATATTTTGATATTTAAATATTTTTTGGCAGCAACAAAAATAAATTAATAAATATTACATTCAGATAAGTTACAAATAGTACAGTTTATACAGTGTCGGAGACAAAGGGGTTTTGAAAACATCAGTTCGTTACTACGTTCCGAGTAGAAACAATTATTTTTTCTCAAGTAATCGCATGGTTATAAATGTTTGTTATAAAGAAATTAACTAATTAAAAAAAAGTATAGAAATTAAGAAAACATTTTATGGCCTATCATTATTAAATATAAATGTGAATTAATATTAATGGGTATAACAATTATATTCAAAAGTTTTATGTTGTGTAATATTAATGAAATAATGGAATAATCATATAATATATAATATAAGAGGTTTAAAAAAATATAATTAGTGTGTGGTGTGTAAGCTGCCGTAGTGCCGCGATTTTTTATTTTTATAATTTTTGCAGATGAACGTTTACTGTTTTCGTTGTTGTTAAATATCTAAAATATTTTTATGTATTCAAAATTTAAATTAGTGTGTGGTGTGCTTACTTTGTGTACCGCACCTTACAATAACTTTTTGTTATGCCGCATAAAAAAATACATCCGAAACAAAATGCGAACGTGCTTGCTTAGGAAAAATGTTTTTCAAGTAAACTTTTGAAATTCGAATTTTTTTTTTGCGATAAATGCATTATAAGTTTGCACAGTTAAACGGCGGGAGTTGCAATTACTTTTTTGAGGAAGCCAAATGTGCGATGGTTAAATTGATTACATTCATTAATGGATTTACGAGATTCCTACTGTCCCTCTGTTTCATCTACTGTTGCTTTGACTTGTCAAGTTACGTTTTTGTTTGCTCTGAAAAGTGCAATTTTCAATCGTGAATAACGTCGGTATTTGTGAAGATAAATTATTGAAAAATATATCGTTGTGATCGCGAAGTCGAGGCCTTTAAGTGATATTTGGTGCAACTCGAATTTCCAGCTATCTGATTGGCTGTGCAGCTGTGTGCTTTCAAGGGTGGTTATTTTTTCAATTGCTAAACTATTATAAAGTACTTTTTTGTGTTCCTTGGACTAAAACCTTTCATTTGGTACCAAGTTTGTGCAAATCGGTGCAGTTTGACTGCAACTCGGTTTTTTAGTGATTTCTGATTGGCTGAATCTGACTGGCTTTTTCAAGTAGCTGTCTGTACTAACCCAGTGAATATTAAGGTTGGGTTAACCCTGTAAACAATTTTGTGTGATTGCGTATTTTGATGATTGTGTCAGTAAATAACGGTTTTGAACATTTTTTTGAAAATTTAGTGAAGACACAAACCGGACGCTCAGTAGGGGTTAGTTGTTTGTAGAATTCGCACTTAGTAGTCGTGCCAATTGTTTTAGAATTAAGTAATAATAAACTGTGCTGAGTGTATCGGATTGCGAATTGTAGTCTGAACACGAACCAAATTGATTAAATATACTCTGTTGCTGATTTACTGTGAACGTTAAACTGTGAACTTTTGTGCGGTGTGTGTACTGGATTACAATTTGTAGTCTGAACATAAATCAGTGGATTGTATAACTGTGCTGCCATCTGTCTGTAAACATTGCTTGATTTTAGCAGGTACATTATAATAATTAATTTGATTATTATTGTGAATATAATTTAACAAGTAATATTTTACCCGTGTTTGTACGGAAAATATAAATTGTTGTATTATTAACCGGTATTGCACGGAGTATATTTGTATTATAAATTGGTATTGTGAGATTTGTAATTTATTGAGAACTGGATACTACTATAGGTATGAGTCCAGCTAAAAGGACGTGTGATGGTTCTGGTGGTGGGGAGAGGATAGGGTCTAAAGTTTCTAAATTGGATTCCATTAAAGCGCCGACTCAATCCGTTGTGTTGATGCAAAGAGCAAAAAAGGGGAATAAGATTGCTGCCCATCGAGATTCTGTTGTTGATTCGGGAGATGAATTTTCCAGTGCTTCTGGTATGTCTATGGCTGAAAAAGCTAATGTTTTATCAGGGTCCGGTGAAACTATTGTAAGTTCTGTTGATAAAATTGATTCATCTAAATATGGGAAATAAAGGGTATGCGTTTCGCAGTTTTGCGTGAAAAGATTGTTGTTGCTGAGGATGAGTCTGGTGCAGATAAGATGAAGGGTATAACTGATAGTCTGCGTAATTTATTGAGTGAGAAAGCAGTAGATAGAAATATTTTTGATACTATCATGCAACATGCAGGATCATTCGAAAGACTTCTTATTGATTTTATGCTAGAGATTAGCAACTTGAAGGGACAACTTGAAGCTGTTAATAAGTCATCGTCTTCTAAAGTTGTTGTTTCTGCTCCATCGGCGCCGGTGCCAGTTGCAGTGGTTAAAAAACCAGTTGAGACATGGTCTGTGGTAGTTAGAAGTAATAATGCGGCAGAAACTTCTGAAGATGTACTTGAGAAAGTTGTTAAAGAGGTTGCACCTGCCTTGGGTGTACGCATACATGAAGTTAAGCCAATTCGTGGTGGTGGTGCGATAATTCGTACGCCATCAGTTGCTGAAAGGGAGAAAATTATCAAAAATCAGAAGTTTAATGAATGTGGGCTTAATGTGTCAGTTAACCAAAAGAAATTATCTAAGGATGATAGAGTTGTCGTACAAAGAGTACATCGTGAGATTTCACTAGATGATTTTATGCAGGATCTTTACGAAATGAATTTGAAGGATATCATGACGCTTGATGCATTTAAAAAGACGATAAAAATTGTAAGTACTCCTTGGAAAGTTGAATCTGAAGGAACTATAAATGTGACTTTGGAAGGTAGTGCTGAATTTGTAGATTTGCTTTTGAGTGTTGGTCGATGCTACATTAAATGGTATTCCTTCAGCGTTCGTAGCTTTGAGCCTGTTTATGGTTGCTTCAGATGTCTTGGTTTTGATCATAGAATCAATGAATGCAGGGTTAATGGTGATGTATGTCGCCGCTGTGGTGAAATAGGGCACAAGGCAATGGAATGCATAAATGCTATACGTTGTCGAAATTGTGCTGCTAAAGGTAAACCTGCAGATCATTTGATAACTTCTAATGCTTGTCCAGTCTATAGTGTTATTGCAGCTCGGGCGAATTCAAATCATTAATGAGTGTAAGCCTAATTCAGATTAATTGTCAGAACGCTTATGCAGTCATGTGTGAATTGGGTAAAAGTATGTGTGAATTTAATAGCGGGTTTGTCCTGGTACAGGAACCCTACGCAACGAATGGTTGTGTTAGAGGGTTACCTGCACATATGCGGGTTTTTCCTGACCTCAGAGCGATTTCTGCTATTATTGTGAATGATGTTAATGTTGAATGTATGGTTGTGAGTGTTAGTCAATGGGGTGTGTGTGTGTGTGTTGAGGGTGTGTTTGGTAAAATATTTTTGGTGTATGGTATTGTATGTTTGGTCAACCTTTGGAGCCATACTTAGAGTATCTGAATATGGTGCTATCTATTGCTGGTAGTATTCCGCTTATTATTGCTATGGATGCGAATGCAACATCTCCCTTATGGTTCAGCAAGATGTCTAGACAGTCGTTTAGATATCAAAGTTGTCCAAGGGGGATGTTGTTGAGTGAATGCAGTGTAACGGACTAGTTGAATACTAGTATTGGTCTAGTTCTCCGTAGACACTCAACTAGCCCGAATTCGACCCCATTTTCATACAATGAACTGTAATTTTTTCAATGCTCATGTCCTACGATGTGTCAATTGTCCCCTCTTGCATTACATTTAAGTAGTTTTTAACCAGTATCTTGTAACCAGTCTATAGACTAACTTTTTACAGTCAGTCTATAAACTAGTTTCTTTAATCTCTCTCTAAACTGGTTAATATTTACCAATTGAAACACTAGAGCTGTAAGTTATTCGACGACAATTGACATAGTCAAGCGCAACAAAATCTATGTTTTCGCTGCCTAGTTCATGTGGACCGAATGGATGAAATTGCTCCAGTCAAGAAAGCTTGTAAAATGAGACTTGATGGTGGACAGCGTAGGAGAGAGCGATTGGCTCGTCTTGATATCAGCAGCCAAGCTACGCTTTTTAGGGTTTTTCAAATACGTTATTTGTTAAATTGTACAAGTCCATGGCGGAAAGAAATACAACAAATCGAACGATGGAACCCACAATATAGTTCAAAAGAAAGATGTTTCCTGCAAAATATATAAATGAAATATAATTTGTATTTCATAATTTATTTTGTTTTTGACAATTTTGACACGAACAAATTTTTGAACTGTTTTTCTCTGCACCCATTTTAACTAGCTACCGAACTAGAAACATGGTTACTAATATGAATACTACATATACATGCTACTAGTTTAGATTTCACTGCAGGGTTATGAATGAACTTAGTGAGTTTCTTACTTTTGATGGGCCTAGAGGTATGAGGGATATAGATGTGACTTTTATGAATCGGGTAGCAATGAACGCATTTACCTGTAGTTGGAGTGTCTGTGATGGATATAGTGCAAGTGATCATAACTTGATTAAAGTTGTGATCACTTGCGAGCGTGTAGTTAATGAGTGTGTGAATGTGAAGCGATGGCGTACTAAGGGTCTGAATTCGCAATCGTATGGTGAGTGTGTGTATGAGGCAGCGTTGAGTGTGCCAATAAGTGTGTTTAGGTGTATGAGTGTAGATGAGCAGATCATCAAACTGAGTGAATGGGTTGACAGTGGGAGAGATGCCGTCGAGTTAATCGAAGGAAGGTTAAATGATGGACGGATGATTTGAATGAGAAGCGGAGGTCAGTTCGTAGACTTCGGAAGTTATTCCAAAGAGCTAGGAGGACCAATGCTGTGAATGTGGACTAGCTTAAGATAATTTATAGGCAAGGTTTGAATGAGTATAAGGAGATGCTTGTGAGTGTGAAAGAGAATGAAAGGAGAGATTTTGTTAGGGAAAACAAGGATGATCCTTGGGGTAGGGTATATAAATTACGTAGGGGAAATTCAAAAAATGTGGATGTGTGTGGTATTTGCGTTGGGGATACCACTTTGTCTGATTGGAGAGACAGTGTTAGTGCGTTATTAAGTTCCTTCTTTCCAAGGGCGGTTGATTCACAGTCTCCTTTGGACACTGTTTATTTTCCGCCCTTGTTAAGGGCGGATGAGATAGCGTACAGCATATCTCTAATGAGATCGAGAAAGTCTCCAGGTATGGATGGTATGACTGGAGAAATGGTTAAATCCATTTGGAGAGTTATACCTGAATACCTGGGGGCTTTGTATGAAAAGTGTGTGAATGAAGGTTATTTTCCATCTGAATGGAAGTGTGCTAGGGTCATAGTTCTTTTGAAATCCCCTGATAGGAACAGGAGTAATCCTCGATCCTACCGGGGCATCAGTTTGCTTCCTGTACTTGGAAAATTATTGGAGAGATTTATGGTGGAACGGTTTCAGGAGGATATGACTGAGTAATTACCAGATAGGCAATTTGGATTTAGGAATGGATGTAGTGTTGAGAGTGCTTGGATGAAAGTTAAAAATTGTGTGAGTGAAATGCATGAGAAGTATCTTTTGGGTTTGTTTATTGATTTTAAGGGTGCTTTTGATTGCCTTAGCTGGTCATGTGTGATTAGGAAACTGCATGCGGTTGGCAGTCGGGAAACTAAGCTCTGGCGGAGTTATTTTTCTGACAGAAAAGCGTGTGTAGTTGGTGTGAATGATTGTGTTTGGATGAATGTTGAGCGTTGTTGTCCGCAGGGGTCCATATGTGGTCCTTTTAGTTGGAATCTCATGATGGATTCACTGTTACGTAAACTTGAGGGTGTGTATGAATGTTGTGCGTATGCTGATGATCTGCTCATCATGGTCATTGGTGAGACGCGTGCTGTTCTTGAACGGAATGCTGAGAGCGCCATGACCATAGTGTGTAATTGGGGTGAGAGTGTGGGTGTAAGTGTGGCAATGGAGAAGACTGTGTCAATGCTACTGAAAGGTAGATTGGCTCATAGTCGTCCTAGATATGTGTGTTTGAATGGAGTTAGCCTCAAATATGCGACCCAGGTCAAATATTTGGGGCTTACTGTGAGCGTTTGAGCTTTATACCTCATTTCGCTAGAATGAAAGAGAAGATGTCGTGTGTTGTGGGTCAGGTACGTCGTGTGCTTAGGTATGATTGGGGCCTTAGTAGGCGTGCTGTTCGCACCATATACAATGGATTATTTGTTGCCTGTGTAACCTTTGGTTCATCGGTATGGTGTGATACGGTTATGACTGCTTTAGGACGTCGAATGATTTTGTCTGTGCAGCGTGTGTGTTTGTTGGCCTGTATGCCAGTGTGTCATACTGTTTCGACTGAGGCTCTACAGGTTTTGCTGGGAGTTACCCCTCTCGATCTGGAAGTGATGCGTCGTAGTATTGCGTATTTGTGTGTGGTTTTTAATGAATCTGTTGTAAATGATTTTGGAAGTTTGCTCTCTTCTAGAGAGAAGGTTTCCAAATTCAATCGGTTTGCTTCTGATGTTTTCGCCAGGCGTCGTGGTGGTTGAGCTGTTCTACTTGATGTGTGTATGTGTGTGTGAATGTTGTAATAGCTTTGTTTTTGAAAGGTCACCAGTCCCGAACTTTTATGGAAGTTCTTCTGGTAGTAACTACGTAGTGGTTACGAAGTCTGACCGGAGACTATATTCTGGTACCACGGGTAATCAGATGCCCCAGATTATTTAGGTGCTGCCTTGTAATCTGTCTGATTTTGCGGTTTGGCCCTTCGTGGAGTATCGTGGTGGTTGTGGTAGGAGAGGGTGCTGTGCGTAGTTCAGCAGAGGTTCAGATAGGCCTCGAATCTTTACCAAGGGTTAAACTGTGTCCATATACACAATTTTAAATTGGTACCTCTGGGAATAATTTGTTGATTTAGATCGCTGGACGATCAGTCATGTATTTTTCAACCAGGTATTCTCAAGGGGGTGTTGACCACACGTTGTTTCGGTCCGGTGTTGAGAGCACCGTGAGGTCAGGCCAACGCGGCGGTACTCACTTTAATCGCCCTCTAAATTTCCTTGTCCCTCTGTTTCATCTACTGTTGCTTTGACTTGTCAAGTTACGTTTTTGTTTGCTCTGAAAAGTGCAATTTTCAATCGTGAATAACGTCGGTACTTGTGAAGATAAATTATTGAAAAATATATCGTTGTGATCGCGAAGTCGAGGCCTTTAAGTGAACATCAATCGGTGCATTTTGAGTGCAACTCGAATTTCCAGCTATCTGATTGGCTGTGCAGCTGGGTTGCTTTCAAGGGTGGTTATTTTTTCAATTGTTAATAACTTTGGTGTCTGAACACGAACCAAATTGATTAAATATACTCTGTTGCTGATTTACTGTGAACGTTAAACTGTGAACGTTAAACTGTGAACTTTTGTGCGGTGTGTGTACTGGATTACAATTTGTAGTCTGAACATAAATCAGTGGATTGTATAACTGTGCTGCCATATGTCTGTGAACACTATACATTACATTATACATATTATACATTATACATTATAATAATTAATTTGATTATTATTGTGAATATAATTTAACACGTAATATTTTACCCGGCTTTGTACGGGAAATATAAATTGTTGTATTATTAACCGGTATTGTACGGGGTATATTTTTATTATAAATTGGTATTGTCAGATTTGTAATTTATTGAGAACTGGATACTACTATAGGTATGAGTCCAGCTAAAAGGACGTGTGATGGTTCTGGTGGTGGGGAGAGGATAGGGTCTAAAGTTTCTAAATTGGATTCCTTTAAAGCGCCGACTCAATCCGCTGTGTTGATGCAAAGAGCAAAAAAGGGGAATAAGATTGCTGCCCATCGAGATTCTGTTGTTGATTCGGGAGATGAATTTTCCAGTGCTTCTGGTATGTCTATGGCTGATGAAGCTAATGTTTTATCAGGGTCCGGTGACACCATTGTTAGTTCTGTTGATAAAATTGATTCATCTAAATATGGGAAGAAAAAGGGTAAGCGTTTCGCAGTTTTGCGTGAAAAAATTGTTGTTGCTGAGGATGAGTCTGGTGCAGATAAGATGAAGGGTATAACTGATAGTCTGCGTAGTTTATTGAGTGAGAAAGCAGTAGATAGAAATGTTTCTGATACTATCATGCAACATGCAGGATCATTCGAAAGACTTCTTATTGATTTTATGCTAGAGATTAGCAACTTGAAGGGACAATATGAAGCTGTTAATAAGTCATCGTCTTCTAAAGTTGTTGTTTCTGCTCCGTCGGCGCCGGTGCCAGTTGCAGTGGTTAAAAAATCAGTTGAGACATGGTATGTGGTAGTTAGAAGTAATAATGCGGCAGAAACTTCTGAAGATGTACTTGAGAAAGTTGTTAAAGAGGTTGCACCTGCCTTGGGTGTACGCATACATGAAGTTAAGCCAATTCGTGGTGGTGGTGCGATAATTCGTACGCCATCAGTTGCTGAAAGGGATAAAATTAGCAAAAATCAGAAGTTTAATGAATGTGGGCTTAATGTGTCAGTTAACCAAAAGAAATTGTCTAAGGATGCTAGAGTTGTCGTACAAAGAGTACATCGTAAGATTTCACTAGATGATTTTATGCAGGATCTTCACGAAATGAATTTGAAGGATATCATGACGCTTGATGCATATAAAAAGACGATAAAAATAGTAAGTACTCCATGGAAAGTTGAATCTGAAGAAACTATAAATGTGACTTTGGAAGGTAGTGCTGAATTTGTAGATATGGTATGAATATTATGAATTTGTGTGTTAAGGCTCGTAGGGATTTTTTGAATGAATGTGTTATTTCAAGATGGCAAAGGAGGTGGGCTGATTTTGATAAGGGTAGGACGACATACAGGTTCATTGAGGATGTCCAGTTTGTAGCTAACCGGCCAGACTTTGACTTTGGCCTTTGTCTTGGGTTCTTTCTGACTGGACACGGTTCCCTCTATGAATATCTGTTGGCTGCCCCCCCCTATTCATTCACAGGTAACTCCTGGAGTTCCTGAACGTAGTGCTGGATCGGCAATTGCTGACCTGGAGGCGGTCACTATGTCCTTGATGGGGCATGTGTTCGACCAGATGATCGATGGTGAAGTAGACAGAGAGCTCATTAAATGCGCTAATGACTATGAAGCTATCATGATGGGGTTGGTGTCTGACAACGAGCGGTTGACGGGGCGTATTGACGTATACCAGAAGGGTCAAGGAGCATTCCGGGGCGTTGGTGGTGCCGCCGACACCTGTCGTACCAGTTGTTCTGCCCACGGTAAAACCAGTTGAGACTTGGTCCCTGGTAGTGCGCAGCAAAGATGCTGGCATGGCGAGTGACAAGTTGGTAGACGAGGTTGTCAAGGAAGTTGGTCCATTGCTGGGTGTACGCGTGCATGACCTGAAGCCGATTCGTGGGGGCGGCGTGGTTATACGTACTCCCTCGGTCGCAGAGCGTGATAATATTGCTGGCAATGTCAGGTTTGCGGAAGTAGGACTTAGCGTGAGCGTTAATGAGAGATTAGGCTCAGGGTCGTTGTTCAGCAGCTTCATTCGGAGATTTCTCCTGATGAATTCATGAGGAATCTCTACGACATGAACTTGAAAGAACATATGACCCCGGAGAACTTCAAGAAGGGTGTCAGGCTGGTAAGTGCGCCGTGGAAGGTTAATACGGACACGGCAGTGAACGTCATCCTGGAGTGTAGCAGTGTTGCTGCTTCTGCAATCCTAGGTGTCGGCCGCTGCTACGTGAAGTGGTTTTCCTTCCGTGTGCGTTCTTTCGAGCCGGTCCTTGGATGCTTTCGGTTCATGAGTTTTGACCACAAGGTTTCAGAGTGCAGACTAAAGGAGGATGTCTGTCGTCGATGCGGGCATGAAGGCCACAGAGCGGCGAAGTGTTCTGGTGTTGTGCGCTGTCGCAATTGCGAGTTTAAGGGCAAGCCGTCTGGTCATCTTATGATGTCAGCTGCATGCCCTATCTACAGTGCAATTGTTGCCAGAGCGAACGCCAGACACTGAACTGACAGTACACCTTGTACAGTTTAACTGTCAAGGAGCGTACGCGGTCATGTGTGACCTGGGGGAGTACATGTATGACCATGGCAGCAGTTTCGATTTGGTTCAGGAACCTTACACAACCAATGGTTGCGTAAGGGGCTTACCTGCAGCAATGCGTGTATTTCCTGACCTCGAATGCGGTTCTGCGGTAATTGTGAACGATGTAATCGTCCAATGTACTGTCGTGAGTGTCAGTAATTGGGGCGTGTGTGTCTCTGTGGAGAGGGCGTTGGCCAGATGTTCCTCTGCAGTATATATTGCGGGTTTAGTGCACATTTGGAGCCGTATCTCGGATACATGGATATCGGAACCGCATTAGGGGTGAGGTGCTGTCAGAGTGGATGGTGTCCAAGAATGTTAGTGTAGCCAATGAACCAAGTTCCACGTATACGTTTAAGGGTCCAAATGATGTATCTGACATTGATGTCACTGCGTATAATGCTGCAGCGGGAGCGCGGCTGGGGTTTGCGTGGCGCGTTTGCGGTGACTGGGGTGTGAGTGATCACAATATTATTGTGATCGAAATCTCACATCCACCTGCAGAGCTTGAATATGCTCCCGTAAAACGTTGGATCACGCGCGGGGTCAACTGGACGGTATATGGCGAACTCCTTCGAGAGTCGTCATTGAGCATGCCATTGCGTGAGTTCAGTTCCCTGGCGGTTGATGCACAGATCGATGCGCTCAATGAGTGGGTGAGGGAAACCAACGACACTCTTCTTGCGAAAAACCGACCGGTTAATCGCAAGAGAGTGAAGTGGTGGAACCGAGAGCTCATGGTGAAGCGTAGGTCCGTTCGGCAGCTTCGGAAAGGGCCAGGAGGAGGAACGCGGTAGACCTTGATGCGCGTTTTGCTGCTTTCAAGCAGGCGATGCGTGAGTACAAGGAGCTCCTTGTTAAAGTCAAGGAGGATGACTGGAGGGCATTTGTTCACGAAAATCGTGACGATCCTTGGGGTAAGGTCTACAAGATTTGCCGTGGTAGAGGCAAAAGCCAAGATGTTTGCGGCATTCGCGTTGGAGACGTGGTGAGCACGTCCTGGAGGGAGTGTGTGGGCATACTCTTGAGTTCGCTCTTCCCTAGGGCGGAGGAATCAGTTCAGCCCCCACCGGAGGCGTCTGACCCTCCCCCTGTGTTAAGGGCGAGCGAGATAGGGTATGAGGTTGGCCTTGTACGCGCGAGGAAGTCTTCGGGTATGGATGGAATGGCTGGGGAGATGGTGAAAGCCATGTGGAGAGTCATCCCGGAGTACGTCGGAACTTTACTTCGCAAATGCGTTGGCGACGGGTATTTTCCGGATGCATGGAAAAAGGCCCAGGTGGTGTTGCTTTTGAAGTCCCCCGATAGGGTCAGGAGCAATCCTCGATCATATCGGGGCATCAGCCTTCTGCCGGTGCTGGGTAAGGTATTGGAGAGGGTGATGGTTGAGCGGCTTCAGGACCCCATCGGCGAACTGTGCGAGCGGCAGTTCGGGTTTCGGCTAGGCCGAAGCGTGGAAGACGCATGGCAATGCGTTGTTGCACTGTTCGTCAGTCTGAGGAGAAGTACGTTCTAGGACTATTTGTTGATTTCAAGGGCGCATTTGACTACCTATGTTGGGAAACCATCATTAGTAGGCTGAGTGCCCTTAGTTGTCAGGAATTAGATCTCTGGCGTAGCTACTTCTGTGGGAGGAGGGTGGTTGTCGTTGGTGCTAACGAGGCCGTTAGTGTGGACGTGGTCCGCGGGTGTCCGCAGGGGTCCATCAGTGGTCCATTTATTTGAAAGTGGAGTGTGTTGCATACGCGGATGACCTGCTCATTTTAGTGAGAGTTCAGTCCAGGGCTTCCATGAAGCTGATGGTCAATGATGCCATGCGTAT
Organism: Dryomyza anilis; assembly: GCA_951804985.1. Taxonomy (NCBI): domain Eukaryota; kingdom Metazoa; phylum Arthropoda; class Insecta; order Diptera; family Dryomyzidae; genus Dryomyza; species Dryomyza anilis. Next base: position 21,820,923 of record OX638136.1, on the reverse strand, counting down.
GGTGTGCCAGTGGGGTGATGGTGTGGGTGTGATTGTTGCGGTGGATAAAACAGTGACAATGCTGCTGAAAGGCAAGTTGTCATTGAACCGCCCACCGCTCATCCGGGCTAACGGTATCAGTCTCAAGTATGCGACTGAAGTCAAGTACTTGGGAATTACTCTGAAAGAACGGATGAATTTCACACCCTAATGAAGAGGCTACGTGACCGTCTGGTTGGCGTAGTTGGGCAGATGCCACGCGTGCTTAGAAGTGACTGGGGCCTGAATAGGAGTGCTTTTAGAATTATATATGGCGGACTTTACGTTGCTTGTGCAACGTTTGGTGCGTCAGTATGGTACGAAGCAGTCATGTCCGCTGTGGGGTATCGAAAGATACTGTCTTGTCAGCGTATTGTCCTGTTAGCGTGTATGCCTGTTTGCCACACAGTCTCTACGGAGTCTTTGCAGGTGATCATGGGGGTACCCCCTCTTGACCTGGAGGTAGTATCTAGAAGTTTTGCTTATAGAATCAAGAGGGGTATTGCGCTGCGGGACTGCGACTGTCAGATTTATGTCGACCGATATCAGTCTGCTAAAGAGTGGAAGCTCGTTTTGCGGGAGGAGGTCCTGTCTATGTGGCAATCTAGATGGGACGGGAGTTCAAGTGGCCGGACAACTTACTCTTTCATTGGTGATGTCAGGTTTGTAGGAAATTTCCCTAAATTTGACTTCGGTTTGAGTTTGGGATTCCTTCTTACTGGGCATGGCTCATTGAATGAATATTTGTTCCGGCGCACTTTGAGTGCAACGGAGTGCTGTGCGTGCGGTCCTGTAGAGGACAGCGTTCACATTATCTGTGACTGCCCGTTGTATGAAGATATTCGTGGCGAATTGCGTGAGTTATTTGCAAGTGGAACGGTCGAGATAGGTAACATGCTCTCCACAGGAGAGCGTGTTGCTTGTTTTGGTCGTTTCGCATGCGAAGTTTTCAGAAGGCGGCGTGGCAGCAGATAAATGGGTGACAACATGTTGGCCACCAGTCCCGAGAGATATGGAACACAACTGGTAGAAGTTACGTAAGTGGCTACGAAGTCTGACCGGAGACTTTAATCTGGTACCACGGGTAAGCACAAGCCCCTGAACATTTAGGTGCTACATTGTGTTTACCTGCTTTTTCGGTTGGCCTTTCGGGGAGTATCGTGGTGGCTGTGGTTACTACCCAAATTTACGCGGCAGAGCAGTACTCATCGTGGACTTGCGTTTTACAACCGGGAGTCATGACCCGTAGATTGACAGAGGTATAGATAGGCCTCGACCCCATACCAAGAGGTAAATTGTGTCCATATACATAATTTTAAATTGGTACCGGTAGAGGGTACTTGTACCTTCCAATGGGGCGGTGACTGACGCATTGATTTAGTCCTGTCTTAAGAGCACTGTGGGTTTAGATCGTCAAGGCAAGGATCCCACATAAAAACACATATTTATAGGACTTTTGTCCATCTGTTCATCTACTCGGTGTGCTTTGACTTGTCAAGTTAAGTTTTTGTTTGCTCTGAAAAGTGCAATTTTCAATAGTGAATAACGTCGGTATTTGTGAAAATAAATTATTGAAAAATATATCGTTGTGATCGCGAAGTCGAGGCCTTTAGGGGGCCTTCAAGTTTGTGTAAATCGGTGCATTTTGAGTGTAACTCGAATTTCCAACTATCTGATTGGCTGTGTGCTTTCAAGGGTGTTTATTTTTTCAATTGTTAATAACTTTGGTGTTTTTGGTGCTAAACTATATAAACTATAAAGTACATTTTTGTGTGCCTTGGACTAAAACATTTCATTTGGTACCAAGTTTGTGCAAATCGGTGCAGTTTGACTGCAACTCGGTTTTTAGTGATTTCTGATTGGCTGAATCTGACTGGCTGTTTGAAGTAGCTGTCTGTACTAACCCAGTGATCAGTAAGGTTGGGCGAACCCAGTAAACTATTTTGTGTGATTACGTATTTTGGTGATTGTGTCAGTAAAAAACGGTTTTGAACAATTTTTTGAAAATTTAGTGAAGACGCAAACCGGACGCTCAGTAGTGTGTAGTTTTTATGTAGAATTGGCACTGAGTAGTCGTGCCAATTGTTTTAGAATTAAGTGATAATAAACTGTGGTGAGTGTATCGGATTGCGAATTGTAGTCTGAACACGAACCAAATTGATTAAATATACTTTGTGGCTGATTTACTGTGAACGTTAAACTGTGAACTTTGTGCGGTGTGTGTACTGGATTACAATTTGTAGTCTGAATACAAATAAGGTTGGGTGAACCCAGTAAACTATTTTGTGTGATTGCGTATTTTGGTGATTGTGTCAGTAAAAAACGGTTTTGAACAATTTTTTGAAAATTTAGTGAAGACGCAAACCGGACGCTCAGTAGTGTGTAGTTTTTATGTAGAATTGGCACTGAGTAGTCGTGCCAATTGTTTTAGAATTATGTGATAATAAACTGTGGTGAGTGAATCGGATTGCGAATTGTAGTCTGAACACGAACCAAATTGATTAAATATACTCTGTTGCTGATTTACTGTGAACGTTAAACTGTGAACTTTGTGCGGTGTGTGTACTGGATTACAATTTGTAGTCTGAACACAAATCAGTGGATTGTATAACTGTGCTGCCATCTGTCTGTGAACATTACTTAATTTAGCGGGTACATTATATTAATTAATTTGATTATTATTGTGAATATAATTTAACAAGTAATATTTTACCCGTGTTTGTACGGAAAATATAAATTGTTGTATTATTAACCGGTATTGTACGGGGTATATTTTTATTATAAATTGGTATTGTGAGATTTGTAATTTATTGAGAACTGGATACTACTATAGGTATGAGTCCAGCTAAAAGGACGTGTGATGGTTCTGGTGGTGGGGAGAGGATAGGGTCTAAAGTTTCTAAATTGGATTCGTTTAAAGCGTTGTGTTGTGTTGATGTAAAGAGCAAAAAAGGGGAATAAGATTGCTGCCCATCGAGATTCTGTTGTTGATTCGGGAGATGAATTTTCCAGTGCCTCTGGTATGTCTATGGCTGATGAAGCTAATGTTTTATCAGGGTCAGGTGACACCATTGTAAGTTCTGTTGATAAAATTGATTCATCTAAATATGGGAAGAAAAAGGATAAGCGTTTCGCAGCTTTGAGTGAAAAGATTGTTGTTGCTGAGGATGAGTCTGGTGCAGATAAGATGAAGGGTATAACTGATAGTCTGCGTAGTTTATTGAGTGAGAAAGCAGTAGATAGAAAAGTTTCTGATACTATAATGCAGCATGCAGGATCATTCGAAAGACTTCTTATTGATTTTATGCTAGAGATTAGCAACTTGAAGAGACAACTTGAAGCTGTTAATAAGTCATCGTCTTCTAAAGTTGTTGTTTTTGCTCCATCGGCGCCGGTGCCAGTTGCAGTGGTTAAAAAACCAGTTGAGACATGGTCTGTGGTAGTTAGAAGTAATAATGCGGCAGAAACTTCTGAAGATGTACTTGAGAAAGTTGTTAAAGAGGTTGCACCTGCCTTGGGTGTACGCATACATGTATTTAAGCAAATTCGTGGTTGTGGTGCGATAATTCGTACTCCATCAGTTGCTGAAAGGGAGATAATTAGCAATAATCAGAAGTTTAATGAATGTGAGCTTAATGTGTCAGTTAACCAAAAGAAATTATCTAAAGATGCTAGAGTTGTCGTACAAAGAGTACATCGAGAGATTTTACTATATGATTTTATGCAGGATCTTTACGAAATGAATTTGAAGGATATCATGACGCCTGATGCATTTAAAAAGACGATAAAAATAGTAAGTACTCCTTGGAAAGTTGAATCTGAAGGAACTATAAATGTGACTTTGAAAGGTAGTGCTGAATTTGTAGATTTGCTTTTGGGTGTTTGTCGATGCTACATTAAATAGTATTCCTTCAGAGTTCGTAGCTTTGAGCCTGTTTATGGTTGCTTCAGATGTCTTGGGCTTGATCATAGAATCAATGAATGCAGGGTTAATCATGATGTATGTCGCCGCTGTGGTGAAATAGGGCACAAGGCAATGGAATGTATAAATGCTATACGTAGTCGAAATTGTGCTGCTAAAGGTAAACCTGCAGATCATTTGATAACTTCTAATGCTTGTCCAGTCTATAGTGTTATTGCAGTTCGGGCGAATTCAAATCATTAATGAGTGTAAGCCTAATTCAGATTAATTGTCAGAACGCTTATGCAGCCATGTGTGAATTGGGTGAAAGTATGGGTGAATTGAATAGCGGGTTTGCTCTGGTACAGGAACCCTACGCAACGAATGGTTGTGTTAGAGGGTTACCTGCACATATGCGGTTTTTTCCTGACCTCAGAGCGAATTCTGCTATTATTGTGAATGATGTTAATGTTGAATGTATGGTTGTGAGTGTAAGTGAATGGGGTTGTGCGTGTGTGTTGAGGGTATGTTTTGTCAGCCTTTGGAGCCATACTTGGAGTATCTGAATACGGTGCTATCTATTGCGGGTAGTATTCCGCTTATTATTGGTATAGATGCGAATGCAACATCTCCCTTATGGTTCAGCAAGATGTCTAGACAGTCGTTTAGATATCAAAGTTGTCCAAGGGGGATGTTGTTGAGTGAATGGTTTTTGTTTAATTCTCTGTATGTTATGAATGAACTTAGTGAGTTTCTTACATTTGATGGGCCTAGAGGTGTGGGTGATATAGATGTGACTTTTATGAATCGGGTAGCAATGAACGCATTTACCTGTAGTTGGAGTGCCTGTGATGGATATAGTGTAAGTGATCATAACTTGATTAAAGTTGTGATCACTTGCGAGCGTGTAGTGAATGAGTGTTTGAATGTGAAGCGATGGCGTACTAAGGGTGTGAGTTCGCAAACTATGGTGAGTGTGTGTATGAGGCAGCGTTGAGTGTGCCAATAAGTGTGTTTAGGTGTCCGAGTGATCTACACTCAAACTGAGTGAATGGGTTGACAGTGGGAGAGATGCCGTCGGGTTAATTGAAGGAAGGTTAAATGGTGGATGGATGATTTGAATGAGAAGCGGAGGTCAGTTCGTAAACTTCGGAAGTTATTCCAAAGAGCTAGGAGGACCAATGCTGTGAATGTGGACCAGCTTAAGATAATTTATAGGCAAGGTTTGAATGAGTATAAGAATATGCTTGTGAGTGTGAAAGAGAATCAATTGAGAGATTTTGTTAGGGAAAACAAGGATGATCCTTGGAGTGGGGTATATAAATTATGTAGGGAAAATTCAAAAAATGTGGATGTGTGTGGTATTCGCGTTGGGGATACCACTTTGTGTGATTGGAAAGACAGTGTGCGTTATTAAAATCCTTCTTTCCAAGGGCGGTTGTTGCACAGTCTCCTTTGGAGACTGTTTATTCTCCGCCCTTGTTAAGGGCGGATGAGATAGCGTACAGCATATCTCTAGTGAGATCGAGAAAGTCTCCAGGTATGGATGGTATGACTGGAGAAATGGTTAAATCCATTTGGAGAGTTATACCTGAATACCTGGGGGCTTTGTATGAAAAGTGTGTGAATGAAGGTTATTTTCCATCTGAATGGAAGTGTGCTAGGGTCATAGTTCTTTTGAAATCCCCTGATAGGAACAGGAGTAATCCTCGATCCTACCGGGGCATCAGTTTGCTTCCTGTACTTGGAAAATTATTGGAGAGATTTATGGTGGAACGGTTTCAAGTGGATATGACTGAGTAATTACCAGATAGGCAATTTGGATTTAGGAATGGATGTAGTGTTGAGAGTGCTTGGATGAAAGTTAAAAATTGTGTGAGTGAAATGCATGAGAAGTATGTTTTGAGTTTGTTTATTGATTTTAAGGGTGCTTTTGATTGTCTTAGCTGGTCATGTGTGATTAGGAATCTGCATGCGATTGGCTGTCGGGAAACTAAGCTCTGGCGGAGTTATTTTTCTGACAGAAAAGCGTGTGTAGTTGGTGTGAATGATTGTGTTTGGATGAATGTTGAGCGTTGTTGTTCGCAGGGGTCCATATGTGGTCCTTTTAGTTGGAATCTCATGATGGATTCACTGTTACGTAAACTTGAGGGTGTGTATGAATGTTGTGCGTATGCTGATGATCTGCTCATCATGGTCATTGGTGAGACGCGTGCTGTTCTTGAACGGAATGCTGAGAGCGCCATGACCATAGTGTGTAATTGGGGTGAGAGTGTGGGTGTAAGTGTGGCAATGGAGAAGACTGTGTCAATGCTACTGAAAGGTAGATTGGCTCATAGTCGTCCTAGATATGTGTGTTTGAATGGAGTTAGCCTCAAATATGCGACCCAGGTCAAATATTTGGGGCTTACTGTGAGCGTTTGAGCTTTATACCTCATTTCGCTAGAATGAAAGAGAAGATGTCGTGTGTTGTGGGTCAGGTACGTCGTGTGCTTAGGTATGATTGGGGCCTTAGTAGGCGTGCTGTTCGCACCATATACAATGGATTATTTGTTGCCTGTGTAACCTTTGGTTCATCGGTATGGTGTGATACGGTTATGACTGCTTTAAGACGTCGAATGATTTTGTCTGTGCAGCGTGTGTGTTTGTTGGCCTGTATGCCAGTGTGTCATACTGTTTCGACTGAGGCTCTACAGGTTTTGCTGGGAGTTACCCCTCTCGATCTGGAAGTGATGCGTCGTAGTATTGCGTATTTGTGTGTTGTTTTTAATGAATCTGTTGTAAATGATTTTGGAAGTTTGCTCTCTTCTAGAGAGAAGGTTTCCAAATTCAATCGGTTTGCTTCTGATGTTTTCGCCAGGCGTCGTGGTGGTTGAGCTGTTCTACTTGATGTGTGTATGTGTGTGTGAATGTTGTAATAGCTTTGTTTTTGAAAGGTCACCAGTCCCGAACTTTTATGGAAGTTCTTCTGGTAGTAACTACGTAGTGGTTACGAAGTCTGACCGGAGACTATATTCTGGTACCACGGGTAATCAGATGCCCCAGATTATTTAGGTGCTGCCTTGTAATCTGTCTGATTTTGCGGTTTGGCCCTTCGTGGAGTATCGTGGTGGTTGTGGTAGGAGAGGGTGCTGTGCGTAGATCAGCAGAGGTTCAGATAGGCCTCGAATCTTTACCAAGGGTTAAACTGTGCCCATATACACAATTTTAAATTGGTACCTCTGGGAATAATTTGTTGATTTAGATCGCTGGACGATCAGTCATGTATTTTTCAACCAGGTATTCTCAAGGGGGTGTTGACCACACGTTGTTTCGGTCCGGTGTTGAGAGCACCGTGAGGTCAGGCCAACGCGGCGGTACTCACGTTAATCGCCCTCTAAATTTCCTTGTCCCTCTGTTTCATCTACTGTTGCTTTGACTTGTCAAGTTACGTTTTTGTTTGCTCTGAAAAGTGCAATTTTCAATCGTGAATAACGTCGGTACTTGTGAAGATAAATTATTGAAAAATATATCGTTGTGATCGCGAAGTCGAGGCCTTTAAGTGAACATCAATCGGTGCATTTTGAGTGCAACTCGAATTTCCAGCTATCTGATTGGCTGTGCAGCTGGGTTGCTTTCAAGGGTGGTTATTTTTTCAATTGTTAATAACTTTGGTGTCTGAACACGAACCAAATTGATTAAATATACTCTGTTGCTGATTTACTGTGAACGTTAAACTGTGAACGTTAAACTGTGAACTTTTGTGCGGTGTGTGTACTGGATTACAATTTGTAGTCTGAACATAAATCAGTGGATTGTATAACTGTGCTGCCATATGTCTGTGAACACTATACATTACATTATACATATTATACATTATACATTATAATAATTAATTTGATTATTATTGTGAATATAATTTAACACGTAATATTTTACCCGGCTTTGTACGGGAAATATAAATTGTTGTATAATTAACCGGTATTGTACGGGGTATATTTTTATTATAAATTGGTATTGTCAGATTTGTAATTTATTGAGAACTGGATACTACTATAGGTATGAGTCCAGCTAAAAGGACGTGTGATGGTTCTGGTGGTGGGGAGAGGATAGGGTCTAAAGTTTCTAAATTGGATTCCTTTAAAGCGCCGACTCAATCCGCTGTGTTGATGCAAAGAGCAAAAAAGGGGAATAAGATTGCTGCCCATCGAGATTCTGTTGTTGATTCGGGAGATGAATTTTCCAGTGCTTCTGGTATGTCTATGGCTGATGAAGCTAATGTTTTATCAGGGTCCGGTGACACCATTGTTAGTTCTGTTGATAAAATTGATTCATCTAAATATGGGAAGAAAAAGGGTAAGCGTTTCGCAGTTTTGCGTGAAAAGATTGTTGTTGCTGAGGATGAGTCTGGTGCAGATAAGATGAAGGGTATAACTGATAGTCTGCGTAGTTTATTGAGTGAGAAAGCAGTAGATAGAAATGTTTCTGATACTATCATGCAACATGCAGGATCATTCGAAAGACTTCTTATTGATTTTATGCTAGAGATTAGCAACTTGAAGGGACAATATGAAGCTGTTAATAAGTCATCGTCTTCTAAAGTTGTTGTTTCTGCTCCGTCGGCGCCGGTGCCAGTTGCAGTGGTTAAAAAATCAGTTGAGACATGGTATGTGGTAGTTAGAAGTAATAATGCGGCAGAAACTTCTGAAGATGTACTTGAGAAAGTTGTTAAAGAGGTTGCACCTGCCTTGGGTGTACGCATACATGAAGTTAAGCCAATTCGTGGTGGTGGTGCGATAATTCGTACGCCATCAGTTGCTGAAAGGGATAAAATTAGCAAAAATCAGAAGTTTAATGAATGTGGGCTTAATGTGTCAGTTAACCAAAAGAAATTGTCTAAGGATGCTAGAGTTGTCGTACAAAGAGTACATCGTAAGATTTCACTAGATGATTTTATGCAGGATCTTCACGAAATGAATTTGAAGGATATCATGACGCTTGATGCATTTAAAAAGACGATAAAAATAGTAAGTACTCCATGGAAAGTTGAATCTGAAGAAACTATAAATGTGACTTTGGAAGGTAGTGCTGAATTTGTAGATATGGTATGAATATTATGAATTTGTGTGTTAAGGCTCGTAGGGATTTTTTGAATGAATGTGTTATTTCAAGATGGCAAAGGAGGTGGGCTGATTTTGATAAGGGTAGGACGACATACAGGTTCATTGAGGATGTCCAGTTTGTAGCTAACCGGCCAGACTTTGACTTTGGCCTTTGTCTTGGGTTCTTTCTGACTGGACACGGTTCCCTCTATGAATATCTGTTGGCTGCCCCCCCCTATTCATTCACAGGTAACTCCTGGAGTTCCTGAACGTAGTGCTGGATCGGCAATTGCTGACCTGAAGGCGGTCACTATGTCCTTGATGGGGCATGTGTTCGACCAGATGATCGATGGTGAAGTAGACAGAGAGCTCATTAAATGCGCTAATGACTATGAAGCTATCATGATGGGGTTGGTGTCTGACAACGAGCGGTTGACGGGGCGTATTGGCGTATACCAGAAGGGTCAAGGAGCATTCCGGGGCGTTGGTGGTGCCGCCGACACCTGTCGTACCAGTTGTTCTGCCCACGGTAAAACCAGTTGAGACTTGGTCCCTGGTAGTGCGCAGCAAAGATGCTGGCATGGCGAGTGACAAGTTGGTAGACGAGGTTGTCAAGGAAGTTGGTCCATTGCTGGGTGTACGCGTGCATGACCTGAAGCCGATTCGTGGGGCGGCGTGGTTATACGTACTCCCTCGGTCGCAGAGCGTGATAATATTGCTGGCAATGTCAGGTTTGCGGAAGTAGGACTTAGCGTGAGCGTTAATGAGAGATTAGGCTCAGGGTCGTTGTTCAGCAGCTTCATTCGGAGATTTCTCCTGATGAATTCATGAGGAATCTCTACGACATGAACTTGAAAGAACATATGACCCCGGAGAACTTCAAGAAGGGTGTCAGGCTGGTAAGTGCGCCGTGGAAGGATAATACGGACACGGCAGTGAACGTCATCCTGGAGTGTAGCAGTGTTGCTGCTTCTGCAATCCTAGGTGTCGGCCGCTGCTACGTGAAGTGGTTTTCCTTCCGTGTGCGTTCTTTCGAGCCGGTCCTTGGATGCTTTCGGTTCATGAGTTTTGACCACAAGGTTTCAGAGTGCAGACTAAAGGAGGATGTCTGTCGTCGATGCGGGCATGAAGGCCACAGAGCGGCGAAGTGTTCTGGTGTTGTGCGCTGTCGCAATTGCGAGTTTAAGGGCAAGCCGTCTGGTCATCTTATGATGTCAGCTGCATGCCCTATCTACAGTGCAATTGTTGCCAGAGCGAACGCCAGACACTGAACTGACAGTACACCTTGTACAGTTTAACTGTCAAGGAGCGTACGCGGTCATGTGTGACCTGGGGGAGTACATGTGTGACCATGGCAGCAGTTTCGATTTGGTTCAGGAACCTTACACAACCAATGGTTGCGTAAGGGGCTTACCTGCAGCAATGCGTGTATTTCCTGACCTCGAATGCGGTTCTGCGGTCATTGTGAACGATGTAATCGTCCAATGTACTGTCGTGAGTGTCAGTAATTGGGGCATGTGTGTCTCTGTGGAGAGGGCGTTGGCCAGATGTTCCTCTGCAGTATATATTGCGGGTTTAGTGCACATTTGGAGCCGTATCTCGGATACATGGATATCGGAACCGCATTAGGGGTGAGGTGCTGTCAGAGTGGATGGTGTCCAAGAATGTTAGTGTAGCCAATGAACCAAGTTCCACGTATACGTTTAAGGGTCCAAATGATGTATCTGACATTGATGTCACTGCGTATAATGCTGCAGCGGGAGCGCGGCTGGGGTTTGCGTGGCGCGTTTGCGGTGACTGGGGTGTGAGTGATCACAATATTATTGTGATCGAAATCTCACATCCACCTGCAGAGCTTGAATATGCTCCCGTAAAACGTTGGATCACGCGCGGGGTCAACTGGACGGTATATGGCGAACTCCTTCGAGAGTCGTCATTGAGCATGCCATTGCGTGAGTTCAGTTCCCTGGCGGTTGATGCACAGATCGATGCGCTCAATGAGTGGGTGAGGGAAACCAACGACACTCTTCTTGCGAAAAACCGACCGGTTAATCGCAAGAGAGTGAAGTGGTGGAACCGAGAGCTCATGGTGAAGCGTAGGTCCGTTCGGCAGCTTCGGAAAGGGCCAGGAGGAGGAACGCGGTAGACCTTGATGCGCGTTTTGCTGCTTTCAAGCAGGCGATGCGTGAGTACAAGGAGCTCCTTGTTAAAGTCAAGGAGGATGACTGGAGGGCATTTGTTCACGAAAATCGTGACGATCCTTGGGGTAAGGTCTACAAGATTTGCCGTGGTAGAGGCAAAAGCCAAGATGTTTGCGGCATTCGCGTTGGAGACGTGGTGAGCACGTCCTGGAGGGAGTGTGTGGGCATACTCTTGAGTTCGCTCTTCCCTAGGGCGGAGGAATCAGTTCAGCCCCCACCGGAGGCGTCTGACCCTCCCCCTGTGTTAAGGGCGAGCGAGATAGGGTATGAGGTTGGCCTTGTACGCGCGAGGAAGTCTCCGGGTATGGATGGAATGGCTGGGGAGATGGTGAAAGCCATGTGGAGAGTCATCCCGGAGTACGTCGGAACTTTACTTCGCAAATGCGTTGGCGACGGGTATTTTCCGGATGCATGGAAAAAGGCCCAGGTGGTGTTGCTTTTGAAGTCCCCCGATAGGGTCAGGAGCAATCCTCGATCATATCGGGGCATCAGCCTTCTGCCGGTGCTGGGTAAGGTATTGGAGAGGGTGATGGTTGAGCGGCTTCAGGACCCCATCGGCGAACTGTGCGAGCGGCAGTTCGGGTTTCGGCTAGGCCGAAGCGTGGAAGACGCATGGCAATGCGTTGTTGCACTGTTCGTCAGTCTGAGGAGAAGTACGTTCTAGGACTATTTGTTGATTTCAAGGGCGCATTTGACTACCTATGTTGGGAAACCATCATTAGTAGGCTGAGTGCCCTTAGTTGTCAGGAATTAGATCTCTGGCGTAGCTACTTCTGTGGGAGGAGGGTGGTTGTCGTTGGTGCTAACGAGGCCGTTAGTGTGGACGTGGTCCGCGGGTGTCCGCAGGGGTCCATCAGTGGTCCATTTATTTGAAAGTGGAGTGTGTTGCATACGCGGATGACCTGCTCATTTTAGTGAGAGTTCAGTCCAGGGCTTCCATGAAGCTGATGGTCAATGATGCCATGCGTATGGTGTGCCAGTGGGGTGATGGTGTGGGTGTGATTGTTGCGGTGGATAAAACAGTGACAATGCTGCTGAAAGGCAAGTTGTCATTGAACCGCCCACCGCTCATCCGGGCTAACGGTATCAGTCTCAAGTATGCGACTGAAGTCAAGTACTTGGGAATTACTCTGAAAGAACGGATGAATTTCACACCCTAATGAAGAGGCTACGTGACCGTCTGGTTGGCGTAGTTGGGCAGATGCCACGCGTGCTTAGAAGTGACTGGGGCCTGAATAGGAGTGCTTTTAGAATTATATATGGCGGACTTTACGTTGCTTGTGCAACGTTTGGTGCGTCAGTATGGTACGAAGCAGTCATGTCCGCTGTGGGGTATCGAAAGATACTGTCTTGTCAGCGTATTGTCCTGTTAGCGTGTATGCCTGTTTGCCACACAGTCTCTACGGAGTCTTTGCAGGTGATCATGGGGGTACCCCCTCTTGACCTGGAGGTAGTATCTAGAAGTTTTGCTTATAGAATCAAGAGGGGTATTGCGCTGCGGGACTGCGACTGTCAGATTTATGTCGACCGATATCAGTCTGCTAAAGAGTGGAAGCTCGTTTTGCGGGAGGAGGTCCTGTCTATGTGGCAATCTAGATGGGACGGGAGTTCAAGTGGCCGGACAACTTACTCTTTCATTGGTGATGTCGGGTTTGTACGAAATTTCCCTAAATTTGACTTCGGTTTGAGTTTGGGATTCCTTCTTACTGGGCATGGCTCATTGAATGAATATTTGTTCCGGCGCACTTTGAGTGCAACGGAGTGCTGTGCGTGCGGTCCTGTAGAGGACAGCGTTCACATTATCTGTGACTGCCCGTTGTATGAAGATATTCGTGGCGAATTGCGTGAGTTATTTGCAAGTGGAACGGTCGAGATAGGTAACATGCTCTCCACAGGAGAGCGTGTTGCTTGTTTTGGTCGTTTCGCATGCGAAGTTTTCAGAAGGCGGCGTGGCAGCAGATAAATGGGTGACAACATGTTGGCCACCAGTCCCGAGAGATATGGAACACAACTGGTAGAAGTTACGTAAGTGGCTACGAAGTCTGACCGGAGACTTTAATCTGGTACCACGGGTAAGCACAAGCCCCTGAACATTTAGGTGCTACATTGTGTTTACCTGCTTTTTCGGTTGGCCTTTCGGGGAGTATCGTGGTGGCTGTGGTTACTACCCAAATTTACGCGGCAGAGCAGTACTCATCGTGGACTTGCGTTTTACAACCGGGAGTCATGACCCGTAGATTGACAGAGGTATAGATAGGCCTCGACCCCATACCAAGAGGTAAATTGTGTCCATATACATAATTTTAAATTGGTACCGGTAGAGGGTACTTGTACCTTCCAATGGGGCGGTGACTGACGCATTGATTTAGTCCTGTCTTAAGAGCACTGTGGGTTTAGATCGTCAAGGCAAGGATCCCACATAAAAACACATATTTATAGGACTTTTGTCCATCTGTTCATCTACTCGGTGTGCTTTGACTTGTCAAGTTAAGTTTTTGTTTGCTCTGAAAAGTGCAATTTTCAATAGTGAATAACGTCGGTATTTGTGAAAATAAATTATTGAAAAATATATCGTTGTGATCGCGAAGTCGAGGCCTTTAGGGGGCCTTCAAGTTTGTGTAAATCGGTGCATTTTGAGTGTAACTCGAATTTCCAACTATCTGATTGGCTGTGTGCTTTCAAGGGTGTTTATTTTTTCAATTGTTAATAACTTTGGTGTTTTTGGTGCTAAACTATATAAACTATAAAGTACATTTTTGTGTGCCTTGGACTAAAACATTTCATTTGGTACCAAGTTTGTGCAAATCGGTGCAGTTTGACTGCAACTCGGTTTTTAGTGATTTCTGATTGGCTGAATCTGACTGGCTGTTTGAAGTAGCTGTCTGTACTAACCCAGTGATCAGTAAGGTTGGGCGAACCCAGTAAACTATTTTGTGTGATTACGTATTTTGGTGATTGTGTCAGTAAAAAACGGTTTTGAACAATTTTTTGAAAATTTAGTGAAGACGCAAACCGGACGCTCAGTAGTGTGTAGTTTTTATGTAGAATTGGCACTGAGTAGTCGTGCCAATTGTTTTAGAATTAAGTGATAATAAACTGTGGTGAGTGTATCGGATTGCGAATTGTAGTCTGAACACGAACCAAATTGATTAAATATACTTTGTGGCTGATTTACTGTGAACGTTAAACTGTGAACTTTGTGCGGTGTGTGTACTGGATTACAATTTGTAGTCTGAATACAAATAAGGTTGGGTGAACCCAGTAAACTATTTTGTGTGATTGCGTATTTTGGTGATTGTGTCAGTAAAAAACGGTTTTGAACAATTTTTTGAAAATTTAGTGAAGACGCAAACCGGACGCTCAGTAGTGTGTAGTTTTTATGTAGAATTGGCACTGAGTAGTCGTGCCAATTGTTTTAGAATTATGTGATAATAAACTGTGGTGAGTGAATCGGATTGCGAATTGTAGTCTGAACACGAACCAAATTGATTAAATATACTCTGTTGCTGATTTACTGTGAACGTTAAACTGTGAACTTTTGTGCGGTGTGTGTACTGGATTACAATTTGTAGTCTGAACACAAATCAGTGGATTGTATAACTGTGCTGCCATCTGTCTGTGAACATTACTTAATTTAGCGGGTACATTATATTAATTAATTTGATTATTATTGTGAATATAATTTAACAAGTAATATTTTACCCGTGTTTGTACGGAAAATATAAATTGTTGTATTATTAACCGGTATTGTACGGGGTATATTTTTATTATAAATTGGTATTGTCAGATTTGTAATTTATTGAGAACTGGATACTACTATAGGTATGAGTCCAGCTAAAAGGACGTGTGATGGTTCTGGTGGTGGGGAGAGGATAGGGTCTAAAGTTTCTAAATTGGATTCGTTTAAAGCGTTGTGTTGTGTTGATGTAAAGAGCAAAAAAGGGGAATAAGATTGCTGCCCATCGAGATTCTGTTGTTGATTCGGGAGATGAATTTTCCAGTGCCTCTGGTATGTCTATGGCTGATGAAGCTAATGTTTTATCAGGGTCAGGTGACACCATTGTAAGTTCTGTTGATAAAATTGATTCATCTAAATATGGGAAGAAAAAGGATAAGCGTTTCGCAGCTTTGAGTGAAAAGATTGTTGTTGCTGAGGATGAGTCTGGTGCAGATAAGATGAAGGGTATAACTGATAGTCTGCGTAGTTTATTGAGTGAGAAAGCAGTAGATAGAAAAGTTTCTGATACTATAATGCAGCATGCAGGATCATTCGAAAGACTTCTTATTGATTTTATGCTAGAGATTAGCAACTTGAAGAGACAACTTGAAGCTGTTAATAAGTCATCGTCTTCTAAAGTTGTTGTTTTTGCTCCATCGGCGCCGGTGCCAGTTGCAGTGGTTAAAAAACCAGTTGAGACATGGTCTGTGGTAGTTAGAAGTAATAATGCGGCAGAAACTTCTGAAGATGTACTTGAGAAAGTTGTTAAAGAGGTTGCACCTGCCTTGGGTGTACGCATACATGTATTTAAGCAAATTCGTGGTTGTGGTGCGATAATTCGTACTCCATCAGTTGCTGAAAGGGAGATAATTAGCAATAATCAGAAGTTTAATGAATGTGAGCTTAATGTGTCAGTTAACCAAAAGAAATTATCTAAAGATGCTAGAGTTGTCGTACAAAGAGTACATCGAGAGATTTTACTATATGATTTTATGCAGGATCTTTACGAAATGAATTTGAAGGATATCATGACGCCTGATGCATTTAAAAAGACGATAAAAATAGTAAGTACTCCTTGGAAAGTTGAATCTGAAGGAACTATAAATGTGACTTTGAAAGGTAGTGCTGAATTTGTAGATTTGCTTTTGGGTGTTTGTCGATGCTACATTAAATAGTATTCCTTCAGAGTTCGTAGCTTTGAGCCTGTTTATGGTTGCTTCAGATGTCTTGGGCTTGATCATAGAATCAATGAATGCAGGGTTAATCATGATGTATGTCGCCGCTGTGGTGAAATAGGGCACAAGGCAATGGAATGTATAAATGCTATACGTAGTCGAAATTGTGCTGCTAAAGGTAAACCTGCAGATCATTTGATAACTTCTAATGCTTGTCCAGTCTATAGTGTTATTGCAGTTCGGGCGAATTCAAATCATTAATGAGTGTAAGCCTAATTCAGATTAATTGTCAGAACGCTTATGCAGCCATGTGTGAATTGGGTGAAAGTATGGGTGAATTGAATAGCGGGTTTGCTCTGGTACAGGAACCCTACGCAACGAATGGTTGTGTTAGAGGGTTACCTGCACATATGCGGTTTTTTCCTGACCTCAGAGCGAATTCTGCTATTATTGTGAATGATGTTAATGTTGAATGTATGGTTGTGAGTGTGTGTTGAGGGTATGTTTTGTCAGCCTTTGGAGCCATACTTGGAGTATCTGAATACGGTGCTATCTATTGCGGGTAGTATTCCGCTTATTATTGGTATAGATGCGAATGCAACATCTCCCTTATGGTTCAGCAAGATGTCTAGACAGTCGTTTAGATATCAAAGTTGTCCAAGGGGGATGTTGTTGAGTGAATGGTTTTTGTTTAATTCTCTGTATGTTATGAATGAACTTAGTGAGTTTCTTACTTTTGATGGGCCTAGAGGTGTGGGTGATATAGATGTGACTTTTATGAATCGGGTAGCAATGAACGCATTTACCTGTAGTTGGAGTGCCTGTGATGGATATAGTGTAAGTGATCATAACTTGATTAAAGTTGTGATCACTTGCGAGCGTGTAGTGAATGAGTGTTTGAATGTGAAGCGATGGCGTACTAAGGGTGTGAGTTCGCAAACTATGGTGAGTGTGTGTATGAGGCAGCGTTGAGTGTGCCAATAAGTGTGTTTAGGTGTCCGAGTGATCTACACTCAAACTGAGTGAATGGGTTGACAGTGGGAGAGATGCCGTCGGGTTAATTGAAGGAAGGTTAAATGGTGGATGGATGATTTGAATGAGAAGCGGAGGTCAGTTCGTAGACTTCGGAAGTTATTCCAAAGAGCTAGGAGGACCAATGCTGTGAATGTGGACCAGCTTAAGATAATTTATAGGCAAGGTTTGAATGAGTATAAGAATATGCTTGTGAGTGTGAAAGAGAATCAATTGAGAGATTTTGTTAGGGAAAACAAGGATGATCCTTGGAGTGGGGTATATAAATTATGTAGGGAAAATTCAAAAAATGTGGATGTGTGTGGTATTCGCGTTGGGGATACCACTTTGTGTGATTGGAAAGACAGTGTGCGTTATTAAAATCCTTCTTTCCAAGGGCGGTTGTTGCACAGTCTCCTTTGGAGACTGTTTATTCTCCGCCCTTGTTAAGGGCGGATGAGATAGCGTACAGCATATCTCTAGTGAGATCGAGAAAGTCTCCAGGTATGGATGGTATGACTGGAGAAATGGTTAAATCCATTTGGAGAGTTATACCTGAATACCTGGGGGCTTTGTATGAAAAGAGTGTGAATGAAGGTTATTTTCCATCTGAATGGAAGTGTGCTAGGGTCATAGTTCTTTTGAAATCCCCTGATAGGAACAGGAGTAATCCTCGATCCTACCGGGGCATCAGTTTGCTTCCTGTACTTGGAAAATTATTGGAGAGATTTATGGTGGAACGGTTTCAGGTGGATATGACTGAGTAATTACCAGATAGGCAATTTGGATTTAGGAATGGATGTAGTGTTGAGAGTGCTTGGATGAAAGTTAAAAATTGTGTGAGTGAAATGCATGAGAAGTATGTTTTGAGTTTGTTTATTGATTTTAAGGGTGCTTTTGATTGTCTTAGCTGGTCATGTGTGATTAGGAATCTGCATGCGATTGGCTGTCGGGAAACTAAGCTCTGGCGGAGTTATTTTTCTGACAGAAAAGCGTGTGTAGTTGGTGTGAATGATTGTGTTTGGATGAATGTTGAGCGTTGTTGTTCGCAGGGGTCCATATGTGGTCCTTTTAGTTGGAATCTCATGATGGATTCACTGTTACGTCAACTTGAGGGTGTATATGAATGTTGTGCGTATGCTGATGATCTGCTCATCATGGTCAGGTGTGAGACGCGTGCTGTTCTTGAACGGAATGCTGAGAGCGCTATGACCATAGTGTGTAATTGGGGTGAGAGTGTGGGGGTAAGTGTGGCAATGGAGAAGACTGTGTCAATGCTACTGAAAAGTAGATTGGCGCATAGTCGTCCTCCATATGTGTGTTTGAATGGAGTTAGCCTCAAATATGCGACCCAAGTAAAATATTTGGGGCTTACTGTGAGCGTTTGAGCTTTATACCTCATTTCGCTAGAATGAAAGAGAAGATGTCGTGTGTTGTGGGTCAGTTACGTCGTGTGCTTAGGTATGATTGGGGCCCCAGTAGGTGTGCTGTTCGCACCATATACAATGGATTATTTGTTGCTGTGTAACCTTTGCTTCATCGATATGGTGTAATACGGTTATGACTGCTTTAGGACGTCGAATGATTTTGTCTGTGCAGCGTGTGTGTTTGTTGGCCTGTATGCCAGTGTGACATACTGTTTCGACTGAGGCTCTACAGGTTTTGCTGGGAGTTCCCCCCTTGATCTGGAAGTGATGCGTCGTAGTATTGCTTTTAGAATTAGGAGGGGCCTTCCGTTGTTACAGAATGATTGGGTTTATGGTATGAATGATATGAATTTGTGTGTTAAGGCTCGTAGGGATTTTTTGAATGAAAGGGTAGGACGACATACAGGTTCATTGAAGATGTCCAGTTTGTAGCTTTGACTTTGGCCTTTGTTTTGGGTTCTTGCTGACTGGACACGGTTCCCTCAATGAATATCTGTTTCGTCGTACCCTGAGTGAGTCTGAAATGTGTGCATGTGGTGTTGTGGAGGACGCTTTTCATGTCATCCCAGTGTGTTCTCAGCTCAGCTCGAAAAATCTGAACTGTGAAATGCAACCATGTTGTGTCAGTTCAACTGTTTTCTTTTTCAACATAATTTTATTTAGAGAGATTTTTTCTTTTCGCTTTTCGCTTTCGTTTTCTATCTCTCAACGAAAATGAAAATGGCGCCATTTTTTCAAAAAGAATCAGCAGTCGTCGAGGTAAGAGCAAAAAATTTCTTACATTTTTAATTTATATAAAAAAATATAATTAAATATATAAATATTAATTTATTTTATATGTATTAATATTATTATTTAATAATTCATTTTTTTGCAGTGTCCAGAATAATTTGCAATAATTTGTCTTGCGTCCGCCGTGTGTCTTCAGGTAAGCTAATTTGTATTAAATTTAATATTTTATAAATTGCCAGTGGCATTATTATTGTCGCTGGTCAATAACTTCAAATATATGAAGTTTTTATTAACAACACCATTCTTTACAGATTTCGTGGTGATTTTTAGCTGTTCAGCTCGAGGTGCCGTCCATCAGTGTGTGTGTCCTGCGTCCGCCGTGTGTCTTGCGCCCGCCTTGTTCAGGTAAGCTAATTTGTATTAAATTTTATATTTTATAAATTGCCAGTGGCATTATTATTGTCACTGGTCAATAACTTCAAATAGATGAAGTTTTTATTAACAACACCATTCTTTACAGATTTCGTGGTGATTTTTAGCTGTTCAGCTCGAGGTGCCGTCCATCAGTGTGTGTGTCCTGCGTCCGCCGTGTGTCTTGCGCCCGCCTTGTTCAGGTAAGCTAATTTGTATTAAATTTAATATTTTATAAATTGCCAGTGGCATTATTATTGTCACTGGTCAATAACTTCAAATAGATGAAGTTTTTATTAACAACACCATTCTTTACAGATTTCGTGGTGATTTTTAGCTGTTCAGCTCGAGGTGCCGTCCATCAGTGCGTGTGTCCTGCGTCCGCCGTGTGTCTTGCGTCCGCCGTGTGTCTTCAGGTAAGCTAATTTGTATTAAATTTAATATTTTATAAATTGCCAGTGGCATTATTATTGTCAATAACTTCAAATAGATGAAGTTTTTATTAACAACACCATTCTTTACAGATTTCGTGGTGATTTTTAGCTGTTCAGCTCGAGGTGCCGTCCATCAGTGCGTGTGTGTGCCATTGTGTCCTGCGTCCGCTGTGTGTCTTGCGCCCGCCTTGTGTCTTGTATAGTGTCTTGGTAAGCTAATTTATTCAGTTTTTTAGCTTCAATATTAAATTTTGAATCACAAATTTTACAGATTTAAGAACGTTAACTGTATACATATTAAATAGAACAACACAATACATGCATATTGAAATTTTAAAGACACACGGATAGAAAAGATTTTTTTTTAAATGTTTTTATGTTATTAAAAAGTTATACGAATTTACAATACATGTATTAGGAATGAAGTGTAATTAATTTGTAATCGAAATTGAGTTTATGTTTGTTCAGATTGTAATAACGTTTAATTTTGCGTAATAATTATTATATTGTCTAGCAGAATCTGTCAAATTTACCATAAATTATGTTTCAAAGAAAACATAAAATTTTAATTCTTGGCAGTTTACTTGGTAAAAACTACATATGTTTCAAAACAAACAGAAAATAATATTAAATTTAAATAAACGTATGTTCGGTAAGTTATCGACAGACGTAGTTGATAACGTTAAGCAGTATTTTCTATCTTTGTCTCTTTTGCCATCGTTTGAACATATTGATTTTTAAAACGACCAACAAAACTAAATTAAATTTAAATAAATGTATTATTGCGTTTGAAGTTTGATTGGGTCCTTTTAAACATACTGATGTTTGAAAACAAACAAAAAATAAAATTTAATGTCATTAAAAGTATTCTGCAAGACTCTTGTATACAAAGTTGACACTCGGTGACGTGCATTTTCTACCAGTTTGTCTTGATGTTTGTTAAGAGAACATGTTCGTATCGGTAATAATTTTGTCATTTGTAAAATAAATGAATATACAAATTGTGTTACAAAAAGTACAAAAGTTCAAATAATATCAAAGTATAATATAAAATTAAATAGTTCCTGAATGTTTGTCTATAATTATTGTGAAAATCTGACACGGATTTTAATCAAAAAACCACAACTACAAAAATCAGTGCTTTGATTTTGAAATAGAATTCGACATGGTTTTTTTACAATAGCCTCCGCGAATTCTTTGCCTACGCCATGTGCTGTACAGAGACTAACGTTGTACTGTTACAGTATCAAATACAAAGCGAATACAAATCGACTGCTGCAGCTTTGTAAATTCATTGATGCGGTCACATGGAGTTTTATTTTATATTAAAAATTAAATATTTGTATGTCAATTTAAATATTATAAATGTCTTTGCATCATGTTAATAAAAATTAATAAAAAAAGAAACACATAATTTTTATTTTTTTTTTTTAAGGGTATTTTAACTACGCTCGATGTACCAATGTCGAGGACACACTCTTCAAGGAACACTTTTTCTTCTTCTACGCCATCGTGAAGCCATCTGCATAATGGACAGTACCCAGTAACAAACCTATATGCACTAAGAAAACAAAGATGTTTGCCAGATTATCACAACCCTAAATATCAAAATATTTACCATGTATTCAAATCGTCTTTCATCTTACAAATAGGAAGATTGTTAAGGAAAACCTGGAAAAGGTACTCCCTTGAACTCGCGGAGTAATTTGAGTAATTGAAATAAAAGGAATCAATTTTAGAATTAATTGAGTATCCTTGTTTTATATCGACATCGCTTTTAATAAGCCTTCGACGTAAAATTTTACGACTTAAAACATTACATCACGTGTTGAAAATTTAAATTAGTAATATTTATTTTCACTTTTACCATTACTTATAAATCTTACAAAAATGACACTTTGATTCATTCCTTTATTTTCTGCTGTGTTAGCGTTTGCATTACATTAAGTAAATATTTGTAAATATAACAAATATTTGTTGTAGACCGTATATTAACACATATTTTGTTACTTTAAATCGGCTTTTTTTAATATCACGAAAGGTATTGCAGTTCACTGTAAATTTATAAAATTCAGTTCAAATTTAGTCCAATTTGCACCTACCCTATAATAATATTACACCGACTTCTACACTAAGAAAACCAAGACGATTTCCAGAAATATCACAGCCCTAAATATCAAAATTTAAACAGATAGTTGCAGCAAGACTTTCATAAACAGCTTGTTTTCTTAGTGTACATAATTTTTTAATTACTTTTTTTTGTTTGTATTGTAATCCATAATTTTTGATAATTTGTGTAAAATCAGTTTCAGCAATTTTCCGTCTTCTACTTCGGTTTAATTTATATATAAAATGAGGAGAAGTAAAGCAGTTCGTGCTGCGGCTGATGCTATTTTAGAGCATTCACTTCTGTATGATGGTAGTTGTATTAATGAAATTGACAACCTAACCATAGAAGCCCCGCCGGCAACTATTTCAATTGATGTTTCTGATATGAATATGTCATGGAACGACTCATCAATTGATGATGAGCATACTGAAACAGATTGCTTATATACAAGCGATACGGATGATTGGGATGACAGTGATGAAGATGACGAAGAAGTCGATAATGATGAAAATAAGAATTCCGATAATGAACAGTCGCCCATAAATATAAAAACTCCAAGCGAATTAATTGCAGAATGGGCGATTGAAAATTATATAACCTCAAGAGCTTTAAATAAGCTCCTAAAAATTTTGGGAAACTGCGCACCAAATTTAAACTTGCCAAAAACAAGTAAAACAATAAAGGAGACTCCTGTAAAAGCTCCCGTTGTTGATATGGACAGAGGAGAATACGTGCATTATGGTTTGCATCGTGGCTTAATTGACTTCCTTCAAAAAAATTACCATTACAGTGAAGTTATAGAAATAGATTTTAATGAGGATGGGTTACCGCTGGCAAAAAGTTCCAAAAGCCAAATATGGCCTATTTTAGCGAATGTGGTTGGAAGTGGTGATGTTTTTTTGGTCGGTGTATATTCCGGATATGAAAAACCTATAAATTGTGATAATTATTTAAGAGAATTCGTGCAGGAATTGAAAGAACTATGTACTAATGGGCTCGTAATTGAGTCAAAAAAGTATAGTATCCGGCCAAGAGCATTCATTTTCGATGCACCGGCAAGAGCATTTGCAACACATGTAAAAAGCCATACAGGATTTTTTTCATGTTCAAAAAGGCGAGACAAATCATGGACGACGAGTATTTAAACTAGTCGATTCTTTGCCTCGAACAAATGAGCGCTTTAGAGCAAGAATTAATAGTGATCATCATATTACAATGGACCCTATTATGTTGGAGAAGTTGGATATAGACATGGTCAAAAACTTTCCTATTGACTACATGCATGCAGTTGGACAAGGAGTAACAAAGGAAAGGGTGCTTTGAACTGTCTACTAAATGCAGCAAAAATAAAAGAGCTTAACAGAAGAATGAACTTGTTGTCCAAACAAACGTCTTCTGCATTTGCACGAAAGCCAAGAGACACCAGTGAGCTCGAAAGATGGAAAGCCACTGAACTCCGGCAATTTTTGCTGTATACTGGTCCGTATGTTTTACGAGACATACTTGATAGTTCGAAGTATACACATTTTTTGAAACTGAGTTTGGCAATTAGAATACTTTTGTGTAAGGAGCACACAAAACAAAATTCTGACTTTGCTCAAAATTTGCTAAATTCTTTTGTGAGTGATACTTCTGAACTTTATGTGCAATCATTTCTCACATACAATTTCCACTCTTTAACACATTTGGCTCAGGAAGCAAAAATATATGGCTCTTTGGAGGAAGTTAGCGCGTTTAAGTTTGAAAATTATTTGCAGGAACTAAAGAAATGCCTCAAAAATGGAACAAAAGTTGCAACGCAAGTCTACAATAGAGTTTCGGAGCGAACAAAATTGAGCAAAAATAGCAACGTTATGCCAATTTTTAATAAAACAAACATATCCATAAAAAATATGAAATTGTCCATAAAATACCCTGACGAATTTTATGCTATAGGCACCGATATTTTTAAAATATTCGAATTTTCTGAAGAGTGTGGACAACTAAATATAAAAAGTCGTAAAGTCAAAAAACTCATACATTTTTTTCAAAATCCAATTTCCTCCAAACTTCTGAATATACAATTTTCGAATCAAATTGATTTGTCTGATGATATATTCATACATAATATCATTGAACTAAATGAAAAAATGATTGTATATACATATGAAGACAGTTCTTTTTACTTCATACCTTTAATTCATTGAGGTTATATTTATTTATTTTATTTATAGTATAACCTAAATGAATTAAAGGTATGAAGTACAAAGAACTGTCTTCATATGAATATACAATTTTTTTCATTTAGTTCAATGATATTACTTATAATTTCTTTATCAATGTGATTCGACAATTGTATATTCAGAAGTTTGGAGGAAATTGGATTTGAAAAAAATGTATTAGTTTTTTGATTTTTTTTTTTAATATTAAGTTGTCCACACTCTTATGAAAATCCGAATATTTTGAATTCATCAGGGTATTTTATGGACAATTTCATATTTTATATGGATATATTTGTTTTATTAAAAATTGGCATAACGTTGCTTTTTTTGCTCAATTTTGTTCGCCCTGAAACTCTATTGCAGACTTGCGTTGCAACTTTTGTTCCATTTTGAGGCACTTTTTTAGTTCCTGCAAATTATTTTCCAACTTTAACGCGCTTACTTCCTACAAAGAATCATATATTTTTGCTTCCAGAGTCAAATGTGTTATAGAGTGAAAATTGTATGTGAGAAATGATTGCGCATAAAGTTCAGAACTACCACTCACAAAAAATTTTAGCAAATTTTGAGCAAAATCAGAATTTTGTTTTGTGTGCTCCTTACATAAAAGTATTCTAATCAGTTTCAAAAAGTGTGTATACTTCGAACTATCAAGTATGTGTCGTAAAACCAGGCATACCTAGGCATACTGCATGCATGTACTCAATAGAAAGATTTTTTACCATGTCTATATCCAACTTCTCCAACATAATTGATGCATTGTAATATGATGATCACTATTAATTCTAGATCTGAAGCGTTAATTAGTTCGAGTCAAAGAATCGACTAGTTCAAATTCTCGTCGTCCATGATGTGTCTCGCCTTTATGTTAGCATTTTGAACATGAAAAAATGCTGTATGGCTTTTTACACGTGTTGCAAATGTTGAACATCTATTCAATTTCAAATTTATGTCGCCTCCAGCTATTTTATTGACAGATTTTTGAATTCTGCTGAAATCAGGGGTTGTAATTGAACATAAGAACACTAAAAATGGATGTGGTATGAAAATTATTCATATGAAAGAATTGTAGCCACTACCACGTTTATATTTTTTCGCAATCTCTCAAAATAATAAAATATATGCAGGAAATAAAATGTTTCTCTATCTCTGGTTACATATAAAATGTTTGTTGCTCAAAAACATAAGGGCGCCATCTGTTTTGAAATAATGAAAATTTATCAATATAACAAAAAAAGTTGTTTAAATTTTCTTTAATTTACGATTTCTCATTATTACGTATATTTAATTCAATACAATTAAAAGCTACGTCAGCTGAGTTTCAATTAAAAATTAATGGCATTGTTTAACTTTTTTGTTTATTTACACAGTTTTTTATTTATGTGTATGAAATATAATATAACTTTAAGCCTCTAATTCATTGCGCTTAGATAATGTCTATCGACGAATCGCAGCCTTTGGACTATGAGGAAATGATTTCAGACCACGAGTTTAAGCCAATACATGGGATAAAACGCCTGCTTTCCACAGCACCACCAGCATCGTCTATGGAGCAACATGCTGCTCCTCATAAATGGGCTAAAATAGTCCGCATTGCTCCTGCGGTAACCCCGTCCCGTGACTTTCGCATTACTCCTGTAATAACACCGTCGCATTCGCAAAATAATGTGGACATATGCTCACCAGCACAATTCTCTAAATACATATCTACACATCAATGGGCTAAAATAGTGCGCATAGCTCCTCCTTTCGTATTAATCCTGTGATAACACCGTCACATTCGCAACATAGTGTCGAGATACGATCACCAGCACCATTAATTCGATGACGTGCACATTATTCCTGCAGCAACGGCTCATTCTCAACACGTCATCCGTTCAGATTCGCCTACATGTTTCTCCAGAGCTCCTCCAGCTAATTCGAAGGAAATCCCGATAAACATTAACAAGTTTTTGGTGCATGGAATAAAAAATATAACATCGCATTGTATACAAATTCAAAAAGAACTGGAATCTCTACGTGCAGAAAGAAATGATGTCAAAAAATTAGTGAATATATTGGAAAAGCCTTTTCAAACTTCTTTTGAATTTAAAGAATTTGAAATGAAATTGATGGCTAATGAGGAGATGCAAAATACATTGGTACTATATAATTTAATTATTTTAAATATATTATAACTAACAAAAAATCCATATCAGACAGAATACTTGTATAGTATTTTGAATAAAGGTGACATGAAATGTGTTACAAGAGTGTGGGGCAGCACGCTTACAGACAACGCTGCCAACGATTTTGTTTGGAAGGGGCGAAAAGTCATTACCCGTGAACCGGTGATATATTTCAAATTAACTGAAATACTCAAAAGTAAATAGTTAAAGAGCTTCAAAACGTACTTTTTATTTTTTTTATGAACTATTATTTTCAGAATGTTTTCTACATATATTTAGAACGCAAGACAAGTTCGATGCTATATGCATGAAAATTGGTTGGTATCCGTAAGATTTTCTTTTGCTTATTTCTTAAAGCTTTATATTAATAATTTTTAATTTTAGAGCATGTATGGTCAAAGAACGCTGCTGATGTCGCTGCACAAATCACACCCAATCCATCCACCCCATCTTTATTAAATTGTCAACAGCGTCATCATCTGAATTCTGAATAGCCTATATCCTAACCCTACTAGAATTTTGCCCGATGCGCCATCGGGAAATGATCGGATTTTTATCGGGTAAGCCCTATAGAGCAAACATGATAATTGCCATGTCATGCTCTTATCATGTTCGCCATTGCAGTGTTACCATTATCTAAACACTCAATGGCCCCGATCATAGCTACATTAGTTGTTTCTTATAAGGAAATTTCTAGCGGGAAATGAATACCATTTTTATTTTTTATTAAACGGAAACTATCAGAATTAGCTTAACATTATTTTGAACATATTTTTATTATGATATTATGATTATTATGATAAATGATCATTTTATCATATGCAGTTTTAAATATTAAATCCATTTAATAAAAATCATTAAATTATGTGGAGAGTAATAATAAACAGCAGCAGTATATATAAACTATTTTAAATAATGAAATGGGGAATTACCCGATCAATGCATGATAATGGCCTGAGGTGAGTACATGATCAGGGCACTGCGTTACAAGCATATCGTGCCCATGATTTGTTACCTCGTTTGATCCTCGTCATAACCCGATCAGTTCATGACCATGGCCCTACCCAAATTTCTACTTTGGAAGCTACAATATCGCATGCACCAAATTTGATTGTCTATCTAATGAATGAAAAGTCTCGATCACTAAAAGCATAGCTCCAACCATCACCCCCACATCAACAGTCAATCCCTTAATTTTAGAAACGCATCTACTCGTTGCAACATCAGTACATGCTGGCATTGGTTCCATAAATGTCGTTTCAAATTAAGTAAAATAATTGGCAGTATACACCTTTCGGTACACCAAAAAATTTAATTACAATTAAAGTATTAATATCAACAAGAAGAAGTTCAAAAAATTGACACCATTTCTGGAATCAACCCATAAATTTATAGAATAATTACCGCAACTTTATCACAAATCCCGCTTTAAATATATTTTATATAGTTGTCTCACGTATAGTTCCGAAATAGTTCGTAATTACGACAGAACGAATCACTGGGATGTGTGATTATCCATTGTATGACGATTTGCGTGTTGTTTTGAGTGAATCTGTTGTAAATGGTGTGATTGATTTTGGAAGTTTGCTCTCTTCTAGAGAGAAGGTTTCCAAACTCAATCGGTTTGCTTCTGATGTTTTCGCCAGGCGTCGTAGTGGTTGAGCTGTTCTACTTGATGTGTGTATGTGTGTGTGAATATTGTAATAGCTTTGTTTTTGAAAGGTCACCAGTCCCGAACTTTTATGGAAGTTCTACTGGTAGTAACTACGTAGTGGTTACGAAGTCTGACCGGAGACTCTGGTACCACGGGTAAACAGAGGCCCCAGATTATTTAGGTGCTGCCTTGTAATCTGTCTGATTTTGCGGTTTGGCCCTTCGTGGAGTATCGTGGTGGTTGTGGTAGGAGAGGGTGCTGTGCGTAGTTCAGCAGAGGTTCAGATAGGCCTCGAATCTTTACCAAGGGTTAAATTGTGTCCATATACACAATTTTAAATTGGTACCTCTGGGAATAATTTGTCGATTTAGATCGCTGGACGATCAGTCATGTATTTTTCAACCAGGTATTCTCAGGGGGTTGTTGACCACACATTGTTTCGGTCCAGTGTTGAGAGCACCGTGAGGTCAGGCCAACGCGGCGGTACTCACGTTAATCGCCCTCTAAATTTCGTTGTCCCTCTGTTCAACAAAACTTTTGAAATTCGTATGATTTTTTTTTTCTTTTGAATTCTAGTCTGGTGCTAGTAGCATCGTGAAATTGCGTCTACATGTCGGGCGCTCACGTAAATATAAAGCACTCATGTCCCTATACTCATATATAAAATGCTCATAAATCCGTATATATATAATTCCTTTAATAATTTCACATATTTATTATAATGCTGTACATGTCAAAATATAAAATATGTACAGAATTTCTGTACGTATTGAAATTAGTTTGATGTTATTGAAGAATGCGTTAGAAAAAATATTCATGCGAAATAAAATATTAGTGAACCGCATTTAAATGTTGTACCGAAATATATAGACATGCGGTACCAAAAATGCACTTGCGGTATAAAATGTTGGTGTACCGCACATAATAGTTATACCGCAATACATATATTTATACGATTTCTGTACGTAGTAAAATAAGTTTGATGTTTGTGAAGAATGCGGTAAAAAAAAATTTCATGCGAAATAAAATATTGGTGTACCGCATCTGAATGTTGTACCGCAATAACAGACATGCGGTACAAAAAATGTACTTGCGGTATAAAATTTAAGTGTACCGCAAAATATAGCAATGTAGTGTGAAGCGTGCTTACCGCACAAATATTGCAAGTGGTTTTACAAACCGATAATTGGTTTTATGTGGGAACCTCATAAAGGTCAGGTTCCCACATAAAAAAAAATGTTCAACGTTTTTCGCGATAAAAGTGCTTGATTTAAATGAAAAATATGTCTTTTTGGAAAAATTTGGGTCCGTCATAAAAACAAAATTTCAAAGTTTTTTTTTTATAAAAAAAGTGAAACATAAAATTAAAAAGAAAAATTCTCAAAAAACAAAATTATATTATTTTTTGAAAAAATTAAATTTTTCTTTTTTTATGAAAAATAGTTGAGTTGTGTGTTAAAAACTCATATTCATGGTATTTTCCACTTATATGAATATGTGATATTCAGATAGAACTGGAGAAACAGAAAAAATTGTATTTTTACAAATAATAAAAAAATAATAAAAAAAAAATCTTTTTTTGGTGGTGCATGGCCGTTCTAAATTCGTGGAGTGATTTGTCTGGTTAATTCCGATAACGAACGAGACTCAAATATTAAATACATGATTTCAGGATTATGGTGTTGAAGCTTATATAGCCTTCATTCAGAAATGTTTAAATGTGTTTATGTAAATGGAGCCGTACCTGTTGGTTTGTCCCATTATAAGGACACTGGCTTCTTAAATGGTGGGAAGTCTGGTCGGGAACAAACGAGACAGGGATATCGGCCCTCCAAAGTGGGGGTTTTGCGTTGGGATTTTGACCCGTCATATAAAAAAACTGATTCAACGAAAACAGAACAAATGCCTCGGATATCGACCCGAAAAAGAAGATGACAACATACGCAAACGTATAAAGAACGATGATTTACGGATATACACCTGGAATGTCCGAACCCTTTATAGGGAAGGTGCCACTTCTAGCTGGTTAATGTCCTCGAAAGATACAAGGCTGACATCACCGCAATCCAGGAAATACGATGGACTGGACAGGGCTGCTCTAAACAGGCATCCTGTGACATTTAGTACAGCTGCCATGTGGAGAGGCATGAATTTGGTTGTGGATTTGTAGTCAGCAAGAGACTCCGCCACCTTGTCTCTAGGTTCACACCCGTGAACGAACGACTGGCAACAATCCACATCAAGGCTATATTAGCCTAATTGGTGCTCACGCTCCGACGAATGAGAAGGACGATGAAACTAAAGATACTTTCCATGAGTGCCTCGACGAAGCCTATGAGCGCTGCCCCCGCCACGACATCAAAATTGTGATTAGCGACTTTAATGCCAAGGGTGGCCATGAGGGTATCTTTGGTTCAACGGTTGGACAATTCAGCCTCCACGACAATACCTCCACAATGGAATGAGGCTGATCGACTTCGCTGCAGCACGAAACATGTTAATTAGTGGTACTAGATTCAAGCATCTCAATATTCACAAGGCCACGTTGCGGCCACCCGATCAGAACACGCGAAACCAAAGTGATCATGTTGTGATAGACGGAAGGCACGCTTCTAGTGTGATGAATGTATGCTCGATCCGAAATGCAAACAAGTTGCACTTCCTTGTGCAACTTGTAGCAGGTTGATAAAGCTAATCTCTTGACAGAATTATCGGGTAGTTAAAAAGGTTTTAGCAAAGCTCAACAATAACAAAGCCTCTGCGCCAAATGACATATCTGCCCAAGTGTTAAATAAGTGCGCGTCAACGCTGGCTTGTCTGTTGCTTAACCATTTCAACATCTTCTACACGACAGGAGTTTTTCCATATTGTTGGAAGGTTGCCAATGTTCAGCCAGTTCCGAAAAAGTGCGAGGCCACGTACCCTGCCAATTACCGACCCATTGCAATATGCTCTGCACTCTCCAAGGTAATGGAGAGCGTAATTAACTTCCACCTTGTGAACTTGAGCACAACGAATTGCTCAGTGACCGACAATACGGTTTCCGTAGAACCAGATCCACAGGTGACTTGATGGCGGTCCTCTCTGAAAAGTGGAATAATTGTGTTCACCTTTTCGGGGAGAGCAAGGCTGTTGCTCTTGATATTTCCAAGGCTTTTGATCGAGTGTGGCATAAAGCCCTCGTTTCAAAACTAATTGCATATGGTGTCGGTGAATCTTTTACTCGATGGATATCAAGATTTCTCCAGGGTCGTTCAATACGAGTTACGATGTTCTTTCGGAACAACATTTCATCAATTCTGGAGTTCCGCAGGGCTCCGTCCTATCCCCGTACATATTTCTGGTATTTATCAATTACCTTCTGTCATTGACCCAGAACTCAATCCATAAAATCTTCTTTGGAGTTCCTGGATCGAATCCAACAACGTGCAATATATTTAATGGGAGATGAAATTATTTCATCCTCTATTGGTTCTCTTGAGCACCGAAGGACCGTAGGGTGTGTAAGTCTGTTTTATAGGTATTACAATGGTAAGTGTTCGAGGGAAATACATGGCCTGATTCCACCAGGTCGTGTATTCTCTCGTTCTACTCCGGCATCGAACCAAGCCCAACCCTTCGTAACTCACTCGGCTTGTTGTATTTTATAAGGTCTTTCTTCTACTAGGACTTTAACTTGATCCTATTTATACTTACTGAGTCCTTTTTACTTTCGTTATATTATTTAAAATAACCGAGTCTTTTTTACTTCAAGACACTTTATTTCGCTTTAAAAGTTGGTTACACTTATACTTAACACTTATTTGTAGACAGTTCAGCTTATCGAAAACAATTGATTCTTAGTCTATACTTAACTTCTACTTAACACCTCATATTTTTATAATTTCACAATAAATTGAGTAATTTCATCATGCTAAAATAACTTAGTCAGCGTATTTATAATTTCACAATAAATTGAGTACTTTCATCATTCTAAAATAACTAAGTCAGCGTTTATCTGAGTGACCTATTTAACGTGGGCGTGTATACCTGTGCTATGTTAAGCGGTGTGCGCCAATACAATTAAATGCTGTTTGTGTTTAACATGTATAATGCTTAACCCTAAAAGTATGCCGTAAAGAAAAATATACTGATTATGTTATATTGTGGATCATAAGCACGCTGTAAGTTCCACGATTATGATACACAACAGTGGATCATATGTAAGTTGTGAACTCTACGATTATGATACACAACATACCTCCCCCCTTATTGAAAAAAAAAAAAATATTATTATTAAGAAGAATAATAGTTTTTTTTTTTTTTTGTATTATTTTAATTATTTCTGAAGAGAAAATTATTATTAAAAAGAATAATAGTTTTTTCTTTTTACATTGTTTTATGTGGTATAAATTACGTTAAGTTCTATTAGTTATGAAGTTATAATCTTTACTTATATAATATTTAATGGATATTAGTAAATTAAGGGTTGTAATTTCCAGTTATATATAATAAAAACCTGGTCCCGATGTTTTCGTTGCTGACTGCTGCTGTTCTGCGGTAGTAGTTCGATGCGTTGTCGTTGTTTCTGACGTATTGGCTTCTATTTCATGTGACTTCGTTCGTTGGCTTGCTATGGGTGTTGTGGTGTTTGGTTTCTGCGTTGTTGATTTCCGCAATGAACCGATTTTTTCGAGTGGGGATTTCTTGCTGGGAAATGTATTTGACACCATTTCAAGGTTTTTCTTAGCCGCTTCTACATCTATTGTTGCTATTGGTGATTTATTTGTATTAAATTCATCGGCTTTTATTGTTGCTTTATTTTTAATTGTCGAGTAGTAATGTATGTATAATACATATGCCGCTATTATTATTATTAGTATCAGCATTAATATGCCGTACGACATACCGGTTTTCGTTATTTCATTTTGACGATTAAGTAATTCTTTGCGTTCCTGGTTATCAGTTAATTGTAGTAATATTTCGTCGAAATCACGATGCCCATCTCTTAATGCTGCTCTTATTTTGCTGTGATCTGACACCAAGATCGGTAACGATGTTTGTGATATATTTGAATATGCTAATGATGACCAATTGCCTTGTAAATTTTCTATCATAACCGTATGTTCTTCCTTCTTGTATGTTATATTCCTAATGCTTTGATGTGTAAACTCGTATGGCAGTATCATTTCTTTGTTGTGTATGTTGCAAGCTTCATTTATGGACATCCAACCCAGGCCGGATAGTGTCAATGTGGCTATATTTGACCCACAAACTGCTTCGAAAAAGGTTGGTGTATTGAATTTATACAACCATGTGTTTGGTGTCCATAGTTTAACTACTAGGCCAGAACTCCTTTTGATTGCAACATGTTCACAGGTATCTTTAATATCTGTTCTGTGTTGAATCAGCGCGACTTCACATAGTGTTTTGCTAGTTGTTAGCATGGTTCCTGGACGTTTGCATAGTGTAATTTCTTTGTCCGTATGTTGGCTAACCAAAATGCATTTGCTGTGATATTCATTCGATAGACCTATGTATTTGCTCCGGTCTTCTGCTTCTGATATGTAGTCATATGTTGTTTTAACCAATGCATCCCATTCTTCATTAATATTTGTGGGTATTGGGTAAATTCTATATAATGTGAACAACAAATCATCAGGTAGTGGTGTCTTGATGACTATTATTAGGCCGTCTGTGTCTGGGAAAACTCGTACTGTTGATGCACGGTGCATTTCGAATGATTTTTGTATGAACCACTTCGCCTTTCCTCTTAACGTGAGACTAGTCAGCATTTCATCTAACTCGCTCTGGTCTATAATTGTCGGGTGTAATCGTCCCTTGTATAGATCATCTATGATTGCCATTTCCATCTGCTGTTGTCCTTGAATTTCGATTAGGTTTGCATTAATTGTAGATTGAATTTCCAAGGTATCCATCATGAATAGTAAATGACTAACTTGTTGGTTTATTTTTTCATTTATGTATTTTTGTGTTCTTATTGTTATGTTTAACACATTTTGCAGATTTTCGACTTCCTTTAAGGAATTCAGTAAGGGTTCTGCTATCTTGTTATAATTTGATGAAATCACCGTAATTTGTCTTTTCATAATTTCGTATGTTTTATGTTTATTATCTTCAATATCATTGAGATGTTTATAGATAGTCTCTCTTTCTTTATCAGTCCAAAAGCCCAGTTGAGTCCTTCGCCAATGAAATTGAGTGATCTCTTTTGTCGGTTACTCTTTATTGTGCGCTTAATTATTTCTTCATTTTTCTGTAGTGTAGCTATTATTGCCGTGGTCTCCCGTGTTGCTGCTATACATGATCTTTTTATGCTGGGTCCGTTTACATTGGTGCTCATTTGTTCGCACATTGTGTTTGCCGTGATTATGTATTTGTTTGTCAGCTCCAGGAAATCGTTCAGCTGTAGCGGTTTAAACTTGGCTACTATCGTCCATTCATCATTGTAAAACAAAGCATCAGTTGTCTTCTCAAAGAATAATCTTGTATCATTAATTGATGTCTGTGTGATGTTGACTGCTTCATTGGCTGTCAGCATCAGGACCAGTGTGACAATTCTAATCATTATATTGGTTTCGCTCTCTATTGCGAGAAAGAGAAAGAGAAGAAATTCCATTTTTTTTCTTTTTTACATATTTAATGGAATTCTTGATCATATCATATAGTTTTCTTATAAATATTTCTTAGTTTACCTTAATACATCCTGTTAAGGCTATGGCCATAATTATACCTTAATTAGTTATAATAGTTAATTTACATATGTGTCAACATTTACTATATGATTTGTTTAGAAACATATATGTTTGGATATGTTTCTGCATTATTGCAATACAAATTGTTTTATTTAGAGTCCCAGTAGTACATGGTAAAATGCTAGTCATATTCAACAATACTTAGCTATTTACTCATGCACCAACTAATAATTTTTTTAAATATTAAGAAAAAATATTCGGCAGTTTTGTCGCTGCACTACCGTATCTCGTTTCAGTTCCAGTACGTTAGTGGCTTCTGCCTGTAAAGTGCTGAAGTGCATTTAATCGTTTAGCATATGAATATATTCAAGCCTTCTATATTAATATGAGCTGGGAGCATTGCGCTCTATGCGCAATGAACCTTTTTGTTTAAAATGCCATTGAGGTAGGTACTGACCTATCACAATTTTAATGACAACGTAATTTTTATACCTTGCAAATTCGTACCTCAAATAATAATTTGATTTTGTTATTTGTTTATATTCAATGCTAGTCATCTTCAATTAATACATAGCTATTTTCTCTGCGATTTGTATTTTGGCAATATTACTTGACATTTTTTGGATTTTATAAATTATTTAAAATTAATTTATTTAATATCTACATTTTAAAAAAAAATATATAGTTTTTCTCTATTCTTTATTTATTTTGTAGTTTCAATTTAATTTCAATATGTAATACTTAGCTATTCTGTCCTGCACTAACTATTTGACTTTATTTCAATGATGTTAAAAAATATTGGTTCTTGCTGCAGACAGTGTTTATTTCATTCTACGTAACTATACTGTTGTATGCTTTTAACAAATTATTATGAAATTTTTCCCTTTACCCTTGATACAAATCTCAGTCGTTACAGGGCTTATTATTGAAAGTACCTCGTAGGGTCCTACCCAAACTGGTGAAAATTTATTTTTCCTATTTTGATTTTTAAGTAAAATTTTATCGCCTATTTTGAATATTATTGGGTGTACTGAGCTATCATAGCTTTGCTTAGATTTTTCTTTGGCTCTGGCTTGATTTTGTCGCACGATTTCGTGTGTGCGTTGAATTTGGTATTTTAATAGCTTGTTGCTATCATCGGTATTATATACTGGTGAGCATTTGCGTTTAAGATTGGTTGGCATTTCAAAATCGTAACCGTATAAAGTACGGAAAGGCGTTTGCCCGGTGGACATATGCATTGTATTATTGTGTACATGCATTGCTGTATTTAACCACTGGTCCCAGTTTGATCCATCCTCTTTCGCAAAACTTCGTAAATACTCTGCTAATGGTCGGTGGCTTCGTCCCAAAGAGCCGTTTGCCTGTGGATGATATGGCGTAATATGTAACTTTTTAATTCCTAACAATTTACACGTGTCCGAAAATAATTTTGAAACAAAATTCGAACCATTGTCGGTTATCAATACTTTTGGTATGTTATGTCTTGCAATAATTTCGTCGTAAAATGCTTTTGCAGCAGTGCTTGCTTCTGCGTCTGGGATAGCTACGCAGCACATATATTTTGAAAAATCATCTTGAAAAGTTAATATATATTTATTTCCAGATATAGTTTCCGGTAAAATACCAACAAGATCTATGTATACTTTATCGAATGGTCGTACAGGCGTATCAGTTAAAACCATTGGCATTTTAGTAAGCCTAGAACTTTTATTTACTTGGCATTTTTGACAATTCTTAACGTAATCTTTTATTTGTTTCTGCATACCTTTCCACTTAAATTGTTTTCTGATTCTAAAATATGTTTTCACTGCGCCCTGGTGACCTCCTAATGCTGAGTCATGAAAGTCTTTTATAACAGTTTTAATTTCCTCTGAGTCAGTTAATAGTAGACTTGAGTTTAATTCGTTCTTGGTATCTGTTGTTATTTCATCCAGTACTGGCGTGCTCACCTGTTGTTTGTTTTTTGAAGTTTGATTATCTAATTTATTCTGTGTGGTCTTAGACCGTGTTTGGACCGCAGTAATATCTGGTTCTGGATGTGGAATTCTACTTAAAACATCTGCGTTCAAATTCTGTTTACCTGGTTTGTAAGATATTTCGTAATCATATTCTGATAATTTATGCCAGAAACGGGCTAACATTGATGTCTGATCTTTGAGATTTGCTGTGCTACGTAATGGTTGATGATCTGTATAAATTTGAAAATGTCGGCCTAGAAGATAAGCTCTAAAATTTTTTGTTGCCCAGACTATAGCTAAAAATTCCTTTTCAATGGTGGAGTAATTTTTTTCTGCTCCATTTAATGCCCTACTAGCAAATGCTATTGGTCGGTCGCTCCCTACTTTGCCTTGTGACAGTACCGCACCTATTGCTTCGTTACTTGCATCTGTTGTAAGTAAAAAAGGTTTTGTAAAATCTGGATATGCGAGAATGGGTGGTGAAATTATTGATTCTTTTAATTTAATAAATGAACTTTGACAATCGTCTGTCCAAGCGAATTTAACATCTTTTCTAAGTAATTTATTAATTGGTAATGATAATTTTGCCATATTGTTTATAAATTTTCTGTAATAATTAATTAATCCCAAAAACGCTTGTACTTCTTTTTTATTTCTTGGTACCGGAATATTTTTCACGCATTCAACCTTTGAGAGCTCTGGCAGAGCACCTAGTTCCGAACATTTATGTCCTAAATAGACAACTTCGCGTCGCAAAAACTGGCATTTTTCTGTATTTAATTTTAGATTGTGTTCCCTTAATTTCTGCAATACTCTACTCAACCTAAACTCATGTTCAGCTAAATTCTTTCCGTACACCACTATATCATCAAGATAAACAAAGCAATCGATACCCTGTAAACCTGTT
The DNA here is from genome assembly GCA_951804985.1 of Dryomyza anilis. NCBI lineage: Eukaryota > Metazoa > Arthropoda > Insecta > Diptera > Dryomyzidae > Dryomyza > Dryomyza anilis. Next base: position 21,783,118 of record OX638136.1, on the reverse strand, counting down.
AATATGTGATTCATTATTCTTTGGAAAGTGGCTGGAGCCCCTGTTAAACCAAAAGGCATTCTGTTAAACTCGAAATGACCAAGACCTGTACTAAAAGCTGTTTTTTCCTTATCCCCTTCTTCTACTAGTACCTGATGATAACCACTTACCAAGTCTAATGTTGAAAAATAGCGACTGTGACCTAATTGGTCTAATATTTCGTCTATTCGAGGAATCGGAAATACTTGTTTTATTGTCACATCGTTCAATTTACGAAAATCTATAACTAGCCTCCACTTTTTGTTACCGTCCTTGCCGCTCTTCTTAGGAACTAGCAACATCGGTGAATTCCAGGGTGATATGCTTGGCGATATAATGCCGTCATCCAACATTTTACTAACCTGTCTGTTGATTTCATCTCTATGTGTGTGTGGCAATTTGTATTGCTTTTGATTGATTGGTGGTTGGTTCCACTGTGTTATTATTTCATGTTTAAGTACTGGCGTGTATGTTAATTCATCGCCATCTAAATGAAAAACATCATGATACGAAATACACAGATTTTGTAAAGATGTAATTTCGTCTTTATTCAAGGTTCTATCAATTTTTATTTCCTCTAATAATTTGTTAATTCTGTTCGTAATGTTTACTGAATTTATGCTATTTATTGTAGAATTGTTGGTATCCGATTCCTTATACTGATTGAAATATAAAATTATTTTTCTGTAGCATTTAATACGGACACATAAACTCTATTTTTGCTAACATTCGATATGCTTTCGCCCAAATATACTCCTGGACAAATTTCTTGTTTATGTATTAAGACGATTGGAATTTTTGTTTTTAAACGTAATGATACTATCTTTGCGGTTCTAGGTTCTACTTTTAATTCCTGATTTAGAAAAATATTTTCCATGTCTGCCCGTGTCCTCTAGGGTAGTTGTATAGTATTGTTTTTATCTTGATCATAAAATATTAACTTCTTATCTATGGCATTTATTATGGACCTATTCCATATATTATCTCGTCCTATTATTCCATCAGCGGGTATTCCTTGTTCAAGTGCCACTACATGCATCTTTAAACAGAACCACTCTATACTATTGTGCTGAATATTTATTGTCCCTAAAGTCCTTACGCATCCCCCAAAAGCACTACTAAAGTCCTTCTGAGTATTTTTATCAAAACCCGGAAGTCGTATCATCGAACCCTCCTTTACTATACTAGCATCTGCTCCCGAATCTACCAGTAATATGAGTTTTCCATTTTTAGCATCCTCACAAGGTACTTCGATGAAAACATCACTTACATTAGGTAGTTTGAAATAGTCACCCTGCCTACTGCATATTATACGATTCTTTCTTTTACTAAACTCACTCATATGACATCTAATCTTCTTATCATATTCTATTACGAAATTTTCAAAACTTTTTGATATTCTTGATAATATGTTTTTTACTTTATACCCTACTGCTTCCTCTCCAAAAGTTCCCTTATACTTTTCATATTCTGCTAATTTTATTATTTTGTTCCCCAGTGTAATCGACACAATACCTATAAAGTGTATGATATAAACTAATAATCCTACTACTGCATTACAAACCAAACACGGTGGCTCAACATATGTATCAACGGTCACTCCCGACGTTTGATGAACAATATTTTCACCCATTTTTTCCTCTTTCAACTTCTCCTTACAGACCAAACACGGTGGCTCAACATATGTATCAACAGTCACTCTCGACGTTTGATGAACGATATTTTCCACTACGATTTTTTGGTTGTTATTTGAAGCTGCGGTAGCAAATGTGATCACAGGCTCCTTTGGTGTATGATCCACTATTTCTACCTTTGACCTAACATTACTAATGTTAACGGGACCCCAGCTGCTGTTCGTGTTGATAGCCGTTATTCTGAAGTCCTCTATAACCCCCTTGGTACTGCTGATTCTGAAATGGTTGTTGTTGGTTCTCCTGGCGTTCTTCCAATCTATTTGATCCACATATCCAACTCGATTCATGTCCGTATTTCTCGCATTCTCTGCAAAATGGTGTATTTTTTCGCAAATAACAGTCATCCCTTGTGTGTTTTGATAAAAATACTCAGAAGGACTTTAGTGGTGTGTCTTGTGCAAAATGAACAGACTGGCCCCTTTTTCATGGCACCCCCTGTATTCCCATTATTTCTATTTTGTTGACTTTTACCCCTATCTTGTCGTGAATTTCTAATATCAGTTTCTTGATTATTTTTACTAACTGAGGTTCCATTCGGTCTTTTTTCAAAACTATACAGTTCCTCCGGTAATCTCGGCCCCCGCAGTATGGTGGCCTCTGCCCTTAACGCTTCGTCTAATAAATCATTTAAATTATCTGCCTTGCTACTCAACAGTAGTATCTTTACAGTCGGGTCACTCACTCCCACTTTAAATGCTGTTAGCACGGATTTAATAGTTCCGTGTCAAAAATGTCCGTTGGCAGGTTTTTCTTTTTGTACATTGTGTCGGCTATGTCGTTTGCGTTCGACTGCAATACTTCTAAACGCCTTGCAAACGCCCTTAAACTTTCCCCTCCACCTTGATATGCCTGTCTTATGTTGTATTGAACTGAATCTAATGTAGCCACCTTTAAATATGTGCTTTTAAGTAATTCAAACAACTCATCTAAATCATTTATATTCTTGGTCCTCACTAATTCGTATGCATCTCCATCAAGACGCAGTTTAATACAAATCATGAATTCCTCCTGATTTTCTTCAGTTATTTTAAGGTTCGCTGCCTTACAACCGTCTATAAATCTAAGAAGCTCCGTTTTTAGGAACGGTGAATCTTCGCCCTTGAACACCGGGACCAGATTTCGTACGCATTTCGAAATATCGTCTGTCGGCATTTCAATTATTGTTATTTCTTTTGTTATGCTTTCTAAATTTTCTTCTATTCTTAAAGCTTCTTTATGGTATAACGATGTTTCGTGTGCTAAGTTTACTGCCGCCTCTAAAAATCTGATTTTCGAATCCAATTCCCTTACTTTGTTATTTGCCTCTTCGACTGATTCAAATTCTAACCTTGGTTGTTGACGTAGTGCCCTAGCTACTGATTCATCAGAAATATCTTTATCTTTCAACAATGCTCTTAATTTTTCGTTTTCCGCCTCTATACCGCAGGCGTGGTCTAACAACTCCTGTTTTTCTGCTAATTTATCGTTTATTTTTTTAGTTAATGCAGCAAATTCGCCTTTCCAGCCTTCTATCTCTTTTATTTTATTCTCACTTTTGTGTTCCAGGAAATATATTAATTCTTCGAACACATCTACTCCTTCTACTTTAGAGAAAACCTTTGTTTTATTAACTTTATTTTTTATTAATTGTAAATGTTCTTTATTATTTACTTCGAGGCTAATTTGAGCCCACAATTTATCCGTAAACCTGTCCAATTGCCCTAGTATGTTTCCGTATGCTAACTGTAATTGTTCCAATTCCGCCAAATATTTATCAACGCCAAAAAAAATTCCAATTTATTTCCTAGAACACTCAACAGTTCACGTAGCTCCACAATGTTATAAAAAAAATATTATAAATTTTTTAAATTTTAAATCTGTTGACTAAAATCAGATATTTTATAATAATGTAAAATTTTTAATTAAATTGACCATGATATTAAAATAAAAAAATATTTCAAATTCACAAAATCTTTAAAATGTTATCTTATTCTCATTTAAATTTTAAAATGAAAATTATATTTTAAATGTTCTAAAAATTTTTTAAATTTAAAAAAAAAATTAAAAATTCTGTTTCATATTAATTTTAGAAATAATTTTATTTACTTATCTGAGTTTAATATTAAATAAATTTCCTATTTTCTTTTTATTTCGTTTGTTATTTAATTTTAATTTCCATTTGTATATTTATTCATTCGATTTGTATTTATTGCTTTATTAAACACTGTAATAATTGTTTAAATTTTCTGCTGTTACTCACGTATTTTCAAAACAAAAAATTAAATAATCACCATTTATTTTGTTATTTTTAGTCCTTTTCTTCCTTCTATCGTCCTTCTTCTCTCGGTCCCTGAGAGCGTTGTTTGAGAAACCGGCTGCGCCAAAATGTTGTATTTTATAAGGTCCTTCTTCTACTAGGACTTCAACTTGATCCTATTTATACTTACTGAGTCCTTTTTACTTTCGTTATATTATTTATAACAACCGAGTCTTTTTTACTTCAAGACACTTTATTTCGCTTTAAAAGTTGGTTACACTTATACTTAACACTTATTTGTAGACAGTTCAGCTTATCGAAAACAATTGATTCTTAGTCTATACTTAACTTCTACTTAACACCTCGTATTTTTATAATTTCACAATAAATTGAGTAATTTCATCATGCTTAAATAACTTAGTCAGCGTATTTATAATTTCACAATAAATTGAGTACTTTCATCATTCTAAAATAACTAAGTCAGCGTTTATCTGAGTGACCTATTTAACGTGGGCGTGTATACCTGTGCTATGTTAAGCGGTGTGCGCCAATACAATTAAATGCTGTTTGTGTTTAACATGTATAATGCTTAACCCTAAAAGTATGCCGTAAAGAAAAATATACTGATTATGTTATATTGTGGATCATAAGCACGCTGTAAGTTCCACGATTATGATACACAACAGTGGATCATATGTAAGTTATGAACTCTACGATTATGATACACAACAGGCTCTCAATAGAACCACGCATTACCGAGAGAATTCGTTCTTCAGTCGCACGATACGTTTGTTGAACAATCTCCCTGCGTCTGTATTTCCTGACATTTGTGATATTGGCAAATTCAAAACAAACATTCACCGACACTACTCCATCTTTCCATTCTTTCCTCCTCTTACCTATGATCCTTTCTTACGATCAACACTATGCATTGCATGAATAGGGGGCATCCCCTGAGCGTTGGTTAACATGCCAAACTTATAAGGCATTGCATGATGACCCTGAGTAACACACGTTGCTCAGTGAGAATTGGGAACAACCTCACCGATACGTTTAATACCGAACGAGGTTTCAGACAAGGCGATTCCCTATCGTGAGCCTTCTTCAACGTAATAATGGAGAAAATTGTAAGAGCTGCACAACTCCATCACAATGGCACTATCTTCAACAAGAGTTCCTTGCTGCTCGGTTACGCTGATGATATCGACATCATTGGGCAAAGCGTACGAGTAGTCAGTGCAGCTTTCTACAGTTTAGAGAGGGAATCGTGTCGAATGGGTCTTACAGTGAACGAGGACAAGACGAAGTACCTAGTGTCAACAAACAAAGAGTCCCGGCGTCTTGGACAACACGTCGCTATTGACAACCACAACTTCGAAGTCTTGAAGGACTTCGTATACCTAGGAACCAGCATCAACAAGAAAACAATCTCAGCCTGGAGATTAGCCGAAGAATAACTCTTGCCAACAGGTATTACTTTGGGCTCAGTAGGCAATTAAGGAGCAGAGCCCTCTCTCGACGGACAAAAATTACGCTCTATAAGTCGCTCATCATGCCAGTCCTGCTCTGGCGCTGGGCGCTGAGGCATAGACGCTTGCCAACACCGATCATGGGTTGTAATGGCCAAATAAGTAAGTAAGCTTCTTCTGCGATGCCCTTAGATGTCATGGGCTGCACGCGCGCAACATGAAAGGATCAACGTGTATTTCCTAGACAGAGGCCCGGCTAAACCACTTTCATGCTTGGGATTGTGAACTGAAACTATTCACATGAATTTGGAATTCCCAGTAGGTGTGAGTCATTAACTCGTATTGATTACGTCCCTGTCCTTTGTACACACCACCCGTCGCTACTACCGATTGAATTATATAGTGAGGTCTATGGACGTGAATGAGACGCCTCGTGTGTTACGGTTGTTTCGCAAAAGTTGTCCGAACTTTATTATTTAGAGGAAGTAAAAGTCGTAAAAAGGTTCATTATTGTGTTTCCTATCCGAAAGTAATATATAATTTTTACAACAATATTTTTTTATACATATATTTATTATATATATATAACACAAATGTATAGTACACAATTTGTGTGTACATACTTGAAATTTTTTTTTAAAACAATTGAATTGTGCATATAAATATGTTATATGCACACATAACATAATTATATGCGAAAAAATATTTCCGTTGTACTTATTATTGAACATTCGCAACAATCAAATTTTTTGAGAAAAAATGGTGCAATGGTGTATTTTTTATATCTTTCAATAACTATGTTCACTAATGGTTCAATAATAAATTTTTAAAAATTTTATAATTGTAAGTTTTTTAATGCAATTCAAACAGTGATTTTAAACAAACATTTCATGTAGAAAATTTATTTTAGAAAAATCATTCTAAAATTCAAACATATAAAAAACTAAGAACATGATTTAAGGTATCAGCAGGTATAAATTAACAAAGTAGTTTTAAGTTTTAACACCCTCTCTCAATTAGACAATTATAATAAATTTTTAATGTTTTCAAAACTTGCAATATCAAGAGATTTTGTGAAAATATCAGCTAGTTGATTCTTTGCTGACACGTATTCAATTTTCAGATTTCCCTTCGTTATAAGATCTCGGAGAAAATGATGCTTGATGTCAATGTGCTACATCTTCTAGAATACCACGAATCCAAATTCCCTCTGAAGTCGCATTGCTAAGTGCTACGTACTCAGCTACGCTAGATGATGTTTCAACTGTGGTCTGTTTTTTACTAGACTATGATACAGGATTTCCAAATACATAAAATATGTATCCGCTTGTCGATTAACGATCATCCTGACTAGATCCCCAATCTGCATCAGCGAAACCAACAAGAGCTTCTGCGTCGTTATTTTGACTGAAATTTAATGCATTTCGAATCCTTTAAATACCGAAATATTCTTTTTAATGTCACCCAATGAATTTCACCAGGATTTTGCTAAAATATGCCCATGTCGGGTCGAACGCACTGATATCGGGTCGAACACACTGCATCAAATACATTAAACTTCCAAACAACTCGCGATAAAAATTAGATGTACTGCGTTATTTTCTTGATGTTGCAGTTGAAGTCTAGTTTCCATAGGTGACATAACACTATTACAATCTAATTTCAACAAAATTTTATCAATACTGCTTTCTTAATCATTAATCTTAGTCATTAATCCTTTATCACGATCATAATCAATTTCTACCAATCATTTTCTACCAAGATAATATTTTAATGAACCACAGTCAGACATTTCAAAATTTAATGATAGCATTTTCTTTAGTTTTTCTATTTCAGATAGCTTGTTTCCTGCAATCAGTACGTCATCAACATACAACAAAAGTATAATGACACTATCATTCGAAATATGAATATAAAGGCAATAGTCATGTTTCGACCTTCGGAAACCAATATTAAGCAAATGCAAATTGAAATTCTCGTTCCAGCAACGAGGACTTTGCTTTAATCCATACAGAGATTTTTCTAGTTTCAAAGACATACCTGTTTTCGTACACATTCCTTCAGGGACTTTCATGTAAATAGTTTCTTTTAAGTCACCATGAAGAAAGGCAGTTTTAACATCGAGTTGATGAAAATAAAAACCTTTGGCAACTCCAACCGCCAAAATTACTAGTATCGTGACCAATTTATCAACTGGTGAGTAAGTGTCTTCACAGTCTGTTCCGTATTTTTGTAAAAATCCTTTGGCGACTAGTCTCGCCTTGTAACGTACCGAATTCCCATCAGCATCCTCTTTATTTTGAAGATCCATTTAGACTTTAATACGTTTTTGTTTTCTGGATCTTGAAAATTTTCCACACGTTGTTTCTGCATTGATTGTAATTCTTCTTGGATCGTAGCTAACCATTTAGCCTTGTCTTCACAATCTTCAATATCCGAAAAGTATTCGGAATATCCATTGTTCTACCAGATGTTGCTTCGAATAATGACAAATAATAGTCCGCTGATTTCTTAGGTTGATCTCGTTGTATCGAACTTCGCCTAATTGAATATCATCGTTATTATTATGCGGCATGACTTCTGACGATTCAATGATTGGTGGAATTTGATGCGAACTAGTTGGACTTTTGTTGATTAAGTAGGCACTCGTAAGAGCTGCTTCACACCACATAGATTTTGGGGCACCAGCTTCTAACATAATTGAACGCATTTTTGCAACCAGTGTTCAATTATATATTTTTTTGCAACTCAATTTTGCTGTGGAGAATACGCCATGGTTTCATGTATCTGGATGCCATTCTGTTTGAAAAATGTATCATGGCACTTGATTTATATTCGTGTCCTTGATCTACTGTTAGCGTCGAAATTTGTATTCCAAACTTTGCCGCTACTACTGCCTCATATTCTTTAAAAATACTTATACTTATTTATTATGAACACTTTTTATTTTTAGAAAAAACACTTTTATTACATTTACTATTAAAAGGACACTTTTACAATTTTAGAACCTCCACTTGAGGTTCGTTAAACTACAATCTTTTAAATTGGAACGAAAGGTATTAATAATACCTTCGTTGTAAGCTTTTCTTAAATTCTATTCTCACTATGTTCTAGTGAATTTTCACTTTCAGTCAATTTTGGTGTACGTGACTTTTGAAGAAAGTCCGACTTGCAGTTTTTGGCTGACACCAATTGCGAAATATCAGAATTGTTGGCAATCGCTGCTTCACTTATTTTAACATTGACTCATTATATTATGCAATGGAAAATTATATTGCAAGCCTCTTGAAAGAGGTATGGTCTAAGCAAAGCTTTAGCGGTTGCCAAATTATTATCATTATTGCCAACGTAAAGCGTTGGGACAATGCTATGAACATGTTGCTGTACAACATGAGTACAAAATGATATAAAAATATAAACTACTTTTTTATGGAACATCTTGGTGCTCATGTCGTTTTATTTAGAATATTATAGATTTCTAAATAGTATATATCAGAAAATCGATATTGCATCGCTTTTTCTATATGTGCGATGGAAGACATAATAATTTGACTTTTTATATACATTTTCAAGAGCAATGTTAAATATTGTTTTCTGCATCTTGTTTCTGGCAGTTGAAGTTTTATGATTAAAATTCGTTCACGGCAATCTACTTGTGCTTGGTATAACAACAAGTTTGCTCTTAGTGCATCCTTCTACGTCTTCAAATATGCTGCCACTCTTCTTCATTTCTTCGTTTTTCTTTTCCTTATTTGAATCTGCTGGACCTCTGCTTCGCTTCTTCATCTTGTTGATAACACCGAGAGCTCCTTCCACATGTCCCCACTGAAGTCCCAAGACCCCAACGATTATCTATGCGTCTTCTGAGTATCCAGCGCTGTTGGTCATTCTAAATAACAATTTTTTGTGCACTCGGATATTTTAAATTTACATGAATATTTCACAAACAAGTAATTTAATTTTGTTTTTAAACTATTCCAAATATGTGGTGTCACACTACTGGTGTGGTACTAATTTATGTAATCTTAATATAATTTTCGTATAATATATAATTGTTCATGTAACATGGCGTGTGCTAAATGATTGATGTTAAAATACTTAAATTACTAGTGGGCACATTATTTGAAGTATTACTATTTAGTGTAGTACTAGCTTTTATTAACAAAGTGTAATTTTAGTGTAATTATGTATTTTGCCCAATGGCTAAGATCGCCATCCTATATGCGGAGGGACGCAATGCAGTGGACTCAATCCCCCTTCACTGCGTAAAAATAAAAAAAAAATTATATAATTTTTTTTTTATAAATATATATGTACATTAAATATATTGTATATACATATATTTATTATTTTAAATCTTCTCAAAAATTGTTGAATTAATTATATATGTATATATAAATATTTTTTTAATCTGCTTAAATTTGTTTTATTTTTAAATTTATTTCATTTCAAATACAAATTTGTATATCTCTTTTTTAAAAATAAAATGTTAGATAAAAATTAAAATATTTTTTTTCTTTTTGTCTTTAATTTTAATTCCCTTTTTTCATATATTTTTTCTCTTTTTTTTCTTCATAAAAAAATAATAGTTAATATCTGTTATTTACATATTTTTTTCTTATCTTTATATATATATATATATATATATATATATATATATATATATATATATTCTCTTCTTATATTCTTCTTTTTGTCATGGATGTCATGGGCTGCACGCGCGCAACATGAAAGGATCAACATGTATTTCCTAGACAGAGGCCCGGCTAAACCACTTTCATGCATGGGATTGTGAACTGAAACTATTCACATGAATTTGGAATTCCCAGTAGGTGTGAGTCATTAACTCGTATTGATTACGTCCCTGTCCTTTGTACACACCACCCGTCGCTACTACCGATTGAATTATATAGTGAGGTCTATGGACGTGAATGAGACGCCTCGTGTGTTACGGTTGTTTCGCAAAAGTTGTCCGAACTTTATTATTTAGAGGAAGTAAAAGTCGTAAAAAGGTTCATTATTGTGTTTCCTATCCGAAAGTAATATATAATTTTTACAACAATATTTTTTTATACATATATTTATTATATATATATAACACAAATGTATAGTACACAATTTGTGTGTACATACTTGAAATTTTTTTTTAAAACAATTGAATTGTGCATATAAATATGTTATATGCACACATAACATAATTATATGCGAAAAAATATTTCCGTTGTACTTATTATTGAACATTCGCAACAATCAAATTTTTTGAGAAAAAATGGTGCAATGGTGTATTTTTTATATCTTTCAATAACTATGTTCACTAATGGTTCAATAATAAATTTTTAAAAATTTTATAATTGTAAGTTTTTTAATGCAATTCAAACAGTGATTTTAAACAAACATTTCATGTAGAAAATTTATTTTAGAAAAATCATTCTAAAATTCAAACATATAAAAAACTAAGAACATGATTTAAGGTATCAGCAGGTATAAATTAACAAAGTAGTTTTAAGTTTTAACACCCTCTCTCAATTAGACAATTATAATAAATTTTTAATGTTTTCAAAACTTGCAATATCAAGAGATTTTGTGAAAATATCAGCTAGTTGATTCTTTGCTGACACGTATTCAATTTTCAGATTTCCCTTCGTTATAAGATCTCGGAGAAAATGATGCTTGATGTCAATGTGCTACATCTTCTAGAATACCACGAATCCAAATTCCCTCTGAAGTCGCATTGCTAAGTGCTACGTACTCAGCTACGCTAGATGATGTTTCAACTGTGGTCTGTTTTTTACTAGACTATGATACAGGATTTCCAAATACATAAAATATGTATCCGCTTGTCGATTAACGATCATCCTGACTAGATCCCCAATCTGCATCAGCGAAACCAACAAGAGCTTCTGCGTCGTTATTTTGACTGAAATTTAATGCATTTCGAATCCTTTAAATACCGAAATATTCTTTTTAATGTCACCCAATGAATTTCACCAGGATTTTGCTAAAATATGCCCATGTCGGGTCGAACGCACTGATATCGGGTCGAACACACTGCATCAAATACATTAAACTTCCAAACAACTCGCGATAAAAATTAGATGTACTGCGTTATTTTCTTGATGTTGCAGTTGAAGTCTAGTTTCCATAGGTGACATAACACTATTACAATCTAATTTCAACAAAATTTTATCAATACTGCTTTCTTAATCATTAATCTTAGTCATTAATCCTTTATCACGATCATAATCAATTTCTACCAATCATTTTCTACCAAGATAATATTTTAATGAACCACAGTCAGACATTTCAAAATTTAATGATAGCATTTTCTTTAGTTTTTCTATTTCAGATAGCTTGTTTCCTGCAATCAGTACGTCATCAACATACAACAAAAGTATAATGACACTATCATTCGAAATATGAATATAAAGGCAATAGTCATGTTTCGACCTTCGGAAACCAATATTAAGCAAATGCAAATTGAAATTCTCGTTCCAGCAACGAGGACTTTGCTTTAATCCATACAGAGATTTTTCTAGTTTCAAAGACATACCTGTTTTCGTACACATTCCTTCAGGGACTTTCATGTAAATAGTTTCTTTTAAGTCACCATGAAGAAAGGCAGTTTTAACATCGAGTTGATGAAAATAAAAACCTTTGGCAACTCCAACCGCCAAAATTACTAGTATCGTGACCAATTTATCAACTGGTGAGTAAGTGTCTTCACAGTCTGTTCCGTATTTTTGTAAAAATCCTTTGGCGACTAGTCTCGCCTTGTAACGTACCGAATTCCCATCAGCATCCTCTTTATTTTGAAGATCCATTTAGACTTTAATACGTTTTTGTTTTCTGGATCTTGAAAATTTTCCACACGTTGTTTCTGCATTGATTGTAATTCTTCTTGGATCGTAGCTAACCATTTAGCCTTGTCTTCACAATCTTCAATATCCGAAAAGTATTCGGAATATCCATTGTTCTACCAGATGTTGCTTCGAATAATGACAAATAATAGTCCGCTGATTTCTTAGGTTGATCTCGTTGTATCGAACTTCGCCTAATTGAATATCATCGTTATTATTATGCGGCATGACTTCTGACGATTCAATGATTGGTGGAATTTGATGCGAACTAGTTGGACTTTTGTTGATTAAGTAGGCACTCGTAAGAGCTGCTTCACACCACATAGATTTTGGGGCACCAGCTTCTAACATAATTGAACGCATTTTTGCAACCAGTGTTCAATTATATATTTTTTTGCAACTCAATTTTGCTGTGGAGAATACGCCATGGTTTCATGTATCTGGATGCCATTCTGTTTGAAAAATGTATCATGGCACTTGATTTATATTCGTGTCCTTGATCTACTGTTAGCGTCGAAATTTGTATTCCAAACTTTGCCGCTACTACTGCCTCATATTCTTTAAAAATACTTATACTTATTTATTATGAACACTTTTTATTTTTAGAAAAAACACTTTTATTACATTTACTATTAAAAGGACACTTTTACAATTTTAGAACCTCCACTTGAGGTTCGTTAAACTACAATCTTTTAAATTGGAACGAAAGGTATTAATAATACCTTCGTTGTAAGCTTTTCTTAAATTCTATTCTCACTATGTTCTAGTGAATTTTCACTTTCAGTCAATTTTGGTGTACGTGACTTTTGAAGAAAGTCCGACTTGCAGTTTTTGGCTGACACCAATTGCGAAATATCAGAATTGTTGGCAATCGCTGCTTCACTTATTTTAACATTGACTCATTATATTATGCAATGGAAAATTATATTGCAAGCCTCTTGAAAGAGGTATGGTCTAAGCAAAGCTTTAGCGGTTGCCAAATTATTATCATTATTGCCAACGTAAAGCGTTGGGACAATGCTATGAACATGTTGCTGTACAACATGAGTACAAAATGATATAAAAATATAAACTACTTTTTTATGGAACATCTTGGTGCTCATGTCGTTTTATTTAGAATATTATAGATTTCTAAATAGTATATATCAGAAAATCGATATTGCATCGCTTTTTCTATATGTGCGATGGAAGACATAATAATTTGACTTTTTATATACATTTTCAAGAGCAATGTTAAATATTGTTTTCTGCATCTTGTTTCTGGCAGTTGAAGTTTTATGATTAAAATTCGTTCACGGCAATCTACTTGTGCTTGGTATAACAACAAGTTTGCTCTTAGTGCATCCTTCTACGTCTTCAAATATGCTGCCACTCTTCTTCATTTCTTCGTTTTTCTTTTCCTTATTTGAATCTGCTGGACCTCTGCTTCGCTTCTTCATCTTGTTGATAACACCGAGAGCTCCTTCCACATGTCCCCACTGAAGTCCCAAGACCCCAACGATTATCTATGCGTCTTCTGAGTATCCAGCGCTGTTGGTCATTCTAAATAACAATTTTTTGTGCACTCGGATATTTTAAATTTACATGAATATTTCACAAACAAGTAATTTAATTTTGTTTTTAAACTATTCCAAATATGTGGTGTCACACTACTGGTGTGGTACTAATTTATGTAATCTTAATATAATTTTCGTATAATATATAATTGTTCATGTAACATGGCGTGTGCTAAATGATTGATGTTAAAATACTTAAATTACTAGTGGGCACATTATTTGAAGTATTACTATTTAGTGTAGTACTAGCTTTTATTAACAAAGTGTAATTTTAGTGTAATTATGTATTTTGCCCAATGGCTAAGATCGCCATCCTATATGCGGAGGGACGCAATGCAGTGGACTCAATCCCCCTTCACTGCGTAAAAATAAAAAAAAAATTATATAATTTTTTTTTTATAAACATATATGTACATTAAATATATTGTATATACATATATTTATTATTTTAAATCTTCTCAAAAATTGTTGAATTAATTATATATGTATATATAAATATTTTTTTAATCTGCTTAAATTTGTTTTATTTTTAAATTTATTTCATTTCAAATACAAATTTGTATATCTCTTTTTTAAAAATAAAATGTTAGATAAAAATTAAAATATTTTTTTTCTTTTTGTCTTTAATTTTAATTCCCTTTTTTCATATATTTTTTCTCTTTTTTTTCTTCATAAAAAAATAATAGTTAATATCTGTTATTTACATATTTTTTTCTTATCTTTATATATATATATATATATATATATATATATATATATATATATATATATATATTCTCTTCTTATATTCTTCTTTTTGTCATGGATGTCATGGGCTGCACGCGCGCAACATGAAAGGATCAACATGTATTTCCTAGACAGAGGCCCGGCTAAACCACTTTCATGCATGGGATTGTGAACTGAAACTATTCACATGAATTTGGAATTCCCAGTAGGTGTGAGTCATTAACTCGTATTGATTACGTCCCTGTCCTTTGTACACACCACCCGTCGCTACTACCGATTGAATTATATAGTGAGGTCTATGGACGTGAATGAGACGCCTCGTGTGTTACGGTTGTTTCGCAAAAGTTGTCCGAACTTTATTATTTAGAGGAAGTAAAAGTCGTAAAAAGGTTCATTATTGTGTTTCCTATCCGAAAGTAATATATAATTTTTACAACAATATTTTTTTATACATATATTTATTATATATATATAACACAAATGTATAGTACACAATTTGTGTGTACATACTTGAAATTTTTTTTTAAAACAATTGAATTGTGCATATAAATATGTTATATGCACACATAACATAATTATATGCGAAAAAATATTTCCGTTGTACTTATTATTGAACATTCGCAACAATCAAATTTTTTGAGAAAAAATGGTGCAATGGTGTATTTTTTATATCTTTCAATAACTATGTTCACTAATGGTTCAATAATAAATTTTTAAAAATTTTATAATTGTAAGTTTTTTAATGCAATTCAAACAGTGATTTTAAACAAACATTTCATGTAGAAAATTTATTTTAGAAAAATCATTCTAAAATTCAAACATATAAAAAACTAAGAACATGATTTAAGGTATCAGCAGGTATAAATTAACAAAGTAGTTTTAAGTTTTAACACCCTCTCTCAATTAGACAATTATAATA
Source organism: Dryomyza anilis (assembly GCA_951804985.1). Taxonomy (NCBI): domain Eukaryota; kingdom Metazoa; phylum Arthropoda; class Insecta; order Diptera; family Dryomyzidae; genus Dryomyza; species Dryomyza anilis. The sequence continues at coordinate 21,767,643 of OX638136.1, read as the reverse complement.
AATTTTTAATGTTTTCAAAACTTGCAATATCAAGAGATTTTGTGAAAATATCAGCTAGTTGATTCTTTGCTGACACGTATTCAATTTTCAGATTTCCCTTCGTTATAAGATCTCGGAGAAAATGATGCTTGATGTCAATGTGCTACATCTTCTAGAATACCACGAATCCAAATTCCCTCTGAAGTCGCATTGCTAAGTGCTACGTACTCAGCTACGCTAGATGATGTTTCAACTGTGGTCTGTTTTTTACTAGACTATGATACAGGATTTCCAAATACATAAAATATGTATCCGCTTGTCGATTAACGATCATCCTGACTAGATCCCCAATCTGCATCAGCGAAACCAACAAGAGCTTCTGCGTCGTTATTTTGACTGAAATTTAATGCATTTCGAATCCTTTAAATACCGAAATATTCTTTTTAATGTCACCCAATGAATTTCACCAGGATTTTGCTAAAATATGCCCATGTCGGGTCGAACGCACTGATATCGGGTCGAACACACTGCATCAAATACATTAAACTTCCAAACAACTCGCGATAAAAATTAGATGTACTGCGTTATTTTCTTGATGTTGCAGTTGAAGTCTAGTTTCCATAGGTGACATAACACTATTACAATCTAATTTCAACAAAATTTTATCAATACTGCTTTCTTAATCATTAATCTTAGTCATTAATCCTTTATCACGATCATAATCAATTTCTACCAATCATTTTCTACCAAGATAATATTTTAATGAACCACAGTCAGACATTTCAAAATTTAATGATAGCATTTTCTTTAGTTTTTCTATTTCAGATAGCTTGTTTCCTGCAATCAGTACGTCATCAACATACAACAAAAGTATAATGACACTATCATTCGAAATATGAATATAAAGGCAATAGTCATGTTTCGACCTTCGGAAACCAATATTAAGCAAATGCAAATTGAAATTCTCGTTCCAGCAACGAGGACTTTGCTTTAATCCATACAGAGATTTTTCTAGTTTCAAAGACATACCTGTTTTCGTACACATTCCTTCAGGGACTTTCATGTAAATAGTTTCTTTTAAGTCACCATGAAGAAAGGCAGTTTTAACATCGAGTTGATGAAAATAAAAACCTTTGGCAACTCCAACCGCCAAAATTACTAGTATCGTGACCAATTTATCAACTGGTGAGTAAGTGTCTTCACAGTCTGTTCCGTATTTTTGTAAAAATCCTTTGGCGACTAGTCTCGCCTTGTAACGTACCGAATTCCCATCAGCATCCTCTTTATTTTGAAGATCCATTTAGACTTTAATACGTTTTTGTTTTCTGGATCTTGAAAATTTTCCACACGTTGTTTCTGCATTGATTGTAATTCTTCTTGGATCGTAGCTAACCATTTAGCCTTGTCTTCACAATCTTCAATATCCGAAAAGTATTCGGAATATCCATTGTTCTACCAGATGTTGCTTCGAATAATGACAAATAATAGTCCGCTGATTTCTTAGGTTGATCTCGTTGTATCGAACTTCGCCTAATTGAATATCATCGTTATTATTATGCGGCATGACTTCTGACGATTCAATGATTGGTGGAATTTGATGCGAACTAGTTGGACTTTTGTTGATTAAGTAGGCACTCGTAAGAGCTGCTTCACACCACATAGATTTTGGGGCACCAGCTTCTAACATAATTGAACGCATTTTTGCAACCAGTGTTCAATTATATATTTTTTTGCAACTCAATTTTGCTGTGGAGAATACGCCATGGTTTCATGTATCTGGATGCCATTCTGTTTGAAAAATGTATCATGGCACTTGATTTATATTCGTGTCCTTGATCTACTGTTAGCGTCGAAATTTGTATTCCAAACTTTGCCGCTACTACTGCCTCATATTCTTTAAAAATACTTATACTTATTTATTATGAACACTTTTTATTTTTAGAAAAAACACTTTTATTACATTTACTATTAAAAGGACACTTTTACAATTTTAGAACCTCCACTTGAGGTTCGTTAAACTACAATCTTTTAAATTGGAACGAAAGGTATTAATAATACCTTCGTTGTAAGCTTTTCTTAAATTCTATTCTCACTATGTTCTAGTGAATTTTCACTTTCAGTCAATTTTGGTGTACGTGACTTTTGAAGAAAGTCCGACTTGCAGTTTTTGGCTGACACCAATTGCGAAATATCAGAATTGTTGGCAATCGCTGCTTCACTTATTTTAACATTGACTCATTATATTATGCAATGGAAAATTATATTGCAAGCCTCTTGAAAGAGGTATGGTCTAAGCAAAGCTTTAGCGGTTGCCAAATTATTATCATTATTGCCAACGTAAAGCGTTGGGACAATGCTATGAACATGTTGCTGTACAACATGAGTACAAAATGATATAAAAATATAAACTACTTTTTTATGGAACATCTTGGTGCTCATGTCGTTTTATTTAGAATATTATAGATTTCTAAATAGTATATATCAGAAAATCGATATTGCATCGCTTTTTCTATATGTGCGATGGAAGACATAATAATTTGACTTTTTATATACATTTTCAAGAGCAATGTTAAATATTGTTTTCTGCATCTTGTTTCTGGCAGTTGAAGTTTTATGATTAAAATTCGTTCACGGCAATCTACTTGTGCTTGGTATAACAACAAGTTTGCTCTTAGTGCATCCTTCTACGTCTTCAAATATGCTGCCACTCTTCTTCATTTCTTCGTTTTTCTTTTCCTTATTTGAATCTGCTGGACCTCTGCTTCGCTTCTTCATCTTGTTGATAACACCGAGAGCTCCTTCCACATGTCCCCACTGAAGTCCCAAGACCCCAACGATTATCTATGCGTCTTCTGAGTATCCAGCGCTGTTGGTCATTCTAAATAACAATTTTTTGTGCACTCGGATATTTTAAATTTACATGAATATTTCACAAACAAGTAATTTAATTTTGTTTTTAAACTATTCCAAATATGTGGTGTCACACTACTGGTGTGGTACTAATTTATGTAATCTTAATATAATTTTCGTATAATATATAATTGTTCATGTAACATGGCGTGTGCTAAATGATTGATGTTAAAATACTTAAATTACTAGTGGGCACATTATTTGAAGTATTACTATTTAGTGTAGTACTAGCTTTTATTAACAAAGTGTAATTTTAGTGTAATTATGTATTTTGCCCAATGGCTAAGATCGCCATCCTATATGCGGAGGGACGCAATGCAGTGGACTCAATCCCCCTTCACTGCGTAAAAATAAAAAAAAAATTATATAATTTTTTTTTTATAAACATATATGTACATTAAATATATTGTATATACATATATTTATTATTTTAAATCTTCTCAAAAATTGTTGAATTAATTATATATGTATATATAAATATTTTTTTAATCTGCTTAAATTTGTTTTATTTTTAAATTTATTTCATTTCAAATACAAATTTGTATATCTCTTTTTTAAAAATAAAATGTTAGATAAAAATTAAAATATTTTTTTTCTTTTTGTCTTTAATTTTAATTCCCTTTTTTCATATATTTTTTCTCTTTTTTTTCTTCATAAAAAAATAATAGTTAATATCTGTTATTTACATATTTTTTTCTTATCTTTATATATATATATATATATATATATATATATATATATATATATATATATATATTCTCTTCTTATATTCTTCTTTTTGTCATGGATGTCATGGGCTGCACGCGCGCAACATGAAAGGATCAACATGTATTTCCTAGACAGAGGCCCGGCTAAACCACTTTCATGCATGGGATTGTGAACTGAAACTATTCACATGAATTTGGAATTCCCAGTAGGTGTGAGTCATTAACTCGTATTGATTACGTCCCTGTCCTTTGTACACACCACCCGTCGCTACTACCGATTGAATTATATAGTGAGGTCTATGGACGTGAATGAGACGCCTCGTGTGTTACGGTTGTTTCGCAAAAGTTGTCCGAACTTTATTATTTAGAGGAAGTAAAAGTCGTAAAAAGGTTCATTATTGTGTTTCCTATCCGAAAGTAATATATAATTTTTACAACAATATTTTTTTATACATATATTTATTATATATATATAACACAAATGTATAGTACACAATTTGTGTGTACATACTTGAAATTTTTTTTTAAAACAATTGAATTGTGCATATAAATATGTTATATGCACACATAACATAATTATATGCGAAAAAATATTTCCGTTGTACTTATTATTGAACATTCGCAACAATCAAATTTTTTGAGAAAAAATGGTGCAATGGTGTATTTTTTATATCTTTCAATAACTATGTTCACTAATGGTTCAATAATAAATTTTTAAAAATTTTATAATTGTAAGTTTTTTAATGCAATTCAAACAGTGATTTTAAACAAACATTTCATGTAGAAAATTTATTTTAGAAAAATCATTCTAAAATTCAAACATATAAAAAACTAAGAACATGATTTAAGGTATCAGCAGGTATAAATTAACAAAGTAGTTTTAAGTTTTAACACCCTCTCTCAATTAGACAATTATAATAAATTTTTAATGTTTTCAAAACTTGCAATATCAAGAGATTTTGTGAAAATATCAGCTAGTTGATTCTTTGCTGACACGTATTCAATTTTCAGATTTCCCTTCGTTATAAGATCTCGGAGAAAATGATGCTTGATGTCAATGTGCTACATCTTCTAGAATACCACGAATCCAAATTCCCTCTGAAGTCGCATTGCTAAGTGCTACGTACTCAGCTACGCTAGATGATGTTTCAACTGTGGTCTGTTTTTTACTAGACTATGATACAGGATTTCCAAATACATAAAATATGTATCCGCTTGTCGATTAACGATCATCCTGACTAGATCCCCAATCTGCATCAGCGAAACCAACAAGAGCTTCTGCGTCGTTATTTTGACTGAAATTTAATGCATTTCGAATCCTTTAAATACCGAAATATTCTTTTTAATGTCACCCAATGAATTTCACCAGGATTTTGCTAAAATATGCCCATGTCGGGTCGAACGCACTGATATCGGGTCGAACACACTGCATCAAATACATTAAACTTCCAAACAACTCGCGATAAAAATTAGATGTACTGCGTTATTTTCTTGATGTTGCAGTTGAAGTCTAGTTTCCATAGGTGACATAACACTATTACAATCTAATTTCAACAAAATTTTATCAATACTGCTTTCTTAATCATTAATCTTAGTCATTAATCCTTTATCACGATCATAATCAATTTCTACCAATCATTTTCTACCAAGATAATATTTTAATGAACCACAGTCAGACATTTCAAAATTTAATGATAGCATTTTCTTTAGTTTTTCTATTTCAGATAGCTTGTTTCCTGCAATCAGTACGTCATCAACATACAACAAAAGTATAATGACACTATCATTCGAAATATGAATATAAAGGCAATAGTCATGTTTCGACCTTCGGAAACCAATATTAAGCAAATGCAAATTGAAATTCTCGTTCCAGCAACGAGGACTTTGCTTTAATCCATACAGAGATTTTTCTAGTTTCAAAGACATACCTGTTTTCGTACACATTCCTTCAGGGACTTTCATGTAAATAGTTTCTTTTAAGTCACCATGAAGAAAGGCAGTTTTAACATCGAGTTGATGAAAATAAAAACCTTTGGCAACTCCAACCGCCAAAATTACTAGTATCGTGACCAATTTATCAACTGGTGAGTAAGTGTCTTCACAGTCTGTTCCGTATTTTTGTAAAAATCCTTTGGCGACTAGTCTCGCCTTGTAACGTACCGAATTCCCATCAGCATCCTCTTTATTTTGAAGATCCATTTAGACTTTAATACGTTTTTGTTTTCTGGATCTTGAAAATTTTCCACACGTTGTTTCTGCATTGATTGTAATTCTTCTTGGATCGTAGCTAACCATTTAGCCTTGTCTTCACAATCTTCAATATCCGAAAAGTATTCGGAATATCCATTGTTCTACCAGATGTTGCTTCGAATAATGACAAATAATAGTCCGCTGATTTCTTAGGTTGATCTCGTTGTATCGAACTTCGCCTAATTGAATATCATCGTTATTATTATGCGGCATGACTTCTGACGATTCAATGATTGGTGGAATTTGATGCGAACTAGTTGGACTTTTGTTGATTAAGTAGGCACTCGTAAGAGCTGCTTCACACCACATAGATTTTGGGGCACCAGCTTCTAACATAATTGAACGCATTTTTGCAACCAGTGTTCAATTATATATTTTTTTGCAACTCAATTTTGCTGTGGAGAATACGCCATGGTTTCATGTATCTGGATGCCATTCTGTTTGAAAAATGTATCATGGCACTTGATTTATATTCGTGTCCTTGATCTACTGTTAGCGTCGAAATTTGTATTCCAAACTTTGCCGCTACTACTGCCTCATATTCTTTAAAAATACTTATACTTATTTATTATGAACACTTTTTATTTTTAGAAAAAACACTTTTATTACATTTACTATTAAAAGGACACTTTTACAATTTTAGAACCTCCACTTGAGGTTCGTTAAACTACAATCTTTTAAATTGGAACGAAAGGTATTAATAATACCTTCGTTGTAAGCTTTTCTTAAATTCTATTCTCACTATGTTCTAGTGAATTTTCACTTTCAGTCAATTTTGGTGTACGTGACTTTTGAAGAAAGTCCGACTTGCAGTTTTTGGCTGACACCAATTGCGAAATATCAGAATTGTTGGCAATCGCTGCTTCACTTATTTTAACATTGACTCATTATATTATGCAATGGAAAATTATATTGCAAGCCTCTTGAAAGAGGTATGGTCTAAGCAAAGCTTTAGCGGTTGCCAAATTATTATCATTATTGCCAACGTAAAGCGTTGGGACAATGCTATGAACATGTTGCTGTACAACATGAGTACAAAATGATATAAAAATATAAACTACTTTTTTATGGAACATCTTGGTGCTCATGTCGTTTTATTTAGAATATTATAGATTTCTAAATAGTATATATCAGAAAATCGATATTGCATCGCTTTTTCTATATGTGCGATGGAAGACATAATAATTTGACTTTTTATATACATTTTCAAGAGCAATGTTAAATATTGTTTTCTGCATCTTGTTTCTGGCAGTTGAAGTTTTATGATTAAAATTCGTTCACGGCAATCTACTTGTGCTTGGTATAACAACAAGTTTGCTCTTAGTGCATCCTTCTACGTCTTCAAATATGCTGCCACTCTTCTTCATTTCTTCGTTTTTCTTTTCCTTATTTGAATCTGCTGGACCTCTGCTTCGCTTCTTCATCTTGTTGATAACACCGAGAGCTCCTTCCACATGTCCCCACTGAAGTCCCAAGACCCCAACGATTATCTATGCGTCTTCTGAGTATCCAGCGCTGTTGGTCATTCTAAATAACAATTTTTTGTGCACTCGGATATTTTAAATTTACATGAATATTTCACAAACAAGTAATTTAATTTTGTTTTTAAACTATTCCAAATATGTGGTGTCACACTACTGGTGTGGTACTAATTTATGTAATCTTAATATAATTTTCGTATAATATATAATTGTTCATGTAACATGGCGTGTGCTAAATGATTGATGTTAAAATACTTAAATTACTAGTGGGCACATTATTTGAAGTATTACTATTTAGTGTAGTACTAGCTTTTATTAACAAAGTGTAATTTTAGTGTAATTATGTATTTTGCCCAATGGCTAAGATCGCCATCCTATATGCGGAGGGACGCAATGCAGTGGACTCAATCCCCCTTCACTGCGTAAAAATAAAAAAAAAATTATATAATTTTTTTTTTATAAACATATATGTACATTAAATATATTGTATATACATATATTTATTATTTTAAATCTTCTCAAAAATTGTTGAATTAATTATATATGTATATATAAATATTTTTTTAATCTGCTTAAATTTGTTTTATTTTTAAATTTATTTCATTTCAAATACAAATTTGTATATCTCTTTTTTAAAAATAAAATGTTAGATAAAAATTAAAAATTAAAATATATATATATATATTCTCTTCTTATATTCTTCTTTTTGTCATGGATGTCATGGGCTGCACGCGCGCAACATGAAAGGATCAACATGTATTTCCTAGACAGAGGCCCGGCTAAACCACTTTCATGCATGGGATTGTGAACTGAAACTATTCACATGAATTTGGAATTCCCAGTAGGTGTGAGTCATTAACTCGTATTGATTACGTCCCTGTCCTTTGTACACACCACCCGTCGCTACTACCGATTGAATTATATAGTGAGGTCTATGGACGTGAATGAGACGCCTCGTGTGTTACGGTTGTTTCGCAAAAGTTGTCCGAACTTTATTATTTAGAGGAAGTAAAAGTCGTAAAAAGGTTTCCGTAGGTGAACCTGCGGAAGGATCATTATTGTGTTTCCTATCCGAAAGTAATAGATAATTTTTACAACAATATTTTTTTATACATATATTTATTATATATATATAACACAAATGTATAGTACACAATTTGTGTGTACATACTTGAAATTTTTTTTTAAAACAATTGAATTGTGCATATAAATATGTTATATGCACACATAACATAATTATATGCGAAAAAATATTTCCGTTGTACTTATTATTGAACATTCGCAACAATCAAATTTTTTGAGAAAAAATGGTGCAATGGTGTATTTTTTATATCTTTCAATAACTATGTTCACTAATGGTTCAATAATAAATTTTTAAAAATTTTATAATTGTAAGTTTTTTAATGCAATTCAAACAGTGATTTTAAACAAACATTTCATGTAGAAAATTTATTTTAGAAAAATCATTCTAAAATTCAAACATATAAAAAACTAAGAACATGATTTAAGGTATCAGCAGGTATAAATTAACAAAGTAGTTTTAAGTTTTAACACCCTCTCTCAATTAGACAATTATAATAAATTTTTAATGTTTTCAAAACTTGCAATATCAAGAGATTTTGTGAAAATATCAGCTAGTTGATTCTTTGCTGACACGTATTCAATTTTCAGATTTCCCTTCGTTATACGATCTCGGAGAAAATGATGCTTGATGTCAATGTGCTACATCTTCTAGAATACCACGAATCCAAATTCCCTCTGAAGTCGCATTGCTAAGTGCTACGTACTCAGCTACGCTAGATGATGTTTCAACTGTGGTCTGTTTTTTACTAGACTATGATACAGGATTTCCAAATACATAAAATATGTATCCGCTTGTCGATTAACGATCATCCTGACTAGATCCCCAATCTGCATCAGCGAAACCAACAAGAGCTTCTGCGTCGTTATTTTGACTGAAATTTAATGCATTTCGAATCCTTTAAATACCGAAATATTCTTTTTAATGTCACCCAATGAATTTCACCAGGATTTTGCTAAAATATGCCCATGTCGGGTCGAACGCACTGATATCGGGTCGAACACACTGCATCAAATACATTAAACTTCCAAACAACTCGCGATAAAAATTAGATGTACTGCGTTATTTTCTTGATGTTGCAGTTGAAGTCTAGTTTCCATAGGTGACATAACACTATTACAATCTAATTTCAACAAAATTTTATCAATACTGCTTTCTTAATCATTAATCTTAGTCATTAATCCTTTATCACGATCATAATCAATTTCTACCAATCATTTTCTACCAAGATAATATTTTAATGAACCACAGTCAGACATTTCAAAATTTAATGATAGCATTTTCTTTAGTTTTTTTATTTCAGATAGCTTGTTTCCTGCAATCAGTACGTCATCAACATACAACAAAAGTATAATGACACTATCATTCGAAATATGAATATAAAGGCAATAGTCATGTTTCGACCTTTGGAAACCAATATTAAGCAAATGCAAATTGAAATTCTCGTTCCAGCAACGAGGACTTTGCTTTAATCCATACAGAGATTTTTCTAGTTTCAAAGACATACCTGTTTTCGTACACATTCCTTCAGGGACTTTCATGTAAATAGTTTCTTTTAAGTCACCATGAAGAAAGGCAGTTTTAACATCGAGTTGATGAAAATAAAAACCTTTGGCAACTCCAACCGCCAAAATTACTAGTATCGTGACCAATTTATCAACTGGTGAGTAAGTGTCTTCACAGTCTGTTCCGTATTTTTGTAAAAATCCTTTGGCGACTAGTCTCGCCTTGTAACGTACCGAATTCCCATCAGCATCCTCTTTTATTTTGAAGATCCATTTAGACTTTAATAAGTTTTTGTTTTCTGGATCTTGAAAATTTTCCACACGTTGTTTCTGCATTGATTGTAATTCTTCTTGGATCGTAGCTAACCATTTAGCCTTGTCTTCACAATCTTCAATATCCGAAAAGTATTCGGAATATCCATTGTTCTACCAGATGTTGCTTCGAATAATGACAAATAATAGTCCGCTGATTTCTTAGGTTGATCTCGTTGTATCGAACTTCGCCTAATTGAATATCATCGTTATTATTATGCGGCATGACTTCTGACGATTCAATGATTGGTGGAATTTGATGCGAACTAGTTGGACTTTTGTTGATTAAGTAGGCACTCGTAAGAGCTGCTTCACACCACATAGATTTTGGGGCACCAGCTTCTAACATAATTGAACGCATTTTTGCAACCAGTGTTCAATTATATATTTTTTTGCAACTCAATTTTGCTGTGGAGAATACGCCATGGTTTCATGTATCTGGATGCCATTCTGTTTGAAAAATGTATCATGGCACTTGATTTATATTCGTGTCCTTGATCTACTGTTAGCGTCGAAATTTGTATTCCAAACTTTGCCGCTACTACTGCCTCATATTCTTTAAAAATACTTATACTTATTTATTATGAACACTTTTTATTTTTAGAAAAAACACTTTTATTACATTTACTATTAAAAGGACACTTTTAGAATTTTAGAACCTCCACTTGAGGTTCGTTAAACTACAATCTTTTAAATTGGAACGAAAGGTATTAATAATACCTTCGTTGCAAGCTTTTCTTAAATTCTATTCTCACTATGTTCTAGTGAATTTTCACTTTCACTCAATTTTGGTGTACGTGACTTTTGAAGAAAGTCCGACTTGCAGTTTTTGGCTGACACCAATTGCGAAATATCAGAATTGTTGGCAATCGCTGCTTCACTTATTTTAACATTGACTCATTATATTATGCAATGGAAAATTATATTGCAAGCCTCTTGAAAGAGGTATGGTCTAAGCAAAGCTTTAGCGGTTGCCAAATTATTATCATTGTTGCCAACGTAAAGCGTTGGGACAATGCTATGAACATGTTGCTGTACAACATGAGTACAAAATGATATAAAAATATAAACTACTTTTTTATGGAACATCTTGGTGCTCATGTCGTTTTATTTAGAATATTATAGATTTCTAAATAGTATATATCAGAAAATCGATATTGCATCGCTTTTTCTATATGTGCGATGGAAGACATAATAATTTGACTTTTTATATACATTTTCAAGAGCAATGTTAAATATTGTTTTCTGCATCTTGTTTCTGGCAGTTGAAGTTTTATGATTAAAATTCGTTCACGGCAATCTACTTGTGCTTGGTATAACAACAAGTTTGCTCTTAGTGCATCCTTCTACGTCTTCAAATATGATGCCACTCTTCTTCATTTCTTCGTTTTTCTTTTCCTTATTTGAATCTGCTGGACCTCTGCTTCGCTTCTTCATCTTGTTGATAACACCGAGAGCTCCTTCCACATGTCCCCACTGAAGTCCCAAGACCCCAACGATTATCTATGCGTCTTCTGAGTATCCAGCGCTGTTGGTCATTCTAAATAACAATTTTTTGTGCACTCGGATATTTTAAATTTACATGAATATTTCACAAACAAGTAATTTAATTTTGTTTTTAAACTATTCCAAATATGTGGTGTCACACTACTGGTGTGGTACTAATTTATGTAATCTTAATATAATTTTCGTATAATATATAATTGTTCATGTAACATGGCGTGTGCTAAATGATTGATGTTAAAATACTTAAATTACTAGTGGGCACATTATTTGAAGTATTACTATTTAGTGTAGTACTAGCTTTTATTAACAAAGTGTAATTTTAGTGTAATTATGTATTTTGCCCAATGGCTAAGATCGCCATCCTATATGCGGAGGGACGCAATGCAGTGGACTCAATCCCCCTTCACTGCGTAAAAATAAAAAAAAAATTATATAATTTTTTTTTTATAAACATATATGTACATTAAATATATTGTATATACATATATTTATTATTTTAAATCTTCTCAAAAATTGTTGAATTAATTATATATGTATATATAAATATTTTTTTAATCTGCTTAAATTTGTTTTATTTTTAAATTTATTTCATTTCAAATACAAATTTGTATATCTCTTTTTTAAAAATAAAATGTTAGATAAAAATTAAAATATTTTTTTTCTTTTTGTCTTTAATTTTAATTCCCTTTTTTCATATATTTTTTCTCTTTTTTTTCTTCATAAAAAAAATAATAGTTAATATCTGTTATTTACATATTTTTTTCTTATCTTTTTATATATATATATATATATATATATATATATATATATATATATATATATATATATATATTCTCTTCTTATATTCTTCTTTTTGTCATGGATGTCATGGGCTGCACGCGCGCAACATGAAAGGATCAACGTGTATTTCCTAGACAGAGGCCCGGCTAAACCACTTTCATGCATGGGATTGTGAACTGAAACTATTCACATGAATTTGGAATTCCCAGTAGGTGTGAGTCATTAACTCGTATTGATTACGTCCCTGTCCTTTGTACACACCACCCGTCGCTACTACCGATTGAATTATATAGTGAGGTCTATGGACGTGAATGAGACGCCTCGTGTGTTACGGTTGTTTCGCAAAAGTTGTCCGAACTTTATTATTTAGAGGAAGTAAAAGTCGTAAAAAGGTTTCCGTAGGTGAACCTGCGGAAGGATCATTATTGTGTTTCCTATCCGAAAGTAATAGATAATTTTTACAACAATATTTTTTTATACATATATTTATTATATATATATAACACAAATGTATAGTACACAATTTGTGTGTACATACTTGAATTTTTTTTTTAAAACAATTGAATTGTGCATATAAATATGTTATATGCACACATAACATAATTATATGCGAAAAAATATTTCCGTTGTACTTATTATTGAACATTCGCAACAATCAAATTTTTTGAGAAAAAATGGTGCAATGGTGTATTTTTTATATCTTTCAATAACTATGTTCACTAATGGTTCAATAATAAATTTTTAAAAATTTTATAATTGTAAGTTTTTTAATGCAATTCAAACAGTGATTTTAAACAAACATTTCATGTAGAAAATTTATTTTAGAAAAATCATTCTAAAATTCAAACATATAAAAAACTAAGAACATGATTTAAGGTATCAGCAGGTATAAATTAACAAAGTAGTTTTAAGTTTTAACACCCTCTCTCAATTAGACAATTATAATAAATTTTTAATGTTTTCAAAACTTGCAATATCAAGAGATTTTGTGAAAATATCAGCTAGTTGATTCTTTGCTGACACGTATTCAATTTTCAGATTTCCCTTCGTTATAAGATCTCGGAGAAAATGATGCTTGATGTCAATGTGCTACATCTTCTAGAATACCACGAATCCAAATTCCCTCTGAAGTCGCATTGCTAAGTGCTACGTACTCAGCTAGCTACGCTAGATGATGTTTCAACTGTGGTCTGTTTTTTACTAGACTATGATACAGGATTTCCAAATACATAAAATATGTATCCGCTTGTCGATTAACGATCATCCTGACTAGATCCCCAATCTGCATCAGCGAAACCAACAAGAGCTTCTGCGTCGTTATTTTGACTGAAATTTAATGCATTTCGAATCCTTTAAATACCGAAATATTCTTTTTAATGTCACCCAATGAATTTCACCAGGATTTTGCTAAAATATGCCCATGTCGGGTCGAACGCACTGATATCGGGTCGAACACACTGCATCAAATACATTAAACTTCCAAACAACTCGCGATAAAAATTAGATGTACTGCGTTATTTTCTTGATGTTGCAGTTGAAGTCTAGTTTCCATAGGTGACATAACACTATTACAATCTAATTTCAACAAAATTTTATCAATACTGCTTTCTTAATCATTAATCTTAGTCATTAATCCTTTATCACGATCATAATCAATTTCTACCAATCATTTTCTACCAAGATAATATTTTAATGAACCACAGTCAGACATTTCAAAATTTAATGATAGCATTTTCTTTAGTTTTTCTATTTCAGATAGCAACGAGGACTTTGCTTTAATCCATACAGAGATTTTTCTAGTTTCAAAGACATACCTGTTTTCGTACACATTCCTTCAGGGACTTTCATGTAAATAGTTTCTTTTAAGTCACCATGAAGAAAGGCAGTTTTAACATCGAGTTGATGAAAATAAAAACCTTTGGCAACTCCAACCGCCAAAATTACTAGTATCGTGACCAATTTATCAACTGGTGAGTAAGTGTCTTCACAGTCTGTTCCGTATTTTTGTAAAAATCCTTTGGCGACTAGTCTCGCCTTGTAACGTACCGAATTCCCATCAGCATCCTCTTTTATTTTGAAGATCCATTTAGACTTTAATAAGTTTTTGTTTTCTGGATCTTGAAAATTTTCCACACGTTGTTTCTGCATTGATTGTAATTCTTCTTGGATCGTAGCTAACCATTTAGCCTTGTCTTCACAATCTTCAATATCCGAAAAGTATTCGGAATATCCATTGTTCTACCAGATGTTGCTTCGAATAATGACAAATAATAGTCCGCTGATTTCTTAGGTTGATCTCGTTGTATCGAACTTCGCCTAATTGAATATCATCGTTATTATTATGCGGCATGACTTCTGACGATTCAATGATTGGTGGAATTTGATGCGAACTAGTTGGACTTTTGTTGATTAAGTAGGCACTCGTAAGAGCTGCTTCACACCACATAGATTTTGGGGCACCAGCTTCTAACATAATTGAACGCATTTTTGCAACCAGTGTTCAATTATATATTTTTTTGCAACTCAATTTTGCTGTGGAGAATACGCCATGGTTTCATGTATCTGGATGCCATTCTGTTTGAAAAATGTATCATGGCACTTGATTTATATTCGTGTCCTTGATCTACTGTTAGCGTCGAAATTTGTATTCCAAACTTTGCCGCTACTACTGCCTCATATTCTTTAAAAATACTTATACTTATTTATTATGAACACTTTTTATTTTTAGAAAAAACACTTTTATTACATTTACTATTAAAAGGACACTTTTACAATTTTAGAACCTCCACTTGAGGTTCGTTAAACTACAATCTTTTAAATTGGAACGAAAGGTATTAATAATACCTTCGTTGCAAGCTTTTCTTAAATTCTATTCTCACTATGTTCTAGTGAATTTTCACTTTCACTCAATTTTGGTGTACGTGACTTTTGAAGAAAGTCCGACTTGCAGTTTTTGGCTGACACCAATTGCGAAATATCAGAATTGTTGGCAATCGCTGCTTCACTTATTTTAACATTGACTCATTATATTATGCAATGGAAAATTATATTGCAAGCCTCTTGAAAGAGGTATGGTCTAAGCAAAGCTTTAGCGGTTGCCAAATTATTATCATTGTTGCCAACGTAAAGCGTTGGGACAATGCTATGAACATGTTGCTGTACAACATGAGTACAAAATGATATAAAAATATAAACTACTTTTTATGGAACATCTTGGTGCTCATGTCGTTTTATTTAGAATATTATAGATTTCTAAATAGTATATATCAGAAAATCGATATTGCATCGCTTTTTCTATATGTGCGATGGAAGACATAATAATTTGACTTTTTATATACATTTTCAAGAGCAATGTTAAATATTGTTTTCTGCATCTTGTTTCTGGCAGTTGAAGTTTTATGATTAAAATTCGTTCACGGCAATCTACTTGTGCTTGGTATAACAACAAGTTTGCTCTTAGTGCATCCTTCTACGTCTTCAAATATGATGCCACTCTTCTTCATTTCTTCGTTTTTCTTTTCCTTATTTGAATCTGCTGGACCTCTGCTTCGCTTCTTCATCTTGTTGATAACACCGAGAGCTCCTTCCACATGTCCCCACTGAAGTCCCAAGACCCCAACGATTATCTATGCGTCTTCTGAGTATCCAGCGCTGTTGGTCATTCTAAATAACAATTTTTTGTGCACTCGGATATTTTAAATTTACATGAATATTTCACAAACAAGTAATTTAATTTTGTTTTTAAACTATTCCAAATATGTGGTGTCACACTACTGGTGTGGTACTAATTTATGTAATCTTAATATAATTTTCGTATAATATATAATTGTTCATGTAACATGGCGTGTGCTAAATGATTGATGTTAAAATACTTAAATTACTAGTGGGCACATTATTTGAAGTATTACTATTTAGTGTAGTACTAGCTTTTATTAACAAAGTGTAATTTTAGTGTAATTATGTATTTTGCCCAATGGCTAAGATCGCCATCCTATATGCGGAGGGACGCAATGCAGTGGACTCAATCCCCCTTCACTGCGTAAAAATAAAAAAAAAATTATATAATTTTTTTTTTATAAACATATATGTACATTAAATATATTGTATATACATATATTTATTATTTTAAATCTTCTCAAAAATTGTTGAATTAATTATATATGTATATATAAATATTTTTTTAATCTGCTTAAATTTGTTTTATTTTTAAATTTATTTCATTTCAAATACAAATTTGTATATTTTTTTTTTAAAAATAAAATGTTAGATAAAAATTAAAATATTTTTTTTCTTTTTGTCTTTAATTTTAATTCCCTTTTTTCATATATTTTTTCTCTTTTTTTTCTTCATAAAAAAATAATAGTTAATATCTGTTATTTACATATTTTTTTCTTATCTTTATATATATATATATATATATATATATATATATATATATATATATATATATATATATATATTCTCTTCTTATATTCTTCTTTTTGTCATGGATGTCATGGGCTGCACGCGCGCAACATGAAAGGATCAACATGTATTTCCTAGACAGAGGCCCGGCTAAACCACTTTCATGCATGGGATTGTGAACTGAAACTATTCACATGAATTTGGAATTCCCAGTAGGTGTGAGTCATTAACTCGTATTGATTACGTCCCTGTCCTTTGTACACACCACCCGTCGCTACTACCGATTGAATTATATAGTGAGGTCTATGGACGTGAATGAGACGCCTCGTGTGTTACGGTTGTTTCGCAAAAGTTGTCCGAACTTTATTATTTAGAGGAAGTAAAAGTCGTAAAAAGGTTTCCGTAGGTGAACCTGCGGAAGGATCATTATTGTGTTTCCTATCCGAAAGTAATAGATAATTTTTACAACAATATTTTTTTATACATATATTTATTATATATATATAACACAAATGTATAGTACACAATTTGTGTGTACATACTTGAAATTTTTTTTTAAAACAATTGAATTGTGCATATAAATATGTTATATGCACACATAACATAATTATATGCGAAAAAATATTTCCGTTGTACTTATTATTGAACATTCGCAACAATCAAATTTTTTGAGAAAAAATGGTGCAATGGTGTATTTTTTATATCTTTCAATAACTATGTTCACTAATGGTTCAATAATAAATTTTTAAAAATTTTATAATTGTAAGTTTTTTAATGCAATTCAAACAGTGATTTTAAACAAACATTTCATGTAGAAAATTTATTTTAGAAAAATCATTCTAAAATTCAAACATATAAAAAACTAAGAACATGATTTAAGGTATCAGCAGGTATAAATTAACAAAGTAGTTTTAAGTTTTAACACCCTCTCTCAATTAGACAATTATAATAAATTTTTAATGTTTTCAAAACTTGCAATATCAAGAGATTTTGTGAAAATATCAGCTAGTTGATTCTTTGCTGACACGTATTCAATTTTCAGATTTCCCTTCGTTATACGATCTCGGAGAAAATGATGCTTGATGTCAATGTGCTACATCTTCTAGAATACCACGAATCCAAATTCCCTCTGAAGTCGCATTGCTAAGTGCTACGTACTCAGCTACGCTAGATGATGTTTCAACTGTGGTCTGTTTTTTACTAGACTATGATACAGGATTTCCAAATACATAAAATATGTATCCGCTTGTCGATTAACGATCATCCTGACTAGATCCCCAATCTGCATCAGCGAAACCAACAAGAGCTTCTGCGTCGTTATTTTGACTGAAATTTAATGCATTTCGAATCCTTTAAATACCGAAATATTCTTTTTAATGTCACCCAATGAATTTCACCAGGATTTTGCTAAAATATGCCCATGTCGGGTCGAACGCACTGATATCGGGTCGAACACACTGCATCAAATACATTAAACTTCCAAACAACTCGCGATAAAAATTAGATGTACTGCGTTATTTTCTTGATGTTGCAGTTGAAGTCTAGTTTCCATAGGTGACATAACACTATTACAATCTAATTTCAACAAAATTTTATCAATACTGCTTTCTTAATCATTAATCTTAGTCATTAATCCTTTATCACGATCATAATCAATTTCTACCAATCATTTTCTACCAAGATAATATTTTAATGAACCACAGTCAGACATTTCAAAATTTAATGATAGCATTTTCTTTAGTTTTTCTATTTCAGATAGCTTGTTTCCTGCAATCAGTACGTCATCAACATACAGCAAAAGTATAATGACACTATCATTCGAAATATGAATATAAAGGCAATAGTCATGTTTCGACCTTTGGAAACCAATATTAAGCAAATGCAAATTGAAATTCTCGTTCCAGCAACGAGGACTTTGCTTTAATCCATACAGAGATTTTTCTAGTTTCAAAGACATACCTGTTTTCGTACACATTCCTTCAGGGACTTTCATGTAAATAGTTTCTTTTAAGTCACCATGAAGAAAGGCAGTTTTAACATCGAGTTGATGAAAATAAAAACCTTTGGCAACTCCAACCGCCAAAATTACTAGTATCGTGACCAATTTATCAACTGGTGAGTAAGTGTCTTCACAGTCTGTTCCGTATTTTTGTAAAAATCCTTTGGCGACTAGTCTCGCCTTGTAACGTACCGCATTCCCATCAGCATCCTCTTTTATTTTGAAGATCCATTTAGACTTTAATAAGTTTTTGTTTTCTGGATCTTGAAAATTTTCCACACGTTGTTTCTGCATTGATTGTAATTCTTCTTGGATCGTAGCTAACCATTTAGCCTTGTCTTCACAATCTTCAATATCCGAAAAGTATTCGGAATATCCATTGTTCTACCAGATGTTGCTTCGAATAATGACAAATAATAGTCCGCTGATTTCTTAGGTTGATCTCGTTGTATCGAACTTCGCCTAATTGAATATCATCGTTATTATTATGCGGCATGACTTCTGACGATTCAATGATTGGTGGAATTTGATGCGAACTAGTTGGACTTTTGTTGATTAAGTAGGCACTCGTAAGAGCTGCTTCACACCACATAGATTTTGGGGCACCAGCTTCTAACATAATTGAACGCATTTTTGCAACCAGTGTTCAATTATATATTTTTTTGCAACTCAATTTTGCTGTGGAGAATACGCCATGGTTTCATGTATCTGGATGCCATTCTGTTTGAAAAATGTATCATGGCACTTGATTTATATTCGTGTCCTTGATCTACTGTTAGCGTCGAAATTTGTATTCCAAACTTTGCCGCTACTACTGCCTCATATTCTTTAAAAATACTTATACTTATTTATTATGAACACTTTTTATTTTTAGAAAAAACACTTTTATTACATTTACTATTAAAAGGACACTTTTACAATTTTAGAACCTCCACTTGAGGTTCGTTAAACTACAATCTTTTAAATTGGAACGAAAGGTATTAATAATACCTTCGTTGCAAGCTTTTCTTAAATTCTATTCTCACTTTCACTCAATTTTGGTGTACGTGACTTTTGAAGAAAGTCCGACTTGCAGTTTTTGGCTGACACCAATTGCGAAATATCAGAATTGTTGGCAATCGCTGCTTCACTTATTTTAACATTGACTCATTATATTATGCAATGGAAAATTATATTGCAAGCCTCTTGAAAGAGGTATGGTCTAAGCAAAGCTTTAGCGGTTGCCAAATTATTATCATTGTTGCCAACGTAAAGCGTTGGGACAATGCTATGAACATGTTGCTGTACAACATGAGTACAAAATGATATAAAAATATAAACTACTTTTTTATGGAACATCTTGGTGCTCATGTCGTTTTATTTAGAATATTATAGATTTCTAAATAGTATATATCAGAAAATCGATATTGCATCGCTTTTTCTATATGTGCGATGGAAGACATAATAATTTGACTTTTTATATACATTTTCAAGAGCAATGTTAAATATTGTTTTCTGCATCTTGTTTCTGGCAGTTGAAGTTTTATGATTAAAATTCGTTCACGGCAATCTACTTGTGCTTGGTATAACAACAAGTTTGCTCTTAGTGCATCCTTCTACGTCTTCAAATATGCTGCCACTCTTCTTCATTTCTTCGTTTTTCTTTTCCTTATTTGAATCTGCTGGACCTCTGCTTCGCTTCTTCATCTTGTTGATAACACCGAGAGCTCCTTCCACATGTCCCCACTGAAGTCCCAAGACCCCAACGATTATCTATGCGTCTTCTGAGTATCCAGCGCTGTTGGTCATTCTAAATAACAATTTTTTGTGCACTCGGATATTTTAAATTTACATGAATATTTCACAAACAAGTAATTTAATTTTGTTTTTAAACTATTCCAAATATGTGGTGTCACACTACTGGTGTGGTACTAATTTATGTAATCTTAATATAATTTTCGTATAATATATAATTGTTCATGTAACATGGCGTGTGCTAAATGATTGATGTTAAAATACTTAAATTACTAGTGGGCACATTATTTGAAGTATTACTATTTAGTGTAGTACTAGCTTTTATTAACAAAGTGTAATTTTAGTGTAATTATGTATTTTGCCCAATGGCTAAGATCGCCATCCTATATGCGGAGGGACGCAATGCAGTGGACTCAATCCCCCTTCACTGCGTAAAAATAAAAAAAAAATTATATAATTTTTTTTTTATAAACATATATGTACATTAAATATATTGTATATACATATATTTATTATTTTAAATCTTCTCAAAAATTGTTGAATTAATTATATATGTATATATAAATATTTTTTTAATCTGCTTAAATTTGTTTTATTTTTAAATTTATTTCATTTCAAATACAAATTTGTATATCTCTTTTTTAAAAATAAAATGTTAGATAAAAATTAAAATATTTTTTTTCTTTTTGTCTTTAATTTTAATTCCCTTTTTTCATATATTTTTTCTCTTTTTTTTCTTCATAAAAAAAATAATAGTTAATATCTGTTATTTACATATTTTTTTCTTATCTTTTTATATATATATATATATATATATATATATATATATATATATATATATATATATATATATATTCTCTTCTTATATTCTTCTTTTTGTCTCTTTAATAAATATTTTTAAACCTACTTTTTTAATTTTAGTTCTCCTTTTTTTTCATATATATTTTTTTATCTCTTTTTTTTCTTTAAAAAATTAATAGTTAATAGTATTATATTTTTTTTTCTCTTTAATTAAAATTTGTTTCATATATATTATTTTTTTCATATATATTTTTTTTATGTCTTTTTTTTCTTCTTTAAAAATTTAATTATATTTTATTTTTCATTCTTTTTTTCTTTAAAATTTAAAAATTTCTTTTTTCTTTTTTTTTAAATAATATTTAATACCTATATATATATTTTCTCCATTTTATTTATTTTACTAATATGTTTCTTCATTTTTTCGATTCAAATATTAAACCTTTTTTTTAATTTTAACTGCACTAAATATTTTAATGCATAAATCCCTATTTTTTTTAAATTTTAAATTCTTTGTTTTTGTTTTATTTTTAATATTTGTTAAAAATTAAATATTTAAATTTTAACTGTACTAAATATTTATATATCTCTCTTTTTTTAAATTTGAACACTAACTGATATTTTTGTTCTTCTTTAAGTAATTTAAATTATTATAAGTAAGTTCTTCCAATTCATTTACAATTTATTTGTTATATTCAAATTGAATTATATTAATATACAAACATACCTATAATTTCTCTGCATGTAGATAAATATAATTAGAGTTGCGATTTATTTTCTAAACATGTTTAATATTTTATTATATTATTTTTGTGTACTTATAAAAGTCACATTATATGAAACTTCCTACTGGCATGACGGTAAAATTGAATTATATATATTTGCATTGTTTATGGTACAAAAAAACTGCAAGATCTGCATTTATATGTCAGCTATTAACGCTTGCTTAGTGTATGATATACATACGTTCGTACAAATTGCATATGTGCTTCAGCATGAAACACTTGGGGGAATGACCCTTTTCAAGGTTTGATAGCTTGCGCTATTAATATAGGTCAGTAATGCAATTGTTGGTTTTGCATTATCTGTATTGAATTCGACAATTTTATGACTAATATTGATTTAAATTTAAATTAATGCAATTGGTTGCATGTGCTTAATTTATTTCCTTTCTCAATTGATGATTAACTAACTTTAAAATTATAAGTTCTTTTCCTAAAATAGTTATATATATATATATATATATATATATATATATATATATATATATATATATATATATATATAAATTTGTTTTTCTTATTACTAAATTATTTTTTTTAATATGTCCTATTTCCTTATTTTTATTACTATAATTTTTTCTTTGTTTTTTACTTACTGTTTTCCTAAACTATTTATATTTATTTTTTCCTCCAAATGACGAAGTATGTCATGTTTTATTTAATGATTACTCTTTATCTTATGGTTATATTTATTTTGTCTAACATAATGTTGCAATCTACGAGTTTAATTGTCAACGCATAGCTAATTGGTTTTATCTGTTTACTTTAATTGGTTCTATTTTAGAGTAATATTATAATATTTTAAGTATTAATGGCATACACTATTTGTGATATGCCTTTAACAAATTATTGTGAATTTTCTTATCTTTGTTTTTGATCAATATCGTCGTGGTCACTGGCCCACTTCCCTCTACGACCACGTAGGGTCCCTTCCAAATTGGAGAGAACTTATTCTTCCTAGTTTGGTTTTTCATTAAAACCATGGTTTGAATTGTTTAGGGTTGAGATTCTTGTCGTATTGTTTTTTTGACACCTCCTTGGCCATACATTGATTTTGCCTGACGATCTCGTGTGATCGCTGTATTTGGTACTTTAGTACCTTATTGTAGTCTTCTGCGTTATATAAAGGTAAACATATACGCTTTAAAATCGTAGGCATGTCGAAGTCAAACCCGTACAACGTACGGAATGGTGTTTGACCCGTCGATGTATGCACCGTGTTATTATGAACATGCATTGCAGAATTTAACCATTGGTCCCAGTTTGACACATCCTCTTTAGCAAAACTACGTAAATATACTTTTGCTACTTTTGCTACGGTGTTGGCTTCCGCATCGGGTATATCCACGCAGCACATAAATTTAGAAAAATAGTCCTGAAACGTTAAGATGTATTTATTCCCTGAAATGGTTTCAGGCAGAATACCCACCTGGTCCATGTACACTTTGTCAAAGGGTCTGACAGGCGTATCAGTTAGAACCATTGGCATCTTCGTCAGCCTTGAACTCTTGTTTACCTTACATTTTGAACAATTTTTCACATAATCCTTTATTTGCTTCTGCATACCCTTCCATCGGTACTGTTGCCGAATTCTTAAAAATGTTTTTACGCCACCTTGGTGACCACGTAACGGTGAATCGTGAAATTCTTAATTACCGTCTCTATGTCCCGGGGTTCAGTTAGAATTATTATATTGTCATTTTCCTTTGTTATCAAATCGTCAGGATCGCATTCTGACTGTTTCTTAACGTCTCCCTTGTCTCTTTTCATGGTTTTTGAACGCGTTTGTACTGCAACTACCTTTTCAGTATTGTTCGGTATACGGCTAAGCGCATCAGCGTTTAAATTACTTTTTCCCGATTTGTAATGAATTTCGAAATAATATTCCGATAATTTGTGTCGGAAACGCGCAAGACGTGATGTCTGATCTTTTAAGTTTGCGATACCCTTTAGGGGCTGATGATCTGTATAAATTTTAAATGGTCTTCCCAAAAGATATGCTCTAAAATTTTTTGTTGCCCATACAATTGCCAAAAATTCTTTTTCTATAGTAGAATAGCGTGTTTCCGCATCGTTCAGAGACCTACTGGCAAACGCGATCGGACGGTCGCTTCCAACTTCACCTTGCGAAAGAACCGCGCCAATTGCTTCGTTGCTGGCGTCTGTCGTGAGCAAAAAGGGTTCGTTAAAATCCGGATACGCTAGTATGGGTGGTCACATAATTGCCTCCTTAAGTTTTAAAAACGAATTCTGGCAATTGTCATTCCATATGAACTTAGTGTCCTTTTTAAGCAAACAGTTTATTGGTAATGACAGTTTCGCCATTTTCTGTAATAATTAATTAAGCCAAAAAATGCTTGAACTTCCTTCCTATTTTTCGGAACTGGAATATTTTTTACACACTCTACTTTGGCTGGGTCTGGTAGGGCACCTAACTCAGAACACTTGTGTCCTAAATATATAACCTCGCGTCGCAAAAACTGACATTTTCTGTATTTAATTTCAAATTATGTTCTCTCAGATTTTTTTTTAGCCTAAAAAAAAAATTATATAATTTTTATTTTATAAACATATATGTACATTAAATATATTGTATATACATATATTTATTATTTTAAATCTTCTCAAAAATTGTTGAATTAATTATATATGTATATATAAATATTTTTTTAATCTGCTTAAATTTGTTTTTTTTTTTTAAATTTATTTCATTTCGAATACAAATTTGTATATCTCTTTTTTAAAAATAAAATGTTAGATAAAAATTAAAATATTTTTTTTCTTTTTGTCTTTAATTTTAATTCCCTTTTTTCATATATTTTTTCTCTTTTATTTTCTTCATAAAAAAATACTAGTTAATATCTGTTATTTACATATTTTTTTCTTATCTTTTTTTTTATATATATATATATATATATATATATATATATATATATTGTGATGACAAAAGTCGGCCAGGGCCTCGTTTTCGCCCACACTACAATTTAGTATTACTTTTATATTTTTTAACGGCATTGGAGCCATTTATTTACGTATTTTTCAGTATAAAACTGGCACTGAAGCCACTAATATAGTAATTAATTTCCCATATAAGTAGTTTAAGTATCAATAGTAGTAGATTATCGGCACAGGTGGCAACACGGTACGAGGAGGACATATCGATATCTTTCGAGACTCGAAGCGAAACGATTGGCAAAGTGACGCTTGATTTTTACATGATGCTAGAAATAACTTCACTTTGCCGGGAGCTCTCACACAGGTTAGTCGCATTAATTCTTAATATTAGACAAAGTGTTCAGACATCGTTTGACACTTGACCAACGACGAGACACGCAGAACGTCGGCCATCGGAGGCGTTCCGCGAGACATTTGGTAGCAGCGTAGCCTTGTCCTTGATAAGACTCCGCTGGACAGCGTAGTACTAGTGACAGTCAACATTGTATCGCAACGTAGCCTTGTCCTTGATGAGACTCCGCTGGACAGCGTAGTACCAGCGACAGTTGACATTCGTAACAGTGTAGCCTTGTTCTTGATGAGACTCCACTGGACAGCGTAACACCAGCGACAGTTGACATTTCAGCAGCGTAGCCTTGTCCTCGATGAGACTCCGCTGGACAGCGTAGCCTCAGTGACCGTGACATTCATAGCAGTGTAGTCTTGTCCTTGATGAGACTCCGCTGGACAGCGTAACACCAGCGACAGTTGACATTTCAGCAGCGTAGCCTTGTCCTCGATGAGACTCCGCTGGACAGCGTAGCCTCAGTGACCGTGACATTCATAGCAGTGTAGTCTTGTCCTTGATGAGACTCCGCTGGCTATAGCGACGAGTGCGACAGAAAACGGCGCGGAGCAGCCCTGCCCTTGGAGGGCCTCCGCTGAGCAACGCGACAGTAGACTAGCGACGGAGTATTCGGTCAGCGGCGCGGGGCCCGAGTACAGCGCGGAAAGAATATAGGTCCGCGACGTTGGGCGCTCCACAAACGGGACGGCGGCAAGGAGCGCAGTCGTGCGGAATTAGGTTAAGTGTAATTTGTATTAACAATAAGGAAATAAATTATAACGTAAATCGCACAAAAGCAGTATTATTTCTTACTTGGTTCCCTCTGTAAATAAATTCTTGCAGTGAACCCTGGCACGGTGAGCTCACCCCAGTTGGAGGCCAGGGGTTCGTTACAATGGCGCCCGAGCAGGGACACCAAATAGGAATATAATACGCGAGTGATGAAGTGAAAAGTATACGCGTATATATTTCCGCGCGAGGACGCAGTAAAATTCCGCATGATCAAAGCTAACCTTCAAATCCGCATTCGCGCAGTATGAAACCGCGTGGCCAACGTACGGCAAAATGGTCGCCGAAATATAAGGTTAACAACGATATTCTCACACAGTCTCACAGTGCAGCGAAAATCACAAGTGACCGAGACGCTTAAAACAAACAAACAATCAAAAGGGAAAAAATACTGTTTTATTATATAGTGAATAAATCGTAAAAAAAAAAGGAAGTACCCAGAAGTGAAAAAAAAAAAACAATCATGGCCAGTGTTAAATGGGTCAACGCGGTACAGAAGCGCGATCTCGTCGCGTACGCTACCGAATTCGGCCTCGATCCCACGGGCACCGTCCCCGAGTTAAGGGAACGTTTCGTAGCGTTTCTCGAAAAGAAAGACCACAAGCCAGAGCGCTTGGCGCGACTCGTCGAGATACAGGCAGCTCACAAAAGAAGCACATCTCCGGCCCCAGGGGCGGAAGGCGAAGGAAAAACGTATGCCGAAACACTGAAGATACCGGCTACCGACGGCCTATCGTCGGGCAACGCAGCAGCGGCACCAAAGTCTCCTACACGATGGACCGACACCAATGAGACGAAAGACGACAGAGGAACGGATGCCGCAGCGACCGAAACAAAGCAAACCACTAAGCCAGGAGCCAACGCATCAAATACAACCATCAACCGAACACTGGGAGTCGCCGTAAAGGAGACCGCGGCAGCCCAGTCTCATGAACTCACAGCACACGAAACAGCAACAGTCACCCGAACGCCCAGCGAAGCATCGTCAACCGAAGTTCCGAAACACAAGAACAAAGCACAAGGTCAAAGTATAGCCGTACCAATCGTAAGTACTGCACATAGCCACTTAAATACTTGGCCTGGCCAAGAAACACTGTTCCCCCCATACCAGGTTATCGCAGACAGGGTACGCAGGTGGGCACTGAGGTACGATGGCGGACAGGAGTCGTTTGACTTCCTTGAACTCGTAGAAGAACTAGCAGAGGTTTACCACATCAGTGTGGATCAGCTGCCTAGCATGATGCCGGAACTGCTCAAGGGTAAAGCACTCACTTGGTTTCGGAACAATAATTGCCACTGGGCACAATGGACTGCATTTAGAAGGGATTTTGAGCGATTTTTCCTCCCCATTCGCTACCGCGATCGACTAGACGACGAGATTCGCCGCCGAGTGCAGCGCCCCGGAGAGTTGTTCCAGGACTACATACTCGAACTACAAACACTAATGCGTCACGCTGACTACACCGAGGCACAGAAACTGGAAAGAGCGTACCGCAATACCCACGCCGATTATCAGTGGTACGTAAAGCGCAGAGATTTTACTACCATGGCGGAACTATTAGAGATGGCCGAAGAACTCGAGGACATCAAACCCAGGGAACCAGAGAGACGTGACACTTTCTTGACTCATACCGAGAGACACCGTATGGTCGATCACGAGCGCACGGAGTCCATCAACCCCCGTACTGCGTGCCGACGCTGTAGCCAAAATGGTCACACGGAACGAGAGTGTCGCCGACCGCAAGTTCTATTTTGCTGGGACTGTGGACGCCGTGCTACTAGAACAATCGACTGTTGCAGACCACCGGGAAACGCAAACGAGGATCGCACGACTGGAGGGGGAGCGAAACCTCGGGACACCGCCCCTCCAAGACAGTAAAAATACTACACAATGACGCGAGGCACTTATTTGTCCACGTCACCATCGGCAACCAGGAGACCACTGCCACCATCGACACAGGAGCTACCCGCAGCTTCATCAGCGAGAGGTTCGCCACGAAACTAGGCCCCACGGGCACACGAACTAACGTACAGGGGGATGTCACGCTAGCAGATGGCTCAATTCGCCTACTGACCCACGCGGTAGACACCCACGCGACGATAGGCGACACCAAGTGTGTTTTTAGGTTCCTGATCATGCCACAAACAACCGAGGATGTCCTGTTAGGACTTGACTTCCTGATAGCCATCAGAACGACGATACAATGTGGAGGGGACACGTTGGTCTTAAAAGCACCTCCGGTGTCGAGCCTATCTGAGGTATGCAGAGTAGCCCGCGAGGACGAACGCAGTGAAGAGGAGCGCATCGCTGAATTTCTTCAACATGAACTACCAAAATTTGAAGCACTACAAGGAGTTACGCACATCACCGAGCACCGGATCGTCATGTCAGACGATCGCCCTATTAAGCAACGATACTTTCCCAGAAACCCCGCGATGCAGGCAGTGATTGACGATGAGGTAAACAAGCTGTTGTCAAAAGGACACATCGAGCCGTCACATAGCCCTTACAGCGCACCAATTGTGATAGTACAGAAGAAGACGGGAGCCTGGCGATTATGCGTGGATTACCGTCAACTAAATAGTAAGTCAGTCCCCGACGCTTACCCGCTGCCAAGGATCACACATATCCTGGATCGCCTACGAAATGCTAAGTTTGTGAGTAGCATTGACCTGAAAGATGGTTATTGGCAGGTCCCCGTAGCCGTCGATAGCAGGAAGTATACAGCGTTTACAGTCCCCGGACGCGGTTTGTTCCAATGGAAGGTTATGTCATTTGGCCTCCATTCAGCCCCTGCCACATTTCAAAGGGCACTGGACCGGAAATGGACGACATCGCCTGCCCGGACTTCTCACAGCAATTCACTTTGCAGACCGATGCGAGTGATTACGGCTTAGGAGCCGTGCTCACACAGTCTTTCGAAGGCGCCGAACGTGTTATAGCCTACGCCAGCCGACACCTTAACGAAGCCGAGAAAAACTACTCGCCCACAGATAAGGAATGCCTAGCCATCGTGTGGGGCATTCGTAAAATGCGTCCATATCTGGAGGGTTACCACTTCGTCGTGATCACGGATCATATATCCTTGAAGTGGCTAAACTCAATCGAGAGTCCGTCCGGCCGCATTGCACGATGGGCCCTAGAGCTCCAACAGTATAATTTCACCGTGCAGTATCGGAAGGGAAAATTAAACGTTGTGGCGGACGCCCTGTCAAGGCAACCCCGAGAGCAGTTACAACGAGCGACCGTCAGCACAGCAGAACCCAAGCCGTGTACTTGGCTCCACATCAAGTTGCGCGAAGTCCGCGAGAATCCTGAGAAGTATCCTGACTTCGCTATCATCGATGACCAGCTATATCGACACCTTCCCCGGGATGTGGGCGACGAAGATTGCGCCCCGTGGAAGCTCTGTGTTGCAACCACCTTACGCAGACGAGTGTTGCAGGAGAACCACGACAGTGCCAGCGCCGGTCACCTAGGTATCCGGAAAACCATCGGGCGAGTCGCCAATCGCTATTACTGGCCAGGGATGTTCCGAGACGTGAGCCGGTATGTACGGGGTTGTGACTCGTGCCAACGATATAAGGTGAGCCAACTACCCCCAGCGGGAGAAATGCTCACCAGGATGCCGGAAGAACCCTGGGTGACTGTATGTGCTGATTTCGTTGGACCTTTGCCGCGGTCGAAGCACGGCCATACGATGTTACTTGTGTTTATCGATAGATTCTCCAAATGGACAGAGCTCATACCACTTCGCAAAGCAACGGCGGATAGCGTCTTGAAGTCATTCCGAGAACACATTATGGCAACGTATGGGGTCCCCAAGGTCTTGATAACGGACAATGGATCGCAGTTCACTAGTCATATCCTGAAACGTTATTTAGAAAGCATCGGGGTAAAGCAACAGTTCACCGCACCGTATTCGCCACAAGAAAACCCCACGGAGAGGGCCAACCGTACGATCAAGACGATGATCGCCCAGCTATGTAAGAAACCAACAGACGAAATGGGACGAGAATCTCCCCGAGATCTCGCTGGCCATAAACACCAGTGCGTCTGAAACCACTGGATACAGTCCGGCCTACTTGACACAGGGTCGTGAGCCACGTCTACCAAAGGCACTCTACGATGAAGTTACGATGGGTACCGGCACGAGACACCAGGAGCCCGAAGAGAAAGCACAGCAGTTACGACAAATCTTCGACCTCGTACGCATGAACATGAGGAAAGCATCGCAAGACCAAGCACGGCACTACAATCTACGAAGGCGCCCATGGCGGCCATCGATCGGGCAGCAAGTTTTCGTACGCCAACACCCGTTGTCAAAGGCGGGTGATAACTTTGCAGCCAAACTGGCTCCCAAATTCGACGGACCCTACACCGTCGTTGCGTTCATCTCGCCAGTCATCGCCCAGCTAAAACGAGCAGGCGAACCACGACCCGGCACAGCACACTTGAGCGAACTCAAGAAATATCACCCACCCCTCGAGACCAACGTCGCATCCATTGCACAGACGCCCCGCGAACAAAATCAGACATTACCCACCACTAATAAGCGTTGTTTTGTTTCTTCCTCTAGCCGATCCAGCCAAAAGAACAATATGGACGACAAGTTCGAAAAAACCGGTGATCAATTTAGAACACGAACAGCCGAAGAGAACGCTCGCGGGCGCAGGACCGCTCGCCTAGACCCCCAGTTCGAAGAGGTGCTACACCAAAGGTCCCGGCGCGGTCCCCACATTCGAGTGCACCGGAGGACACCCGTGACCGCTAGCCACCGCGCAACAGTTGACTCTCAGAACAGACGCATGGACACCTCAATAAGAGATGAACAAGCGGAGCTACGACCCCCACCAAGAGTGCTGGGTGCCGATGGGGGACCAACAGCCGCTGCATCGCCACGACCAACGGGCTGCACGCCACCAGCCACCTCATCCCCACGACCAGCCACGGTGACACCGGTGAGTACGCAACCAACCACCTCGTCGGCGCGTTTGCCTCGCACTTCGACGCCCGAAGCCACACCGCTCGCCTCACCACGGTCAGCAAGCATATCGACCACACCGACGCCCAAAGCCACATCAGCATCGTCACGGCCAACGCGAAGATTCCGAGCCGCATCGTCCGCACGAGGTCCGTCCCGCAGCAATGCACCTAATCGACAGCGAGATGCCACGCCGGAACCCCGTCGCCCAAAGCCGCGGAGGCAACCTGATCCCAAACCAAATCAATCGACTTCACAGGAGCGAAGGTCTCGCAACCCACGCGAAACACCTACATTACGTCCGGCACGTAAGCCCACACCCAGAACTTCGCGGGCCCGACGACCGAAAACTGACCCCAGGCGCCGTCCATCATCCAACGGGCAGAATACAAACCCACAGCCCACCGAGTCGCGCCAGAACCACCCGGCAACGCCCCGCCGTGGGTGCCGAACGAGGCCCGCTCATCATTTCCCATCAGCGCCGACCGGTGATGACCACGCCACGCCGGTCTCTCATCAGACCGTACCAGCGCCCGATGACACGCTCAGCGACGGAAATCCACGCACCGAACCTGGACGCCCCGCCTCGAGCTGTCGTCAGGAACCAGCGCACTCAGATGCGACACACGAAATACCAGTAAACTCTTCTATCCCTACGATACCGCCCACATCACCTATAGTGGTGGACTTAAGCAGCAACGACTCCAAGGAGGCGGATGATTACGGAGTAACAACAAAAGATACAACAGCCGCAAGACCCGACCTATTCGAATTGCCAATTGACGTCTTGGAAGCTATGGACGTTGACAGTGACGAAGAGACTTGGGCTTCTTTGTTTGGAGACTTGATCACCGAGAGTCATGTCGTCCCATTAGATCAGCCCGTCCTAGAGTTGGAAATTCGTCCACCTTCACCTCTAACACCGGAGCCACCTAGTGAAGACGAAGGTCCAACTTGGCCATCACCCAGGAAGCAGAGGGGGTGGTTCCATATCCAAGTGGACGATCAGGAGTATCCAGGGATTGGATG
Organism: Dryomyza anilis; assembly: GCA_951804985.1. Classification (NCBI taxonomy): domain Eukaryota; kingdom Metazoa; phylum Arthropoda; class Insecta; order Diptera; family Dryomyzidae; genus Dryomyza; species Dryomyza anilis. The sequence goes on along the minus strand of OX638136.1, from coordinate 21,735,332 downwards.
CACCCGCTATACGCGTACTGTCCGCATGGAATGCATAGTGCCCGGGGCCAACCGAGCATTATGGGGTTCACCAGAAAACAGGGATAGTCTGCAGGGCGTAACACGCGACAACAACCAACAAGGAACCAGTCCCACTGGAGAACCTTCGGGAGTAATCACCGACAATTGCACCGCGGATGAAGAGCCACAGGGTGCAGCACCGCACGAAGATGAGCACCTCGAGGTAGACGTCGATGAAGAGGACAGTACCAGCAGTAGTTCGTCCGACAGCTCCGATGACGACTCCGATGATGAATCCGACAGTGACGACAGTTGCCACAGCGCCGTAGAATCCATCCAGCCACGAGTTAACGTACGTCTCGTGCCGAGTGTCGGCCCACCATGCAGCATAAATCCAAGGCCGCTGACACCACCTCGTGTGCAACCAACGAGAGCCACTGCTCCTTGCCCCTCAAACGCGACACCAGACCCCATGGTACAATTAGTCGAGCAAGGATATGCGCCAGCAACCATAAATGCGTTGCGAGAAACCGTACAAGCTGCCCAGACGCGAAACCAGGGTAGACGGGCCAACTTTTTAATAAACGTGCATGGACAGGCATTCCAGGTCAGCATCAGTGCCGGAGGCACAACCCGTGTCAGGCCATCACAGAAGGTGCCACCGCAACGTCTTGACCAACGAAGTGGCGGGGATGTGTGATAACAAAAGTCGGCCAGGGCCTCGTTTTCGCCCACACTACAATTTAGTATTACTTTTATATTTTTTAACGGCATTGGAGCCATTTATTTACGTATTTTTCAGTATAAAACTGGCACTGAAGCCACTAATAAATAATTAATTTCCCATATAAGTAGTTTAAGTATCAATAGTAGTAGATTATCGGCACAGGTGGCAACACGGTACGAGGAGGACATATCGATATCTTTCGAGACTCGAAGCAAGAGTCGAAGCGAAACGATTGGCAAAGTGACGCTTGATTTTTACATGATGCTAGAAATAACTTCACTTTGCCGGGAGCTCTCACACAGGTTAGTCGCATTAATTCTTAATATTAGACAAAGTGTTCAGACATCGTTTGACACTTGACCAACGACGAGACACGCAGAACGTCGGCCATCGGAGGCGTTCCGCGAGACATTTGGTAGCAGCGTAGCCTTGTACTTGATAAGACTCCGCTGGACAGCGTAGTACTAGTGACAGTCAACATTGTATCGCAGCGTAGCCTTGTCCTCGATGAGACTCCGCAGGACAGCGTAGCCTCAGTGACCGTGGCATTCATAGCAGTGTAGTCTTGTCCTTGATGAGACTCCGCTGGACAGCGTAACACCAGCGACAGTTGACATTTCAGCACCGTAGCCTTGTCTTCGATGAGACTCCGCTGTACAGCGTAGCCTCAGTGACCGTGACATTCATAGCAGTGTAGTCTTGTCCTTGATGAGACTCCGCTGGCTATAGCGACGAGTGCGACAGAAAACGGTGCGGAGCAGCCCTGCCCTTGGAGGGCCTCCGCTGAGCAACGCGACAGTAGACTAGCGACGGAGTATTCGGTCAGCGGCGCGGGGCCCGAGTACAGCGCGGAAAGAATATAGGTCCGCGACGTTGGGCGCTCCACAAACGGGACGGCGGCAAGGAGCGCAGTCGTGCGGAATTAAGTTAAGTGTAATTTGTATTAACAATAAGGAAATAAATTATAACGTAAATCGCACAAAAGCAGTATTATTTCTTATTTGGTTCCCTCTGTAAATAAATTCTTGCAGTGAACCCTGGCACGGTGAGCTCACCCCAGCTGGAGGCCAGGGGTTCGTTACAATATATATATATATATATATATATATATATATATATATATATATATATATATATATATATATATATATATTTTTTTTTTTTTTACTAGACTATGATACAGGAATTCCAAATACATAAAATATGTATCCGCTTGTCGATTAACGATCATCCTGACTAGATCCCCAATCTGCATCAGCGAAACCAACAAGAGCTTCTGCGTCGTTATTTTGACTGAAATTTAATGCATTTCGAATCCTTTAAATACCGAAATATTCTTTTTAATGTCACCCAATGAATTTCACCAGGATTTTGCTGAAATATGCCCATGTCGGGTCGAGCGCACTGATATCGGGTCGAACACACTGCATCAAATACATTAAATTTCCTAACATCTCGCGATAAAAATTAGATGTACTGCGTTATTTTCTTGATGTTGCAGTTGAAGTCTAGTTTCCATAGGTGACATAGCACTATTACAATCTAATTTCAACAAAATTTTATCAATACTGCTTTCTTAATCATTAATCTTAGTCATTAATCCTTTATCACGATCATAATCAATTTCTACCAATCATTTTCTACCAAGATAATATTTTAATGAACCACAGTCAGACATTTCAAAATTTAATGATAGCATTTTCTTTAGTTTTTCTATTTCAGATAGCTTGTTTCCTGCAATCAGTACGTCATCAACATACAACAAAAGTATAATGACACTATCATTCGAAATATGAATATAAAGGCAATAGTCATGTTTCGACCTTTGGAAACCAATATTAAGCAAATGCAAATTGAAATTCTCGTTCCAGCAACGAGGACTTTGTTTTAATCCATACACAGATTTTTCTAGTTTCAAAGACATACCTGTTTTCGTACACATTCCTTCAGGGACTTTCATGTAAATAGTTTCTTTTAAGTCACCATAAAGAAAGGCAGTTTTAACATCGAGTTGATGAAAATAAAAACCTTTGGCAACTCCAACCGCCAAAATTACTAGTATCGTGACCAATTTATCAACTGGTGAGTAAGTGTCTTCACAGTCTGTTCCGTATTTTTGTAAAAATCCTTTGGTGACTAGTCTCGCCTTGTAACGTACCGCATTCCCATCAGCATCCTCTTTTATTTTGAAGATCCATTTAAACTTTAATAAGTTTTTGTTTTCTGGATCTTGAAAATTTTCCACACGTTGTTTCTGCATTGATTGTAATTCTTCTTGGATCGTAGCTAACCATTTAGCCTTGTCTTCACAATCTTCAATATCCGAAAAGTATTCGGAATATCCATTGTTCTACCAGATGTTGCTTCGAATAATGACAAATAATAGTCCGCTGATTTCTTAGGTTGATCTCGTTGTATCGAACTTCGCCTAATTGAATATCATCGTTATTATTATGCGGCATGACTTCTGACGATTCAATGATTGGTGGAATTTGATGCGAACTAGTTGGACTTTTGTTGATTAAGTAGGCACTCGTAAGAGCTGCTTCACACCACATAGATTTTGGGGCACCAGCTTCTAACATAATTGAACGCATTTTTGCAACCAGTGTTCAATTATATATTTTTTTGCAACTCAATTTTGCTGTGGAGAATACGCCATGGTTTCATGTATCTGGATGCCATTCTGTTTGAAAAATGTATCATGGCACTTGATTTATATTCGTGTCCTTGATCTACTGTTAGCGTCGAAATTTGTATTCCAAACTTTGCCGCTACTACTGCCTCATATTCTTTAAAAATACTTATACTTATTTATTATGAACACTTTTTATTTTTAGAAAAAACACTTTTATTACATTTACTATTAAAAGGACACTTTTACAATTTTAGACCTTCCACTTGAGGTTCGTTAAACTACAATCTTTTAAATTGGAACGAAAGGTATTAATAATACCTTCGTTGCAAGCTTTTCTTAAATTCTATTCTCACTTTCACTCAATTTTGGTGTACGTGACTTTTGAAGAAAGTCCGACTTGCAGTTTTTGGCTGACACCAATTGCGAAATATCAGAATTGTTGGCAATCGCTGCTTCACTTATTTTAACATTGACTCATTATATTATGCAATGGAAAATTATATTGCAAGCCTCTTGAAAGAGGTATGGTCTAAGCAAAGCTTTAGCGGTTGCCAAATTATTATCATTGTTGCCAACGTAAAGCGTTGGGACAATGCTATGAACATGTTGCTGTACAACATGAGTACAAAATGATATAAAAATATAAATTACTTTTTTATGGAACATCTTGGTGCTCATGTCGTTTTATTTAGAATATTATAGATTTCTAAATAGTATATATCAGAAAATCGATATTGCATCGCTTTTTCTATATGTGCGATGGAAGACATAATAATTTGACTTTTTATATACATTTTCAAGAGCAATGTTAAATATTGTTTTCTGCATCTTGTTTCTGGCAGTTGAAGTTTTATGATTAAAATTCGTTCACGGCAATCTACTTGTGCTTGGTATAACAACAAGTTTGCTCTTAGTGCATCCTTCTACGTCTTCAAATATGCTGCCACTCTTCTTCATTTCTTCGTTTTTCTTTTCCTTATTTCAATCTGCTGGACCTCTGCTTCGCTTCTTCATCTTGTTGATAACACCGAGAGCTCCTTCCACATGTCCCCACTGAAGTCCCAAGACCCCAACGATTATCTATGCGTCTTCTGAGTATCCAGCGCTGTTGGTCATTCTAAATAACAATTTTTTTGCACTCGGATATTTTAAATTTACATGAATATTTCACAAACAAGTAATTTAATTTTGTTTTTAAACTATTCCAAATATGTGGTGTCACACTACTGGTGTGGTACTAATTTATGTAATCTTAATATAATTTTCGTATAATATATAATTGTTCATGTAACATGGCGTGTGCTAAATGATTGATGTTAAAATACTTAAATTACTAGTGGGCACATTATTTGAAGTATTACTATTTAGTGTAGTACTAGCTTTTATTAACAAAGTGTAATTTTAGTGTAATTATGTATTTTGCCCAATGGCTAAGATCGTCATCCTATATGCGGAGGGACGCAATGCAGTGGACTCAATCCCCCTTCACTGCGTAAAAATTAAAAAAAAAATTATATATTTTTTTTTTTTTATAAACATATATGTACATTAAATATATTGTATATACATATATTTATTATTTTAAATCTTCTCAAAAATTGTTGAATTAATTATATATGTATATATAAATATTTTTTTAATCTGCTTAAATTTTTTTTTTTTTTAATTTATTTCATTTCGAATACAAATTTGTATATCTCTTTTTTAAAAATAAAATGTTAGATAAAAATTAAAAATTTTTTTTGTCTTTAATTTTAATTCCCTTTTTTCATATATTTTTTCTCTTTTTTTTCTTCATAAAAAAAATAATAGTTAATATCTGTTATTTACATATTTTTTTCTTATCTTATATATATATATATATATATATATATATATATATATATATATATATATATTCTCTTCTTATATTCTTCTTTTTGTCTCTTTAATAAATATTTTTAAACCTACTTTTTTAATTTTAGTTCTCCTTTTTTTTCATATATATTTTTTTATCTCTTTTTTTTCTTTAAAAAATTAATAGTTAATAGTATTATATTTTTTTTTCTCTTTAATTAAAATTTGTTTCATATATATTATTTTTTTCATATATATTTTTTTTATGTCTTTTTTTTCTTCTTTAAAAATTTAATTATATTTTATTTTTCATTCTTTTTTTTCTTTAAAATTTAAAAATTTCTTTTTTCTTTTTTTTTAAATAATATTTAATACCTATATATATATTTTCTCCATTTTATTTATTTTACTAATATGTTTCTTCATTTTTTCGATTCAAATATTAAACCTTTTTTTTAATTTTAACTGCACTAAATATTTTAATGCATAAATCCCTATTTTTTTTTAATTTTAAATTCTTTGTTTTTGTTTTATTTTTAATATTTGTTAAAAATTAAATATTTAAATTTTAACTGTACTAAATATTTATATATCTCTCTTTTTTTAAATTTGAACACTAACTGATATTTTTGTTCTTCTTTAAGTAATTTAAATTATTATAAGTAAGTTCTTCCAATTCATTTAAAATTTATTTGTTATATTCAAACTTATTCAAATTGAATTATATTAATATACAAACATACCTATAATTTCTCTGCATGTAGATAAATATAATTAGAGTTGCGATTTATTTTCTAAACATGTTTAATATTTTATTATATTATTTTTGTGTTCTTATAAAAGTCACATTATATGAAACTTCCTACTGGCATGACGGTAAAATTGAATTATATTTATTTGCATTGTTAATGGTACAAAAAAACTGCAAGATCTGCATTTATATGTCAGCTTGCTTAGTGTATGATATACATACGTTCGTACAAATTGCATATGTGCTTCCTTTTCAAGGTTTGATAGCTTGCGCTATTAATATAGGTCAGTAATGCAATTGTTGGTTTTGCATTATCTGTATTGAATTCGACAATATATATATTTGTATTTCTTATTACTAAATTATTATTTTTAATATGTCCTATCTCTTTATTTTTATTACTATAATTTTTTCTTTGTTTTTTACTTACTGTTTTCCTAAACTATTTATATTTATTTTTTCCTCCAAATGACGAAGTATGTCATGTTTTATTTAATGACTACTCTTTATCTTATGGTTATATTTATTTTGTCTAACATAATGTTGCAATCTACGAGTTTAATTGTCAACGCATAGCTAATTGGTTTTATCTGTTTACTTTCATTGGTTCTATTTTAGAGTAATATTATAATATTTTAAGTATTAATGGCATACACTATTTGTGATATGCCTTTAACAAATTATTGTGAATTTTCTTATCTTTGTTTTTGATCAATATCGTCGTGGTCACTGGCCCACTTCCCTCTACGACCACGTAGGGTCCCTTCCAAATTGGAGAGAACTTATTCTTCCTAGTTTGGTTTTTCATTAAAACCATGTCGTGTGGTTTGAATTGTTTAGGGTTGAGATTCTTGTCGTATTGTTTTTTCGACACCTCCTTGGCCATACATTGATTTTGCCTGACGATCTCGTGTGATCGCTGTATTTGGTACTTTAGTACCTTATTGTAGTCTTCTGCGTTATATAAAGGTGAACATTTACGCTTTAAAATCGTAGGCATGTCGAAGTCAAACCCGTACAACGTACGGAATGGTGTTTGACCCGTCGACGTATGCACCGTGTTATTATGAACATGCATTGCAGAATTTAACCATTGGTCCCAGTTTGACACATCCTCTTTAGCAAAACTACGTAAATATTCAGCTAGTGGACGATGACTTTGTTCCAATGACCCATTAGCCTGTGGATGGTAGGGTGTATGTAATTTTTTAATTCCTAACAATTTACAAGTATCCGAAAATAGTTTGGAAACGAAGTTCGATCCATTGTCTGTTACCAATACTTTGGGTATATTGTGGCGTGTTACTATTTCGTTGAAGAATACTTTTGCTACGTTGTTGGCTTATGCATCGGGTATATCCACGCAGCACATAAATTTAGAAAAATAGTCCTGAAACTTTAAGATGTATTTATTCCCTGAAATGGTTTCAGGCAGAATACCCACCTGGTCCATGTACACTTTGTCAAAGGGTCTGACAGGCGTATCAGTTAGAACCATTGGCATCTTCGTCAGCCTTGAACTCTTGTTTACCTTACATTTTGAACAATTTTTCACATAATCCTTTATTTGCTTCTGCATACCCTTCCATCGGTACTGTTGCCGAATTCTTAAAAATGTTTTTACGCCACCTTGGTGACCACGTAACGGTGAATCGTGAAATTCTTAATTACCGTCTCTATGTCCCGGGGTTCAGTTAGAATTATTATATTGTCATTTTCCTTTGTTATCAAATCGTCAGGATCGCATTCTGACTGTTTCTTAACGTCTTCCTTGTCTCTTTTCATGGTTTTTGAACGCGTTTGTACTGCAACTACCTTTTCAGTATTGTTCGGTATACGGCTAAGCGCATCAGCGTTTAAATTACTTTTTCCCGATTTGTAATGAATTTCGAAATCATATTCCGATAATTTGTGTCGGAAACGCGCAAGACGTGATGTCTGATCTTTTAAGTTTGCGATACCCTTTAGGGGCTGATGATCTGTATAAATTTTAAATGGTCTTCCCAAAAGATATGCTCTAAAATTTTTTTTTGCCCATACAATTGCCAAAAATTCTTTTTCTATAGTAGAATAGCGTGTTTCCGCATCGTTCAGAGACCTACTGGCAAACGCGATCGGACGGTCGCTTCCAACTTCACCTTGCGAAAGAACCGTGCCAATTGCTTCGTTGCTGGCGTCTGTCGTGAGCAAAAGGGGTTCGTTAAAATCCGGATACGCTAGTATGGGTGGTGACATAATTGCCTCCTTAAGTTTTAAAAACGAATTCTGGCAATTGTCATTCCATATGAACTTAGTGTCCTTTTTAAGCAAACAGTTTTCTGTAATAATTAATTAAGCCAAAAAATGCTTGAACTTCCTTAATATTTTTCGGAACTGGAATATTTTTTACACACTCTACTTTGGCTGGGTCTGGTAGGGCACCTAACTCAGAACACTTGTGTCCTAAATATATAACCTCGCGTCGCAAAAACTGACATTTTCTGTATTTAATTTCAAATTATGTTCTCTCAGATTTTTTTTACCCTAAAAAAAAATTATATAATTTTTATTTTATAAACATATATGTACATTAAATATATTGTATATACATATATTTATTATTTTAAATCTTCTCAAAAATTGTTGAATTAATTATATATGTATATATAAATATTTTTTTAATCTGCTTAAATTTGTTTTTTTTTTAAATTTATTTCATTTCGAATACAAATTTGTATATCTCTTTTTTAAAAATAAAATGTTAGATAAAAATTAAAATATTGTTTTTCTTTTTGTCTTTAATTTTAATTCCCTTTTTTCATATATTTTTTCTCTTTTTTTTCTTCATAAAAAAATACTAGTTAATATCTGTTATTTACATATTTTTTCTTATCTTTTTATATATATATATATATATATATATATATATATATATATATATATATATTTTTTTTTTTTTTTTACTAGACTATGATACAGGATTTCCAAATACATAAAATATGTATCCGCTTGTCGATTAACGATCATCCTGACTAGATCCCCAATCTGCATCAGCGAAACCAACAAGAGCTTCTGCGTCGTTATTTTGACTGAAATTTAATGCATTTCGAATCCTTTAAATACCGAAATATTCTTTTTAATGTCACCCAATGAATTTCACCAGGATTTTGCTGAAATATGCCCATGTCGGGTCGAACGCACTGATATCGGGTCGAACACACTGCATCAAATACATTAAACTTCCTAACAACTCACGATAAAAATTAGATGTACTGCGTTATTTTCTTGATGTTGCAGTTGAAGTCTAGTTTCCATAGGTGACATAACACTATTACAATCTAATTTCAACAAAATTTTATTAATACTGCTTTCTTAATCATTAATCTTAGTCATTAATCCTTTATCACGATCATAATCAATTTCTACCAATCATTTTCTACCAAGATAATATTTTAATGAACCACAGTCAGACATTTCAAAATTTAATGATAGCATTTTCTTTAGTTTTTCTATTTCAGATAGCTTGTTTCCTGCAATCAGTACGTCATCAACATACAACAAAAGTATAATGACACTATCATTCGAAATATGAATATAAAGGCAATAGTCATGTTTCGACCTTTGGAAACCAATATTAAGCAAATGCAAATTGAAATTCTCGTTCCAGCAACGAGGACTTTGCTTTAATCCATACAGAGATTTTTCTAGTTTCATAGACATACCTGTTTTCGTACACATTCCTTCAGGGACTTTCATGTAAATAGTTTCTTTTAAGTCACCATGAAGAAAGGCAGTTTTAACATCGAGTTGATGAAAATAAAAACCTTTGGCAACTCCAACCGCCAAAATTACTAGTATCGTGACCAATTTATCAACTGGTGAGTAAGTGTCTTCACAGTCTGTTCCGTATTTTTGTAAAAATCCTTTGGCGACTAGTCTCGCCTTGTAACGTACCGAATTCCCATCAGCATCCTCTTTTATTTTGAAGATCCATTTAGACTTTAATAAGTTTTTGTTTTCTGGATCTTGAAAATTTTCCACACGTTGTTTCTGCATTGATTGTAATTCTTCTTGGATCGTAGCTAACCATTTAGCCTTGTCTTCACAATCTTCAATATCCGAAAAGTATTCGGAATATCCATTGTTCTACCAGATGTTGCTTCGAATAATGACAAATAATAGTCCGCTGATTTCTTAGGTTGATCTCGTTGTATCGAACTTCGCCTAATTGAATATCATCGTTATTATTATGCGGCATGACTTCTGACGATTCAATGATTGGTGGAATTTGATGCGAACTAGTTGGACTTTTGTTGATTAAGTAGGCACTCGTAAGAGCTGCTTCACACCACATAGATTTTGGGGCACCAGCTTCTAACATAATTGAACGCATTTTTGCAACCAGTGTTCAATTATATATTTTTTTGCAACTCAATTTTGCTGTGGAGAATACGCCATGGTTTCATGTATCTGGATGCCATTCTGTTTGCAAAAATGTATCATGGCACTTGATTTATATTCGTGTCCTTGATCTACTGTTAGCGTCGCAATTTGTATTCCAAACTTTGCCGCTACTACTGCCTCATATTCTTTAAAAATACTTATACTTATTTATTATGAACACTTTTTATTTTTAGAAAAAACACTTTTATTACATTTACTATTAAAAGGACACTTTTACAATTTTAGAACCTCCACTTGAGGTTCGTTAAACTACAATCTTTTAAATTGGAACGAAAGGTATTAATAATACCTTCGTTGCAAGCTTTTCTTAAATTCTATTCTCACTATGTTCTAGTGAATTTTCACTTTCACTCAATTTTGGTGTACGTGACTTTTGAAGAAAGTCCGACTTGCAGTTTTTGGCTGACACCAATTGCGAAATATCAGAATTGTTGGCAATCGCTGCTTCACTTATTTTAACATTGACTCATTATATTATGCAATGGAAAATTATATTGCAAGCCTCTTGAAAGAGGTATGGTCTAAGCAAAGCTTTAGCGGTTGCCAAATTATTATCATTGTTGCCAACGTAAAGCGTTGGGACAATGCTATGAACATGTTGCTGTACAACATGAGTACAAAATGATATAAAAATATAAACTACTTTTTTATGGAACATCTTGGTGCTCATGTCGTTTTATTTAGAATATTATAGATTTCTAAATAGTATATATCAGAAAATCGATATTGCATCGCTTTTTCTATATGTGCGATGGAAGACATAATAATTTGACTTTTTATATACATTTTCAAGAGCAATGTTAAATATTGTTTTCTGCATCTTGTTTCTGGCAGTTGAAGTTTTATGATTAAAATTCGTTCACGGCAATCTACTTGTGCTTGGTATAACAACAAGTTTGCTCTTAGTGCATCCTTCTACGTCTTCAAATATGCTGCCACTCTTCTTCATTTCTTCGTTTTTCTTTTCCTTATTTCAATCTGCTGGACCTCTGCTTCGCTTCTTCATCTTGTTGATAACACCGAGAGCTCCTTCCACATGTCCCCACTGAAGTCCCAAGACCCCAACGATTATCTATGCGTCTTCTGAGTATCCAGCGCTGTTGGTCATTCTAAATAACAATTTTTTGTGCACTCGGATATTTTAAATTTACATGAATATTTCACAAACAAGTAATTTAATTTTGTTTTTAAACTATTCCAAATATGTGGTGTCACACTACTGGTGTGGTACTAATTTATGTAATCTTAATATAATTTTCGTATAATATATAATTGTTCATGTAACATGGCGTGTGCTAAATGATTGATGTTAAAATACTTAAATTACTAGTGGGCACATTATTTGAAGTATTACTATTTAGTGTAGTACTAGCTTTTATTAACAAAGTGTAATTTTAGTGTAATTATGTATTTTGCCCAATGGCTAAGATCGCCATCCAATATGCGGAGGGACGCAATGCAGTGGACTCAATCCCCCTTCACTGCGTAAAAATAAAAAAAAAATTATGTAATTTTTTTTTTATAAACATATATGTACATTAAATATATTGTATATACATATATTTATTATTTTAAATCTTCTCAAAAATTGTTGAATTAATTATATATGTATATATAAATATTTTTTTAATCTGCTTAAATTTGTTTTATTTTTAAATTTATTTCATTTCAAATACAAATTTGTATATCTCTTTTTTAAAAATAAAATGTTAGATAAAAATTAAAATATTTTTTTTTTCTTTTTGTCTTTAATTTTAATTCCCTTTTTTCATATATTTTTTCTCTTTTTTTTCTTCATAAAAAAATAATAGTTAATATCTGTTATTTACATATTTTTTTCTTATCTTTTTATATATATATATATATATATATATATATATATATATATATATATATATATATATATATATTCTCTTCTTATATTCTTCTTTTTGTCTCTTTAATAAATATTTTTAAACCTACTTTTTTAATTTTAGTTCTCCTTTTTTTCATATATATTTTTTTATCTCTTTTTTTTCTTTAAAAAATTAATAGTTAATAGTATTATATTTTTTTTTCTCTTTAATTAAAATTTGTTTCATATATATTATTTTTTTCATATATATTTTTTTTATGTCTTTTTTTTCTTCTTTAAAAATTTAATTATATTTTATTTTTCATTCTTTTTTTTCTTTAAAATTTAAAAATTTCTTTTTTCTTTTTTTTTAAATAATATTTAATACCTATATATATATTTTCTCCATTTTATTTATTTTACTAATATGTTTCTTCATTTTTTCGATTCAAATATTAAACCTTTTTTTTAATTTTAACTGCACTAAATATTTTAATGCATAAATCCCTATTTTTTTTTAATTTTAAATTCTTTGTTTTTGTTTTATTTTTAATATTTGTTAAAAATTAAATATTTAAATTTTAACTGTACTAAATATTTATATATCTCTCTTTTTTTAAATTTGAACACTAACTGATATTTTTGTTCTTCTTTAAGTAATTTAAATTATTATAAGTAAGTTCTTCCAATTCATTTAAAATTTATTTGTTATATTCAAACTTATTCAAATTGAATTATATTAATATACAAACATACCTATAATTTCTCTGCATGTAGATAAATATAATTAGAGTTGCGATTTATTTTCTAAACATGTTTAATATTTTATTATATTATTTTTGTGTACTTATAAAAGTCACATTATATGAAACTTCCTACTGGCATGACGGTAAAATTGAATTATATTTATTTGCATTGTTAATGGTACAAAAAAACTGCAAGATCTGCATTTATATGTCAGCTATTAACGCTTGCTTAGTGTATGATATACATACGTTCGTACAAATTGCATATGTGCTTCAGCATGAAACACTTGGGGGAATGACCCTTTTCAAGGTTTGATAGCTTGCGCTATTAATATAGGTCAGTAATGCAATTGTTGGTTTTGCATTATCTGTATTGAATTCGACAATTTTATGACTAATATTGATTTAAATTTAAATTAATGCAATTGGTTGCATGTGCTTAATTTATTTCCTTTCTCAATTGATGATTCACTAACTTTAAAATTATAAGTTATTTTCCTAAAATAGTTATATATATATATATATATATATATATATATATATATATATATATATATATATATATATATATATATATATATTTGTATTTCTTATTACTAAATTATTTTTTTTAATATGTCCTATCTCTTTATTTTTATTACTATAATTTTTTCTTTGTTTTTTACTTACTGTGTTCCTAAACTATTTATATTTATTTTTTCCTCCAAATGACGAAGTATGTATTGTTTTATTTAATGATTACTCTTTATCTTATGGTTATATTTATTTTGTCTAACATAATGTTGCAATCTACGAGTTTAATTGTCAACGCATAGCTAATTGGTTTTATCTGTTTACTTTCATTGGTTCTATTTTAGAGTAATATTATAATATTTTAAGTTTTAATGGCATACACTATTTATGATATGCCTTTAACAAATTATTGTGAATTTTCTTATCTTTGTTTTTGATCAATATCGTCGTGGTCACTGGCCCACTTCCCTCTACGACCACGTAGGGTCCCTTCCAAATTGGAGAGAACTTATTCTTCCTAGTTTGGTTTTTCATTAAAACCATGTCGTGTGGTTTGAATTGTTTAGGGTTGAGATTCTTGTCGTATTGTTTTTTCGACACCTCCTTGGCCATACATTGATTTTGCCTGACGATCTCGTGTGATCGCTGTATTTGGTACTTTAGTACCTTATTGTAGTCTTCTGCGTTATATAAAGGTGAACATTTACGCTTTAAAATCGTAGGCATGTCGAAGTCAAACCCGTACAACGTACGGAAAGGTGTTTGACCCGTCGATGTATGCACCGTGTTATTATGAACATGCATTGCAGAATTTAACCATTGGTCCCAGTTTGACACATCCTCTTTAGCAAAACTACGTAAATATACTTTTGCTACTTTTGCTACGGTGTTGGCTTCCGCATCGGGTATATCCACGCAGCACATAAATTTAGAATAATAGTCCTGAAACGTTAAGATGTATTTATTCCCTGAAATGGTTTCAGGCAGAATACCCACCTGGTCCATGTACACTTTGTCAAAGGGTCTGACAGGCGTATCAGTTAGAACCATTGGCATCTTCGTCAGCCTTGAACTCTTGTTTACCTTACATTTTGAACAATTTTTCACATAATCCTTTATTTGCTTCTGCATACCCTGCCATCGGTACTGTTGCCGAATTCTTAAAAATGTTTTTACGCCACCTTGGTGACCACGTAACGGTGAATCGTGAAATTCTTAATTACCGTCTCTATGTCCCGGGGTTCAGTTAGAATTATTATATTGTCATTTTCCTTTGTTATCAAATCGTCAGGATCGCATTCTGACTGTTTCTTAACGTCTTCCTTGTCTCTTTTCATGGTTTTTGAACGCGTTTGTACTGCAACTACCTTTTCAGTATTGTTCGGTATACGGCTAAGCGCATCAGCGTTTAAATTACTTTTTCCCGATTTGTAATGAATTTCGAAATCATATTCCGATAATTTGTGTCGGAAACGCGCAAGACGTGATGTCTGATCTTTTAAGTTTGCGATACCCTTTAGGGGCTGATGATCTGTATAAATTTTAAATGGTCTTCCCAAAAGATATGCTCTAAAATTTTTTGTTGCCCATACAATTGCCAAAAATTCTTTTTCTATAGTAGAATAGCATGTTTCCGCATCGTTCAGAGACCTACTGGCAAACGCGATCGGACGGTCGCTTCCAACTTCACCTTGCGAAAGAACCGCGCCAATTGCTTCGTTGCTGACGTCTGTCGTGAGCAAAAAGGGTTCGTTAAAATCCGGATACGCTAGTATGGGTGGTCACATAATTGCCTCCTTAAGTTTTAAAAACGAATTCTGGCAATTGTCATTCCATATGAACTTAGTGTCCTTTTTAAGCAAACAGTTTATTGGTAATGACAGTTTCGCCATTTTCTGTAATAATTAATTAAGCCAAAAAATGCTTGAACTTCCTTCCTATTTTTCGGAACTGGAATATTTTTTACACACTCTACTTTGGCTGGGTCTGGTAGGGCACCTAACTCAGAACACTTGTGTCCTAAATATATAACCTCGCGTCGCAAAAACTGACATTTTCTGTATTTAATTTCAAATTATGTTCTCTCAGATTTTTTTTACCCTAAAAAAAAAATTATATAATTTTTATTTTATAAACATATATGTACATTAAATATATTGTATATACATATATTTATTATTTTAAATCTTCTCAAAAATTGTTGAATTAATTATATATGTATATATAAATATTTTTTTAATCTGCTTAAATTTGTTTTTTTTTTTAATTTATTTCATTTCGAATACAAATTTGTATATCTCTTTTTTAAAAATAAAATGTTAGATAAAAATTAAAATATTTTTTTTCTTTTTGTCTTTAATTTTAATTCCCTTTTTTCATATATTTTTTCTCTTTTATTTTCTTCATAAAAAAAATACTAGTTAATATCTGTTATTTACATATTTTTTCTTATCTTTTTATATATATATATATATATATATATATATATATATATATATATATATATATATATATATATATATATATTGTGATGACAAAAGTCGGCCAGGGCCTCGTTTTCGCCCACACTACAATTTAGTATTACTTTTATATTTTTTAACGGCATTGGAGCCATTTATTTACGTATTTTTCAGTATAAAACTGGCACTGAAGCCACTAATAAATAATTAATTTCCCATATAAGTAGTTTAAGTATCAATAGTAGTAGATTATCGGCACAGGTGGCAACACGGTACAAGGAGGACATATCGATATCTTTCGAGACTCGAAGCGAGAGTCGAAGTGAAACGATTGGCAAAGTGACGCTTGATTTTTACATGATGCTAGAAATAACTTCACTTTGCCGGGAGCTCTCACACAGGTTAGTCGCATTTAATTCTTAATATTAGACAAAGTGTTCAGACATCGTTTGACACTTGACCAACGACGAGACACGCAGAACGTCAGCCATCGGAGGCGTTCCGCGAGACATTTGGTAGCAGCGTAGCCTTGTCCTTGATAAGACTCCGCTGGACAGCGTAGTACTAGTGACAGTCAACATTGTATCGCAACGTAGCCTTGTCCTTGATGAGACTCCGCTGGACAGCGTAGTACCAGCGACAGTTGACATTCGTAACAGTGTAGCCTTGTTCTTGATGAGACTCCACTGGACAGCGTAACACCAGCGACAGTTGACATTTCAGCAGCGTAGCCTTGTCCTCGATGAGACTCCGCTGGACAGCGTAGCCTCAGTGACCGTGACATTCATAGCAGTGTAGTCTTGTCCTTGATGAGACTCCGTTGGACAGCGTAACACCAGCTCAGTGGTTAGTGCGTTGGACTGCGAGCCGAAAGGTCCCCGGTTCAAGCCTGGACTGTGGCTTACAACATCTTTTAATAGAAACATTTTTCTATACCGCTCTACCTCTCGGCAGTAAATGGCAAACCAACGAGAGTAAAACCATTGCCTATGAAAAGCTCTCACCCGCCGTTCGGATTCGGCAATAAACTGTAGGTCCCACCACTTTGAGTACAAATATAACACGCACAGCTGTAGTGCCAAACTATTATTATATTCCATTGTGTGGGTATTTCATGTTTTAATATCGGAGTGAATGTTAATTCATCCCCTTCCAAATGAAAAACGTCATGATATGACAAGCAAATATTTTGCAAAGATGCAACTTCTTTATTTAATGATCATCGATCTTTACATATCCTAATAATCTATCAATTCTATTTTTTGTATTAACCGAGTTTATTGTATTTATTGTAGAACTCGTCTTTGTTGCTTCTTTATATTTGTTAAAATTTGAAAATTGTGGCTTGAAATTGCTATCAACGGTTACCTCCTTATTGGTGGCATTTAAAATTGATGCATATACTCTTTTTTTAACGTTTGTTAAACGCTCTCCCAAATATACTCCTGGCTGAATTTCCTGTCTGTGCAACAAAACTATAGGAATTCTTGTTCTTAACGGCAGTGATACAACCATGGCTATTTTGGGCTGTACTTTGATTTGTTGATTAAAATTAATATGTTCTATGTCTTGCAATGATTTTAATGGAAATTTAAGAAGATGATTTTTGTCTTCATCAAAAAATGTAATTTTTTTATTTAACGCATTTATTATAGATCTGTTCCAGAGATTGTCACGCCCGACTATTCCATCTGCTGGTACCCCTTGTACAAGTGACACAACGTATAACGTTAAACTCAGGTTTTCTATGTTTGTGTGCTGAATCTTAGTGGAGCCTAAAGTTCTAACGCATCCACAAAAAGCACCACTCAGATCTTTCCGAATATTTTTATTAAAATTCGGCAAATGTGCCATCCTATTTTCTTTAATCAGGCTGTCCTCAGCTCCAGAATCCACTAACAGAGTAAGTTTTCCATTCTTTGCTGCCTCGCAAGGTACTTCAATGAACACATCACTCGTATCGGATATCTTGAAACACTCTCCATGCCGGTTAAATATTTTATTTCATTTTCCTCGACGTAATTTTACTCTTAAAATTATTAACAATTGGAGACAATTTGATTTTACAAATCGTGCATTTATTATACACTTCCGACGATACAACGCACATAGCGCTAATAATAAAAAGAAATATTGAAATTAATTCATTGAAAATTATACTTGCCCCTGTATGGAATGTATTCACAGTCTTGCCAGACGTTTGATCTACAATTCCCAGATTTTCAGGGCAGTTCATTACGACTTTCTTTTTATTCGATTTACTTTTGATTTTATTATTCTTGATTTTAATATTTTTAACTACGGATTTTATTGGTTTTACTTTCTTTACTTCATTTGCTTTCTTTATAATTTGTTTATTTTTAATTTCCTTAATTCCTATAATTTGTTCATTTTTCGCGTCAAGTTGTGTTTTATTATTTAGTTCATTATATGTTTTTGTTGGAAGATTTCTATCATCATTAATATGTATCTTCACTTTTTTATTTAGTTCATTAAATGTTTCTGTGGGAAGATTTCTATCTTCATAATTATGTATCTTCACTTTTTATACCCTACACCTATGAGGTACAGGGTATATTAACTTTGTGCATATATTGTAACGCCCCTTAGGAGGCGTGTCCGGTATGGAAAAGTATATATATTCTTGATCAGCATCACTACCCGAGTCCGTTTAGCCAGGTCCGTCTGTCTGTCCGTCTTGCTGTCTTGCTGTCCGAATACAGAATAACTTGAGAAATACTGATCAGAATGCGATGAAATTTCGTCACAATATATTTTAGCCAAAAGTAGGAACTGAGTTTGAAAATGAGCCAAATCGGTCAACGGACACGCCCACCTCCCATACAAGTCACTTTTATATAACTCTTTCGGAACTAATAACTCGAAAAGTATTCAAGGTATAGTTATAAAATTAAAAACGTATTGTTAGAATTCACCTAAAAATATGTGGTCCAAAAATGGGCGTGATCCGCCCACTTTTTTTTTTCATTATTTCCCGGGTTTTCATAGTAGAAATTTGATCCGTAAATTATTAAAATCAAATCTATGAAATATTAGCCTTTAAACATTTTAAATATAGGCGTGGTCCGCCCAATTACATTTTTCAAATTTTTTTTTTAGTTTTTTTATACTTTATATAATTTTTTAATTTATGGGTATATAAGACGTAAATTTCTGATATATTAATAATATTCTGAGGGTTAATATCCCCACCAAAGGTGTAGGGTATTCCATAGTCGGGCCCGACCGACTATAAAAATCCGCCCCATGTGACCGAACTTACCCATGTGACCTAACTTTCCCAACTCGTTTTTCTTTATTTTCTTGATTACTTATACTCTCTATTCACTTTTTGGTAGTGTTATACTACAAACTTCTACAACTTCCGGCCTAACTATATTACCTGTAGCTGATTCTACATTTTCTTCCGCATTTTCTTCCGCCCTTTTCTATTATACCATGAGCATTTCATATATCTTGTATTATTTTTCATTTGATTATTATTATCACCTTGTTGTGTATAATTTGCAGGTGTATTCATATTTTTCATTTTATTATTTCCACATTTCCAATTAGATTCGTGTCCATAAGTTTGACACTCTTTGCAGAAAGGCATATTTTTCCCATTCCAGCAATCTTCGCTATGTCCTGATTTTTTACAAAAGGAACATATTGGAAATGTTTTCCCTATTTCGGAATTTATATCATCATTATTAATTATTTGTCCAAATTTATCTGCTAACGTTTTGCTTTGCTCATTTCTTTTTGAAAAAGTTTCTTCCTTAAAATTATAATTGTCCTGTTTCGACCATGGTTCTCGCTGCATAAGAGCTTCCACATTTAGATCTTCATCTAACAATGCATCTAATGTGTTTGACTTGCTACCAAACATTATAATTTTTATTGTTGGATCCCGAACTCCAACTTTGAAAGAAGTCAGAACTGAATCCAACAACTCTAATCTAAACACGTCATCAATACCTATGTTTTTTCTGTACTTTTTACTGGCGATCTCCATGAATTGTAATCCATATAACCGTCTGGCAAATGCCTTCAACTTTTCTCCACTATTTTGATATGTTTGTCTAATATTTTGTAGTACTGAATCTAAGGAAACTACTTCTAAGTATGTATTTTTTAGAAAATCGTATAAATCTTCTATTTTTTCGAAATTTCTTGAGTCATAAGCATCCCCATTCAATCGTAACCTAACGCATTTAATAAATACATTATTTCTGAATCTTGAATTCCAAGCTTCGCAGCTTTACAACCTTCAATAAATCTAAACATTTCTGTTTTTAATAATGGTGTATCTGTTCCAGAAAAGCAGGGAACCAAATAGCGTACGAGTTTCAAAATATTTTCCGTACCCATTTTGATTGTCGACAGTGTAATTTACTATTTCTAAATTTGTTTCGTGGTATATTGTTCTTTGTTTAACTTAACTTATGACATTTTTTTTTATATATATAGTTATAATTTAAATTTTTACATTTTGAAAAATAATTAATGTTTCATATTTTTATTTTAAATATTTTATATTGTATTTTTGATTTAATAATTTATAAATTATTTTGTAAATAATAATTTCATAAATTATTATATACTGATTTTTTGATCGCATTTTAATTTCCATTTAATTTGATATACAAATTTATTATTTTTATCACCAGCTTTCAGTGCTGTGAAAAACTGATACGTTTTGAATATAAATATTTGTTTAATTTTATAGTGTTATCGTTTTATATTTAATGAAAATTTAAATTTGCATTTAAATATAGCATGAATTATTTAAATTTGCATTTAAATATAGCATGAATTAAGTAGCCGCGGTAGCTCAGTGGTTAGTGCGTTGGACTGCGAGCCGAAAGGTCCCCGGTTCAAGCCTGGGCTGGGGCTAACAACATCTTTTCATAGAAACATTTTTCTATACCGCGGTAAATGGAAAACCTACGAGAGTAAAACATTGCCTATGAAAAGCTCTCACCCGCCGTTCGGATTCGGCAATAAACTGTAGGTCCCACCAATTTGAGTACAAATATAACACGCACAGCTCAAAATGGTGAGAGAGCTCGGCCGAAGTTCTAAACAGGACTGTAGCGCCAAATTATTATTATTATTATTTATGAATTATTTTATTATACACTGGAGGGTCCCAAGTTCGGATTCGCAGTGTGTATTTTATTTTATTTATTGTCAGATTTTTATTATATATTATTTTATTTTAACTAATATCGTAGTACATTTTTTCTTTTACTTTCCATATTATTTTAAATTTATATATTTTTTTTATACAATGGAGGGTCCGTGGTTTGGAATCTCAGTGTGTATTTAATTTTATATATTTTCTTTTTTATTGACTTTTTTTTAAATAGTTAGAATGTGTAAATATTTTTTATTCAAAACTTTAAAAACGCACCATTTTCTATTTGGGTTTTTACGTCCTTCGTCCTTCTTTCTTCGTTCTACGTCCTCCTTCCCACTTTCGGTCCTTGAGAGGTTGGTACCGACGTACCGGCTGCGCCAAATGTTGTTTATTCTAAATGGTTGAATAATTTCCTTTATACTTATTTATTATGAACACTTTTTATTTTTAGAAAAAAACACTTTTATTACATTTACTATTAAAAAGACACTTTTACAATTTTAGAACCTCCACTTGAGGTTGGTTAAACTACAATCTTTTAAATTGCAACGAAAAGTATTAATAATACCTTCGTTGCAAGCTTTTCTTAAATTCTATTCTCACTATGTTCTAGTGAGTTTTCACTTTCACTCAATTTTGGTGTACGTGACTTTTGAACAAAGTCCGACTTGCAGTTTTTGGCTGACACCAATTGCGAAATATCAGAATTGTTGGCAATCGCTGCTTCACTTATTAAAACATAGACCCAAAATTATGCAATGGAAAATTGTATTGCACGCCTCTTGAAAGAGGTGTGGTCTAAGTAAAGCTTTAGCGCTTTGCCAAATTATTGCCAGCTTCTGTTAACTGTGCAAGCTAACCTGAAAGAGGTGTGTTCTATGCAAAGCTTAGCGCTTTGCCAAATTATTATCATTGTTGCCAACGTGAGCGTGTTGTGAATCAGAAACGTTTTTTTGTTGTATTTAAGAAAGCCTGCACATAACCAGTATGCACATAAAGTTCAAATCTAAAAGCACAATAACAGACGCATGTTAACTTAACATAACGTCTACGACGTAACTGGAACAAGTTCATAATGTTTATGAGTGCATACTTTCAAGAGATAAAATTAAGTCTACTTAACAGCAACGAAAAATACATTGGTTGCAATTTGATCCGAGACTCGCGCTAGCAAGTGTGCCGTCTGTTTAAAAGCAACAACAAAAGCATTGGTTGTAATTTAAGTCAAGACTAACGCCAGCATGGGAACCAATTAAGAATTTAGCACATTGGAATTTTCTCAGTTAATGATTTCACAATATTAGTAAATATCTGATGTGGGGTTCATGAGGTTTTTAGTAGTACGTAGATTTAAGAATATGCTTGCTTGCATTTATGAGTTGTGTTTTAAGAAATAAGTATAAGTAAGGGGTTCGTGAGTCGCACGATACCGAGGTGATGAGTAGAGGTTAAGTTTAGTTTTTAAGCATTATGATTTTAACTGCCTTAGAGTGCAGACGTGTTTTCAGTTTAAACTCAAGCTTGTAAAAATACTTAACAATAATTAATAAAAGTATAAAGCAAGTCTAAAATATCCTTGCGTTTTTATACCCTACACTAAGAGTGAAAGGGTATATTCAGTTTGGTACGCCGTTTGTAACACCCAGAAGGAAGCATCTCCGGTATGGAAAAGTATATATATTCTTGATCAGCATGACCTCCTGAGTCGATTTAGCGATGTCCGTCTGTCCGTCTGTCTGTCTGTCCGTCTGTCTGTCTGTCCGTCTGTCTGTCTGTCTGTTGAAATCCCTAAGACTTTTAAAATTGAAGAGCTAGATAAATGAAACTTATAACTTAGATTACTAATATACCTACGCTGTATGTGCGAAAAAATTGGCGAGATCGGTCCATTGTGACCTATGATCCGACCACTTATGTTCAAATACCTCATATAAAATGTACATATAAAGATCAATTTTTATGTATACGTGCTTAGGTAAACTTTTTTGGTCAAATATATATTGATATCATGCTCAAATACATGATAATAATGTTTTCCGGCGAAAAGACTTGTGGTTCACAAAAAAAAATCGAAATTCGGTACACCTACCCATTTGTAAATATGGGTATCAAATGAATGGAAATTCTTCAGCGATTCAATGTTTGTAGTTATTTTCAGGATTCGTATACCCTGGTGACCTATATATCACTTTGAATGGTAACCACACATATGTGTAGGGTATTTATAGTCGGCTTAGACCGACTATAATTTTGATAATCCTAACTATCATAATTACACCTACTTTAAAATTTCCCATGTGATCTATCCTTCCCAACTGGTTATTTAATAATAAATGTTAGGAAAGAATTGTGGACTTCGAGGGAATATTGTCACTGACGGTTTCATTAATAAAGGCAAGTACAAAAGACCCCTGAAGCCCGCAACAAGCGTTGGGACAATGCTATGAACATGTTGTTGTACAACATGAGTACAACATGATGCGCTCAACATATGTACAGCAACATCCAAAACTGAATGAATAGTGAAGAACCATATAGAAAAGAAAAATGTATGCGCTAATTCACAACATCCCACGCCGATGGACTAATGGGTCCACACACATCCGAATGAATGTGCTCGATTGATCTAGTTGCTCTGATTCTTGTTCCACTAAACGAATTCCGACTGTGCTTACTTTGTATGCAAACGTCACAAAAGTTCAACATACACTCTCCAGATAGTCCAGTAGCCATACTATATTTGACAAGTTCGTTATAGCCTTGTTAACTGATGTGACCCAAACGTTTATGCCATAATGTTCCCTTCTCCAAACTACTTAAGTTTGCCGCTGTTTTGATAATCTTCATTTTGAGTTCAAAAAGATTACCGCATCGATGTGCTGTTGCAATGATTTGTCCTTCCTTTCGTTTTCTCAAATTGCACATATAAAGCAGCTTCGACCATTTTGCTCACCGATAAAAGATTTTCTCTAAATTGAGGACTATATAGGACGTTGTTCAGATTTATAGTCGTTTCAGTTTTTGATACTAAAATATTTTGATCAGCCTTGGCAACATTTATATATCTTGGAGCATTTAATTTTCTCAGTTCATTAAATATACTTTCATGTTTGACGAAGTGGTCTATTTCAACAGAGTCTAGAGCAAACACCACCTCTCTCTGCGATACACCTGAAGTTGATTGTTGATGAGAGTCTGCCATAAAACTTACGCCATGCATTGACTGTATAGCAACTTTTGCTTCTTTGACTCGGCAATCCTTCTTCATATGGCCAAACTTGCCGCACCGATGACATTTTCCATTAAAACGTGTGTGAAACTTCTTCTTTGATGAAAATGCTGACACTTTTTGAAATGATTCTGCATATACTCGATTCTTCTTGGATTCTTCTGAAAGTTTGAAAGTTCTGTTCAATTAGAGTTCTTCTTCTGGTAAGTTCTCTAAAGCAGTAACAATTGCGTCGTATGACTCCGGAAGAGTTATGAACAACTGAGAAACCAGATCAGCCTCTTCTGGCTTCGCTCCTGCAGTCTTTAACTGCCTCACAAGCGAATCGAATTTCAATAAATTCAAGTCCTCTCCTTCTCTCTGTCGTAAATTTGCCAGTTCTTCACGAATTAGAGTTTGATTCTGTGGCGATTTTTTAGCGAATGATACTGTTAATGAAACCCACATATCCTTGGCGGCTGACTTGTCTCTGATGTATTCTAAATAATCATCATGCACAATACATGTGATTATATCTTGGGCTTTTGCATACTTTTTGATGAAGTCGGCATCACGAGATGCCCCCTCGTTGATTCTGTAGTGCTTGCGCTAGATGAACCAGCTAACGTGGATGGAGCTGACTGTTTTACAGCTTCCAAACATCCTGCTGAAGACAGATGCTTCTGAACTCGAAAACTTCAATTTTCAAAATTCGATCCGGCGAATTGCACGATACCAGTAGCCTTATCCATGCCCATAACCTTTTATAACTATAGGTTATAAAAAAATAGTTCAGCTTGTCGTTATTGCAAATGTAAGATGCAGTGTATGGAACGTCTATAATCTAGTATGAGAAATTGACGATTTAAGTCCTGTTGTAAAGTTTTAGTTGATTTATTTTACATTTATTGATATATTTTACAATTTAATTAATTAAAAGACACTTTTTAATTTTAGAGTTGAAAAGACACTTATATTATTTTAGTACCTCCACTTGAGGTTGGTAAAACTACAATCATTTCTTTTATATTGCAACGAAAGGTATTAACAATACCTTTTTTGCAAGCTTTTCTTAAATTCTATTTTCACTATGTTCTAGTGAGTTTTCACTTTCACTCAATTTTGGCTGACATCAATTGCGAAATAGTATAGTTGTTGGAGAACCGCTGCTTTGCTTATTTTAACAAAGACCCAAAATTATGCAATGGAAAATTGTATTGCAAGCCTCTGTTAACTGTGCAAGCTAACCTGAAAGAGGTGGGTTCTTAGCAAAGCTTTAGAGCTTTGCCAAATTATTATCATTGTTGCCAACGTGAAACGTTTCCTCCGTGAAGCCATTCCTCCCCTCTTATGGAAAAGAATTATTATTAAAATTAAGAATAATAATAATTTTTTACTAGATATTTTAGGAATATTTTTAAATATATGGAAATGATGTTTTCTTAGAATTAATATTAGAATAATATTAAGAATAATAACGACAATATGTATATTTGAACATGGTGATAATTATGATACTATGTTATTTTAACAATTATAATATGTTTAAATTTTCTCAAGTTATCTATAAAAATATGTTAGAATATTTGAATGTGTTGCAATATTAATAAAAATATTTGTTTTGTTGTGTTTTTTGTTGTTGTTTTTTATTTTAAAATTTTTTTTTGTTTTTTAATTTTGTTTTTGTTATATAAATTTTTAATATCTTTTATACTTTTTATATTTGTAAAATCTGTTGTTTAATTTAATACTTATAATGATAATCTAACCGAATTAATACTTGTGATTGAATTAATAAATATATATATATATATATATATATATATATATATATATATATATATATATATATATATATATATTTATTAATTCAATCACATGTATTAATTCGGTTAGATTATCATTATAAGTATTAAATTAAACAACAGATTTTACAAATATATTAAACATATTAACAATTATAATATGTTTAAATTTTCTCAAGTTATCTATAAAAATATGTTAGAATATTTGAATGTGTTGCAATATTAATAAAAATATTTGTTTTGTTGTGTTTTTTGTTGTTGTTTTTTATTTTTAAATTTTTTTTTGTTTTTTAATTTTGTTTTTGTTATATAAATTTTTAATATCTTTTATACTTTTTATATTTGTAAAATCTGTTGTTTAATTTAATACTTATAATGATAATCTAACCGAATTAATACTTGTGATTGAATTAATAAATATATATATATATATATATATATATATATATATATATATATATATATATATATATATACCTAAGTATATATATATATATATATATATATATATATATATATATATATATATTTATTAATTCAATCACAAGTATTAATTCGGTTAGATTATCATTATAAGTATTAAATTAAACAACAGATTTTACAAATATAAAAAGTATAAAAGATATTAAAAATTTATATAACATATTAAAAATTATTAAAAATTTATATATATATATATATATATATATATATATATATATATATATATATCTAAGTATATATATATCTAAGTATATATATATATATATATATATATATATATATATATATATATATATATATATATATAGTGTAGCGAGACAAATTTGTCGAGCACAAATTTGCCGCACACACATATGTATGTATATATGTATTTATATGCCTTTATATATATAT
Source organism: Dryomyza anilis (assembly GCA_951804985.1). NCBI lineage: Eukaryota > Metazoa > Arthropoda > Insecta > Diptera > Dryomyzidae > Dryomyza > Dryomyza anilis. Next base: position 21,708,350 of record OX638136.1, on the reverse strand, counting down.
ATATATATATATATGTATTTTTAATAATTATTAAATATTTAAATAAACTGCATCATACAACGCCACTGCGTCATACAATGCAGAATGCAACACATCATGCATCACAGCATGTTTGATGCTGGTTGCAACATGAAACACACACGAAGCGCATACACAAAGTACAAAGCAAATGATACAGCAACAACAACAAAATAAATGCTGCATACTGTTGCTGCATACGATGCAGCCAGTACAACGAGCAACACTACACGAAGACTACAACGAGATGCACGACTGCAGCAGCATTCACCAGCTGGAGTTTATAAAAGAGCGTCTTTGTGCAACTTAAAACAGTCTAATTCAGGCCTCCGAGGAAGATCAATTCCTAACAGTAAAAGCCGGGCTCAAGATGAGTACCAATTCCCCTAGTACACTTAGAGGAATAGCAATTCCCATAGTACAGCGAGAAAAATAACCTAGTACATCGAGAGCAATAACGATTATTTTATTTATATATTTTTGGTATGTGTATAGAATATTTGAGTGTTTATTGGTATTTTAAAATTAATATATTGATTTTGTATTTGGTTTGGAGAGGTATAAGAAAATACATGAGTGACCTTTATACGCCCTACTGTTGGACTAGATTTCTCCTCTTGTTCTTCTGTGTGTTGGGTCGGATTTTCCTTGTTCATCTTCAAAGGTTCGTTGTATGTAGTGCGTTGAATCTGTTGGGCTTCGATTGTCCTTGTGGAATTTGCAAATGGTGCTATCTCCAGTGGGCGTCGTCATGTTAATACTCTGGACTCTAAATCGTTCAGGAGAGTTTTGTCCCGTTGACTTGGTTGTCGATATGTTCGAGATGAATATTTTTTTTCTCTGTGATCTTGTCATGCAATATTTTGAATCATATTGGTGCTCTTGTCGCGTTATGTAGGATATTTTAGATTTCCGAATTGTTGATATCAGAAAACCTCGTGGTTCGATATTGCATTGTTTCTTCTTTATGTAAGATTGAAGACAAAATAATGCGATTTCTCCTTTTTTTCTTATTATACATTTTTCAGGGTCCATTTTGCATCTAGTATCTGGCAATTGTGGCAATTTTCAAGGTCTATTTTGCATCTTTTATTTGGCAATTGTAAAAATTAAATCATTGCAACCTACTTGTATTTGGTATAACAACAAGTTTGCGTTTAGTGTGTCCTGCCTCCTTTTCAAATATGCTGCCACTCTGCTTCGTTTCTTCATTTTTCTTTATTCGAATATGCTCTGCTTCACTACTTCTCCTTGCTGATAACACCAAGAGCTCCTTCCGCATGTCCCCATTAAAGTCCCAAGACCTCAACGATCATCTATGCGTCTTCTGAGTCAGTATCCAGCGCTGTTGGTCACTCTATATATCATTTTTTGTGAATTTGGATATTTTAAAAGTACATGAATCTTTTACTAACAATAGTTTTAATTTTGTTTAAATTATTTCAAAAGTGTGGTATGGTACTCTGTAAAATTAATATAATTTTCGTAAATTATATAAGTGTACATTCGTCACAAGAAAAAGATTGATTTTAAGATATTTAAATTACTTGAAATAAAGTACGGTACATCATTTGAACTATTACTATTTAGTGTGGTATTAGTTTATCTAAACTTAGTGTCATAAAAAGAATAGTTGTTTATGTATGCAAAAACATTGAAATTAAATGTTGTTTGTAAGTGTTTAACTTATTTGAAACACAGTTATTTAGTGTAACCCTAGGTTTAGTATAATTTTAGTGTATTATGTCCTTAGACCAATGGCTAAGATCATCGTCTTATATGCGTAGGGGCTCAATTTATATAAATTTTAATTTTTTTTTTATAAATAATTATGTACATAGAATATATTGTACATAGCATATACATATATATTATTTTAAATTTTCTCAAGAATTGTTGAATTTATTATATATACATATATTTTTTTTAACTGTGTTAATTTAGTTTAAAAATTTATTTAATTTCCAACACAAATTTGTATATCTCTTGTAAAAGTTTAATATTAAATAAAAATTTAATAAAATTTGTATCTCTCTTTTTTTAAATTTTAATTCCCCATTTTTTTTCATGTTATTTATATATTTTTTCTCTTTTTCCTTTTTTTCTTCTCTTTAATTAAAATTTTCTCCTTTTTTATACCCTGCACTAAGAGTGAAAGGGTATATTCAATTTGGTACGCCGTTGGTAACACCCTGAAAAAAGCAAGGAAAAGTATATATATTCTTGATCAGCATGACCTCCTGTCTGTCTGTCCTTCTGTCTGTCTGTCTGTCTGTCTGTCTGTCTGTCTGTATGTATGTTGAAATCACGATTACAGAAAAAGTTGAAGAGCTGGAGCAATAAACTTTAGATTTAGATTACTTATATATCTAAGCTGTCTGAACAGGAAATCGGTCTATTGTGACCTGAGAACCGACCACTTATGTTCAAATACCTCAAATAAAATTGACATCTACGAATCAATTTTACAGTATATGTGCTTAGGTAAACTTGTTTGGTCAAATTTTCAATATTGACATTATGCTCAAATTAATGAACAAATGTTTTCCCACGAAATTACTTGTGGTTCCCAAAAAAAAAATCGAAATTCGGTACACCTACCCATTTGTAAATATGGGTATCAAATAAAAGAAATTTCATAAGGGATGGAAAGTTTGTAGTTATTTTCAGGATTCGAATACCCTAGTGACCTATATACCACTTGGAATGGTAACCACACATATGTGTAGGGTATTTACAGTCGGCTTAGACCAACTATAATTTTGATAATACTAACTATCATAATAACACCAAATTTAAAATTTCCCATGTGATCTAACCTTTCCAACTGGTTATTAATTAGTTTATCTTTTTTATGATTGTTTTGCTGTTTATACGCTTCAATATAATATATATTTTATAAAACAGATATAAAATCAAACAATTTTTCGCATGTAACTACAAATTTTTAATGTCCTCTAACTCAACACCTTTATTTCAACTTAATTAGGATTTTTCAAAAAAAATATTAACAATCAAATAATTGAGAAAGTCATGAAGTTTTAAGACGATAGTACTAAAAATACTATAAAAAACATGAGATCAAAATCAAAATGGGTCTGCCTACAAAAAGGTTAAATACCATTGAATTAATACCCATGGAATTACCATTTCTTGTTCTTTACAGTTTTTACATGTTCACATGTTGTCATGTTTTTTACCCATTCGAATCTATTATAATTTATTTCTTTACTAAAATTACAAATTTTTTTCATTTTGTCAATTTACATGTTCTATTCGATTCTATGAACATTTTATTTTTATGTGGGAACCACACTTTTTAAAAACTTGTCTGCAAAACTACATACAAAATTTGTGCGGTAAGCACACGACACGCTACATTGCTATTTTTTTGCTGTAAAACAGTTTTTTGTACCGCAATAAAAAATTTTTATATGTGAATTAAACTTATTTTTATACCCTACATTAAGAGTTAAAAACGGCGTACCAAACTGAATATACCCAGTTTGGAACGCCGTTTGTAACACCCAGAAGGAAGCATCTCCGGTATGGAAAAGTATATATATTCTTGATCAGCATGATCTCCTGTGTCGATTTAGCTATGTCCGTCTATCTGTTGAAATCACGATTACAGACAAACTTGCAGAGCTAAATAAATAAAACTCCTAATTTAGGTTACTTGTATATCTACGCTGCTTGTCAGGAAAAATGGGCATGATCTGTCTGTTATGTGAACCGACCACTTATGTTCAAATTTATCATATAAAACACATCTACTGGTGAATTTGACTGTATACGTGTTCAGGTAAACTTTTTTTGGTCAAATATATATTGGCTACATGCTCAAATACATGAAAATAATGTTCTCTCGCGAAACGACTTGTGGTTCCCAAAAAAAAAAAAACGATTTTCGGTGCACATACCCATATGTAAAAATAGGTATCAAATGAATGGAAATTCTTCATGGAAATTTTGTAGTTATTTTCAAGATTCGTATACCCTGGTGACCTATATACCACTTTGAATGGTAACCACACATGTGTAGGGTATTTGTAGGGTATTTATGGTCGGCTTAGACCGACTATAATTTTGATAATACTAACTATTATAACACCTACTATAAAATGTCCCTACTTTAAAATTGCCCATGTGAGCTAACCTTCCCAACTGTTTTTTTTTCGATTCAATTAATAAAACTTTTTTTTTTAAATTTTAACTGTACTAAATATTTTAATGCATAAATCCCTATTTTTTAAATTTTAACTGTACTAAATATATTTATATATCTGTTTTTTTTTTTAATTTGAATAATAACTGATATTTTTTTTCGACTTCTTTAAGTCATTTAAATTATTATAAGTAAGTTCTTCAAATTCATTTAAAATGTATTTGTTATATTTAAGCTTATTCAAATTGAATTATATTAATGTACAAGTACCTATGATTTCTCTGCATGTAAATAAATATAATTGGAGTTGCGATTTATTTTTTAAACATGTTTAATATGTTATTATATTATTTTCGTGTACTTATATAAGTTATATTATATGATTTTTATTTGCATTGTTTATGGTATCAAAACAAACTGCAAGATCTTCATTTATATGCCAGCTATGAACGCTCGTTTCATGTATGATATTCATACGTTCGTACACATTGCATTTTCAAGGTTTGTTAGCTTGCGCTATTAAATATATGACAGTAATGCAATTGTTGGTTTGCGTTATCTGCATTGAATACGACAATTTTATTACTAAATTATTGTTTTTAATATGACCAATGTTTTTTATTTTTTTTATTATTATATTTTTCTTTTGTTTGTTACTTACTGTTTCCCTAAACTATTTATATTTATTTCTTCATCTAAATGACGAGTTACTTACCTATTTGGCCATTACAACCCATGATGGGTTTCGGCCGCAGCAATCACCCCTCGCCAGTCGCGTCTGCATTGCGCGCGCAGGCGTCAGTTTGCACTCCAAGTGTTGTCTCGCCCTTGGACGCTACACCGGAGATTCGGACGCCCTCTCCTACGTTGACTACCACTGGGTACAGAATTGAACACCTTTTTTGCTGGAGAGCTTTCATCCATACGCTCGACAGGACTGGCATGATAGAGCGTAATTTTTGTCCGTCGAGAGAGGGCTCTGCTCCTCAATTGCCTACTGAGCCCAAAGTAACACCTGTTGGCAAGAGTTATTCTTCGGCTAATCTCCAGGCTGACATTGTTTTCCTTGTTGATGCTGGTTCCTAGGTATACGAAGTCCTTCACAACTTCGAAGTTGTGGTTGTCAATAGTGACGTGTTGTCTAAGACGCCGGGACTCTTTGTTTCTTGACACTAGATACTTCATCTTGTCCTCGTTCACTGTAAGACCCATTCGACGCGATTCCCTCTCTAAACTGGAGAATGCTGCACTGACTGCTCGTACGCTTTGCCGAATGATGTCGATATCATCAGCGTAAACGAGCAGCATGGAACTCTTGTTGAAGATAGTGCCATTGTGATAAAGTTGTGCAGCTCTTACAATTTTCTCCATTATTACGTTGAAGAAGTCACACGATAGGGAATCGCCTTGTCTGAAACCTCGTTCGGTATTAAACGTATCGGTAAAGTTGTTCCAATTCTTACTGAGCAAAGTGTTTCGCTCAGGGTCATCATTTAAAGCCTTATAAGTTTCGCAGGTATACCGAACTCAGACATGGTGGAGTATAGGCGACTTCTTATCGGACTGTCGAAGGCAACTTTTTAGTCGACGAAGAGGTGGTGGGTGTCGATCTGCCTCTCTTTGGTATTTTCCAGGATTTGGCGCAATGTGAAAATCGGTTCTATGGTGGACTTGCCAGGTGAAGCCGCACTGTAGTGCAATCTGTCTGTTGACGATGGGCTTCAGTCTTTCACATAATGCGCTCGTTAGAGCTTTATACGCGATGTTGATGAGACTTATCCCACGGTAGTTGGCGTGTATCGTGGGATCCCCCTTCTTAAGGATTGGGCAGAGTATACTGAGATTCCATTCGCTAGGCGTGCTTTCTTCTGACCATATTCTGCTGATGAGCTGGTGCATTCCCGCTATGTACTCATCGCCTCCGGTCTTAAACAACCCAGCAGGCAGACCATCCGATCCTGCAGCTTTGTTGTTTTTCAGCCTGTTGATGGCTGTGCAGACCTCTTCACGGTCAGGCGGCGGTATGTCAACGCCGTCGTCAGGAACTGGGGTTGTCAAGCTGTCTCCTCTACAAGCGGAATAGTTGTCATCATCGCCTGCTACAAGATCAGAGAAGTGCTCTTTCCATAATCTCAGTGTACCCTGGACATCTGTCATCGTCAAGACAGAAAGAGGGTCCGGTCTTTAAACCTCCGGTCAGGCGTCTTATCTTCTGAAAGAATTTTCGAGCCTCGTTCCTGTCGCCATGCATCTCAATATCTTCACACTCGCGTCTTCCTAATTCTCTTTTCTTGCGCCTAAAAAGATGTGTCTCCTCCTTCCTCTTCTCTCTGTATCGCTTCATCGCGGCTCGCGTTACTACCGACAGCAGGGTGGCTCTATATGCAGCGTCTTTCTCTGCAGTGGCTGCGCGACACTCTTCGTCATACCACTTGTTCCGTAGTAGGTGTTGGAATCCAAGCACCTCTTCGGCAGCCGTACTCATTGTGCGACGTGTGTCCACTGCGCGCATATATCATCGAGAGGGGGAGTGCTTTCGGCAAGCAGGTGTGAGAGTCGAGCGGCATAGGGTTGTTCGGTATGTTGTGTGTGTTTAGCTTACTGACGTCTAGCTTTCTTTACGTGGGTTTCCGTGCGTTTTTCGCAGCACATAAGTGTGTGCGAACCTTGGCTGCTACAAGGAAGTGATCCGAGTCGATGTTGGAATTTCGGATCGAGCGTACATCCATCACACTATAATCGTGCCTTCCGTCAATCACAACATGAACAATTTGGTTGCGCATGTTCTGATCGGGTGACCGCCACGTGACCTTGTGAATATTGAGATGCTTGAATCTAGTACCACTAATTACCATGTTTCGTGCTGCGGCGAAGTCGATCAGTCTCATTCCATTGTCAGAGATGTTGTCGTGGAGGCTGAATTGTCCAACCGTTGAACCAAAGATACCCTCATGGCCCACCTTGGCATTAAAGTTGCCAATCACAATTTTGATGTCGTGACGGGGGCAGCGCTCATAGGCTTCGTCGAGGCGCTCATAGAAAGTCTCTTTAGTTTCAACGTCCTTCTCATTCGCCGGAGCGTGCGCACAAATTAGGCTGATGTAGAAGTATTTAGCCTTGATGCGGATTGTTGATAGTCTTTCGTTCACGGGTGTGAACCTAGAGACAAGGAGTCTCTTGCCGACTACAAATCCACAACCAAATTCATGCCTCTCCGCATGGCAACTGTAGTAAATGTCACAGGATGCCTGTTTAGAGCAGCCCTGTCCTGTCCATCGCATTTCCTGGATAGCGGTGATGTCAACCTTGTATCTTTCGAGGACATCAACCAGCTGGATAGTGGCACCTTCCTTATAAAGGGTTCGGACATTCCAGGTGCATATCCGTGTCATCTTGTTTTCGGGTCGATATCCGAGGCATTTTTTTTGTTTTCGTTGAATCAGCTTTTTTATATGGCGGGTCACAAGCCCAACGCCCAACGCTCGTTTGTCACCGGCAAGACCTCCCACAGGGATTGAAACCCGATCATCAGCTGGTTGCTCGGGTTAACGGGGTTCACCAACGCGAAGGTGAGACTAGGAATTGTGTAGGAGAGGCTATGGCAATTAACAGAATTGGGTTGGGTTTTGGGTTAAGAGTGTTTTAGGCAGGAGTGCAGAATTTTACTATGTACTAATAAAACGATATCTAAAAAAAAAAGAGAGACATATAATTATAAGATAATTGTATGTGCAATAATACAATCGCAATTCGTTAGAATAAAATTAGAAAAATTTCGACCGTTAAAATTACTATAGTAAAAAAAACTTGACATTTTTCGTGTTTGGCAAGTCATGAAATTTTAACGGTTAACTAAAAATTCATGTTTTAACAGATCTTAATTTCTGCAAGTGATTTTAAATTAAATAAGAAAATAAAATTGAGTGATTTCTTTTTATACTTGGAGTAACAATAATTTTTATTGACAATAGTTGTTAAAAGCTCAAAAATGACCTTTAAGCTCTTTGCGCAATATCATAGGATCAATTTTTTTGGGTTTTAAAAGCTTCATCTCAGTTTATGAGGTCCTTGTTTCAGAAAGTCGACGCGGAGCGAAAGAAAAAATAGTTCTAGATTTTTCATACAAATTTGAATATATAATATATATTTTAACGAAAGGAGGTAATTTTCCCCACTGTGCAAGCATTCAACAATAATAAATGAGACGCAAGACAATGTGTTAGAAAGATACGGAAGATCATTCAGCGTACTGAGCAATGTGCGAGAAAGAGATGGAATATCTGCACATTATTTATTTTGTACACAATCCAGAGATACGAACTTGTAGGACACTTTCCGTAGACTGTATATTCGTAACATTGGTGTCAGAAGTGGGAGTGTAATACAAAATGGTTAAATTTGAACAACTTAAAGTCGACCAGCTAAAGAAGGAGCTGGCGAATCGTGATCTTCCAACTGCTGGTACGAAAGTGGGGCTGCAAAACCGCTTAATAGAGGAATGTCAGTTCCAAGGCATTAATCTCACAGAATTTGAAGTAGAAGTTGCAGCACCATCGTCGAAAAATCTGGATACTGAGCAAAAAGTACGGTCCCAAAGTTTTGATATGAGCCAGTTGCTCGGAGCCATACAACAACAGCTGCTAGAAAATTCGAACCGGATTGAAGAAAACTTAAAACAGAACTTCAAGAAAATTCCAGCAAAATGGAACATAAACTTCAAGAAAATTCCAAACAATTTCAAGAGAATTGAAATCAGCTAAAATGGAGAAACATCAAGTAAAAGTGGAGGGACAGATGCGGGAGCATTCGAAGCAGATTCTTAAAGTTTCTAATACAGTCCATGGCAAAGTAAACGAACTTGAGGCACATGCAAATGACATGGAAGGAAAACTTGAAAAATTGGAAAATGGAATCGACAAAAGTTCCTGAAAATGCGAGAAGATTTCGGTGCGTTACGGCTAAGTGGACCTTCACAGCATGTTCTTAGTAGTTCGAAGCTGAAATCGCCGATTTACGATGGAACCACAATGATGGAACAATGAAAACATGGTAGCTGCGCTTATTGTGGGCCTGAAAGGAGGTGCAGCCGAAATTTGGCTAACAGTTCCGAAAAGCGATATAAATAGTTACACAGCAGTTATGGCTGCACTGTAACGGAAATGTGGCGGTGATCACATAAAGCAGATCTACAGAATGAAACTAAAGGGCCGAATGCAAAAAATGGTGAAACATTGCAGGCTTATGCAGAGGACGTATAGAGACTTGCACATTTGGCGTATTCCGATTCAGCGTGTGATTTCTTGGAAATGTGCGAGATAAATGCGTTTGTTGATGGCATACGTGATCCTGAGACAAAACGGGCAGCAATGACCATGTCGAAGGTGACATTTATGGAAACGGTCACCACTGCGCTTACGCAGGAGATAGCGTTTACATTGTGCCGACCAGCGATGGAGAAACGTGTACTAATGAGGAGAGAGAAAATTTATGTCAAGGTGTAAGTAGAGCGTCGAAAGCCAGCGTTAAATCCGAACATTATGCTGCCAACGGAAACACACAATTGAAAGGTAAATGCTACAATTGTGGAAAATATGGGCATATGGCACGCGACTGTTGTGAAAAACGTAAATATGTAATTGTGCAACCGCCTAAGGGATACCGACCAGAAAATCGACCTGAGGATGGCCAAAATAACGCCAGGGAACATCATGGCAATTCGGGAACTGTGTCGGCACGAGTGTGTAAATGGAATCCAGAGAATGCTAGACGGAAGAACAAAAGACGAACATAATTTACATTCGTTAAAAGTCCTTTCGTTAAATGTCATGGCAGATGATCAATGGACTCTACAGCAAATACGAAATGATCAAAACAAGGACCTCGACATCACAAAAATTAGGACGTTCAAGGAACAACAAAGAAAACCATTATGGAAAAAGATAGCATTCAACAGTTCAAGCGGGGCTTACTGGGCGCAGTGGCAAAGCCTGAAGCTACCAAATGGTTGTTTGTGCCGTGTGTGGTAAAGTTAAAATGGCAGATCTGCACGAAATTTGATTGTTGTTCCCAAGTCAAAAATAAAAGCGATAGTACTGAAATGCCATTGTGGATCCAATGGATGTCACTTGAGCATAAATAAAACGATTGAGGAAGTCAGAAAACATTTCTATTGGATTCACAGATGTAAGCAATGTATATCCACAAAAAGAAAACCCTTCAGGAGTTGCGGTAAGATGAATCAATACAACGAAGACCGAGACGAGTTGCATCAGTCCTTAAGGCAGAGGATACAAAGTCCAAGTAGTAAGATAAAGTCCAGATACGACTTGAGAGCAAACTCTGAGGGGTTTAAGGAAGGAGATCTGGTTATGCTTTGTAGCCTGTCACGAGTGAAATTGATAAATCCAAAACTACAAAAACACCAGGAAGGACCGTACGGGATAATTAAAAGGATTAATGACATTGTGTATCGGATTCAGAATATACAGGTGTCAGACGAAAATGAAAGTAGTACATTTAGAAAGGTTAGTACCGTATATAGAGAGAGATGATAAACATCTGTTCGGGACGAACATATTTGGGTGGAGGGCAGTGTTACGAAAAAGGTTATTTGCCCCACTGTTCCATTCAACAATAATAAATGAGACGCAAGACAATTCAACGCAATAGGCAATGTGTTAGAAAGAGACGGAAGATCTGCACATTAAAACACATGAGTGCGAATGAGATGCCAATAGCATACGTCATTCACGAAACGAGTAGAAGGTTCTAGAAACAAGTCGAAGATTGTCGAAACGTGTCGAACAGATAAGGGCAATATAACGGAGCCGCATCAGAGGAACAGTACTTCAGTAGTGATTGTAAAGTGGTCGAGTGAATCCTGTATGATAAATGTCAAGTTAAATAGTGGACATGCAGCAGTTGTTAAAATTTATTATTAGTAAAGTTGTTTTTTAAAGTGAATTAATAAAGTTAATTGTTGTAATTTAAACCAAACATAAGAGTGTATTTATTTTGTACACAATCCAGAGATACGAGCTTGTAGGACAGTTTTCCGTATACTGTATTTTCGTAACAATAAATTCATGTCAGTCCTTCCTATTAAAATTCGCCATATATTGCATACAACATATTTATATAATAATTATAAACATTTAACTCTTTATAATATTGATTTAAAAAAATACAATAATTATAATGAAAAACTCTATTCACAAATAAAATGTAATATATAATATACATTTGAGAACCATTTTACTTTGAAAATATATAATAATAATAATTATATAAACTTAAACTTTAATAATAAACAAGTTGGGAAGGTTAGTTCACATGGGAAATTTTAAGGTAGGTGTTATTATGATAGTTAGGACTATCAAAATTATAGTCGGTCTGAGCCGACTATTAATACCCTAATACCAGGATATACGAATCCCGAAAATAACTACAAACTTTCAATCGCAGATGTATTTCCATTTATTTGATACCTATATTCACAAATGGGTAGGTGTACCGAATTTCGATTTTTTTTGCTGAACCACAAATCGTTTCGCCGGAAACCATTATTTTCATGTATTTGAGCATGAGTCAATATATATTTTACCAAAAAAAAGTTTACCTAAGCACGTATGCAGTAAAATTGATCTGTAGATATACGTTTTATATGAGGTATTTAAACAAGAGTGGTCGGTTTTCAGGTCACAATAGACCGATCAATTCTTGTTCAGACAGCTTAGATATATAAGTTTCATTGCTCTAGCTCTTCTTTTTGTTCTGTAATCGTGAATTCAACAGACAGACAGAGGGACAGATAGACGGACAGCCAGACGGACAGACAGACGGACATCGCTAAATCGAGGGGATCATGATGATTATGAACATATATTCTTTTCCATACCGGTGATGCTTCCTTCTGGGTATTACAAACGGCGTACCAAACTGAATATACCCTTATATATATATATATATATATATATATATATATATATATATATGTATACATATATATATATATATATATATATATATATATATATATATATATATATATATATATATATTATATATATATAAGTATATATATATATATATATATATATATATATATATATATATACATATATAGATAGATATATTTATATATATATATATATATATATATATATATTGTTACGAAAATTCAGTCTACGGAAAACTGTTCTACGAGTTCGTATCGCTGGATTGTGTACAAAATAAAAACGCACTTATATTTGGTGTTAACTAGTATTATTTCAACTAGTATTAATTAAATTTATTAATTTAAATAACAACTTAAAGAATAATCACTTATATCAACTGCTGAATTACTACAATTTATCTTTACAATGTTCACTCACGAGACGCACTAGTTCACTATTAAATCACAACTGAAGTGCTGTACCTCAGATGCGGCTCCCTTATATACTGCATGCATCAGTACGACACGTGTCGGCAAGCTTCGACGTATTTCGAGAACCTTCTACTCGTTTCGTGAAAGACGCATGCTATTGGCATCTCATTCGCACTCATGTGTTTTGATGCGCTGATCTTCCATCTCTTTCTCGCACACTGCCTCAGTGCGCTGAATTATCTTCCGTCTCTTTCTAACACATTGAATAGTTCCAAAACAATTTTAGATGGTGAAGCTACTGTGGTATCATGAAGCGCCGTTCGATAAGCCATGAGAAATAGTGGTATGTTTGAATCCCAATCTTTTTGATTTTTATCAACCACTTTTCTGAGAAACTCTTCCAAAGTCCGATTGAATCTCTCCACCATGCCGTCTGATTGCGGGTGCAAAGGCATTGTTCGTGTTTTGTGTATGTTGACGACTTTGCATACTTCTTTAAATACAGCAGACTCAAAATTTCTTCCTTGATCTGAATGCAATTCCAACGGTACTCCACAACGGCTTACCCAGTTGTTAACTAATGCATCCGCAACTGTTGTGACTTCTTGATTCGGCATGGGATACACTTCAGGCCACTTGCTGAAATAGTCAATGACGACAAGGACATACTTATTACCTGCATCACTGATTGGAAACGGCCCGGCGACATCCATGGCAATACGCTCGAATAGTGCTCCCATGTTGTAATGATGCATCCTGCCGCGACTTCTGACTGTTGGTCCTTTTGCTGGTACACATTGCGGACAACTGCGAATCCAATCGGCGACTGACTCTTGGCATCCAATCCAATAAAAACGTTTCTTTACCTTCTCGACCGTTCTATTAATGCCCAAATGACCTCCACTAGATCCATCATGGTATTCAGCTAATATCTCTTTTATTTTTGACTTAGGAACAACAATCAAACTTCGAGCGGATGTGCCATCTTCATTTTCCCATACACGATATAAGCAACCATCTTGTAGCTTTAAGCTCTGCCACTGTGCTCAGTAAGCTTTAGTTATTGGACTGTCCGCAGCTATATCTTCCCATGATGGTTTTCTATGCTGTTCCTTGAACATCATGATTTTTGTGAGGTCGGGATCACTCATTTGATCAATTTGAACTTGCTCCGGAGTCCATTTTTCATCGGGCAAAACATTTAGCAAACGTATGTCAATTATGTTTTCTTTTCCTTCCGCTCTTGAACAATGTCTGAATTCTAGTTTACATAGGCGTCGTGACAGAGCTTCTGCATTTCTATGATTTCCTCCTTTACGATGTTCGATTGAGAAATCGTAGCTCTGTATTCGTTCTATTCAACGCGCAATTTGGCCTCCGGATCTTTGAACTGAAGTAACCATCGTAGTGCTGCGTGATCGGTTCTCAAGTGAAACTGTTGTCCGTACAGATACTTATGGAAATTTTTCACACTTTCAATTACAGCAAGAAGCTCCCTCCTGGTGACACAGTAATTTCGCTCGGGCTTGGACAATGTTTTACTGTAGTATGCGATCACTTTTTCCTGCCCATTGATTACTTGAGAGAGAACTCCGCCTATTCCGTATCCGCTTGCATCAGTATCAAGTATAAATTTCTCACCAGGAATCGGATACGCAAGAAATGGTGCCGAGCACAGTAGATCTTTTAATTTCAAAAACGCCCTTTCTTGATCATCACTCCATTGAAATGCGCGGTTCTTTCTTGTCAATTCTTGAAGACTGCTAGCAACATTGGCAAAACCTGGAACAAATCGCCTGTAGTATGTACATATCCCCAAGAAACTTCGTAGGTCATGTAGATTTTGCGGTCTGGGCCACTCCTTGACTGCAACTATTTTATCCTCATCAGTATGCACTCCTTCCGTGGTAACTCGATGACCCAGATACTTGACTTCTTTCTTGAAAAGGGAGCATTTCTTTGGGCTAAGTTGTAGACCCGCATTTTTCAATCGAAGTAATACTTCCTCTAGATTTCTTAGATGTTCGTTAAAATCCTTGCCCATAACAATTATGTCATCAAGGTATACTAGGCATGTTTTCCAGAGTAACCTTTTACTACGTGCTCCAATAACCGCTCGAATGTTGCTGGGGCATTGCATAGTCCAAACGGCATTACCAAAAATTGCCATAGTCCATCTCCAGTACTGAATGCGGTCTTCTCTCGATCTTTATTATCGATTTATACTTGCCAGTAACCGCTTTGCAAGAGCAACGTTGAAAACCACTTAGCATTAGATAGTGTATCCAAGGTGTCATCGATTCTGGGCAGTGGATAACTATCTTTCTTGGTGACATCATTAAGTTTTCGGTAATCAACGCAGGTTCCACCACGCCATTTGTGTGCATTTCTTCAACCAAATGTGATACCTCGTCTCTTTTCGCAAATAGTACTTGGTGCTTGACGAATTGGGTTAGAATCACCAGTGTTTATTCGATGTTTTACAATGGCAGTTCTGCCGTCCTTTTAGCCCTTTTCGGCAAATATACACCGATATTTGTCAATTAGCTGTTGCACTTGATTCTTTTCTTTGGCAGCCAAATCCTTCGTCCACTTTTTAACGCTTGGAAAATTACCTGAAGAAGGTCTTCATTCTCCACATCTAATTTACGGACCTTTGGCGCTGGGCGGCACAACGTAGTTGCTGTCTCCTGTGTTAGCGCTGTGGTTACAGTTTCCGTAAATGTCACTTTCGGCATTGTCACTGTTGCACGTCTTGTTTCCGGATCACGTATGCCGTCAACGAATGCTTCGATCTTGCACTTTTCTATGAAATCACTCGTTGAATCTGCATACGATAAATGCGCAAACCTCTCGACGTCCGCTGCATACGCCTGCAATGTTTCACAATTTCTTTGCATTCGGCACTTTAGTTCCTTTCTGTAGATTTGCTTCATGTGATCACTGCCATATTTTCGCTGCAGTGCAGCCATAATAACTGTTTCGATCACTTTCTGGAACAGTCAGCAATACTGCAATGCCTCCTTTAAGCGCCACGATAAGTATATATATATATATATATATATATATATATATATATATATGTATACATATATATATATATATATATATATATATATATATATATATATATATATATATATATATATTATATACATATAAGTATATATATATATATATATATATATATATATATATATATATATATATATATATATATATACATATACATATATAGATAGATATATTTATATATATATATATATATATATATATATATACTTATATATATATAATATATATATATATATATATATATATATATATATATGTATACATATATATATATATATATATATATATACTTATCGTGGCGCTTAAAGGAGGCATTGCAGTATTGCTGACTGTTCCAGAAAGTGATCGAAACAGTTATTATGGCTGCACTGCAGCGAAAATATGGCAGTGATCACATGAAGCAAATCTACAGAAAGGAACTAAAGTGCCGAATGCAAAGAAATTGTGAAACATTGCAGGCGTATGCAGCGGACGTCGAGAGGTTTGCGCATTTATCGTATGCAGATTCAACGAGTGATTTCATAGAAAAGTGCAAGATCGAAGCATTCGTTGACGGCATACGTGATCCGGAAACAAGACGTGCAACAGTGACAATGCCGAAAGTGACATTTACGGAAACTGTAACCACAGCGCTAACACAGGAGACAGCAACTACGTTGTGCCGCCCAGCGCCAAAGGTCCGTAAATTAGATGTGGAGAATGAAGACCTTCTTCAGGTAATTTTCCAAGCGTTAAAAAGTGGACGAAGGATTTGGCTGCCAAAGAAAAGAATCAAGTGCAACAGCTAATTGACAAATATCGGTGTATATTTGCCGAAAAGGGCCAAAAGGACGGCAGAACTGCCATTGTAAAACATCGAATAAACACTGGTGATTCTAACCCAATTCGTCAAGCACCAAGTACTATTTGCGAAAAGAGACGAGGTATCACATTTGGTTGAAGAAATGCACACAAATGGCGTGGTGGAACCTGCGTTGATTACCGAAAACTTAATGATGTCACCAAGAAAGATAGTTATCCACTGCCCAGAATCGATGACACCTTGGATACACTATCTAATGCTAAGTGGTTTTCAACGTTGCTCTTGCAAAGCGGTTACTGGCAAGTATAAATCGATAAGAAAGATCGAGAGAAGACCGCATTCAGTACTGGAGATGGACTATGGCAATTTTTGGTAATGCCGTTTGGACTATGCAATGCCCCAGCAACATTCGAGCGGTTAATGGAGCACGTATTAAAAGGTTACTCTGGAAAACATGCCTAGTATACCTTGATGACATAATTGTTATGGGCAAGGATTTTAACGAACATCTAAGAAATCTAGAGGAAGTATTACTTCGATTGAAAAATGCGGGTCTACAACTTAGCCCAAAGAAATGCTCCCTTTTCAAGAAAGAAGTCAAGTATCTGGGTCATCGAGTTACCACGGAAGGAGTGCATACTGATGAGGATAAAATAGTTGCAGTCAAGGAGTGGCCCAGACCGCAAAATCTACATGACCTACGAAGTTTCTTGGGGATATGTACATACTACAGGCGATTTGTTCCAGGTTTTGCCAATGTTGCTAGCAGTCTTCAAGAATTGACAAGAAAGAACCGCGCATTTCAATGGAGTGATGATCAAGAAAGGGCGTTTTTGAAATTAAAAGATCTACTGTGCTCGGCACCATTTCTTGCGTATCCGATTCCTGGTGAGAAATTTATACTTGATACTGATGCAAGCGGATACGGAATAGGCGGAGTTCTCTCTCAAGTAATCAATGGGCAGGAAAAAGTGATCGCATACTACAGTAAAACATTGTCCAAGCCCGAGCGAAATTACTGTGTCACCAGGAGGGAGCTTCTTGCTGTAATTGAAAGTGTGAAAAATTTCCATAAGTATCTGTACGGACAACAGTTTCACTTGAGAACCGATCACGCAGCACTACGATGGTTACTTCAGTTCAAAGATCCGGAGGCCAAATTGCGCGTTGAATAGAACGAATACAGAGCTACGATTTCTCAATCGAACATCGTAAAGGAGGAAATCATAGAAATGCAGAAGCTCTGTCACGACGCCTATGTAAACTAGAATTCAGACATTGTTCAAGAGCGGAAGGAAAAGAAAACATAATTGACATACGTTTGCTAAATGTTTTGCCCGATGAAAAATGGACTCCGGAGCAAGTTCAAATTGATCAAATGAGTGATCCCGACCTCACAAAAATCATGATGTTCAAGGAACAGCATAGAAAACCATCATGGGAAGATATAGCTGCGGACAGTCCAATAACTAAAGCTTACTGAGCACAGTGGCAGAGCTTAAAGCTACAAGATGGTTGCTTATATCGTGTATGGGAAAATGAAGATGGCACATCCGCTCGAAGTTTGATTGTTGTTCCTAAGTCAAAAATAAAAGAGATATTAGCTGAATACCATGATGGATCTAGTGGAGGTCATTTGGGCATTAATAGAACGGTCGAGAAGGTAAAGAAACGTTTTTATTGGATTGGATGCCAAGAGTCAGTCGCCGATTGGATTCGCAGTTGTCCGCAATGTGTACAGCAAAAGGACCAACAGTCAGAAGTCGCGGCAGGATGCATCATTACAACATGGGAGCACTATTCGAGCGTATTGCCATGGATGTCGCCGGGCCGTTTCCAATCAGTGATGCAGGTAATAAGTATGTCCTTGTCGTCATTGACTATTTCAGCAAGTGGCCTGAAGTGTATCCCATGCCGAATCAAGAAGTCACAACAGTTGCGGATGCATTAGTTAACAACTGGGTAAGCCGTTGTGGAGTACCGTTGGAATTGCATTCAGATCAAGGAAGAAATTTTGAGTCTGCTGTATTTAAAGAAGTATGCAAAGTCGTCAACATACACAAAACACGAACAATGCCTTTGCACCCGCAATCAGACGGCATGGTGGAGAGATTCAATCGGACTTTGGAAGAGTTTCTCAGAAAAGTGGTTGATAAAAATCAAAAAGATTGGGATTCAAACATACCACTATTTCTCATGGCTTATCGAACGGCGCTTCATGATACCACAGTAGCTTCACCATCTAAAATTGTTTTGGAACTATTCAATGTGTTAGAAAGAGACGGAAGATAATTCAGCGCACTGAGGCAGTGTGCGAGAAAGAGATGGAAGATCAGCGCATCAAAACACATGAGTGCGAATGAGATGCCAATAGCATGCGTCTTTCACGAAACGAGTAGAAGGTTCTCGAAATACGTCGAAGCTTGCCGACACGTGTCGTACTGATGCATGCAGTATATAAGGGAGCCGCATCTGAGGTACAGCACTTCAGTTGTGATTTAATAGTGAACTAGTGCGTCTCGTGAGTGAACATTGTAAAGATAAATTGTAGTAATTCAGCAGTTGATATAAGTGATTATTCTTTAAGTTGTTATTTAAATTAATAAATTTAATTAATACTAGTTGAAATAATACTAGTTAACACCAAATATAAGTGCGTTTTTATTTTGTACACAATCCAGCGATACGAACTCGTAGAACAGTTTTCCGTAGACTGAATTTTCGTAACAATATATATATATATATATATATATATAAATATATCTATCTATATATGTATATATATATATATATATATATATATATATATATATATATATATATATATATATATATATATATATATATATATATACTTATATATATATAATATATATATATATATATATATATATATATATATATATATATATATATATGTATACATATATATATATATATATATATATATATATATATATAAGGGTATATTCAGTTTGGTACGCCGTTTGTAATACCCAGAAGGAAGCATCACCGGTATGGAAAAGAATATATGTTCATAATCATCATGATCCCCTCGATTTAGCGATGTCCGTCTGTCTGTCCGTCTGGCTGTCCGTCTATCTGTCCCTCTGTCTGTCTGTTGAATTCACGATTACAGAACAAAAAGAAGAGCTAGAGCAATGAAACTTATATATCTAAGCTGTCTGAACAAGAATTGATCGGTCTATTGTGACCTGAAAACCGACCACTCTTGTTTAAATACCTCATATAAAACGTATATCTACAGATCAATTTTACTGCATACGTGCTTAGGTAAACTTTTTTTTGGTAAAATATATATTGACTCATGCTCAAATACATGAAAATAATGGTTTCCGGCGAAACGATTTGTGGTTCAGCAAAAAAAATCGAAATTGGGTACACCTACCCATTTGTGAATATAGGTATCAAATAAATGGAAATACATCTGCGATTGAAAGTTTGTAGTTATTTTCGGGATTCGTATATCCTGGTATTAGGGTATTAATAGTCGGCTCAGACCGACTATAATTTTGATAGTCCTAACTATCATAATAACACCTACCTTAAAATTTCCCATGTGAACTAACCTTCCCAACTTGTTTATTATTAAAGTTTAAGTTTATATAATTATTATTATTATATATTTTCAAAGTAAAATGGTTCTCAAATGTATATTATATATTACATTTTATTTGTGAATAGAGTTTTTCATTATAATTATTGTATTTTTTTAAATCAATATTATAAAGAGTTAAATGTTTATAATTATTATATAAATATGTTGTATGCAATATATGGCGAATTTTAATAGGAAGGGCTGACATGAATTTATTGTTACGAAAATACAGTATACGGAAAACTGTCCTACAAGCTCGTATCTCTGGATTGTGTACAAAATAAATACACTCTTATGTTTGGTTTAAATTACAACAATTAACTTTATTAATTCACTTTAAAAAACAACTTTACTAATAATAAATTTTAACAACTGCTGCATGTCCACTATTTAACTTGACATTTATCATACAGGATTCACTCGACCACTTTACAATCACTACTGAAGTACTGTTCCTCTGATGCGGCTCCGTTATATTGCCCTTATCTGTTCGACACGTTTCGACAATCTTCGACTTGTTTCTAGAACCTTCTACTCGTTTCGTGAATGACGTATGCTATTGGCATCTCATTCGCACTCATGTGTTTTAATGTGCAGATCTTCCGTCTCTTTCTAACACATTGCCTATTGCGTTGAATTGTCTTGCGTCTCATTTATTATTGTTGAATGGAACAGTGGGGCAAATAACCTTTTTCGTAACACTGCCCTCCACCCAAATATGTTCGTCCCGAACAGATGTTTATCATCTCTCTCTATATACGGTACTAACCTTTCTAAATGTACTACTTTCATTTTCGTCTGACACCTGTATATTCTGAATCCGATACACAATGTCATTAATCCTTTTAATTATCCCGTACGGTCCTTCCTGGTGTTTTTGTAGTTTTGGATTTATCAATTTCACTCGTGACAGGCTACAAAGCATAACCAGATCTCCTTCCTTAAACCCCTCAGAGTTTGCTCTCAAGTCGTATCTGGACTTTATCTTACTACTTGGACTTTGTATCCTCTGCCTTAAGGACTGATGCAACTCGTCTCGGTCTTCGTTGTATTGATTCATCTTACCGCAACTCCTGAAGGGTTTTCTTTTTGTGGATATACATTGCTTACATCTGTGAATCCAATAGAAATGTTTTCTGACTTCCTCAATCGTTTTATTTATGCTCAAGTGACATCCATTGGATCCACAATGGCATTTCAGTACTATCGCTTTTATTTTTGACTTGGGAACAACAATCAAATTTCGTGCAGATCTGCCATTTTAACTTTACCACACACGGCACAAACAACCATTTGGTAGCTTCAGGCTTTGCCACTGCGCCCAGTAAGCCCCGCTTGAACTGTTGAATGTTGCACTTGATTCTTTTCTTTGGCAGCCAAATCCTTCGTCCACTTTTTAACGCTTGGAAAATTACCTGAAGAAGGTCTTCATTCTCCACATCTAATTTACGGACCTTTGGCGCTGGGCGGCACAACGTAGTTGCTGTCTCCTGTGTTAGCGCTGTGGTTACAGTTTCCGTAAATGTCACTTTCGGCATTGTCACTGTTGCACGTCTTGTTTCCGGATCACGTATGCCGTCAACGAATGCTTCGATCTTGCACTTTTCTATGAAATCACTCGTTGAATCTGCATACGATAAATGCGCAAACCTCTCGACGTCCGCTGCATACGCCTGCAATGTTTCACAATTTCTTTGCATTCGGCACTTTAGTTCCTTTCTGTAGATTTGCTTCATGTGATCACTGCCATATTTTCGCTGCAGTGCAGCCATAATAACTGTTTCGATCACTTTCTGGAACAGTCAGCAATACTGCAATGCCTCCTTTAAGCGCCACGATAAGTATATATATATATATATATATATATATATATATATATATATGTATACATATATATATATATATATATATATATATATATATATATATATATATATATATATATATATATATATATATATATATATATATATATATATATTATATATATATAAGTATATATATATATATATATATATATATATATATACATATATAGATAGATATATTTATATATATATATATATATATATATATATATATATATATATATATATATATATATATTGTTACGAAAATTCAGTCTACGGAAAACTGTTCTACGAGTTCGTATCGCTGGATTGTGTACAAAATAAAAACGCACTTATATTTGGTGTTAACTAGTATTATTTCAACTAGTATTAATTAAATTTATTAATTTAAATAACAACTTAAAGAATAATCACTTATATCAACTGCTGAATTACTACAATTTATCTTTACAATGTTCACTCACGAGACGCACTAGTTCACTATTAAATCACAACTGAAGTGCTGTACCTCAGATGCGGCTCCCTTATATACTGCATGCATCAGTACGACACGTGTCGGCAAGCTTCGACGTATTTCGAGAACCTTCTACTCGTTTCGTGAAAGACGCATGCTATTGGCATCTCATTCGCACTCATGTGTTTTGATGCGCTGATCTTCCATCTCTTTCTCGCACACTGCCTCAGTGCGCTGAATTATCTTCCGTCTCTTTCTAACACATTGAATAGTTCCAAAACAATTTTAGATGGTGAAGCTACTGTGGTATCATGAAGCGCCGTTCGATAAGCCATGAGAAATAGTGGTATGTTTGAATCCCAATCTTTTTGATTTTTATCAACCACTTTTCTGAGAAACTCTTCCAAAGTCCGATTGAATCTCTCCACCATGCCGTCTGATTGCGGGTGCAAAGGCATTGTTCGTGTTTTGTGTATGTTGACGACTTTGCATACTTCTTTAAATACAGCAGACTCAAAATTTCTTCCTTGATCTGAATGCAATTCCAACGGTACTCCACAACGGCTTACCCAGTTGTTAACTAATGCATCCGCAACTGTTGTGACTTCTTGATTCGGCATGGGATACACTTCAGGCCACTTGCTGAAATAGTCAATGACGACAAGGACATACTTATTACCTGCATCACTGATTGGAAACGGCCCGGCGACATCCATGGCAATACGCTCGAATAGTGCTCCCATGTTGTAATGATGCATCCTGCCGCGACTTCTGACTGTTGGTCCTTTTGCTGGTACACATTGCGGACAACTGCGAATCCAATCGGCGACTGACTCTTGGCATCCAATCCAATAAAAACGTTTCTTTACCTTCTCGACCGTTCTATTAATGCCCAAATGACCTCCACTAGATCCATCATGGTATTCAGCTAATATCTCTTTTATTTTTGACTTAGGAACAACAATCAAACTTCGAGCGGATGTGCCATCTTCATTTTCCCATACACGATATAAGCAACCATCTTGTAGCTTTAAGCTCTGCCACTGTGCTCAGTAAGCTTTAGTTATTGGACTGTCCGCAGCTATATCTTCCCATGATGGTTTTCTATGCTGTTCCTTGAACATCATGATTTTTGTGAGGTCGGGATCACTCATTTGATCAATTTGAACTTGCTCCGGAGTCCATTTTTCATCGGGCAAAACATTTAGCAAACGTATGTCAATTATGTTTTCTTTTCCTTCCGCTCTTGAACAATGTCTGAATTCTAGTTTACATAGGCGTCGTGACAGAGCTTCTGCATTTCTATGATTTCCTCCTTTACGATGTTCGATTGAGAAATCGTAGCTCTGTATTCGTTCTATTCAACGCGCAATTTGGCCTCCGGATCTTTGAACTGAAGTAACCATCGTAGTGCTGCGTGATCGGTTCTCAAGTGAAACTGTTGTCCGTACAGATACTTATGGAAATTTTTCACACTTTCAATTACAGCAAGAAGCTCCCTCCTGGTGACACAGTAATTTCGCTCGGGCTTGGACAATGTTTTACTGTAGTATGCGATCACTTTTTCCTGCCCATTGATTACTTGAGAGAGAACTCCGCCTATTCCGTATCCGCTTGCATCAGTATCAAGTATAAATTTCTCACCAGGAATCGGATACGCAAGAAATGGTGCCGAGCACAGTAGATCTTTTAATTTCAAAAACGCCCTTTCTTGATCATCACTCCATTGAAATGCGCGGTTCTTTCTTGTCAATTCTTGAAGACTGCTAGCAACATTGGCAAAACCTGGAACAAATCGCCTGTAGTATGTACATATCCCCAAGAAACTTCGTAGGTCATGTAGATTTTGCGGTCTGGGCCACTCCTTGACTGCAACTATTTTATCCTCATCAGTATGCACTCCTTCCGTGGTAACTCGATGACCCAGATACTTGACTTCTTTCTTGAAAAGGGAGCATTTCTTTGGGCTAAGTTGTAGACCCGCATTTTTCAATCGAAGTAATACTTCCTCTAGATTTCTTAGATGTTCGTTAAAATCCTTGCCCATAACAATTATGTCATCAAGGTATACTAGGCATGTTTTCCAGAGTAACCTTTTAATACGTGCTCCATTAACCGCTCGAATGTTGCTGGGGCATTGCATAGTCCAAACGGCATTACCAAAAATTGCCATAGTCCATCTCCAGTACTGAATGCGGTCTTCTCTCGATCTTTCTTATCGATTTATACTTGCCAGTAACCGCTTTGCAAGAGCAACGTTGAAAACCACTTAGCATTAGATAGTGTATCCAAGGTGTCATCGATTCTGGGCAGTGGATAACTATCTTTCTTGGTGACATCATTAAGTTTTCGGTAATCAACGCAGGTTCCACCACGCCATTTGTGTGCATTTCTTCAACCAAATGTGATACCTCGTTTCTTTTCGCAAATAGTACTTGGTGCTTGACGAATTGGGTTAGAATCACCAGTGTTTATTCGATGTTTTACAATGGCAGTTCTGCCGTCCTTTTGGCCCTTTTCGGCAAATATACACCGATATTTGTCAATTAGCTGTTGCACTTGATTCTTTTCTTTGGCAGCCAAATCCTTCGTCCACTTTTTAACGCTTGGAAAATTACCTGAAGAAGGTCTTCATTCTCCACATCTAATTTACGGACCTTTGGCGCTGGGCGGCACAACGTAGTTGCTGTCTCCTGTGTTAGCGCTGTGGTTACAGTTTCCGTAAATGTCACTTTCGGCATTGTCACTGTTGCACGTCTTGTTTCCGGATCACGTATGCCGTCAACGAATGCTTCGATCTTGCACTTTTCTATGAAATCACTCGTTGAATCTGCATACGATAAATGCGCAAACCTCTCGACGTCCGCTGCATACGCCTGCAATGTTTCACAATTTCTTTGCATTCGGCACTTTAGTTCCTTTCTGTAGATTTGCTTCATGTGATCACTGCCATATTTTCGCTGCAGTGCAGCCATAATAACTGTTTCGATCACTTTCTGGAACAGTCAGCAATACTGCAATGCCTCCTTTAAGCGCCACGATAAGTGCGGCTACGTTGTCCTCATTATTCCATCGATTACTTACAGCCGTGGTCTCAAATTGCAGCTTGAAAATGTTGAACGCTGTGGTTCCATCGTAAATCGGCGATTTTAGCCTCGTACCACTAACAACATGCTGTGTAGGTCCATTTATCTGCAACACGTGCAAATCTTTTTTTATTTCCTGGATTTCTTTGTCTATACCATTTTCTAATCTTTTAATTTTATCATCAGCATCATTTATATGCGCTTCAAGTTCATTTACTTTGCTATGTAGAGTATTAGAAACTTCCAGAAGTTGCTTAGAATGTTCTTGAAGCTGTTTAGAATTTTCCTGAAGTTTCTGTTCTATTTTGTTAGAATTTTCTACAAGTTCATGCTTTATGTCTAATTTGAGCTGATTGGAATTTTCTACAAGTTTCTGTTCCATTTTGTTGGAATTTTCTAGAAACTGTCTGAAATTTTCTTGAGCCATTATCTGAAATTGTTGTTGCATAGCTCCGATCAACTGGCTCATATCAAAAACTTGGGTCTGTACATTCTCCTCTGTGTCCAGATTTTTCGATGACGGTGCTGCAACTTCCACTTCAAAATTGTGCATCGTAAGATCAATGCCTTGCGCCTCTAATTCGTCCATTAGGCGCTTTTGCAGCTCTACTTACGTACCAGCAGTTGGAAGATTACGAATCGAAAGCTCCTTCTTTAGCTGGTCGACTTTAAGTTGTTCAAATTTAACCATTTTGTATCACAATCCCACTTCTGACACCAATGTTACGAAAATTCAGTCTACGAAAAACTGTTCTACGAGTTCGGATCGCTGGATTCTGTACAAAATAAAAACGCACTTATATTTGGTTTTAACTAGTATTATTTCAACTAGTATTAATTAACTTTATTAATTTAAATAACAAATTAAAGAATAATCACTTATATCAACTGCTGAATTACTACAATTTATCTTTACAATGTTCACTCACGAGACGCACTAGTTCACTATTAAATCACAACTGAAGTGCTGTACCTCAGTTGCGGCTCCCTTATATACTGCATGCATCAGTTCGACACGATTCGACAAGCTTCGACGTGTTTCGAGAACCTTCTACTGGTTTCGTGAATGACGATCTTCCATCTCTTTCTCGCACACTGCCTCAGTGCGCTGAATGATCTTCCGTCTATTTCTAACACATGCCCAGTACGCTGAATTGTCTTGCGTCACATTAATTATTGTTGATTGTTTGCACTATGGGGCAAATTACATATTTTCGTAACAATGTATATATATATATATATATATATATATATATATATATATATATATATATATATATATATATATATTTATATATATATATATATGGGGCATTCCACGTCAATTCGCCAATGTTTAACCATGACCCCCTTCGAGTTGTTTCATATTTAAATATATTGTTACTATTGGTCAATGACCCCCTCAATAATTTCCAAAAACACGATTTTTACTGTTTTGCACCATAGGAGGTATATTATTGAAATTTTGTGCAATACAATACTGTACAATAACAAAATCGAATACTAAAAAATGTTGAAATCGGTCAACTTACACGCTTACTTGCCATATGTTGCTGCACTAAATTTTTAGAACGAAAATTTGTTTTTAAAATTTAGAAAAATTTGTTTTATTGGATCTGATTGGCATTGAATCTTAACCAATTTATTCAAGAGTACGAAAAGTTTTTTCAAGGAACAAAAACATTTAGCTGAGAACTGGAATCTCAGTCGACGATTTTAATAAATTTTCCCAATCTTTTCTTGTTTAAACATCAAGCGTTTGAACAATTAAATGAATTAAAAATGGATCCCAATTTTTGGTATCGATTTCAAGATTGGTAAGTGAATAAATGCATTCCTGCGTAATATCAAGAATTTTCCGTATAGCTTGAAAGTTACCTTCCGATTTGGGAAGATTAAATAATTTTTTAGTTAGTGTATCAACAATTAACCGTTTGTTATGATACCTACGATTAAGTATATTCCAAGCAGAATCATTATTGGAGTCAGTCACAGAAATAGTTTTTATTAAATATCAGTTGGGCCGGAAAACCAAAATAGTAAAATTTTTGAATTTTCGACAGAGAAGTATTTTCATGCACTGTGCAAGCATTAAACAATAATAAATGAGACGCAAGACAATTCAACGCACTAAGCAATGTGTTAGAAAGAGACGGAAGATCATTCAGCGCACTGAGACAGTGTGCGAAAAGAGATGGAAACACATGTGTGCGAATGAGATGCCAATAGCATGCGTCATTCACGAAACGAGTAGAAGGTTCTCGAAACAAGTCGAAGCTTGTCAAAACGTGTCGAACTGATGCATGCAGTAAATAAGAAAGTGATTTTTATTAAGTTGTTATTTAAGTAAATAAAGTTAATTAATACTAGTTTAAATACTACAAGTTAAAATCAAATATTATTGTGTTTTTATTTTGTACACAATCCAGAGATAAGAACTTCTTGAACAGTTTTCCGTAGAATTATCGTAACATTGGTGTCAGAAGTGGGATTGTGATAAAAAATGGTTAAATTCGAACAACTTAAAGTCGACCA
This sequence comes from Dryomyza anilis, assembly GCA_951804985.1. Classification (NCBI taxonomy): domain Eukaryota; kingdom Metazoa; phylum Arthropoda; class Insecta; order Diptera; family Dryomyzidae; genus Dryomyza; species Dryomyza anilis. The sequence goes on along the minus strand of OX638136.1, from coordinate 21,680,375 downwards.
GATAGAGAAGGAGCTGGCGATTCATAATCTTCCAACTGTAGGTACGAAAGTAGAGCTACAATAGCGTCTAATGGAAGAATTAGAGAACCAAGGCATTGACCTCGCAGAGCACGAGTTTGAAGTGGAAGTTGCAACAGCGTCATCGAAAAGTGTGGACACGGAGCAAAAAATACAGTCCCAAAGTTGGGATATGAGCCAGTTGCTCGGAGCAATACAATAACAGCTTCAAGAAAATTCAAACAAAATGAAACAGAAACTTCAAGAAAATTCCAATCAGCTCAAATTAGACATGAAGCACGAACTTGTAGAAAATTCAAATCAGCTCAAATTAGACATGAAGCATAAACTTGTAGAAAATTCTAACAAAATAGAACAGAAAATTCTGAACAGCTTCAAGAACATTCTAAGCAGCTTCTGGAAGTTTCTAATACTCTACATAGCAACGTAAATGAACTTGAAGCGGATATAAATGATGTTGATGAACAAATTCAAAGATTAGAAAATGGTATGGACAAAGAAATCCAGGAAATAAAAAAAGATTTGCACGTGTCGTAAGTAATCGATGGAATAATGAGGACAGCGTGGCGCTAACAGGAGGCGCAGCCGAAGTATTGCAGACTGTTCCAGAAAGTGATCGAAACAGTTATTTCGCGGTTATGGCTGCACTGCAGCGAAAATATGGCAGTGATCACAAGAAACAGATATACCGAATGGAGCTGAAGGGCAGAATGCAACGAAATGGCGAAACTTTGCAGGCGTATGCAGCGGACGTCGATAGGCTTGCGCATTTGTCGTATGCAGATTCAACGAGTGATTTCATAGAAAAGTGCAAAATCGAAGCTCTTGTTGATGGCGTACGCGATCAGGAGACAAAACGTGCAACAGTGATTGCGCCTAAGGTAACACTGACGGAAACAGTTTCCATCGCTCTAACACAGGAGACAGCAAATGCGATGTGCCGATCGGAACCAAAGGCGCAGTGGCAAGTAGTGTGCCAAGCTGTTAAAGCAGACGTTAAAACCAAACACACATCAGCCAACAAAGATAACCAATTCAAAGGTAAATGTTACAACTGTGATACATATGGGTATATGGCACGTGACTGTCGTAAAACACGCAAGCGCTCAATAAATCAATCTGCAGATGAACCCAGACATGAAGAAAGACAGGATCCTATCCAAAATTTTAATTAAGCTTTAAACTAAAACGAGTCAGATTTGCGGGTCACGATCTGACTCCCATAACCGATTGCCCCAGAATCTCCCAAATTGCACGAAAGTCGAATAGTTTAACTGTCAAGGGCTAATTGATTGTGCAGCATATATGGTAACATTGGATACAGGAGCTTCACACTCAATTATAGGAAGTAACCTTGTTAGGGACGAAATAGAGCCGCTTATCGGAATAAGATTGCAAACAGCCACAGGTGAAGAGGCTTCAATCAGAGGAAAAATTACCAAGGAAATCACTATTGGCACTACGACAGTTAAGCATGATTTTATAGTGGCGGAAATAGTAGACGAAATAATACTTGTCATGGACTTCTTGATAAGAAACGGTTTCGCTCTAGATTTAACAAGAACATTTTGAGTTATGCCAACACGGAGATACAACTAAACATTGATTGTGACCAGAGCCCGAAAAGTAAACAAGTTATTGCTCATAAAAATAGACAAATACCACCTAATTCAGAAGCAATTATTTGGGAAAAATTTAATGGAGATTGTGGAATAAGCAAGTTGTGGGTTATAGAAGCGAATGATGAGCAAATGAGAAGAAGTAATATTGTTGTCGGAAGAAAATTAGTAGAAGCAAGAAAAGACAAAGTTGTTCCAATAAGAATTCTCAACATGGAAAACTCGTCCAAATTAATTAAAAAGGGAACAGTGATAGGCCAGTGTCAAGAGGCATCAGCGATTTTAAATTGTTAGTCAAATCCATCAAGGGACTACGGCACATCGCAAATAAATAAACAATCTACTTACAGGTTTATAAATGAGTGGACGAAGGATTTGACTGCCAAAGAAAAGAGTCAAGTGAAACAGCTAATTGACAAATATCGGTGTATATTTGCTGAAAAGGGCCAAAAGGATGGTAGAGCTTCCTTTGTAAAACATCGAATAGACACTGATGATTCTAACCCAATTCGTCAAGCACCAAGAAGGGTACCACTTGCGAAAAGAGACGAAGTATCACATTTGGTTGAAGAAATACACACAAATAGCGTGGTGGAACCATCTGAGAGTCCATGGAGTTCACCAGTAGTATTGGTAAAAAAGAAGGACGGTAGTACACGGTTCTGCGTTGATTACCGAAAACTTAATGATGTCACCAAGAAAGATAGTTTTCCACTCCCCAAAATCGATGACACCTTGGATACACTATGTAATGCTAAGTGGTTTTCAACGCTGGACTTGCAAAGCGGTTACTGGCAAGTAGAAATCGATAACAAAGATCGAGAAAGACCGCATTCAGTACTGGCGATGGACTATGGCAATTTTTGGTAATGCTATTTGGACTATGCAATGCGCCAGCAACATTCGAGAGGTTAATGGAGCACGTATTAAAAGGTTACTCTGGAAAACATGCCTAGTATACCTTGATGACATAATTGTTATGGGCAAGGATTTCAACGAACATCTAAGAAACTAGAGGAAGTATTCCTTCGATTGAAAAATGCGGGTCTACAACTTAGCCCAAAGAAATGCTCACTTTTTAAGCAAGGAGTCAAGTATCTTGGTCATCGAGTTACCACGGCAGGAGTGCATACCGATGAGGATAAAATAGTTTCAGTCAAGGAGTGGCCCAGACGGCAAAATTTACATGACCTACGAAGTTTCTTCGGGTTATGTACTTACTACAGACGATTTGTTCCAGGTTTTGCTAATGTTGCAAGCAATCTTCATGAGTTGACAAGAAAGAACCGCGTATTTAAATGGAGCGATGGTCAAGAAAGGGAATTTTAGAAATTAAAAGATCTACTGTGCTCGGAACCAATTCTAGCGTATCCAATTCCTGGTGAGAAATTTATACTTGATACTGATGCAAGCGGATACGGAATAGGCGGAGTTCTCTCTCAAGTAATCAATGGGCAGGAAAAAGTGATCGCATACTACAGTAAAACATTGTCCAAGCCCGAGCGAAATTACTGTGTCACCAGGAGGGAGCTTCTTGCTGTAATTGAAAGTGTGAAAAATTTCCATAAGTATCTGTACGGACAACAGTTTCACTTGAGAACCGATCACGCAGCACTACGATGGTTACTTCAGTTCAAAGATCCGGAGGCCAAATTGAGCGTTGAATAGAACGATTACAGAGATACAATTTGTCAATCGAACATCGTAAAGGAGGAAATCATGAAAATGCTGAAGCTCTGTCACGGCGTCCTTGTAAACTTGAATGCAGACATTGCCTAAGAGCGGAAGGAAAAGAAAACTTAATTGATATTCGTTTGCTGAATGTTTTACCCCACGAAAAATGGACTTCGGACCAAAGAGTGATCCCGATCTGAGAAAAATCATGATGTTCAAGGAACAGCAAAGAAAACCATCATGGGAATATTTAGCTGTCGAGAGTCCAATAACTAAAGCTTACAGGGCACAGTGGCAGAGCTAAAAACTGCAAAATGGTTGTTTATATCGCGCCTGGGAAAGCGAAGATGGCAGATCCGCTCGAAATTTGATTGTTGTTCCCAATTCAAAAGTAAAAGAGATATTAGCGGAATACCATGGTGGATCTAGTGGAGGTTATTTAGGTATAAATAAAACGGTCGAAAAAGTAAAGAAACGTTTTTATTGGGTTGGATGCCAAGAGTCAGTCGCCGATTGGATTCGCAGTTGTCCACTATGTGTACCAGCAAAAGGACCAACAGTCAGAAGTCGCGGCAGAAAGCATCAGTACAACGTGGGAGCACCATTCGAGCGTATTGCAATAGATGTAGCTTTAAAGTTTCCACTCAGTGACGCGGGTAATAAGTATGTCCTTGTCGTCATTGACTACTTCAGCAAGTGGCCTGAAGTGTATCCGATGCCGAATCAAGAAGCCACAACAGTTGCGGATGCATTAGTTTACAACTGGGTAAGCCGTTTTAAAGTACCGTTGGAATTGCATTCAGATCAAGGAAGAAATTACCTGCGGTATAAAAGTTCGGTGCAAGTCCTTGAGCTGGAATTCCTGTACACAATTATGTTTCCAGGAAAAGGAAGAAATGAACGCAGTGCATCAGTTTGTAAGGCAGCGTAAACAATTTGCAAGTGATAAGATGAAGGTCAGATACGACTTGCTCACAAACTCAGAGGGATTTACGGAAGGAGAACTTGTTTTGCTCTATAACCCACAAACGAAGAAAGGCTTATCCCCTAAGCTACAAACACACTAAGAAGGACCATACAAGATAATTAAAAGAATTAACGATGTCGTGTATCGGATTCAGAATACTGCAGGCGTTAGACGAAAAATGAAAATAGTACAATTGGAAAGGTTGGCGCCATTCAGAGAGAGAGAATTAACATTTGTTCGGGACGAACAGATTTAGGTGGAGGGCAGTGTTACGAAAAGATGTAATTTGCCCCATAGTGCAAGCAATCAACAAGAATAAATGATACGCAAGACAATTCAGCGCACTATTCAATGTGTTAGAAAGAGACGGAAGATAATTCAGCGCACTGAGGCAGTGTGCGAGAAAGAGATGGAAGATCAGCGCATTAAAACACATGAGTGTGAATGAGATGCCAATTGCATGCGTCATTCACGAAACGAGTAGAAGGTTCTCGAAACACGTCGAAGCTGTCGACACGTGTCGAACTGGTGCATGCAGTATATAAGGGAGCCGCATCTGAGGTACAGCACTTCAGTTGTGATTTGATAGTGAACTAGTGCGTTCGTGATTAAACATTGTAAAGATAAATTGTAGTAATACAACAGTGATTATAAGTGATTGTTATTAAGTTGTTATTTAAGTAAATAAAGTTAATTAATACTAGTTTAAATACTACTAGTTAAAACCAAATATGTGTGTGTTTTTATTTTGTACACAATCCAGAGATACGAACTTGTAGAACAGTTTTCCGTAGACTGAATTTTCGTAACAATATATATTTATATTTAGATATATATATATATATATATATATATATATATATATATATATATATATATATATATATATATATATATATATATATATATATAAATATATATATATATTGCGGAATGAAATATATTCTATATAATCACAGGAAAATTTTGGTAAAGAATTTTTTGGTAATTGAGCTCCCCGCAACAGTTGACAGACCATTACGCCTAGTGGGCATAGCAAATGTAACAGCATGAGGTGATGCTGTGCTATCATGCAATGAATCCAGAGCTTCACCTTTAAATTCCGAATATAAATCATAAAATGCATAATAACATTCTTCGGAAATATATGTAATATTGTCCCCATTTAAAGAACTAAAAGCACAAATTTCTCCGTGATTAGTTTCAAAAGCTCCAAACGAGCTATCAATTTCTTGCATAACGCACGTATTCTTGTCTATAAAGTGTTTTCACTAAAACGCTTAAAAAGTTTATTTAATTGCTCTAAAAGATAACGTTGGTTTGCAATGATTTTGTCTAATTCAACCATTGCAACTTTCGCATGTAAAAATAATTGTAATGTTAAAACATTTAAAAAGAAAACAGCTTAAACAGTAAATGTATATAAATACAATTGATACAATATAAATACAATTGTATACATGTCCATTAAATTTTATTAAATTGGGAAAAACATTGGATTAAATATTCTAAAGTTCTCGGGCGTCAGCACCAAAATGTTCACAAATGGTTCAATAACAAATTTAATTTTAAACCAATTGTTAAACACAAAAAAAAGTAAAAAAAAAAGAAAATATGTAAATTTAATTCAATTTATTAAAATGAAAATATGCTGTTTCCCAATGCTCGTATGATCTCAAAGTGACTGAGTTGTGCCAAAGCAAAACTATTTGTTTTATATGTTTAATAAAGCAAGTAATTAAAGAAGAGACCAAAATATAGTAATAGATAACAATAGATAAGTGACTTTGTATGAAAAACGTATTAATAATCACGATTTCTGTTGAACTTTTTTAATTTTTATGTATTTGTATTAAGAATTGTTGGATTTCATATTTATTTGTAAAATATATATTAAAATGAAACCTTTAAACTTTCAAAATGTCATAAAAAACTGAAACCCATTTCTAAATAATTGTGAAAAAATACAATATGTCTTCAATTTTTGTATATATATTTCAATTAGATATAGTTTCTGCATAATTTAAGCATTTGAAATTTTTAAATGTGCACTTAGAATGTTGCTTGCCTTTAGATCCGAACATTATTCACAGAAGAACCGAAACGCCAGAAATATTAAAACAGGAAGAAGATCGCACAGAAGCCGAAAATACTGCAGCAGAGAAGCCGGATGCAGAGAAGTCGGAAACTAAGAAGCAGATAAGCTGGATACAGAGAAGCTGGAAGTAGATTGAATAGAATTGATTGAATAGTAGAAATAATATAAAAAAAAGGGAAGAACACAAAGAAGATTAGGAAAATATAATGGTGAAAGAAATATAACAGTGAAGGCAAATAAGAATGAAGTAAAAGACAGTAAGAAGAAATTGTATATAAAAACTATAAAATAAAACAAATATTAATGAAGCAGATGAAACGATTTAAAAAGAGAAATCAACTGAAGGCGCGTGTCAAGAAGGATTATCAGTAAATTTCCGCAAGTGAACTTTGAAAGAAAGGTGAGCGTTTACCAATTTGATTTTTTTTTATTATTCTTCTTCATAACTTTATTATTTAATTCAATTTGTAATAAAATTAAATAATTGGTTTAGAATTTAATTTAACGATTTTAAAATCTTTTTCTTAAGATTTTAATAATTATTAATGTTGTTTTTTTTTTTATTTAAATTTATATTGTTATAACATATATTAATATTATAAATTATTTAATATTACTGACATTATTACACTACATTATTAGAATTAGATCAGATTATATGCAATTTTAAAATGGACAGAAATTTGATTTTATCTTTAGCAGTGGGTGGTTTGAGAAGGGAATTAAGTAAGGTGGGATTATCGACATTAGGGCTTAAACAGGTACTGTAGAACAGACTCCTTGATTACTTCGGCTTATCTCGAACTGATGACAATGAGTCACACTACGATGACGTAGGCTCCCTTTCCCATGTTGCACCAATTCAACGATCGACGTTTACATTAAAAGACGTCAGAGATTCTCTCTCCAGTTTTTCTGGTTCCAGTTTTTCCAATTCTAACATTGTACAATGGAATGAATAACAAATGTTCATTTACGCAAAGTTATTGACGGGAGCAGCAAAATTGTTTGTTAGAATGCAGACAAATATTAAAAACTGGTTGACTTTAAAAACCGCATTAACCACAGAATTTGGTAAAAAAATGTCGACTCTGGAAGTACATCGACTTTTGCGTAATCGTAGAAAAATGCCCCAAAAAAGTTATAGGGAATATTTGTACAGTTTAATTGAGATTGGTAATTCGATCAGTTGAGGATTTAAAAGATTAAATAAAAACGAATGAGAAAGTTCGATATAGTCAACAGTCATCAAACAAGTGGCGTGTACCTGAACCAGAGGTCATTAAACTCCAGAAACTACCTTTCTCATACGTATCAAAACACACAACGTTCAGAAAATAACGATATACGATGTTCCAAGTCTGGAGACCGAAATCATAGAGAATGTCCAAAAAATGAGTATAAATGTTTCAAATGTCGTGAAGCAGGACACCGTTCCTTCGAGTGCAAAGCGCAAGTAAAAAATCCTTTCAAAGAAGAAAATGGAAATGTTCATGTTAGTTTAGAAAGAGAAGATAGCTGTCACATTATATCTACAAACAATAGAATATTCGTTGATTTTAAAATTAAAAATTTAACGGTGTCCGCTCTATTAGACACTGGAAGTGACATTCCGATCATATGGTATGACACATTTATGAAGTTGAAAAATATCAAGTTCGATTTAAAAACAAGATGTTTGGAAGCAATTGGTCAAAAAGAAATTACAACAGTCGGTTGCTTCAAAAAGAAAATTGAAGTCGATGGTATAGAAATGATAGTAGATTTGCATGTTGTAAAAGAAAACGACATTTTACAGTCAGCTGTGATTGGCAATGATATTTTCAATCACGTAGATGTGAAGATAAACTCAAATGGAGCTAAGTTCATGGTAAAAGCAATGTCAAAAGAAACACCAAAAAAAGTACGGTATAATATAAACAACATTACTGAATATAAAGAGATGTGTCTGTCCATGCATAACATAAAAAGAACTATCGAAAAATGAGGTGTTTCCGTTGATACCGATCAAGAAACATTTTTCAAAAAGACAGAACCAAAATTGGTTGAAGATCCAACTGCAGAGAAATGAACCACTGAATAAAGATGAGACAAACATTAGTGTTGCTAACGATGTCCCCTCTGATGAAGCAATGTTAGAAAATGATAATGACGATGAAAAAGACGATGATGAGAAAGAAAAACTGTCTGGTGATGAAGTATGGATAGAAAATAACGATGAGGAATTATGCAACAGATGGAAATTACTATCAACGCAAGTAACAGAGGAACGCATGAGCACAGAGGGAGGGCCGTCTCAATCGCCACCGCAATTACAACCGAAAACTGCATAAATAAACATAAAAAACGAACCGAAATCGAGCTCTGAATAGAAGAAAATCTGATTTATGATACTGTCGTCGAAGACATTTGCATCGATTCGCACTCGAGTCAGATAACTCGCTCTAATCGGAAAGATCTGCTGGAGGAACGTCCAATATTCATCGATAAGACGACGAACTTTCAGGTATTTCCAGCTATTTGGAATTTTGAAGCGCAGCTAAAAAAGACAGTGGACAAAAAATGTGTTAATTTGTCAGAAATCGAGCGAATGTTGCAACATTTTCCAAAACGCAAAAAAAACAAATACATCGAGAACGAGCAACAAAGCGGTATTTGCTATGGAAGAAACAATGTCGACGCCATTGCAAACGGTTGTGATCGATACATAAATGGTCATAATTTGTTACTCAATTAAGTTTATTATGAAAAATTTGAAAAAATTAAACCTGTCATTCGAGGGCGAATGCTTTGTCACGATTGGTTTCGTTTCTTTGTCGGTGACGGTTGTTTTTGTTTTAGCGCATGCATTTGAGATTAAAACAGTGTTATTTAAAAATTAAAACAAAGTAATATAAATTTTATAAAGTGTAGTGTACATTGATCTACATTATTGTCTAACAATTGTTTTAACCAATAGTTAATGTGCAATTATACAATTAATTGCACACATTTTTGTAATAATTGCATAAAATAATTCTGTTGCATGTAAATTGTTATTGTTATTTTATTTGTGTTTTCCAATTCTTCTTTGTGCTATATTTGTTTACGCAAAACTCTTGTTGTGTTGTTAGTGTGTTCAAAATCAGTAGCATTAACCCATTTTAATTTTTTTTAGCACTAAATTCTTAACTTTGTGTTTTTCGATAGTTTTATACTATGGATTTTTTATCAGTTGAAAACTTCGCTGCCTGCTCACTGAGGGACAAATGTAAAAGTCAGAACATTTTAAACTCTATGTTTTCCTGTTCTGGTCCCTGTGGTCAATTGTACCACGCTACATGTGCTAATATTTCTATTGGATGCACAGAATTTTTATGTTCAGTGCATTCATGTCTACAGTGGTACTGTCCTACTTGTAGACCTCTTTCTCCATCTGTTTTTTTTTGTTTAAATTGAAAACTTTGGTGAAAAACTTAGTATCTTAAATTCAAACTACATTGAAATATTAAATTCGTTAAACGAATTTAGCTCAATAGTAGAAATCAGTGATACCGTAAATAAGCCAGACTGTGTTGAAGATAATACAGCTATTATTAATGAATCAGTCTCTGATAATGGACCTTCAACTAAAAAAGTTGAAAAAAAAACGCAAAAGAAAATATAATAATAAATCTTTAAGTCAATCTTTAAGTCAAAAGGCAATCCCAAAATTAAAAGGAATTTTTTTATCTCGGTTGCTGCCTGACACACCAACAGAAAATATTTCCAATTTTATAAAAATGAATAAACTCGTGCCAACTGATACTTACATTTCTTGTAAAAAAATCGGAAACAGGTCAACACATGCATCTTTTACTTTGTCAATTGCGGAAGAACATACTGCGGCCGTTATCAGTTCAAATCTGTGGACTGATAACAACATCCTTGTTTCTGAATTCAAAACCAAAAGAAACAATAGACCAACTAAAACAGTCTACCAAAATCCAAAAAACTTAAGCGTATCTCCCTTTACTACCAAAACGTAAGGGGATTGCGTTCAAAAACTCGGGATCTCTTTTTATCTACTCAGAATTTCGCGAACGATATCATCGCGTTAACTGAAACATGGCTAAATAAGAGCTTTTCAAACGTTGAATTATTTGATAATTCATTCAATGTTTTTAGAAAAGATAGATTTGACATCGAAAAATCTCCAGTCGGTGGTGGAATATTAATAGCAATAAAGAACAATTTAATAAGTTCCTTATTAGAAATTCCAACTACTGCTTCATTAGAGCTTATTTGTGTTAGGATTGTACTTCACAAATCCTGTGTATATGTTTTAAAGGCTTACATTCCTCCGAAAAGTAGCGTAGAAGTCTATGAGACCTTATCTAAGTCCATAGATTTTGTATTGGAAATGCTTAATAGTTCTGATGATATTATACTTTAAGGTGTTTTTAATTTACCAGATTTAATATGGATTAACTCTGACAACGACACATATTTCTGTGCGTCTAACTCTAAATCTCGACAAGAACAGATTTTTGTTGGCTCTATATCATCTGACTTACAACAAGTAAGTTGTATTACTAATTGTCTGGAACGACAACTTGACTTAGTATTTACTACAGATAGTAACAATGTTGTAGTTACAAATTCGACGAATGTTCTAATGGACATTGATGCATATCATCCGCCTCTAACAATATTTTATCAATCTGATAGAGCGAATATCATTAATAGTAAATCTGCAGACAAGGCTTATGAATTTAATTTTAAAAAAGCCAACTTTTCATTGTTAAATGAATTGTTGTCTGCTAAAATTGATATAATATCAGACTATATTAATAATAATGAACTTGATGTTGCCATAAACTATTTTTACCATGAACTCTTTTCCTGCATAGCACTATCTGTACCATATAGCCTTAAGTTCACTAAGATCTCATCGTATCCCTGGTAAACTAAGGATTTGAAGATGCTACGTAACTCTAGGAATAGAGCATGGAATAGATATGTCAGCAGTCAAGACCCAAGTGACCTAGAAACATACAACAAATTGTTTCTGGAATTCCAGTCTAGGTCTAAAATTCTTTACAATGAGTATATTGATAAAATGAAGACACAAATTTTATCAGATCCAAAAAATTTCTGGGGTTTCATCAATACTAAAAAAAGAGCGATGGTTTTCCTGCTTCTTTTAAAATAATGATGGATTCACTAGCGACTCTAATGTCATATGTGGCCTATTTGCAAGCCTGTTTAAACAATCATACTCTAATGATTCTTTTATAACCGATGTTAACTATTTTGATTACATGCCTTCTGCTCCTAAAACTTCATTAGTCTCTATATCATTTTCTCCGGAGCAGATTTTTCAATATAGGTACTATGGATTCGCCGGTTCTCGCCCCACTGGGCTCCATGGAGCACATTGTTGTTAGTGTAAATGAATTTTAACAGAGATGTTGTTATTGTTTTCTATAGGGGTCATTTTTTAACATAGTTGTTGTTAGTGTAATTCAATAGGGATCATTTTTTAACATAGTTGTTGTTAGTGTAATTCAATAGGGATCATTTTTTAACATAGTTGCTGTTAGTGTAATTCAGTAGGGATCATTTTTTAACATAGTTGTTGTTGGTATAATTCAATAGGGATCATTTTTTAACAGAGTTGTTGGTAGTGTAGTTCATGGGAGATCATATTTTAACAGTATAGTTGTTATTGTTTTTTCAATGGGGATCATATTTTAACAGAATATTTGTTATTGTTTTCATGGGAAGTATTTTTAACAGATGTATATTATATGTATACTATATATTTTATAATGGCATGGGGCCAGTGGGATGACTTTTTAACATAATTTGTTAATGTTGATACATACATATATATTATATGCATGTTATGAAGGCATGCAGCAGTAAAGAGTAAATGTTGTTGTTGGGATAATTATATCCGAGTAAGCATTTTTTGTGAATGAGAATATTTACAAACGTATTCATGTTGTTGTTGTAAAATATTATAGTTGCAATTAGATTTCAGTTAACGTAGTTATAATGTATACTATAGTTATACTTGTTTGTTTTATTTTGCATGATCATCAAGAGAGTTGAGGAGCAAAGGGTTCAATTTGAAACTTTGTTGAGGAACGGTGATTGTAATTTAAAACTTCGATATATGAATGAATATTATTATTAGATGCTTATTTTTTTGTAGTTAATTTTTTTTGTTGTAAACAGGTTAAGACACTTCTGTATTAATGCATTGACATATATTTCATTCAAGGCCAATTTTACTATAAGGGTTATTGTACTGGATTTTATTCTACAAAGTCATGGTCGTTTAATTTGGTTATATGAATGAATGGAGCCATAAGGTTCCATTGTGATCATTTTTTAAATCATTTTCTATACTATAAGTTTAAAAGATTGAGCATGTTAGAACATGTATATTTTTTATAGAGTTTTTTGTCTTGAGATTTATTTAATTTACTCTCTTTAAATTTTAATTGAGTATATTTATACTAATGGAATTCACTTTTTAACTCATTTTAAAGAGATATCCATTATATATAAATGGATCGAAATTTGAATTAAATTTATTCATCGTCTACATTACAATTTTAATGGAACAAAAAATATTATGGAAGTTAAAAAAGTATTAAAATTTTTAAAAGAATTTCATAATATTTTATTAGACGATCATAAAAATCAGTTTATTAAGTTTACCCCTTATTGTAAGCATTACCAGTATATGGAAAAAATATTAACTATTCACGCAGTACATTATAAGAGCTGTCCATGGGCCACAGATGACTTAACGGAGGGACCAGATACATGTGGTTGCTATTATTATGACAAGAAATCTAAAGACATTGACAAACTAATAAAATTATATTATAGATTAAAATATACAAAATAATTGTTTATTACATATTATTAATAAACTGTTTTTTATTATACTATATTCAATGAATTTGTGAAATTTTAAATAATAGAAATAAAAAACAAATTTATAAATTATTTACATTAAATTTTTTTATTTATTTTTTATTATAGGAAACTTAAAAATACTTTTAAAATAATGCACAGCTAAAATATTATTAATATATAAATTATATATATCAAAATAATTAAAAAAAATTTTAAAAGACATATTTTTACTTCTTAAATATATAAATATACAGCAATAAACACCGCATAACATTGAAATTTCACTTTGTAATCGGAAATTGCTTTTAATAAATGTGGATGCATTTCTTTGAATAAAATTTACAAATGGTTTAATAGGAGAACTCCCTGCAGAACAAAAATACTCAGCCGGCCCATTTCGAGGAAAATATATTACAATCCAATGTGATCCTGGTTTAAATGATGAATCCATATTCTCAATATAAAATGCTGGCTTTTTTATTCGATTTCTAGGTAGCTGATTTGATGCAAAAACTCCTTTAAAATTCTTTTTAGTTACTAAATTTTTATATAAAATATTTTCTATATTACTTGTATTCATAATGATTGTAATATAGTACGATTTTTATCAATTTCCAAAACACTATCAAACTCACAATATGCTAAACAAGTAATTGCTTCAGAAAGTGCTTCACTGAAACGACCTTCAATTCGTATTGTACCCTGATTTATTAAGTTTCCGCAGTGTGAGTTATTGTTATGATCTGGTGTTAAATCAAATGCAAGTAAGAAATATCCATTATCAAATAATTCTTTAGTTATTTGATGTCCCTTATCAAAGTAATGTATGCCAGTACCTTTAAATAAGGTTTGATATCCCCTTGTACTTATACGTCCATGTTTATAATCAAATTCAATCGGCTGTGCTGGTACTTGTACTCCATTTACAACTAAATTAAATCTTTGTAAATTGAAATGGCGAAAGTTATACGGATTTTCCGAACGATCACCAGTATATGTTTTATTAGTTACCATACCAAATATTAAGAAATTTGGAAGTTGTCCAATTATAACATTATCTAACAGTAGAGAATGATTGCCGGGGTGAATGGTGAATGTCTTGATTTCAACTTTTTTATATGGATAAATAGCATTTCTACTTTGTAAAACATTATGATGTGCCATTAAAATATTACTATTAATGGTAAGATGATTAATGTATAAGTTAGCCTCGTGAATTTTAATAGATGACTCTCCAGATTTTGAATCTTCTAGTATATAAAAAGAAGGTTTCTCCATATTAAGGGTTACTTTAAGATCCACATTCTTAAGAAGATATTTAGATTGATTAAATATATCTGCATGAAGTTTTCCAATCAATTCAACTCGTTCTCCATTTTTAAATGTTTTCTTCCGTCTAGCTAAACCTGGATTTTCATTCTCAACTATTGAATTAATTTTTTTTATATCTAATGACCATCCGCATGATTCAAGATGTGTAGATTTAGCATCATTTCCATAGTTTAATAATGTTTCAATATAAGATCTATAGTGATAATTATTATCAGATTGCGATACATTTCTATTATTTAAATGAACATTACAGCTCCGAAATAATGAATGAAGTAAATTGTTTATAACTCCTCCACTTCCATTAATTTCTACAATTAATCGTAAATAAACACTACTTAGATCACGATATGTTTCACCATTTCCGAGTGAAAGAAATTCTATTGTAGTAGAGTTGTCAATTGTTGCTATTGGACTATATGATACCTCCTCTGTTTTAATTATGCTAGTTTGTACAGGTGGTGACTCAAAAAGATCTAATTCACTTTTCATACATTCAATAAATCCTGCCATCATAAATAAATTAACAGTTACTAAATATATCAGTAAACTTCCTTCTTCTAGAACGTTTAGTTTTCATATGATCTTTTTTCTTTAGTCGTTTGAATTTTATACGTTTTCCATTCCCATCTTGTATATTTCTAATTTTGCTAATAACCTTTTCTTTTAAATTTCGAACAGCCTTTTTACCCTGTTCAGTTAATATAGTTTTTATAGGTTTAGTACCTAACTCTTCCAAAACTGATTTTCCAATTTCGAGTGAATGGTTTTTTAAAGCATTTAATCCAGTTTTCATTAGAGGTTTTAGATGTGTATACAAGGCCGAAAAAAATGAACCAATTCCACGACCATATTGAACAATTCTAGGAGAATGGTATATATCTCCTATATTATCCAAATTTGATCCGGATTGATTAAGATAGTACTCAGAATAAATCTTGTCCATGGTTTACATATAAATGATATCAGTACAACTTATGAAGCTTCTTTTATATTACGAAAATGTAACGTGCAATAAACGGGGGATTCATTCGATATAATATTTATTTTCTTTCCTTCATCATCTCGTATCATTATAGAAATATTATTTATATTTGAAGATTCCAATGGATAATATTCAATATTTTTAAAGTGAATATAATTTATTTCATTTAAACATGGAAATATTTTTAAACATTTTATTTTTTGATCGCCTACATATCTGGGATTAATTATGTCTGTGTACACAAACACTAGGTTGTATAGCTCGCTAGATCTTAATTTATAATTTGTATGTGAATTAAATTTTTCATAAGAATTCGATATGACATCTAACATTTTAAGTATTGTATTCTCCGATACAAAGTGTCTATTTTACGCCAACCAACTCAGGGTTTTCATTTATAGTATCTTGAATGTCTAAATTTTCAGTTATTAATTTTAAACTTTTATCTTTTTTGTTATCGATATTCAACTCTTCTTTATTTTTTTTATTTTTTTTTATTACAACTGTCTCAGGATTAGAATTGACATTGAGTTGATTTTCTGCAATTTGTGGTTTTCTTCTCTATTTGTGATAGCTTGATTTATTTTGTCCATGAAATTTAAATATGTGATAGGGATAGTATTTATTTTTTTATCTACTTTTAGATCACTATTTACATTTTTGATTTTACTTTTATTTAACTTTAAAGTTGATTTCAAAATATCCCTTTTATTCAAATTTCGAGATACTTCAAATGTAGATGGGTTATTAACAAGTTGAAATGAAATTTCTGTTAAACCTACAACCCAATTTTCATTTAAAACCAAAGATTCTTTTAATAAATTTGTAAATGTAGATTTAGTGTTTTCATAAATATTTGTGGAATTTTTACTTAATAAAGTAATATAAAAACTAGAATCTCCCATCTTTTAATTTCAAATGTTTAAATAAGAATGACAGTTATTTTTTTAATAACTTTATTTATATTAATATTGGAACTATACAATTATAATAAGTTACATTTAGTTTACTTAGTTAATAAATCGTTTTTGTTAATCCATGAATTATGTTCACTTCCAAAACCTAGCCACTTGACATACACCATATCCTTTTTTCTTTTTAAAACCTTTTCAACTAGATACGTATTTGATGTTTCTGTTTTAAGTAATTCTTGTTCATAAAATCCACCTTTTATTATTTCTCCTTGATAATCAATTAATTGATAAGTAATTTGATTTGTGATCTTTATTTTATTTATCTTGAATACCTCATTGGACCAATTGGATTCATATGCTTTGTAGAAAGTACCTTTATATTTACTAATTCGAACATCATCTCCAATTTTCAATTTACTCATCTTAAATGTTTTAATATGATTGTAAACTGTATTTAAAAGTATTTGTTGATTAGATTTATTGACATTTTTTGGAGACATTTTAATACTACGATGATATCTATTATTATATATATTGATATTTTTTGTAATCAAGTTCAGCCATTTATAATTCCCTTGAAGACTAAAATCTTTCTACATTAAATTTTTAAAAGTTCTATTAAACCTTTCAATTATTGAAGCCTTCATATTAGAAAATGTATGATAATGGTTTATTTCAAAATTTTTCATTAATTTTTTAAAATTAGAATTGAAAAATTCTTTACCTTGATCAGATTGAATATTATTGGGAATTTTTTTCCTATTTTTTTCTAGAATATTTTGCATAGCTAAGGTTACATCGATCCCACTTTTGGTTTTAACAGGTAAAGCATATGCGTATTTAGAAAAAACATCTATAACAGTCAGTAAATATTAATATACTTTATTAATCTTTGCAAAAGGTATCATTTCTACAAGATCGATTTGCCAAGTATCTGAAGTACCCTTTTGAATAAATCTACGCCGTTTAAAATTTCTTCTTGCTTGTCGATGCAATTCATTTACAAGAACTTCTTTACTCATTGTGAGTTCAACCAATAGTGTAAATGATTGATTTTTTAAAATTTATATTTATATAAAAAAAACTTGTTTACAATATTTATATTTATTAGAAGTTCATCATTGAATAGAGAACCATGTTTCATCAATTTGTGTATCCATTTACAATGTTAGTTTGTGGACCATCAGGTTGTGGCAAATCAACATTTATTATAAATCTTATTAACAATAAACATTTAATTAGTTCTCCTATTACAAAAGTAATTTGGTGTTATGCTGAAAAAAACTCTTTACCGGAACTTGATAATGTTAATTTTATTGAAGGCATTCCAGATGACTTTGAGAATTCAGCTAATGAATATACATTAATAATTTTAGATGATTCAATGTTAGACTCATTTAACAAAAAAGTTTGTGAACTATTTACTGAAGGTTCGCATCACCGCAATTTATCAGTTGTTTTAGTAACTCAAAATATTTTTCATAAGGGGACATATACAAGAGATATATCATTGAATTCAAAATATATAGTTATGTTTAAAAATCCTAGAGATAAACTACAATTTCATGCTTGGCAAGACAAATTTATCCTGAAAATTATAAAGAATTAGTTAGAGTATATAACACTTGTACTGAGAGTGCTCATGGTTATTTATTAATAGATCTTACACAACAAGCACATAACGCATTAAGATTCAGATCTAACATTTTCAATAAAGAATATTGTTACTGCTTTGTTTCTCTCCAAAATGACCTGCAAACTGAAACGATTGAAGGAGAACAAATATATTCTATATGTTCTTAAAAATGCTAAACCTAAATTGCGATATGCAATTCTAAAAAACGCGGATGATAATCTTATAAAAGCTATTAATGAAATTGCATTTAATGTTTTACATAAAAATCATAATGTAAAGAAAAACGATCTAGTAAAGTTAAAATCATATAAAAATGTCATTAGAAAACTTTGCTGCTCAAAAACTATTTTACGATCGAAGAGAAAACATCTAATCCAAAGAGGAGGATTTATACCAATTTTGATTTCTTCTGTTTTAAGCGGTGTTATAGGATAAATTTTAGAAAATTTCTAATATTTTATCCAAGCTTATATTATTAAAACTTCTACTTATGAACGCTATTCTAACGATATGTCAGATTCAAATTTTTTAAAACGAAAACTTCTTCCAATATATGCCTCTCATACACTTAAAGATATAAATAAATGGTATGGAATAAAACAGGAACTCGCAAAATATTTGATTACCAAACAAGAAATAAATATTAAGAAAGAGAATAAATCGGTTAAGTCGTATAAATCATTAAGGGATAAGGATACTCAAACAAAATGGATATTTAAAAACGATAATGAAACTCAAACAAAAGATATTGGAAAAAAAGATTTTGCTTCGCAGGCTGACTTTAATGCTAATGAACATATATTTAGCAATATTAACGAAGATGAAGAAAATTCTATGGATGTGGATACAACAATTAATAAAATAAACCATTCCTCTGCAAGTTCTGCAGCTAAACGTTTAAAAAACTTTTCAAATCATGGATCACCTAAAGTACGGATTTTGTCAAGTGATGGAAGTAAAATTACACCGAAAACTAAGCAAACTCTATTACCATATCAATACTCACCTCGCTTAACTCGTCAAAAAAGTAAAACATTACAATATGATTATGATGATGTTAATTGGTATAATATTAAATAAACAAAACATTTTTAAATATATAAAAATCGAATTTTTATTTTATTATTAATTTAATACATTATAAATTTATATAATATAAATCTAATAATTAAAATAATATAATTTATATCTACATATCAATATTCATAAAAATATCTATATCATTATTTAAAGCTTTAATATAATCAATTTTGTAATGTCCCCAAGCAAGTGTGTTTATACCATCATCTAGTATATACCGTTTATCATCTATAAAATTAAGTGATAATTTATTTACACATTGTGTATATAAAATATGGGCTTTAGATCTTATTATATACATTTCTCTCATTATAACTTTCTTATTGTAAAGGCATGTTTTATAATCATGAATAGTAAATGTTTTACTAACTGATTTTTTAACACCCTTGGCTTTTGATGTTGGTATATCATTTTCAACAGTAAAAAAGTATGTTTTGGGTTTAAGACATATTATTTCTTTCATTATTTTGCCATTATTTTCGTCTTTCATCAAACCCACAACTTTACAATTATTTTGATGATAACCATATATATTAGGATACTCATAACTAGAAGTGTCAAAAATATAATTTGATGGATCAGTTTTTTCAACATCTTCATAAATGTCTTTATAGAAATCATTTGTTTTAATCTCAACTATAAGAGAATCTGTGTCCGTATAAGCTAATCTTACATTAGTATTAAATTTAGTTTTTAAGTAATTATAATAGAAGACGTACATTTTACATTTCGATAAATCTAATTCGATAAATCTAATGGGTTTATTTAACTTAACTTTAAGAACTTTTGATTCTATTACTATCATATTTTCATTAATATTAGTTCTACTATGGAATGCTGGATTTGCTATTATTGATTTGGCTCCTTTAACTTTACCATTATTCTCCCAATTGCAACAAATGTTTACATTTCTTATATTTTCAACATTTTCCATAGTTTTGCCATAAACTGAATTATTCATTAATTTATAAAATTTTTTCTCAAACTCATTGGTAGCTTTAGACCTCATTAATGTATTCAGATCTATATACTTTTTAAGCCAACAACTTTGAGAAAACTCTAAAATTCTATATACTTTTTTTGAAATTAAACCATTTTTAATACATTCTTGAAGCATTTTATAATGTATTTTATACCTATTCTTATTATTAAGATCTGCTATAAGTTTTTAGAATTAGAATTACAAGAAGGTGGTGTTTTATTTTCTGGACAAAACGGAAAATCATTATGTAAATTATGAATTGAAGAAGGATATTCTAAGTCTACTTCAAAAATATATCCTTTAGAAGAATGTTCATTAATAGATTTAAGTTTTTCAATAGTAAACTCTGTAATTTCATATGACTCTAAAAATCTAAATTCCTTAAAAGGTAATGGCTGTGACATCGCATAACCATATAAATTATTTGCGTCATAATACATTAAATATGATGAACATTTAGATTTATCAAAGTTATGCATATATTTATTATTGGCTTTTACATGTCTAATCGAGCATTGTGTTAAACCTCCACGTATACCGTCTTGAATAAAAGTATACATTTCTATATCGGTAATTAGTTCGAGGTTAATTTTAGTCATCTTGAGCATAGCATCCCAAGATAATCCGGGAGCAGTGAAGTAATGACACGGATCAAGCTCATAAATTTTTAGACAAATTTTTCTAAAATTCTCAAAAACATCCGCAAGTTAGACAACATCACACTTTAGGTATACTTCTAAATAATCTTTTAAAGATTTACATTCAGAGCATAAGCATAGTCATCTTCAGTACACTCTTCATTAATTAATCTATTAAAAAACTTATCTTTAGCAGGCAATTGATTTTCTTTTAACCTATTAAAGCTATCTAAATAATCATAAGGAAAAACACCTTTTCTATAAAATATCTTATACGAATTATTGTTAAAAACCTTTTTAGTTATATGGATTGACTCGTCATTTAGAGTTTTCACCAATTTCTCAAGGCTGCTAGGTAAAAATCCAAATGAATCTATAAATCTAAGTTGAAAACTATGATCTTTAGTTAAATTTATAGTTTTTGTTATAGATATAAATACCTCTTTATTAAGAGGTATAATATCAATAGCTCCCTCTACTTCGTTTAAATTTTGTATAAATAAATGTAGATCATATTTGGATAAATTATGAGTTATTACCGGAAAGAATTTAGTTCTTTTTGCTTTCAAATTACATTCTGTATGAGCAGATCCTAAATACTTTCCGGTAAAATGACAATGGTGCCTTACTTTTATACTAATATTATTACTTAAATCACTTTTACATATACAGCAGATTGTTGATTGATGGAACTCGTGCATTTCCTGGTCAGTTATCTTCATTGCCTTCATCGTGGAGTAAACGTTCCAATATATTTGCGTCGCTTTCGCAACTAAAGATTTTATCATAACTCTCGAACATTCAAGACCTATAACCGAAAGATTAAATATTATATATATATCGTTTTTTATTTTTATTATTATTTTTTTCTTTTGTATTCACCTGTATAATTTTGTAGCTTATCGAAACGATAATCATATGACCCTTTCAAATACCAAGCAAATGCGCGCGGTATATGCTTCTGAATATTCGTTGTATACGTATTTTCTGGGTTATTTGTACAGCCATTAATCGGTTCCAGAATCGATTCAAAATCCATATAAAAAGTATACCCAACTGGGATGGTTTTTTCATAGGCTTTAAATGCTAGTGTGGACTCATTTTCCTTGGGCAAATACGTAATTTTTTTTTTACATGATGATTTGTGTGCCTCAAGAGACTTTATAGATGTAAATTGTAGAATACATCCATTACAAATATACATTTTGTGGGCTCTTTTTCGTCCCTGACCGCTTATCAATTTACTTAGATCTTTTATCCAGACATAGTGAGTTATTTCTTCACTGTCACAAAACAGCAAATTGATATGTGTACTCTGTTCTTTTTCAGTGTGATAAATAGGCCCCAAAATTTCGCATTTTCCATCTGACTTTTCATTATACATGAAAATATTGATGCTAATGGAGTTGTTTAGCTTAGAATGAGGGAAGTCTAATCCTCTAAATATCAAATTTATACCATTCACATAAATTTCCTCTGCTGTTATGTCGGAAATATTATATGAATTAATGCGATAGGGATCATTTATTTTTATTTTTGTATTAACTATTGCAGCAATAATAGCCCACTTAAAGCAGAAAATATCATTGTTTTGTATATTAATACATGCCTTTCTTTTTTCTATGTATGCTGGCAATTTCTGATATGATAATCCATTTAAGGTGCTATATTCACTTATATTAAGCTCAATTTTATTGATTTTTATCAAAGCCCATCCACTATCCCGTTCTTGAAAGTTCTCCATTTTATTTATTAACAATTCTTCAATATTTAACATTACATCTTCAATATTATCTTTGGTTAATATTGTTAGTGGTTTTGTTATATGTGAAAAAGTGCTTAGTTTAAATTCATCATCATCTTCGACAGAAGGTTTTGAAAGACGCATATAGTCGGCAGAGATCTCCGCATTCAATTTTAAAGATATTTTCTTATTTAATTCTCTTTCCAGTAAATTTTTAATTTTATTTCTTATTTGACCGAAATATTCATGTGGATTTATTAGACTTTCATCATCATTAGGTAATATGTAATCACATATTTTATTTTTAAATGCTTTTCGTACCAATTTAAATCCATCTATATCTGCAATCTCTGATGCTCTCTTATGCGCTGTTGATCTTAAATGGCCTCTCCAGAGGGATTTGTGAACTGTAACATTACAGTTCTCACAGTAACGGCTCACCGATGATGATGTTGATGCGATTGCATATTCATTATTCAGCAAATCCTCATATTTTCCTTGTTTTGAAGGAATTTCCTCTTGAAAATGTTGACAGGAATGATGTTTTAAAGTATTTGGTCTGCTAAAAGATTTACTACACTTTAAGCAGCTAAACTTTGTATTTTCATGTATTGTCGATACATGTCTCTTTAAATTATAGTTTTTCGCGAAGGACTTTGAACACAATGCACAGATAAACATTTTTTAATTTTTATAGAAGTTATCGAAGTTGCAAACAAACGAACACTAACTTAAATTATTATTTTGAATATTAAGAAACTTCAACTTCAAATTTTACAGGAATTATTGAACATAAAAAAAGTGCAATGTTGCAGTAAATATGTGTTACTGCAGTTTTAATTTACTGACTTCCGGTGTATTTCACTACTTATACATTAAATTTTGCTGAATTCAAATTTTTATATTCAGTTTAATATATATCATATTACATGCTTTGATATATAAAGGTGTTCTATACAATGGATATAATAATAAATTTTACTCGTTTTCATACTCTTAATATATCAACATTAAAAAATGGAGTGTGAATTTTGCCCGCATTTAAAATTCTCGACTAGAAACAACCTTAAGCGGCATATTCTTAACTTAGACGATCCGAGGATGTTAAATGCGGATCATCATTATTGTAATTTAATGGACGATGATGATGATAATATTTTATTAAACGCTCTACTGAGTTTTGAGATAATGCAAATATAAGTTTTATAAATTATTTGTTATATTGTTTCAAATCGTTTTAAGAATAAATAAATAAAACAATATGTATATATTTAAATATTTTATTTAAAATGAATATTTTTAAAAGTAAGTATATTGATACGTTTTTTTTTTTTATTCATAACGTAAATAAGCCATCCCCATTACTTCTGATTGTCGTCCTCGAAAAATAATAGACCACTTTTTCTCATTTATATTATATAAATATGGATCATCGGTTTCAACTTTTCTAGAAATTCTTGCTGGTAGATAAAACCATCTGTTGTCTGTTAGATGTACAATTAATTTTGTTCCATTAATTGTGTTTTTCCATTCAAATTTAGAAATCCTGAATTCCTGATCAATGGGCAAGTCATCTACTCTAATGTATGTAGAGAGGTTTCCTTTTGCTAAACTAATAATTTCAGCGAAATCCTTTAAATAATATAAATACATAAATTAATAAATACAAACAAAATTTTAAAAAAACGAGTTGGGAAAGTTAGGTCACATGGGTAAGTTCGGTCATATGGGACGGACTGTTATAGTCGATCGGGCCCGACTATGGAATACCCTACACCTTAATGTGAGATATTTAATTGTATACCTCATAATATTATTCACATTTACGTCTCATATAATTTAAAAAATTGATATAAAAGTATAAAATATCTAATAAAAAAATTTTAAAAATAAAAGTGGGCGGACCACGCCTATATTTAATATTTTGTAAGGCAAATATTTCACAGATTTGATTTTAATAATTCACGGATCAAACTTCCACTATGAAAACCCGGGAAATAATGAAAAAAAAAAGTGGGCGGATCACGCCCATTATTGGACCACATATTTTTAGGTGAATTATAACAATATGTTTTAAATTTTATAACTATATTTTGAATACTTTTCGAGTTATTAGTTCCTAAAGAGTTATATAAAAGTGACTTGTATGGGAGGTGGGCGTGTCCGTTGACCGATTTGGCTCATTTTCAAACTTAGTTCCTACTTTTGGCTAAAATATATTGAGACGAAATTTCATCGTATTCTGATCAGTATTTTTCAAGATTTTCTGTATTTGGACAGCAAGACAGCAAGACGGACAGACAGACAGACGGACATGGCTAAACGGACTCGGGTAGTGATGCTGATCAAGAATATATATACTTTTCCATACCGGACACGCCTCCTAAGGGGCGTTACAATATATGCACAAAGTTAATATACCCTGTACCTCATAGGTGTAGGGTATAAAAAATTCGTTATAGTTATGCATGAGAGCTACATAAAAACAACAATTGCATTATATTTTTATTTTTTTTAATCTTCATATTAATGATGTTGCTAACTAGCAAACCAAAGCAAATTTCGAATGCAATGTTTTGTTTTGGAAAATAACAACATTAAACAATATATGGAACTTTAAATTAATTTAATTTGACCTATGTTGTGAGTATTGCATACAATGATATAGGTGGGATCATCAATGATATGTATACGCGATGACTTTATATGATGATCTTGGTTGAGAGGGTTTTCGACATTGCATTTCCATCTTTTCAATCGTCACCAATTTCATGATGAGGTTTTTATGTTTTTCCGTTTCCTTTTTCTCTTGTTTCTTTGTTTACTTCTCTCTCTGTGTATCTCTGTGTATCTCTCTTTTCTCTTTCTCTCTGTTTCTCCGTTTTAAGCACGCATAATTTAATATTTGTTTTGAGTTAATAACAAGCGATGTTAACACCCTTACCCACCCACTAGCCGACAAGATAGAACCGGATACAAATGCGTGCTTCCGCTGACACCTCTTGCAAAAACAACTACAACGTATTCGATACATGCTACAAAATATGTAGTATAGCTGCAAATATTCACTTATTCCACAGATATTAATGCTTTTGTAGAAAAACTATTAATATTGTCTAAATATCAAAAAAGTGTCAAATATTTGACTTGAATAATTTGCAACTGCAATAATGGTTAAGGCTCTAATACTCAACCATCTTTTGTTTTCTTAATGCATAAACAAGCCAAAAAAACGCAATAAAAATATAAATATTTTTTATTTTTACGTAAAAACATAATGAAATTTTTACACATATCTATCTATGAATATAAAAATTAATTGCCGTGCATTAGTCTCGCCAAAATATGAGAACGGATCGACTGATTACTATGATTGTTTTTGGTTTTATTCGTCTTAATACTGGGAATTCGGAAAACTCCCAAGGAAAAACTGGAAAATCGAAAAATCGTGCACCACCAATGGGAATTGTATTTTAATAATGAGGATTCGTTTATATAGCCACTACGGATAGATTGGACAAAGGGGAGTGGCACGTCCCGTCCACTTTGGAATTCATTACCACTTAATATTTAAAAAATAAACTGTACATGTAGGTACAGTTTATGAACTGTAATCAGAATAATAATCTCTTATCATCTCAAATATACTATTTATAAGTAACCACACATCTAATTTCTCTTTAAATACGTAAACAATTTTTGCATTATTCCTAATTTTTATTTTTTATACCCTACACTAAAAGTGAAAGGGTATATTCTGTTTGATACTCCGTTTGTAACACCCAGAAGGAAGCATCTCCGGTATGGAAAAGTATATATATGTCCCCGGTTCCTTTGCCGGCTTACTTGTTGCTTCTCCTCGTGCGGTCACTACTAGGTAGTTCGGTCAATGACTCGGGTCTCTTCGGCTCGCTGCCGATCTTCGTTGGTTGTCGTCACTCGCCGACTCGTTGGTTGCTACTGCGACTCGTTCGTATCGTCGGCCCTCGTACTTCTTCGGCCTGTGGTCGCTGCTCGTTCGCTCGTACTATGACTCGTTCGTGCCGTTCTCAACTCGTTCGCTATTACTGCTATGACTCGTTCGTGTCGTCGGCAACTCGTTCGCTGTTGCTGCTGTAACTCGTTCGTGTCGGCTACTCGTATATCTTCGACTCGTGGCCGCTATTACTGCTATGACTCGTTCGTGTCGTCGGCGACTCGTTCACCGCTGCTGATATGACTCGTTCGGACCGTCGGCAACGCGGTTGTCTTCAGCTCGTGGTCGCTGCTCGTTCGCTGCTACTGCTTTGACCAGTTCGTGTCGTCGGCGATTCGTTCGCCGAGGCTGCTATGACTCGTTCGTGTCGTCGGCAATTCGTTCGCTGTTGCTGCTGTGACTCGTTCGTGCTGTCGACTATTCGGGTGGCTTCGACTTGGGTCCCGTCGGTTCGTGGTCGCTGCCCGTTGACCACTACTGCGACTCTTTCGTGTCGTAGATAACTCGGGTGTTTTCGGCTCGTGGCCGCTGCCACTGCGTCTCGTTCGCGCGATTGGTAACTCGGGTGCCTTCGGCTCGTGGCCGCTGTTCGTGGGATTTCTCGTTGTAGCGTTATGCTTAAATCGCTGGCGTGACGCGCAACTGGTGCTCACTGCGGGTGCTCCACTAGCACTCGTCAGGTTATATGAATTACAAAATGGCGACTTACCACGAGGTGCCGTCTACTGATGCGATGAGTTCGTGTCGCTGGTGTTTCGGGTGTTTTCGGTTTCTTCGTCCCGGCTCGCTGGCTTTACTCGTTGTCTCGTCGTGCGCAACTCGCTGGTTATGCGCGTGACTGACGCTTCGCGGGCGCTCCACTGGCGCTCGTTGGTTTTGACAAAAATGGCGACTTACCACGAAATGCGTGCTTTTGACTTTGCGCACCCTCGTCTGTCCGAGATTCCTCTTGTTAAATTTCCCGTTGCTTAGTTGGTTGTTCGCCTGCGTTTAACAATACTTATTACGACATCGTTCGTCGGCTTGCTTCGAACCGTAGGCTTTTCCCCATGTTCATGCGTGACACTAGTTGTCTCTTTCTTGCCTTCGTTGTCGCCTCGATCACTCGTTTTTCGCAATTCACCACGCCGCCATTCCGTCGTTGCTATAATTTATCGGCTGTCCCCTCGCCAGTGTTGCCCACTGGCCGGTGTTTGTTCCCTTGTCTTTCTTGTATCTGCACTAAATGTGTGCGACAAATTTACCACAAAATTTGTCCGTCACACCTCCCCCTAACTTCGGCGGGGCTCACGGCGGCAACACGGTGATGGTTATCGCGTCTTGTATCTGCGCGTTTGGCGTCTTATCCACGGCGTGCTTGATGGCGCATTTCACCAGTTCGACGGTGTACTGATCCTACTTCCCATAGACCGTTTCGATGACGTGATATCCCACGTGATTGTCGCTCCGTCATCCACTTCCAGGACTCCACACCATCTTCGCGTCTTGCTGTGGATTCATTATTTTTTTTCTCTTGGCCGTGTGTTGCTCGAAAGAAAAAATTAAACAATTAAAATAGTCGGTTGAAAAAAATTTGCACAATGTCACTTGTTTACTAATTCACGATTGACTGATTCGTTGTTACAATCTGTGCCGTTGCCTTCGCGCATGTCGGTTAACGATTTGTCGATGACTGCGTGCACGTCGTTTATCGTCGTGTTCCCTTCGTGTTCGTGCCAAACTTTTGGGCCGACCGCCATGAGCCGACCGCATTCGTAACTTTCCCCAGCTTTTGCTCGGGCCGATGTGTTTCGCGAAGGAGACGAAATATTTAATCGTTACTTTTGTGCGATCAATGCCCCGCGCGACCGTAGCGCATACCTTGGGCTTGGTGCGTTTGTGTTGTAGGTGGCGCTGGGAAACAGTCGACGGGGTGTCTTGCGGAACGGATTATTTGCTTCCGCACTTAAATTCCTAGCCGGTGCCTCTTGTAGGCCGGCTGTCACTGTGGCTGGCACGCTGGCGAGTTCTGTGTTGCTCGGGAAAATAGGGGTCTTACGAAACGGGTTATTGGCCTCCGCCACCAGATTCCTGGCAGGCGTCTCTAACTGGTCCCCTGTCGTAGTACGTGATACCCTGCGCTTTGTCCGCGATCCCTTTTGGCTTTGCTCACTACTACTCCTGCTTGCTGACCCTCAGCGTTCGCTACCTCAGCGGGTTGCTTGCTAATGGTGGGTTGCAGATCCGCCGCCGTCCGCGGGATTTGTGACGGCGCGTTCTCCTGATGAAAAGGTTTGATTTCTCCCACATGCGCGGCCCGGGTACGGCTTTGGCCCACCGGCTGAATGACGACTATCACTGGCGACGCGAAGTTCATAATCCTATATGGTCCGTCATATCGCGGGGCTAGCTTTGCCGCAAAATTATCTACTGCTTTAGAAAGGTGATGTTGCTTCACCAGGACCATGTCGCCGACCGTCGGCTTCCAGCAGCGCCGCCGCAAGTTATAATGTCGCGCCTGGTCCTGGGCCGCTCGGGCCAGGTTGCGACGGACGATGTCAAATACTTCTCGTAGTTGAGTCGCTCGTTCGTCTGGCGATGGGGGGCGAACACCTGGTCCCAACGTCTCCTCGTCGTACAAGACCTTCGGCAACCGGGGTTCACGGCACTGAGTGAGATAAGCCGGACTGTAACTAGTCGTGTCCGACGGACTCGAGTTAATCGCCAGCGAGTTCTCCGGCAGGTGTTCGTCCCAACGCTGTTGTTGTGGTCCGGTGATCTGTGCGATGATCGTCTTCAGTATGCGATTAGCCCTCTCCGTCGGGTTCTCCTGCGGCGTATATGGTGCGGTGAATTGTTGGCGAATCCCCATGTCTAGCAAGAACTTCCTCAATGCGCGACTGGTAAATTGAGCCCTATTATCCGTTATCAGCACTCGCGGGACGCCGTATTTCCCTATGATGCGCTCCCGTAGTGCTCGCTGGACACTCTCGCTCGTTGCCCGCCGCAGTGCCACCATCTCTGCCCACTTCGAAAATTTGTCGAAAAACACAAGTAGCAAGTGTTTCCGTGTTTAGACCGAGGAAGGGGTCACACGGAATCGGCGCATAGCCATGACCAGGGTTCCTCCGCAATCTCGGTAAACATTTGGCCAGCGGGTCTCTCCTGGCTAGGTTTAAACTGCTGGCATGAATCGCAGTTTCGCACATGTGCCCGTATGGTGCGGACCATACCTGGCCAAACATACCGATTAGAGATTCTAGCGACGGTCTTTCGTGCCCCCATGTGACCGGCGGTAGCGTCATCATGATTCTCGTGGAGTACCCGTTGCCTCTGTCCGCTTGGTACACACAATTTCCACGCGGCTCATCCCTCCTCATCTGATTGCCGCGGAATGTGTCGGTACAGCCTTCCTCCCTCGATTGTGTAATCAAGAAACTTATCTATCTTAACCGTCGGCAAGCGTAGGCCACGACTCCCTCCTGTCTATCAATGTCCTGTGTCAAGACTGCTCCCAATCCGTAGCTACTCGCGTCGGTCTGAAGTGTAAACGGCTTCTCAAAATCAGGGCAAATTAGTACCGGTGCCTGGATCAACTCCGTCTTCAGCTGCTCGAAGGCGTCCTGCTGCTCCGCTGCCCACGCCAAATGTTTACCCTTGCGCAGAAACTTCGATAGACTATGTCAGAAAACTCTGGTACGAACCGTCGGTACCAGGAGGCGATCCCCAAGCATTGGCGGACTTCACATACATTGGTAGGTGGCTTTAACTCATGGATGGCGGCCACCTTGTCCGGGTCCGTGTGAATGCCGCGCTCGCTGACGACGTGACCGAGATATTTGATCTCCCTTTTGAAAAATTCACACTTGTCTTCGTTTAATCGAAGTATGGCGCGACGCAACCGCCTGAAGACTTCCTTCAAGGTGTCCATGTGCTCCTCTAGCGTCGCCCCGGTGACTATGTCTATTACCAGGTCTATTCCTATGGTCACTATCGCGTAGACGTGTTGCGCGTCATATTTGAGCGCAACTGTTGTACGGCGTAGGAGGCGATGGTACACCCGACGGCCGAGTCGTTTCTCGGCCGCGGAGGAAAACATACCTGATGCCCTGCACTCCTTTTGAAAATGTCCTTCGCCTCCGCAGCACCAACCGATCCTCCTGCGATAGACTGCCTCGCCCTGTTCTGGTTGCACGATCCGGTGTTATTCCTCCTGAACCCGTGGTGGTCCCCTCTGGCGGACGTCCAGCATTGTGTTGTATATCAGAAATACTTTTTCTTTTAGTTTGAAAAATCTGCACATCGCCAGTAAGCACAATATCATATTCATATTAATCATAATAATGTAACACCAAAAATGCTTACTGTTATGCATGCATTCGTATTTTTCTCATACACTTATTTGATACACTTACTCTTATACACATATGATGACAACAACAAATGTATTGGTTGTAATGTGAGCCTCATCAGGTAGCACCTGCATGCGGCGTACAGGGAACTAAAGCACATAGAAGTTTTTCTCACGATCACCCCAATACGAATTGATTATTTCACAATATGATGACACTCATATCTGGTGTTTGTAAATATTGGTGCGACCGAGGTGATGAGTAGAGGTTAAGAATATATTTTAAGTGGGATAAGATTTTAACTGCCTTAGAGTGCAGACGTGTTTCTTTTATAAGTTAAACAATAATGTTAATATTAAAATAGAACTTTCAATTAAATAAAAGTATGTCTTGGAAGTAAAGACTTGTTTGAATTATTTCGGTTAATAAAAATGGAACTTCAACGTTGGACATTCTCTGGTAGGACATCATGGGTAATTATAAATGGAACGTTGCGACATACAATGATATAGGTGGGATCATCAATGATATGTATACGCGATGACTTTATATGATGATCTTGGTTGAGAGGGTTTTCGACATTGCATTTCCATCTTTTCAATCGTCACCAATTTCATGATGAGGTTTTTATGTTTTTCCGTTTCCTTTTTCTCTTGTTTCTTTGTTTACTTCTCTCTCTGTGTATCTCTGTGTATCTCTCTTTTCTCTTTCTCTCTGTTTCTCCGTTTTAAGCACGCATAATTTAATATTTGTTTTGAGTTAATAACAAGCGATGTTAACACCCTTACCCACCCACTAGCCGACAAGATAGAACCGGATACAAATGCGTGCTTCCGCTGACACCTCTTGCAAAAACAACTACAACGTATTCGATACATGCTACAAAATATGTAGTATAGCTGCAAATATTCACTTATTCCACAGATATTAATGCTTTTGTAGAAAAACTATTAATATTGTCTAAATATCAAAAAAGTGTCAAATATTTGACTTGAATAATTTGCAACTGCAATAATGGTTAAGGCTCTAATACTCAACCATCTTTTGTTTTCTTAATGCATAAACAAGCCAAAAAAACGCAATAAAAATATAAATATTTTTTATTTTTACGTAAAAACATAATGAAATTTTTACACATATCTATCTATGAATATAAAAATTAATTGCCGTGCATTAGTCTCGCCAAAATATGAGAACGGATCGACTGATTACTATGATTGTTTTTGGTTTTATTCGTCTCAATACTGGGAATTCGGAAAACTCCCAAGGAAAAACTGGAAAATCGAAAAATCGTGCACCACCAATGGGAATTGTATTTTAATAATGAGGATTCGTTTATATAGCCACTACGGATAGATTGGACAAAGGGGAGTGGCACGTCCCGTCCACTTTGGAATTCATTACCACTTAATATTTAAAAAATAAACTGTACATGTAGGTACAGTTTATGAACTGTAATCAGAATAATAATCTCTTATCATCTCAAATATACTATTTATAAGTAACCACACATCTAATTTCTCTTTAAATACGTAAACAATTTTTGCATTATTCCTAATTTTTATTTTTTATACCCTACACTAAAAGTGAAAGGGTATATTCTGTTTGATACTCCGTTTGTAACACCCAGAAGGAAGCATCTCCGGTATGGAAAAGTATATATATGTCCCCGGTTCCTTTGCCGGCTTACTTGTTGCTTCTCCTCGTGCGGTCACTACTAGGTAGTTCGGTCAATGACTCGGGTCTCTTCGGCTCGCTGCCGATCTTCGTTGGTTGTCGTCACTCGCCGACTCGTTGGTTGCTACTGCGTCTCGTTCGTATCGTCGGCCCTCGTACTTCTTCGGCCTGTGGTCGCTGCTCGTTCGCTCGTACTATGACTCGTTCGTGCCGTTCTCAACTCGTTCGCTATTACTGCTATGACTCGTTCGTGTCGTCGGCAACTCGTTCGCTGTTGCTGCTGTAACTCGTTCGTGTCGGCTACTCGTATATCTTCGACTCGTGGCCGCTATTACTGCTATGACTCGTTCGTGTCGTCGGCGACTCGTTCACCGCTGCTGATATGACTCGTTCGGACCGTCGGCAACGCGGTTGTCTTCAGCTCGTGGTCGCTGCTCGTTCGCTGCTACTGCTTTGACCAGTTCGTGTCGTCGGCGATTCGTTCGCCGAGGCTGCTATGACTCGTTCGTGTCGTCGGCAATTCGTTCGCTGTTGCTGCTGTGACTCGTTCGTGCTGTCGACTATTCGGGTGGCTTCGACTTGGGTCCCGTCGGTTCGTGGTCGCTGCCCGTTGACCACTACTGCGACTCTTTCGTGTCGTAGATAACTCGGGTGTTTTCGGCTCGTGGCCGCTGCCACTGCGTCTCGTTCGCGCGATTGGTAACTCGGGTGCCTTCGGCTCGTGGCCGCTGTTCGTGGGATTTCTCGTTGTAGCGTTATGCTTAAATCGCTGGCGTGACGCGCAACTGGTGCTCACTGCGGGTGCTCCACTAGCACTCGTCAGGTTATATGAATTACAAAATGGCGACTTACCACGAGGTGCCGTCTACTGATGCGATGAGTTCGTGTCGCTGGTGTTTCGGGTGTTTTCGGTTTCTTCGTCCCGGCTCGCTGGCTTTACTCGTTGTCTCGTCGTGCGCAACTCGCTGGTTATGCGCGTGACTGACGCTTCGCGGGCGCTCCACTGGCGCTCGTTGGTTTTGACAAAAATGGCGACTTACCACGAAATGCGTGCTTTTGACTTTGCGCACTCTCGTCTGTCCGAGATTCCTCTTGTTAAATTTCCCGTTGCTTAGTTGGTTGTTCGCCTGCGTTTAACAATACTTATTACGACATCGTTCGTCGGCTTGCTTCGAACCGTAGGCTTTTCCCCATGTTCATGCGTGACACTAGTTGTCTCTTTCTTGCCTTCGTTGTCGCCTCGATCACTCGTTTTTCGCAATTCACCACGCCGCCATTCCGTCGTTGCTATAATTTATCGGCTGTCCCCTCGCCAGTGTTGCCCACTGGCCGGTGTTTGTTCCCTTGTCTTTCTTGTATCTGCACTAAATGTGTGCGACAAATTTACCACAAAATTTGTCCGTCACACCTCCCCCTAACTTCGGCGGGGCTCACGGCGGCAACACGGTGATGGTTATCGCGTCTTGTATCTGCGCGTTTGGCGTCTTATCCACGGCGTGCTTGATGGCGCATTTCACCAGTTCGACGGTGTACTGATCCTACTTCCCATAGACCGTTTCGATGACGTGATATCCCACGTGATTGTCGCTCCGTCATCCACTTCCAGGACTCCACACCATCTTCGCGTCTTGCTGTGGATTCATTATTTTTTTTCTCTTGGCCGTGTGTTGCTCGAAAGAAAAAATTAAACAATTAAAATAGTCGGTTGAAAAAAATTTGCACAATGTCACTTGTTTACTAATTCACGATTGACTGATTCGTTGTTACAATCTGTGCCGTTGCCTTCGCGCATGTCGGTTAACGATTTGTCGATGACTGCGTGCACGTCGTTTATCGTCGTGTTCCCTTCGTGTTCGTGCCAAACTTTTGGGCCGACCGCCATGAGCCGACCGCATTCGTAACTTTCCCCAGCTTTTGCTCGGGCCGATGTGTTTCGCGAAGGAGACGAAATATTTAATCGTTACTTTTGTGCGATCAATGCCCCGCGCGACCGTAGCGCATACCTTGGGCTTGGTGCGTTTGTGTTGTAGGTGGCGCTGGGAAACAGTCGACGGGGTGTCTTGCGGAACGGATTATTTGCTTCCGCACTTAAATTCCTAGCCGGTGCCTCTTGTAGGCCGGCTGTCACTGTGGCTGGCACGCTGGCGAGTTCTGTGTTGCTCGGGAAAATAGGGGTCTTACGAAACGGGTTATTGGCCTCCGCCACCAGATTCCTGGCAGGCGTCTCTAACTGGTCCCCTGTCGTAGTACGTGATACCCTGCGCTTTGTCCGCGATCCCTTTTGGCTTTGCTCACTACTACTCCTGCTTGCTGACCCTCAGCTTTCGCTACCTCAGCGGGTTGCTTGCTAATGGTGGGTTGCAGATCCGCCGCCGTCCGCGGGATTTGTGACGGCGCGTTCTCCTGATGAAAAGGTTTGATTTCTCCCACATGCGCGGCCCGGGTACGGCTTTGGCCCACCGGCTGAATGACGACTATCACTGGCGACGCGAAGTTCATAATCCTATATGGTCCGTCATATCGCGGGGCTAGCTTTGCCGCAAAATTATCTACTGCTTTAGAAAGGTGATGTTGCTTCACCAGGACCATGTCGCCGACCGTCGGCTTCCAGCAGCGCCGCCGCAAGTTATAATGTCGCGCCTGGTCCTGGGCCGCTCGGGCCAGGTTGCGACGGACGATGTCAAATACTTCTCGTAGTTGAGTCGCTCGTTCGTCTGGCGATGGGGGGCGAACACCTGGTCCCAACGTCTCCTCGTCGTACAAGACCTTCGGCAACCGGGGTTCACGGCACTGAGTGAGATAAGCCGGACTGTAACTAGTCGTGTCCGACGGACTCGAGTTAATCGCCAGCGAGTTCTCCGGCAGGTGTTCGTCCCAACGCTGTTGTTGTGGTCCGGTGATCTGTGCGATGATCGTCTTCAGTATGCGATTAGCCCTCTCCGTCGGGTTCTCCTGCGGCGTATATGGTGCGGTGAATTGTTGGCGAATCCCCATGTCTAGCAAGAACTTCCTCAATGCGCGACTGGTAAATTGAGCCCTATTATCCGTTATCAGCACTCGCGGGACGCCGTATTTCCCTATGATGCGCTCCCGTAGTGCTCGCTGGACACTCTCGCTCGTTGCCCGCCGCAGTGCCACCATCTCTGCCCACTTCGAAAATTTGTCGAAAAACACAAGTAGCAAGTGTTTCCGTGTTTAGACCGAGGAAGGGGTCACACGGAATCGGCGCATAGCCATGACCAGGGTTCCTCCGCAATCTCGGTAAACATTTGGCCAGCGGGTCTCTCCTGGCTAGGTTTAAACTGCTGGCATGAATCGCAGTTTCGCACATGTGCCCGTATGGTGCGGACCATACCTGGCCAAACATACCGATTAGAGATTCTAGCGACGGTCTTTCGTGCCCCCATGTGACCGGCGGTAGCGTCATCATGATTCTCGTGGAGTACCCGTTGCCTCTGTCCGCTTGGTACACACAATTTCCACGCGGCTCATCCCTCCTCATCTGATTGCCGCGGAATGTGTCGGTACAGCCTTCCTCCCTCGATTGTGTAATCAAGAAACTTATCTATCTTAACCGTCGGCAAGCGTAGGCCACGACTCCCTCCTGTCTATCAATGTCCTGTGTCAAGACTGCTCCCAATCCGTAGCTACTCGCGTCGGTCTGAAGTGTAAACGGCTTCTCAAAATCAGGGCAAATTAGTACCGGTGCCTGGATCAACTCCGTCTTCAGCTGCTCGAAGGCGTCCTGCTGCTCCGCTGCCCACGCCAAATGTTTACCCTTGCGCAGAAACTTCGATAGACTATGTCAGAAAACTCTGGTACGAACCGTCGGTACCAGGAGGCGATCCCCAAGCATTGGCGGACTTCACATACATTGGTAGGTGGCTTTAACTCATGGATGGCGGCCACCTTGTCCGGGTCCGTGTGAATGCCGCGCTCGCTGACGACGTGACCGAGATATTTGATCTCCCTTTTGAAAAATTCACACTTGTCTTCGTTTAATCGAAGTATGGCGCGACGCAACCGCCTGAAGACTTCCTTCAAGGTGTCCATGTGCTCCTCTAGCGTCGCCCCGGTGACTATGTCTATTACCAGGTCTATTCCTATGGTCACTATCGCGTAGACGTGTTGCGCGTCATATTTGAGCGCAACTGTTGTACGGCGTAGGAGGCGATGGTACACCCGACGGCCGAGTCGTTTCTCGGCCGCGGAGGAAAACATACCTGATGCCCTGCACTCCTTTTGAAAATGTCCTTCGCCTCCGCAGCACCAACCGATCCTCCTGCGATAGACTGCCTCGCCCTGTTCTGGTTGCACGATCCGGTGTTATTCCTCCTGAACCCGTGGTGGTCCCCTCTGGCGGACGTCCAGCATTGTGTTGTATATCAGAAATACTTTTTCTTTTAGTTTGAAAAATCTGCACATCGCCAGTAAGCACAATATCATATTCATATTAATCATAATAATGTAACACCAAAAATGCTTACTGTTATGCATGCATTCGTATTTTTCTCATACACTTATTTGATACACTTACTCTTATACACATATGATGACAACAACAAATGTATTGGTTGTAATGTGAGCCTCATCAGGTAGCACCTGCATGCGGCGTACAGGGAACTAAAGCACATAGAAGTTTTTCTCACGATCACCCCAATACGAATTGATTATTTCACAATATGATGACACTCATATCTGGTGTTTGTAAATATTGGTGCGACCGAGGTGATGAGTAGAGGTTAAGAATATATTTTAAGTGGGATAAGATTTTAACTGCCTTAGAGTGCAGACGTGTTTCTTTTATAAGTTAAACAATAATGTTAATATTAAAATAGAACTTTCAATTAAATAAAAGTATGTCTTGGAAGTAAAGACTTGTTTGAATTATTTCGGTTAATAAAAATGGAACTTCAACGTTGGACATTCTCTGGTAGGACATCATGGGTAATTATAAATGGAACGTTGCGACATTTGGCCTCACGCCTAAGCAACGGACATTTTAATTACAACATTTTGGCGCAGCCGGTAAGATACGAACCTACGCTCCCAAAGGGAATCTGATTTCGAATCTAAATGAAAAATTCTAAAATACAGTTAGGTAATAATGATATTAAAAATAATAATCGCAAAGAAAATAAAACAAGTAATATGAAATGCTTATGGTGTGATAGACAAGGGCATAAAATAGATAAGTGTTATGCGAAAACAAAATTTGAATCAGTCACAAATAATAATCATAATCAGGGAAACTAAGAGGGGCTCAGTCAAGGCCAATAAACTGGGGACCCCAAAAGAAAAGTAATATAGGGCCAAATGAGTTAGGAATTGTAGATCAGACGTCGAAAGAAACTGTGGTCAAATTTACTACCCCATTAAACTTTCAAAAACTGAAGGTAAACAATGAATTAAAATATGAATTAAATGCAAAAGAAAAT
Organism: Dryomyza anilis; assembly: GCA_951804985.1. Lineage (NCBI taxonomy): Eukaryota > Metazoa > Arthropoda > Insecta > Diptera > Dryomyzidae > Dryomyza > Dryomyza anilis. The sequence goes on along the minus strand of OX638136.1, from coordinate 21,642,372 downwards.
TGCATAATACACAATTGGAATGGAGATTGTTCGAATTTATCTAATATAAGTGATGTTTTCATTTCAGTACCTTGCGAGGCAGCTAAAAATGGAAGACTTATTTTATTAGTAGACTCAGGAGCAGATGCCAGTTTAGTAAAAGAAAGTGCGATGACAAATTTTCCAGGTTTTAACAAAAATATTCAAAAGGATTTGAATGGGGCTTTTGGTGGTTATGTTAGGACATTAGGAACCACCAAGGTCCAACACGGGAGCATAGGGTGCTTAAGTTTAATGCTACACGTAGTGTCACTTGAAAAAGGAGTACCAGCAGACGGAATAATCGGACGTGACAATTTATGGAATCGATCTATAATAAATGCGATAGATAAAACGATAACGTTCTTTGATATAGATAAAAATCATATTATAAAACTACCAATGAAAACACAGACAGAAATACAAAACATTTTTTACAACCAACAAATTAAAATTCAAGCGAGAACCGCGAAAATAGTATCATTACCTTTAAAAACAAAAATTCCAATCGTATTAATACATAAGCAAGAAATTTCTCCAGGTGTATATTTAGGCGAAAGCCTATCAAATGTTAGCAAGAATAGAGTTTATGTTTCAATATTAAATGCTACAGAAAAAGAAATTCTAATAGACAACAAATTTAAACCAAAGTTTTCGAATTTTAATCAGTATAAAGAATCGTATACAAAAAATTCTACAATAAATAGCGTAAATTCAGTAAATATAACAAATAGAATTAACAGATTATTAAGGGAAATTAAAATTGACGAAACTTTAAATAAAGACGAAATTACATCTTTACAAAATTTGTGTATTTCTTATCATGACGTTTTTCACTTAGATGGCGATGAATTAACATACACGCCAGCGCTTAAACATGAAATAACTACACAATGGAACCAACCACCAATTAATCAGAAACAATATAAACTTCCACATACACATAGGGAAGAAATTAATAGACAAGTAGTAAAAATGTTAGATGACGGCATTATATCTCCAAGCACCTCACCTTGGAATTCACCGTTATTGTTAGTACCAAAAAAGAGCAAAAGGACGGTAGCAAGAAATGGAGACTAGTAATAGATTTTCGTAAACTAAATGATGTAACAATAAAACAAGTATTTCCGATTCCTCGTATAGACGAGATATTAGATCAGCTAGGGCATAGTAGATACTTTTCAACATTGGATTTAGCAAGTGGTTATCATCAGGTCTTAGTAGATGAAAGAGATAAAGAAAAAACTGCTTTCAGTACGGGACTTGGACATTTTGAATTTAATAGAATGCCATTTGGTTTAACAGGTGCACCGGCCACTTTTCAAAGAATAATGAACCACATATTAACAGGTTTACAGGGTATCGATTGTTTTGTGTATCTTGATGACATAGTTGTATATGGAAAAAATTTAAGCGAACATGAGCATAGATTAAGTAATGTATTACAGAAATTAAGGGAACATAATTTAAAATTAAATACCGAAAAATGTCAGTTTTTGCGTCGCGAAGTTGTATATTTAGGACATAAATGTTCGGAACTAGGTGCGCTGCCAGACCCCTCTAAGGTCGAATGCGTGAAAAATATTCCGGTGCCAAGAAATAGAAAAGAAGTACAAGCATTTTTGGGATTAATTAATTATTACAGAAAATTCATAGGCAATATGGCCAAAATATCATTACCAATTAATAATTTACTTAGAAACGACGTTAAATTTACATGGACAGACGATTGTCAAAATTCATTTATTAAATTAAAAGAATCAATAATTTCATCACCAATTCTCGCATATCCAGATTTTACGAAAACTTTTTTACTTACAACTGATGCAAGTAATGAAGCAATAGGCGCGGTACTGTCGCAAGGCGAAGTTGGAAGCGATAGACCAGTCGCATTTGCGAGTAGGGCATTAAATGGGGCCGAAAAACGATACTCCACCATTGAAAAAGAATTTTTAGCTATTGTTTGGGCAACTAAGAATTTCAGAGCATACCTATTAGGGCGACCATTTAAAATTTTTACAGATCATCAGCCCCTAAAAGGTATTGCAAACTTAAAAGATCAGACATCCCGCCTTGCGCGTTTCCGACATAAGTTGTCAGAATACGATTTTGAAATAATTTACAAACCAGGTAAAAAGAATTTGAACGCGGATGCTTTAAGCAGAATACCATATTTACAACCCGATATTACAGCAGTACAAACACGTTCTAAAACTACACAAAATAAATTAGATCAACAAATTACAAAAACAAAGCCCCAAATTAGTACACCGGTCGTAGATGAAACAATTACAGATGCAAATAACGAAACAAATTCTGCACACTTATTAACTGATCCGGAAGAAATTAAAACGGTAATAAAAGATTTTCATGATTCCGCATTAGGAGGCCATCAGGGTGCAGTAAAAACACATTTTAGAATCAGAAGACAATTTAAGTGGAAAGGTATGCAGAAACAAATAAAAGATTACGTAAAAAATTGTTCAAAATGCCAAGTAAATAAAAGTTTTAGGCTTACAAAAATGCCAATGGTCCTAACTGATACGCCAGTGAGACCATTTGATAAAGTATACATGGATCTTGTAGGAATTTTACCAGAAACTATCTCTGGAAATAAATATATATTAACATTTCAAGATGATTTTTCAAAATATATGTGTTGCGTAGCTATACCGGACGCAGAAGCAAGCACTGTAGCGAAAGCATTTTACGACGAAATCATTACGCGCTTAAATATTCCAAAAGTATTAGTTACCGACAATGGTTCAAATTTCGTCTCTAAATTCAGATACATGTAAATTGTTAGGAATTAAAAAGTTACATATTACGCCATATCATCCACAAGCTAATGGATCTTTGGAAAGAAGCCATCGACCATTAGCAGAATATTTGCGAAGTTTTGCAAAAGAAGATGGGTCAAACTGGGACCAATGGTTAAATTCGGCAATGCACGTGCACAATAACACAGTACATATGTCAACAGGGCAAACCCCTTTCCGTACTTTATATGGGTTTGATTTTGATATGCCCACTAATTTAAAACGTAAATGTTCACCAGTTTATAATACTGATGATTACAACAAATTATTAAAATATCAGATTCAACGCACACATGAAATCGTGAGACAAAATCAAGAAAAAGCAAAAGAAAAATCTAAACAAAGCTATGACAGCGCATTACACCCAACAATATTTAAAGTAGGCGATAAAATATTATTAAAAAATCAAAATAGAAAGAATAAATTTTGTCCCATATGGGTAGGACCCTATGAGGTACTTTCGGTAGTAAGTCCTGTAACGACAATGATTTCCATCAAAGGAAAAGGGAAAAAATTCCATAACAACCTATTAAAAGCATATAATTTTGAAGTTTTACACAATTAAATAAATAAATGTAAAGAAATAAATAACTGAACCAATAGTTCATGATGATCATAAATCGTAATCATGTTAGAATGAAATGCATACTATTGCAAACAACAATATAAGGTAAAGAAATGCCGCGTTAATAATATTTTTTTTTTAGGAATATGTTTTTAAATCTTAATCAAATAAATAAGTGCATGAGGGAATAGCTACGTATTAATTTTAAAAGGTTACTAGCATTAAATCATGTATTAAAAAATTTGTAATGAATAAAGGAATAAAGTGATTTACAAGATTATATTAGATAATTATTAAGCAAAGATTTCAGTACGAATTAGCAAAAGAAATAAAATATACATTGCCACTATATTTGAGATAGGTCAGCACCTCAATTTCATTGTCAAGGGCATTGTCAATCGAAACAAATGAAAGAAAGATCGTTGTACTTGAAATACAGATAGACGTAAGCGGAGCACAAACTGAAGGGGAGCACAGATATAAGTGAGGAGCTTAGGTATAGTTATAAGTGATAAAATGCAATTCAGCGTTTTGCATGAACCACTGCACTAATGGACTGAAAATGAAACGAGATACGTTAATGCAGAGACAAAAACAAACAAACTAGCAAACGTTTTAACCAAAATCATTTAACGGTCATAAAAAATATATATATGTACGTATTGAATGTACCAAAGTTGTTATGCAAAAGAAAGATTGAAAATACTGTCATATATCAAGCATATTTAAATTAATAAATTAGTGCATGAATAAATAGCTAAGTATTTTTGAAAATGACTAGCATTGAGTCATGTGGTAATGAAATATTATGGAAAAATTAAAGATTTCTAAAGTACATGTACATTTTATTAAATGTAATAAATGAAATGTTCAATATAAACATACAATGAAGATATTAAATTTGAATATTCTATATAAATTAAAAATGATGTTAAATTAAATTAAGTATGAAGTTATAGTAAACAAGTAATAAGTATTTTAATAATAATCCTGATTCTGCAAATGTACTCCAACCACGACGAATCACAAAGAAGTAAAACATGCACGAAGAAGAACAACAAGCAAACCACCAAACAATAAAAATTAACGTTAAATACAATATGCTAAAATTTTAATTGCCAAAGAAGGTCGTTTAATTTTGTTGGGAAAAGGTCTGAAATGGTAATGTAATGTAATGAAGTACAAAAGAATAATGATAAAACGACATGTGAGAGTTATGGCGCGGACGACAACAATCCATACATGTTTAATTAAGAGAAAGGAGCTACCCTATGGATATGGATGTAGAAGTTTGACAAATCAGCAAAGAAAGTTGGAACTATTTTATCATAATAATGCAGCAACATTTTACATCATATATATACTAAATAAAAGATGACAATTTTATCGCTCAAAGAACACGCTAACATTATGTAAATAAGTTGAAGGAGCTATTCCATATACACTTATTCAGCTGTCAATGCGAACCTGATTACAAAAATAAATTTAACAAATCAACAAAGTTACCACAATTACATTAAATCACACACGCTTCAACAAATGAACACAATTTCCTAAACAATTTTGAAGAAGACGAAAATTAAAAACGATAAGAACCAAGAATATACGTATTCGAATATTGTTACAACAAGTGAAATATAATAGTACAACAACGTCAAACTAACAAAACAACAACATCTACGTATAAATAAAAATTACAATTACTGAAGATGACAATTCCGCTAGAAAAACTATCTAACAAGAAAATTTCTCAAAACATTTAAAGAAGACAAATCCGTATTAATATGCAGAAATATAAAATTACAAAATTATCAATTTTAGTATCTGCTCTCAACAAAGTACGATTCAATTTGGCTGAAAAACAACGCAACATAGAAGACATCAAATTTTCAAAGCTAAGAAAATCAAGACGCAAGATGAAAACAATGTTTGTTGAAACAGTGGCAAAAAAAAATAAAGTGCAGCTACAGTGAACGCAATCGCAGCAACCACCAACCGAAGAGTGGCAGCAGCAGTTAACACTAAAAACATCGGGATCAGGTTATGTTTGTATTTAATTTCCTTTTACAATTCAGATGTTTAGATTAAAGGCGGGCTAATGCAGCCAAATAATTAGAAAATTGGGCCAATACCATTTTTTTTTTAATTTAAAATCATTAAATTTGAAATTATTTATCTCCAATAGGTAATATACAATTGTTTATTTTCAAAAATAAAATAATCTACACTATAAGAATTTTATCAAGATATTAACAATGTAAAAGAAAAAACTATTATTATTTAATTAATAATATTTTTTTCTTAAAATAAGGGGGGAAGAATGTTGTATATCAGAAATACTTTTTCTTTTAGTTTGAAAAATCTGCACATCGCCAGTAAGCACAATATCATATTCATATTAATCATAATAATGTAACACCAAAAATGCTTACTGTTATGCATGCATTCGTATTTTTCTCATACACTTATTTGATACACTTACTCTTATACACATATGATGACAACAACAAATGTATTGGTTGTAATGTGAGCCTCATCAGGTAGCACCTGCATGCGGCGTACAGGGAACTAAAGCACATAGAAGTTTTTCTCACGATCACCCCAATACGAATTGATTATTTCACAATATGATGACACTCATATCTGGTGTTTGTAAATATTGGTGCGACCGAGGTGATGAGTAGAGGTTAAGAATATATTTTAAGTGGGATAAGATTTTAACTGCCTTAGAGTGCAGACGTGTTTCTTTTATAAGTTAAACAATAATGTTAATATTAAAATAGAACTTTCAATTAAATAAAAGTATGTCTTGGAAGAAAAGACTTGTTTGAATTATTTCGGTTAATAAAAATGGAACTTCAACGTTGGACATTCTCTGGTAGGACATCATGGGTAATTATAAATGGAACGATGCGACATTTGGCCTCACGCCTAAGCAACGGACATTTTAATCGACCATTAGCAGAATATTTGCGAAGTTTTGCAAAAGAAGATGGGTCAAACTGGGACCAATGGTTAAATTCGGCAATGCACGTGCACAATAACACAGTACATATGTCAACAGGGCAAACCCCTTTCCGTACTTTATATGGGTTTGATTTTGATATGCCCACTAATTTAAAACGTAAATGTTCACCAGTTTATAATACTGATGATTACAACAAATTATTAAAATATCAGATTCAACGCACACATGAAATCGTGAGACAAAATCAAGAAAAAGCAAAAGAAAAATCTAAACAAAGCTATGACAGCGCATTACACCCAACAATATTTAAAGTAGGCGATAAAATATTATTAAAAAATCAAAATAGAAAGAATAAATTTTGTCCCATATGGGTAGGACCCTATGAGGTACTTTCGGTAGTAAGTCCTGTAACGACAATGATTTCCATCAAAGGAAAAGGGAAAAAATTCCATAACAACCTATTAAAAGCATATAATTTTGAAGTTTTACACAATTAAATAAATAAATGTAAAGAAATAAATAACTGAACCAATAGTTCATGATGATCATAAATCGTAATCATGTTAGAATGAAATGCATACTATTGCAAACAACAATATAAGGTAAAGAAATGCCGCGTTAATAATATTTTTTTTTTAGGAATATGTTTTTAAATCTTAATCAAATAAATAAGTGCATGAGGGAATAGCTACGTATTAATTTTAAAAGGTTACTAGCATTAAATCATGTATTAAAAAATTTGTAATGAATAAAGGAATAAAGTGATTTACAAGATTATATTAGATAATTATTAAGCAAAGATTTCAGTACGAATTAGCAAAAGAAATAAAATATACATTGCCACTATATTTGAGATAGGTCAGCACCTCAATTTCATTGTCAAGGGCATTGTCAATCGAAACAAATGAAAGAAAGATCGTTGTACTTGAAATACAGATAGACGTAAGCGGAGCACAAACTGAAGGGGAGCACAGATATAAGTGAGGAGCTTAGGTATAGTTATAAGTGATAAAATGCAATTCAGCGTTTTGCATGAACCACTGCACTAATGGACTGAAAATGAAACGAGATACGTTAATGCAGAGACAAAAACAAACAAACTAGCAAACGTTTTAACCAAAATCATTTAACGGTCATAAAAAATATATATATGTACGTATTGAATGTACCAAAGTTGTTATGCAAAAGAAAGATTGAAAATACTGTCATATATCAAGCATATTTAAATTAATAAATTAGTGCATGAATAAATAGCTAAGTATTTTTGAAAATGACTAGCATTGAGTCATGTGGTAATGAAATATTATGGAAAAATTAAAGATTTCTAAAGTACATGTACATTTTATTAAATGTAATAAATGAAATGTTCAATATAAACATACAATGAAGATATTAAATTTGAATATTCTATATAAATTAAAAATGATGTTAAATTAAATTAAGTATGAAGTTATAGTAAACAAGTAATAAGTATTTTAATAATAATCCTGATTCTGCAAATGTACTCCAACCACGACGAATCACAAAGAAGTAAAACATGCACGAAGAAGAACAACAAGCAAACCACCAAACAATAAAAATTAACGTTAAATACAATATGCTAAAATTTTAATTGCCAAAGAAGGTCGTTTAATTTTGTTGGGAAAAGGTCTGAAATGGTAATGTAATGAAGTACAAAAGAATAATGATAAAACGACATGTGAGAGTTATGGCGCGGACGACAACAATCCATACATGTTTAATTAAGAGAAAGGAGCTACCCTATGGATATGGATGTAGAAGTTTGACAAATCAGCAAAGAAAGTTGGAACTATTTTATCATAATAATGCAACAACATTTTACATCATATATATACTAAATAAAAGATGACAATTTTATCGCTCAAAGAACACGCTAACATTATGTAAATAAGTTGAAGGAGCTATTCCATATACACTTATTCAGCTGTCAATGCGAACCTGATTACAAAAATAAATTTAACAAATCAACAAAGTTACCACAATTACATTAAATCACACACGCTTCAACAAATGAACACAATTTCCTAAACAATTTTGAAGAAGACGAAAATTAAAAACGATAAGAACCAAGAATATACGTATTCGAATATTGTTACAACAAGTGAAATATAATAGTACAACAACGTCAAACTAACAAAACAACAACATCTACGTATAAATAAAAATTACAATTACTGAAGATGACAATTCCGCTAGAAAAACTATCTAACAAGAAAATTTCTCAAAACATTTAAAGAAGACAAATCCGTATTAATATGCAGAAATATAAAATTACAAAATTATCAATTTTAGTATCTGCTCTCAACAAAGTACGATTCAATTTGGCTGAAAAACAACGCAACATAGAAGACATCAAATTTTCAAAGCTAAGAAAATCAAGACGCAAGATGAAAACAATGTTTGTTGAAACAGTGGCAAAAACAAATAAAGTGCAGCTACAGTGAACGCAATCGCAGCAACCACCAACCGAAGAGTGGCAGCAGCAGTTAACACTAAAAACATCGGGATCAGGTTATGTTTGTATTTAATTTCCTTTTACAATTCAGATGTTTAGATTAAAGGCGGGCTAATGCAGCCAAATAATTAGAAAATTGGGCCAATACTATTTTTTTTTAATTTAAAATCATTAAATTTGAAATTATTTATCTCCAATAGGTAATATACAATTGTTTATTTTCAAAAATAAAATAATCTACACTATAAGAATTTTATCAAGATATTAACAATGTAAAAGAAAAAACTATTATTATTTAATTAATAATATTTTTTTCTTAAAATAAGGGGGGAAGAATGTTGTATATCAGAAATACTTTTTCTTTTAGTTTGAAAAATCTGCACATCGCCAGTAAGCACAATATCATATTCATATTAATCATAATAATGTAACACCAAAAATGCTTACTGTTATGCATGCATTCGTATTTTTCTCATACACTTATTTGATACACTTACTCTTATACACATATGATGACAACAACAAATGTATTGGTTGTAATGTGAGCCTCATCAGGTAGCACCTGCATGCGGCGTACAGGGAACTAAAGCACATAGAAGTTTTTCTCACGATCACCCCAATACGAATTGATTATTTCACAATATGATGACACTCATATCTGGTGTTTGTAAATATTGGTGCGACCGAGGTGATGAGTAGAGGTTAAGAATATATTTTAAGTGGGATAAGATTTTAACTGCCTTAGAGTGCAGACGTGTTTCTTTTATAAGTTAAACAATAATGTTAATATTAAAATAGAACTTTCAATTAAATAAAAGTATGTCTTGGAAGAAAAGACTTGTTTGAATTATTTCGGTTAATAAAAATGGAACTTCAACGTTGGACATTCTCTGGTAGGACATCATGGGTAATTATAAATGGAACGATGCGACATTTGGCCTCACGCCTAAGCAACGGACATTTTAATTACAACAATTGTCTGGATGACGTCGAAGTCGTTTGCCAGCTGCATTAATTCGTCCAACGTGGCGATTTCCCTGCGCTTGACGTATAACTGGTACTCCTTCCGGCAATTCTTATAAATCCGCTCCAACTGCTGCGCACGCGTGTAGTGGGCGTGTCGCATCAAGTTTTGGACCGCAAGCGTATAGTCCTTAAATGACTCTCCGTGACGCTGTATCCTTTGGCGAATATCGTCCTCCAAGTCTTCCAGGTATCTAACACCGCTTCCGGATTTTTAATGGAGGTGACAGCCTGGTGATCTGTTTGTGTTGGTGTGGTCTGGTCTGGTCCTCATCCTCGTTAGGAATGTGCTCTGCGTTCTCGGTCCCGTTGGTGGCGATGGGGACCACGAGTGATAATGTCACCGGCGACGGGCACCTAGTGTGTTTTAGTTCCAGCTGAGTGAGGCGCTCGCGGACTGCGCTCGTGTGGCCTTCTTCTGCCACGAGGCTACCTAGGCTCCTTCGCAACTCCTCCACCGTGCCGGACTCTGACAACCCAAATTCTACGGCATACGCAACCAAGTCCTCCTTGTTCAAGTCATAAATCCAGGTCAGCTTTTCCATTCTGCGAGTCGTCGAATCTCCACTGGACCCTCAGCTACGTTGAGTTGTTTGTGACTATTATTTCGTTTTATTTTCACCTCAAGGTCCCTGCTCCGGCGATACTTGTAACGAAATACCTGGCGTTCAAAGGCTGGGGTAACCTCAGCGGCGGTCCAAATTATTTATTTGTGTCAGGGGTACCTTGCAAGATAAACTCAACTCGTAGCCTAGTCAGTTCAGTGAAAACACCCATGTTTTTAATTTCAATAGTTGGGTTTAATGGATTAATAGTTCTTACACTAACAAATAATAATATTGGTGATATAATGATAATAAATGAAATAAGCGGGTCCCCGCCGGAAATATTCTGCTGACGCTGAACCCTCGGGTTACGATGTTCTGGCTGGTTTCTTCGGTCTACGCTATTTTCTGCGCAACCGTCTGCTTATTCGGCACGTGCAGCTGTAGGTTGTCTACGCTATTTTCTGCGCAACCGTCTGCTTATTCGGCACGTGCAGCTGTAGGTTGCGTTTCGGCGTATCCGTACCGCCCGTGTTCCCTCCTCTGTCCCCGGCTCCTTTGCCGGCTCACTTGTTGCTTCTCCTCGTGCGGTCACTACTAGGTAGTTCGGTCAATGACTCGGGTCTCTTCGGCTAGCTGCCGATCTTCGTTGGTTGTCGTCACTAGCCGACTCGTTGGTTGCTACTGCGACTCGTTCGTATCGTCGGCCCTCGTACTTCTTCGGCCTGTGGGCGCTGCTCGTTCGCTCGTACTATGACTCGTTCGTGCCGTTCTCAACTCGTTCGCTATTACTGCTATGACTCGTTCGTGTCGTCGGCAACTCGTTCGCTGTTGCTGCTGTGACTCGTTCGTGCTGTCGGCTATTCGGGTGGCTTCGACTCGGGTCCCTTCGGTTCGTGGCCGCTGCTCGTTAACCACTACTGCGACTCGTTCGTGTCGTAGATAACTCGGGTGTCTTCGGCTCGTTGTCGCTGCTCGTTGACTGCGACTCGTTAGCACGGTCGGGAACTCGGGTGTCGTCGGCTCGTGGCCGCTGCTACTGCGTCTCGTTCGCGCGATTGGTAACTCGGGTGCCTTCGGCTCGTGGCCGCTGTTCGTGGGATTACTTGTTGTAGCGTTATGCTTAACTCGCTGGCGTGACGCACAACTGGTGCTCACTGCGGGTGCTCCGCTAGCACTCGTCAGGTTATATGAATTACAAAATGGCGACTTACCACGAGGTGCTTGCTACTGATGCGATGAGTTCGTGTCGCTGGTGTTTCGGGTGTTTTCGGTTTCTTCGTCCCGGCTCGCTGGCTTTACTCGTTGTCTCGTCGTGCGCAACTCGCTGGTTATGCGCGTGACTGACGCTTCGCGGGCGCTCCACTGGCGCTCGTTGGTTTTGACAAAAATGGCGACTTACCACGAGATGCGTGCTTTTGACTTTGCGCACCCTCGTCTGTCCGAGATTCCTCTTGTTAAATTTCCCGCTGCTTAGTTGGTTGTTCGCCTGCGTTTAACAATACTTATTACGACACGTCTCGATGTAGCTTTGCTTCCGGATATCGTGCTTTGGTCTCGGTGGTGCAGCGTGTCGACTCAAGTGGAAAGCGTTTACATATCTCCACTTGTCCGACAATCGTTGCCAAAGAATTCAACCTGAGCGTGAAAAAAAATGATACTTCTCTAAATTGATTACTTGCCACGTACCTGTCGAATCCTTCTCTTTGCGATAGCAGGCTTTTCCTCCCAGGAAGAGCTTACTGTGCCAAAAACCACAGCGGAGATCCAACCCAACTGACGCTTCGCGGGCGCTCCACTGGCGCTCGTTGGTTTTGACAAAAATGGCGACTTACCACGAGATGCGTGCTTTTGACTTTGCGCACCCTCGTCTGTCCGAGATTCCTCTTGTTAAATTTCCTGTTGCTTAGTTGGTTGTTCGCCTGCGTTTAACAATACTTATTACGACACGTCTCGATGTAGCTTTCCCCATGTTCATGCGTGACACTAGTTGTCTCTTTCTTGCCTTCGTTGTCGCCTCGATCACTCGTTTTTCGCAATTCACCACGCCGCCATTCCGTCGTTGCTATAATTTATCAGCTGTCCCCGCGGCAGTGTTGCCCACTGGCCGGTGTTTGTTCCCTTGTCTTTCTTGTATCTGCGCTAAATGTGTGGGACAAATTTACCACAAAATTTGTCCGTCACAATATATATATATATTTATCTATATAAAAATGAAATGTCTTGTGTGTGCCAGAGCATCACGGGAGAACGAACCGACGGATTTACCATATTCTTTTTTGTATTTTGTTTGTGTCAATGCAAGAGTGGTTTCGGAAAAAATAAAAGTCGGAAAACCCAATATTACGATGATTTCATCAAAATTATGACAAGATAGCAGAACCTTTCAGACAAGTTATCCCAAACAGTCATATATATATATATATATATATATATATATATATATATATATTTGTATATATATATATATATATGGTAATTATATACATCTATATGTATATATAAATATATATATATATATATATATATATATATATATATATATATATATATATATATATATATATATATATACATTTTTTTTTTTTATAAGCCCAATTAAGTCCTTCACCAACGAAATTGAGTAATCCCTTTTGTCGATTACTCTGAATCGTGCGCCTTGTTATTTCTTCATTTTTTGTAATATGGTTATTATGCTGGGTCCGGTAACATTGGTGCTCAATTGTTCGCAGATTATATTTGCGTGATTATGTATTTGTTTGTCAGCTCCAGAACGATTTCAGTTGCAGTAATTTGAATTTGGCTATTATCGTCCATTCATCATTGTAGAACAAAGCGTCAGTTGTCTTCTCAAAGAATAATCTTGGATCATTAATTGATGTCTGTGGGATGTTAACTGCTTCATTGGGCGTGGTCAACGAAAACTATATTGTGACTTTTTCCTAGATATGTAGTGTTTATTTAATTCTACCTTTAGCAAATTATTATGGAATTGTTTCCCTTTACTCGTGATACATACAAATCTCTATCATTATAGGGCTTATTATTGAAAGAAACTTGTTGTGTCCCACCCAAACTGGTGAAAATGTATTTTTCCTAATTTGATTTTTTAATAAAATTTAATCGCCTACTTTAAATATTCTTGGGTGTTATGAGTATCATAGCTTTGTTTAGATTTTTCTTTGGCTCTGATTTTGTCGCACGAATTTGGTATTTTAATAGCTTGTTGCTATCATCGGTTTTATATACTGGTGAGCACTTGAGTTAGACATTTCCAAATCGTAACCGTATAAAGTACGAAATGACGTTTGCCCGGTAGACATATGCACTGTATTATTGTACACATGCATTGCCGTATTTAACCATTGGTTCCAGTTTGACCCATCCTCTTTCGCAAAACTTCGTAAATACTCTGCTAATGGACGATGGATTATTTCTAAAGAGCCGCAAGCCTGGTGATGATATAGCGTAATAGGTGAATTTCTTTATTCATTCTGAAATAAGAATAGAACGAACAAAATGTTTTGTAATTTTATCCAGAATATCCAGAATACTGCGAATAAAGTAATGAACTCAGAATACACCGAACGCAAATGTCACAATGAAATAAGAATGTCATTTTAATATTTTAAAATTTTTGTGAACTAAAATATTTAAAAATGAATGAAGTTTTATTAGTTTCAACATTTTTGTGGGACTTTATGTGTGAAAGTGATAGCGACAAAAATAATACATTGGGGCGTCGAAAAGTTGCAAAAAATAAAAATTACTACGAACTAACAATTGAAAAATTTGACGTTTGGCAATTTAAAAAACATTTTCGTCTCTCCAGAGAAAGCTTTCAAAATTTGCACCTTTTAATATTTAATATGGATGGAATATTCGAGGAAGTTCATCCCTGTGGTATCTTGGAAATGTGGAATGCTTTAAGTAATTATTGAACCCTACCGGCCGAAGCGAAAAATTACCTTGCCATTCTCAACTTTTGTTTTAAGAGTTTAAAGGTAAGGGTCCGGTTTACAGCTGGCAATTTTCTTTCATTTTTATTTTATTTTTTTTATTTTTTTCACTCCGGCCGGTAATAAGCAATATATTGGCTATTATTATAATAAATTAAATAACATATCGTACATTAATCTTCAAGATCAATCGATGACAGATTCGGGATATCGTAAAAAACCTGTTGGCAAGTCGTGATCGAAATATGCAATGTTCTGCTAATAGTGAATAACGAACAGAAATTAACATCCTGGCCCAGTGAAACGGAAGCACTTCGGACATAAAATTATTATGAAAATAAAACCAAGTTTCCAGGTAATTTAATCCAATACATAATTTTTATATGATTGATGAATTTGTCTGCATACTCCTTTTGCACTTCAAATCAGTACTATGTCGATTTGTTATCAAATTTACAAAATCTCATAATAAATATTTTACAGGCGTAATTGGTTGTATTGACGGCTGTCATATTACAATTCCAAAGCCGAAAGAGTTTGCTAACTCTTATATATATAGAAAAAAATATCATTCGGTTTTGCTTCAGACTGTATGCAATGAAAATATGATGTTCACTGAATGCTATAATGGAGAAGCCGGTTCAATACACGATTCATGCCTTTTCCGGCGTTCAAATCTTTTCCATAAAATAAATAATGGTAAATTATTTCAAAATGTATTTTAAAAGATATTTTAATTTTTTCTTGTTTTATATACTGTAGGTTCAGTGCAAATAAGAGATAGTTAACATCTTCTCGGTGACCAGAGATATGGAGTCAAGTCATACCTTTTTACTCCCTACAAGGACTGCGGAAATTTGACGAATGTTAAAAAAAAATATAGCAGAATACATTCATCTATCCGCGTTGTTATTGAAATGGCATTTGGCTTGTTAAAAAATCGGTTTCGACGACTTCATAAGCTAAACACAAGGCGCCAATATTGCCAACAGAAGACCACAATGAGTCAGCAGTTACAGATAATGCAGAAATCACAGACCTTAATGCAGTCAATTAACGTACGTCATATCGCATTATCTATAATACACAAATCGTGCAGCAGCATCGAGTGCAGTGCCACCAACATCAGTACAAAATCAACAAATACAGAAATATTCATTTTATATATGACATGACAATAAATATCAGAAACCATTAACAAAACTTATTATCAATTTAATAATTCATTACAAAAACAAATTAAAATAACATTAACGAAAAACTGTAATTTAAAAACTAAACTAACTTCATACATTTAGAAAAAAAGGTATGGAAATGAAGTGTAAATAACAACACAGGAATACTATGATTCATGAGTTACGTGTATAACTAGCGTTTCGAAAAGACTGAGATATTTATGTTCTCTCCATTTTAGCTTTATGTCGCATTTTCCGTGCCTTTTCTGTTTCATTTGCTTTTCTTTTATGTTACAGTGGTGGAGGCGTAATGTTTGCGCTCTCGTCAATTATACAATCAGAAAAATCCAAATCAGTAGTATGAATAACCACTGCAACGTCATCACTCAAGCATGTTGCTGGCGGATTTATTTCAGGCCTTTTAAGTAAGATTGCATCAATTGCGGAGAAATACTCCCAATCTCTCCGGGAGTTTCCTGATGTATTGTTGTGATCAGATATTTTTTTGTATTGGCTTTTCAGCTCTTCCATTTTCCGTCACATTGTTCTCCGGTAAATAATTTTCCACGAAATGTTGATAAATCTCTGGCTATATTAGCTCATAATTTTCCTTTTAGCAATGTTTTAAAATGTTCCACATTGTCTGCATATAGCTGTATGAGGCACCATATGTCGCTGGGTAACCATTTAAAGGTGGTTCCTTAAAATGTAAATTGAAATCAAATGTAGTCATCATAATATTTCATATTTTAGTTATATTTTACCACTAATATCTTGCGATACTTGATTCTGAGACATTTTTTATGAAATAATTGAATATATAATTAGTTTGTTTGTTGTTGAAATTTTAATTAGCATTTACACTTTTCTTCTTCTTCTTTACACATTAAATTGACATAAGCATTCTGTGTGTTCTACGATTGAAAGCAAAATAAAGGGTGTAATTCTTTATTCGTTCTGAACGTTCAGAATATTCTGTTTTCAGAATTTCTATTACTTTATTTATTCCGAACGTTCTAGCTTATCCGAAATCTGTTACTTTATAGAGCACAGAACGTTCAAAATGTTCCACATTGTCTGCATATAGCTGTATGAGGCACCTTATGTCGCTGGGTAACCATTTAAAGGTAGTACCTTAAAATGTAAATTGAAATGAAATGTAATCATCATAATATTTCATATTTTAGTTATATTTTACCACTAATATCTTGCGATACTTGATTCTGAGACATTTTTTATGAAATAATTGAATATATAATTTGTTTGTTTGTAGTTGAATATTTTATTTAGCATTTACACTTTTCTTCTTCTTTACACATTAAATTGACATAAGCATTCTGTGTGTTCTACGATTGAAAGCAAAACAAAGTGTGTATTTCTTTATTCGTTCTGAACGTTCAGAATATTCTGTTTTCAGAATTTCTATTACTTTATTTATTCCGAACGTTCCGAAATCTGTTACTTTATAGAGCACAGAACGTTCAGAACGCATTCTGTTTATTCTGAGTTCAATCATGGAATACACAGAATAAAACTGTCAACTTAGAAATTATTTACACAAATTAAATTTATTATTTTAATGAAGTCACGTGTGTTGCATGATATTGCTAGTTTGTCTGTTCAAATGATATTTAATGTTTGTAGACATTTTTTATTCTGTTTATTCTGAAACTGCTACTTTTTTCACAGTATTCTAGATATTCCGGATAAAATATCAAACTATTCTGTTCATTCTTTTCTTATTCCAGAATGAATTAAGAAATACACCCAAAAATAATGCGTTCCGAACGTTCTGTTTAAGATAATTAGCACGTGTTCGAAAATAATTTTGAACAAAATTCGAACCATTGCACATTGGGAAAAAATGTATGGCAAAAACCAAGTATATGACATCGACATAAAATTACCATCTAATGATAGGTAATAAATCATAGCAGATATGCATAACACTTTTTTTTATATTTGATTTGTACTTTTCTTATTATTACTATTTAACCAAAAAAAAACTTGAAAAATTAAATTTTTGTGCCCCACCCCAAATATATCAAATATTTCAAGTATATTTATAATGACGAAATTGTAACATATTTCATGTCTTTGATATTGAAGATAAGAACAGATACATTCATTAATAATTCGTATTAAATTATAATTCACTTTAGAATACGATTAACACGTATTAACACGCGATATTTTATTTCCAAATACTGGGGAACAATGATATATTAATTGTGAATTACATTTTGCACATTTTTAGCGTGCAAAAATTGGAGTTTTTGAAAAACGTATATATATATATATATATATATATATATATATATATATATATATATATATATATATTTATTTATATCTTTTTTTAAATCCATGGAATCAGTCCATAAAGTATTTGCATCTTGAAGCCGACCACCTTATAACATTTTCTGTCAGCAATATTGTTCGCGTTCATATAAGTTTTTAAGTTCGCCATTATTTTTTTTTTTATTTTACATTTTAATATAAGACACACATCCTTAAATACATTACTACAAAAAGTAAAAAAATAATAATCTGAAAACTTTTTATAATTTTGGCCATAAAAATTAATTTTTTTCCGAATGTGCATTGTCGGTTATCAATAATTTTGGTGTGTAGTGAAGATATTTTTTTGGGTACCCAATACTTTACATTCGATACTTGCTCTCGCACCAGTATCGAATACTTTTGTTAAAAAATTATTTTGATGTATGTCATTTATAAAATTTGTTTGACAAAATTTAAAATTATTATGATATAATGATATAAAATATACATTACCATATAATAAGTTGGTGACTCAAAAGGTGTTGGAATTTGAGATGGGCGCGTGCCGTGCTTTTTTCGTGTCACGCCTGAAAATCTAACTTCATGCGTGCAAATCTCCGTGCGTTCTAGTTGCTGTCGTGCCCGTGCGTGTCCGTGACTCCAAAATCAGGCACGCGCCCATTAACGATTTTTTTTATAGTTTCTACCCCAATTTAAAAAAACCTTACTTCCAAAACCAAAAGTTAAAATATCACCAAATTTTAAATTCTGAAAATTTGGTGATATTTTAACTTTTTGTTAAAAATCTGTTGGTTTAGTTTTACTTATGGATTTAAGAGAATAAAACAGTATCAAACTTAATTTTTGAATTTTTTATTACAGGGACTAAAACCTATTAGAATATCGGTTCCGGTTCGGGTTCCAAGATTTTTTAAAATTTTGGTTCAGATTCCGGTTTAAACCAACAAATTAAATGGGTTTCCATTTCGGTTCCATACATTTTTAATAACGGTTCCGATTCCGGTTCTTTGCGTTCCCGGTTCTGGTCCGATATTTTTAAAATAGCGGTACCGATTCCAACCAGAAAAAAATATATATGTTCCGATTCCAGTTCCGTTTCAACACATTTTTAATAACGATTCTGGTTCCAAAAATCTGAACGGTTCTGGGTATTATTTTTTACGTTTCTTTTGCTTATTCATGTTTTTCCGTGCTTTTTTCGTATTTTGTCGTGTTTTTCCGTGTTTCTTCGTGCCTTTTAAAACCCGTTTTTTATCGTGCTTCTCGTGCGTGCCTGTAAATTTACTGGTGGTGGTTCAAACACCTGCGAATGCAACATCAAAAAATAATTAGAAAATGTTTTTACTTCTCCGTGCTACCGCTTTGTAGATAACCTTCGAGAGTTAAAACATCACCCATGAAAAGTTATGATTGAGTGCAAATATAACATGTTTAAATGGAACTGTTCAGCCAAGGTTCTTCAGAGCTGTATCGCTAAACTAGTATTAGCCGTGTTTTTTTGGCATAGCTATTAACACGGACCCAGGGGTACGGATATCTGCCCCGGCGTCTGCATCTGTCGCCATGCAGCCAGGCGTATGCCCTCCCAGCAGGACAGGCCGACTCAGCTCGGCTGGTAGGGCGCCAGTGGTGGCCTACGAAGTAAATTCTGCAGGTGGAGAGAGGGTTGGAGTTATTGACTCCTCCTAGAGTTCGGACAGGACGGTAGTCGTGCGTCCTTCCGCAACTCAAGATGGTCATGGAGAGAGGAACCCGGATGGGAAAAGGCGACTCTCTGGTGCGGCTAGGCGATTAAAAGCCAAACAACGCCAGAGAGCTGCCTCTCACATCACTGGGATCCCCTCCCCGAACAGTCAACAAACCGCTGACAACAGGGACCCTCAGTTGAAGCCAGCCGCTACACTTGGTTCACAAGGACCGGGCAAGCGACTGCGCTCTCCTGAGGA
The DNA here is from genome assembly GCA_951804985.1 of Dryomyza anilis. Taxonomy (NCBI): domain Eukaryota; kingdom Metazoa; phylum Arthropoda; class Insecta; order Diptera; family Dryomyzidae; genus Dryomyza; species Dryomyza anilis. The sequence continues at coordinate 21,622,574 of OX638136.1, read as the reverse complement.
GATGACCCAGGTTGGGGGGCTGCTGGAGTAAGTGTGGAATGACGCACTTGCGAACTTGATTATCGAGTCTTCTGACAGCACCCATGAAATCCATCTGGAATACTGCAGATTTGTCCGCGGAGTCTATAGGATCAACGTGGTGTCTTTGGACTGTGTCGGCACCCTGCGCGATCTGTTGGAAAGGTTGCCTGAGCCAAGGGCAGACGCTAAGCTACGGCTTGTGGCTATGAGCGACATACCTGTTCTGCGTAAGGCAACCTTCTTCGTCAGAGCAAACGGGGCGAAGCGACCCACGTGTGATATCCTTAGGATTCTGACGAGGCAGAACCGTGGGCTGAGAGTGGAACATTGGGAGGTGTTCCACAGGGATGAGATGACCGATGGAAACCTCATCGTTGTGGGCATTGACCAGAACTCCATCACGACACTGGAGAAGTCTGGGGGTCGTGCCTTCTTCCTTACGTCATACGTGACCATTAAGCTGGGCGGAAAACCTGTCGGAGCTGGGGCCCAATCCGGGAAACAGCAATCCAAGGGCAATCTTCCCAGCGGTCGAGGAGGATAGTAAGGATAAGGTCGAGGCCGCGGGCAGTATGTAGGTTCAGGTCGACCTGACCAAAGAAGAAGGGACGAGCGGAGGAGAGGACTCACCATACAACATGGTGTAATTTTAGGGGACATGCCCTATTTGAATTTATTAATGCATATGATCTTCTGACCCTAAACGTTGGTTGCTCTGCCATCTTCATCACTAGAGTCAGAAGTGAAGTACTTGACATAACTCTTTGCTCTAAAAACATACTTGACATGGTCCAAGACTGGCATGTCTCTCGCAGACATTCCTTCTCGGATCATAGATACGTCTTTTTTAAACTATCTATTCCTAACATACCCCCACCTATATTTCGCAACAAATCGAAAACTAAGTGGGCTTTATTCAGAAGACTTAAAGAATGCGTTAGACGTATCTCCCGCACCCTCTTTAAATACTATGTATAACATTGACGGGAAGGTCAAAACCATAACAAATAGCCTTATACGAGCATTCGAAGAGGCTTGCCCTCTTCGCACCCGAGAGTTTTTCAAGGAAAAACCCTGGATGACAGGGCCTAAGAACGGATACTCGGAGACTTTTCAATAAAGCTAAAAGATTAAATACTACAGAGCATTGGGATCTCTACTACCAAAAACTCAGAGTATACAAAAAGAATATGCGCTCCGCAAAGTCGCCATGACCCACTCTTCTGTGCACAAGTTGATTGTGTTACAAAAACCGCAAGAATTAAGAAATTCATTTCGAAAACCCACTCCCAAGCGGAACTCCTGATAGACAGGCAGGAGGTTAGAGCAGGTAACTCTGAGGACTCTTTAAAGATTCTAATGGAGGAGCACTTCCCAAACTGTTTCGTCAACTCAGATGAGACGAGGCTATGGGAAACTTCTCAATACTCCCACCACTTAGCCATCACCACCGATATGGTGGGGAAGGCAATTCATAGCTTCCAGCCATATAAAGCCCCAGGGCAAGATGGAGTTTTCCCAGCCCTACTACAACGGGCAGTGGATCTCCTGGACGTCCGTCTATCCAGGCTTTATGAGGCATGCCTTAATCATAACTATACCCCCCTCACATCGCAAGAATCAAGAGTAGTTTTCATACCTAAGCCGGCTAAAGAAACCTACTCAACCCCTAAGGCATATAGACCCATAAGTCTAATGTCCTTCCTACTGAAAACAATGGAACGCATATGCGACACCATGGTTAAGGAAAAAATCCCTTATGAGCAGCTGAAATTTAAGCAACATACATACACAGAAAAAAATAATCGACGTAAATATAGCAACAGATATTAATTGAATGTCATTGATCAGTCCAGCAACGAAATTCAGTAATTTACCGTACACATTTGCTATTCGTCGTTAAAAAATGTGCAATGAATGCCTATTGCTTAAACAACCATTATATTCGTTGAACTATTTAATTGAATCGAAGGTCATTCTTCTTTCTGTTTTTATATATACCAAAATGAAAGCGACTAAGATGCAATGATGTTCGTTATCTTCTTTTCTCTTTCTGCTTCGTTAGAGTTATTTTCGTTTTCAGGGTAGTCAAATTTCTGTGTTCTACAATTGAATGTATTAACAATGATAATTAAAAAATGAATATTGAGAACCTTAGTTTTGCTGTGCGAATCTTGAATAAAATAAAATCGACGAATGCGTTCTTGAAAGTAAGTCATTATTTTCATTAAAATAATAGTATATATTTCAATATTTTTTTAAATAAAAAATCCTGCAAAAACAAACCAAATTTTCTAATTCAAAAATAGCAGGGAGCCAATTCTCGAATTCTTACGTTATATATTCATGAGACAACTAAGAAAATCATGAATACTTTTATTTTTATTAAATCTGACTATTTAAAATAATTCAGTCTTGGCATCCCTATGTTTCGAATTAGTAGTTTTAAAAACAATGTTTACATTTAACAAAATTTGCTGTAACGTAAAAAGGGTATAATTTTTAAAGGGAAATCTTGCTTCAAGGTACATTGGCGCAAAATCATACAGCGTTACCAATAATGTAAAAATAATGTCAAACTTAAAATAGTAATCAGCTTTTGACTAAAAATTATATGGAAGACTTGTCAAAAAGTTGAAAAATATATTTTGAGTTTTTGTAACGCTGATAGATTGTTAACATTAATATTAAAATTTTTTATATTTCCTTTGACAAAATTCTCAAAAATGTCTACATTAAATTTAAAGTTGACTTCCATATACATTTATTCATTTATTCATTTATTCATTTATTCATTTATTCATTTATTCATTTATTCATTTATTGATTTATTCATTTATTCATTTATTCATTTATTCATTTATTCATTTATTCATTTATTCATTTATACATTTATTCATTTATTCATTTATTTAGTAGGCATAGCCTTAATATTTACAAAATAATTTCCAAGAAGTTACAAAGTAAAAATAACATAAAAAGGACACCTTATTAATTTTGATTAGAAAATGTTTCACTAGAGTATTTGTAGACATTAACGTCAACACCAATCTTTCCGGTAAAATCGCATTTTTTTTCGAACCATTCAATGTTGCCTTAATAGAATTTTATGCTATGTACAGTTTATTTTTTTTCTTTTTCGAAATACTAACTTTCAATACAAAAGAAAAACAAAAGAAAAAATTAGCAAAGAAAACAAATATTTATTTTTAGCTAAAGCAGACAGTAGCAGGTGTTGTAGGAGGTTTAAGGTTTGAGTGCAAATAATTTGGTTTATTGAGTTAATGGAAGTGATTATCTTAAGGATCTACACAATACAAATACTTAAGTAGACGGTAAACAAGAGAAATAAGTAGATGAGTTCGAATGTTCTTAACATACATAATGTAGTATTGTTTATTATTGTTATTACATTATAAGGAACGGTAGAATTACTTTAAAATTTTCCGTAATTTACAGTTTTTATAAAAGTCTTATAAATTTTATACTTTTCTCATTCTTTAAATTAGTCCCAGGTGTTATTTTTTGATATATGAGTACTCAAGTTTTGTTTTTATTTTTTTTAAGGTTTAACTTTTCTCATTGTTGCTGAAATTGAATTAGAAGTAGGCCTAGGATATTAAAATGGTCTATACAAAATTTTATTAAAATCATTTAAGTAGTTTCTGATTTATGGAAGAAAACGTAAAAAAAATGAGATAAAAATTCGACCCTTGAATCAGACTATGCTCGTTTTAATTACACATGTTGCTATGAATTTTTGACAAATTGGATTTTTTTTTACTAAAATTTATTAATATATAAATATTTTTATTATATATAGAATTTAGTTTAAAATAAATACTATATTTATTTAATCCATTTAAAACAATGAACATTCCATTTAAATGCTGTTAATTGCTTATAATATTTACTGATTAATTTACCGAAATAATACAATTTAAATAAAGTGTCAATATTGCCCAGAAACCACTTAATTAGTTGGGTGTAGCTGTTACTTTGTAATAAGACTGTTGGGCTTTATAGCAGAAAAACTAAAAAAAAGTATTACTCAAAACGAGATGTCTTTGAAACATTTTCATTCACTTCTTCGGTTTATGTTGTTATTGTATTTTGTTTCTTTTTTTTTTTATTGATCAGGGTCATTAGCTGTACAAACAACAAATATAACTTTTTGAAATGGTTTTTGAATGGGTTAAAAGTAACCCAAAATAATTAATAAATGCGCAAAATTTAGCAGTCTACGAAAATTGCTTTTAACTTGAGGTTTTCTTTTTTTTTTTGTTTGGTATTTTTTCTTGTACTCATTTCATCTATAGCAACTTTTTGTTCTTGTTATTGATAATGTTGTTGATGTTTTCTAAACCTTTCAGTTAATTTAGTTCTAACTTTAGTTGCAAGTGTTATTTGGTGAAGCAAATGAAATCATCAAGTAGAAAGCATTTTTTTTTTTGGTTTTTTGGTATTCTGTGAACTGAATAAAATAGCAAAAATGTTGAAAATTAATGTAACAGACAGAATTTGGTAAAATGCTTCATTTGGTTTTGGTTTTTGTTGGAATAAATAGGTTTTGGTTTTTTTTCATTGAAATTGTTGCATATATCAAAACTAGATGAGGTCAGCTAAGTACAAAATTAGTGACGGGTGTCTGGCTGCGCTTTTGCATATGAACAATGACAATTTTGGAAATGTAGTTTTTGGTTTTGTTAATTTTTAAAAGAAAAATATTTTTTTTATATTGTCAAATTCAGAATCTGCGTAAATCCACCACTCAGAAAAAATACTATAAAATCAATAGTTTTTTTGCTATAAAAAATTAGTCAATAGGAGAAACTATAATTTTAATATGCAAATACCATTAAATATTACAAAATACGTAAATATTATGAATTAAAAAAAAACCTGATTGAAAAAATTTATCATTAATAACCCAGTATGCTATACGAGATCAATACGAGGAGATGAAGAAATCACACGATATCGAACCCGTTCTCATAACGAAATCGGAACGATATCGAAGTAAAAATTATTTAAAGTTCGAGATTGCTTCAAGAAATATTACGATATGGCTGTGATATATGTTTAAATATCGTATCTTGTCCTTAAAGAAAGCTACGATAACGAACTTTGTAAGCGAAGTTAGTTAGAGAAAGCTTCGATGCATTGAAGGTCTCCGAGCATTGACTTTTCTTTTCAATAAAAAAAGTTTGACGTTATATTTTTATTATTGGTAATGTTGTATGATTGTGTGACATTGAATTTTTTTGCGCTTAAACAAACTTTTAAAAATGTCCCTTAAAATTATTCCCCTTTTCAGCAAAAAAAAAATGTAGACTGCAACACTTTTTCTTTCACATTCTAACTGTGCCATTTTTTTGTATTCTTTTTCTTCTAGAACAATTGTTTTTTCTTATTGCTTTGCCATTCGCGTTTGAAAGTTGTTTGTGTGTGCAAAAGAATCGTTTTTTTCTTATTGCTTTGCCATTCGCGTTTGGAAGTGGTTTGTGTATGCAGGAGAAGCATTTTTTTCTTATTGCTTTGTCATTCGCGTTTCAAAGTGATTTGTGTGCAGAAGCATTACATCGTGTTAATAAAAACAAGTTTTCTTCTATTTAAAAGGTAATAAAATGGAATGTTTTAAATGTGGAGAATTTTCTCAAAATATATATCTATTAATTGAGCATTTTAAAAAAGAACACAATTTGAAAACACATGACAAATTCGTGTGTAAAATCGCAATGTGTTTTCAAACATTTTTAAATATTAATACATATAAGCGCCATGTTTTAAGATTCCATGCATCAAATGAATCAATTAATATGTGAGAAAGTGAAACAATGAAAAATAAATATGTTAACATTTCGAAGAAAAATCATGATGGTGCATGTAACAGTGATAGCTGTGAAGGTGGGGATTTCTTTAGTGGTGTCAGCGGTGTTATTGGTGCTGGCGTTGGTGCTGACATTGGTACTGGTGTTGATGGTAGCGATGGTGGTGGCGACGGAGGCGGCGACGGTGGTAGCGGCGTTGGAGTCTGTGATGGAGTCATTATTGAAGACAATCAAACTAAAAACTACAGAGACTCTCTTTCTGATGTATTTAATTCAGCGGCACAATTTGTTTTAGAATTACATAATATTAATAATATGTGACGTAGTGATGCATATAAAGTACAGTCAAAAGTAGAAAAATTGATTTTGTTTCCCATTTTAAATTTTCTTGAACAATGTACAAGTTATGAATTAATTAATACCTCATCCGGGGACTTACGTTCGTTGTTTACTAAATGCAATTCAGAACTTAAAATGACAAACATGCTTAAAAGCATTGGACTTATATCAGATTACAAAAATTTTAATATTTCTTCAAATGAACTAACTCATAACAAACCTTCAAGTGGAATAGTTATGCCTGTAGCATTTCAATTCAAAAACATTTTTGAATTAAATGATAATTTAAATAAAGCCATAAAAAACACAAAATCATTTGAAAATTGCGCTAATATTAGAGATTTTACTCAAGGCGATATTTGGAAAAGCAAGAAAAAAATATATGCCAACAGTATTACAATTCCATATTTTCTATATCTGGATGATTTTGGTATTAATAACCCTCTTGGAGCTAAATCAAACAGGCACTCCATATGCAACGTTTATTTTACATTTCCTCACATAATATCAAAATCATCCGGATTAAATAACATATTTTTAGCATGTTCTGTGAAATCATGTGACATTAAATTACACGGCAGTAATAAATGTTTTGAAAGTATAGTTGATGAACTCACTACTTTGGAAGTATCTGGTATAGATATTAGAAGAGGAGACAATCAAGTAGAACGAGTTCACTTTATTATGGGTTTATTATTCGGGGACAATTTAGGACTAAACACCACCTTAAATTTCTCTAAATCGTTTTCAGCTCATCACTTTTGCAGATTTTGTCGATTATCAAAGTCAGAAACGCAAAAGTTATGTTCTGAATGTAAACCATATCTTCGAAATAAGCAAAACTATATTCTTGACCTATATTCTTGGTAGCCGCGGTAGCTCAGTGGTTAGTGCGTTGGACTGCGAGCCGAAAGGTCCCCGGTTCAAGCCTGGACTGGGGCTAACAACATCTTTTCATAGAAACATTTTTCTATACCGCGCTACCTCTCGTCAGTAAATGGCAAACCTACGAGAGTAAAACCATTGCCTATGAAAAAGCTCTCACCCGCCGTTCGGATTCGGCAATAAACTGTAGGTCCCACCACTTTGAGTACAAATATAACACGCACAGCTCAAAATGGTGAGAGAGCTCGGCCGAAGTTCTATACAGAACTGTAGCGCCAAACTATTATATTATTAAATTCTTGACATAAATACGAACGATTATGCAAAAACTGGAATTTCAGGTATAAGTGTTTTTAATAAAATACCTTCATTCCATGTTACGGAAAATTTTTCGGTAGATTTAATGCACGACCGAGGGCACGACCGAGGGCATATGTCATTACAACTTATGTGAAGCAATTTCATACTTCATAAAGAAATTGAAATATTTTGATCTTCTTACCTTAAATAATAGAATAAAAAATATGAACTATGGCTGCCATGAAACCGGCAATGAAAAGTATGAAATTAAATTAAAAGAATTGGAAAACCGCAAACTGAAAATGTCGGTAAAACAAATGATGGCATTTTCCTATTTTTTTCCTATTATTATGGGAGAAATTATTCCAAATGATGATGAGGTGTGGCATTTTCTAATACAATTTTTTTCATTGATTGATGACCTTCTTTGTTTTGAAATTAACGCCACATTAATAGAATCTATACAAATTAAAATAGAAAATATAAATAAATCATATAAACATTTAAAAAAAAAAAACTTGACGCCAAAACATCATAATTTAACTCATTACCTCAATATGATTACACAATCTGGGCCACTTCGATTAGTGTGGAATTTTCGGTTTGAATCCAAACACAAAGAATTCAAAATATATTCACACATTTCCACATCTCGCAAAAATATTCCAAAAAGTTTTGCAATTAAACATCAATTAAAATTCGCAAATTATTTACTTCAAAAAAATAATGAAGTAGAGTTCATTTTGAAAAAAATAATAATTGATAATTTAGCAACGGATTTTATTTGTCTTAATCTTAACGTAACAGATAAAGAAATTCAACTGTATGCAGAACTTAAAATGTGGGGATACAAATTTAAAAACAATCTTTGTGTTGGTATTTTTAATAACAATATTGTTGTGTTAAATATTTCTTTAATAATTAAAACCAGTGGTTTAATTTATCTGTACTGCCAAGAATTCGAAAACGAAACTTATAATCCGTATTTCGCTGCTTTTGAAGTCACTACATTGATCCGAATTGTATCAATAGATGAATTAATTGGACCGCCGGTTGACATTTTAACAACTTTGTATGGCAAAAAATTTATAAGATTTAAAGAATACTATAAATCATTTTAAAATTCAATAAAAATATAAAATAATATTAACTATAAATACATAAAAAATGTATTTATAAATATATAATAAATAAATCCATAAATAACTGAATAAATATAAAAAAATTTAATGAATTGCATAATGTTCGAACCTGTTATAGTTATTATTCCTTATTTCAGTATATTTTTAACTTTATAAAATAGAAGATGATGTAGAGGACTTGGAAGTTTACAACCTGCTAATCACCTGGCGTTTACAACATGTTTACTATTTGTTTCGAGGTAAGATACAACTACTTTAAACATATTTCTATAGATATGTGGGACGAATCGATCAATAAAAATGTTAAATTATTGATTAATTAAAATTTTGATTCATGATTTTTATTAATCAGCTCATTAACATTTTTTTTAATCATCCTATGTTTTTTTTTTCAAATTTATCAACATTTTTGATTAATTGATTAATTATAATTTGGATTTTGATTTTATTTTGATCTGAATTCTGATTAATAGAATTATCAATTTTTTGGATAATAGAAAATTTTGTATTAATAATTTATATATTTTAATAGAGCAAAATGTATCAATCGAAACTCTGGAATTTCTTGAGAGCAAACATATTGATAGACTGTTTCAGCATGCTTCTGTTGGAGACCAAGCAAGATTTGAGTTTAATTTCAAAAAATGGAAAAAAAAAATTGAAATTGGAAATGTCACATCAAGAAAACTCTGCTTCAAGGACACCACTAGCAAATGTGGGAAATCATGAAGTCTTATCAGTTGCAGGACCAGAATTTACACACAGTTTAAAGACTATTTTAAAAGAAACAAAAAATGGCAAAATGCTTCAAGAGTATTACAAGGAAAACAAAAATTTCACGAGGAATATTTTAATAAACACAATCGCTAGATACATCGATGCCAAAGAGTGCAATTTGTCTATAGCTGAATCTGTTAAAATAGAAGCCGACATTATTAAAATGTTTCCGACTGAAAAATTGGTAAACAAATTTATATTTATGAAATCTTAATAATAATTTTTAAAACATCAAAAATAATCCGAAAAACTGTAGCTATAAAATTTTATAACACACATTTTGGATATATTTCCAGGATTTTTACACTACTGGCAAACGAGGCAGATTATACAACAAAGTTTGTAATCTCAAGAGGCAATCCAAACTGCTAGCAACTCCGAAACCATCTGAGGAAAACGTTCGATCTTTAAGTATGTTTTGATTTGTAAATTTATATCTACATTTATAATAATATATATTTTTAATTTTATATCTATATTTATATTAGGTTCGGAAGACGATGCACTCTTTGTCGTTGCTGTGATGCGGAGTCCAAATACATCGGTAGAAGAGTTCACGAATCTTTGGAAGAAATGTATAAAACACCGATTGAAAGAGATGTCAGAATCTAAATGTACGGAGGATATTTTTAAAAGTTGGACGGAGTATAAACGTCCGTCTGGTTTTCGTTTGGTACATTTTAAATTTTTTAACTATTTAACAACTTTTTATTAAGAGATCATATTTTTCAGATCGATATAGATTTTAAAATGAAATATCCTGATGCGAACTCCATGATTTTAAACTGGGAAGAGATGATGAATTATATTACTGAAATTCTTAAAATTAAAAAACCGACCAACTCAGTATACCAGCAGGTTCAAAACATCCACAGTTTAAATGACGGTAAGTTCAATTAGTTGAAAATATTAAATTAATAGATTCAGGTTTTATATAAAATATTTCGTTTAAAAATTAAGTTTTTGAATTTTATATTTATGTTAACTTTTCTTCATATTACAATATATTGAATAAAATACGAAATTCGATAAATATATAAATAAAAAGTATGTGGCTTTTAAAATAATATCAGCTTTTTTCATAATTTTTTCTTACATATTTGTTTTTCTAAAAGCTGATACTATTTTTAAAGTCGACGTTATTTCTTTTATTGGCTATGTTGAATGTGTTTTAAAAAAATAACTTTATCAATTTTTAAAAAATATTTTCCTATTTTCAGATTCAAGAGATTTAACGTTACTTTGGATGTTGAATTATTTGTTGCCACCAACAACAACAACATTCAAGGATCCATGTGGATCCAAAAAAGTAAAGAGGTACACTGTGACGGATTCATAAGATTCATTTTTAATTATTGGAAAATCATCGGAAGTTCTGGAGCAAAAGCTGAAAATGCTAAAGCAGCAAAAAACTAGTATTCAGCCATGCTTATTAGCAATTGGGGAGCTAAACAACGTCAAGGAGTTGTATGTATATTTTGACGACATACGCTTCCCAATGCTAAATAGCATTCGGGCAGCCGATTTATGTTTAAATTTTTTTTTTATTTTTAATCAGGCATACCCGGAACCATCAAGTCTGTTTTATAATTTCATGCAATATTACATATATAATTTGCCAATGCAAAAAAAAAGTACAAAGATTTTTACATTAATAAATGATCTCAAAAATGTAGAAATTAAAAAGTAAAATATTTAAATACATTTTTTTTAATAATGATTTTATTTTAATAAATATGTTTTGGCATATTTATAGTTATAAAAAGTCTCATCTTTTATATTATTTATATTACTATGAACTCAAATTATATTACTATGAATTCTTAATTTTTGTTTAACATACATGTATACTATGTGTATAAAAAGTATATAAAAAAAATTTAATTTTTTTTAATATTTCAACGTTTTTTCTTTTTCTGGAATTTTAATGTAGGTTAGCAAATTTAATTAATTTAATGGACATAAATATTATTTATATTGATAAACACGATAATTGCGTAGAATAATCTTGTTGTCAATATAATTAATATTTTTCATAAAACAATAAAAAAATGTTTGTTTCAGCAATACTTTTAATTATATTTACGTTTGATTTTTACATAAATCAATAAAAATAATAATTAATAGAGTTAAGTTTTTAACTAATACAACAACAAAATTAATTGGATATTTTTTGATATTCAGTTAATAATGTTGTCAAAACAGTAATGAGGATTGCTAATATTACAAATAAATGTTAGCAATTGTGTTTGCTAATATGAATATTTGTACGTCAATACAGCAAATTAATTAGTCGGCGCAGTTTTAGCAAAACTTTAATTGTATTGATGTACTTTTTTGGTTATATTTACGAATTTTTTTTTTCTGTGTACATAAAGGGGCGATCCGTTGAAACCGCCTTACATGAGGTAGTTAACAAAATTGAAAAGTCTATGGACCTAAAAGGACACACTCTAGCAGCCTTCAAAGATGTTGAGGGTGCTTTTAATAACGTTCACACTGACACACTGATCTCGTCCCTTGCCACCTTTGACGTAGACCCGGCTATTTTACACTGGGTACGTCATATGTTGTGCAACAGATCCATCACTAGTCAGCAGGGCAATATTACCCTAAGGGGAAGGGTGTTTCGCGGTACCCCACAGGGTGGCATTCTCTCACCGCTACTCTGGGTCGTCACCATAGACAGTCTCCTAAGAAAACTAACCGAGGCTGGTTTACATGCTGTCTGCTACGCAGACGACATCGCCATCCTTGCCTCGGGGACACATCCTCTTCTCCCTTCTAGACGAATCCAAGAAGCCTTGGATATCTCGGCTGAATCGTCATCACCAGGGGATTAAATATAAACCCCCAAAAAACTGAAATCTGTATATTTACTAGGAAAAGGAAGCTGCATAGCTATCCTCTACCACAGGTACACGGAGAGATACTGGCACTTACAGGTCAAGTCAAGTACCTTGGAGTAATCCTGGATTTTAAACTTAACTGGAAGGCACAAATAGCTAGCAGAGCCACAAAAGCCGTTAGTGTTTGGGCAACCTGCAGAAGATATATTGGTCCTACATGGGGTCTTCGACCAAAGATGACCCACTGGATTTTCACCAGCGTTGTACAACCAATACTCACAAATCACTAATACTGTTTCTACAGGTAATTGGAACTGCGACCGCATTCCGGAGAAAACCAATCATACCGTTGCAAAGTTCGCTTTCCCGACTAGGGAGGAATAGGACAACGATCAGGTATTGTCTAGTAATCCGGGGATCCACCTCTACACTGACGGATCAAAACTAAACGGTCACACTGGAGGGGCTTTTTCTGTGAAGCCTTTTCTGCAAAAGAATGCCTTCGTCTGCATGACCACAACACCGTCTTTCAGTCGGAAATAGTGTCTATAAACGAAGGGGCTAAATTTATACAAAGCACTCACTGTGTAGACAAGTGTATTAAAATTTTCTCAGACAGCCAAGCTGCCATTAGAGCTTTATCCACGGACAAGGTGAAATCCAGAGTGGTTCTACAATGTAAAGAGGCCCTTGCTGATCTCTTACTTTTTAACACTGTGGACATTATCTGGGTCCCAGGACACTGTAGCATTGAGGGGAACGAAATAGCCGACGAATTGGCAAGAAATGGATCAGAAATGGACACAATCTCAGTCATAACTGGCAGACCTTTCCAATTTATAAAAAAAGAGATGAGCTCAACAAACAAAATTCTAACGCTTAATAAAAAGGAGTTAATACAATACACAGGCATCCTCACGGGCCATAATGAGCTAAGAGGTCATCTTTTCAAATTGGGAAGGGTCGACTCTTACTTCTGCAAGGCCTGTGAGGAAGAGACAGAGACGCTTGAACACTACTTGTGTCACTGCCCGGCATTTGCCAGACTTAGATTCATCCACTTTGGAGCTCCGCTTATTTCATCATTGAAACAACTGGGAAGCTTGGACTGGACAGTACTAAGAAAATTTGTCAAATCCACGGAATTTCTAAACTCCACTGAGTACTAATCCGAGGGATCACAACGGGCCTACTTTATGGCCTAGGTGTACTCTGTGCGATGCACAGATGGGTTTTCCCATCAATCAACACATTTTAAATTTTTTGTTAAATTTTTAGAATTAATTTGTCAACTTTTGACAAACATTTCTTAAGTGCGGCCAAATATTTTCAAAAAATACAGCATTTTTGTTATGTAGCCGCGGTATCTCAGTGGTTAGTGCGTTGGAGCAAGCGCGGATTCAGGGGGTGGATATCCCTCCAAAAAAAGAAAAAACTTTTGAATTTTTCAAACAAATTTTCAAAAAAACACAAAATGAAAAAATGCGCCTAATATTCAGAATTTTGCGCTATTTTAAAAGAGAGGAAACAATAGAGAAAGGCGCAACATTTTTATAAAAGCATTAAATTGCAAATGCGCCTAATTTACAAAATTTTTTGTGATTCTACAGAAGGGCGCAAAATTTTCAGAAAGGCATAAAATTGCAAAGCGCCTAAGTTACCAAATTTTTGCTCCTCTACAGAAAGTCGAAAAATATAAAGAAAGGTGCAAAATTTTTAAAAAAGAATAAAATTTCAAATGCGACTAATTAACAAAATGTTTGCGCCTCTAGAGAAGGGTGCAAAATATAGAAAAAGGCGCAAAATGTTCAAAAAAAAGCATAAAATGGCAAATGCGCCTAATTTACCAAATTTTTGCGTCTCTACAGAAGGGCGAAAAATATAGAAAAAAGCGCAAAATTTTCAAAAAACACACTCAAAATTGAAAAAATTGCTTAATTTACATAGTTTTTGCTTTTAATAAACATTTTTTGGTCAAATATATATTAACTTCATGCTCAAATACACGAACAAATTTTTCTCCCGCGAAACGACTTGTGGTTCCCAAAAAAAATCGATATTCGGTGCACCTACCCATATGTAAATATGGGTATCAAATAAATGGAAATTCTTCAGCGATTGAAAGTTTGTAGTTATTTTCAGGATTCGTATACCCCGGTGACCTATATACAACTTTGAATAGTAACCACACATATGTGTAGGGTATTTATAGTCGGCTTAGACCGACTATTATTTTGATAATCTTAACTATTATAATAACACCTACTATAAAATGTCCCTACTTTAAAATTTCCCATGTGATCTAACCTTCCCAACTGGTTTTTAATTAGATCAATTGGTTCTTGGCAAACGATAGACGACGCAGCATTTGGAATCGGCAAATTTTTTTTTCTCCTGCGGCAAATAATTTCTATTAATTATTTCATTTTTTTCTCTAATACGATAAAATCTCTCTGTAGATTGGCACTTAATCTGATTTTTTGAATTTTAACAAAATTTACGCTCAGAAGCACAACACATATACGTACACCTTCCTAGCTAAAATCTTGAGGAGAGCCTAAACTGAGTCCAGCAACTAAACGCATCGCTGCAGCAGCATCAGTTATCTACAAACGCCGCGACGATCAATTCGATCCACTTAAGCTGAGCCACAAATCAACAGCACGCGCAACTGTTTCGGCAATTTCTGACACCCTTTGATCGACTATAATTTTGATAATCCTAACTATCATAATTACACCTACTTTAAAATTTCCCATGTGATCTAACCTTCCCAACTGTTTTTTTTTTCCATACGATAATAATATGGAGATATATTTCAAAATCATTGCGAAGTGGAAAATGTTTAAATATCCTAACATAAAATTTTACTCTACTATAATTACGAAATTTTAAAAATTAGCAACGAGATCGAATTTTTGTTATCCAAGTAAGTTCGAGAAAACTTTGAGGCATAAATCACTTGGCAGACTTTTTACCAAACATATTGAAAAAGTTTTTTTGTTAAATATGGTATATAAATTTGAAAAGAGTTCCTTTTTATGCACAACTAATTTAAATTGCAAGGACAATCCATTGATTAGAGATGTACGGATTTAGTAGTTATAACAAAGTTTATTTTATTATCCTTAAAATGAGGTTTGCAGCATTCTACTGTCAAGAGTTTTTTTCTACAACCACAAAAAGTGATTATTGATTTGTGCCTGTTGCTACAAACGTACCATTACAGATACCGGTTCCAGCTCAACAAAATGTGCCGTACATGTCAAACCGACCGCCGACCGTATTGTTACGAAAATTCAGTCTACGGAAAACTGTTCTACGAGTTCGTATCGCTGGATTGTGTACAAAATAAAAACGCACTTATATTTGGTTTTAACTAGTATTATTTCAACTAGTATTAATTAACTTTATTAATTTAAATAACAACTTAAAGAATAATCACTTATATCAACTGCTGAATTACTACAATTTATCTTTAAAATGTTCACTCACGAGACGCACTAGTTCACTATTAAATCACAACTGAAGTACAGTGCCTCAGATGCGCGGCCTTATATACTGCAGGCATCAGTTCGACACGTTTCGACAAGCTTCGACTTGTTTCGAGAACCTTCTACTCGTTTCGTGAATGACGCATGCTATTGGCATCTCCTTCGCACTCATGTGTTTTAATGTGCTGATCTTCCATCTCTTTCTCGCACATTGCATAGTGCGCTGAATGATCTTCCGTCTCTTTCTAACACATTGCTTAGTGCGCTGAATTGTCTTGCGTCTCATTTATTATTGTTGATTGCTTGCACAGTGGAGCAAATTACCTCTTTTCGTAACAGTATATATATTATTGATCAGCATGACCTCCTGAGTCGATTTAGCGATGTCCGTCTGTCTGTTGAAATCCCTACTACTTTTAAAATTGAAGAGCTAGATAAATGAAACTTATAACTTTGATTACTAATATACCTACGCTATATGTGCGAAAAAATAGGCGAGATCGGTTCATTGTGACCTATGATCCGACCACTTATGTTCAAATACCTCATATAAAATGTACATATAAAGATCAATTTTTATGTATACGTGCTTAGGTAAACTTTTTTGGTCAAATATATATTGATATCATGCACAAATACATAATACTAATGTTTTCCGGCGAAAAGACTTGTGGTTTACAAAAAAAAAAAACAGTTGGGAAGGTTAGATCACATGGGAAATTTTAAAGTAGGTGTAATTATGATAGTTAGGATTATCAAAATTATAGTCGGTCTAAGCCGACTATAAATACCCTACACATATGTGTGGTTACCATTCAAAGTGATATATAGGTCACCAGGGTATATGAATCCTGAAAATAACTACAAACATTCAATCGCTGAAGAATTTCCATTCATTTGATACCCATATTTACAAATGGGTAGGTGTACCGAATTTCGATGTTTTTTTTTTTGTGAACCACAAGTCTTTTTGCCGGAAAACATTATTATAATGTATTTGAGCATGATATCAATATATATTTGACCAAAAAAGTTTATCTAAGCACGTATACATAAAAATTGATCTTTATATGTACATTTTATATGAGGTATTTGAACATAAGTGGTCGGATCATAGGTCACAATGGACCGATCTTTTTTTCGCACATACAGCGTAGGTATATTAGTAATCTAAGTTATAAGTTTCATTTATCTAGCTCTTCAATTTTAAAAGTAGTAGGAATTTCAACAGACAGACGGACAGACGGACATCGCTAAATCGACTCAGGAGGTCATGCTGATCAAGAATATATATACTTTTCCATACCGGAGATGCTTCCTTCTGGGTGTTACAAACGGCGTACCAAACTGAATATACCCTTTCACTCTTAGTGTAGGGTATAAAAATCGAAATTCGGTACACCTACCCATTTGTAAATATGGGTATCAAATGAATGAAAATTCTTCAGCGATTGAAAGTTTGTAGTTATTTTCAGGATTCGTATACCCCGGTGACCTATATACAACTTTGAATGGTAACCACTGGTAATCCTAACTATTATATTAACACCTACTATAAAATGTCCCTACTTTAAAATTTCCCATGTGATCTAACCTTCCCAACTGGTTTTATTTTGCGGCATTTAAAATAAAGTTTAAATTAAAATCAACTTTTGACATTTTAATCTATGTTAAAGTTGTCCAAAATAGAGGGTATACCTTTATTTTTAAGTTGACTTTAAATTGTATACGGATATTCGCCATTGTATTTTGACAAAGATTTTAAAGAATACACAATTCGAGTTTTAAATATTTTGAGTTCTATATTAAAATGTCCCAAGACAAAATTATTAGCAGGGACGACATCGCCATCCTTGCCTCGGGGACACATCCTCTTCTCCCTTCTAGACGAATCCAAGAAGCCTTGGATATCTCGGCTGCATCGTCATCACCAGGGGATTAAATATAAACCCCCAAAAAACTGAAATCTGTATATTTACTAGGAAAAGGAAGCTGCATAGCTATCCTCTACCACAGGTACACGGAGAGATACTGGCACTTACAGGTCAAGTCAAGTACCTTGGAGTAATCCTGGATTTTAAACTTAACTGGAAGGCACAAATAGCTAGCAGAGCCACAAAAGCCGTTAGTGTTTGGGCAACCTGCAGAAGATATATTGGTCCTACATGGGGTCTTCGACCAAAGATGACCCACTGGATTTTCACCAGCGTTGTACAACCAATACTCACAAATCACTAATACTGTTTCTACAGGTAATTGGAACTGCGACCGCATTCCGGAGAAAACCAATCATACCGTTGCAAAGTTCGCTTTCCCGACTAGGGAGGAATAGGACAACGATCAGGTATTGTCTAGTAATCCGGGGATCCACCTCTACACTGACGGATCAAAACTAAACGGTCACACTGGAGGGGCTTTTTCTGTGAAGCCTTTTCTGCAAAAGAATGCCTTCGTCTGCATGACCACAACACCGTCTTTCAGTCGGAAATAGTGTCTATAAACGAAGGGGCTAAATTTATACAAAGCACTCACTGTGTAGACAAGTGTATTAAAATTTTCTCAGACAGCCAAGCTGCCATTAGAGCTTTATCCACGGACAAGGTGAAATCCAGAGTGGTTCTACAATGTAAAGAGGCCCTTGCTGATCTCTTACTTTTTAACACTGTGGACATTATCTGGGTCCCAGGACACTGTAGCATTGAGGGGAACGAAATAGCCGACGAATTGGCAAGAAATGGATCAGAAATGGACACAATCTCAGTCATAACTGGCAGACCTTTCCAATTTATAAAAAAAGAGATGAGCTCAACAAACAAAATTCTAACGCTTAATAAAAAGGAGTTAATACAATACACAGGCATCCTCACGGGCCATAATGAGCTAAGAGGTCATCTTTTCAAATTGGGAAGGGTCGACTCTTACTTCTGCAAGGCCTGTGAGGAAGAGACAGAGACGCTTGAACACTACTTGTGTCACTGCCCGGCATTTGCCAGACTTAGATTCATCCACTTTGGAGCTCCGCTTATTTCATCATTGAAACAACTGGGAAGCTTGGACTGGACAGTACTAAGAAAATTTGTCAAATCCACGGAATTTCTAAACTCCACTGAGTACTAATCCGAGGGATCACAACGGGCCTACTTTATGGCCTAGGTGTACTCTGTGCGATGCACAGATGGGTTTTCCCATCAATCAACACATTTTAAATTTTTTGTTAAATTTTTAGAATTAATTTGTCAACTTTTGACAAACATTTCTTAAGTGCGGCCAAATATTTTCAAAAAATACAGCATTTTTGTTATGTAGCCGCGGTATCTCAGTGGTTAGTGCGTTGGAGCAAGCGCGGATTCAGGGGGTGGATATCCCTCCAAAAAAAGAAAAAACTTTTGAATTTTTCAAACAAATTTTCAAAAAAACACAAAATGAAAAAATGCGCCTAATATTCAGAATTTTGCGCTATTTTAAAAGAGAGGAAACAATAGAGAAAGGCGCAACATTTTTATAAAAGCATTAAATTGCAAATGCGCCTAATTTACAAAATTTTTTGTGATTCTACAGAAGGGCGCAAAATTTTCAGAAAGGCATAAAATTGCAAAGCGCCTAAGTTACCAAATTTTTGCTCCTCTACAGAAAGTCGAAAAATATAAAGAAAGGTGCAAAATTTTCAAAAAAGAATAAAATTTCAAATGCGACTAATTAACAAAATGTTTGCGCCTCTAGAGAAGGGTGCAAAATATAGAAAAAGGCGCAAAATGTTCAAAAAAAAGCATAAAATGGCAAATGCGCCTAATTTACCAAATTTTTGCGTCTCTACAGAAGGGCGAAAAATATAGAAAAAAGCGCAAAATTTTCAAAAAACACACTCAAAATTGAAAAAATTGCTTAATTTACATAGTTTTTGCTTTTAATAAACATTTTTTGGTCAAATATATATTAACTTCATGCTCAAATACACGAACAAATTTTTCTCCCGCGAAACGACTTGTGGTTCCCAAAAAAAATCGATATTCGGTGCACCTACCCATATGTAAATATGGGTATCAAATAAATGGAAATTCTTCAGCGATTGAAAGTTTGTAGTTATTTTCAGGATTCGTATACCCCGGTGACCTATATACAACTTTGAATAGTAACCACACATATGTGTAGGGTATTTATAGTCGGCTTAGACCGACTATTATTTTGATAATCTTAACTATTATAATAACACCTACTATAAAATGTCCCTACTTTAAAATTTCCCATGTGATCTAACCTTCCCAACTGGTTTTTAATTAGATCAATTGGTTCTTGGCAAACGATAGACGACGCAGCATTTGGAATCGGCAAATTTTTTTTTCTCCTGCGGCAAATAATTTCTATTAATTATTTCATTTTTTTCTCTAATACGATAAAATCTCTCTGTAGATTGGCACTTAATCTGATTTTTTGAATTTTAACAAAATTTACGCTCAGAAGCACAACACATATACGTACACCTTCCTAGCTAAAATCTTGAGGAGAGCCTAAACTGAGTCCAGCAACTAAACGCATCGCTGCAGCAGCATCAGTTATCTACAAACGCCGCGACGATCAATTCGATCCACTTAAGCTGAGCCACAAATCAACAGCACGCGCAACTGTTTCGGCAATTTCTGACACCCTTTGATCGACTATAATTTTGATAATCCTAACTATCATAATTACACCTACTTTAAAATTTCCCATGTGATCTAACCTTCCCAACTGTTTTTTTTTTCCATACGATAATAATATGGAGATATATTTCAAAATCATTGCGAAGTGGAAAATGTTTAAATATCCTAACATAAAATTTTACTCTACTATAATTACGAAATTTTAAAAATTAGCAACGAGATCGAATTTTTGTTATCCAAGTAAGTTCGAGAAAACTTTGAGGCATAAATCACTTGGCAGACTTTTTACCAAACATATTGAAAAAGTTTTTTTGTTAAATATGGTATATAAATTTGAAAAGAGTTCCTTTTTATGCACAACTAATTTAAATTGCAAGGACAATCCATTGATTAGAGATGTACGGATTTAGTAGTTATAACAAAGTTTATTTTATTATCCTTAAAATGAGGTTTGCAGCATTCTACTGTCAAGAGTTTTTTTCTACAACCACAAAAAGTGATTATTGATTTGTGCCTGTTGCTACAAACGTACCATTACAGATACCGGTTCCAGCTCAACAAAATGTGCCGTACATGTCAAACCGACCGCCGACCGTATTGTTACGAAAATTCAGTCTACGGAAAACTGTTCTACGAGTTCGTATCGCTGGATTGTGTACAAAATAAAAACGCACTTATATTTGGTTTTAACTAGTATTATTTCAACTAGTATTAATTAACTTTATTAATTTAAATAACAACTTAAAGAATAATCACTTATATCAACTGCTGAATTACTACAATTTATCTTTACAATGTTCACTCACGAGACGCACTAGTTCACTATTAAATCACAACTGAAGTACAGTGCCTCAGATGCGCGGCCTTATATACTGCAGGCATCAGTTCGACACGTTTCGACAAGCTTCGACTTGTTTCGAGAACCTTCTACTCGTTTCGTGAATGACGCATGCTATTGGCATCTCCTTCGCACTCATGTGTTTTAATGTGCTGATCTTCCATCTCTTTCTCGCACATTGCATAGTGCGCTGAATGATCTTCCGTCTCTTTCTAACACATTGCTTAGTGCGCTGAATTGTCTTGCGTCTCATTTATTATTGTTGATTGCTTGCACAGTGGAGCAAATTACCTCTTTTCATAACAGTATATATATTATTGATCAGCATGACCTCCTGAGTCGATTTAGCGATGTCCGTCTGTCTGTTGAAATCCCTACTACTTTTAAAATTGAAGAGCTAGATAAATGAAACTTATAACTTTGATTACTAATATACCTACGCTGTATGTGCGAGATCGGTTCATTGTGACCTATGATCCGACCACTTATGTTCAAATACCTCATATAAAATGTACATATAAAGATCAATTTTTATGTATACGTGCTTAGGTAAACTTTTTTGGTCAAATATATATTGATATCATGCACAAATACATAAGCCGACTATAAATACCCTACACATATGTGTGGTTACCATTCAAAGTGATATATAGGTCACCAGGGTATATGAATCCTGAAAATAACTACAAACATTCAATCGCTGAAGAATTTCCATTCATTTGATACCCATATTTACAAATGGGTAGGTGTACCGAATTTCGATTTTTTTTTTTTTGTGAACCACAAGTCTTTTTGCCGGAAAACATTATTATAATGTATTTGAGCATGATATCAATATATATTTGACCAAAAAAGTTTATCTAAGCACGTATACATAAAAATTGATCTTTATATGTACATTTTATATGAGGTATTTGAACATAAGTGGTCGGATCATAGGTCACAATGGACCGATCTTTTTTTCGCACATACAGCGTAGGTATATTAGTAATCTAAGTTATAAGTTTCATTTATCTAGCTCTTCAATTTTAAAAGTAGTAGGAATTTCAACAGACAGACGGACAGACGGACATCGCTAAATCGACTCAGGAGGTCATGCTGATCAAGAATATATATACTTTTCCATACCGGAGATGCTTCCTTCTGGGTGTTACAAACGGCGTACCAAACTGAATATACCCTTTCACTCTTAGTGTAGGGTATAAAAATCGAAATTCGGTACACCTACCCATTTGTAAATATGGGTATCAAATGAATGGAAATTCTTCAGCGATTGAAAGTTTGTAGTTATTTTCAGGATTCGTATACCCCGGTGACCTATATACAACTTTGAATGGTAACCACTGGTAATCCTAACTATTATATTAACACCTACTATAAAATGTCCCTACTTTAAAATTTCCCATGTGATCTAACCTTCCCAACTGGTTTTATTTTGCGGCATTTAAAATAAAGTTTAAATTAAAATCAACTTTTGACATTTTAATCTATGTTAAAGTTGTCCAAAATAGAGGGTATACCTTTATTTTTAAGTTGACTTTAAATTGTATACGGATATTCGCCATTGTATTTTGACAAAGATTTTAAAGAATACACAATTCGAGTTTTAAATATTTTGAGTTCTATATTAAAATGTCCCAAGACAAAATTATTAGCAGGGACGACATCGCCATCCTTGCCTCGGGGACACATCCTCTTCTCCCTTCTAGACGAATCCAAGAAGCCTTGGATATCTCGGCTGCATCGTCATCACCAGGGGATTAAATATAAACCCCCAAAAAACTGAAATCTGTATATTTACTAGGAAAAGGAAGCTGCATAGCTATCCTCTACCACAGGTACACGGAGAGATACTGGCACTTACAGGTCAAGTCAAGTACCTTGGAGTAATCCTGGATTTTAAACTTAACTGGAAGGCACAAATAGCTAGCAGAGCCACAAAAGCCGTTAGTGTTTGGGCAACCTGCAGAAGATATATTGGTCCTACATGGGGTCTTCGACCAAAGATGACCCACTGGATTTTCACCAGCGTTGTACAACCAATACTCACAAATCACTAATACTGTTTCTACAGGTAATTGGAACTGCGACCGCATTCCGGAGAAAACCAATCATACCGTTGCAAAGTTCGCTTTCCCGACTAGGGAGGAATAGGACAACGATCAGGTATTGTCTAGTAATCCGGGGATCCACCTCTACACTGACGGATCAAAACTAAACGGTCACACTGGAGGGGCTTTTTCTGTGAAGCCTTTTCTGCAAAAGAATGCCTTCGTCTGCATGACCACAACACCGTCTTTCAGTCGGAAATAGTGTCTATAAACGAAGGGGCTAAATTTATACAAAGCACTCACTGTGTAGACAAGTGTATTAAAATTTTCTCAGACAGCCAAGCTGCCATTAGAGCTTTATCCACGGACAAGGTGAAATCCAGAGTGGTTCTACAATGTAAAGAGGCCCTTGCTGATCTCTTACTTTTTAACACTGTGGACATTATCTGGGTCCCAGGACACTGTAGCATTGAGGGGAACGAAATAGCCGACGAATTGGCAAGAAATGGATCAGAAATGGACACAATCTCAGTCATAACTGGCAGACCTTTCCAATTTATAAAAAAAGAGATGAGCTCAACAAACAAAATTCTAACGCTTAATAAAAAGGAGTTAATACAATACACAGGCATCCTCACGGGCCATAATGAGCTAAGAGGTCATCTTTTCAAATTGGGAAGGGTCGACTCTTACTTCTGCAAGGCCTGTGAGGAAGAGACAGAGACGCTTGAACACTACTTGTGTCACTGCCCGGCATTTGCCAGACTTAGATTCATCCACTTTGGAGCTCCGCTTATTTCATCATTGAAACAACTGGGAAGCTTGGACTGGACAGTACTAAGAAAATTTGTCAAATCCACGGAATTTCTAAACTCCACTGAGTACTAATCCGAGGGATCACAACGGGCCTACTTTATGGCCTAGGTGTACTCTGTGCGATGCACAGATGGGTTTTCCCATCAATCAACACATTTTAAATTTTTTGTTAAATTTTTAGAATTAATTTGTCAACTTTTGACAAACATTTCTTAAGTGCGGCCAAATATTTTCAAAAAATACAGCATTTTTGTTATGTAGCCGCGGTATCTCAGTGGTTAGTGCGTTGGAGCAAGCGCGGATTCAGGGGGTGGATATCCCTCCAAAAAAAGAAAAAACTTTTGAATTTTTCAAACAAATTTTCAAAAAAACACAAAATGAAAAAATGCGCCTAATATTCAGAATTTTGCGCTATTTTAAAAGAGAGGAAACAATAGAGAAAGGCGCAACATTTTTATAAAAGCATTAAATTGCAAATGCGCCTAATTTACAAAATTTTTTGTGATTCTACAGAAGGGCGCAAAATTTTCAGAAAGGCATAAAATTGCAAAGCGCCTAAGTTACCAAATTTTTGCTCCTCTACAGAAAGTCGAAAAATATAAAGAAAGGTGCAAAATTTTCAAAAAAGAATAAAATTTCAAATGCGACTAATTAACAAAATGTTTGCGCCTCTAGAGAAGGGTGCAAAATATAGAAAAAGGCGCAAAATGTTCAAAAAAAAGCATAAAATGGCAAATGCGCCTAATTTACCAAATTTTTGCGTCTCTACAGAAGGGCGAAAAATATAGAAAAAAGCGCAAAATTTTCAAAAAACACACTCAAAATTGAAAAAATTGCTTAATTTACATAGTTTTTGCTTTTAATAAACATTTTTTGGTCAAATATATATTAACTTCATGCTCAAATACACGAACAAATTTTTCTCCCGCGAAACGACTTGTGGTTCCCAAAAAAAATCGATATTCGGTGCACCTACCCATATGTAAATATGGGTATCAAATAAATGGAAATTCTTCAGCGATTGAAAGTTTGTAGTTATTTTCAGGATTCGTATACCCCGGTGACCTATATACAACTTTGAATAGTAACCACACATATGTGTAGGGTATTTATAGTCGGCTTAGACCGACTATTATTTTGATAATCTTAACTATTATAATAACACCTACTATAAAATGTCCCTACTTTAAAATTTCCCATGTGATCTAACCTTCCCAACTGGTTTTTAATTAGATCAATTGGTTCTTGGCAAACGATAGACGACGCAGCATTTGGAATCGGCAAATTTTTTTTTCTCCTGCGGCAAATAATTTCTATTAA
The DNA here is from genome assembly GCA_951804985.1 of Dryomyza anilis. Classification (NCBI taxonomy): domain Eukaryota; kingdom Metazoa; phylum Arthropoda; class Insecta; order Diptera; family Dryomyzidae; genus Dryomyza; species Dryomyza anilis. Next base: position 21,597,274 of record OX638136.1, on the reverse strand, counting down.
TTATTTCATTTTTTTCTCTAATACGATAAAATCTCTCTGTAGATTGGCACTTAATCTGATTTTTTGAATTTTAACAAAATTTACGCTCAGAAGCACAACACATATACGTACACCTTCCTAGCTAAAATCTTGAGGAGAGCCTAAACTGAGTCCAGCAACTAAACGCATCGCTGCAGCAGCATCAGTTATCTACAAACGCCGCGACGATCAATTCGATCCACTTAAGCTGAGCCACAAATCAACAGCACGCGCAACTGTTTCGGCAATTTCTGACACCCTTTGATCGACTATAATTTTGATAATCCTAACTATCATAATTACACCTACTTTAAAATTTCCCATGTGATCTAACCTTCCCAACTGTTTTTTTTTTCCATACGATAATAATATGGAGATATATTTCAAAATCATTGCGAAGTGGAAAATGTTTAAATATCCTAACATAAAATTTTACTCTACTATAATTACGAAATTTTAAAAATTAGCAACGAGATCGAATTTTTGTTATCCAAGTAAGTTCGAGAAAACTTTGAGGCATAAATCACTTGGCAGACTTTTTACCAAACATATTGAAAAAGTTTTTTTGTTAAATATGGTATATAAATTTGAAAAGAGTTCCTTTTTATGCACAACTAATTTAAATTGCAAGGACAATCCATTGATTAGAGATGTACGGATTTAGTAGTTATAACAAAGTTTATTTTATTATCCTTAAAATGAGGTTTGCAGCATTCTACTGTCAAGAGTTTTTTTCTACAACCACAAAAAGTGATTATTGATTTGTGCCTGTTGCTACAAACGTACCATTACAGATACCGGTTCCAGCTCAACAAAATGTGCCGTACATGTCAAACCGACCGCCGACCGTATTGTTACGAAAATTCAGTCTACGGAAAACTGTTCTACGAGTTCGTATCGCTGGATTGTGTACAAAATAAAAACGCACTTATATTTGGTTTTAACTAGTATTATTTCAACTAGTATTAATTAACTTTATTAATTTAAATAACAACTTAAAGAATAATCACTTATATCAACTGCTGAATTACTACAATTTATCTTTACAATGTTCACTCACGAGACGCACTAGTTCACTATTAAATCACAACTGAAGTACAGTGCCTCAGATGCGCGGCCTTATATACTGCAGGCATCAGTTCGACACGTTTCGACAAGCTTCGACTTGTTTCGAGAACCTTCTACTCGTTTCGTGAATGACGCATGCTATTGGCATCTCCTTCGCACTCATGTGTTTTAATGTGCTGATCTTCCATCTCTTTCTCGCACATTGCATAGTGCGCTGAATGATCTTCCGTCTCTTTCTAACACATTGCTTAGTGCGCTGAATTGTCTTGCGTCTCATTTATTATTGTTGATTGCTTGCACAGTGGAGCAAATTACCTCTTTTCATAACAGTATATATATTATTGATCAGCATGACCTCCTGAGTCGATTTAGCGATGTCCGTCTGTCTGTTGAAATCCCTACTACTTTTAAAATTGAAGAGCTAGATAAATGAAACTTATAACTTTGATTACTAATATACCTACGCTGTATGTGCGAGATCGGTTCATTGTGACCTATGATCCGACCACTTATGTTCAAATACCTCATATAAAATGTACATATAAAGATCAATTTTTATGTATACGTGCTTAGGTAAACTTTTTTGGTCAAATATATATTGATATCATGCACAAATACATAAGCCGACTATAAATACCCTACACATATGTGTGGTTACCATTCAAAGTGATATATAGGTCACCAGGGTATATGAATCCTGAAAATAACTACAAACATTCAATCGCTGAAGAATTTCCATTCATTTGATACCCATATTTACAAATGGGTAGGTGTACCGAATTTCGATTTTTTTTTTTTTGTGAACCACAAGTCTTTTTGCCGGAAAACATTATTATAATGTATTTGAGCATGATATCAATATATATTTGACCAAAAAAGTTTATCTAAGCACGTATACATAAAAATTGATCTTTATATGTACATTTTATATGAGGTATTTGAACATAAGTGGTCGGATCATAGGTCACAATGGACCGATCTTTTTTTCGCACATACAGCGTAGGTATATTAGTAATCTAAGTTATAAGTTTCATTTATCTAGCTCTTCAATTTTAAAAGTAGTAGGAATTTCAACAGACAGACGGACAGACGGACATCGCTAAATCGACTCAGGAGGTCATGCTGATCAAGAATATATATACTTTTCCATACCGGAGATGCTTCCTTCTGGGTGTTACAAACGGCGTACCAAACTGAATATACCCTTTCACTCTTAGTGTAGGGTATAAAAATCGAAATTCGGTACACCTACCCATTTGTAAATATGGGTATCAAATGAATGGAAATTCTTCAGCGATTGAAAGTTTGTAGTTATTTTCAGGATTCGTATACCCCGGTGACCTATATACAACTTTGAATGGTAACCACTGGTAATCCTAACTATTATATTAACACCTACTATAAAATGTCCCTACTTTAAAATTTCCCATGTGATCTAACCTTCCCAACTGGTTTTATTTTGCGGCATTTAAAATAAAGTTTAAATTAAAATCAACTTTTGACATTTTAATCTATGTTAAAGTTGTCCAAAATAGAGGGTATACCTTTATTTTTAAGTTGACTTTAAATTGTATACGGATATTCGCCATTGTATTTTGACAAAGATTTTAAAGAATACACAATTCGAGTTTTAAATATTTTGAGTTCTATATTAAAATGTCCCAAGACAAAATTATTAGCAGGGACGACATCGCCATCCTTGCCTCGGGGACACATCCTCTTCTCCCTTCTAGACGAATCCAAGAAGCCTTGGATATCTCGGCTGAATCGTCATCACCAGGGGATTAAATATAAACCCCCAAAAAACTGAAATCTGTATATTTACTAGGAAAAGGAAGCTGCATAGCTATCCTCTACCACAGGTACACGGAGAGATACTGGCACTTACAGGTCAAGTCAAGTACCTTGGAGTAATCCTGGATTTTAAACTTAACTGGAAGGCACAAATAGCTAGCAGAGCCACAAAAGCCGTTAGTGTTTGGGCAACCTGCAGAAGATATATTGGTCCTACATGGGGTCTTCGACCAAAGATGACCCACTGGATTTTCACCAGCGTTGTACAACCAATACTCACAAATCACTAATACTGTTTCTACAGGTAATTGGAACTGCGACCGCATTCCGGAGAAAACCAATCATACCGTTGCAAAGTTCGCTTTCCCGACTAGGGAGGAATAGGACAACGATCAGGTATTGTCTAGTAATCCGGGGATCCACCTCTACACTGACGGATCAAAACTAAACGGTCACACTGGAGGGGCTTTTTCTGTGAAGCCTTTTCTGCAAAAGAATGCCTTCGTCTGCATGACCACAACACCGTCTTTCAGTCGGAAATAGTGTCTATAAACGAAGGGGCTAAATTTATACAAAGCACTCACTGTGTAGACAAGTGTATTAAAATTTTCTCAGACAGCCAAGCTGCCATTAGAGCTTTATCCACGGACAAGGTGAAATCCAGAGTGGTTCTACAATGTAAAGAGGCCCTTGCTGATCTCTTACTTTTTAACACTGTGGACATTATCTGGGTCCCAGGACACTGTAGCATTGAGGGGAACGAAATAGCCGACGAATTGGCAAGAAATGGATCAGAAATGGACACAATCTCAGTCATAACTGGCAGACCTTTCCAATTTATAAAAAAAGAGATGAGCTCAACAAACAAAATTCTAACGCTTAATAAAAAGGAGTTAATAAAATACACAGGCATCCTCACGGGCCATAATGAGCTAAGAGGTCATCTTTTCAAATTGGGAAGGGTCGACTCTTACTTCTGCAAGGCCTGTGAGGAAGAGACAGAGACGCTTGAACACTACTTGTGTCACTGCCCGGCATTTGCCAGACTTAGATTCATCCACTTTGGAGCTCCGCTTATTTCATCATTGAAACAACTGGGAAGCTTGGACTGGACAGTACTAAGAAAATTTGTCAAATCCACGGAATTTCTAAACTCCACTGAGTACTAATCCGAGGGATCACAACGGGCCTACTTTATGGCCTAGGTGTACTCTGTGCGATGCACAGATGGGTTTTCCCATCAATCAACACATTTTAAATTTTTTGTTAAATTTTTAGAATTAATTTGTCAACTTTTGACAAACATTTCTTAAGTGCGGCCAAATATTTTCAAAAAATACAGCATTTTTGTTATGTAGCCGCGGTATCTCAGTGGTTAGTGCGTTGGAGCAAGCGCGGATTCAGGGGGTGGATATCCCTCCAAAAAAAGAAAAAACTTTTGAATTTTTCAAACAAATTTTCAAAAAAACACAAAATGAAAAAATGCGCCTAATATTCAGAATTTTGCGCTATTTTAAAAGAGAGGAAACAATAGAGAAAGGCGCAACATTTTTATAAAAGCATTAAATTGGAAATGCGCCTAATTTACAAAATTTTTTGTGATTCTACAGAAGGGCGCAAAATTTTCAGAAAGGCATAAAATTGCAAAGCGCCTAAGTTACCAAATTTTTGCTCCTCTACAGAAAGTCGAAAAATATAAAGAAAGGTGCAAAATTTTCAAAAAAGAATAAAATTTCAAATGCGACTAATTAACAAAATGTTTGCGCCTCTAGAGAAGGGTGCAAAATATAGAAAAAGGCGCAAAATGTTCAAAAAAAAGCATAAAATGGCAAATGCGCCTAATTTACCAAATTTTTGCGTCTCTACAGAAGGGCGAAAAATATAGAAAAAAGCGCAAAATTTTCAAAAAACACACTCAAAATTGAAAAAATTGCTTAATTTACATAGTTTTTGCTTTTAATAAACATTTTTTGGTCAAATATATATTAACTTCATGCTCAAATACACGAACAAATTTTTCTCCCGCGAAACGACTTGTGGTTCCCAAAAAAAATCGATATTCGGTGCACCTACCCATATGTAAATATGGGTATCAAATAAATGGAAATTCTTCAGCGATTGAAAGTTTGTAGTTATTTTCAGGATTCGTATACCCCGGTGACCTATATACAACTTTGAATAGTAACCACACATATGTGTAGGGTATTTATAGTCGGCTTAGACCGACTATTATTTTGATAATCTTAACTATTATAATAACACCTACTATAAAATGTCCCTACTTTAAAATTTCCCATGTGATCTAACCTTCCCAACTGGTTTTTAATTAGATCAATTGGTTCTTGGCAAACGATAGACGACGCAGCATTTGGAATCGGCAAATTTTTTTTTCTCCTGCGGCAAATAATTTCTATTAATTATTTCATTTTTTTCTCTAATACGATAAAATCTCTCTGTAGATTGGCACTTAATCTGATTTTTTGAATTTTAACAAAATTTACGCTCAGAAGCACAACACATATACGTACACCTTCCTAGCTAAAATCTTGAGGAGAGCCTAAACTGAGTCCAGCAACTAAACGCATCGCTGCAGCAGCATCAGTTATCTACAAACGCCGCGACGATCAATTCGATCCACTTAAGCTGAGCCACAAATCAACAGCACGCGCAACTGTTTCGGCAATTTCTGACACCCTTTGATCGACTATAATTTTGATAATCCTAACTATCATAATTACACCTACTTTAAAATTTCCCATGTGATCTAACCTTCCCAACTGTTTTTTTTTTCCATACGATAATAATATGGAGATATATTTCAAAATCATTGCGAAGTGGAAAATGTTTAAATATCCTAACATAAAATTTTACTCTACTATAATTACGAAATTTTAAAAATTAGCAACGAGATCGAATTTTTGTTATCCAAGTAAGTTCGAGAAAACTTTGAGGCATAAATCACTTGGCAGACTTTTTACCAAACATATTGAAAAAGTTTTTTTGTTAAATATGGTATATAAATTTGAAAAGAGTTCCTTTTTATGCACAACTAATTTAAATTGCAAGGACAATCCATTGATTAGAGATGTACGGATTTAGTAGTTATAACAAAGTTTATTTTATTATCCTTAAAATGAGGTTTGCAGCATTCTACTGTCAAGAGTTTTTTTCTACAACCACAAAAAGTGATTATTGATTTGTGCCTGTTGCTACAAACGTACCATTACAGATACCGGTTCCAGCTCAACAAAATGTGCCGTACATGTCAAACCGACCGCCGACCGTATTGTTACGAAAATTCAGTCTACGGAAAACTGTTCTACGAGTTCGTATCGCTGGATTGTGTACAAAATAAAAACGCACTTATATTTGGTTTTAACTAGTATTATTTCAACTAGTATTAATTAACTTTATTAATTTAAATAACAACTTAAAGAATAATCACTTATATCAACTGCTGAATTACTACAATTTATCTTTACAATGTTCACTCACGAGACGCACTAGTTCACTATTAAATCACAACTGAAGTACAGTGCCTCAGATGCGCGGCCTTATATACTGCAGGCATCAGTTCGACACGTTTCGACAAGCTTCGACTTGTTTCGAGAACCTTCTACTCGTTTCGTGAATGACGCATGCTATTGGCATCTCCTTCGCACTCATGTGTTTTAATGTGCTGATCTTCCATCTCTTTCTCGCACATTGCATAGTGCGCTGAATGATCTTCCGTCTCTTTCTAACACATTGCTTAGTGCGCTGAATTGTCTTGCGTCTCATTTATTATTGTTGATTGCTTGCACAGTGGAGCAAATTACCTCTTTTCATAACAGTATATATATTATTGATCAGCATGACCTCCTGAGTCGATTTAGCGATGTCCGTCTGTCTGTTGAAATCCCTACTACTTTTAAAATTGAAGAGCTAGATAAATGAAACTTATAACTTTGATTACTAATATACCTACGCTGTATGTGCGAGATCGGTTCATTGTGACCTATGATCCGACCACTTATGTTCAAATACCTCATATAAAATGTACATATAAAGATCAATTTTTATGTATACGTGCTTAGGTAAACTTTTTTGGTCAAATATATATTGATATCATGCACAAATACATAAGCCGACTATAAATACCCTACACATATGTGTGGTTACCATTCAAAGTGATATATAGGTCACCAGGGTATATGAATCCTGAAAATAACTACAAACATTCAATCGCTGAAGAATTTCCATTCATTTGATACCCATATTTACAAATGGGTAGGTGTACCGAATTTCGATTTTTTTTTTTTTGTGAACCACAAGTCTTTTTGCCGGAAAACATTATTATAATGTATTTGAGCATGATATCAATATATATTTGACCAAAAAAGTTTATCTAAGCACGTATACATAAAAATTGATCTTTATATGTACATTTTATATGAGGTATTTGAACATAAGTGGTCGGATCATAGGTCACAATGGACCGATCTTTTTTTCGCACATACAGCGTAGGTATATTAGTAATCTAAGTTATAAGTTTCATTTATCTAGCTCTTCAATTTTAAAAGTAGTAGGAATTTCAACAGACAGACGGACAGACGGACATCGCTAAATCGACTCAGGAGGTCATGCTGATCAAGAATATATATACTTTTCCATACCGGAGATGCTTCCTTCTGGGTGTTACAAACGGCGTACCAAACTGAATATACCCTTTCACTCTTAGTGTAGGGTATAAAAATCGAAATTCGGTACACCTACCCATTTGTAAATATGGGTATCAAATGAATGGAAATTCTTCAGCGATTGAAAGTTTGTAGTTATTTTCAGGATTCGTATACCCCGGTGACCTATATACAACTTTGAATGGTAACCACTGGTAATCCTAACTATTATATTAACACCTACTATAAAATGTCCCTACTTTAAAATTTCCCATGTGATCTAACCTTCCCAACTGGTTTTATTTTGCGGCATTTAAAATAAAGTTTAAATTAAAATCAACTTTTGACATTTTAATCTATGTTAAAGTTGTCCAAAATAGAGGGTATACCTTTATTTTTAAGTTGACTTTAAATTGTATACGGATATTCGCCATTGTATTTTGACAAAGATTTTAAAGAATACACAATTCGAGTTTTAAATATTTTGAGTTCTATATTAAAATGTCCCAAGACAAAATTATTAGCAGGGACGACATCGCCATCCTTGCCTCGGGGACACATCCTCTTCTCCCTTCTAGACGAATCCAAGAAGCCTTGGATATCTCGGCTGAATCGTCATCACCAGGGGATTAAATATAAACCCCCAAAAAACTGAAATCTGTATATTTACTAGGAAAAGGAAGCTGCATAGCTATCCTCTACCACAGGTACACGGAGAGATACTGGCACTTACAGGTCAAGTCAAGTACCTTGGAGTAATCCTGGATTTTAAACTTAACTGGAAGGCACAAATAGCTAGCAGAGCCACAAAAGCCGTTAGTGTTTGGGCAACCTGCAGAAGATATATTGGTCCTACATGGGGTCTTCGACCAAAGATGACCCACTGGATTTTCACCAGCGTTGTACAACCAATACTCACAAATCACTAATACTGTTTCTACAGGTAATTGGAACTGCGACCGCATTCCGGAGAAAACCAATCATACCGTTGCAAAGTTCGCTTTCCCGACTAGGGAGGAATAGGACAACGATCAGGTATTGTCTAGTAATCCGGGGATCCACCTCTACACTGACGGATCAAAACTAAACGGTCACACTGGAGGGGCTTTTTCTGTGAAGCCTTTTCTGCAAAAGAATGCCTTCGTCTGCATGACCACAACACCGTCTTTCAGTCGGAAATAGTGTCTATAAACGAAGGGGCTAAATTTATACAAAGCACTCACTGTGTAGACAAGTGTATTAAAATTTTCTCAGACAGCCAAGCTGCCATTAGAGCTTTATCCACGGACAAGGTGAAATCCAGAGTGGTTCTACAATGTAAAGAGGCCCTTGCTGATCTCTTACTTTTTAACACTGTGGACATTATCTGGGTCCCAGGACACTGTAGCATTGAGGGGAACGAAATAGCCGACGAATTGGCAAGAAATGGATCAGAAATGGACACAATCTCAGTCATAACTGGCAGACCTTTCCAATTTATAAAAAAAGAGATGAGCTCAACAAACAAAATTCTAACGCTTAATAAAAAGGAGTTAATAAAATACACAGGCATCCTCACGGGCCATAATGAGCTAAGAGGTCATCTTTTCAAATTGGGAAGGGTCGACTCTTACTTCTGCAAGGCCTGTGAGGAAGAGACAGAGACGCTTGAACACTACTTGTGTCACTGCCCGGCATTTGCCAGACTTAGATTCATCCACTTTGGAGCTCCGCTTATTTCATCATTGAAACAACTGGGAAGCTTGGACTGGACAGTACTAAGAAAATTTGTCAAATCCACGGAATTTCTAAACTCCACTGAGTACTAATCCGAGGGATCACAACGGGCCTACTTTATGGCCTAGGTGTACTCTGTGCGATGCACAGATGGGTTTTCCCATCAATCAACACATTTTAAATTTTTTGTTAAATTTTTAGAATTAATTTGTCAACTTTTGACAAACATTTCTTAAGTGCGGCCAAATATTTTCAAAAAATACAGCATTTTTGTTATGTAGCCGCGGTATCTCAGTGGTTAGTGCGTTGGAGCAAGCGCGGATTCAGGGGGTGGATATCCCTCCAAAAAAAGAAAAAACTTTTGAATTTTTCAAACAAATTTTCAAAAAAACACAAAATGAAAAAATGCGCCTAATATTCAGAATTTTGCGCTATTTTAAAAGAGAGGAAACAATAGAGAAAGGCGCAACATTTTTATAAAAGCATTAAATTGGAAATGCGCCTAATTTACAAAATTTTTTGTGATTCTACAGAAGGGCGCAAAATTTTCAGAAAGGCATAAAATTGCAAAGCGCCTAAGTTACCAAATTTTTGCTCCTCTACAGAAAGTCGAAAAATATAAAGAAAGGTGCAAAATTTTCAAAAAAGAATAAAATTTCAAATGCGACTAATTAACAAAATGTTTGCGCCTCTAGAGAAGGGTGCAAAATATAGAAAAAGGCGCAAAATGTTCAAAAAAAAGCATAAAATGGCAAATGCGCCTAATTTACCAAATTTTTGCGTCTCTACAGAAGGGCGAAAAATATAGAAAAAAGCGCAAAATTTTCAAAAAACACACTCAAAATTGAAAAAATTGCTTAATTTACATAGTTTTTGCTTTTAATAAACATTTTTTGGTCAAATATATATTAACTTCATGCTCAAATACACGAACAAATTTTTCTCCCGCGAAACGACTTGTGGTTCCCAAAAAAAATCGATATTCGGTGCACCTACCCATATGTAAATATGGGTATCAAATAAATGGAAATTCTTCAGCGATTGAAAGTTTGTAGTTATTTTCAGGATTCGTATACCCCGGTGACCTATATACAACTTTGAATAGTAACCACACATATGTGTAGGGTATTTATAGTCGGCTTAGACCGACTATTATTTTGATAATCTTAACTATTATAATAACACCTACTATAAAATGTCCCTACTTTAAAATTTCCCATGTGATCTAACCTTCCCAACTGGTTTTTAATTAGATCAATTGGTTCTTGGCAAACGATAGACGACGCAGCATTTGGAATCGGCAAATTTTTTTTTTCTCCTGCGGCAAATAATTTCTATTAATTATTTCATTTTTTTCTCTAATACGATAAAATCTCTCTGTAGATTGGCACTTAATCTGATTTTTTGAATTTTAACAAAATTTACGCTCAGAAGCACAACACATATACGTACACCTTCCTAGCTAAAATCTTGAGGAGAGCCTAAACTGAGTCCAGCAACTAAACGCATCGCTGCAGCAGCATCAGTTATCTACAAACGCCGCGACGATCAATTCGATCCACTTAAGCTGAGCCACAAATCAACAGCACGCGCAACTGTTTCGGCAATTTCTGACACCCTTTGATCGACTATAATTTTGATAATCCTAACTATCATAATTACACCTACTTTAAAATTTCCCATGTGATCTAACCTTCCCAACTGTTTTTTTTTTCCATACGATAATAATATGGAGATATATTTCAAAATCATTGCGAAGTGGAAAATGTTTAAATATCCTAACATAAAATTTTACTCTACTATAATTACGAAATTTTAAAAATTAGCAACGAGATCGAATTTTTGTTATCCAAGTAAGTTCGAGAAAACTTTGAGGCATAAATCACTTGGCAGACTTTTTACCAAACATATTGAAAAAGTTTTTTTGTTAAATATGGTATATACATTTGAAAAGAGTTCCTTTTTATGCACAACTAATTTAAATTGCAAGGACAATCCATTGATTAGAGATGTACGGATTTAGTAGTTATAACAAAGTTTATTTTATTATCCTTAAAATGAGGTTTGCAGCATTCTACTGTCAAGAGTTTTTTTCTACAACCACAAAAAGTGATTATTGATTTGTGCCTGTTGCTACAAACGTACCATTACAGATACCGGTTCCAGCTCAACAAAATGTGCCGTACATGTCAAACCGACCGCCGACCGTATTGTTACGAAAATTCAGTCTACGGAAAACTGTTCTACGAGTTCGTATCGCTGGATTGTGTACAAAATAAAAACGCACTTATATTTGGTTTTAACTAGTATTATTTCAACTAGTATTAATTAACTTTATTAATTTAAATAACAACTTAAAGAATAATCACTTATATCAACTGCTGAATTACTACAATTTATCTTTACAATGTTCACTCACGAGACGCACTAGTTCACTATTAAATCACAACTGAAGTACAGTGCCTCAGATGCGCGGCCTTATATACTGCAGGCATCAGTTCGACACGTTTCGACAAGCTTCGACTTGTTTCGAGAACCTTCTACTCGTTTCGTGAATGACGCATGCTATTGGCATCTCCTTCGCACTCATGTGTTTTAATGTGCTGATCTTCCATCTCTTTCTCGCACATTGCATAGTGCGCTGAATGATCTTCCGTCTCTTTCTAACACATTGCTTAGTGCGCTGAATTGTCTTGCGTCTCATTTATTATTGTTGATTGCTTGCACAGTGGAGCAAATTACCTCTTTTCGTAACAGTATATATATTCTTGATCAGCATGACCTCCTGAGTCGATTTAGCGATGTCCGTCTGTCTGTTGAAATTCCTACTACTTTTAAAATTGAAGAGCTAGATAAATGAAACTTATAACTTAGATTACTAATATACCTACGCTGTATGTGCGAAAAAAAGATCGGTCCATTGTGACCTATGATCCGACCACTTATGTTCAAATACCTCATATAAAATGTACATATAAAGATCAATTTTTATGTATACGTGCTTAGATAAACTTTTTTGGTCAAATATATATTGATATCATGCTCAAATACATTATAATAATGTTTTCCGGCAAAAAGACTTTTTTCGCACATACAGCGTAGGTATATTAGTAATCTAAGTTATAAGTTTCATTTATCTAGCTCTTCAATTTTAAAAGTAGTAGGAATTTCAACAGACAGACGGACATAAATGTAAATTAATTTAATAACACTGTTCTACAAATTGAGGGTTGTTGGCCTAATGTGAAATGAAACCTATCTTATCTGGTTGATTTCGACCTCCTGATTCATGCTACGTACTCAGAATTTTCCCTATACGTCGAGATTTTGCACAAAATCGTAACGAAAAATAGTTCTAAAATCTGTCATTTATTAAAAAAAAAAGTTCAATATATATTACTACTACAGCTGCGTCCAAACAATATTATAAATTTGATAAAGAGTCGCTGTAGGGTGTCGCATTTTTTATTTCTTTCATGTAAAATTTTCAAAAATTTTAGTTCAGTCGCTCAGATGCATTCTTTGACGACGGATGTGTAATAGATTTTTTTTAACTCATTAAAGCCTACTGAATTAAATACAAACCAGGAGATTACGCAGTGCAATTCTCCCCATCATGTTTTCCCATTACTCGTACATCAGATGCAAAGAATTTTGATCGATTTTGCATTTAGCACCACTACATTATATCAGTATGAAATTGTATGTCTAAAGCGCCCAACCCATTCAATACTTCGTTTCCGTAACTTCAAGGTATTTAACTGACGCAAGAGTACACGATGGAAAACGGTGACCGAATCAATACTTTGTTGCCGGAGAACATTTTTGGATTTGTTTTATTGATTTTGCCAAAAATGCTTTAGTACATATTTAATTCGTTTTTCTCAAATATTTTAAATTTATTTCATATCAAATATTTTAAAAAACACACACAAAAGTAAATATATCAAATGAAATTTATGTCAACGTATTCAACGGAACATAAAAGATAAAAGTTGCAGAACTTTTTCTCTCCGTTGCGTTATTTTGAACGCATACTTTGTCATTGGGACTCTTTTCATACAAATTCATACATTTCAAACGGGATGTCAGTAGAATACGTTGCGTCAACGGATATAAAGTAGGGATGCCCAACTCGGTTGCCCGCGGCTGACTGCACGGGCAATCGAGTGCTTGGCATGGGGTATCTACGGGCAGAAGTGAGCGGGGATTGCAACGCAGAAATGAGAGAGGGATTTTAGTGTTGCATTTTTAGAAATTCTGGGAAATTTAAATGTCTATTTAAGAGTTTAATTATTTTAGATTGTTTTCAACGGACCCATTTTTATTGCTTATTACTTTGAATTACTAAAATATACAAATTTTATCATTTTAAATAATTATACATTTTTTCAAAACATTTATATAATTTTGGTATGCAATAAAAAAAAATTATTTGTTATTATTTAGTAAAAGGTTTTGGTATATAAAATGTGTGTTTAATGTGATTAAAATCTCAAATTTAACTAAATTCTAAAATAATTATTTATTTCACATTCCTGCAGTATTTTATTTAAGAAATGATGCAACACTGAAGTAAAGAGAGTGCGATGAGAGTGTAGTGAGAGTGTGGTGAGAGTACTGTGTAACAAAGTAAAATACAACCTGACAAAAAAATAATTCGCGGTTTTGGAAAAAAAATGATCATAGAAATATCCAAAAATACTGTATTTTGTGAACATTTATTATTTTTGATAATACCAATCTTAAATGGTCTTATTTCGTTCATTAAACAAGACAAGTGGATAAAAATCCATTACTAAAGTGTCAAGTTAATTATGAATTGAAGTTTTTAAATTAACAATATTTATTATACTATACAATAATCGTTCTTACATAATATATACTATAATTAATAAAAATATAAATATTTAAATGATACTTAAAATACTATGCTCCACTGTGTGCAGTCGACTTAAATTTTACTCATGCGACCACAGTAGGAAATATAAATTGTTGACCAAGTCTTAAATTGTCTTTATTTTTAAACATTTAATTAAAAAACTCATGATTTAAATGTAACTAATAAAAAAACAACATTTTTAATGGTACTAGAAGTATTTTTAAACAGTACATTTCAATTGTGAATTTAAACATCTCAAATTTTACTACTGAGTATTTTTTTTTTTTTTTTTGCTGTCTATAATAAATGTTAATGCACAAAATAAGATTCAGATAACAAAAAAAAACATTTACTCAAAAATTCTATTTTTTGGTGAAAATAGACATGATCAGTCCATTATGACCTGTCACCATCTAGTAGTGAATCAGGTAAACTTTTTTTGGTCAAATATATATTGACTTCATGCTCAAATACATGAAAATTATGTTCTAAAAATGTATACTCAAATTAATGTTTATTGAATTTCTTTAAATTAAACTATTACACTGCCCGACAAAATTTATATTATGATTTGGTGCAGTAAAAAGTGGGCCACAATTCAATAATTTTTGTACTCTATAGGACCATATACTAAGAAAATTAATTAGAAATGTTGGTTTAAAACTTACTTTACTAATTTAAAGTATTGATGCTTAGTAATTATTTACAGATTTTTTCCCTTAAAGTAATAATGTTTTAAAATCAAAACATTTTATCTCGCAAACGAAACTTTTTATCTATGAATCAAATTTTTGTATTGTAGCCCAACGTTTTCTGTGTCTAATGCCGAAAATATATTTTTGTTTGTCTTTAGAACCAATTTAACAAAAGTGAGGCCATTTTCGGAATCAGTGCCTCACATTTAAACAAGAATTACTTCACCAAAAAAAGTGTAGGGCAGTGTTGTTCAGAAGAAGCGCACAAAATTCGAAAATTATGCAAATTATAATACGGTTTATTTGCCATATCCACCAGAAACCACGTAATAAAAATGTTTGAATCATGAAGGGCTTAAACCAAGTTATATTAAAATTTAACTATTTTCATACTGTGGATACACTCCGCGGCAATATTCAAAGGATGTGTGAGTACCCAGGCCTTATTCAAGTGGCGCGGAGTGTATAATATTATTTACAGATATTTATTTTACCGGGCCGGCTATGTCACATTTGTCCATATTATTTTTTACATATATTTTTCTAAATAAAATATTTTTTTTTAATTTTTACCACTTGTTAAACTAGTTGGTGTCTCTTCTTGTTCTTCTAGGATAAATGACTGATCGCTACTCCCAAAGTTCCATCGCGTCTCAGATGCTCGGCAATGTCGGATTTATTAGACCAATCGAGTTCTAATAAACTTATTAATATAATTGGTTAAAAAATTGTTCTCATTATAAAATACTTACCATACGAATCACTCCAACGTCATCTTTTGCGTAGGAATTGACATTTTTTTAAGCGTTCATAACTAGCCATTTCAAACATATATTTGAAAATTATTCAATACTTGACAACATTATTGACAATTAAAATTATTTGGAATTATTTTTAAGTTAAGTGTATTTAAAACAAACAAAACACTGCAAATAAACTTTGTTTTTAATTACAGTTTTATACTAGTCCAGTCTAAAAAACATTGCATATATCTTTGAACAAAATTACAGCAATTGAGTTACTGTGTTTTATATTTGTAAAATAATATAAAAATGATCAAATTAGACTCTGTACAACAGAGTTTTAATCATATATCACCTCACAAGGTCCCACAATTCTTTTATTTTGTGAAATCAATACAATCAAATACTATGGAACATTTCAAAATGGAAAAAGAAGAAAATACAGTTTTTAAACTATAATTATACTAAAAATTAAAATGTGAATTCTTTATAATACTTGAATCTGATATTAAGTAAATTTAAAGTGTATATCACAGGTCTAAGGTCAACATTTTTTATAAAATTGCAAACTCAATCGGATTTGTGAAACTTCTACACCAGCAAAAAATCACACTACCACAGTTACTCCATCGCCTAATAATAAGAAAGGGACATTTTAAAAAAACACTTTTCAAAAAAAAAAAATATATATATATATATATAAAATACGTTCAGTACTCACATGGTTCACAAAAACACACCAAATTATTACAATAATATTTTGAACTGTTACATTTATACTTTACAACAATTACAGGTCGGAATAGCGGGTATGAAATTGATGTCGCCTTGTAATACCCTTCGGAGTTGAGTCTTTTGCCTATTCATAGAGAAGGGCGTAGTTTATCATTTTTAGATAATGGGGGATGTTAGTGGAGGTGCGATTTTTTTTTGCAAACCACAACTCGTTTCGCGGGAGAAAATTATTTTCATGTATTTAAGCATGAAGACAATATATATTTGACCAAAAAAAGTTTACCTGAACACGTATACAGTAAAATTGATCTGTTGATGTAAATTTTATATGAGGTATTTGAACATAGTGGTCGGTTCTCAGGTCACAATAAATCGATCATGCCAATTTTCTTGTTCAAACAGCTTAGATATATAAGTAATCTAAATCTAAAGTTTCATTGCGCTAGCTCTTCTACTTCTCCGTAATCGTAATTTCAACAGACAGACAGACAGACGGACATCGCTAAATCGACTTAGGAGGTCATGCTGATCAAGAATTTATATACTTTTCCATACCTGAGATGCTTTCTAAAGGGTGTTACAAACGGCGTATCAAACTGAATATACCCTTTCACTCTGAGTTTAGGGTATAATAAAGGTAAGATTATAAATAATTAATGATTCATTATATTAAAAAAATCATTATTTTAGAATTCATCAACGAATTTAATAAATCCGGAAATAGGATGATAAACTTGGTTCCTCAAGCATGGGTTATAGAAACTGATGAAAAGATTGTCTGCGTATATCCTCCAAAAAGTATTGGAAAAGTGTGCCAAAATGGACCAAACTGAATAAAATGACGAATTCCACATGGGAACGGAAAGACATCAAGGTTCTAAAATCAGCAAGTAAGTTACAATTAAAATTGTTTGTGTAGTAACCACATTGAAAAATGTAGACAAATATTTGCATATAATCATATTGTCGTAGTTTATATGCTCGAAAGGATTTTGAATATAGTTTTGCAGTTATTTAATAATGTATTTCAGAAACTTATGAATCTGGAGAGAGAAGATTAGGTCGGTGTGTCGCTGAAAGCTCATCGGATGAAATCCAAAAAAACGGAAGTTCTTGGAAGAAGACTATTTCACCCAAATTTCAAATTTTTTGATGGACGATACTGCAAGTTCTAGTGAACGTAGTATTACGTCGAGAAATCTCCAGGAATTCAATAATTCGCAGGGAACGGATTTAAGCAAGTGCATCGGAATTGCATCGGGAAAATCGCAGATGGCCGCTGCTGAGAGCATGGAGGACGCTGCTGAGAGCATGGATGAGCAGATGTGTATATGTAAGAACTCGCATTTTAAATAACACAATAAATGACCGACTTTTTAAAACAAAAAAACTGTAGACAAAATGAGTGTTATAATTTATAAGTAGTAAATTTGCTTCATTTTCGCAGTTAATTTACTAATTTTATCAAACAAAAATATAAAAACGTCTGTAAAAATAAACATCTAACGTGTTTCTCGTGAAAATTTATCACACATAAACTGTTTTAAGTGCAATCGCATGCAAAAACGTGTAACAATATCACAAATTAAGATATGTAAATTAAAACATAAATTCTCAAATCATTATGTGAGAATTGATGATGCTGAGTCAAAGTTTTTGGCATTTTTTCGGGCATATTTCCAGCAAACACACAGAGTGTAATATTTTGGGAAGTGTATAGGAAGTTGTAAAATTTTGTTCGCCTTTGTCTGTTTTAAATACGTTGACAAAATATTTCTAATGTGCTTAAAGCTCTAATGTACTCCACCGTTGGTACAATAGATGATCAATAAATGATTACCGGAAAATTTCGTGTGGTACTTTTGCGGAAAAATTTGCCAATACAAAAAATATGCCACAATTACATTTTGTTATTTGATACTTACCAGAGATCTGCAGTAAGAGGTAAAGTGCTACTCGCTAAAAAATCAACTCCAAGTATGAGTTGCGCTCGAAAATAGTGAGTTTAAGTGTGAGTTACATTCAAACAAAGCAATTAGTAGCAAACTTCTGCTTGAAAATCATGAAGCACGCAAGTGTTCTTCTTTGACGCGTCGTTTCGGCAATCGCTGTTTATGTGTAGTTTTGTGTTGTAGTGTGATGTTTATGTAGTGCGTGGGCTTATGCCGTCGCACAGTGGGTCAGGGAGTAGCAAAAGTTGGCGAAATCTTATATATGACATACACTCTAAGAAAAATTTACTATAATAAATGTAGGAAACCGGGTTCCTCTTATTAATGTAGTAAATTCCATCGAATGTGTAAAAATAAAATTTTTATATAAAAGTATGTAAAACTAGTACACATCTGTAGTGTCAAAATACAATTTTTTGAGTGTGAAAAATACACAATAAACCCTGTATTTATTCACATAATGAGTTTTAGAAAAGCCACAACAGAACGCGAAGTTTTCTATGGTTAAATATTATTAGAAAACTTTATATCATCTCAACGGGACGGATTCAGCAAATGTGAAAAAATTCTGTACACAAAATAAAAAAGTTCACAACTGTTTAACGAATGTCCGCAAACATGAATGTACATCTTGGGAGATGTCATTTCAATTGCACACAAATTAAATTCACATTTTTCACTAATCCGACCCTTGCATATTTATTTTATTTAAAATATGCAAGTTTTCTTTTCTGTAGTCTTCTAAAATGGTACAGATAAGAGCGTTCGCGTCAGCTAATGATCTTGTTGCACATATATGTGTGTGTGTGTTTGACGTCATTTTACACTTCATTGTGTTCATATACAAAACATTGCAGAATCTGTAAATTTGCCATTTTAAAAGTGCGATTCAACTCAAAACAGTTCATTTGTGTAAAATAACATATTTTTCATGAAAAACACTTCAGATGTTTATTTTTATTATTATATTATTATTATATTATATATTATTTTATTTTATTATATATTATTACTATTATTGTATTCTTTATATGTGAACGATTAATATAAATTATAATAAATAGTGTTAATTAAAAAACCTCAATTAACTGCTTGGCACATTTGCAATAAATTTTTTGTCAACTTGTCATGGATTTATTAACGGAATAAAAACTAATAAGATTGGTAACCACCAAAACTAATAAATTTTCACAAAATACAGTATTTTTAGATAATTTTATGTAAATTTCTTTTCAACAATCATGATTGATATTTTTGTCACGTTTTGTTTTACTTTGTTACACCGTCTTTCTCTCTTTGCTTCAGTGTTGCATCATTTTTCAAGTAAAATAGGGCAGAAATGTGAATAATTATTTTAGAATATAGTTGAGTTTGAGATTTTAATCACTTTAGACACAAATTTTATATCCCAAAATCTTTTTCGAAATAATAACGAATATTATTTTTTTTTTTGCAAGTGAAATTTGTATAAATGTTATGTAAAAAATGTATAATTATTTTAAATGGTAACATTTTTATATATTAGTAATTCAAAAAGCAATATAATGAGCCCGTTAAAACCAATCTGAAATAATTAAACTCTTAAATAGAGATTTAAATTAGCAGGAATTTCTTCAAAATGCAACACTTAAATCCCTGCTCTTTTCTGCGTAACAATTTACGCTCACTTCTGATCATAGAAACCCTCACCACGCACTCGATTGTCCGCTCAGTCAGCCGCGCACATTTCAATATTTCAGTATTAGCATAAAAACAAAAATACAAACAAAGGCAAAAAAAAAAACAAAAATGATGCACAAGCCAGGCACGAGTCATGCAACTCCTTCGGTAGAAACGATTCTGATTTGTAGTTATTAGAAGCAGTGAGTGCGAATATGAGTTGTATTTGCTATTTCAAAAGCAAATCAAATAAATGCGAGTGCATGGTTTTTTTTTACGAGTGTGAATCAGTTCAAATATCAAAAAAAGTAATACATGAACGAGTAGATTTAGAAGCCAAGACACTTACTGCAGATCTCTGATACTTACAATGAGACGGTGCTACACTCTATGCATCGTCCTTTGTCCGTTCGGCAGTAACTTCCAAATGCGCGTGGCCAAATTGAAGACTGGAGTCGTATGTCCTACAACCCACGACGTTACCCAGCAACATGTTAGCCGCGGAAATACAATCCACGATACAATATTCAATATTGACACATTGATAGTGGTATTATAATAACAATAATAATAATGTCACACAAAATACAACTTTATTCATAAATTTTTGTCTTTTAAAGAAAGTTACATGAAAGGTATTCACGAAACGGAGCAGTTGCCGATGTACATTAGCAGTATTGTAGAATTGTATCATATTTCGTGAACACACTTATTTCATATTTGTGTGGTATGGTAGTTTTCAGTTTGATGTACCAAAAACAGATGTTTTTGTTTCATTAAAATTTTAGATTTATTGCTTATTGGCCATATACAATATGTAAGTATGCCTTTCGTTAATTATTTTTAATTCAATATCTCATATCAATACATTGTAATTAAAACAGAGTAAGCAAATTAGATTAGTGATGTTGATTTAAGAAAAATCTCATACCTTATATAGGAACTCGTTAATATTTATTGTTAAAACAGTGGACATTATGCCATAATTTCTTTTTTATTCACATGCATATATGTACATATTCATTAAAAATGTATATTTTCATTTAAATATAATGCATTTTGGTGAATTTCAACTCAATTATCAAACACTGTCTGTAATATAAAGTACCCAAACGTCATAAATTCAGCATCACTAAAAAACTGCAAAAGTACCCGAAGTAAACTCAAGCTTTTAGCGAAGTAGATTAGCAGATAATTTTTGTTTTTGCCACCAATGTATTTTGTTGTTGTACAACTGCTACTTGACAAAACTGCTACTCTACAATCAATTTTAACTGTTGTAGTAAATGTAATTCACGTGATTAATTTTTTATTGGAAAAATGAACTCGCATGTGTATATTTTTTTACCACATTGATTTTTGGTAATTTTTGTTGTATTTTTTAATTCATGTAAGAATTTGTGTGGTATTTTTGTCGCAATTTTTAGTACGGTGAGAATTTTTGTGGTAATTATTAATTGCTGCAGGAATCAACCAAAATTCCCACTTGGGAATTTTAAAAAGGTCGTATGCATAGTTTCCAACTAAAATTCCTACGAAAAATAAAAAATAAACTTTTTCCTATACGACTTATTAAAAATTCACACTTGGTAATTTTGGTTGATTCAATTCCGAATTAAAAAATAACTCTAAAATCGCACAGTCATTAGAAATTTCGACATAAATACCACACCAAGTAAAATTATCACAAAAATATCTCATAAATATATGAAATGAATTAAAAATAAATATGAAAATCCTATGGAAATTAAAAACCACAAAAAAAATATTTTTAATATAAAAACGTCTTCAGAGATTTTTTTTACTTTCGTTCGATATGTTTAAATCATTTACATTTGGTGTGTTCGCAAATTGTAGTTACATACCAATTAAATGTGTGGTAAAATAATTCTCATGCGAGTTTATATTTATCACAACAGCCATTACAAATTACCATGGAAAGGTTTCCAACAGGATTTTAAAATTACCACAAATAGTAAATTTCGCACGGAACTGGCAACAATGGTCGTATTGGAAAAGATAGTCTATTTTATTTTTTATGGTAATGAAGTTCGCAACTATGTTCGGAATATAACACGATGACAAATGACAGTTTTTCATGCAGTATTTTGACAGTTCAGGGTGCTGGTTATTATAAAATTTAAAGGAATAAAAAACAGTGTTGATAAACAAACAAATTTATTATATATTCTTTTATCAACAGTGAAACGAGAGTTAAAAGCTTTTATCGAAAAAGAATTAAATTCTTTAAAAAGAAGTTTGCAATACGATATGAGAAAAATTAAAGAAGAAAATTGGAGCTCTATGCAAATGTCGCAAAGAAAAGGACGAACTGTGAAAGAATTGCAGGAGCAATTAAAGTTAACAGAACCATTTTCCGAAATTCAAAATTTTATGGAGTTTAATTTAATATTAACTAAAGAGGAAAGCGTAAAATTAGTATATTAGTATAGTATAATAGTATTTATAACATAACATTTTGTTTTTATTACAGAATGAATTGATGACGATTAATTACTGTGGAAGCAAAAATGTTAATGACGCGATTGGAAACATTTTGAGCAAAATATTTGTACCAAATGTTCAAAATTTATATAGTGGATGTGGAAGGGAGGTGAGAGGCGTAAAAAAAGCTAATTTTTAGTGGCACAAATTGCTATAAAATAATGAAAGGTAAACATTGTTGATAAATGTCATATGTCAGTATTGGATGCCAGTACTGCGCCAACGCTGGCCCAGTTGTTAATTTCTACCTGGGTATATAGATAAATAAGTAGCAAATGGAATATTTGTGATGTAATTATTTTTTATCTGCTCACTTTGTGATAATCCTAAAAGAAGTAGTGAGCTCGTACAGTTTTCGGTTTCTGGACGGTTGTAGGGGTGTGAGTGTTAAACATTTTGTTGATTTTCGGAGTCTCCACTTCTTTTAGGAGTCATCAAATTATTTTCGAGCTGCGCTGTAATGTAAACTTCTACAGATTGTTGTTAATTTTCGAATAGGTAGACCCTTATATTTTGGATAAAGAAACTAAGGGTAGCAAAAAGTCGCAAAGTTTTTCGACGAATTCTAAAAATATCAAATATTTTTAAGTATAGTTTGTAAACTTTCTTTTAGTACTTTTGCAGTTTTTTAGTGATGCTGAATTTATGACGTTTGGGTACTTTATATTACAGACAGTGTTTGATAATTGAGTTGAAATTCACCAAAATGCATTATATTTAAATGAAAATATACATTTTTAATGAATATGTACATATATGCATGTGAATAAAAAAGAAATTATGGCATAATGTCCACTGTTTTAACAATAAATATTAACGAGTTCCTATATAAGGTATGAGATTTTTCTTAAATCAACATCACTAATCTAATTTGCTTACTCTGTTTTAATTACAATGTATTGATATGAGATATTGAATTAAAAATAATTAACGAAAGGCATACTTATATATTGTATATGGCCAATAAGCAATAAATCTAAAATTTTAATGAAACAAAAACATCTGTTTTTGGTACATCAAACTGAAAACTACCATACCACACAAATATGAAATAAGTGTGTTCACGAAATATGATACAATTCTACAATACTGCTAATGTACATCGGCAACTGCTCCGTTTCGTGAATACCTTTCATGTAACTTTCTTTAAAAGACAAAAATTTATGAATAAAGTTGTATTTTGTGTGACATTATTATTATTGTTATTATAATACCACTATCAATGTGTCAATATTGAATATTGTATCGTGGATTGTATTTCCGCGGCTAACATGTTGCTGGGTAACGTCGTGGGTTGTAGGACATACGACTCCAGTCTTCAATTTGGCCACGCGCATTTGGAAGTTACTGCCGAACGGACAAAGGACGATGCATAGAGTGTAGCACCGTCTCATTGTAAGTATCAGAGATCTGCAGTAAGTGTCTTGGCTTCTAAATCTACTCGTTCATGTATTACTTTTTTTGATATTTGAACTGATTCACACTCGTAAAAAAAAACCATGCACTCGCATTTATTTGATTTGCTTTTGAAATAGCAAATACAACTCATATTCGCACTCACTGCTTCTAATAACTACAAATCAGAATCGTTTCTACCGAAGGAGTTGCATGACTCGTGCCTGGCTTGTGCATCATTTTTGTTTTTTTTTTTTGCCTTTGTTTGTATTTTTGTTTTTATGCTAATACTGAAATATTGAAATGTGCGCGGCTGACTGAGCGGACAATCGAGTGCGTGGTGAGGGTTTCTATGATCAGAAGTGAGCGTAAATTGTTACGCAGAAAAGAGCAGGGATTTAAGTGTTGCATTTTGAAGAAATTCCTGCTAATTTAAATCTCTATTTAAGAGTTTAATTATTTCAGATTGGTTTTAACGGGCTCATTATATTGCTTTTTGAATTACTAATATATAAAAATGTTACCATTTAAAAAATTTATACATTTTTTACATAACATTTATACAAATTTCACTTGCAAAAAAAAAAATAATATTCGTTATTATTTCGAAAAAGATTTTGGGATATAAAATTTGTGTCTAAAGTGATTAAAATCTCAAACTCAACTATATTCTAAAATAATTATTCACATTTCTGCCCTATTTTACTTGAGAAATGATGCAACACTGAAGCAAAGAGAGAAAGACGGTGTAACAAAGTAAAACAAAACGTGACAAAAATATCAATCATGATTGTTGAAAAGAAATTTACATAAAATTATCTAAAAATACTGTATTTTGTGAAAATTTATTAGTTTTGGTGGTTACCAATCTTATTAGTTTTTATTCCGTTAATAAATCCATGACAAGTTGACAAAAAATTTATTGCAAATGTGCCAAGCAGTTAATTGAGGTTTTTTAATTAACACTATTTATTATAATTTATATTAATCGTTCACATATAAAGAATACAATAATAGTAATAATATATAATAAAATAAAATAATATATAATATAATAATAAAAACACTAATACGTCCGTAAAAATAAACATCTGAAGTGTTTTTCATGAAAAATATGTTATTTTACACAAATGAACTGTTTTGAGTTGAATCGCACTTTTAAAATGGCAAATTTACAGATTCTGCAATGTTTTGTATATGAACACAATGAAGTGTAAAATGACGTCAAACACACACACATATATGTGCAACAAGATCATTAGCTGACGCGAACGCTCTTATCTGTACCATTTTAGAAGACTACAGAAAAGAAAACTTGCATATTTTAAATAAAATAAATATGCAAGGGTCGGATTAGTGAAAAATGTGAATTTAATTTGTGTGCAATTGAAATGACATCTCCCAAGATGTACATTCATGTTTGCGGACATTCGTTAAACAGTTGTGAACTTTTTTATTTTGTGTACAGAATTTTTTCACATTTGCTGAATCCGTCCCGTTGAGATGATATAAAGTTTTCTAATAATATTTAACCATAGAAAACTTCGCGTTCTGTTGTGGCTTTTCTAAAACTCATTATGTGAATAAATACAGGATTTATTGTGTATTTTTCACACTCAAAAAATTGTATTTTGACACTACAGATGTGTACTAGTTTTACATACTTTTATATAAAAATTTTATTTTTACACATTCGATGGAATTTACTACATTAATAAGAGGAACCCGGTTTCCTACATTTATTATAGTAAATTTTTCTTAGAGTGTATGTCATATATAAGATTTCGCCAACTTTTGCTACTCCCTGACCCACTGTGCGACGGCATAAGCCCACGCACTACATAAACATCACACTACAACACAAAACTACACATAAACAGCGATTGCCGAAACGACGCGTCAAAGAAGAACACTTGCGTGCTTCATGATTTTCAAGCAGAAGTTTGCTACTAATTGCTTTGTTTGAATGTAACTCACACTTAAACTCACTATTTTCGAGCGCAACTCATACTTGGAGTTGATTTTTTAGCGAGTAGCACTTTACCTCTTACTGCAGATCTCTGGTAAGTATCAAATAACAAAATGTAATTGTGGCATATTTTTTGTATTGGCAAATTTTTCCGCAAAAGTACCACACGAAATTTTCCGGTAATCATTTATTGATCATCTATTGTACCAACGGTGGAGTACATTAGAGCTTTAAGCACATTAGAAATATTTTGTCAACGTATTTAAAACAGACAAAGGCGAACAAAATTTTACAACTTCCTATACACTTCCCAAAATATTACACTCTGTGTGTTTGCTGGAAATATGCCCGAAAAAATGCCAAAAACTTTGACTCAGCATCATCAATTCTCACATAATGATTTGAGAATTTATGTTTTAATTTACATATCTTAATTTGTGATATTGTTACACGTTTTTGCATGCGATTGCACTTAAAACAGTTTATGTGTGATAAATTTTCACGAGAAACACGTTAGATGTTTATTTTTACAGACGTTTTTATATTTTTGTTTGATAAAATTAGTAAATTAACTGCGAAAATGAAGCAAATTTACTACTTATAAATTATAACACTCATTTTGTCTACAGTTTTTTTGTTTTAAAAAGTCGGTCATTTATTGTGTTATTTAAAATGCGAGTTCTTACATATACACATCTGCTCATCCATGCTCTCAGCAGCGTCCTCCATGCTCTCAGCAGCGGCCATCTGCGATTTTCCCGATGCAATGCCGATGCACTTGCTTAAATCCGTTCCCTGCGAATTATTGAATTCCTGGAGATTTCTCGACGTAATACTACGTTCACTAGCACTTGCAGTATCGTCCATCAAAAAATTTGGAATTTGGGTGAAATAGTCTTCTTCCAAGAACTTCCGTTTTTTTGGATTTCATCCGATGAGCTTTCAGCGACACACCGACCTAATCTTCTCTCTCCAGATTCATAAGTTTCTGAAATACATTATTAAATAACTGCAAAACTATATTCAAAATCCTTTCGAGCATATAAACTACGACAATATGATTATATGCAAATATTTGTCTACATTTTTCAATGTGGTTACTACACAAACAATTTTAATTGTAACTTACTTGCTGATTTTAGAACCTTGATGTCTTTCCGTTCCCATGTGGAATTCGTCATTTTATTCAGTTTGGTCCATTTTGGCACACTTTTCCAATACTTTTTGGAGGATATACGCAGACAATCTTTTCATCAGTTTCTATAACCCATGCTTGAGGAACCAAGTTTATCATCCTATTTCCGGATTTATTAAATTCGTTGATGAATTCTAAAATAATGATTTTTTTAATATAATGAATCATTAATTATTTATAATCTTACCTTTATTATACCCTAAACTCAGAGTGAAAGGGTATATTCAGTTTGATACGCCGTTTGTAACACCCTTTAGAAAGCATCTCAGGTATGGAAAAGTATATAAATTCTTGATCAGCATGACCTCCTAAGTCGATTTAGCGATGTCCGTCTGTCTGTCTGTCTGTCTGTTGAAATTACGATTACGGAGAAGTAGAAGAGCTAGCGCAATGAAACTTTAGATTTAGATTACTTATATATCTAAGCTGTTTGAACAAGAAAATTGGCATGATCGATTTATTGTGACCTGAGAACCGACCACTATGTTCAAATACCTCATATAAAATTTACATCAACAGATCAATTTTACTGTATACGTGTTCAGGTAAAATTTTTGGTCAAATATATATTGTCTTCATGCTTAAATACATGAAAATAATTTTCTCCCGCGAAACGAGTTGTGGTTTGCAAAAAAAAATCGCACCTCCACTAACATCCCCCATTATCTAAAAATGATAAACTACGCCCTTCTCTATGAATAGGCAAAAGACTCAACTCCGAAGGGTATTACAAGGCGACATCAATTTCAGACCCGCTATTCCGACCTGTAATTGTTGTAAAGTATAAATGTAACAGTTCAAAATATTATTGTAATAATTTGGTGTGTTTTTGTGAACCATGTGAGTACTGAACGTATTTTATATATATATATATATATATATATATATATATATATATATATATATATATATATATATACATATATTTTTTTTTTTTTTTTTTTTGAAAAGTGTTTTTTTTAAATGTCCCTTTCTTATTATTAGGCGATGGAGTAACTGTGGTAGTGTGATTTTTTGCTGGTGTAGAAGTTTCACAAATCCGATTGAGTTTGCAATTTTATAAAAAATGTTGACCTTAGACCTGTGATATACACTTTAAATTTACTTAATATCAGATTCAAGTATTATAAAGAATTCACATTTTAATTTTTAGTATAATTATAGTTTAAAAACTGTATTTTCTTCTTTTTCCATTTTGAAATGTTCCATAGTATTTGATTGTATTGATTTCACAAAATAAAAGAATTGTGGGACCTTGTGAGGTGATATATGATTAAAACTCTGTTGTACAGAGTCTAATTTGATCATTTTTATATTATTTTACTAATATAAAACACAGTAACTCAATTGCTGTAATTTTGTTCAAATATATATGCAATGTTTTTTAGACTGGACTAGTATAAAACTGTAATTAAAAACAAAGTTTATTTGCAGTGTTTTGTTTGTTTTAAATACACTTAACTTAAAAATAATTCCAAATAATTTTAATTGTCAATAATGTTGTCAAGTATTGAATAATTTTCAAATATATGTTTGAAACGCTTAAAAAAATGTCAATTCCTACGCAAAAGATGACGTTGGAGTGATTCGTATGGTAAGTATTTTATAATGAGAACAATTTTTTAACCAATTATATTAATAATAAAGTTTATTAGAACTCGATTGGACTAATAAATCCGACATTGCCGAGCATCTGAGACGCGATGGAACTTTGGGAGTAGCGATCAGTCATTTATCCTAGAAGAACAAGAAGAGACACCAACTAGTTTAACAAGTGGTAAAAATTAAAAAAAAATATTTTATTTAGAAAAATATATGTAAAAAATAATATGGACAAATGTGACATAGCCGGCCCGGTAAAATAAATATCTGTAAATAATATTATACACTCCGCGCCACTTGAATAAGGCCTGGGTACTCACACATCCTTTGAATAGTGCCGCGGAGTGTATCCACAGTATGAAAATAGTTAAATTTTAATATAACTTGGTTTAAGCCCTTCATGATTCAAACATTTTTATTACACAGTACAAAAATATTATAATTGATATCAAACCGTGGTTTCTGGTGGATATGGCAAATAAACCGTATTGTAATTTGCATAATTTTCGAATTTTGTGCGCTTCTTCTGAACAACACTGCCCTACACTTATTTTGGTGAATTAATTCTTGTTTAAATGTGAGGCACTGATTCCGAAAATGGCCTCACTTTTGTTAAATTGGTTCTAAAGACAAACAAAAATATATTTTCGGCATTAGACACAGAAAACGTTGGGCTACAATACAAAAATTTGATTCATAGATAAAAAGTTTCGTTTGCGAGATAAAATGTTTTGATTTTAAAACATTATTACTTTAAGGGAAAAAATCTGTAAATAATTACTAAGCATCAATACTTTAAATTAGTAAATTAGTTTTAAACCAACATTTCTAATTAATTTTCTTAGTATATGGTCCTATAGAGTACAAAAATTATTGAATTGTGGCCCACTTTTTACTGCCCACTTTTTACTGCACTTTTTACTGCACCAAATCATGTAATAGTTTAATTTAAAGAAATTCAATAAACATTAATTTGAGTATACATTTTTAGAACATAATTTTCATGTATTTGAGCATGAAGTCAATATATATTTGACCAAAAAAAGTTTACCTGATTCACTACTAGATGGTGACCAAAAAATAGAATTTTTGAGTAAATGTTTTTTTTTTATCTGAATCTTATTTTGTGCATTAACATTTATTATAGACAGCAAAAAAAAAAAAAAAATACTCAGTAGTAAAATTTGAGATGTTTAAATTCACAATTGAAATGTACTGTTTAAAAATACTTCTAGAACCATTAAAAATGTTGTTTTTTTATTAGTTACATTTAAATCATGAGTTTTTTAATTAAATGTTTAAAAATAAAGACAATTTAAGACTTGGTCAACAATTTATATTTCCTACTGTGGTCGCATGAGTAAAATTTAAGTCGACTGCACACAGTGGAGCATAGTATTTTAAGTATCATTTAAATATTTATATTTTTATTAATTATAGTATATATTATGTAAGAACGATTATTGTATAGTATAATAAATATTGTTAATTTAAAAACTTCAATTCATAATTAACTTGACACTTTTGTAATGGATTTTTATCCACCATTTAAGATTGGTATTATCAAAAATAATAAATGTTCACAAAATACAGTATTTTTGGATATTTCTATGATCATTTTT
Source organism: Dryomyza anilis (assembly GCA_951804985.1). Classification (NCBI taxonomy): domain Eukaryota; kingdom Metazoa; phylum Arthropoda; class Insecta; order Diptera; family Dryomyzidae; genus Dryomyza; species Dryomyza anilis. The sequence goes on along the minus strand of OX638136.1, from coordinate 21,567,066 downwards.
TTTTCCAAAACCGCGAATTATTTTTTTGTCAGGTTTTATTTTACTTTGTTACACAGTACTCTCACCACACTCTCACTACACTCTCATCGCACTCTCTTTACTTCAGTGTTGCATCATTTCTTAAATAAAATACTGCAGGAATGTGAAATAAATAATTATTTTAGAATTTAGTTAAATTTGAGATTTTAATCACTTTAAACACACATTTTATATACCAAAACCTTTTACTAAATAATAACAAATAATTTTTTTTTATTGCATACCAAAATTATACAAATGTTTTGAAAAAATGTATAATTATTTAAAATGATAAAATTTGTATATTTTAGTAATTCAAAGTAATAAGCAATAAAAATGGGTCCGTTGAAAACAATCTAAAATAATTAAACTCAAACTACCTTCCGTTCATAAAAAGTTGGATTTATTGAACAAAAAATGTAAATATATTAAAATTCCTACACAGGATAAAAACAATGAGGATTATAGAATAAATATTAATTTTATGAATAACTTACTTTATGGTATGGAAACCACTAAGAACAAATTTAACTATAATATCTTGAGCACCGCGTGTGCGCCAACTTGCAAGTAAGTAAATACAAAATGGTGATTCCTCATGGACACCACTTGACATTTCATTAAATATAAGTAAAATTTGACAATTAAAAATTGAATATAAATTGAAGATAAATTGAATATAAATTGAATAAAAATTTAATATAAAAGTGTTGCCAATCTGTAACTAGTTTAGGGTGAATTTGGGAGTGGTGTTAACAGTGATTTTGTTAAAAATCTGAATTCACCCCGTGTTATTTTAACAATATGAAACATGTAAAAAATATCTTCTTAATTTTCAAAATTGTTTTTGTTTTCTGTAGAAAAATTCATGTATATTTATTTACCAGGAGCCAGCTTAAAAATTTATGTCAAAATTTTCTGAGTGTATATCTTTTTGGACGGTAACTAGTCGAGAAGTTGTGTGATCTAACAAAGATTGTAGTATAACTTCGGCTTCCGTTTCTGTTACAGTAGTTTCCGTAGGGTAACAGGAATATTTTTCTTTTTGTACTTACTTATATACCGGAAAATCTTCATTAGCATAATTTCTAATAATATTATATTGTTTCCGCGACAACTGAGCTTCAATAATCAGTGAGAGCGCTTCTGTAGTTAATTTAGACGACTTTATAAAGTCATTTACAAAACATTTTTTAGCAAGTACGTTGGACTCTGATACACGCTTCACAACGACTGTCTCTATGTACTTCCCAGAAGCTCTCATTTTCATTTGTGCTGCATAGCATAATTCTTCATGAGAATGTAATGATCGTAACTAACAACATATCTATATATATAAAAATGAAATGTCCTGTGTGTGCCAGAGCATCACGAGAGAACGAACAGACGGATTTGCCTAATTCCTTTTGTATTTTGTCTGTGTCAATGCAAGAGTGGTTTAGGAAAAAAGAAAAGTCGGAAAAACCCAAAGTAAAAGCCGGAAAATCGAAAATATCTATATTTGACCCTAGGACTATGAAATTTGGGCAGGATGTTCATCTCTTGACGTATGTGTGCACTACAAAGGGAATTTTTGAAATTCGCTTCCTAAGGTACACAAATGGGCGTGGCAAAATTGAACTTTTAATTCAAAATATCGGTGTAATTAAGACAAGGACAGTCATGAAATTTGGCTCAGTGAGGTATATTGAAGTTCTTTACCTTTTTTACAAATGTGGGCGGAATTGGACAAAAGGGCGTGTCCCTTTCCATATGACTAAAACTATAAAAATGTTGTAACTTCTGACTTACTAAGATTAAAGTTATATAAATCGAAACTAAGGTTTATATTATAAACTCCAATCGTCACGTAGAATGTAAGCGGGATTGGATTAAAGGGCGTGGCACGTCCCATATAACCAAAACTTTAAAATTACTATAACTCCTGACATGTTAAGAGTTGAGTTATAATAATGAAAACAAATGTTCATATTTAAAACTCCAATCGTCACGTAGAATATGGGTGGGATTGCACAACGGGGCGTGGCATCTCTCATATAACCAAAACTTTAAAATTTCTATAACTCTTTACTTACTAAGAGCAGAGTTATAAAAATCGAAACAAAAGATTATATTAAACATTGTAATAGTCACTTAGAATGTGGACGGAATGGGACAATGGGGCGTGGCACTTCCCATATAACTAAAAATGGTAACTTCTGACTTACTAAGAGCAGAGTTGTACAAATCGAAACGAAATATCATTTTAAAATGTTTAATAGTAAAATAGAATGTGGGCGGGAAAAATAGTGACGAGGCTTGCACTAAAAAGGGAAAAAAGGCGTGGACACACAAAACTTTATAAACGATATATTTTTGCAATTACAAAAACTTAGCACGGGCGCAGCTGTGCACGGGTCCAGCTAGTTATATATGAAAATTTAATTATTTGTGAATTGTTTAAAATTAAATCGTATACTAAATTAATTAATGATACAAAAATAATATAATAATTAACTTATATACATATATACCTCTGCAGTTTTTCATCTTTTTGCTTGCTCGCTGCTTTCCGAATATTCTCCAATTGGTCTGCCAACATTAAATTTTGATATTATATTAAAAATGCATTCACCCGCTAACCAATTTTGCTCTTCTTTCAAAAATGTTTTTTTATGCCTATAGCATTTAATCCACTTTTGAGTAAAGCGCGTTTTAAAGTTATTTAAAGCAGCTTTTAAATTGCTTATGGTGCTTCCTTGTGTATATTAAACATATTTTTCTAGTTCTTCGAATTTTAAATTCATAGATGGTGACTTGCTGTCAAATATAGAAGTCGCGACTGAACTTTGTTCATCTTGATTATCTCCAATAAAACAAAGAATAGCTAACAATAATTTCTCTTTAAAATCTACTACATTAGACATTTATTTGACTTGATAACATATAAAAGTTACAAAATCAAAATATATATGTAACAAAGGACAAGATAAAAATCAATGTTATTTTCATTTCCGCAAAATATGCAAGTAATTTTGTTTGTTTCATATCAACAAGGGTTTGCTGTATTGCTAAAATTGCTGTATTGCTAAAATTTGAATGAATATTTTGCGGAAATAGAAAATAAATCGAATTAAAAATGAACAACAATTATAAAATAAGCTGATTCAGTTTTTTGCCATTTATAATAAAACGAATAGCTCAAAATAGTCATTTACAGTGAAAATATTAACTACATACCTTAAGGATATAAGGACTATATAATTAATCTTTCACTGAATTTAAAAACAAGACTCGAACAAGGAAGTGTGATACTTACAAAAACAAAAAATGTTTTAAATTTTTCAAAATGATCTATTTCATGAAATTCTGTGTCCGAAATGATACCTAAGAAATAATTAATATTTCACCTCTAAATGTGTCAAATATTTATTTATTTATGTTTTTTATTTTTGAAAAAAAGCCTACTTTTAAAATTTTATATTGTATGGGGTGGCCCCAGTGTGCGCCGGTATTTCAATCTGCAAACAATAAAAGGAGGTGGTGGGTTCGATCAGTGAATCTCACTTGAGAGGTGTAAGGTTTTTTTAAAATTTGTATCCGTCAATTAAAAGAACAAGATCAGGAACATTTTTTTAAGGCAACGAGAATGAGCGTGGCCAATTTTAATGTATTATTGTCCATATTAAAATAAAGGCTGGAAAGGTTTTCTAATCGCAAAGCCATTGATCCGGAAACACACCTAACCGTAACGCTCCTGTAAGTAAAAATTTAAGTTGAAAGTGCATGTCCAAAGTTAACATGAATTAAATTATAGTTACTGGGCTCAAGTGTGCAACATGCAAGTATTGGCCTGTGCTTACAAGCTAGACATATCGACAGTTAGGAAAATTATTTATGAAACATGCGACTTAATTTGGAATGAGCTACAGGTTGTTTATCTATCGCCTACGAATATACATGCACGCTGCAAAAAAAAGGGCTCTCATAATAAATTATAATAACATAATTTTGCAGGAATTACATGTATCTTTGGAACTTTATGCAATCAAAAGTATTATTTCATTGCCAAACATTATTAGAATAACAGCCAAACATATTTTTGTTTTCGTTGAAACATATTTATGTTCAGAATGAACAATTTTCGGCGTTATTGCAAACATATATATGTTTGAATGTGAAAAACATTTTATTTACATGTAAACATATTTATGTTGACATTTAATTTCGATGTAAAAATAGTACATTTAGTGCTAATATCTTCTTTACACAATATTTGTTTTTTGCCTATTTTTAAATTACATTTTTTTTAATAATATTATATAATTATAAACCTAAACTTTTATTTTATTTTTATTACATTTATACCTAATCATTATATTTCCATCTATTGTTCCTATTTTGAGTTCAGTACTTTACGGATGAATTGGAAATTTCACAAACAGCCACTTTCTGGTATTAACAGTAATTGGCGATACTTAAACAAACACCAAAAACAACTTTTGAACTACATGAAAAGTATTAATGTGAGTGTTAGTGAGTGCTAAAAGTATGCAGCGCTGTTATTTAATTGTGAAATCATAATGACAAACATACATATAATCAAAATAATGCTATTATTTTTAAATTCGTTGTCACCCAGTAACAATCACGACTAACCAAAAAAATATAATAATTAAAAAAACCTTTTATTGCCGTTGGGTGTGTTAAATAGCGGAAAAATCAAACATACATATAATAATATCTGATGAAAAATATATATTTCTACAGAAAGATTAATATAGTAAATTCATGTAACTCCGCGATTAAAGAAATTTATGTTAAAAAATCGTATAATAATATTTCAATCTGAACAAAATAATAATACAATTCAATTATAATGTATTTAGATATTACTCCAAATATTTATATGGTGATTTCGAATTACGTTATAACTACATTCAAGCATATTCAAACAAATCTTTTCAATCCGTGTGAATATAAAAGCACACCTGATAAATTTTATATCAAGACTGAAATGCCCTCACATCACAGTTATTCAAGAACCATGGGTGTATAACAAACGCATCTGTGGTCTTAGTGAACTACGTGGTGCAACCATACTATACGATGAGCAAGCCGCAAGGCCTAGAAGCTGTCTTATAGTATCGAAACACTTTAAAGGAGAATTTGGCCTCATGACAGAACACTGTGGGCACTTATAGCTTATGTCATTGATGGCATTTTCACAATTTTTGTGGAATGTTTTGTGGCATTCAACGCAAGAGGTTATATTTTCGTCAAGGGGATTCTGACATAGTGAACAATTGTTATCATGTTTACCCTTAATTTTGTACTTACTGCGAGATTGGCAATGTAGTTTTTAACGCTGTAGGTGACCCAGAAGTAGACGATATTGGTCGCATAAAGAATTTTAAAATGTTGAAAAGGCAAAGGGACGCGCTAGTGACTTCCACGGGGATTTTGAATATAAACTACCTTCCGTTCATAAAAAGTTGGATTTATTGAACAAAAAATGTAAATATATTAAAATTCCTACACAGGATAAAAACAATGAGGATTATAGAATAAATATTAATTTTATGACTAACTTACTTTATGGTATGGAAACCACTAAGAACAAATTTAACTATAATATCTTGAGCACCGCGTGTGCGCCAACTTGCAAGTAAGTAAATACAAAATGGTGATTCCTCATGGACACCACTTGACATTTCATTAAATATAAGTAAAATTTGACAATTAAAAATTGAATATAAATTGAAGATAAATTGAATATAAATTGAATAAAAATTTAATATAAAAGTGTTGCCAATCTGTAACTAGTTTAGGGTGAATTTGGGAGTGGTGTTAACAGTGATTTTGTTAAAAATCTGAATTCACCCCGTGTTATTTTAACAATATGAAACATGTAAAAAATATCTTCTTAATTTTCAAAATTGTTTTTGTTTTCTGTAGAAAAATTCATGTATATTTATTTACCAGGAGCCAGCTTAAAAATTTATGTCAAAATTTTCTGAGTGTATATCTTTTTGGACGGTAACTAGTCGAGGAGTTGTGTGATCTAACAAAGATTGTAGTATAACTTCGGCTTCCGTTTCTGTAACAGTAGTTTCCGTAGGGTAACAGGAATATTTTTCTTTTTGTACTTACTTATATACCGGAAAATCTTCATTAGCATAATTTCTAATAATATTATATTGTTTCCGCGACAACTGAGCTTCAATAATCAGTGAGAGCGCTTCTGTAGTTAATTTAGACGACTTTATAAAGTCATTTACAAAACATTTTTTAGCGAGTACGTTGGACTCTGATACACGCTTCACAACGACTGTCTCTATGTACTTCCCAGAAGCTCTCATTTTCATTTGTGCTGCATAGCATAATTCTTCATGAGAATGTAATGATCGTAACTAACAACATATCTATATATATAAAAATTAAATGTCCTGTGTGTGCCAGAGCATCACGAGAGAACGAACAGACGGATTTGCCTAATTCCTTTTGTATTTTGTCTGTGTCAATGCAAGAGTGGTTTAGGAAAAAAGAAAAGTCGGAAAAACCCAAAGGAAAAGCCGGAAAATCGAAAATATCTATATTTGACCCTAGGACTATGAAATTTGGGCAGGATGTTCATCTCTTGACGTATGTGTGCACTACAAAGGGAATTTTTGAAATTCGCTTCCTAAGGTACACAAATGGGCGTGGCAAAATTGAACTTTTAATTCAAAATATCGGTGTAATTAAGACAAGGACAGTCATGAAATTTGGCTCAGTGAGGTATATTGAAGTTCTTTACCTTTTTTACAAATGTGGGCGGAATTGAACAAAAGGGCGTGTCCCTTTCCATATGACTAAAACTATAAAAATGTTGTAACTTCTGACTTACTAAGATTAAAGTTATATAAATCGAAACTAAGGTTTATATTATAAACTCCAATCGTCACGTAGAATGTAAGCGGGATTGGATTAAAGGGCGTGGCACGTCCAATATAACCAAAACTTTAAAATTACTATAACTCATGACATGTTAAGAGTTGAGTTATAATAATGAAAACAAATGTTCATATTTAAAACTCCAATCGTCACGTAGAATATGGGTGGGATTGCACAACGGGGCGTGGCATCTCTCATATAACCAAAACTTTAAAATTTCTATAACTCTTTACTTACTAAGAGCAGAGTTATAAAAATCGAAACAAAAGATTATATTAAACATTGTAATAGTCACTTAGAATGTGGACGGAATGGGACAATGGGGCGTGGCACTTCCCATATAACTAAAAATGGTAACTTCTGACTTACTAAGAGCAGAGTTGTACAAATCGAAACGAAATATCATTTTAAAATGTTTAATAGTAAAATAGAATGTGGGCGGGAAAAATAGTGACGAGGCTTGCACTAAAAAGGGAAAAAAGGCGTGGACACACAAAACTTTATAAACGATATATTTTTGCAATTACAAAAACTTAGCACGGGCGCAGCTGTGCACGGGTCCAGCTAGTTATATATGAAAATTTAATTATTTGTGAATTGTTTAAAATTAAATCGTATACTAAATTAATTAATGATACAAAAATAATATAATAATTAACTTATATACATATATACCTCTGCAGTTTTTCATCTTTTTGCTTGCTCGCTGCTTTCCGAATATTCTCCAATTGGTCTGCCAACATTAAATTTTGATATTATATTAAAAATGCATTCACCCGCTAACCAATTTTGCTCTTCTTTCAAAAATGTTTTTTTATGCCTATAGCATTTAATCCACTTTTGAGTAAAGCGCGTTTTAAAGTTATTTGAAGCAGCTTTTAAATTGCTTATGGTGCTTCCTTGTGTATATTAAACATATTTTTCTAGTTCTTCGAATTTTAAATTCATAGATGGTGACTTGCTGTCAAATATAGAAGTCGCGACTGAACTTTGTTCATCTTGATTATCTCCAATAAAACAAAGAATAGCTAACAATAATTTCTCTTTAAAATCTACTACATTAGACATTTATTTGACTTGATAACATATAAAAGTTACAAAATCAAAATATATATGTAACAAAGGACAAGATAAAAATCAATGTTATTTTCATTTCCGCAAAATATGCAAGTAATTTTGTTTGTTTCATATCAACAAGGGTTTGCTGTATTGCTAAAATTGCTGTATTGCTAAAATTTGAATGAATATTTTGCGGAAATAGAAAATAAATCGAATTAAAAATGAACAACAATTATAAAATAAGCTGATTCAGTTTTTTGCCAATTATAATAAAACGAATAGCTCAAAATAGTCATTTACAGTGAAAATATTAACTACATACCTTAAGGATATAAGGACTATATAATTAATCTTTCACTGAATTTAAAAACAAGACTCGAACAAGGAAGTGTGATACTTACAAAAACAAAAAATGTTTTAAATTTTTCAAAATGATCTATTTCATGAAATTCTGTGTCCGAAATGATACCTAAGAAATAATTAATATTTCACCTCTAAATGTGTCAAATATTTATTTATTTATGTTTTTTATTTTTGAAAAAAAGCCTACTTTTAAAATTTTATATTGTATGGGGTGGCCCCAGTGTGCGCCGGTATTTCAATCTGCAAACAATAAAAGGAGGTGGTGGGTTCGACCAGTGAATCTCACTTGAGAGGTGTAAGGTTTTTTTAAAATTTGTATCCGTCAATTAAAAGAACAAGATCAGGAACATTTTTTTAAGGCAACGAGAATGAGCGTGGCCAATTTTAATGTATTATTGTCCATATTAAAATAAAGGCTGGAAAGGTTTTCTAATCGCAAAGCCATTGATCCGGAAACACACCTAACCGTAACGCTCCTGTAAGTAAAAATTTAAGTTGAAAGTGCATGTCCAAAGTTAACATGAATTAAATTATAGTTACTGGGCTCAAGTGTGCAACATGCAAGTATTGGCCTGTGCTTACAAGCTAGACATATCGACAGTTAGGAAAATTATTTATGAAACATGCGACTTAATTTGGAATGAGCTACAGGTTGTTTATCTATCGCCTACGAATATACATGCACTCTGCAAAAAAAAGGGCTCTCCCAAACATAATTTTGCAGGAATTACATGTATCTTTGGAACTTTATGCAATCAAAAGTATTATTTCATTGCCAAACATTATTAGAATAACAGCCAAACGTATTTTTGTTTTCGTTGAAACATATTTATGTTCAGAATGAATAATTTTCGGTGTTATTGCAAACATATATATGTTTGAATGTGAAAAACATTTTATTTACATGTAAACATATTTATGTTGACATTTAATTTCGATGTAAAAATAGTACATTTAGTGCTAATATCTTCTTTACACAATATTTGTTTTTAGCCTATTTTTAAATTAAATTTTTTTTAATAATATTATATAATTATAAACCTAAACTTTTATTTTTATTACATTTATACCTAATCATTATATTTCCATCTATTGTTCCTATTTTGAGTTCAGTACTTTACGGATGAATTGGAAATTTCACAAACAGACACTTTCTGATATTAACAGTAATTGGCGATACTTAAACAAACACCAAAAACAACTTTTGAACTACATGAAAAGTATTAATGTGAGTGTTAGTGAGTGCTAAAAGTATGCAGCGCTGTTATTTAATTGTGAAATCATAATGCCAAACATACATATAATCAAAATAATGCTATTATTTTTAAATTCGTTGTCACCCAGTAACAATCACGACTAACCAAAAAAATATAATAATTAAAAAAACCTTTTATTGCCGTTGGGTGTGTTAAATAGCGGAAAAATCAAACATACATATAATAATATCTGATGAAAAATATATATTTCTACAGAAAGATTAATATAGTAAATTCATGTAACTCCGCGATAAAAGAAATTTATGTTAAAAAATCGTATAATAATATTTCAATCTGAACAAAATAATAATACAATTCAATTATAATGTATTTAGATATTACTCCAAATATTTATATGGTGATTTCGAATTACGTTATAACTACATTCAAGCATATTCAAACAAATCTTTTCAATCCGTGTGAATATAAAAGCACACCTGATAAATTTTATATCAAGACTGAAATGCCCTCACATCACAGTTATTCAAGAACCATGGGTGTATAACAAACGCATCTGTGGTCTTAGTGAACTACGTGGTGCAACCATACTATACGATGAGCAAGCCGCAAGGCCTAGAAGCTGTCTTATAGTATCGAAACACTTTAAAGGAGAATTTGGCCTCATGACAGAACACTGTGGGCACTTATAGCTTATGTCATTGATGGCATTTTCACAATTTTTGTGGAATGTTTTGTGGCATTCAACGCAAGAGGTTATATTTTCGTCAAGGGGATTCTGACATAGTGAACAATTGTTATCATGTTTACCCTTAATTTTGTACTTACTGCGAGATTGGCAATGTAGTTTTTAACGCTGTAGGTGACCCAGAAGTAGACGATATTGGTCGCATAAAGAATTTTAAAATGTTGAAAAGGCAAAGGGACGCGCTAGTGACTTCCACGGGGATTTTGAATATAAACTACCTTCCGTTCATAAAAAGTTGGATTTATTGAACAAAAAATGTAAATATATTAAAATTCCTACACAGGATAAAAACAATGAGGATTATAGAATAAATATTAATTTTATGACTAACTTACTTTATGGTATGGAAACCACTAAGAACAAATTTAACTATAATATCTTGAGCACCGCGTGTGCGCCAACTTGCAAGTAAGTAAATACAAAATGGTGATTCCTCATGAACACCACTTGACATTTCATTAAATATAAGTAAAATTTGACAATTAAAAATTGAATATAAATTGAAGATAAATTGAATATAAATTGAATAAAAATTTAATATAAAAGTGTTGCCAATCTGTAACTAGTTTAGGGTGAATTTGGGAGTGGTGTTAACAGTGATTTTGTTAAAAATCTGAATTCACCCCGTGTTATTTTAACAATATGAAACATGTAAAAAATATCTTCTTAATTTTCAAAATTGTTTTTGTTTTCTGTAGAAAAATTCATGTATATTTATTTACCAGGAGCCAGCTTAAAAATTTATGTCAAAATTTTCTGAGTGTATATCTTTTTGGACGGTAACTAGTCGAGGAGTTGTGTGATCTAACAAAGATTGTAGTATAACTTCGGCTTCCGTTTCTGTAACAGTAGTTTCCGTAGGGTAACAGGAATATTTTTCTTTTTGTACTTACTTATATACCGGAAAATCTTCATTAGCATAATTTCTAATAATATTATATTGTTTCCGCGACAACTGAGCTTCAATAATCAGTGAGAGCGCTTCTGTAGTTAATTTAGACGACTTTATAAAGTCATTTACAAAACATTTTTTAGCGAGTACGTTGGACTCTGATACACGCTTCACAACGACTGTCTCTATGTACTTCCCAGAAGCTCTCATTTTCATTTGTGCTGCATAGCATAATTCTTCATGAGAATGTAATGATCGTAACTAACAACATATCTATATATATAAAAATGAAATGTCCTGTGTGTGCCAGAGCATCACGAGAGAACGAACAGACGGATTTGCCTAATTCCTTTTGTATTTTGTCTGTGTCAATGCAAGAGTGGTTTAGGAAAAAAGAAAAGTCGGAAAAACCCAAAGGAAAAGCCGGAAAATCGAAAATATCTATATTTGACCCTAGGACTATGAAATTTGGGCAGGATGTTCATCTCTTGACGTATGTGTGCACTACAAAGGGAATTTTTGAAATTCGCTTCCTAAGGTACACAAATGGGCGTGGCAAAATTGAACTTTTAATTCAAAATATCGGTGTAATTAAGACAAGGACAGTCATGAAATTTGGCTCAGTGAGGTATATTGAAGTTCTTTACCTTTTTTACAAATGTGGGCGGAATTGGACAAAAGGGCGTGTCCCTTTCCATATGACTAAAACTATAAAAATGTTGTAACTTCTGACTTACTAAGATTAAAGTTATATAAATCGAAACTAAGGTTTATATTATAAACTCCAATCGTCACGTAGAATGTAAGCGGGATTGGATTAAAGGGCGTGGCACGTCCAATATAACCAAAACTTTAAAATTACTATAACTCATGACATGTTATGAGTTGAGTTATAATAATGAAAACAAATGTTCATATTTAAAACTCCAATCGTCACGTAGAATATGGGGCGTGGCACAACGGGGCGTGGCATCTCTCATATAACCAAAACTTTAAAATTTCTATAACTCTTTACTTACTAAGAGCAGAGTTATAAAAATCGAAACAAAAGATTATATTAAACATTGTAATAGTCACTTAGAATGTGGACGGAATGGGACAATGGGGCGTGGCACTTCCCATATAACTAAAAATGGTAACTTCTGACTTACTAAGAGCAGAGTTGTACAAATCGAAACGAAATATCATTTTAAAATGTTTAATAGTAAAATAGAATGTGGGCGGGAAAAATAGTGACGAGGCTTGCACTAAAAAGGGAAAAAAGGCGTGGACACACAAAACTTTATAAACGATATATTTTTGCAATTACAAAAACTTAGCACGGGCGCAGCTGTGCACGGGTCCAGCTAGTTATATATGAAAATTTAATTATTTGTGAATTGTTTAAAATTAAATCGTATACTAAATTAATTAATGATACAAAAATAATATAATAATTAACTTATATACATATATACCTCTGCAGTTTTTCATCTTTTTGCTTGCTCGCTGCTTTCCGAATATTCTCCAATTGGTCTGCCAACATTAAATTTTGATATTATATTAAAAATGCATTCACCCGCTAACCAATTTTGCTCTTCTTTCAAAAATGTTTTTTTATGCCTATAGCATTTAATCCACTTTTGAGTAAAGCGCGTTTTAAAGTTATTTAAAGCAGCTTTTAAATTGCTTATGGTGCTTCCTTGTGTATATTAAACATATTTTTCTAGTTCTTCGAATTTTAAATTCATAGATGGTGACTTGCTGTCAAATATAGAAGTCGCGACTGAACTTTGTTCATCTTGATTATCTCCAATAAAACAAAGAATAGCTAACAATAATTTCTCTTTAAAATCTACTACATTAGACATTTATTTGACTTGATAACATATAAAAGTTACAAAATCAAAATATATATGTAACAAAGGACAAGATAAAAATCAATGTTATTTTCATTTCCGCAAAATATGCAAGTAATTTTGTTTGTTTCATATCAACAAGGGTTTGCTGTATTGCTAAAATTGCTGTATTGCTAAAATTTGAATGAATATTTTGCGGAAATAGAAAATAAATCGAATTAAAAATGAACAACAATTATAAAATAAGCTGATTCAGTTTTTTGCCAATTATAATAAAACGAATAGCTCAAAATAGTCATTTACAGTGAAAATATTAACTACATACCTTAAGGATATAAGGACTATATAATTAATCTTTCACTGAATTTAAAAACAAGACTCGAACAAGGAAGTGTGATACTTACAAAAACAAAAAATGTTTTAAATTTTTCAAAATGATCTATTTCATGAAATTCTGTGTCCGAAATGATACCTAAGAAATAATTAATATTTCACCTCTAAATGTGTCAAATATTTATTTATTTATGTTTTTTATTTTTGAAAAAAAGCCTACTTTTAAAATTTTATATTGTATGGGGTGGCCCCAGTGTGCGCCGGTATTTCAATCTGCAAACAATAAAAGGAGGTGGTGGGTTCGACCAGTGAATCTCACTTGAGAGGTGTAAGGTTTTTTTAAAATTTGTATCCGTCAATTAAAAGAACAAGATCAGGAACATTTTTTTAAGGCAACGAGAATGAGCGTGGCCAATTTTAATGTATTATTGTCCATATTAAAATAAAGGCTGGAAAGGTTTTCTAATCGCAAAGCCATTGATCCGGAAACACACCTAACCGTAACGCTCCTGTAAGTAAAAATTTAAGTTGAAAGTGCATGTCCAAAGTTAACATGAATTAAATTATAGTTACTGGGCTCAAGTGTGCAACATGCAAGTATTGGCCTGTGCTTACAAGCTAGACATATCGACAGTTAGGAAAATTATTTATGAAACATGCGACTTAATTTGGAATGAGCTACAGGTTGTTTATCTATCGCCTACGAATATACATGCACTCTGCAAAAAAAAGGGCTCTCCCAAACATAATTTTGCAGGAATTACATGTATCTTTGGAACTTTATGCAATCAAAAGTATTATTTCATTGCCAAACATTATTAGAATAACAGCCAAACGTATTTTTGTTTTCGTTGAAACATATTTATGTTCAGAATGAATAATTTTCGGTGTTATTGCAAACATATATATGTTTGAATGTGAAAAACATTTTATTTACATGTAAACATATTTATGTTGACATTTAATTTCGATGTAAAAATAGTACATTTAGTGCTAATATCTTCTTTACACAATATTTGTTTTTAGCCTATTTTTAAATTAAATTTTTTTTAATAATATTATATAATTATAAACCTAAACTTTTATTTTATTTTTATTACATTTATACCTAATCATTATATTTCCATCTATTGTTCCTATTTTGAGTTCAGTACTTTACGGATGAATTGGAAATTTCACAAACAGCCACTTTCTGATATTAACAGTAATTGGCGATACTTAAACAAACACCAAAAACAACTTTTGAACTACATGAAAAGTATTAATGTGAGTGTTAGTGAGTGCTAAAAGTATGCAGCGCTGTTATTTAATTGTGAAATCATAATGCCAAACATACATATAATCAAAATAATGCTATTATTTTTAAATTCGTTGTCACCCAGTAACAATCACGACTAACCAAAAAAATATAATAATTAAAAAAACCTTTTATTGCCGTTGGGTGTGTTAAATAGCGGAAAAATCAAACATACATATAATAATATCTGATGAAAAATATATATTTCTACAGAAAGATTAATATAGTAAATTCATGTAACTCCGCGATAAAAGAAATTTATGTTAAAAAATCGTATAATAATATTTCAATCTGAACAAAATAATAATACAATTCAATTATAATGTATTTAGATATTACTCCAAATATTTATATGGTGATTTCGAATTACGTTATAACTACATTCAAGCATATTCAAACAAATCTTTTCAATCCGTGTGAATATAAAAGCACACCTGATAAATTTTATATCAAGACTGAAATGCCCTCACATCACAGTTATTCAAGAACCATGGGTGTATAACAAACGCATCTGTGGTCTTAGTGAACTACGTGGTGCAACCATACTATACGATGAGCAAGCCGCAAGGCCTAGAAGCTGTCTTATAGTATCGAAACACTTTAAAGGAGAATTTGGCCTCATGACAGAACACTGTGGGCACTTATAGCTTATGTCATTGATGGCATTTTCACAATTTTTGTGGAATGTTTTGTGGCATTCAACGCAAGAGGTTATATTTTCGTCAAGGGGATTCTGACATAGTGAACAATTGTTATCATGTTTACCCTTAATTTTGTACTTACTGCGAGATTGGCAATGTAGTTTTTAACGCTGTAGGTGACCCAGAAGTAGACGATATTGGTCGCATAAAGAATTTTAAAATGTTGAAAAGGCAAAGGGACGCGCTAGTGACTTCCACGGGGATTTTGAATATAAACTACCTTCCGTTCATAAAAAGTTGGATTTATTGAACAAAAAATGTAAATATATTAAAATTCCTACACAGGATAAAAACAATGAGGATTATAGAATAAATATTAATTTTATGACTAACTTACTTTATGGTATGGAAACCACTAAGAACAAATTTAACTATAATATCTTGAGCACCGCGTGTGCGCCAACTTGCAAGTAAGTAAATACAAAATGGTGATTCCTCATGGACACCACTTGACATTTCATTAAATATAAGTAAAATTTGACAATTAAAAATTGAATATAAATTGAAGATAAATTGAATATAAATTGAATAAAAATTTAATATAAAAGTGTTGCCAATCTGTAACTAGTTTAGGGTGAATTTGGGAGTGGTGTTAACAGTGATTTTGTTAAAAATCTGAATTCACCCCGTGTTATTTTAACAATATGAAACATGTAAAAAATATCTTCTTAATTTTCAAAATTGTTTTTGTTTTCTGTAGAAAAATTCATGTATATTTATTTACCAGGAGCCAGCTTAAAAATTTATGTCAAAATTTTCTGAGTGTATATCTTTTTGGACGGTAACTAGTCGAGGAGTTGTGTGATCTAACAAAGATTGTAGTATAACTTCGGCTTCCGTTTCTGTAACAGTAGTTTCCGTAGGGTAACAGGAATATTTTTCTTTTTGTACTTACTTATATACCGGAAAATCTTCATTAGCATAATTTCTAATAATATTATATTGTTTCCGCGACAACTGAGCTTCAATAATCAGTGAGAGCGCTTCTGTAGTTAATTTAGACGACTTTATAAAGTCATTTACAAAACATTTTTTAGCGAGTACGTTGGACTCTGATACACGCTTCACAACGACTGTCTCTATGTACTTCCCAGAAGCTCTCATTTTCATTTGTGCTGCATAGCATAATTCTTCATGAGAATGTAATGATCGTAACTAACAACATATCTATATATATAAAAATGAAATGTCCTGTGTGTGCCAGAGCATCACGAGAGAACGAACAGACGGATTTGCCTAATTCCTTTTGTATTTTGTCTGTGTCAATGCAAGAGTGGTTTAGGAAAAAAGAAAAGTCGGAAAAACCCAAAGTAAAAGCCGGAAAATCGAAAATATCTATATTTGACCCTAGGACTATGAAATTTGGGCAGGATGTTCATCTCTTGACGTATGTGTGCACTACAAAGGGAATTTTTGAAATTCGCTTCCTAAGGTACACAAATGGGCGTGGCAAAATTGAACTTTTAATTCAAAATATCGGTGTAATTAAGACAAGGACAGTCATGAAATTTGGCTCAGTGAGGTATATTGAAGTTCTTTACCTTTTTTACAAATGTGGGCGGAATTGGACAAAAGGGCGTGTCCCTTTCCATATGACTAAAACTATAAAAATGTTGTAACTTCTGACTTACTAAGATTAAAGTTATATAAATCGAAACTAAGGTTTATATTATAAACTCCAATCGTCACGTAGAATGTAAGCGGGATTGGATTAAAGGGCGTGGCACGTCCAATATAACCAAAACTTTAAAATTACTATAACTCATGACATGTTATGAGTTGAGTTATAATAATGAAAACAAATGTTCATATTTAAAACTCCAATCGTCACGTAGAATATGGGGCGTGGCACAACGGGGCGTGGCATCTCTCATATAACCAAAACTTTAAAATTTCTATAACTCTTTACTTACTAAGAGCAGAGTTATAAAAATCGAAACAAAAGATTATATTAAACATTGTAATAGTCACTTAGAATGTGGACGGAATGGGACAATGGGGCGTGGCACTTCCCATATAACTAAAAATGGTAACTTCTGACTTACTAAGAGCAGAGTTGTACAAATCGAAACGAAATATCATTTTAAAATGTTTAATAGTAAAATAGAATGTGGGCGGGAAAAATAGTGACGAGGCTTGCACTAAAAAGGGAAAAAAGGCGTGGACACACAAAACTTTATAAACGATATATTTTTGCAATTACAAAAACTTAGCACGGGCGCAGCTGTGCACGGGTCCAGCTAGTTATATATGAAAATTTAATTATTTGTGAATTGTTTAAAATTAAATCGTATACTAAATTAATTAATGATACAAAAATAATATAATAATTAACTTATATACATATATACCTCTGCAGTTTTTCATCTTTTTGCTTGCTCGCTGCTTTCCGAATATTCTCCAATTGGTCTGCCAACATTAAATTTTGATATTATATTAAAAATGCATTCACCCGCTAACCAATTTTGCTCTTCTTTCAAAAATGTTTTTTTATGCCTATAGCATTTAATCCACTTTTGAGTAAAGCGCGTTTTAAAGTTATTTAAAGCAGCTTTTAAATTGCTTATGGTGCTTCCTTGTGTATATTAAACATATTTTTCTAGTTCTTCGAATTTTAAATTCATAGATGGTGACTTGCTGTCAAATATAGAAGTCGCGACTGAACTTTGTTCATCTTGATTATCTCCAATAAAACAAAGAATAGCTAACAATAATTTCTCTTTAAAATCTACTACATTAGACATTTATTTGACTTGATAACATATAAAAGTTACAAAATCAAAATATATATGTAACAAAGGACAAGATAAAAATCAATGTTATTTTCATTTCCGCAAAATATGCAAGTAAATTTGTTTGTTTCATATCAACAAGGGTTTGCTGTATTGCTAAAATTGCTGTATTGCTAAAATTTGAATGAATATTTTGCGGAAATAGAAAATAAATCGAATTAAAAATGAACAACAATTATAAAATAAGCTGATTCAGTTTTTTGCCAATTATAATAAAACGAATAGCTCAAAATAGTCATTTACAGTGAAAATATTAACTACATACCTTAAGGATATAAGGACTATATAATTAATCTTTCACTGAATTTAAAAACAAGACTCGAACAAGGAAGTGTGATACTTACAAAAACAAAAAATGTTTTAAATTTTTCAAAATGATCTATTTCATGAAATTCTGTGTCCGAAATGATACCTAAGAAATAATTAATATTTCACCTCTAAATGTGTCAAATATTTATTTATTTATGTTTTTTATTTTTGAAAAAAAGCCTACTTTTAAAATTTTATATTGTATGGGGTGGCCCCAGTGTGCGCCGGTATTTCAATCTGCAAACAATAAAAGGAGGTGGTGGGTTCGACCAGTGAATCTCACTTGAGAGGTGTAAGGTTTTTTTAAAATTTGTATCCGTCAATTAAAAGAACAAGATCAGGAACATTTTTTTAAGGCAACGAGAATGAGCGTGGCCAATTTTAATGTATTATTGTCCATATTAAAATAAAGGCTGGAAAGGTTTTCTAATCGCAAAACCATTGATCCGGAAACACACCTAACCGTAACGCTCCTGTAAGTAAAAATTTAAGTTGAAAGTGCATGTCCAAAGTTAACATGAATTAAATTATAGTTACTGGGCTCAAGTGTGCAACATGCAAGTATTGGCCTGTGCTTACAAGCTAGACATATCGACAGTTAGGAAAATTATTTATGAAACATGCGACTTAATTTGGAATGAGCTACAGGTTGTTTATCTATCGCCTACGAATATACATGCACTCTGCAAAAAAAAGGGCTCTCCCAAACATAATTTTGCAGGAATTACATGTATCTTTGGAACTTTATGCAATCAAAAGTATTATTTCATTGCCAAACATTATTAGAATAACAGCCAAACGTATTTTTGTTTTCGTTGAAACATATTTATGTTCAGAATGAATAATTTTCGGCGTTATTGCAAACATATATATGTTTGAATGTGAAAAACATTTATTTACATGTAAACATATTTATGTTGACATTTAATTTCGATGTAAAAATAGTACATTTAGTGCTAATATCTTCTTTACACAATATTTGTTTTTAGCCTATTTTTAAATTACATTTTTTTTAATAATATTATATAATTATAAACCTAAACTTTTATTTTATTTTTATTACATTTATACCTAATCATTATATTTCCATCTATTGTTCCTATTTTGAGTTCAGTACTTTACGGATGAATTGGAAATTTCACAAACAGCCACTTTCTGATATTAACAGTAATTGGCGATACTTAAACAAACACCAAAAACAACTTTTGAACTACATGAAAAGTATTAATGTGAGTGTTAGTGAGTGCTAAAAGTATGCAGCGCTGTTATTTAATTGTGAAATCATAATGCCAAACATACATATAATCAAAATAATGCTATTATTTTTAAATTCGTTGTCACCCAGTAACAATCACGACTAACCAAAAAAATATAATAATTAAAAAACCTTTTATTGCCGTTGGGTGTGTTAAATAGCGGAAAAATCAAACATACATATAATAATATCTGATGAAAAATATATATTTCTACAGAAAGATTAATATAGTAAATTCATGTAACTCCGCGATAAAAGAAATTTATGTTAAAAAATCGTATAATAATATTTCAATCTGAACAAAATAATAATACAATTCAATTATAATGTATTTAGATATTACTCCAAATATTTATATGGTGATTTCGAATTACGTTATAACTACATTCAAGCATATTCAAACAAATCTTTTCAATCCGTGTGAATATAAAAGCACACCTGATAAATTTTATATCAAGACTGAAATGCCCTCACATCACAGTTATTCAAGAACCATGGGTGTATAACAAACGCATCTGTGGTCTTAGTGAACTACGTGGTGCAACCATACTATACGATGAGCAAGCCGCAAGGCCTAGAAGCTGTCTTATAGTATCGAAACACTTTAACCCAATTCTGTGGGCAAGACCTGGTGGCAGCCAAAGTGAGCTATGACAGCGATAGTGGATGGAAACATTTGATTGTCGCCTCAGGCTACTTCCCCTATGACTCGCTACTGCCTCCTCCGCCAAAGACAATTATTGAGCTCATGGAGTACTGTGATCTTAAGGAGACCGGCCTTATTCTTTGCTGTGACGCTAATGCTCAACACACTGTGTGGGGCAGCAGTAAATTCAACGCACGAGGTACCAGACTCCTTGACTTCATCATGACCTCCAATCTGAACATTCACAACACTGGTAATAAACCCACGTTTATGACTGCTAGAAGACAGGTATTGCTTGACCTTACTTTGTCTAACTGTAGACTGAGAGAGTCAATCTTAAACTGGAAGGTTCTTAAAGAAGATTCTTTATCGGACAACAGGTATATCGAGTTTTATACTGACCGAGAGGTGCTGCCCTCTATGACGGTAAGAAATCCTAGAAAAACGAACTGGGCACGCTTCAGACATGAACTTGAGAATTCCCTCAGCATTCCTGTCAGAATTCGTACCAAAGAAAGTATTGAGACTGTGAGGACACATATTTGTGTGTCCCAAATTTGTACCCACATATTTTTTATCTGAATTAAATTAGATTAATAATTTAATTAATTGCAGTTATTGCTAAGTACGACAACAACAACGTACGAGCAAGAATACCACAAACAAGTACAATTCCACGCACATGCAGCAATCCCGCAAGCAACAAAAACTCTACGCATAAGTATCCAGTATACGCAAGCATAGGCTGTAATACAACAACATCAAATGAAGCAACAACAACGCTACGCATAAGCATCAAGTATACGCAAGCATAGGCTGTAATGCAACAACATCAAATGAAGCAACAACAACTGCATAGACTACGCAACAACAAAGCACACGGCGATCGACACAAGAAAGGGAATAAAAGGAGACACAATTGCAGCAGTCAGGCAGTTCGATGCTGGCGACGACCTCGTACACAGCAAACTCGTAGTAATAGTGGTTGGAGGCATTAACTCCCCAAATGTAGTAGTAGCGGTTGGAGGCATTAACTCCCCAATTGTAGTTATAGTGGTTGGAGGCATTAACTCCCCAAATGTAGTAGTAGCGGTTGGAGGCATTAACTCCCCAATTGTAGTTATAGCGGATCGAGGCATTAACTCACCAAATAGTAGTAGTAGCGGTTGGAGGCATTAACTCCCCAAATAGTAGGAAGTAGTGGTTGGAGGCATTAACTCCCCAATTGTAGTTATAGCGGATCGAGGCATTAACTCGCCAAACTAGTATTAAGTTACTTTAAGAATTAATAAGTATTTTATCATAGCGGCTGGAGGCATTAACTCCCCAAATAGTAGGAAGTAGTGGTTGGAGGCATTAACTCCCCAATTGTAGTTATAGCGGATCGAGGCAGTAACTCGCCAAACTAGTATTAAGTTACTTTAAGACTTAATAAGTATTTTATTATAGCGGCTGGAGGCATTAACTCCCCAAACGTATTAATAGCGGATCGAGGCATTAACTCGCCAAACTAGTATTAAGCTCGAATAAGTATTATAAAATAGCGAATAAAATATTAAACCCACTGAAGGGACAATAAAGAAACTGAATAACAATACTTAAATAAAACTAATCTTTTCATTTATCTATTTTTCTGTAAACGAACCCTGGACAAAACCGGCGTGTATACCTCAGCCCGAGAAACTTCGTTACAAGACGTCCGTTCAAGTTATGAACGATGTCATAAATTCTAGTTTTGTACGAACATGTCCGGTACGAAAAACGTTATCTAGACCTCCCGTTCCTTGGTGGAACGCTTGTCTTGAAACCTTGCGTAAGGATTCCAGAAAGCTTCTAAACAGGGCCCTACGGAGCAATTTAGACTCTGACTGGTTTCTTTATCGAGCTAAGCAGAAAGAGTATAAGAAACTAATTCGTAAATCGAAAAATGTTTCTTATATAGACTTCTGCAGTAGCATCGACTCCTACAGTGACACTAGCAGATTGGTCAAGTATCTTAAAAGAGACCGAACTGCTCGACTGGACTCACTGCGGAGACCTGATGGCTCGTATACTGAGTCTAAGACAGAGGCACTCAGTGTCCTAGTTGAGACTCACTATCCGGGAAATCAAATCCACATAGTGCCACTTTGTAATCCCATCACTGGGGCTTGCAATAACAACTTTAATGTGACAAAACATGACTGACAGGATGCCAAATTGGTTGCGTACGATGAAGCTATCCAATACGCAGTGGCCTCTTTTGATGGCTTCAAGTCACCTGGACCGGATGGCATCTACCCAGTCATGCTACAGGAAGGTATAACCCAATTGCTAACATGCCTAAAGAAGATCTTTAGAGCAAGTCTCCATGGGCATTCATTCCGACATCCTGGCGTTTAGTTAAAGTAGCCTTCATTCCTAAAGTTGGAAGAGAAGACTATTCCATAGCCAAGAGCTTAAGACCCATTAGTGTGATGTCCTTCATACTAAAGTGTCTAGAAAGACTAGTTGAGTTGCACATCAGAAAAACATCGTTATCAAGGTAACCACTATCAACAAGACAACTTGCCTACCAACGTGGAAAATCCTGTGGAACAGCATTGCAACATATGGTTGGCCGGATCGAGCCTGCTTTTCACAGGAAGATGTACGTGATGGGCATACTTGTTGACATCGAGGGTGCTTTAATAATGCGACTCTTGATGGAATGTGTGACGCAGCTAGAAGGCATGGAATAGATGAAACATTGGTCAGATGGCTAAGGTCAATGCTAATGTTTTGGACCATCACTTCTGAGGCGGAGTGCGGTCAGTATATTATGGCAGGGGTGAATAGAGGTTGTTCTCAAGGAGGCATTCTCTCTCCCCTGTATGCTGGTTGACTCTCTGGTCAACGATCTCGATGGACCAGGTGTCTATTCCCAATGCAGAGGCCTATGCAGATGATGTTGCCATTCTTGCCACAGGCTTTTCCCTCAATGAGGTCTGTGGTAAAACACAAAACTAATTGAACCGACTTGACAGCTGGTGTACTGCAAACGGACTTTCCGTCAACCCTCACAAAACAGGGATTGTTCACTTCACTAGGAAAAGAATATTGACAGATTTATCTCTACCAGTACTTAAGGGTGTCACTATTCCTCTGTCTAACGAAGTAAAATATCTGGGCTTAACTCTAGATAGTAAACTACTTTGGAAAAAACATGTTGAAAATAAAATTTAGCTAGCATTGAATGACTTCTGGCAATGCAGAGGCATTTTTGGGAAGACATGGGGACTATCGCCGAGCAAAACCTTATGGATTTACACGGCAATGATAAGACCGATGACATAATATCCATGGTAGTCTGGTGGAACAAGCCGTCGCGAAAGTGCGTGACAACTAGTCTTGCCAAGATTCAGAGAACCGTGTGTCTGGGTGTTACGGGTGCCTTTCACACTACACCTGGAATGCAATCTTAAACCTACCACCACTTGACGTCTTCATCAGAGGCGAAGCCATGAAAGGCGACTGGAGACTAAAACGAGGTGGTTTCTGGTTTAATATTCCCTGAAATAACTCTGACATTGCACTTGACACTCCATTATACAACTGTCTACTGGAGATGCCCTCTGATGCAATGATAACAGAAATATTACCAAGACGAAATTTTGAGGTTTGCCAACCTGACATTCAAGACTGGCTAACGACTGACTGTGAGCCAGGTAGAGGGTCACACCGCATTTTCACAGACGGCTCCAGAACCTTTCAGGGATCTGGTGCTGGAGTGTTTGTGGAACCGAATTACCGCAGACTTCACTTCGTCTATGGACTACATTGCGGATAATAGATGACAGAACAGGGCTATATCAGTTTGCAGCGATAGTCAGGCTGCTCTTATGGCTTTGAACAACCCGGTCATCACATCCAAAATTGTACGTCAATGCAGATCACGTCTTAATTGTGTTGGTAAATACAATACACTGAAACTGATTTGGGTGCCGGGCCATAAAGTAGTTTCGGGCAATAAAACATCTGACGAACTAGCACGTGCCGGATCTGAGGATAATCCATTTGGACCAGAACCTGTGCTTAGACTGCCTGCATCTACGGGAAAATTCGTCATCAGCTTTTGGGTCGCCTCCTCACACAAGAGCAGATGGCTGAATGAGACGAAATGCAGATACTCCAAGCTCATGACACCGACGATAACCAAAAGATCGGCCTCGTTTCTACTTTCCTTAAGTAGAAAGGAGTGCAGAAAACTGACGGGACTTTTAACGGGACACAACGCATGTGAAAAACACATGAACGCATTCGGCCCGGCCGAAAGCTCCTTATGTTCTGCCTGCTACGAAAAAACTGGCACAACAGAGCACTATCTCTGTGACTGTCCAGCATTTTCTAGAATTAGAAGGCAGATCTTTGGCACAGACAGGATGAGAGAGGATCAGCTTCACGCTTTATCACACAATAGCCTTCTTCGATTCAATAATGAATCTAAGAAGAATTTTATACGTAAAGAAACGCTAAAATACTAATAAGTTTTTACATACATATTTCGATATAAATTCGAAAATTTTCAGACCTTATTTGAAATATTTTGTTTGTTTTTCGGATATCATAATATAAATAGTTTATGGGTCTTTGAATATAGTCAAACTCACAACTGAAATTACAAACTTTTTATCGGTGGAACTCTTAAAAATTCGGTACCTTAACCTCGGTCCCGAGCTCTCTCACCATTTTGAGCTGTGCATGTTATATTTGTACTTAAAGGGGTGGGCAGTGTTGCCGCAACACATTTTATTTAGTAGTTAAAAGCTTTTAAAAATCCGCTATATATGGTTATTTTGCGACCAAAAAAATCCCTTAGAAATCGTTAGATTGAAATTTTCAAATAAAAGTAGGTTCGTATATATAAATCAACTAAATATAACTTATAACTAGTAAATATTATATAAAAAAATTATGCAAATAATATTTAATAACAATTTCTATGTAATGAGGCAGTTATCTAAAAAACAAAGGTTGAGATACTTGCGTTTAAAGTTTTTGAATGCTCGTATCTCATAAAGTAATGAACCAATATTATTGATTAAAATTTTCCATTAAAATGTAAACTTTTAGATTTTATTGCACTTTTTATATTTGTTTAAATATACTTTTAAAATATAAAATATATAATAAAAATGATTAATACCCACTTATTGCCTAATACGAAAAATAAAATTGGAGCTTGTACATGAATATAAATAAAAGAACATAATATTATTGTAGATAGTTTAGATATATTTATTGATATGAATGAATTGTGAGGACATAAATTTGTGTACCCCAAATTTGTACCCACATATTTTTTTATCTAAATTAAATTAGATTAATAATTTAATTAATTGCAGTTATTGCTAAGTACGACAACAACAACGTACGAGCAAGAATACCACAAACAAGAACAATTCCACGCACATGCAGCAATCCCGCAAGCAACAACAACGCATAAGCATATGCTGTAATACAACAACATCAAATGAAGCATCAACAACGCTACGCATAAGCATCAAGTATACGCAAGCATAGGCTGTAATGCAACAACATCAAATGAAGCAACAACAACTGCACAGACTACGCAACAACAAAGCACACAGCGATCGACACAAGAAAGAGTATAAAACGAGACACAATTGCAGCAGTCAGGCAGTTCGATGCTGGCGACGACCTCGTACACATCAAACTCGTAGTAGTAGCGGTTGGAGGCATTAACTCACCAAATAGTATGGAGTAGTGGTTGGAGGCATTAACTCCCCAATTGTATACGAACCTACTTTTCAAATAAAAGTAGGTTCGTATATATAAATCAACTAAATATAACTTATAACTAGTAAATATTATATAAAAAAATTATGCAAATAATATTTAATAACAATTTCTATGTAATGAGGCAGTTATCTAAAAAACAAAGGTTGAGATACTTGCGTTTAAAGTTTTTGAATGCTCGTATCTCATAAAGTAATGAACCAATATTATTGATTAAAATTTTCCATTAAAATGTAAACTTTTAGATTTTATTGCACTTTTTATATTTGTTTAAATATACTTTTAAAATATAAAATATATAATAAAAATGATTAATACAGAATGAAAAACAGAATTTCATTAAGAGTATTTACAGCAATAACACATTTTTATAAATAACACAAATATTTGATGCACGCTCCGTCAGATTTCATTTTGAAAAATATCTAAAAATAGCTAGATTTTTTTTAGGGGAAAAATTTTATATTTTAGTAGCTAAGGTTACGAATAATCCGCTAGATCTTGGGACAAAGTTGCTAAAACGGCATCACTGGTGGTGGGGCCTACAGTTTATTGCCGAAGCCAAACGGCGAGTGAGAGCTTTTCATAGGCTCTCGTAGGTTTTCCACTTACCACCGAGAGTTAGCGCGGTATAGAAAAATGTTTCTATGAAAAGATGTGTTTAGCCCCAGTCCAGGCTTGAACCGGGGACCTTTCGGCTCGCAGTCCAACGCACTAACCACTGAGCCTTTGTATAAAACTCACAAATATGTAATTTATTTTGTTTTTTTTTGTCGAAAAATGGTTAAAATAGCAAATTTCAAAATGTAGAAAATTACCAGAAGCTTAGTTATTTTTATTGTTAGTTTAGACAATATCTATTAACCTTCCTGTTTCTGTTAATCATTAACTGTGTTCCGTGACGTGTGATCTAGAGCCAAAGCTCTACTTTCTACAAAAAACACTAAAATCAATTAGAATCAGATCAAAAGCTGGTTCTATCCAGTTAAATCAAATGTTGTCAAGTTTTCTAAAAATAGAACCGTTGGCGTTCCAGGTAAATAAATATGGTTTAACTGTCACGGGCACAGCTATTATATCTTAAATGTTTTGAAAATAACTAAAAAAAAAAGTCAATTTATGGTTTGAGTATGGAATAAAACAAATATTTTTCAAAATTACTTGTATTTTGAACTAATCCCGAGATCCCGTGATTGAAAAGTGTTCAATCCCGAAAACCCGGCATTACGAAAACAGGCCCAACTTGTATTCCTTACATACATATAACAACTTGTTTACGGAAAATTTAATGAGAAGAATGTAATAATTTTTCAATATAAAAATATTTGTATTCCAGTTAGGTTGAAAAATATTCAATATATTTGAATATATTTAAATGCTTGTTTACGGAAAATTCCAATAGAAGAATGTAATAATTTTTCAATATAAAAATATTTGTATTCCAGTTAGGTTGAAAAATATTCATTACTTCGATGATTGACATATAATAATAATAATAGTTTGGCGCTACAGTCCTGTTTAGAACTTCGGCCGAGCTCTCTCACCATTTTAAGCTGTGCGTGTTATATTTGTACTCAAATTGGTGGGACCTACAGTTTATTGCCGAATCCGATCGGCGGGTGAAAGCTTTTTCATAGGCAATAGTTTTACTCTCGTAGGTTTGCCTACATGATTGCGGCTACATGATTGACATTTACATAATTAAAATTTTTATTTTAAAATATAATAGGGTCTAAAAGTTACATAGTGCTGCTAGAGTATACTACAAAATATTTCAGTCGAAAAAAAATTTAAAACCAGTTGGGAAGGTTAGATCACATGGGAAATTTTATAGTAGGTGTTATTAAGATAGTTAGGATTATCAAAATTATTGTCGGTCTAAGCCGACTATAAATACCCTACACATATCTGTGGTTACCATTCAAGGTGGTTTATAGGTCACCAGGGTGTACAAATCCTCAAAAGCACTACAATCTTTCAATTGCTGAAGAATGTTCATTCATTTGATACCCATATTTACAAATGGGTAGGTGTACCGAATTTCGATTATTTCCATGTATTTGAGCATGAAATCAATATATATTTGGCTAAAAAAGTTTACTTAAAACGTATACAATAAAATTGAACTGCAGATGTACATTTTATATGAGTTATTTGAATATAAATGGTCAGATCACAGGTCACAATGAACCGATCGTAAAAAAATAAAAATATGGATTTAAAATATTTTTTAAATTCATCTGCAATGTGCGAATACAGAACATTATTTTTTTACTCATATTTTGTGTGGTAAACTCTAGAAGCACATTGTAACTTTTAGGCCATAATTTACATTATCTTGTTATTTATAGACAAGATCAATAAATTAACGCAGTTCAAACGCCAGAAAAAATTAATTGACAAAAAAAAGTAAATCTATATTTTTCAGTATTGGTGCATTACACTGCCCATCAAATTCAAATTTTGACATGGTGTAGTAAAAGTTACAGCAAATATTGGATAGATTTGTAGAGCTAATTCCTAAAATGTCGTCAGTTTAGTCAAATTGGCTCTAGTTTTTGAGATATATCCCATTTTATAATCTCCCATTATTTTAGCCTTCTTTTATTTTTAAAATTCAAATAACGGAAAAATATGATATAAGTTGCAGAAAACCTTGCGCCATAAAATACAAATTTGCTTTCAAAAATTTGTTTGCGAGATATAAGCATGTAGTAGTTAAAATTTTTCAAATAAATAAAATTGTTATTTATGAAAAACTTTATTACATAAATGAGGATTTAAAGAGGATACTTGGCGCCACATAAAAGAGCATACAAATGTTTTTAAACATTTTTGTACACTAAGTAATAAAGTATTTTATTACCAAAATTTTGAATCTTTTTAAACACATTTGAATTTTTTTTACTTATATCTCACAAACAAATGTTTTCACGCATTAACTCAAATTTTTGTATTGTAGAGCGATATTTTTATGCGTCTAATATCGAAAAGACATTTCCATTATTTTCGTTTTAAATTTTAAATATAAAAGAAGACCAAAATGATGAAAAATTGAAAATGGCATATATCTCAAAAACTATAGCCAATTTGACTAAACTAATGCTATTTTCGGAAGCAGCGCTTCAAATGCATCCAATATTTGCTGCAACTTATACTGCACCATAATCAGCCTAACCAATAAACGAAATAAAGTCGACTTTAAAAATAGAATCAGCTTTTTGATAATTTTCTCATATATTTATTTGTCAAAAAGCTGATATCTAAAGTCGACATTATTTTGTTTATTAGTTAGGCTGAATGACTGTAGCACAGTGTTATTAATATAAAACAGGGACTGTAATAGTTACGAGCAAAACTTTTTTTTTGTTCAGTAAAACGATTATTTTTGATTTTTAAAATTTTGCTCAGAAATAAAAGTCAAATTTCAATTTTTATTTTCAAATTCAAAAATAACCAGTTGGGAAGGTTAGATCACATGGGAAATTTTAAAGTAGGTGTAATTATGATAGTTAGGATTATCAAAATTATAGTCGGTCTAAGCCGACTATAAATACCCTACACATATGTGTGGTTACCATTCAAAGTGATATATAGGTCACCAGGGTATATGAATCCTGAAAATAACTACAAACATTCAATCGCTGAAGAATTTCCATTCATTTGATACCCATATTTACAAATGGGTAGGTGTACCGAATTTCGTTTTTTTGTTTTGTGAACCACAAGTCTTTTTGCCGGAAAACATTATTATAATGTATTTGATATCAATATATATTTGACCAAAAAAGTTTATCTAAGCACGTATACATAAAAATTGATCTTTATATGTACATTTTATATGAGGTATTTGAACATAAGTGGTCGGATCATAGGTCACAATGGACCGATCTTTTTTTCGCACGTACAGCGTAGTAATCTAAGTTATAAGTTTCATGTATCTAGCTCTTCAATTTTAAAAGTTGTAGGGATTTCAACAGACAGACGGACAGACGGACAACGCTGGTTTTCAAAAATAAAAATTAGGGTGCGGAGCGTTGTGCGTAATTTGTTGCGCAGCAAAAATGATGTTCTGACGATTAAAACGATAGACTCAAATACAAATTTGGGTCATGTTAGTGAACACCTTCGATGGTCCACGTTGGATTGTGGTCAGTATTAACATTAATATGGGCCAGCAATAGGTAAAACTTCAAAACAAATTTCGTTAAGAAAAAAACTCTTTGCTATTGAAAGTGTGTAAGGGTGAATCTGTTCCAGTGGGATTATAAAAGCACCCGAGTGCGTCATTGGAACTTTTTTGGGTGAATCTGTTTTGGTAGTCATACTGTAGCGTCGTTGGCTCGATTGGTTTCTGAGTTGGACCATGAGCTGAAAAGTCCCCGATTCGATCCCAGCGACTGTCAACTTCAAAAATAAATATTATTATTATAACTTTGCTACCTCTTGGCTAACCTACTAACATAAGCTCTTACCCCGTCTTTCGGATTTAAACTACTTTAGCCATGAATTACCGGCATTAACCACTTTGCGTACAAATATAACACACACAGCTCGGCCAAATTATTATTCGTAACGCTGACCACCATCACACGTGAGCCATCGAAACTGTTCACTAACATCACCCAAATTAGTTTTAGAGTCTATCGTTTCCATTATTTTTGCTGCATAACAAATTAAGCACAACGCCCCGCACCCTAATATTTATTTTTGAGTTAAAAAAAGTATAAATCAAAAAATCCGTTATTCTTGAGCAAAACAATAAAAATTAATTTTTAATTTTTATTTTTGATTTTTTAAAGTAAAAATTGAAATATGATTTTTATAGCTGAGCAAGCAAACATAAAAATTAAAAATAATCGTTATTTTTTGCCGTAAAAATAAAAAAAAAACACTGCAAATTTAAATTCTGTATTCGAAAATAATTGTTTCTGCATTCTCAAAACTTGCGTGCCTATTTTATAACACGTTGATTTTTTTATTATAAAAAATAAAAATAACCGTTATTTACGGTCCCTGATATAAAATAATTTCTTATTATGTTTGTGGTGTTTGTACGTATGTGAAGTTAACAACTCGGCTTCAACAACGAAACGGGTGGAATTAACATCTGCCACCAAAAGTAGGCAGATATGAATTTCACTCCGTTTCCGCCTCGTTCTATTAAATTTCAAACGTCAGTGCGCGGAGTTGCCAGATAAATAATCTTGATTTTGCCATTGTAATAATCGATAGAGATACGATTATTTCATTATTATATAATGCTTTTGTAAAACGAATTAAAACCTCTTTGTTTGTATGCGCATTGCTGTAAAAATCCTTAAAATAAAAAAATACTCTATAGTTATTATTTTATATTTCACAAAAAAATAAAAATCATAAAATATAAAAAGTTTATAATTTGCTACAATTTCTACACTTTGAAAAACGTTTATACTGGTATTTTACCGGTAACATTTTAATTCCGGAACGGTAATCGTTCATTGCCATCATTTTGGTAACAGTTACCATATTTCATATAAAACAGTATGAAACGAATAAAAGTAAAGGTACAATACCTGGAAAAAATAATACATGGAACTATTAATACACCAAATGGACGTACTATTAAGTATTCGATGATCAATTTTCTTCTCAGTATAATAATAAAAAAAAGAAAAACCTAAAATAATTTTTACATAAACATAAACTGTATTTGCTTTCAAGTATTTTTTCCAGTAAACCCAATTATATTTTTAAGATATTCAAACGATATAGTAAATATGACATAATGCACAAAAAATCAAATATTTAGTTCTTTACTATTTTTAATAATTTTTAAGCATTTAGGAGGATTTGGAGGAATATTTATATAAATCTTCTGAATCGTTTTCTTGAAAACGACCCATGCGGTTAATAAGTTCTCAGGTGATGGTTTTATATTATATTGATTTTTCGATATTAAAACCATTTTCTGCATTTGCGTTTATATGGACTAAATATTGTTGAAGTAATTTTGGTAAACCTTAACATACAATAGTTTTGCTAAAAAAAATTACACAATTTTTTTATGACATTAAAATGTGTAATAAAATGTGCCGTTGAGAATCAAAATGACTTAGTCCATTTTTAGAAAAAAAAAGTTTCGTATTCTAAAGCTTCGTATTCTAAAGCTGGTATTACAAATATAGTTTTTTAAAAATTTCAGAATTTAACGTTTTTAACCACATTTTAATAAGTATGTTATTTGATATACATTAAAACATACACCCAAAGAACGAATCAATTGGGGCAACCGTCTTTTTTTGCCAACCGATTTATTTAGTTCTGTCAACATTCGACTGATTCAGTTGTTGCAACACCGCGTATCAGTTCACACAACTAATGAATACAATTGACACAACCAATTTGTTTAGTTGTGGTAGCCAATTTAATTATAAGAAATCGGCCATTTTACCTAGCGCTCCAACAAGCGTTGCAAACACGAAGTCAGCGTCACAACAGCGTTCCCGAGATCGAACATTGCCGACGATTCGTTGTGCTGCTGACTTCGTGTTTGCAACACGTTGGAGCGCTAGGGCTGCATATATAAATACAACATATAGAAACACAATAGGAAGTACTCTGTAGAATAGTATTTCTCTAGTGGAAGAAAGTATATTTGAGCATGAAAAAACCGAACAGTAAAAACGAACAAGCCTTAAAACAATTCCAAATTTTGTTTAAGACGTGGCACGCACTGTCCGCAGCACAAAACA
The DNA here is from genome assembly GCA_951804985.1 of Dryomyza anilis. Classification (NCBI taxonomy): domain Eukaryota; kingdom Metazoa; phylum Arthropoda; class Insecta; order Diptera; family Dryomyzidae; genus Dryomyza; species Dryomyza anilis. The sequence goes on along the minus strand of OX638136.1, from coordinate 21,534,171 downwards.
AAAAAATAGTGAAAAAATCTGAAATCGCCTTAAAACATTTCCAAATATTGTTCAAGACTGAGACATGGCACGCGCTGTCCGCAAAACAAAACGAGTGAAAAATGTAAAGCTTGCGCGACTGGTGTTGTCCTGCTTTGGCATCGCTATTATGCAAGACAACTAATTTCACAGTTGAATCAAATAAATATTGGTTGCTACAACTTAATGTTATATAGCTATCTATTAAGTCAACTAAATATTGGTTAGGTCTCATTTTGCCGTGGCAATGGAAACAAAAAAATTGAAAATGTATAAAAAGTTTGTTTCCCCAATCAATGTTGCAGTTGCTTCAACTAATAGTTGGTTACGCTTCATACTATTGTTTACCACAAATGAATTTCAGTTGAAACTGACTAAATTTGGTAGATGCAAATGAATATTCGTTGAAACAACTGCACGTCAAGCAATTATTTTTTTGTGTGTAGAAGTTTGCATCAAAAATTTCCAAAAAAATTTCTGTTGGTTGCTATCTCTTGCCTGTAAGATATCGATATTACTTCATTCTATTTTAAGAAAGGATTTTTTAATGCAAGATCATATTTTTGACTGAAAATATTGGGCAAAGTCTAAACAAAATATATCTAAAATATTACATCATTTGTCATTTCTACTTCCTGAGATAAAACACCATTTGAACTGGTTCTGCGGAATACAAAAGCGTTTCTCATTTTCGAATTTTATTAATTTAAATTTAAGCTAAATTCAAAATCTTTAAATATGTTGATATCACTATTATTAATAATCCAAGAACATTCTGTTTTACTGTTTGAAATTTAATATAGTTTGACAACAACATTTTTCAATTTTTCACTATTTAGAGTGGCCTCTATGATTGAAATAATATAATAAAATTAGTGAATATTCAAAATACATAGGTATAAATTCGTACATATATACTGTCTAAAGACGACGGATACTTAAATACTTCAATCACGGAGCGATTCGTACCGCTACAGAACTTTTATATGATTGCCATCGAATTACAGTAGGCGATAGTGTTTTATATATATATCTGGAAATATTCTTGAAACTCTTTAAATTTTTCTTTTGTAGTATAATTTTATTTGATTCTAAATTACACAAAAAATACACAATGAGATCAAAAATGCACTTTTTTGTGGAATTACACAAAAAGTGGCAACACTGACACAACTTCTTTACAAAGAGAACGAAGTGAAAATCAGATCTGCCTACTTTTGGTGGCAGATGTTGATTCCATCCGTACCGTTGTTGAAGCTGTGTTGTTAACTTCACGCATATACATATTCAATATTTGTTGGCGAATTATATTTTAAAAACAATTAATTATTATAACACACATATGTATGTAACACAAATCAACCGCAAATATGCACTCATAATACATTAAAATTAAACTTACTTTTGTATCTCCTTAAATGTTTGCTTAATAAAATTGAAACAAAACTTAAAATCGGAAGAGAAACTTTTAAATATTATTTTTCACCACCTAGACAAATTTGTATGATTTAAAAAAAATGTTACTATAATGAAAATATGTGGATCTGTTATTTTATGAAAAGTGGAAAATAATAAAAAATTTAACAGTACTAATATTAATCCGTTTAAATAAAAAGTCAACTAATGGTACAGTGTCAGCTACTGGTGCGAGTACCTTACTGGCCGGCCTCAGCAGTCCAGAGGTAGCGCGCTGGACTTGCATTCTGAAGGTCTCGGGTTCGAATCCCGGCTTGGGCATGGGCGCTCGTGGTGATATTAACCACAAAAACGTAGGGAATAGATTTCACAGTACAATGGATATAATCTGTCTGAGTGCTGTCGATCTTAGTAGATATTCCAAAAAAAAAAAAAAAAAAAAAAAAAAACCTTACTGGCAGTAGCAAAAATCCATGAATGTATTGAAGGTGCTATATCCGAAAATGATTCATGTAACTTGTGTGGCTCATGGAGTACATCGTGTAGCTGAATTCGTCAGAAATAAATTCTCCGATGTAAATTCATACATTGATTGTTTGCTTCCATCTGAAATAGATGCATTTAAATATGCTCCAATTACATCATGTGATGTTGAAAGAACATTCTCAGCATACAAAATAGTTTTGGAGGATTGTCGACGTTCATTTGTTTTTGACAATCTTCGCAAACACTTAATCGTTCAGTTCAATACATTTGTACAATGTATATTTTATACCCAAAAACAATATAATTGAATAATTACAATTAAAAAAATATATATCCATATTTGAAGTTTTTTATCCATATTTATTTACTTTTTTCGTCCAAAATCCATACATATTTTGCATGTTTTTCGTCGATATGTTTGTTAGCCCTGGTATCACCATGGCCATGCACATTTGTAGATACAAGTCTCACCAGAGTGAACGCCACTACCATTCCCTTAAATTTCAGTGGTGGAAAAACAATAATGTGGGTACATGGCCAGTGTCCAGGGTAACATCAGCGCATTGAATGTTCGGTGGGAACAACGATGTTACCAAAGCATCGTTGATCGTCTGGTCCTCAGAAAACAACGCAAATGACTGCTTTCGATATACGACGACAATTTCCATATTAAAACTCAGCCCGGCTAGCAATAAAGCAAATGTGAGGTCGATCACCATGCCAAATGCTTGTACAAACCAAAAAAAAAAAACATATTAAAATTTAACCGGTAACTAAAACAAATATGATTAACGAAAAAATAGCACAAGAAAACCATGTGCAAAAATGGTAACTTCCGATAATCAGGGATAAAATCAAAAAGCGAAAATGTCGACGGAAATAAGGTTTCACCGACCAAATTTAACAAACACAATTCACCGAATTCAAATTACCGTAAAAAAAACAGAAACATTAAAACACAATGATACTAATGCAAACAAGTGACACCGATAAAATTTTAATAAAAAAAAAAAAAAAATAGGCATACTTTTAGGCGACAATAAACCGGAGGGGGAAATTAGCAAATTGTGTGAGAAATTTTCGTTTTGTGTAAATGTTAGTAGCGTATAGTGTACCTTCGTGCCCCAAAATGTACCGAATGTTCGGTTGTTATGTATTTGTTTAAACGCCTTCGACCAAAAATAAAATTTAAGCGCCAAGCAATTGCAAAGTGCTACTTGAAATTGGCGGACATCACGGGCGAAAGTGTAACTTCTGTTGTAACAAAAAATATTACAATAATTTACAAATATTAACGCCGCGCGTTCAACAAAGAAAACAATTACATCATAAAAAAATAAAACACACAGGAACCAAAAGGTGGGAAAGTATAAAAAAAATAAAAAAATTTAAACAGGTCAAAGCAAAAAAAAAAGTGAAAAAAGGGGAGAGGTTGGACGTATGGGAAGGTGTTTTATAAAAAAAAAATGTAAGTGTTTGTTTAAATGTAGAATGTAATTTTGTTCGGTGTTATATGTTTAAAATTTGTATGTAGAGTCCCTGGTGGAACTGTGCTAGCGTCCCGGCAGTGCACATTGTACGACGCGGCAGCCGGCCAGGAAAAAACGATAAGTATCACGATATTTATTACCCCAGGGACCAGTATATATAAAATTGCGTAACGCACTAAATGCGCAAATTTCCGCCAACGCACTTTGCGCCAAAAATCAATAATTATATATGTGCATTTTTTATACTTGCGTAGGTGCACCTATATAACATATATGTAAAAAGAAAGACGCCATCCGGCCATTTTTAAAAATCTTGTGCCTTTATTGCGCCAACCGATGCCGAAAACCAAACGCCATTTTGGCTAAAAATATAATAAAATTTTAATTGCTGGTCATATACAAAAAAATTGTTTTATATGCACCGGCGCACCGTGGGACAAATTCTTATTTTTTATCTTACCGCAGTTTTAAAATTTTTGCCTGCGCACCGCGGGACTCACGAGTAATTTTAACGCATCGACAAAATTTATAATCGTTTGTGCACCGTGGGAGAATGCCTTTAGTTTTAATTTATATGTCATACATTTTCCTTTTTTTGATAATTCTATTTCTTATATTTTATATTATTACATTTTTATATCATTAACCATATTTTTTTCAGCAAATTATTTTCGCTTTTTTTGTAATAATAGGCAATGTTTTATTTACCAGTTTTGTTTTATTTTCTTTAAAGAGAGCTCGCTTTTTAGGCAGGTTAATTTTAAGCTTTTTTGTGCGTTATCTGAAATTGGGAGTTTTTAAAAAGTTTTTGTATAATTTTAGTTTTTATATTCCTTTATACTTTTGTCCTTAACCTTTAATTTTCTGGAATTTCAATTTATTTTCGTTTAATTTTATATTCCTTTAAATTAATATTCCTTTATTTTTCTATGCCTTTAAATTTTTATTAATTTTAAGTTTTTCTTTCATAATTTAATTTGCCCTAATAATTTAATTTTTAATTTTTTTTGATAATTTATATAAATTCTCTTTTTATGATTTTGTTTAGTTTTAATTAATATTCTCAATTCAATTAGTTAATTTAAATATAATTTTTGTTCCATGTTTTAATCTGTTTGGTTTAAATGTTATTGGTAAAGTGATGGCCTAAATATTATCAATGGGCGTGAAGATCTCGAACCGACGAGCGGACAATATGTCGTGAGTTTGGTCTAGTGTTTGATGTCAGTGTAGTTTGGTAGGGGATCATTGTTAAATGGGCAAAAAATGATCCATGGTGGGGTGGGTATGCCCGGGGCGATTTAATACCACCAAAATTGCCCCTATATGTGCCAGTCTTGTATATATAGTTAACTTTGTCACAGCAATTGCTTTTATATTTTTTTGTGTTTTTTATTTTATTTTCCGTTCAGTTTAGTTTTTTTGTTTTTAAATTAGCATGACATTTCTGTATAGTGTGCGTAACATCAGTAGAAGAGCAAGGACCCATCCCATGTCCGACGAGCTATAGCCGGCAAGTCCACGAGCATGCCACCCGCACCTCTCTATTTTCAAACTACCTTTTTAATAACTTTTTCTACTCATATTTTCACTACTTTTCCTACTTTTCTATTACCATTTTTATTCCTATTCCTATCCTCCTATCAGGCAGCACGCTCGCACTAACAATGTATACGTAAATAGTTGTAACATTAAACAATAAGGGGATTCATTTCATTTCGTATGTTTGCGTATTTCGTATATTAAATCGACATGAAGGCACCTAGTCAAATATTTTGATACAACTTCGTATATTGACTTAAACGTCATTTATGAAAAAAATAGTTTGAAATAAATTTTAAAATGCCACGATCTAGCGAGAAAAGGCTTTTCAAAGATGTATTTAAAGAAAAGGCTATATTCGATTTTTTAAACCACGAAGGTATGTATTTGGGTTGTGTCCGTTGCACACATTAATTCATGCAGAAAACAGCTATGATGACAATATTTTATGTGATGCATTAACAAGTATTGCTGCTGTAGATACTTTCAGATACGGAATACCATTTTTAAGAGGTTCAGTGCCGAAATCCAAATATTTTATATCTGAAGTTTTTCCAAATTTAGACCAAAAAAGATTTAAAATTATTGCAAGAATAGCTTGGGAAACGTTTCAATTTATTCTAAATTTAATAAAGGACGACGAAATTTTTAGTTTTGTTAACTTGTGGAAAAAATTCCAATCGAAATTCAACTTTTAGCAACTTTTTATCGATAGGATGTAGAGGCGAAGGCGTTTCGCTTGGAAAAATAGCACAATTCTTTGGAAATGGTGATGGTGGGACCCTTAACAATATAAATAATAGAGTGTTTAAAGCCATCCTTAATTTAAAAAATAAATTTTTATTTTAGCCTGATTCCAATGAAAGAAATGACATCGTAGCAAAAACATACCACGAACTTCCCTATTGCATCGAATATATTGATGGTACCGAAATTAAACTCTCAGAAAAGCCAACTATGGATCACGAGTCAAATAAAAGCTCAAATGGTTTGCGATTATACCATTAATATAAAACAAGTAGTTGTGGGGTATCCTGGCAGTGTGCATGATGGGAGAATATATAACGAATGCCAATTAAATGTTAATCGATCAGCATACTTCAGTGGATGTCAGTGAATACTCGGTGATAGTGCATACAAACTGTTTCTTAGTTATATAATTCATCCAATATTTATTTTAGAAAACCTTTATTTCATATAAAAATTAATGATTCACACTTCAGCACAAAATCAATCGTATCAGCGCTAAACGTTGTCGCACACGTCGTTCTTCTTTCTTCTGTTCGCCTTCGTCGCCGTCGTCAGGGTTGCCTATTCGCTAGAACATCCTCCAGCCTTGAGACTCGATGCCTCTCGAGGCTCAACGTTTTAAATAGGTAGAACGCACAGTTTCTGGATAGGTCGAGAAATAAAATTGTTTCCCGACCACAGCGTGACATTACGCACCAAGTTGTCAGAACCTGGATGTAGTTTGGTAATACGAGAAATTTTCCATAAGCCGGGTGGGGTGGTTTCACTCTTTATGACTACTAAATCTCCGACTTTCAGATTTCGCTGAGGCTCTCGCCATTTAGGTCATTGTTGAACTTCGTGGAGGTAGCTTTAGCTCCAGAGACATTTGCTGTCGTATTTGCCAATAGCTTAGGTAGTTTTCTGGTCGCTCCATTGGCACTTGATCGCTCAAAGTCGGGACTAATGGTTCACCAATTAATAGGTGGTCCGATTTCTGCTAGTAGAGTCTGCATTATTTCGACGGTCAATAGACGTTTTCCCATAACGCGACACAGGTGATGCTGAACAGCCTTAACTGCAGCCTCCCAAAGGCCTTCCTGATGAGGTGCCGATGGAGTAATAAAATGCTATTGAGTTTGTCGCATTGATTGTTGGTCAAAGAGTTCTGTTTTCTGCCAAGCATATGACTTAATGCCCGCTCGGCGCCAACAAAGTTTTTTCTATCAAAATATTTAGAGTAAAAACGAAACAGTATTTTCTAAAAGCAAAAAACAATAAAAGATCAGAGAAAAAAATGAGAAAGTTCAATCTCATTTGTGAGCTGTCTTTACATCATTCTTATTCTAATAAAATTTCATTAAAACGTATTGAGGAAATTAAAAAATGCTATATTAATAAAAGGTTATATATATATATATATATATATATATATATATATATATATATATATATATATATTGTTACGAAAATTCAGTCTATGGAAAACTGTTCTAAAAGTTCGTATCGCTGGATTGTGTACAAAATAAAAACACTCTTATGTTTGGTTTAAATTATAACAATTAACTTTAATAATTCACTTTAATTTAATAATTCACCTTAACGAGATGCCCTCGACCATTTTACAATCACTACTGAAGTGCTGTACCTCCCTTATATACTGCATGCATCTGTTCGACACGTTTCGACAAGCTTCGACTTTTTTTGAGAACCTTCTACTCGTTTCGTGAATGACGCATCTCATTCGCACTCATGTGTTTTAGTGTGCAGATCTTCCATCTCTTTTTCGCACAAAACATTGTTTTGAGCGCTGAATTGTCTTTCGTCTCATTGATTATTGTTAAATGCTTGCACAGTGGGCCAAATTACCACTTTTCGTAACACTGCCCTCCACCTAAATCTGTTCGTCCCGAACAGATGTTAATCCTTTTTCTCTATATATGGCACCAACCTTCCTAAATGTATTAATTTCATTTTTCGTCTGACGCATGTAGTATTCTGAATCCGATACACAATGTCATTTATTTTTTTAATTATTCTATACGGTCCTTCCCGGTGTGTTTGTAGTTTTGGATTTGTCAATTTCACTCGTGGCGGTCTACAAAGCATAACCAGATCTCCTTCCTTAAATCCCTCAGAGTTTGCTCTCAAGTCGTATCGGGACTTCATCTTATTTGTATACTCAATTTGTATACTCTGCCTTAAAGACTGAAGCAACTCGTCTTAGTCTTCACTTTTCTTCTTGCCCTAAACACTTTTTGAAATCGGATTTTTCACATCCATGGCAGTATGTTCGCAATGTCCTCCTATCTTGTATTGACTCATCTTACCGCAGCTCCTGATGGCTGTTCTTTTTGCGGATACACATTGCTTACATCTGTGAATCCAGTGGCGGCTGACTTCTGATATCCGACCCAATAGAAATGCTTCCTGACTTCTTCAATCGTTTTATTAATGCTCAAGTGACATCCATTGGTTCCACAATGGCATTTCAGTACTATGGCTTTTATTTTTGACTTGGGTACAACAATCAAATTTCGTGCAGATCTGCCATTTTCACTTTCCCACACACGGTACAAACAACCATTTTGTAGCTTCAGGCTTTGCCACTGCGCCCAGTAAGCCCTGCTTATTGGACTGTTGGATGTTAACTCTTTCCATAATGGTTTTCTTTGTTGTTCCTTGAACGTCCGAATTTTTGCGATGTCGGGTCCATCTTTTGATCATTTCGTATTTTTTCTGGACGCCATTGATCATCTGGCACGACACCCAATGAACGAATGTAAATTATGTTCGTTTTTTCATCTTCTCTCCGGCATTTTCCGGATTCCATTGTACACACTCGTGCCGACACAGTGCCTGAATTTCCAAGATGGCAACTGGTGTTATTCGGACTATCCTCAGATCTCTTTTCAGGTCTGTATCTCTTTGGTGGTTGAGCAATTACACATTTACATTTTTCACGACAGTCGCGTGCCATATGCCCATATATTCCGCAATTGTAGCATTTATCTTTCAATTGTGTGTTTCCGTTGGCAACATAATGTTCGGATTTAACGCTGGCTTTGGACACTATACTTAATCCTTGACATAAATTTTCTCTCTCCTCATCTTGTACACGTGTCTCCGTCGCTGGTCGGCACAATGTAGACGCTATCTCCTGCGTAAGCGCTGTGGTGACCGTTTCCATAAATGTCACCTTTGGGTTAGTCATTGTTGCCCGTTTTGTCTCAGGATCCCGTATGCCATAAACGAAGGCTTCGATCTTGTACTTTTCTATGAAATCACTCGTTGAATCTGCATACGACAAATTCGCTGCATTCGCCTGCCATGTTTCACCATTTCTTTGCATTCGGCACTTTAGTTCAATTCTGTAGATTTGCTGCATGTGATCACTGCCGTATTTTCGTTGCAGTGCAGACATAACCGCTGTGTAACTGTTTCTATTGTTTTCTGGAACTGTTTGCAATACTTCGGCTGCACCTCCTTTTAGGGCCACGATAAGTGCGGCTATGCTGTCTTCATTGTTCCATCGATTACTTACAGCCGTGGTCTCAAATTGCAGCTTGTGAATGTTGAACGCTGTGGTTTCATCGTAAATCGGCGATTTTATCCTCGTACCACTAAAAACATGCTGTGTAGGTCCATTTATCTGCAACAGGTGCAAATCTTTTTTTATTTCCTGGATTTCTTTGTCTATTCCGTTTTCTAATCTTAAAATTTTTTATCAATGTTCACTTCCATGTCATTTACATACGTTTCTAGTTGCTGTTTCGAAATTTCTTGAAGTTACTGTTCCATTTTTTGGAATTTTCTAGAAGTTCTTGCTTCGAGTAACTGGCGCATATGAAAGCTTTGGGACTGTAGTTTTTGCTCCGTGTCCACACTTTTCGATGACGCTGTTGCAGCTTCCACTTCAAACTCGTGATCTGCGTTGGAAGATTATGAATCACCAGCTCCTTCTTTAGCTGGTCGACTTTAAGTTGTTCGAATTTAACCATTTTGTATCACAATCCCACTTCTGACAGCAATGTTACGAAAATTCAGTCTACGGAAAATTGTTCTACAAGTTCGTATTCGTATCGCTGGATTGTATCTAAAATAAAAACACTGTTATGTTTGGTTTAAATTATAACAATTAGCTTTATTAATTCACTTCAATAAACAACTTTACTAATAACAAATTCTAACAACTGCTGCATGTCCCCAATTTAACTTGACAATTATCACACGAGATGCCCTCGACCATTTTAAAATCACTACTGAAGTGCTGTACCTCAGATGCGCGGCCTTATATACTGCATGCATCAGTTCGACACGTTTCGACAAGCTTCGACTTGTTTTGAGAACCTTCTACTCGTTTCGTGAATGACGCATGCTGTTGGCATCTAATTCGCACTCATGTGTTTTAATGTGCAGATCTTCCATCTCTTTCTCGCACATTACTCATTACGCTGAATGATCTTCCGTCTCTTTCTAACACATTGCTTAGTGCGCTGAATTGTCTTGCGTCTTATTTATTATTGTTGAATGCTGCACAGTGGGGCAAACTACCTCTTTTCGTAACAATATATAAGCACCTTTTTGGCTGGAGTGTTTTCATCCATTCGTTCGACATGACCTAGCCAGCAAAGCCGCTGGATCTTGATGCGCTTGACTATGTCAATGTCGTCGAATAACTCATACAGCTCGTGGTTCATCCTGATTCGTTACTCGCTAGCAAAGCAGATAGGCCCAAAGATTTTACGGAGAATCTTCCTCTCGAACGCTCCCAGTACTCTCTCATCGGTGGAGGCCAGCGTCCATGTTTCTGCACCATAAAGTAGTACGGGCATGATGAGTGACTTGTAGAGCGTTATTTTTGTCCGGCGAGAGAGGGCTCCGCTTCTCAATTGCCTACTGAGCCCAAAGTAGCACCTGTTGGCGAGAGTTATTCTCCGTTTGATCTCCAGGCTGACGTCGTTGTTGCTGTTTACGCTGGATCCCAGATAGACGAAGTCATTCACAATGTCGAACTTGTGGGTGTCAAAATCATCTTTTTGTCCAAGACGCACGGACTCTTTTTTTGCTTGTTGACACAAGGAACTTCGTCTTGTCCTCGTTCACCGCTAGACCCATTCGACGCGACTCTTTTTCCAATCTGGAGAATGCTGCGCTGACTGCTCGTGTGCTCCTGCCAATGATATCAATATCGTCGGCATATGCGAGCAGTATGACACTTTTGTTGAGGATAGTGCCGCTTTGACGGAGTTCGGCAGCACGAACTATTTTCTCCATCAATAAGTTAAAAAAGCCGCACGATGGGGAGTCACCCTGTCTGAAACCTCGTTCGGTATGAAATGGCTCGGAGAGGTCTTTTCCTATTCTCACTGAGCAACGTGTGTTGCTCAGGGTCATCCTGCAAAGCCTTATAAGTTTCGCAGGTATACCGAACTCAGACATTGCGGCGTATAATCGTTCCCTTATCGGAGTATCGAAGGCGGCTTTATAGTAACTAATAGGTGGTAGGTGTCGATCTGTTTTTCTAGGGTCTTTTCCTGGATTAGGCGCAATGTGAAAATCTGGTCTATGGTGGACTTTCCAGGTCTGAAGCCGCACTGAGAAGGTCCAATCAGTCTGTTGACGATGGGCTTCAGTCTTGCACATAATACGCTCGATAGAACCTTGTATGCGATATTGAGTAGGCTGATCCTGATAGTGGGATCCCCTTTCTTAAGGATTGGGCAGAGTACACTGAGGTTCCAGTCACTTTTCATGCTTTCATCCGACCATATTCTGCTTACGAGCTCGTGCATGAGCTCTATTAGCTGTTCGCCTCCGGTCTTAAACAATTCAGCAGGCAGGCCGTCAGCACCTGCGGCTTTGTTGTTTTTCAGCCGAGCGATGGCTGTTCTGACCTCGTCATGGTCGGGTGGCGGAATCTCAACGTCGTCATCAAGTACTGGGGTTGCCAGGTTTACTTCTCTATCAGCTTCTAACCGGTCATCAGTCTAGAGAAGTGATCCCTTCATATTTTCAGTGTGCTCTGGTTATCTGTCACTAGATTCCCGTTTTCATCTTTACAAGAAGAGGCTCCGGATTTTGAACCTCCGGCGAGGCGTCTTATTTTCTCGAAGAATTTTCGAGCCTCATTCCTGTCTCCATGCATCTCAATCTCCTCACACTCACGTCTTTCTGCCTCGCTTTTTTACGCCTGAAAAGACATCTCTTTTCCCTCCTCTTCTCTTTGTATCGCTCCTTCGCAGCTCGCGTAGCTACTGACTGCAGGGTGGATTTGTACGCAGCGTCTTTCTCTGCAGTGGCCGCGCGACACTCTTGGTCATACCACTGATTCCTCAGGGCGCGTTGGAATCCAAGCACCTCTTCGGCAGCCGTACGCATAGAGCAGGAGATATGATTCCACTGCGCGTTTATATCGAGAGGATGAGTGCTTTGTCTAAGCAGGTGTGAGAGTCGAGTGGAAAAGGCTTGCGTTGTCTGTTGTGATTGCAGCTTTCCGACGTCTAGCTTTCTCTGCGTTTGGTTCCGTACGTTCTTCGCAGCGCTTAAGCGCGTGCGGACCTTGGCTGCTACAAGGTAATGATCCGAGTCCATATTGGCACCTCGGATAGTGCGTACGTCCATCACGCTCGAAGCGTGCCTTCCGTCAATCACATCGTGATCAATTTGATTTCGAATTTTTTGATCGGGCGACAACCATGTGGCCTTGTGGATATCGAAATGTTCGAATCTAGTGCTACTAACTACCACGTTTCGTGCTGCGGCGAAGTCGATTAGCCCGTTCCGTTATCGGAAGTGTTTGCATGGAGGCTAAATTTTCCGATTGTGGGACAATAGATGGCTTCTCTGCCCACCTTGGCGTTAAAATCGCCTAGCACGATTTTGATATCGTGGCGGGGGCAGCGCTCGTATGCGTTGTCTAGGCGCTCGTAGAAGCGCTCTTTTGTCTCGTCATCTTTCTCGTTCGTCGGAGCGTGTGCACAAATTAGGCTGATATGGAAATATTTAGCCTTGATGCGGATTGTTGCCTGCCTTTCGTCCACGGGCGTGAACCTGGAGACAAGGTGGCGGAGTCTCTTGCCGACCACAAATCCACATTCAAATTCGTGTCTCTCCGCATGGCAGCTGTAGTAGATATCACAGGACGATTGTTTCGAACAGCCCTGTCCCGTCCATCGCATCTCCTGGATAGCGGTGATGTCAGCCATATATTTTTCGAGGACATCTGCCAGCTGGATAGAGGCACCTTCCCTATAAATTGTCCGGACATTCCAGGTGCATATTCGTAAATCATGGTCCTTAAAACGTTTGCATGGGTCATCATCGTTGTAATCGGTCGTTATCCGAGGCTTCTTTTTTGTTTTCATTGGGCGCATACCCTCACTCTGAGGGAGATGCTCGCCACTCACTTTAGCCGACTTCTACACCGGGTGGTGTAGAGCGCCGTTTCCAGGGACTTCCACGAGGAGGACTTCCACCGAAGTGGAGGTGTCACCATTTGACAATTTGTCAATTCTGGTGACCAGTGAGTTGTCTTGAGACGACACCGACAAGGATTGTGCTGGCTTCGCCATGTTGAAGCACTCAGACACGTTGTCTTGTGATAATCGCCCCCATAGTGCTGGTCATTCTAAATAACAGATTTTTTGTTTTCAAACTATTCCAAATATGTGGTGTCACACTACTGGTGTGGTACTAATTTATGTAATCTTAATATAATTTTCGTATAATATATAATTGTTCGTAGAATATACAATTGTTCGTAGCCGCGGAAGCTCAGTGGTTAGTGCGTTAGACTGCGAGCCAAAAGGTCCCCGGTTCAAGACTGGTCTGGGGCTAACAACATCTTTTCATAGAAACATTTTTCTATACCGCGCTACCTCTCGGTAGTAAATGGCAAACCTACGAGAGTAAAACATTGCCTATGAAAAGCTCTCACCCGCCGTTCGGATTCGGCAATAAACTGTAGGATCCACCACTTTGAGTACAAATATAACACGCACAGCTCAAAATGGTGAGAGAGCTCGGTCGAAGTTCTATACAGGACTGTAGCGCCAAACTATTATTATTATTCATGTAACATGGCGTGTGCTAAATGATTGATTTTAAATTACTTAAAATATAGTGTGCACATCATTTGAAGTATTACTATTTAGAGTAGTATTAGCTATTATTAACTTAGTGTAATTTTAGTGTAATTATGTATTTAGCCCAATGGCTAAGAATGTCGTCTTATATGCGGAGGGACTCAATGCGGAGGTTTCAATCCCCCTTCAATGCGTAAAATAAAAAAAAAAAATATTTCATGTAATTTTTTTTTTATAAATATATACGTACAAAGAATATATTGTACATTAAATATATTGTATATACATATATTTATTATTTTAAATTTTCTCAAAAATTGTTGAATTTATTGTTAGTTACGTAAGCAAATTGTTTAAGCAGGATGTATGGAATGGTAGCAAATTATAGTAATTTAGATGAAGTTTGTGTTGCTTCGGGAAATCATAAATTTAGCAAAATTAAGTTTGAATTTAAATTTGTACGTTTTTATTTTAGCATAAAATGTAATGCAATTTTGTTATTAAATGTGGCTAAAATGGTTTTTAGTGACATTTAATTGAATAGTGTTTTTTCTCCTTTCTTTTTAACAATTGAATTGTAATTCGTATGAGAAAGAAAGCTTTCATTTTTTTCAATCTGATTAAATTTTGTTTTAAAAATTTATTTAATTTCCAATACAAATTTGTATAACTCTTTTGAAGTTTAATATAAAATAAAATGTTAGATAAAATTAAATTTTACTCCTGAATTTTCTTTTCCTTTTTTCTTTAATTTTAATACCCTTTTTTCCATATTTTTTTTCTGTTTTTTTTCTTCATTAAAAAAAATAATAGTTAATAACTGTTATTTACATAATTTGTTTCTTATCTTTTTTTTATATATTTATATTTATTTTTTCATCGCTTCTTATATTCTTCTTTCTTTTCTCTTTAATAAACATTTTTATACCTCCGTCTTTTTTTTTTAATTTTAGTTCTCTTTTTTTATAATTTTTTTCATATTTATATTTTTTATCTCTTTTTTTATATTTAAAAATTGAATAGTTAATATTATTATCTTATTTTTTTCTTTCTTTAATTAAAATTTGTTTCATATATATTATTTTTTTCATATATATTTTTTTAATCTCTTTTTTTTCTTCTTCAAAAATTTAATAGTTAATATTATTATTATTATCATTTTAATAAAATTTGTATCCTTCTTTTTTTTAAATTTTAATTCCCCATTTTTTTTTCATGTTTATTATTTTATTTTTCATCTCGTCTTATATTTTTTTTCACTTTTTTTTCTTTAAAATTTAAAAAATTCTTTAAAAAAAAAAAAAAAAAATTATTTATTTTACTAATATGTTTCCTCTTTTTTTTGATTTCAATTCAATTATTAAAACTTTTTTTTTTAATTTTAACTGCACTAAATATTTTAATGCATAAAACCCTATTTTTAAATATTTAAATTTTAACTGTACTAAATATTTATATATCTTTAAATTTGAACACTAATTGATATTTTCGTTCTTCTTTAAATAATTTAAATTATTATAAGTAAGTTCTTCAAATTCATTTGAAATGTATTTGTTATATTTAAAATTATTCAAATTGAATTATATTAATGTACAAAGTAACTGATGCACGTATTTAAATATATTTGGAGTTGCGATTTATTTTTTAATCATGTTTAATATGTTACTACATTATTTTCGTGTACTTATGTAAGTTATATTATATCATATTTATTTGCATTGTTTATGATATCACAACAAACTGCAAGATCTGCATTTATATGCCATATATGAACGCTCGCTTCACGTATATTTAATATGTGTTATATGTAATTTTTTAATTCCTAACAATTTACATGTATCCGAAAATAGTTTGGAAACGAAGTTCGATCCATTGTCTCTTACCAATACTTTGGATTTGGATTGTGGCGTGTAACTATTTCGTTGAAGAATGCTTTTGCTACGGTGTTGGATTCCGCATCGGATATAGCCACACAACACATAAATTTAGAAAAATCGTCCTGAAACGTTAAGATGTATTTATTCCCTAAATGGCTTCAGGCAGAATACCCAGCAGGTCCATGTACACTTTGTCAAAGGCGTATCAATTAGAACCATTGGCATCTTCGTCAGCCTCTAACTCTTGTTTACCTGACATTTTGAGCAATTTTTCACATAATCCTTTATTTGCTTCTGCATACCCTTCCATCGGTACTGTTGCCGAATTCTTAAAAATGTTTTTACGCCCCCTTGGTGACCACCTAACGGTGAATCGTGAAAATCTTTAATTACCGTATCTATGACCCGAGGTTCAGTTAGAATTATTATATTGTCATTTTCCTTTGTTATCAAATCGTCAGGATCGATACGTAAATATTCAGCTAGTGGACGATGACTTCGTTCCAATGACCCATTAGCCTGTAGATAGTAGGTTTCTTATCGTCTCTTTTCATGGTTTTGGAACGTGTTTGTACTACAACTACTTTTTCAGTATTATTCGATATGCGGCTAAGCGCATCCGTGTTTAAATTACTTTTTCCCGGTTTATAATGAATTTCGAAATCATATTCCGATAATTTGTGTCGGAAACGCGCAAGACGTGATGTCTGATCTTTTAAGTTTGCGATACCCTTTAGGGGCTGATGATCTGTATAAATTTTAAATGGTCTTCCCAAAAGATATGCTCTAAAATTTTTTGTTGCCCATACAATTGCCAAAAATTCTTTTTCTATAGTAGAATAGCGTGTTTCCGCATCGTTCAGAGACCTACTGGCAAACGCGATCGGACGGTCGCTTCCAACTTCACCTTGCGAAAGAACCGTGCCAATTGCTTCGTTGCTGGCATCTGTCGTGAGCAAAAGGGGTTCGTTAAAATCCGGATACGCTAGTATGGGTGGTGACATAATTGCCTCCTTAAGTTTTAAAAACGAATTCTGGCAATTGTCATTCCATATGAACTTAGCGTCCTTTTAAAGCAAACAGTTTATTGGTAATGACAGTTTCGCCATACCTCCGCTTAATTTTCTGTAATAATTAATTAAGCTTGAACTTCCTTCCTATTTTTCGCAACTGGAATATTTTTTACATACTCTACTTTGGCTGGGTCTGGTAGGGCACCTAACTCAGAACACTTGTGTCCTAAATATAGAACCTCGCGTCGCAAAAACTGACATTTTTCTGTATTTAATTTCAAATTATGTTCTCTCAGCTTTTGCAAAACCTTGCATAGCCTATGCTCGTGTTCTGCCAAATTATTTCCATAAACCACTATGTCTTCTAAATAAACGAAACAGTCAATACCCTGTAAACCTGTTAGTATGTGGTTCATTATCCATTGAAAAGTGGCAGGTGCCCCCGTTAGACCGAATGGCATTCTGTGGCTTGAAATTGCTATCAATGGTCACCTCCTTATCGGTGGCATTTAAAATTGATGCATATATTTCTTCTAACGTTTGCTAAACTCTCTCCCAAATAGACTCCAGGCTGAATTTCCTGTTTGTGTAACAAAACTATAGGAATTCTTGTTCTTATCGGCAGTGATACAACCATGGCTGTTCTGGGCTGTACCCTGATTTGTTGATAAAATTAATATTATCTATGTCTTGCAATGATTTTAATGGAAATTAAACAAGATGATTTTTGTCTTCATCGAAAAATGTAATTTTTTTATTTAACGCATTTATTATAGATCTGTTCCAGAGATTGTCACGCCGAACTATTCCATCTGCTGGTACTCTTTGCTCAAGTGACACAACGTACGTGTATCGTTGAACTCAGGTTTTCTATGTTTGTGTGCTGAATCTTAGTGGAGCCTAAGGTTCTAACGCATCCACCAAAAGCACCACTGAGATCTTTCTGAATATTTCTATCAGCTCCAGAATCCACTAACAAAGTAAGTTTTCCATTTTCCTGCCTCGCAAGGTACTTCAATGAACACATCACTCGTATCGGATATCGTGAAACACTCTCCATGCCGGTTAAATATTTTACGATGCATTCGTAATTGTGAAGCTAATTTCATTTTCCTCGACATAAATTTACTCTTAAAATTATTAGCAATTGAAGACAATTTAATTTTACAGATCGTTAATTTAGTATACATTTCTGACGATAAAACGCACATAGCGCTAATAATAAAAAGAAATATTGAAATTGGATACATTCCCTGAATGGAATGTATCCACAGTCTTGCCAGACGTTTGTTCTACAATTCCCAAATTTTCAGGGCAGTTAATTACAACTTTCTTTTTATTTTATTTACTTTTGATTTTATTATTCTTGATTTTAATATTTTTAACTTCCGATTCTATTTATTTTAACTTTTTTTACTTTATTTGCTTTCTTTATAATTTGTTTATTTTTAATTTACCTAATTCCTATATTCTGTTCATTATTCGCGTCAAGTTGTGTATTATTATTTAGTTCATTATATGTTTTCGTTGGAAGATTTCTATCTTCATTAATATGTATTTTTACTTTTTGTTCTACATTTTCTGCGTTAAGAATAATTGCTGTTTTATTTTGTTGTAGTGTCCTCTTTTGAACTTCTACAACTACTGGCCTTACTACACTATTTGCTAAGGGTCCCCAGTTTAGTGGCCTTGACTGGGCCCCTGGTATTTTCCCTGTAGAATGCTATTATTGTTCCATGCATCATATTTGCGTTTGGCATAACAATTCCTAATAACATGTTCGTCCTTTCTGCACCAAGTGCAATATTTAGCGGGCCTGTTTGCAAAATTCCCATTACCATTATTTCCTTGAAAAACTTGTGTATCGCGTTTAAAACGACAATCCCCCTCGACGTGGCCCCCTCTATGGCACAAATCGCATCTCAATCCTGGAGCACCCCAGCCTTTGTTCTGGATACCACCTTGACCATTTACCTGAGGTACGGGTGGCTGACTTCCTTGGGGAGCAGTATGTCCTGAACAACATTCCGACCCGAATGATCTGCACACAGTTCATGTCCATAAGTACGACAATCACTGCAATACGGAGTGTTTCTCCGTGTATGATATTCATCCCTCAGATGTCCCTTCTTCTTGCAAAAAGAACATGTAGATATAGGCTGCTTCATACCTACATTTTGTGTTTTCTCTTCCGTCTCCTTTTTTGCATTGCCTTGGCTACCTGATGCAGTACGATTATTTCGTATGAAGGCCGATGAGGGCTCATAGAAATGAACTCCAAACTTGTCTATGCACGTTAACTCTGCTGACTCCCTTTGTATCGTCGCATGGTCCAATGCCTCTTCCACCAATTTCTCCAGTGTTGTTTGCTTACTGCTCAACATGAGCATTCGCAAAGTGTAATCCCGAAGTCCTAACTTAAATGAGCTTTTAACTAAATTATTAAATTCAATAACGAACACGTCGTCTTTCGTATCATTATATTTACATTTAATCGTGCTTAATGCTGCCGACTGCAGGTACACCAAAAGCCTCGAGAAAGATGTAATACTTTTCCCCGGATACTGAGATGCTTTTCTGATGTCATATTGAATGGCATCTACTGCCCTACAATACAAGTACGTATTCCTTAACAGATTGTATAAATCGTCTATTGTGTCAAACTCCTTTGAACTTACTAAGTCCATCTCCCAAATTTATGAGACAGCTAGGAATCTAGAGAAGGATAACGACAACGCAGTGGTTCCCATACCAGTAGAGGAAAGTGTCGGTTCGGCTATGCCTACGACTAATCCTCCACTGTATAGCTGCCCGACAGTGTTTTTTCCTCTCAGGGCTCCTTTCTGTCACGTATTTGGAAACATGGGTCGATCGAAGGAAAGTGGTGTCTTACCAGCATCTAATCCTAGAGAGACCGACGCCCAACTCGAAGCTAAACTTCCATTGGAGACCGGACCCGGATCTGTGAATACAGAGGTCAGGTTGTCCGATGCCCAGGTGAGTAGGAGAAAGAAGAATAAAGCGAAAGATCGCAAAGAGGCTGAAAAGGCTAAAGACGACGCTGGAGCTTTCTCTTCCCCAGCTACCACAGCAAAACGCGATAGATCGGTAGAGGTTACTCCGACTGAAGCCGGACCATCCGCAGCTGCTGTGGTGGCTGCCAATGCACCTGAGAAGCGCAATGGCTAGAAGTTGAAAACCTTCACTGCTACTGCGAAACCCCGTAACTCCCAGAACTCGACAGTTTCCAGTGATATTTCTTCCACAAGCAAGAGCATTGGTGCTTCATGTTCCGGATCGGCTGCGGATGAACTGCCTTCAACATCCACTATGAGAGGAGTGATGGCATCATGCAGGTGCTATGCTCGTCTCAAGCCAATTTCGATTGGATTGCCACAGCCGTTGTTAAAATCCCCCCCTTGGGCAAATCGCGCTAGCTGTTTTCAGCGGAGACGAACCCAAACGCAGGCGAGCAATATGCTGGATACCTGGTCCTATCAGGAAAACAGCGGAAGTGTTTGCCTGCCTACGTGCTCAGAACCTGGGCATTGAAACGAACGGATGGAAAATTAGTTGTATAACAAACGCATCTGTGGTCTTAGTGAATTGTTGATATCAGAAAATCGTTACTGCATTGCTTATTCTCTATGTGCGATGGAAGACATAATAATTTGACTTTTTATATACATTTTCAAGATCAATGTTGAATATTGTTTTCTGCATCTTGTTTCTGGCAGTTGTAGTTTTATGATTCAAATTCAATCACTTCAATCTACTTGTGCTTGGCATAACAACAAGTTTGCTCCTAGTGCATCCTTCTACGTCTTCAAATATGCTGCCACTTTGCTTCATTTCATCGTTTTTCTTTTCTTTATTTGAATCTGCTCGACCTCTGCTTCACTTCTTCTTCTTGTTGATAACACCCAGGGCTCCTTCCACATGTCCCCGCTGAAGTCTTAAGACCCCAACGATTATCTATGCGTATTCTGAGTATCCAGCGCTGTTGGTCATTCTAAATAACAATTTTTGTGCACTCGGATATTTTAAATTTACATGAATATTTTACAAACAATAATTTTAATTTTGTTTTCAAACTATTCCAAATGTGTGGTGTGGTACTTATTTATGTAATCTTAATATAATTTTCGTATAATATATAATTGTTCATGTA
Organism: Dryomyza anilis; assembly: GCA_951804985.1. Taxonomy (NCBI): domain Eukaryota; kingdom Metazoa; phylum Arthropoda; class Insecta; order Diptera; family Dryomyzidae; genus Dryomyza; species Dryomyza anilis. The sequence goes on along the minus strand of OX638136.1, from coordinate 21,513,342 downwards.
ACATGGCGTGTGCTAAATGATTGATTTTAAAATACTTAAATTACTTGAAATATAGTGTGCACATTATTTGAAGTATTACTATTTAGTGTAGTACTAGCTTTTATTAACATAGTGTAATTTTAGAGTAATTATGTATTTTGCCCAATGGCTAAGGTCGTCGTCTTATATGCGGAGGGACTCAATGCGGCGGATTCAATCCCCCTTCAATGCGCAAAAAATTTAAAAAAATATTTCATATAATTTTTTTTTTTAAATATAAATGTACACAGAATATATTGAACATTGCATATACATATATATTATTTAAAATTTATCAAGAATTGTTGTTGTTTAATTTTAGTTCCCCTTTTTTTCATATATATATATTTTTATTTCTTTTTTTTTATTCTTTAAAAATTTTATTGTTAATATTTTTTTTTTGGCTTCTTTTTTTTCTTTTTAATAAAAATGTGTATCCCTCTTTTTTTTTAATTTTAATTCCCCAATTTTATTTTTCTTGTTTATTATTTTTTTTTCATATTTTTCTTTTTTCTCTTCTTATTATATTTTTTTTTCACTTTTTTTTTCTTTAAAATTTAAAAATTCTTTTAAAAAAAAAAATAATATTTAATACCTATATAAATATTTTCTCCATTTTATTTATTTTACTAATATATATTTTTTCGTTCCTTGTTTTTTTAGTTTTAACTGTACAAAATATTTATATATCTCTCTTTTTTTAATTTAATACTAACTGATATTTTTCTTCTTCTTTAAGAAATTTAAATTATTATAAGTAAGTTCTTCAAATTTATTTCAAATTTATTTGTTATATTCAAACTTATTCAAATTGAATTATATTAATATACAAAAGTACCTATGATTTCTCTGCATGTAAAGAAAATATAATTAGAATTGCGATTTATTTTCTAAACATGTTTAATATTTATTTTATTATATTATTTTTTTGTACTTATAAATATAAGTCACATTATATGAAACTTCCCACAGGCATGACGGTAAAATTGAATTATATTTATTTGCATTGTTTATGGTATCAAAAAAAACTGCAAGATCTGCATTTATATGTCAGATATTAACGCTTGCTTAGTATATGATATACATACGTTCGTACAAATTGCATATGTGCTTCAGCATGAAACACTTGGAGGAATGACCCTTTTTAAGGTTTGATAGTTTGCGCTATTAATATAGGTCAGTAATGCAAGTGTTGGTTTTGCATTGTCTGTATTGAATTCGACAATGCTTAATTTATTTCTTTTCTCAATAACTTTAAAATTATAAGTTCTTTTCCTAAAATAGTTATATATATATATATATATATATATATATATATATATATATATATATATATATATATATATATATATATATATATATATATATATATACATATATTTATATATATATTTGTATTTCTTATTACTAAATTATTATTTTTAATATGTCCTATCTCTTTTTTTTATTACTATAAGTTTTCCTTTGTTTTTTACTTACTTTGTTATTTACTTTACTTTGTTTTTTACCCTAAACTATTTATATTTATTTTTTCCTCCAAATGACGCAGTATGTAATGTTTTATTTAATGATTACTCTTTATCTTATGGTTAGATTTATTTTATCCAACATAATGTTGCAATCTACGAGTTTAATTGTCAACGCATAGCTAATTGGTTTTATATGGGTTCTAATCTAGGGTAATATTATAATATTTTTAGTTTTAACGGCATACACTATTTGTGATATGCCTTCAACAAATTATAGTGAATTTTCTTATCTTTGTTTTTGATCAATATCGTCGTGGTCACTGGCTCACTTCCCTCTACGACCACGTAGGGTCCTTTCCAAATTGGAGAGAACTTATTCTTTCTAGTTTGGTTTTTCATTAGAACCATGTCGTGTGGTTTGAATTGTATAGGGTTCAGGTTCTTGTCGTATTATTTTTTCGACACCTCCTTGGCCCTACATTGATTTTGCTTGACGATCCCGTGTGATCGCTGTATTTGGTACTTTAATACCTGTAGTCTTCTGCGTTATATAAAGGTGAACATTTACGCTTTAAATTCGTAGTCATGTCGAAGTCAAACCCGTACAACGTACGGAATGGTGTTTGACCCGTCGACGTATGCAACGTGTTATTATGAACATGCATTACAGAATTTAACCATTGGTCCCAGTTTAACGCATCCTCTTTAGCAAAACTACTAAATATTCAGCTAGTGGACGATGACTTCGTTCCAATGACCCATTAGCCTGTAGATGGTAGGGTGTTATATGTAATTTTTTAATTCCTAACAATTTACATGTATCCGAAAATAGTTTGGAAACGAAGTTCGATCTATTCTCTGTTACCAATACTTCGGGTATATTGTGGCGTGTAACTATTTCGTTGAAGAATGCTTTTGCTACGGTGTTGGATTCCGCATCGGGTATAGCCACGGAGCACATAAATTTAGAAAAATCGTCCTGAAACGTTAAGATGTATTTATTCCCTGAAATGGAATACCCACCAGGTCCATGTACACTTTGTGAAAGGGTCTGAATGGCGTATCAGTTAGAACCATTGGCATCTTCGTCAGAATTGAACTCTGGTTTACCTGACATTTTGAACAATTTTTCACATACTCCTTTATTTGCTTCTGCATACCCTTCCATCGGTACTGTTGCCGAATTCTTAAAAATGTTTTTACGCCCCCTTGGTGACCACCTAACGGTGAATCGTGAAAATCTTTAATTACCGTCTCTATGACCCGAGGTTCAGTTAGAATTATTATATTGTCATTTTCCTTTGTTATCAAATCGTCAGGATCGCTACGTAAATATTCAGCTAGTGGACGATGACTTCGTTCCAATGACCCATTAGCCTGTAGATAGTAGGTTTCTTTTCGTCTTCCTTGTCTCTTTTCATGGTTTTGGAACGTGTTTGTACTACAACTACTTTTTGAGTATACTACGGTGTTGGATTCCGCATCGGGTATAGCCACGGAGCACATAAATTTAGAAAAATCGTCCTGAAACGTTAAGATGTATTTATTCCCTGAAATGGAATACCCACCAGGTCCATGTACACTTTGTCAAAGGGTCTGACTGGCGTATCAGTTATAACCATTGGCATCTTCTTCAGAATTGAACTCTTGTTTACCTGACATTTTGAACAATTTTTCACATACTCCTTTATTTGCTTCTACATACCCTTCCATCGGTACTGTTGCCGAATTCTTAAAATTGTTTTTACGCCCCCTTGGTGACCACCTAACGGTGAATCGTGAAAATCTTTAATTACCGTCTCTATGACCCGAGGTTCAGTTAGAATTATTATATTGTCATTTTCCTTTGTTATCAAATCGTCAGGATCGATACGTAAATATTCAGCTAGTGGACGATGACTTCGTTCCAATGACCCATTAGCCTGTAGATAGTAGGTTTCTTATCGTCTCTTTTCATGGTTTTGGAACGTGTTTGTACTACAACTACTTTTTCAGTATTATTCGATATGCGGCTAAGCGCATCCGTGTTTAAATTACTTTTTCCCGGTTTATAATAAATTTCGAAATCATATTCCGATAATTTGTGTCGGAAACTCGCAAGACGTGATATCTGATCTTTTAGGTTTGCTATACCATTTAGGGGCTGATGATCTGTATAAATTTTAAATGGTCTTCCCAAAGATATGCCCTAAAATTTTTTGTTTCCCATACAATTGCCAAAAATTCTTTCTCTATAGTAGAGTAGCGTGTTTCCGCATCGTTAAGAGACCTACTGGAAAACGCGATCGGACGGTCGCTTCCAACTTCACCTTGCGAAAGAACCGCGCCAATTGCTTCGTTACTGGCGTCTGTCGTGTGCAAAAAGGGTTCGTTAAAATCCGGAAACGCTAGTATGGGTGGTGACATAATTATCTCCTTAAGTTTTAAAAACGAATTCTGACAATTATCATTCCACAACAACTTAGCGTCCTTTTTAAGCAAACAGTTTATTGGTAATGACAGTTTCGCCATACCTCCTATAAATTTTCTGTAATAATTAATTAAGCCTAAAAATGCTTGAACTTCCTTCCTATTTTTCGGAACTGGAATATTTTTTACATACTCTACTTTTGCTGGGTCTGGTAGGGCACCTAACTCAGAACACTTATGTCCTAAATATATAACCTCGCTTCGCAAAAACTGACATTTCTCTGTATTTAATTTCAAATTTTGTTCTCTCAGCTTTTGCAAAACCTTGCATAGCCTATGCTCGTGTTCTGCTAAATTATTTCCATAAACCACTATATCATCTAAATAAACGAAACAGTCAATACCCTGTAAACCTGTTAGTATGTGGTTCATTATCCATTGAAAAGTGGCAGGTGCCCCCGTTAAACCGAATGGCATTCTGTTAAATTCGAAATGACCAAGACCTGTACTGAAAGCAGTTTTTTCTTTGTCACTATCTTCAACTAGAACCTGATGGTAACCACTGGCTTAATCTAGTGTTGAAAAATACCGACTATGATCTAACTAGTCTAAAATCTCATTTATTCGTGGTATAGGAAATACCTGTTTGATGGTGACGTCATTTAATTTTCGGAAATCTATAACCAGTCTCCATTACTTATTGCCATCTTTATCGCCCTTTTTAGGTACCAATAATAATGGTACCAATAATAATTCTTTATTTAATGAATCATCGATCTTTACATTCCCTAATAATCTATCAATTCTATTTTTTATATTAACCGAGTTTATCGCAGAACTCGCCTTTGTTGCTTCTTTATATTTGTTAAAATTTGAAAATTGTGGCTTAAAATTGCTATCAATGGTTACCTCCTTATCGGTGGCATTTAAAATTGATGCATATACTCCATTTTTTCTAACGTTTGTTAAACTCTCTCCCAAATATACTCCTGGCTGAATTTCCTGTTTGTGCAACAAAACTTTAGGAATTCTTGTACTTAACGGCGGTGACACAACCATGGCTGTTCTGGGCTGTACCCTGATTTGTTGATAAAAATTAATATTTTCTATGTCTTGCAATGATTTTAATGGAAATTTAACAAGGTGATTTTTGTCTCCATCAAAAAGTATTGTGAAACCATACTATACGATGAGCATGCCGCAAGGCCTAGAAGCTGTCTTATAGTATCGAAACACTTTGCTGTAACCAAGTTAACCCAATTCTGTGGGCAAGACCTGGTGGCAGCCAAAGTGAGCTATGAAAGCGATAGTGGATGAAAACATCTGATTGTATCCTCAGGCTACTTCCCCTAGGACTCACTACTGCCTCCTCCACCAAAGGCAATTGTTGAGCTCATAGAGTACTGTGATCTTAAGGAGACCGGCCTTATTCTGTGCTGTGACGCTAATGCTCAACACACTGTGTGGGGCAGCAGTAAATGCAACGCACGAGGTACCAGACTCCTTGTCTTCATCATGACCTCCAAACTGAACATTCACAACACTGGTAATAAACCCACGTTTGTGACTGCTAGAAGACAGGAAGTGATTGACCTTACTTTGTCTATCTATAGACTGAGAGAGTCAATATTTAACTGGAAGGTTCTTAAACAAGATTCTTTATCGGACCAGATATATCGAGTTTCACACTGACTGAGAGGTGCTGCCCTCTATGACGGTAAGAAACCCTAGAAAAACTAACTGGGAACGCTTCAGACATGAACTTGAGAATTCCCTCAGTATTCCTGTCAGAATTCGTACCAAAGAAAGTATTGAGACGTCCGTTCAAGTTATGAACGATGTCATAAATTCTAGTTTTGTACGAACATGTCCGATACGAAAAACGATATCTAGACCTCCCGTTCCTTGGTGGAACGCTTCTCTTGAAACCGTGCGCAAGGATTCCAGAAAGCTTCTAAATAGGGCCCTAAGCAGCAATTTAGACTCTGACTGGTTTCTTTATCGAGCTAAGCAGAAAGAGTATAAGGAAAGAATTTGTAAATCGAAAAGTGTTTCTTATAAAGACTTCTGCAGTAGCATCGAATCCTGCAGTGAGACTAGCAGATTGGTCAAGTTTCTTAAAAGAGACCGAACTGCTCGACTGGACCCACTGCGGAGACCTGATGGCTCGTATACTGAGTCTAAGACAGAGGCACTCAGTGTCCTAGTTGAGACTCACTTTCCGGGAAATCAAATCCACATAGGGCCACTTTGTAATCCCAGCACTGGGGACTTCAATAACAACTATAATGTGACAAAACTTGACTGTGACAAAACTCAGACCCATTAGTATAATGTCCTTCAAACTAAAGTGTCTAGAAAGACTAGTTGAGTTGCACATCAGAAAAACATCGCTGTCAAGGTACCCACTATCATCAAGACAACATGCCTACCAACGTGGAAAATCTTGTGAAACAGCATTGCAACATCTGGTTGGCCGGATCGAGCATGCTTTTCAGAGGAAGATGTACGTGATGGGCATATTTGTTGACATCGAGGGTGCTTTTGATAATGCGACTTTTGATGGAATGTGCGACGCAGCTAGAAGGCATGGAATAGATGAAACATTGGTCAAATGGCTAAGGTCAAAGCTAATGTTTTGGACCATCACTTCTGAGGCGGAGTGCGGTCAGTATATTATGGCAGGGTGAATAGAGGTTGTCCTCAAGGAGGCGTTCTTACCCCCCTGCTCTGGTGTATGCTGGTTGACTCCCTGGTCAACGATCTCGATGGACCAGGTGACTATTCCCAGGCCTATGCAGATGATGTTGCCATTGTTGTGAATTAGCGCATACATTTTTCTTTTCTTTATGGTTCTTCACTATTCATTCAGTTTTGGATGTTGCTGTACATATGTTGAGCGCATCATGTTTTTATATCATGTTGTACTCATGTTGTACAGCAACATGTTCATAGCATTGTCCTAACGCTTCACGTTGGCAACAATGATAATAATTTGGCAAAGCGCTAAGCTTTGCATAGAACACACCTCTTTCAGGTTAGCGTGCTTAGTTAACAGAAGCTGGCAATAATTTGGCAAAGCGCTAAAGCTTTACGTAAACCACACCTCTTCCAAGAGGCTTGCAATACAATTTTCCATTGCATAATTTTGAGTCTATGTTAAAATAAGCAAAGCAGTGATTGCCAACAATTCTACACCAAAATTGAGTGAAAGTGAAAACTCACTAGAACATAGTGAGATTAGAATTTAAGAAAAGCTTGCAACGAAGGTATTGTTAATACCTTTCGTTGCAATTTAAAAGATTGTAGTTTAACCAACCTCAAGTAGAGGTACTAAAATAGTAAAAGTGTCTTTTCAACTCTAAAATTAATAAAAGTGTATTTTTAACTCTAAAAATAAAAAAGTCTCTTTTTAACTCTAAAAATAAAAAAGTGTCTTTTGATTAATTAAATTGTAAAATAAATAAATAAATTAACTCTAACTTTACAACTCTAAAATTTTACATTTGGCGCAGCCGGTACGTCGGTACCAACCTCTCAAGGACCGAGAGTGGGAAGGAGGACATAGACGAAATATAAATTTAAAATAATATGGAAAGTAAAAGAAAAATGTACTACGAAATATTAGTTAAAATAAAATAATATATAATAAAAATATGACAATAAATAAAAGAAAATACACACTGCGAATCCGAACTCCGGACCCTCCAGTGTATAATAATATAATACATGCTATTAGTATACAAATTATAATTTTCATTAAATATAAAACGATAACACTATAAAATCAAACAAATATTTATATTCAAAACGTATCAGTTTTTCGCAACACTGAAAGCTGGTGATAAAAAAATTAAATTTGTATATCAAATTAAATGGAAATTAAAATGCGATCAAAAAATCAGTATAAAATAATTTATAAATTATTAATACAATATAAAAAAATAAAAATATGAAACATTAATTATTTTTCAAAATTTAAAAATTTAAATTATAACAATATATATAAAAAAAATGTCATAAGTAAAGGTAAACAAAGGAGAAATATACCACGAAACAAATTAAGAAATAGTAAATTGCACTGTCGAAACTCGTTCGTTATTTGGTTCCCTGCTTTTTTGAAACGGATTCACCATTTTTAAAAACAGAAATTTATAGATTTATTGAACGTAGCTTGGAATTCAAGATTCAGAGAATAATGTATTTATTAAATGCGTTAGGTTACGTTTGAATGAGGTGCTTATGACTTAGTAAGGTCAAGAAATTTCGAAAAAATAGAAGATTTATACGATTTGCTAAAAAATACATACTTAGAAGTAGTTTCCTTAGAGTACTACAAAAGATTAGACAAACATTTCAAAATTGTGGAGAAAAGTTAAGGATATTTGCCAGACGGTTATATGGATTACAATTCATGGCATTGGAGATCGCCAGTAAAAAGTACAGAAAAAACATAGGTATTGATGACGTGTTCAGATTAGAGTTGTTAGATTCAGTTCTGACTTCTTTCAAAGTTGGATTTCGGGATCGAACAATAAAAATTATAATGTTTGGTAGCAAGTCAAACACATTAGATGCATTGTTAGATGAAGTTTTAAATGTGGACGCTCTTATGCAGCGAGAACCATGGTCGAAACAGGACAATTATAATTTTAAGGAAGAAACTTTTTCAAAAAGCAATGAGCACAGCAAAACCTTAGCAAATGAATTTGGACAAATAATTAATAATGATGATATAAATTCCGAAAAAGGGAGAACATTTTCAATATGTTTCTTTTGTAAAAAATCAGGACATAGCGAAGATTGCTGGAATGGGAAAAATATGCCTTTCTGCAAAGAGTGTCAAACTTATGAACACGAATCTAATTGGAAAAGTGGAAATAATAAAATGAAAAATATGAATACACCTGCAAATTATACACAACAAGGTGATAATAATAATCAAATGAAAAATAATACAAGTTATATGAAATGCTCATGGTATAATAGAAAAGGGCATACAATAACTAATTGTTATGCGGAAGAAAATGTAGAATCAGCTACAGGTAATATAGTTAGGCCGGAAGTTGTAGAAGTTTGTAGTATAACACTACCAAAAAGTGAATAGAGAGTATAAGTAATCAAGAAAATAAAGAAAAAAAAGTGAAGATACATAATTATGAAGATAGAAATCTTCCCACAGAAACATTTAATGAACTAAATAATAAAACACAGCTCGAAAAATGAACAAAATATAAGAATTAAGGAAATTAAAAATAAACAAATTATAAAGAAAGCAAATGAAGTAAAGAAAGTAAAACCAATAAAATCAGAAGTTAAAAATATTAAAATCAAGAATAATAAAATCAAAAGTAAATCGAATAAAATAAAGTTGTAAATAAGTGCCCTGAAAATTTGGGAATTGTCTGGTAAGACTGTGAATACATAAATGCACGATTTGTAAAATTAAATTGTTTTCAATTGCTAATAATTTTAAGAGTAAATTTATGTCGAGAAAAATAAAATTAACTTCACAATTAGGCATGCATCGTAAAATATTTAACCGGCATGGAGAGTGTTTCAAGATATCCGATACGAGTGATGTGTTCATTGAAGTACAAAATAGAAAACTTACTTTGTTAGTGGATTCTGGAACTGAGGCCAGCCTGATTAAAGAAAATAGGATGACACATTTGCCGAATTTTAATAAAAATATTCAGAAGGATCTGAGTGGTGCTTTTGGTGGATGCGTTATAACCTTAGGCTCCACTAACATTCAGCACACAAACATAGAAAACCTGAGTTTAACACTACACGTTGTGTCACTTGAACAAGGGGTACCAGCAGATGGAATAGTCGGGCGTGACAATCTCTGGAACAGATCTATAATAAATGCGTTAAATAAAAAAATTAAATTTTTTGATGAAGACAAAAATCATCTTGTTAAATTTCCATTAAAATCATTACAAGACATAGAAAATTTTAATTTTAATCAACAAATCAGGGTACAGCCCAGAACAGCCATGGTTGTATCACTGCCGTTAAGAACAAGAATTCCTATAGTTTTGTTGCACAAACAGGAAATTCAGCCAGGAGTATATTTGGGAGAGAGTTTAACAAACGTTAGAAAAAATAGAGTATATGCATAAATTTTAAATGCCACCGATAAGGATAGCAATTTCAAGCCACAATTTTCAAATTTTAACAAATATAAAGAAGCAACAAAGGCAAGTTCTACAATAAATAAATAAAAAAATAGAATTGATAGATTATTAGGGAATGTAAAGATCGATGAATCATTAAATAAAGAAGAAGTTGCATCTTTGCAAAATATTTGCTTGTCATATCATGACGTTTTTCATTTGGAAGGGGATGAATTAACATTCACTCCGATATTAAAACATGAAATACCCACGCAATGGAATCAGCCACCAGTATATCAGAAACAGTATAAACTTCCTCATATGCATAGAAATGAGATTAATAGACAAGTATCAAAGATGTTAGACGATGGAATTATTTCACCAGGCATGTCGCCTTGGAATTCCCCATTATTATTGGTACCTAAAAAGGGCGATAAAGATGGCAATAAGAAATGAAGACTGGTTATAGATTTCCGAAAATTAAATGACGTCACCATCAAACAGGTATTTCCTATACCACGAATAAATGAGATTTTAGACTAGTTAGATCATAGTCGGTATTTTTCAACACTAGATTATGCCAGTGGTTACCATCAGGTTCTAGTTGAAGATAGTGACAAAGAAAAAACAGCTTTCTGTACAGGACTTAGTCATTTCGAATTTAACAGAATGCCATTCGGTCTAACGGGGCACCTGCCACTTTTCCAAGGATAATGAAACTCATACTAACAGGTTTACAGGGTATTGACTGTTTCGTTTATTTAGATGACATAGTGGTTTATGGAAATAATTTAGCAGAACACGAGCATAGGCTATGCAAAGTTTTTCAAAAGCTGAGAGAACATAATTTGAAATTAAATACAGATAAATGTCAGTTTTTGCGGAGCGAGGTTATATATTTAGGACATAAATGTTCTGAGTTAGGTGCCCTACCAGACCCAGCCAAAGTAAGTGTGTAAAAAATATTCCAGTTCCGAAAAATAGCAAGGAAGTTCAAGCATTTTTAGACTTAATTAATTATTACAGAAAATTTATAGGAGGTATGGCGAAACTGTCACTACCAATAAACTGTTTGCTTAAAAATGACGCGAAGTTCATATGGAATGACAATTGTCAGAATTCGTTTCTAAAACTTTATGTCACCACTCATACTAGCATATCTGGATTTTAACGAACCCTTTTTGCTCACGACAGACGCCAGCAACGAAGCAATTGGCGCGGTTCTTTCGCAAGGTGAAGTTGGATGCGACCGTCCGATCGCGTTTGCCAGTAGGTCTCTTAACGATGCGGAAACACGCTATTCTACTATAGAAAAATAATTTTTGGCAATTGTATGGGCAACAAAAAATTTTAGGGAATATCTTTTGGAAAGACCATTTAAAATTTATACAGATAATCAGCCCATAAAGTGTATAGCAAACTTAAAAGAACAGACATCACGTCTTGCGCATTTCCGACACAAGTTATCGGAATATGGTTTCGAAATTCATTATAAACCGGGAAAAAGTAATTTAAACGCGGATGCGCTTAGCCGCATACCGAATAATCCTGAAAAAGTAGTTGTGGTACAAACACGTTCGAAAACCATGAAAAGAGACAAGGAAGACGATAAGAAACAGCCAGAATGCGATCCTGACGATTTGGTAACAAAGGAAAATGACAATATAATAATTCTAACTGAACCTCGGGACATAGAGACGGTAATTAAAGATTTTCACGATTCACCGTTAGGTGGTCACCAAGGGGGCGTAAAAACATTTTTAAGAATTCGGCAACAGTACCGATGGAAAGGTATGCTGAAGCAAATAAAGGATTATGTGAAAAATAGCTCAAAATGTCAGGTAAACAAGAGTTCAACACTGACGAAGGCCAGTCAGACCCTTTGACAAAGTGTACATGGACCTGGTGGGTATTCTGCCTGAAACCATTTCAGGGAATAACGTTTCAGGACGATTTTTCCAAATTTATGTGCTCCGTGGCTATACCCGATGCGGAATCCAACACCGTAGCAAAAGCATTCTTCAACGAAATAGTTACACGCCACAATATACCCAAAGTATTGGTAACAGACAATGGATCGAACTTCGTTTCCAAACTATTTTCGGATACATGTAAATTGTTAGGAATTAAAAAATTACATATAACACCCTACCATCCGCAGGCTAATGGGTCATTGGAACGAAGTCATCGTCCACTAGCTGAATATTTACGTAGTTTTACTAAAGAGGATGGGTCAAACTGGGACCAATGGTTAAATTCTGCAATGCATGTTCATAATAACACGGTGCATACTTCGACGGGTTAAACACCATTCCATACGTTATACGGGTTTGACTTCGACATGCCTTCGAATTTAAAGCGTAAATGTTCACCTATATATAACGCAGAAGACTACAATAAGGTACTAAAGTACCAAATACAGCGATCACACGAGATCGTCAGGCAAAATCAATGTAGGGCCAAGGAGGTGTCGAAAAAACAATACGACAAGAACCTGAACCCTATACAATTCAAACCACACGACATGGTTTTAATGAAAAACCAAACTATTTGGAAGGGACCCTACGTGGTCGTAGAGGGAAGTGGGCCAGTGACCACGACGATATTGATCAAAAACAAAGATAAGAAAATTCACAATAATTTGTTAAAGGCATATCACAAATAGTGTATGTCTTTAAAAGTAAAAATTATAACTCGTCATTTAGAGGAAAAAATAAATATAAATAGTTTAGGAAAACACTAAGTAAAAAACAAAGGAAAAATGATAGTAATAAAAAAAAGAAGATAGGACATATTAAAAACAGTAACTTAGTAATAAAAAAATATATATATATATTTAACTATTTTACGAAAAGTACTTATAATTTTAAAATAAGTTAATCATCAATTGAGAAAAGAAATAAATTACGCAAAGGTAACAAATTGCCTTCATATAAAATGAAATGAAAATTCGTCATAAAATTGTCGTACTCAATGCGGATAACGCATCCAACAATTGTCTTACTGACCTACATTAATAGCGCAAGCCATCAAACCTTGATAATGGTCATTTACCCAAGTATTTCATGCTGTAGCACATATGCCAATTATGTATATCATACGTAAAGCGAGCGTTTGTAGCTGGAATATAAATGCGGATCTTGCAGTTTGTTTTGATACCATAAACAATGCAAATAAATATAATTCAATTTTACCGTCATGCTAGTAGGAAATTTCATATAATGTGACTTATATAAGTACACAAAAATAATATAATAAAATATTAAATATGTTTAGAAAATAAATCGCAACTCTAATTATATTTATTTACATGCAGAGAAATTATAGGTACTTTTGTATATTAACATAATTCAATTTGAATAAGTTTCAAAATAACAAAAAAATGTTAATGAATTTGAAGAACTTACTTATAATAATTTAAATTTCTTAAAGAAGAAGAAAAATATCAGTTAGTATTAAAATTAAAAAAAGAGAGATATATAAATATTTACTACTGTTCAAATTAAAAAAAGGAACAAAAAAAAATATATTAGTAGAATAAATTAAATGTAAAAAACGGGTAATAAATTAAAGCAAAGAATTTAAAAAAAGCGATTTATACATTAAATTATTTAGTGTAGTTGAAATAAAAAAAAAAGTTTTAATAATTGAATTGAAAAAATAAAAGAGGAAACATATTAGTAGAATAAATAAAATGAATAAAATATATATATATAGGTATTAAATATTATTTTTTTTTAAAGGAATTTTAAAATTTTAAAGAAAAAAAAAGAGAAAAAAATATAATAGGAAGATATAAAAAAAAGAAAACAAAAAAAAAACATGAAAAAAATGGGGAATTAAATTAAAAAAGGAGGGGATACAAATTTTAATTAAAGAGAAGAAAAAAAAAATATTAACTATTCAATTTTTAAAGAGAAAAAAAAGAGATATAAAAAATATATATATGAAAAAAAATGTAAAAAAAAGTAGAAATAAAATTAAAAAAAAGGAGGTATAAAAATGTTTATTAAAGTGAAAAAAAAGAAGAATATAAGTAGAGAAGAAAAAATATATATAGTAAAAATAAGAGAAAAAAAATATAAATAACGCAATTAAGTATTAATTAAAAAAAAAAACAAGAAAAGGGGATTTTAGAGAAAAAAAAAAAACAGAAAATAAATTATTTTAATTTTTATCTAACATTTTATTAAAAAAAAGAAAGATATACAAATTTGTATTTGAAATTAAATAAATAAAAAAAAAATTAAAATTAATCAGATTTAAAAAAAAAATATTAATCAGATTTAAAATATATATATATACACATATATAATTAATTCAACAATTTTTGAAAAGATTTAAAATAATAAATATATGTATATACAATATATTTAATGTACAATATATTCTATGCACATATATGTTTATAAAAAAAAAATATATTTGATTTTTTTTTTATTTTTTTTACGCATTGAAGGGGAATGACTCCACTGCATTGCGTCCCTCCGCATATAAGACGACGATCTTAGCCATTGGGCAAAATACATAATTAAAATAAAATTACACTTTGTTAATAAAAGCTAGTACTACACTAAATAGTAATACTTCAAATAATGTGCACACTATATTTCAAGTAATTTAAGTATTTTAAAATCAATCATTTAGCACACGCCATGTTACATGAACAAGGTCCAGCAGATTCTAATAAAGTAAAGAAAAACGAAGAAATAAAGCAGAGTGGCAGCATATTTGAAGACGTAGAAGGATGCAGTAGGAGAAAACTTGTTGTTATACCAAGCACAAGTAGATTGAAGTGATTGAATTTTAATTATAAAACTACAACTGCCAGAAACAAGATGCACAAAACAATATTCAACATTGATCTTGAAAATGTATATAAAAAGTCAAATTATTATGTCTTCCATCGCACATAGAGATGAAGCGATGCATTAACTATTTTCTGATATCAACAATTCAGAAATCTATAAGCTACATAAAGTGACATGAGCAGAAAGATGTTTTCAAAATGTTTGACAAGATCGCAGAAAAGAACACTCATCTCAAACGAAGTCAACCAAGTCAACGGGACCAAAGCTGACTTGAACGACTAAGAATCCAGCGTGTCCACATGACGACGTCTACTGGAGATAACACCATTAGCAAATTCCACAAGAACCATCGAAGCCCAACAGATCCAACACACTACATACAACGAAACATTGCAGAGGAACAAGTTAAATCCGACCCAACACACAGAAGAGCATGAGGAGAAATCTGGTCCAACAGTAGGGCATACAAAAGTCACTCATGTAAATCTTTACACCTCTCTAACCCAAATATAAAATCAATATATTCATTTTAAAATACCAACAAACACACACACTCAATACACATGCAAAACACGTATAAGTAAAATAAATTGAACAAGTTTATCTATATACATATATATATATGTATAATAATTATCATCCAAGCAAAAGTTGAATTTTTGTACGAACAGTGGACACCGCTGAACATACCCTGGAAAGTTCGTTACAAATGGCGCCCGAGCTGGGACATCGCAAAGCAGATAATTAATAGAAAACTATATATTCAAATGGACACGTCAAGTCCTCAATATATAACCCGCAAGATTTGCAACAACCAGATTAAGCAAAGTGAACTAATTGTAACTACACTGCAGTCATAATTTTCATCTGGACTGCTTTAACGATTGTTATATAGAATACCAGAATTGTCCAATCTGCAATAAACACATAGTTGTCTGGTTCAGCGAAAGCAGAAACGAAGAGGATTTAAATAAAAAAAAGAGTGAATAAATAAATACGTACATACTCTGAAAAAAAAAAATTAAATACACTGAAAGAAAAGCTCATCAACATGGTAACCACCTCGTGGATACGCACGCTCCACAAGGAAGAGCTCGTCGCATACACAACTGAATTTGTACTCGACGCCGCGTACTCGCTTCATTTATTAGAAACGAAGTACAGCAAGAGGCCGTAATTACGCGTCTGGAAGAATTAGAAGCACATCACTGAAGAAACCGATCTCCAAGCCCGCTAGTTATACCACGACCATACGCATCAATATCCTCCGAAAACCCTTCCTCATATCTACAGCTTGATGTGCCTTCAACATCACCAGCAACGTACGCTCATCATCGCTTTATAGTGACGCCAGTACTAAGTACACTACAACTCCCCACGAGACCTCCAGTGTCGACAATACCGTGGGACGTGCCCGCAAATCTAACTACGACCACGACAGTCGTACATACGCCGAACGTCAATGGTAACACCAACAATCCAACAACAAGCCACATACTTGGGGAACCAGAGCTAAGAACCAATACAAGAATCCTCGATGACTATCAAAACGAGACGTCAGCCGACCATGTCGACCTGCAAGTTATCGAGCAAGTCAGAAAATGGGACGTGAAATTTGACGGGGGAAAGGAACCACACGATTTCATAGAACGAATCGAAGAGTTGGCCTATACATCTGGTATCGCTGTCAACTACTTACCACGGAATGATTTCCTAAATTTTTTCCTACCATACCGATACCTTGAGCGACTGGACGAGGAGATCCGTCAGCGTCAGCAACGCAACAATGAAAAATTTAAAGATTATGCCATTTCACTACGAAAATTAATGCGGAGACATTCGACCCGAACCACGCCGAACAGAAACACAAAGACATTATGCCCGCAGGTTTATACCACAACAGCGTCGCGAGGAACATCGAAGAATTTTATCATCTAATACAGGAAACCGGATAAATACCAAGAACTGCATGCCATCATTGTGGGCAAGATGGTCATGTAGTACGAGAGTGCAGAAATCCTCAAATCCTGTTCTGTTGGGACTGTAGACAGAGGGGCCGTCGCAATGAATGATGTAGAGAGGGAAACTTCAAGGGACTCCGCCAAGATAGAAGGCAGGCGGCAGCTCCAGCGCAAAACCCTCTGAACAAGTAAACAAATTGCAGTTTGACGAACGCCACATCTTCGCCAACGTTGCCCTGGGCGAAAATATGGTCACAGCAACTATAAAAACATGCGAAATCATTGTACGCATGGCTGACGGGAGTCACCGAATAGTAAAAGAGACTCTGGAGAAACAGGTCACTCTTGGGAATATTACGTGTGGGATTACATTTCTAATCCTGCCCAACGTGAACGATCACGTATTACTCGGAATGGATTTCCTACTACAGGCAGGGATTACTTTCATCTGCGATGGACAAACATTACAGTTGAACCACGGTCAAAATAAACCACATCACCAGACTCCAGTCACATGCACAAGTCTCCACAATAGAGGAAACAAAGCCCTACATATATCATGAGGAAATTATCAAGCAGAAGTCGACACCCAAGAAATTAGTTTATTTTTAAAGCACGAATTAGATAAATTCAAACACATACATGGAACCACGGGTTTAACCACACATAAAATAATTATGAAAGATGACAGACCCATCAAACAAAGATATTTACCTAAAAATCACGCGATGCAGGAAATAATACACAAGGAGATAACCGAACTACTCGAGAAGGGGTGTATTGAATCCTCGCACATCCCTCACATTGCTCCTATAGTGCTGGTGAAAAAGAAAAATGGAACATGGAGACTATGCATCGATTATCGCCAATTAAATGCTAGATCAATCCCTGATGCTTATCCATTTCCTAGGATACACCACATCTTGGAGCGCCTCCGCAATGCTATATTTATAAGCAGTATCGACTTAAAGAATGGATACTGGCAAATCCCGATGGAGGAAAACAGCAAACAATATACAGCCTTTACGGTACCTGGACGCGGGCTGTACCAATGGCGAATAATGCCATTTGGGCTACACTCGTCCCTTGCAACTTATCAAAGAGCACTAGATCAAGTAATTGGTCCGGAGTT
This sequence comes from Dryomyza anilis, assembly GCA_951804985.1. Taxonomy (NCBI): domain Eukaryota; kingdom Metazoa; phylum Arthropoda; class Insecta; order Diptera; family Dryomyzidae; genus Dryomyza; species Dryomyza anilis. Next base: position 21,495,420 of record OX638136.1, on the reverse strand, counting down.
AGAACCACACGCGTTCGCGTACCTAGATGACATCATTGTCACCTCAGGATCCCTAGAAGAACACAAAATATGCTGCGGGATCTATTTAGACGATTGTGTATGGCCAACCTGAAAATGAATATTGAAAAATGCGAATTTTTCAAGAAAGAAACCAAATATCTCGGCCATGTGGTCAGTGAACACGGCATCCATACGGATCCAGACAAAGTAGAAGCAAAACGTGTCCTCCAACCGCCTCGAAATATCAGGGAGCTCAGACGGTGCCTTGGCATAGCATCCTGGTACTGACGCTTTGTTCCCGACTTTGCTACAGTAGCACATCCACTGACAAAACTTTTAAAGAAAGGAAAACAGTGGACCTGGACAGATGAGCAGCAAAGTGCGTTTGACACACTTAAATCGAAGCTAACAGAAGCACCCGTACTAGCCTGTCCTGATTTTACGCAAAAATTTACTCTTCAGACAGATACTAGCGACTACGGCCTTGGGGCCGTTCTGACTCAGGAGATCGACGGAGCTGAGCGAGTAATCGCGAATGCCAGTCGTCACTTAAATAGCGCAGAAAAAAATTATTCTCCCACTGAGAAAGAATGCCTTGCTATAGTGTGGGAAATACGGAAAATGCCACCCTACCTCGAGGGGTACCACTTCTTGGTCATCACCGATCACCTATCGCTTAAATGGTTGAACTCCATCGAAAGTCCGTCAGGACGAATCGCGCGCTGGGCCTTGGAACTACAACAATACATTTTAGACGTACAATATCGAAGAGAAAAATACAATGTCGTGGCGGACACATTATCACGACAACCTATCGAAGCATTGTCCAAAGCTACGATGGAGGCAACACCCACATTAGAATGCCGCTGGCTAACGAAGAAAATGAAATAAGTACAACAAAACCCTGAAAAATTCCAAGATTATATAATACAGGACACACAATTATGTCGACATCTACCCAAATACATTGGCGATGACGACTTGTGCCCATGGAAACTATGCGTGCCTACAACACTACGAGAAAGAGTACTAAAAGAAAATCATGACCAACCTACTGCAGGTCACCTTGGAATAAAGAAAACCATGGCACGGGTCATGAGTAGATACTAATGGCCAGGTATGTCACGAGACATCACCCTATATGTACCAGAGACGGGACTAATTCATTATTTTTCAAATTAAATTTGTTCATGTATTGAAATTGCTTTCAAATAATTTCATTTCTATTTATTTAAATGGCATTTGAAAAAAGTATTTCAATTCGAAAAATATTTCATTTGAATTGAGTAAACAAATTCCAATTCAAAACAATTTGAAGTGAAATACTTTTATTCAATTCAATTCAAATTTTTGAAATTGGCATTGATCAATTTCAATTCAACAAACATGAATTGGAATTGATCAATTCTATTTAAAATACAAAAGCATTGATATTGAAGTGGCAACACCACATTTTGGTTTGAATGTATTTCAATGGCACAGAATTGCATCCAGATGCATCATGGGATATTTTTCGGTAAATCTGTTGCACCCGGGGCCAGCATATTTGAATCTGTTTTAAGGGGCATAGATTCGCATCTAGGTGGATCATTCGAAGTTTTTGGTTGAATATATACCAATTAGCACAAATTCTTTTGGCCAAAACCCACTGCGCCATTGCACTTTTTTTGGAACATTGGTTCCATTGGGATTTGGCCAGAACCCAAGTGCGTCATTGGACATTTTTTTAGACAAATTGGGTCCATTGGGATTTGGCCAGAACCCAACTGCGTCATCGGACTTTTTTTTAAGAAAATGGTTCCATTGGGATTTGGCCAGAACCCGCTTGCGTCATTGGGCATTTTTTTGGACAAATTCGTTCCATTGGGAATTGGCCAGAACCCAACTGCGTCATTGGACATTTTTTTGGACAAATAGGTTCCATTGGGATTTTGCCAGAACCCAACTGCGTCATTGGACATTTTTTTGGACAAATAGGTTCCATTGGGATTTTGCCAGAACCCAACTGCGTCATTGGACATTTTTTTGGACAAATAGGTTCCATTGGGATTTTGCCAGAACCCAACTGCGTCATTGGACATTTTTTTGGACAAATAGGTTTCATTCGGATTTGGCCAGAATCCGCTTGCGTTATTGGACATTTTTTTGGAACAATTGTACGCAGTTGGGTTCTAACCAAATCCCAATGGAACCATTTTCTTCAAAAAAAAAGTCCAATGACGCAGTTGGATACTTCTGTAATCTCATATCCATCCAAAAAAGATCCAATGACGCACTTGGGTGTTTCTGTAATCCCACTGAAACAGATTCATCCAAAATAGTTCCACTTACGCACTTGGGTGCTTCTGTAATCTCACTGGAACAGATTCATCCAAAAAACTTCCAATTACGCACTTAGGTGCTTCTATAATCTATAATCTATTAAGCCACGAGCAATGGACTAATCAAAGCTTTTCGTGAAAACATTTTAGCTCGGTTTTCCAAAAATCTTGACAACCGATTTGGGAGTTCGACACCAATTCACTGCCCCTTACAGCCCCCCCCCCCCCAAGAAAACCCTACCGAACGAATAACCGCACCGTGAAAACTATGATAGCACAGTTCACGAAAAATCAACACAACACATGGGATGACCTTTTGCCCGAATTTACATTAGCGACAAATACAAGTCTCTCGGCGACGACCAGATACAGCCCCGTATTTTTAGTTTTGGGTCACGAACCACGACTACCGGGAACACTCTTTGATGAAAAAACATTTGGTTCAGGAAGAGAAAATGAAGACACCAGGCAGAGGGCCAACCATTTAAATGAGGCCTTCACGATAGTACGCCACAACATGGAGCGAGCCGCAAAGGATCAGGCGCGTCACTACAATGTGCGAAGACGCCAATGGAAGCCAACAGTGGGACAGTTGGTGCTTCTCAAGCAACACCATCTATCCAAAGCGATCGACAATTTTGCTGCTAAAATAGCACCTAAATTCGTCGGGCCATATCGCATAGAGGGATTTATATCGCCAGTAATAGTTACTATCAGGAAAGAAGGAGATACACGGGCTCGTCAGGCACATCTCAATGAAATCAAAGAATCTCGCAATTAAAACTTCCGGGTAATTGCCACAAAGAAAAAAAAAATTGTTGATTGGCCAAATATGCTCCAGCAGTCAATCGTCAATCAGCCAACCAACGTCCGGTTACAGTAAACCGCAGCAGTAATTAATGCTACTTTTAGCAATAGTTTTATTTTCATAAAAAAGAGTTCATGATCTTTCTTCAGCTGAATTTTCACTGGATTGCGCCTCATCTCGTCAGGTCGATCGCAGGAAAACAAATCCACACGTATACCCACGCCCTCTTCGATTCCCCGCGGTATGACTAACACAATTACCCACATTTGGCGGGCGTTGGGCACAACCAGCGGACATAGATCAAAACCGCACAATACATTGGGCTGTATATAATGCAAATATTGACGTCAAATGCGCAATAAAGATGTTTTTAACAAAAATCTGGGCAGACAGATATGGATCTGTGAATAGAAAACATGATAAAATGAAACATAATTTAGTAATTTTATAATTTACTTACAACAAACACTCACCATAAAATAGAAAATCCAGCATTGACCTAGCGACCTACCTCAATGAAATTTATCCAAAATGAAACAAAACGTCAGATGGTGGAACGTAAGAGAATCCACATACAGCAATGCATTCTCACTCGCGGAAAAAGCTCTTTTTTATTGAACAACCCTGGATTTCCACATTACGAGAGTTGTGGAACGTGAATTTGAGTACTTTGAACTCACCAAATATGCTACAACTCCACTCAAGAAATGGGGTGTTGTGGACCGCAAGTAATGAATACAACAGATCGAGTCAAACATTTGACTCAAAAGACGAACAAACCTTATTCGAAGAAAAGAATCATATTCTAAAGTAAGTGTTTCACTCACTAGATTTAAGCGAGAGGAATGACCTATATGCTACGGCCTTGGCCCAATTGCCGTTTCAAAGCAAGCAAAACTAAATACGAGCCAAAAAGGCAAGTCACTTTTAAAAATAAAATTAAAAGTGATTGATTACAACTCAAAGATGGACAACAAATTTAAAAATAGCGCCATCCGTTTTAAGGACCACTTGGAGCGGCTACAACGAGGTCGCAGCCGAATTCAGATCTTGTCTGACGAGTGGCAGGAAGTGCAGGGTCTAAGGCACATACTAAGGGTAGAACCACGCCTCATGAATGACCAAGACGCTGGGGCTGATGTGTCAAACAGTCAAAGTAGTTGGGACTCCAGCGACTCTGAGTGGATCGGGGAAATCAGCCGCGAGCAGGCAGAACCTGAAGTCATCGAACTTCTCAGTGACTCCGACAACACTACGCCGACAAACAGCGCACCACCCTCACCGCAGCCATCGGTCATCATAATTAGTGACGATGAAGAACGAGAGAGTCCGATCGGGCACCGTAACGTCGAAGTTAGCTATGATTTCGACCATGGCCCTGGGTACATCAGTCTGACGTCAGCCATCCAAATGACGGTCATAATACCAGTGCCAGGCACCGACACCGAGCCACTGGTGCAATTTCCACCATCACCAGTGATGATCATGGGTGATGAGATAGACGATGAGGATGGTGGCGCTAACCACAACGGAGACACCATGGAGGATGCGAGCTGCAGCAGTAGCAGCAGTAGCAGCAGTAGTAGCAGCGGTTGTAACAAAAACAACGACTCTTTTACGGGCAATAACGTTCCAACAGGTCAATGCTTGCCGCACAACGCTAATAACCCTAAGGACCCCACGGACTACACAAGGTACCCGCCCATCTTAATTAATGAGAGACCGATTCCAGACTCACTAGCGCATAGCATATATGCAGCACGCAACTCTAAGGGCAAACATCAAGCATGCATGTTCTCACGCATTGTTGATGGCATCCGGTACCGCGTTAAAATTACTCGCGGCGGGGCATACGAGTCTGGATCCCGAAGAGGGGAAGAAGTGTAGCGAGACAACTTTGTCGAGCACAAATTTGCCGCACACACACATATATATGTATTTATATGCCTATTTTCAATAATTATTTTTATAAGTACAAAATGAATTAAATAAAATAAACTGAATTACTAAGAAACAGAAACAAAACAAAAGAAATAAAATATTTAAATAAACCACATCATACACGCAACTGCATGATACAATGCAACTGCATGATACAACGCAACTGCATCATACAGTATGCAGCGCACCATGCAAAGCAGCATGTTGGTTGACACATGAAGCATACACGAAGTGTATACAACACAGCATATATCTTATGCTGCAGAAACAACAACAACATAGATGCTGGAACGGGCAACATTACGCGAAAGCAATTGACGTTGACGGCAACAACAACGAATTACTGTGATCGTACAGCATACACCGGATGGGGGTGTATAAAAGGAGATCCTTGGTGCAACAGAAGTCAGTCTAATCCGAGTCAGACATCCGAGGAAGATCAATTCCCAACAGTAAAAGCCGGGCTCAAGAGGAACACCAATTCCCCTAGTACACTTAGAGGAATAACAATTCCCATAAGCATTAGAGGAATAGCAATTCCCATAGTGCACCGAGAGAAATAACCAAATACATCGAGAGGAATAACGATTCCCAAAATAAAACCAATAAATAATTTGAATTTACAAGATAATAAAGTAATATACCGAAGCCAAGCAAAAGTTGAATTTTTTTGTACGAACCCTGGACACCGCTGAACATACCCTGGAAAATTCGTTACAATAGTATAATTGTTGGAGAACGCTGCTTTGTTTATTTTAACGTATCGTATTTTAACATATTGCAAGCCTCTGTTAACTGTGTAAGCTAACTTGAAAGAGGTGTGGCCTAAACAAAGCTTTAGCGCATTGCCAAAGTATTATATATGTTGCCAGCGTGAAGCATTGGAGCAATGCTATGAACATGTTGCTCAACATATGTACAGCAACATCCAAAATCGTGTTAATAGTGAATATTAATAAGGAAAAGAAAAAAGTTGTGAAGTAATACACAACACTATAATAAATGCGTTAAATAAAAAAAAATACATTTTTTGATGAAGACAAAAATCATCTTGTTAAATTTCCATTAAAATCATTGCAAGACATTGAAAATACTAATTTTAATCAACAAATCAGAGTACAGCCCAGAACAGCCATGGTTGTATCACTGCCGTTAAGAACAAGAATTCCTATAGTTTTGTTGCACAAACAGGAAATTCAGCCAGGAGTATATTTGGGAGAGAGTTTAACAAACGTTAGAAAAAATAGAGTATATGCATATATTTTAAATGCCACCGATAAGGATAGCAATTTCAAGCCACAATTTTCAAATTTTAACAAATATAAAGAAGCAACAAAGGCAAGTTCTACAATAAATAAATAAAAAAATAGAATTGATAGATTATTAGGGAATGTAAAGATCGATGAATCATTAAATAAAGAAGAAGTTGCATCTTTGCAAAATATTTGCTTGTCATATCATGACGTTTTTCATTTGAAAGGGGATGAATTAACCTTCACTCCGATATTAAAACATGAAATACCAACGCAATGGATAAAGATGACAATAAAAAATGGAGACTGGTTGTAGATTTCCGAAAATTAAATGACGTCACCATCAAACAGGTATTTCCTATACCACGAATAGATGAGATTTTAGTTTGGTCATAGTCGGTATTTTTTCAACAATAGATTTAGACAGTGGTTACCATCAGGTTTTAGTTGACATAGAAAAAACTGCTTTCAGTACAGGTCTTGGTCATTTCGAATTTAACAGAATGCCATTCGGTTTAACGGGGGCACCTGCCACTTTTCAAAGGATAATGAACCACAAACTAACAGGTTTACAGGGTATTGACTGTTTCGTTTATTTAGATGATATAGTGGTTTATGGAAATAATTTAGCAGAGCACGAGCATAGGCTATGCAAAGTTTTGCAAAAGCTGAGAGTATTTAATTTGAAATTAAATACTGAGAACTCTCAGTTTTTGCGACGCTAGGTTATATATTTAGGACATAAATGTTCTGAGTTAGGTGCCCTACCAGACCCAGCCAAAGTAGAGTGTGTAAAAAATATTCCAGTTCCGAAAAATAGGAAGGAAGTTCAAGCATTTTTAGGCCTAATTAATTATTACAGAAAATTTATAGGAGGTATGGCGAAACTGTCATTACCAATAAACTGTTTGCTTAAAAAGGACGCTAAGTTCATATGGAATGACAATTGTCAGAATTCATTTTTAGAACTTAGAGGCAATTATGTCACCACCCATACTAGCATATCCGGATTTTAACGAACCCTTTTTGCTCACGACAGACGCCAGTAACGAAGCAATTGGCGAGGTTCTTTCGCAAGGTGAAGTTGGAGACGATTTTTCTAAATTTCACGATGCGGAAGCCAACAGCGTAGCAAAAGCATTCTTCAACGAAATAGTTACACGCCACAATATACCCAAAGTATTGGTAACAGACAATGGATCGAACTTCGTTTCCAAACTATTTTCGGATACATGTAAATTGTTAGGAATTAAAAAATTACATATAACACATATTACATATAAGAAAATTCACAATAATTTGTTAAAGGCATATCACAAATAGTGTATGCCGTTAAAACATAAAATATTAAAATATTACCCTAGGTTAGAACCCATAAATGTAATAATATAAAACCAATTAGCTATGCGTTCACAATTAAACTCGTAGATTGCAACGTTATGAAAACATTATGCAACATGTAGAAAAAATAAATCTAACCATAAGATATAGAGTAATCATTAAATAAATATTAAATAACTCGTCATTTAGAGGAAGAAATATATATATAAAATATATATAAAAAAGTAAGTAACAAACAAAAGCAAAAATATAACAATAAAAAAATAAAAAAAAGGACATATTAAAAACAATAATTTAGTAAAAAAATATATATATAACTATTTTAGGCGAAGAACTTATAATTTTAAAGTTAGAAAAATTGAAAAAAAAATAAATTAAGCAAAGGTAAAAAATTGCCTTCATATAAAATTAAATGAAAATTCGTCATAAAATTGTCGTATTGAATGCAGATAACGCAAACCAACACTTGCATTACTGACCTATATTTAATAGCGCAAGCTAACAAACCTGGAAGGTGAAGCACATATGCAATGTGTACGAACGTAGGAATATCATACGTGAAGCGAGCGTTCATAGCTATTATATAAATGCAGATCTTGCAGTTTGTTTTGATACCATAAGCAAGCAAATAAATATCATATAATATAATTTATATAAGTACACGAAAATAATATAATAACATATTAAACATGTTTTAAAAATAAATCGCAACTCCAATTATATTTAATTACATGCAGAGAAATCATAGGTACTTTGTACATTAATATAATTCAATTTGAATAAGCTTAAATATAACAAATACATTTTAAATGAATTTGAAGAACTTACTTATAATAATTTAAATTACTTAAAGAAGAAGAAGAAAGATATCAGTTAGTATTCAATTTAAAAAAAAAAACAGAGATTTAGTACAGTTAAAATTAAAAAAAAAGGAACAGGAAACAAAATAAATAAAATGGAGAAAATATATATATAGGTATTAAGGGTGTGTGCGAATACGACTAAATTGCTGACTTTTTCTAAATCACTGGAAGTTTGTCGGTAATGCAGTGTTTGCCATCAATTTAGGTAATTTTCTAGCAGACTTTTCGTGACATTTCATTACTAAATTGAAACGTCAATTTAAATTCAAAACAAAGAAAAATATAATTTTTGCGTAAAATTCAAATCTCAATTATTTAAAATATTATAATATTTTAAAATGAATGAAAATATTAATAAACCAGTTGGGAAGGTTATATCACATGGGAAATTTTAAAGTAGGTGTAATTATGATAGTTGGGATTATCAAAATTATAGTCGGTCTAAGCCGACTATAAATACCCTACATATATGTGTGGTTACCATTCAAAGTGATATATAGGTCATCAGGGTATACGAATCCTGAAAATAACTACAAACATTAAATCGCTGAAGAATGTCCATTCATTTGATACCCATATTTACAAATGGGTAGGTGTACCGAATTTCGATTTTTTTTTGTGAACCACAAGTCTTTTCGCCGGAAAACATTATTATCATGTATTTGAGCATGATATCAATATATATTTGACCAAAAAAGTTTACCTAAGCACGTATACATAAAAATTGATCTTTATATGTACATTTTATATGAGGTATTTGAACATAAGTGGTCGGATCATAGGTCACAATGGACCGCACATACAGCGTAGGTATATTAGTAATCTAAGTTATAAGTTTCATTTATCTAGCTCTTCAATTTTAAAAGTAGTAGGGATTTCAACAGACAGACGGGCAGACAGACGGACATCGCTAAATCGACTCAGGAGGTCATGCTGATCAAGAATATATATACTTTTCCATACCGGAGATGCTTCCTTCTGGGTGTTACAAACGGCGTACCAAACTGAATATACCCTTTTACTCTTAGTGTAGGGTATAAAAACTGAATATACCATTTCACTCTCCGTGTAGGGTATAAAAACGGGAGAACTTTACTTTATAGGGCCGGTCTCAAAAACAAAAAAAAAAAATGCCACACCCACTATAAGGGGCGGAGTGTGTCGAAAATCAATAAATTTTTGCCGCCCGCCCCTTTTGAACCGCCCATAAATGGAAAACCGATCGAGGTCATAAGTGGTTTTTGAATTATTGCAAAGTGGGCGTGACAAAAAAAAAAAAAAAAAATTGTCACACGATGTAAAAAGCAGACATTAAAAATAAAAAAATAAAAAAAGTGACTTCAAGGTCACGTGGTAACCCATAAAAATCAAAAACATGTTTTTTTTTTTCAAACTCAAATTCCTGGAAAAGGGGATTGTCAAAATAAAAATTCTTTAAATATACAGTAGCATAGCCATGGACATTTTTATGGCCTGAAAATTTCAGGTGCACTGAAAAAAAATATCAATTTGTGCAATGCGCTATTTTTTTTTCGCTCCAAAAAAATTATAAAAGTATAATAGATGTAGTAACTGTGCAGTATTCGTAGCGCCGCAGGCAATTTTATTTTTCAAAAAATCGCGCGATTTTTTCGAAAAAAAAATTTGCCTACGCGATTTTTTCGAAAAAAAAAATTATTTTAAGTCTACTTTTTTTTCAGAATTTTTTTTGGGGAAAATATGTATTTATGTGTTTATAGGGAATTTTCAATATATTATTATTTTCGATTTGCCACTCCCCCTTTCCCGGAATTCGAGTTTGAAAAAAACAGGTTTTTGATTTTTAAGTGGAACCACGTGACCTTGAGTTCCCTTTTTTTATTTTTTTAAATTTTCAGCCCTGGTTTATGCATCGTATGACAATTTTTTTTTTAAATTTTTTGCCCCGCCCACCTAGTAATAATTCAAAAACCACTTATGACCTCGTTCGGTTTTCGATTTTTGGTCGGTTCCAGGGGGTCGAGCGGCAAAAAAAAATTTTTTTTCGTCACTCTCCCCCATAAAGAACGTCGTGACAATTTTTTTTTTTTGAGATTTCGACCGGCCCTATAAAGTAAAGTTCAGCCTAAAAAACAATACAGTGAAAGATGTAAGTATATCCTTTTTTGTGCAAATTGAATGCATTCAGGACACAACATGCCGTGAAACTACTAAGTAAAAACGTTGCGGAAAAATATTCGCTATTTAAATGACGGATGCTCCCTCATCATGTTGCTGTTTTTAACGTGAAATTGTGGAGCAATTGTATAACGGTCCCGTCTCAGGAATGCGACCATTGTGTTTCCTATCAAAATAATTTTTAAAATTGTATCAATGCTTTAGGGTCCGAGGAGGAAACTAATATGTTTATAGACGCAAGAATAGACATGGAGCAAGTCTTCACGAATAAAGTAGTAAATCTCCGTGAAGCATGGGAGTAAGCCATATCACACACATATATTTTTTTACATTCAAATTCAATTATTTTCAGACAAGTTGGACAAATATGTGGTATGACATATGATTGGACGCGCCTTAGAAAAAATGGACAAACTTAATGGACAGATACAAGGTTAGTTTTACGTTAGATTACTTATAATTTGGCCTTCAAATTGAAATAGAGCGGTTCAATTATAGATCCGAATAGTGGAAGGTAAAAGCAGCCAGAGCAACCAAAACAATGGGAACTTCGATACTTCTTGCTAGAGTTTGGAATTTTATGCAAAATTTTAAATATACTTGAAAAACTTTTTATTTTTTATTATTAGAGGATTCGAGAGTGGCGATATGGGGTGATAAATTTTAGGAGAACTAGGGCCCTAATGTGTCAAGTGTACATAATAATAATAGTTTGGCGCTACCAGTTCGTTAGCCCTTGTCTAGGCTTGAACCTGAGACGTTTCGGTTCGCAGTTCGACGCACTAATCTTGAGCTACCGAAGCTACTAGCTACTCAAGTGTACAACGGATTAATAAATTATTGTTTAGATAGCTGCAATAAATTTAATAAATTTTAAAACGCATTTATTTTCCCATAGAAAATTAAAGAGCCACCAACTGGATCGGGAACTGACGGCCACGATATTGGAACAACTTGGCCATATTTTGAAAAATTACATATTTATTGCTCAAGTCGCCACAACATCAATCCACCTTTGGTTATAAATAGTGAAAAAAGTAATACGTTATATCATACTTCAGAGGACTTGGCAGATGATACAAACTGTGCCTTGTCAATTCCTACATCAGCAGCACATCGTCCGGCAGCTTCAATTCCTACATCATCAACGGTAAATCGTCCGGTAGCTCCAAAAAAACGCAAACTGGATGATGAGTTGCAAGCTTCAATTTTAAAAACAGACAAAGAAGTCCGAAAAGCCGCTAAAGCTTTTTCTAAATTTCTGTCACAAAAAATTAACATTGAATGTATGGATTCTGATTAAAATTATATACTGGTTGAAAATCCTAAATATTTCTTAAACAACGGTTTACCTCAAATAAAATTAATTAACCTACAATATATGTATATGATAATATAAATAAAATAATATATATTGACGTTATATTTTTTTTTTATTATTTAAATAAATTGGAAAGAAATAAAAAGGAAACATTTGTAATCTTTTAATATCATGAATAATAAATTAATCAGTATATGATTTATTAATATTTATGCAGAAAACATGTACACCCAGAAAAAAATCATGGTAAATTGATAGTATTTCAATAGAAAAACAATAATTTATACCATTAAAATTGGTCAATAGGATGCGTCCCATCAGTTCAGAATTATTGAAACTCTTAATACAATGTGTGGTTGTATCATAAATTTTATAATGTGATATTGTAATGTCAATAAGAAAGACCTATAAAAATTTAATGATACGTATTATTAAATTTATGGTATAGTCGAATTACATTTTCCTAATAATTTATTAAAAATAAAAGGTATTTTAGTTAATTTATTGTATATATTATTTTATTTAAATGTCGAAATTGATATTCACTTTTACAACACACACATAAAAAGTAGTTGTAGTACTTGAGTCTGCAGTTATTTTTGAGTCCATTGCCATAGTAGAAGTTCGATGTATTATTTATTTTCTGTAATAAATAAAAATATAAATATAATTTATTTACATTAAATACATTGAGCCCTTATCAATGTCGCGTTTAATAATGTGGATTATAACAAAAAAATACATACGACCATATTGAGTAATCACGCAGAATGACGGACAAAACGAACATGTTTGCAGGAAACCATTAAAACAACAGTATTTATTCTATTTAAAATAATAATATTGAAATATTTAAATTTATGGTACTGAATTTTTCAAATACTATAGAATTAATTAGGTAACTTTTGATTTAAAAAAAAAAAACTAATAAAACATGAACTATAAGATAAATGGTCGTACCATAAAGTACTTAATGGTACATTTTCTTCTGAGTGATCATATACACATTTTTTTAAAAAATTACATATGGATATTGTTTGCGATTTCGCGTAAGACGTTTGCTCCTATATTGTCGTTTTCACTTTCAATATTTTCACTAGCTGCTTCCAAATTCACACCTGGATTCATTTCCAAATTAAATCAGTCATTAAGACGTATGTTATGCATAATGCATGCGACAGCAATCGTCTCCACACAACGAGCAATATTTAAGCAAAGGACTTTGACAAACAAGGATCGCCAACGTGATTTTAACAACCCAAAAGATGATTTTATGATACTCCTTGCTTTACTGTGGAGTTCGTTTTTTTTTGTCGATTTGTCGATATTTCTCTTGTACGGTGTTAATATATCAATTGGGTTAGTGCGACACTTGTATCCACTATCATCTAAAAGATAGTAGCAGACTGGTGGAAAAGTGTGGTTTTTAAAAAGTTCACTATTCTTCAATACCCGTTCATCGTGGACAGATCCCGGAAAACTGCAGCATAAAAATTATTTTAAGTCTACTTTTTTTTCAGAATTTTTTTTGGGGAAAATATGTATTTATGTGTTTATAGGGAATTTTCAATATATTATTATTTTCGATTTGCCACTCCCCCTTTCCCGGAATTCGAGTTTGAAAAAAACAGGTTTTTGATTTTTAAGTGGAACCACGTGACCTTGAGTTCCCTTTTTTTTATTTTTTTTAATTTTCAGCCCTGGTTTATGCATCGTATGACAATTTTTTTTTTAAATTTTTTGCCCCGGCCACCTAGTAATAATTCAAAAACCACTTATGACCTCGTTCGGTTTTCGATTTTTGGTCGGTTCCAGGGGGTCGAGCGGCAAAAAAAATTTTTTTTTCGTCACTCTCCCCCATAAAGAACGTCGTGACAATTTTTTTTTTTTTTGAGATTTCGACCGGCCCTATAAAGTAAAGTTCAGCCTAAAAAACAATACAGTGAAAGATGTAAGTATATCCTTTTTTGTGCAAATTGAATGCATTCAGGACACAACATGCCGTGAAACTAATAAGTAAAAACGTTGCGGAAAAATATTCGCTATTTAAATGACGGATGCTCCCTCATCATGTTGCTGTTTTTAACGTGAAATTGTGGAGCAATTGTATAACGGTCCCGTCTCAGGAATGCGACCATTGTGTTTCCTATCAAAATAATTTTTAAAATTGTATCAATGCTTTAGGGTCCGAGGAGGAAACTAATATGTTTATAGACGCAAGAATAGACATGGAGCAAGTCTTCACGAATAAAGTAGTAAATCTCCGTGAAGCATGGGAGTAAGCCATATCACACACATATATTTTTTTACATTCAAATTCAATTATTTTCAGACAAGTTGGACAAATATGTGGTATGACATATGATTGGACGCGCCTTAGAAAAAATGGACAAACTTAATGGACAGATACAAGGTTAGTTTTACGTTAGATTACTTATAATTTGGCCTTCAAATTGAAATAGAGCGGTTCAATTATAGATCCGAATAGTGGAAGGTAAAAGCAGCCAGAGCAACCAAAACAATGGGAACTTCGATACTTCTTGCTAGAGTTTGGAATTTTATGCAAAATTTTAAATATACTTGAAAAACTTTTTATTTTTTATTATTAGAGGATTCGAGAGTGGCGATATGGGGTGATAAATTTTAGGAGAACTAGGGCCCTAATGTGTCAAGTGTACATAATAATAATAGTTTGGCGCTACCAGTTCGTTAGCCCTTGTCTAGGCTTGAACCTGAGACGTTTCGGTTCGCAGTTCGACGCACTAATCTTGAGCTACCGAAGCTACTAGCTACTCAAGTGTACAACGGATTAATAAATTATTGTTTAGATAGCTGCAATAAATTTAATAAATTTTAAAACGCATTTATTTTCCCATAGAAAATTAAAGAGCCACCAACTGGATCGGGAACTGACGGCCACGATATTGGAACAACTTGGCCATATTTTGAAAAATTACATATTTATTGCTCAAGTCGCCACAACATCAATCCACCTTTGGTTATAAATAGTGAAAAAAGTAATACGTTATATCATACTTCAGAGGACTTGGCAGATGATACAAACTGTGCCTTGTCAATTCCTACATCAGCAGCACATCGCCCGGCAGCTTCAATTCCTACATCATCAACGGTAAATCGTCCGGTAGCTCCAAAAAAACGCAAACTGGATGATGAGTTGCAAGCTTCAATTTTAAAAACAGACAAAGAAGTCCGAAAAGCCGCTAAAGCTTTTTCTAAATTTCTGTCACAAAAAATTAACATTGAATGTATGGATTCTGATTAAAATTATATACTGGTTGAAAATCCTAAATATTTCTTAAACAACGGTTTACCTCAAATAAAATTAATTAACCTACAATATATGTATATGATAATATAAATAAAATAATATATATTGACGTTATATTTTTTTTTTATTATTTAAATAAATTGGAAAGAAATAAAAAGGAAACATTTGTAATCTTTTAATATCATGAATAATAAATTAATCAGTATATGATTTATTAATATTTATGCAGAAAACATGTACACCCAGAAAAAAATCATGGTAAATTGATAGTATTTCAATAGAAAAACAATAATTTATACCATTAAAATTGGTCAATAGGATGCGTCCCATCAGTTCAGAATTATTGAAACTCTTAATACAATGTGTGGTTGTATCATAAATTTTATAATGTGATATTGTAATGTCAATAAGAAAGACCTATAAAAATTTAATGATACGTATTATTAAATTTATGGTATAGTCGAATTACATTTTCCTAATAATTTATTAAAAAAAAAATGTATTTTAGTTAATTTATTGTATATATTATTTTATTTAAATGTCGAAATTGATATTCACTTTTACAACACACACATAAAAAGTAGTTGTAGTACTTGAGTCTGCAGTTATTTTTGAGTCCGTTGCCATAGTAGAAGTTCGATGTATTATTTATTTTCTGTAATAAATAAAAATATAAATATAATTTATTTACATTAAATACATTGAGCCCTTATCAATGTCGCGTTTAATAATGTGGATTATAACAAAAAAATACATACGACCATTTTGAGTAATCACGCAGAATGACGGACAAAACGAACATGTTTGCAGGAAACCATTAAAACAACAGTATTTATTCTATTTAAAATAATAATATTGAAATATTTAAATTTATGGTACTGAATTTTTCAAATACTATAGAATTAATTAGGTAACTTTTGATTTAAAAAGAAAAAACTATTAAAACATGAACTATAAGATAAATGGTCGTACCATAAAGTACTTAATGGTACATTTTCTTCTGAGTGATCATATACACATTTTTTTAAAAAATTACATATGGATATTGTTTGCGATTTCGCGTAAGACGTTTGCTCCTATATTGTCGTTTTCACTTTCAATATTTTCACTAGCTGCTTCCAAATTCACACCTGGATTCATTTCCAAATTAAATCAGTCATTAAGACGTATGTTATGCATAATGCATGCGACAGCAATCGTCTCCACACAACGAGCAATATTTAAGCAAAGGACTTTGACAAACAAGGATCGCCAACGTGATTTTAACAACCCAAAAGATGATTTTATGATACTCCTTGCTTTACTGTGGAGTTCGTTTTTTTTTGTCGATTTGTCGATATTTCTCTTGTACGGTGTTAATATATCAATTGGGTTAGTGCGACACTTGTATCCACTATCATCTAAAAGATAGTAGCAGACTGGTGGAAAAGTGTGGTTTTTAAAAAGTTCACTATTCTTCAATACCCGTTCATCGTGGACAGATCCCGGAAAACTGCAGCATAAAAATTATTTTAAGTCTACTTTTTTTTCAGATTTTTTTTTGGGGAAAATATGTATTTATGTGTTTATAGGGAATTTTCAATATATTATTATTTTCGATTTGCCACTCCCCCTTTCCCGGAATTCGAGTTTGAAAAAAACAGGTTTTTGATTTTTAAGTGGAACCACGTGACCTTGAGTTCCCTTTTTTTTATTTTTTTTAATTTTCAGCCCTGGTTTATGCATCGTATGACAATTTTTTTTTTAAATTTTTTGCCCCGCCCACCTAGTAATAATTCAAGAACCACTTATGACCTCGTTCGGTTTTCGATTTTTGGTCGGTTCCAGGGGGTCGAGCGGCAAAAAAAAATTTTTTTTCGTCACTCTCCCCCATAAAGAACGTCGTGACAATTTTTTTTTTTTTGAGATTTCGACCGGCCCTATAAAGTAAAGTTCAGCCTAAAAAACAATACAGTGAAAGATGTAAGTATATCCTTTTTTGTGCAAATTGAATGCATTCAGGACACAACATGCCGTGTAACTAATAAGTTATTTTTTATTATTAGAGGATTCGAGAGTGGCGATATGGGGTGATAAATTTTAGGAGAACTAGGGCCCTAATGTGTCAAGTGTACATAATAATAATAGTTTGGCGCTACCAGTTCGTTAGCCCTTGTCTAGGCTTGAACCTGAGACGTTTCGGTTCGCAGTTCGACGCACTAATCTTGAGCTACCGAAGCTACTAGCTACTCAAGTGTACAACGGATTAATAAATTATTGTTTAGATAGCTGCAATAAATTTAATAAATTTTAAAACGCATTTATTTTCCCATAGAAAATTAAAGAGCCACCAACTGGATCGGGAACTGACGGCCACGATATTGGAACAACTTGGCCATATTTTGAAAAATTACATATTTATTGCTCAAGTCGCCACAACATCAATCCACCTTTGGTTATAAATAGTGAAAAAAGTAATACGTTATATCATACTTCAGAGGACTTGGCAGATGATACAAACTGTGCCTTGTCAATTCCTACATCAGCAGCACATCGTCCGGCAGCTTCAATTCCTACATCATCAACGGTAAATCGTCCGGTAGCTCCAAAAAAACGCAAACTGGATGATGAGTTGCAAGCTTCAATTTTAAAAACAGACAAAGAAGTCCGAAAAGCCGCTAAAGCTTTTTCTAAATTTCTGTCACAAAAAATTAACATTGAATGTATGGATTCTGATTAAAATTATATACTGGTTGAAAATCCTAAATATTTCTTAAACAACGGTTTACCTCAAATAAAATTAATTAACCTACAATATATGTATATGATAATATAAATAAAATAATATATATTGACGTTATATTTTTTTTTTATTATTTAAATAAATTGTAAAGAAATAAAAAGGAAACATTTGTAATCTTTTAATATCATGAATAATAAATTAATCAGTATATGATTTATTAATATTTATGCAGAAAACATGTACACCCAGAAAAAAATCATGGTAAATTGATAGTATTTCAATAGAAAAACAATAATTTATACCATTAAAATTGGTCAATAGGATGCGTCCCATCAGTTCAGAATTATTGAAACTCTTAATACAATGTGTGGTTGTATCATAAATTTTATAATGTGATATTGTAATGTCAATAAGAAAGACCTATAAAAATTTAATGATACGTATTATTAAATTTATGGTATAGTCGAATTACATTTTCCTAATAATTTATTAAAAAAAAAATGTATTTTAGTTAATTTATTGTATATATTATTTTATTTAAATGTCGAAATTGATATTCACTTTTACAACACACACATAAAAAGTAGTTGTAGTACTTGAGTCTGCAGTTATTTTTGAGTCCATTGCCATAGTAGAAGTTCGATGTATTATTTATTTTCTGTAATAAATAAAAATATAAATATAATTTATTTACATTAAATACATTGAGCCCTTATCAATGTCGCGTTTAATAATGTGGATTATAACAAAAAAATACATACGACCATATTGAGTAATCACGCAGAATGACGGACAAAACGAACATGTTTGCAGGAAACCATTAAAACAACAGTATTTATTCTATTTAAAATAATAATATTGAAATATTTAAATTTATGGTACTGAATTTTTCAAATACTATAGAATTAATTAGGTAACTTTTGATTTAAAAAAAAAAAACTATTAAAACATGAACTATAAGATAAATGGTCGTACCATAAAGTACTTAATGGTACATTTTCTTCTGAGTGATCATATACACATTTTTTTAAAAAATTACATATGGATATTGTTTGCGATTTCGCGTAAGACGTTTGCTCCTATATTGTCGTTTTCACTTTCAATATTTTCACTAGCTGCTTCCAAATTCACACCTGGATTCATTTCCAAATTAAATCAGTCATTAAGACGTATGTTATGCATAATGCATGCGACAGCAATCGTCTCCACACAACGAGCAATATTTAAGCAAAGGACTTTGACAAACAAGGATCGCCAACGTGATTTTAACAACCCAAAAGATGATTTTATGATACTCCTTGCTTTACTGTGGAGTTCGTTTTTTTTTGTCGATTTGTCGATATTTCTCTTGTACGGTGTTAATATATCAATTGGGTTAGTGCGACACTTGTATCCACTATCATCTAAAAGATAGTAGCAGACTGGTGGAAAAGTGTGGTTTTTAAAAAGTTCACTATTCTTCAATACCCGTTCATCGTGGACAGATCCCGGAAAACTGCAGCATAAAAATTATTTTAAGTCTACTTTTTTTTCAGAATTTTTTTTGGGGAAAATATGTATTTATGTGTTTATAGGGAATTTTCAATATATTATTATTTTCGATTTGCCACTCCCCCTTTCCCGGAATTCGAGTTTGAAAAAAACAGGTTTTTGATTTTTAAGTGGAACCACGTGACCTTGAGTTCCCTTTTTTTTATTTTTTTTAATTTTCAGCCCTGGTTTATGCATCGTATGACAATTTTTTTTTTAAATTTTTTGCCCCGCCCATCTAGTAATAATTCAAAAACCACTTATGACCTCGTTCGGTTTTCGATTTTTGGTCGGTTCCAGGGGGTCGAGCGGCAAAAACAAAATTTTTTTTCGTCACTCTCCCCCATAAAGAACGTCGTGACAATTTTTTTTTTTTGAGATTTCGACCGGCCCTATAAAGTAAAGTTCAGCCTAAAAAACAATACAGTGAAAGATGTAAGTATATCCTTTTTTGTGCAAATTGAATGCATTCAGGACACAACATGCCGTGAAACTAATAAGTAAAAACGTTGCGGAAAAATATTCGCTATTTAAATGACGGATGCTCCCTCATCATGTTGCTGTTTTTAACGTGAAATTGTGGAGCAATTGTATAACGGTCCCGTCTCAGGAATGCGACCATTGTGTTTCCTATCAAAATAATTTTTAAAATTGTATCAATGCTTTAGGGTCCGAGGAGGAAACTAATATGTTTATAGACGCAAGAATAGACATGGAGCAAGTCTTCACGAATAAAGTAGTAAATCTCCGTGAAGCATGGGAGTAAGCCATATCACACACATATATTTTTTTACATTCAAATTCAATTATTTTCAGACAAGTTGGACAAATATGTGGTATGACATATGATTGGACGCGCCTTAGAAAAAATGGACAAACTTAATGGACAGATACAAGGTTAGTTTTACGTTAGATTACTTATAATTTGGCCTTCAAATTGAAATAGAGCGGTTCAATTATAGATCCGAATAGTGGAAGGTAAAAGCAGCCAGAGCAACCAAAACAATGGGAACTTCGATACTTCTTGCTAGAGTTTGGAATTTTATGCAAAATTTTAAATATACTTGAAAAACTTTTTATTTTTTATTATTAGAGGATTCGAGAGTGGCGATATGGGGTGATAAATTTTAGGAGAACTAGGGCCCTAATGTGTCAAGTGTACATAATAATAATAGTTTGGCGCTACCAGTTCGTTAGCCCTTGTCTAGGCTTGAACCTGAGACGTTTCGGTTCGCAGTTCGACGCACTAATCTTGAGCTACCGAAGCTACTAGCTACTCAAGTGTACAACGGATTAATAAATTATTGTTTAGATAGCTGCAATAAATTTAATAAATTTTAAAACGCATTTATTTTCCCATAGAAAATTAAAGAGCCACCAACTGGATCGGGAACTGACGGCCACGATATTGGAACAACTTGGCCATATTTTGAAAAATTACATATTTATTGCTCAAGTCGCCACAACATCAATCCACCTTTGGTTATAAATAGTGAAAAAAGTAATACGTTATATCATACTTCAGAGGACTTGGCAGATGATACAAACTGTGCCTTGTCAATTCCTACATCAGCAGCACATCGTCCGGCAGCTTCAATTCCTACATCATCAACGGTAAATCGTCCGGTAGCTCCAAAAAAACGCAAACTGGATGATGAGTTGCAAGCTTCAATTTTAAAAACAGACAAAGAAGTCCGAAAAGCCGCTAAAGCTTTTTCTAAATTTCTGTCACAAAAAATTAACATTGAATGTATGGATTCTGATTAAAATTATATACTGGTTGAATATCCTAAATATTTCTTAAACAACGGTTTACCTCAAATAAAATTAATTAACCTACAATATATGTATATGATAATATAAATAAAATAATATATATTGACGTTATATTTTTTTTTATTATTTAAATAAATTGGAAAGAAATAAAAAGGAAACATTTGTAATCTTTTAATATCATGAATAATAAATTAATCAGTATATGATTTATTAATATTTATGCAGAAAACATGTACACCCAGAAAAAAATCATGGTAAATTGATAGTATTTCAATAGAAAAACAATAATTTATACCATTAAAATTGGTCAATAGGATGCGTCCCATCAGTTCAGAATTATTGAAACTCTTAATACAATGTGTGGTTGTATCATAAATTTTATAATGTGATATTGTAATGTCAATAAGAAAGACCTATAAAAATTTAATGATACGTATTATTAAATTTATGGTATAGTCGAATTACATTTTCCTAATAATTTATTAAAAAAAAAATGTATTTTAGTTAATTTATTGTATATATTATTTTATTTAAATGTCGAAATTGATATTCACTTTTATAACACACACATAAAAAGTAGTTGTAGTACTTGAGTCTGCAGTTATTTTTGAGTCCGTTGCCATAGTAGAAGTTCGATGTATTATTTATTTTCTGTAATAAATAAAAATATAAATATAATTTATTTACATTAAATACATTGAGCCCTTATCAATGTCGCGTTTAATAATGTGGATTATAACAAAAAAATACATACGACCATTTTGAGTAATCACGCAGAATGACGGACAAAACGAACATGTTTGCAGGAAACCATTAAAACAACAGTATTTATTCTATTTAAAATAATAATATTGAAATATTTAAATTTATGGTACTGAATTTTTCAAATACTATAGAATTAATTAGGTAACTTTTGATTTAAAAAGAAAAAACTATTAAAACATGAACTATAAGATAAATGGTCGTACCATAAAGTACTTAATGGTACATTTTCTTCTGAGTGATCATATACACATTTTTTTAAAAAATTACATATGGATATTGTTTGCGATTTCGCGTAAGACGTTTGCTCCTATATTGTCGGTCGTTTTCACTTTCAATATTTTCACTAGCTGCTTCCAAATTCACACCTGGATTCATTTCCAAATTAAATCAGTCATTAAGACGTATGTTATGCATAATGCATGCGACAGCAATCGTCTCCACACAACGAGCAATATTTAAGCAAAGGACTTTGACAAACAAGGATCGCCAACGTGATTTTAACAACCCAAAAGATGATTCTATGATACTCCTTGCTTTACTGTGGAGTTCGTTTTTTTTTGTCGATTTGTCGATATTTCTCTTGTACGGTGTTAATATATCAATTGGGTTAGTGCGACACTTGTATCCACTATCATCTAAAAGATAGTAGCAGACTGGTGGAAAAGTGTGGTTTTTAAAAAGTTCACTATTCTTCAATACCCGTTCATCGTGGACAGATCCCGGAAAACTGCAGCATAAAAATTATTTTAAGTCTACTTTTTTTTCAGAATTTTTTTTGGGGAAAATATGTATTTATGTGTTTATAGGGAATTTTCAATATATTATTATTTTCGATTTGCCACTCCCCCTTTCCCGGAATTCGAGTTTGAAAAAAACAGGTTTTTGATTTTTAAGTGGAACCACGTGACCTTGAGTTCCCTTTTTTTTATTTTTTTTAATTTTCAGCCCTGGTTTATGCATCGTATGACAATTTTTTTTTTAAATTTTTTGCCCCGCCCATCTAGTAATAATTCAAAAACCACTTATGACCTCGTTCGGTTTTCGATTTTTGGTCGGTTCCAGGGGGTCGAGCGGCAAAAACAAAATTTTTTTTCGTCACTCTCCCCCATAAAGAACGTCGTGACAATTTTTTTTTTTTGAGATTTCGACCGGCCCTATAAAGTAAAGTTCAGCCTAAAAAACAATACAGTGAAAGATGTAAGTATATCCTTTTTTGTGCAAATTGAATGCATTCAGGACACAACATGCCGTGAAACTACTAAGTAAAAACGTTGCGGAAAAATATTCGCTATTTAAATGACGGATGCTCCCTCATCATGTTGCTGTTTTTAACGTGAAATTGTGGAGCAATTGTATAACGGTCCCGTCTCAGGAATGCGACCATTGTGTTTCCTATCAAAATAATTTTTAAAATTGTATCAATGCTTTAGGGTCCGAGGAGGAAACTAATATGTTTATAGACGCAAGAATAGACATGGAGCAAGTCTTCACGAATAAAGTAGTAAATCTCCGTGAAGCATGGGAGTAAGCCATATCACACACATATATTTTTTTACATTCAAATTCAATTATTTTCAGACAAGTTGGACAAATATGTGGTATGACATATGATTGGACGCGCCTTAGAAAAAATGGACAAACTTAATGGACAGATACAAGGTTAGTTTTACGTTAGATTACTTATAATTTGGCCTTCAAATTGAAATAGAGCGGTTCAATTATAGATCCGAATAGTGGAAGGTAAAAGCAGCCAGAGCAACCAAAACAATGGGAACTTCGATACTTCTTGCTAGAGTTTGGAATTTTATGCAAAATTTTAAATATACTTGAAAAACTTTTTATTTTTTATTATTAGAGGATTCGAGAGTGGCGATATGGGGTGATAAATTTTAGGAGAACTAGGGCCCTAATGTGTCAAGTGTACATAATAATAATAGTTTGGCGCTACCAGTTCGTTAGCCCTTGTCTAGGCTTGAACCTGAGACGTTTCGGTTCGCAGTTCGACGCACTAATCTTGAGCTACCGAAGCTACTAGCTACTCAAGTGTACAACGGATTAATAAATTATTGTTTAGATAGCTGCAATAAATTTAATAAATTTTAAAACGCATTTATTTTCCCATAGAAAATTAAAGAGCCACCAACTGGATCGGGAACTGACGGCCACGATATTGGAACAACTTGGCCATATTTTGAAAAATTACATATTTATTGCTCAAGTCGCCACAACATCAATCCACCTTTGGTTATAAATAGTGAAAAAAGTAATACGTTATATCATACTTCAGAGGACTTGGCAGATGATACAAACTGTGCCTTGTCAATTCCTACATCAGCAGCACATCGTCCGGCAGCTTCAATTCCTACATCATCAACGGTAAATCGTCCGGTAGCTCCAAAAAAACGCAAACTGGATGATGAGTTGCAAGCTTCAATTTTAAAAACAGACAAAGAAGTCCGAAAAGCCGCTAAAGCTTTTTCTAAATTTCTGTCACAAAAAATTAACATTGAATGTATGGATTCTGATTAAAATTATATACTGGTTGAAAATCCTAAATATTTCTTAAACAACGGTTTACCTCAAATAAAATTAATTAACCTACAATATATGTATATGATAATATAAATAAAATAATATATATTGACGTTATATTTTTTTTTTATTATTTAAATAAATTGGAAAGAAATAAAAAGGAAACATTTGTAATCTTTTAATATCATGAATAATAAATTAATCAGTATATGATTTATTAATATTTATGCAGAAAACATGTACACCCAGAAAAAAATCATGGTAAATTGATAGTATTTCAATAGAAAAACAATAATTTATACCATTAAAATTGGTCAATAGGATGCGTCCCATCAGTTCAGAATTATTGAAACTCTTAATACAATGTGTGGTTGTATCATAAATTTTATAATGTGATATTGTAATGTCAATAAGAAAGACCTATAAAAATTTAATGATACGTATTATTAAATTTATGGTATAGTCGAATTACATTTTCCTAATAATTTATTAAAAAAAAAAATGTATTTTAGTTAATTTATTGTATATATTATTTTATTTAAATGTCGAAATTGATATTCACTTTTACAACACACACATAAAAAGTAGTTGTAGTACTTGAGTCTGCAGTTATTTTTGAGTCCGTTGCCATAGTAGAAGTTCGATGTATTATTTATTTTCTGTAATAAATAAAAATATAAATATAATTTATTTACATTAAATACATTGAGCCCTTATCAATGTCGCGTTTAATAATGTGGATTATAACAAAAAAATACATACGACCATTTTGAGTAATCACGCAGAATGACGGACAAAACGAACATGTTTGCAGGAAACCATTAAAACAACAGTATTTATTCTATTTAAAATAATAATATTGAAATATTTAAATTTATGGTACTGAATTTTTCAAATACTATAGAATTAATTAGGTAACTTTTGATTTAAAAAGAAAAAACTATTAAAACATGAACTATAAGATAAATGGTCGTACCATAAAGTACTTAATGGTACATTTTCTTCTGAGTGATCATATACACATTTTTTTAAAAAATTACATATGGATATTGTTTGCGATTTCGCGTAAGACGTTTGCTCCTATATTGTCGTTTTCACTTTCAATATTTTCACTAGCTGCTTCCAAATTCACACCTGGATTCATTTCCAAATTAAATCAGTCATTAAGACGTATGTTATGCATAATGCATGCGACAGCAATCGTCTCCACACAACGAGCAATATTTAAGCAAAGGACTTTGACAAACAAGGATCGCCAACGTGATTTTAACAACCCAAAAGATGATTCTATGATACTCCTTGCTTTACTGTGGAGTTCGTTTTTTTTGTCGATTTGTCGATATTTCTCTTGTACGGTGTTAATATATCAATTGGGTTAGTGCGACACTTGTATCCACTATCATCTAAAAGATAGTAGCAGACTGGTGGAAAAGTGTGGTTTTTAAAAAGTTCACTATTCTTCAATACCCGTTCATCGTGGACAGATCCCGGAAAACTGCAGCATAAAAATTATTTTAAGTCTACTTTTTTTTCAGAATTTTTTTTGGGGAAAATATGTATTTATGTGTTTAGTTTATAGGGAATTTTCAATATATTATTATTTTCGATTTGCCACTCCCCCTTTCCCGGAATTCGAGTTTGAAAAAAACAGGTTTTTGATTTTTAAGTGGAACCACGTGACCTTGAGTTCCCTTTTTTTTATTTTTTTTAATTTTCAGCCCTGGTTTATGCATCGTATGACAATTTTTTTTTTAAATTTTTTGCCCCGCCCATCTAGTAATAATTCAAAAACCACTTATGACCTCGTTCGGTTTTCGATTTTTGGTCGGTTCCAGGGGGTCGAGCGGCAAAAACAAAATTTTTTTTCGTCACTCTCCCCCATAAAGAACGTCGTGACAATTTTTTTTTTTTGAGATTTCGACCGGCCCTATAAAGTAAAGTTCAGCCTAAAAAACAATACAGTGAAAGATGTAAGTATATCCTTTTTTGTGCAAATTGAATGCATTCAGGACACAACATGCCGTGAAACTAATAAGTAAAAACGTTGCGGAAAAATATTCGCTATTTAAATGACGGATGCTCCCTCATCATGTTGCTGTTTTTAACGTGAAATTGTGGAGCAATTGTATAACGGTCCCGTCTCAGGAATGCGACCATTGTGTTTCCTATCAAAATAATTTTTAAAATTGTATCAATGCTTTAGGGTCCGAGGAGGAAACTAATATGTTTATAGACGCAAGAATAGACATGGAGCAAGTCTTCACGAATAAAGTAGTAAATCTCCGTGAAGCATGGGAGTAAGCCATATCACACACATATATTTTTTTACATTCAAATTCAATTATTTTCAGACAAGTTGGACAAATATGTGGTATGACATATGATTGGACGCGCCTTAGAAAAAATGGACAAACTTAATGGACAGATACAAGGTTAGTTTTACGTTAGATTACTTATAATTTGGCCTTCAAATTGAAATAGAGCGGTTCAATTATAGATCCGAATAGTGGAAGGTAAAAGCAGCCAGAGCAACCAAAACAATGGGAACTTCGATACTTCTTGCTAGAGTTTGGAATTTTATGCAAAATTTTAAATATACTTGAAAAACTTTTTATTTTTTATTATTAGAGGATTCGAGAGTGGCGATATGGGGTGATAAATTTTAGGAGAACTAGGGCCCTAATGTGTCAAGTGTACATAATAATAATAGTTTGGCGCTACCAGTTCGTTAGCCCTTGTCTAGGCTTGAACCTGAGACGTTTCGGTTCGCAGTTCGACGCACTAATCTTGAGCTACCGAAGCTACTAGCTACTCAAGTGTACAACGGATTAATAAATTATTGTTTAGATAGCTGCAATAAATTTAATAAATTTTAAAACGCATTTATTTTCCCATAGAAAATTAAAGAGCCACCAACTGGATCGGGAACTGACGGCCACGATATTGGAACAACTTGGCCATATTTTGAAAAATTACATATTTATTGCTCAAGTCGCCACAACATCAATCCACCTTTGGTTATAAATAGTGAAAAAAGTAATACGTTATATCATACTTCAGAGGACTTGGCAGATGATACAAACTGTGCCTTGTCAATTCCTACATCAGCAGCACATCGTCCGGCAGCTTCAATTCCTACATCATCAACGGTAAATCGTCCGGTAGCTCCAAAAAAACGCAAACTGGATGATGAGTTGCAAGCTTCAATTTTAAAAACAGACAAAGAAGTCCGAAAATCCGCTAAAGCTTTTTCTAAATTTCTGTCACAAAAAATTAACATTGAATGTATGGATTCTGATTAAAATTATATACTGGTTGAATATCCTAAATATTTCTTAAACAACGGTTTACCTCAAATAAAATTAATTAACCTACAATATATGTATATGATAATATAAATAAAATAATATATATTGACGTTATATTTTTTTTTTATTATTTAAATAAATTGGAAAGAAATAAAAAGGAAACATTTGTAATCTTTTAATATCATGAATAATAAATTAATCAGTATATGATTTATTAATATTTATGCAGAAAACATGTACACCCAGAAAAAAATCATGGTAAATTGATAGTATTTCAATAGAAAAACAATAATTTATACCATTAAAATTGGTCAATAGGATGCGTCCCATCAGTTCAGAATTATTGAAACTCTTAATACAATGTGTGGTTGTATCATAAATTTTATAATGTGATATTGTAATGTCAATAAGAAAGACCTATAAAAATTTAATGATACGTATTATTAAATTTATGGTATAGTCGAATTACATTTTCCTAATAATTTATTAAAAAAAAAATGTATTTTAGTTAATTTATTGTATATATTATTTTATTTAAATGTCGAAATTGATATTCACTTTTACAACACACACATAAAAAGTAGTTGTAGTACTTGAGTCTGCAGTTATTTTTGAGTCCGTTGCCATAGTAGAAGTTCGATGTATTATTTATTTTCTGTAATAAATAAAAATATAAATATAATTTATTTACATTAAATACATTGAGCCCTTATCAATGTCGCGTTTAATAATGTGGATTATAACAAAAAAATACATACGACCATTTTGAGTAATCACGCAGAATGACGGACAAAACGAACATGTTTGCAGGAAACCATTAAAACAACAGTATTTATTCTATTTAAAATAATAATATTGAAATATTTAAATTTATGGTACTGAATTTTTCAAATACTATACTATAGAATTAATTAGGTAACTTTTGATTTAAAAAGAAAAAACTATTAAAACATGAACTATAAGATAAATGGTCGTACCATAAAGTACTTAATGGTACATTTTCTTCTGAGTGATCATATACACATTTTTTTAAAAAATTACATATGGATATTGTTTGCGATTTCGCGTAAGACGTTTGCTCCTATATTGTCGTTTTCACTTTCAATATTTTCACTAGCTGCTTCCAAATTCACACCTGGATTCATTTCCAAATTAAATCAGTCATTAAGACGTATGTTATGCATAATGCATGCGACAGCAATCGTCTCCACACAACGAGCAATATTTAAGCAAAGGACTTTGACAAACAAGGATCGCCAACGTGATTTTAACAACCCAAAAGATGATTTTATGATACTCCTTGCTTTACTGTGGAGTTCGTTTTTTTTTGTCGATTTGTCGATATTTCTCTTGTACGGTGTTAATATATCAATTGGGTTAGTGCGACACTTGTATCCACTATCATCTAAAAGATAGTAGCAGACTGGTGGAAAAGTGTGGTTTTTAAAAAGTTCACTATTCTTCAATACCCGTTCATCGTGGACAGATCCCGGAAAACTGCAGCATAAAAATTATTTTAAGTCTACTTTTTTTTCAGAATTTTTTTTGGGGAAAATATGTATTTATGTGTTTATAGGGAATTTTCAATATATTATTATTTTCGATTTGCCACTCTCCCTTTCCCGGAATTCGAGTTTGAAAAAAACAGGTTTTTGATTTTTAAGTGGAACCACGTGACCTTGAGTTCCCTTTTTTTTATTTTTTTTAATTTTCAGCCCTGGTTTATGCATCGTATGACAATTTTTTTTTTAAATTTTTTGCCCCGCCCACCTAGTAATAATTCAAAAACCACTTATGACCTCGTTCGGTTTTCGATTTTTGGTCGGTTCCAGGGGGTCGAGCGGCAAAAAAAAATTTTTTTTCGTCACTCTCCCCCATAAAGAACGTCGTGACAATTTTTTTTTTTTGAGATTTCGACCGGCCCTATAAAGTAAAGTTCAGCCTAAAAAACAATACAGTGAAAGATGTAAGTATATCCTTTTTTGTGCAAATTGAATGCATTCAGGACACAACATGCCGTGTAACTAATAAGTAAAAACGTTGCGGAAAAATATTCGCTATTTAAATGACGGATGCTCCCTCATCATGTTGCTGTTTTTAACGTGAAATTGTGGAGCAATTGTATAACGGTCCCGTCTCAGGAATGCGACCATTGTGTTTCCTATCAAAATAATTTTTAAAATTGTATCAATGCTTTAGGGTCCGAGGAGGAAACTAATATGTTTATAGACGCAAGAATAGACATGGAGCAAGTCTTCACGAATAAAGTAGAAAATCTCCGTGAAGCATGGGAGTAAGCCATATCACACACATATATTTTTTTACATTCAAATTCAATTATTTTCAGACAAGTTGGATAAATATGTGGTATGACATATGATTGGACGCGCCTTAGAAAAAATGGACAAACTTAATGGACAGATACAAGGTTAGTTTTACGTTAGATTACTTATAATTTGGCCTTCAAATTGAAATAGAGCGGTTCAATTATAGATCCGAATAGTGGAAGGTAAAAGCAGCCAGAGCAACCAAAACAATGGGAACTTCGATACTTCTTGCTAGAGTTTGGAATTTTATGCAAAATTTTAAATATACTTGAAAAACTTTTTATTTTTTATTATTAGAGGATTCGAGAGTGGCGATATGGGGTGATAAATTTTAGGAGAACTAGGGCCCTAATGTGTCAAGTGTACATAATAATAATAGTTTGGCGCTACCAGTTCGTTAGCCCTTGTCTAGGCTTGAACCTGAGACGTTTCGGTTCGCAGTTCGACGCACTAATCTTGAGCTACCGAAGCTACTAGCTACTCAAGTGTACAACGGATTAATAAATTATTGTTTAGATAGCTGCAATAAATTTAATAAATTTTAAAACGCATTTATTTTCCCATAGAAAATTAAAGAGCCACCAACTGGATCGGGAACTGACGGCCACGATATTGGAACAACTTGGCCATATTTTGAAAAATTACATATTTATTGCTCAAGTCGCCACAACATCAATCCACCTTTGGTTATAAATAGTGAAAAAAGTAATACGTTATATCATACTTCAGAAGACTTGGCAGATGATACAAACTGTGCCTTGTCAATTCCTACATCAGCAGCACATCGTCCGGCAGCTTCAATTCCTACATCATCAACGGTAAATCGTCCGGTAGCTCCAAAAAAACGCAAACTGGATGATGAGTTGCAAGCTTCAATTTTAAAAACAGACAAAGAAGTCCGAAAAGCCGCTAAAGCTTTTTCTAAATTTCTGTCACAAAAAATTAACATTGAATGTATGGATTCTGATTAAAATTATATACTGGTTGAAAATCCTAAATATTTCTTAAACAACGGTTTACCTCAAATAAAATTAATTAACCTACAATATATGTATATGATAATATAAATAAAATAATATATATTGACGTTATATTTTTTTTTATTATTTAAATAAATTGGAAAGAAATAAAAAGGAAACATTTGTAATCTTTTAATATCATGAATAATAAATTAATCAGTATATGATTTATTAATATTTATGCAGAAAACATGTACACCCAGAAAAAAATCATGGTAAATTGATAGTATTTCAATAGAAAAACAATAATTTATACCATTAAAATTGGTCAATAGGATGCGTCCCATCAGTTCAGAATTATTGAAACTCTTAATACAATGTGTGGTTGTATCATAAATTTTATAATGTGATATTGTAATGTCAATAAGAAAGACCTATAAAAATTTAATGATACGTATTATTAAATTTATGGTATAGTCGAATTACATTTTCCTAATAATTTATTAAAAAAAAAATGTATTTTAGTTAATTTATTGTATATATTATTTTATTTAAATGTCGAAATTGATATTCACTTTTACAACACACACATAAAAAGTAGTTGTAGTACTTGAGTCTGCAGTTATTTTTGAGTCCGTTGCCATAGTAGAAGTTCGATGTATTATTTATTTTCTGTAATAAATAAAAATATAAATATAATTTATTTACATTAAATACATTGAGCCCTTATCAATGTCGCGTTTAATAATGTGGATTATAACAAAAAAATACATACGACCATTTTGAGTAATCACGCAGAATGACGGACAAAACGAACATGTTTGCAGGAAACCATTAAAACAACAGTATTTATTCTATTTAAAATAATAATATTGAAATATTTAAATTTATGGTACTGAATTTTTCAAATACTATAGAATTAATTAGGTAACTTTTGATTTAAAAAGAAAAAACTATTAAAACATGAACTATAAGATAAATGGTCGTACCATAAAGTACTTAATGGTACATTTTCTTCTGAGTGATCATATACACATTTTTTTAAAAAATTACATATGGATATTGTTTGCGATTTCGCGTAAGACGTTTGCTCCTATATTGTCGTTTTCACTTTCAATATTTTCACTAGCTGCTTCCAAATTCACACCTGGATTCATTTCCAAATTAAATCAGTCATTAAGACGTATGTTATGCATAATGCATGCGACAGCAATCGTCTCCACACAACGAGCAATATTTAAGCAAAGGACTTTGACAAACAAGGATCGCCAACGTGATTTTAACAACCCAAAAGATGATTCTATGATACTCCTTGCTTTACTGTGGAGTTCGTTTTTTTTTGTCGATTTGTCGATATTTCTCTTGTACGGTGTTAATATATCAATTGGGTTAGTGCGACACTTGTATCCACTATCATCTAAAAGATAGTAGCAGACTGGTGGAAAAGTGTGGTTTTTAAAAAGTTCACTATTCTTCAATACCCGTTCATCGTGGACAGATCCCGGAAAACTGCAGCATAAAAATTATTTTAAGTCTACTTTTTTTTCAGAATTTTTTTTGGGGAAAATATGTATTTATGTGTTTATAGGGAATTTTCAATATATTATTATTTTCGATTTGCCACTCCCCCTTTCCCGGAATTCGAGTTTGAAAAAAACAGGTTTTTGATTTTTAAGTGGAACCACGTGACCTTGAGTTCCCTTTTTTTTATTTTTTTTAATTTTCAGCCCTGGTTTATGCATCGTATGACAATTTTTTTTTTAAATTTTTTGCCCCGCCCATCTAGTAATAATTCAAAAACCACTTATGACCTCGTTCGGTTTTCGATTTTTGGTCGGTTCCAGGGGGTCGAGCGGCAAAAACAAAATTTTTTTTCGTCACTCTCCCCCATAAAGAACGTCGTGACAATTTTTTTTTTTTGAGATTTCGACCGGCCCTATAAAGTAAAGTTCAGCCTAAAAAACAATACAGTGAAAGATGTAAGTATATCCTTTTTTGTGCAAATTGAATGCATTCAGGACACAACATGCCGTGAAACTAATAAGTAAAAACGTTGCGGAAAAATATTCGCTATTTAAATGACGGATGCTCCCTCATCATGTTGCTGTTTTTAACGTGAAATTGTGGAGCAATTGTATAACGGTCCCGTCTCAGGAATGCGACCATTGTGTTTCCTATCAAAATAATTTTTAAAATTGTATCAATGCTTTAGGGTCCGAGGAGGAAACTAATATGTTTATAGACGCAAGAATAGACATGGAGCAAGTCTTCACGAATAAAGTAGTAAATCTCCGTGAAGCATGGGAGTAAGCCATATCACACACATATATTTTTTTACATTCAAATTCAATTATTTTCAGACAAGTTGGACAAATATGTGGTATGACATATGATTGGACGCGCCTTAGAAAAAATGGACAAACTTAATGGACAGATACAAGGTTAGTTTTACGTTAGATTACTTATAATTTGGCCTTCAAATTGAAATAGAGCGGTTCAATTATAGATCCGAATAGTGGAAGGTAAAAGCAGCCAGAGCAACCAAAACAATGGGAACTTCGATACTTCTTGCTAGAGTTTGGAATTTTATGCAAAATTTTAAATATACTTGAAAAACTTTTTATTTTTTATTATTAGAGGATTCGAGAGTGGCGATATGGGGTGATAAATTTTAGGAGAACTAGGGCCCTAATGTGTCAAGTGTACATAATAATAATAGTTTGGCGCTACCAGTTCGTTAGCCCTTGTCTAGGCTTGAACCTGAGACGTTTCGGTTCGCAGTTCGACGCACTAATCTTGAGCTACCGAAGCTACTAGCTACTCAAGTGTACAACGGATTAATAAATTATTGTTTAGATAGCTGCAATAAATTTAATAAATTTTAAAACGCATTTATTTTCCCATAGAAAATTAAAGAGCCACCAACTGGATCGGGAACTGACGGCCACGATATTGGAACAACTTGGCCATATTTTGAAAAATTACATATTTATTGCTCAAGTCGCCACAACATCAATCCACCTTTGGTTATAAATAGTGAAAAAAGTAATACGTTATATCATACTTCAGAGGACTTGGCAGATGATACAAACTGTGCCTTGTCAATTCCTACATCAGCAGCACATCGTCCGGCAGCTTCAATTCCTACATCATCAACGGTAAATCGTCCGGTAGCTCCAAAAAAACGCAAACTGGATGATGAGTTGCAAGCTTCAATTTTAAAAACAGACAAAGAAGTCCGAAAAGCCGCTAAAGCTTTTTCTAAATTTCTGTCACAAAAAATTAACATTGAATGTATGGATTCTGATTAAAATTATATACTGGTTGAAAATCCTAAATATTTCTTAAACAACGGTTTACCTCAAATAAAATTAATTAACCTACAATATATGTATATGATAATATAAATAAAATAATATATATTGACGTTATATTTTTTTTTTATTATTTAAGTAAATTGGAAAGAAATAAAAAGGAAACATTTGTAATCTTTTAATATCATGAATAATAAATTAATCAGTATATGATTTATTAATATTTATGCAGAAAACATGTACACCCAGAAAAAAATCATGGTAAATTGATAGTATTTCAATAGAAAAACAATAATTTATACCATTAAAATTGGTCAATAGGATGCGTCCCATCAGTTCAGAATTATTGAAACTCTTAATACAATGTGTGGTTGTATCATAAATTTTATAATGTGATATTGTAATGTCAATAAGAAAGACCTATAAAAATTTAATGATACGTATTATTAAATTTATGGTATAGTCGAATTACATTTTCCTAATAATTTATTAAAAAAAAAAATGTATTTTAGTTAATTTATTGTATATATTATTTTATTTAAATGTCGAAATTGATATTCACTTTTACAACACACACATAAAAAGTAGTTGTAGTACTTGAGTCTGCAGTTATTTTTGAGTCCGTTGCCATAGTAGAAGTTCGATGTATTATTTATTTTCTGTAATAAATAAAAATATAAATATAATTTATTTACATTAAATACATTGAGCCCTTATCAATGTCGCGTTTAATAATGTGGATTATAACAAAAAAATACATACGACCATTTTGAGTAATCACGCAGAATGACGGACAAAACGAACATGTTTGCAGGAAACCATTAAAACAACAGTATTTATTCTATTTAAAATAATAATATTGAAATATTTAAATTTATGGTACTGAATTTTTCAAATACTATAGAATTAATTAGGTAACTTTTGATTTAAAAAGAAAAAACTATTAAAACATGAACTATAAGATAAATGGTCGTACCATAAAGTACTTAATGGTACATTTTCTTCTGAGTGATCATATACACATTTTTTTAAAAAATTACATATGGATATTGTTTGCGATTTCGCGTAAGACGTTTGCTCCTATATTGTCGTTTTCACTTTCAATATTTTCACTATCTGCTTCCAAATTCACACCTGGATTCATTTCCAAATTAAATCAGTCATTAAGACGTATGTTATGCATAATGCATGCGACAGCAATCGTCTCCACACAACGAGCAATATTTAAGCAAAGGACTTTGACAAACAAGGATCGCCAACGTGATTTTAACAACCCAAAAGATGATTCTATGATACTCCTTGCTTTACTGTGGAGTTCGTTTTTTTTGTCGATTTGTCGATATTTCTCTTGTACGGTGTTAATATATCAATTGGGTTAGTGCGACACTTGTATCCACTATCATCTAAAAGATAGTAGCAGACTGGTGGAAAAGTGTGGTTTTTAAAAAGTTCACTATTCTTCAATACCCGTTCATCGTGGACAGATCCCGGAAAACTGCAGCATAAAAATTATTTTAAGTCTACTTTTTTTTCAGAATTTTTTTTGGGGAAAATATGTATTTATGTGTTTAGTTTATAGGGAATTTTCAATATATTATTATTTTCGATTTGCCACTCCCCCTTTCCCGGAATTCGAGTTTGAAAAAAACAGGTTTTTGATTTTTAAGTGGAACCACGTGACCTTGAGTTCCCTTTTTTTTATTTTTTTTAATTTTCAGCCCTGGTTTATGCATCGTATGACAATTTTTTTTTTAAATTTTTTGCCCCGCCCATCTAGTAATAATTCAAAAACCACTTATGACCTCGTTCGGTTTTCGATTTTTGGTCGGTTCCAGGGGGTCGAGCGGCAAAAACAAAATTTTTTTTCGTCACTCTCCCCCATAAAGAACGTCGTGACAATTTTTTTTTTTTGAGATTTCGACCGGCCCTATAAAGTAAAGTTCAGCCTAAAAAACAATACAGTGAAAGATGTAAGTATATCCTTTTTTGTGCAAATTGAATGCATTCAGGACACAACATGCCGTGAAACTAATAAGTAAAAACGTTGCGGAAAAAT
Source organism: Dryomyza anilis (assembly GCA_951804985.1). Lineage (NCBI taxonomy): Eukaryota > Metazoa > Arthropoda > Insecta > Diptera > Dryomyzidae > Dryomyza > Dryomyza anilis. Next base: position 21,458,837 of record OX638136.1, on the reverse strand, counting down.
ATTCGCTATTTAAATGACGGATGCTCCCTCATCATGTTGCTGTTTTTAACGTGAAATTGTGGAGCAATTGTATAACGGTCCCGTCTCAGGAATGCGACCATTGTGTTTCCTATCAAAATAATTTTTAAAATTGTATCAATGCTTTAGGGTCCGAGGAGGAAACTAATATGTTTATAGACGCAAGAATAGACATGGAGCAAGTCTTCACGAATAAAGTAGTAAATCTCCGTGAAGCATGGGAGTAAGCCATATCACACACATATATTTTTTTACATTCAAATTCAATTATTTTCAGACAAGTTGGACAAATATGTGGTATGACATATGATTGGACGCGCCTTAGAAAAAATGGACAAACTTAATGGACAGATACAAGGTTAGTTTTACGTTAGATTACTTATAATTTGGCCTTCAAATTGAAATAGAGCGGTTCAATTATAGATCCGAATAGTGGAAGGTAAAAGCAGCCAGAGCAACCAAAACAATGGGAACTTCGATACTTCTTGCTAGAGTTTGGAATTTTATGCAAAATTTTAAATATACTTGAAAAACTTTTTATTTTTTATTATTAGAGGATTCGAGAGTGGCGATATGGGGTGATAAATTTTAGGAGAACTAGGGCCCTAATGTGTCAAGTGTACATAATAATAATAGTTTGGCGCTACCAGTTCGTTAGCCCTTGTCTAGGCTTGAACCTGAGACGTTTCGGTTCGCAGTTCGACGCACTAATCTTGAGCTACCGAAGCTACTAGCTACTCAAGTGTACAACGGATTAATAAATTATTGTTTAGATAGCTGCAATAAATTTAATAAATTTTAAAACGCATTTATTTTCCCATAGAAAATTAAAGAGCCACCAACTGGATCGGGAACTGACGGCCACGATATTGGAACAACTTGGCCATATTTTGAAAAATTACATATTTATTGCTCAAGTCGCCACAACATCAATCCACCTTTGGTTATAAATAGTGAAAAAAGTAATACGTTATATCATACTTCAGAGGACTTGGCAGATGATACAAACTGTGCCTTGTCAATTCCTACATCAGCAGCACATCGTCCGGCAGCTTCAATTCCTACATCATCAACGGTAAATCGTCCGGTAGCTCCAAAAAAACGCAAACTGGATGATGAGTTGCAAGCTTCAATTTTAAAAACAGACAAAGAAGTCCGAAAAGCCGCTAAAGCTTTTTCTAAATTTCTGTCACAAAAAATTAACATTGAATGTATGGATTCTGATTAAAATTATATACTGGTTGAAAATCCTAAATATTTCTTAAACAACGGTTTACCTCAAATAAAATTAATTAACCTACAATATATGTATATGATAATATAAATAAAATAATATATATTGACGTTATATTTTTTTTTTATTATTTAAATAAATTGGAAAGAAATAAAAAGGAAACATTTGTAATCTTTTAATATCATGAATAATAAATTAATCAGTATATGATTTATTAATATTTATGCAGAAAACATGTACACCCAGAAAAAAATCATGGTAAATTGATAGTATTTCAATAGAAAAACAATAATTTATACCATTAAAATTGGTCAATAGGATGCGTCCCATCAGTTCAGAATTATTGAAACTCTTAATACAATGTGTGGTTGTATCATAAATTTTATAATGTGATATTGTAATGTCAATAAGAAAGACCTATAAAAATTTAATGATACGTATTATTAAATTTATGGTATAGTCGAATTACATTTTCCTAATAATTTATTAAAAAAAAAAATGTATTTTAGTTAATTTATTGTATATATTATTTTATTTAAATGTCGAAATTGATATTCACTTTTACAACACACACATAAAAAGTAGTTGTAGTACTTGAGTCTGCAGTTATTTTTGAGTCCGTTGCCATAGTAGAAGTTCGATGTATTATTTATTTTCTGTAATAAATAAAAATATAAATATAATTTATTTACATTAAATACATTGAGCCCTTATCAATGTCGCGTTTAATAATGTGGATTATAACAAAAAAATACATACGACCATTTTGAGTAATCACGCAGAATGACGGACAAAACGAACATGTTTGCAGGAAACCATTAAAACAACAGTATTTATTCTATTTAAAATAATAATATTGAAATATTTAAATTTATGGTACTGAATTTTTCAAATACTATAGAATTAATTAGGTAACTTTTGATTTAAAAAGAAAAAACTATTAAAACATGAACTATAAGATAAATGGTCGTACCATAAAGTACTTAATGGTACATTTTCTTCTGAGTGATCATATACACATTTTTTTAAAAAATTACATATGGATATTGTTTGCGATTTCGCGTAAGACGTTTGCTCCTATATTGTCGTTTTCACTTTCAATATTTTCACTAGCTGCTTCCAAATTCACACCTGGATTCATTTCCAAATTAAATCAGTCATTAAGACGTATGTTATGCATAATGCATGCGACAGCAATCGTCTCCACACAACGAGCAATATTTAAGCAAAGGACTTTGACAAACAAGGATCGCCAACGTGATTTTAACAACCCAAAAGATGATTCTATGATACTCCTTGCTTTACTGTGGAGTTCGTTTTTTTTGTCGATTTGTCGATATTTCTCTTGTACGGTGTTAATATATCAATTGGGTTAGTGCGACACTTGTATCCACTATCATCTAAAAGATAGTAGCAGACTGGTGGAAAAGTGTGGTTTTTAAAAAGTTCACTATTCTTCAATACCCGTTCATCGTGGACAGATCCCGGAAAACTGCAGCATAAAAATTATTTTAAGTCTACTTTTTTTTCAGAATTTTTTTTGGGGAAAATATGTATTTATGTGTTTAGTTTATAGGGAATTTTCAATATATTATTATTTTCGATTTGCCACTCCCCCTTTCCCGGAATTCGAGTTTGAAAAAAACAGGTTTTTGATTTTTAAGTGGAACCACGTGACCTTGAGTTCCCTTTTTTTTATTTTTTTTAATTTTCAGCCCTGGTTTATGCATCGTATGACAATTTTTTTTTTAAATTTTTTGCCCCGCCCATCTAGTAATAATTCAAAAACCACTTATGACCTCGTTCGGTTTTCGATTTTTGGTCGGTTCCAGGGGGTCGAGCGGCAAAAACAAAATTTTTTTTCGTCACTCTCCCCCATAAAGAACGTCGTGACAATTTTTTTTTTTTGAGATTTCGACCGGCCCTATAAAGTAAAGTTCAGCCTAAAAAACAATACAGTGAAAGATGTAAGTATATCCTTTTTTGTGCAAATTGAATGCATTCAGGACACAACATGCCGTGAAACTAATAAGTAAAAACGTTGCGGAAAAATATTCGCTATTTAAATGACGGATGCTCCCTCATCATGTTGCTGTTTTTAACGTGAAATTGTGGAGCAATTGTATAACGGTCCCGTCTCAGGAATGCGACCATTGTGTTTCCTATCAAAATAATTTTTAAAATTGTATCAATGCTTTAGGGTCCGAGGAGGAAACTAATATGTTTATAGACGCAAGAATAGACATGGAGCAAGTCTTCACGAATAAAGTAGTAAATCTCCGTGAAGCATGGGAGTAAGCCATATCACACACATATATTTTTTTACATTCAAATTCAATTATTTTCAGACAAGTTGGACAAATATGTGGTATGACATATGATTGGACGCGCCTTAGAAAAAATGGACAAACTTAATGGACAGATACAAGGTTAGTTTTACGTTAGATTACTTATAATTTGGCCTTCAAATTGAAATAGAGCGGTTCAATTATAGATCCGAATAGTGGAAGGTAAAAGCAGCCAGAGCAACCAAAACAATGGGAACTTCGATACTTCTTGCTAGAGTTTGGAATTTTATGCAAAATTTTAAATATACTTGAAAAACTTTTTATTTTTTATTATTAGAGGATTCGAGAGTGGCGATATGGGGTGATAAATTTTAGGAGAACTAGGGCCCTAATGTGTCAAGTGTACATAATAATAATAGTTTGGCGCTACCAGTTCGTTAGCCCTTGTCTAGGCTTGAACCTGAGACGTTTCGGTTCGCAGTTCGACGCACTAATCTTGAGCTACCGAAGCTACTAGCTACTCAAGTGTACAACGGATTAATAAATTATTGTTTAGATAGCTGCAATAAATTTAATAAATTTTAAAACGCATTTATTTTCCCATAGAAAATTAAAGAGCCACCAACTGGATCGGGAACTGACGGCCACGATATTGGAACAACTTGGCCATATTTTGAAAAATTACATATTTATTGCTCAAGTCGCCACAACATCAATCCACCTTTGGTTATAAATAGTGAAAAAAGTAATACGTTATATCATACTTCAGAGGACTTGGCAGATGATACAAACTGTGCCTTGTCAATTCCTACATCAGCAGCACATCGTCCGGCAGCTTCAATTCCTACATCATCAACGGTAAATCGTCCGGTAGCTCCAAAAAAACGCAAACTGGATGATGAGTTGCAAGCTTCAATTTTAAAAACAGACAAAGAAGTCCGAAAAGCCGCTAAAGCTTTTTCTAAATTTCTGTCACAAAAAATTAACATTGAATGTATGGATTCTGATTAAAATTATATACTGGTTGAAAATCCTAAATATTTCTTAAACAACGGTTTACCTCAAATAAAATTAATTAACCTACAATATATGTATATGATAATATAAATAAAATAATATATATTGACGTTATATTTTTTTTTTATTATTTAAATAAATTGGAAAGAAATAAAAAGGAAACATTTGTAATCTTTTAATATCATGAATAATAAATTAATCAGTATATGATTTATTAATATTTATGCAGAAAACATGTACACCCAGAAAAAAATCATGGTAAATTGATAGTATTTCAATAGAAAAACAATAATTTATACCATTAAAATTGGTCAATAGGATGCGTCCCATCAGTTCAGAATTATTGAAACTCTTAATACAATGTGTGGTTGTATCATAAATTTTATAATGTGATATTGTAATGTCAATAAGAAAGACCTATAAAAATTTAATGATACGTATTATTAAATTTATGGTATAGTCGAATTACATTTTCCTAATAATTTATTAAAAAAAAAATGTATTTTAGTTAATTTATTGTATATATTATTTTATTTAAATGTCGAAATTGATATTCACTTTTACAACACACACATAAAAAGTAGTTGTAGTACTTGAGTCTGCAGTTATTTTTGAGTCCGTTGCCATAGTAGAAGTTCGATGTATTATTTATTTTCTGTAATAAATAAAAATATAAATATAATTTATTTACATTAAATACATTGAGCCCTTATCAATGTCGCGTTTAATAATGTGGATTATAACAAAAAAATACATACGACCATTTTGAGTAATCACGCAGAATGACGGACAAAACGAACATGTTTGCAGGAAACCATTAAAACAACAGTATTTATTCTATTTAAAATAATAATATTGAAATATTTAAATTTATGGTACTGAATTTTTCAAATACTATAGAATTAATTAGGTAACTTTTGATTTAAAAAGAAAAAACTATTAAAACATGAACTATAAGATAAATGGTCGTACCATAAAGTACTTAATGGTACATTTTCTTCTGAGTGATCATATACACATTTTTTTAAAAAATTACATATGGATATTGTTTGCGATTTCGCGTAAGACGTCGTTGTCGTTTTCACTTTCAATATTTTCACTAGATGCTTCCAAATTCACACCTGGATTCATTTCCAAATTAAATCAGTCATTAAGACGTTTGTTATGCATAATGCATGCGACAGCAATCGTCTCCACACAACGAGCAATATTTAAGCAAAGGACTTTGACAAACAAGGATCGCCAACGTGATTTTAACAACCCAAAAGATGATTCTATGATACTCCTTGCTTTACTGTGGAGTTCGTTTTTTTTTTGTCGATTTGTCGATATTTCTCTTGTACGGTGTTAATATATCAATTGGGTTAGTGCGACACTTGTATCCACTATCATCTAAAAGATAGTAGCAGACTGGTGGAAAAGTGTGGTTTTTAAAAAGTTCACTATTCTTCAATACCCGTTCATCGTGGACAGATCCCGGAAAACTGCAGCATAAAAATTATTTTAAGTCTACTTTTTTTTCAGATTTTTTTTTGGGGAAAATATGTATTTATGTGTTTATAGGGAATTTTCAATATATTATTACTTTCGATTTGCCACTCCCCTTTTCCCGGAATTCGAGTTTGAAAAAAACAGGTTTTTGATTTTTAAGTGGAACCACGTGACCTTGAGTTCCCTTTTTTTTATTTTTTTTAATTTTCAGCCCTGGTTTATGCATCGTATGACATTTTTTTTTTAAATTTTTTGCCCCGCCCACATAGTAATAATTCAAAAACCACTTATGACCTCGTTCGGTTTTCGATTTTTGGTCGGTTCCAGGGGGTCGAGCGGCAAAAAAAAATTTTTTTTCGTCACTCTCCCCCATAAAGAACGTCGTGACAATTTTTTTTTTTTGAGATTTCGACCGGCCCTATAAAGTAAAGTTCAGCCTAAAAAACAATACAGTGAAAGATGTAAGTATATCCTTTTTTGTGCAAATTGAATGCATTCAGGACACAACATGCCGTGAAACTAATAAGTAAAAACGTTGCGGAAAAATATTCGCTATTTAAATGACGGATGCTCCCTCATCATGTTGCTGTTTTTAACGAGCAATTGTATAACGGTCCCGTCTCAGGAATGCGACCATTGTGTTTCCTATCAAAATAATTTTTAAAATTGTATCAATGCTTTAGGGTCCGAGGAGGAAACTAATATGTTTATAGACGCAAGAATAGACATGGAGCAAGTCTTCACGAATAAAGTAGTAAATCTCCGTGAAGCATGGGAGTAAGCCATATCACACACATATATTTTTTTACATTCAAATTCAATTATTTTCAGACAAGTTGGACAAATATGTGGTATGACATATGATTGGACGCGCCTTAGAAAAAATGGACAAACTTAATGGACAGATACAAGGTTAGTTTTACGTTAGATTACTTATAATTTGGCCTTCAAATTGAAATAGAGCGGTTCAATTATAGATCCGAATAGTGGAAGGTAAAAGCAGCCAGAGCAACCAAAACAATGGGAACTTCGATACTTCTTGCTAGAGTTTGGAATTTTATGCAAAATTTTAAATATACTTGAAAAACTTTTTATTTTAAATTATTAGAGGATTCGAGAGTGGCGATATGGGGTGATAAATTTTAGGAGAACTAGGGCCCTAATGTGTCAAGTGTACATAATAATAATAGTTTGGCGCTACCAGTTCGTTAGCCCTTGTCTAGGCTTGAACCTGAGACGTTTCGGTTCGCAGTTCGACGCACTAATCTTGAGCTACCGAAGCTACTAGCTACTCAAGTGTACAACGGATTAATAAATTATTGTTTAGATAGCTGCAATAAATTTAATAAATTTTAAAACGCATTTATTTTCCCATAGAAAATTAAAGAGCCACCAACTGGATCGGGAACTGACGGCCACGATATTGGAACAACTTGGCCATATTTTGAAAAATTACATATTTATTGCTCAAGTCGCCACAACATCAATCCACCTTTGGTTATAAATAGTGAAAAAAGTAATACGTTATATCATACTTCAGAGGACTTGGCAGATGATACAAACTGTGCCTTGTCAATTCCTACATCAGCAGCACATCGTCCGGCAGCTTCAATTCCTACATCATCAACGGTAAATCGTCCGGTAGCTCCAAAAAAACGCAAACTGGATGATGAGTTGCAAGCTTCAATTTTAAAAACAGACAAAGAAGTCCGAAAAGCCGCTAAAGCTTTTTCTAAATTTCTGTCACAAAAAATTAACATTGAATGTATGGATTCTGATTAAAATTATATACTGGTTGAAAATCCTAAATATTTCTTAAACAACGGTTTACCTCAAATAAAATTAATTAACCTACAATATATGTACATGATAATATAAATAAAATAATATATATTGACGTTATATTTTTTTTTTATTATTTAAATAAATTGGAAAGAAATAAAAAGGAAACATTTGTAATCTTTTAATATCATGAATAATAAATTAATCAGTATATGATTTATTAATATTTATGCAGAAAACATGTACACCCAGAAAAAAATCATGGTAAATTGATAGTATTTCAATAGTAAAACAATAATTTATACCATTAAAATTGGTCAATAGGATGCGTCCCATCAGTTCAGAATTATTGAAACTCTTAATACAATGTGTGGTTGTATCATAAATTTTATAATGTGATATTGTAATGTCAATAAGAAAGACCTATAAAAATTTCATGATACGCATTATTAAATTTATGGTATAGTCGAATTACATTTTCCTAATAATTTATTAAAAAAAAAATGTATTTTAGTTAATTTATTGTATATATTATTTTATTTAAATGTCGAAATTGATATTCACTTTTACAACACACACATAAAAAGTAGTTGTAGTACTTGAGTCTGCAGTTATTTTTGAGTCCGTTGCCATAGTAGAAGTTCGATGTATTATTTATTTTCTGTAATAAATAAAAATATAAATATAATTTATTTACATTAAATACATTGAGCCCTTATCAATGTCGCGTTTAATAATGTGGATTATAACAAAAAAATACATACGACCATTTTGAGTAATCACGCAGAATGACGGACAAAACGAACATGTTTGCATTCGTTTTTGTGTTTTTTTTACCCTACGTTTATTATTATAGGAGGAAACCATTAAAACAACAGTATTTATTCTATTTAAAATAATAATATTGAAATATTTAAATTTATGGTACTGAATTTTTCAAATACTATAGAATTAATTAGGTAAATTTTGATTTAAAAAGAAAAAACTATTAAAACATGAACTATAAGATAAATGGTCGTACCATAAAGTACTTAATGGTACATTTTCTTCTGAGTGATCATATACACATTTTTTTAAAAAATTACATATGGCTATTGTTTGCGATTTCGCGTAAGACGTCGTTGTCGTTTTCACTTTCAATATTTTCACTAGATGCTTCCAAATTCACACCTGGATTCATTTCCAAATTAAATCAGTCATTAAGACGTATGTTATGCATAATGCATGCGACAGCAATCGTCTCCACACAACGAGCAATATTTAAGCAAAGGACTTTGACAAACAAGGATCGCCAACGTGATTTTAACAACCCAAAAGATGATTCTATGATACTCCTTGCTTTACTGTGGAGTTCGTTTTTTTTTTGTCGATTTGTCGATATTTCTCTTGTACGGTGTTAATATATCAATTGGGTTAGTGCGACACTTGTATCCACTATCATCTAAAAGATAGTAGTAGACTGGTGGAAAAGTGTGGTTTTTAAAAAGTTCACTATTCTTCAACACCCGTTCATCGTGGACAGATCCCGGAAAACTGCAGCATACACTAATGAACTCAATATTACTAAATGCCTTTCGATTCATATACTGATCGCGAAGACGCGTTGATACTCTAATACGTATAAGATATCCATCTATGGCTCCCAACGCACCATTAAATATTTGGCAACCAGCACGCCGATTGAACTTTGCCGTAATGTCAGAGAACCGTTATACACTAGGATACTTTATCACAATAGGCATCAAATTTAAAAATCCATTGAGGCACTTATGAACAGTATCTCGCACAGTGCACCTCGATATATTGAAAGATGACCTGTAACCCGGTAGCTAGCACAACCAAGCCAGTAAAGGAAGACTGTTACATATAAAAAATCGTTCCAGCCCATTTGACTACTCAAAAATTCTTTTGCATATAGCACTACTCCTTCTAGAGCAAAATGAGGTATTATTGCGGGACTTTTATAACCAGTCGGTTTAGTTAAGAAAAACACCTAGTTGGGCATTTATTATGTTGTAAGGGATGATAGTATGCAGTATGATAGTATGACTTAAGCAGAAATTTTCCCTAAATCCCGTAGTCGAGAGGGATTCCTGTTTTCTTTTTTTTATAAAAAAACCAACATTTAGTTTAACTCGTAAATGGCTAATAGTTCTATTGTCTAAGTAAATGCAATAATACCCATTTTCGCACCCTTAGATTTACATGTCCATATACCTTCATCAGATATCGACCTATTTACTACATTTAATGAATGTTTAGATATTATCTTGCCTTGTGTATTTTCGACTATATGTCCAATTACATACTTTTTACTGTCGATTAGAATGCCTTCCATTTTCCTATATATCACTGCTTGTTGATAAACACGTCATTGTAAAATTATCTCCTATTTCAATTGTTTTATTTTCTTGGGCTTGTGATAAAAGACACTTTACAATAAACAATGTTATTAAAAGACACTTATTACTTAAAACAATGTTATTAAAAGCAAACAGTTCAACAAATATGTGAAGTACCGCCCTTGGTGTGAACTGTAATATGCAATATTGAACGTATTTGAATTCAAAGCGTCCCGCATATTAATAATTAATGTATAAAACATAAGTATGAACAACACTACACACTATTATAGAAAAAGAAACTCTTATTTTTTTTTAACACATTTTATTTTATTTTTATTTAAAAAAAAAAAATAAAATATTTCAGAATTAAAAACTCCAATTTGTAGCAGAATTAGAATCTAGTTTTTAAAACACAAAAATTAAATATTGTTACGAAAATTCAGTCTACGGAAAACTGTTCTACGAGTTCGTATCGCTGGATTGTGTACAAAATAAAAACGCACTTATATTTGGTTTTAACTAGTATTAATTAAGTTTATTAATTTAAATAACAACTTAAAGAATAATTACTCATATCAACTGCTGAATTACTACAATTTATCTTTACAATGTTCACTCACGAGACGCACTAGTTCACTATTAAATCACAACTGAAGTTCTGTACCTCTGCCAGAACTCCTTTTGATTGCAACATGTTCACAGGTATCTTTAATATCTGTTCTGTGTTGAATCAGCGCGACTTCACATAGTGTGTTGCTAGTTGTTAGCATGGTTCCTGGACGTTTGCATAGTGTAATTTCTTTGTCCGTATGTTGGCTAACCAAAATGCATTTGCTGTGATCTTCATTCTATAGACCTATGTATTTGCTCCGGTCTTCTGCTTCTGATATGTAGTCATATGTTGTTTTAACCAATGCATCCCATTCTTCATTAATATTTGTGGGTATTGGGTAAATTCAATATAATGTGAACAACAAATCATCAGGTAGTGGTGTCTTGATGACTATTATTAGGCCGTCTGTGTCTGGGAAAACTCGTACTGTTGATGCACGGTGCATTTCGAATGATTTTTGTATGAACCACTTCGCCTTTCCTATTAACGTGAGACTAGTCAGCATTTCATCTAACTCGCTCTGGTCTATAATTGTCGGGTGTAATCGTCCCTTGTATAGATCATCTATGATTGCCATTTCCATCTGCTGTTGTCCTTGAATTTCGATTAGGTTTGCATTAATTGTAGATTGAATTTCCAAGGTATCCATCATGAATAGTAAATGACTAACTTGTTGGTTTATTTTTTCATTTATGTATTTTTGTGTTCTTATTGTTATATTTAACACATTTTGTAGATTTTCGACTTCCTTCAAGGAATTCAGTAAGGGTTCTGCTATCTTGTTATAATTTGATGAAATCACCGTAATTTGTCTTTTCATTATTTCGTATGTTTTATGTTCATTTTCATCAATATTATTCAGGTGTTTATAGATAGTTTCTCTTTCATTATTGTCCATCAGTCCAAAAGCCCAGTTGAGTCCTTCTCCAATGAAATTGAGTGATCTCTTTTGTCGGTTACTCTTTATTGTGCGCTTAATTATTTCTTCATTTTTCTGTAGTGTGGCTATTATTGCCGTGGTCTCCCGTGTTGCTGCTATACATGATCTTTTTATGCTGGGTCCGTTTACATTGGTGCTCATTTGTTCGCACATTGTGTTTGCCTTGATTATGTATTTGTTTGTCAGCTCCAGGAAATCGTTCAGCTGTAGCGGTTTAAACTTGGCTACTATCGTCCATTCATCATTGTAGAACAAAGCATCAGTTGTCTTCTCAAAGAATAATCTTGTATCATAATTGATGTCTGTGTGATGTTGACTGCTTCATTGGCTGCCAGCATCAGGACCAGTGTGACAATTCTAATCATTATATTGGTTTCGCTCTTAATTGCCTATCGTAAAGAGAAAGAGAAGAAATTCCATTTTTTTTTTCTTTTTACATATTTAATGGAATTCTTGATCATATCATATAGTTTTCTTATAAATATTTCTTAGTTTACCTTAATACATCCTGTTAAGGCTATGGCCATAATTATACCTTAATTAGTTATAATAGTTAGTTTACATATGTGTCAACATTTACTATATGATTTGTTTAGAAACATATATGTTAGGATATGTTTCTGCATTATTGCAATACAAATTGTTTTATTTAGAGTCCCAGTAGTACATGGTTAAATGCTAGTCATATTCAACAATACTTAGCTATTTACTCATGCACCAACTAATATTTTTTTTTTTTAAATATTAAGAAATAAGCGCGCGCGACTTCTTAGCATTACATAAATGTATTTGCTATATTAAGTTGTTAAATATTTAATTTTGTACATCTCAATTGTACTTATTTATTTTCATTACCGTGTAATGATGAATTTAAAACGTTTGTTAGTTTGTTAGTTTGCTATATTAACGCATATCTGCATTAATATATTTAGTTTCATGAATGAAAATTGTGTTAGTGATAAAAAATATTAGACAGTTTTGTCGCTGCACTACCGTATCTCGTTTCAGTTCCAGTACGTTAGTGGCTTCTGCTTGTAAAGTGCTGAAGTGCATTTAATCGTTTGGCCTATGAATATATTCAAGCCTTCTATATTTTAATATGAGCTGGGAGCATTGTGCTCTGTGTGCAATGAACTTGTTTGTTTAGAATGCCATTGATATAGGTACTGACCTATCGCAATTTTATGCTTCACAAATAATTTTGATTTTGTTATCTAATTAATTTTAGTCCATAATACAATGCTAGTTACATAGCTATCGATTCATGTACGGATTAGTTTATCCTACATTTATATTAAACCTGGGAACAGTCTTTATGCTCATTGTTCATCATTGTGACCTAGTGTTTTTTAGCTCCGCCCGCTGGAGGTTGGTTGCTGTATTCACAACTCCTAGTCTTTATTTTATTGTTCCCTCTCCTCTGTCAAAATGAGTAGCGCCCCCGATCAGAAACCTTTACCTTTAAATTAAATTGATTAATTTGCGATTTTTACACGGCATTGTTTTTGTATGTTACTTCGTACTCGTTCTTTATTTTTCTTTTACGTTCCCTCTCCTCTGTCAAAATGAGTAGCGCCCCCGATCAGAAACCCATACTTTGAACTAAACTGATTACTTAGCAATCTTTTATAAATTTGTTCTTGGATTCTTGTGGAATCCTTTTATTGATTATGTTGCAATTTATTAGTATATAAGATCGCAAAACTTAGCAAAAGTCAACAGTCAAGTTTTTCTAAAACAAGTGTATCCAAAGTAATTCAGTAAAAAAAAAAATGTCTTCGTTTGCTTTGAATTCCATCTCCTCCGCAGAATTCCTTCAGGATTTGCCGAATTCGGCCTTCCTGCAGGAATTTGAGGAGGAGATGCAATTTCTCCTGGAGGAAACCCAGGAGTCAGTTGAAGGTGAGTTAATGGATAAGATCCTTGGGGTCTTATCTGTTGATGCACCCTTCCCTGAAGAGGGGCAACGAATGGTCACGGATTTGGATGACGCAGATGTCGTCTTGATCCCAACCGTCGAGGAGTCGATCGACCTCACAGGTAATGTACATATTAATGGACATATATTATATCTTTTCATATTAAAATGAAAATTATATTCTAAGTGTTCTAAATTTTTCTTGTCTCTAATAATTTCATACAAAAATCATTCGAAATGCTCCGTGCATCAACAGTACGAGTTTTCCCAGACACAGACGGCCTAATAATAGTCATCAAGACACCACTACCTGATGATTTGTTGTTCACATTATATAGAATTTACCCAATACCCACAAATATTAATGAAGAATGGGATGCATTGGTTAAAACAACATATGACTACATATCAGAAGCAGAAGACCGGAGCAAATACATAGGTCTATCGAATGAAGATCACAGCAAATGCATTTTGGTTAGCCAACATACGGACAAAGAAATTACACTATGCAAACGTCCAGGAACCATGCTAACAACTAGCAACACACTATGTGAAGTCGCGCTGATTCAACACAGAACAGATATTAAAGATACCTGTGAACATGTTGCAATCAAAAGGAGTTCTGGCCTAGTAGTTAAACTATGGACACCAAACACATGGTTGTATAAATTCAATACACCAGCCTTTTTCGAAGCAGTTTGTGGGTCAAATATAACCACATTGACACTATCCGGCCTGGGTTGGATGTCCATAAATGAAGCTTGCAACATACACAACAAAGAAATGATACTGCCATACGAGTTTACACATCAAAGCATTAGGAATATAACATACAAGAAGGAAGAACATACGGTTATGATAGAAAATTTACAAGGCAATTGGTCATCATTATCATATTCAAATATATCACAAACATCGTTACCGATCTTAGTGTCAAATCACAGCAAAATAAGAGCAGCATTAAGAGATGGGCATCGTGATTTCGACGAAATATTACTACAATTAACTGATAACCAGGAACGCAAAGAATTACTTAATCGTCAAAATGAAATAACGAAAACCGGTATGTCGTACGGCATATTAATGCTGATACTAATAATAATAATAGCGGCATATGTATTATACATACATTACTACTCGACAATTAAAAATAAAGCAACAATAAAAGCCGATGAATTTAATACAAATAAATCACAAATAGCAACAATAGATGTAGAAGCGGCTAAGAAAAACCTTGAAATGGTGTCAAATACATTTCCCAGCAAGAAATGTATTTAATATTAAATAAATTTCCTATTTTCTTTTTATTTCGTTTGTTATTTAATTTTAATTTCCATTTGTATATTTATTCATTCGATTTGTATTTATTGCTTTATTAAACACTGTAATAATTGTTTAAATTTTCTGCTGTTACTCACGTATTTTCAAAACAAAAAATTAAATAATCACCATTTATTTTGTTATTTTTAGTCCTTTTCTTCCTTCTATCGTCCTTCTTCTCTCGGTCCCTGAGAGCGTTGTTTGAGAAACCGGCTGCGCCAAAATGTTGTATTTTAAAGGTCCTTCTTCTAGGACTTTAACTTGATCCTATTTATACTTACTGAGTCCTTTTTACTTTTTTTATATTATTTAAAACAACCGAGTCTTTTTTACTTCAAGACACTTTATTTCGCTTTAAAAGTTGGTTACACTTATACTTAACACTTAGTTGTAGACAGTTCAGCTTATCGAAAACAATTCATTCTTAGTCTATACTTAACTTCTACTTAACACCTCGTATTCTTATAATTTCACAATAAATTGAGTAATTTCATCATGCTAAAATAACTTAGTCAGCGTATTTATAATTTCACAATAAATTGAGTACTTTCATCATTCTAAAATAACTAAGTCAGCGTTTATCTGAGTGACCTATTTAACGTGGGCGTGTATACCTGTGTTATGTTAAGCTGTGTGCGCCAATACAATTAAATGCTGTTTTGTGTTTAACATGCATAATGCTTAACCCTAAAAGTATGCCATAAAGAAAAATATACTGGTTATGTTATGTTGTGGATCATAAGCACGCTGTAAGTTCCACGATTATGGTACACAACAGTGGATCATATGTAAGCAGTGAACTCTACGATTATGATACACAACAGCATGCTATTGGCATCTCATTCGCACTCATGTGTTTTAATGTGCTGATCTTCTATCTCTTATTATTAAATTTATGGTATAGTCGAATTACATTTTCCTAATAATTTATTAAAAAAAAAAAGTATTTTAGTTAATTTATTGTATATATTATTTTATTTAAATGTCGAAATTGATATTCACTTTTACAACACACACATAAAAAGTAGTTGTAGTACTTGAGTCTGCAGTTATTTTTGAGTCCGTTGCCATAGTAGAAGTTCGATGTATTATTTATTTTCTGTAATAAATAAAAATATAAATATAATTTATTTACATTAAATACATTGAGCCCTTATCAATGTCGCGTTTAATAATGTGGATTATAACAAAAAAATACATACGACCATTTTGAGTAATCACGCAGAATGACGGACAAAACGAACATGTTTGCATTCGTTTTTGTGTTTTTTTTACCCCACGTTTATTATTATAGGAGGAAACCATTAAAACAACAGTATTTATTCTATTTAAAATAATAATATTGAAATATTTAAATTTATGGTACTGAATTTTTCAAATACTATAGAATTAATTAGGTAACTTTTGATTTAAAAAGAAAAAACTATTAAAACATGAACTATAAGATAAATGGTCGTACCATAAAGTACTTAATGGTACATTTTCTTCTGAGTGATCATATACACATTTTTTTAAAAAATTACATATGGATATTGTTTGCGATTTCGCGTAAGACGTTTGCTCCTATATTGTCGTTTTCACTTTCAATATTTTCACTAGATGCTTCCAAATTCACACCTGGATTCATTTCCAAATTAAATCAGTCATTAAGACTTATGGTATGCATAATTCATGCGACAGCAATCGTCTCCACACAACGAGCAATATTTAAGCAAAGGACTTTGACAAACAAGGATCGCCAACGTGATTTTAACAACCCAAAAGATGATTCTATGATACTCCTTGCTTTACTGTGGAGTTCGTTTTTTTTTGTCGATTTGTCGATATTTCTCTTGTACGGTGTTAATATATCAATTGGGTTAGTGCGACACTTGTATCCACTATCATCTAAAAGATAGTAGCAGACTGGTGGAAAAGTGTGGTTTTTAAAAAGTTCACTATTCTTCAACACCCGTTCATCGTGGACAGATCCCGGAAAACTGCAGCATACACTAATGAACTCAATATTACTAAATGCCTTTCGATTCATATACTGATCGCGAAGACGCGTTGATACTCTAATACGTATAAGATATCCATCTATGGCTCCCAACGCACCATTAAAGATTTGGCAACCAGCACGCCGATTGAACTTTGCCGTAATGTCAGAGAACCGTTATACACTAGGATACTTTATCACAATAGGCATCAAATTTAAAAATCCATTGAGGCACTTATGAACAGTATCTCGCACAGTGCACCTCGATATATTGAAAGATGACCTGTAACCCGGTAGCTAGCACAACCAAGCCAGTAAAGGAAGACTGTTACATATAAAAAATCGTTCCAGCCCATTTGACTACTCAAAAATTCTTTTGCATATAGCACTACTCCTTCTAGAGCAAAATGAGGTATTATTGCGGGACTTTTATAACCAGTCGGTTTAGTTAAGAAAAACACCTAGTTGGGCATTTATTATGTTGTAAGGGATGATAGTATGCAGTATGATAGTATGACTTAAGCAGAAATTTTCCCTAAATCCCGTAGTCGAGAGGGATTCCTGTTTTCTTTTTTTTATAAAAAAACCAACATTTAGTTTAACTCGTAAATGGCTAATAGTTCTATTGTCTAAGTAAATGCAATAATACCCATTTTCGCACCCTTAGATTTACATGTCCATATACCTTCATCAGATATCGACCTATTTACTACATTTAATGAATGTTTAGATATTATCTTGCCTTGTGTGTTTTCGACTATATGTCCAATTACATACTTTTTACTGTCGATTAGAATGCCTTCCATTTTCCTATATATCACTGCTTGTTGATAAACACGTCATTGTAAAATTATCTCCTATTTCAATTGTTTTATTTTCTTGGGCTTGTGATAAAAGACACTTTACAATAAACAATGTTATTAAAAGACACTTATTACTTAAAACAATGTTATTAAAAGCAAACAGTTCAACAAATATGTGAAGTACCGCCCTTGGTGTGAACTGTAATATGCAATATTGAACGTATTTGAATTCAAAGCGTCCCGCATATTAATAATTAATGTATAAAACATAAGTATGAACAACACTACACACTATTATAGAAAAAGAAACTCTTATTTTTTTTTAACACATTTTATTTTATTTTTATTTAAAAAAAAAAAATAAAATATTTCAGAATTAAAAACTCCAATTTGTAGCAGAATTAGAATCTAGTTTTTAAAACACAAAAATTAAATATTGTTACGAAAATTCAGTCTACGGAAAACTGTTCTACGAGTTCGTATCGCTGGATTGTGTACAAAATAAAAACGCACTTATATTTGGTTTTAACTAGTATTAATTAAGTTTATTAATTTAAATAACAACTTAAAGAATAATTACTCATATCAACTGCTGAATTACTACAATTTATCTTTACAATGTTCACTCACGAGACGCACTAGTTCACTATTAAATCACAACTGAAGTTCTGTACCTTGTGACGATCACATTTGGCAGCAAATGTAACCGCACAATATCGGTGCGCAATATCGGCGACAACGACACCAATCGACGGCGCTAGCAACGCCGTCCGAAACAACGAGGCGCAGAGGAGCAAAAGCTCACCAACAAAGCTACAACGTATGTCGTTTACACACACACGGTGGTGAGAGAACGAGAGAAATCACCACTGTGTGCCTCACCACTATACAAGCGCTAGTGAGCGAAGCGACATGGAGATCGCTAACACATGCGCAGTGGTGAGCGAGCTTTGGCACACCAACGTGCCAAAGCTACAAAATAGTTGGGCAACAAAGCACCAACGACGTGCTACAATGCACCAACGCTTCACCAAGTGCTCGCCTATAAAAGGCGAAGCACAAGTGAAAATCGCTCTCTCTTCGATACGATCTTCGACCCGGACGACAGTGACTAGTAGCAGTGTATCCTCGGATTCTACAGGATATACTGTGGACTAGCATGGGGCCCCGGATTCTACGGGACCACATGAACAATCACTAACGACTGACCCAGTTTCCCGCCCTGGTCATGGGTACCGAACAGTTAGAGCGAAACCAGAAGTATAACACCACGCAGGACCAGAGCGATACCAGAAGTACAACACCACACAGGACTAACAGCATACCGGAAATACAACCCCAGCAAGGAGTAAGTTTGGTTGAAACATACTACTCAATTACCAAAACGGCCACATGCGGCCATCAGAAAGTGCCACATGCGGCCATAGCCAAAACGCATGAATTGAGCTGCGGACGCAGCCTAAAACCAGACGTCCTACTTAATTACTCCAAGCAGCCACATGCGGCCACCGCATAATTGAAACCCAGAAGAAAAACGGCCACATGCGGCCATATCCGAAACGCATGAATTAAGCTGCAGAGGCAGCATATAACCCTAATTATATTATAAGAAATTATTTGAATAAAGAGCTACTGTATATTATTAAATTTCGGTGTACGGCGTATTTATTTGAAAAGGGGTCTAGAGGGGTTCCCTGTCAACTATAAATTTTGTAACGTACGGACCACTGGAGCCCGCTAAGCTATCCCAGCTCTGAACCCGGAAACCGGCTCGTTACATGGCGCCCGAGCAGGGACCCCTCAGTACAACGCAAAAGTAAAGAGTTGCACACAAATAAAACACTACGTCGCGTCGAAAATAACCAAAGCAGCGAAAAATAAGCAAAGCAGCGAAAAATAAGCAGAGCGTCGAAAATAACCAAAGCAGCGAAAAATAAGCAGAGCGTCGAAAATAACCAAAGCAGCGAAAAAAATAAGCAGAGCGTCGGAAAATAAGCAAAGCAGCGGAAAATAAGCAGAGCAACGATCGTCGCAGTAGTGAACAAAGTGAACAGTGAACATAGACAGTGAAAAAAAAAGTGAGAAAGAAACTTTGGAAAAAATAAAAAGAATGAAAAGTGTGAAAAAAGAGAACAGGCAGTGAAACGATAAAAGAAACAGAAAAAAAAAAAGCCTGAATAAAAGTGAGAAAACCCCAAGTGAAAACAATTGAAAAAAAAAATAATGAAAAACCAAAAGGGGAAAAACAATGAGTGAACAGTGAATAAGTGGACAAAAAAAAAAGTGAATAGAACAGCCATGGTCAAGGTGACCTGGGTGTATGGTCTCCGGAAGGAGGACCTAACTACGTACGCCACAGAATTTGGATTCAACGGCGCTGGCACCGTAGAGGAGGTGCGGAAGAGCTTCGTCGCCTTCATCAACGAGGGAAACTATGGCAGTAATGAGACGGAGAGGCTGGAGAAACTGGAGCTGCGACACAGCAAGAGTGTCTCACCATTGCCGACGACAGGAGCTGTAGAACAGGAATCATTGAGGGTACCACTCACTGGACAGACAACGAGCGAAACAACACTACCTGCGGGTGAGTTTAAAATAATTTTTACAACGAGCGAGCAGACGTGGACACTGCCCACGTTCGTCACTAGGCCGGTAATGTCGGTAGGGACGACGTCACCATACACATTTTCAACGACGGGGACACAGGCACCAATGGCGCACCAGGCGCAAATTACTCAACTGGCGCAACAGTTGAAACAACAGGTACAAATCACGCAAATGGCGCAGCAGCTACGACAGCAAATGGAGCAACAGGCTCAGCAACAGGCTCAACAGGCACAATTGGCGCAGCAATTGATGGAACAAGAGCAACAACAGGCGCAAGTGGCGCAGCAGTTGATACACAGGGAGGAACGAATTCAACAGGCACAACAGGCGCAATTGGCGCAACAACAGGAACTTCAGGGACAACCACAGGTGCAGCAGGCACAGCAGTCACCACAGGCGCATATGGCGCGACAGGCGCATATGGCATATGACAGGGTCATGGGACCACAGCCATCGGACGGACGGACTTGGGCATCGGCGACAGGCGCGGCGCCAGTCCATCAGCAAGGGCCAGCAGCTCACATAGGAGCAACAGTGAAATACGAGATCGCGATGGAGCGAATGAGGAAGTGGCCAGTGCACTTTAATGGCAGCAGCGATCCGCTGGTGTTCATCGAACGGATAGAGGAGCTGACGCAAGTCTACGGGGTTGACTGCGATTGGGTTCCATACGGATTGGCGGATCTGCTACAAGGAAGAGCGCTTATATGGTACAGGAACAACTACTCGCCGTGGCGAGTATGGAGTGAATTCAAAAAAGGATTTTTGAGGTTCTTCCTGCCACCGCGTTTCTTTGAGGACCTCGACGCTGGAATCAGCAAACGAATGCAGCGACCGCGGGAGACATTTCGAGACTATGTCATCGGGATCAAGGATATGATGAGGCATGCCCACTATGATCAGCAGACGGAGCTGGATAAAATTTTTAGGAATAGCCGCCAGGAGTACCAGCTATACATTCGGCGCCGTGACTTTTCCACCGTGGAGGAATTGGTGGATTTGGCAGATGAATATGATCTTATTCAGAAGATGGGGCACGCACCGGCACAACACACAACACGGCCACGAGAGGAGCATAATCGGCGACTAGATGATGCAGCCAAGACGAACATCAACACGAAGACCGCATGCAGGCGTTGCGGACGCGACGGACATTACCAGGCAGAATGCCGTAATGGTGAGGTAGTATTTTGTTGGGATTGCGGACGCAGAGGCGTACGCACCATTGACTGCTGCCGACGACGTTCGGGAAACTACCAGGGGACCGGCCAGTAGCGAGGGCTGGCGGTCCCAAAGACAGCTCCCCGTATCCAGCAGTGGCGCTTAAGGAGGAAGCGACCCGAATAGTGGCTACAATCGCCATCGACAACGAGTTGGCGATCGCAACAGTTGACACAGGCGCAACAAGGAGTTTCGTGAGCGAGGCTTGCGCAAAAATGATACGCACACCATTTAATAGTAGGAGCACCGATGTCAGGGTGAGCATGGCGGATGGTGCCACCAGGCACGTTAGCGAGGAGATAGTGGCGATAGGCAGACTCGGAGATAGAGAGTGCCCTTTAACACTACTGGTGCTACCCACAGTGGTGGACCACATCATCCTCGGGATGGACTTTCTGCAGCGGGCAGGAGCCACCTTGAGTTGCGGTGGACAGAGCGTTACCTTAGGAGAAGTGACGCAGTCAACAGAACAACTGCCGGTGTGCACAGTGGTGCGACCGGACACACGCAGTGAACAAGAAATCATTGATGAATTTTTACAGGAGGAACTCGGAAAATTTGTGAGTGATGGCGGGACGACGGACCTCACAACTCACAAAATAATCATGAAGGATGATCGCCCCCTCAAGCAGCGCTATTTTCCAAAGAATCCGGCGATGCAGGCGATTATTAACAAGGAAGTCGACGCGCTCATCGAGAAGGGGTGCATAGAGCCATCAAGGAGCCCACATAGCGCACCTATCGTCTTGGTGAGAAAGAAGACGGGGCAGTGGCGGCTATGCATCGACTACAGGCAGCTGAACGCGCACTCAGTGCCTGACGCATACCCCTTACCGCGCATCCATCACATTTTGGATCGATTGAGGAATGCCAAATTCATTAGCAGTTTGGATTTGAAGAATGGGTATTGGCAAATCCCAATGGACAAGGATAGCAAGAAGCTCACCGCATTTACAGTGCCTGGCCGAGGACTGTATCAATGGCGCGTGATGCCTTTTGGGTTACACTCCGCCCCGGCGACGTTTCAGCGAGCACTAGACCGTGTCATAGGACCTGACATGGAGCCGCATGCGTTCGCCTACCTAGACGACATCATCGTCACCGGAGCTACGCTCGAGGAGCACAAGAGGAACCTGAAGGAGGTCTTCAGACGGCTGAGGAGGGCCAAGTTGCAGCTGAACATAGAAAAGTGTGACTTTTTCAAACGCGAGATCAGATATCTTGGGCATATGGTGAGCAACCAAGGTATCCATACGGACCCAGATAAGATTGCTGCCATCCAGGAGTTACGACCACCGACGAACGTACGAGAGCTACGCCAGTGCCTAGGTATCGCCTCGTGGTACCGGAGGTTTGTACCAGAATTTTCAGATGTGGTGCAGCCGCTAACGAAACTACTCAAGAAGGGAAAGCATTTTAATTGGACAGATGAACAGCAGCTGGCATTTGACCAACTAAAGGTCATGTTAACTGAGGCACCGGTGCTGGGATGCCCAGACTTTACAAAACAATTCACGTTGCAGACGGACGCCAGCAACTATGGATTAGGAGCGGTGCTGACGCAAGACATCGACGGTCAAGAGCGCGTCATTGCGTACGCAAGCCGCCGATTAAATAAGGCGGAAGAAAACTACTCGCCGACCGAGAAGGAGTGCTTAGCCATCGTGTGGGGAATCAGAAAGATGCGACCTTACCTGGAGGGATATCGGTTCCTAGTCATCACCGACCATTTGTCGCTGAAATGGTTGAACTCCATTGAGAGCCCATCTGGGCGGATCGCGCGCTGGGCGCTAGAGCTGCAGCAGCACACCTTTGACATTCAGTACCGCAAGGGGAAGCTGAACGTCGTGGCTGATGCACTGTCAAGGCAACCGATGGAGACACTGAGGAAAACGCGGATGCGCGAGAATCACGATGACGCCACCGCGGGACACATGGGTGTCCGCAAAACGATCGCACGCGTGGCGAAACGATATTTCTGGCCGGGCATGAGTTGGACAATACGACGGTACGTGCGTAATTGTGAATCATGCCAAAAATTCAAGGCGTCGCAGCAGAAACCTGCAGGCAAGATGTTGACCAGGATCGCACAGGAGCCATGGTCCTGGCTGTGTGCAGATTTTGTGGGTCCCCTGCCACGCTCCAAACACGGCAACACAATGCTGTTGGTATTTTTCGATAAATTTTCAAAATGGACCGAGATGGTGCCATTGCGCAAGGCAACCAGTGACAGCCTACAGCGGGCGTTTAGGGAGCGTATTCTGGCGAGATATGGCGTCCCTAAGGTGCTCATCACTGATAATGGAGCGCAATTTACTAGCAAGGCGTTCAGGCGGTTTCTTCAGGACATGGGCGTGAGACAGCAGTTCACGGCTCCATACACGCCGCAGGAAAACCCTACTGAGAGGGCAAACCGGACACTGAAGACAATAATAGCGCAGTTGGCAGGACATCGGCAGAACAGATGGGACGAGCAGTTGCCGGAGATTGCGTTGGCAATCAACACAAGTGTGTCTGAGACTACGGGCTACAGTCCGGCATATTTGACTCAAGGACGGGAGCCACGACTCCCGAAGGCACTGTACGACGAGGTCACTATAGGGACAGGCGCAGAGGCACCGACACCGGATGAACGAGCAACCGAGCTACGAGAGGTATTTGGACTAGTGAAGAGGCAACTAGCACGAGCGGCGCAGGATCAAGCGCGCCACTACAATCTACGGCGAAGAGCATGGAAACCAGAAGTGGGTGAGCTGGTACTAGTGAAGCAGCACCACCTGTCTAAGGCGGCCGACGGATTTGCGGCGAAGTTAGCACCGAAATTCGACGGACCGTATAGGGTAATCAACTTTGACTCGCCTGTCATAGCACGAGTGAAGGGATTGGGGCAGTCGAAGACACGAGCAGTTCATGTAGGGGAACTGAAGCAGTTTCATCGAGATGGCGAAGATGAACGGCGCCAGGAGGTGCAAATAGCAACGGCGGTAACCGCAACACGTAGACAGCAACAGCCAAGTGCACCACAGAGTGGTCAAAGCAGCAACGACCGCGGTTATAATTCAGCAAAAATTTTGAATCCGTTTCGGGTTCCGACGCCACCGGGGGTGACGATTCCAGTCCGCTATACGAGTAAATTAAATCGTCGCGGGGAAAATCAACGCTCAAGGGAGCATAATCAATTAAATTGTCGCGTAGAAAATCAACGCTCAAGGGAGCATAATAATTTAAATTGTCGCGTAGAAAATCAACGCTCAAAGGAGCATAATAAATTAAAATGTCGCGTGGAAAATCAACGCTCAAGGGAGCATAATAAATTAAAATGTCGCGTAGAAAATCAACGCTCAGGGGAGCATAATTCGAGTCAGAGTCGCATGAGGCAACAACGCTCGGTGCAGCGCAATTTAAATCCATGGGAGATGGAGAGTCGCGCGGAAAAGATCGCAAACATTTTAGAAACCATTAAAAATGTGACGAAGGCGACGTCGCGCAAAAACTTAAATACACCTCAAATCGCACAAACCGTGACAGAGAGATACACCACGGTCGAGAGTGGCAAAACTCACCGCGAAAATAATCAACGGCGACGCGCAGGCGCTCTCGGCGAGAGAGACGCGACGCGGACACACACACGCGAAAATTGTGGTGTGCGTAACGTTCGTGCATGATCGGCGGACGTTACGAATTCAAACGTCGGCGTTTCGCGGAATTTGGCGTAACAATTCGCGAAGTGTGGGGCACGAAGAAGCCAACACACAAATACGTTCGACATTAATTTCGCGACAGTCAAACGACCAACACGTGTGGAGCGCAAATAAATAAAGTCTTTTGAGTAATAATAATTTAAAGTTTTTTTTCAAGTAATAAGATGAGTCAACGCAAGACGATGCATGTAGAGCAGGACGCGGGCGAATATCGGCTGCAACTATTGGCGATGCTGCGCCAGGAAAATGGCGCACCATTAGACGACGGTGGCTTGACCGAAGATAGTCGCCAAGAGCTGCGCGCAATATTGCGCACATCATCGATAGCAACGCGGCATTTCCTTGCAGAGGGGAGCAACCTGCAAGCGACACCATCCACATTAGACGCCGAAGCACAGGCAAGCAAACGGTTCCGGGCTGAGCAGCAGACGGACGAGACGACGCTGGTAGTACCAAGCGACACGGCACCCAGCCACCAAGGTGATGCACACCAGTTATGTAAATACCCGCCGGGTATACGAGGAGTGCCTGTAACCGTTGGGGATTACCGCCGCCTAGCATATGGCCGGTTCCTCAACGACACCATTATCAACTTCTGGGTGCAGTGGTTGCAGCAGAACGTAGAAGACGCGGTACCAGGACGGCGCATGCATGTGTACGACACGTTCTTCCATGCCAGTCTGTCCAACGGAGTGGATAGATGTGTGCGAACCTGGACCAAGCGGGTGGACCCGTTCGCGCATGACATCATAGTGGTGCCTGTGAACGAGCAGAACCATTGGTACCTGGCAGTTTTATGCATGAATGGCGCGACACCGGATAATCCAGCGTGGCGAGCCGCGCAAGGCATAGAACCGCGCACACCGGGTCCGTGTATCCTGGTGATGGATTCGCTGGCAACACAGACCCGTCGCCATGTGTCAGTGAGGCTGCGTGAGTTCCTGACAGCAGTTTCGCGCAAGGATGGCAAGGTAGGCCACGAGTTCACCGAGCTCAACACGCCTTACTATGAGGTCAGCGTCCCACAGCAACCAAATATGTGTGACTGCGGTGCATATTTGCTCCGGAACGTGGAGTGCCTACGACGAGACCCACAGCGGTACCTGTATCCGCCGATGGACCGGAGTAAATGGTTCAGTGGCAAAGACGGCGACGCACAGCGCGGGATCATAGCGCGACAGATCCGCCTTTTGGCAACTGAGGAAGGGACGGCGGTCCCGGTATGGCCTGATCTGGCAAAGCGACCAGCACCACGGGCGTTTCAACGGTTGGCTCCAGCAACGTTGACAACGAGGACGGCGACAGCAGCGAGGGAGATCGCTCCTGCGACAACGACGACGACAGCAGCGCGGCAGATGGCTGCGCCTACACTGTTACATGTGGCACCGCAGGGTGGTGTACACACAACGCTGACAGCGAGGGAGATCGCTCCAGCGACAATCACGACGACAGCAGCGCGGCAGATGGCTGCGCCTACACTGTTACATGTGGCACCGCAGGGTGGTGTACACACAACGCTGACAGCGAGGGAGATCGCTCCAGCGACAATCACGACGACAGCAGCGCGGCAGATGGCTGCGCCCACCGTATTGCAGGTGACATCACGGGGTGGTGTGCACGCTGCAACGACACCAGCGACAACAGCGACAAAGCAAGCGACAGCAGCGCGGCAAAGGGCTGCGCTCAGCAGGCATCGAGCGACGCATCAGGGCGTTGCACACACTACAGCGGCAGCGAGGGAGATCGCTCCGGTAACGACGGCAGCAACGCAACAGCGAGCGGCATCCACCTGGGAACAGGATGTAACGATGCAGCGGGTTGCAGACTGGGTGAGAGACACCTCACAGCGGACGGCTGTGGAGGTACGGCGTCGGCAGGACGCACATATGGGAGAGAGAACCCATCAAGAGACCGCAGAGGCGGTGACCGGCGCTCCGAAGTGGGAGGAGGTCTGGCGGAATGCACAGCGGACGGCTGTAGGCATACAGACAGAGGAGGTATTGGACGCCGCACCCATGGATGGCGTAGAGACGCAACCAGATGCCGAGGCAACCAAGGTACAGCAGCAGGAGGTGGCTGGCGCGACAGGCAGCGCCCCACAACAAGCGGAGACGACAGCAAGCGCCCCACAGCAGATGGCTGTACCGGCGCAGCGTCACGGCGACGCAGAGACGGTGGTGAGCTCAGGTGGGCATCCGACGACCACCACACCGTGGCGCACAGTAGCCGCACGAAAGGCATACGGGCTTGCTAGCAAGGCTAGCAGCAGTAGCAGTAGCAGCAGCGACAGTACCGGCGAGGGTACAGAACGCGGGCCACAACGGGACGATGAGAAGCAGGCGGTCGAGGTACCACGGATCGTGGATACTAACGACATCACGGCAATGCCAGCAGAATTGGTGGAACTGGCGAGGACTATACGTCAACAGAAGCCTGGCAAGGAGATTTCCTGTAGACGTACCGTGGACGGGTATACTTATCGGATCCGCATCAGCCGCACCGGGGACGTCACCATCACCCGACTGTCGCGGCCATCTTTTCGCACCCCGGAGTAAGCGGGGGGTGTGACGATCACATTTGGCAGCAAATGTAACCGCACAATATCGGTGCGCAATATCGGCGACAACGACACCAATCGACGGCGCTAGCAACGCCGTCCGAAACAACGAGGCGCAGAGGAGCAAAAGCTCACCAACAAAGCTACAACGTATGTCGTTTACACACACACGGTGGTGAGAGAACGAGAGAAATCACCACTGTGTGCCTCACCACTATACAAGCGCTAGTGAGCGAAGCGACATGGAGATCGCTAACACATGCGCAGTGGTGAGCGAGCTTTGGCACACCAACGTGCCAAAGCTACAAAATAGTTGGGCAACAAAGCACCAACGACGTGCTACAATGCACCAACGCTTCACCAAGTGCTCGCCTATAAAAGGCGAAGCACAAGTGAAAATCGCTCTCTCTTCGATACGATCTTCGACCCGGACGACAGTGACTAGTAGCAGTGTATCCTCGGATTCTACAGGATATACTGTGGACTAGCATGGGGCCCCGGATTCTACGGGACCACATGAACAATCACTAACGACTGACCCAGTTTCCCGCCCTGGTCATGGGTACCGAACAGTTAGAGCGAAACCAGAAGTATAACACCACGCAGGACCAGAGCGATACCAGAAGTACAACACCACACAGGACTAACAGCATACCGGAAATACAACCCCAGCAAGGAGTAAGTTTGGTTGAAACATACTACTCAATTACCAAAACGGCCACATGCGGCCATCAGAAAGTGCCACATGCGGCCATAGCCAAAACGCATGAATTGAGCTGCGGACGCAGCCTAAAACCAGACGTCCTACTTAATTACTCCAAGCAGCCACATGCGGCCACCGCATAATTGAAACCCAGAAGAAAAACGGCCACATGCGGCCATATCCGAAACGCATGAATTAAGCTGCAGAGGCAGCATATAACCCTAATTATATTATAAGAAATTATTTGAATAAAGAGCTACTGTATATTATTAAATTTCGGTGTACGGCGTATTTATTTGAAAAGGGGTCTAGAGGGGTTCCCTGTCAACTATAAATTTTGTAACGTACGGACCACTGGAGCCCGCTAAGCTATCCCAGCTCTGAACCCGGAAACCGGCTCGTTACAACCTCTGCCAGAACTCCTTTTGATTGCAACATGTTCACAGGTATCTTTAATATCTGTTCTGTGTTGAATCAGCGCGACTTCACATAGTGTGTTGCTAGTTGTTAGCATGGTTCCTGGACGTTTGCATAGTGTAATTTCTTTGTCCGTATGTTGGCTAACCAAAATGCATTTGCTGTGATCTTCATTCTATAGACCTATGTATTTGCTCCGGTCTTCTGCTTCTGATATGTAGTCATATGTTGTTTTAACCAATGCATCCCATTCTTCATTAATATTTGTGGGTATTGGGTAAATTCAATATAATGTGAACAACAAATCATCAGGTAGTGGTGTCTTGATGACTATTATTAGGCCGTCTGTGTCTGGGAAAACTCGTACTGTTGATGCACGGTGCATTTCGAATGATTTTTGTATGAACCACTTCGCCTTTCCTATTAACGTGAGACTAGTCAGCATTTCATCTAACTCGCTCTGGTCTATAATTGTCGGGTGTAATCGTCCCTTGTATAGATCATCTATGATTGCCATTTCCATCTGCTGTTGTCCTTGAATTTCGATTAGGTTTGCATTAATTGTAGATTGAATTTCCAAGGTATCCATCATGAATAGTAAATGACTAACTTGTTGGTTTATTTTTTCATTTATGTATTTTTGTGTTCTTATTGTTATATTTAACACATTTTGTAGATTTTCGACTTCCTTCAAGGAATTCAGTAAGGGTTCTGCTATCTTGTTATAATTTGATGAAATCACCGTAATTTGTCTTTTCATTATTTCGTATGTTTTATGTTCATTTTCATCAATATTATTCAGGTGTTTATAGATAGTTTCTCTTTCATTATTGTCCATCAGTCCAAAAGCCCAGTTGAGTCCTTCTCCAATGAAATTGAGTGATCTCTTTTGTCGGTTACTCTTTATTGTGCGCTTAATTATTTCTTCATTTTTCTGTAGTGTGGCTATTATTGCCGTGGTCTCCCGTGTTGCTGCTATACATGATCTTTTTATGCTGGGTCCGTTTACATTGGTGCTCATTTGTTCGCACATTGTGTTTGCCTTGATTATGTATTTGTTTGTCAGCTCCAGGAAATCGTTCAGCTGTAGCGGTTTAAACTTGGCTACTATCGTCCATTCATCATTGTAGAACAAAGCATCAGTTGTCTTCTCAAAGAATAATCTTGTATCATAATTGATGTCTGTGTGATGTTGACTGCTTCATTGGCTGCCAGCATCAGGACCAGTGTGACAATTCTAATCATTATATTGGTTTCGCTCTTTATTGCCTATCGTAAAGAGAAAGAGAAGAAATTCCATTTTTTTTTTCTTTTTACATATTTAATGGAATTCTTGATCATATCATATAGTTTTCTTATAAATATTTCTTAGTTTACCTTAATACATCCTGTTAAGGCTATGGCCATAATTATACCTTAATTAGTTATAATAGTTAGTTTACATATGTGTCAACATTTACTATATGATTTGTTTAGAAACATATATGTTAGGATATGTTTCTGCATTATTGCAATACAAATTGTTTTATTTAGAGTCCCAGTAGTACATGGTTAAATGCTAGTCATATTCAACAATACTTAGCTATTTACTCATGCACCAACTAATATTTTTTTTTTTTAAATATTAAGAAATAAGCGCGCGCGACTTCTTAGCATTACATAAATGTATTTGCTATATTAAGTTGTTAAATATTTAATTTTGTACATCTCAATTGTACTTATTTATTTTCATTACCGTGTAATGATGAATTTAAAACGTTTGTTAGTTTGTTAGTTTGCTATATTAACGCATATCTGCATTAATATATTTAGTTTCATGAATGAAAATTGTGTTAGTGATAAAAAATATTAGACAGTTTTGTCGCTGCACTACCGTATCTCGTTTCAGTTCCAGTACGTTAGTGGCTTCTGCTTGTAAAGTGCTGAAGTGCATTTAATCGTTTGGCCTATGAATATATTCAAGCCTTCTATATTTTAATATGAGCTGGGAGCATTGTGCTCTGTGTGCAATGAACTTGTTTGTTTAGAATGCCATTGATATAGGTACTGACCTATCGCAATTTTATGCTTCACAAATAATTTTGATTTTGTTATCTAATTAATTTTAGTCCATAATACAATGCTAGTTACATAGCTATCGATTCATGTACGGATTAGTTTATCCTACATTTATATTAAACCTGGGAACAGTCTTTATGCTCATTGTTCATCATTGTGACCTAGTGTTTTTTAGCTCCGCCCGCTGGAGGTTGGTTGCTGTATTCACAACTCCTAGTCTTTATTTTATTGTTCCCTCTCCTCTGTCAAAATGAGTAGCGCCCCCGATCAGAAACCTTTACCTTAAAATTAAATTGATTAATTTGCGATTTTTACACGGCATTGTTTTTGTATGTTACTTCGTACTCGTTCTTTATTTTTCTTTTACGTTCCCTCTCCTCTGTCAAAATGAGTAGCGCCCCCGATCAGAAACCCATACTTTGAACTAAACTGATTACTTAGCAATCTTTTATAAATTTGTTCTTGGATTCTTGTGGAATCCTTTTATTGATTATGTTGCAATTTATTAGTATATAAGATCGCAAAACTTAGCAAAAGTCAACAGTCAAGTTTTTCTAAAACAAGTGTATCCAAAGTAATTCAGTAAAAAAAAAAATGTCTTCGTTTGCTTTGAATTCCATCTCCTCCGCAGAATTCCTTCAGGATTTGCCGAATTCGGCCTTCCTGCAGGAATTTGAGGAGGAGATGCAATTTCTCCTGGAGGAAACCCAGGAGTCAGTTGAAGGTGAGTTAATGGATAAGATCCTTGGGGTCTTATCTGTTGATGCACCCTTCCCTGAAGAGGGGCAACGAATGGTCACGGATTTGGATGACGCAGATGTCGTCTTGATCCCAACCGTCGAGGAGTCGATCGACCTCACAGGTAATGTACATATTAATGGACATATATTATATCTTTTCATATTAAAATGAAAATTATATTCTAAGTGTTCTAAATTTTTCTTGTCTCTAATAATTTCATACAAAAATCATTCGAAATGCTCCGTGCATCAACAGTACGAGTTTTCCCAGACACAGACGGCCTAATAATAGTCATCAAGACACCACTTCCTGATGATTTGTTGTTCACATTATATAGAATTTACCCAATACCCACAAATATTAATGAAGAATGGGATGCATTGGTTAAAACAACATATGACTACATATCAGAAGCAGAAGACCGGAGCAAATACATAGGTCTATCGAATGAAGATCACAGCAAATGCATTTTGGTTAGCCAACATACGGACAAAGAAATTACACTATGCAAACGTCCAGGAACCATGCTAACAACTAGCAACACACTATGTGAAGTCGCGCTGATTCAACACAGAACAGATATTAAAGATACCTGTGAACATGTTGCAATCAAAAGGAGTTCTGGCCTAGTAGTTAAACTATGGACACCAAACACATGGTTGTATAAATTCAATACACCAGCCTTTTTCGAAGCAGTTTGTGGGTCAAATATAACCACATTGACACTATCCGGCCTGGGTTGGATGTCCATAAATGAAGCTTGCAACATACACAACAAAGAAATGATACTGCCATACGAGTTTACACATCAAAGCATTAGGAATATAACATACAAGAAGGAAGAACATACGGTTATGATAGAAAATTTACAAGGCAATTGGTCATCATTATCATATTCAAATATATCACAAACATCGTTACCGATCTTAGTGTCAGATCACAGCAAAATAAGAGCAGCATTAAGAGATGGGCATCGTGATTTCGACGAAATATTACTACAATTAACTGATAACCAGGAACGCAAAGAATTACTTAATCGTCAAAATGAAATAACGAAAACCGGTATGTCGTACGGCATATTAATGCTGATACTAATAATAATAATAGCGGCATATGTATTATACATACATTACTACTCGACAATTAAAAATAAAGCAACAATAAAAGCCGATGAATTTAATACAAATAAATCACAAATAGCAACAATAGATGTAGAAGCGGCTAAGAAAAACCTTGAAATGGTGTCAAATACATTTCCCAGCAAGAAATGTATTTAATATTAAATAAATTTCCTATTTTCTTTTTATTTCGTTTGTTATTTAATTTTAATTTCCATTTGTATATTTATTCATTCGATTTGTATTTATTGCTTTATTAAACACTGTAATAATTGTTTAAATTTTCTGCTGTTACTCACGTATTTTCAAAACAAAAAATTAAATAATCACCATTTATTTTGTTATTTTTAGTCCTTTTCTTCCTTCTATCGTCCTTCTTCTCTCGGTCCCTGAGAGCGTTGTTTGAGAAACCGGCTGCGCCAAAATGTTGTATTTTAAAGGTCCTTCTTCTAGGACTTTAACTTGATCCTATTTATACTTACTGAGTCCTTTTTACTTTTTTTATATTATTTAAAACAACCGAGTCTTTTTTACTTCAAGACACTTTATTTCGCTTTAAAAGTTGGTTACACTTATACTTAACACTTAGTTGTAGACAGTTCAGCTTATCGAAAACAATTCATTCTTAGTCTATACTTAACTTCTACTTAACACCTCGTATTCTTATAATTTCACAATAAATTGAGTAATTTCATCATGCTAAAATAACTTAGTCAGCGTATTTATAATTTCACAATAAATTGAGTACTTTCATCATTCTAAAATAACTAAGTCAGCGTTTATCTGAGTGACCTATTTAACGTGGGCGTGTATACCTGTGCTATGTTAAGCTGTGTGCGCCAATACAATTAAATGCTGTTTTGTGTTTAACATGCATAATGCTTAACCCTAAAAGTATGCCATAAAGAAAAATATACTGGTTATGTTATGTTGTGGATCATAAGCACGCTGTAAGTTCCACGATTATGGTACACAACAGTGGATCATATGTAAGCAGTGAACTCTACGATTATGATACACAACAGCATGCTATTGGCATCTCATTCGCACTCATGTGTTTTAATGTGCTGATCTTCTATCTCTTATTATTAAATTTATGGTATAGTCGAATTACATTTTCCTAATAATTTATTAAAAAAAAAATGTATTTTAGTTAATTTATTGTATATATTATTTTATTTAAATGTCGAAATTGATATTCACTTTTACAACACACACATAAAAAGTAGTTGTAGTACTTGAGTCTGCAGTTATTTTTGAGTCCGTTGCCATAGTAGAAGTTCGATGTATTATTTATTTTCTGTAATAAATAAAAATATAAATATAATTTATTTACATTAAATACATTGAGCCCTTATCAATGTCGCGTTTAATAATGTGGATTATAACAAAAAAATACATACGACCATTTTGAGTAATCACGCAGAATGACGGACAAAACGAACATGTTTGCATTCGTTTTTGTGTTTTTTTTACCATACGTTTATTATTATAGGAGGAAACCATTAAAACAACAGTATTTATTCTATT
The DNA here is from genome assembly GCA_951804985.1 of Dryomyza anilis. Taxonomy (NCBI): domain Eukaryota; kingdom Metazoa; phylum Arthropoda; class Insecta; order Diptera; family Dryomyzidae; genus Dryomyza; species Dryomyza anilis. The sequence goes on along the minus strand of OX638136.1, from coordinate 21,424,437 downwards.
TAAAATAATAATATTGAAATATTTAAATTTATGGTACTGAATTTTTCAAATACTATAGAATTAATTAGGTAACTTTTGATTTAAAAAGAAAAAACTATTAAAACATGAACTATAAGATAAATGGTCGTACCATAAAGTACTTAATGGTACATTTTCTTCTGAGTGATCATATACACATTTTTTTAAAAAATTACATATGGATATTGTTTGCGATTTCGCGTAAGACGTTTGCTCCTATATTGTCGTTTTCACTTTCAATATTTTCACTAGATGCTTCCAAATTCACACCTGGATTCATTTCCAAATTAAATCAGTCATTAAGACTTATGTTATGCATAATTCATGCGACAGCAATCGTCTCCACACAACGAGCAATATTTAAGCAAAGGACTTTGACAAACAAGGATCGCCAACGTGATTTTAACAACCCAAAAGATGATTCTATGATACTCCTTGCTTTACTGTGGAGTTCGTTTTTTTTTTTGTCGATTTGTCGATATTTCTCTTGTACGGTGTTAATATATCAATTGGGTTAGTGCGACACTTGTATCCACTATCATCTAAAAGATAGTAGCAGACTGGTGGAAAAGTGTGGTTTTTAAAAAGTTCACTATTCTTCAACACCCGTTCATCGTGGACAGATCCCGGAAAACTGCAGCATACACTAATGAACTCAATATTACTAAATGCCTTTCGATTCATATACTGATCGCGAAGACGCGTTGATACTCTAATACGTATAAGATATCCATCTATGGCTCCCAACGCACCATTAAAGATTTGGCAACCAGCACGCCGATTGAACTTTGCCGTAATGTCAGAGAACCGTTATACGCTAGGATACTTTATCACAATAGGCATCAAATTTAAAAATCCATTGAGGCACTTATGAACAGTATCTCGCACAGTGCACCTCGATATATTGAAAGATGACCTGTAACCCGGTAGCTAGCACAACCAAGCCAGTAAAGGAAGACTGTTACATATAAAAAATCGTTCCAGCCCATTTGACTACTCAAAAATTCTTTTGCATATAGCACTACTCCTTCTAGAGCAAAATGAGGTATTATTGCGGGACTTTTATAACCAGTCGGTTTAGTTAAGAAAAACACCTAGTTGGGCATTTATTATGTTGTAAGGGATGATAGTATGCAGTATGATAGTATGACTTAAGCAGAAATTTTCCCTAAATCCCGTAGTCGAGAGGGATTCCTGTTTTCTTTTTTTTTATAAAAAAACCAACATTTAGTTTAACTCGTAAATGGCTAATAGTTCTATTGTCTAAGTAAATGCAATAATACCCATTTTCGCACCCTCAGATTTACAGGTCCATATACCTTCATCAGATATCGACCTATTTACTACATTTAATGAATGTTTAGATATTATCTTGCCTTGTGTGTTTTCGACTATATGTCCAATTACATACTTTTTACTGTCGATTAGAATGCCTTCCATTTTCCTATATATCATTGCTTGTTGATAAACAGGTCATTGTAAAATTATCTCCTATTTCAATTGTTTTATTTTCTTGGGCTTGTGATAAAAGACACTTTACAATAAACAATGTTATTAAAAGACACTTATTACTTAAAACAATGTTATTAAAAGCAAACAGTTCAACAAATATGTGAAGTACCGCCCTTGGTGTGAACTGTAATATGCAATATTGAACGTATTTGAATTCAAAGCGTCCCGCATATTAATAATTAATGTATAAAACATAAGTATGAACAACACTACACACTATTATAGAAAAAGAAACTCTTATTTTTTTTTAACACATTTTATTTTATGTTTATTTAAAAAAAAAAAAAAATTTCAGAATTAAAAACTCCAATTTGTAGCAGAATTAGAATCTAGTTTTTAAAACACAAAAATAAAATATTGTTACGAAAATTCAGTCTACGGAAAACTGTTCTACGAGTTCGTATCGCTGGATTGTGTACAAAATAAAAACGCACTTATATTTGGTTTTAACTAGTATTAATTAACTTTATTAATTTAAATAACAACTTAAAGAATAATTACTCATATCAACTGCTGAATTACTACAATTTATCTTTACAATGTTCACTCACGAGACGCACTAGTTCACTATTAAATCACAACTGAAGTGCTGTACCTCTGATGCGTCTCCCTTTTGCCGGGGCTGAGGTTAGCCCAAAAGGCATCACGCGCCCTTGGTACAGCCATCGGCCAGGCACTGTAAATGCGGTGAGCTCCTTGCTGTTCTTGTCCATTGGGATTTGCCAATACCCATTCTTCAAATCCAAACTGCTAATGAATTTGGCATTCCTCAATCGATCCAAATGTGATGGATGCGTGGTAAGGGGTATGCGTCAGGCTTGTTCTTGTCCATTGGGATTTGCCAATACCCATTCTTCAAATCCAAACTGCTAATGAATTTGGCATTCCTCAATCGATCCAAATGTGATGGATGCGTGGTAAGGGGTATGCGTCAGGCAATGAGTGCGCGTTCAGCTGCCTTTAGTCGATTCATAGCCGCCACTGCTCCGTCTTCTTTCTCACCAAGACGATAGGCGCGCTATGTGGGCTCCTTGAGAATTCCCTCAGTATTCCTGTCAGAATTCGTACCAAAGAAAGTATTGAGACGTCCGTTCAAGTTATGAACGATGTCATAAATTCTAGTTTTGTACGAACATGTCCGATACGAAAAACGTTATCTAGACCTCCCGTTCCTTGGTGGAACGCTTCTCTTGAAACCGTGCGCAAGGATTCCAGAAAGCTTCTAAATAGGGCCCTAAGCAGCAATTTAGACTCTGACTGGTTTCTTTATCGAGCTAAGCAGAAAGAGTATAAGGAAAGAATTTGTAAATCGAAAAGTGTTTCTTATAAAGACTTCTGCAGTAGCAGTGAGACTAGCAGATTGGTCAAGTTTCTTAAAAGAGACCGAACTGCTCGACTGGACTCACTGCGGAGACCTGATGACTCGTATACTGAGTCTAAGACAGAGGCACTCAGTGTCCTAGTTGAGACTCACTTTCCGGGAAATCAAATCCACATAGGGCCACTTTGTAATCCCAGCAATGGGGACTTCAATAACAACTATAATGTGACAAAACATGACTGGCAGGTTGCCAGATTGTTTGTGTACGATGAAGCTATCCAATACGCAGTGGCCTCTTTTGGTGGCTTCAAGTCACCTGGACCGGATCGCATCTACGCAGTCATGCTACAGGAAGGTATAACCCAATTGCTACCATGCCTAAAGAAGATCTTTAGAGCAAGTCTCGCATGGGCATACATTCCGACATCCTGGCGTTTAGTTAAAGTAGCCTTCATTCCTAAAGTTGGAAGAGAAGACTATTCCATAGCCAAGAGCTTCAGACCCATTAATATAATGTCCTTCATACTAAAGTGTCTAGAAAGACCAGTTGAGTTGCACATCAGAAAAACATCGCTGTCAAGGTACCCACTATCATCAAGACAACATGCCTACCAACGTGGAAAATCTTGTGAAACAGCATTGCAACATCTGGTTGGCCGGATCGAGCATGCTTTTCAGAAGAAGATGTACGTGATGGGCATATTTGTTGACATCGAGGGTGCTTTTGATAATGCGACTTTTGATGGAATGTGCGACGCAGCTAGAAGGCATGGAATAGATGAAACATTGGTCAGATGGCTTAGGTCAATACTAATGTTTTGGACCATCACTTCTGAGGCGGAGTGCGGTCAGTATATTATGGCAGGGGTGAATAGAGGTTGTCCTCAAGGAGGCGTTCTCACCCCCCTGCTTTGGTGTATGCTGGTTGACTCTCTGGTCAACGATCTCGATGGACCAGGTGTCTATTCCCAGGCCTATGCAGATGATGTTGCCATTGTTGTGAATTAGCGCATACATTTTTCTTTTCTTTATGGTTCTTCACTATTCATTCAGATTTAGATGTTTCTGTACATATGTTGAGCGCATCATGTTTGTATATCATGTCCGAACGCTTATAACAACTGCTGTATTACTACAATTTATTTTTACAATGTTCGCTCACGGGATGTACTAGTTCTTAATTGTTGTGAATTAGTTCACACATTTGTTATCTCTTTATGGTTCTTCACTATTCATTCAGTGTTGGATGTTGCGCGCATCATGTTCTTCATATCATGTTGAACTCATGTTGTACAGCAACATGTTCATAGCATTGTCCCAACGGTTCACGTCGTTGGCAACAATGATAATAATTTGGCAAGCGCTAAATCTTTGCTTAGACCACACCTCTTTTAGGTTAGCTTGCACAGTTAACAGAAGCTCGCAATAATTTGGCAAAGCGCTAAAGCTTTACTTAGACCACACCTCTTTCAAGAGGCTTGCAATACAATTTTCCATTGCATAATTTTGTGTCTATGTTAAAATAAGCAAAGCAGCGATTGCAAACAATTCTGATATTTCGCAATTGCTGTCAGCCAAATCTGCAATTCGAACTTTTTTCAAAAGTCACGTACACCAAAATTGAGTGAAGGTGAAATCTCACTAGAACATAGTGAGAATAGAATTTAAGAAAAGCTTGCAACGAAGGTATGGTTAATACCTTTCGTTGCAATTTAAAAGATTGTAGTTTAACCAACCTCAAGTGGAGGTACTAAAATAGTAAAAGTGTCTTTTCAACTCTAAAATTAATAAAAGAGTCTTTTCAACTCTAAAAATAAAAAAGTGTCTTTTGATTAATTAAATTGTAAAATAAATAAATGTAAAATAAATTAACTCTAACTTTACTACTCTAACTTTACAACATTTGGCGCAATCGGTAGGTCGTTACCAACCTCTCAAGGACCGAGAGATAGGATGAAGGAAGGACGTTGGAAGAAGGACCCTAAAATAAAATGGTAAGTGTTTGAATTTTTTTTTTTTTAAGATATAAAAATAGAATAGGATAGTTTTCATTTTTTTTATGAGTAGTGTTTTAGAAGTTTTAAAAAAAAAGAAGAGGGACTATTTTACAACAGAATATAAGTAGTTAAATATAAATTTATTTTTAAAATTTTAATGAATATTGTTAATATTCAATAGAATCAATTAACATTCAATGAACAATAAATAAATAAAATAACACTGAGATTCCGAACTACGGACCCTCCAGTGTATAACAAATAAAAATAATGATTTGATTAAATTTTAAAGCGTGTGAACACACCACTGATACTGTTATGATTTTAAAAATAACAAAAAAATTATAATAAAAAAAACATTGTTTGTTAATTTTTTTTTTACAATCTTGATTAACCGAATATAATTTTTTTTTTTTTTTATTTGGAAAAATAAAATTATTTTTATTTTTCCAATATTATAGAAAACAGATTTAAAAAAAATACTTCAATATAAATTTGAAACAAAAATATAGTATATAGTTAAACTTCATGAATGCCAAAATTGATTTCGTTGTTGTTTGGGTAACATTTTTGTTTCATTGAAATTTTCAATTACAACTTGATGAAATATATTTTTTTTTTAATTAAAAGATAAAGATAACGTTTTAAATTGATTGAAAATATTTAATGGCAGATGCTAATGAATTTAATGTGTATATTCAAAAGCAATCTAGCGTATTGGACAGATTTGTTGAAAAATTATGGTCGCAATTTGTACCAACAATACTAAATATTTTAAAATATATTAAAAGATAATATATCTAGAATTCTGCATTTATCTAAATTAGAGGAGGCAGGTAAATAAAAGAAGAGTTATTAAATTTCCAGAATTTGAAAATTAAATCGGTTTTAAGAGAAAATGGTGAATTAGAAAGATTAGTTTACGTGTTGAGAAAACATTTAAACGATTATTGTTTAAAACGTACAGCAGAGTTAGAAGAAACAGGTAAAATGGAAGAGGAAAACATAAAGGAATCAATTATTTACTTTCAGATGTTTGATATTGTCTGGCGAGAGGAACCGCGGTATAGAAAAATGTTTTCTTTGAAAAAGATGTTGACAGTTGCTGACATCGAACCCGGGATTTTTCGCTCGTAGTCCAACATACTAACCAATCGAACTACAATATACTCACTGCAAACAAGTATATGAAAAGACTCGAGGTATATTTTTAGAAAAACTACTAGTTTAGGCGATTTAAAAACTTCTTTCATTATTCGCACTTAATAGCTTTAAATGTGCCTACACTATTATAGTTCAAGCGACAAAAACTCACGCCATTGTACAATTTTGGCGGGAAAGGCTTTACAAAGACGAAGTACAACCAGAAAACTGCTTTAATTTTAATTAAATAAAATTTACTTAGCGAATTATAATGGAGTACTTTTTCCAAGTATTCTTTAAGTGTTTTAAGATTTGCATAATATTTAATACAAGTAAACGCATTTGCAATTAATCCGATTTTAGTCGCATTTAATTGTGGTATTTGTTTCATATTTTAAAGATGTATGTCAGAAGTATAATTTTAATAATTTCGAAGTAAGTTCAAGTTCAGCACTGTGATATTTTTGACCAATACTGCTTTCAACTGTAGGTCCTACCATTTGTGTACAAATTAAACATGTTCAGCATAAATGGTTGGAAAGAGATCGGCCTAGATTCTTCAGAACTGCTGTGCCATTTTATTTATTTCGTATATAACTGAAATTACCTTTGACTTTCTGACTTTCAGACTCGAGCGTCACGTCTATCAGCCGAATCGATTTGACTTAAATGTATACGCAATGATACTATGGTATTCAGAGGTAACATAGGCTATTAAAGGACAGCAGTCGTGGCTTCTCCCATGCAATATACATTTTTTAAACAACATCATAATTAAATCCAAATTATGTCAAAAGAAAAAGAACAAATCAAAAGCGAAAACATTTACAAATTAAAAAAAAAATGCCAAAAATTATTGCAAAAATACAAATCTAAAGCATTAACAACAGCAAAAAGGAGAATACAATATCAAAAATGCAAATACCAAAACCATAAAAAATAATTACAAAAATATTTTTTAATTATTTCTTAAGTAATTATACTAATATAAATTAAATCTTTTAATAGTATTAACTGATGAAAGAACAATTTGCGAATTTTTACCATTGAATAACAACATAAGTCGTAAATTGGTATATATTTTGTTTTTGGAATAACGGCATATGTCGACTTATTTTTTAACTTTTAATAAAACTAATTTTGGAATAGCAACATAAGTGGAGATATATTCAATAAATAACAAAAAATTATTTTGGAATAACGACATAACTTGAATTAAGTTATAATGTAATGTAATAACAACATAAGTCTAGTTGTGTCGTTATTTCATATGCAAAATGCGGCAAAACGAGTTATGCTGTTATGTTTTTCCCTTATAACTTTTGAACTAAAGAAGAGAATATCAAAAAAATTTGACACAATATTAAATCGAATACCGGGAATACGATGGCGGTACACACGACATAACGACATAAGTCGAGTTATGCTGTTATGCATTGGGCCCACAGATATTTATAAAAAAAATTATATGAAATATTTTTTTTTTATTTTGCGCATTAAAAGGGGAATAAGTCCGACGTATTGAGTCCCTCCGCATATAAGACGACGATCTTAGCCATTGGTCTAAGAACATAATACACTAAAATTACACTAAAGCTAGTGCTACACTAAATAACTGTGTTTCAAATAAGTTAAACACCTACAAACAACATTTAATATCAATGTTATTGCATACATAAACAACTATACATTACATGACACTAAGTTTAGATAAACTAGTACCACACTAAATAGTAATAGTTCAAATAATGTACCATACTTTAATCAAGTAATTTAAATATCTTAAAATCAATCTTTTTCTAGTGACGAATTTACATAAACCATAATATAATTTACGAAAATTATATTAAGTTTACATAAGTTAGTACCACACCACACATTTGGAATAGTTTAAAATCAAAATTAAATGATTTGTTTGTAAAATACTCAGGTAAATTTAAAATATCCGAGTCCACATATATTGTTATTTAGAGTGACCAACAGCGCTGGTTACTGACACAGAAGACGCATAAATGATCGTTGGGGTCTTGGAACTTTAAGGGGACAAGTGGAAGGAGCTCTTGGTGTTATCAACAAGAAGGAGTAATGAAGCAGAGGCCACGCAGATTCGAATAACAGAAAAGCGAAGAAACGAAACGACATGAGCACCAAGATGATTCAAAAATTTGTTTGACAATATCGCAGAGAAAAACAAAAATACAACAAGTCAACAGGACAAAACTCTCCTGAACGATTTAGAATCCAGGGTATTTACATGACGATGTCCACTGGAGATAGCACCGTTTGCAAATTCCACAAGAACCATCGAAGCCCAACAGACCCAACGCACCACATACAACAAACCATCAATTTAGAACCAACAAACAAACTCAATACACATGCAAAACACATATAAGTTAAATCTATTGCATAAGTTTATCTATATACATATTGTTACGAAAATTCAGTCTACGGAAAACTGTTCTACGAGTTCGTATCGCTGGATTGTGTACAAAATAAAACCGCACTAATAATTGGTTTTAACTAGTATTATTTCAACTAGTATTAATTAACTTTATTTATTTAAATACAACTTTAAAAATAATCACTTATATCAACTGCTGAATTACTACAATTTATCTTTACAATGTTAACTCACGAGACGCACTAGTTCACTATTAAATCACAACTGAAGTACAGTGCCTCAGATGCGCGGCCTTATATAATGCAGGCATCAGTTCAACACGTTTCGACAAGCTTGTTTCGAGAACCTTCTACTCGTTTCGTGAATGACGCATGCTATTAGCATCTCATTCGCACTCATGTGTTTTAATGCGCTGATCTTCCATCTCTTTCTAGCACACATCATTTCGTAACACTGCCCTCCACCTAAATCTGTTCGTCCCGAGCAGATGTTAATCCTCTCTCTCTGTCTGAATGACGCCAACCTTTCTAAATGTACTACTTTCATTTTTCGTCTAACGCCTGCAGTATTCTGAATCCGATACACGACATCGTTAATTCTTTTAATTATCTTATATGGTCCTTCACAGTGTGTTTGTAGCTTAGGGGATAAGCCTTTCTTCCTTTGTGGGTTATAGAGCAAAACAAGCTCTCCTTCCGTAAATCCCTCTGAATTTGTGCGCAAGTCGTATCTGGCCTTCATCTTATCACTCGCAAATTGTGTACGCTGTCTTACAAATTGATGCACTTCGTTCATTTCGTCACTTTTTCTGGAAACATAATTGTGTATAGGAATTTCAGCTGAAGGACTCGCTCCAAACTTTAAATCCGCAGGTAATCTTAAGACTGTTCCAAAAACAATTTTAGATGGTGAAGCTACTATGGTATCATGAACCGCCGTTCGATAAGCCATGAGAAATAGTGGTATGTGTGTATCCCAATCTTTTTGATTTTTATCAACCACTTTTCTCAGATACTCTTCCAAAGTCCGATTGAATCTCTCCACCATGCCGTCTGATTGCGGGTGCAAAGGCGTTGTTCGTGTTTTGTGTATGTTGAGGACTTTGCATACTTCTTTAAATACAGCAGACTCAAAATTTCTTCCTTGATCTGAATGCAATTCCAACGGTACTCCAAAACGGCTTAGCCAGTTGTTAACTAATGCATCCGCAACTGTTGTGGCTTCTTGATTCGGCATGGGATACACCTCAGGCCACTTGCTGAAATAGTCAATGACGACAAGGACATACTTATTACCCGCGTCACTGATTGGAAACGGGCCGGCTACATCCATTGCAATACGATCGAATGGGGTCCCACGTTGTATTGATGCATTCTGCCGCGACTTCTGACTGTTGGTCCTTTTGCTGGTACACATTGTGGACAACTGCGAATCCAATCGGCGACTGACTCTTGGCATCCAACCCAATAAAAACGTTTCTTTACTTTTTTGACTGTTTTTTTTTATACCTAAATGACCTCCACTAGATCCACCATGGTATTCCGCTAATATCTCTTTTACTTTTGACTTGGGAACAACAATCAAATTTCGAGCAGATCTGCCATCTTCGCTTTCCCAGGCGCGATATAAACAGCCATTTTGCAGCTTTAAGCTATATCTTCCCATGATGGTTTTCTTTGTTGTTCCTTGAACATCATGATTTTTGTGAGGTCGGGATCACTCTTTTGATCAATTTGACTTTGTTTCGGAGTCCATTTTTCATCGGGCAAAACATTTAGCAAACGAATGTCAATTATGTTTTCTTTTCCTTCAGCTCTTGAACAATGTCTGCATTCTAGTTTACATGGGCGTCGTGACAGAGCATCTGCATTTCCATGATTTCCTCCTTTACGATGTTCGATGATGAAATCGTAGCTCTGTAATCGTTCTATCCAACGCGCAATTTGGCCTTCCGGATCTTTGAACTGAAGTTACCATCGTAGTGCTGCGTGATCGCTTCTCAAATGAAACTGTTGTCCGTACAGGTATTTGTGGAAATTTTTCCCACTTTCAATTACAGCAAGAAGCTCCCTCCTGGTGACATAGTAATTTCCTCGGGTTTGGACAATGTTTTACTGTAGTATGCGATCACTTTTTCCTGCCCATAGATTACTTGAGAGAGAACTCCGCCTATTCCGTATCCGCTTGCATCCGTATCAAGTATAAATTTCTCACCTGGAATTGGATACGCAAGAATTGGTGCCGAGCACAGTAGAACTTTTAATTTCAAAAATGCCCTTTCTTGATCATCGCTCCATTGAAATGAGCGGTTCTTTCTTGTCAACTCATGAAGACTGCTTGCAACATTGGCAAAACCTATAACAAATCGTCTGTAGTATGTACATAGCCCCAAGAAACTTCGTAGGTCATGTAGATTTTGCGGTCTGGGCCACTCCTTGACTGCAGCTATTTTATCCGCATCGGTATGCACTCCTTCCGTGGTAACTCGATGACCCAGATACTTGACTTCTTTCTTGAAAAGTGAGCATTTCTTTGGGCTAAGTTGTAGACACGTATTTTTCAATCGAATAAATACTTCCTCTAGATTTCTTAGATGTTCGTTGAAATCCTTGCCCATAACAATTATGTCATCAAGGTATACCAGGCATGTTTTCCAGTGTAAACCTTTTAATACGTGCTCCATTAACCGCCCGAATGTTGCTGGGGCATTGCACAGTCAAAATGGCATTACCAGAAATTGCCATAGTCCATCTACAGTACTGAATGCGGTCTTCTCTCGATCGTTCTTATCGATTTCTACCTGCCAGTAACCGCTTTGCAAGTCTTACGTAGAAAACCATTTTGCATTAGAGAGTGTATCCAAGGTATCGTCGATTCTAGGCAATGGATAGCTATCCTTCTTGGTTACATCATTTAACTTTCTGTAATCAACGCAAAACCGCGTACTACCATCCTCCTTTTTAACCAACACCACTGGTGAGCTCCATGGGCTTTCTGATGGTTCCACGACACCATTTTTGTCCATCTCTTCGACTAAATGTGATACTTCATCTCTTTTCGCAAGTGATACTCTTCGAGGTGCTTGACGAATTGGTTTAGAGTCACAAGTGTCTATTCGATGTTTTACGATGGAAGTTCTTCCGTCGTATTGGCCTTTAGTAGCGAATACAATCCAGTGTTTATCAATTAGTTGTTGTACTTTACCCTTTTCTTTGGCAGTCAAATACTTGGTCCACTCTTTTATAAAAGTTTGAGCAGATTTATTATCTGTTTGCGGTGTATTGTTGATTTTTGATTGACTTGCTTCACAATTTATTATCGCAGATGCCTCTTGACACCTACCTATTACTGTTCCCTTTTTAATTAATTTGGACGAGTTTTCCATGTTGAGAACTCTTATTGGAACAACTTTGTCTTTTTGTCGGAAGAACATTAGTTGTAATGTTCTTCCGACAACAATATTACTTCTGCTCATTTGCTCATCATTCGCTTCTATAACCCACAACTTGCTTATCCCACAATCTCCATTTAATTTCGCCCAAACAATTGCTTCTGAATTAGGTGGTATTTTTCTATTTTTATGAGCGATAACTTGTTTAATTTTCGGGCTCTGGTCACAATCAATGTTTAGTTGGATCTCTGTGTTGGCATAACTCAAAATTTTTCTTGTTAGATCTAGTGTGAAACCGTTCCTTATCATGAAGTCCATGCCAAGTATTATTTCGTATACTATTTCCGCCACTATAAAATCATGCTTAACTGTCGTAGTACCAATCATGATTTCCTTGGTAATCTTTCCTCTGATAGGAGCCTCTTAGCCTGTAGCTGTTTGCAATCTTATTCCTATAAGTGGCTCTACTACGTCCTTAACAAGGTTACTTCTTATTATAGAGTGTGAAGCTCCCGTGTCCAATGTTACCATATATGCTGTACAATCAATGACTCCTTCGACAGTTAAGCTATTTGGCTTTCGCGCAATTTGTGAAATGGAGATTCTGGGGCAATCGGTTATGGGAGTCAGATCATGCCCCGCAGATCTGACTCGTTTTAGTTTAAAGCTTGATTAAAATTTACGCTATTTTGGACATGATCCCGTCTTTCTTCATGTCTGGGTTCATCTGCAGATTGATTTATTGAGCGCTTGCGTTTTTTACGACAGTCACGTGCCATATGCCCATATGTATCACAGTTATAACATTTACCTTTGAATTGGGTATCTTTGTTGGCTGATGTGTGTTCGGTTTTAACGCCTGCTTTAACTGCTTGGCACACTACTTGAAATACATCATCGTTCTCCACATCAATTCTACGCGCCTTTGGAGCCGATCGGCACAACGCATTTGCTGTCTCCTGTGTGAGAGCGATGGTAACCGTTTCCGTAAATGTTACCTTGGGCTGTTGCACGAAAGCGCGGCTACGCTGTCCTCATTGTTCCACCGATTACTTACAGCCGTGGTCTCAAATTGCAGCTTGAAATGTTGAACGCTGTAGTTCCATCGTAAATCGGTGACTTTAGTCTCGTACCACTAACAAAATGCTGTGTGGGTCCATTTAACTGCAATATCCTTTTTAATTTTCTGTAGCTTTTTGTCGATTCCATGATATTTCTCATCAACGTTATTTTCCAATCTTTGAATCTTATCGTCCACGCTCACTTCCATGTCATTTACATGTGCCTCAAGCACCTTTACTTTGACATGGAGCGTATTTTAAACTTCCAGAAGTTGCTTCGAATGTTCCTGCATCTTTTCCTCCATTTTTATTTGATGTTTGTTGGAATTCTCTAGAAGTTTCTGTTCCATTTTGTTGGAATTTTCTTGAAATTTGTGCTCCATTTTGTTGCAATTTTCTTGAAGTTTCTGTTCAATTTGGTTGGAATTTTCTTAAAGCTTCTGTTCAATTTGATTGGAATTATCTTGAAGCTTCTGTTCCATTTTGTTGGAATTTTCTTGAAATTTTTGATCTAATTTGTTGGAATTTTCTTGAAGCTGTTTTGAATTTTCTAGAAGCAGCAACTGGCTCATATCAAAACTTTGGGACTTTACTTTTTGCTCCGTGTCCACACTTTTCGATGACGCTGTTGCAGCTTCCACTTCAAACTCGTGCTCTGCGAGGTCAATACCTTGGTTTTCTAATTCTTCCATTAGACGCTTTTGTAGCTCTACTTTCGTACCTACAGTTGGAAGATTATTAATCGCCAGTTCCTTCTTTAGCTGGTCGCCTAAAGGTTGTTCGACTTTAACCATTTTGTATCACAATCCCACTTCTGACACCAATGTTACGAAAATTCAGTCTACGGAAAAATGTTCTACGAGTTCGTATCGCTGGATTGTGTAGTATTATTTCAACTAGTATTAATTAACTTTATTTATTTAAATACAACTTAAAGAATAATCACTTATATCAACTGCTGAATTACTACAATTTATCTTTACAATGTTAACTCACGAGACGCACTAGTTCATTATTAAATCACAACTGAAGTACAGTGCCTCAGATGCGCGGCCTTATATACTGCAGGCATCAGTTCGACACGTTTCGACAAGCTTCGACTTGTTTCGAGAACCTTCTACTCGTTTCGTGAATGACGCATGCTATTCGCACTCATGTGTTTTAATGCGCTGATCTTCCATCTCTTTCTCGCACACTGCCTCAGTGCGCTGAATGATCTTCCGTCTCTTTCTAACACGTGCTTAGTGCGCTGAATTGTCTTGCGTCTTATTAATTATTGTTGATTGCTTGCACTATGGGGCAAATTACATCATTTCGTAACAATATATATATATATATATATATATATATATATATATATATATATATATATATATATAGATATATATATATATATATATATATATATATATATATATATATATATTAATTCAAACACAAGTATTAATTCGGTTGGATTACCATTATAAGTATTAACAAATTAAACAACAGATATTTATATAAAAAAATATTTATATAAAAAATATATATATATAAATTAAAAATAAAACATAGCATTATTATTATTGGCACACATTGAAATTTTCAAAAATATATTTATAGATAACTTGAAACAAAAAAGCATATTATAATTGTTAAAATAACATATTATCTTTATTTTAAAATATACATGTAATCGTTATTATTCTTAATATTAATTCTAAGAAAACATCATTTCTATATATTCAAAAATATTTCGAAGATATCTTGTAAAAAATTATTATTATTCTTAATATTAATAATAAGTTTTTTCCATAAGGGGGGAGGAATATTGTGAATTAGTTCACACATTTTTCTTTTTTTTATGGTTCTTCCCTAGTCATTCAGTTTTGGATAAAGCTATGCTTTATCGCCCTCTTTCAAGTTAGCTTGCACAGTTAACAGAAGCTTGCAATAATTTGGCAAAGCGCTAAAGCTTTAAATAGACCACACCTCTTGCAATATAATTTTCCATTGCATAATTTTAGGTCTATGTTAAAATAAGCAAAGCAGCGGTTCTCCAACAATTATACTATTTCGCTATTGGTGTCAGCCAAAAACTGCAAGTCGGACTTTCTTCAAAAGTCACGTACACCAAAATTGAGTGAAAGTGAAAATCACTAGAACATTGTGAAAATAGAATTTAAGAAAAGCTTGCAACGAAGGTATTGTTAATACTTTTCGTTGTAATTTAAAAGTTTTTTTTTAGTCAGCCTCAAGTAGAGGTAGTAATGTTAATAAAAATGTTCTTTAATTTAAAAAAACTATAACAAAAATTCAACACTAAAATTTTACAACAGCCTCTCAGAAGGCTGTCTCACGCCCATGTCCTGGAGAAATCGCCTGAACGCATTGCTAGTAAATTGCGCTCCATTATCGGTGATGAGCACCTTAGGGACGCCGTATCTCGCCAGAATACGATCCCTAAACGCCCGCTGTAAACTGTCGCTGGTTGCCTTGCGCAATGGCACCATCTCGTTCCATTTTGGAAATTTATCAAAAAATACCAACAGTATTCTGTTGCCGTGTTTAAAGCGTGGTAGGGGACCCACAAAATCTGCACACAGCCAGGGCCATGTGCGAATTTGGTCAACATTTTGCCTGCAGGTTTCTGCTGCGACGCTTTGAATTTTTGCCTTGATTCACAATTATGCACGTACCGTCGTATTGTCCAACTCATTCTCGGCCAAAAATATCGTTTTGCCACGTGTGCGATTGTTTTGCGGACACCCATGTGTCCCGCGATGGCGTCATCGTGATTCTCGCGCATCACTTGTGCGCGTCGTTGTCTTCTGTGCGTTGTGGTAGGTGCCTATACAAATTACCATCCTCAATGGTATAGTCAGGAAACTTCTCCGGCTGCTCTCGTACCTCGTTCATGCGTCTGTCCGTCCATGAACAACGATCTTTGGCTGGTGTCTCCTCTCCGGTCTTCATCAGCGTCTCTATCGGTTGCCTTGATAGTGCATCAGGCACGACGTTCAGCTTCCCCTTGCGGTACTGAATGGCAAAGGTGTGCTGCTGCAGCTCTAGCGCCCAGCGCGTGATTCGCCCAGATGGGCTCTCAATGGAGTGCTGGATGGCTAGAAACCGATATCCCTTCAGGTACGGTCGCATCTTCCTAAT
This sequence comes from Dryomyza anilis, assembly GCA_951804985.1. NCBI lineage: Eukaryota > Metazoa > Arthropoda > Insecta > Diptera > Dryomyzidae > Dryomyza > Dryomyza anilis. The sequence continues at coordinate 21,408,446 of OX638136.1, read as the reverse complement.
TCCCCACACGATGGCTAAGCACTCCTTCTCGGTCGGCGAGTAGTTTTCTTCTTTTCTTTATTTAATCGGCGGCTTGCGTACGCAATGACGCGCTCCTGCCCATCGACCAGGCACTGTAAATGCGGTGATCTCCTTGCTGTTCTTGTCCATTGGGATTTGCCAATACCCATTCTTCAAATCCAAACTGCTAATGAATTTGGCATTCCTCAATCGATCCAAATGTGATGGATGCGTGGTAAGGGGTATGCGTCAGGTAATGAGTGCGCGTTCAGCTGCCTTTAGTCGATTCATAGCCGCCACTGCTCCGTCTTCTTTCTCACCAAGACGATAGGCGCGCTATGTGGGCTCCTTGAGAATTCCCTCAGTATTCCTGTCAGAATTCGTACCAAAGAAAGTATTGAGACGTCCGTTCAAGTTATGAACGATGTCATAAATTCTAGTTTTGTACGAACATGTCCGATACGAAAAACGTTATCTAGACCTCCCGTTCCTTGGTGGAACGCTTCTCTTGAAACCGTGCGCAAGGATTCCAGAAAGCTTCTAAATAGGGCCCTAAGCAGCAATTTAGACTCTGACTGGTTTCTTTATCGAGCTAAGCAGAAAGAGTATAAGGAAAGAATTTGTAAATCGAAAAGTGTTTCTTATAAAGACTTCTGCAGTAGCATCGAATCCTGCAGTGAGACTAGCAGATTGGTCAAGTTTCTTAAAAGAGACCGAACTCCTCGACTGGACTCACTGCGGAGACCTGATGGCTCGTATACTGAGTCTAAGACAGAGGCACTCAGTGTCCTGGTTGAGACTCACTTTCCGGGAAATCAAATCCACATAGGGCCACTTTGTAATCCCAGCAATGGGGACTTCAATAACAACTATAATGTGACAAAACATGACTGGCAGGTTGCCAGATTGTTTGTGTACGATGAAGCTATCCAATACGCAGTGGCCTCTTTTGGTGGCTTCAAGTCACCTGGACCGGATCGCATCTACCCAGTCATGCTACAGGAAGGTATAACCCAATTGCTACCATGCCTAAAGAAGATCTTTAGAGCAAGTCTCGCATGGGCATACATTCCGACATCCTGGCGTTTAGTTAAAGTAGCCTTCATTCCTAAAGTTGGAAGAGAAGACTATTCCATAGCCAAGAGCTTCAGACCCATTAGTATAATTTCCTTCATACTAAAGTGTCTAGAAAGACTAGTTGAGTTGCACATCAGAAAAACATCGCTGTCAAGGTACCCACTATCATCAAGACAACATGCCTACCAACGTGGAAAATCTTGTGAAACAGCATTGCAACATCTGGTTGGCCGGATCGAGCATGCTTTTCAGAAGAAGATGTACGTGATGGGCATATTTGTTGACATCGAGGGTGCTTTTGATAATGCGACTTTTGATGGAATGTGCGACGCAGCTAGAAGGCATGGAATAGATGAAACATTGGTCAGATGGCTAAGGTCAATGCTAATGTTTTGGACCATCACTTCTGAGGCGGAGTGCGGTCAGTATATTATGGCAGGGGTGAATAGAGGTTGTCCTCAAGGAGGCGTTCTCACCCCCCTGCTTTGGTGTATGCTGGTTGACTCTCTGGTCAACGATCTCGATGGACCAGGTGTCTATTCCCAGGCCTATGCAGATGATGTTGCCATTGTTGTGAATTAGCGCATACATTTTTCTTTTCTTTATGGTTCTTCACTATTCATTCAGTTTTAGATGTTTCTGTACATATGTTGAGCGCATCATGTTTGTATATCATGTCCGAACACTTATAACAACTGCTGTATTACTACAATTTATTTTTACAATGTTCGCTCACGGGATGTACTAGTTCTTAATTGTTGTGAATTAGTTCACACATTTGTCATCTCTTTATGGTTCTTCACTATTCATTCAGTTTTGCATGTTGCGCGCATCATGTTCTTCATATCATGTTGAACTCATGTTGTACAGCAACATGTTCATAGCATTGTCCCAACGGTTCACGTCGTTGGCAACAATGATAATAATTTGGCAAGCGCTAAATCTTTGCTTAGACCACACCTCTTTTAGGTTAGCTTGCACAGTTAACAGAAGCTGGCAATAATTTGGCAAAGCGCTAAAGCTTTACTTAGACCACACCTCTTTCAAGAGGCTTGCAATACAATTTTCCATTGCATAATTTTGTGTCTATGTTAAAATAAGCAAAGCAGCGATTGCAAACAATTCTGATATTTCGCAATTGCTGTCAGCCAAAAACTGCAAGTCGAATTTTTTTCAAAAGTCACGTACACCAAAATTGAGTGAAGGTGAAATCTCACTAGAACATAGTGAGAATAGAATTTAAGAAAAGCTTGCAACGAAGGTATTGTTAATACCTTTCGTTGCAATTTAAAAGATTGTAGTTTAACCAACCTCAAGTGGAGGTACTAAAATAGTAAAAGTGTCTTTTCAACTCTAAAATTAATAAAAGAGTCTTTTCAACTCTAAAAATAAAAAAGTGTCTTTTGATTAATTAAATTGTAAAATAAATAAATGTAAAATAAATCAACTCTAACTTTACTACTCTAACTTTACAACATTTGGCGCAATCTGTAGGTCGTTACCAATATAAAAATAGAATAGGATAGTTTTCATTTTTTTTATGAGTAGTTTTTTAGAAGTTTAAAAAAAAAGAATAGGGACTATTTTACAACAGAGTTTAGTTAAATATAAATTTATTTTTAAAATTTTAATGAATATTGTTAATATTCAATAGAATCAATTAACATTCAATGAACAATAAATAAATAAAATAACACTGAGATTCCGAACTACGGACCCTCCAGTGTATAACAAATAAAAACTAAAAGATTTAATTAAATTTTAAAGCGTGTGAACACAGCACTGATTGCTGTTATGGTTTTAAAAATAACAAAAAATTTATAATAAAAAAACATTGTATGTTAATTTTTTTTTTACAATCTTGAGTAACCGAATATACACATAATTTTTTTTATTTGGAAAAATAAAATTATTTTTATTTTTCCAATGTTATAGAAATCAGATTTAAACAAAAAAAATTTAACATAGTATATAGAATAATATAAAGTTATACTTCATGAATGCCAAAATTGATTTCGTTGTTGTTTGGGTAACATTTTTGTTTCATTGAAATTTTCAATTACAACTTGATGAATTTTTTGTTTTAATTAAAAGATAAAGATTACGTTTTAAATTGATTGAAAATACTTAATGGCAGATGCTAATGAATTAAATGCGTATATTCAAAAGCAATCTAGCGTATTGGACAGATTTGTTGGAAAATTATGTTCGCAATTTGAACCAACAATACTAATTAAAGATAGTACAGCATTATTAAAAGATAATATATCTAGAATTCTGCATTTATCTAAATTAGAGGAGGCAGATAAAATAGTAGAAGATATACTAAATTTCCAGAATTTAAAAATTAAATCTCTTTTTTTTTACAAATTAACCAATGCTCAGGGGATGCCGCCTACTCATGCAATGAACAGTGTTGATCGTAGGAAAGGATTATAGGTTAAAGGGAGGAGGAAAGATGGAGTAGTGTCGGTGAATGTTTGCTTTAAATTTCCCAATATCAAAAATGTCGGGAAAAACATAAGCAGGGAGATTTTTCCACAAACGTATCGTGCGACTGAAGAACGAATTATCTCTGTAATGCGTGGTTCTGTTGAGAACCGAGTGAACTACGAAGGGGTGGGCTTGGTTCGATGCCCGAGTAGAACGAGAGAATACACGACTTGGTGGAATCAGGCCATGTATTACCTATAAAACAGGCTAATACACCCTACGGTCCTTCGGTGCTCAAGAGAACCAATAGAGGATGAAATATTTTCATCCCCTATTAAATATATTGCACGTTGCTGGATTCGATCCAGGAACTCCAAGGAAGATTTTGAAGCCCCTGCCCATATGTGCGAATTGTATTCCATCTTAGGCCGAATATTGGTGGAGTAGACAATGCGCAAGTCAACGGGAGTGAAGTATGTCTTACACCGTTTCAAAAATCCGAGGCACTTGGCCGCTTCTTTCGACACATCAAATATGTGATCATTCCAACGGAGGTCACATTGAATTGATATACCCAGAACGTCAAGAGCAGCTGACTGCGCAATATCCACAGGGTACATATGGAGGGGAGGGAGGTGTGAATCCATTCTTTTGTGAGATAACAGACAACATTGGGTCTTGCTTGCATTAAAATCAACTCTATTTGCAAGACCCCACTCGGAGATTGTTTTAAGGTCATTATTGTGTGTATCATTGTGCGTCTTCTACTCTCCATCTCCAAAGAGTTTGGGCGCTTGTTGAAAGAATATGAATGACAAATGCTACTGTCATCTGCAAAGGAATGGATTGGGTTCTGGGTCGATGACAGAAAGTCATTGATAAAAACCAGAAATAGTGACGGAGATAGGACGGAACCCTGCGGGACTCCAGAATTGATGGAATGTTGTTCTGAGAAAACACCATCCATCGCAACTCGTATTGAACGACCCTGGAGAAAACTCGATATCCATCGAGTAAAAGAATTACCGACGTCATATGCAATAAGTTTTGATACCAGGGCTTCATGCCACACTCGAAAAGCCTTGGAAATATCATGAGCAACCACCTTACTCTCCCCGAAAAGATGAATACAATTATTCCACTTTTCGGAGAGGACCGCCATCAAGTCACCGGTAGATCTGGTCTACGGAAACCATATTGCCGGTCACTAAGTAATTCGTTTCGCTCCAGATAGTTCACAAGGTAGAAGTTTATTACGCTTTCCATTGCCTTGGAGAGCGCAAAGCATATTGCAATGGGTCGGTAATTAGTAGGGTTCGTAGCCTCACCCTTTTTCGGAACTGGCTGGACATTGGCAACCTTCCAACAAGATGGAAAAACTCCTGTTGTGTAGGAGATGTTGAAAAGGTTACGCAATGGACAAGCCAGCGTTGAGTAGACGATGTCGTCTGGTTCTTCACCCTTTTAAGAAATGACCAGAAATTTTTACTACCTCTATGGTAGAGAACGACGTTTTTGCGCGCGTTTTGTTCGTGTAGAAACTTTTCACGCGCGATCACGGCAGCACAGCGATTCCTAGCCTGTATGCGAAATCAGCATTCTTATTAGAACGCCAGTTCTGAAAGGCTTCCTCTTTCGACCTGACTGCAATCCTGCAAGTCTCATTAAACCAAGAGTGGTGATTGGGTTTATTGCTAATATTTTTAGAAGGTATGAAGGACCGCATATCCAATAAAATAATATTTTTTACCATTAAGGCCGCGGCATTTATGTCTCTATCTGCGAAACACAATTTCCAATTGAAGTTGCGAAAAAAATCATTTAACGCAACACAATTTGCTTTTTCGTAAAGCCATACAGTTCTCTTCGGGGCTTTAATCGAAGGGACGCGTAAGCAAGATTACGAAAATGCAGCGGAAACAATACAGTGGTCGGAATTACCAAGAGGTGCAAGAACTTTTACATCATATTTTTCATGATGCGAAGTCAGAAAAATGTCTAGGACTTTTTGGCTCTGCCCGCCGACACGTGCGAGGTACGTCGGCTCCTTCACCAGTTGCGTGAGTTGATTGCACTCGGCAAACAGCTCAACATAACAACCCTCCTCTGTTGATAGACCCGAGTGGCTCAACCAAGTGGCGTTGTGCACATTAAAGTCAACAGCAACAACAATTTCACTACCTGGAAACTGTTCCAAAATATTTGAGATCGAATCTGATAGTGCATCTAACTTGTTACAGGTAGAAACCCTATCTAGATTCGGACTCCAATAAATAAAACACAAGTGCATGATGTGTTGCATGCTTTTGAATTTAATCCACATAGAATTAAATTCATTGCTGCTGGTTCTGGTACGCAACGTAACTTCGATAAAAATGGCGAGACCCTATGGGCAGAGAACAATGGCAGTAATTTGTACCCTGGTATCTGAAAATCCAGTGGATCTGCACCGTCACGCACGAGACATCCTTATACCACAAGGATACCATAGAAAGTGACGACATCACAACACAGGGCAATTAGGCGAAATTCGTTAAAAATGCGGTGCCAGATTTTGCAGGTGCAGACTCATCATCGCAGAGGATGGATCTTCACTGTTTTATTGAAGGATGTGAAGTGGTGAGGGCAGAACTGATGCCTGAACAAATGAAGGAGTTTATTAAAGGCGTTAGGGTTCGTTTACAGGGAGATGCTTTGACTCAGTAAGTTCAAAGGAGTTTGACACAATAGATGATTTATACAATCTGTTAAGGAATACGTACTTGGAATGTAGGTCAGTAGATGCCATTCAATATGACATTAGAAAGGCATCGCAGTATCCGGGGGAAAGTATTAGATCTTTCTCGAGGAAGAACAAACACTCCGTATTGCAGTGACTGTCGTACTTATGGACATGAACAGTGTGCAGATCGTTCGGGTCGGAATGTTGTTCCAGGACATACTGCTCCCCAAGGAAGTCATCCACCCGTACCTCAGGTAAATTGTCAAGGTGATATCCAGAACCAAATGAAGGTATGAAGCAGCCTATACCTACATGTTCTTTTTGCAAGAAGAAGGGACATCTGAGGGATGAATATCATACACGGAGAAACACTCCGGATTGCAGTGATTGTCGTACTTATGGACATGAACTGTGTGCAGATCATTCGGGTCGGAATGTTGTTCAGGACATACTGCTCCCCAAGGAAGTCAGCCACCCGTACCTCAGGTAAATGGTCAAGGTGGTATCCAGAACAAAGGCTGGGGTGCTCCAGGATTGAGATGCGATTTGTGCCATAGAGGGGGCCACGTCGAGGGGGATTGTCGTGTTAAACGCGATACACAAGTTTTTCAAGGAAATAATGGTAATGGGAATTTTGCAAACAGGCCCGCTAAATATTGCACTTGGTGCAGAAAGGACGGACATGGCAAACGCAAATATGATGAATGGAACAATAATAGCAGTCAAGGAAACTACCAGGAAACTACCAGGGAAACTACCAGGGGCCCAGTCAAGGCCACTAAACTGGGGTCCCTTAGCAAATAGTGTAGTAAGGCCAGTAGTTGTAGAAGTTCAAAAGAGGACACTACAACAAAATAAAACAGCAATTATTCTTAACGCAGAAAATGAAGAACAAAAAGTAAAAATACATATTAATGAAGATAGAAATCTTCCAACAAAAACATATAATGAACTAAATAATAATAATACACAACTTGACGCGAATAATGAACAGAATATAGGAATTAAGGAAATTAAAAATAATCAAATTATAAAGATAGCAAATAAAGTTAAGAAAGTAAAACCAATTGAATCGGAAGTTAATAAAATCGAGAATAATAAAATCAAAAGTAGATCAAATAAAAAGAAAGTTGTAATTAACTGCCCTGAAATTTTGGGAATTGTAGATCAAACGTCTGGCAAGACTGTGGATACATTCCGTACAGGGTCGAGTATATTTTGCAATGAAGTAATTTCAATATTTATTTTTATTATTGGCGCTATGTGCGTTTTATCGTCAGAAATGTATAATAAATTCACGATTTTTAAAATTAAATTGTCTTCAATTGCTAATAATTTTAAGAGTAAATTTATGTCGACGAAAATGAAATTAGCTTCACAATTAGGCGTGCATCGTAAAATATTTAACCGGCATGAAGAGTGTTTCAAGATATCCGATACGAGTGGTGTGTTCATTGCGAGGCAGCAAAAAATGGAAAACTTACTTTGTTAGTGGATTCTGGAGGTGAGGCCAGCCTGATTAAAGAAAATACAATGGCACATTTTCCGAGTTTTAATAAAAATATTCGGAAAGATCTGAGTGGTGCTTTTGGTGGATGCGTTAGAACCTTTGGCTCCACTAAGATTCAGCACACGAACATAGAAAACCTGAGTTTAACTCTACACGTTGTGTCACTTGAACAAGGGGTACCAGCAGATGGAATAGTCGGCGTGACAATCTCTGGAACATATCTAAAATAAATTCGTTAAATAAAAAAAATACATTTTTTGATGAAGACAAAAATCATCTTGTTAAATTTCCATTAAAATCATTGCAAGACATAGAAAATATTAATTTTAATCAACAAATTAGAAAACAGCCCAGAACTGCCATGGTTGTATCACTGCCGTTAAGAACAAGAATTCCTATAGTTTTGTTGCACAAACAGGAAATTCAGCCAGGAGTCTATTTGGGAGAGAGTTTAATAAACGTTAGAAGAAATAGAGTATATGCATCAATTTTAAATGCCACCCATAAGGAGGTAACCATTGATAGCAATTTCAAGCCACAATTTACAAATGTTAACAAATATAAAGAAGCAACAAAGACGAGTTCTACAATAAATACAATAAATTAGGTTAATATAAAAAAAAGAATTGATAGATTATTAGGGAATGTAAAGATCGATGAATCATTAAACAAAGAAGAAGTTGCATCTTTGCAAAATATTTGCTTGTCATATCATGACGTTTTTCATTTGAAAGGGGATGAATTAACATTCACTCCGATATTAAAACATAAAATACCCACACAATGGAAACAGCCACCAATAAATCAGAAACAGTATAAACTTCCTCATATGCATAAAAATGAGATTAAAAGACAAGTATCAAAGATGTTAGACGATGGAATTATTTCATCAAGCATTCACCTTGGAATTCTCCATTATTATTGGTACCTAAAAAGGGTGATAAAGATGGCAATAAGAAATGGAGACTGGTTATAGATTTCCGAAAATTAAATGACGTCACCATCAAACAGGTATTTCCTATACCACGAATATATGAGATTTTAGACCAGTTAGGTCATAGTCGGTATATTTCAACACTAGATTTAGCCTGTGGTTACCATCAGGTTCTAGTTGAAGATAGTGACAAAGAAAAAACTGCTTTCAGTACAGGTATTGGTCATTTCGAATTTAACAGAATGCCATACGGTTTAACGGGGGCGCCTGCCACTTTTCAAAGGATAATGAACCACATACTAACAGGTTTACAGGGTATTGACTGTTTCGTTTATTTATATGACATTGTGGTTTATGGAAATTATTTAGCAGAACACGAGCATAGGCTATGCAAAGTTTTGCTGAGAGAACATAATTTGAAATTAAATACAGAGAAATGTCAGTTTTTGCGACGCGAGGTTATATATTTAGGACATAAATGTTCTTAGTTAGGTGCCCCACCAGACCCAGCCAAAGTAGAGTGTGTAAAAAATATTCCAGTTCCGAAAAATAGCAAGGAAGTTCAAGCATTTTTAGACTTAATTAATTATTACAGAAAATTTATAGGAGGTATGGCGAAATTGTCATTACCAATAAACTGTTTGCTTAAACGGACGCTAAGTTCATATGGAATGATAATTGTCAGAATTCGTTTTTAAAACTTAAAGAGGCAATTATGTCATCACCCATACTAGCATATCCGGATTTTAACGAACCATTTTTGCTCACGACAGACGCCAGTAACGAAGCAACGGTTCTTTCGCAAGGGAAAGTTGGAAGCGACCGTCCGATCGCGTTTTCCAGTAGGTCCCTTAACGATGCGGAAACACGCTACTCTACTATAGAGAAAGAATTTTTGGCTATTGTATGGGCTACAATTGTATAGGGCATATCTTTTGAGAAGACCATTTAAAATTTATACAGATCATCAGCTCCTAAAGAGTATAGCAAACTTAAAAGATCAGACATCACGTCTTGCGCGTTTTCGACACAAATTATCGGAATATGATTTCGAAATTTATTATAAACCGGGAAAAAGTAATTTAAACGCGGATGCGCTTAGCCGCATACTGAATAATACTGAAAAAGTAGTTGTAGTATGAACACGTTCGAAAACCATGAAAAGAGACAAGGAGGACGATAAGAAACAATCAGAATGCAATCCTGACGATTTGATAACAAAGGAAAATGACAATATAATAATTCTAACTGAACCTCGGGACATAGAGACGGTAATTAAGGTAAACCAAGGGGGCGTAAAAACATTTTTAAGAATTCGACAACAGTACCGATGGAAGGGTATGCAGAAGCAAATAAAGGATTATGTAAACAATTGTTCAAAATGTGAGGTAAACAAAAGTTCAAGGCTGAGGAAGATGCCAATGGTTCTAACTGATACGCCAGTCAGACCCTTTGACAAAGTGTACATGGACCTGGTGGGTATTCCATTTCAGGGAATAAATACATCTTAACGTTTCAGGACGATTTTTCTAAATTTATGTGCTCCGTGGCTATACCCGATGCGGAATCCAACACCGTAGCAAAAGCATTCTTCAACGAAATAGTTACATGCCACATTATACCCGAAGTATTTGTAAAAGACAATGGATCGAACTTCGTTTCCAAACTATTTTCGGATATAAGTAAATTGTTAGGAAATAAAAAATTACATATAACACCCTACTATCCGCAGGCTAATGGTTCATTGGAACGAAGTCATCATCCACTAGCTGAATATTTACGTAGTTTTGCTAAAGAGGATGGGTCAAACTGGGACCAATGGTTAAATTCTGCAATGCATGTTCATAATAACACAGTGCATACGTCGACGGGTCAAACACCATTCCGTACGTTGTACGGGTTTGACTTCGACATGCCTACGAATTGAAAGCGTAAATGTTCACCTTTATATAACGCAGAAGACTACAGGTATTAAAGTACCAAATACAGCGATCACACGAGATCGTCAGGCAAAATCAATGCAGAGCCAAGATGGTGTCGAAAAAACAATACGACAAGAACCTGAACCCTATACAATTCAAACCACACGACATGGCTTCAATGAAAAACCAAACTAGAAAGAATAAGTTCCAATTGGAAGGGACCCTACGTGGTCGTAGAGGGAAGTGGGCCAGTGACTACGACGATATTGATCAAAAAACGAAGATAAGAAAATTCACATTAATTTGTTAAAGGCATATCACAAATAGTGTATGCAGTTAAAACTAAAAATATAATAGTATTACCCTAGGTAAGAACCCATAAAAGTAACAATATAAAACCAATTAGCTATGCGTTGACAATTAAACTCGTAGATTGCAACGTTATGAAAACATTATGCAACATATAGAAAAAATAAATCTAACCATAAGATATAGAGTAATCATTAAACAAAACATTAAATAACTCGTCATTTAGAGGAAGAAATAAATATAAATAGTTTAGGAAAACAGTAAGTAACCAACAAAAAATATATATATGTATAATAATGAAAAAAAACATAGGACATATTAAAAACAATAATTTAGTAATAAAAAAAATATAAATGTTTAACTATTTTACGAGAAGAACTTATAATTTTAAAGTGAGTTAATCATCAATTGAGAAAAGAAATAAATTAAGCAAATGTAGCAAATTGCCTTCATATAAAATTAAATGAAAATTCGTCATAAAATTGTCGTATTCTATGCGGATAACGCAAACCAACAATTGTCTTACTGACCTACATTAATAGCACAAGCCATTAAACCTTGATAATGGTCATTTACCCAAGTATTCCATGCTGTAGCACATATGCCAATTATACGAACGTATGTATATCATACGTAAAGCGACCGTTTGTAGGTGGCATATAAATGCGGATCTTGCAGTTTGTTTTGATACCATAAACAATGCAAATAAATATCATATAATATAACTTACATAAGTACACGAAAATAATATAATAACATATTAAACATGTTTAAAAAAAAATAAATCGCAACTCCAATTATATTTAATTACATGCAGAGACATCATAGGTACTTTGTACATTAATATAACTCAATTGGCATAAGTTTAAATATAACTAAAACATTTTAAATGAATTTGAATAACTCACTTATAATAATTTAAATGACTTAAAGAATAACAAAATGTCAGTTAGTGTTCAAATTTAAAAAAAAATAGGGACTTATGCATTAAAATATTTAGTGCAGCTAAAATTTAAAAAAAAGTTTTAATAATTGAATCGAAAAAAAAGGAGAGAAAACATATTAGTAAAATAAATAAAATGGATAATATATATATATATATATATATATATATATATATATATATATATATATATATGTATATATATATATTTATATATATATATATATAAGTCCTGTATAGAACTTCGGCCGAGCTCTCTCACCATTTTGAGCTGTGCGTGTTATATTTGTACTCAAAGTGGTGGGACCTACAGTTTATTGCCGAATCCGAACGGCGGGTGAGAGCTTTTTCATAGGCAATGGTTTTACTCTCGTAGGTTTGCCATTTACTGACGAGAGGTAGCGCGGTATAGAAAAATGTTTCTATGAAAAGATGTTATTAGCCCCAGTCCAGGCTTGAACCAGGGACCTTTCGGCTCGCAGCCCAACGCACTAACCACTGAGCTACCGCGATATATATATATAGGTATTAAACATTAATTTAGTTTTTCTTTGGGGGTACATTAAATGCGAATAAATTCAATTCGGTTTTAGCGGCAGACCAGTAGGTTAAGCAGACCCAGAAATAATAGCAACAGGTGGAAGAATAATATTTAGTAGAGACAAGACTCAGATAAGCATTTATTGAGAGGTATTCATTACCAAATAAGTTTAGCAAGAATAAAAACTTGGATGAGCAATTATTGCGGGGCATTTATAACCAGTCCCAGTGTATTCTCAGCTCCGCTCGGAAGTATTCTGAACTCTGAAATGCAACCATGTTGTGTCAGATCAACCGTTTCCCCTTTTAACTTTTATTCAGGGAGAGAATACAAAATAAATGGTTGTTTGCGCTCTCATGCTGTCGCTAAGTTCAAAACGAAACAAAAAAAAACTATTATGTTGTCGTTGGTTTAAACGTCATAAAATTGTATCAAATAGAAAATTTTCTTGCTAAACACCTATCCACACCTTGGCTCTACCCAAACAGTAAGTTATAATTTATATTAAATTCTTCCATGCAATTTAACAATATTAAGTATAATTTTAGTTAAATTCTTGTTGATGCTTACAACGAAGCTGTTTGGCGGCAAAGTCTATAGTAAGTAATTTCTTATCAAATATTTGCTATTTAGAGAATATTTAATAATTTCCTTTTTAGTACATTGAAATGATTGCAACACGTCCCGATGCTTACACCATAGGTTTGTCATAATCGGCGGATTAATTAAAGCTGTCATCGTTTGTCATCGTGTTGCAATCATTGTACGGGTGCCACTGCGCGGCGACAAGACTATGATAAATGAGAAATTGTTTTTGTTGTGTCTGCTGCAGCAGAATTTTCTGCCCAAAGGTTATCAGGACAGCGTAGGCAATGATTATGCCGCCTATCAGATGTGGGACGTGGTGCAGGCCTTTTGCAGCACCATTTGCGGTGAGTCTTTATTTTAATTTTTAGCTAAATAAAATTAATTATTAATATAGCTAGGCACTCTTTGTACACACGCTATACTCAAGGGCATTAGTGTTGGGAACGACAATGTCAACGCATATTCGGCAACGTGGATCTTCAAGGAGGGCAATGGACTCTTGGGACGTATTTTATTCTCGTGGTGGAAAAGTTCACAGCTGGACGTCGACTCGAAGAAGTGGCGTTTGGAGGCCGATTTTCTGATTGATCTCGCCATGGGCGTTGTGATTTATGTGCATCCCAAGCATCCGCTGTACAGCACGTACGTATTATGCGGTTCGACGTTGCTGATGGCGATTGTGGGCGTTGCAGGTGGGTGGTTGCTTTACTTAAGTTTCAATCAACCTTTTCCAAAAACTGGGTCATCTATTTCGATAGCATTTTATATAAAATTTGTAACGATAATTCTTTAAAATTAAATTCGGCCTTTTTACAAATTTTGTTTCTGATTTTTTAAATCCAATTGCTTCTTTTCTGGGCCTTTATCTGTTGACATTGATCCAAAATCAAATGTAAGCAAATCTTAAAATATTTTTTAAACTCGGTCATATTTCAGATGTCAATAGAATGTAGACTGATTTTGAATTCTTTCATTAAAAAGAAATGATATACTCTTGTTCTTGCAAGTGAATTCTTTTATAATATAGGATCTTAGGATTCTCTACTCTGTATTTGGTTTTGCTATTCTCGTGCATCTATATGCGAATCTAATAGCGGTAAAGGCGGTCTATCTGTCGACTTTCAAGGAATTGCGTTACTTAATAGCGCTCGAAGAGTTCTTTCGCTATGGTCGCATGCTGACGCCACCACAGGTAAATAATTTATTTCAAATATACTAAATTAGTTAATATTCTAATGAACAAAACAGGTCAATAAACGGTCAAACTGTCTCCGTTTCGTTGAATATACGTCTAGGACTCTCGATTAAAAATCTCATCGCCGAATATCACAACAGTCATGTGATAGCGGATATTGTGTTCTCTTTTGATCCACATGAACATTTTATTATGGCAAAGAGTAAAAAATATTTAGGCGTTTATTTGCATTTCGATACGAGTCCGTTTGATGCTTAATGCATATTTTTTCGCGGTCTCACATCTGCAGGAACTTAACAGCTGATGGAAAAATACTGGGAGGTGCAGTCCAAGTGGCAGGAGTTTTCAATGATGGCACAGCACGAGGGTAAAGTATTTTATTTTAATTATTTAAATGTTTTGTTGTAGTAAAACTCAACAAGACAATATCAATTGAAATTCATATTTTATCTATTTTGAAATTAGAAAATAGCAATTGTAATTCAGAAATTCCATTTGAAATTTAGATATTGGAAATTCAGAAAATATCAAATTTAATTCATAATTGTTATTGGAATTGGAATCAATTAGAATTTAGAAATTATATATAAAATTCAGAAATTACAAATTCATAAAATGTCAAATAAAATTCTTATATTTTCTATTATGGATTCAGAAATTTCAATTTTATTTCAGAAATTCCATTTGAAATTCAGAAAATATTAATTAAAATAAGATATTTTCCATTTGGAATTCAAAAAATTTCATTTCATTCATATAATTTCATTCATATAATTCATTCATATAATAACAATTTATTTAACGTTGTGTATTAGCTTCAATTTCCTATTGGAATCGCAATGACGGCATTTATTATACGGCACCGTAATCCAAAAACCCCGAACTGCTGGCCACCTGCGACATGTTGCTGAGTCGAACGTCGCTGAGTAAGCGGCTAACGGCCGTCTACGTATGTATGTGAACAAGAAGGACGTCTTTATGCGCTATCACAAGGTTCATCTTATACGCAGATGCGCAAACTTTTTAACTATTTACAATTGTCCATATTTATTAAAACTTGTGCTTCCAATGCAGATTAATTCTTGCTATTAGCGCTGACAGCGAAAATGAGGAAGACATTGTCGAGTGACTGTGTGGTCAGCATGCCGGAAGACTATGTAAATCGCTTGGAACGCATGTTCCAAGACATTCAGGTGTGTCTTATTAGATTTCAATATATTCTATTTATGTGGTGATACCGTTTGCTAAATATTGAAAGTTTTACTAAATGACAAATATATAATTAATTAAATTTTATATTAATTTTATTACAAAATTAAAAATCTTAATAAAATTTAAATTTATTCTCTACAAATTAATTTTTTTTATAAAAATTTCAATTTTTTCTAAATATTACAATTTTACAAAAAATTACAACTATTACTGTAATGTAAACTAAAATTTCAAATCTTTACTAAATTCAAATTTCTACTAACACTTTTAATTTTTACTAAACATTCTAGTTTCTATTAAAAATTAATATTTTTACCAAAATAAAAATTATTAGTAAAAATTCATATTGTACTAAAAGTTTTAATTTTTATTAAAAATTCAAAATTTAAAAAAAAAATGAATTGTTTACTAAAAATTCTAATTTTTACTATAAATTGAAATTTTTATTAAAAAAAATCAAATTTTACTAAAAATTCCAGTTTCTACTAAAATGTATATATTATATATATATATATATATATATATATATATATATATATATATATATATATATATATATATATATATATATATATAATATATACGCGGTAGCTCAGTGGTTAGTGCGTTGGACTACGAGCCGAAAGGTCCCCGGTTCAAGCCTGGACTGGGGCTAACAACATCTTTTCATAGAAACATTTTTCTATACCGCGCTACCTCTCGGCAGTAAATGGCAAACCTACGAGAGTAAAAATTGCCTATGAAAAGCTCTCACCCGCCGTTCGGATTCGGCAATAAACTGTAGGTCCCACCACTTTGAGTACAAATATAACACGCACAGCTCAAAATGGTGAGAGAGCTCGGCCTAAGTTCTTATAGATCTGTAGTGCCAAACTATTATTATTATTATATATATATATATATATATATATATATATATATATATATATATATATATATATATACGAAAAATTCGTTATTCATTCGTTTAGATGGACTAATGCACCGGTATTTTCAGGCATCCAAATCTATTCAAAGCATCATCTACCAGCAGCCGCATCTTCTTCAGCAGCAGCACCATCAAAAGTATCGAACGCATGGAATTTTACTTGATATATTTGTGATTTTATGTTTAATATTGCTTTAAATGTATTTCTAACGAGTATTTTTATATAAAAAGTTAAACCAAAAACACTGTAATAAACAAAAAAAAAGTAGACATGAATTTGTTTTATTTGTCATCAATTTTCCTTTGGGTCTCAGATTACGTCCGACATTGCTTTGAATGTCTGTTCTAAAAGTCTGACCAAAAAGTTTTGCTTCGCTCTTTTCTGATTGGCTGATTTTGAATATTTTTCGTTTTTGCTCTCTCTGTTTTGTACGTAATTTTTCTCAGACATACTTCAGAAAAATAGGTGAGATGTCTATGTCGCGTTAAGTCTGATACAGCACCTGTTTAGTTCGTAAATCTGAACATGTGTCGCACACTTTTGTCAGGGATGTCTTACGTTTTTTACGAACGTAATTACGAACGAACGCAGCAGGCAGTGGGGTCGGTTTAGTTAATAAAAACACCTAGTTGGGCATATATCATGTTATTAGGGATGACAGTATGCAGTATGATAGTATGACTTAAGCAGAAATTTCCCCTAAATCCCGGACTCGAAAGGGATTCCTGTGTTTTTTAATTTTATGAAAAAAAAAAAAAATTAGTTTAACTCGTAAATAGCTAATATTGTCGATTGTCTAAGTAATGCCATAATACAAGACCAATTTTTTTTATATACACCTCAGTTAACGCAAGCGTAACATTTATATATGAACTATGCAATTGTGTTATGTTCATAAAATCATCGAGTAATCGAGTTGTTGTACCATCTTTCCTATAATATGACTGGTGAAATAAGACACTTAGTAAACAATGTTATTGAAAGCAAACAGTTCAACAAATATGTGTAGTACCACCCTTGTTGTGAATTGTAATATGCAATATTGAACGTATTTGAACTCAAAATGTCCCGCATATTAATAATTAATGTATAAAACATAATCATGAACAACACTACACACTATTATAGAAAAAGAAAACTCTTATTTTTTTAACATATTTTATTTTTATTTGAAAAAAAAAATATTTCAGAATTAAAAAACTCCATTTTTGTATTAGAATTAGAATCTAGTTTTTAAAACACAAAAATAAAATATATATATATATATATATATATATATATATATATATATATAAAAAAAAAAACAGGCTGAACTGGCAACACTTGTTGAGAGTCATAAAGGTTCGGCAGTTGTTGGTTTTTGCGCCATACAATACCAATGGGAATCTTAAAGTAGGAAATGTGCAATGTGGTGTAGAGTTTACGTTTTCCTTGATATTTTGCAGCGAGTTTCTGAAAATAAAAGAATTAAATATTTTTAAAATTAGTAAAACAAAAAAAAATGATAAAATGCAATTCACAACTCCTTGACCGCTGCATTAACCGCTGCAGCCGTTAACATAAATTTTTCGTTGCTCGTGCTGTTGATTGTCATCCAAAATATTCGGCTTGGCTTATAATGTTTCGTGTCTCTGCTGCAGTTTCATGTGTTGTATGTCTACGAAATGAATTAAATAAATGAATTGAACTAAAGCATAATAAGCTTTTATAATTCATTAGCCTACTCTTGATTTTGCATACCTTTGAATACGTGAATCCTCGACAGGTGACTTCAACTTGCTCTTCTAGATAATTAGGTCCTTTACGCGCAAACACATTTGCATCTTTTTCCACTAAAAACTGCGTTCGTTGTAACCGACTAGATGTGTTTTCTCGTTGGTGTTTGTGTGAGGTAGGTTTGCTGACTATGGCGGGAAAAATAACATGGAATTTTGAACGCATAGTTCAGCGGATTTTAGCACATAATTTTTGTCTACACCGGACGCATATATGTTGTAATAAATGACATACACTGAGAAAAGTTATTGTAGGGATATTTGAATATTTTGGATTTTTTGTTGTAATTAATTATTAGGAAGATACGAAGTAATAGTAAAATTCCATTCCAACAATTAGCGGAAATCCAGTAGATTAAGTGGCAAGCGATAGGGGTACAACAATTTGATCATAGATAATTTAGATAAATTCAGAGAATTAAAACGGAAAAGTAAGACTAATTTAAGATTTGATATGATAGAGTATATTATTGTTTTATATATATTTATACTTATCAGGGATACATAAATACTTATACATATACAGGTTAGACTGAACAGCATCTTGGATTTATGCAGCTCGTTTTCAACCTCTTTATCGACCACGGTAATAGTGGACAAACTAAGTGACACCCCACTATTCTTTGATTACAGTGCTAAAACTGTATTTTATAAAGATGAGTGGACCATTGCTACATAAATTTCAGTGATATTCTTTTTATGACTGGAAAATTTAGGAAGAGTGCGACGGTTACCTGTAGAAAACTCAGTTTACTCGTCAACAAAACTGACTTTATCAAAGCATGTCTATCACCCTTTCAAGAAACGGATGCCATAATGGAAACTCTCCAGGGAAACGAGGATATTATAAAGCATATTTTCAATAACAGGAGATCTCGAAGATCGCTCGATTTCGCAGGGGATATGATGCAGTGGGCGTTTGGAGTAATGAACGAATCCTTTTCGGAGACTATTTACGGGCACTTCAATGATATAGATACACGTAATAGCAAAACTTATGACTTTCTAAAGAATCAAGTTACGGTAATGGCTAGTAATTACAATAAACTATCGAAACCAGTAATGACAGCGTTAAAAGAGATAGAGTTACTTCAGGGGTCATTAAATGAAGACTTAGATAAACAGGGGAACTGGAATTCCAATACCAACACCCACATTTCGGAACTTGAATTCACAGTAAGAATTTTGGAACTACAAGGAGCTATTAATTCAAACCTGATAAGGATTCAAGGGCAACAGATGAAGGAAATTTCCATAATAGACGATCTATACAAGGGGAATCTTCATCTAGCCATCCTTGATCAAAAAACGCTGGAGACGTTGATGGCCGAAAGTGCGGTGCCAGATAAATACCGGTGGTTCCTTTGGAAGAATTTCAATATTCATCAAACGGCTAGGTTGAGGGACGCAATAATGGTAATAATCAAAATACCACTCCCATCTCCTGATGAGTACAATGCCTACAAAATTTATCCAATACCAACAGTTTTAAGTAAAAAGTGGGATCTCGTAACAATGACTAATTTCGACTATATAGCGGAATCTGTAAGCCGCGCTGTAATTGAATCGAAAAAAAAGGAGAGAAAACATATTAGTAAAATAAATAAAATGGATAAAATATATATATATATATATATATATATATATATATATATATATATATATATATATATATATATATATATATATATATATATATATATAGGTATTAAACATTAATTTAGTTTTTCTTTGGGGGTACATTAAATGCGAATAAATTCAATTCGGTTTTAGCGGCAGACCAGTAGGTTAAGCAGACCCAGAAAGAATAGCAACAGGTGGAAGAATAATGTTTAGTAAAGACAAGACTCAGATAAGCATTTATTGAGAGGCATTCATTACCAAATAAGTTTAGCAAGAATAAAAACTTGGATGAGCAATTATTGCGGGGCATTTATAACCAGTCCCAGTGTATTCTCAGCTCCGCTCGGAAGTATTCTGAACTCTGAAATGCAACCATGTTGTGTCAGATCAACCGTTTCCCCTTTTAACTTTTATTCAGGGAGAGAATACAAAATAAATGGTTGTTTGCGCTCTCATGTTGTCGCTAAGTTCAAAACGAAACAAAAAAAACTATTATGTTGTCGTTGGTTTAAACGTCATAAAATTGTATCAAATAGAAAATTTTCTTGCTAAACACCTATCCACACCTTGGCTCTACCCAAACAGTAAGTTATAATTTATATTAAATTCTTCCATGCAATTTAACAATATTAAGTATAATTTTAGTTAAACTCTTGTTGATGCTTACAACGAAGCTGTTTGGCGGCAAAGTCTATAGTAAGTAATTTCTTATCAAATATTTGCTATTTAGAGAATATTTAATAATTTCCTTTTTAGTACATTGAAATGATTGCAACACGTCCCGATGCTTACACCATAGGTTTGTCATAATCGGCGGATTAATTAAAGCTGTCATCGTTTGTCATCGTGTTGCAATCATTGTACGGGTGCCACTGCGCGGCGACAAGACTATGATAAATGAGAAATTGTTTTTGTTGTGTCTGCTGCAGCAGAATTTTCTGCCCAAAGGTTATCAGGACAGCGTAGGCAATGATTATGCCGCCTATCAGATGTGGGACGTGGTGCAGGCCTTTTGCAGCACCATTTGCGGTGAGTCTTTATTTTAATTTTTAGCTAAATAAAATTAATTATTAATATAGCTAGGCACTCTTTGTACACACGCTATACTCAAGGGCATTAGTGTTGGGAACGACAATGTCAACGCATATTCGGCAACGTGGATCTTCAAGGAGGGCAATGGACTCTTGGGACGTATTTTATTCTCGTGGTGGAAAAGTTCACAGCTGGACGTCGACTCGAAGAAGTGGCGTTTGGAGGCCGATTTTCTGATTGATCTCGCCATGGGCGTTGTGATTTATGTGCATCCCAAGCATCCGCTGTACAGCACGTACGTATTATGCGGTTCGACGTTGCTGATGGCGATTGTGGGCGTTGCAGGTGGGTGGTTGCTTTACTTAAGTTTCAATCAACCTTTTCCAAAAACTGGGTCATCTCTTTCGATAGCATTTTATATAAAATTTGTAACGATAATTCTTTAAAATTAAATTCGGCCTTTTTACAAATTTTGTTTCTGATTTTTTAAATCCAATTGCTTCTTTTCTGGGCCTTTATCTGTTGACATTGATCCAAAATCAAATGTAAGCAAATCTTAAAATATTTTTAAAACTCGGTCATATTTCAGATGTCAATAGAATGTAGACTGATTTTGAATTCTTTCAATAAAAAGAAATGATATACTCTTGTTCCTTCAAGTGAATTCTTTTATAATATAATAATAATTTTCTACCTCTTAGGATTCTCTACTCTGTATTTGGTGTTGCTATTCTCGTGCATCTATATGCGAATCTAAAAGCGGTAAAGGCGGTCTATCTGCCGACTTTCAAGGAATTGCGTTACTTAATAGCGCTCGAAGAGTTCTTTCGCTCGGGTCGCATGCTGACGCCACCACAAGTAAATAATTTATTTCAAATATACTAAATTAGTTAATATTCTAATGAACAAAACAGGTCAATAAACGGTCAAACTGTCTCCGTTTCGTTGAATATACGTCTAGGACTCTCGATTAAAAATCTCATCGCCGAATATCACAACAGTCATGTGATAGCGGATATTGTGTTCTCTTTTGATCCACATGAACATTTTATTATGGCAAAGAGTAAAAAATATTTAGGCGTTTATTTGCATTTCGATACGAGTCCGTTTGATATGCTTAATGCATATTTTTTCGCGGTCTCACATCTGCAGGAACTTAACAGCTGATGGAAAAATACTGGGAGGTGCAGTCCAAGTGGCAGGAGTTTTCAATGATGGCACAGTACGAGGGTAAAGTATTTTATTTTAATTATTTAAATGTATTGTTGTGTAAAACTCAACAAGACAATATCAATTGAAATTCATATTTTATCTATTTTGAAATTAGAAAATAGCAATTGTAATTCAGAAATTCCATTTGAAATTTAGATATTGGAAATTCAGAAAATATCAAATTTAATTCATAATTGTTATTGGAATTGGAATCAATTAGAATTTAGAAATTATATATAAAATTCAGAAATTACAAATTCATAAAATGTCAAATAAAATTCTTATATTTTCCATTATGGATTTAGAAATTTCAATTTTATTTCAGAAATTCCATTTGAAATTCAGAAAATATTAATTAAAATAAGATATTTTCCATTTGGAATTCAAAAAATTTCATTTCATTCATATAATTTCATTCATATAATTCATTCATATAATAACAATTTATTTAACGTTGTGTTTTGTATTAGCTTCAATTTCCTATTGGAATCGCAATGACGGCATTTATTATACGGCACCGTAATCCAAAAACCCCGAACTGCTGGCCACCTGCGACATGTTGCTGAGTCGAACGTCGCTGAGTAAGCGGCTAACGGCCGTCTACGTATGTATGTGAACAAGAAGGACGTGTTTATGCGCTATCACAAGGTTCATCTTATACGCAGATGCACAAACTTTTTAACTATTTACAATTGTCCATATTTATTAAAACTTGTGCTTCCAATGCAGATTAATTCTTGCTATTAGCGCTGATAGCGAAAATGAGGAAGACATTGTCGAGTGACTGTGTGGTCAGCATGCCGGAAGACTATGTAAATCGCTTGGAACGCATGTTCCAAGACATTCAGGTGTGTCTTATTAGATTTCAATATATTCTATTTATGTGGTGATACCGTTTGCTAAATATTGAAAGTTTTACTAAATGACAAATATATAATTAATTAAATTTTATATTAATTTTATTACAAAATTGAAAATCTTAATAAAATTTAAATTTATTCTCTACAAATTAATTTTTTTTTATAAAAATTTCAATTTTTTCTAAATATTACAATTTTACAAAAAATTACAACTTTTACTAATAATTCTAATGTAAACTAAAATTTCAAATCTTTACTAAATTCAAATTTCTACTAACACTTTTAATTTTTACTAAACATTCTAGTTTCTATTAAAAATTAATATTTTTACCAAAATAAAAATTATTAGTAAAAATTCATATTGTACTAAAATTTTAATTTTTATTAAAAATTCAAAATTTAAAAAAAAAATGAATTGTTTACTAAAAATTCTAGTTTTTACTATAAATTGAAATTTTTATTAAAAAAAATCAAATTTTACTAAAAATTCCAGTTTCTACTAAAATGTATATATTATATATATATATATATATATATATATATATATATATATATATATATATATATATATATATATATATATATATATATATATATATATATATATATATATATATACGAAAAATTCGTTATTCATTCGTTTAGATGGACTAATGCACCGGTATTTTCAGGCATCCAAATCTATTCAAAGCATCATCTACCAGCAGCCGCATCTTCTTCAGCAGCAGCACCATCAAAAGTATCGAACGCACGGAATTTTACTTGATATATTTGTGATTTTATGTTTAATATTGCTTTAAATGTATTTCTAACGAGTATTTTTATATAAAAAGTTAAACCAAAAACACTGTAATAAACAAAAAAACAGTAGAAATGAATTTGTTTTATTTGTCATCAATTTTCCTTTGGGTCTCAGATTACGTCCGACATTGCTTTGAATGTCTGTTCTAAAAGTCTGACCAAAAAGTTTTGCTTCGCTCTTTTCTGATTGGCTGATTTTGAATATTTTTCGTTTTTGCTCTCTCTGTTTTGTACGTAATTTTTCTCAGACATACTTCAGAAAAATAGGTGAGATGTCTATGTCGCGTTAAGTCTGATACAGCACCTGTTTAGTTCGTAAATCTGAACATGTGTAGCACACTTTTGTCAGGGATGTCTTACGTTTTTTACGAACGTAATTACGAACGAAAGCAGCAGGCAGTGGGGTCGGTTTAGTTAATAAAAACACCTAGTTGGGCATATATCATGTTATTAGGGATGACAGTATGCAGTATGATAGTATGACTTAAGCAGAAATTTCCCCTAAATCCCGGACTCGAAAGGGATTCCTGTGTTTTTTAATTTTATGAAAAAAAAAAAAAATTAGTTTAACTCGTAAATAGCTAATATTGTCGATTGTCTAAGTAATGCCATAATACAAGACCAATTTTTTTTATATACACCTCAGTTAACGCAAGCGTAACATTTATATATGAACTATGCAATTGTGTTATGTTCATAAAATCATCGAGTAATCGAGTTGTTGTACCATCTTTCCTATAATATGAGTGGTGAAATAAGACACTTAGTAAACAATGTTATTAAAAGCAAACAGTTCAACAAATATGTGTAGTACCACCCTTGTTGTGAATTGTAATATGCAATATTGAACGTATTTGAACTCAAAGTGTCCCGCATATTAATAATTAATGTATAAAACATAATCATGAACAACACTACACACTATTATAGAAAAAGAAAACTCTTATTTTTTTAACATATTTTATTTTTATTTGAAAAAAAAAATATTTCAGAATTAAAAAACTCCATTTTTGTATTAGAATTAGAATCTAGTTTTTAAAACACAAAAATAAAATATATATATATAAAAAAAAACAGGCTGAACTGGCAACACTTGTTGAGAGTCATAAAGGTTCGGCAGTTGTTGGTTTTTGCGCCATACAATACCAATGGGAATCTTAAAGTAGGAAATGTGCAATGTGGTATAGAGTTTACGTTTTCCTTGATATTTTGCAGCGAGTTTCTGAAAATAAAAGAATTAAATATTTTTAAAATTAGTAAAACAAAAAAAAATGATAAAATGCAATTCACAACTCCTTGAGCGCTGCATTAACCGCTGCAGCCGTTAACATAAATTTTTCGTTGCTCGTGCTGTTGATTGTCATCCAAAATATTCGGCTTGGCTTATAATGTTTCGTGTCTCTGCTGCAGTTTCATGTGTTGTATGTCTGCGAAATGAATTAAATAAATGAATTGAACTAAAGCATAATAAGCTTTTATAATTCATTAGCCTACTCTTGATTTTGCATACCTTTGAATACGTGAATCCTCGACAGGTGACTTCAACTCGCTCTTCTAGATAATTAGGTCGTTTACGCGCAAACACATTTGCATATTTTTTTTTTTTTTTTTTTTTTTTTTACAAATTAACCAACGCTCAGGGGATGCCCCCTATTCATGCAATGCACAGTGTTGATCGTAAGAAGGGATGATAGGTTAAATGGAGGGGGGAAAGATGGAGTAGTGTCGGTGAATGTTTGTTTTGAACTTGCCAATATCAAAAATGTCGGGAAAAACGGACGCAGGGAGATTGTTCCACAAACGTGTCGTGCGACTGAAGAACGAATTATCTCTATAATGCGTGGTTCTGTTGAGAGTCGAGTGGACTACGAAGGGATGGGCTTGATTTGATGCCCGAGTAGAACGAGAAAACACACGACCTGGTGGAATCAGGCCATGTATTTCACTCGAACACTTACCGTTGTAATACCTATAAAACAGGCTTACACACCCAACGGTCCTTCGGTGCTCAAGAGAACCAATAGACGATGAGATATTTTCATCCCCTATCAAATATATCGCACGTTGTTGAATTCGGTCCAGGAACTCCAAGGAGGATTTTGAAGCTCCTGCCCAAATGTGCGAATTGAATTCCATTTTAGGCCGAATATAGGTGGTGTAGACAGTACGCAGGTCAGCAGGAGTAAAGTATGTTTTACACCGTTTCAAAAAACCGAGGCACTTGGCAGCTTCTTTCGACACATTAAATATGTGATCATTCCAACGTAGATCACATTGAATTGATATGCCCAGAACGTCAAGAGCAGCTGACTGCGCAATATCCACAGCACCCATATTGAGGGGAGGGAGGAGTGAATCCATTCTTTTGTGAGATAACAGACAACATTGGGTCTTGCTTGCATTAAAATCTACTCTGTTTGCAATACCCCACTCGGAGATTGATTTAAGGTCATTATTGAGCGTGTCATTCATAGTGCGTCTTTTACTCTCAATCTCCAAAGAGTTTGTGCGCTTGTTGAACGAGTATGAATGACAAATGTTACTGTCATCTGCAAAGGAATGAATTGGGTTCTGGGTCAATGACAGAAGGTCATTGATAAATACCAGAAATAGGGACGGGGATAGGACGGAACCCTGCGGAACTCCAGAATTGATGGAATGTTGTTCTGAAAAAACACCATCCATCGCAACTCGTATAGAACGACCCTGAAGAAAACTCGTTATCCATCGAGTAAAAGATTCACCGACACCAAATGCAATTAGTTTTGAAACGAGGGCTTTATGCCACACACGATCAAAAGCCTTGGAAATATCGAGAGCAACAGCCTTACTCTCCCCGAAAAGGTGAATACATTTATTCCACTTTTCGGAGAGGACCGCCATCAAGTCCCCTGTGGATCTGGCCCTACGGAAACCATATTGGCGGTGACTGAGCAATTCGTTGTGCTCATGCTCATTACTTTGGAGAGTGCTGAGCATATTGAAATGGGTCGGTAATTGGCAGGGTTCGTAGCCTCGCCCTTTTTCGGTACTGGCTGAACATTGGCAACCTTCCAACAAGATGGAAAAACTCCTGTCGTGTAGGAGATGTTGAAAAGGTTACGCAACGGACAAGCCAGCGTTGACGCGCACTTCTTCAACACATGGGCAGATATGCCATCTGGCCCAGAGGCTTTGTTAATGTTGAGGTTTGCTAAAACCTTTTTAACTGCCCGAGTTCGAAAATGAATTTCCGGCATTGCAGAAGAAACAAAATCTACGACGGGCAGTGGTTGATTACTATCCGGGAGCGTTGAATTATTTGCAAATAATTCTGCCAAGAGATTAGCTTTATCAACCGGGTCAGTGAAGGTCTGGCCATTCATAATAAGAGTTGGAGTAGACGATGTCGTCTGATTCTTCACTCTTTTAACGAATGACCAGAAATTTTTACTACCTCTATGGTAGAGTAGGACCCTTTTGCGCGCGTTTTGTTCGTGAAGAAACTTTTCGCGCGAGATCACGGCATTACAGCGATTCCTAGCCTGTATGCGAAGTCTTTCTGTGTCAGCATTCTTGTTAGAACGCCAATTTTGAAAGAACGCAATTAGTTTGAATTTTATAAATTTGAGAAATTTAAATTTATTAAAAAAATCACCAAATAGTAAAATAGAAAAAAAATACCCAAGTACCCAAATTCATATTTAAAAAAAAAAACATTACCACATTAAAGTCTAATCAGCTACTGCTGCCATCACCAAATATATATACGCTTCATATCAAAAGTATTTGTTGTTTCGAAATTCTGGAATTAAAAGAAAAGAAAGAAGTAGTATTAGAACTAGAACCATAGACAATAATTACCATTTAAAATACTAACTTATTATAAGCCTATCGAAAACTTACCGTTAATCCTTTAATAATTCCCATTAGACCGGGTCCGGCGCGGGGCAGCGGAAACCTCTACACATGCAGAAATTGTGTATATTTCGCATAGTCGCCCGGGGCCACCCTCGCCATGGGACGGGTTAACCCGTTCCTGATAGACCATATTACGAACCGTAAGAAGTCTCTCAGCTCGTCGGCCTCCCAACAACCTTCCTCAAATTCATTGAGGAGACCGACGAAGGGTCCATCCGTCCTGAGACCGGGAAAAGGCCGTGCGTTTAAGGTGGTTGGCCAAACGGTCTCCTCTCGTCGTACCTCGCATCGGTAAATTGGGTGTGGCAGGTAGTTACACCTCCACGAGCTGTAATCCCGCACCAGAGTGCTTGCAGCGCTATCGTCTTCATTCGGGGGATTTGTTTGATCAATTCCCACGGATTGGCACAGCGCAAAAAGATATTGTTTAAATGCCACGAGAACATAATTCGGGTTGCCGGGAAAGAAACCATCTTTATTAATATTTTATTTAGTACAAATATTTTTTAAAAAACAAAGAACTCTGATTTTTTTGTTTGTTTTTATTTTGTTTAAATGCCACTGTCTTTAATTTAAGGTTTAATTTTGTTTAAATGCCACTGTCTTTAATTTAAGGTTTAATTTTGTTTAAATGCCAGTGTCTTTAATTTAAGGTTTAATTTGGTTATATGCCACTGTCTTTAATTTAAGGTTTTATTTTGTTTAAATGCCACTGTCTTTAATTTAAGGTTTAATTTTGTTTAAATGCCACTGTCTTTAATTTAGGGTTTTATTTTTTAAAGATGAAATGATATTTTATCCCTAGGTAAAATTTTTAATACTTACACTTAACATTGAATATGCACTTAACGTCTGAACGAGTTAATTTACACTAAAATCAGGTAAGTAATTATCCAGCTAACCAATATAGCGGAATAATATGCCATGCGAAGCATACAATAAAGAAAATGACCAACATACCGCACAAGCAACGAGCGCTATGCTTCAACAATACATGCAACGAATGAGTAATGGCACCAACGGTGGGATAGGAACAACCAACGGTAGCGAGAACAGAAAATGCGCACTCTGATATAGGGGTTAAAAGCATAGATTTGCTGACTATGACGGGAAAAATAACATGGAATTTTGAACGCATAGTTCAGCGGATTTTAGCACAGAATTTTTGTCTACACCGGACGCATATATGTTGTAATAAATGACATACACTGAGAAAAGTTATTGTAGGGATATTTGAATATTTTGGATTTTTTGTTGTAATTAATTATTAGGAAGATACGAAGTAATACAAAAATTCCATTCCAACAATTAGCGGAAATCCAGTAGATTAAGTGGCAAGCGGGGTACAACCATTTGATCATAGATAATTTAGATAAATTCAGAGAATTAAAACGGAAAAGTAAGACTAATTTAAGATTTGATATGATAGAGTATATTATTGTTTTATATATATTTATACTTATCAAGGATACATAAATACTTATACATATACAGGTTAGACTGAACAGCATCTTGGATTTATGCAGCTCGTTTTCAACCTCTTTATCGACCACGATAATAGTGGACAAACTAAGTGACACCCAACTATTCTTTGATTACAGTGCTAAAACTGTATTTTATAAAGATGAGTGGACCATTGCTACAAAATTCCAGCCGATAAATTTCAGTAATATTCTTTTTATGACTGGAAAATTTAGGAAGAGTGCGACGGATACCTGTAGAAAACTCAGTTTACTCGTCAACAAAACTGACTTTATCAAAGCATGTCTATCACCCTTTCAAGAAACGGATGCCATAATGGAAACTCTCCAGGGAAACGAGGATATTATAATGCATATTTTCAATAACAGGAGATCTCGAAGATCGCTCGATTTCGTAGGAGATATGATGCAGTGGGCGTTTGGAGTAATGAACGAAAAGGATTCGGAGACTATTTACGGGCACTTCAATGATATAGATACACGTAATAGCAAAACTTATGACTTTCTAAAGAATCAAGTTACGGTAATGGCTAGTAATTACAATAAACTATCGAAACCAGTAATGACAGCGTTAAAAGAGATAGAGTTACTTCAGGGGTCATTAAACGAAGACTTAGATAAACAGGGGAACTGGAATTCCAATACCAACACCCACATTTCGGAACTTGAATTCACAGTAAGAATTTTGGAACTACAAGGAGCTATTAATTCAAACCTGATAAGGATTCAAGGGCAACAGATGAAGGAAATTTCCATAATAGACGATCTATACAAGGGGAATCTTCATCTAGCCATCCTTGATCAAAAAACGCTGGAGACGTTGATGGCCGAAAGTGCGGTGCCAGATAAATACCGGTGGTGCCTTTGGAAGAATTTCAATATTCATCAAACGGCTAGGTTGAGGGTTTTCCCAATCAAGGACGCAATAATGGTAATAATCAAAATACCACTCCCATCTCCTGATGAGTACAATGCCTACAAAATTTATCCAATACCAACAGTTTTAAGTAAAAAGTGGGATCTCGTAACAATGACTAATTTCGACTATATAGCGGAATCTGTAAGCCGCGCGAAATTATTAGGATTACATACTGAGGAATTCAGAAATTGCAAGAAACTGAGTGACGGTCGGCAGAAAAAGCGATTACTTTGTAAACATCCTGGAAAGGTCTTTACCAAGGACAGTCATAAGTGTGAAGTTGGCCTATTGTCACACAGTCCAGGGGAATCACCAGAGTGTGTTCAAGTGGCAGTGCCTGCAAGTAAAGGTTTCATTATAAAAACTGAGGTATCGAATAGATGGCTGTTCAAGTTTCGTGAAGAAATGGTTTTCGATGCGACATTCGGTGAACCCCTAGAAACGGTGGTTTTAGCCGGGTTCGGATCCCTAATGAGAAGTGTGTTACAAGGAAGTAAGTCTTGTATATGAAACGGAGGAAAAAGACACGAGCACCCTGACTCTCCGGAAGCATAATCACACAATTTTGTTGGGGGATTTGGTCACAAAATGGACTACAGGAGTAAAACTAAACTACAGCTCCAGTGAAAAGGAGCCGATTTTCGTTAGAATCTCCGATAATTCAAGGATCAAAGAAAGCTAGGCAGAAGGGGGACGAAGATTCGATGATCTTAAGTCTGAGGTTAACCAGATTCATATGACATCATACATTAGAAGCCAAAGAGCATATTTAAATTACGTCAGCATATACATCAGCGCTACATTGGTCGCGGTAATCACTCTCGCGTTGATTGTATATACCATATAAATACGATATGAGCGAAAATTATCCGGGGCACTAACAGCAGACTCAATAAAAGGGTGAGTTAAGGGTGTACCTGACACGGGAGCTTACAGAGGAAGCAAAACCAACATCAAGTAAAGAAGAAACAAGACCAGCATCGGAATTACCATATGGTTCGTCGGTAGGAAGAGTATAGGTGAGTGAACATTTAATAATCAATTTTATTCGTATGGGAAGGAAAGGGCATTCTCAATATACATATAGAAAAACAGAATATAAACCAGTTGGGAAGGTTAGATCACATGGGAAATTTTAAAGTAGGTGTAATTATGATAGTTAGGATTATCAAAATTATAGTCGGTCTAAGCCGACTATAAATACCCTACACATATGTGTGGTTACCATTCAAAGTGATATATAGGTCACCAGGGTATATGAATCCTGAAAATAACTACAAACATTCAATCGCTGAAGAATTTCGATTCATTTGATACCCATATTTACAAATGGGTAGGTGTACCGAATTTCGATTTTTTTTTTTTGTAAACCACAAGTCTTTTTGTCGGAAAACATTATTATAATGTATTTGAGCATGATATCAATATATATTTGACCAAAAAAGTTTATCTAAGCACGTATACATAAAAATTGATCTTTATATGTACATTTTATATGAGGTATTTGAACATAAGTGGTCGGATCATAGGTCACAATGGACCGATCTCGCACATACAGCGTAGGTATATTAGTAATCTAAGTTATAAGTTTCATTTATCTAGCTCTTCAATTTTAAAAGTAGTAGGGATTTCAACAGACAGACAGACAGACGAAAGGGTATATACCAAACTGAATATAACCTTTCACTCTTAGTGTAGGGTATAAAAAGGGAGATAATAATATTAACTATTAAATTAAAAAAAAAAATAAAAATATATATTTAAAAATAAAATTTTTAAATAACGGTATTAACTATTAATTGAAAAAAATGGGTATAAAAAAAGGGGGTATTAAAAAAAATACTATTTATTTAAAAAAACGGAAAAAAAAATAACAAAAAAAAATAAACAATTTATTTAAAAAAAAAAGAAATTTACAAATTTGTATTCGAAATTAACTAAATTAAAAAAAAACTAAAATTAATTAGATTAAAAAAAAAACAAAAATTTAATATAAACACATGTATAATTAATTCAACAATTTTTGAGAAGATTTAAAAAAATAAATATATCCGTATACAATATATTTAATGTACAATATATTCTATGTACTTATACATTTAAAAAAAAAAAAATTTATATGAAAAAAAAAAAAATTAAATGTATATGATTTTTTTTTTTATATTTACGCATTGAAGGGATATTGAGTCAATTGCATTGCATCCCTCCGCATAAGAGACGACGATCTTAGCCATTGGAATACACTAAAATTATACTAAAGCTAGTGCTACACTAAATAACTGTGTTTCAAATAAGTTAAACACTTACAAACAACATTTAATTTCAATGTTATGGCATACATAAACAACTATACTTTACATGTCACTAAGTTTAGATAAACTAGTACCACACTACACACACCCATCCATCTCAATATAACTTTGCCACCTTAATCAAAATTTATAACAAATCTTAACAGAATAATCAGTTGACTATGGATGCATTCTTGTCCGATGATGATGAGTATATACTCAACGCGGTAATACCAATTATATACGATCATAATAGTAGTGGCGTGATCATTCATGCGCCTATCCCGATACTCAATGATGATGAGGATACTGTTGACAATCCTCAACTTTTGCAACCTCACGAAATCAAAAAGGAGCCTTTAGAGGTGTCAGATGTGTCGGATATGGATACACGTTCCTCATGTCCTACTAATCAGCGTTTTGTTTCTGAGTTATCTTCCGACTGTTCGCTATCACTAAAGCGGCAACGACTATCAATACATTTGGATTCTGATACAAATGATTCAACTGTGGTTTTTGGGAATATTATGCGAAATGATGAGGTGATTTGATCTTAATATTTTTGATTTATCAATATTGTATGTTGATATAAAGGTTAAAACTTTTAGTTCGAGACCATTTATCCAAACTTATTCAGACTTTTATCACAAAGTATTTATTCAATATATTTTTATTTAAATTATAACTACAAAACTATAGGGTATGTGTCCTGATAATGTACGTCGTAAACTTTTCATGGGCCTCAATAATACAGACCGAACTGGTTCAAAATCTAATCATTTAGATGACTATACGGATTGAGTCAACGGTTGAAACTGCGAATGAAGTTGAGTCTACGATTGAATCAGCGGTTGAAAATGTGATTGAAACTGGTTCTAGCGATATTAAAATGAGTGAATCTGTGGCCAATACTGATATGGTCAAAACTACGATTGGTGTTAATCTGTTGACACCGGCTGAATTTGCGGTTGGAGATGGTTCAAATAAACTTGCAGTTGATGATGGTTCGGTTATTGAGGTCTCGTCAGATACTGAGGTAGGCTCTAATACAGCCCTAACTCCTGACACGGTGGTGCATCAATCGCCGATTTTGTCACAAGGGCTAGCAACACTAGTTGAGGTAGCGGACTCAAGTGGTTTCAAGGTAAGGTATTTTGTAAAGGGTTAAAATCAAAGAATCTTATTATTTTACAAACCTTTAGATAACAGTAGCTGTTTCTACTCCTGCAAATCTAATGGATTATCTGGTTGGGTTTTTAAATATTCATAAATAACAAATTCTATCTATTTGTTAAGAAAGATAATAATAAACAAATAATAAACACCATTTGGGTTTATTAATATTCATAAATGACTTATTCTATCTACTTTTCTATCATTTTTTAAATCATTTTATTAAAAAGAAAGTTTCTTACAAAATGCACTTTTAATTAGTAGGATCAAAATATGGTTACTTAGTTCACATTATTTTCCATTATATTCATAACTATGATATTTTTATTTAGGATTATTTTTGTGATCGATTTCTTAAAAAAAAACATATTTGAATCCCTGGTTTATCAATCCAAAGGTTTTCTTTATATATTTTTTACCTATTATCCACTCTAACTATTTTATTTATTAATGATGGGTATAATGACAAACATTTATGTACCACTAATAGGTACGGGTTCCTACTCATCGCTCCGTTTCTTGCGCTCGTATGGGTTCAAATAATCGTCAATACATACGTCCTCGCGTTAGATCTAATACCTGGGCAACTTCATGGGACTCAAGGTGTCCTGTACGGGCGCTGTCACAGCCATCTCATATGGTTAATACCTCACTACCCGATCCATCACATATAATGAATCGACGATGGTCACAACCGGTACATAATTTTCAATATCCTAACATGTGGGATCCATTACAACGTACCGCGTATAACCAATGGGTATCTGAGTGGAATAATATTCCATCAACATCTCATTTCGGGTATTGGAATTTATCGAATACTAGTAATCATCCATCAATGTCTGAATGGAAACAACATTTGATTCCTAATCATCAGAATTGGCAAAATGTGGCAACCCCATCTGGTTTTAATCAACCAACAACTACTCAGGTTCAAGCTGAACAATCGAACTCTACTTTTGGATTTAGCGGGAGTACAGACCAGTCGGTAATATTATTCTAAGTTTTTGTTACTTTACAAAGTAGTTTCTTAAATTATATAAAAAGTTGATACGTACCACATATGAATATATGTGATGTTAAAAATTAGATATTATTAAAATTTTTAGAAATTTTAGAATTTTTTTTTTGAGATTCTTGAAAATTTTAAGAAATTTTTTAGAAATTTTTTTTAGAAATTTTTGAAAACATTCTTCTTCAAAACCTTATAATGGGAGTATGTATATGTATATGTATATATATATATATATATATATATATATATATATATATATATATATATATGAATATGTTCACAACTGTGAGCGAATAAAAAATTATTTTTTCAAAACATGAAATGAATAACCTTAATTATTAAAAAATTATTAAAATAAGTTTAGACTTAGTATCAAGGAAATCTAAATATATATATATATATATATATATATATATATATATATATATATTTATATGATCTAATTTAGTTGACATTTATTTTCTATAATCCAACATCAAAAAGATGATACCAATAAAGGAACCACAAAAGGAGTCATTTCCTGTTAATGTGGTATTATATAATCAACAGTATCGATCATCTGAAGATAATGATGACTGTATTGTGGGTTCACCACATAATCAAACGGCTATGGGAGATAAGTTTGAAAATGTCAATCCTGAAAGCTTGACTAATGTTAGTATTATTGATCTAACACATAAGCATAATATTGCAAATCATGCAAATATATCAGAAGTTATTGGGGGTGTGATTATTGATAATAACGAAGAGAGCTCTGTATTAAACACCGATGTTATTAATGATCTGATTATCAATGACAATGAAGTCAACCCTACAATCAACGCTGATATTGATCTACGAAACACCTCAGTAGATATGAATAATGGAATTATCAATGACATATCATGATTTTATATATGATTGTATATCGCGGATGACTGCCACTAAGTGGTTTCAGGAACATTGTCCAATTCCTCCTAATTTATTATTACAATGTATGAGATTCTCAATGGGTCAAGCTAATTATTTCACATATAATTCCCACATATAATTCACATATAATTACCACAAGGAGCATGAGATTCTGGGTTGTTAACTACTGTATTATTGGATTATTTTATACAGTTACACTCAATTGAGTTGTTTGAACAAAACCGGGTAGTATTTTGGAAAAAATATATGGATGATTTCCTGTTATATTTGCCTAGCACTCAAAATAGATAGTTTTAAAACTTCCTTTGAACATTTAACTTCTTTACAATTGACTATAGATAAAGAGGAGGATTGTAATTCAGGTTTGAATAAGACAATATCTTTTTTAGATATTTTAATTACTATATTTCCCCATAAGATATACACAAGTATGTATACAAAACCAACAACTTCCTACCGGTTACATCATTATTTATGTAATTATAAATTTTCTACTAAGGAAAACACAATTATAAGTTATATTAGAAAAATTTTGCAAAGATCTAATAACCGATTCTTAGTTGATGACTTAGAATTCCTACGTGAGCGAATATATTATAATAGTTATCCAGATATATTGATAAACAAATTATACCTCAAAACTATTATGCTGGAAATAGAGAACATTAATAAGTTATTAAAAACATATTTTTCAAAATCTACTTATAATAATAAGCTTATTCGTCATGTCGAACGTACTACCATTGATTTAGATTTACGGCTATCCATATTATATAGGTATATAAGGAAAGAAGTAATATATAGTCAACCTAAAATACAAGAAGTGTCTCGAGGACGATCACAGGTTTATCAGCGAGTTAGACCCCCTATTTATTTTGTATGCGATACTTTTACAACAGTTATACAGAAAATATTCCATGATTATCATTAAGGTCAGCCCTCATTTAACAAAGCACCAAGTCTTTTCCAAATGTTGCATATGTCACTATCAGATCCAGATCCTATTTCTATTCCTTTAGACCAACCATCTATATACATAATAGGTTGCGAAACTTGCAATATGCAATTTTTAATATCAGATACTGGGACACCTT
The DNA here is from genome assembly GCA_951804985.1 of Dryomyza anilis. NCBI lineage: Eukaryota > Metazoa > Arthropoda > Insecta > Diptera > Dryomyzidae > Dryomyza > Dryomyza anilis. The sequence continues at coordinate 21,372,043 of OX638136.1, read as the reverse complement.
AACTCTGGCATTAACTGATGTGAGCACAGCATTATACGCCCATTGCAAAAAGAATGCCGATCATATAATACATAATAATTTAATGAAATTGCCGACTAATCAACACCTACCAGTGAATCAACAACTAATGATCTTTAAAGGAATATATACTGCTCAGAGATTGCAGTGCGGGAACGTAAATCAATTATCACAAATAACAAAGTATATGTTAACCAGTTTGAACAAATCAATCAAAACCCTGGTTGCTGCCAAACGATTCACAGCACAGAGTAGTAATTACCCACTTTTTTAGATCTTTTCCTAGTATTCATATATATTTTAAAGCACGATCAAGCAGTTATCTGCGAATATATTAATAAAAACGAAAGTTTTAATTTAACTTAAGACGCAAAAGGCAGTAAACTGCCAAAACCTTTATACTTCAAATTTTTTTAAAAAATATTAACTAGGACTGAACAAGTCTCCTTAGAAAATCAATGTAGCCTAAATATAATAAGTAGACAATTTAATATTACAGAAATCCGTTATAAACAATACTAACTATTTCTTATTTCCCACAGATATAGGTCTACCCCGAATACTACGTAAAGGTTGTCAATCACCTTAATGCATCACTAGTTGTTTAAACGAAAAAAGTATTTTTTGGTAATATATGAAAACCTACTAACCATATATAACAATTAACCACATATCCTTTCCATATTCCTAACTCACAGCCTAAAAAAGTCGTCATGATCTCATAATCTATGTTGTTGTTCGCCAGGTGTGGTACGCCTACTGTCTAAAATCACAATGGATCTACCGTCATCAAGAAAACAAGAACCCCACTGCACAATATAATCAACTCTGTACGCATAATAAGCGTGGTTGGGGACAGTAAATACTTCTACAATATCTTAAATTTAAAAATTAAAAATTAAATTATTTTTAATAATTAAATTATTTTTAATTAGTTTATTTTTTAATCATTTTAAACCGATATGTTAGTAAAAACCTAAATTTTTTTTCATGTTAATTTCAGTTACTGTGGAATTATATTATTAACCGATTAATTGTTACTTTTTATCGCAAAAAGGTATATACTAATAGAAATCTACAATATCGTTTATATTAATTTAAATCAAACAATTTATTAACCGAATTAATTATAATATTATTAAAAATTAAATTGTAATCGTTCACTCGAAAAATGAGCTTTTTATTATTATTGGGGTCCAGGTCGCGTTCTATACGATACACAATATCAAAAAAATAATTTTGGATCTATGTAAAGATAGCTATATTTAAAACTTATCTCAAACGATAAGTCATCAAAAAACTAATACGGTATTTTAATATTGATTTCAAGTAGATGTAACTTGTTGATAAGCGACATAGTTACATTTACATGAAATGTCCTAATTCCAATGTTCATATTTTTTCTTTTTTTAAAAAATAAATAAATAAAAAATAAAATATAAATAACAGCTTACTAAATTACTTTACAAAAATTATAAAGATATTATTACACAATTGCAACAGGAATATTTAAAGCACTACTTGCTATATAATTAGAAAAGCATTAAGCCAACTATTATACTATAAGCATTATGCTCATTACTACGACAAAATAATTATACTACTAAAGCTCTAACAATACATTAATATCAGTTTTATGTAGTTGGAATTAGGCCTAGCGATAATACAAATATGAACATAGGCTTGCATCTGCAACTTTTTTATTACCTAATCATTCTGTATATCGCACGATCAGATTTTGTAATAGTAAACAATGGCAAAAATAAAGATGAGTATTGAATACATTTTACCCCACTGATAGGAGTACCACTGTACCTGGTACCGTGAAACCACCCTATAAAACTTTTTTTTGGATCTATGACCACTTAGACCTATTAAAGGTGGCTAGCCTACCTAAACAATTTGGCTATATAAAATTGTAAGATTCATAAGTTAGTATTCATATAGCCAGAAATTAAGTTAATACGGATAATACAAATTCATGTGTTTTAAAGATAATACCTTCAAAAAACTCAGATTACCATTGGGTATCATGAGTATATACAAATAGAAATTAATCAAAAAAAGCTAAAAAGCTTTTGATTATTTATACGAATAAGAAATGATTTTAATAATTTTTACTATTATTTCTATTTGGAATAAACTTATAGGGTTTGGCTCTAATAGCTCAATGAGAATATTTTTTACTGATGAAACAATTTGATATTATTATATTATATACAATAATAATAATACAGAGGTGATATCAGTAATGATATAACCCCAATACCTTTTAAGAAGAATAAAGGTATCATACATAATTCTTATAATAACATTATGTAAAATACATAAACATTAATAAGCTGAGGGCATTCAATAATTGATCAGCACAAAAGTACAGAATTCTACTTAAACTATCTTTAGGTATTAAGTGTGTTCCTACGTATTTCCAGTTATGAGTTCGTTTGTATTTCTGTTAAAAAAATTATATTCCAAAAAACCCTATATCCTATTCTTGGAGTACAACTCATATCCAAAGCTTTAGGGTATCATGTTTTCACGAGGGTAGTTTAAGACATTACTTAAAAAATCATTATAGCATATCACTTCCCAGGGTCATTCCAACTTTATAAATTTTGGATCCAGAAAACTTCTATGTTTAATGTTATTTACACGTTAGTATTGATATAGCCAAAAACCAAGTTAGTACGGATAACACAAATGCATGTGTTTAAAGGTAATACCTTCAGAAAAACTCAGATTACCATTGGGTATCATGAGTATATATAGAAACAAAAATAAAAATTAATCGAAAAAGGCTGAAGAGTTTTTGATTAATATAACCTTTTTTTTAAATTTTGATTATTAAAAAAAAGGTTTTTAAAAAAAAAATTAATATATGTATATATATATATATATATATATATATATATATATATATATGTATGTATAAAATATTATCTTCAAAAAATTAAAAGACGCCTAAGATAAAAAAATAAATAGTAATAATATAATAATAATATATAATTTGATTATATTAAAGACGGGCTTCCCAAGAAACGTTTTTCGTCCGATGCCACTGGACTCATCAATTGGGATTTATATATTGATTTTTAAAAAATGGTAGAATAAAAATATATTTATTAACATTAATTGTTATAAATATGAAGTAATATCAATAAATTGTAATCAATCAAAAACTTTTGATTGATCGTCTTGAAAACAGTTTTATGATTCCCGAAATCTTCCTTACACCACTTTCCTTTTTTTTTAAAAACACAACAAAACACAAATATTACCTTACAAACATCATTTAAATTTAACCATACAAATGAGTTAATGACTAAGGTTATTCTAAAAAACACGCACCAAAGGAATTGACATACCAAACTTTTTATTTTTTAGAAAAAATATGTATAATAACAATAACACATCAGTTAGTATTCGACTAGCTTTTTATAAAAATATCACAGACTGAGGAAAAAACCCTTTCATTGTAACAAAACTATTTGTAAAAAACATGACACATATTACGGCATACTATGTTATTTTTATTAATCTCAAGTTCAGATTTTTATAGTAGATACATTACAAAAGCCTATTTGAACTCAATAACAGGTAATCAAATCATATTAAGATTATACTCATAAAATGTACTCATATATTCATATAGTGTACTCATATAATGTACTTGTGAATAAATTTCTCTAAACTTGTAATATATTCATATCTTAACAATTCAAGACCATCTCTGTCTTGTAAAACCCTTACAACACAACGTCCTTACGTATAGCACACATTGAGAATGACGTATAATGTAACAATTGAGAATAACGTAGAATGTAACAGGTTGTCATTTGACACTTATGAATATGCATGTGAAAGGAAGAACATTCCAACAAGAAACAACATCAATTAGTGGCACCGAAAAATAATTGTTAGTTCTTTTTTTAATAATAACCAAAACCTATTACGAACAGTCTATTATCTACAGTGGTTTATGATTATAAGTGAGTTTTTCATGTATAAAAAAGATCCATCCATATAATGAATTTGGTAGAAGAACTTGTAGCATATCCACAGTATTTTTATACCCTACACTAAGAGTGAAAGGGTATATTCAGTTTGGTACGCCGTTTGTAACACCCAGAAGGAAGCATCTCCGGTATGGAAAAGTATATATATTCTTAATCAGCATGACCTCCTGAGTCGATTTAGCGATGTCCGTCTGTCTGTCCGTCTGTCTGTTGAAATCCCTACTACTTTTAAAATTGAAGAGCTAGATAAATGAAACTTATAACTTAGATTACTAATATACCTACGCTGTATGTGCGAAAAAATGGCGAGATCGGTCCATTGTGACCTATGATCCGACCACTTATGTTCAAATACCTCATATAAAATGTACATATAAAGATCAATTTTTATGTATACGTGCTTAGATAAACTTTTTTGGTCAAATATATATTGATATCATGCTCAAATACATTATAATATTGTTTTACGGCAAAAAGACTTGTTGTTCACAAAAAAAAAAATCGAAATTCGGTACACCTACCCATTTGTAAATATGGGTATCAAATGAATGGAAATTCTTCAGCGATTGAATGTTTGTAGTTATTTTCAGGATTCATATACCCTGGTGACCTATATATCACTTTGAATGGTAACCACACATATGTGTAGGGTATTTATAGTCGGCTTAGACCGACTATAATTTTGATAATCCTAACTATCATAATTACACCTACTTTAAAATTTCCCATGTGATCTAACCTTCCCAACTGGTTCTTAAATTGCGACGAGTGGATCAAGTGGGTGTTTTTCTACGAATCGTGGTAAAAAATTAGTGGCAAAAAATTGGCAAAATTGTTTGCTATTATATCTCTCTTCGTTTTATTAAAAATGAGTTTTTCATGTATAAAAAAGATCCATCAATATAATATCTACAGTATTTTACTTAAATTGCGACGAGTGGATAAAGTGGGTGTTTTTCTACAAATTTGGTAGAAGAAGTTGTAGCATATATACAGTATTTTACTTAACTTGCGACGAGTGGATCAAGTGGTGTTTTTCTACGAATCGTGGTAAAAATTTAGTGGCAAAAAATTGGTGGAAAAATTGTTTGCTATTATATCTCTCTTCGTTTTATTAAAAATAAAATGGTTTTCCCTTCGTACAAAAATATGGTGCTATAGCAAATGGATCTAAAATACTAAATGTGGTATATAATTACTAAAAAGAAGATTTAGTATTTAATTACTAAAAAGAAGATTTGGTAAAAGAAGTTGTAGCATATCTACAGTATTTCCACTCCTAAATTGTGACGAGTGGATTAAGTGGGAGGTTTTCTATTATATCTTTCTTTGTTTTTTTAAAAAAATAAAATGGTTTTCCCTTTGTACAAGACTATAGCAAATAATTACTTAAAAGAAATATTGGTAAAAAAAAATTGTAACATATCTACAGTATTTTTGCTTTTAAATTGTGACAAATGGATCAAGTGGGTGTTTTTCTAAAAAGCGTGGTAGAAATTGGTGGCAAAATAAATTGTTATTATATCTTTCTTCGTTTTTTTAAAAAAATATAAAATGGATTTCCCTTGTACTAGATTGTGGTGCTATAGCAAATGAATTTAAATAGAAATATATATTTCATGTTTTTAACCTATAATTTTTACCTATAATTTTTTTTAAAATATCAATATTTTCGATTCAAGATTAATAACAAAAATTTTGAATCTAGGTATCAACTATATCAGCAATGGGGCAAAAATGTGTACATCCATCCAGGATACTGCAGCGCATATTTCATCGTTTTATTGCTACATCACTTTACACGTTACTTGACGGCCCATATAGAGTTATGAATTATTATCTGCAACGAAGATGTGGTAGTTCTAAGAAGAGGCGCAAGTAGTGAGTAATATTTTCCATTTATCTTTACATGCAATTATGAATTATTTATATAAAAAACCTATAAATTACTAAGAGATCGAGTTGCATAGAAATGTTATAGAAATGTTATGAACACTCTGAATCTAATGATCCTTTAATGAAACCTAAATATATGGTTTTTTCAAAAAACTGTAAAATCCCATGTAAAATCACATGTCTCGAAGCAAATGGGGACATCAGGTTTCTTGTGTGAAACAAATCAAGTGGCATTATTATTCATTCCTATTTTTCTAAACCCTAAAATCGAATTAATTATTATAGTAGGCGATTTTTAACCCAAATTCAAAAAATAGCTTCACTGAGCAACGTTTTTTAACCATTACAACAACAAAAAGAGAAAAAAGCATACTAATATATATGCATATTCTCATGTATAGCCACTGAATATGTCATTATGAAACACAAAGAGTGTATGGTATATGTGTGTGGCATTATGTAAGCAGAAACTTATAAAGCTAAGTGTTTCCGGCTTCTTTTTTTACAGTATCGTTGAGTTTGCAACTATTAACACAATTGGCGCGCAAAATTTATAAAGTTATTTGAATCATATAACAATAATTACAACCTGTGAAATACTCAGTTATTAATTGTTAAAACAATAATTCTATTTCTCAAAAACTAAGGTGAATATAAAGACTGTTAAAGGACCGACTCTATTGAACTGTTGGAATGTGTGTAATATAATTATTAAATAACCTCATACTAAAGTAGCAGTAAAACTACTACAGTTATAATTAAAGATCTTAAGGCATATGAATTTTGTGGATATATTACACACGTTTCCTACAACTAAAGGCTTAAGGCAAAAAAATAAATAAAGATACGAGACTAAGCGTGTTATTATGGTTTTATTTAATTTTTTCGAAGAGTGTGTCAATTTGGGAAAGAGTGTTTAACTAAAAAGGAACAGGAAGTGTGTTTAAATTAAAAGTTGGATTAAATCCTATTTCTATATTTTGTACAGTTACGACTAAAATGTACTGACGCCACGCTCGAATAATTTTATAGCCTTACTATAAAATTCACCATTTTCATAGCTATAAGCTATTCGTTATTTCTCAATAAAAAACCCTTATAATTTAGCAACCTGTATTATATTCACATCCACCATTGCATTGAGTGTGAATAATATATTCACTTCAACATCTTAAATGACCAAAGGAATGTAGTTATAATTGTGAGAACACATTTAGTTAGTACATCAACCATAACATTGGTATAACAAAGATACTGGTTTATGACAAATCATATTGGTAGTGGTTTATATCTGATATGGTTTATATTTGAAAAAAGGTTTCATATACTATTCAAAAATGTTTTTTTAAAAAAACCCACAATGCAAGATAAACTTGAAAATTAGTTGTATAGCTATATAGTGAGTAATTAATTCTAATCATATTATTAGAAATAAAACTCAAATAAAGTGAACATATGTCATAGTATATTTGCAGTTGCAAATGTAAAGACCACATTTAATTAGTTCATCAACCATAAATTGGTATAATAAAAGATACTGGTTCATAACAAGTATTATTGGTAGTGATTTATAAATCAAAATAGTAAAATATACCAGATAGTCTTGAAGATTAGAAAAAAACCAGAATAAGGTGGACATATATTATGATTTCCCTGATTTTTTTAAAAAATGTGATTTCTTACTTTGTAAACATAAACAATCGGTCACATCTGACAACTCTCTTTCTCCTCATACAAGGAAAAAAATTGTATACTTCTATTAATATAAAGTCTTACAAGCTAAGGTCAAATTTCCACACACACCCATCCATCTCATTATAACTTTGCCACCTTAATCAAAATTTATAACAAATCTTAACAGAATAATCAGTTGACTATGGATGCATTCTTGTCCGATGATGATGAGTATATACTCAACGCGGTAATACCAATTACATACGATCATAATAGTAGTGGCGTGACCATTCATGCGCCTATCCCGATACTCAATGATAATGAGGATACTGTTGAGAATCCTCAACTTTTGCAACCTCACGAAATCGAAAAGGACCCTTTAGAGGTGTCAGATGTGTCGGATATGGATACACGTTAATCAGCGTTTTTTTACTGAGTTATCTTCCGACTGTTCGCTATCACCAAAGCGGCAACGACTATCAATACATTTGGATTCTGATACAAATGATTTAACTGTGCTTTTTGGGAATATTATGCGAAATGATGAGGTGATTTACTTTGATCTTAATATTTTTGATTTATCAATATTGTATGTTGATATAAATGTTAAAACTTATAGTTCGAGACCATTTATCCAAACTTATCCAGACTTTTATCACAAAGTATTTATTCAATATATTTTTTTCATATTTTTATTTAAATTATAACTACAAAACTATAGGGTGTGTGTCCTGATAATGTACGTCGTAAACTTTTCATGGGCCTCAATAATACAGACCGAACTGGTTCAAAACCTAATCATTTAGATGACTATACGGATATGAGTCAACGGTTGAAACTGCGAATGAAGTTGAGTCTACGATTGAATCAGCGGTTGAAAATGTGATTGAAACTGGTTCTAGCGATATTAAAATGGGTGAATCTGTGGCCAATACTGATATGGTCAAAACTACGATTGGTGTTAATCTGTTGACACCGGCTGAATTTGCGGTTGGACATGGTTCAAATAAACTTGCAGTTGATGATGGTTCGGTTATTGAGGTCTCATCAGACACTGAGGTAGGCTCCAATACAACCCTAACACCTGACACGGTGGTGCATCAATCGCCGATTTTGTCACAAGGGCTAGCAACACTAGTTGAGGTAGCGGACTCAAGTGGTTTCAAGGTAAGGTATTTTGTAAAAGGTTAAAATCAAAGAATCTTATTATTTTACAAACCTTTAGACAACAGTAGCTGTTTCTACTCCTGCAAATCTAATGGATTATCTGGTTAGATTTTTAAATATTCATAAATAACAAATTCTATCTATTTGTTAAGAAAGATAATAATAAACAAATAAAAAAACCATTTGGGTTTATTAATATTCATAAATGACTTATTCTATCTACTTTTCTATCATTTTTTAAATCATTTTATTAAAAAGAAAGTTTCTTACAAAATGCACTTTTAATTAGTAGGATCAAAATATGGTTACTTAGTTCACAGTATTTTCCATTATATTCATAACTAAGACTAATAAGATCGATTTCTTAAAACATATATGAATCCCTGGTTTATCAATCCAAAGGTTTTCTTTATATATTTTTTACCTATTATCCACTCTAACTATTTTAATTATTAATGATGGGTATAATGACAAACATTTATGTACCACTAATAGGTACGGGTTCCTACTCATCGCTCCGTTTCTCGCGCTCGTATGGGTTCAAATAATCGTCCATACATACGTCCTCGCGTTAGATCTAATACATGGGCAACTTCATGGGACTCAAGGTGTCCTGTACGGGCGCTGTCACAGCCATCTCATATGGTTAATACCTCACTACCCGATCCATCACATATAATGAATAGACGATGGTCACAACCGGTACATAATTTTCAATATCCTAACAATATCCTAGCATTACAACGTACCGCGTATAACCAATGGGTATCTGAGTGGAATAATATTCCATCAACATCTCATTTCGGGTATTGGAATTTATCGAATGCTAGTAATCATCCATCAATAGATCATCAGTGGATGTCTGAATGGAATCAACATTTGATTCCTAATCATCAGAATTTGCAAAATGTGGCAACCCCATCTGGTATTAATCAACCAACAACTACTCAGGTTCAAGCTGAACAATCGAACTCTACTTTTGGATTTAGCGGGAGTACAGACCAGTCGGTAATATTATTCCAAGTTTTAGTTACTTTACAAAGTAGTTTCTTAAATTATATAATAAGTTGATACGTAGCACATATGAGTGTATGTGATGTTAAAATTTAGATATTATTAAAATTTTAGAAATTTTTGAAAATTTTTTTTGAGATTCTTGAAAATGTTTAGAAATTTTTAGAAAATTTTTATAAATTTTTGAAAACATTCTTCTCAAAACCTTATAATGGGAGTATGTATATGCATATATATATGTATATATATATATATATATATATATATATATATATATATATATATATATATATATATATATATATATCAGAGACGGGACTTTGTAATTGAGAATTGATTTTGAATTGAATTGAGCAAAACAAATTCTATTTCAAAAATAAAAAATTAGAATTGAAGCAAAGTAATTCAGTTCAAAAAAAATATAAATAAATTTGAAATTTTATTTCAATTCAAATTTGTTTTGAAATAAATTGAACAAAGTATTTCAAATTGAAAAAATTTGAATAATAAATACTCAATTCAACTTATTGCTTAGAATTACTCAATGCTATCAAAAAATTTATGAATTGAATTGATTTTATTTGAATTAATTTGAGTTTTAGCAGAGCGCCCTGCAGTAAAAGTTCAAGTGGTGAAAATTTCACATTAAAGTACGTCATTGGAATTTTATGTGCCTCTGTTCCAATGGGCATAGATTCACAGCCAAATGCGTCATTAGAACTTTTTTGGATGCATCTTTTCCAGTAGGATTAAAGAAGCATACAAGTGCGTAAGTGGAACCTTTTTTTGGATGAATCTGTTCCAGTGGCATTACAGAAGCACCCAAGTGCGTCATTGAAACTTTTAGATGAATCTGTTCCAGTGGGATTACAGAAGCACCTAAGTGCGTAATAAATTTTTTTTTGGCAAAATTGGTTCCATTGGGATTTGGCCAGAACCTAACTGCGTCATTGGGCATTTTTTTGGACAAATTTGTTGCATTGGGATTTGGGCAGAACCGTTATTGGAGAACCGTTATTGGACGTTTTTTTTTGGACAAATTAGTTTCATTGGGGATTTGGCCAGAACCCGCTTGCGACATTGGACTTTTTTTTGGAGCAATTGGCCGCAGTTGGGTTCTGGCCAAATCCCGATGGAATCAATTTTTCCAAAAAAAAGTCCAATGACATAGTTAGGTTCTTGCCAAATCCCAATAGAACCAATTTGTCAAAAAAAAGTCCAATGACGCAGTTAGATTCTGGCCAAATCCCAGTGAAATCAATTTGTATATATATATATATATATATATATATATATATATATATATATATATATATATATATAATATAATAATAGTTTGGCGCTACAGTCCTTTATCGGCCGAGCTCCCTCACCATTTGAGCTGTGCGTGTTATATTTGTACTCAAAGTGGTGGGACCTACAGTTTATTGCCGAATCCGAACGGCGGGTGAGAGCTTTTCATAGGCAATGTTTTACTCTCGTAGGTTTGCCATTTACTGCCGAGAGGTAGCGCGGTATAGAAAAATGTTTCTATGAAAAGATGTTGTTAGCCCCAGTCCAGGCTTGAACCGGAGACCTTTCGGCTCGCAGTCCAACGCACTAACCACTGAGCTACCGCGGCTATATATATATATATATATATATATATATATATATATATATATATATATATATATATATATACATGAATATGTTCACAACTGTGAGCGGATAAAAAATTATTTTTTCAAAACATGAAATGAATAACCTTAATTAATTATTAAAATAAGTTTAGACTGAGAATCAAGGAAATCTAAATATATATATATATGATCTAATTTAGTTGACATTTATTTTGAAATGAATAACCTTAATTAATTATTAAAATAAGCCGGTTGATGATGAGTATATACTCAACGCTGTAATACCAATTACATACGATGGCATGACCATTCATGCGCCTATCCCGATACTCAATGATGATAAGGATACTGTGGACAATCCTCAACTTTTGCAACCTCACGAAATCAAAAAGGAGCCTTTAGAGGAGTCAGATGTGTCGGATATGGATACACGTTCCTCATGTCCTACTAATCAGCGTTTTTTTACTGAGTTATCTTCCGACTGTTCGCTATCACCAAAGCGCCAACGACTATCAATACATTTGGATTCTGATACAAATGATTTAACTGTGCTTTTTGGGAATATTATGCGAAATGATGAGGTGATTTACTTTGATCTTAATATTTTTGATTTATCAATATTGTATGTTGATATAAATGTTAAAAATTATAGTTCGAGACCATTTATCCAAACTTATCCAGACTTTTATCACAAAGTATTTATTCAATATATTTTTTTCATATTTTTATTTAAATTATAACTACAAAACTATAGGGTGTGTGTCCTGATAATGTACGTCGTAAACTTTTCATGGGCCTCAATAATACAGACCGAACTGGTTCAAAACCTAATCATTTAGATGACTATACGGATTGAGTCAACGGTTGAAACTGCGAATGAAGTTGAGTCTACGATTGAATCAGCGGTTGAAAATGTGATTGAAACTGGTTCTAGCGATATTAAAATGGGTGAATCTGTGGCCAATACTGATATGGTCAAAACTACGATTGGTGTTAATCTGTTGACACCGGCTGAATTTGCGGTTGGAGATGGTTCAAATAAACTTGCAGTTGATGATGGTTCGGTTATTGAGGTCTCATCAGATACTGAGGTAGGCTCCAATACAACCCTAACACCTGACACGGTGGTGCATCAATCGCCGATTTTGTCACAAGGGCTAGCAACACTAGTTGAGGTAGCGGACTCAAGTGGTTTCAAGGTAAGGTATTTTGTAAAAGGTTAAAATCAAAGAATCTTATTATTTTACAAACCTTTAGACAACAGTAGCTGTTTCTACTCCTGCAAATCTAATGGATTATCTGGTTAGATTTTTAAATATTCATAAATAACAAATTCTATCTATTTGTTAAGAAAGATAATAATAAACAAATAAAAAAACCATTTGGGTTTATTAATATTCATAAATGACTTATTCTATCTACTTTTCTATCATTTTTTAAATCATTTTATTAAAAAGAAAGTTTCTTACAAAATGCACTTTTAATTAGTAGGATCAAAATATGGTTACTTAGTTCACAGTATTTTCCATTATATTCATAACTAAGACTAATAAGATCGATTTCTTAAAACATATATGAATCCCTGGTTTATCAATCCAAAGGTTTTCTTTATATATTTTTTACCTATTATCCACTCTAACTATTTTAATTATTAATGATGGGTATAATGACAAACATTTATGTACCACTAATAGGTACGGGTTCCTACTCATCGCTCCGTTTCTCGCGCTCGTATGGGTTCAAATAATCGTCCATACATACGTCCTCGCGTTAGATCTAATACATGGGCAACTTCATGGAACTCAAGGTGTCCTGTACGGGCGCTGTCACAGCCATCTCATATGGTTAATACCTCACTACCCGATCCATCACATATAATGAATAGACGATGGTCACAACCGGTACATAATTTTCAATATCCTAACAATATCCTAGCATTACAACGTACCGCGTATAACCAATGGGTATCTGAGTGGAATAATATTCCATCAACATCTCATTTCGGGTATTGGAATTTATCGAATGCTAGTAATCATCCATCAATAGATCATCAGTGGATGTCTGAATGGAATCAACATTTGATTCCTAATCATCAGAATTTGCAAAATGTGGCAACCCCATCTGGTATTAATCAACCAACAACTACTCAGGTTCAAGCTGAACAATCGAACTCTACTTTTGGATTTAGCGGGAGTACAGACCAGTCGGTAATATTATTCCAAGTTTTAGTTACTTTACAAAGTAGTTTCTTAAATTATATAATAAGTTGATACGTAGCACATATGAGTATATGTGATGTTAAAATTTAGATATTATTAAAATTTTAGAAATTTTTGAAAATTTTTTTTGAGATTCTTGAAATTGTTTAGAAATTTTTAGAAAATTTTTATAAATTTTTGAAAACATTCTTCTCAAAACCTTATAATAGGAGTATGTATATGCATATATATATGTATATATATATATATATATATATATATATATATATATATATATATATATATCAGAGACGGGACTTTGTAATTGAGAATTTATTTTGAATTGAATTGAGCAAAACAAATTCTATTTCAAAAATAAAAAATTAGAATTGAAGCAAAGTAATTCAGTTCAAAAAAAATATAAATAAATTTGAAATTTTATTTCAATTCAAATTTGTTTTGAAATAAATTGAACAAAGTATTTCAAATTGAAAAAATTTGAATAATAAATACTCAATTCAACTTATTGCTTAGAATTACTCAATGCTATCAAAAAATTTATGAATTGAATTGATTTTATTTGAATTAATTTGAGTTTTAGCAGAGCGCCCTGCAGTAAAAGTTCAAGTGGTGAAAATTTCCATGTGAAATTCGCACCCCGATGCATCATTGGACATTTTTAGTTGAATTTGTTCCAATGTACACAGATTCACATTCTGATGCGTCATTGGAAGTTTTTGGGTGCATCAGTTCAAATGGACTTAGATTACATTAAAGTACGTCATTGGAATTTTATGTGCCTCTGTTCCAATGGGCATAGATTCACAGCCAAATGCGTCATTAGAACTTTTTTGGATGCATCTTTTCCAGTAGGATTAAAGAAGCATACAAGTGCGTAAGTGGAACCTTTTTTTGGATGAATCTGTTCCAGTGGCATTACAGAAGCACCCAAGTGCGTCATTGAAACTTTTAGATGAATCTGTTCCAGTGGGATTACAGAAGCACCTAAGTGCGTAATAAATTTTTTTTTGGCAAAATTGGTTCCATTGGGATTTGGCCAGAACCTAACTGCGTCATTGGGCATTTTTTTGGACAAATTTGTTGCATTGGGATTTGGGCAGAACCGTTATTGGAGAACCGTTATTGGACGTTTTTTTTTGGACAAATTAGTTTCATTGGGGATTTGGCCAGAACCCGCTTGCGTCATTGGACTTTTTTTTGGAACAATTGGACGCAGTTGGGTTCTGGCCAAATCCCGATGGAATCAATTTTTCCAAAAAAAAGTCCAATGACATAGTTAGGTTCTTGCCAAATCCCAATAGAACCAATTTGTCAAAAAAAATGTCCAATGACGCAGTTAGATTCTGGCCAAATCCCAGTGAAATCAATTTGTCCAAAAAAAAAGTCCAATGACATAGTTACGTTCTTTCCAAATCCCAATAGAACCAATTTGTCAAAAAAATGTCCAATGACGCAGTTAGATTCTGGCCAAATCCCAATGGAACCAATTTGTCTAAAAAAAATGTCAATGACGCAGTTGGGTTCTGGCCAAATCCCAATGGAACCGATTTGTCTATAAAAATGTCCAATGACGCAGTTGGGATCTGACCAAATCCCAATGAAACAAATTTTTCTAAAATAATGTCCAATGACGCAGTTAGGTTCTGGCCAAATCGCAAAAGAACCAATTGTTCCAAAGAAAAGTGCAATGACGCAGTGGGTTTTGACCAAATTCAAAACATCTTCAAAAATATGTCTCCCTGATTGCCTTAAATGCATATCTTGTCCCACATGAAGGGATTCATACAAAAAAAAAAGAATCTGTTGCTAATTGGTTCAGATTCAACCAAAAACGTCGAATGATCCACCTAGATGCGAATCTATGCCCCTTAAAACAGATTCAAATATGCTGGGCCCGGGTGCAACAGATTTACCGAAAAATATCCCATGATGCATCTGGGTGCAATTCTGTGCCATTAAAATACATTTAAGCCAAAATGTGGTGCGTGCCACTTCAATATCAATGCTTTTGAATTTTAAATAGAATTGATCAATTCCAATTCATGTTTGTTGAATTGAAATTGATCAATGCCAATTTAAAAAAATTTGAATTGAATTGAATAAAAGTATTTCACTTCAAATTTTTTTGAATTGGAATTTGTTTACTCAATTCAAATGAAATATTTTTCGAATTGAAATACTTTTTTCAAATGCCATTTAAATAAATAGAAATGAAATTATTTGAAAACAATTTCAATTCATGAACAAATTTAATTTGAAAAATAATGAATTAGTCCCGTCTCTGATATATATATATATATATATATATATATATATATATATATATATATATATATATATATATATATATATATATATATATATATATGAATATGTTCACAACTGTGAGCGGATAAAAAATTATTTTTTCAAAACATGAAATGAATAACCTTAATTAATTATTAAAATAAGTTTTGACTGAGAATCAAGGAAATCTATTAAATTATTAAAAAATTATTAAAATAAGTTTAGACTTAGAATCAAGGAAATCTAAATATATATATATGATCTAATTTAGTTGACATTTATTTTCTATAATCCAACATTAAAAAGATAATACCAATAAAGGAACCACAAAAGGAGTCATTTCCTGTTAATATGGTATTATATAATCAACAGTATCGATCATCTGAATATAATGATGACTGTATTGAGGGTTCACCACATAATCAAACGGCTATGGGAGATATGTTTCAAAATGTCAATCCTGAGAGCTTGACTAATGTCAGTATTATTGATCTAACACATGAGGAGAATATTGCAAATCATGCAAATACATCAGAAGTTATTGGGGGTGTGATTATTGATAATAACGAAGAGAGCTCTGTATTAAACACCGATGTTATTAATGATCTGAATATCAATGACAACGAAGTCAACCCTAAAATCAACGCTGATATTGATCTACGAAACACCTCAGTAGATATGAATAATGGAATTATCAATGACATGTCAAGTTATATATCATTTGACAGATCTGATATAATTAATGAGCCATCTACTATGCCAGATTTCATGGATTCTACCGAGGTTCAATTACCTGTTACTCCTTCCATAGTACCCTTGCAAATTCCTGGTGGCTTTGTAATTTTAACGACTCTAGAGATAACTACTAATGTATCTACCTTATTAAGTTGGGGTCCTGATTTTGTGCCGCCTCATACCCCTACTTTATTGGATACTTTGAATTATGCGCATTATATAGGAAATGCGATTCTTTATAATAATTTTAACCCAGACATATTATTTAGGGAATTAGTCGCTGTGTATTACAACCGTCTCAATCAGGTAATAATATCTAAAAAAGATACTAATATTGATCTTATGGCGCGATGCGATGATCTTATGAAGATGTTGCGTGACACTAAAGAATTTTTCCGTAAAAATCCTAATGTTTGTATTGTACAGGCAGATAAAGGAAAAAGTACTACCATAATGTACAAAACTGATTATCGTAATAAAATTGATGATTGGATTAATGGGTGTCTTCGTGTAGGTACTTATTTAGAAGTAAACGAGGATTTTTCTTTAATTTTGCTTCTAATAAGAAAGCGATTCAAGTACTTACGTAATCAATTAATTCAACATTTCAACAATTCTCAGTCAATTCCTTATCCTTTTTAGACTTATAGACTCCCTTATTTATATGGTACCGTAAAATATCATAAAGATGGTCAACCATGTCGACCAATATGTGGTTTCAGGAACATTGTAAAATTCCTCCTAATTTATTATTACAATGTATGAGATTCTCAATGGATCAAGCAAATTATTTCACATATAATTCCCTTATATATAAACAACTTCGGAGATTACCACATGGAGCATGTGATTCTGGGTTGTTAGCTACTGTATTATTGGATTATTTTATCCAGTTACACTCAATTGAGTTGTTTGAACAAAACCAGGTAGTATTTTGAAAAAATATATGGATGATTTCCTGTTATATTTGCCTAGCACTGAAATAGATAGTTTTAAAACTTCCTTTGGACATTTAACTTCTTTACAATTCACTATAGATAAAGAGGAGGATTGTAATTCAGGTTTGAATAAGACAATATTTTTTTTAGATATTTTAATTACTATATTTCCCCATAAGATATACACAAGTATGTATACAAAACCATCAACTTCCTACCGGTTACATCATTATTTATGTAATTATACATTTTCTACAAAGGAAAACACAATTATAAGTTATATTAGAAAATTTTTGCAAAGATCTAATAACCGATTCTTAGTTGATGACTTAGAATTCCTACGTGAGTGAATATATTATAATAGTTATCCAGATATATTGATAAACAAATTATATCTCAAAACTATTAAGCTGGAAATAGAGAACATTCATAAGTTATTAAAAACCTATTTTTCAAAACCTACTTATAATAATAAGCTTATTCGTCATGTCGAACGTACTACGATTGATTTAGATTTACGGCTATCCATATTATATAGGTATATAAGGAAAGTATTAATATATAGTCAACCTAAATTACAAGAAGTGTCTCGAGGACGATCACAGGTTTATCAGCGAGTTAGACCCCCTATTTATTTTGTATGCGATACTTTTACAACAGTTATACAGAAAATATTCCATGATTATCATTTAGGTCAGCCCTCATTTAACAAAGCTTGGTGCTTTGTTAAATGAGGGCTGACCTTTTCCAAATGTTACATATGTCACTATCATATCCAGATCCTATTTTTATTCCTATAGACCAACTATCTATATACATAATAGGTAGCGAAACTTGCAATATGCAATTTTTAATATCAGGTACTGGGACACCTGTAGATCTCTTAACTCTGGCATTAACTGATGTGAGCACAGCATTATACGCCCATTGCAAAAAGAATGCAGATTATATAATACATACTAATTTAATGAAATTGCCGACTAATCAACACATACCAGTGAATCAACAACTAATGATCTTTAAAGGAATATATACTGCTCTGGAATTGTAGTGCGAGAACGTTAATCAATTATCACAAATACCAAAGTATATGTTAACCAGTTTGAACAAATCAATCAAAACCCTGGTTGCTGCCAAACGATTCACCGCACAGAGTAGTAATTACCCACTTTTTTAGATCTTTTCCTAGTATTCACATATATTTTAAAGCACGATCAAGCAGTTATCTGCGAATATATTAATAAAAACGAAAGTTTTAATTTAACTTAAGACGCTAAAGGCAGTAAACTGCCAAAACCTTTATACTTCAAATTTTTTTAAAAAATATTAACTAGGACTGAACAAGTCTCCTTAGAAAATCAATGTAGCCTAAATATAATAAGTAGACAATTTAATATTATAAAAATCCGTTATAAACAATACTAACTATTTCTTATTTCCCACAGATATAGGTCTACCCCGAATACTACGTAAAGGTTGTCAATCACCTTAATGCATCACTAGTTGTTTAAACGAAAAAAGTATTTTTTGGTAATATACTAACCATATATAACAATTAACCACATATCCTTTCCATATTCCTAACTCACAGCCTAAAAAAGTCGTCATGATATCATAATCTATGTTGTTGTTCGCCAGGCGTGGTACGCCTACTGTCTAAAATCACAATGGATCTACCGTCATCAAGAAAACAAGAACCCCACTGCACAATATAATCAACTCTGTACGCATAATAAGCGTGGTTGGGGACAGTAAATACTTCTACAATATCTTAAATTTAAAAATTAAATTATTTTTAATAATTAAATTATTTTTAATAAGTTTATTTTTAATCATTTTAAACCGATATGTTAGTAAAAACCTAAAATTTTTTTCATGTTAATTTTAGTTACTGTGGAATTATATTATTAACCGATTAATTGTTACTTTTTATCGCAAAAAGGTATATACTAATAGAAATCTACAATATCGTTTATATTAATTTAAATCAAACAATTTATTAACCGAATTAATTATAATATTATTAAAAATTAAATTGTAATCGTTCACTCGAAAAATGAGCTTTTTATTATTATTGGGGTCCAGGTCGCGTTCTATACGATACACAATACCAAAAAAATAATTTTGGATCTATGTAAAGATAGCTATATTTAAAACTTATCTCAAACGATAAGTCATCAAAAAACTAATACGGTATTTTAATATTGATTTCAAGTAGATGTAACTTGTTGATAAGCGACATAGTTACATTTACATGAAATGTCCTAATTCCAACGTTCATATTTTTTCTTTTTTTAAAAAATAAATAAATAAAAAATAAAATATAAATAACAGCTTACTAAATTACTTTACAAAAATTATAAAGATATTATTACACAATTGCAACAGAAATATTTAAAGCACGACTTGCTATATAATTAGAAAAGCATTAAGCCAACTATTATACTATAAGCATTATGCTCATTACTACGACAAAATAATTATACTACTAAAGCTCTAACAATACATTAATATCAGTTTTATGTAGTTGGAATTAGGCCTAGCGATAATACAAATATGAACATAGGCTTGCATCTGCAACTTTTTATTACCTAATCATTCTGTATATCGCACGATCATATTTTGTAATAGTAAACAATGGCAAAAATAAAGATGAGTATTGAATACATTTTACCCCTCTGATAGGAGTACCACTGTACCTGGTACCGTGAAACCACCCTATAAAACTTTTTTTTGGATCTATGACCACTTAGACCTATTAAAGGTGGCTAGCCTACCTAAACAATTTGGCTATATAAAATTGTAAGATTCATAAGTTAGTATTCATATAGCCAGAAATTAAGTTAATACGGATAACACAAATTCATGTGTTTTAAAGATAATACCTTCAAAAAACTCAGATTACCATTGGGTATCATGAGTATATACAAATAGAAATTAATCAAAAAAAGCTAAAAAGCTTTTGATTATTTATACGAATAAAAAATGATTTTAATAATTTTTACTATTATTTCTATTTGGAATAAACTTATAGGGTTTGGCTCTAATAGCTCAATGAGAATATTTTTTACTGATGAAACAATTTGATATTATTATATTATATACAATAATAATAATACAGAGGTGATATCAGTAATGATATAACCCCAATACCTTTTAAGAAGAATAAAGGTATCAATATTCCAAATAATTCTATTCCTACATAATTCTTATATTAACATTATGTAAAATACATAAACATTAATAAGCTGAGAGCATTCAATAATTGATCAGCAAAAAAGTACAGAATTCTACTTAAACTATCTTTAGGTATTAAGTGTGGTCCTACGTATTTCCAGTTATGAGTTCGTTTGTATTTCTGTTAAAAAAATTATATTCCAAAAAACCCTATATCCTATTCTTGGAGTACAACTCATATCCAAAGCTTTAGGGTATCATGTTTTCACGAGGGTAGTTTAAGACATTACTTAAAAAATCATTATAGCATACCACTTCCCAGGGTCATTCCAACTTTATAAATTTTGGATCCAGAAAACTTCTATGTTTAATGTTATTTACACGTTAGTATTGATATAGCCAAAAACCAAGTTAGTACGGATAACACAAATGCATGTGTTTAAAGGTAATATCTTCAGAAAAACTCAGATTACCATTGGGTATCATGAGTATATATAGAAACAAAAATAAAAATTAATCGAAAAAGTCTGAAGAGTTTTTGATTAATATAACCTTTTTTTTAAATTTTGATTATTAAAAAAAAAGGTTTTTAAAAAAAAAAAAAAATATATATATATATATATATATATATATATATATATATATATATATATATATATATATATATATATGTATAAAATATTATCTTCAAAAAATTAAAAGACGCCTAAGATAAAAAAATAAATAGTAATAATATAATATATAATTTGATTATATTAAAGACGGGCTTCCCAAGAAAAGTTTTTCGTCCGATGCCACTGGACTCATCAGTTGCGATTTATATATTGATTTTTAAAAAATGGTAGAATAAAAATATATTTATTAACATTAATTGTTATAAATATGAAGTAATATCAATAAATTGTAATCAATCAAAAACTTTTGATTGATCGTCTTGAAAACAGTTTTATGATTCCCGAAATCTTCCTTACACCACTTTCCTTTTTTTTTTAAAAACACAACAAAACACAAAAATTACCTTACAAACATCATTTAAATTTAACCATACAAATGAGTTAATGACTAAGGTTATTCTAAAACACACGCACCAAAGGAATTGACGTACTAAACTTTTTATTTTTTAGAAAAAAATATGTATAAGAACAATGACACATCAGCTAGTATTCGTCTGGCTTTTTATAAAAATATCACAGCCTGAGGAAAAAACCCTTTCATTGTAACAAAACTATTTGTAAAAAACATGACACATATTACGGCATACTACGTTATTTTTATTAATCTCAAGTTTAGATTTTTATAGTAGATACATTACAAAAGCCTATTTGAACTCAATAACAGGTAATCAAATTATATTAAGATTATACTCATAAAATGTACTCATATATTCATATAGTGTACTCATATAATGTACTTGTGAATAAATTTCTCTAAACTTGTAATATATTCATATCTTAACAATTCAAGACCATCTCTGTCTTGTAAAACCCTTACAACACAACGTCCTTACGTATAGCACACATTGAGAATGACGTATAATGTAACAATTGAGAATAACGTAGAATGTAACAGGTTGTCATTTGACACTTATGAATATGCATGTGAAAGGAAGAACATTCCAACAAAAAACAACATCAATTAGTGGCACCGAAAAATAATTGTTAGTTCTTTTTTTAAAAAAACGTGAAAACATAATAACCAAAACCTATTACGAACAGTCTATTATCTACAGTGGTTTATGATTATAAGTGAGTTTTTCATATATAAAAAAGATCCATCCATATAATGAATTTGGTAGAAGAACTTGTAGCATATCCACAGTATTTTTATACCCTACACTAAGAGTGAAAGGGTATATTCAGTTTGGTACGCCGTTTGTAACACCCAGAAGGAAGCATCTCCGGTATGGAAAAGTATATATATTCTTAATCAGCATGACCTCCTGAGTCGATTTAGCGATCGTCTGTCTGTCCGTCTGTCTGTTGAAATCCCTACTACTTTTAAAATTGAAGAGCTAGATAAATGAAACTTATAACTTAGATTACTAATATACCTACGCTGTATGTGCGAAAAAATGGCGAGATCGGTCCATTGTGACCTATGATCCGACCACTTATGTTCAAATACCTCATATAAAATGTACATATAAAGATCAATTTTTATGTATACGTGCTTAGATAAACTTTTTTGGTCAAATATATATTGATATCATGCTCAAATACATTATAATATTGTTTTCCGGCAAAAAGACTTGTGGTTCACAAAAAAAAAAATCGAAATTCGGTACACCTACCCATTTGTAAATATGGGTATCAAATGAATGGAAATTCTTCAGCGATTGAATGTTTGTAGTTATTTTCAGGATTCATATACCCTGGTGACCTATATATCACTTTGAATGGTAACCACACATATGTGTAGGGTATTTATAGTCGGCTTAGACCGACTATAATTTTGATAATCCTAACTATCATAATTACACCTACTTTAAAATTTCCCATGTGATCTAACCTTCCCAACTGGTTCTTAAGTTGCGACGAGTGGATCAAGTGGGTGTTTTTCTACGAATCGTGGTAAAAAATTAGTGGAAAAAAATTGGCAAAATTGTTTGCTATTATATCTCTCTTCGTTTTATTAAAAATGAGTTTTTCATGTATAAAAAAGATCCATCAATATAATGAATTTGGTAGAAGAAGTTGTAGCAATTCTACAGTATTTTACTTATTGCGACGAGTGGATAAAGTGGGTGTTTTTCTACGAATTTGGAAGAAGAAGTTGTAGCATATATACAGTATTTTACTTAAATTGCGACGAGTGGATCAAGTGGTGTTTTTCTATGAATCGTGGTAAAAAATTAGTGGCAAAAAATTGGTGGCATAATTGTTTGCTATTATATCTCGTTTTATTAAAAATGAGTTTTTCATGTATAAAAAAGATTTATCCATATAATGAATTTGGTACAAGTAGTTGTAGCATGTCTACAGTATTTTACATAAATTGCGACGAGTGGATCAAGTGGGTGTTTTTCTACGAATTTGGTAGAAGAAATTGTAGCATATCTACAGTATTTTACTTAAATTGCGACGAGTGGATCAAGTGCGTGCTTTTCTACGAATCGTGGTAGAAATTTAGTGGCAAAAAATTGGTGGCAAAATTGTTTGCTATTATATCACTCTTCGTTTTATTAAAAATAAAATGGTTTTCCCTTCGTACAAAAATATGGTGCTATAATTATAATTACTAAAAAGAAGATTTAGCATATAATTACTAAAAAGATTTGGTAAAAGAAGTTGTAGCATATCTACAGTATTTCCACTCCTAAATTGTGAAGAGTGGATTAAGTGGGTGGTTTTCGATTATATCTTTCTTTGTTTTTTTTTTTAATAAAATGGTTTTCCCTTTGTACAAGACTGTGGTGTTATAGCAAATAATTACTAAAAAGAAATATTGGTAAAAAAAAGTTGTAACATATCTACAGTATTTTTGCTCTTAAATTGTGACAAATGGATCAAGTGGGTGTTTTTCTACAAAGCGTGGTAGAAGATGGTGTCAAAATTAATTGTTATTATATCTTTCTTCGTTTTTTTAAAAAAATATAAAATGGATTTCCCTTGTACAAGATTGTGGTGCTATAGCAAATGAATTTAAATAGAAATATATATTTCATGTTTTTAACCTATAATTTTTTAAAAATATCAATATTTTCGATTCAAGATTAATAACAAAAATTTTGAATCTAGGTATCAAATATATCAGCAATGGGGCAAAAATGTGTACATCCATCCAGGATACTGCAGCGCATATTTCATCGTTTTATTGCTACATCACTTTACACGTTACTTGACGGCCCATATAGAGTTATGAATTATTATCTGCAACGAAGATGTGGTAGTTCTAAGAAGAGTGGCAAGTAGTGAGTAATATTTTCCATTTATCGTTACATGCAATTATGAATTATTTATATAAAAAACCTATAAATTACTAAGAGATCTAATTGCATAGAAATGTTATAGAAATGTTATGAACACTCTGAATCTAATGATCCTTTAATGAAACCTGTAAAATCCCATATAAATGTCTCGAAGCAAATGGGAACATCAGGTTTCTTGTGTGAAACAAATTAAGTGGCATTATTATTCATTCCTATTTTAGCTTCATAGCTTCACTGAGCTACGTTTTTTAACCATTACAACAACAAAAAGAGAAAAAAGCATACTAATATATATGCAAATTCTCATGTATAACCACTGAGTATGTCATTATGATACACAAAGAGTGTATGGTATATGTGTGTGGCATTATGTAAGCAGAAACCTATAAAGCTATGTGTTTCCGGCTTCTTTTTTACAGTATCGTTGAGTTTGCAACTATTAACACAATTGGCGCGCAAAATGTATAAAGTTATTTAAGGAGTTATAAAGGACCGACTCTATTGAACTGTTGGAATGTGTGTAATATAATTATTAAATAACCTCATACTAATGTAGCTGTAAAACTATTAAAGTTATAATTAAAGATCTTAAGGCATATGAATTTTGTGGATATATTACACACGTTTCCTACAACTAAAGGTTTAAGGCAAAAAAATAAATAAAGTTACGAGACTAAGCATGTGTGTGCCAATCTGGCTAGCTTCCCAAAAACCCAATATTATGGTTTTATTTAATTTTTTCGAAGAGTGTGTCAATTTGGGAAAGAGTGTTTAACTAAAAAGGAACAAGAAGTGTGTTTAAATTAAAAGTTGGATTATATACTATTTCTATATTTTGTACTGTTACGACTAAAATGTACTGACGCCACGCTCGAATAATTTTATAGCCTTACTATAAAATTCACCTACTGGTCACCATTTTTATAGCTATAAGCTATTCGTTATTTCTCAATAAAAAACCCTTATAATTTAGCAACCTGTATTATATTCACATCCACCATTGCATTGAGTGTGAATAATATATTCACTTCAACATCTTAAATGACCAAAGGAATGTAGTTATAATTGTGAGAACACATTTAGTTAGTACATCAACCATAACATTGGTATAACAAAGATACTGGTTTATGACAAATCATATTGGTAGTGGTTTATATCTGATATGGTTTCTATTTGAAAAAAGGTTTCATATACTATTCAAAAATGTTTTTTTAAAAAAACCCACAATGCAAGATAAACTTGAAAATTAATTGTATAGCTATATAGTGTGTAATTAATTCTAATCATATTATTAGAAATAAAACTCAAATAAAGTGAACATATGTCATAGTATATTTGCAGTTGCAAATGTAAAGACCACATTTAATTAGTTCATCAACCATAAATTGGTATAATAAAAGATACTGGTTCATAACAAGTATTATTGGTAGTGATTTATAAATCAAAATAGTAAAATATACCAGATAGTTTTGAAGATTAGAAAAAAACCAGAATAAGGTGGACATATATTATGATTTCCCTGATTTTTTTAAAAAATGTGATTTCTTACTTTGTAAACATAAACAATCGGTCACATCTGACAAGTCTCTTTCTCCTCATACAAGGAAAAAAATTGTATACTTCTATTAATATAAAGTCTTACAAGCTAAGGTCAAATTTCCACACACACCCATCCATCTCATTATAACTTTGCCACCTTAATCAAAATTTATAACAAATCTTAACAGAATAATCAGTTGACTATGGATGCATTCTTGTCCGATGATGATGAGTATATACTCAACGCGGTAATACCAATTACATACGATCATAATAGTAGTGGCGTGACCATTCATGCGCCTATCCCGATACTCAATGATGATGAGGATACTGTTGACAATCCTCAACTTTTGCAACCTCACGAAATCAAAAAGGAGCCTTTAGAGGTGGCAGATGTGTCGGATATGGACACACGTTCCTCATGTCCTACTAATCAGCGTTTTTTTACTGAGTTATCTTCCGACTGTTCGCTATCACCAAAGCGGCAACGACTATCAATACATTTGGATTCTGATACAAATGATTTAACTGTGGTTTTTGGGAATATTATGCGAAATGATGAGGTGATTTACTTTGATCTTAATATTTTTGATTTATCAATATTGTATGTTGATATAAATGTTAAAACTTTTAGTTCGAGACCATTTATCCAAACTTATTCAGACTTTTATCACAAAGTATTTATTAAATATATTTTTTTCATATTTTTATTTAAATTAAAACTACAAAACTATAGGGTGTGTGTCCTGATAATGTACGTCGTAAACTTTTCATGGGCCTCAATAATACAGAACGAACTGGTATACGGTTAAACCTGTGATTGAGTCAACGGTTGAAACTGCAAATGAAGTTGAGTCTTCGATTGAATCAGCGGTTGAAAATGTGATTGAAACTGGTTCTAGCGATATTAAAATGGGTGAATCTGTGGCCAATACTGATTAGTCAAATCTGCGATTGCTGTTAATCTGTTGACAACGGCTGAACTTGCGGTTGGAGATGGTTCAAATAAACTTGCAGTTGATGATGGTTCGGTTATTGAGGTCTCGTCAGATACTGAGGTAGGCTCTAATACCGCCCTAACTCCTGACACGGTGGTGCATCAATCGCCGATTTTGTCACAAGGGCTAGCAACACTAGTTGAGGTAGCGGACTCAAGTGGTTTCAAGGTAAGGTATTTTGTAAAAGGTTAAAATCAAAGAATCTTATTATTTTACAAACCTTTAGATAACAGTAGCTGTTTCTACTCCTGCAAATCTAATGGATTATCTAGTTGGGTTTTTAAATATTCATAAATAACAAATTCTATCTATTTGTTAAGAAAGATAATAATAAACAAATAATAAACACCATTTGGGTTTATTAATATTCATAAATGACTTATTCTATCTACTTTTCTATCATTTTTTAAATCATTTTATTAAAAAGAAAGTTTCTTACAAAATGCACTTTTAATTAGTAGGATCAAAATATGGTTACTTAGTTCACATTATGTTCCATTATATTCATAACTATGATATTTTTATTTAGGATTATTTTTGAGATCGATTTCTTAAAAAAAAACATATTTGAATCCCTGGTTTATCAATCCAAAGGTTTTCTTTATATATTTTTTACCTATTATCCACTCTAACTATTTTATTTATTAATGATGGGTATAATGACAAACATTTATGTACCACTAATAGGTACGGGTTCCTACTCATCGCTCCGTTTCTCGCGCTCGTATGGGTTCAAATAATCGTCCATACATACGTCCTCGCGTTAGATCTAATACCTGGGCAACTTCATGGGACTCAAGGTGTCCTGTACGGGCGCTGTCACAGCCATCTCATATGGTTAATACCTCACTACCCGATCCATCACATATAATGAATCGACGATGGTCACAACCGGTACATAATTTTCAATATCCTAACATGTGGGATCCATTACAACGTACCGCGTATAACCAATGGGTATCTGAGTGGAATAATATTCCATCAACATCTCATTTCGGGTATTGGAATTTATCGAGTGCTAGTAATCACCCATCAATAGATCATCAGTGGATGTCTAAATGGAATCAACATTTGATTCCTAATCATCAGAATTGGCAAAATGTGGCATAAGTATAGCCAGAAAATAAGTTAATACGGATAACACAAATTCATGTGTTTTAAAGCTCAGATTACCATTAGGTATCATGAGTATATACAAATAGAAATTAATCAAAAAACTAAAAAGCTTTTGATTATTTATACGAATAAAAAATGATTTTAATACTTACTTACTTAAATGGCCCTTACAACCGTGGGTCGGTTTTGGCCGCTGAGATGAAGCCGCGCCAGTCGGATCTGCTTTGCGCGCGCTGACGCCAGTTAGAAATACCAAGCGTTGCCAGGTTGTCCTCAACTTGGTCTTTCCAACGCAGATTTGGACGCCCTCTTCTACGCTGTCCACCTTCGAGTTTCGATTCAAGCACCTTCTTGGCTGGAGTGTTTTCATCCATTCGTTCGACATGACCTAGCCAGCAAAGCCGCTGGATCTTGATGCGCTTGACTATGTCAATGTCGTCGAATAACTCATACAGCTCGTGGTTCATCCTGATTCGATACTCGTTAGCAAAGCAGATAGGGCCAAAGATTTTACGGAGAATTTTTCTCTCGAACGCTCCCAGTACTCTCTCATCGGTGGTGGCCAGCGTCCATGTTTCTGCACCATAAAGTAGGACGGGCATGATGAGTGACTTGTAGAGCGTTATTTTTGTCCGGCGAGAGAGGGCTCTGCTTCTCAATTGCCTACTGAGCCCAAAGTAGCACCTGTTGGCGAGAGTTATTCTCCGTTTGATCTCCAGGCTGACGTCGTTGTTGCTGTTTACGCTGGATCCCAGATAGACGAAGTCCTTCACAATGTCGAACTTGTGGGTGTCAAAATCAGCTTTTTGTCCAAGACGCACGGACTCTTTTTTGCTTGTGGACACAAGGAACTTCGTCTTGTCCTCGTTCACCGCTAGACCCATTCGACGCGACTCTTTCTCCAATCTGAAGAATGCTGCGCTGACTGCTCGTGTGCTCCTACCAATGATATCAATATCGTCGGCATATGCGAGCAGCATGACACTTTTGTTGAGGATAGTGCCGCTTTGACGGAGTTCGGCAGCTCGAACTATTTTCTCCATCAATAAGTTAAAAAAGTCGCACGATAGGGAGTCACCCTGTCTGAAACCTCGTTCGGTATGAAATGGCTCGGAGAGGTCTTTTCCTATTCTCACTGAGCAACGTGTGTTGCTCAGGGTCATCCTGCAAAGCCTTATAAGTTTCGCAGGTATACCGAACTCAGACATTGCGGCGTATAATCGTTCCCTTATCGGAGTGTCGAAGGCGGCTTTATAGTCGACTATTAGGTGGTAGGCGTCGATCTGTTTTTCTAGGGTCTTTTCCTGGATTAGGCGCAATGTGAAAATCTGGTCTATGGTGGACTTTCCAGGTCTGAAGCCGCACTGATAAGGTCCAATCAGTCTGTTGACGATGGGCTTCAGTCTTTCACATAATACGCTCGATAGAACCTTGTATGCGATATTGAGTTATCTGATCCCACGGTAGTTGGCGCAGATAGTGGGATCCCCTTTCTTAAGGATTGGGCAGAGTACACTGAGGTTCCAGTCACTTGGCATGCTTTCATCCGACCATATTCTGCTTACGAGCTCGTGCATGCTCTCTATTAGCTCTTCGCCTCCGGTCTTAAACAATTCAGCAGGCAGGCCATCAGCACCTGTGGCTTTGTTGTTTTTCAGCCGAGCAATGGCTGTTCTGACCTCGTCATGGTCGGGTGGCGGAATCTCAACGTCGTCATCAAGTACTGGGGTTGCCGGGTTTGCTTCTCTATCGGTGGAATTGAGGTCATCATCACCGGTCAGCAGTTTAGAGAAGTGATCCCTCCATATTTTCAGTGTGCTCTGGATATCTGTCACTAGATTTCCAATCTCATCTTTACAGGAAGAGGCTCCGGATTTCGAACCTCCGGCTAGGCGTCTTATTTTCTCGAAGAATTTTCGAGCCTCATTCCTGTCCCCATGCATCTCAATCTCCTCACACTCACGTCTTTCTGCCTCGCTTTTTTTACGCCTGAAAAGACGTCTCTCTTCCCTCCTCTTCTCTTTGTATCGCTCCTTCACAGCTCGCGTAGCTACTGACTGCAGGGTGGATTTGTACGCAGCGTCTTTCTCTGCAGTGGCCGCGCGACACTCTTGGTCATACCACTGATTCCTCAGGGGGCGTTGGAATCCAAGCACCTCTTCGGCAGCCGTACGCATAGAGCAGGAGATATGATTCCACTGCGCGCTTATATCATCGAGAGGAGGAGTGCTTTGTCTAAGCAGGTGTGAGAGTCGAGTGGAAAAGGCTTGCGTTGTCTGTTGTGATTGCAGCTTTCCGACGTCTAGCTTTCTCTGCGTTTGGTTCCGTACGTTCTTCGCAGCGCTTAAGCGTGTGCGGACCTTGGCTGCTACAAGGTAATGATCCGAGTCCATATTGGCACCTCGGATAGTGCGTACGTCCATCACGCTTGAAGCGTGCCTTCCGTCAATCACAATGTGATCAATTTGATTTCGAGTTTTTTGATCGGGCGACAACCATGTGGCCTTGTGGATATCGAAATGTTCGAATCTAGTGCTACTAACTACCATGTTTCGTGCTGCGGCGAAGTCGATTAGCCTCGTTCCGTTATCGGAAGTGTTGGCATGGAGGCTAAATTTTCCGATTGTGGGACAATAGATGGCTTCTCTGCCCACCTTGGCGTTAAAATCGCCTAGCACGATTTTGATATCGTGGCGGGGGCAGCGCTCGTATGCGTTGTCTAGGCGCTCGTAGAAGCGCTCTTTTGTCTCGTCATCGTGTGCACGTTCGTCACCCTCGTTCGTCGGAGCGTGTGCACAAATTAGGCTGATATGGAATTATTTGGCCTTGATGCGGATTGTTGCCAGCCTTTCTACCACGGGCGTGAACCTAGAGACAAGGTGGCGGAGTCTCTTGCCGACCACAAATCCACATCCAAATTCGTGTCTCTCCGCATGGCAGCTGTAGTAGATATCACAGGACGCTTGTTTCGAACAGCCCTGTCCCGTCCATCGCATCTCCTGGATAGCGGTGATGTCAGCCTTATATTTTTCGAGGACATCTGCCAGCTGGATAGAGGCACCTTCCCTATAAAGGGTCCGGACATTCCAGGTGCATATCCGTAAATCATGGTCCTTAAAACGTTTGCGTGGGTCGTCATCGTTGTAATCGGTCGTTATCCGAGGCTTCTTTTTTGTTTTCATTGGGCGCATAGGTTTTTTCCGTGGTGGGACCCAAACCCAACGCACGAACCCTCACTCTAAGGGAGATGCTCGCCACTCACTTTAGCCGACTTCTACACCGGGTGGTGTAGAGCGCCGTTTCCAGGGACTTCCACCGAAGTGGAGGTGTCACCATTTGACAATTTGTCAATTCTGGTGACCAGTGAGTTGACTTGAGACGACACCGACAAGGATTGCGCTGGCTTCGCCATGTTGAAGCACTCAGACACGTTGCCTTGTGATAATCGCCCCCATAATAATTTTTACTATTATTTCTATTTGGAATAAACTTACAGGGTTTGGCTTTAATAGCTCAATTAGAATATTTTTTAATGATGAAACAGTTTGATATTATTATATTATATGCAATAATAATAATACAGAGGTGATATCAGTAATGATATAACCCCAATACCTTTTAAGAAGAATAAAGGTATCATTATTCCAAATAATTCTATTCCTACATAATTTTTTTTTTTTACAAATTAACCAACGCTCAGGGGATGCCCCCTATTCGTGCAATGCACAGTGTTGATCGTAAGAAAGGATTATAGGTTAAAGGGAGGAGGAAAGATGGAGTAGTGTCGGTGGATGTTTGCTTTAAATTTTGATCGTAAGAAAGGATTATAGGTTAGAGGGAGGAGGAAAGATGGAGTAGTGTCGGTGGATGTTTGCTTTAAATTTCCCAATATTAAAAAAGTTCGGAAAAACAGAGTCAGGGAGATTGTTCCACAAACGTATCGTGCGATTGAAGAACGAATTATCTCTGTAATGCGTGGTTCTGTTGAGAACCGAGTGAACTACGAAGGGGTGGGCTTGGTTCGATGCCCGAGTAGAACGAGAGAATACACGACCTGGTGGAATCAGGCCATGTATTTCCCTCGAATACTTATCATTGTAATATCTATAAAACAGGCTTACACACCCTACGGTCCTTCGGTGCTCAAGAGAACCAATAGAGGATGAAATATTTTCATCCCCTATTAAATATATTGCACGTTGAATCGAATCCAATTCGATACAGGAACTCTAAGGAAGGTTTTGAAGCCCCTGCCCATATGTGCGAATTGTATTCCATCTTAAGCCGAATATAGGTGGTGTAGACAATGCGCAAGTCAGCGGGAGTGAAGTATGTCTTGGAATGATCACATCAAATATGTGATCATTCCAACGGAGATCACATTGAATTGATATTCCCAGAACGTCCAGAACAGCTGACTGCGCAATATCCACAGAGTTCATATGGAGGGAGGGGTGAATCCATTCTTTTGTGAGATAACAGACAACATTGTGTCCTGCTAGCATAAAAATCAACTCTATTTGCAAGACCCCACTCGGAGATTGTTTTAAGGTCATTATTAAGTGTATCATTCATTGTGCGCCTTTTACTCTCAATCTCGAAAGAGTTTGGGCGCTTGTTGAACGAATATGAGTGACAAATGTTACTGTCATCTGCAAAGGAATGGATTGTGTTCTGTGTCGATGACAGAAGATCATTGATAAAAACCAGAAATAGGGACGGGGATAGGACAAAACCCTGCGGGACTCCAGAATTGATGGAATGTTGTTCTGAGAAAACAACATCCATCGCAACTCGTTTGAACGACCCTGGAGAAAACTCGATATCCATCGAGTAAAAGAATTACCGACGGCATATGCAATAAGTTTTGATACCAGGGCTTCATGCCACACTCGATCAAAAGCCTTAGAAATACCAAGAGCAATCACCTTACTCTCTCCGAAAAGATGAATACAATTATTCCACTTTTCGGAGAGGACCGCCATCAAGTCACCTGTGGATCTGGTCCTACGGAAACCATATTGCCGGTCACTAAGTAATTCGTTTCGCTCCAGATAGTTCACAAGGTGAAAGTTTATTACGCTTTCCATTACCTTGGATAGCGCAGAGCATATTGCAATGGGTCGGTAATTAGCAGGGTTCGTAGCCTCACCCTTTTTCCGAACTGGCTGGACATTGGCAACCTTCCAACAAGATGGAAAAAGTCGTGTCGTGTAGGAGATGTTGAAAAGGTTACGCAATGGACAAGCCATCGTTGACGCACACTTCTTCAACACATGGGCAGATATGCCATCAGGCCCGGAGGCTTTGTTAATATTGAGATTTGCTAAAACCTTTTTAACTGCCCGAGTTCGAAAATGTATCTCCGGCATTGCAGAAGAAACAAATTCAACGACGGGCTGTGGTTGAATGCTATCTTGGAGTGTTCAATTATTTGCAAATAATTCTGCCAAGAGATTAGCTTTATCAACCGGGTCAGTGAAGGTCTGGCCATTCATAACAAGGGTTGGAGTAGACGATGTCGTCTGATTCTTCACCCTTTTAACAAATGACCAGACATTTTTACTACCTCTATGGTAGAGAAGTACCTTTTTGCGCGCGTTTTGTTCGTGTAGAAACTTTTCACGTGCGATCACAGCATTACAGCGATTCCTAGCCTGTATGCGAAGTCTTCCAGTATCAGAATTCTTATTAGAACGTCAATTCTGAAAGGCTTCCTCTTTCGACCTGACTGCAATCCTGCAAGTCTCATTAAACCAAGAGTGGTCCTTGGGTTTAATGCTAATCTTTTTAGAAGGTATGAAGGACCGCATACCCAATAAAATAATATTTTGTACCATTAAGGCCGCGGCATTTATGTCTCTATATGCGAAACACAATTTCCAATTAAAGTTGCGAAAAAAATCATTTAACGCAACCCAATTTGCTTTTTCGTAAAGCCATACTAAACTAGAATATTAAAACGCAGCGGAAACAATACAATGGTCGGAATTACCAAGAGTTGCAAAGACTTTTACATCATATTTTTCATGATGCCAAGTCAGAAAAAGGTCTAGGACTTTTTGGCTCTGCCCGCCGACGCGTGGGAGGTACGTCGGTTCCTTCACCAGTTGCGTGAGTTGATTGCACTCGGCAAACAGCTTAACATAACAACCCTCCTGTGTTGATAGACCCGAGTGGCTCAACCAAGTGGCGTTGTGCACATTAAAGTCACCAGCAACAACAATTTCACTGCCTGGAAACTGTTCCAAAATATTTGAGATCGAATCTGATAGTTCATCTAACTTGTTACAGGTAGAAACCCTATTTAGATTTGGACTCCTATAAATAAAACACAAGTGCATGATGTGATGCAAGATTTTGAATTTAATCCACATAGAATTAAATTCATTATCCGAAACACTATGTTGCTGCTGGTACGCAACGTCACTTCGAATAAAAAGGGCGAGACACCTATGGGCAGAAAACAATGGCAGTAGGTGGTACCCTGGTATCTGAAAATCCAGTGGATCTGCACCCTCACTAACCTGGGTTTCACCTAATGCCATTATATGTGGCGTATAGACAGACACATGTGCATACACAGAGAAAAAATTCGACCTCAGTCCACGAACGTTGCAAAAATCTATACGAAAGTTTTGCGACATTTTCGCTACTGGGTGAATTGAAAACATACAAACATACTAATAGCGGGCTCAGTTGAGACGTACAGATGAGAGCGTAAGCTAAACACTGGCCAGTGTTATACCTTGAACCCGTACCTATTAGTGGTACATAAATGTTTGTCATTATACCCATCATTAATAATTAAAATAGTTAGAGTGGATAATAGGTAAAAAATATATAAAGAAAACCTTTGGATTGATAAACCAGGGATTCATATATGGGTTTTTTTAAGAAATCGATCTCAAAAATAATCCTAAATAAAAATATCATAGTTATGAATATAATGGAAAATACTGTGAACTAAGTAACCATATTTTGATCCTACTAATTAAAAGTGCATTTTGTAATAAACTTTCTTTTTAATAAAATGATTTAAAAAATGATAGAAAAGTAGATAGAATAAGTCATTTATGAATATTAATAAACCCAAATGGTGTTTATTATTTTGTAACGAACTACCTGGCGGTCAAAGGCTGGGGTAACCTCAGCGGCGGTCCAGGGGTAGGTCGACAAATTATTTATTTGTGTCAGGGGTACCTTGCAAGATAAACTCAACTCGTAGCCTAGTCAGTTCAGTGAAAACACCCACGTTTTTAATTTCAATAGTTGGGTTTAAGGGATTAATAGTTCTTAAACTAACAAATAATAATAATTGGTGGTATAATGATAATAAATGAAATAAGCGGGTCCCCGCCGGAAATATTCTGCCGATGCTGAACCCTCGGGTTACGATGTTCTGGCTGGTTTCTTCGGTCTACGCTATTTTCTGCGCAACCGTCTGCTTATTGGGCGCGTGCCGCTGTAGGTTACGTCACGGCGTATCGGTACCGCCCTTAGTCCCTCCTCTGTCCCCGGCTCCTTTGCCGGCTCACTTTATGATTCTCCTCGGGCTATCGCTACTAGGTAGTTCGGTCAATGACTCGGGTCTCTTCGGCTAACTGCCGATCTTCGTTGGTTGTCGTCACTCGCCGACTCGTTGGTTGCTACTGCGATTCGTTCGTATCGTCGGCCTGTGGTCGCTGCTCGCTCGCTGCTACTACTATGACTTGTTCGTGCCGTCCACAACTCGTTCGCTATTACTGCTCTGATTCGTTCGTGTCGTCGGCAACTCATTCGCTATTACTGCTGTGACTCGTTCGGGCCGTCGGCGACGCGGTTGTCTTCGGCTCGTGGTCGCTGCTCGTTCGCTACTACTGCTATGACTCGTTCGTGTCGTCCGCAACTCGTTCGCTGTTGCTGCTGTAACTCGTTCGTGTCGGCTACTCGTATATCTTCGACTCGTGGCCGCTGCTACTGCTATGACTCGTTCGGGTCGTCGGCAACTCGTTCACTCTTTCGGCTAAGACCCGTTCGTGTCGTCGGCGACTCGTTCACCGCTGCTGATATGACTCGTTCGGACCGTCGGCAACGCGGTTGTCTTCTGCTCGTGGTCGCTGCTACTGCTATGACTCGTTCGTTGTTGCCTCTGTAACTCGTTCGTGTCATCTACTCGTACATCTTCGACTCGTGGCCGCTACTACTGCTATGACCCGTTCGTGTCGTCGGCGACTCGTTCGCCGCTGCTGCTATGACTCGTTCGAATCGTCGGCAACTCGTTCGCTGTTGCTGCTGTGACTCGTTCGTGCTGTCGGCTATTCGGGTGGCTTAGACTCGGGTCCCTTCGGTTCGTGGCCGCTTCTCGTTGACCACTACTGCGACTCGTTTGTGTCGTAGATAACTCGGGTGTCTTCGGCTCGTCGCCGCTCCTCGTTGACTGCTACTGCGACTCGTTTGCGCGGTTGGCAACTCGGGTGTCTTCGGCTCGTTGCCGCTGCTCGTTGACTGCTACTGCGACTCGTTCGTACGGTCGGGAACTCGGGTGCCTTCGGCTCGTGGCCGCTGTTCGTGGGATTACTCGTTGTAGCGTTATGCTTAACTCGCTGGCATGACGCGCAACTGATGCTCACTGCGGGTGCTCCGCTAGCACTCGTCAGGTTATATGAATTGCAAAATGGCGACTTACCACGAGGTGCTTGCTACTGATACGATGAGTTCGTGTCGCTGGTGTTTCGGGTGTTTTCGGTTTCTTCGTCCCGGCTCGCTGGCTTTACTCGTTGTCTCGTCGTGCGCAACTCGCTGGTTATGCGCGTGACTGACGCTTCGCGGGCGCTCCACTGGCGCTCGTTGGTTTTGACAAAAATGGCGACTTACCACGAGGTGCGTGCTTTTGAATTTGCGCACCCTCGTCTGTCCGAGATTCCTCTTGTTAAATTTCCCGTTGCTTAGTTGGTTGTTCGCCTGCGTTTAACAATACTTATTACGACAATTCTCAATGTAGCTTTGCTTCCGGATATCGTGCTTTGGTCTCGGTGGTGCAGCGTGTCGACCCAAGTGGAAAGCGTTTACATATCTCTACTTGTCCGACAATCGTTGCCAAAGAATTCAACCTGAGCGTGGACACAAATGATACTCCTCTAAACCGATTACTTGTCTATAAGAGTATCACTTGCCACGTACCTGTCGAATCCCTTTCCTTGGTATATCAGGCTTTTCCTCCCAGGAAGAGCTTACTGTACCAAAACCACAGCGGAGATCCAACTCCACTTTCCTTGACGACGGCTACCCAAGAACTGACTTGAACTTCGTTCATCGGCTTACTTTGAACCGTCGGCTTTTCCCCATGTTCATGCATGACACTCGTTGTCTCTTTCTGACCTTCGTTGTCGCCTCGATCACTCGTTTTCGCAATTCACCACGCCGCCATTTCTGTAGTTGATATAATTTATCGGCTGTCCCCTCGCCAGTGTTGCCTATTGGCCGGCGTTTGTTCCCTTGTTTGTATTGTTTCTGCGCTAAATGTGTGGGACAAATTTACCACAAAATTTGTCCGTCACAATTTGTTTATTATTATCTTTCTTAACAAATAGATAGAATTTGTTATTTATGAATATTTAAAAACCCAACCAGATAATCCATTAGATTTGCAGGAGTAGAAACAGCTACTGTTGTCTAAAGGTTTGTAAAATAATAAGATTCTTTGATTTTAACCTTTTACAAAATACCTTACCTTGAAACCACTTGAGTCCGCTACCTCAACTAGTGTTGCTAGCCCTTGTGCCAAAATCGGCGATTGGAACGTGTATCCATATCCGACACATCTGACACCTCTAAAGGCTCCTTTTTGATTTCGTGAGGTTGCAAAAGTTGAGGATTCTCAACAGTATCCTCATCATCATTGAGTATCGGGATAGGCGCATGAATGGTCACGCCACTACTATTATGATCGTATGTAATTGGTATTACCGCGTTGAGTATATACTCATCATCATCGGACAAGAATGCATCCATAGTCAACTGATTATTCTGTTAAGATTTGTTATAAATTTTGATTAAGGTGGCAAAGTTATAATGAGATGGATGGGTGTATGTGGAAATTTGACCTTAGCTAGTATAACTTTATATTAATAGAAGTATAAAATTGTTTTCCTTGTATGAGGGAAAAGAGAGTTGTCAGATGTTTAATGTTTACAAAGTAAGAAATCACATTTTTTAAAAAAATCAGGGAAATCTAATATATGTCCACCTTATTCTGGTTTTTTTCTAATCTTCAAGACTATCTGGTATATTTTACTATTTTGATTTATAAATCACTACCAATAATACTTGTTATGAACCAGTATCTTTTATTATACCAATTTATGGTTGATGAACTAATTAAATGTGGTCTTTACATTTGCAACTGCAAATATACTATGACATATGTTCACTTTATTTGAGTTTTATTTCTAATAATATGATTAGAATTAATTACACACTATATAGCTATACAACTAATTTTCAAGTTTATCTTGCATTGTGGGTTTTTTTAAAAAAACATTTTTGAATAGTATATGAAACCTTTTTTCAAATATAATCAGATATAAACTACTACCAATATGATTTGTCATAAACCAGTATCTTTGTTATACCATTGTTATGGTTGATGTAATAACTAGCCAGATTGGCGCACACACGCTTAGTCTCGTATCTTTATTTATTTTTTTGCCTTAAGCCTTTAGTTGTAGGAAACGTGTGTAATATATCCACAAAATTCATATGCCTTAAGATCTTTAATTATAACTGTAGTAGTTTTACTGCTACTTTAGTATGAGGTTATTTAATAATTATATTACACACGTTCCAACAGTTCAATAGAGTCGGTCCTTTAACAGTCTTTATATTCACCTTAGTTTTGAGAAATAGAACTATTGTTTTAACAATTAATAACTGAGTATTTCACAGGTTGTAATTATTGTTAAATGATTCAAATAACTTTATAAATTTTGCGCGCCAATTGTGCTAATAGCTGCAAACTCAACGATACTGTAAAAAAGAAGCCGGAAACACTTAGCTTTATAGGTTTCTGCTTACATAATGCCACACACATATACCATACACTCTGTGTATCATAATGACCTATTCAGTGGCTATACATGAGAATATGCATATATATTAGTATGCTTTTTTCTCTTTTTGTTGTTGTAATGGTTAAAAAACGTTGCTCAGTGAAGCTATTTTTTGAAGTTGGGTTAAAAATCGCCTACTACAATGATTAATTCGATTTTAGGGTTTAGAAAAATAGGAATGAATAATAATGCCACTTAATTTGTTTCACACAAGAAACCTGATGTCCCCATTTGCTTCGAGACATGTGATTTTACATGGGATTTTACAGTTTTTTGAAAAAAACATATATTTAGGTTTTTTAAAGGATCATTAGATTCAGAGTGTTCATAACATTTCTATAACATTTCTATGCAACTCGATCTATTAGTACTTTATAGGTTTTTTATATAAATAATTCATATTTGCATGTAAAGAAAAATGGAAAATATTACTTACTACTTGCGCCTCTTCTTAGAACTACCACATCTTCGTTGCAGATAATAATTCATAACTTTATATGAGCCGTCAAGTAACGTTTAAAGTGATGTAGCAATAAAACGATGAAATATGCGCTGCAGTATTCTGGATGGATGTACACATTTTTGCACCATTGCTGATATAGTTGATACCTAGATTCAAAACTTTTGTTATTAATCTTGAATCGAAAATATTGATATTTTTAAAAAATTATAGGTTAAAAACATGAAATATATATTTCTATTTAAATTCATTTGCTATAGCACCACAATCTTGTACAAGGGAAATCCATTTTATATTTTTTTAAAAAAACGAAGAAAGATATAATAACAATTAATTTTGCCACCGATTTCTACCACGCTTTGTAGAAAAACACCCACTTGATCCATTTGTCGCAATTTAAGAGCAAAAATACTGTAGATATGTTACAACTTTTTTTACCAATATTTCTTTTTAGTAATTATTTGCTATAGCACCACAGTCTTGTACAAAGGAAAAACCATTTTATTAAAAAAAAAAAAAACAAAGAAAGATATAATCGAAAAACACCCACTTAATCCACTCGTCACAATTTAGGAGTGGAAATACTGTAGATATGCTACAACTTCTTTTACCAAATCTTCTTTTTAGTAATTATATACTAAATCTTCTTTTTAGTAATTATATACCACATTTAGTATTTTAGATCCATTTGCTATAGCACCATATTTTTGTACGAAGGGAAAACCATTTTATTTTTAATAAAACGAAGAGAGATATAATAGCAAACAATTTTGCCACCAATTTTTTTCCACTAAATTTTTACCACGATTCGTAGAAAAACACCCACTTGATCCACTCGTCGCAATTTAAGTAAAATACTGTGGATATTCTACAACTTTTTCTACCAAATTCGTAGAAAAACACCCACTTGATCCACTCGTCGCAATTTAAGAAAATTACTGTAGAAATGCTACAACTTCTTCTACTAAATTCATTATATGGATGGATCTTTTTTATACATGAAAAACTCACTTATAATCATAAACCACTGTAGATAATAATAGACTGTTCGAAATAGGTTTTGGTTATTATGTTTTCACGTTTTAAAAAAAAAAAAGAATTAAAAATTATTTTTCGGTGCCACTAATTGATGTTGTTTCTTGTTGGAATGTTCTTCCTTTCACATGCATATTCATAAGTGTCAAATGACAACCTGTTACATTCTACGATATTCTCAATTGTTACATTATACGTCATTCTCAATGTGTGCTATACGTAAGGACGTTGTGTTGTAAGGGTTTTACAAGACAGAGATGGTCTTGAATTGTTAAGATATATATTCATATTACAAGTTTAGAGAAATTTATTCACAAGTACATTATATGAGTACACTATATGAATATATGAGTACATTTTATGAGTATAATCTTAATATAATTTGATTACCTGTTATTGAGTTCAAATAGGCTTTTGTAATGTATCTACTATAAAAATCTAAACTTGAGATTAATAAAAATAACGTAGTATGCCGTAATATGTGTCATGTTTTTTACAAATAGTTTTGTTACAATGAAAGGGTTTTTTCCTCAGGCTGTGATATTTTTATAAAAAGCCAGACGAATACTAGCTGATGTGTCATTGTTCTTATACATATTTTTTTCTAAAAAATAAAAAGTTTAGTACGTCAATTCCTTTGGTGCGTGTGTTTTAGAATAACCTTAGTCATTAACGCATTTGTGCTGTTAAATTTAAATGATGTTTGTATGGCAATTTTTGTGTTTAGTTGCGGGTTTTTTTAAAAAAAGGAAAGTGGTGTAAGGAAGATTTCGGGAGTCATAAAAATGTTTTCAAGACGATCAATCAAAAGGTTTTGATTGATTAAAAATTTATTAATATTACTTCATATTTATAACAATTAATGTTAATAAATATATTTTTATTCTACCATTTTTTAAAAATTAATATATAAATCCCAACTGATGAGTCCAGTGGCATCGGACGAAAAACGTTTCTTGGGAAGCCCGTCTTTAATATAATCAAATATTGAAGATGTATATAAACCTACACGGTTATATAGTTTTTTATATAGATATATTTTAAAGAAAGGGGTCATGAAACTAGTTTAAAGTTTTATTCTTGGTTTTGTCTTCCCATATAATAAAATATATCTATATTTATTTATTTTTTTACCTTAGGCGTCTTTTAATTTTTTTGAAGATAATATTTTATACATATATATATATTTTTTAAAAAATGAAGGTTACAATAATCAAAAAAAAATTTAAAAAAGAAGGTTATAATAATCAAAAACTTTTCAGCTGTTTTCGATTAATTTTTATTTTTATTTCTATATATACTCATGAGTTTTTCTGAAGTTATTACCTTTAAAAACATAGTTACGATATCAGTATGATATCTGACACTTAATTTAATTTCAGCTGAATCATAAACAAAATCATAAACAATGGAACTTTTCATGAGTTCTTGATTTTGTATAAACAATTTAAATATAAACATTAGTTTCAGAAGTATGAAATATAACACATAAAATCATAAGATTTTTGCATATGATAAACAAAATATATTATGAACAACATAAGTACTATAAATACGAATCCCAATCCCAATTCAAGCTCAGTTTCCACAGTTTTGTTCAATATCGTTCAACAGTAATAATTAGTTAAGTTCAAAGTGTTTCTAAAGATTTAAGTTATAATAAGTAAAAACAAATGAAGATAGTTATTTTTTTTTACAAAATATTTTGGTAACGAAATATAACTGGCGCAGTCGGTAGGATATCAATAAGGAATTGGTATCCGTGAAACGAATCTACAAGATTGTAGAAGTTTTGCAAAAATATTCAATAAAGGGATAAACGCATATTATCCTGGACAAACGAATATTGTTCAAAGAATCGAAAACTTAAAATAACTGAAACGCTAACACTACTTAACATTATCGCTTTTACTAAAAAAGATTGATGATCCCAGACGATAATTTGAGAGCAGAATTCATAGAAGATAGTGAAACTCAGTTCTTGTCATCATTTCGACCACTAGCAGAAGAAGAAACAAGATATTTACCAAACGATAACGACCAAGAGATAATTTGGCTATTTCTGGAGGGATATCTACAAGAATTAAACTATTGCATTGAGGAAAGTCAATATAGAAGAATATACACCGAGCATCTAGAACTTCAATGTCAAGAACAACACTAAGGAGAAGGTACATCGAGCACCGAAGGAAGAATATACATAGGATACATCAAAAACATCAAGAAGTTAACCCGAGATCAACTGTAAAAGAAATAAAAGTAAGAATATTATAAGTATAACACAATTATTATTTGAAAAAAAAAAAAGAAATTGTAATAAAAATAACATTTAAATATGGCACCAGGTGAATTAATTGTTTGCCCGATCAAATTAACTAAATCACTTATAGTATTTTCTGGCGAGATTCCATCTGAGCTCGTACAATTTATAAAGAAAAGAGAATTCATATTACAAAATACCAGTGCATTTGGAGAAAATTCAAGAAAATTTATCATCAATGAAATAAAAGCAAGAATAGTGGGGAATGCATTAAATGCTATATTAATGGCGGGGGATCCGGAAGAATGGACCATGATTAAAAATATATTAGTGAAAAATTTTGGAGAGAAATTAACATTTTTAAAATTGAAAGAACAAGCAGTTAATATACAGTTTAGATCAATTAAACAAGTATATGATGAATATTACAGTTTATTAAACAGATTAAATCAAAAATACTATTTAGGGACAGAGAAACCAGAAGAATACAAACCAGCAAATAATGAAAGCAGTATATTAAATAAATTCTTAGAGAAAATTCCGGTTAACGCAAGTTCAATAATAATTAATGCCAATATAACAACGTTATATAATGCGTACATTAAGTGAGATGAATGTCATTGGATAAAAGAATACGATAACAAAAATAAAAATCAAATTAATAAAAATAATACTTTTAATAATTTTAATGAAAAAAACAATAACTTTCAAAGAAATAATAACTTTAATAGAAATAACAATTTTAACAGAAATCCAAATAATAATAACAATTATAATAATAATAATGGATTCAACAGTAACATATTTAGAAATAATAATTTTCCAAATAATAATTTTCCAAATAATAATTACCAGAATAATAATTATCCTAACAATAATTATCAAAATAATAATAGATTTGACAATCAACAAACAATTTTCCAAGAAGAAATGAACAATTCATTAGTAGAACATAAATGAGTAGAAATAGAGTTAAACCAATGGATGTAGATGCAATGAATAGGGAAATAAACCAAGGTAATAAAAATTTAAATCAAAGAATAAATGAAGAAGAACCGCAAGAAGTTAGAACTATGGGAAATTTTCGAAGGAACGCCTCGGAAGACCATTACCATGTGTAGAAGTTTACATATTTAAAAAACTAACGTTATAAGTAGATACAGGAGCAGCAACTTCTATATTAAACAAAGATATATTTCCAAGGGAGGTAGAAGTAAACCTAAAAGATAAAATAAAGTTAATGACAATTAACAACAGTCAGATAATCGACACAAAAATAATTACACCATTACCAGATGAGTTTAATAAAAAAGATAGTACAATGGAGTTTTTAATTACAAGAATAATAAATAAAAGTTATGACGGAATATTAGGAAACAATATATTAATACCAATGAAAGCAGAAATATCATATTTGAAACATATTTTAAAAATAAATAACGAAGAAATAAAATTACAGACAAATAATAATTATAATGAGAGAAATAAATTTCAAACAAAAAAAAAAAAATTTGAATCTAAGTCTAAGGAGATTGTACAAGCTACAAAAAAATCTCATACTAAGACAAAAGTAGTAAAAAAGAATACTAATATTGAGGAGAATTCACAAAATGATTCTCATACTGAAAAAATTCAACAAAAAACTACAATTAAAAAAGATTCTATAAAAAATAAAAATCAGATTAATAAAGAACCAATACAATTAGAAGTTATAAATACAGAAGTAAAAGAAATTATAGAGAAGAATTTAATGAAGGAAAATTTAAACACTGAAGAAAAACAATC
Source organism: Dryomyza anilis (assembly GCA_951804985.1). Taxonomy (NCBI): domain Eukaryota; kingdom Metazoa; phylum Arthropoda; class Insecta; order Diptera; family Dryomyzidae; genus Dryomyza; species Dryomyza anilis. The sequence continues at coordinate 21,327,070 of OX638136.1, read as the reverse complement.
GCTACAAAAAAATAATACAGGGAAATAAAGATCTATTTTTTAAAGAAGGAGATAATTTAACTAGTATGTCCGAAGTAACACACAAAATTGATACAAATAATTTAAGACGAATTTACAGCAAAATATATAGATATCCAGAAATTCATAAAGAAGAGGTAGAAAAACAAATCAAAGTAATGTTAGATCAAGGATAATAACAAAGAGTAAAAGTCCTTATAACGCACCATTATGGGTGGTACTGAAGAAGTTAGACAATTCAGGAATACAAAAATGGAGACTGGTAGCTGACTATAGAAAATTGAATGAGATAACAATAGAAGATAAGTTTACAATACCAAATATAGAAGATATATTTGACAAATTAGGAAGAACACAATATTTCTCAACACTAGATTTGGCAAAAGGATTTCACCAAATTTTAGTAGATAAAAATGATAGACATAAAACAGCTTTTTCAACACCAACAGGACATTACGAATTCATAAGAATGCCATTCGGATTAAAAAATGCACTAGCAACATTCCAAAGAATGATGACAAAATATTTAAAAAAGGGAACAAAAATTGATATAAATGACAACGAATATATAGAATTATTCAAAACGTTAAGGAAACTAATATCACTAGATCCAGTACTAACTTTCCCAGACTTTAAAAAGAAATTTATAGTAACAACAGACGCAAGCAATTATGCTATAGGAGCAGTGTTAAGTCAAGAAAACAGACCGATAAGTTTTGCAAGTAGAACATTAAACAATCATGAAAGAAATTACAGTACAATAGAAAAAGTATGTCTAGCCATTGTATGGGCAGTCGGTTATTTTAGACCATACATTTTTGGAAGAAGATTCAATATACAAACAGATCACAGACCTTTAGTTTGATTACATTCAATAAAAGAACCAAATTCAAAATTTATAAGATGGAAAGTAAAATTAAGTGAATATGACTATAAAATAGAATACGTTAAAGGTAATGAAAAAAAGGTAGCAGATTTTTTGAGTAGATTCGAAATAAATCCACAAGACATACAAGACACTGATAATGATAATAATGAAAATAATGAGGATCAAGAATCGATCATATACACAGTGGAATAGAAGAAGTAGAAGACCATATACCTATTTCAGAATTGAATTTAAATGTTTATAAACACCAGATATGTATAGAAATTGAAGAAATGAATATACATGAAATAAGAACCATTTATAGCAGAACAAGAAGATTAATAATACACATAAAAAGCATAAACGATTTAGATTTAAATATTTTAAAGGAATTTTTGCCCAATTCAGGTGTGGTGGGAGTGTACTGCACAAATGAAGAAATTTTTAATAAATTACAGGAAAAATATGTCGAGTTATTCAGTAATCAAAGTCAAATGAAAATGTTGAGATGTATGACAATGAAAAGAGATATAGCAACATTCAACGAAGCTTTGGCAAAAATTGAAGAAACTCATAAAAAATATAATCACAGGGGTATTTACGAAACATTATTAGAAATACAAAGAGAACATTATTATCCTAAATTGAGAGAAATTATTAGGAGGTATATAAATAATTGTGAAGTTTGTCAAAAAGCAAAACATGATAGGAATCCGGAAAATATAAAATTCGAAACATCAGTCACAGCTATCAGACCAAACGAAATAATTCATATGGACATATATCAACCAACACAGAATATTTATTTTTTAACATTCTTAGACAAATATACGAAACACGTTACAGCATTACCTATAAATAATAGAAGTATAATTAAAATCATTGATCAGATACAAATTAGAAACTCAATAATGGGAAACCCTAAAGAAATAATATGCGATAATGAATTCAATACATTATTATTTAAAGAATTTATGAAAAAAAAAATATTAAAATTCATTTAACTACAATAAATAATAAAACAGGAAACGCGGACATAGAAAGAACATATGGAACTATAAATGAACATATTAGGTTACTAAACTCACAGGAAGATAAAAGTCAAATTAATTTAAAAGAGAAGGTAATAATCGCAGTAAAATATAAAAATGAAACCATACACTCTACAACTTTAAAAAGACCAATAGAGTTCATAAAGAATGAAATAAAGTTAGAAGATTTTGATAACATAGCTAACAGAATAAAAAGTAATAAACAAAACAAGACAAGAATTCAATGAACCAAATTTAGATAGGGAATTATACATAAAAGGAGATATAGTAAGAACAGCGAAAAATATTGCTCAAAAGTATAAGAAAATTAAAGCTAACAAAGTTAATAATGAATACAAAGCAAATAATAAGATGATACATAAAAATCAGTTTAAAAGAATATTCAAATATCAAGATCAAAATTAAAGCATAAATAATATTTTGGAATAATGACAATAATAATTGTAATTTTAAATATAATAACTTTAGGAGAATTACAAATGAGGATGGAACAAGTAAATAATGATGCAGGGTATATGATAATAAAACAAAAGAGAATAAACTTACTAGAAAGTTATGATAAGGTTATACATATAATAAATCTAGAATCATATGATAAAATAATTAAAAATATAAACAATCCAATAATACAGTATAACGATTTATTTAATGACAATACATCAACCAAAGTATTACAAAATTCACTAACATTAGCAACAAGCAAGATAAGAAGTATAACGCCAATTAATAACACAAAGAGAACAAAAAGAGCATTAATTAATATTGGAGGTAAAGCGATAAAATTCATTTTCGGAAATTTAGATGAAGAAGATAAAGTAGAAATTAGAAATTATTGACCAAAATAATCACAATCTAATAGAAAATTTAAACAAACAAATAACGATAAATAATAATCTTCAAAAACAATTGAATCAGATAAGTGAAGCAGTTTCTAAAAATCAACAAATTATAAATGACAATTTAAAAGTATCTGATATAACTCAACTTAAAATAATTAAAAATCTAGAATACTTGGAATTTGAAGACGTACATAATAATCAATTAGAAAATATAAAGGAAATTAAAGTAAAATTTCATAGCAATATTAAACACAATTTAACTTTTACATTATTAATATTAATAATAACTTTCATAATAATAATTACAATTTTGATTAAAAAGAAAATATTAAATATTAGTAATGATCCAGCTTACGATGGGCGAGTTACGATATCAGTGTGATATCTGACACTAAATTTAATTTCAGCTGAATCATAAACAAAATCATAAACAATGGAACTTTTCATGAGTTCTTGATTTTGTATAAACAATTTAAATATAAACATTAGTTTCAGAAGTATGAAATATAACACATAAAATCATAAGATTTTTGCATATGATAAACAAAATATATTATGAACAACATAAGTACTATAAATACGAATCCCAATCCCAATTCAAGCTCAGTTTTCACAGTTTTGTTCAATATCGTTCAACAGTAATAATTAAATAAGTTCAAAGTGTTTCTAAAGATTTAAGTTATAATAAGTAAAAACAAATAAAGAAAATTATTTTTTTTTTACAAAACATTTTGGTAACGAAATATAACTACATGCATTTGTGTTATCCGTACTAACTTGGTTTCTGGCTATATCAATACTGACGTGTAAATAACATTAAACATAGAAGTTTTCTGGATCCAAAATTTATAAAGTTGGAATGACCCTGGGAAGTGGTATGCTATAATGATTTTTTAAGTAATGTCTTAAACTAGCCTCGTGAAAAAACATGATACTCTAAAGCTTTGGATATGAGATGTACTCCAAGAATAGGATATAGGGTTTTTGGAATATAATTTTTTTAACAGAAATACATACGAACTCATAACTGGAAGTACGAAGGACCACACTTAATACCTAAAGATAGTTTAGGTATAATTCTGTACTTTTGTGATGATCAATTATTGTATACCCTCAGCTTATTAATTTTTATGTATTTTACATAATGTTAATATAAGTTGAGAATATAACTGTAATAATTACCAAAGGATTACAGAATTATGTAAGAATAGAATTATTTGGAATAATGATACCTTTATTCTTCCTAAAAGGTATTGGGGTTATATCATTACTGATATCACCTCTGTATTATTATTATTGTATAAAATATAATAATATCAAACTGTTTCATCAGTAAAAAAATATTCTCATTAAGCTATTAGAGCCAAACCCTGTAAGTTTATTCCAAAAGAAATAATAGTAAAAATTATTATAATCATTTTATATTCGCATAAATAATCAAAAACTTGTTAGCTTTTTTTGATTAATTTCTATTTGTATATACTCATGATACCCAATGGTAATCTGATTTTTTTTTTGAAGGTATTACCTTTAAAACACATGAATTTGTGTTATCCGTATTAACTTAGTTTCTGGCTATATCAATACTAATTTCTGAGTTTTTTTGAAGGTATTACCTTTAAAACACATGAATTTGTGTTATCTGTATTAACTTAGTTTCTGGCTATATCAATACTAATTTATGCATACAATGAAAATTCTGTATCTAGAAGTAAGATTCTTAAAATAACACTATGTGCACCCATTTTACCACCAGAAATGAAAGTTACATGTCGTTTTCAGTTTTTTCCCTACACGTCCAGTTTCCAGGATTTTTGAGAAAAACGAAAAACCACGTTTTTGAGGATTCTATAGGTTGGTAAGCGTTGTTTATAATGTCAGACTTATTTTATTCAATTCAAAACATGCATAACAGAACACAAATTATATGTACTTATCAATTTTCAAAATTCCTTTTACAGGACCTGAGATATGATGCAAAAAGGACTCATTTTTGAACAATTGTTTCTCAGTTCTTAATTGTACACCAGTTACTACTATTTCTACGAATTTATTATGCTTAATAATTTTTATTTTATTTTTTAAAACTTTTAACTATTTTTAATTCATATGCCCAAACAGGATTGAAATATATGAGATTTGCTAACTTATAATGTAAAGCACAACCTATAACCTTTAACCAAAATCGTAGAAGTATTCTATCTTCCATTTAGTAGAACAAATTATGTTGTATCATCACCTTTTAACCGTATGTGTAATATAGTTAATAATTGCAGACATTTTAATGTTAATCTGTCAAAAAGTCAACTCAAATGTAGATTGAAGCTTTAATAACAAAAATAATATTGTAGATATTTTAACAACTGCATGCGTTTGTTACGAGCCCAACTACTATTAGTGGGTAAATTTTTTCAAGCATTTATGCTTTGAAAGTGCAAGCTAGCTTTATTAGCTAAAACTCGATTATAAGAATGGTGTACAACTGAGAAACAAATGCTCAAAAATGGGTCTTTTTAGCCCAAAAATGAGTACTTTTTCATCATATCTCAGGTCCTGTTAAAGGAATTTTGAAAATTGATTTGTACATATAATTTGTATTCTGTTACAGGGCCGTGCGCACGGGTAGGTGTTTTGGTGGTTCAAACAACCACCAAGAGTAAGAGTAAAAACGAAACAATATTTTATAAAAGCAAAAACCAATAAAAGAAGATCAGAGCAAAAAAGTGATTAAGTTCAATTTCATTTGTGAGCTGACTTTATCTTTACTCATTCTTATTCTAATAAAATTTTATTGATGTTAAAACGTATTGAGGAAATTAAAAAATGCTATACTAATAAAAGGTTATATATATTCAAAAATATATACTTCAAAAAATGTAAACTTTCTTTACAAAAATGTTCATTGCTTAAAATTATTTTGGTCGAACATTTTTTTTTCTTGTGTTGAAAAACTTTTGTTTGGAACAATATTTACGTTATTTTTGCCAAAAAAAACCTTTTTTCCCGACCAAAAATTTTTGGAATTTTCTTACAATCTTATTTTTTTAAACAATACAAACAATTTATTTTTTTTAAACAATTATTATTCAAATTTTTATTTTAGACATTTTTTTTGCATAGTTCAAAAATATTTTTGTTTGTAAATTTATTATTATATTTTTTAACTAAAAATATATTTAAAAAAATATACATATATCTCTCTTATAACGTAAAACGAAACAAAATAAATTCCAGAAAAAAGCGTAATAAATTACAACGAATTTCTTTTCGTTTATTTTTAGATATTTTTAATAACAATTTAAAATGAAATCAGACCCTAAATCAATAAGGCCGCAGATTTGGTGTATATTAGTGTTATGAAATAAGACCCCGTATTATCTTAAAAATCCTGTATTTTCTTAAAGTTTGCTAAAAAAATAATATAATCGTGTTTCTCAATTTTTCTGGATCATGGGGTTTATTTGCTTTTGAAATGCATGTCAAATTTTTGGTCGAACATTTGAAAAAAGTTGGAAGTAGTTCATGAGTATAAATATGAAAATGGTTGTACGACACTAATTCCTTTACAGCTTTTATTCGCATTAAATAAAACCTTTAAATGATTTAATTTTGTAAAAACGCTTTTAAATCCATACTCAAAAAAATTTTGGCTACAAAATGAAGGGTGTAAACGAAATTATTTACACATTTTCTTTTAAACTTAAAATGTTATCGCGATAAAAAAAATATCACAAATGAAGAACAATACTAAATAGTTCTTAAAAATAGTTAAAGAATTATATTTCTGAATGAGTTAGGACGAATTTCCGTATTTTAGCCTTCCAGCCCGCCATCAGCCGTTGGACACCATTTCTTCTAACATTTTTGATAACACAAATCCAACTATCGCTTATTTTATTTCAGTTTAACAATATTTCAATATTTTTCGAAGAATAGATTTTATATAAGCCAAAAATTTTAAATATGGACCTAGCTCAGGCAGTTTGGAGGAATACATCCTTTTAAACAAATTATATAATATTGTTCTATACGGGTTTCAGCAGTCCCTCGCTCGTTTATTTGGTTATTAATCCATTTTTTCGATTTCATTTGGAACTTTAAATTAACTCAGTTGAAATCTCATATTTACTTTTTGAAAATATGAAATATATTATAATATTATAGATTAAATTATTGATTATTTATATATTTTTTCAAAATTAAATCACCAATACTTTTAACCACACCATCTGGGAAGCTAAAATTTTACCAATATCTTAATTTTATGTTGTTTCACCATAATTCCAAATTTCATCAAATTCTAAAATAGTACTGCTAAAATTTTAATTTGTTTTCATATTTCAAAAACACCCTTATTTATTAAAATAAATGTTTTTTTTTACCACAAAAAAAAAAAAAAATAAGAAATATACATTAACAAATAAATTGGTATATACAATTTGTATTTTGAAGTTGAATAAAAAAAATTTTCACAAAACAATGGAACATTTTTCGACTGCGGCGCTTTTCTATTTGAATTACTTACCAATATTATAAAAATATGTTTATGAAATGTAAGTACAAATTTCAAATGAAATCGATTGGTTTTATTTAATATTTTCTCAAATTATATAATTTTCTAATATTTTTCAAAGTCTTTTTCAATTTATACTGTTTTTATTATGATTAAACCAATAACAAGGCTATGGAAAATGGCCAAACCAGGACCTAATGACCCTTCAAAAGTTCTTGTAGGAAACTCCGTTATAAGAAGATCGTACACCCGATATCTTACCTAGTTTAGGCCTCGTTAGATACCGATATTCTGAAATATTCAGCCTAACCAATAAACGAAATAAAGTCGACTTTAAAGAAAGTATCAGCTTTTTGACAAACAAATATATGAGAAAATTGTCGAAAAAGCTGAAACTTTCTTTAGAGTCGACTTTATTTCGTTTATTGGTTAGGCTGAATGACATATGTTCATGGCCAAACAGAAATCTAAAACCCCCCCACGAGCAAGTCCTGCGCACAGGCCTGTTCTGTCATGCATGTTTTGAATAAAATAAACATAAGTCTGACATTATAATCAACGCTTACCGACCTATAGAATCCTCAAAAACGTGGTTTTTCGTTTTTCTGAAATATCATTGAAATTGGACGTGTAGGGAAAAAACTGAAAACGCCATTGTTCTTAGGATGTCCAAATCCATAAGAATATGTAACTATCATTTCTGGTATCGAAAATTGTTGTCAAATGTGCGCACAGTGTAATGAAACAAAATTTTAAAGTCATAAAATTTCATATTAATGTTTTGATTTCAAAAATAAATTGCAATGACGAAGTAATTAAGTATTTGCAATTACTATCTGCTAGCTGCACTATTAAAACAGAATACATATTGTTTAAAGAATTAAATAATGCTGGTTATTTAATTTATTCAGAAACCAAATTAAAAATGTAAATATTTTGAAAAATCAAAAAGTTTATGTTCAGTTAATTAATTTAACTATTTTCTAATCTTTTTAATATGACAAACATGCTTACATTGATATATCATACATTAATGAACTTAAAAATGATAACTTATATATTCAAAATAATATATTCAAAGTTTGAGTTGGAAACAGAAAATTGAAAAAAATAAATGCAAATAATGATACTTTATTACTTCCACTTTTCAACAATAAAAATAAAATTGGAGCAGTATAGCAGCTTGTATGTCATATTATTTGCAATCAAAATTGTGTAAAATTTATCCAGCAATGTTTTTTTTTATACTACAGAACGTAAACAATTAGGTTTGGATGCAAATAAACATATTTTTGTTCCTTTTATAAAACATGCCACATTATTTGCAATCAAAATTGTGTAAAATTTATCCAGCAATATTTGTTTATACTACTGAACGTAAACAATTAGGTTTGGATGCAAAAAAAGATATTTTTGCTCCTTTTATAAAACAATTAAATGACTTGCAATCTATTGGTATTGAAGTTAATCATGCAATTTACAAAAATGTAAAATTAGGTCCCGTCTCTTATTCTTGGAGATAATTTGGGTCTCAAAGAAATTCTGGGGTTTTGTGAAAGTTTCAAGGCTATTGTATTTTGCAGAATTTGTAAATGTGATAAAAGAACAAAAAAAAAAACTATTTCATCAAAACTGATTTACGGAATATATAAATTAAATAAATTATGCTCAAGATATTGCCATGGCCAATACAAAATTAACGGGTACAAAAGAGACTTGATATCAAGCATGATATTTTAGAGCGAGTGGCTCATTATGATATTATAAATATTTTACGACAATTAATTTATAAAGATAATATCGTCCTCGTTCATTGAAAAGTCGTTAAGTTAATTTTTAAAAAATGTCGAAATAAGTATGCCACTATAATCCAAAGATATTAAAAATGAAAAATCTTTAAGTCCAAATATTTAAAAATTCAGTTCAGTGAAAAGTCCACAGATAGCCTTTAAAAAGAGTCCGTAGAACTGTAGAAGAAGATCTAAATGGACATGCCTTCATTCCTTCATGGACATTCAAAATATAATAACATATTACCATAAATGAAGTCAAATTTGTAAAGGACTGTGTTCACAAAAATATTCGAATTTAAACGATTTTTGAATTAAATGATAGATATTATGCAGTTCTTTCAAAAAATTCAAACTCAAAACCAGATACAATTATTTGGATAAACTGGAGCACTCTTACTGTTTAATGGGACTTTTCACAGAACGGCAATCGTCCAAATCTGAATAAAACGGTGCTGTGTCCACAAAAATGGTCTAAATGGATCTAAACGATTTTTGGATTAGATGATATATTTTATGCAGTTCGTTATTTGAATCTATAACTTACCCGCTAACTTTTATATCCTGCACCTATTGTAACACCTGTTAAGTGGTGTGGCCCGAGTCCGTTTAACCAAGCCCAGATGTCTGTCCGTCTCTCTTATGAGGACAAAAAAGAGGTTTTATATGTATTTAATATTTATGTTGTTATTTTATTAGTTACATTACAGTATTTATGTATGTATGCATGAGTAGATTAAATAGGGGTATCCCTCAACTTTTCATGTCTCGGCTATATATAGCTAGGACACATCTTTTTTGTACATAAAAATATTAAATACACAACCCTAATTTTTTTAATTGAATGCAGGACCCTTTGCCGCTGCCATGTGGAAAATTTGAGTAGATTAAATATGGGGTAAGAACTGTGGTTCAGCTATATATATTTTGTCTACGTTTACTATTCTAGTTAATGCTGACACATTTTACTTTACACCAGAGATGGGCACGTGAGTGAGTTTTGACTCACACTCACTCACGCTCACGAAAGAATATTTCTAATCAGGCACACTCACTCACGGCCTTTTTTGTTCTACTCACTCGCAATCACGTGAGTAAAATTAAGATTCAATCACAATCACGCGTGATTCACGTGAATCACGCTGAATCACGTGTTTTTTTTTTGCTATTGTTTGTTGGTGAGATTGGTCGACCGAGCGTGGCATCTCCAATAGAACCTACATCTTTAAAACGCAATAATGATGTTATGATGTTAGCGATTTTGATAAAATATATCTAAATTTTTAACGGAGATGTTCATATAAAAAAGTAAAAATTGCCTCAAAGAATACTTCTCCGTTAAAGAATTCGTGTAAAATCTTGGAGAATTGTCTATGGAAAAGAATCTACTATATATTTGTGAATGTAAGTATGCATGTATGTCTGTAATTTTAAATGAAAATTTAATGAAATTTTGGTCAACGTTATATATAATCATTCTAAACAGTCTCGCGGAATGTGGGCGGTATTGGACCACTTTGCGTGGCACCCCCCATAAAAGGTACATTTTCTAGATGGTGTATGTCTACAGTTATTATAGTGATATCAAGACATTTCACACCAGTGTATCAACCACCCCAAATTTTCTAAACTCACCTCACCGAAATTCACCACAAATAAACTCACCACACCTAAACTCATCACATCTAAACTCACCACACCAAAAACTCACCACACTAAACCTCACGACACTAAAACTCACCACACTAAAACTTCTACTGGGAAAAACTCTACGGGGAATTATTCTACGGGAAAGTGTTCTACAAGGAAGTATTATACGGAGAAAATATAAATAATAAAAATGTTCTTTATATTAATAAAATCACTACATATCCTTGCATTCACATAATCTTGGCACGAGTCGTGCACGGGTCCAGCTAGTTATCAATAAAAGAATAGTTCGGGGTAGAATTAACCAGGGATAAATTGCTTTGGGAAAAACTATTTTTGAAGCAATTTTTTTGGTTACTAGATTTATAACTCGATAAAATCGGGACTCCACACGAACCTCTAGAAAAAACTAAAGTTAATAAACAAAAATAAATCAATACAGAGTTATCATGTATAGTTAAAATTGAAAAATTCAATTTTTACCAAAATGGGTTTATCGACAAAAGAAATGCGTGCTATGTCCATTTCCATGAACGGTCGTATGAAACCAAGCAAAAACTATTGACATGACCCCACAAAAATTGACTAGCCCATTCTAAGTACGGCCGGTTTGCAAGGGTTAGATAAATTGTTGACTGAAACCTTGAAACTTATTCTGAGTTGACGAAGGGGTGGGTATATGATGGTCGTTAGAAAGGGTTTGATTTATTATAGTTCTGAAATGAGGCAGTCACCTTCCCGAAGCCTTCTGAGTTCAAGGGGTGGTCCTACTTGTTCTGTAGTTCAGCAAAAATATATAAAATCGCAGAAAAATAAATCTGATATTTTTATTTTATAAAATATTCGACTCACGCACACTCACTCACGAAAAAATTGTACTCACGCACACTCACTCACGGTATTTTTTGGTCTACTTACACTCACTCACAATCACGTGAGCAAAATTAGGATTCAATCACAATCACGCGTGATTCACGTGAATCACGCTGAATCACGCTCACATGCCCATCTCTACTTTACACCCTGTTATTATAAGCTGCTGTACACCCTTTTGGTGCATCCTATTATTACACCCTGCCCGCTATTTGATCTATGCAACTATAATGCACTATAGCTATAGCTATTACTTTGACTAAATCTGTCGTTTCAAACTAAAAGGCAATAAATGGCGCTGATAATGGTTGTATCTTATATATAGAAAAATGTACAATTTGAGCTAATTTCACATTTTTTTGATTTCATAAGTTGTAAAATGCTGATTGTGAATGTAATATATAGCTCATGCACTTTTGCATTGGTTTCAAATTATCTAACTCAATAATAAAATAATTATTACTGTCTCAGTTAAAAAAATAATAATTCAGATCACATTTATTTTAAGTCGTAAATATCGACCATTACATTTGGGAAAATTTCTAAGAATATCATTAAAAAGGATCACACACGTAAGCATTAATGAACATTACATGTACAAACATGCTTTAGGAATATATTTCTGAGCTATAAATTGCAGTTTTTATTATCTTTCAAAACTATTATTTAAAAAAAGGGTTCATTTCAAAAATTAAGAATTCACATCCCATTTATTTTATGTCGTTAATATCGGCCGTTCCGTTTGACACGATTTATATAAATATCATGAAATAGCCTCAACCACCTAAATATTAATGAAAATTACAGGAACATGTGATTCTGAAATATATTTTTCAGCAATAAATTGCAATATTTATGGTCTTTAAAGAGTGTTGTTGCCTAAACAACTTGTTAAATTTTGTTCAATTGAAATTTTTTTACTTTTGATTTTTGTTTCAATTTTGTTTTTTTTTTTGGTTGTTGTTGTTTTTTGTTTACGAAATGAATTAATATAGAAATTTTGAGCTTTGTAAAAAATAACGTTGTGAAAAAAAATATTTTAAATTTAAATCGCCTTATCCAATTATTGAGCAGGAGCAGGAAACAGATAAGTACATTTATATACTGAGCTTCGAACATGGTCCTTTGTACGGATTGCACATAATTTTATGACATTAGGCATTAAAAATGTGTGTTTTCAACGTAGCGCAGCAATGTAAATGCTATAGCAGCTTTTTGCAAAAAACCGCGTTGAAAATTATATTTTTGATGCAGCGCAATAAATGATATACTATTAAGTGAAATTTCAGCAATATGAGATCTTAGTGCACACTTCAATTGGCGTTGGATTTAAGTTTTCCTTCATTGTACTAATGTTATAATATAAGGCTATTAAAAAGTGTTTTCAACGTAGCGCAGCAATGTAAATGCTATGACAGCTTTTTGCATAAAATGGCGTTGAAAATTATTTTTTTATGTAGCGCAAAATAATGTTACGAAAATTAAGTCTGTTCTACAAGTTCGTATCTCTGGATTGTGTACAAAATTAAAAACACACTAATATTTGGTTTTAACTAGTATTATTTCAACCAGTATTAATTAACTTTATTTATTTAAATAACAACTTAATAACAATCACTTATTTCAACTGCTCTATTACTACAACGTTAGCTCTCGAGATGCACTAGTTCACTATCAAATCACAACTGAAGTGAAGTACCTCAGATGCGGCTCCCTTATATACCTGCATGCATCAGTTCGACACGTTTCGACAAACTTCGACTTCGAGAACCTTCTACTCGATTCCTGAATGACGCATGCTATTGGCATCTCATTCGCTCTCATGTGTTTTAATGCGCTGATCTTCCATCTCTTTCGCGCACACTGTATAAGTGCGCTGTATGATCTTCCGTCTCTTTCTAACACATTGCTTAGTGCGCTGAATTGTCTTGTGTCTCATTTATTATTGTTGATTGCTTGCACAGTGGAGCAAATTACCTCTTTTAGTAAATCTGTTCGTCCCGAACATATGTTAATCCTCTCTCTCTCTATACGGCGCCAACCTTTCTAAATGTACCACTTTCATTTTTCTTCTAACGCCTGCAGTATTCTGAATCCGATACACGACATCGTTAATTCTTTTAATTATCTTGTTTGGTCCTTCCCAGTATGTTTGTAGCTTAGGGGATAAGCCTTTCTTCCTTTGTGGGTTATAGAGCAAAACAAGTTCTCCTTCCGTAAATCCCTCTGAATTTGTGCGCAAGTAGTATCTGGGCTTCATCTTATCACTCGCAAATTGTGTACGCTGCCTTACAAACTGATGCACTTCGTTCATTTCATCACTTTTCCTGGAAACATAATTGTGTACAGGAATTCCAGCTGAAGGACTCGCATCGAAATTTAAATCCGCAGGTAATCTTAAGTCTGTTCCAAAAACAATTTTCGCAGGTGAAGCAACTGTGGTGTCATGAACCGCCGTTCGATATGCCATGAGAAAGAGTGGTATGAGTTTATCCCGATCTTTTTGATTTTTATCAACCACTTTTCTGAGATACTCTTCCAAAGTCCGATTGAATCTTTCCACCATGCCGTCAGATTGCGGCTGCAAAGGCGTTGTTCGTGTTTTGTGTATGTTGAGCACTTTGCATACTTCCTTAAAAACTGCAGACTCAAAATTTCTTCCTTGATCTGAATGCAATTCCAACGGTACTCCAAAACGGCTTACCCAGTTGTTAACTAATGCATCCGCAACTGTTGTGGCTTCTTGATTCGGCATGGGATACACTTCAGGCTACTTGCTGAAGTAGTCAATGACGACAAGGACATACTTATTACCCGCGTCACTGATTGGAAACGGTCCGGCTACATCCATTGCAATACGATCGAATGGGGTCCCACGTTGTACTGATGCATTCTGCCGCGACTTCTGAATGTTGGTCCTTTTGCTGGTACACATTGTGGACAACTGCGAATCCAATCGGCGACTGACTCTTGGCATCCAACCCAATAAAAACGTTTCTTTACTTTTTCGACTGTTTTTTTTATACCTAAATGACCTCCACTAGATCCACCATGGTATTCCGCTAATATCTCTTTTACTTTTGACTTGGGAACAATAATCAAATTTCGAGCAGATCTGCCATCTTCGCTTTCCCAGGCGCGATATAAACAGCCATTTTGCAGGTTTAAGCTCTGCCACTGTGCCCAGTAAGCTTTAGTTATTGGACTCTAGGCAGCTATATCTTCCCATGATGGTTTTCTTTGTTGTTCCTTGAACATCATGATTTTTGTGAGGTCGGGATCATTCTTTTGATCAATTTGAATTTGTTCCGGAGTCCATTTTTCATCGGACAAAACATTTAGCAAACGAATATCAATTATGTATTCTTTTCCTTCCGCTCTTGAACAATGTCTGCATTCAAGTTTACAAGGACGCCGTGACAGAGCATCTGCATTTCCATGATTTCCTCCTTTACGATGTTCGATTGAGAAATCATAGCTCTGTAATCGTTCTATCCAATGCGCAATTTGGCCTTCCGGATCTTTGAACTGAAGTAACCATCATAGTGCTGCGTGATCGGTTCTCAAGTGAAACTGTTGTCCGTACAGATACTTATGGAAAATTTTCACACTTTCAATTACAGCAAGAAGCTCCCTCCTGGTGACATAGTAATTTCGCTCGAGTTTGGACAATGTTTTACTGTGTATTCGATCACTTTTTCTTGCCCATTGATCACTTCAGAGAGAACTCCGCCTATTCCGTATCCACTTGCATCCGTATCAAGTATAAATTTCTCACCTGGAATTGGATACGCAAGAATTGGTGCCGAGCACAGTAGATCTTTTAATTTCAAAAATGCCCTTTCTTGATCATCGCTCCATTGAAATGAGCGGTTCTTTCTTGTCAACTCATGAAGACTGCTTGCAACATTGGCAAAACCTGGAACAAATCGTCTGTAGTATGTACATAGCCCCAAGAAACTTCGTAGGTCATGTAGATTTTGCGGTCTGGGCCACTCCTTGACTGCAGCTATTTTATCCGCATCGGTATGCACTCCTTCCGTGGTAACTCGATGACCCAGATACTTGACTTCTTTCTTGAAAAGTGAGCATTTCTTTGGGCTAAGTTGTAGACCCGCATTTTTCAATCGAAGAAATACTTCCTCTAGATTTCTTAGATGTTCGTTGAAATCCTTGCCCATAACAATTATGTCATCAAGGTATACTAGGCATGTTTTCCAGTGTAAACCTTTTAATACGTGCTCCATTAACCGCTCGAATGTTGCTGGGGAATTGCATAGTCCAAACGGCATTACCAAAAATTGCCATAGTCCATCTCCAGTACTGAATGCGGTCTTCTCTCGATCTTTCTTGTCGATTTCTACTTGCCAGTAACCAATTTGCAAGTCCAACGTTGAAAACCACTAAGCATTAGATAGTGTATCCAAGGTGTCATCGATTCTGGGCAGTGGATCTTTCTTGGTGACGTCATTAAGTTTTCAGTAATCAACGCAGAACCGAGTACTACCGTCCTTCTTTTTCACCAATACTACTGGTGAACTCCATGGACTCTCAGATGGTTCCACCACGCCATTTCTGTGCATTTCTTCAACTAAATGTGATACTTCGTCTCTTTTCGCAAGTGGTACTCTTCTTGGTGCTTGACGGATTGGGTTAGAATCACCAGTGTCTATTCGATGTTTTACAATGGCAGTTCTGCCGTACTTTTGGGCCTTTTCAGCAAATATACACCGATATTTATCAATTAACTTTTGCACTTGACTCTTTTCTTTGGCAGTCAAATCTTTCGTCCACTCATTTATAAACCTGGGAGTAGATTGATTGTTTATTTGCGATGTGCCGTAGTCCCTTGATGGATTTGACTCACAATTTATAATCGCTGATGCCTCTTGACACTGTTCCCTTTTTAATTAATTTGGACGAGTTTTCCATGTTGAGAACTCTTATTGGAACAACTTTGTCTTTTGTCGCTTCTACTAATGTTCTTCCGACAACAATATTACTTCTGCTCATTTGCTCATCATTCGCTTCTATAACCCACAACTTGCTTATCCCACAATCTCCATTTAATTTCGCTTCTGAATTAGGTGAATTGCTTCTGAATTAGGTGGTATTTTTCTATTTTTATGAGCGATAACTTGTTTAATTTTCGGGCTCTGGTCACAATCAATGTTTAGTTGGATCTCTGTGTTGGCATAACTTAAAATTTTTCTTGTAAGATCTAGTGTGAAACCGTTCCTTGTCATGAAGTCCATGCCAAGTATTATTTCGTCTACTATTTCCGCCACTATAAAATCATGCTTAACTGTCGTAGTGCCAATAGTGATAATTGGTAATTTTTCCTCTGATTGGAGCCTCACCTGTCGCTGTTTGCAATCTTATTCCGATAAGCGGCTCTATTTCTTCCCTAACAAGGTTACTTCTTATAATTGAGTGTGATGCTCATGTATCCAACGTTACCATATATGCTACACAATCAATTAGCCCCTTGACAGTTAGACTATTCGACTTTCGAGCAATTTGTGAAACGGAGATTCTGGGGCAGTCGGTTATGGGAGTCAGATCGTGCCCCGCAGATCTGACTCGTTTTAGTTTAAAGCTTGATTGAAATTTACGCTATTTTGGTCATGATCCTGTCTTTTTTCATGTCTGGGTTCATCTGCAGATTGATTTATTGAGCGTTTGCGTTTTTTACGACAGTCACGTGCCATATGCCCATATGTATCACAGTTGTAACATTTACCTTTGAATTGGGTATCTTTGTTGGCTGATGTGTGTTCGGATTTAACGCCTGATTTAACTGCTTGGCACACTACTTGAAATAAATCATCGTTCTCCACATCAATTCTACGCGCCTTTGGAGCCGATCGGCACAACGCATTTGCTGTCTTCTGTGTTAGAGCGATGTTAACTGTTTCCGTAAATGTTACCTTGGGCGCAATCACTGGTGCACGTTTTGTCTCCTGATCGCGTATGCCATCAACAAACGCTTCGATTTTGCACTTTTCTATGAAATCACTTGCTGAATCTGAATACGACAAATGCGCAAGCCTCTCGACGTCCGCTGCATACGCCTGCAATGTTTCACCATTCCTTCGCATTCGGCCCTTTAGTTCCATTCTGTAGATCTGCTTCATGTGATCACTTCCATATTTCCGTTGCAGTGCAGCCATAACCGCTGTGTAACTATCTCTATCGCTTTCTGGAACAGTCTGCAATACTTCGGCTGCTCCACCTTTCAGGGTCACAATAAGCGCTGCTACGCTGTCTTTATTGTTCCATCGATTACTTACAGCCGTGGTCTCAAATTGGAGCTTGAAAAGGTTGAACGCTGTAGTTCCATCGTAAATTTCAGCTTCGAACCACTAAGAACATGCTGTGTAGATCCACTTACCTGTAACGCACCGAAATATTCTTGCATTTTCTGGAACTTTTTGTCGATGCCATTTTCCAATTTTTCAAATTTGCCTTCCATGTCATTTATATGTGCCTCAAGTTCGTTTACTTTGCCATGGAGTGTATTAGAAACTTCAAGAAGCTGCTTAGAATGTTCCTGCATCTGTTGCTCAATTTTTAATTGATGTTGGTTTGAATTCTCTAGAAGTTTCTGTTCCATTCTGGTCGAATTTTCTTGGAATTGTTTTGAATGTTCTAGAAATTTTGGATCTAGTTCTGTTTTAAGTTGATTGGAATTTTCTTGAAATTGTTTTGAATTTTCTAGAAATTTTTGATCTAGTTCTGTTTTAAGTTGATTGGAATTTTCTTGAAGCTGTTGTTGTATTGCTCCGAGCAACTGGCTCATATCAAAACTTTGGGACTGTACTTTTTGCTCCGTGTCCACACTTTTCGATGACGCTATTGCAGCTTCCACTTCAAACTCATGATCTGCGAGGTCAATGCCTTGGTTCTCTAATTCTTCCATTTGACGCTTTTGTAGTTCTACTTTCGTACCTACAGTTGGAAGATTATGAATCGTCAGCTCCTTCTTTAGCTGGTCGACTTTAAGTTGTTCGAATTTAACCATTTTGTATCACAATCCCACTTCTGACACCAATGTTACGAAAATTAAGTCTACGGAAAACTGTTCTACAAGTTCGTATCACTGGATTGTGTACAAAATTAAAAACACACTCATATTTGGTTTTAACTAGTATTATTTCAACCAGTATTAATTAACTTTATTTATTTAAATAACAACTTAATAACGATCACTTATTTCAACTGCTTTATTACTACAACGTTCGCTCACGAGATGCACTAGTTCACTATCAAATCACACCTGAAGTGAAGTACCTCAGATGCGGCCCCCTTATATACTGCATGCATCAGTTCGACACGTTTCGACAAGCTTCGACTTGTTTCGAGAATCTTCTACTCGTTTCGTGAATGACGCATGCTATTGGCATCTCATTCGCACTCATGTGTTTTAATGCGCTGATCTTCCATCTCTTTCTCGCACACTGCCTCAATGCGCTGAATGATCTTCCGTCTCTTTCTAACACATTGCTTAGTGCGCTGAATTGTCTTGCGTCTCATTTATTATTGTTGGGGCAAACTACATCTTTTCGTAACAATATGTTGTAATATTATGTGTAATTTCTGAAAACATAAAAAGAATTAGCATTATAATATGTGTCTTAATGCAGCGCAGCGTATAAATCGTATAACTTGGTATTGAAACACATTTCTGATGTAGTCCAATAAAATACTAGTGCAGTATTTTCGAAAGGTTTAGTATTGGTTAAAATGTTCAAGGTACCGCAGTGTTAATGCTATTGCAGCATAAATTGGCCTTGTCATTATTCCAAATACTGAACGCGAAAAAATGCTTTTTCAAAACTGAATGCAGATTTTTTGAAATGTTTGTTAAATTCAGGAGCATTTGATAATGAAAGCGACACGAGCAAGGCGATTGATTGCATCAAGTTCGTTCCTGGTGCGTTCGTACTGGCGCCAGCTAATGCGGACACGGGAGATGAGATCCGTATTAATAAAAAAGTAAAACAAGGAGTTTTACGATCTTCTCTCAAGGAAAATCGACGAAAAATATCACAAGATGTAAGCGATGGACATCCTCATGTAATTCCCGCAACCTTAAGGTTAAGCTGTTTGGCTTTGCGTCGCCAGAGGTCTTATCAGCTGGCTGAATCATCAATGCAAAAAGCTGAAGTACGTCTAGCACAGTTGGAGCGCATCTGGACAGACTGGGCAGAGAAAAAGTGTTCGCGTCGGTAATAATTTTATTTGTAAATTAAATAAATATATAAATTGTGTTACAAAAAGTACAAATAGTAACAGAGTATAATATAGTGCAGTATATAATTTCTGAAACTAATGTGAAAAAAACAACAAATAAAAATATGTGTTTCGATCTTCAAACAGAATTTGGCATGTTTTTTTACAAAACCCTCCGTGAATTTCTTGCCTACGCAATGTGCTGTACTGAGATCAACTATAACTGTACCAAATATAAAGCGAGCTTGGATCATCTGGTTTAGCGTCTGCTGGTGCAATTGTGCATTCATTGATCTGTCACTTGCAGTTTTAATCGAATTATTTATTTATGCATTTAAAAATTTGTATATGAATTCAATTATTCTAAACTAGTAAAAACCATCCACCTAGCTGAAAATTTGTTTCTAAATATAAATGAAAACATATTATATGAAAATATTTTATATTGAAATATTAAACACATTCTTAAAATTCTGAATACCAAAAATTCAAAGAAAATTGTAAAAAATGTTAGTTTTTATACATTTATTGTGAAACAGTAGAAGACGATTTTTCATGCATAAACTGTAGCTTGATATTTTCATATTTCGTAAAAAAATAAACAAAATCTACCGATTAATTTTGAACATATATATTTTGAACACCATAAATTCTTTGGATTCTTTTCAAAAAAAAAAAAAAAATGTATAATAAAAAAAAAATCACGCGGCACAATTTAATCAAATATATTTTTTAAATTGAATGGCAGTTCTGTATAATTTTTTTTTTTTTTTTTAATTTATTTAAATAATTTTTTTTTTTTAAATCTGTAATAACACTAATAATAAATTTTAAAATTAACTTTCTAATGTTACTAAAAGTTTCGGTTTTTTTCTTTAACATTTTTATTAATTTTAATTAAAATGGTTTTAATCGTAGTTGGTTATATTTATCGTTGTCGAAATATGTTTTTTTTTTTCATTTTATAATTTTCTAAATTATTATTTGAACAAAATCATTGAAACTCTATTTTGTGGAGTCTTCTGTTTTTTCCCACTCTGTTTGCTGTATTGAAGCAGCAGCATCAACAGAAATACATGCGGCAGAGTTGTTGTTGTTCTTTTGTTTGCAATTTTTTCTGTGAGAGTATGACACACTGCACTAACCACAGAGAGCGCAGTCAACTGCAGTTCTCTTTTTAGCTTTTTTTTGAGATATTTGTTTTAAAATTATAAAAAGTAAGTATAGCACGCACTACATCTGATTAATACGAATCGTTTGATACCAGTATGTTCAGAAATACGGCCGGTTAGTGCAAGAGAAAAAAACACGTTTTGTTTTATTAATATAGATTCCCGCTGTGCATGGTTAAAGATTTTTAATAAAAAAACAACATTTTATTTTTCTTTTGTTTTCAGGATTTCTTTCCAAAATTATTTAAATATGTTTCTATGCAAACATTCTACTTTTTGTACTGAAACAACTGATATGTTTCACTGGAAACATATTTATATTCAGGTCGTTCAAAATCATGTTTTAATTTGAACATAATTATGTTTCGGTTCAAATATTTATTTTATTTGGATGTAGTAATTATTATGTTTCCATTAGAACAGACTTCATTTTAAGGGGAAACATTAAAATGTTTCCGAGATATTATAATGCAAGTCAGAGCTCATTTCAACACTGTGCAAGTCTCAATACAACCCTGTTTACAAATGATTTATCAGTCAATTATATATTATGTTTACATAAAATTCCAAACAAACATGTTAATGGCTGCAAAATTATGTTTGGGAGAGCCCTTTGTCTTCCTAAAATTGGCTCAACCATTAATTTTAAGAGAATGGAAAAACAAATGTCGTCCCCTGTTGTGATTTATGCTGATATGGAATCAGTTTTAGTACCATACGATCATAATATTCCTGATTCGTTCCATTCTTCAACTACAAAAGTGCATCAAGCATTAGGGACTGCATCAATCCCAGACTATTTTTTAATCCCGAAATTTCGGGACTAACAAATTTGAATCCCCGGATCTCTGGATTAGTCATTTTTTTAAATACTTTTATTGAAAAACTACTTTTTAGTACAAATATAAGAACATTTTAATTTTGAATGATTTGAATGATGATTAAATTTTTATTGGGATATTGGTTTCTGGTGTAAAACAATATTTTATAAAAAATTATAATTAAAAAAAAAATAGATTATAGTGGGCACATTTTTTTAAAGTTATATGTGATTTATATTTAATAACAATTTTAAAATTAATTCAATTTAAGAAAGTGGATTTATTTATTTGAACTCAATCGTTTGAGTGGATTTTATACTGTTAGTTTAATTGAATTCAGATATTGTAAAAAGATTTATTCTCGGTCTAATGGATTTTATATGACCGAAATTTGTAGTACGCACAATTTTATTATAATGAATGTGAAAATTGGTTAGTTTTAGACCCAAATGAAAAAATGTTAGGGTGTTAAATTATATTAATTTATGTATTTTGTTATTAATAAATGTTACATTCATTGACAACGGTTCCAGTTTTATCGCTATTAGAAACCCGGATTTAATTCGCCAGCATATTTGAAGTAAATCTTACGACTGTCTTGAAAATAAAAATTAGTAAAATGAGACCGTCATGATATTATAATTATTTACTATTTTTAAGTAATAAAGATTATAGTAATTACTAGTCGAAAGTGTCGTAATTTTTATCAATTGTAAATTTGTTAAAAGTCATAAAGCATGTAATTCATTAATATTGCCGCCAGTGTTTAAGATTACAGTCCAATAAATGTTAGATTTACTTATTCACGAAATGTGTATAAAAACATTAAAAGACTTTTGAATAAACTATTAAAAATTAATCTACTAGCTTTTTTTTGTAATCCGGAAAATCCCGGGATTTACCGATGGTCCCGGGATCAGTTTTTCGGGACTGATTTGACGCAAATCCCGGGATTGACATCCGTATCAAGCAGGTACTCATTTTATATATCGCACACTTTCAACTGTGATTTAAATAAAATTTGGTCTTATAAAGGTATGAACATAACTTTAAAATAATATAAATAAATACATTAATAATAATAATAGTTTGGCGCTGAGCTACCGCGGCTACAATACATTACTAAATACATTACTAATTAATATTTCCATATTTTTCATTATAGGTACAGATTGTATTGAACAATTCGTATCTTCGTTGGAGAAGAAATGTAACGATCTGCAGTAAAGAATTGCGATATATCAGAATTGGACTTATTGTGCTGTGATTTGGAGAAATGCTGCGCTTGCGACCAAGACATCATTGGACTGGACCGTAAAAAATTCTTCAACTTCTTCACAAGGGACTACGTGGAACATATTCATGAAAAGTGGAAATTACAATATTATTTTAAGTATTCATTTTTTCTATAGTTTTTCATAACTTATCTCGTTATGATATCCATTTATTTATTAAGCAGTTAGGAGGTAATTTAAATGCAATTCCATGTAATAAAGTGCTATATATTGCATTAACAAAAACTATTAGATATGGTAAAAATTTCAAATATAATATGAATTTTATTGATTCGAATAGATTTTTGAAGGGTGTATTTCCATACGATTATATAAAAAATTTTAATGTATTAGATGAAGAGAGTCTACCTAGCAGAGATTCTTGTTATAATTCATTGGATGATAAAGAGTGTACAGGTGAAGACTATGCATTTGCTCAAGATGTCTGGACTCAATTTAAATGTCGAACATTACGAGATTATATGCTTTTGTATTTTTAACGTGATGTGCTAATACTTGCAGATGTTTTTAAAAATTTTAGGGCAATATGCAAAGATATTTATAATATGGATCCTTGTAATTATGTAACAGCACCATCACTTTCATGGGACGCAATGCTCAAAATTACGAATGAAGAACTAGAACTAATTAGTGATGTTGACAATCACAATTTCCTCAAAGTGGGGCAAGAGAAGGCCTTACCCAATGCACCCATAGAATATCTAAGGCTAATAATAAATATTGAAATGATTTAGCATATATGAATGCAAATAATTTATGTGGTTGAGGGCTATATCACAAAAATTACCAATTTCAGACTATAAATTTTTAAATAATTCGGAACTAGATCAATTAGATATACGTAATTTATCATCTGATGATGTTTCAGGATATATTCTTGAAGTAGATCGGAATATCCCAATTATTTTCATGATTCACATAATTGTATGCCTTTTTGTCCAGAAAATAAAATTCCAGCTGGATGGAAAAAACCTACATTAATTGCTGATCTGCATGATAAAGAAAAGTATATCATTCATTTAAAACAATTGCAATTATGTCTACAAAACAGAGTTCGGATTTGCACGCACGCGCACGCCCTTCTTCCAATGAGAAGTAAATTTGTTTACGCAGACACTGCACTCGGGCATCACATGTTTTTTTACAACACAACCCGTCGCAACGAGTAATGCTTTTCACTATTCTCGGTACATGCCTCGTGCGGGCTACGAAAATTAAGAAACCGAGCTGCAGCCAAGGGCCGAAAATTAAAACTTCAGTCCGCGCAGACGTGGAATAAGAAAATAAAGAAGCATATTTTTCAGTCAAATTGAATCGTATTTTGTTGAGAGCTGATACTAAAATTGGTAATTTTGTAATTTTATATTTCTGGATATTAATATGAATTTGTCTTCTTTAAATGCTTTAAGAGTTCTTGTAGCGAAATTGTCATCTTCGGAAATCATTTTTAATTATACGTACATGTTGTTGTTTTATGTTGCTTTTTTATATTTCACTTGTTGTAACAATATATGAATATTTAAAGTTCTTAGTGTTTTTAATTTTCATCTTCTCTTTTAAGAAATTATGTTCTTTGTCAGCATAATGTGTGAAACGTTGTTGATTTAGTACAATATGATAACTTTGTTGATGTGTCAAATTTCTTTTTCCATAAGGTTAGCATTGACAGCTGAATAAGTGTATATGGAATAGCTCCTTCAACTTATTTACAAAATATTAGCGTGTTCCTTGAGTGATAAAATTGTTATCTTTTAATTATATGTACGTAAAGATGTAAAATGTTGTTGCTTCTTTATAGTAGAATAGTCGCAACTTTGCTGATTTGTCGAACTTCCACATCCATGTTTATAGTGAGCTCCTTTCTTTTAATTAAACATGTTATTGATGTACAATTGTTGTTGTCATAATATATAATTCATTACATAATATTCCCATTTCAGAACTTTACCCAACAAAATTAAACGATCTTCTTTGACAATTAAAATTTAAACATAGTGTCTTCTGCGTCGAATTTTATTGTTCGGTGCACTGCTAGTTCTTCTTCTTCGTGCATGTTTTATTTTTTTGTCGTGGTTGAAATGCATTTCCAGAGCCAGGATTATTATTAAAAATACTTATTACTTTGTATTGTTTACTATTCTTGAATATCAGCGACAAAAATAATGAATACAAAACTTGTACAAGTAATAACGATAGTTTTTATTAGAGTGAGTAATTTTCTTATTGAAAATTTTCAACTAAAAATTCAAATAGATTTAAATCATATTAAATAACCAAGTAAAATAGTGAGCAGTGAACAACTTAATTATTTAACACCACCCCGCGCTGCAAACCCATCAAGTTTATTTGCTTCCAGAATGCAATGCTACCTAGACTCTTTGTCAAGCAATCTGCAATTTGATCGTTTGAAGCTATTGGTTTTAATTCGATGTTTTTCTTCATAACATTGTCCCGCAAGTAGTGGTATTTTACATCTATATGTTTTGATCGTCGAGTTTCAGGATTTGGAGCTACAAAAATGCATCCGGAATTATCTTCATAAATTGTTATAGGCCGCATAGGATTTATATGCATATCTTCCAGAATTTTGCACAACCAAATACCCTCCATAGACGCAGTAGCAGCAGCAACGTATTCTGCCTCAGTAGTAGACATTGCAACCAGCCCTTGCTTTTTGCTACTCCACATGACAGTGCAACCAAAAACTTGAAATAAACATCCAGATGTCGACTTTCGTTCTTCGCAGTCATTTGCCCAGTCAGCATCTGCATATCCCACCAAAGGTTGTAATTGACTATTCCGATAAGTCAAAACTAGGTCCTTTGTTCCTTTAATATATCGTAAAATTCTCTTTAAATGACTCCAGTGTATGTCCGTAGCGCAGTCTTGAAAACGACTTAAATATCCGACAGCGAAACAGAGATCAGGTCTTGTTGCCAACATAAGGTACATCAAGCTGCCAATAACTTCCCCAAATGGTTGATTTGTAAGAGTCGAGGTTTCCTTTCGTGATAATTTTCAATTTAATTCCATGGGAGTTCTTACACTATTACATTCGTTCATATTAAATTTAGAAAGCATGCGTTCTATGTAATCAACTTGGTCCAGTGAAAGTACGCCATTCGTCTGGTCGTATTTAATGTTAATGCCCATGAAAGTCTGAACTTTTCCCAAATCTTTCATTTTGAACTCACTGGCTAACATTTTCTTTAAATCAGCAATACCACTCTCGTCATTTCCACAAATAAGTATATCATCCACATATAATACGAGATAAATGCGACATTGCCTTTAAGTTTTTATGTATAAGCAGTAGTCAGCTTGAGAACGGTCAAAACCAAGAGATGATATGTGATTGTGGAAACGTAGATTCCAACAACGGGGGCTTTGTTTTAGACCATACAGTGATCTATTTAATTTCAACACATATCCCTCTGCGACATCAACTCCATCAGGTGGTTTCAAATATACGTTTTCCTCAATAAAACCATGAAGAAATGCAGTTTTTACATCCATTTGCCAAAATTCATAATTATGTTGTACACCAATCGCCAACAATAATCTAATGGTTGGCAATCTTGCAACTGGCGAGTAAGTTTCAGAATAATCGATTTCAGCCCTTTGCACGAAACCCTTAGCAACTAGTCTTGCTTTATACTTGCAGTCGACACCTTTTTTCTTTTTAAAAATCCAACGAGTGCCAATTAATTTAATTTTACCTGGATTTTTTACAGCAGTCCATGTATTGTTTTCTTTCAGCGAATTTAGTTCTTCAGACACAGCACACATCCAATTTTGTGCATTTTCCATACCATCAATGTCTTTGTAGTCCATAGGCACGTCTTCATCCAAAACACAAGAAACGTTTTTGCATGTACCGAAATCATTGTCAAGAATAAAATCTTTGTATCTTGCAGGAACAGTAATATTTCGTTTCGGACGTCTTGGCGTAGTAACTTCTTCCATCTCGCTTTCCACAGACTGATAATTAAATTCAGCATCTCCTGTAGACTAGCCCTCTCCTGCAACATCTTCAACGTTCTTTCTTCAACATGGTCTTCTTCAACGTGGTCCTCTATGATGCAAACACCATCACTGCTTAAATCGATCGGCATACAATGGGAATCTTGTCTATCTGCTTTATCATTCATTTTGTACATTTCTTCATCAAATTTGACATCTCTTGACAAAACAATTTTCTTGTTGTTCTTGTCCCACAGACGATATCCATTTATTGCGTATCCAACCATAACGCACTCAAAACTTTTCTTATCAAACTTCGATCTCCTCTGCTTTGGAATCCACACATAAGCTCGACTTCCAAAAATTTTTAATTTTGATAAATTTGGTTTCTCTTTGTACCACATTTCGTAGGGCGTTTTGTTCTTTACCGCATTCGATGGACTTCTATTTGTCAAAAAAGTCGCGGTTAGAATGGCTTTACTCCACATGTTCTTGTCCATATTTGCATCGAATAGCATTGCTCTACCCTTTTCTACTAGAGTTCTATTCATGCGCTCGGCAACACCATTTAACTCAGGAGTATACGCATCGTGAAACTCTATAATTACGCCTTCCGAAGCACAGTAGTCTTTGAACTGCTTCGACGTATATTCTCCGCCTTGATCACATCTCAAGTTCGCAATTTTCACTCCATGAAAACTCTCTGCCATGACTTTGTAGTCCTTGAAGCAATTAAACACTTCAGACTTCTGCGATATACAGTACGTTGCCACCATATGTGTGTAATCATCAACAAAAGTAACAAAGTACCACTTTTGATCGTGTGATATTACATTCGACTTTCCACATACGTCTGTATGAACAAGCTCCAACACGCGCTTTGCTCTCCTTCGAGTCCCTTTGAATGGCAACCGTGTCTGCTTAGCGGTTACGCAACTTTCACAAAAATCCAATTTCTCAGTCAGCTTATCTCGTATGCTGACTTACCTGCGTATGCCTGCAAACAGATTTCATATTAAGATGACCCAGTCTTTTGTGCCATACTTCATTTTGACTTGCACACATATTTGTCGTCGATTGATGAGTGGTTAGTTTTAACCAGTAAAGACCGTTGTGCAACTCACCGATCCCAATGAGTTCATTGTCAAACATAATTTTTGCTACACCATTTCCAAAAATAACAGTTCCGCCCTTTGAATCGATTTTGCTTACAGATAACAAATTCTGCCGAGACGAAGGAAAGACTAGAACATTCTCCATCGATGTATACTTCTCACGTCCATTAACAACCGTCGCCACTGTGACATCTCCAGAAATTGTAGCTTTCATTGATTAACCTTCCTTGGCAATGTTGATGTTGTATTCGTCTCCAACTGATCGCGGATTTGGTATTAATTTAGGATTGTTAACAATATGGTCAGTACATCCGGAATCGATGAGACAAAAGAAGTTTTCCTCAGGATTATTTGCACCACATCTAGTCATCATCGCGAAAGATTTATGCGGATCCTCAACATCTGCACAAACAGCATTTGCAGTTGGGCTGTTTTTCTTCTTATCTTTCCAACAATCATTAGCTTTGTGTCCAGGTTTTTTGCATTTGTAGCAAATAATTTGCTTTGGTTTACCTTTATAATACTTTTGGGTATGTAGCGACATAGCTGTAGGTAAATCTCCATCCAAAGACTTGCTGCGATTCTTTAATTCTGCTTCAAGAAAGCGGCTTTTCACTCGTTCTAGACTTAGCTCGTTTTCGTCCAGCGTTTCCAACGCCGTTACAACGTTCATGAAAGAGTCTGGCATCGCCATGAGCAAATCGATTACAATTTCCAAATCGTTCAATCTTCCTCCCGCCGATTTGTATGCTCGTACAGCAGTATCGAATTCTTTGAAGAAATCAGACAAACCTCTACCTTCCTGACACTTCAGCGACATCATCTTCTTTTTTAAATAAATTTTTGTTCCAAT
The DNA here is from genome assembly GCA_951804985.1 of Dryomyza anilis. Lineage (NCBI taxonomy): Eukaryota > Metazoa > Arthropoda > Insecta > Diptera > Dryomyzidae > Dryomyza > Dryomyza anilis. The sequence continues at coordinate 21,298,013 of OX638136.1, read as the reverse complement.
AGTTTTCCTTTGAAAAACGCCGTCCAACGCTTTCATCATTTCATAAACAGAATTTTTGTCTTGAATATATTCCAAGTGCGAATCTGCTACACATCGTATGATGTAATTCATTGCTTTTGCATTTTTCGGCTTCCATACTGCGTACGCTCCACTATTGCTTGCGTTGTCCTCAACTGGCTCTTCTTCAATAAATTTCAGCAGATCCATTTCTCTCAACAACGCCGTGACTCTAAACTTCCATATGGCATAATCGTTACCACAAAAACGCGGAACGCCACAACTATCCTTGTACTCCGTTGTCCTGCTTGCGTAGTCTGGTCCCACAACCTCTTGAATATCAGCGACAAAAATAATGAATACAAAACTTGTACAGGTAATAACGATAGCTTTTATTAGAGTGAGTAATTTTCTTATTGAAAATTTTCAACTAAAAATTCAAAGATAGTTAGATTTAAATTATATTAAATAACCAAGTAAAATAGTGAGCAGTGAACAACTTAATTATTTAACAACTATAACTTTATAAATAATTTATATTTAACATCATTTTAACTTTCAGTATTCATAATCTTTGTTTACATTACCTTACATCATAGTATTAAAATTTTATATTTTAATTGTATATTTATATCGAACATTTTACTTATTCCACTGTGTACATATTTTAATTAACTTTAAAATCTTTAATTTTTTTTTAATATATAGAGCTTCTTTTATTTATAATTTCATTAGCACATAAATCAATGCTAATTATTTTCATAAATACTTAGCTATTTATTCATGCACTAATTTATGAATTTAATCATTATTGCCAATTTTCAATAATGGTAAGCGCGTGCGATTTATGCATAACTACTTTTGTACATTCAATAGATACATATATATTTTCATTACCGTGTAATGATCACATTTAAAACGTTTGTTAATTTTGTTAGATTGTGTATTGCATTTTTTTCTTATCATTCAATAATTGTTCAAATTTTTACGCTGCATTAACACATCTCGTTTCATTTTCGGTACATTAGTGCAGTGGTTCCTAGATGCAAAACGCTGAATTGCATTTTATCGCTTATAACATTAGCTAATCACATCGTACTGAATTCTTGTTTATGAAATATCTAATATAATATTCTTTATACTTTATTCCTTTCTCATTTAATACATGATCTAATGCTAGTCATCTTCTAAAATTAATACAAAGCTATTTCCTCATGCACTAATTAAGATTTTAAAAACATATTTTCTAAAAAAAAAAAAATATTTACGCGTACTTTACATACGTTGTTTATTTACATTGTTTATGCATTGCGGTTAATGATCATTACGAACTGTTGGTTCAGTTATTAATTTCGTTGTTTTTGTTCGTTCGATTGTGTATAACTTAAGAGTTATATGCTTTTAATATGTTATTATGGAATTTTTTCCTTTTCCCTTGACTGTTGTCACAGGACTTATTATCGAAAGGACTTCATAGGGTCCTACCCAGATTGGTGAAAATTTGTTTTTCCTATTCTGGTTTTTTAATTAAACTTTATCGCCTTCCGTATTTAATGTATTATCGTAACTTCGTTTAGATCTTTCCTTAGCTTTTTCTTGATTTTGTCTGACTATCTCATGTGTACGCTGTATTTGGTATTTTAATACCTTATTGCAATCTTCACTGTTATAAATTGGTGAACATTTTCGTTTTAGGTTAGTTGGCATGTCAAATTCAAATCCGTATAAAGTACGACAAGGCGTTTACCCTGTTGACATATGCACTGTGTTATTATGCACATGCATTGCCGAATTCAACCATTGGTCCCAGTTATACCCATCCTCTTTTGCAAATCATCTCAAATACTCCGCTAAAGGTCTGTGACTTCGTTCTAACGAGCAATTCGCCTGCGGGTGATAAGGTGTTATATGCATTTTTTTTTAATGTATATTAACTTTCAAGTGTCTGAAAATAATGTTGACACAAAATTTGACCCATTATCTGTAATTAAAATTTTCGGAATACTATAACGCGTGATAATTTCCTCGTAAAAAGCTTTAGCTACTGTGTTTGCTTCCGCGTCTGGGATAGCTACGCAGCACATGTATTTTGAAAAATCGTCTTGAAAAGTTAATATATATTTCCCGATACTGTTTCGGGCAAAATTCCTACCAAGTCCATATAAACCTTATCGAATGGACGTGTTGGCGTATCTATCAAAACCTAGTGCTGAATCATGAAAATCTTTCATCACGGTTTTAATCTCATCTGGATCAGTTAATATTTGAGCTGAATTCGTTTCATTATTTGTATCTATTATTGTTTCATCTACGACTGGTGTACTGATTTGTGGTTTTGTTTTTGGGATTTTCTGATCTAATATATTTTGTGTAGTTTTGGATCGTGTTTGTACGGCTGTAATATCTGGTTCTATATATGGTATTCTGATTAAAGCATCCGCATTTAAATTCTTTTTGCCTGGTTTGTAAATTATTTCAAAATCATATTCCGATAATTTGTGTCGGAAACGCGCAAGGCGGGATGTCTGATCTTTCAAATTTGCAATACCTTTTAGAGGCTGATGATCTGTAAAAATTGTGAATGGTCGCCCTAATAGGTATGCTCTAAAATTCTTTGTTGCCCACACAATTGCTAAAAATTCCTTTTCAATGGTAGAATCTCGTTTTTCAGCTCCATTTAAAGTTCTACTTGCAAACGCGATCGGTCGGTCGCTTCCTACTTCACCTTGAGATAGGACTGCACCTACTGCTTCGTTACTTGCGTCTGTTGTTAGTAAAAAAGTTTTTGTAAAATCTGGATATGCTAATATTGGACCTTAGCGGGGTCTGGCAGCGCACCAAGTTCTGAACATTTATGCCCTAAATATACAACTTCACGACGTAAAAACTGACATTTTTCGGTATTTAATTTTAAATTATGGTCTCTTAGTTTCTGTAATACTTTACTTAATTTGTGTTCATGTTCGCTTATATTTTTCCCATACACAACTATATCATCAAGATATACAAAACAATCGATACCCTGTTAATATGTGATTCATTATTCTCTGGAAAGTTGCTGGTGCCCCTGTTAAACCGAAAGGCATCCTATTGAATTCAAAATGTCCAAGTCCTGTACTGAAGGCAGTTTTTTCTTTATCACCTTCTTCTACTAAGACCTGATGATAGCCACTTGCTAAATCTAAAGTTGAAAAATACCGACTGTGACCTAATTGATCTAATATTGCATCTATTCGCGGAATAGACAATACCTGTTTTACGGTTACGTCATTTAATTTACGGAAATCTATGACAAGTCTCCATTTTTTGTTACCGTCTTTGTCGCTCCTCTTCGGTACCAATAGTAATGGTGAATTCCAGGGTGATATGCTTGGCGATATAATACCAGCATCTAACATTTTGTTAACCTGTCTATTAATTTCCTCTCTGTGTGTGTGTGATTTTTATTTCATGATTGCAATAAATATTTTCTATGTCGGCTCGCGTTTTCATTGGTAATCGGATAGTGTGATTCTTTCCTTTATCGTAGAATGTTATGGTCTTATTAATTGCGTTTATTACGGATCTATTCCATATGTTATCCCGTCTGCTGATATTCCTTGTTCAAGAGATACTACATGCATTATTAAATGTAACCACTTTATATTACTGTGTTGTATATTGGTCGTGCCTAACGTCCTTACGCATATACCAAAAGCCCCATTAAAATTTTCCTTACTATTTTTGTCTAATTCCGGTATTTGTGTCATAGCACCTTCTTTTATTATGCTTGCATCTGCTCCTGAGTCTACTAGTAATATGAGTTTTCCATTTTTAGCTGCCTCGCAAGGTACTTCAATGAACCCATCACTTACATTAGACAATTTGAAGCAGTCCCCCTTTCTATTGTATATTTTGTTAATTCTCTTTTTATTTAATCCACTCAACTATTGTCTGATTTTTTTATCATAAAATGTTATAAAATTTTCAAACTTTTTCAACATTCCTGTAAACATATTGTTCACCTTTTGACCTATTTGCATTTCTTCCCATACACATCTTTGCCGATTAGTTTCATCTGCTACTAATTTAATCATTTTTGCCCCTATTGCTATTATCATATATATAAAGAAATGTATTAATGCAAAAATTACTATTGTCACTCCCTCACAATCAAACCACGGTGGAAAAATATGTGTATCAACGGTCACTTCCGACGTCTGATTTGCAAAATTTTCCTCCTTCGGTTTTCTCTCATTTTTAAGAGTTTGGGTAGTTAATGTGATCACAGACCCTTCAGCCTTATGATTTCCTATTTCTACCCTTTTTGACCTAATTTTGCTATTTTTAATGGGTCCCTAGCTTACTGGCCTTGGCTGGGGCCCTGGTAGTTTCCCTTGTTTTGATCATTATTCTCCCTCGCCACATAATCCCTCTTGGCGTAGCAATTAGTTTCCACATGACCAAGTCTACGACACCAATCACATTTTAAATTTTTTCTAGGGGTATTCCCATTGTTATTATTTCTATTATTATTTTTATTGGTACGGTACGTAGTGTTATGGCCTGTTTGCAAATTGTTGTTAAAAAAATTCCCTATAAACGACTGGATGGTTTTGTGTACGTCCAAACCCTTCCTTATTTTGAGCTTCTGTTGTATATCAAAAATACTTTTTCTTTTAGTTTGAAAAATCTGCACATCGCCAGTAAGCACAATAGCATATTCATATTAATCATAATAATGTAACACCAAAAATGCTTATTTTTTTTTTTTTTGTTGTATTTTTCTCATACACTTATTTGATACACTTACTCTTATACACATATGATGACAACAACAAATGTATTGGTTGTAAGGTGAGCCTCATCAGGTAGCACCTGCATGCGGCGTACAGGGAACTAAAGCACATAGAAGTTTTTCTCACGATCACCCCAATACGAATTGATTATTTCACAATATGATGCCACTCAGATCTGGTGTTTGTAACTATTGGTGCGACCGAGGTGATGAGTAGAGGTTAAGAATATATTTTAAGTTGGATAAGAGTTTAACTGCCTTAGAGTGCAGACGTGTTTCTTTTATAAGTTAAACAATAATGTTAATATTAAAATAGAACTTTCAATTAAATAAAAGTATGTCTTGGAAGAAAAAACTTGTTTGAATTATTTCGGTTAATAAAAATGGAACTTCAACGTTGGACATTCTCTGGTAGGACATCATGGGTAATTATAAATGGAACGTTGCGACATTTGGCCTCACGCCTAAGCAACGGACATTTTAATTACAACACTTCTAATCTAATAGAAGCACACCTCCAACTAGATTCGTGCCCATATTTTTCACGCTCTATACTAAACGGTGTGTTTTTCCGCGTAATACATTCGTCTCGTGTATGTCCCTTTTTCTGGCAAAAAGAGCATGTTGGTCGTATTTTTGATCCTTCTGTTTTATTTTTAGTTTATATTTTGTGATTCAGTGGGGTAGTTTGAAAATGATTGTTTTGAATACTAATCGTTGAACTGGTTACAGATCGTTGTTCGAAACTGTACACTTCCTCGGGGAATCTCGGACCCCCTTGAAATGTTATTTGGGCCTTTAATGCTTCATCTAATAAATCATACAAGTTTTCTGCTTTGCTACTTAATAATAGAACCTTTATTGTCGGATCTTTTACACCTACCTTGAATGCTGTCAGAACTGAGTTTACTAGTTCCGTATTAAAAAAGTCTGTAGGTAGACTTTTATTTTTGTACCTTGAATCTGCTATTTTATTAGCTTTTGCCCATAATCCTTCTAATCTCCTAGCAAATGTCCTCAGACTCTCACCATCCGTCTGATATGCTTTTCTTATACTGAACCGAATCTAAAGTAGTCATTTTTAAATATGGACTAGATCATAAGCGTCACCAAGAAGATGCAGTTTGACACAGCTAATGAATTCTTCTTTGTTTTCTTCTGTAATTTTTAGACTTGCTAACACACAAGCATCCATGAAGATATAAAGTTCAGTTTTAACGGACGGTGATTCCGATCCCATAAAAAATAGAACCACACTTCCTACGTATTTCGATACAGTATCGAACGATATTTCTAATGTTGTTTCCGGTGCTGTTATTTTATCAAACTTTCCTTCAATCTGTAATGCCTTATTATGATATAATGATGTTTCGTGGGCTAGCTTAACTTCCGATTCTAAAAATCTGATTTTCGAATCTAATTCCCTTACTTTATTATTGGCTTCTTCCAATGACCGTCCGAAATATCTTTATTTTTCAGCAAAGTTCTTAATTTTTCGTTTTCTTCCTCTATTCCACTAGCCTGATCTAACAACTCCTGCCGTTCTTCTACAATATCGTTTAATTTTTTATTTAATGCAGTAAATTTCCCTTTCCAATCTTCTAATTCTTTTATTTTATGAGCACTTTTATGTTCCAAGAAGTATACTAATTGTTCAAAAACTACGTCAACTCTTTCGACTTCTGAGTATACCCGTGTGCTACTAACTTTATTTTTTATTAATTCTAAAGCTTCTTTATTGTTAACTTCTGTACTTATTTAATTCCACAATTTCTCAGTAAATCTGCCAAGTTGTCCTAATAAATTTCTATATGCTACTCCTCAAAGTTCACCATATAATCATTAAAACATTCAATTAAAATTTATAAATTTGTTTAATTTCATACTTTCTATCATTTATTTCACCATTTATTTACTGCTTTCACTCAAACTCACTTAAATTGACTCAATATTTAATTATACCTCCCATGCTGGCGTTAACCTTGACTTAAATTACAACCAATGCTTTTGTTGTTGCTTTTAAACAGACGGCAACTTGCTAGCGTGTGTCTCGGATCAAATTGCAACCAATGCATTTTTCGTTGCTTTTAAGCAGACGTAATTTTATCTCCTGAAAGTACGCACTCATAAACATTATGCACTTGTTCCAGTTACGTCGTTGACGTTATGTTAAGTTAACATGTATCTGTTATTGTGCTTTTAGATTTGAACTTTATTTGCATACTGGTTATGTGCAGGCTTTCTTAAATACATAAAAAAAACGTTTCTGATTCACAACAATCTCTCTTAAAGTTGATAGCGCCACAAGATTGTTCCGAACCGTATTTGCCGTAAGTGCACAGTTTGTAGCTAATGACAAAATCGATTCGCCGTGTCTTGGAATGAGTGAACTAAGAGGTACTAGGGCATCAACATCTCAAAAGTTGACAGAAAAAATAACCAATACCCCAACAATTTATGAGGTAAAATTGTATCAAGTTGTATCAATAACTTCAGACAATGGAGCCAATATGATTAAAGCATCAAAACTACTGGGAGAAATACAATCAATAGAAAATGAAGACGATGGAGAAGAAACTAATGATGAATATATGCAAAGTGTGAATTTATAAGAGGATTTTGATGTGGCTGATCTGAACATTGGTATTTTACAAACCTGTCGATGTGCAGCACACACATCCCAACTTCGTGCCCTTGATGTTACGAAAGAATCGACAGTAAATTATTTAATTCAATGTAGAAATTTTACTAAATTCCTAAGAAAATCGTCTAATGGATTTAGAAATGTTTTTGAAGTTAAAAAGTTAAGAATACATAGACTAGATTGTGCCAGATAGCGTACTCAACAGGTCGAAGGACGAAAACTTTCATATAAATGATTCAAACTTCATATAAATGATTTCATCGATGCTTAAGTTAAAGTTTTTTCGCCTCTTCAAAAAACCATAATACAATTACAAGAAGAATAACTGAATTATGGAGACTTCTATGAATGTTGGCTGAAATGTAAACTAAAAACTACAATTATAATTAATTCTGAAGGTAATAATCATAGTACGGAAGGTATTGACAATGGGAAACGCCTTATTAGAATCATTCAATAGAAGTGGATTCACACTACTGAAAATGAGGGACTTAACTCATGTCTTCTTTTGGATCCAAGGTTTAATCATACTCTTTGCTTAGAAAAAAAGCAAGCAACCAATTATTTATTGAAGTTATGGGAGCAGCTGGAAAAAATTGTTCCTGTAAAAAACTTTCAAGAATGCGCGATGAATACTTCGATCATTTCAGACATTAGTTTAAATGTTTTGTTAGATGACGATAATGAAAACAATATTCTGAATAATTATATTCTACGAGAGAGACGCGCTGACATACATAAACACTATGATTTGAGGACTAAAATTGATCTTTTTTCTCCACCATTCACTGACAGCGGCATAAATGTTTTGGATTATTGGAAAACAAAAAAAATATTCCGATCCAGAATTATATGCCCTGTCTTAAGTGTGTTTCGGTATTCCGCCTACGCAGGTTACCGTGGAGAGAGATTTTTCTGCCCGGAAATTAATTTTGTCTGACCTAAGAAGTCAACTGAAACAAAATATCCTCGAATACATTCTTTTGATAAAACTAAATCATAAATTTATTGACAAAGCGATACAATCACTTCGTCTTTTTGAAATATATTAATAATTATTTATTTATTAATAATTATTGCAAAGATGCTTTTTATATTGAACTGATTTTTTTTATTACGTTTTTATTTAATTTGGTATAAGAAAACAAATTTAAAAGACTATTTACGCTTTAATATTTATTGAAATCATTTTTTTTTTTTTGGGTATATTTTTTATTAACAAAGTGTAAATATGCACAGCATAACATTATTTTGTATAACTCTAACTTTTTTATATAATTTTTAATGCGAAATTTTAATGGTAGACTGTTTTAATGAAATAAACAAATTTCTGATATATGTATACTTTTTACCAAAGTGTTAATGAGCACAACAGAAAATTAATTTTTATTACGATAACATATATATTTAATTTTTAATTCTTAAAATCAGCGAAGATTGTAATTAAATAATGTTTGATTTTATTGAATAAAATTTTGAATAGATGATATTATATTGTGTTCTTTATTTAGATATTGTATGTCATATTTTTATTAAACATAAATTTCTTCCATTTCTACCATTCATTTCCTTGTTTTCTCTGAGTGTTTTTATTTCTTGTTGTGGGTTTAGTCTAATGATCTAAATGTTTTTGTTTCCTTCACTCGCACGCACACAGTATCCATGCATTAGTAAAATTCCACGAAAGCCAACAACAAAATATATCAAACAGCGATGCCAACATAGTGGGTTTCCCGCTAAATCTGGTGGGTTTTAAAAATTAAAACACGAAAAAAATTGTACGGTGGACAGTGGGTTTTTTTAGTGGGTTTTTAGTTTCGACACAGAGTGTTTTTATAATTTAGCGATTTTTTTTTATTAAATTTATTTGAAATTATACATTTAATATTGTATAACTTTTCCTTGAACAGCAATACAGAGGTATTTGTAGGTTTTTGGATCGAAGTTGCTAACGATTCGATTGTATAAAGAAAAATTCGGGCCCAACCCATTTCAGGATTTAGTGCATTTCGTTATGTTTTCTACTCGTTTAGATCTGTAACTTGGTATTTAAATAAAATAAGAAAAGCATTTTCCACAATATGCATATCGTCGAGGTGGTAAGACTTGCCAATACAATTTTAACAAAAACTTATTTTTAAATATATTTTTGTTAATACTATTTAGTTATTTATTAAACTATTCTATTTTTTATAAAATTTATTTAAAATCCAAATTGTAACTTCAAATTATTTTTATCAACTGATAAACTTAAAAATTATTTTTGATTAAATATAAAAAGGTATTTGAAATTTAAAAATTATAAAACAAAGTATTTTTATAAAAGTACTTATTGCTACTGTTGTAAGTCAACATAGTGTGTTTTGGTAAGTCACTATACGTTGATATTATAAACGTATCGTGACCTATTTACGCGATGACTATTTCATGCAGTTATCGTTACGTTGCAGTAAAGTGCAACGTAGGACATATGTGTCATAGTCAAGCAAGCCAATGAACTAGCAACAGTATGAGCGAAGCTGGGTAAAACCAGCAGCAGCATGATTGGCTAAGGGCCTTTTCCCTTACGGAAGCAAATAGTGAGTGGAATTTGCGCACGGCACTCTGCCGGAACATTTAGATTTGAAACATGCCTTCTTATAATAGTTTAAGTGAGATTTTAAGTGGGTTGTAAATCAGTAGTTCAGTAGTAAACAATAATGTTAATATTAAAATATAACTTTAGAGTAAATAAAAGTATGTCTTAAAAGAAAAGACTTGTTTGAAATATTTCGGTTAATAAAAATGGAACTTCGACGTTGGACATTCTCTGGTAGGACATCATGGGTAATTATAAATGGAACGTTGCGACATTTGGCCTCACGCCTAAGCAACGGACATTTTAATTACAACATTTGGCGCAGCCGGTAGGATTAATTACAACATTTGGCGCAGCCGGTTTTCGAACCATACATCAACTCCCAAGGGACGAGAAGGACTGGATGGAGATTAATATTGAAAGAAATAAATATTTAGGATCAAATATTTTTTACATTTGTGAGTATTGTGAAAAATAGTGAAAAAAAAAGGGAGCGGTAAAAAAAAAAAATAACATTTTGTAAATTTGTGATATAAAACAAGAGACATGTTTGAGAGTTGTAATAAGTAAAAATCATGGGATTATGAAAATTGACATTTAAAAAATGAAAAAACAATTGAAAATTTTGAAATTAATTGTGGAATAAAATAAACTGTGAAATAAAATTGAGAAATGAATAACATAAATGATATAATTTGATAAATCCGAAAATTAAATAAGTAAACTAAATGTTTTATAAAATTGTTTAATTGATATATTAAAGCACATTTTTAAAGTAATAGTGAAACAATATAGAATAGTTTGAGTCATTAAATGATAATAATTAATAAAATTGTGAATTTTAATAAATTGAATAACATAGGAATTTTGTTACAGTAATGTTTTCATAATGTTGCGAAATTAATTAAAAACAAAACTGGAAAATTTTAACCAAATTAAATGCAATAAATAAATTAATTCACTATTCATAAATTACATGTTGATATGATTTGGAAATATAGATTAAAAAGTTTAAATAATGAAACATAAAAATGAGATAAACAATATTTGTAAAAAATTTAATAGATAAATTAAAAAATGGTTAAAAGTTTATTTAATATGAAACTAGTAAAAACATAATAAATAATTTAATTAAAAAAGGCATAGTGAATTATATAATTAAGTAAATGGAAAAATAAGAAACACTAATAATGGGTACTGAAAATGTATTGAAACGCGTTCATTACGTTGTTCCTTACTTTTCTGGGGCGGAATCTCCATTATTAGAAACAGAATTGTATAAATTTATTGAATGTTGTGAAACAGCAAAGTTAAAAATTAAAGAATCAGATAGTGAGGAATTTATAAAATGTGTTAGGTTACGTTTGGAGGGAGATGCATATAAATTAGTGAGGACAAAACAGTTTCAAAAAATAGAAGAATTATACGAGTTGTTAGAAAATACGTACTTAAAAGAAATTTCTTTAGATTCAGTACTAAAAGAGATTAAAAAAGCTTATCAAAATAGTAAAGAGAGTTTGAGAGCGTTTGGGAGACGATTAGATGAGTTGCAATCCATGGCTTTGGAAATTGCAAGTAAAAAATACAGTAAAAAGATAAGTGAAGATGACGTATTCAGTTTGGAATTACAGAGTTCAGTGTTGATCTCTTTTAAAGTAGGGGTGAGGGATCGAACGATAAAAGTTGTACTGTTGGGTAGTAAGTCAGAAACATTAGATACATTGTTGGAAGAAGCTTTAAATGTGCAGGCTCTTATGCAGCGAAGTCCAAGGTCGGAAGAGGATGAATATAATTATATAGAAAAAACTAAATTAGAGAACACTCAGTCGGAAAATAAATTGCAACAAATAAATAATAATAAAAGTAACTATAAAAGGAGTGTTCCAACATGTTCATTTTGTAGTAAATTTGGGCATACTAGGGACGATTGTATTATTAGGAAAAATACGCCGTTCTGCTACGAATGTGGAGCTTATGGTCACGAATCTAATTGGATATGTGCTAATAATAATATTGGCAATTTTGTTAATATGGATAATAAGATGTATAACGGGAAAAATAATACAAGTAATATGAAATATTCATGGAGGGATACACAGGGGCATAAAATAGATAATTGCCACGCAAAAAGAAAATTTGAATCAGCAGGAAATAATATTTATAATCATGATACACAAGGGGCTCAGTCTAGGCCAGAAAACTGGAGACTCCATAATAATAGTAAGATAAGGCCGATAGAGTTAGGAATGGTAGATCGGACGTCGGAAGAGACTGTGGTTGAATTTACTACTCCATTAAATTTCCGTAGAACAGAGGAGACCAATGAATTAAAATATGAATTAAAGGAAGATGAAGGTGATCGCATAATATGCACTGGACATGGAGATAGCTCGGTTTTAACTAATGTAAGTGACGTTTTCATTGAAGTACCTTGCGAGGCAGCTAAAAATGGAAGACTTATTTTACTAGTAGACTCAGGAGCTGATGCCAGTATAGTAAAAGAAAATGCAATGACAAGTTTACCAGACTTTAACGAGAGTATACAAAAGGATTTAAAGGGAGCTTTTGGTGGGTGCGTTAGAACATTAGGTTCCACCAAAATCCAACATAGGAACATAAGGCGCTTAAGTTTAATGTTAAACGCAGTGTCACTTGAACAAGGAGTACCAGCTGACGGAATAATCGGACGTGACAATTTATGGAATCGATCTGTAATAAATGCGATAGACAAAACAATAACATTCTTTGATAAACATAAAAATCATATTATAAAACTACCCATGAAATCACAGACAGAAATACAGAATATTTTTTTTAATCAACAAATTAAAATTCAAGCGAGAACCGCAAAGATTGTATCATTACATTTAAAAACAAAAATTCCAATCGTATTAATTCATAAACAGGAAATTTTTCCAGGAGTATATTTGGGCGAAAGCATATCGAATGTTAGCAAAAATAGAGTTTATGTTTCAGTTTTAAATGCTACAGAAAAAGAAATTATAATAGACAGTACTTTTAAACCAAAATTTTCGAATTTTAATCAGTATAAAGAATCGGATACCAATAATTCTACAATAAACAGCATAAATTCAGTAAATATTACAAACAGAATTAACAAATTATTAGAGGAAATTAAAATTGATGAGACTTTAAATAAAGACGAAATTACATCTTTACAAAATCTGTGTGTTTCTTATCATGATGTTTTTCATTTAGATGGCGATGAATTAACATACACGCCAGCGCTTAAACATGAAATAACTACACAGTGGAACCAAACGCCAATTAATCAGAAACAATATAAGCTACCCCACACTCATAGGGAAGAAATTAATAGACAGGTAGGAAAAATGTTAGATGACGGCATTATATCGCCGAGTACCTCACCTTGGAATTCACCGTTATTGTTGGTACCAAAAAAGAGTGGTAAGGAAGGTAGCAAAAAATGGAGATTAGTAATAGATTTTCGTAAACTAAATGATGTAACAGTTAAACAAGTATTTCCGATTCCTCGGATAGACGAGATATTAGATCAGTTAGGACATAGTAGATATTTTTCAACCTTAGATTTAGCAAGCGGTTATCATCAGGTTTTAGTAGAAGAAAGAGATAAAGAAAAAACAGCTTTTAGTACAGGACTGGGTCATTTCGAATTTAACAGAATGCCATTTGGCTTAACAGGTGCACCAGCGACCTTCCAAAGAATAATGAACCACATATTAACAGGTTTACAGGGTATCGATTGCTTTGTTTACCTTGATGATATAGTGGTGTACGGAAAGAATTTAGCTGAACATGAGCTTAGGTTGAGTAGAGTATTGCAGAAATTAAGGGAACACAATTTAAAATTAAATACAGAAAAATGTCAGTTTTTACGTCGCGAAGTTATATATTTAGGACATAAATGTTCGGAACTAGGAGCGCTGCCAGACCCTTCTAAGGTCGAATGCGTAAAAAATATTCCGGTGCCAAGAAATAAAAAAGAAGTACAAGCGTTTTTGGGATTAATTAATTATTATAGAAAATTCATAGGCAATATGGCGAAATTATCATTACCAATTAATAATTTACTTAGGAAAGATGTTAAATTCACATGGACTGACGATTGTCAAAATTCATTTATTAAACTCAAAGAATCAATAATTTCGCCACCCATTCTCGCATATCCAGACTTTACAAAAACTTTTTTACTTACAACGGATGCAAGTAACGAAGCAATAGGCGCAGTGTTATCGCAGGGCAACGTAGGGAGCGACCGACCAATCGCATTTGCTAGTAGGGCATTAAATGGAGCAGAAAAAAATTACTCCACCATTGAAAAGGAATTTTTAGCTATAGTCTGGGCAACGAAAAATTTTAGAGCTTATCTTCTAGGCCGACATTTTCAAATTTATACAGATCATCAACCATTACGTAGCACGGCAAATCTCAAAGATCAAACATCAAGGTTAGCCCGTTTCAGACATAAATTATCAGAATATGATTACGAAATATCTTACAAACCAGGTAAACAGAATTTGAACGCAGATGCTTTAAGTAGAATTCCACATCCAGAACCAGATATTACTGCGGTCCAAACACGGTCTAAGACCACACAGAATAAATTAGATAATCAAATTTCAAAAACCAAACAACAAGTGAGCACGCCAGTACTGGATGAAATAACAACAGACACCAAGAACGAATTAAACTCAAGTCTACTATTAACTGACCCAGAGGAAATTAAAACTGTTATAAAAGACTTTCATGACTCAGCATTAGGGGGTCACCAGGGCGCCTTGAAAACATATTTCAGAATCAGAAAACAATTTAAGTGGAAAGGTATGCAGAAACAAATAAAAGATTACGTTAAGAATTGTCAAAAATGCCAAATAAATAAAAGTTCTAGGCTTACTAAAATGCCAATGGTTTTAACTGATACGCCTGTACGACCATTCGATAAAGTATACATGGATCTTGTAGGTATTTTACCGGAAACTATATCTGGAAATAAATATATATTAACTTTTCAAGATGATTTTTCAAAATACATGTGCTGCGTAGCCATACCGGATGCAGAAGCAAACACAGTAGCAAAAGCATTTTACGACGAAATCATTACACGTCATAATATACCGAAAGTATTAGTAACGGACAATGGTTCAAATTTCGTCTCAAAACTATTTTCAGATACTTGTAAATTATTAGGGATTAAAAAGTTACATATTACGCCATATCATCCACAAGCTAATGGGTCTTTAGAAAGAAGCCATCGTCCGTTAGCAGAATATCTAAGGAATTTTTCAAAAGAAGATGGGTCAAACTGGGACCAATGGTTAAATTCAGCAATGCATGTGCACAATAACACAGTGCATATGTCCACGGGGCAAACTCCATTCCGTACTTTATATGGGTACGACTTTGATATGCCAACAAATCTAAAGCGAAAATGTTCACCAGTATATAATACCGATGATTACAACAAGTTATTAAAATACCAAATTCAACGCACACACGAAATCGTGAGAGAGAATCAAGAAAAAGCAAAAGAAAAATCTAAACAAATCTATGATAGCACATTACACCCAAAAATATTTAGCGTAGGCGATAAAATTTTGTTAAAGAATCAGAATAGAAAGAATAAATTTTCACCTATTTGGGTAGGACCGTACGAGGTACTTTCGATAGTAAGTCCTGTAACGACAATGATTTCTATCAAAGGTAAAGGTAAAAAATTCCATAACAACTTATTAAAAGCATACAATTTTGAAGAAAATATAACGAAATAAATAACGTGACAAACAGTTCATGATGATCATAATACATAATGTAGATCATGTTAAAAGCATAATACTGCAAACAATGGTGAATGGAATAAATTACGCATATATAAGATTTTTTTTTGGAATAGGTGTTTAATATTACTGAAATAGATTAGTGCATGAGGAAATAGCTATGTATTAATTTTAAAGGTGACTAGCATTGAATCATGTACTAACAAATGTTTTATAAGGAAAATAGATAAAGGAGTAAAGTAATTTAAGATATTATGAGTAAGAAAATATCAAAGGTTAATAACAGTTAATAATGAATAAGGTGATAAGCATGAGTATATTAAATGAGCTATAAAATAGTAAAATAAAATTTAAATTGTCACTACAATTGAGATAGGTCAGTACC
This sequence comes from Dryomyza anilis, assembly GCA_951804985.1. Lineage (NCBI taxonomy): Eukaryota > Metazoa > Arthropoda > Insecta > Diptera > Dryomyzidae > Dryomyza > Dryomyza anilis. Next base: position 21,281,855 of record OX638136.1, on the reverse strand, counting down.
TCAATGGCATTGAACCAAACGATATGAACCACTGCACTAATGCAAATGAAATGAGATACGTTATTTTGTATGTTATAATGTATACTGAAAAAAAAAAATAAGAAAAAAGACGAAAATTAATATGAATATGAAAGATAATAATAAACGGATAGCATGTGCGAGATGGTGTGGAGAGGAGTCAAGGGAAAGTGCATAGTAGCCCAATGGGTTTAAATATAATGCATACGGAGTAGGGAGTAAAAAATGAATTATAAGAACATGATTAAATTCGGAAATTAGTGCACGAATAAATAGCTAAATATTACTTATTGAAAATGACTAGCATTGATTCCTAATGAATTTGTATAAAGAATAATTCGGTTATAACAATAGTAGACACTAAAGATTTTAAAAGTATAAATAAACATGTAGTAAAATAATAGTAACTTACACACACATATATAAAATATACACGTAATTCAATATTCTAATATAAGATAACGTAAATGGAAATAAGTTATAGAGGATGTTAAAAATAAATTATTTATACAATTTAAAGATTTTATAATGTAAAGTAATAATAGTATTTAGTTAATGATCCTGGTTCTGAAAATGGACAAGACGTACACGAAGAGACGAAGAAGTAACAAATAGACGAAGGGAAAACGAAGAATTACAAAATAGAGAAATACAATTCAGGAGCGTCAACGATGATCGTTTAGTTTTGTTGGGAAAAGGTCTGAAATGGTAATGTTATGTAATGACATATGAAACAACATGTGAGAGTTATGGTGCGGACGACAACAATTGGACGTCAATCAGATGATTTATTAAGAGAAAGAAGGAGCTACACTATAAATATGGAGGTAGAAATTTGAAAAATATGCAAAGTTGCGACTATTGTACCATAATGAGACAACAACATTTTACATCTTTACATACATATAATTAAAAAAATGGCAATTTTATAGCACAAAACAACACTCTAATATTATAAGTTGAAGGAGCTTTTTCATATACACTTAATTAGCTGTGAATGCGAACCTGTACTAAAACAACAAAGTCAAATGAACACGACAACATCAATGTATAATTAAAAGATACTAATTCCTGATCGATAGAAGAACTCGCTAGAGGAAGACAAGTTATAATAAGATCCAGAAATATACGATTACAAAATTATCCATTTTAAAAACCGCTCTCAACAAATTACGATTTACTTGGCAGAAAAACAAAGCAATATCGAAGACGAAAAAATTAAATAATATCGACGACAAGAAGATTTCAAGCAATTAATATCAAGACGAAGAACATCAGCTATTGTCCATTCTATACAGGGAAGGTGAGAAGAAATCGAGAGTTGAAATGCAGCCAACATAATATACACGAGTAACAGAACCAGCGATCGCAGCAGTTTATGACATGTTAATGTTATTAAAATATTATAAATATGTAAATATGTATATGTAGCACAAAACAACACTCTAATATTATAAGTTGAAGGAGCTTTTTCATATACACTTAATTAGCTGTGAATGCGAACCTGTACTAAATCAACAAAGTCAAATGAACACGACAACATCAATGTATAATTAAAAGATACTAATTCCTGATCGATAGAAGAACTCGCTAGATGAAGACAAGTTATAATAAGATCCAGAAATATACGATTACAAAATTACCCATTTTAAAATCCGCTCTCAACAAATTACGATTTACTTGGCATCGATAGAAGAACTCGCTAGAGGAAGACAAGTTATAATAAGATCCAGAAATATACGATTACAAAATTATCCATTTTAAAATCCGCTCTCAACAAATTACGATTTACTTGGCAGAAAAACAAAGCAATATCGAAGACGAAAAAATTAAATAATATCGACGACAAGAAGATTTCAAGCAATTAATATCAAGACGAAGAACATCAGCTATTGTCCATTCTATACAGGGAAGGTGAGAAGAAATCGAGAGTTGAAATGCAGCCAACATAATATACACGAGTAACAGAACCAGCGATCGCAGCAGTTTATGACATGTTAATGTTATTAAAATATTATAAATATGTAAATATGTATATGTAGCACAAAACAACACTCTAATATTATAAGTTGAAGGAGCTTTTTCATATACACTTAATTAGCTGTGAATGCGAACCTGTACTAAATCAACAAAGTCAAATGAACACGACAACATCAATGTATAATTAAAAGATACTAATTCCTGATCGATAGAAGAACTCGCTAGAGGAAGACAAGTTATAATAAGATCCAGAAATATACGATTACAAAATTACCCATTTTAAAATCCGCTCTCAACAAATTACGATTTACTTGGCAGAAAAACAAAGCAATATCGAAGACGAAAAAATTAAATAATATCGACGACAAGAAGATTTCAAGCAATTAATATCAAGACGAAGAACATCAGCTATTGTCCATTCTATACAGGGAAGGTGAGAAGAAATCGAGAGTTGAAATGCAGCCAACATAATATACACGAGTAACAGAACCAGCGATCGCAGCAGTTTATGACATGTTAATGTTATTAAAATATTATAAATATGTAAAAGAAAATGAATGTAAGTTGAAGTGGAAATATAGTAAAGTTAAAGTAAAATTAAGAAAATTAAAGTAAAATGAGAACAAATTAAAATTACAAAAAAGTAACAATAAATTTGATTAAATAAAAGTAAAGTAAACTAGAGAAAAATAAGGAAAAATGGAAGTAGTAAAAGTAAAAGTGAACAAATATTAAAAACTTCAACAATATAAATAAGAAAGTTAAAGAAATATTATTTAAAGAAAAGTATAATAATAAATTACTAAGAAAAAGAATATTCCACAAGAATAACTTTAAATATTCAAATTTAAAAATCGCAAAATATTTCCAAGTTAAAGTAAACAATTCGTTGCAAAAAATTAAGCATAATGTCTGATATGTATAATTAAAAAGAACAACTGAACAACACAAAACGCAGCAAGTGCAAAGCGGTAACCTGATCAACTACTGTTTTGTCAACTGCAACGTTCTGTGCATTGTAACTGTTGTAATTAGGTTATTAACCTCCAAATACATTATATTTTCAAATAATATAGTATGTCGTTGCCCATTAAAATAATATTGATGAACAAGAAAAAACTATTATTAAGTTTATTTATATACATTTTTTTTTTATAGTAGTAATGCTTTATATGATGATATTAATAATGTAAAAGAAAAAACTATTATTCATTTTAATAATAATTTTTTCTTAAAATAAGGGTGGAGGTATGTTGTAAGTCAACATAGTGTCTTTTGGTAAGTCACTATACGTACTTCCGCGATGACTACCTTATGCAGTTATCGTGAAGTTGGTGTAAGGTGTGATGTAGGGCTTACGTATCAAAGTTCAGTATTGTCGAAGTGGTGTCAAACCAGCGGTGGCGTGATTGGCTAGAGTGAAATTTGCGCACGGCACTCTGCCGGAACATGTTAGATTTGGAACATACCTCCATATAATAGTTTAAGTTAGATTTTAAGTCAGTTGTTAGTTGTAAATCAGTAGTTCAGTAGTAAACAATAATGTTAATATTAAAATATAACTTTAGAGTAAATAAAAGTATGTCTTAAAAGAAAAGACTTGTTTGAAATATTTCGGTTAATAAAAATGGAACTTCGACGTTGGACATTCTCTGGTAGGACATCATGGGTAATTATAAATGGAACGTTGCGACATTTGGCCTCACGCCTAAGCAACGGACATTTTTTAATTACAACTTAGGCGTGAGGCCAAATGTCGCAACGTTCCATTTATAATTACCCATGATGTCCTACCAGAGAATGTCCAACGTCGAAGTTCCATTTTTATTAACCGAAATATTTTAAACAAGTCTTTTCTTTTAAGACATACTTTTATTTACTCTAAAGTTATATTTTAATATTAACATTATTGTTTACTACTGAACTACTGATTTACAACCCACTTAAAATCTCACTTAAACTATTATAAGAAGGCATGTTTCAAATCTAAATGTTCCGGCAGAGTGCCGTGCGCAAATTCCACTCACTATTTGCTTCCGTAAGGGAAAAGGCCCTTAGCCAATCATGCTGCTGCTGGTTTTACCCAGCTTCGCTCATACTGTTGCCAGTTCATTGGCTTGCTTGACTATGACACATATGTCCTACGTTGCACTTTACTGCAACGTAACGATAACTGCATGAAATAGTCATCGCGTAAATAGGTCACGATACGTTTATAATATCAACATATAGTGACTTACCAAAACACACTATGTTGACTTACAACATACCTCCACCCTTATTTTAAGAAAAAATTATTATTAAAATGAATAATAGTTTTTTCTTTTACATCATTAATATTATCATAGAAAGCATTACTACTATAAAAAAATATGTATATAAATAAACTTAATAATAGTTTTTTCTTGTTCATCAATATTATTTAAATGGGCAACGACATACTATATTATTTGAAAATATAATGTATTTGGAGGTTAATAACCTAATTACTAAACATCAGTTACAATGCACAGAACGTTGCAGTTGACAAAACAGTAGTTGATCAGGTTACCGCTTTGCACTTGCTGCGTTTTGTGTTGTTCAGTTGTTCTTTTTAATTATACATATCAGACATTATGCTTAATTTTTTTTTTGCAACGAATTGTTTACTTTAACTTGGAAATATTTTGCGATTTTTAAATTTGAATATTTAAAGTTATTCTTGTGGAATATTCTTTTTCTTAGTAATTTATTATTATACTTTTCTTTAAATAATATTTCTTTAACTTTCTTATTTATATTGTTGAAGTTTTTAATATTTGTTCACTTTTACTTTTACTATATTCTACTTCCATTTTTCGTTATTTTTCTTTAGTTTACTTTACTTTTATTTAATCAAATTTATTGTTACTTTTTGTAATTTTAATTTGTTCTCATTTTACTTTAATTTTCTTAATTTTACTTTAACTTTACTATATTTCCACTTCAACTTACATTCATTTTCTTTTACATATTTATAATATTTTAATAACATTAACATGTCATAAACTGCTGCGATCGCTGGTTCTGTTACTCGTGTATATTATGTTGGCTGCATTTCAACTCTCGATTTCTTCTCACCTTCCCTGTATAGAATGGACAATAGCTGATGTTCTTCGTCTTGATGTTAATTGCTTGAAATCTTCTTGTCGTCGATATTATTTAATTTTTTCGTCTTCGATATTGCTTTGTTTTTCTGCCAAGTAAATCGTAATTTGTTAAGAGCGGATTTTAAAATGGATAATTTTGTAATCGTATATTTCTGAATCTTATTATAAGTTGTCTTCCTCTAGCGTGTTCTTCTATCGATCAGGAATTAGTATCTTTTAATTATACATTGATGTTGTCGTGTTCATTTGACTTTGTTGTTTTAGTACAGGTTCGCATTCACAGCTAATTAAGTGTATATGAAAAAGCTCCTTCAACTTATAATATTAGAGTGTTGTTTTGTGCTATAAAATTGACATTTTTTTTTTTAATTATATGTATGTAAAGATGTAAAATGTTGTTGTCTCATTATGGTACAATAGTCGCAACTTTGCATATTTGTCAAATTTCTACCTCCATATTTATAGTGTAGCTCCTTCTTTCTCTTAATAAATCATCTGATTGACGTCCAATTGTTGTCGTCCGCACCATAACTCTCACATGTTGTTTCATATGTCATTACATAACATTACCATTTCAGACCTTTTCCCAAAAAAAACTAAACGATCATCGTTGACGCTCCTGAATTGTATTTCTCTATTTTGTAATTCTTCGTTTTCCCTTCGTCTATTTGTTACTTCTTCGTCTCTTCGTGTACGTCTTGTCCATTTCCAGAACCAGGATCATTAACTAAATACTATTATTACTTTACATTATAAAATCTTTAAATTGTATACATAATTTATTTTTAACATCCTCTATAACTTATTTCCATTTACGTTATCTTATATTAGAATATTGAATTACGTGTATATTTTATATATGTGTGTGTAAGTTACTATTATTTTACTACATGTTTATTTATACTTTTAAAATCTTTAGCGTCTAATATTGTTATAACCTAATTATTCTTTATATAAATTCATTAGGAATCAATGCTAGTCATTTTCAATAAGTAATATTTAGATATTTATTCGTGCACTAATTTCCGAATTTAATCATGTTCTTATAATTCATTTTTTACTCCCTACTCCGCATTACTCTTGGTATGCATTATATTTAAACCCATTGGGCTACTATGCACTTTCCCTTGAATCCTCTCCACACCGTCTCGCTCATGCTATCCGTTTATTATTATCTTTCATATTCATATTAATTTTCGTCTTTTTTCTTATTTTTTTTTTTTTTTCAGTATACATTATAACATACAAAATAACGTATCTCATTTCATTTGCATTAGTGCAGTGGTTCATATCGTTTGGTTCAATGCCATTGAGGTACTGACCTATCTCAATTGTAGTGACAATTTAAATTTTATTTTACTATTTTATAGCTCATCTAATATACTCATGCTTATCACCTTATTCATTATTAACTGTTATTAACCTTTGATATTTTCTTACTCATAATATCTTAAATTACTTTACTCCTTTATCTATTTTCCTTATAAAACATTTGTTAGTACATGATTCAATGCTAGTCACCTTTAAAATTAATACATAGCTATTTCCTCATGCACTAATTTATTTCAGTAATATTAAACACCTATTCCAAAAAAAAAATCTTATTTATGCGTAATTTATTCCATTCACCATTGTTTGCAGTATTATGCTTTTAACATGATCTACATTATGTATTATGATCATCATGAACTGTTTGTCACGTTATTTATTTCGTTATATTTTCTTCAAAATTGTATGCTTTTAATAAGTTGTTATGGAATTTTTTCCCTTTACCTTTGATAGAAATCATTGTCGTTACAGGACTTACTATCGAAAGTACCTCGTACGGTCCTACCCAAATAGGTGAAAATTTATTCTTTCTATTCTGATTCTTTAACAAAATTTTATCGCCTACGCTAAATATTTTTGGGTGTAATGTGCTATCATAGATTTGTTTAGATTTTTCTTTTGCTTTCTCTTGATTCTCTCTCACGATTTCGTGTGTGCGTTGAATTTGGTATTTTAATAACTTGTTGTAATCATCGGTATTATATACTGGTGAACATTTTCGCTTTAGATTTGTTGGCATATCAAAGTCGTACCCATATAAAGTACGGAATGGAGTTTGCCCCGTGGACATATGCACTGTGTTATTGTGCACATGCATTGCTGAATTTAACCATTGGTCCCAGTTTGACCCATCTTCTTTTGAAAAATTCCTTAGATATTCTGCTAACGGACGATGGCTTCTTTCTAAAGACCCATTAGCTTGTGGATGATATGGCGTAATATGTAACTTTTTAATTCCTAATAATTTACAAGTATCTGAAAATAGTTTTGAGACGAAATTTAAACCATTGTCCGTTACTAATACTTTCGGTATATTATGACGTGTAATGATTTCGTCGTAAAATGCTTTTGCTACTGTGTTCGCTTCTGCATCCGGTATGGCTACGCAGCACATGTATTTTGATAAATCATCTTGAAAAGTTAATATATATTTATTTCCAGATATAGTTTCCGGTAAAATACCTACAAGATCCATGTATACTTTATCGAATGGTCGTACAGGCGTATCAGTTAAAACCATTGGCATTTTAGTAAGCCTAGAACTTTTATTTACTTGGCATTTATGACAATTCTTAACGTAATCTTTTATTTCTTTTTGCATACTTTTCCACTTAAATTGTTTTCTGATTCTAAAATATGTTTTCACTGCGCCCTGGTGACCCCCTAATGCTGAGTCATGAAAGTCTTTTTAATTTCCTCTGGGTCAGTTAATAGTAGACTTGAGTTTAATTCGTTCTTGGTGTCTGTTGTTATTTCATCCAGTACTGGCGTGCTCACTTGTTGTTTGGTTTTTGAAATTTGATTATCTAATTTATTCTGTGTGGTCTTAGACCGTGTTTGGACCGCAGTAATATCTGGTTCTGGATGTGGAATTCTACTTAAAGCATCTGCGTTCAAATTCTGTTTACCTGGTTTGTAAGATATTTCGTAATCATATTCTGATAATTTATGCCTGAAACGGGCTAACCTTGATGTCTGATCTTTGAGATTTGCTGTGCTACGTAATGGTTGATGATCTGTATAAATTTGAAAATGTCGTCCTAGAAGATAAGCTCTAAAATTTTTCGTTGCCCAGACTATAGCTAAAAATTCCCTTTCAATGGTGGAGTAATTTTTTTCTGCTCCATTTAATGCCCTACTAGCAAATGCGATTGGTCGGTCGCTCCCTACGTTGCCCTACGTTGCCCTGCGATAACACTGCGCCTATTGCTTCGTTACTTGCATCCGTTGTAAGTAAAAAAGGTTTTGTAAAATCTGGATATGCAAGAATGGGTGGTGAAATTATTGATTCTTTTAGTTTAATAAATGAATTTTGACAATCGTCGGCCCAAGTGAATTTAACATCCTTTCTAAGTAACTTATTAATTGGTAATGATAATTTTGACATATTCTTTATAAATTTTCTGTAATAATTAATTAATCCCAAAAACGCTTGTACTTCTTTTTTATTTCTTGGTACCGGAATATTTTTCACGCATTCAACCTTTGAGGGGTCTGGCAGAGCACCTAGTTCCGAACATTTATGTCCTAAATAGACAACTTCGCGGCGCAAAAACTGACATTTTTCTGTATTTAATTTTAGATTGTGTTCCCTTAATTTCTGCAATACTCTACTCAACCTAAGCTCATGTTCAGCTAAATTCTTTCCGTACACCACTATATCATCAAGATAAACAAAGCAATCTATACCCTGTAAACCTGTTAATATGTGGTTCATTATTCTTTGGAAGGTAGCTGGTGCACCTGTTAAGCCAAATGGCATTCTGTTAAATTCGAAATGACCCAGTCCTGTACTAAAAGCTGTTTTTTCTTTATCTCTTTCTTCTACTAAAACCTGATGATAACCGCTTGCTAAATCTAAGGTTGAAAAATATCTACTATGCCCTAACTGATCTAATATCTCGTCTATCCGAGGAATCGGAAATACTTGTTTAACTGTTACATCATTTAGTTTACGAAAATCTATTACTAATCTCCATTTTTTGCTACCTTCCTTACCACTTTTTTTTGGTACCAACAATAACGGTGAATTCCAAGGTGAGGTACTTGGCGATATAATGCCGTCATCTAACATTTTTCCTACCTGTCTATTAATTTCTTCCCTATGTGTGTGGGGTAGCTTATATTGTTTCTGATTAATTGGCGTTTGGTTCCACTGTGTAGTTATTTCATGTTTAAGCGCAGGCGTGTATGTTAATTCATCGCCATCTAAATGAAAAACATCATGATAAGAAATACACAGATTTTGTAAAGATGTAATTTCGTCTTTATTTAAAGTCTCATCAATTTTCATTTCCTCTAATAATTTGTTAATTCTGTTTGTAATATTTACTGAATTTATGCTGTTTATTGTAGAATTATTGGTATCCGATTCTTTATACTGATTAAAATTCGAAAATTTTGGTTTAAAAGTACTGTCTATTATAATTTCTTTTTCTGTAGCATTTAAAACTGAAACATAAACTCTATTTTTGCTAACATTCGATATGCTTTCGCCCAAATATACTCCTGGAAAAATTTCGTGTTTATGTATTAATACGATTGGAATTTTTGTTTTTAAATGTAATGATACTATCTTTGCGGTTCTCGCTTGAATTTTAATTTGTTGATTAAAAAAAATATTCTGTATTTCTGTCTGTGATTTCATGGGTAGTTTTATAATATGATTTTTATGTTTATCAAAGAATGTTATTGTTTTGTCTATCGCATTTATTACAGATCGATTCCATAAATTGTCACGTCCGATTATTCCGTCAGCTGGTACTCCTTGTTCAAGTGACACTGCGTGTAACATTAAACTTAAGCGCCTTATGTTCCTATGTTGGATTTTGGTGGAACCTAATGTTCTAACGCACCCACCAAAAGCTCCCTTTAAATCCTTTTGTATACTCTCGTTAAAGTCTGGTAAACTTGTCATTGCATTTTCTTTTACTATACTGGCATCAGCTCCTGAGTCTACTAGTAAAATAAGTCTTCCATTTTTAGCTGCCTCGCAAGGTACTTCAATGAAAACGTCACTTACATTAGTTAAAACCGAGCTATCTCCATGTCCAGTGCATATTATGCGATCACCTTCTTCTTCCTTTAATTCATATTTTAATTCATTGGTCTCCTCTGTTCTACGGAAATTTAATGGAGTAGTAAATTCAACCACAGTCTCTTCCGACGTCCGATCTACCATTCCTAACTCTATCGGCCTTATCTTACTATTATTATGGAGTCTCCAGTGTTCTGGCCTAGACTGAGCCCCTTGTGTATCATGATTATAATTATTATTTCCTGCTGATTCAAATTTTCTTTTTGCGTGGCAATTATCTATTTTATGCCCCTGTGTATCCCTCCATGAATATTTCATATTACTTGTATTATTTTTCCCGTTATACATCTTATTATCCATATTAACAAAATTGCCAATATTATTATTAGCACATATCCAATTAGATTCGTGACCATAAGCTCCACATTCGTAGCAGAACGGCGTATTTTTCCTAATAATACAATCGTCCCTAGTATGCCCAAATTTACTACAAAATGAACATGTTGGAACACTCCTTTTATAGTTACTTTTATTATTATTTATTTGTTGCAATTTATTTTCCGACTGAGTGTTTTCTAATTTAGTTTTTTCTATATAATTATATTCATCCTCTTCCGACCTTGGACTTCGCTCTCAAACTCTCTTTACTATTTTGATAAGCTTTTTTAATCTCTTTTAGTACTGAATCTAAAGAAATTTCTTTTAAGTACGTATTTTCTAACAACTCGTATAATTCTTCTATTTTTTGAAACTGTTTTGTCCTCACTAATTTATATGCATCTCCCTCCAAACGTAACCTAACACATTTTATAAATTCCTCACTATCTGATTCTTTAATTTTTAACTTTGCTGTTTCACAACATTCAATAAATTTATACAATTCTGTTTCTAATAATGGAGATTCCGCCCCAGAAAAGTAAGGAACAACGTAATGAACGCGTTTCAATACATTTTCAGTACCCATTATTAGTGTTTCTTATTTTTCCATTTACTTAATTATATAATTCACTATGCCTTTTTTAATTAAATTATTTATTTTGTTTTTACTAGTTTCATATTAAATAAACTTTTAACCATTTTTTAATTTATCTATTAAATTTTTTACAACATTGTTTATCTCATTTGTATGTTTCATTATTTAAACTTTTTAATCTATATTTCCAAATCATATCAACATGTAATTTATGAATACTGAATTAATTTATTTATTGCATTTAATTTGGTTAAAATTTTCCAGTTTTGTTTTTAATTAATTTCGCAACATTATGAAAACATTACTGTAACAAAATTCTTATGTTATTCAATTTATTTAAATTCACAATTTTATTAATTATTATCATTTAATGACTCAAACTATTCTATATTGTTTCACTATTACTTTAAATGTGCTTTAATATATCAATTAAACAATTTTATAAAACATTTAGTTTACTTATTTAATTTTCTGATTTATCAAATTATATCATTTATGTTATTCATTTCTCAATTTTATTTCACAATTAATTTCAAAATGTTGCATTGTTTTTTCATTTTTTAAATGTCAATTTTCACAATCCCATGATTTTTACTTATTACAACTCTCAAACATGTTTCTTGTTTTATATCACAAATTTTCAAAATGTTATTTTTTTTTTACCGCTCACATTTTTTTTCACTATTTTTCACAATACTCACAAATGTAAAAAATATTTTCCCTGATCCTAAATATTTATTTCTTCCAATATTAATCTCCATCCAGTCCTTCTCGTCCCTTGGGAGTTGATGTATGGTTCGAAAACCGGCTGCGCCAAATGTTGTAATTAAAATGTCCGTTGCTTAGGCGTGAGGCCAAATGTCGCAACGTTCCATTTATAATTACCCATGATGTCCTACCAGAGAATGTCCAACGTCGAAGTTCCATTTTTATTAACCGAAATATTTCAAACAAGTCTTTTCTTTTAAGACATACTTTTATTTACTCTAAAGTTATATTTTAATATTAACATTATTGTTTACTACTGAACTACTGATTTACAACCCACTTAAAATCTCACTTAAACTATTATAAGAAGGCATGTTTCAAATCTAAATGTTCCGGCAGAGTGCCGTGCGCAAATTCCACTCACTATTTGCTTCCGTAAGGGAAAAGGCCCTTAGCCAATCATGCTGCTGCTGGTTTTACCCAGCTTCGCTCATACTGTTGCTAGTTCATTGGCTTGCTTGACTATGACACATATGTCCTACGTTGCACTTTACTGCAACGTAACGATAACTGCATGAAATAGTCATCGCGTAAATAGGTCACGATACGTTTATAATATCAACGTATAGTGACTTACCAAAACACACTCTGTTGACTTACAACACTACAGTACTCCCCCATCAGACTTTCAGGAAGTGAACCGAACAGGAAGTCGATTAGTACGTTTACTGCGAGATGGCGGTGTTTCTTGATTTTAATGTTTCGTCGACAGTTGAGTAGTATAAGTATTGATAATGTCGGCAGGTTTGATTATATCAATAGAAACATTGATTGGTTTGTTTTAACCAAAATTAAAAAAAAAAATTGTGGTTCGTTCTGTTTTTTTAAATGGTGTTAAAGATGGCTTTACCTTTTCGTTGCGAACAAACACGTGAGTTGCTTCGTTTAAAGTAGTGTACATAAAAATTTACTTCTTTTTGCCATGATGTGCAGTGTCATTTGGTTGTACCTCACGCATGGTATCAATGAGCTGCTGATCAAATACTGACTGCGATATATGCTGACATGTTTCGAACAAGTCACGTGGTAGTCTTAGCGTGGTTCCAAATACCAGTTCAGCAGGTGAAGCATCAATATCGGGCTTATGTGTTGAACGAAGTCCTAGCAGAATAATTGTTAGTTGTCGAGACCAATTGTTAGGATTCGTACACATAATCGACGCTTTAAGTGTACGATGGAAACGCTCAATAATCCCGTTACACTGCGGATGATATGCAGTAGTCCTGAGATGAACAATTCCAAGCGTTCGTGACAATTTGTTGAATAGAATGGACACGAACTGTCTGCTTTGGTCGGTTGTGATACGCATTGGTACACCAAAAGTTTTAATCCAACCATCGATTAAAGCGTATGCTACGGTTTCAGCATTCATGTCGCAAATAGGAATAGCTTCTGGCCATCTCGTGAAACGATCGATGACTAACAGCAGTATCTAAATCCATTAGATGGTGGAAGAGGGCCAATCAAATCAATATTAATATGTTCGAATCTTTGTGATGGTAGAGCATACTTCACTAATGGCGATGAAATATGTCTACTCACCTTACAGCGCTGACATGATAAGCAGTGTTGAACAAATTTACCAATGTCTTTATCCATATTGTTCCAAATGAAACGTTGCTTGATAAGACAAGCTGTTGGTTTCTTTCCAGCATACGTTATGTTATGGAATTTTGCAATAACATGTGGTCGGCACGCTTGAGGAACAAATGGTCGAATAGTAGACCCAGAAACGTCATAGTTTAAGTTCATCACAATACTTTTGTTATGGAATTTTGCAATAACATGTGGTCGGCACGCTTGAGGAACAAATGGTCGAATAGTAGACCCAGAAACGTCATAGTTTAAGTTCATCACAAGACTTTTGTTGATGTGCAATCTCATTGTAGTCGACGGCAAAATCCGCTTAATCCGCGCTTAAGTCAAAAGCACGCACCTCAAGGTAAGTCGCCATTTTTGTCAAAACCAACGAGCGCCCGCGAAGCGTCAGTCACGCGCATAACCAGCGAGTTGCGCACGACGAGACAACGAGTAAAGCCAGCGAGCCGGGACGAAGAAACCGAAAACACCCGAAACACCAGCGACACGAACTCATCGCATCAGTAGCAAGCACCTCGTGGTAAGTCGCCATTTTGTAATTCATATAACCTGACGAGTGCTAGCGGAGCACCCGCAGTGAGCACCAGTTGCGCGTCACGCCAGCGAGTTAAGCATAACGCTTCGACGAGTAATCCCACAAACAGCGGCCACGAACGAGTCACAGCAGTAATAGCGAACGAGTTGCCGACGACACGAACGAGTCATAGCAGTAATAGCGAACGAGTTGCGGACGACACGAACGAGTCATAGTAGTAGCAGCGAACGAGCAGCGACCACAGGCCGAAGACGTACGAGGGCCGACGATACGAACGAGTCGCAGTAGCAACCAACGAGTCGGCGAGTGACGACAACCAACGAAGATCGGCAGAGAGCCGAAGAGACCCGAGTCATTGACCGAACTACCTAGTAGTGACCGCCCGAGGAGAAGCAACAAGTGAGCCGGGGACAGAGGAGCGACCACGGGCGGTACCGATACGCTGTGACGCAACCTACAGCGGCACGCGCCCAATAAGCAGACGGTTGCGCAGAAAATAGCGTAGACCGAAGAAACCAGCCAGAACATCGTAACCCGAGGGTTCAGCGTCGGCAGAATATTTCCGGCGGGGACCCGCTTATTTCATTTATTATCATTATACCACCAATATTATTATTTGTTAGTTTAAGAACTATTAATCCATTAAACCCAACTAATGCAATTAAAAACGTGGGTGTTATCACTGAACTGAATAGGCTACGAGTTGAGTTTATCTTGCAAAGTACCCCTGACACAAATAAATAATTTGTCGACCTACCCCTGGACCGCCGCTGAGGTTACCCCAGCCTTTGACCGCCAGGTAGTTCGTTACAAGTGGCGCCCGAGCAGGGACCTTGAGGTAAAACTAAAACAAAATAATAGTCACAAACAACTCAACGTAGCTTAGGGTTCAGTGGAAATTCGACGACTCGCAGAATGGAAAAGGTGACATGGATTTATGACTTGAACAAGAGGACTTGGTTGCGTATGCTGCAGAATTTGGGTTGTCAGAGTCCGGCATGGTGGAGGAGTTGCGAAGGAGCCTAGGTAGCCTCGTGGCAGAAGAAGGCCACACGAGCGCAGTCCGAGAGCGCCTCACTAAGCTGGAACTAAAACACACTAGGTGCCCGTCGCCGGTGCCATTATCACTCGTGGTCCCCATCGCCAATAACGGGACCGAGAACGCAGAGCCCATTCCTAACGAGGATGAGGACCAGACCACACCAACACAAACAGATCACCAGGCTCTCACCTCCATCAAAAATCCGGAAGCTGTGTTAGCTGCAAGCCCGAGTATTGTTTTATTTACCACTGCTGGAGCAAGCAACGCATCCCCAAGGAACGTGGAACCAACATCCAGGTGCGAATACGCCACGTACGCTATCGCCATAAACCGCGTGAGAAAATGGGCAGTTTTATTCGACGGAGGACGCGACCCAGTGGCGTTCGTAGAGCGGATCGAGGAACTGGCTGATGCATACGACGAGAGTAAGGATTGGTTGCCGCACGCCATGACCCAACTACTGGTGGACAGGGCTCTCACCTAGTTCCGCAATAATCATATCCGATGGAGCGGATAGGACGCGTTTAAGTCGGATTTTCTGAGATTCTTCTTGCCACCCAGATACCTGGAAGACCTGGAGGACGATTTTCGCCAGAGGATACAGCGTCCCGGAGAGTCATTTAAGGACTATACGCTTGCGGTCCAAAACTTGATGCGACACGCCCACTACACGCGTGCGCAGCAGCTGAAGCGGATTTATAAGAATTGCCGGCAGGAGTACCAGTTATACGTCAAGCGCCGGGAATTTGCTACGTTGGACGAATTACTACAGCAGGCAAACGACTTCGACGTCATCCAGACAATGCTGGACGTCCGCAAGAGAGGACCACCACGGGTTCAGGAGGAACAACACCGGATCGTGCAACCAGAACAGGGCGAAGCAGTCTATCGCAGGAGGATCGGTTGGTGCTGCGGAGGCGAAGGACATTTTCAAAAGGAGTGCAGGGCGTCAGAAAAGTTTTCCTCCGCGGCCGATAAACGACTCGGGGGACCGTCCGCCGTAGGAGGCGATGGTACACCCTACAAATACGCTTCCAATCCAACAGTTGCGCTCAAATATGACGCGCAACACGTCTACGCGATAGTGACCATAGGAATAGACCTGGTAATTGCCACTAATTGACACTGGAGCCACCAGGAGCTTTGTGAGCCCCCACTACGCCAGCATGCTGGGCACCAAGGAGAACCATGAGCGGGTCGATCTCAGGGTGCGCATGGCCGACGGCGGGGCTAAACAAATAACGGAGGCCTTGCGGATGTACATCCGACTAGGGACCCAGGGCTGCGAGCTACTCCTCTTAGTTTTACCGGATGCGGTAGATCACCTGATATTGGGGATGGATTTTCTTATGCGTGTCGGCACCACCATGAGTTGCGGAGGACAGACCATCGAGTTACGAGAGCCGGATACTCACAGTGCTTGGGGAAGCGCACCGATCTGCACTGTTGTGCGCGAAACACACGTCACCGATGCGGACGTTCGGCGGAGCAGGACCACTCTGGATACTGAGCCTACCAACGAGGGGGCAACGGACGAGAGAAGGGTGACGAGGCAGATAGAGGACCAGCACGGCAACGCGAAGCCACAGCGGCAACGGCCCCGCACGGCCCAGGACGTGAACCAGAGACCACCCCCGCGATCCGACGAACAGGAAATCATCGACGCATTCATCCAGTCGGAATTAAAGAAATTCGAGGGGATTCAGGGCCCCACGGACATCGCCCAACACCGCATCACCATGGGATGACCGCCCACTGAAGCAACGGTATTTTCCGAAAAACCCCGCTATGCAGGCCATCATCAATCAGGAAGTGGACGAGCTGATCGCCAAGGGATGCATCGAGCCCTCACGGAGCCCGCATAGTGCGCCCATCATCATCGTTAAGAAGAACACCGGAAATTGGAGGCTGTGCATAGACTATCGGCAACTGAACGCGCACTCGATCCCTGACGCATCCCCGCTACCTCGGATTCAACACATTCTGGATCGGCTGCGCCACGCCAATTACATAAGCAGCCTCGATGGAAGAAGGGAGCAAGCCATACACTGCCTTTACCGTTCCGGAACGCGGGCTATTTCAGTGGCGTGTGATGCCGTTTGGACTGCATTCGGCACCGGCAACTTTTCAACGGGCATTGGACAGCGTAATCGGCGCAGACATGATATCATAGTCACCGGGGCGACGCTAGAGGAGCACATGGACACCTTGAAGGAAGTCTTTAGCGGTTGCGTTACGCCAAACTTCGATTAAACGAAGACAAGTGTGAATTTTTCAAAAGGGATATCAAATATCTCGGTCACGTCGTCAGCGAGCGCGGCATTCATACGGATCCGGACAAGGTGGCCGCCATCCATGAGTTAAAGCCGCCATCCATGAGTTAAAGCCGCCTGCCAATGTACGTGAAGTCCGCCAATGCTTGGGGATCGCCTTCTGGTACCGACGGTCGTACCAGAGTTTTCCGACATAGTCCACCCGCTAACGAAGTTGCTGCGCAAGGGTAAACATTTTGTGTGGGCAGCGGAGCAGCAGGACGCCTTTGAGCAACTGAAAGCGAAGTTGACCCAGGCACCGGTACTGATTTGCCCCGATTTTGAGAAGCCGTTTACACTTCAGACCGACGCGAGTAGCTACGGATTGGGGGCAGTCTTGACACAGGACGTTGATGGACAGGAGGGAGTCGTGGCCTATGCCAGCCGACGATTAAACAAGGCGGAGGAGAACTACTCGCCGACGGAGAAGGAGTGTCTGGCCATAGTCTGGGGCATCCGGAAGATGCGGCCATATCTCGAAGGATACCGCTTCAACGTCATCACCGACCACCTCTCGTTGAAATGGCTCAATTCGATTGAGAGTCCAGCGGGACGCATTGCGAGGTGGGCCCTGGAGCTGCAACAATATGTGTTCGACGTGCAGTACCGCCGAGGGAAGTTAAACGTGGTTGCCGATGCCCTATCCAGGCAACCAGTGGAAGTGCTGGGGAGAGCGGACGTGGACACCACATACGATCTCGAGTGCCCGTGGATTAAACAGAAGATGGCCGACATAAGGGCGCGGCCAGATAAGTTTCCTGATTACACAATAGAGGGAGGAAGGCTGTACCGACACATTCCACGGCAATCAGATGAGTAGGGATGCGCCGCGTGAAAATTGTGTGTACCAAGCGGACAGAGGCAACGGGTGCTTTACGAGAATCATGATGACGCTACCGCCGGTCACATGGGGGCACAAAAGACCCTCGCTAGAATCTCTAAGCGGTATTTTTGGCCAGGTATGGCCTGCACCATACGGGCACCTGTGCGAAATTTCGAGTCATGCCAGAAGTTTAAGCCTAGCCAGGAGAGACCCGCTGGCCAAATGCTTACCCAGATTGCGGAGGAACATTGGTCATGGCTATGCGCCGATTTCGTGGGACCCCTTCCCCGGTCTAAACACGGAAACACCATGCTACTTGTGTTTTTCGACAAATTTTCGAAGTGGACAGAGATGGTGCCACTGCGGCGGGCAACGAGCGAGAGTGTCCAGCGAGAACTACGGGAGCGCATCATAGGGAGATACGGCGTCCCGCGAGTACTGATAACGGATAATGGGGCTCAATTTACCAGTCGCGCATTTAGGAAGTTTTTGCTAGACATGGGGATTCGCCAACAATTCACCGCACCATATACGCCGCAGAAGAACCCGACGGAGTGGACTAATCGCACACTGAAGACGATCATCGCACAGATCACCGGACCACAACAACAGCGTTGGGACGAACACCTGCCGGAGATCTCGCTGGCGATTAACTCGAGTCCGTCGGACACGACTGGTTACAATCCGGCTTATCTCACTCAGTGCCGTGAACCCCGGTTGCCGAAGGCCCTGTACGACGAGGAGACGTTGGGACCAGGTGTTCTCCCCCCATCGCCAGACGAACGAGCGACTCTACTACGGGAAGTGTTTGACATCGTCCGTCGCAACCTGGCCCGAGCGGCCCAGGACCAGGCGCGACATTATAACTTGCGGCGGCGCTCCTGGAAGCCAACGGTCGGCGACATGGTCCTGGTGTAGGAACATCACCTTTCTAAAGCAGTAGATAATTTTGCGGCAAAGCTAGCCCCGCATATAGGATTATGAACTTCGCGTCGCCAGTGATAGTCGTCATTCAGCCGGTTGGCCAAGCCCGTACCCGGACCGCGCATGTGGGAGAAATCAAACCTTTTCATCAGGAGGACGCGCCGTCACAAACCCCGGGGACGGCGGCGGTTCTGCAACCCACCATTAGCAAGCAACCCGCTGAGGTAGCGAACGCTGAGGGTCAGCCAGCAGGAGTAGTGGTGAGCAAAGCCAAGAAGGGATCGCGGACAGAGCGCAGTGTATCACGTACTACGATAGAGGACCAGTTAGAGACGCCTGCCAGGAATCTGGTGGCGGAGGCCAATAACCCATTTCGTAAGACACCCTGCAGTCTGACCCCTATTTCCCGAGCAACACAGAACTCGCCAGCGTGCCAGCCACGGTGACAACCGGCCAACAAGACGCACCGGCTAGGAATTTAAGTGCGGAAGCAAATAATCCGTTCCGCAAGGCACCCCGTCGACTGTTTCCCAGCGCTACCTACAACACAAACGCACCAAGGCCAAGGTATGCGCTACGGTCGCGCGGGGCATTGATCGCGCAAAAGTAACGAATAAATATTTCAATGTGCGTCGTCTCCTTCGCGAAACACATCGGCCCCGAGCAAAAGCTGGGGAAAGTTACGAATGCGGTCGGCCGAAAAATTTAGCACGAACGCGAAGGGAACACGACGATAAACGACGAGCACGCAACGATCGACAAAACTTTTACCGACATGCGCGAAGGCAACGGCACAGATAGTAACAACGAATTAGTCAATCGATAATTAGCAAACAAGTGACATTGTGCAAATTTCCTTATCGATTATTTTAATTTTTTTTTATTTATCTTTCGAGCAACTCACGGCCAAAAAAAAAAATATAATGAATCCACAGCAAGACGCGGAGATGGAGGGGAGCCAGAGATCCTTTCGACTCCAGCTACTGACGGAGCTCAGACAAGGCCCAGGGTCATGGGAAATCGCGTCATCGAAACGGTCTATGGGAACCTGAACCAGTACCCCGTGGAACTGATGGAATGCACCACCAAGCACGCCGTGGATAAGTGGCCGAACTTTGTCCGCACCGTCGAGGGAAAGACGTACCGGGTCCGAGTGACACGAAGCGGGGCGATAACCATCACCGTGTTGCCGCCGCGAGCCCCGCCGAAGTAAGGGGGAGGTGTGACGGACAAATTTTGTGGTAAATTTGTCCACACATTTAGCGCAGAAACAAGACAAACAAGGGAACAAACGCCGGCCAGTAGGCAACACTGGCGAGGGGACAGCCGATAAATTATAGCAACGACGGAAATGGCGGCGTGGTGAATTGCGAAAACGAGTGATCGAGGCGACAACGAAGGTCAGAAAGAGACAACGAGTGTCATGCATGAACATGGGGAAAAGCCGACGGTTCAAAGTAAGCCGACGAACGAAGTTCAAGTCAGTTCTTGGGTAGCCATCGTCAAGGAAAGTGGAGTTGGATCTCCGCTGTGGTTTTGGTACAGTAAGATCTTCCTGGGAGGAAAAGCCTGCTATACCAAGGAAAGGGATTCGACAGGTTCGTGGCAAGTGATACTCTAATAAACAAGTAATCGGTTTAGAGGTGTATCATTTGTTTCCACGCTCAGGTTGAATTCTTTGGCAACGATTGTCGGACAAGTGGAGATATGTAAACGCTTTCCACTTGGGTCGACACGCTGCACCACCGAGATCAAAGCACGATATCCGGAAGCAAAGTTACATCGAGACGTGTCGTAATAAGTATTGTTAAACGCAGGCGAACAACCAACTAAGCAACGGGAAATTTAACAAGAGGAATCTCGGACAGACGAGGGTGCGCAAAGTCAAAAGCACGCACCTCGTGGTAAGTCGCCATTTTTGTCGAAACCAACGAGCGCCAGTGGAGCGCCCGCGAAGCGTCAGTCACGCGCATAACCAGCGAGTTGCGCACGACGAGACAACGAGTAAAGCCAGCGAGCCGGGACGAAGAAACCGAAAACACCCGAAACACCAGCGATACGAACTCATCGCATCAGTAGCAAGCACCTCGTGGTAAGTCGCCATTTTGTAATTCAGTGAGCACCAGTTGCGCGTCACGCCAGCGAGTTAAGCATAACGCTTCGACGAGTCGAAGCCACCCGAATAGCCGACAGCACGAACGAGTCACAGCAGCAACAGCGAACGAGTCGCCGACGACACGAACGGGTCATAGCAGTAGCAGCGGCCACGAGCCGAAGATATACGAGGAGACGACACGAACGAGTTACAGCAGCAACAACGAACGAGTCATAGCAGTAGCAGCGAACGAACAGCGACCACGAGCCGAAGACAACCGCGTTGCCGACGGTCCGAACGAGTCATATCAGCAGCGGTGAACGAGTCGCCGACAACACGAACGGGTCTTAGCCGAAAGAGTGAACGAGTTGCCGACGACACGAACGAGTCATAGAAGTAGCAGCGGCCACGAGTCGAAGATATACGAGTAGCCGACACGAACGAGTTACAGGAGCAACAGCGAACGAGTTGAGGACGACAAGAACGAGTCATAGCAGTAGTAGCGAACGAGCAGCGACCACAGGCCGAAGACGTACGAGGGCCGACGAAGACAACTGCGTTGCCGACGGCCCGAACGAGTCACAGCAGTAATAGCGAACGAGTTGCCGACGACACGAACGAGTCATAGCAGTAATAGCGAACGAGTTGCGGACGACACGAACGAGTCATAGTAGTAGCAGCGAACGAGCAGCGACCACAGGCCGAAGACGTACGAGGGCCGACGATACGAACGAGTCGCAGTAGCAACCAACGAGTCGGCGAGTGACGACAACCAACGAAGATCGGCAGAGATCCGAAGAGACCCGAGTCATTGACCGAACTACCTAGTAGTGACCGCCCGAGGAGAAGCAACAAGTGAGCCGGGGACAGAGGAGCGACCACGGGCGGTACCGATACGCTGTGACGCAACCTACAGCGGCACGCGCCCAATAAGCAGACGGTTGCGCAGAAAATAGCGTAGACCGAAGAAACCAGCCAGAACATCGTAACCCGAGGGTTCAGCGTCGGCAGAATATTTCCGGCGGGGACCCGCTTATTTCATTTATTATCATTATATCACCAATATTATTATTTGTTAGTTTAAGAACTATTAATCCATTAAACCCTGAATAGGCTACAAGTTGAGTTTATCTTGCAAGGTACCCCTGACACAAATAAATAATTTGTCGACCTATCCCTGGACCGCCGCTGAGGTTACCCCAGCCTTTGACCGCCAGGTAGTTCGTAACAGTATTGCCAGGATGATGAATTATTCTCGTTGCAAATTGACGAATGAAGTTCAAGTGACGAATCTGGCGTGGGGAAGCGTTGTCCTTTTTTTGTATATATGCAAATATAAGCGGCTTGTGATCAGTTGCAATCACAAAGTCGCGACCTTCAAGCAAATGACGGAAGTGTTTGATGGCAGTGTATATCGCAAGCTCACGATCATAGGTGCTGTACTTGCGTTGCGCATCGCTAAACTTTCTGGAGAAAAAGGCTAGCGGTTGAGATTCGTTGTCGACTATTTGATGAACCACAGCATCCATTGCAAAGTCGCTAGCATCCGTGCATAGGACTATCTCTGCTCCAGGAACCGGACGAGTAAGATATGTTTCGTTAATTAAATCTTCTTTACACATTTTGAAGTGAGCGATGGTTGCATTGTTCCAAATAATTGGAGTTTGAACTTTCTTTTTGTTTCCGTTGATTAGACCATGCAGAGGATCCTGATGTGTCATCGCATGTGGAATAAAACGTCGGTAAAAGTTTACCATCGCTAGGAAACGTTTCAGCTAACACGCCAACTTTGTCAGAGGAAAATTGTTGATGACGTCGATTTTTTAAGGGGTAGGTTTAATACCACTAGATGTCACCAAGTGTCCTAAAAACTATATCTGCTGCTGCCCAAATTCACATATTAATGGATTGATAGTCAGATGATGTTGACGAAGTCTTTCGAAGACTAATCGGATATGTTCCTCGTGTTGTTGAGGTGTATCTGAGTGTTTCGTGCATATAACGCTGAAATGTTTGCGCTGAGTTTCGAAGACCGAATTGCATTTGAATATATTCGAAAAGACCAAACGGCGTTGTAATGGCTGTCTTCGAAATCTCCTTTTCTTCCATAGGAATTTGATGGTAATAAATCAATTTTAGTAAAAATTCGCTTACCATGCAATCCATGCGACAGGTCCTGTATGTGTGGTAAAGGGTACCTGTCTGGAATCGTCTGTGCATTTAAGGCACGATAGTCTCCGCATGGTCTCCAAGAGTTGTCTGGCTTGCGTACAACATGAAGTGGTGAGGCTATGGACTTTTAGATGGTCGGCAAACTCCAATCTTCATAAGATATTCAAATTCCTCATTCGCTGCGCGGAATTTTTCTGATGTTAATCGACGCGGCTTAGCGAAAACTGGCGGTGCTTGCGTTTCGATGCAGTGTGTGACCATGTTGGATGTACTAGAACACTGTTTTGGGTTGATTTGCATGATGTCTTGAATTTCAGCAAGAATGTTCGCATATTTGGTGTTTACATCGTAGATCTTGGGTGAAGACATCAGATTATCAATGCAACATATGGTATTACTCATGATCCTCATATGTGCATCGATGATAGTTATGTTTTTTACGTCTACCATCAGGTCAAAGTTACGAAGAAAATCTGCGCCGATAATGTTGTGTGCGGTATCAGCAACAATGAAAATCCATTCGTATAGTCTTCGAAGACCAAGGTCGAATTTTAACCTGATCTGTCCGAATGTTTTGATGATTGAATTGTTAGCTGCGTAGAGTTTGGGTGACGATTTGTTATATCCACAGCGTTGACTGGGTGTTGGACTGATGATCGAAATGACATTACAGAGCTATGCTTCCAAAGGAAGCAACATTTGTATTTACTTCAGAGCTATACTCTGAAAAAAAGAAAAGTTATTAATTTTTTTGGAGTAATGCTTTAAGATTTTAAATACTTTTACTCCATGCATTTAAAATGCTCGTATGCTTCAAATACTTTGACTCCTTGCTTTTTAAATGCTTCATAATATATATATGCTTCATAATATATATATATATTTGCACTTTTTAAAAATGCTGTTTATGCTCTTTCGGAGGCACTCATCATTTTGTTCTCGCATGCTTTTTTCTTTGTTTATTTGATTTGTTGACGTCAGCGTCAAGTTTGCTGCTTGCATGTATTAGCAAAAACAAAGAAAAAGAAGAACTGGTTTGAAATCGAGGCAATAAACTCATTTTTTAAAGCAAAACCCACCGTTTTAATACATTTTTAAAATTTGTAAACAGAATTTGTTCACAATAACAAATAACGTAAGAATATCACATTAATATAATAATGTATTGTTTTTTACTTGACAAACATGATCTGACAATGAATATGTATTTCTTAAACCTTCTGGACAAATTAGATCAAACTACACCTTTTTCTGGAAAATAACATTTTTAGGTATTTACAAATATTTTTATTGAGTGTTCATTTTTCTTTTAAGTAATTGAAAAAAAAAAAAATTTAATAAAATACAGTTGGTTTTTCATCGAATTTTAGTTGCATTTACTAGGAACTACGAATAATTAAAAATTCAAAAATTTTCAAATTCAAATAAATCATCAACAGCCACGTCATCCACAAAAGAAATCGGCACTACTTACAATGGAAGCAAAAAAATCAACAACCGCCTTTTCATTGTAGACAGACGATCAACACAAAAATTTTTGATTGACACTGGGGCCGACATTTCGATCATCTGTCCAACACCTAGTCAACGCTGTGGATATGACAAATCGTCACCCAAACTCTACGCAGCTAACAATTCAATCATCAAAACATTCGGACAGATCAGGTTAAAATTCGACTTTGTTCTTCGAAGACCATACGAATGGATTTTCATTGTTGCTGATACCGCACACAACATTATCGGCGCAGATTTTCTTCGTAACTTTGACCTGATGGTAGACGTAAAAAACATAACTATCATCGATGCACATTTAAGGATCAAGAGTAATACCATATGTTGCATTGATAATCTGATGTCAAGATCTACGACGTAAACAACAAATATGCGAACATTCTTGCTGAATTTCAAGACATCATGCAAATCAACCCAAAACCGTGTTCTAGCACATCCAACGTGGTCATCGAAACGCAAGGACCGCCAGTTTTCGCTAAGCCGCGTCGACTAACAACAGAAAAATTCCGCGCAGCGAAGGAGGAATTTGAATATCTTATGAAGATTGGAGTTTGCCGACCATCTAAAAGTCCATAGCCTCACCACTTCATGTTGTACGCAAGCCAGACAACTCTTGGAGACCATGCGGAGACTATCGTGCCTTAAATGCACAGACGATTCCAGACAGGTACCCTTTACCACACATACAGGACCTGTCGCATGGATTGCATGGTAAGTGAGTTTTTACTAAAATTGATTTATCCCGCGGTTACCATCAAATTCCTATGGAAGAAAAGGACATTTCGAAGACAGCCATTACAACGCCGTTTGGTCTTTTCGAATATATTCAAATGCAATTCGGTCTTCGAAACTCAGCGCAAACATTTCAGCGTTATATGAACGAAACACTTCGCGGGCTCGATTTTGCATTTTGTTACTTGGATGATATTTGCATTTCATCAGATACACCTCAACAACACGAGGAACATATCCGATTAGTCTTCGAAAGACTTCGTCAACATCATCTGACTATCAATCCATCAAAATGTGAATTTGGGCAGCAGCAGATAGTAAGCAGCAGATAGTAAGTAAGTAAGTAAGTATTTGTAACCATTATTTAGGGAGTGATACGGAATCATTTCTACCAAATCAATTTACCATGTATCGTTTAAACCTTTTTGTAAAAATCTTCGTCTAGGGACATTTTTTCTACACGCTGCAATAAAAACCGCTCTCCCAAACATAAACTTGCAGGCATTACATGTATCTTTGGAGCTTTATACAAATAAAAGTATTATTTCATTGCCGAACATTGTTATATTAACAGCCAAACATATTTTTGTTTTCGTTCAAACATATATATGTTCAGAATTAATAATTTTCGGGGTTCTTGCAAATATATATATGTTTGAATGTGAAGAACATTTTATTTACATGTAAACATATTTATGTTTACATATAATTTTAATGTAAAAAGATTAAATTTAGTGCCAATGTCTTATTTACACAATATTTATTTTTAGACTTTTTTCAATTACATTTTTTATTTATATTATATAATTATAAACTTAAACTTTTATTTTTTTATTACACATCTTTTATTTATACTTAATAATTCTAATTGATGTAAAATATATTTCTACAGAAACATTAATATAATAAATTCATGGAAATCCGCTATTAAAGCAATTTATGTTTAAATATCATATAATATTATTTCAATCTGAAGAAAATAATTATACAATTCAATTATAATGTAATTAGATTTTACTCCAAATATGTATATGGTGATTTCAAATTACGTTATAACTACATTCAAACATATTCAAACAAATCTTTTCTATGCGTGTAGCTGATTTATGAATTTCATTAATACTGATTGCTTAGACATTGTCATATATTTTTATATTTATACAGTTGTCTCTTTGGTTTTCATTATATATTTATATTATTTACATCATTTTTAATTTGCTTTTGCATTTTTTTTTTGTAATTTCGTAATATAACCTAGTTAACTCTATTTTAATGTCTTTATCATAAATACCATCCAATTCATTATTTGTAGATGATATTTTTTAGTTCAAAACATTTTGGAATAAAGTCATTATGATAAAAATTATAAATTTGCTGTTGTAATATAGAATTCCAACAAAAATTTCAATACGTATTATATTCGTCCAGGCATCATTGTCTATTTCAGCAATATAACCACTCTGCTTTAAGAAAAATGTACACCTTCTATCACCTTTTCGATACATAAAATCACAATTCAAATTATTGTTAATATCTCCAACGTTGAATTATACTTACTCCTACTTTAGTACTTTAATTATTTCCCAATAAATAATATATATTTGAATTCTTTTAATTTAAACTTAGACTTTATTTCAACACTTTTTAGCCCAATATTTTTGGCTTGTTACACCTCTAAATTCTATTACACAACTCCCTTAAAATTTAACTTAACTATTGTAAGAAGGCATGTTTCAAATCTACATGTTCCGGCAGAGTGTCGTGCGCAAATTCCACTCACTATTTGCTTCCGTAAGGGAAAAAGCCCTTAGCCAATCATGCTGCTGCTGGTTTGACCCAGCTTCGCTCATACTGTTGCTAGTTCATTGGCTTGCTGGACTATGACACATATGTCCTACGTTGCACTTTACTGCAACGTAACGATAACTGCATGAAGTAGTCATCGAGTAAGTAGGTCACGATACGTTTATAATTCAACGTATAGTGACTTACCAAAACACACTATGTTGACTTACAACATACCTTCACCCTTATTTTAAGAAAAAATTATTATTAAAATGAATAATAGTTTTTTCTTTTACATAATTGATATTGCCTAAAAATTATACTCTTATCAGTTTACTTAACAAGTCTTATCAATATATCTGAATATTATCTTTAAAAAAAAATATATGGTAAAAATATAACAATTTATCATATTCTATTTTAAAATGACCCCACCACCGAACATTGTTTATAATGCACAGAACATTGCAGTTGGCAAAACAGTAGCTTCTCAGGTTACCGCTTTGTAATTGCTTTGTTTTGTGTTATTCTG
Organism: Dryomyza anilis; assembly: GCA_951804985.1. Lineage (NCBI taxonomy): Eukaryota > Metazoa > Arthropoda > Insecta > Diptera > Dryomyzidae > Dryomyza > Dryomyza anilis. Next base: position 21,253,839 of record OX638136.1, on the reverse strand, counting down.
TTGTTATTCTTATTTATATGTGCGAGCAATTATGCTTTATTTTGTGCAATGAAGTGTTTACTTGAACTTAGGCATATTCGACGATATTTTAACTAAAATACTTAATTTTTTTTTTCCCATTTTTTTTATTCTTATATATACTTATATATATATTTTTTTTTTGTTTTTCAATCCCTCTTTTGTTTTTCAATGCCTCATATTAATAATTCTAATTTATAATATATATTGAATTTTCTTCTTGAATCCCTCATACTCATACCCCTAAATCATTCCATAAGCTGGTCCCAATGTCGTTATGCTTGGCTTTCGACTCTGCTCTTCGTCCTCAAGTTTCTGTTTAACAACTTCAGCTCGTTTACTTGTGGTTGGCCGAAATGCAATACGCTCCGCTAACTCGTTCTCCTCAATTTTTACGCTACTGATGGCATTTACTGTTGCTACTGTCTCCCTATCCTTCATTGACTCTGTTAATTTTAGCTTTCTCGACGATTCTACTCGAAGGTACCAAAAATACGCTAATACCACAAAGATTAACACCAACACTACCACGCCGTACGATGCTCCCATAGTCTTCATCTCGTGCTGATGCTTTAGCCATTCTAGCCGCTCCTGCTTCTGACTCATTTCCGCTTTCAGATCTTCTAAACTGCGCTGGCCATTTCTTAGTGCTGACCGTAATTTGCTGTGGTCCGACGTCTGTATTGGCAAAAGTGTGACTGACGCATTTTCTGTGCGTAACGCTCCCCATTCCCCCTTTATATTTTCGATATACAAGGTGTGCTCCTCTTTTTTATAGGTTACATTCCTGAACATTCTTGGTGCAGATTCATAAGGCAATATTAATTCTCTGTTGTGCAAGTCGCAGGCCTCATTCACTGACATCCACCCCATCCCTGCTAGCGTCAGTGTAGCCGTGTTTGTTCCGCAAATCGCTTCGAAAACCGCTGGCGTGTCAAACCTGAACAACCAGGAGTTTGAAGCCCATAGTTTCACTACCAACCCTGAACTCTTTCTAATAGCTACATGTTCACAGGTATTCACTATATCTGTCCTTTGTTGCATTAACGTGACCTCACAAAGTACATTGCTGCTCGTCATAATCGTTCCCGGACGTCTACATAGCGTTATCTCCTTGTCCATCTCTTGGTTCACCGTAACACATCTTAAATGATCCTCGTGCGTTAATCCTATGAATCTACTCCGATCTTCCGCCTCAGCTATGTAGTCATACTTTGTCTTAACCAGCGAGTCCCATTCCTCACTGATGTCAATGGGGATCGGATAAATCCTGTACAACGCAAATAACACATCATCCGGCAGTGGTGTCTTAATTATGAAGATCAGACTATCCCCGTCCGGAAATACTCGTACCTTTGACAAATGATGCATATCAAAAGTCTGTTGAATAAACCAATTCGCTTTGCCCCTTAATTTGAGACGGGCCAACATTGCGTCTAGTTCCTTTCGGTCTATTATCGTAGGATGCAGATCCCCCTTGTAGAGATCGTCAATTATTGCCATTTCTATTGATTGTTGTCCCTGAATCTCCATTAAATTAGCATTTATGGTTGACTGTATTTCCAACAAATGTAACATAAACTGTTCTTTGTTGAGCTTGTTATCTATATCTCTATTTATTTTCTGCTGTTGTTGTATGGTGTTGTTTAATGTCATCTGTAGTTCTTCCACCTCCCTTAGAGAATCCAGCAATGGTGCTGACAGTTTTCCAAAATTAGATGTCATCACCGTCACCTGTTTCCTCATGACGTCATAGGTTTCGCTCTCTCGGTTCTCAATGTCCTCCAGATGTTTGTATATCTTTTCTCGATCACTGTTGTCCATTACGCCGAAAGCCCAGTTAAAGCCCTCACCTACGAAATTTAGCGACCTCTTTTGGCGATTCTTTTGAATAGTTCTTTTAATAACACCCTCATTTTTCTGTAATGTCCTCATTATCGACGATGTTTCTTGCATTACCGCTTCACACGATCTTCCGAAATTCATTCCTGGTACGCTTGAACACATTTTCCGGCACATTTCAATGGCTGCTTCCATATATTTTTTCGTTAGATCCAGAAAATTCGTCAACTGCAGTGGTATGAACTTAGATATCACTGTCCATTCGTCACTATAAAATAATGCCTCAGTAGTTTTCTCAAAAAATATTCTTGTCTCGTTCATCGGCGTCTGCGTGATGTTGACTGCTTCAGCTGCTGCCAACACCAGGACCAGCATAAGGATCTTATTCATAATGTCCCTAAAACAAAAATAATTATACATATCTATTATATATATAATTATTTACACTTATGTCCTAAGTTAATCTACCTTTCCCACCTTAGCATACTACATAAAATTATTCCATACACTTACATTTTAATTTCCACCTGGTTCAAATTTTTTATCTTCTTTTTTTTTTACTTTAAAATTCAAAAACCTAAAGTTTCTTTATCCAAATTTAATCGTTTAATCTCAACTTTATATTTAATATTTATTTTGTCCAAACTTAAATTTGCTATAGTCGTACACTCACCGTAGAACCTCATTTAAACAATGTGTCGTGAGTTAACGAACTGTCCTCAGTACTTATAAAGTGTCCAAATTCAGTATTTTACAAAAACGGCGCCGGCTATTTTCGGTCGAAATGCGGAGTCAAATTCGCGATTTTTTATTTTTTTATTTTAAAAATGTTCATATTTGTCTTCTATGGACGACAATCATTTAGTTGCAGTTTATTCCTTGGATATTCAACTTCAATTTTAATCATGTTCCGTAAGTAAAAATTGTATTTATTTTTGTATATATATTTATATATTTATTTATTTATATATATTTCTTGGTTATATATTCTTCAGGAAATGTTTTTAACCCTACTGCGGCCCAGGGCCTACAGGAGGACAGGCGCGAGAAACTGCGCAAGGAGCAGGATGAGCTCCGGGCTGCCCGAAGGCGCAAGGAGCAGGATGAGCTCCGGGCTGCCCGAAGGCAGCAACCTCCTGCCGTGAGGCAGCATCCTTTAACAATTAGCGATCTAGACGCGTTACGACAACAAGGATTAGTCATCGAGCATTCAGATGAGAACAGTTAGTAAATTTATTTAGATTTTTAAATTACTCATTTCTATTAAATATATATATATATTTTTTTTTTAAATGTACTTGGGTGCCTTCACCCTCTAAAATATGTGAAATTTATTTGAAAATGATGTAAAAATGATGTGAAAAATTATATTAAAACCAAGATTAAAAGAAATAAAATACCCACATAAAAAAAAATTACATCTATCCGTTGTTATTATTTGGAAAACAAACTGGTTATTTTCATCGTCGATTTCTACTTTTTCTTTTGTAATTAAATTATATTAAATATGCCTGTTTCTTTTTATGCTTTTTTAAAGACCTTTTTAAACCGGTATAAAACCGAAACCGTTTATTTCGGTTTTGGATATTGGTTTATTTCTGATTTTCGGTTACGGTTTTAAACGGATTTCGGTTACGGTTTCAATCCTTGTTTACTACAGTAATTTTTTCGGTGTATTTTTTTTTTTGTGAAATTTTGGTATTTTGACAAAAAAAAAATATACATATATATATAAATTTTTTTACTTTTTCTGTAATCGTGATTTCAACAGACAGAGGGACAGACAGACAGACGCTAAATCGACGTACCAAACTGAATAAACCCTTTCACACTTAGTGTAATTTGTAGGTGTACCGAATTTTTTGGAACCACAAGTCGTTTCTCCGGAAACCATTATTTTCATGTATTTGAGTATGAATATATACATATATATATATATATATCTATATATATATCTATATATATATATATATATATATATATATATATATATATATATATATATATATATAATTATAAATATATATTCATACTCAAATACATGAAAATAATGGTTTCCGGAGAAACGACTTGTGGTTCCAAAAAATTCGGTACACCTACAAATTAGTAAATATGGTTATCAAATGAATGGGCCCTCTCTTAGCGATTGAAAGTTTGTAGGTATTTTCAGGATTCGTATACCCTGGTGACCTTTATACCACTTTTAATGGTAACCACACATATGTGTAGGGAATTTATAATCGGCTTAGACCGACTATAATTTTGATAATCCTAACTATCATAAAATAATTTTCTAATCACGCACACTCACTCACGGTCTTTTTTGCTCTACTCACACTCACTCACAATCACGTGAGTAAAATTAAGATTCAATCACAATCACGCGTGATCATCTGCTTTGTGAACAACTATTTTTGAAGCGATTTTTTTGGTTACTACATTTATAACTCGAACAAAAACTGGGCCCCACACGAACCTCTGGAACAAACTAAACTTAATAAACAAAAGGAAGTCAATGCAGAGTTATCATGTATAGTAGAATATAAAACTCAATTTTTTATAAAAATAGATATATCGAAAAACAATGCATTCTACGTCCCTTTTCATGAACGGTGGTATGAAATGAAGCAAAAACTATTGACATGACCTCACAAAAATTGACTAGCCCATACTAAGTACATGATGATCGGTTTGATTTATTATAATTCTGAATAGTGGGCAGCCGCCATCCCAAATCCATCTGATTTCAAGGGGTGGCCCTACTTGTTCTGTAGTTCAGCAAAAATAAAAAAAATCCAAAAAATTAAACGTCAGATTTTTCATTTTATGAAATATTTGACTCACTCACACTCACTCACGAAAAAAGTTTGTTCACGCACACTCACTCACGATATTTTTTGGTCTAATCACGCTGAACCACGCTCACATGCGCATCTCTAATAGAAACAATTAATATTCAATGCAAAAAATCGATTGTTTCCCGCAAATACTTCTCAGATATTCCTTAGTTGAGTGTATATATATATATATATATATATATATATATATATATATATATATATATATATATATATATATATATATATATATATATATATATATATATATATATATATATATATATATATATATATATATATATATATATATATATATATATATATATATATATATATATATATATATATATATATATATATATATATATATATATATATATATATACTAAAAAAAGGTATATTTGAGAAGTATTTGCGGAACACAATCGATTTTTTGCATTGAGTACTAATTGTTTCTATTACATACCTTTAATTTGCCATAAGGAATAACTGTTGCATGCTAATATTATAATTTATAAGTATTTCCAATCAACAGTGTTATTTGTAGAAAACACTTAAATTGTTGGTATTAAACACTTCTGAAGTGTCTAATTGTTGAGTTGTGCCGAAACACGCGTTACGTTAGCGAAAGAGCGCTGTGAAAAGTGAAAATAAAGTAAAAGTGAAAATAAAATTGTCTTAAAAGTGGTTTGCACAACTATAAGAAGGTAAATAGGTAAACAAAAGGTAAATATAAAGTGAAATTATTAAATTAATAGATTAATAAGTGTTGTGTTTATGCTTAATGTTATATGTAAGAATTAATAACGGCCGCGTTCTTCAAAGCACTGCAAGTTGCATACAAAAAAAAATATTGAAATTGTTCACGGAATATTGTTCATAGCAGCTGATGTACGCATTATGGGAAAACATGATAGGGAAAATTGAACTGCGTAATCTCCTGGTGTTTATCTGATCTTATCTGATCTTTAATGGGTTAAAATAATCAAATATACATCCGTCGTCAACGAATGCTTCTGAGCGACTGTACTGAAATTTTGAAAATTTGACATGAAAAAATAAAAAAATGCGACACCCTACAGCTACTCATTATTAAATTTATAACATATTGTTACGAAAAGATGTGACACAAGACAATTCAGCCCACTAAGCATGTGTTAGAAAGAGACGGAAGATTATTCAGCGCACTGAGGCAGTGTGTGAGAAAGAGATGGAAGATCAGCGCATTAAAACACATGAGTGCGAATGAGATGCCAATAGCATGCGTCATTCACGAAACGAGTAGAAGGTTATCGAAACAAGTCAAAGCTTGTCGAAACGTGTCGAACTGATGCATATCGTATATAAGGGAGCCGCATCAGAGTTACAGCACTTCAGTTGTGATTTAATAGTGAACTAGTGCGTCCCGTGAGTGAACATTGTAAAGATAAATTGTAGTAATGCAGCAGTTGATATAAGTGATTATTCGTTAAGTTGTTATTTAAATTAAAAAAGTTAATTAATACTAGTTGAAATAATACTAGTTAAAACCAAATATAAGTGCGTTTTTATTTTGTACACAATCCAGCGATACGAACTCGTAGAACAGTTTTCCGTAGACTGAATTTTCGTAACATTGGTGTCAGAAGTGAGATTGTGATACAAAATGGTTAAATTCGAACAACTTAAAGTCGAACAGCTAAAGAAGGAGCTGGCGATTCATATTCTTCCAACTGTAGGTACGAAAGTAGAGCTACAAAAGCGTCTAATGGAAGAATTAGAGAACCAAGGCATAGACCTCACAGACTACGAGTTTGAAATGGAAGCTGCAACAGCGTCATCGAAAAGTGTGGACACGGAGCAAAAAGAACAGTCCCAAAGTTTTGATATGAGCCAGTTGCTCGGAGCAATACAACAACAGCTTCAAGAAAATTCCAACAAATTAGATAAAAAATTTGTGGAAAATTCAAAACAGCTTCAAGAAAATTCAAATCAGCTTCAAGCTAAAATGGAACAGAAACTTCTAGAAATTTCCAAACAGTTACAAGAAAATTCGACCGGAATGGAACAGACACTTCAAGAAAATTCAAATGGACTTGAGGTGAAATTGCTAGAAAATTCCAACCAACATAAAGAAAAATGGAGATACAGATGCATGAACAGTCTAAGCAGCTTCTTGAAGTTTCTAATACACTCAATGGCAAAGTAAAAGATCTTGAGGATAATGGATATAAGTGATATGGAAGTTAGCGTTGATGATAAAATTAATGGTATCGACCAGAAGCTCCAGAAAATGCAAAAAGATTTCGAAGTGTTGCAAATAAAAGGACCCTCACAACATGTTGTCAGTGGTACAAGGTTAAAGTCGCCGATTAATTATGGAACCACAGCGTTCCACATTTTCAAGCTGCAATTTGAGACCACGGCTGTAAGTAATCGATGGAACAATGAGGACAGCGTAGCCGCACTTATCGTGGCGCTTAAAGGAGGCGCAGCCGAAGTATTGCAGACTGTTCCAGAAAGTGAACGAAACAGTTATTTAGCGGTTATGTCTGCACTGCAACGAAAATACGGCAGTGATCACATGAAGCAAATCTACAGAATGGAATAAAGTGCCGAATGTTAAGAAATGGTGAAACATTGCAGGCGTATGCAGCGGACGTCGAGAGGCTTGCGCATTTTTCGTATGCAGATTCAACGCGTGATTTCATAGCAAAGTGCAAGATCGAAGCCTTCGTTGACGGCATACGTGATCCGGAAACAAGACGTGCCACAGTAACAATTCCGAAAGTGACATTTACGGAAACTGTAACCACTGCGCTAACACTGGAGACAGCAACTACGTTGTGCCGCCCAGCGCCAAAGGTCCGTAAACTAGATGTGAAGAATGAAGACCTACTTCAGATAATTTGCCAAGCGTTAAAAAGTGGAGCTAAACCAGATTACACTGCTGCCAACCGAGACACCCAATTTAAAGGAAAATGTTACAACTGTGATACATATGGGCATATTTTGTCGTAAAAAACGCAAGCGCTCAATGAATCCATTTGCAAATGAACCCCGACATGAAGAAACCCAGGATCATGTCCAAAATAACGTAAATTTTAATCAATCTTTAAACTAAAACGTGTCAGTTCTGCGGGGCACGATCTGACTCCCATAACCGATTGCCGCAGAATCTCCATTTCACAAATTGTTCGAAAGCCAAATAGCTTAACTATCGAAGAACTCATTGATTGTACAGCATATATGGTAACATTGGATACGGGAGCTTCACACTCAATAATAGGAAGTAACCTGGTTAAGGACGAAATAGAGCCGCTTATAGGAATAAGATTGCAAACAGATACAGGTGAAAAAGCCCCTATCAGAGGAAAGATTACCAAGAAAATTACGATTGGTACTACGATAGTTAAGCATGATTTGATTGTGGCAGAAATAGTAGACGAAATAATACATGGCATGGACTTCATGATAAGGAACGGTTTCACACTTGATTTAACAAGAAAAATTTTGAATTATGCCAACACGGAGATCCAACTAAATATTGATTGTGATCAAAGCCCGAAAATGAAACAAGTTGTCCTTATAAAAAAAAAATACCACCTAATTCAGAAGCAATTGTTTGGGAGAAATTAAAGATATTGTGGGATAAGCAAGTTGTGGGCTATTGAAGCAAACGAAGAGCTCTATAAAAGTAACATAGTGGTAGGAAGAACACTTGTTGAGGCGGAGAAAGACAGAATTGTACCTATAAGAGTTCTCAACATGGAAAACTCGTTCAAATTAATTAAAAAGGGAACAGTGATAGGCCAGTGTCAAGACACATCAGCGATTATAAATTGTGAGTCAAATCCATCAAGGGACTACGGCACATCGCAAATAAACAATCAATCTACTCCCAGGTTTATAAATGAGTGGACGAAGGGTTTGGCTGCCAAAGACAAGAGTCAAGTGCAACAGCTAATTGACAAATATCGGTGTATATTTGCTGAAAAGGGCCAAAAGGACGGCAGAACTGCCATTGTAAAACATCGAATAGACACTGGTGATTCTAACCCAATTCGTCAAGCACCAAGAAGGTTACCATTTGCGAAAAGAGACGAAGTATCACATTTGGTTGAAGAAATGCACACAAATGGCGTGGTGGAACCATCTAAGAGTCCATGGAGTTCACCCGGAGTGTGGAGTTCACTCGGTTCTGCGTTGATTACCGAAAACTTAATGATGTCACCAAGAAAGATAGTTATCCACTGCCCAGAATCGATGACACCTTGGATACACTATCTAATGCTAAGTGGTTTTCAACGTTGGACTTGCAAAGCGGTTACTGGCAAGTAGAAATCGATAAGAACGATCGGGAGAAGACTGCATTCAGTACTGGCGATGGACTATGGCAATTTCTGGTAATGCCATTTGGACTGTGCAATGCCCCAGCAACATTCGAGAGGTTAATGGAGCACGTATTAAAAGGTTTACACGGGAAAACATACCTGTTAAACCTAGATCACATAATTGTTATGTGCAAGGATTTCAGCGAACAACTAAGAATCTAGAAGAAGTTTTTCTTCGATTGGAAACTGCGGGTCTGAAACTTAGCCCAAAGAAATGCTCACATTTCAAGAAAGAAGTCAAGTATCTGGGTCATCGAATTGCGGTAAAGGATTGGCCCAGACCACAGAACCTACATGACCTACGAAGTTTCTTGGGGCTATGTACATACTACAGGCAATTTGTTCCGGGTTTTGCCAATGTTGCAAGTAGTCTTCACGAGTTAAGAAATAACCGAGCTTTTCAATGGGCCAATGATCAAGAGAAAGCGTTTTTTAAATTGAAAGAATTACTGTGCTCGGCACCAATTCTTGCGTATCCAATTCCAGGTGAAAATTTTGTATTTGACACGGATGCAAGTGGTTATGGAATAGGCGGAGTTCTCTCTCAAGTGATCAATGGGCAGGAAAAAGTGATCGCATACTACAGTAAAACATTGTCCAAGCCCGAAATTACTGTGTCACCAGGAGGGAGCTGCTTGCTGTAATTGAAAGTGTGAAAAATTTCCATAAGTATCTGTACGGACAACAGTTTCACTTGAGAACTGATCATGCTGCACTACGATGGTTACTTCAGTTCAAAGACCCAGAAGGCCAAATTGCGCGTTGGATAGAGCGATTACAGAGCTACGATTTCATCATCGAACATCGTAAAGGAGCATGGAAATGCAGATGCTCTGTCTCGACGACCGTGTAAACTTGAATGCAGACACTGTTTAAGAACAGAAGGAAAATAAAACATAATTGACATTCGTCTGCTGAATTTTTACCCGATGATAAATGGACTCCGGAACAAATTCAAATCGATCAAAAGAGTGATCCCGATCTTACAAAAATCATGATGTTTAAGGAACAGCAAAGAAAGCCATTATGGGAAGAGATATCTTCCGACAGCCCAATAACTAAGCCGTACTGGGCACAGTGGCAGAGCTTAAAGCTTTTCCTATATCGTGTATGGGAAAGTCAAGATGGCATGTCCGCTCGAAGTTTGATTGTTGTTCCTAAGTCAAAAACAAAAGAGATATTAGCGGAATACCATGGTGGATCAAGTGGAGGACACTTGGGTATAAATAAAACGGTCGAGAAGGTAAAGAAACGTTTTTATTGGATTGGATGCCAAGAGTCAGTCGCCAATTGGATTCGCAGTTGTCCGCAATGTGTACCAGCAAAAGGACCAACACTCAGAAGTCGCGGCAGGATGCATCAGTACAACGTGGGAGCACCATTCGAGCGTATTGCCATAGATGTCGCCGGGCCGTTTCCAAACAGTGATGCGGGTAATAAGTATGTGCTTGTCGTCATTGACTACTTCAGCAAGTGGCCTGAAGTGTATCCCATGCCGAATCAAGAAGCCACAACAGTTGCGGATGCGTTAGTTAACAACTGGGTAAGCCGTTTTGGAGTACCGTTGGAATTGCATTCAGATCAAGAAATTTTGAGTCTGCTGTATTTAAAGAAGTATGCAAAGTCCTCAACATACACAAAACACGAACAACGCCATTGCACCCGCAATCTGATGGCATGGTAGAGTGATTCAATCGGACTTTGGAAGAGTATCTCAGAAAAGTGGTTGATAAAAATCAAAAAGATTGGGATACCATTATTCCTCATGGCTTATCGGACGGCGGTTCATGACACCACAGCAGCTTCACCATCTAAAATTGTTTTTGGAACAGACTTAAGGTTACCTGCAGATTTAAAGTTGGTGCGAGTCCTTCAGTTGGAATTCCTATTCACGATTACGTTTCCATGAATTCCATGAAAGCATCAGTTAGTAAGGCAGCGTACACAATTTGCGAGTGATAAGATGAAGGCCAGATACGATTTGCGCACAAATTCAGAGGGATTTACGGAAGGAGAACTTGTTTTTCTCTATAACCCACAAATATAACCCACAAATTAACCCATATATATCATTGAGGTCTGAATGTTTAGTCCATTACATTTGGTTAAGTTTTGAATGTCATCAAAGATACACGTTACGTTAATTTACACTCGGGATAATGGATCTATTGACAGTTAAACATTAAAGGAGTTTGAAAGTGTATTATTTGAGGATCATAAATTTGAATTTTTAAATCACATCGAATTTTTAAAACAATACCAGTATATGGAAGAGGTGCATTCAATTAATGGAAATACTATGTAAGCTGTCCTTGGTCTAAAAATGAAACAACATGCGGACCAAATACCTGCGAATGTTCAGATTTCAGATATACCTGTGAAAATATTGATAAGTTATATTAAAGAATTAGGCTTATTACACATATTAATTTAATTAAATAAATGAGTGTATATAAAAAGTATATACCATATAAATTGTTTTATCAATTTGTTCATCCATTCACAATGTTAATTAGCGGACCATCAGGTTCAGGAAAAACATTTTTGAAAAATTGTTAGAAAACAGAGATATGTTGAGTAGCAATCGTAATGATAGAGTTATTTGGTGTTAAGGTGAAGGTCATGCAAGACCATCAATTAAAAATATAGAATATTTTAAAGGAATACCTGATAATTTCGAAAATGAATAAATGAACAAGTTCTTATTATTTTGGATGATCTACTGATGGGAGCCTTCAATAAGGAATTTGTGAACTTTTTATAAAATCATCATCGAAATTTGTCTATAATTGTTGTAACACAAGATATATTTCACAAATCTTCCTATACTCGAGATATTTCATGAAATACAAAATATATTATAGTATTAATATTCAGCACTTGTCTAGACAAATTTGTCCTGAAAATTCAAGAGTTGATGAGAATATATAAAAAGGTTACTGATGAACCACACGGCTATTTACTAATTGATCTTACTCAAAGCGTAAATGATCTTTGAAGATATCGAACAAATATCTTTAATATAAATGTTTGCTATTGTGAGTGAAAATGGTTTACAAAAGGAATCTAAAGCGATTGAAGGAAAACAAGCATATTTTTTACACGATCAAAAAAGCTGATAAAAATTACGAAAAGCTATATTAAAAAATGCAAATCCTGTTCTTATAAACGCAATTGCAGAAATATCTCATAATACACTCAAAGGAAATAATAAATTAAAAACTAACGATAAACAGTATTTAGAAAAGTATAAAAAAGAGCTTAGTTGTCTGGAATGCTCAAAGCGATCACTGATCACTGAAACGAAAAGTTCTTATTCAGAAAGGAGGATTTTTACCAGTGCTTATATCTTCATTATTATCCGGAATAATTGAAAATGTCTAAATTTAAATTAAATAAAGTTTTACTAATGCATCCAAATACATATAATATGATATTAATGACTCTTCCGCATCAATATTTTTAAATCGAAAATTGTTACCAATATTTTCAATTAAAAATATAACCGATTTTAATAAATGGTTAAGTATTTAACAAGAATTAAACAAATATTTCAATTTAAAACTCAATTTAAAACTTCCTAAACAATTATAAGTAAATAATCAAGTTGAACAGATAAGCAACAAAAAACACATTGGAACTCAGACAACTGACTTTACTAATGAGTTCACACCACTAATTACAGAAAATATAAAATCAATATCAATGCCACATATTGATGATCAAAACTATTTAAAACGAAATTTAAAAAATGAAGAAAATATATCAACAAGAAAATCGGTTAATCCTAAAACAAGCCAAGTATCCGCAATTTTTACAAAATATAACATAAACTAATCTGATGTTCCGACTACATCGACGCCTAAGCAAGTGAAAAGAAAATGTTTAGATATGACACCAAATTTAAATAACAATCCTAGTAGTCGCGGTAGCACGGTGGTTAGTGCGTTGGACTGCGAGCCGAAAGGTCCCCGGTTCAAGCCTGGATTGGGGCTAACAACATCTTTTCATAGTAACATTTTTCTATACCGCGCTACATCTCGGCAGTGTATGGCAAACCTCCGAGAGTTAAACATTGCCTATGAAAAAGCTTTCACCCGCCGTTCGGATTCGCCAAAAAACTGTAGGTCCCACCACTTTCAGTACAAATATAACACGCACAGCTCAAAATGGTGTGAGAGCTCGGCCGAAGTTCTTAAAGGATTGTAATGCCAAACTATTATTATTAAGGCCAATTCAAAAAAAAAAAATAATTGAGCTATCTATGAAACTAAGTAGAATGGCATTAAAGAAAAAAGGGAAAAAAAGTATCGAGTTTTAAGACAAACTCATAAAATTAAAAGTTACATGAAATCGGTTCAATCTGGAAAATGATGTTGAATGGATATCATTATAGAATATGAAAATACAACATTGAGTAAATAGATTTATTAAAAGTTGATAAACGCTATAATGAACAACTTAAGCGTTTTTTGTAACGATTATGAGTAATAAATCTATGAGGATATACACTTGTAATGTACTACTAGACTCAAAATAAATTTTGAACAATTTTATCAATCTTTATAGGGCGCTATTTTATTATGTCGTACCTACAAAAATTAATTCTTGGCAAGATTGATGAAGCCGGGCGGGAGTCATCTCTACCGCTACCAAGCAGTCGGGTATGGGGGGTTCTTGACCAAATCAAATTACCATAAATAGTACATTGGGTTTTTAATTATATATGAATTTATGTATAATTATATATAGTGTAACTCATATATGAAATTAGATATAATTATATATGGTTCTGATCATGTATGATATTAAAAAAATTGTTATATATTATAAATATTGTTAAATATTATAAATATTGATAAATATTAAAAACAATTTAGCCAGCATTTCTGTATTGCCGTTTAATTGCGCCAATTTTCTGCGACATTGCACGTTCGACGTCTTTTCGGTTTTGTAATACCCATCCTTTTTATAAGGAAAGATCAATTGCAAAATCTATACAAAGTAAATTTTAATAATTAATAATCTTTATATATCTATTACAAACTATTAATTTACCAATTATGGAAATTTTCCATTTAAATTTAGGCATGCCATTTTTTGATCTTGGCGATCACCTCCCTGAGCCCGAGGGGATTGACCGCTAAAGGTGCATTTAATTCAGGCTTCTTTCTTAAATACACCATCCAATAGCCTTCTGGCCACATAGCTCGCGTTGTGAGATCCTCTGAGTGCCATTTCGTATATATTTTTTTTGCAATATGTACCACTTCGTAGGTGTATCATCTGAAATAGTGTAAGGTACCCAATGAACATCACTATATTTTATTCTATGTTTTTAATTGTCAAGAGTTATGTCAAATCTATGTTAAAATACTAAATGTCAAACTATGATTAATGTCAAACTGGGATTAATGTCAAACTAGGATTAAGTATAAATAGAATGTTTTTATAATAATAAAGTATATCATTACTGAACAGCCAACTAATCGGATTTGATTAAGCCAAATCATCGGCTAAAAACATTATGCTTGCCTTGACGCTTTTTAGTGCCGGCATCCCAATCCTTAGGCCAGTGGCGTTTATAAGCGCCGGCAATTAAACTAGACAGGACCTAAGCAATTTAATTATTTATTGAAACGTCCGCCCCAATGATCCATCGTTACATGCCGGCATCCCAATCCTTAGGCCAGTGGCGTCTATAAGCGCCGGCAATTAAACTAGACAGGACCTAAGCAATTTAATTATTTATTGAAACGACAGCCCCAAAGATCCATCGTTACATGGCGATCTTGCATAATTTGGAAAACAATTTTATGCCCAAAGGAGGAGAACGTACCAAGCGCACCAATAAGCGACGTCCCGCTGCACCAATTTAGAAACACAAGCCGCAGCTGATCACACAAAACAGAAGCAAAAAAAAAAAAACAGTTGGGAAGGTTGTATCACATGGGAAATTTTAAAGTAGGTGTAATTATGATAGTTGGGATTATCAAATTTATAGTCGGTCTAAGCCGACTATAAATACCCTACACATATGTGTGGTTACCATTCAAAGTGATATATAGGTCACCAGGGTATACGAATCCTGAAAATAACTACAAACATTCAATCGCTGAAGAATTTCCATTCATTTGATACCCATATTTACAAATGGGTAGGTGTACCGAATTTCGATTTTTTTTTTTGTGAACCACAAGTCTTTTCTCCGGAAAACATTATTATCATGTATTTGAGCATGATATCAATATATATTTGACCAAAAAATATGTACATTTTATATGAGGTATTTGAACAAAAGTGGTCACAATGGACCGATAATAGGTCACAATGGACCGATCTCATATACAGCGTACATACAGCGTAGGTATATTAGTAATCTAAGTTATAAGTTTCATTTATCTAGCTCTTCAATTTTAAAAGTAGTAGGGATTTCAACAGACAGACAGACAGACAGACGGACAGACGGACAGACAGACAGACGGACATCGCTAAATCGACTCAGGAGGTCATGCTGATCAAGAATATATATACTTTTCCATACCGGAGGTGCTTCCTTCTGGGTGTTACAAACGGCGTACCAAACTGAATATACCCTTTCACTCTTAGTGTAGGGTATAAAAAGAGACACACGACTGCTGCAAAGCCAAAACAAAACAAAGCCGAAAATCATAGGTGTAGGGTATAACAAACACAGCAACAGAACAATTAAATAAGAAACTAAATTAATAAAAAACACATTTATTTTTACATATATGTATAAATTATATTTGTATATTTAATACACAATGAAAAATTACACAAATTAAATAAACGAAATACTAAACTAAACACACGCAGCAGAAAAACAAAATAAGAACATAAAGTTAAACGCGTGGCTCAAACGTCAAAACTGCCATATAGCGAAACGCGGCGAATTGGAAAGCACACAAATAAATAAAAAGTCATTTTTACATAAAAACAAAAGGAATATGAAATTGAAATATATAAAATAAAATATAAAATAAATTTTCAAAAAAAAATATATATAAAAAATAAATAAATATATATATATATATTTAAAAAAAAAATCTAAAAAAAAAAAAAAAAAAATATATATAAAAGAGTCAAAATAGAAACTAAGTGTGATTTAGACACGAAAAAAATTGGCTCACTTCGATATATCAATGGTAGGCAAAAACCTACAAATTTTTAAGGGGCGCATTTAAAAATTTAGATGATTTTATCATACAGGCGGAGCTATTGCATGATTTATTGGTTGATGATGATAAACCATTGTTCATTAAGATCGTCTACAATTTTAAACTAACAGCTTAAGTACGTAGCATTTTGGGTCGTTCTAATAGACCTACAACATTTTCAGATTTCAAAAAATTGTTGGAAGACGCATGTCCAAATCCAAAAACTTTACAACAAGTTTAAACAGAATTAGGTACAATAAAACAAACCAATAAAAATATTTCAGATTTTAGAGAGAAAATCGTAGAGCTTACAGAACAATTTAGCGCATTTGAAATAAAAACATTATCGATTCCTACACAAGAAGAAAAAGAAGCAGTGTATCAAGTTAGCCGCGTAGCTCAGTGGTTAGTGCGTTGGACTGCGAGTCGAAAGGTCCCCGGTTCAAGCCTGGAATTGGGCTAACAACATCATTTCATAGAAACATTTTTCTATACCGCGCTACGTCTCGGCAGTAAATGGCAAACGTACGAGAGTAAAACCATTGCCTATGAAAAGCTCTCACCCGCCGTTCGGATTCGGCAATAAACTGTAGGTCCCACCACATTGAGTACAAATATAACACGCACAGCTCGAAATGGTGAGAGAGCTCTGCCTAAGTTCTTATAGGACTGTAGTGCCAAACTATTATATAAAGTTAGCGATAGTAAACGTTTTTATGAAAGGAGTAAATATGGAATTCCAACAGATTTTGCTTGCAAATGTACCGAACACATTTAAAGAAGCGGTCGAAAGATGCATGACAGCTGAAATAAGTTTGGGTTTAGAAAATAAAAATATTTGTCAAATACGAAACAGATGAGAGAGATTCAATAATGTAAATTTCAGAGGAGGTTGAGGTTCATTTAATGGATTTGATAGTAGGAAAATGAATAACAATAATTTCAGGTATCTGAATAACAATAACAATTATAAAAACAATTATAATAATAATAGCAACTCCATAAATAATAATTATAGAAACAACAACAATAATAATTCATATAGAAGCGTCGGATTCGATAATAATCCGAATAGAGGACGCAGTAATGTAATGGTAACAACAATTTCAACAGAGGTAAAAACAATACATATAGTTCATATTTTCACACGAACTACCAGGGAAACTTCGAAGGCCGGGTAGCAGAGAGGCCACCACCAAAATTAAGAATATTTAAAATATCGGAGAATTTAAACAATTATATAATATTAAAATGTAAAACCAATAATGAAGAGTTAACATTTTTAATAGACACAGAAGCGAATGTCTCAGTGTGCAAAATAAAAAATTTCTTAAATATTTAAACAGGAGAGATGTCCAAATTAACTGGAATAACGAGAGAAGCTATATAATGTTTAGGTACAGCAAATTTGAATTTGTCAATTATGACAGAGAATATTCAACATATTTTTCAAATAGTTGATAATGATTTTCCTCTCACAACTGATGGAATTTTAGGCGGCGATATTTTAGTAAAGTTTATGTGTCGAATAGATTATGAGACATTTACAATTGCGTTTAATATAAATAACCAAGAGTTTATTTAACCAATGATTTCAAAACAATTATATACAACAAATATTATTATACCAGAATAAATTGTGCCTCTTAATATTAATACAAATGAAAACAGTATAGTATTAAGTGAAGAAATATCAAAAAGCGTATTTTTAGGAAACAGTTTAATACCACCAAAAGGAGTAGCACATGTAAAAGTATTAAATATCACTGATACTGATTTAATTTTAAAGAATCTCGATTGTAAAGTACAACCTTTAAAAAATTATAATATTTTTTCCTACAATGAAATATATACAAAAACTAAGAACAGGCTACATACTCTATTGGAGAATTTAGACATAGGTAGTAGCTATCCAGTTGCAACAAATTCATTAATTAATATTTTTAAAGAATATCAGGATATTTTTCATCTCTCTGGAGTGAAACATAGTGTAAATAATTTTTACTCACAAAAAATACAAACAACAGATTTAACACCCGTTTATATAAATTATTGACTACCGCAACCGCAAATGAAAGAGATAAATGAGCAAGTCAATCAGTTATTAGTCGACGACATTATTGAGCATTCGGTAAGTCCGTACAACTCACCATTGCTCGTAGTACCCAAGAAATCAACTACTGATGAAAAGAAATGGTGTATAGTCGTAGATTTTTCGAAAGTTATCGTTAACGATAAATTTCCTTTAACAAAAATAGAAGATGGGTTCGACAAGTTAGGAAGAGCAAAATACTTTTCAACATTGGACATGACTAGTTCATTCCACCAGATAAATTTGGATGAGGGCTCGATGCCACTGACATCTTTTTTCACTGGAAATGGTAATTTTCAATTTTTAAGATTACCTTTTGGTTTGAAAATATCTTCTAATAGTTTTCAAAGAATGCTGACGATCGCATTAAGTGGTCTAGATGCAAAAGCTTTTATATACGTCGATGATATCATTGTCTTTGGATGTAGTTTGAAATATCACAATGATAATTTAACAAAAGTATTTCATAGATTGAGAAAATTTAATTTAAAACTAAATGCAAATAAATGCAGTTTCTTAAAGGCTGAGGTCGTTTATCTCGATCATCTTATAACTAATAATGGAATTAAAACTGATCCAGCTAAAAACAATGTAGTAAAAAATTATTCCAAATGAAGTAAGGAGATTTGTGGCTTTTTGTAATTATTAGAGACGTTTTATTCCAGACTTTGCAGATATAGCAAAACGTTTAAACGCTCTTTAAAAAAAAAAAAACATGAAGTTTGTTTGGGACAAAAATTGTCAAGAATCATTCAATACATTAAAATCACAACTTTCAAGGGTAGCAACTAAAGGGTAACATTTATCTTTGCGAACACAAATTCAAACGCAACAAATCGAACTGTAACAGAAAGAAAAGAGTACAACAATAACGAATTACGATACATACACACACTTTCACAACGATAACTCTTCGTTGCTATCCTGTATCATCGCATGGCAACAAACAGACGCATTACAATGGACATACGCATAATAACAGACAGTCGCAGGGCACCACACTACATGTATGTATCTAGTACAGCTATCTAGTTAGAAACAACAACGAGTTTTCATTGTGGTACAAAAAATTTCCCGCCAAAAATTCTATCAAAAGCTTGGATGCTGCTTTATTCGCATTTTTGTTGTCGTTGTACTTTCAAACGAATTAGCGGATTTGAGAAAAAAACAAAAACACAATAAGCAATATCAGCTAAATGAGGTACACTGTGAAAATGATCATATATATATATTTTTTTGTTTTATAAGTTAAATGAAATAATGCACATAGAACTTAACTTAAGAAAAACTTCATAATTTTACAATTAACAAAAAAACTATGTATAAAAGTAAAAAAAAAATAATAATGTGGATAACACAGTGCATATGCACAATCTATGTACGAACTTGCGAAGAAAAACAACATTGTTTTGTCTATTTTATCTTTTTGAAGCGACTTTTGAAGCACTTTTGAAGCTACTTACCGCTTCAAAAGTGCTTCACAGACCATATTTTTAAGATGCTTATATTCTTTAGCCTTGAAAAACAAAAAATAAAAATACACATCTTCATTAATGTTTACGTTCATAAATATTTTGCAATCTTTCCATTGTTGTTCTATTCCATTTTTGAACATCACTAGTAGTAACAAAACATCGCTTTTTTTGTGATAAATTTGCATATGTGCCTATACAATATATATTTTATGAGTGTCAAGTTTTAATATAAAAACTTTATGTGGCTGTGGTATTTTTACTTATTTTAATTTTTGACAAATTATTGACTATGTTTTGTATTTAAAATTTAAAACTTGACAAATGTGAAACTAGACTTATTTAATCAAAATCCCTGAAGCAGTGGCGGATCCACAGGGAGACGCCATGATTTTGTTAAAAATTTATATTTTTTAAGAAATATTATTACAAACGTAGTAAATTTTATACTTCTCTGAGACAATTCTATGTTTACTATCAAAATATATTAAGAAAGTTCTACAACACAGTTGAAAAGTTTCTGGAATTCTTTATTTAAAAGTTGTCATCGGTTTTTTTATTAGATACGACTACACATATTGTGTAAAGTACTTGAATTTAAAAAGAAACCATGATGGATCAGCTACGACGAATAATATACTTTAGAAATATAATTTCGTTGAAATTCAACATTTTGCTCGTAAACCATAAGTTAATTATAGAAAAATTGGGTCTCATTTAGATGCAAAGAAATGCTTTTTATTGTGGTTTAGTTGTTTTTAAAACCTCTAACACAAACATCACAAATATAATAAGAAATTATTTTATATTAATAACACTGCTCTACACTCATTATGGTGCAATAAACGTTGCAGCAAATATTAGATGCATATGTAGCGCTGATTCCGAATTTGAAATTGTCAAATTGGCTATAGTTTTTGAGATATAGGTCATTTTTCAATTTCCCATTATTTTGGTCTTCTTTTATATTTAAAATTCCAACAAACGAAAATAATGGAAATGTCTTTTTGATATTAGACGCATAAAAATATCGCGCTACAATTCAAAAATGTGAGTTTATGCGTGAACCAATTTCTTTGCGAGATATATGTAAGAAAAATTCAAATTTGTTTAAAAAGTTTAAAAATTTTGGTAATAAAACACTTTATTACTTAGTGGACAAAAATGTTAATAACATTTGTATGCGCTTTTATGTGGCGCCAAGTATCCTCTTTAAAATCTCATTTATGTAATAAAGTTTTTCATACATAACATTTTTATTTTTTGAAAAATTTTAACTACTACATGCATATATCTCGCAATCAAAAATTTTAAACAAATTTTTAAAATCTCATTTATGCAATAAGTTTTTCATACATAACATTTTTATTTTTTTGAAAAAATTTAACTACTTCATGCTTATATCTCGCAAACAAATTTGTAAAAGCAAATTTGTATTTTATGGCGCAAGGTTTTCTGCGTCTTATATCGAAGAGATAATTTCATATTTTTCTGTTGTTTGAATTTTATAAATAACAAAAAAACTAAAAGACTAAAATAATGGGAGATTATAAAATGGGCTCTATCTCAAAAACTAAAGCCAATTTGACTAAACTGATACCATTTTCGGAATTAGCTCTACAAATGTATCTAATATTTACTGTAACGTTTACTGCACCATGTCAAAATTTGAATTTTGTCGGACAGTGTAATGCACCAATACTAAAAAATATAGATTTACTATGTTTTTTATGTCAATTAATTTTTTCTGATGTTTGAACTGCGTTAATTTATTAAGCTTGTCTATAAATAACAAGACCAGTTGGGAAGGTTAGATCACATGGGAAATTTTAAATTTAGTGTTATTATGATAGTTAGTATTATCAAAATTATAGTCGGTCTAAGCCAACTATAAATACCCTACACATATGTGTGGTTACCATATAGTGGTATATAGGTCACCATGGTATACAAATCCTGAAAATAACTACAAACTTTCAATCGCTGAAGAATTTCCATTCATTTGATACCCATATTTACAAATGGATAGGTCGGATCACAGGTCACAATGGACCGATATGCCTAATTTTTTCGCACATACAGCGTAGGTATATAAGTAATTTAAATTATAAGTTTCATTTATCTAAATCTTCAATTGTTTAAGTAGTGGAGATTTCAACAGACAGAAAGACAGACGGACATCACTAAATCGATTCAGGAGGTCATGCTGATCAAGAATATATATATACTTTTCCATACCGGAGATGCTTCCTTCTGGGTGTTACAAACGGCGTACCAAATTGAATATACCCTTTCACTCTTAGTGTAGGGTATAAAAATATGTTACTGCAATAAATAACTTTATATGAAACAAAAAATATATATTTATATTTGTATACATACCCTTTTTTATATACCCTTTCACTCTTAGTGTAGGGAATAAAAGTATGTTACTGCAATAAATAACTTTATATGAAACAAAAAAAAAATATATTTATATTTTTATACATACCTGTGAAAACAATTTTTTTTCATTTCAATCAGATGAACATTGTGATGTTCACTATACAAAAATAGGTTACTTTGCATATTTCAGATATTTTTCAAAGCAGGTGTGTTGAAAAAATCTTGCAATGATAATAAAAACCCTTTTACCAGTGAAAAATGTAGCCTCTGTGGCTTGGCTACATTTTTCACTGGGGAAATGTAGGGGATCCTGGAAAAAAAAGGGACATGGAGTAAGGTATATATACAATTTTTGGACATATTGCATATTTTGAACATAAAAGCAATTGTCAAGTGCTTCTTAATATAGCATCAATTTTTTCGTCCATGGTTATAACCAAATTAATACTTTCCTATTGCTTTTCGAGAACGAGTGAAAAAAAAATCTTTTTGAAAGAAAAAGTGAGATATTTTTTATCGTTTGAAAAATATTAAAATGATCTCAATTAAATAATCTCAAATAAAATAAAAAAATGTTGAAATATGTATAGTATGCTGAAAAGATCCATAAGGGCATTTTTTTCTTTAATTTTCACAATACATACGAAAATATCCCAAATCTGCCATTTATTAAAATAAAATGTTGAATATATATTACTATAACACTCGCGACAAGCCAATATTACAAATTTAAATTCAATAATGTGTAGCTGTAGGGTGTCGCATTTTTTTATTTTTTCATGTCAAATTTACAAAAATTTTAGTTCAGTCGCTCAGAAGCATTCGTTGACGACGGATGTATATTTGATTTTTTTTAACCCATTAAAGCCTGCCGAATCAAATAAACACCAGGAGATTACGCAGTGCAATTTTCCCTATCATGTTTGCCCAAAATGCGTACATCAGATGCTAAGAATTTTGTTCGATTTTACATCTAGCACCACTACATTAAATATGTATTAAATTGTATATATCTGTGTGCAATTCCCTCCATTTTAATCAAATATTTCATAAACAAATTTTAAAAAATATTCCGAAAAATTTCATTAGAGCTTAGAGAATTGTGATAAATTACTCTCCCGACACACTTTTTTGGTAACACAAATTTCGTTTGGCTTGTTTGGCTGAAAAATTAGAGATTAAATCTTTTAATATCCTCCTAAAATTTCACCAATTTTGTATAAATCTTAGGCTCGAGCATCCTCCTTGAAGTTGAAAACACCCACCAAAATGTTCAGTATTATTTAATTTTTTTTCGACTGAAATATTTTGTAGTAAACTCTAGCAGTAGCCGCGATAGCTCAGTGGTTAGTGCGTTGGACTGCGAGCCGAAAGGTCCCCGGTTCAAGCCGGTTCCATACCGCGCTACCTCTCGGCAGTAAATGGCAAACCTAGCGCCAAACTATTATTAGTAAACTCTAGCAGCACAATTTAAGTTTTAGGCCCTATTACATTTTATTATAAAAATAAAATATTGGTTATGTATATGTCAATCATCGAAGTAATGGGTATTTAAATATATTGAATATTTTTCAACCTAACTGGAATACAAATATTTTTATATTGAAAAATTATTACATTCTTTTCAGAGTATTTTCCGTAAACAACCATGTTATACGTATGCAATTTAAGAATTTTTACGTACTTCAAACATAAAAAATTAAAGGGAAAATGTTCGAAAATAGTAGGCCTAATAGACTAGTTTTTATTTAATATATAACTATATCTGTCTATGTATGTATATATATATATATATATAAATATATAATATATCTCTATATATATATATATATATATATATATATATATATATATATATATATATATATATATATATATGTATATATATATATATATATATATATATATCCACGTACTCCATGAGTCATCATAGGATCTCGAAAAAATTACGGTTTGGTGTGGTTTATGGGCCGGCGGCGTCATTGGGCCATACTTCTTCCGTGATGATCAAGACCGGCACGTTACTGTGAATGGGAATGGCTACCGTTCAATGATAACCGAATATTTTTGGACCCGATTGGATGATATGGACTTGGAGGACATGTGGTTCCAACAGGACGGCGCCACAAGCCTCACAGCGAATGCCACAATCAATTTATTGGAAAGTTTGGAGAACGTGCTATCTCACGAAATGGTCCAGTCGATTGGCCGCCTCGGTCGTGCGATTTGACGCCGTTAGACTATTTCCTGTGGGTCTATGCCAACAAGCCAGCGACGATTGATGAACTTCGTACGAATATCGAACGTGAAATTGCAGCAGTATCGGCCGATTTATGCTTGAAAACTGTCTTTGGACTTCTACAAGAGTGCCCGTGGTGGCCATGTATAAGAATTTGAGTTCCATACATAATGGCATTGAACGTACTTTTACAGGAATAACATTTGTAGCGCTATTATTGAAAAACCCATGTACTGGTGGTCAAAACTAAAGCAACCAAACTCATTACGTTGCATTACTATTAATAATACTTTTACAAATTAAAGATAGAATAAACATTTTATTTTCTTTAATAAAGTAAATTATTGACATAGAAAAATAACTCATAATATAATGCAATTCATTCGTAAAAAATTGCATATACAGTCTTGATTAAAATATCTCAAATTTTGGGTGGCCAAAACTAAAGCAAATCTTCAATTTGTATTGAACTTAGGTATTGAACGCAGGGCAAAAAGAAATAAAACGCACGAATTAAAAAATAAGTTATTATTTTAATAAAGGCAAATTCGGATGAAAAAATATGACATATATTTTTTTCACATAAAATATACAAATCAACGATTGCTACAATTTTAAATTCTACACCCTCTCTCAATCGTGTAATCCCAGATTAGTACGCAAATCTAAGAAACTATTAGTGTCCAAAGATTTTGTGAAAATATCTGCAAGCTGGTCATTAGTTCCAATAGATACAATTTTTATTATACCATTTGCAACATTATCTCGTATGAAGTGGTGCTTAATATCAATACTTTCCGAGTTGTTAGCCATCCCAATGCATCCGCGATTGTCTTCGTAGATGGTTACGGATTCAACATTGGGCTCCTTCAGGTCTTGCAATAATCCTCGTAGCCATATTGCTTCAGAAGTAGCTGCACTCAAAGCGATGTACTCCGCTTCACTCGAGGATGTTGCAACTGTTGGCTGTTTCTTACTGCACCAAGACACAGTTCATCCAAATATCTTAAAAATGTATCCACTTACTGATTTTCGGTCTCCAACATCACTTGCTTAGTCGGCATCGGCAAATCCCACAATTGGATGACTTTGATTTTCATCAAAGCTGAATTTCAAAGACTTAGGTATCTGACTATTCTTTTTAAATGCTGCCAATGCACTTCCGTTGGATTTTGTTGGTATCTCCCCATGTAAGCAACCGGAAAACAAATATCGGGTCTTGAGCTCAACATAATGTTCATCAGAGATCCAAGAAGTTCGCGATACGGTTTATCAAAAATAATGTCCTCATTGTTTGCAGTAAGTTGCAGTCCTTTCTCCATTGGACTCTTGACGGAGTTGCACTTCGGCATTCCAAACTTCGAAAGTACTTTCTCGATGCTTCCATCTTGAGATAATTTGAGGCACCCATCACTAAAATCCAACTTGATGCCCAAGAAAAATTTCAAGACACCGCAATCACTCATTTCGAAACGCGCTGAAAGATTACTGGAAGCAAGAAGACAACGATCGATAAACTCAAAGATCGTTGTCTTCTTGCTTCCAGCGATTAACAAATCATCCACGTACATAATGACAATTAAGACATCTTTTCGCTTATCATCAAACTTGGTATAGGGACAATAATTATGATTCGATCTTTTAAATCCTAGCGATATGATAAATTGATTAAAGTTGTCGTTCCAACATTGTGGGGCCTGCTTCAGACCATAAAGCGATTTGAGCAATTTGTATGCTGTACCCTCTCTCTCCCCGTGCAAAAATGTGGTTTTAACGTCTAGTTGATGAAAAAAGTATTTTCTGTATACACCAACAGCAAGAACAGCACGTATCGTCGTCAGCTTCGCGATAGGCGCATATGTTTCACTATAGTCCACGCCATACTTCTGGAGAAATCCTTTTGCAACAAGTCTTGCCTTGTATCGCGTTTCGTTCCCATTCTCATCCTCCTTAATGCGAAACACCCACTTAGATCTTAGAAGCTTTACATTGGGTGTCTTCTTGACGACTTCCCAGACTTTGTTGATCTGCATCGAGTTGAGTTCTTCTTCGATAGCTCGTTTCCAGTGTGCTGTATCAGACCTCTCAAAAATGTCTGCGTAGCCTTCCGGAACTTCCGCGGTATCTTCAGCAGCAGCGGCAGAATTTGCTTTTGCACCAGTTAAAAAATCAAAAAATTTTGTTGGTCGGCGCACCCTTTCGCTGCGTCTGAGAGTATTTTCGGGAAGATTACTGCTTTCATTTTGTAAATTAACTGCAGCAGATACCTCAGGTTCTTCACCAACTACAGCATCTTCGAACTCTTCTTCTTGTATTATTGGGATTGCTGCTATTTCGCAATCAGCCACCACAACACCATCTGCATCCCCTTCTTGTTCGTTGTCCCACGAAAGACTAATCACGTCGTTTATTTTCTTGTTTGGTTCTGAATCTTGCAGCTTGTATGGAAATTGTGTTTCATCGAATTTGACGTCTCGTGCTGTGAACACTTTGTGCCGTTCCATATCCCAAAGTCGATATCCGTTCGGCGCATAGCCCACCATGACTGCTTTTCGACTCTTCGAGTCCATCTTCTTTCTACACTGATGTGGTATCCAGGCATATGCCTTGCAGCCGAAAACCCGAAGCTTTTTTAGATCTGGCAAACTTCCAAACCACAATTCAGCCGGTGTCATCGAATTTTCTAGTGTCTTCGTCGGACTTCGATTCAATTTATATGTTGCAGCGACGGCAGCTTCGCTCCACATCTTCTTAGGCATATTTGATTCGATCAGCATTGCTCTAACTTTTTCCACGAGTGTCCTGTTAAATCGCTCAGCAACTCCACTTTGCTGAGGCGAGTAGGCAATAGTTGGCTCGACCTGTATGCCTTTACGTTTGTACCAAAGATCCTGCTCCTTCGAAAGTTATTCACGTCCCTGATCGATTGTCAATTTAGAAATCGCACTACCAAACATTGCAGACGCCAGCGCTTCATATTCCTTAAAGCATTCAAATACTTGCGATTTCTTTTTGATTAGGAAAATCATCGCAAAATGACTGTAATCATCGATTAAGGACACAAAGTATTTTGAACCATCCGTTGCGATCGGATCCAGGAGTCCACATACGTCAGAGTAAATTCTCTCCAGTTGGCGTTTTGCTCTGATGCGTGTGCCATCGAAAGGCTCTCGACAATGTTTAGCTTCCACACATGCATCACAAAAACCAATATTTTCTGATTTATTTCACATATTGGGAATAAACTTTGTTCTCATCAGCGAATCCATACCATTTTGACCAATATGGCCAAGACGTCTATGCCACAGTAATGATTCTTCCTTGCGGCACTTTTTTGCTGCAGGCTTGACGATACAAATTTCCAGCTCGTACAAATTTCCGCGTAAGTAAGCGGTCGCCAGCAACTCTTGATTTTTGAAAATGAGTGCCTTATTGTGGCGAAACTGCACTTCTGCTCCAGCACTGGTTAACTTGCGAACCGATAGAAGATTGTCTCGTAGTTCAGGAATAAACAGCACGTCTTTCATCACCAGTTCAACTCCAGAATTGCTTAAGCCGTTGATTTTTTCAGAACTTCTTGCAATTAACGATTGTTCGTTTTTAGCGACATTAATTTCCACTGGGTACTTAAGCTCTTGAAAGTCAGTGAAATACCAGCTCACGTTAGCGAGATGATCGCTCGCCCCAGAGTCTAGCTTAAAAATGATTTTGTCACTTTTGTACTTGGTGGTGCTCCTATCAGCCATAAAGCAGAAGCTCTTGCATCGAGTATTTTGACTTCTCGACACTACGCGCTTCTCCAGATCTGCAGTCCTTATCCTGATGTATAAACTTATTGCACTTATAGCATTTGACAGCAAATTTCTTCTTCTTAAAAGTCTTCTTATTTGAGAATGCAATTTTCTCCTGTGTTTCTTCCTCATTGCGATCGCCAAGTTTAATTTCCTCAGCTAACAGTCGTTATTTTGCAGTGCTTAAAGGCAATTTGCCATCCTCCAGATTTTGGAGAGCCGTAACCAATGGGTCGAACTTTTCAGGAAGAGTCAGGAAAAGTTGTGCGAGTAAATCGCCTTCTTCCAGATTGGCTCCTGCAGTTTTAAGTTGACGAACAAGACCGTCAAAATTTTGCAAATGCGACGACACTGCATCCCCATTTTTCATACGCAGCTTGGCTAGTTGCTTTCGTAACAGCAATTGATTCACCACAGACTTCTTGGCAAATATGAACTTCAAGCTATCCCACATAGCTTTTGCTGTATTCTTGTCCCTCACGTAGCTGAGACAGTCCGAATGCACGAAGCTCACGATACGCTCCTTTGCCTTCCGATCCAACTTCAGGAACTCTTCTTTTGCTTGCCCTTCATTTGGAGGTTCGCCGGTTAGAGCTTCCAACAAATTGTGCGAGTCCAGGTGAATTTTCATCCTGAACTGCCAGTCGTCATATCCGCAGCCATTAAACTGCCTGATACCATGAGTTGAATGAAGATCGCCCATAACCTATTGAACTTAGGTATTGAACGCAGGGCAAAAAGAAATAAAAAATTAATAAAGGCAAATTCGGAATGAAAAAATATGACATATATTTTTTTCACATAAAATATACAAATCAACGATTGCTACAATTTTAAATTCTACAATTTGTTATACAAAAACATAAATATTTATAAATAAACAACACCATAACCATTATTTTTTAAGATCGCAGCACATCTACGAGGTATGGAATCTATTAAATATTCAAGTGTTCTTTTGGAATATTATACCAGGGATTTTGTATGCTGTTATAAATTGTGTGTTTGTTTGTCACACTGTTCCTCTTAATTTTGTGATCTAAGATACCCCAAAAGTTTTCTCTTGGGTTCAGATCGGGAAATTAATCTGGTCACTTAAGAACCCTAATATTTTCCATAGTTAACCACGTATAGTTAGTCCGCTACTAGTTTGGAAGTGTGTTTTGGATCATTATCTTATTGAAAGATTCAAATAAGTGTCATTTCTTCTATTGCATGCGGCAGCATTAGGCTTATTAAAATATGTTTATACAAACAACGGTCCATTGTTTCATTTATTTCATAAAATGGCCCGATTCCATAGTGTGAAAAACAGCACCGAACCATTGTTGTTCCATAGTGCCATAGTGCCCTTGCAGTATTTTGGAGTGCGACGAGCGTTGTCCAATCCTGCCTAATGGCCGCATTTCGGATTGCGACGAGCGTTGACGGAAGTTCTTACTGTGATATTTTTCATGTCAGATATTTTTATATTAAATTTTGATTCATCCGACATGAACAATTTCATAGTAAGAAGGACTGTCAACGCTCGTCTCCATCCCAAAAACTGCAAGGGCACTATGACACGGAGACGGAACAACGATGGTTCGGTGCTGTTGTGAAATTAATGAAACAATGGACGGTTGTTTTTATAAAAATATTTTAGTAAGCCTAATGCCCAAAACACACTTCCAAACTGATATCGGAGTGGCTAACTATGAAAAATATTACGGTTCTTATGTGACCACCTTAATTCCGATATGCATTAGAAGAAATGACACTTATTTGAATCTTTCAATAAGACAATGACCCAAAACACACTTCCAAACTGGTATCGGAGTGGCTAACTATGAAAAATATTAGGGTTCTTATGTGACCAGCTTAATCCCCCGATTTGAACCCAAAAGAAGACCTTTGGGGTATCTTAGATCACAAAATTAAGAGGAATAGTGATATAGAATATTTAATAGATTCCATACCTCGTAGATGTGCAGCAATCTTAAAAAATGGTTTTGGTGTTGTTTATTAATAAATATTTAGGTTTTCGGACAACAATTTGAAGAGTTGCTTTAGGTTTGGCCACCTAAAATTTGAGATATTTTAATCAAGGCTTTATAAGAATTTTTTTACGAATGAATTGTATTGTATTATGTGTTATTTTTTTTTAATATAAAATTTACTATATTAAAAAAAAATGTTTATTCTATCTATGATTTTTTTTATTATTTTATTAATGATAATGCAACTTAATGAGTTTGGTTGCTTTAGTTTTGACCACCTATATATATATATATATATATATATATATATACTTATATATATATATATATATATATATATATATATATAGGTGGTCAAAAAAAAAATCTATTCGGAAATTTTATGTGTCAGACCCCCCTTAAGATTCTTCTTAGGACCGGCCCTGATTTCATTAATTTTTTACGTAAAAATAAAAAATTGGATTGTTCTTGGAACTGGAACCATTACTGAGAACTGGAACTGGAATCGTTATTTTATTTTTTTATAGAACCAGAACTGGAACCGCAGAGAATTGAATTTCGGTTCCTAGCCCTGATTTGGATATTCCAAAAAATAAGCGAATTTTGTCCACAAATGATTATTTTGAAATATTTTTAAAAATTTGAAATCATGTGCTTTCTTTGTATATTTACACTTTGTACCTAAAGTTTATAGAATTTTCATAATAAATCACAGAAAAATTCCGGACGGGATTAAATATTCAGTATAGAAATTATTAGTACGTTTTTTATTCTAAAAATACTTTTTGCGTATAATATTTTTTTTTAATTATTATTTTTTTTTACAAATTAACCAACGCTCAGGGGATGCCCCCTATTCGTGCAATGCACAGTGTTGATCGTAAGAAAGGATTATATGTTAAAGGGAGGAGGAAAGATGGAGTAGTGTCGGTGGATGTTTGCTTTAAATTTCCCAATATTAAAAATGTCGGGAAAAACAGAAGCAGGGAGATTTTTCCACAAACGTATCGTGCGACTAAAGAACGAATTTTCTCTGTAATGCGTGGTTCTGTTGAGAACCGAGTGAACTACGAAGGGGTGGGCTTGGTTCGATGCCCGAGTAGAACGAGAGATTACACGACATGGTGGAATCAGGTCATGTATTTCTCTCGAACACTTACCATTGTAATACCTATAAAACAAGCTTACACACCCTACGGTCTTTCGGTGCTCAAGAGAACCAATAGAGGATGAAATATTTTCATCCACTATTAAACATATTGCACGTTGAATCGAATCCAATTCGATTCAGGAACTCTAAGGAAGGTTTTGAAGCCCCTGCCCATATGTGCGAATTGTATTCCATCTTAAGCCGAATATAGGTGATGTAGACAATGCGCAAGTCAGCGGGAGTGAAGTATGTCTTACACCGTTTCAAAAATCCGAGGCACTTGGCCGCTTCTTTCGACACATCAAATATGTGATCATTCCAACGGAGATCACATTGAATTGATATTCCCAGAACGTCCAGAACAGCTGACTGCGCAATATCCACAGAGTCCATATGGAGGGAGGGGTGAATCCATTCTTTTGTGAGATAACAGACAACATTGTGTCCTGCTAGCATAAAAATCAACTCTATTTGCAAGACCCCACTCGGAGATTGTTTTAAGGTCATTATTAAGTGTATCATTCATTGTGCGCCTTTTACTCTCAATCTCGAAAGAGTTTGGGCGCTTGTTGAACGAATATGAGTGACAAATGTTACTGTCATCTGCAAAGGAATGGATTGTGTTCTGTGTCGATGACAGAAGATCATTGATAAAAACCAGAAATAGGGACGGGGATATGACAAAACCCTGCGGGACTCCAGAATTGATGGAATGTTGTTCTGAGAAAACAACATCCATCGCAACTCGTATTGAACGAACCTGGAGAAAACTCGATATCCATCGACTAAAAGAATTACCGACGGCATATGCAATAAGTTTTGATACCAGGGCTTCATGCCACACTCGATCAAAAGCCTTAGAAATACCAAGAGCAATCACCTTACTCTCTCCGAAAAGATGAATACAATTATTCCACTTTTCGGAGAGGACCGCCATCAAGTCACCTGTGGATCTGGTCCTACGGAAACCATATTGCCGGTCACTAAGTAATTCGTTTCGTTCCAGATAGTTCACAAGGTGAAAGTTTATTACGCTTTCCATTACCTTGGATAGCGCAGAGCATATTGCAATGGGTCGGTAATTAGCAGGGTTCGTAGCCTCACCCTTTTTCCGAACTGGCTGGACATTGGCAACCTTCCAACAAGATGGAAAAAGTCGTGTCGTGTAGGAGATGTTGAAAAGGTTACGCAATGGACAAGCCATCGTTGACGCACACTTCTTCAACACATGGGCAGATATGCCATCAGGCCCGGAGGCTTTGTTAATATTGAGATTTGCTAAAACCTTTTTAACTGCCCGAGTTCGAAAATGTATCTCCGGCATTGCAGAAGAAACAAATTCAACGACGGGCTGTGGTTGAATGCTATCTTGGAGTGTTCAATTATTTGCAAATAATTCTGCCAAGAGATTAGCTTTATCAACCGGGTCAGTGAAGGTCTGGCCATTCATAACAAGGGTTGGAGTAGACGATGTCGTCTGATTCTTCACCCTTTTAACAAATGACCAGACATTTTTACTACCTCTATGGTAGAGAAGTACCTTTTTGCGCGCGTTTTGTTCGTGTAGAAACTTTTCACGTGCGATCACAGCATTACAGCGATTCCTAGCCTGTATGCGAAGTCTTCCAGTATCAGAATTCTTATTAGAACGTCAATTCTGAAAGGCTTCCTCTTTCGACCTGACTGCAATCCTGCAAGTCTCATTAAACCAAGAGTGGTCCTTGGGTTTAATGCTAATCTTTTTAGAAGGTATGAAGGACCGCATACCCAATAAAATAATATTTTGTACCATTAAGGCCGCGGCATTTATGTCTCTATATGCGAAACACAATTTCCAATTAAAGTTGCGAAAAAAATCATTTAACGCAACCCAATTTGCTTTTTCGTAAAGCCATACTAAACTAGAATATTAAAACGCAGCGGAAACAATACAATGGTCGGAATTACCAAGAGTTGCAAGGACTTTTACATCATATTTTTCATGATGCCAAGTCAGAAAAAGGTCTAGGACTTTTTGGCTCTGCCCGCCGACGCGTGGGAGGTACGTCGGTTCCTTCACCAGTTGCGTGAGTTGATTGCACTCGGCAAACAGCTTAACATAACAACCCTCCTGTGTTGATAGACCCGAGTGGCTCAACCAAGTGGCGTTGTGCACATTAAAGTCACCAGCAACAACAATTTCACTGCCTGGAAACTGTTCCAAAATATTTGAGATCGAATCTGATAGTTCATCTAACTTGTTACAGGTAGAAACCCTATTTAGATTTGGACTCCTATAAATAAAACACAAGTGCATGATGTGTTGCAAGATTTTGAATTTAATCCACATAGAATTAAATTCATTATCCGAAACACTATGTTGCTGCTGGTACGCAACGTCACTTCGAATAAAAAGGGCGAGACACCTATGGGCAGAAAACAATGGCAGTAGGTGGTACCCTGGTATCTGAAAATCCAGTGGATCTGCACCCTCACTAACCTGGGTTTCACCTAATGCCATTATATGTGGCGTATAGACAGACACATGTGCATACACAGAGAAAAAATTCGACCTCAGTCCACGAACGTTGCAAAAATCTATACGAAAGTTTTGCGACATTTTCGCTACTGGGTGAATTGAAAACATACAAACATACTAATAGCGGGCTCAGTTGAGACGTACAGATGAGAGCGTAAGCTAAACACTGGCCAGTGTTATACCTTGTCTTCGTTACGCACTCTTGCAGTCTCAACTATGCACGCAGTTAGCGCGAAGTAGGATGGGGGAGAGACGGAATACAATTACCAAACCTGTGCAATTGCAGCAGAGAGCATAGAAAGGCCCTTTGTGCTGGCAATTGGAATGAAAAAAACGGCGAGTGCAGAGTGCAGCGAAAACCGGTTCTGCTCTATTGATGTTGTTGTGATATTTGTTGCTATGGTTTTTTATTATTTGTTTTGTGTAATTTATTTTGTTATTTTTTTTTTTTTTATATTGTTTTTTGTTGTCAACGACGACTGGATTTTAATGTTATTGTTTGATTTTATTTTTGTTTGTTGGTTGATGTTGTTATGTTTGGCGGAACATTTTTAAACATATAAAACGACGGACGGAAAACGTTTAAAGACAACAGGACGACACGACACGTCCGTCTCCCATAAAAGCATTGACGCAACTTACAGTTATTACAGTTATTTCGTAAAAAAACGCAGAATAATTCCAGACGTTCCGTATGGAAATTTGTACTACAATTTTTTTCTAAAAATAATTTTGTTTATGACAATATCAGTAATCATTATTACGAAATGAAAAGTGATGTACTATTCAAATTTATAGATGTTTTTAAAGTTTTTTACTTGTTTTGAAATTTTTTTTGTAATTTTTTACTGTAACTGTCAAAAATGTTTCTAGAATTACTAGGAAAATGATGTTTACATTTTTGGAAATGCCGAAATTTTACTTGGAAACAGAGGATTCAACTCTTTAAAAAAGTTTCAGTTTACTGTGGTAATAAATGAATCTTTTTGGTTCCGTACGGGACATCGAAAATTCTAATACAAACATCGAAATTTGTCCGTTATTTTAAATTGGATCATTGTTTTTAAGCTTTAGAAATAATTATTAATGTTACCAGAAAAAATAGAAAATAATATTTTTGTATCTGTATGTTTTTAAAGTTAATTAATTTGGTTACTTAAAATACATAAAAATGGGTATATTTTCATATTGCATAGTTACGTAACGGAATAGAAATTTCTTTTCAGATATTTAGATATTTAAGATTCCAAATCCATCGTTATTTCAAAGATTTGAGCATGTTGAATTTTTCGGTTGAGGCTGACGTTTTTCTGGAAATGCCCATATGTCACCAGTATAGAATAAGAATATTATATAAGCTACATGTAAATTAGTTTTTAAGCCAGACTCAAATAATCTTGAATAAACGAAGTAACAAAGTCAAATAAAATACAAGAGTTTTTATTTGACTAAAAGTTAACAAGAGTCTTTTTATTTTACTAAAAGTGCACAGCTCGTAAGCGTAACAGGAGACGAACGCGTCCGAAAATACACATCGAGCTCGATTTTGTTAACCGAAGTAAGGGGAGGATGTGAGGCAGGGACGTATATTGGGTAGGACAGGAGGTGCATCTGAATTTTTATTTTTTTAATTCAATTAAAAAATATGAATTTAAAAAAATAAAAAGTAACTTCGAGTTTTATTATTATTATTTTTTTTTTTTGTATTTACATAGTATGTTTAACGTTTACATTACAAAATATACATTAACATTTTGAGAATGGTTGTCGCTCCTATTCAAAGCATAGGGCGGAAATCCTCCGGAAGCTTTTATTAATGAATACCTGTAGTTTTCGTCGAATCGAGTCCGTTACTTTCCACATCTCGAATCCGTACAGCAGCACAGGTTTTACGCTCGTATTAAATATTCCCCCAAGGCTAAGCTGACGGAAATTTTTTTTTTTAGTTTCTGGTAGGGTCACCCTTGTCAGACAGGATTGTGATGAGTAATGAACTAAATACTACCATAGTCTTTTTTATTGGTGGGGTGGCAGACTCTAAAGAAACCCTACACCACCGCGATGGGTCAACATAAAGATATAACCAATCCTAGGTGGTACCCACAAAAGTGGCAATCCACCCGCTTCGGCGGCTGAGGTCAGGATTCTGGAGGCCTCAATCCAAGCAACCCACACTGGTACGATGAACCTTTCTGCTCCTGTAGCAGGGGGTTCATCGTGCCCCTCCATCTCCCAAATTTATGAGACAACTAGGAATCTTGAGGAGGCTAACGACAACGCAGTAGTTTCCATACCAGTAGAGGAAAGTGTCGGTTCGGCTATGCGTACGACTAATCCTCCACTGTATGGCTGCCCGACAGTGTTGTTTCCTCTCAGGGCTCCATTCTGTCACGTATTTGGAAACATGGGTCGATCGAAGGAAAGTGGTGTCTTACCAGCATCTAATCCTAGAGAGACCGACGCTCAAATCGAAGCTAAACTTCCATTGGAGAGCGGACCCGGATCTCTGAATCCAGAGGTCAGGTTGTCCGATGCCCAGGTGAGTAGGAGAAGGAAGAATAAAGCGAAAGATCGCAAAGAGGCTGAAAAGGCTAAAGGCGACGCTGGAGCTTTCTCTTCCCCAGCTACCACAGCAAAACGCGATAGATCGGTAGAGGTTACTCCGACTGAAGCCGGACCATCCGCAGCTGCTGTGGTGGCTGCCAATGCACCTGAGTAGCACAATGGCTAGAAGTTTAAAACCTTCACTGCTACTGCGAAACCCCGTAACTCCTAGAACTCGACAGTTTCCACCATCCAGTTTCAAACATCCACTGGCAGAGGTCGGCTAGCAGTATCATATCGTGATGCTGCTCGCAAAGCTCTTCCGGTTGCGATTATTGGCAAATTAGGGAAGGAGCAAAAGATGACTGATGCAGAAGTAAAACACTGCATCGATCATCTTTGGCGGCAAGTCATCACCGGTGGTGTCAGTGCAAACGCAAAAGGCTATGAGACGAATGATGGCATCATAAAGGTGCTATGCACGTCTCAAGCCAATTTCGATTGGATTGCCACAGCCATTTCTAAAATCCTCCATTTGGAAAAATCGCGCAGGCGAGAAATATGCTGGATACCTGGTCCTATCAGGAAAAGTGTTTGCCTGCCTACGTGCTCAGAACCAGGGTATCGAAACGAACGGATGGAAAATCTATAGCCATAAACCAGAGCGAGGTCCGGAGGACAAGGAGGGCTCAAACCTGGTTGTTGGCATAGACCAGAAGTCGTTAGATGTCATGCTATCTAAGTACGACAGCCATCTTAACTTATTCTTTGGACGGATCAAATTCCGAATCAATTCCAAATGAATAGACACATGATGAGAAACGAGTTAATTATCCTGTCATGATATTTACTCAGATCAATCTGCAACATTCTAAAGCTGCTACCGCTTTACTAGGTAAGCGGCTCTCCATGTAGCATACATTACCTCACATCACAGCTATTCAAAAACCATAGGTGTATGAAAAACGCATCTGTGGTCTTAGTGAACTACGTGGTGAAACCATACTATACGATGAGCCAGCCGCAAGGCCTAGAAGCTGTCTTATAGTATCGAAACACTTTGCTGTCACCAAGTTAACCCAATTCTGTGGGCAAGAACTGGTGGCAGCCAAAGTGAGCTATGAAAGCGATAGTGGATGGAAACATTTGATTGTCGCCTCAGGCTACTTCCCCTATGACTCACTACTGCCTCCTCCGCCAAAGGCAATTGTTGAGCTCATAGAGTACTGTGACACCGGCCTTATTCTTTGCTGTGACGCTAATGCTCGACACTGTGTGGGGCAGCAGTAAATGCAACGCACGAGGTACCAGACACCTTGACTTCATCATGACCTCCAATCTGAACATGCACAACACTGGTAATAAACCCACGTTTGTGACTGCTAGAAGACAGGAAGTGATTGACCTTACTTTGTCTAACTGTAGACTGAGAGAGTCAATCTTTAACTTGAAGGTTCTTAAAGAAGATTATATATCGGACTACAGGTATATCGAGTTTCATACTGACCGAGAAGTGCTGCCCTCTATGACGGTAAAAAAAACTCTAGTAAAACGAACTGGGCAGGCTTCAGCCATGAACTTGAGAATTCCCTCAATATTCCTGTCAGAATTCCAAAGAAAGTATTGAGACGTCCGTTAAAGTTATGAACGATGTCATAAATTCTAGTTTTGTACGAACATGTCCGATACGAAAAACGTTATCTAGACCTCCCGTTCCTTGGTGGAACGCTTGTCTTAAAACCTTGCGAAAGGATTTGTTAATGTCCCTATTTTATCACCTAAAAATAAGACATTGAATAAATAATAACACTTACTCCATTTCAAGTATATCCTTTTAATAATTTTTATTTCCTTTTTCTTTGTTCCACTTCTTCGACTCACTTCTTAATCTAATAACAACTGTCCTAAGAACTAAATAACTACAGCTTATATACTAATACTTAATCTAAGTTTCAATGCTACTTTTCCAGTCTCTTTTGCTGCTTCAGCCTAGAAACATAATTTTGGCCAATCACAGTGTGTTTTGCTGCTTATGCCCAGAAGCATAATTTTAACCAATCACAAGTTCCGTAAAGAACTCAAGTTCGATCCACAACTCGACTTCTTAACGCTGACCGTAAAGCAACTCTTGCATAATCAGCAACCCGCGATGACATTGAATTTAGACCATCGCATAGTCATTGAATTGAAGTCATCTTTGTTTACAAACAAATTGCACCACGTGCTTATTTTCTTCAAGCTTGCAACTTGACGCTGCTGCGAATTTGGTTTATAGTTACAATTGCTGACTAAGTAAATTGTCGCTGCATATTTTGGCAACGACCAATCAAACCAACATCATTTACTTTTTGTTTTAACAACAATTAGAATGCATATAATATTATTTAAATATTTAGCAATTAATATTTAGTAACAACAAATACCCACTAGAAAAATATCAATGAACTGCCACGCTATGAGTGACTGTCATAATGCTAACTCTCAACATTCCTCCCCCCTTACAAAAAAAATTTTTTTCGACTTACAACAATCTTATACTAACATCTGATACCAATACCTTACACTACTGTACAATACAAACATACTACCGATACTTAATACATTCATAACCGCATACTTCAGCTCTGCAATCACCTGGTCTACATATTACAGCTGTTGTTGTCAATATATCTTGGTCGGTCTCCGTTGGTATATTGGCGGGCTCTGCTGTAAACATAACTCTCGTCACTATTGGCATTGTTGAATTTAGTCAAGATATCGTGGTCGGTCTCCGTTGGTTAAATGGCGGGCTCTGCTGTAAACATAACTCTCGTCACTATTGGCATGGTTAATCGATCTTCATATGTGTTAGCGATACTGGTTCTTCAAGTTCCAGATATGAGTTATTGTGCTTGTCTTCTTTCCTTCGGACTGCGGTTCGCACCATCTTATTTGTTAGTGAAGCCGTCATCGATCTCACAGATCTAGGAGCCCCTGAGTAGGATACTTCTCGGGGTCCCGACTGCTCCTGACTCCGTCTAACTTGCTTCCGACACTACATTGCGATGTCGCTTTAGCTTCGATGTGTAAATATGTTCTTTAAGAACCACTCTGATTCGTACATTATCTTCAGTTCCTCTGTTAATTCGCTCAGCAACGCTTGGCCCAAAACGTCCGGGTGCAACATGCTATGCTCAGATTCATTCTAGCTAACTTTCTGGTTCTGTTTCTGGAGCTTTTTCATGTTTGTGTTCACAATCTTCTTTATTTCAACACTATGATAGCGAATTCAATTGATGCCATCTCCTTATGTGATTGTGTTTAATTCTGGTGAGATCCTCTAGTGTAGCGTTCATTCCAACACGCAACTCCTCTATCTTTTTAATGGTTGCTTGCAACGTTTTGGACAACCTGTCGTAATTACTGGCCATCACCTTTACTTGTTGCTCTATCATATGTTTTACGTAGTTTAACGCATATGTTTTCCGTATGTTTTACGCGTATCGTAGGTTTTCCGCAACCGTTCGTTTCTTGTGCATGAACCCTGTACCCTTGACACGAAGTCATCTGTTAACTACAATTGTTCGCTTGAGTCAGTTACAACAAATTTCACTCCGTCCGAGTGAATGCTGCTCCAACGCTGTCGGTCTGTGAATTGAATGTACCTGGATCCTCACAATGAGCAGGATTAGCCATATTATTGCCAACTTATTTTTCTAATAAAACTATATCTAATTACTGTCACAATATTTTTAGTATTCAATGAGATTTCGTTGCTATAATTATTTTTACTTAAATCTAATCATTTTCGTGTATTCATCATTACAATCACTCACATATTTAAGTGTCTATAAAACATAATTATATTCACAAAATAACATCGTTATATCTCCATCAAAATTATCATTCATATATTACCTTATATATTATTGTACTTTAAAATTTTATAAACTAAAAATAAAACACATTTTTCTTATAAATTAACATTCTCTTATATTACGAAGTTTGAAATTATCTTATAGTTTGTGTTAATATTTTACAATATAAGTTGTGGTATGTACAAAATACATGTGTCATATAACATATTTATTTAAGTTTATATTTTTATATTTTAATATCTATTAAACTAATCAGCATAATAAATACGTATATTGGTTTTGTAGTTTCATAAACATATTTACAGAAGAGAAAAAAAAATATTAATTTATTCATAATTCTAACAGAATATATTTTATCTGAATAACATATTCTACTAGTAAAACATCTTCCACATTTTTTTTTGTTTTAAACCTTGTAAAGTTTAGCTTATTTTTAAGCTGTTTATTTAAAAAAATGCTCATTCGAAATATTTGCAATTTTTATTTTTATTTATTTTTCATTCTATCGCAATCTCTAACGAAACTTAAGTGATCATCTTAAGTTTTCGTTCGAGTTCAGCTAATACGATTCGTAATACACGTATGTAATTGATCAAGTTGCAGACTAGTATTCGTCGTATTTAGTGAAATGCTTAAAAACAATTTGCTGCTGTTCTTTTCAAACTATTTAATTAATAGCTTAAGATTAGCATAAAGTCTTACGGATGTCGACTCTTTTCGAAGAGTACATCGAATCCTTACATAAAATGTAATTGCCGTTCTCATTTGTTTCTATCCTGAATACAATTATATTATTTAATAATTTATATCTTTTAACTATATTTATACCCTACACCTATGAGGTACAGGGTATATTAACTTTGTGCATATATTGTAACGCCCCTTAGGAGGCGTGTCCGGTATGGAAAAGTATATATATTCTTGATCAGCATCACTACCCGAGTCCGTTTAGCCATGTCCGTCTGTCTGTCTGTCTGTCTGTCTGTCCGTCTTGCTGTCTTGCTGTCCGAATACAGAATAACTTGAGAAATACTGATCAGAATACGATGAAATTTCGTCTCAATATATTTTAGCCAAAAGTAGGAACTGAGTTTGAAAATGAGCCAAATCGGTCAACAGACACGCCCACCTCCCATACAAGTCACTTTTATATAACTCTTTCGGAACTAATAACTCGAAAAGTATTCAAGGTATAGTTTTAAAATTTAAAACGTATTGTTATAATTCACCTAAAAATATGTGGTCCAAAAATGGGCGTGATCCGCCCACTTTTTTATTTTCATTATTTCCCGGGTTTTCATAGTGGATATTTGATCCGTAAATTATTAAAATCAAATCTATGAAATATTAGCCTTTCAAAATTTTAAATATAGGCGTGGTCCGCCCAAATATATTTTTTAAGTTTTTTATACTTTTTATAAATTTTTTAATATATGGGGATATTAGACGTAAATTTCTGATATATGAATAATATTCTGAGGGTGGGGAGGTTCAGCATAATTAAAAATTTAAAATTAAGGTATACAATTAAATATTCCTCATTAATATCTCCACCAAAGGTGTAGGGTATTCCATAGTCGGGCCCGACCGACTATAAAAATCCGCCCCATGTGACCGAACTTACCCATGTGACCTAACTTTCCCAACTCGTTTTGTTTTATATATATTCATTTCCTCAACTTCAATTTCTACATTTTTTTTTTCTTCCATTCAATTTAAACTCATAATTTATTGCACAGGCTAGTCAATTACCGGAAGTAATACTTAGCTGCTTTAATAATATAAATATCAACATAACAATTGAATCATTTGCTAACTCTAAAAAGTATTGTATGCATTTTGCAACTGTTGTATGCATTTTCTCATAATTTTCATAATATTTCTCTAATCAATTAAGTCAATCATAGTAATCTCTTTTAGAGCATATTCTAGCTCTAAAAACATATTTTTCATCGTTGTAAACTTATTTAGTCACAGACCATATTTTTTATAATATTATTTCTAGTCTTTTAATTCAATCATATTTTTCCTATGTATCATTTGGAGCATTTTCTAGCTCTAAAAAAAACCTACTTGTCATTTATTTGCTCGTCAGCAATTAACATAAATTAATAATTTTTTATTTATTCAAAATTCAATTCATCAAAATCTACTTTTCATTATATTTTAATTTAAAATTAATAATTCAACCATAATTTCATAATTCACTTTACAATTCAAAATTTTTATGCTAGTTATCTACGCTCAGCAGTACTTAGCTATTTGTTCAATATCTCAATTTCGTACAAATATATTTAATCGCATTTATTTCGTATAAAAAAAACTCGTGTTATCATTTATAATTCTTTCTTATTTATATTTTTCCTAATATTTCTTGTTTTCATAACCTTTAAATTTGGTCCGCCATATGCAAGTAAATTAACCCTAAGTAATACATAGCGATCTGTGGGTACCGTTTTCTTCTGTTTTCCTATTTCCTATTCATAATCACACAATACTAAACTTTTCGCAATTTATTTATAAATATATTTCCGCATTTTAACAATTAATACAACAATTTCTAATTATGGTATTTTTTCAACAAATTGTTGTGTATTTTCTTTCCCTTTCCTTTTATTAAATATTGTCGTTGTCACGGGGGTAGTGACGGACAAAACCTTATAGGGCCCTACCCAAATTGGTGAAAATTTATTTTTCCTATTTTGATTCTTCATTACAACCATTTCCCCAATTTGAAACTCAATTTAATGATTTATCGTAGCTTGTTTTAGATTTTTCTTTTACCTTTTCTTGATTTTGTCTCACTATTTCATGCGCCCGCTGTATTTGATATTTTAATATTTTGTTATAATCATCGGCATTATATAGCGGTGAAAATTTACGTTTCAAATTAGTTGGCATATCAGAATCATAACCATATAGTGTTCGGAAAGGTGTTTGCCCAGTTGACACATGCATCGTATTATTATGGACATGCATTGCCGAATTTAACCATTGATCCCAATTGGAACCATCCTTCTTAACAAAACATCTCAAATATTCTGCTAATGGTCTGTGACTACGTTCTAATGATCCATTGGCCTGTGGGTGATAGGGTGTAATGTGAATTTTTTTTAATTCCCAATAATTTGCATGTATCAGAAAATAACTTTGACACGAAATTAGAGCCATTGTCAGTTACTAGAATTTTCGGAATATTCTGGCGTGTTATAATTTCATCATAAAATGCTTTTGCCACTGTGCTTGCTTCTGCGTCTGGTATTGCTGCACTGCACATATATTTTGAAAAATC
Organism: Dryomyza anilis; assembly: GCA_951804985.1. Taxonomy (NCBI): domain Eukaryota; kingdom Metazoa; phylum Arthropoda; class Insecta; order Diptera; family Dryomyzidae; genus Dryomyza; species Dryomyza anilis. The sequence goes on along the minus strand of OX638136.1, from coordinate 21,210,266 downwards.
GTCTTGAAATGTTAAAATGTATTTATTGCCAGATACTGTCTCGGTAAAATTCCTACTAAGTCCATATAAACTTTATTAAATGGGCACGTTGGTGTATCTGTCAAGACCATTGGCATTTTTGTTAGCTTAGAACTTTTGTTAACTTGACATTTAGTGCAATTTTTTACATACTCTTTAATTTGTTTTTGCATACCCTTCCACCTATATTGCTTTCTTATTCGAAAATATGTTTTCAGTGTGCCCTGATGACCCCCTAACGGCGAGTCGTGAAAGTCTCTAATTACTGTTTTAATTTCTTCAGGATCAATTAATACTTGACTCGAGATTGTTTTACCACCCATATCCGTTACTGTGTCGTCCAAGACTGGCTTACTGACGTCCGTTTGTGGATCTATTGCCTTTGGTGTATTTTTAGAATGGATTTGAACTGCCGCAATTTCTGTTTCTAATTGTGGAATCCTGTTTAATGTGTCAGCATTTAAATTCTTTTTGCCAGGTTTATAAATTATTTCGAACTCATATTCTGATAATTTGTGCCTGAACCTGGCTAGCCTTGACGTTTGATCCTTTAAATTCGCTATGCTACGCAGTGGTTGATGATCCGTATATACCGTGAATGGACGCCCCAACAAATACGCTCTATAATTTTTTGTGGCCCATACTATTGCCAAAAATTCTCGTTCAATTGTTGAGTACCTTGTTTCTGCGTCATTCAGAGCTCTACTTGCAGATGCGATTGGTCGATCAGAACCTGGCTCGCCCTGTGACAGCACTGCTTCTATAGCTTCTCCACTTGCATCTGTTGTCAATACAAATGGTTTTGAAAAATCTGGGTATGCTAGAACATTAGGTGAAATAATTGCTTCTTTAAGTTTTATAAATGAATCCTGGCACTTGTCTGTCCATACAAAACTGGCATCCTTCCGCAACAGTTTATTAATCGGTAATGTTAACCTTGCCATATTCTTAACGAATTTTCTGTAATAATTTACTAAACCTAAGAAGGCTTGTACCTGTTTCTTGGTCCTGGGTACCGGAATATTTTTTACACATTCTATTTTATCGGGATCTGGCATTGCGCCTGACTCCGTGCATTTGTGCCCTAAATATACTACTTCACGCCTTAAAAATTGCATTTTTCCGTATTTAATTTCAAATTATTTTCCCTCAATTTTTCTAACACCTTACATAGTCTAATTTCGTGCTCCATTATGTTTTTTCCATACACAACTATATCGTCCAGATATACGAAACAATCAAGTCCCTGCAATCCTGTTAAAATGTGGTTCATTATTCTTTGAAACGTAGCAGGTGCCCCCGTCAATCCAAATGGCATCCTATTAAATTCAAAATGTCCCAAGCCAGTGCTGAACGCTGTTTTTTCTCTGTGGCGTTCATCTACTAGCACTTGGTGATAACCACTTGCAAGATCTAATGTTGAAAAATACCTACTGTGACCTAACTGATCCAAAATTTCATCAATACGAGGTATTGGAAATACTTGTTTAATCGTTGCTTCGTTCAATTTTCTGAAATCTATTACCAGTCTCCATTTTTTCTGTCCGTCCTTGCCACTCTTTTTAGGTACCAACAATAGTGGTGAATTCCAAGGCGACGTGCTTGGTGATATAATATCGTCGTCTAATAACTTCTGCACCTGTTTGTTGATTTCTTCTCTGTGAATATGTGGTAATTTATATTGTTTTCGGTTTCTCGGAGGTTGTGGGGATTTCATGTTTTAAAATAGGTGTATACGTTAGCCCATCCCCCTCTAACAGAAATACATCATGGTATGACGCACATATTTTTTCTATGGATGTCTTCTCTTCAACATTTGCATTTGGATCCAATTTTAATAAGTCAAATAGTTTGCATATTCTGTGTCGTATGTTTATGCTTTGTACGCTATTCATTGTGCCACTCACTGGTTCCATAAATTTATTATAATTTGAAAATTTGAGCTGTATGTTCTTATTCAATATTATACCTTTTTCTGTTGAGTTTAAAACTGAAACGTAAACACTATTTTTTCCCACTTTTGATATGGTTTCTCCGATATAGATTCCTGGTGAAATTTCCTGTTTTTGAATTATTACTACGGGGATCTTGGTTCGTAGTGGTAATCTGGCGATACCTTTTGATCTTGCTGTTATTTTTATTTCTTCACTGTATAATATTTTATTTATTTCATCTAGTGATCTGAGTGGTAGTGTTACAATTTTATTTTTGTTTCTGTCTATAAAGGTTAATCCCTTTTCCACTGCATTGATGATTGCGTGGTTCCATAGATTATCTCGTTTAAGTATACCGTCTGCCGGAACTCCCTGATCCTGCATTATTGTACGTAACGTTAGACTGAGCCTTCTATGTTCCATATGTTGAATTTCAATTTATCCTGCGGTGGTCACATGTCCCCCAAATGCTCCGCTCAGATCTTTTGTGTCTTTTAAATTTCTCTCTAGTTTATTATCTAATGCACTCCACTTTACCAAGCTAGAGTCTGCACCAGAATCTACTAGTAATATTAGTTTCCCATTTTTCGCTTGCTTACAAGAAATTTCTATAAAGACATCATTTAATTTTGATATCTGTCTGAATTCCCCATGTCTACTATAAATAATGCGATTTTTCTTTGATTTTGTATATAAACTTAATTTTAATTCCTTAATATTTTCAATATATTTACTCATATTTTTATTTATGCTATCAACATTTATGCGTCTTGCAAAAGGTCGAATTTCTTCGGTAGATCTTTGATATGTCTCCTTTATTTCATTTATCACTGATTCTAATGTTACGGTTTTAAGATATGTCCTCTAATTCTTGCTGTAGTAGTCTATTTCTATCTTCTAATTGTACAATTCTTTTTTGTGCATCAGTGATACACCATACTCAGCCCTGAATCGGGCACTTCTAGATGTTTCCGGTGTGTCTATGTAATTCCGGTTTTCAATAATTTCCACTAGTTTTCCTCTATTTTCGTCTAAGTGTTCTGCGTGATCCAAAATTGTTTTAATTTGATCTCTCAAGCAATTCTTCAATTTTTTCAATTCTGTTAACTCTGTCTCTAATTTTTCTTTCTCTGTTATGCTAAAATCTGTCTTAGCTTCTATTATTTCTAAAAATGATAAGAATATTATGTCTGCTTCTTCTATTCTCGTGACAGCAGTGGTTCTAAACTTTTCTCTAACTAGCTGAATGTAGTCTTTTGAACCGTTTGTTCTTTTAATTTCTGTCCACAAACGTTCAATGAAAATTCCAATTTCTCCATTTAATTTTGTTGTTTCATGTTGTGCTTTTTTTAATTCTGATTGAAGAGTTTCCATTAAACATGTCAGTTTAAGATATTTTTTCCAACGAAACTATTCTAATTTTCCAAAATTGTTTATATTTTTATAATTTTTCCTCTATCTAGAGTGTTTGGTTCTAAAACCGGCTGCGCCAATGTTAATGTCCCTATTTTATCACCTAAAAATAAGACATTGAATAAATAATAACACTTACTCCATTTCAAGTTTATCCTCTTAATAATTTTTATTTCCCTTTTCTTTGTTCCACTTCTTCGACTCACTTCTTAATCTAATAACAACTGTCCTAAGAACTAAATAACTACAGCTTATATACTAATACTTAATCTAAGTTTCAATGCTACTTTTCCAGTGTCTTTTGCTGCTTCAGCCTAGAAACATAATTTTGGCCAATCACAGTGTGTTTTGCTGCTTATGCCCAGGAGCATAATTTTAACCAATCACAAGTTCCGTAAAGAACTCAAGTTCGATCCACAACTCGACTTCTTAACGCTGACCGTGAAAGTAACTCTTGCATAATCAGCAACCCGCGATGACATACAATTTAGACCATCGCATAGTCATTGAATTGAAGTCATCTTTGTTTACAAACAAATTGCACCACGTGCTTATTTTCTTCAAGCTAGCAACTTGACGCTGCTGCGAATTTGGTTTATAGTTACAATTGCTGACTAAGTAAATTGTCGCTGCTTATTTTGGCAACGACCAAAAGGTGTGTCATCAAACCAACATCATTTACTTTTTGTTTTAACAACAATTAGAATGCATATAATATTTAGCAATTAATATTTAGTAACAGCAAATACCCACTAGAAAAATATCAATGAACTGCCACGCTATGAGTGACTATCATAATGCTAACTCTCAACAGATTCTAGAGAGCTTCTAAATAGGGCCCTACGGAGCAATTTAGACTCTGACTGGTTTCTTTATCGAGCTAAGTATAAGAAACTAATTCGTAAAACGAAAAGTGTCTCTTATAAAAACTTCTGCAGTAGCATCGACTCCTGCAGTGAGACTAGCAAATTGGTCAAGTTTCTTAAAAGAGACCGAACTGCTCGACTGAACTCACTGCGGAGACATGATGGCTCGTATACTGAGTCTAAGACTGAGGCACTAAGTGTTCTAGTTGAGACTCACTTTCCGGGAAATCAAATCCACATAGGGCCACTTCGTACGTAGTTAGGTCCTCCTTTCGGATATCATACACCCATGTCACCTTGACCATGGGTGTTTTGTTCACCTTTTTTTCACTGTTTACTGTTTCCTCTCTTTTTCTATTTCTTTTTTTTCACTTGGGGTTTTCGCACTTTTTTTACAGGCTTTTCCTTTTCTCCTTTTTTTCTCTTTTTTTCTCAGTGTTTCTTTTATTCGTTCGCGGAGTTTTATTTTCCACTGTCTGTCTATTTTCACTTTTTCTTTCGTTTGGGGTCTTCGCACTTTTCTTTTTTTCTTTCAGGCTTTTTTTTCACTGTGTCTTTCACTGTTTATATTGTGTTTTTTTTTTTTCAATGTCCATCTTCACTTTTGTTCACAGTATCACTACGTTGCTCTGCTTATTTTCCTCTGTCACTGTGACGATCGTTTTTCTGCTTCTCATGTTGCTCTGCTTATTTTCGACGCTTTGCTTATTTTTTCGCTGCTTTGCTTATTTTCGACGCTCTGCTTATTTTTCGATGTGACGATGTGTTTCATGTGTTGTGCAAATATTTTACTTTTGCGTTGTACTGAGGTGGTCCCTGCTCGGGCTCCATGTAACGAGACTGTTTCCGGGTTCAGAGCTGGGATAGCTTAGCGGGCTCCAGTGGTTCGTACGCTACAAAATTTATAGTTGTCAGGGGACCCCTCAAGACTCCTTTACAAATAAACACGCCGTACACCAAAATTATTATATTTAATAATAACAATTCTTTATTAAACAATTCATTTTACTTATATCTATTAACGTGCTGTCTCGGCAGCTTTTATTCTTTTTTTTTCAATGGCCGCATGTGGCACTTTCTCGTAGATTTCAATATGCTGGTGGGCACATGTGGCCGTTTCTTTCGGGGATTTCAAGTATGCGATGACCGCTTTTCGATAATTAAATGAGATGTTTGTGAGCTTACCAAACTTACTCCTTTATGTTGTCGTATTGCCTGAACTGGGTTTAATTCAGTAATTGCCCATGACCAGGGCGGGAAACTGTGTCTGTCGGTGGTGATTTTCCACGTGGCCCTGTAGAATCCGGAACCTAACGCTAGTTGCACTGCACGCTGTAAAAACCTTGCCTACACTGCAGCTAGTTACCGTCGTTTAAGTCGTCTGGAACAAGAGAGAGTGGTTTCACTTGTGCACCGCCTTTATAGGCGAGCACTTGGTGAAGCGTTCGTGCATTGTAGCACGCCTTTGGTGTTTTGTTGCCCAACTATTTTGTAGCTTTGGCCTGTTGGTGTGCCAAAGCTCGCTCACCACTGCGCATGTGTTGGCGATCTCCATGTCGCTTCGCTCACTAGCGCGTATATAGTGGTGAGGCACACGGTTGTAATTTCTCTCGTATGCTCACTACCATGTGTGTGTGTAAGAGACACACGTTGTAGCTTTCTTGGTGAGCTTTTACCTTCTCTGTGCCTCGTTAGGACGGCGTTGCTAGCGCTGTCGAATAGTGCCGTCATCGCCGATATTGTGCGGTTACATTTGACGTCAAATGTGATCGTCAGAATCATTTTTTAAAATATGAAATATATTATTTTTTTTTGACATATCTCTTATTGATTGTAGGGCTTAGATCCAACACTTTACTTTACAAATTTACAATTCACAAATCCTGATTTTCGACCTGATTTACATTTACTATTTAAGAAGATGGTCTCTTGAAACCAAATTGTAATATTTCCAGCAGTATCCCTGCAAAGAACGGCTAGCTTATCAAAATTTCCAAAATTTATTTTCCCACTTTTGTTGACGACATGATCGATTACTTATAACTGAAAACTTGTTAATATTTTAGTTTGTCATAAATCAGAGAATTTTTGAATTTTTTCCGTTATTTGCTTTGCCAAAATATCCGAATTTGAATTTGTAAAAATAATTTCTTTTACACCCTTTACGTGACACAATTTTATTTTATTATGAAAATATGATATGTCTTTTCATTTCAAATTCAAAGATAATTTAAAGTCAAGTTTAAAATGAAAGTCTACTTTTTTAACAATTTTCATAAATAAAAAAACGTAAAAAAGCTAATTTTAATTTTAAAGTCGTCTTTCGCCATTGCTTTGAGATATATCCTTTTAAAATAAACTTTGTTTAAAAATGTTGGCAATTTTATTACCTTTTAAATGAGACTTCAGTGTTTTAATTTGCTTCACTAATGCTTAAGTTATGTTCAATAGACTAATTTATTGATTATGTATACATATTTTTTCAAAATTAAATCACCAATTCTTTTAACCACACCATCTGGGAAGCTAAAATTTTACCAATATCTTAATTTTACGTTGTTTCACCATAATTCCAAATTTCATCAAATTCTGAAATAGTACTGCTAATAATTTAATTTGTTTGTATTCATATTTCAAAAACACCCTTATTTATTAAAAGAAATGTTTTTTTACCAAAAAAAAAAATAGAAATATACATGAACAAATAAATTGGTATATAATTTGTATTTTGAAGTTGAATAAATAAATTTTCACAAAACAATGAAAAAATAATAAAAGTTAACGTATTTTTATTAATGTAATACTGTTTTTATTACGATTAAACCAACAACATGGCTATGAAAATGGCCAAACCAGGACCTAATGACCATTCAAAAGTTCTTGAAGGAAACTCCGTTATAAGAAGATCTTAAACCCGATATCTTACCTAGTTTAGGCCTTGTTAATTACCGAGTTGGTTTCGTTTCTTTGTCGGTGACGGTTGTTTTTGTTTTAGCGCATGCATTTGTGATTAGAACAGTGTCATTTAAAAATTAAAACAAAGTAATATAAATTTTATAAAGTGTAGTGTACATTGTTTTACATTATTGTCTAACAATTGATTTAACCAATAGTTAATGTGCAATTATTCAACTAATTGCACACATTTTTTGTAATAATTGCATAAAATAATTCTGTTGCATGTAAATTGTTATTGTTAGTTTATTTGTGTTTTCCAATTCTTCTTTGTGCTATATTTGTTTACGCTAAACTCTTGTTGTGTTGTTAGTGTGTTCAAAATCAGTAGCATTAACCCTTGCGTACCTTTTAATTTTTTTTAGCACTAAATTCTTAACTTTGTGTTTTTCGATAGTTTTATACTATGGATTTCTTATCAGTTGAAAACTTCGCTGCCTGCTCACTGAGGGACAAATGTAAAAGTCAGAACATTTTAAACTCAATGTTTTCCTGTTCTGGTCCCTGTGGTCAATTGTACCACGCTACATGTGCTAATATTTCTATTGGATGCACTGAATTTTTATGTTCAGTGCATTCAGGTTTACAGTGGTACTGTCCTACTTGTAGACCCCTTTCTCCATCTGTTTTTTTTGTTAAAATTAAAAACTTTGGTGAAAAACTTAGTATTTTAAATTCAAACTACAGTGAAATATTAAATTCGTTAAACGAATTTAGCTCAATAGTAGAAATCAGTGATACCGTAAATAAGCCAGACTGTGTTGAAGATAATACAGCTATTATTAATGAACCAGTCTCTGATAATGAACCTTCAACTAAAAAAGTTGAAAAAAAACGCAAACGAAAATATAATAATAAATCTTTAAGTCCCCCTACGGCTAAACGTAGTTCCCAAACAACTTCTGTTACCCCTTCTGGTCCTTCTATTAGTCCATCACTAATAGCAGTTACACTGCCCAAAACAACCACAAGTAGTAAGACACCAGTTAGTTCAACGTTAAAGGCAATCCCAAAATTAAAAAGAATTTTTTTATCTCGGTTGATGCCTGACACAACAACGGAGAATGTTTCCAATTTTATAAAAATGAATAAACTCGTGCCAACTGACACTTATATTTCTTGTAAAAAAATCGGAAACAGGCCAACACATGCATCTTTTACTTTGTCAATTGCGGAAGAACATGCTGCGGCCGTTATCAGTTCAAATCTGTGGACTGATAACATCCTTGTTTCCGAATTCAAAACCAAAAGAAACAATAGACCAACTAAAACAGTCCACCAAAATCCAAAAAACTTAAGCGTATCTCCCTTTACTACCAAAACGTAAGGGGATTGCGTTCAAAGACTCGGGATCTCTTTTTATCTACTCAGAATTTCGCGAACGATATCATCGCGTTAACTGAAACATGGCTAAATAAGAGCTTTTCAAATGTTGAATTATTTGATAATTCATTCAATGTTTTTAGAAAAGATAGATTTGACATCGAAAAATCTCCAGTCGGTGGTGGAATATTAATAGCAATAAAGAACAATTTAATAAGTTCCTTATTAGAAATTCCAATTGCTGCTTCATTAGAGCTTATTTGTGTTAGGATTGTACTTCACAATTCCTGTGTATATGTCTTAAACGCTTACATTCCTCCGAAAAGTAGCGTAGAAGTCTATGAGACCTTATCTAAGTCCATAGATTTTGTATTGGAAATGCTTAATAGTTCTGATGATATCATACTTTTAGGTGATTTTAATTTACCAGATTTAATATGGAATAACTCTGACGACGACACATATTTCTGTGCGTCTAACTCTAAATCTCGACAAGAACAGATTTTTGTTGACACTATATCATCTGACTTACAACAAGTAAGTTGTATTACTAATTGTCTGGAACGACAACTTGACTTAGTATTTACTACAGATAGTAACAATGTTGTAGTTACAAATTCGACGAATGTTCTAATGGACATTGATGCATATCATCCGCCTCTAACAATATTTTATCAATCTGATAGAGCGAATATCATTAATAGTAAATCTGCAGACAAGGCTTATGAATTTAATTTTAAAAAAGCCAACTTTTCATTGTTAAATGAATTATTGTCTGCTAAAATTGATTTAATATCAGACTATATTAATGATAATGAACTTGATGTTGCCATAAACTATTTTTACCATGAACTCTTTTCCTGCATAGCACTATCTGTACCATATAGCCTTAAGTTCACTAAGATCTCATCGTATCCCTGGTACACTAAGGAATTGAAGATGCTACGTAACTCTAGGAATAGAGCATGGAATAGATATGTCAGCAGTCAAGACCCAAGTGACCTAGAAACATACAACAAATTGTTTCTGGAATTCCAGTCTATATCTAAAATTCTTTACACTGAGTATATTGATAAAATGAAGATACAAATTTTATCAGATCCAAAAAAGTTCTGGGGTTTCATCAATACTAAAAAAAAGAGCGATGGTTTTCCTGCTTCTTTTAAAAATAATGATGGATTCACTAGCGACCCTAATGTCATATGTGGCCTATTTGCAAGCCTGTTTAAACAATCATTCTCTAATGATTCTTTTATAACCGATGTTAATTATTTTGATTACATGCGTTCTGCTCCTAAAACTTCATTAGTCTCTATATCATTTTCTCCGGAGCAGATTTTGCAATATATTTCGACGATTGATGATGATTTTAGTTCTGGACCTGACGGTATCCCGGCAACAGTTTTAAAGAAATGTGGTACTTCGTTATGTAAACCACTTTGTTCCATATTTAATAAATCAATAAATGAAAGTAATTTCCCAATATTTTGGAAAAACTCATTTATAAGCCCAATTTTTAAAAAGGGGTGTAAAAATGATGTAAATAACTATAGGCCAATCGCTAAATTGTCATCAATACCGAAATTGTTTGAACGTATTGTATATGATCAAGTTAAAATCCACTGTAGAGATGTAATTACCACACGTCAGCACGGATTTGTAACCGGAAGATCCACAGTATCTAATCTATTAGACTTCACTTCATTTGCAATAAGTTCAATAGAATCAGGAAAACAAGTCGACTGCATTTACACAGATTTCAGTAAAGCTTTCGATAAACTTCCTCATAACTTAATTTTATTCAAACTAAAGGTACTGGGATTTCCCGAATTCTTTGTTAAGTGGATAGGATCCTATTTATCTGATCGGTCATATCAAATACGATTCAGAAATAATTTATCTTCGCCATTTATTGCAACATCTGGGGTACCCCAGGGTAGTCATCTTGGTCCACTGTTATTTATACTGGCTATTAATGATGTGATATACAACATTAAGTACTCGCATTTATTAATTTTTGCCGATGATATGAAAATATATAAATCAATAAATGACGATAAGGACGTTCATATACTTCAGTCCGACTTAAAATCATTTGAAACGTGGTGTTGTAAGAATAACTTGATTCTTAATCCAGAAAAGTGTCAAGCCATGACATTTTCTCGCAAAAGAAATAAACTAGAATACAACTATTCACTAAAAGAGAAAATTTTAAATCGGGTGCACGTGGTGAAAGATCTTGGTGTGTTTGTCGATACAAATTTATCGTTTAATTTACATATTGAAAATATATGTAAAAAAGCCTCATCATTACTTGGTTTTATCAAACGATGGGCTAAAGAATTCAATAGTCCCCTTACAACTTTGACTCTATATTGCACTCTGGTTCGTTCACAATTAGAATATGCAAGTCAAGTATGGTCTCCTTTCTACAAGGTACATAATGACCGAATCGAAAGGATACAGAAAAACTTCGTACGTTTCGCTCTCAAGGGTTTAAATTGGATGGATAACTTACATCTTCCTCCATACGTAGATCGTCTGAAACTACTAAATTTAAAGACTCTTGACGAACGCAGACAGATTGCCGATATCATTTACATACATCAATTAATAACCGGTAGACTTGATTCACCCGAGCTTCTTAACTATATTAGTTTTAACCATAATCGTAGAAGTAGCAGACATCGTGATGTTATTTTTTATGTACCATATAGTAGAACTAATTATGTAGCTGCTTCACCCTTCAATCGAATGTGTAATTTAGTTAATAATTGTCCACAGTATAATATAAATCTGTCAAAAAATCAACTCAAATGTAGATTTAAACTATGATGTAACAAATGCATGTGTTGTTCACGAGCCCAACTAATTTAGTGGGTAAATATTTTCCAGTATTTTGCTGTGAAAGTGCAAGCTAGCTGTATTAGCTAAAACTCGATTATTATTAGATATTCTGAAATAATGACATATGCTCATGAGTATGGCCAAACAGAAATCTATCTCCCCTACCTTCTTTATTATATGTCGCAGCAACAACATAGTGTGTCGGATAGCGAATTTAATACTATTTGGGAGACTTGTTATGTTGAGCAATTAGCATTAAACATACTCCACTCTTGGACTAATGAGACTTGCAGGATTGCAGTCAGGTCGAAAGAGGAATCCTTTTAGACTTGGCGTTCTAACAAGAATGCTGATACTGAAAGACTTCGTATACAGGCTAGGAATCGCTGTAATGCCGTGATCTCGCGCTAAAAGTTTCTTCACGAACAAAACGCGCACAAAAAGTTCCTACTCTATCACAGAGGTAGTAAAAATGTATGGTCATTTGTAAAAAGGGTGAAGAATCAGACGACATCGTCTACTTCAACTCTAAGTATGAATGGCCAGACCTTCACTGACCCGGTTGATAAAGCTAATCTCTTGGCAGAATTATTTGCAAATAATTCAACACTCTAAGATAGCATTCAACCACTGCCCGTCGTTGAATTTGTTTCTTCTGCAATGCCGGAGATACATTTTCAAACTCGGGCAGTTAAAAAGGTTTTAGCAAACCTCAACATTAACAAAGCCTCTGAGCCAGATGGCATATCTGCCCATGTGTTGAAGAAGTGCGCGCCAAAGCTGGCTTGTCCGTTGCGTAACCTTTTCAACATCTCCTACACGACACGACTTTTTCCATCTTGTTGGAAGGTTGCCAATGTCCAGCCAGTTCCGAAAAAAGGCGAGGCCACGAACCCTACCAATTACCGACTCATTGCAATATGCTCTGCACTCTCCAAGGTAATGGAGAGCGTAATTAACTTCCACTTTGTGAACTATCTTGAGCACAGCGAATTGCTCAGTGACCGACAATACGGTTTCCGTAGGACCAGATCTACAGGTGACTTGATGGCGGTCCTCTCCGAAAAGTGGAATAATTGTGTTCACCTTTTCGGGGAGAGCAAGGCTGTTGCTCTTGATATTGCCAAGGCTTTTGATCGAGTGTGGCATAAAGCCCTCGTTTCAAAACTAATTGCATATGGTGTTGGTGAATCTTTTACTCGATGGATATCGAGTTTTCTCCAGGGTCGTTCAATACGAGTTGCGATGGATGGTTTTTTTTCGGAACAAAATTTCTTCAATTCTGGAGGTCCGCAGGGTTCCGTCCAATCCCCGTCCCTATTTCTGGTAGATGACAATTCTGCAATTGACAGTAACATTTTGTTATTCATACTCGTTCAAAAAGCGCCCAACCTCTTTGGAGATTGAGAGTAAAAGACGCACTATGAATGACACACTCAATAATGACCTTAAAACAATCTCCGAGTGGGGTCTTGCAAATAGAGTTGATTTTAATGCACGCAAGACTCAATGTTGTATGTTATCTCACAAAAGAATAGATTCAACCCTTCCTCCCCTTAATATGGGTGCTGTGGATATTGCAGAGTCAGCTGCTCTTGACGTTCTGGGCATATCAATTCAATGTGATCTCCGTTGGAATGATCACATATTTGACGTGTCGAAGGAGGCGGCCAAGTGCCTCGGTTTTTTAAAACGGTGTAAGACATACTTCACTCCTGCTGACTTGCGCACTGTTTACACCACCTATATTCGGCCTAAGATGGAATACAATTCGCACATATGGGCAGGGGCTTCAAAATCTTCTTTGGAGTTCCTGGATCGAATCCAACAACGTGCAGTATATTTAATAGGGGATGGAAATATTTCATCCTCTATTGGTTCTCTTGAGCACCGAAGGACCGTAGGGTGTGTAAGCCTGGTATTACAATGGTAAGTGTTCGAGGGAAATACATGGCCTGATTCCACCAGGTCGTGTGTCCTCTCGTTCTACTCGGACATCGAACCAAGCCCACCCCTTAGTAGTTCACTCGGCTCTCAATAGAACCACGCATTACCGAGAGAATTCGTTCTTCAGTCGCACGATACGTTTGTGGAACAATCTCCCTGCGTCTGTTTGGCCGACATTTTTGATATTGGCAAGTTCAAAACAAACATTCACCGACACTACTCTATCTTTCCTCCATCCTATTACCTATAATCCTTTCTTACGATCAACACTATGCATTGCATGAATAGGGGGCATCCCCTGAGCGTTGGTTAACGTGCAAAAAAAAAAAAAACAAATCAGCTTTCTGTAATCGTCCATGCATTCGCATAATACCAGCCTTAATAAATGGTGATAACATTCCGATTGCGTTTGATAATTTCGAATGATTTTCTGGTCGATTACTTGAGCCTTTGCGCAGTAATAAACGAAACTCTTCTTTGAAATGATCGTGCTGTTCCTGTTGGATTCAATCTGATAATGATTCATCTAGCTCCTTTGCAGTCAATGTGGTTTTATCCTTTTCTCTCAAAGATGTGCGGCAATTACGTATGAATCGTATTACCCATGCAGTTACCCGTAGACGACTGATGGATGAATAACGGTACAACAGCGATTGATGATTTAATGATATTGCATTGATGCTAGCACTACATGAACATTGCATAATTTCTGTCTGGGAAAGAGGCGTGCTCCGGCAGCAATAATCGTTCGTAGCGTACTGATTCGTGTTATGCTAATCAAAGTTCGGCGACATTCATTTTTTACTTCACCATCTAATTTCGCAGACAAGTCTTACGGTGGGTTTGGCCACATAGATCTAGGGTGATGGAGAAATGTTGGACCATTCCACCATAACTTACATAAAATCTACTCGTTAATTCTAAAATCTCTAGAGATCAGATCCGCTGGATTAATATCAGTCGGAACGTACCGCCACTCGCAAGTCAAAAAGTGTCCTTTGATTTTCTGAACTCGATTTGCTACAAATTGTTTTAGAGTGCCGCTTTCGCGCTTCAGCCAACACAAAACTACCATGGAATCTGACTAGCACCTTGACGATTCTATTCATATTCGGTGTTTAATTTCGCAATCTCTCAAAACGCGCTGCATTAAATCAGCGAGCAGAGTAGCGGCACGGAGTTCCAGGCGAGGAATGGTCTCTTTTTGTAGTGGCGCAACCCTAGATTTTGCCAACACCAAATTAGATATAATCTTCTTATCCCCCTGAATAATCATGAATACTAGGGATGCCCAACTCAGCCCGTACGAGCATTGTGCCCGTACGATTGTGCCCGTACGGGCACGACGTCAGCCCGCAAAGTGCTAGGTGAGTGGAACAGCGCTGAAGCGGAAAGGCTGAGAGGATTGTTAGAGTTTGAGCGAGCACAACGAATATAAGTTCGTGTGAACTGCAAAAACTCTCAGTCGATCACGCTGCTACCGTTTCCCAAAAAATGCACTGAAAAATTAAAATGTTTGAAGTGGAGTGGAAATATTAATTGTTGTTTGTTAATTTTATAGAGAAAACAAGAATACATGTACTTCGAGAAATGTACAATAGAGATAGTTGGTTTTGTCTAGAAAGGAAATATTATAAATTTAATAAACCATATATTAAGAAAATGCACTCATTTTAAAAATACATATTTTTGAACTATATATTTAGCATATATTTATATCTATTAGTCATACAACATTATTCATATTGTTGTATGAATTATTATAATGAATTATATGATTAAATAAATCTAAACTATTTATCGTAAAATTAAATTTTATTCAGTGTAAACTCACAGTTATTTGTAGCAAATAACCCAGTAGAAATTGTTAAGTAGAATTTTTGACTTTTTTTAAATCTGAAATAAAATTATTACAAAATATTTATATATAATGTTAATTTATTTATTTTCCGGGGGAGTGCGCCAGATTATGTTTGTAGTTTTGCTTGGTTAAAAAAAAATCGAGATGTTTACATTCACAATCGATACGTACAGTTTAAAAGTACGACTACTACCGTTAAAAATATAATGTTTAAGTAGTTTTTTATTAGATACATGTAAATCATGAGTGGTTTAATTAAATGTATGTAATAAAGTCAATTTAAGAAATAGTCAACAATTTATATTTCGTACTGGGGTTGCATGGGTAGAATTGAAGTCGATTGCACACAGTGGAACATTGTAAAGGTATTCACGAAACGGAATAGTTGGTGATGTACAGTTGGTGATGTACAGCAGTATTGTAGAATTGTATCATATTTCGTGAACACACTTATTTCATATTTGTGTAGTATGGTAGTTTTCAGTTTGATGTACCAAAAACAGATGTTTTTATTTAATTAAAATTTTAGATTTATTGCTTATTGACCATATACAATATATAAGTATGCCTTTTGTTACTTATTTTTAATTCAATATCTCATATCAATACATTATAAAAAAAAGTAAACAAATTAAAAAATTAGATTAGTGATGTCGATTTAAGAAAAAAACCTTATATAGGAACTCGTTAATATTTATTGTTAAAACAGTGGACATTATGCCATCATTTCATTTTTATTCACATGCATATATGTACATATTCATTAAAAATATATATTTTCATTTAAATATAATGCATTTTGGTGAATTTAAACTCAATAATCAAACACTGCCTGTAATATTAAGTACCCAAAAGTCATAAATTCAGCATCACTAAAAAACTACCAAAGTACCACGAAGTAAACTCAAGCTTTTAGCGAAGTAGATTAGCAGATAATTTTTGTTTTTGCTACCAATGTATTTTGTTGTTGTACAACTGCTACTTGACAAAACTGCTACTCTACATCGCAACTGCTCCGTTTAGTGAATAACCTTGGTATGATTTAAATATTTATGTTATTATTTATTATTGTATACTTTATATAAGAACGATTAATGTATAGTATAATAAATATTGTTTATTAAAAAACCCCAATTAATAATTTGCTTGACACTTTTGTAATAGCATTTTTTATCCACATGTCTTTTTTTATAAACGGAATAAGAACATATTAACTTGGTATTATCAAAAATTATAAATTTTCACAAAATATAGTATTTTTGGATAATTGTATGTACATTTTTTTCCAAAACTTCCAATTATTTTTTTGTCAGGTTTTGTTTTACTTTGTTACATCGTACTCTCACCGCACTCTCACTCTCTTCAGTGTTGCATCATTTCTTAAGTAAAATAGGGCAGAAATGTGAAATAAATAATTTTTTTAGAATTCAGTTAAGTTTGAGATTTTAATAACACATTTTATATCCCAAAACATTTTACAAAACAATAATAAATAATTAATTTTTGTTTTTGCATGCGAAAATTATATAAATGTTATGAGAAAAAAAATTATTTAAAATGATAAAATTTGTATATTTTAATAATTCAAAATAATAAGCAATATAAAAGGGTCCGTTAAAACCAATCTCAAATAATTAAACTCTTAAATAGACATTTAAATTTCCCGGAATTTCTAAAAATGCAACACTAAAATCCCCCGCTCATTTCTGCGTTGCAATCCCCGCTCACTTCTGCCCGTAGATACCCCTCGCCTAGCACTCGATTGTCCGTGCAGTCAGCCGCGGGCAGGCGAGTTGGGCATCCCTAATGTATACGACCTCTCTATAGGCTTGAGTAGATGCATCGGCAAAGCCATATAGTGTCATGTCGAGACTACGTTCATAATCTAACCAGCGCGGAATGCGAATATAACTTGCCATGCAGTTTTCAAGGCATCCGGTAGAATATCATCCCAAGACATTTTAGATTCCCAAATGCACTGAATTAACATTGTGGCGTTTACTACGAAAGGTGCTGCCCACCCGTCCGGATCGTAGAGTCGTGCTGTAACGCTCAACCCCAAACGCTTCGTCCAGCCCGAGACGAGAATCGTTGGCAAAGATTGTACCTTAAATGTTAGCTCGTCCGTGTTTGTGTCCCATCCCAGGCCTAAAACCGATGCCTCTGTGCTAGTATTAAGTTCGGCTTCACCGTTTAAGGGTTCCGGGTCTAGAGATAGTTGAACACTGCCCGAATTGGAGCGCCACTTTGTGAGCTCAAAGCCCCCTACGGACAAGCCCCCAACTGCCGTACGTTTGTATGTATAAGTTGAGCCCATACACCCACAACCAACAACAACTTAATTGGCCCTGGTTGGTCGAAGGTACGATAGGCTAGTCTCTCTGAGATATCGCTTGGGATAAATTAATGACTTAAGGAATTTTGTGGCAACAATATTTCTCCCAGCCGGCACAGCTTGGACATGGATAAGTAGTAGTTGTTTGCCTGAGATACATTGGGCCCTGAGCGCTCGCGTGTGGATGCATTTAAAATTCGATTCTCATTATGTCCCGTCGTGTTCTGAGTGCCTTGAGTGGAGCCACGACCCAACAGACCGCTTGATCGACATTCAAGCCTCGTAAAGAAATCTTTCTGCAGACACAGTCTACGCTCTGTAGGTCGAACCATTTCCCACTGGCTACGAGAGACACTGTCAAATCGAGATCTGAGAAACTTTAGTACAATTAGATCCCGTTGCTCATCGGAAGTCAGTTGTTGCTCCAACATACGCATACTTTTCCACGTAGTATCAAGCATACCCCGAATCAAAGTATAGTTTGCCTATGGCCAGATAGGCAAATCAAAAATGGATGAGCAGTGCGCTGCATGACACAGATACTCGTTATCAAACGATGAGCATAAAGTTTCTCAAGCCTTAACAAAGCTCTCCTCCCGCTGAGGCCAAAACCTCAAAGCCCTGGCCGCTCCCTCCTTAACGCAGTCTTGTAATCGGAGCAGCCTCTGTAAATTTGTAAAATGCGGATTTTGTATAACTTCTGCATCGAATGTGTCACGAAACTGAATCCAGTCATTATGGTCGCCTCGAAAAGTCGGAAGACGATCTGCCAATGGTAAATCAGTAAACGGACACTGCATTATGCTTGACTCATAACCATTACCTTACCTTTTATCGAAGACATGCACGGTTCCAACGCAGTTTTTTTTTTACGCAATGCCGTTCGGACTTCCACGTCTGTATTCTCAACACGTTCATGCAACCCATTGTTTCTGTCGTCATTCACCCTCTCTCTGTAGCAAAACAAACTTGAATACGAATTTTTCCCATGCCGAAATTACAAATTCGAGACGCGTTTTTATTATCTCAATATTATTATCCTCGTCCCTAACAGACTTCAACCAATCGAACTGACGTTGAATTTGAGTCACTTCTTGTTGGTGTCTCGTGCAATACAGGAATGACGCTAGAAGTAGCTGTATCCCATTTGTTCGCCGTCCAAAATTATTTGAGTGGATATTGCCGGTTCAGTTGCCGTATGTGACTCTAATAGGGGAAAAAAATATTTTATTCTAAAAAAATAACTAAAGGCACCCTTTTAATTCACTCATGCAATCAATTTTTGATAAATTTATTTCGCTCTTATTTTTATGATTTTCGTTTTAAAATTCGCTCTTATTTTTATGATTTTCTTTTATTAAATTCGCTCTTATTTTTTATGATTTTCCTTTATTATTTCCTGAGCTCAATGAAATTTTGATTTATGTGCTCCGCTCTTAAAATTCTCTCTTTTTTGCACTCAGAAAGAAATTCCACAAATCCCACCAAAACTGGCCAATAAATATTTTCGTATAAACTCAATGGTATTTTACGGCATTTAATGGCGATTCAAATAACACTTTACTGACCAATTTTAATAGTAAAACTATTAATTTTAAGGGTTTTTCCCTGAGTGTATTATAAAATTCGCTTTTTAAAATTCGCTCTATAAAATGCGATCTGTAAAATTCGCTTTATGAAAATTGGCTTCATTCGCTGCATGAAAATCGCTCTCTAAAATAGCTCTGTAAAATCGCTCTTGCTTTATTAAATTCGCCCTACATATTTCGCACACAATATTACAACTAAGCCTAATCTTTTTCCACATCTGAATTAAAATTAGTTATTTATTAAAACATATCGACGCACAATCATAGATAACACTGTGCGCACATTTGACAAAAATTTTCGACACCAGAAATGAAAGTTACATATTCTAAGAACAGTGGCGTTTTCAGTTTTTTCCCCACACGTCCAGTTTCAAGGATATTTGGCAAAAACGAAAAACCACGTTTTTGAGGTTTCTATTAGTTGGTAAGCGTTGATTATAATGTCAGACTTACTTTTATTTTATTCAAAACATGCATAACAGAACACAAATTATATGTACATACCAATTTTTTAAATTCATTTAACAGGACCTGAGATATGAAGCAAAAAGGACTCATTTTTAGGCTAAAAATAGACCCATTTTTGAGCATTTATTTCTTAATACCCAGTTGAGCACCATTCTTGTGCTTTGCATTATAACTTAGCAAATCTCACAATGTAATTTCTCTCGCACTATGTAATTTAAAGTCAACTCCAAATTATACATTATTTGTCAAAAGAAAGTAGATTTTATTTCATAAGTTGACCATAAATTGTCCATGAACATCGTAATATATATTTTTTTAATACTGTGCCACCTCGGCTACAAGACGCGTTATTTCACGCGTTATTTTCAAAAACTGTTATTTAGATTTCTCTTTACGCTGGTGAAATTCAGTTTTCACTTTATCGAGGCGACAAATTTCTCATATCGTTCAAAATTGATATTTACCGAAAGAATTTGCCTTTCGCTTATAGTTTTGCTTCGCTCTTATTATAACATTTGGTGTAGATTTCGTAGGCTTTACTGATGATTTTTTATTAACAATTGAACCTTTCGCTCGTTGCATTTTGAAAGTTGAAAAACACGCTGCAAATTAAAATAGAACATATGCGTTAAAGTAATTAAAATTCTTATAAAATAAAGGTATCACACAAAATCATGAAAAAAAAAAGCACTGAAGTGTTGTTCAGAAAAACTACAACAATGAAATTCATGTGACAATGATTTTATAATAATTTAATTAAAATGCAGCATTATGCAGCACTATACTTTCAGCAATTTTTATTTATTGTTTTTGGTTTAGTAATTTTTTCAGTCAATATTTATGCAGCTGGTAGCTCTGCGCTCAACTTTGACAGAACTAAGCAAACGTAATAATGTTCTGCTCCCTTTCATCTTTCATGCAGATTGAGTGTTGTGTGTTTCTACACGTGGTGTGTTTCTGTATATACGTATGTGTTTGAGGAGAAAAAGAAACATTAAACGTCTACTGCAACGAAACTAAACAAACAAACGAAGTTTCAAATTGAGCGCATGCTTTGTGCACTCTGACTCCATGCAACGAAAAGGAGTAGAAAACAAAATATGAAAATGACACTAAAGCCGCTGCTCCACAACTTTATTAATTTTATTACTTTATTAATTTATCACAATAAACGCCAGATATTAACCAAACACACATTTTTTAGAAAAGTATATGCATCGAGTGTGGCCAAGTGCTTCAAGTGCAAATCAATGAAATATGCACATATCACGGTAAAGAATGCACAGCAAACAGCGTTAATATTTGTTGGTTAATTTTTTATTCAGCAGTGGACTGTATTATTCGGTACGAATGACCAAATGTTTCTTAGTTATATAATTCAACCAATATTTATTTTAGAAAACCTTTATTTCATATAAAAATTAATGATTCACACTTCAGCACAAAATTAATCGTATCAGCGGTAAACGTTGTCGCAGACTATTGTTGTTCTTTCTTCTGTTCGTCGCCGTACTGTCGTCAAGGTTGCCTATTCGCTAGAACACACATTAAAAACAACATTAATAACACCTTTCCGGACCAATGCAATTGGCTGTTCCTGTGCGATAGAAAAATCAAATTTTAATAAGCAATTAAGTAAATATAGAATTCGCATAGAAAACTGCTTTGCTATGTTAAAAGAACCTTTTAATAGACTAAACGAATTAAAAGTATCAATTAAAAATGACGAGG
Organism: Dryomyza anilis; assembly: GCA_951804985.1. Classification (NCBI taxonomy): domain Eukaryota; kingdom Metazoa; phylum Arthropoda; class Insecta; order Diptera; family Dryomyzidae; genus Dryomyza; species Dryomyza anilis. The sequence goes on along the minus strand of OX638136.1, from coordinate 21,188,979 downwards.
CCAATAAATTCGCACGTGAGTGTTGATACTTGTATGTTCAATACTTCACAACATAATACTTTCATTCAGTATTGAAGATACATTTCAAATTGAAGCGGAAGATATACTTAATATTGAAGACCATGAAGAATTCCAAATTGGAAATTGACCTGAAGCGGAAATGAAACGAAAAGCAATTTTGGAAATACTTCAAAATTATAACTAGTACATTATTTAATTATAATTACGTAAATTGATTATTATATAGATATATTTAATATATCTCTGTCAATCTAATGGAAAAAGTATATTCATTTTTTAAACAAATGTTTTTGGTTATATTTAGATATAATTTAAATTGTTAAAAATGTTTTTAGATGAAACAAGAAATTAAATTTAATTATTTTATAACTTATTTATTTACTTATAAGGCCGTGACTGTGACCGCTGGTCAAGACACCCTACTGCAGGAGAGGCAGACGAGTGGAGTTAAACCAGAGGAGAGCCGTCGCAGAGTTGTGAGTATACGTATTTTTTTTGCAGTCCGGCCACGGATTACGACCTCTACCCGTATCCCACTGCACGACGGGAGAGCGACGAAGAGTGTAAAAAGTGAATTTAATTTTGTTTCAAATATATTTTCTAAGTAAATCTAACTTTGTTATTGAATAATAAAACTGTGAATTTAAAAATTTAATAAAAGTTGTGTTACTCTGCAAAATACAAATTTTTGCAACGAACCCTGGACACGACGAGTGATACCTCGGCATCGGATAAAAAGGTTCGTTACAGTATGTTTATTTTTGGTTCATCCTGATTCGATACTCTCCTAGTACTCTCTCATCGGTGGAGGCCAGCGTCCATGTTTCTGCACCATAAAGTAGGACGGGCATGATGAATGACTTGCAGAGCGTTCTTTTTGTCCGGCGAGAAAGGGCTCTACTTTTCAATTGCCTACTGAGCCCAAAGTAGCACCTGTTGGCAAGAGTTATTTTTCGTTTAATCTCCAGGCTGACGTCGTTGTTGCCGTTGATGCTGGATCCCACAATATCGAATTTGTTGCGACTTGTGCTTTTTGTCCAAGACGCACGGACTCCTTTCTGCTTGTTGACACAAGGAACTTCGTCTTGTCATCGTTCACCAGTAGACCCATTCGACGCGGCTCTTCTCCAATCTGGAGAATGCTGCGCTGACTGCTCGTGTGCTCCTGCCAATGATATCAATATCGTCGGTATATGCGAGCAGCATGACACTTTTGTTGAGGATAGTGCTACTTTGACGGAGTTCGGCAGCTCGAACTATTTTCTCCATCAATAAGTTAAAAAAAGTCGCACGATAGGGAGTCACCATGTCTGAAACCTCGTTCGGTATGAAATGGTTCGGAGAGGTCTTTTGCTATTCTCACTGAGTAACGTGTGTTGCTCAGGGTCATCCTGCAAAGCCTTATAAGTTTCGCAGGTATACCGAACTCAGACATTGCGGCGTATAATCGTTCCCTTATCGGAGTGTCGAAGGCGGCTTTATAGTCGACTAATAGGTGGTAGGTGTCGATCTGTTTTTCTAGGATATTTTCCTGGATTAGGCGTAATGTGAAAATCTGGTCTATGGTGGACTTTCCAGGTCTGAATCCGCACTGATAAGATCCAATTAGTCTGTTGACGATGGGCTTCAGTCTTTCACACAATACGCTCGATAGAGCCTTGTATGCGATATTGAGTAGGCTGATCCCATGGTAATTGGCGCAGATAGTGGGATCCCCTTTCTTAAGGATTGGGCAGAGTACATTGAGGTTCCAGTCACTTGGCATGCTTTCATCCGACTATATTCTGCTTACGTGCTCGTGCATGATCTCTATTAGCTCTTCGCCTCCGGTCTTAAACAATTCAGCAGGCAGGACATCAGCACCTGCGGCTTTGTTGTTTTTCAGCAGAGCAATGGCTGTTCTGACCTCGTCATGGTCGGGTGGCGGAATCTCAACGTCGTTATCAGCTACTGGGGTTGCCGGGTTTATTTCTCTATCGGTGAAATTGCGTCACCGGTCAGCAGTTTAGAGAAGTGATTCCTCCATTTCTTAAGTGTGCTCTGTATATCTGTGACTAGATTCCCGTTTTCATCTTTACAAGAAGAGGCTCCGGATTTTGAACCTCCGGCTAGGCGTCTTATTTTCGAGCCTCATTCCTGTCCCCATGCATTTCAATCTCCTCACACTCACGTCTTTCTGGCTCGCTTTTTTTACGCCTGAAAAGACGTCTCTCTTCCCTTCTCTTTTCATTGTATCGCTCCTTCGCAGCTCGCGTAGCTACTGACTGCAGGGTGGATTTGTACGCAGCGTCTTTCTCTGCAGTGGCCGCGCGACACTCTTGGTCATACCACTGATTCCTCTGGGGGCGTTGGAATCCAAGCACCTCTTCGGCAGCCGTACGCTTATATCATCGAGAGGACGAGTGCTTAGTCTAAGCAGGTGTGAGAGTCGAGTGGAAAAGGCTTGCGTTGTCTGTTGTGATTGCAACTTTCCGACGTCTAGCTTTCTCTGAGTTTGGTTCCGTACGTTCTTCGCAGCGATTAAGCGCGTCCTGACCTTGGCTGCTACAAGGTAATGATCCGAGTCCATATTGGCACCATAGATAGTGCGTACGTCCATCACGCTCGAAGCGTGCCTTCCGTCAATCACAACGTGATCAATTTGGTTTCGCGTTTTTTGATCGGGCGACAACCACATCCAAATTCGTGTCTCTCCGCATGGCAGCTGTAGTAGATATCACAGGACGCTTGTTTCGAGCAGCCCTGTCCCGTCCATCGCATTTCCTGGATAGCGGTGATGTCAGCCTTATATTTTTCGAGGACATCTTCCAGCTGGACAGAGGCACCTTCTCTATAAAGGGTCCGGACATTCCAGGTGCATATCCGTAAATCATGGTCCTTAAAACGTTTGCGTGGGTCGTCATCATGGTAATCGGTCGTTATCCGAGGCTTCTTTTGTGTCTTCATTGACCCTCTGTCTGAGGGAGATGTTCGCCACTCACTTTAGCCGAAGTGGATGCGTCGCCATTTGACAATTTGTCAAATAGTGACCAGTGAGTTGACTTGAGACGACACCGACATGGATTGCTCTGGCTACGCCATGTTGAAGCGCTCAGACACGTTGCCTTCGACCCATCGCCCCTATATAAGGTCCACCATCTAATCTCATTTTGGAAATATTTTTAAAATTGAATAGTTGTTTATTAATAATCAACCGTCTTACCATACACGGATTTTTCCTCGTTTTCTACACCTAATCCCGACCAGATTTTCATCGATTTGCTTCAATATAACTAGGTTCAGGTTGCGCATTTTGTTTTTTACAATTATCCAATTTAAACGTGAGATAATTGAACCATGCAGGACGTTTTTATAAAAAAGATATGCAGTCGGTTTCTGAAATAATTTTGTAAGGATTATTACAAGAATTTTCATGTCTATAAACCTTGTACAATTGAGAACACAATCATTGCACCGATGAAAATGAAACTTTTTACACCGCGTATAAGCTTTATGCCATACGCTGATACGCTGCAGATACGATGTGAAATGAATCCGCTTAATAATTGTCTAAATCTTTTTTTTACAAACTTATATACGCATATGTGAACAAAATTCGCAAATTTACACAAAAAAATACACACTTTTACGTAGTAAAATTAAGAGTGTGGTTTAAGAGATTTGGTGATTTAAATTTGAAAAAATATGTATAAATAACGCATAAGTCGTGTTAATCAATTGAACATAACTTAAGTCAAGCAAAATAAAACACTGAAGTCACATTTAAAAGATTATAAAATTGTCAAAATTTTGATTTTAGAGTGGTCATCTTTAAACAAAGTTTATTTCAAAAGTATATATCTCAAAAAGCAATGGCGAAATACGACTTTAAAATAAAATCAGCTTTTTGACGTTTTATTATTTATGAAAATGGTCAAACAAGTAGACTTTAATTTTTAACTTGACTTTAAATTATCTTTGAATTAAAAACGAAAATGCATATCATATTTTCATAATAAAAAAATGTTTGCGGAATAGGGTGTAAAAAAAATTATGTTTACGAATTCAAATGAGGATATTGTGGTCAAAGCAAATAATGAAAATCAAAAAGTCTCTGATTTATAACAAAAAAAAAAAATTTTAAGTTTTCAATTATAAGTAATCGATCATGTCAGGATTTATGAATCGTAAATTTGCGGCCAAAGTAAAGTGTTATCTCTAGATCTAAGAAGAGACTATACATTTGTAATAGAGTTTCTTTCCGAGTTTGCTGGCGTCGCTGCCGAAAACATTGGTTATGTGGAATTGGAATTTTACAGATTGAAGTTAACAGAGGAAAACTGTGCACAAAACTGGATCTGTCCGCGGATAATTTGCAACCAAACTTACCAATATTCATTGCAATCCAACGCCTTATAAATTTTAATTATTTTTCTGTCCAAAAATGTGGCAGAAAACATCAGAATATTGATTTGAAAATGTGTCTGTTGACAACATTTTCGTTTCAATTTCCACATAACCAATGTTTGAATTAACTTGACAAAAGTGGAAGCGAAACCACCTGTATGGAAACTCTATATCAAATATATAGTCTCTGAACTTGACAAAAGTGGAAGCGAAACCACCTGTATGGAAACTCTATATCAAATATATAGTCTCTGATCTAAGACCAATAGTCAATAAGAGATGTGTCAAAAATATTTAATATTTTCAAAATGTAAAGATGATATTTAAAATGATATCATTTAATGTTCCAAATAAAATTGAAGAAATGGATTAAAGATCCAAATAAATGAGCGAGGTACTGCTTAAAACCCGTATAGAACAATTCTATATATTTTATTTAAAAGGATGTAACTCTCCAAACGGCTCTGAGCTAGATCCAGAAAATAAGCGATGGTTGGATTAGTGTTATCAAAAATGTTAGAAAAAATGGTGTCCAACGACAGATGGTGGGCTGGAAGACTAAAATACGGAAATTCGTCCAAACTCATTCAGAAATATAATTCTTTAACTATTCTTAAAAATTGTGGAGTATTGTTCTTCATTTGTGATATATTTTTTTATCGTGTTAAGTTTTTAAGTTATAAATAAAAGTAAATGTAACAATAATTTCGTTTACACTCTTTATTTTGTAGCTGAGATCCCTCTGAGTATGGATAAAAAATTTAAAGGTTTTATTCCCTTTTGTAATGTTACTATGAGATATTTTAAAAATGAATACAAATTTATTTAAATGAGAATAAAAGCTGTAAACGAATTAATATCGTACAACCATTATCATATTTATACTCAATGATGTCACAGCCAGAGAGTATATATTTGATATAGAGTTTCCGTACAGGTGGTTTCGCTGCCACTTTTGTCAAATAAATTCAAACATTGGTTATGTGGAAATTGAAACGAAAATGTTGTCAACAGACACATTTTCAAATCAATATTCTGATGTTTTCTGCCACATTTTTGGTCAGAAAAATATTAGAAATTTATAAGGAGTTGGATTGCAATATATCTTGGTACGTTTGGTTGCAAATTATCCGCGGACAGATCCAGTTTTGTGCACTGTTTTCCTCTGTTAACTTCAATCTGTATAATTCCACTTCCACATAACCAATGTTTTCGGCAGCGACGCCAGCAAACTCGGAAGGAATCTCTATTAAAAATCTATACTCTCTGGTCACAGCCATGAACTACAGCCTACTTTTTTCAAATGTTCGACCAAAAAATTTAATATGCACTTGCATTTCAAATACAAATAAACCCATTTAACGAATTGATCCAGAAAACCTGAGAAACACGAGTATATTTTTTTTTATTGTTTTTTTGTTTTTAGAAATATTGTTTGGTTATTGTTTAAACCACTTTTGATCTTATTATAAAATTATTTTATTACAATCATATACATTTTTAGGCCTTAAATTTAATTAAATAATTTTTTTAATGCTCCTGGGGGGGTGGGTGGTTTGAACATCCAAATCTCCCTCCCCCCGTGCGCACGGCCTGGCAATACCAAGTTTTTGATATGAGCCAGTTGATCGGAGCTATGCAGCAACAGTTTGAAATAATGGTTCAAGAAAATTACATACATCTCTAAGAAAATTCTAGTAAAATGGAACAGAAACTTCTGGAAAATTCCAAACAGACCCAAGAAAATTCGACCAAATGGTACAGAAACTTCTAGAAATTTACAATCATCTTGAAGTAGAACTTCTAGAAAATTCGAAACAATAGCAAGTAAAAATTGAAGAACAGTTGCAGAAACATTCGAAGTTGCAGAAACACACTCCACGGTAAAGTAAAAGAACTTCAGTCACTTGTAAATGACTTGGAAAATTATTTTGAGGAATATATCAAGGCATCGACAACGAGCTCCAGGAAATGAAAGAAGATTTACATGCGTTGCATATAAATGGACCTACACAGCATTTTGTTAGTGGTACGAGGCTAAAATCGCCTATTTATGATGGAACTACAGCGTTCATCATTTTCAAGCTGCAATTTGAGACCACAGTTGTATGTAATCGGTGGAACAATGAAGACATGGTAGCAGCACTTATTGTGGCACTGAAAGGAGAAGCAGCCGAAGTTTTTCTGATAGTTCCAAAAAGTGGCATAAACAGTTATTCAGCGGTCATGGGTGCATTGCAACGAAAATATGGCAGTGAACACATGACACCTATTTACAGAATACAGGTGAAGTTCCGAAGGCATAATAATTGCGAATCTTTGCAGGAATATGCTGCGAATGTTGGGAGACTTGCACATTTGGCGTATTCCGATTTAGCGTGTGATTTCTTGAAAATTTGCAAGATAAATGCGTTCGTTGATGGCATACGGGATCTTGAGACAAAACGGAACCACAGCGCTTACGTGGGAGATAGCGACTACATTGTGCCGATCAACATCGGAGACACGTGTACTTGCTGAGGAGTGAGGAGCGTCCAAAGTCAGCGTTAAATCCGCTGCCAACAAAAACACCCCATTGAAAGGTAAATGGTACAACTGTGAAAAATATGACATATGGCACGCGATTATCGAGAAAAACGTAAATGTGTAATTGTGTAACCACCTAAGGGATACAGACCAGAAAAGATACCTGAGGTTGGTCAAAATAACACCAGGGAACATCATGTTAATTCGGACACTGTGTCGGTTAGAGTGTGTAGAATGGAATCCAGAGAGTGCTGGATTCCATTCGTTCCATTCGTTAGTTAAATGTCATGACAGATGATCAAAGGACTCTAGATCAAATTCGAAAGGATCAAAAGTAGGACCCCGATTTTGCAAAAATTATGACTCAATAGATGACTCAATACAACGTAGGAGTACATTACGAACGTACTGTTATTGATGTGCAAAAGCCGATTTCAAAAAGTGTTTTGGACATGAAGAAAATTGAAGACCAGACGTGTTGCATCAGTCTTTAAGGCAGAGGATGCAAATTTCAAGTGATACAATTTTTTAATCCAAAACTACACACACGGAAGGCCATGAAAGTTGCACATTTAGAAAGGTTAGCGATATTCATAGAGAGGGAAGGATGAACATCTGTTCGAGACGAACAGATTTATGTGTGTTACGAAATGATGTAATTTGCCCCATAGTGAAAGCAATGAACAATAATAAATGAGACGCAAGACAATTCAGCGCTTTAAGCAATGTGTTAGAAAGAGACGAGAGAACATTCAGCGCACTGAGGCAGTGTGCGTGAAACAGATGGAAGATCAGCGCATAAAAACATATGAGTGCGAATGATTTGCCAATAGCATGCGTCATTCACGAAACAAGTAGAAGGTTCTCGAAACATGTCGAAGCTAGTCGAAACGTGCAGTATGTAAGGGCGCCGCATCTGAGAACCACCACTTCAGTAGTAATTGTAAAGTGGTCGGGTATGTCTGGTGTGAGAACAATGTCACGTTAAATAGTGGACATGCGGAAGTTGTTATAATTTATAATTAGTAAAGTTGTTTATTAAAGTGAATTAATAAAGTTATTTTAATATATAAAAAAAATATAAGTTGCTTTTTTTTTCGAAATTCGAAAATTTTACAAAATTACGATGCTTCAAAAAAAAGAACTTTTTCTTATAGAGCTAACTTCGAAAGCCATTATCTAGGTCAATAATTTTGCTAAATGGATATTTTTGGTGTCTATTATGCTAAGAATTGAATGTAGTTTTTGACTCTGGTATACATTATTTTTTATAATTCGATTTATAATTATTAAATTATTGTAAAGTTTTCGAACTCGAATTTCGGTAAAAACTGCTCTTTTGATTTGGTCAATTTTTGTCCAAAAAAAGGTTCTATTATTTCCAAATTTTCTGTCTGAAATTTAGAGAGATATTTTTTGATAAAAGGGAAAAAGAAATTTCGCATATTTATACCCCACACTAAGAGTGAAAGGGTATATTCAGTTTGGTAAGCCGTTTGCAACACCCAGAAGGAAGCATTCCCGGTATGGAAAAGTATATATATTCTTGATCAGCATGACTTCCTGGGTTGATTTAGCGATGTCCGTCTTTCTGTCTGTCTTTCTGTCTGTCTGTCCCTCTGTCTGTCTGTTGAAATCACGATTATAGAAAAAGTAGAGGAGCTAGAGCAATGAAACTTTAGATTTGGATTACTTATATATCAAAGCTGTCTGAACAAGAGAATTGGCATGATCTTTGGTGTGAAGATAGCCCACTTTTTGGTGAATTCGCCGCAATTTTTGTTTAACATTTTGAATTTGCCGTAATGCAAAATGTCCAAAATAAGGTAGTTAAAGGCTAATTTAGCAATATAAATCAAAAATACCATCAATTTTATCATTTTATTAACACAAACAAACACCTTTTCAAGTGCCATATGAAAAAAAATGCATTTTTTGAAACTTGAAAAATCGCTTAAAATGAAAGACACGCAATTTTTTATTTCGAAAAATCATACCACCCCACAAAAATTAGGATAGGTCATGGTGAAACATGCATTTAAATATAAGCCATTTTTCAGATTCAATATGGAAAAATGCATTTCTTGAAACTTGAAAAAAAACGCTTTAAACAAAAAACCCCATCGCAATTTTTGGAAATGTTAAAGATTATGGACCAGTGTAACTTTTATTTCGAAAAATCGTACCAGCCCACAAAAAAATTCAGAAGAGGTCATGTTGAAAAATGCATTTAAATATCAGCCATTTTTCTGATTTAATATGTAAAAAATGCATTTCTTGAAACTTGAAAAAACCGCTTTAAACAACAAAAAACCATCGCAATTTTTGGATATATTAAAGATTATGGACCAATCTAATTTTTATTTCGAAAAATCGTACCAGCCCACAAAAAAAAACAGGATAGGTCATGGTAAAAAATGCATTTAAATATGAGCCATTTTTCAGATTCAATATGGAAAAAATTAATTTATTGAAACTTGAAAATAACGCTCAAAATAAAAAACCCATCGCAATTATTGGATATGTTAAAGATTATAGACCAATATAACATTTATTTCGAAAAATCGTACCAGCCCACAAAAAAATCAGGACAGGTCATGATGAGAAATGCATTTAAATATCAGCCATTTTTCAGATTCAATATGTAAAAAATTCATTTCTTGAAACTTGAAAAAACCGCTTTAAACAAAAAAAAACCATCGCAATTTTTGGAAAAAATGCATTCCTTGAAACTTAAAAAAAACGTTTAAAACAAAAGATTACGCTATGTCAAAGATTACGGACCATACTAACTTTTATTATGAAAAATCGTACCAGCTCACAAAAAAATCAGGATAGGTCATGGTAAAAAATGCTTTTAAATATGTGTAACTTTTCAGATTCAATAAGGAAAAAATGCATTTATTAAAACTTGAAAAAACATTTAAAATGAAAAACCCCATCGCAATTTTTGGATATGTTAATGATTACCAGCCCACAAAAAAATGTTCTCATTTTTTTTTTGGAGACATTTTTTCATTAATTTGAGAAAATTTTCAGGTTGAAAATGAAAAAAATTCATTTATTGAAATTTGAAAATATTATAAATCGGACGTTAGACATATAATGTGATTATTACACTTAATTGAGTATTTAAAAAAAAAAGAAATATTTGAAGATCATATATTATGTAAAGTAAACGGATTTTGAATATGTTACATTTTAATGAAAGATTGTTGATTCTTCTATTTTTTTAAAAAGTACCAGTCCACATTTTATTTTAATTTCTTCATGATTAAAATTGTTATTAAAAATATGTCCAGATATTTGAATTTATATAATTTCAAATATTTTTCATTATAAAGCATCGAATACATGATAGAGAAATTAGAAAAAATAGAAAAAAAATATGAATAGTGTTTAAACAACTTTATCTCAACTTTATCTCACATCTCTAGCTCTATCTCTAGCTTTTTGCTCTATAGCGAAATCTCGCTTTAACGGGAAAATTTGAGCTTACCCATATATCCACCTTGAATTTTTATTTTTAACTAAAAGCTTTACCCTGTGAGCGGCGTTTTGTAAGATAAGCAAATATAAAGGTTCGTGTATTTACTATATATATAGACTTTGGGTTAAACAAATGTCGTAAGCATTTCGCATAAAGCATATTGTAGATGGCGCTTTTGGGAGCGGATGTAAAATAATAAAAGTAATAATTTATGTTTTAATAGTTTATATTTACAAAAATACGACTGTACATATCAACCTCTATTATGCTTAATTTATAAACATAAGAAATATGCTTTGTCCATATTTGTTTTTTCTATTACTATATACGTACGATAATTATTGTGAAATTTCATATATACCAATAATGGATAAATATTCATAAAATAAATGCTTAGAAAATTTCAAAATTACACAGTGTAACAAATATTCAACTTTTTCTTCCATCTTTTGATTTTATAACAATGTGAGGACAAGATAGGGTTCGCTGACCTCGAATCTGAATTACATTTTGCTCTAACGAATCTATCAGCAATTAGGGTGTTAGAGCAATTAGCATTTTGGCTGTTTAATGACAGTACAACATATTGTTACGAAAATTCAGTCTACGAAAATCTGTTCTACAAGTTCGTATCTCTGGATTGTGTACAAAATAAAAACACTCTTATGTTTGGTTTAAATTATAACAACTTTACTAATAACAAATTCTAACAACTGCTGCATGTCCACAATTTAACTTGACATTTATCACACGAGCTGCACTCGAACACTTTACAATCACTACTGAAGTGCTGTACCTCAGATGCGGCTCCCTTATATACTGCATGCATCAGTTCGACACGTTTCGACAAGCTTCGACTTGTTCGAGAACCTTCTACTCGTTTCGTAAATGACGCATGCTATTGGCATCTCATTCGCACTCATGTGTTTTAATGTGCAGATCTTCCATCTCTTTCTCGCACATTGCTCATTACGCTGAATGATCTTCCGTCTCTTTCTAACACATTGCTTAGTGCGCTGAATTGTCTTGCGTCTTATTTATTATTGTTGAATGCTTGCACAGTGGGGAAAATTACATCTTTTCGTAACACTGCCCTCCACTTAAATCTGTTCGTCCCGAACAGATGTTAATCCTCTCTCTCTATATATGGCACCAACCTTTCTAAATGTACTACTTTCATTTATCGTCTGACGCCTGTAGTGTTCTGAATCCGATACAGAATGTCATTTATCCTTTTAATTATCCCGTACGGTCCTTCCCGGTGTGTTTGTAGTTTTGGATTTATCAAATTCACTCGTGTCGGGCTACAAAGCATAACCAGATCTCCTTCCTTAAACCCCTCAGAGTTTGCTCTCAAGTCGTATCTGGACTTTATCTTACTACTTGGAATTTGTATCCTCTGCCTTAAGGACTGATGCAACTTGTCTCGGTCTTCACTTTTTCTTTACGCAAAACACTTTTTGGAATCGGCTTTTGCCCATCCATTGCAGTACGTTCGCAATGTGCTCCTACGTTGTATTGATTTATCTTACTGCAACTTCTGACGGGTTTTCTTTTTGCGGATACACATGGCATACATCTGTGAATCCAATAGGCGACTGACTTCTGATATCCGACCCAATAGAAACGTTTTCTGACTTCTTAAACTGTTTTATTAATGCTCAAGTGACATCCATTGGAACCACAATAGCATTTCAGTACTATCTATTTTATTCAATTAAATTTCGTGTAGATCTGCCATTTTCAGTTTCCCAAACACGGTACAAACAACCATTTTGTAGCTTCAGGCTTTGCCACTGCGCCCAATAAGCCTTGCCTATTGGACTGTTAGATGCTAACTCTTTCCATAATGGCTTTCTTTGTTGTTTCTTGAACGTCCTAATTTTTGCGATGTCGGGGTCCTTCTTTTCATCATTTCGTATTTGCTTTAGACTCCATTGATCATCTACCATGACATTTAACGAACGAATGTGAATTATGTTCGTCTTTTCTTCTTCCGTCGAGCATTCTCGACGCTCGTGCCATAATATCGGGCAGCATAATATCCGGATTTAACGCTAGCATTGGACGCTCTACTTACTCCTTGACATAAATTTAGTCTCTCCTCATCTTGTACACGTGTCTCCGTCGCTGGTCGGCACAATGTAGACGCTATTCCTGCGTAAGCGCTGGGGTGACCGTTTCCATAAATGTCACCTTTGCCCGTTTTGTCTCAGGATCCCGTATGCCATATACGAATACATTTATCTTGCACATTTCCAAGAAATCACAGGCTGAATCGGAATACGCCAAATGTACAAGTCTCTCAACATGCGCAGCATATTCCTGCAACGATCCGCAATTATTTTGCCTTCGGAACTTCTGCTGTATTCTGTAAATAGGTGCCATGTGGTCACTGCCGTATTTTCGTTGCAATTCACCCATGACCGCTGAATAACTGTTTATGTCACCTTTTGGAACTGTCAGCAAAACTTCGGCTGCTCCTCCTTTCAGTGCCACAATAAGCGCTGCTACCATGTCTTCATTGTTCCACCGATTACTTACAGCCGTGGTCTCAAATTGCAGCTTGAAAATGTTGAACGCTTTGGTTCCATCGTAAATCGGCAATTTTAGCCTCGTATCACTAACAACATGCTGTGTAGGTCCATTTATCTGCAACACGTGCAAATCTTTTTTTATTTCCTGGATTTCTTTGTCTATACCATTTTCTAATCTTTGAATTTTATCATCAACATCATTTATATGCGCTTCAAGTTCATTTACTTTGCTATGTAGTGTATTAGAAACTTCCAGAAGTTGCTTAGAATATTCTTGCAGCTGTTCAGAATTTTCCTGAAGTTTCTTTTCTATTTTGTGAGAATTTTCTACAAGTTCATGCTTCATGTCTAATTTGAGCTGATTGAAATTTTCTTCAAGCTGTTGTTGTATTGCTCCGAGCAACTGGCTCATATCAAAACTTTTGGGACTGTACTTTTTGCTCCGTGTTCACACTTTTCGATGACGCTGTTGCAGCTTCCACTTCAAACTCGTGCTCTGCGAGGTCAATGCATTGATTCTCTAATTCTTCCATAAGACGCTTTTGTAGCTCTACTTTCGTACCTACAGTAAGAAGATTATGAATCGCCAGCTCCTTCTTTAGCTGGTCGATTTTAAGTTGTTCGAATTTAACCATTTTGTATCACAATCCCACTTCTGACACCAATGTTACGAAAATTCAGTATACGGAAAACTGTTCTACAAGTTCGTATCTCTGGATTGTGTACAAAATAAAAACACTCTTATGTTTATAATAACTTTATTAATTCACTTTAATAAACAACTTTACTAATAACAAATTCTTACAACTGCTGCATGTCCACAATTTAACTTGACATTTATCACACGAGCTGCACTCGACCACTTTACAATCACTACTGAAGTGCTGTACCTCTGATGTGGCTCCCTTATATACTGTATGCATCTGTTCGACACGTTTCGACAAGCTTCGACTTGTTTCGAGAACCTTCTACTCGTACCGTAAATGACGCATGCTATTGGCATCTCATTCGCACTCATGTGTTTTAATGTGCAGATCTTCCATCTCTTTCTCGCACATTGCTCATTACGCTGAATGATCTTCCGTTTATTTCTAACACATTGCTTAGTGCGCTGAATTGTCTTGCGTCTTATTTATTATTGTTGAATGCTTGCACAGTGGGACAAATTACCTCTTTTCGCAAAAATATTTTAATTTCAGAAAATACAGGTTTGGTTTCTTCAGCAATGTTGTTTATCATGAACAGGCGCATTTTTTTACATTGACACCATCGTCCCAACGCTTTTCTATAACCCTCGTTTTTTCGAATTTTAACCCTACTTTTTACAAATTTTGACATAACTCGTGAAAGCTTGAGAAAACTATTATATTCTCTTCGGCAAATATATTCGCCATAAAAAATTAAGTGGGGTTCTTAAATAACAAAATCGGCATAGATGTGCTGTTTCAAGGATATTTTCAGTTAATTTGCATAATTAGGGGGTTTAAAGATTGTACATATTTTTTAATTTCAAAAGATAAAGCTTTGATGCCTTCAGCAATATTGCTTATCACGAATAGGCAGTATTTTTTTAATTTGGCACTACCTTCCTAACTCTATCCTATAAACTTAATTTTTTCGAATTTTAACCTTACTAATTACAAATGTTGTCATACCGCGTGAACTCTTGAGAAAACTTTTATACTATCTTTGTCAAAAACAACAAAACAAAAAAATGGACTCAGTCTGAATGCCATTTAACAGAATGAAAAATTTTCGACAGTAAAAATAAAAGTTATATATTCTTATGAATTTCAAAATATAAAAATAGTGGCGTTTGCCGTTTTTTCCTAGACGTTCAGTTTCAAGGATATACGACAAAAGCAAAATGCTGTATTTTAGAGCATACATTTGTTTAGTAGAGTTAAGCGGGTTAATATTATAATGCAGTTTTGAAACTGATATAATTTTCTAACGGCCGGTTGCATAAAACTTTTAACTATCAGTTAAATACAATCTGACAGTTACATGTTTTGATTTGTTTTTATTTCAGTATTGAAACTGTCACTTTAACTAGCCGATTTCCATCGATTACCTTTTACTCATAGTTAAAAGTTTTATACAACCGGGCCTAAGTTAAAACTTAAGAGTACAAGAATGGTGTTCATTTAGATGCCGAGAAAAAAATACCCAAAAATTGTCTTTTTTATCCCAAAATTTGATCCTTCATTACTTATATCTCGATAACTATGATAAGTATTTCAAAAATCAATATCAATATTTCACCTTGTAAGCATTTATGTAAATTTTAAATACAATAAATATGAGTGTGAATTTCTACCTAACGCCTACCATGCATAATCATGCCTAAAAACAATAATTTTCGTTTTTTTTTTTTCAAATATCCTACGTAGAATACGCCATTGTTTGTAGAATGACAAAATCCGAAAGAATATATAATTTTTTTCAGATTTAGATAATTTTTTCTAATGTGCATGCAACGTAATAAACAAAATACAACTATTATTTGTTTTTTTTTCTGTTTAGTGGGTGTTATTTGAGAACCCACCTCATATTTAAGCTGAATATATTTCCCGAAGAAAGTATAATAGTTTTCTCAAGCGTTCATGCGGTATGTCAATATTTGTAATAAGTAGAGTTCAAATTCGAAAAAACGAGGGTTATAGAAAAGTAACACAAAGTAAAAAAAAAACGCCTGTTCATTATTTTTCATTATATTTTGTGTACTGTGATAAAATACTCTAGTTGTTCATAAATTGTGAGGAACACAGTGCTAATAGAGAAAAACAGACTTCAGATTCGCGATCAACCATGTTACCCTAAAATCATCAAATTGGAAATTGGAATTTTTTGTTGCCCTTAAAAAAGTATATGTATATAACATAATAAAGACATATTTCAGTTTTCGTTGCTACCCTGTATACATTGCATGACAAGTTACAGACGCATGAGTGCACACACTGCTTGTAAGTATTCTAGTACTGCCATCCAGTTGGCAACAAAAACTGCTTGTAAAACATCACGCGCGAGTATTGTTTGTTGTAAAAAAAAATTCCCGAGCAAAATTCGATCACTGGTTTGGATGCTGTGTTGTTGAATTCGTATGAAAAAATAACACATTAGCAGTCAAACCAGTTGTATTCGTTTTACAGCTTCACAAGAGCGTACCAGACTTCTCAAATATATATATAAATATAAACATCTCAAAAAATTATGTCTGGTACGCACTTGTGAAGTGGTAAGACATGTAAAATTCAGACCAAAGATATTGTTTTTGTTTTTTTTTTCTGTATATAGTAATAGAAAAAACAAACATTACCAAAACAAAGCATATTTCTTAGGTATATAATTTAAGCATAATAAAGGTTGATATGTGGAGTCGTATTTTTGTAAATATAAACTATTAAAACATAAATTATTACTTTTATTATTTTACTTCCACTCCCAAAAGCGCCATATACAATATGCTTTACGCGAAATGCTTACGACATTTGTTATTTCCCAAATTCTATATATAGTAAATACACGAACCTTTATATGGTGATCTTACAAAACGCCGCTCAACAGGGTGTTCGCACAGAGTAAAGCTTTTAGTTAAAAATAAAAATTCAAGGTGGATATATGGGTAAGCTCAACTTTTCCCGTTAAGGCGAGATTTCACTATAGAGCAAATAGCTAGAGATAGAGAAAAATCTCATAAAGTTGTGTAAACACTATACAGATTTTTTTCTAATTTCTCTATCATGTATTCGATGCTTTATAATGAAAAATATTTGAAATTATATAAATTCAAATATCTGGACATATTTTTAACATCAATTTTAACCATTAAGAAATTAAAATAAAATGTGGACTGGTACTTTTTACAAAAATAGAAGAATCAACAATCTTTCATTAAAATGTAACATATTCAAAATCCGTTTACGTTATATAATGTATGATCTTCAAACATATATTTTTTTCTTTTTTTAAAAATACCCAATTAAGTGTAATAATCACATTGTATGTCCAACGACCGATCTTTAATTTTTTAAAATTTCAATAAATGATTTTTTTTTCATTTTCAACCTGAAAAATTTCTCATATTCAAAGTAATTTTTCACCATGATCTTTTCTCATTTTTTTGTGGGCTGGTAAAAATTTTCGTAATAAAAGATAGATTGGCATATAATCATTAACATATCCAAAAATTGCGATGGGGTTTTTCATTTTAAGTGGTTTTTTTTTGAAGTTTTAATAAATGCATTTATTCCTTATTGAATCTGAAAAATGGCTGATGTTTAAATGTATTTCTCATCATGACCTGTCCTGATTTTTTTGTGGGCTGGTACGATTTTTCGAAATAAAAGTTATATTGGTCCATAATCTTTAACATATCTAAAAATTGCGATGGGGTTTTTCGTTTTCAGCGTTTTTTTAAATTAAAAAAAAATATTTTTTCCTTGTTAAATCTGAAATATTGCACATATTTAAAAGCATTGTTCACCTTGAGCTATCCTGATTTTTTTGTGGGCTGGTACGATTTTTCGAAATAAAAGTTATATTGGTCCATAATCTTTAACATATCTAAAAATTGCGATGGGGTTTTTCGTTTTCAGCGTTTTTTTAAATTTAAAAAAAATATATTTTTTTCTTGTTAAATCTGAAATATTGCAGCTATCCTGATTTTTTTGTGGTCTGGTACGATTTTTCGAAATAATAGTTAGATTGGTCCATAATCTTTAACATATCCAAAAATTCGATGGATTTTTTATTTTAAGCGTTTTTTTTTTCAAGTTTCAAGAAATGCATACCTATTTACATTTAAAGATGAGATAAGTACCCCTTTTTAAAATGTCATTTTTTCCATGATGTAGGGGTATATTGGTAAAATATTTCAATATTGAAATTAGCTAGAGCTATTTTATTTAACATACATTCAAAATTTATGACGCTTTTTTTATATTAAGCGTCTTGTTATTATTTTAAAATAATTGCAATTTTCGTAATTATATATGATTTTATATCGGTTTTAGTAGATTATTGATTATATTACATGGAAATGCAAAAAATTAGAAGATTTTAATATATAATATTATATAAAAGAAAATACGGCGAATTTAAATTGTGCGCTA
Organism: Dryomyza anilis; assembly: GCA_951804985.1. Classification (NCBI taxonomy): domain Eukaryota; kingdom Metazoa; phylum Arthropoda; class Insecta; order Diptera; family Dryomyzidae; genus Dryomyza; species Dryomyza anilis. Next base: position 21,170,905 of record OX638136.1, on the reverse strand, counting down.
ACTTCACAAATTGTGGGATAACTCCAATTCGCCGCGATGCGCTATCTTCACACCAGTGCATGATCGGTCTATTGTGACAGATCAATTTTACGTGCTTAGGTAAACTTTTTTGTTCAAATATATATTGACTCATGCTCAAATACATGAACATAATGGTTTCCGGAGAAACGAATTGTCGTTCCAAAAAGAAAAAATCGTATACCCTGGTGACCTTTATACCACCTTTAATGGTAACCACACATATGTGTAGGGTATTTATAGTCGGCTTAGACCGACTATAATTTTGATAATCCTAACTATCATAAAACACCTACTTGAAACATTTGATGATTTCAAGAAACAAAGAGCATCTTCTTGGAAGGAGCGGCGAAAGAAAAAGAAGTAGGATTAGTGCAAAAAGTATCCGTAAATTTGCGTCGCTCCACCAAATTCAAGTGATTGATGGAGAAATCGTCACTATTAACACATAAAACCAAGGATACGATTTATAATTTGTACCGCATTCCACTTTGCAATTAATTATACCCTACACCAATGAGGTACAGGGTATAATAAGTTTGTGCAGATATTATAACGCCCATTAGAAGGAGTGGCCGGTATGAAAAAGTGTATATATTCTTGATCAGCATCACGACCCGAGTCCGTTTAGCCAAGTTCGTCTGTCTATCCGATATCTTGAGAAATACCGGTCAGAATGCGAAAAAATGATTCTTATTACGGAAATGATCTGAAGAACCAATAAAAGAATTCAATATATTGTTATGAAATTAGAAACTAATCGTTATAATTCACATAAAAATATATGTTACGAATATGGGCGTTATACGCCCACATTTTGTAATATATGTGAGAGCGATCATCATAATTATTAACATTAAAAGTTAGGTATTTAAATAAAAATGCCACATTATGGTATTCAATAGTCGGGACCGACCGACTTGAAGTCCTGCCCATGTTACTTAACTTTCCCCACTTGTTTCAAAAAGAAAATAATAAGTGCAATTTAAGTGCATTCCAATTTATTCGAACTTCTTGAGAGTCCAATCGTAAGACCACTGACTTCATGTTATATTTTGTTAAAATAAATAATTAAATCCATTCGTTGCGGAAGCGTAATAAATATTTCGTGTAACGTATCAAACAGAACATTTTTATACCCTACACCTATAAGGTACAGGGTATATTAACTTTGTGCATATATTGTAACGCCCCTTAGGAGGCCTGTCCGGTATGGAAAAGTATATTTATTCTTGATCAGCATCACTACCCGAGTCCGTTTAGCCATGTCCGTCTGTCTGTCTGTCCGTCTTGCTGTCCGAATACAGAATAACTTGAGAAATACTGATCAGAATGCGATGAAATTTTTTTTTCATTATTTCCCGGGTTTTCATAGTGGAAATTTGATCTGTAAATTATTAAATTCAAATCTACATTTTTCAAATTTATTTATTTTAGTTTTTTACACTTTATATAATTTTTTTAATTTATGGGGATATAAGACGTAAATTTCTGATATATGAATAATATTCTGAGGGTTAATATCCCCACCAAAGTTGTTGGGTATTCCATAGTCGGGCCCGACCGACTATAAAAATCCGCCCCATGTGACCGAACTTGCCCATGTGACCTAACTTTCCCAACTCGTTTCTAATATGGAACTAAAAAAAATAATATACATAACTAAAATGTTATATATTATATTCTAGAGCTTAGACATTATGCATTTCATGTTGAAAATAGTCCACCAGAAGAGCAGACTTTTAAGACGTAAGGTCACTTTAAATCCTACTTCCAAAATGATAAAACATAGCAAACAATTTTAAACTTTCATAACTCCTAAATAACAAGGCATACATAAAAGTTAGATACATTTATAAAAAAATTAAAAGTATTTGATTTCATATGTTTTCGGAGAAATATATGTTGAAAAATGCGTATAAATGTCAAGTGATAGCTGCGTTTTGGGCCATATAACATATTTTTATCAATGACAAATTTTTAAGAGTGCAATTAATTAACGTAAAGACTTTTTTGAGCTCTTTAAATTTTATTCAAAATATCTATAATCTTTTTGTTAAATTTTATTTGATGTAGAGTGGGTAATACGTTTGGTTAGTGCGTTGGACTACAAACGAGAAGTCGCTGGTGCGTTCGACTACGAGCCGAAAGGTCAGCGGTTCGATCCCCAGCGATTGCAAATATCTATTTCATAGAAAACATTTTTGTCTGCTCTCACTCGCAGTTCGGATTCGGCAACAAACTGTAGGTCCCACCAATTTGAGTACAAATATAACATGCACAACTCAAATGGTAAGAGAGTCTTATACAGGACAGTAGCGTTTGACGCTATTATTATTATATTGATTCATATTTTTTTGTTGATTTTTGTCGTGAAATTGTTTTGTTTTCATACTTTACTTTTTCGATTTACGTAACTTTTTATTGAGATAATTTTATTTCGAAATTACCTCGGTTATTGTTTTAATGGTTTTTGGTGAAATTGTGGAGGTATTTTGTGATTTAATAGAAATATATTTATTTTTAAGTCTTTCTCAAAACACATTATTGTAAAATTGAGCCAAATCAAAATAGCTGTTTTTGCCGCAATTCGAGTTCGAAAACTTTACAATAATTTAATAATTATAAGTTGAATTATAAAAAATAATGTGTACCTGAATCAAAATATTACATTCAATTCAAAAATATCCATTTAGCAACATTATTGACCTAGATAATGGCTTTTGAAGTTAGATTTATAAGAAAACGTTGTGCACCGAAAAAAATACTGTATTTAAAGTAAATAAAAATGTAAATACATATGTATTTGATTTATCTATTTCATAGAAATCATTTTTGTCTGCTCTCACTCGTAGTTCGGATTCGGCAACAAACTGTAGGTCCCACCAATTTGAGTACAAATATAACATGCACAACTCAAATGGTAAGACAGTCTTATACAGGACAGTAGCGTTTGACGCTATTATTATTATATTGATACATATTTTTTTATTGATTTTTGTCGTGAAATTGTTATGTTTTCATACTTTACTTTTTCGATTTACGTAACTTTTTATAGAGATAATTTTATTTCGAAATTACCTCGGTTATTGTTTTAATGGTTTTTGGTGAAATTGTGGAGGTGTTTTGTGATTTAATAGAAATATATTTATTTTTAAGTCTTTCTCAAAACACATAATTGTAAAATTGAGCTAAATCAAAATACATATGTATTTGATTTACGTCCAAAAGCATATGTATTTATTTTTACTAAACTGATGTAGTTGTTTTTATATGGAAAATTACTACATAATTTAACAGCTTTTCTATATAAAATTTCAATACATATGTATTAAAAAACCGACATTTTGTCTTTATTTATACGTCCAGAAATTTTTAGAGAAATTACTACATATGCCTTTAATTTTACAATAATATGCAATAACAACTCTAATGTGACAAAACATGAATGGCAGGTTACCAGATTGGTTTTGTACGAAGAAGCTATCCAATACGCAATGGTCTCTTTAGATGACATCAAGTCACCTGGGCCGGATGGCATCTACCAGTCATGCTACAGGAAGGTATAACACAATTGCTAACATGCCTAAAGAAGATCTTTAGAGCAAGTCGCGCATGGGCATACATTCCGATATCCTGGCGTTTAGTTAAAGTAGCCATCATTCCTAAAGTTGGAAGAGGGGACTATTCCATAGCCAAGAGCTTCAGACCCATTCGTATGATGTCCATCATACTAAAGTGTCTAAAAAGACTAGTTGAGTTGCACATCACAAAAACATAGTTGTCAAGGTACCCACTATGATCAAGACAACATGCCTACCAACGTGGAAAATCCTGTGAAACAGCATTGCAACATCTGGTTGGCCTCGCATGCTTTTCAGAGGAAGATGTACGTGGTTGAACTTGACACTCCATTAGACACCTGTCTAATGGAGTGTCATTGCCCTCTGATGCAATCATTGCCCTCTGTTATCATTGCCCTCTGATGCAATGATAACAAAAATATTACCAAGACGAAATTTTAAGGTTTGCCAACATGACATTCAGACTGGCTAACACTTGACTGTGAGCCAGGTAGAGGGTCACACCGCATTTTCATAGACGGCTCCAGAACCGATCAGGGATCTGGTGCTGGAGTGTTTGTGGAACCGGATGACCGCAGACTTCACTTCGCCTTAGGCGACAATGCCTCGGTATTTCAAGCCGAAATCTATGCTATACTTATGGCTATGGACTACATTGCGGATAATAGATGGCAGAACAGGGCTATATCAGTTTGCAGCGATAGTCAGGCTGCTCTTATGGCTTTGAACAACCCGGTCATCACATCCAAAATTGTACGTCAATGCAGATCACGTCTCATTTGTGTTGGTAAATACAATACACTGAAACTGATTTGGGTGCCGGGCCATAAAGGAGTTTCGGGCAATGAAACATCTGACGAACTAGCACGTGCTGGATCTGAGAATAATCCCTTTGGATCAGAACCTGTGCTTGGACTACCTGCATCTACGGGAAAATTCGTCATCAGCTCTTGGGTCGCCTCTGCACACAAAAGCAGATGGCTGAATGAGACGAAATGCAGATTCTCCAAGCTCATGACACCGACGAAAACCAAAAGATCAGCCTCGTTTCTACTTTCCTTAAGTAGAAAAAAGTGCAGAAAACTGACGGGACTTCTAACGGGACATAACGCAAGCGAAAGCGCCTTATGTTCTGCCTGCTACGAAGAAACTGGCACCACAGAGCACTATCTCTGTGACTGTCCAGCATTTTCTAGAATTAGAAGGCAGCCTTCTTAGATTCAATAATGAATCTAAGAAGTATCATTAAAAACCAGGGAACTGGGTCACAGCACAATGGATATAACCATGTCTGAGTGCTGTGGCTCTATTTTTATCCCACAACATAATAAAAAAAAAGTTATGTACAAATTGTTATATTGGGATAAAGTCGGAAACGTATTTTAACAATGTTTGTTGTTATTTTAGTGAAAATTTTATGTTACATAAATTATTTATTGATTTCGCCAAGAAAAAAATCAATCGTGTCGACAAGTCAATGAAAAGTAATAATAAAAAAATATCTGCTTTTATACTTGAAATGTTCGAACTTTATTTTCCGTATTAGTTACTATTTTTTTCTTGTATCACCATTGTTTTTTTGTTTCCTTATTATAAGTATATACTAATACTAGCTGGACCAGTACACGACTCGTGCAAAGATTTTGTGAATGCAAGGTTATGGAGCAATTTTATTAATATAAATAACATTTTTATTATTTATATCAGGGACCCGTGGACGAAGTTTTTATTGGTTTTATAAATGTAGTAACCAAAGCCAAACTAATTCTCCGCTAAAACAACTTTTTTCATATGGTTAGTTTTAGTGTGGCGAGTTTTAGTGTGGTGAGTTTTAGTGAATTTTAGTGTGGTGAGTTTAAGTGTAGCGAATGTTCTTGTTGTGTATTCAATTTAAGTGTGGTGAATTTTAGTGTGGTCAGTTTAAGTGAGTGAATTTGAGTGTGGTGAGTTTTAGTGTGGTGAATTTTAGTCTGGTGAGTTTTAGTGTGGTGAATTTTAGTCTGGTGAGTTTTAGTATGGTGAATTTTAGTGTAGTGAAGTTTGGTGTGGTGAGTTTCAATGTGGTGAATTTTAGTGTGGTGAGTTTTAGTGTGGAGAGTTTTAGTGTGGTGAGTTTTAGTGTGGTAAATTTGAGTGTGGTGAATTTGAGTGTGGTGAATTTTTAGTATGGTGAGTTTTAGTGTGATTAATTTTAGTCTGGTGAGTTTTAGTGTCCCAGAATTTTAGTGTGGTGAATTTTAGTGTGGTGAATTTTAGTGAATTTAAGTGTGTTGGATTTTTAGTATGGTGAGTTTTAGTGTGATTAATTTTAGTCTGGTGAGTTTTAGTGTGGTGAATTTTAGTGTGGTGAATTTTAGTGTGGTGAATTTTAGTGTAGTGAATTTTGGTGTGGTGAGTTTCAATGTGGTGAATTTTAGTGTAGTGAGTTTTAGCGTGGAGAGTTTTAGTGTGGTGAATTTCAGTGTGGTGAATTTTAGTGTGGTGAGTTTCAATGTGGTGAGTTTTAGTGTGGTGAGTTTTAGTGTGGAGAGTTTTAGTGTGGTGAGTTTTAGTGTGGTGAATTTTAGTGTGGTAAATTTGAGTGTGGTAAATTTTAGTAAGGTGAGGTTTAGTGTGGTAAATTTAAGTGTGATGTTGATTTTGTTTTCTATCCTTTTTTATTTTCTGTTGTTTTTGAGTTATTGCTTAAGTTTTGTGCTTTTACTTTTGTTTTTGTGTTTAATTTTTGCTTTTGTTTTTGTGTTTTTGCTTATGTATTTTTTTTTGTATTTGTGTTTTTTATTTCATCTTCTTAGCTTGTGTATGTTCCGAGTTATGTCGTTTTGAAAGTTTAGGTTGTATGGGAGGTGCCACGCCCCTTTGTCCAATCCCGCCCATATATAGCCTATGACACCCTCCGGACTTCATAGTATCCTGGTGCAAAATTTCAGTTAAATCGGTTCAGCGGTTTAGTCGTGATGCTGGAACAAACAGACAGACTGACAGACGGATGAAGAGTTATATATATATAGATATATGTCCGATATATATGTCCAAAATATAGGTGTTTTGTAAAATCATTCAAAAATCAATCAAACTCAGACTTATAAATGGTATTCTATTGAATAGATCCTTTAAAAGAATTTAAATATTTTTCAAAACTTGTCCCACTTTATTTTACTAATACAATAAATAAAAAAACAATATCATTAAAAATTTAATAAAATTAATTAATAAAATAGGTTTTCCTGTTTCTTTTTATGCTTTTTTAAAAATCGTTTTAAACCGGTATAAAACCGAAACAGTTTATTTCGGTTTTGGATATTGGTTTATTTCTGATTTTCGTATAACGGTTTCGGTTTTAAACGCATTTCGGTTACGGTGTTTTTTTTTTTTGAAGCAACATAATTTTGTAAAATTTTGGTATTTCGAAAAAAAAAAAAAAAATATATATATATAGCGATGTCCATCTGTCTGTCCCTCTGTCTGTCTGTTGAAATCACGATTACAGAAAAAGGAGAAGAGCTAGAGTAGGGATGCCCAACTCAGCCCGTACCGGCACGACGTCAGCACGGAAGGTGCTAGACGAGGGGAAGATCGGTGAAGAGTAAATGGTGAGAGGATTTTTAGAGTTAAAGCGAGTGCAGCGAATATAAGTGCGTGTGACCTGCGAAAGCTATCAGTCACCCCAGTATAAATTGTTAAATGTATCACATTTAATACAAAATATTGAATGTAAAATAGAATTTTGACTAAACGTTTTTTTTTTTTATCTGAAACTTATATTCAGGCATTTAAATTTATTTTAAATAAATAATAGGAAATTTTTAGAACTTTTCACAATTGTTCCACAAACTGTTCAAAAAATAATGTTTATGTTGTTTTTTTTTTATTATACACTCATTTTTAAAGAGTGTTTTAATTGAAAATAACTAAATAAAGTAAATTTAAGAATTGGTCGACAACTTCTAGTTTCTATTGGGGTTCAACGCGTAGAGTTGAAGTCGACTGCGCACAGTAGAACATAGCATTTAGTTAATGATTTAAATATTTATATTTTCATTTAATATTGTATACTTTGTATGTAAACGATTAATGTATATTATAAAAAATCTTATTAATTAAAAAACAAATATTAATAACTCACTTGGCTCTTTTGCAATAACATTTTTTGTTAACTTGTCCAGTTTTATAAACAGAATAAAAACATATAAGATAATTCTATGTAAATTTCTGTACAAAACAACGAATTATATTTATGTCAGAGTTTGATTTTCTTTGTTACAACACCGTACTCTCATCGCACTCTCTTCTTTCAGTGTTGCTTCATTTCTTAAGTAAAATAGGGCAGAAATGTAAAATAATTATTTTAGAATTTAGTTAAGTTTGAGATTTTAATCACTTTAGACATACATTTTATATCCCAAAACCTTTTACAGAATAATAAGAAATATTTTTTTTTTGTTTTGCAAGCGAAAATTACATAAATGTTATGAAAATAAAATGTACAATTATTTAAAATTATAAAATTTGTATATTTTAGTAATTCAAAATAATAAGCAATATAAATGGGTCCGTTAAAACCAATCTAAAATAATTAAACTCTTAAATAGACATTTAAGTTTCCCGGAATTTCTAAAAATACAACACTAAAAGCCCGGCTCATTTCTGCGTTGCAATCCCCGCTCACTTCTGCCCGTAGATACCCCTCGCCAATCATTCGATTGCCCGTGCAGTCAGCCACCGGCTGGCGAGTTGGGCATCCCTAAGCTAGCAATGAAACTTTCGTTTTAGATAAGCTGTCCGAACAAGAAAAAATTGGCATGATCGGTCTATTGTGACTACATCAATTTTACAGTATACGTGCTTAGGTAAACTTGTGGTTCCAAAATCACAATCACGTGAGTAAAATTGAGATTCAATCAAAATCACGCGTGATCACCTGCTTTTTGAACAACTATTTTTGAAGCGATTTTTTTGGTTACTCATTTACAACTCGAATAAAAACTGGGCCCTGTTGCGGGCTCCAGGGGTCCTTTTGTACTTGCCTTTATTAGTGAAACCGTCAGTGACAATATTCCCTCGAAGTCCACAATTATTATTAAATAAAAACAATTATTATTAAATAAAAACGCAAGGATGTTTTAGACTTGCTTTATACTTTTATTAATTATTTTTAAGTATTTTTACAAGTTTGAGTTTAAATTGAAAACACGTCTACACTCTAAGGCAGTTAAAATCATAATGCTTAAAATCTAAACATAACCTCTACTCATCACTTCGGTATCGTGCGACTCACGAACCCCTTGCTTATACTTATTTCTTAAAACACAACTCATAAATGCAAGCAAGCATATTCTTAAATCTACGTACTACTAAAAACCTCATGAACCCCACATCGGATATTACTAAAGTGGTGAAATCATTAACTGTGATAAAATTCCATTGTGCTAAATTCTTAATTGGTTCCCATGCTGGCGTTAGTCTTGACTTAAATTACAACCAATGCTTTTGTTGTTGCTTTTAAACAGACTGCACACTTGCTAGCGCGGGTCTTGGATCAAATTGCAACCAATGTATTTTTCGTTGCTTTTAAGTAGACTTAATTTTATCTCCTGAAAGTATGCACTCATAAACATTATGCACTTGTTCCAGTTACGTCGTAGACGTTATGTTAAGTTAACATCCATCTGTTATTGTGCTTTTAGATTTGAACTTTATGTGCATACTGGTTATGTGCAGGCTTTCTTAAATACAACAAAAAAAACGTTTCTGATTCACAACATCTTCCCCCCTTATTTTAAGAAAAAATTATTATTAAAAAGAATAATAGTTTTTTCTTTTACATCATTAATATTTCAATATATTTCTTAATTTATTTAACTTACAATAATATTTAAAATCAATAATTATTTTTCATATTATTATAATTTATTTTACTTATTTTCATTTTAAGGGGCACCAGCAACTTTCCAGTGAATAATGAATCACATCTTAACAGGGCTACAGGGTATCGATTGTTTTGTATATCTTGATGATATAGTTGTGTATGGGAAAAATATAAGCGAACATAAACGCAATTAATAAGACCATAACATTCTACGATAAAAGAAAGAATCACACTATCCGATTACCAATGAAAACGCGAGCCGACATAGAAAATATTTATTACAATCATGAAATAAAAATCATGCCGAGAACCGCAAAAATAGTAGAAATTACACTAAAAACAAAAATTCCAATTATAAATAAAATAATGTCTATATATTAATAAAAAAATTAAAGATTTACAGTAAAATGTTCGATATAAATATACAATTAAAATATAAAGTTTTAATACTTTGATGTAAGGTAATATAAACAAAGATTATGAATACTGAAAGTAAAAATGATGTTAAATATAAATAATTTATAAAGTTATAGTAAACATTACAAAGTAATAAATATTTTAAAAATAATCCTGGCTCTGAAATGCATTTCAACCACGACAAAGAAATAAAACATGCACGAAGAAGAACTAACATCCACCAAACAGTAAAATTCAACGCAAAAGACACTAAGTTTAAATTTTAATTGTCAAAGAAGATTGTTTGATTTTGTTGGGTAAAGGTCTGAAATGTAATGAAGTACAAGAGACGAATGATAAAGAAACATGTGAGAGTCATGGCGCTGACAACAACAATTGTACATCAATAACATGTTTAATTAAAGGAAAGGAGCTCACTATAAACATGAATGTGGAAGTTCGACAAATCAGCAAAGTTGTGACTATTCTACCATAAAGAAGCAACAACATTTTACATCTTTACGTGCATATAATTAAAAGATAACAATTTTATCACTCAAGGAACAAGCTAATATTTTGTAAATAAATTGAAGAAGCTATTCCATACACAATTATTCAGCTGTCTAAATCAACAACATTTCACATATTATGCTGACAATTTCTTCAACAAAAGAACATAATTTCTTAAAAGAGAAGACGAAAATTAAAAACACTAAGAACTTCAAATATTCAAATATTTTTACAACAAGTGAAATATAAAAGAACAACATCAAACAACAACATGTAGGTATAATTAAAGATGATTTCCGAAGATGACAATTTCGCTACAAGAACTCTTAAAACATTTAAAGAAGACAAATTCGTATTAATATCCAGAAATATAAAATTACAAAATTACTAATTTTAGTATCTGCTCTCAACAAAATACGATTCAATTTGACTGAAAAAACAACGCAACATAGAAGACATCAAATTTAACAAAGCTAAGAAAATCAAGACGAAAGATGAGAATAAATGATGACAACAATGTTTTTCGAAACAATGACAGAAACAAATAAAATGCAGCCAGCCAACCTATACACGTAAACAGAGAGTAACAGAACTAGCGATCACAGCAGTTTATGTTTTAAATTAATAGAAGACACAACTACATTTTTTTTTGTATAATTAATTTAATAGACTAGAAATAAGTAAAGAAAAACTTGAAGAAACATTAAAAATATGAAAACTATAAATATAAACAATAACTAAAGATATACTCAACAAAAATTAAATGACTTACTTTCAATAAATATCAAAAAAAAAAAAAAAAAAAAATTGTTGCACAAATTGAAGCATTTAATGACTTAGATGAATAAACGAGAAAAACAACAGAGTAACACGGAACGCAGCGATTTCAAATCGGTAACTTGATCAACTACTGCTTTGTCAATTGCAACGTTCAGTGACTTGTAATGTTATACATTTTTTTTTAACGTTACATAAAGTATATAAATATCACTAAAACTGCGACCATTAATAAAGTAATTGAGTAACGAAGATAAGCATTAATAAGATTCTTAAAATGAAAATAAGTAAAATAAATTATAATAATATGAAAAATAATTATTGATTTTAAATATTATTGTAAGTTAAATAAATTAAGAAATATATTGAAATATTTATGATGTAAAAGAAAAAACTATTATTCTTTTTAATAATAATTTTTTCTTAAAATAAGGGGGGAAGATGTTGTGTATCAGAAACATTTTTTTTTGTTGTATTTAAGAAAGCCTGCAAATAACCAGTATGCACATAAAGTTCAAATCTAAAAGCACAATAACAGATGCATGTTAACTTAACATAACGTAGTGATTATAGTGATTATTTTTAGAAAATACTTAAATTGTTGGTATTAAACATTTCTGAAGTGTCTAATTGTTGGATTTATTTGCCCTAAACAATCCATTTTAATAAGTGTTTAGAACGAATACTTGTCTCTTGCTATAAATAATCCATATTTCAAGTATTTGCATGAAACGAATACTTGTCACTTGCTATAAATAATCCATATTTCAAGTATTTGCATGAAACACTTCATTGTGAAGAAGGAGTTGCACAAAGTAATTAACGCGACTCTAGTATTGCCGACAGCAATCGTGTTACTTGTTGAGTTGTGCCGAAACACGTGTCACAAGCGAAAGAGGGCTGTGAAAATAAAATTGTCTTAAAAGTGGATTGCACAACTATAAGAAGAAATTAAAAGGTAAATATAAAGTGAAATTATTAAATTAATAGATTAATAAGTGTTGTGTTTATGTTATATGTAGGAATTAATAATGGCCGCGTTCTTCGAAGCACTGCAAGCTTCATACAAACAAATATTGAAAGTGTTCACGGAATATGTATTAATAACACTGTTTTACAAGAATTTTCCACAGAAATGAAACTTATCATTTCTGGCAGATTTCGGTCTCCTGATTCTACGTCGAGATTTTGCAAAAAAGTCAAAGTTGCAAAATAGGCCATTTTTGGTACTTTATATCGCAAGTTATCGCACAATTTCGACATGTAGCAGATGCAAACTTTATCACAAAATAAAATATGAACCTTTCCCTACGAATAATTGGCAAAAAAATCTGGGTCCAGATATTAGTTTTTGCAAAAAATCAAAACGAAATTTGTGTTACCAAAAAAGTGTGTCGGGAGAGTAATTTATCACAATTCTCTAATCTCTCATGAAAAACATTTAAATATTTGTTCGCAATGTATTTGCTGTCAAAATTTCGAAAAAATGTTTTAAACTTTATCTTACTGAAATTTTTCGGAATATTTTTTAAAATTTGTTTATGAAATATTTGATTACAATGGAGGGAATTGCACACAGCTGTATACAATTTCTTACATATTTAATGTAGTGGTGCTAGATGCAAAATCGAACAAAATTCTTAGTATCTGATGTACGCATTTATAAAAACATGATAGGGAAAATTGAACTGCGTAATCTCCTGGTGTTTATCTGATTCGGCAGGCTTTAATGCAGGCATGTCAAACACGCGGCCCGCGAAGACTTTTTAAATAATATAAAAAATATATTTTTAAGAATTGAAAAATTTTAAAAATATTTTATTTTCAGAAGTTAAAATGATATTAAATTACATTACTTATCTTGGTTAAAAACTTATTAATTTATTAAAAAAAATCAATATTTTTGTATTTTACAAAATTTTATAATAAGAAATTGATAAGTTTTTAATACAGTCTTAATTTATTTTCCTAATTTTCATTTTAAATATTATAAATGATGTTTGTACATCTAACACCGAAGAGAAAATTACATTATTGTTTTTGGTTCGACTATTAAAAATAAAAGGAGAGAAAAATAATTAAAAATCTTAAAAACTGGACAGTATTTAACAAAACCATTTTCGGAATCAACTCCAGTATCAAATATAGGCGCAAATCAGAATAAAACAAGAATGAAAAATTTGCAGACAAGAGTCTTGCATCATATATTTTTTAGTAACTAAAACTTTTTGTATTACAGACATTCCACACCAAATCTACCAGAGTTCAACACTCACCCTCTCCAGAAAAAAAATCAATAATTACTTTTTGTGGTTGTAGAAAAAAAAAACTCGACCGTAGAATACTGCAAACCTCGTGTTAAGGATAGTAAAACAAACTTCGTCATAACTCTTAAATCCGAACATCGAATCAATGGATTGCCCTTGCAATTTAAATAAATTGTGCATAAAAAGGAACCCTTTTCAAATTAATATAAATATCAAAATTATATATGATATTTTAGAAACAAAATTTTACAATATGTTTAGGTATTATTTGTAACAAAAACCTAAAAAATTTGGTAAGAAGTGAGTTTTTTCGAACTAACTTGGATAACAAAAATCCGATCTTGGATAACAAAAAAAAATTGCCTACGGCGCTTTTAACGAGAATCAATGCACAATTTTATCATCTTAACATTATGTTTTATTTTACAACAGAAGAACCAAATGTAAAATATTAGTGATTTTTTTTTTTGGATGGTACACAATTGCGGCCCGCCTCCTCTTTTGAGTTGCCAATGCGGCCCGTGATGCCAAATGAGTTCGACATGCCTGCTTTAATAGGTTAAAAAAATCAAATCTACATCCGTTGTCAACGAATGCTTCTGAGCGACTGAACTGAAATTTTAGAAAATTTTACATGAAAAAATAAAAAAATGCGAGACCCATACTCATATTTAAATTTATAATATTGGTTTGTCGCGACTGTTATATTAATATTTATTGAACATTTTATTTTAATGAATGGCAGATTTGGGACTATTTTCGTGTGGCATATAAATTGTAAAAATTAAAGAAAAAATGCCCTTATGGATCGCTTCAGCATTTTTGTATTTTATTTGTATTTCAAAAGATATAGGATGATTTTAATATTTTGCAAACGATAAAATATCTCACTTTTTATTTCAAAGAATTTTTTCCCTCGGTCTCGAAAAGCAATAGAAAGGTATTAATAACCATGGATGAAAAATTGATGTTATATTAAGAAGTACTTGACAATTGCTTTAAAAATTTTCAAAATGTCCAAAAAGTGTATATATACACTAGCTGGACCCGTGCACGACTCGTGCCAAGATTTTGTGAATTCATAGATATAAAGCGATTTTATTAATATATAAAAACATAATTATTATTTTTTATATCAGGGGCCTGTGTTTCGCTTTGGAAGTTTTTATTGATTTTATAAATGTAGTAACCAAATAATAATTCTCCGCCAAAACAACTTTTCTCAAAAACAATTCAGACAGTAGAATATTTCGCCGTAGAATTCTTCCCCGTAGAAATCTTCGCCGTAAAATTCTTCCCAATAGAACGCTTTACCGTAGAATTCTTCCCGTTAGAACTCTTCCCGGTAGAATTCTTCTCCGTAGAGTTTTTCCCAGTAGAAGTTTTAGTGTAGTTAGTTTTAATGTGGTGAGTTTTAGTGTGTTGAATTTTTAGTTTAGTGAATTTTTAGTGTGGTGAGTTTTAGTGTGGCGTGTTTTAGTGTGGTGAGTTTTGGTGTGGTGAGTTTTAGTGTGATGAATTTTTAGTGTAGTGAGTTTTAGTTTGGTGAGTTTTATTGTAGTGAGTTTTAGTGTGGTCAGTTTTAGTGTGGTGAGTTTCGGTGTGGTGAGTTTTTAGCAAGGATTGAAACCGTAACCGAAACCGAAACCGATATCCGTTTAAAACCGTTTCATTTTTAAAACCGAAACCGTTATACGAAAATCAGAAATAAACCGATATCCAAAACCGAAATAAACGGTTTCGGTTTTAGACCGGTTTAAAACGGTTTTTAAAAAAGTATAAAAAGAAACAGAAAAAAAAAATATTTTATATAGAAGATCTTACATACAAGGCATGTTTTAATGTCATTTAATATAATTTGGAGTTACTGAAATAAAAATAACTTGTTTTACAAAAATATTCACCAAACAACGGTCTTTGGTATAAAATTTGTTTTTTTTTAGCGGCAGAACAAGAGCAAGTTTTTATCATTTTAATGTATTTATTATGTTTTTAAGGTAATAATGAAAATCAAAAGAATTCATGATATTACTAAATATTGAACAACAAGTAACAATGGAAAGCGTGCAAAATATTTATGAAGATGTGTGTTTTTATTTTTTTTTTTCAAGGCTAATGAATATAACCATCTTAAAAATAAGATCTATGACGCACTTTTGAATCGGTAAATAGTTTCAAAAGTGCTTCAAAAGTCGCTTCAAAAAGATAAAATAGACAAAACAATGTTTTTTTCTCTTTTCTTCGCTACGCTAGTTCGTACATCGATTGTGCGTAAGCACTGTGCTATGCACATTTTTATTTTTGTTTTACTTTTATACATAGTTTTCTTCTTAATTGTAACATCATGAAGTTTTTCTTAAGTTAAGTTCTAAGTGCATTAATTCATTTAACTTCTAAAATCAAAAAAAAAAATATGTGAACATTTTCACAGTGTACCACATTTAGCTGATATTGCTTTTTGTGTTTTTGTTTTCACAAATCTGCTTTTGATAGAATTTTTGGCGGGACTTTTTTTTGCCACAAAGAAAACTCGTTGTTGTTGCCAACTAGATAGCTGTACTAGATACATACATGTAGTGTGGTGCCATGCGACTGTCTGTTGTCATGCGTTTGTCCGTTGTCATGCGTCTGTTGCCATGTGATGATACAGAATAGCAACGAAGAATTGTCGTTGTGAAAGTGTGTGTATGCGCATCGTAATTCGTTATTGAAAACAGAAATATGCCTACACGAAATATTCCTTATTTTTATTATGAATAAATATGTTATTATGAGTGCAAATACTCCTAGTCAAAAATTATTAAGTGATAATAGACACAGGTATAGGTATAGTTGCTGGGCGTCAACTTCGTACATTTTAAGTATACATTTTGCAAATATTGCAGTTTACTGAATTGTGGAAATTTACTTTCTTTGGATGGGTATTGTACAAAATTCTTCTTATTCTTATAAAGTTCAAGAATATTTACCGATGCATTCTTGTTGATCTAGTTTAAGGTTCGCTTCTCGGCTCTCTTCTGCAATTCAGATCATATCAGAGGTGAAGTCAAAATGTTGCTTTTTATTGGTTTGTGGTCACGATTGAAGTTTTTTTTATTGGCGAAATCAATTAAATAATTCATATAACACAATTGTTGCACTGACATTACGTTTGTTGCTTAAATTACGTTTCCCACTTTATCCCAGAAAATGTTTCTTACTTTACCCCAATATCACAATTTAAACATAACTTAGCACCATATAAACAATGTTAGATTATTTCTAAACAAGTTTTTATTTCAAAAGATATACAATATTCGACCATTTTAAACACAACCAGTACTCTTAAACATTTGGTTCGATATGCAGAAAATATATATTAATTTTATTATAACTATCGATGAAAAAGTTGATGCCATATTGAGAAGCACTTGACAATTGTTTTTATTTTTTAAATGCAAAAACATGGTCAAAAATTGCAATTGCCGACATTAATTACCCCATGTTCCACTTTATCCCAGGTTTTTTGTTGAAGGCATTGAAAATTATGAAATATTTTATACAAAAACCGAAATCAAAACCGAAACCGTAACATGGAACCGGTATACCGAAACCGTTTCGTTGTAAAAACTTTAAACCGAAACCGTAACCGAAACCGAACCGCGAAAAAAACCGAAACCGAAATCGAAACCGTTATTCGTTTAGGTTTCAATCCTTGGTTTTTAGTATGGTGAGTTTTAGTTTGGTGAGTTTTAGTGTGGTGAATTTTTAGTGTGGTGAGCTTTATTGTGTTGAGTTTTAGTGTGGTGAGTTTCGGTGTGGTGAATTTTTAATATGGTGAGTTTTAGTGTGGTGAGTTTTAGTGTGGTGAATTTTTAGTGTGGTGAGTTTTAGTGTGGTGAGCTTTATTGTGTTGAGTTTTAGTGTGGTGAGTTTTAGTGTGGTGAATTTTGGTGTGGTGAGTTTTAGTATGGTGAATTTTTAGTGTGGTGAGTTTTAGCGTGGTGAGTTTTAGTGTGGTGAGTTTTAGTGTGGTGAATTTTAGTGTGGTGAATTTTAGTTTTTTGTTTCATCTGTTTAGATTGTGTATGTGCTGAGTTATGTCGTTTTGAAAGTTTAGGTTGTATGGGAGGTACCACGCCCCTTTGTCCAATCCTGCCCATATATAGCCTATGACACCCTCCGGACTCCATAGTATCCTGTTGCATAATTTCAGTTAAATCGGTTCAGCGGTTTAGACGTGATGCTGGAACAAACAGATAGACCGACAGACTGACAGACGGACCAAGAGTTTTATATATATATATATATAGATATATACATTACTACATGTCCCATTTTTTCCGAGGTTCCCCTACATTTTTCCCAGTGCAAAATGTAGCCAAGCCACAGATGCTACATTTTTCACTGATAAAATGGTTTTTATATTCATTGCAAGATTTTTTCAACACACCTGCTTTGAAAAATATCTGAAATATGCAAAGTAACCTATTTTTGTATAGTGGACATCGAAATGTTCATCTGATTGAAATGAAAAAAAAAAATCGTTTTCACAGGTATGTATAAAAATATAAATATATTTTTTTGTATCATATAAAGTTATTTATTGCAGTAACATATTTTTATACCCTACAGAAAGGGTATATATAAAAAGGATATGTATAAAAATATAAATATATTTTTTTTGTTTCATATAAAGTTATTTATTGCAGTAACATATTTATACCCTACACTAAGAGTGAAAGAGTATATTCAATTTGGTACGCCGTTTGTAACACCCAGAAGGAAGCATCTCCGGTATGGAAAAGTATATATATATTCCTGATCACCGCGACCTCCTGAGTCGATTTAGCGATGTCTGTCTGTCTGTTGAAATCCACACTACTTAAACAATTGAAGATTTAGATAAATGAAACTTATAATATAGATTATTCTATGTCTACGCTGTATCTTCTATACCTACGCTGTATGTGCGAAGAAATTAGGCATATCGGTCCATTGTGAGCTGTGATCCGACCACTTATATTCAAATTCCTCATATAAAATTTACATCAACAGATCAATTTTACTGTATACGTGCTTAGTCAAATATACGTGCTTAGTCAATATATATTTTGGTGAAATATATATTGACTTCCTGCTCAAATACATGGAAATAATGTTTTCCCGTGAAACGACCTGTGGTTCCCAAAAAAAAAATGAAATTCGGTACACCTATCCATTTGTAAATATGGGTATCAAATGAATGGAAATTCTTCAGCTATTGAAAGTTTGTAGTTATTTTCAGGATTTGTATACCCTGGTGAACTATATACCACTTTATATGGTAACCACACATATGTGTATGGTAATTATAGTCGGCTTAGACCGACTATAATTTTGATAATCCTAACTATCATAATAACACCAAATTTCAAATTTCCCATGTGATCTAACCTTCCCAACCTGGTTTTGATTCTTTTCAAGTCAATGATTACTCTCGGAGTCTGCTACGGTTAGCGCAGTATAAATGGGTAGGTAATGTAACGTAAACATATTATGTTCAGATAGAAGCATATTATATGTTTACACATGGCACATTTCCAAATATATATTATGTTCCCCAAACATATACGTTGTTTGCCGCTAAATATGTTTGGGAGAGCCATTTTAATCCCTGCCTGTGGAAAAACATATTCTAATCAAAGATGTGACATATGCCCAAATATGAACCTCTGTTACGATGTCATTAAAAAAAATGTCATAGAAATATATAGTTCTCGTGAAGAAACGAATTCGAAACTATACAAATTACTGAGTATATTACGTTTATTTGAAAACTGTCATTAATTAAATTCTGCCAAATAAAACTAGTAGTAATGAAAAAATAATGTATTACCCTAACAGTAAAATAAAACAGTGGAAATTTATAAATGGCAAGAAGTAACCAGTTCTTGCCATTTATAAATTTCCACTGCATCGAAGATCCTACCAAACTTGAAGACCATTTGTAAGTCACACAGTTCTTTTTAAATATGTATAGTATGCTGAAGCAATCCATAAGGGCATTTTTTCTTTAATTTTCACAATTCATATGCGTCACGAAAATAGTCCCATATCTGCCATTCAAATTATAAAAAATGTTCAATATATACAGTCGCGATAAAACAAAATTAATGATATTCATCTAATGTGGCAAATGAGCCGTATACCGCGTATCTGCATAAATATACAGCCTCATATAAGATCTGCCAATATTTGTATGAACAATAATTTACACAAATCAAATAAGTTTACAATCGAAGTAGGAAATTTATTCAAACGTCATAATTAATTTCAAATTTCATAATTTTATTTTCAATTTGAGCTGTTTCCAAAATGTCTGAAGTAAGAATAAAAATTATTAAAATTTACTGATACGTATTAATAATTCCTTTATTTAGCAAAATGACTATCAAAAGCCGAAGCACCGACGACTTAATCCAACTCATCGTTGGACAGATGAGCAAACGTATAATTTGCTTCAAATTGTGTTGGATGAAGTAAAAGAAAATATTGAATCTTTTGAGGTAAGTCTTCGCCACCGATCACACTGAAATTTACAAATATATTAAAAAATCACCACAAATAATTGCAACATACCACAACTAAAAGATTAACACAACCTACTCACGAACAATTTTAATTATGCGTTTTTTTAGAAACCTACCGCACAGAAATTTTATGAAAAATTGCTGCAATGTCGGCTTTTCTCGGCAATATCCAATGGATAACCATGAAGAGTAAAATGCGCCATTTAAAAACATCATTTATTTCTGCTGTAACCTGGAAAAGCCAAACAGGTGCAGGGCTACTTGAGAGCGGCAATGAAACCAGTGTGGTTGAATACGTTCAGAAAATTTGTCCTAGTTATGATCTGTTAGAAGAAATTTGTGGTCAACGTAATCCATCATTTGTTTTTGAATCCACAAATACAACTTCAATCCATCATTTGTTTTTGAATCCACAAATACAACTTCAATCAATGAGTTAGACAATGTGAGACAGGAAATTAACGAATCAGATATATTTGAGTCAATAGATATTGATGATGACACAAGTAATGAAAACTGTACAGAAATCACTCCGGAATCATCTTCACAACAAAGCACAGTGGATTTTACAAATTTAAAAAACAAATTAAAGGCTCATACAAAACCAAAAATAAAACAGAATAGATCAGATCCTTTTTCATTATTGTTGGCTTGTGACGGACAAATTTTGTGGTAAATTTGTCCCACACATTTAGCGCAGAAACAAGACAAACAAGGGAACAAACGCCGGCCAGTAGGCAACACTGGCGAGGGGACAGCCGATAAATTATAGCAACGACAGAAATGGCGGCGTGGTGAATTGCGAAAACGAGTGATCGAGGCGACAACGAAGGTCAGAAAGAGACAACGAGTGTCATGCATGAACATGGGGAAAAGCCGACGGTTCAAAGTAAGCCGATGAACGAAGTTCAAGTCAGTTCTTGGGTAGCCGTCGTCAAGGAAAGTGGAGTTGGATCTCCGCTGTGGTTTTGGTACAGTAAGCTCTTCCTGGGAGGAAAAGCCTGCTATACCAAGGAAAGGGATTCGACAGGTACGTGGCAAGTTATACTCTTATAGACAAGTAATCGGTTTAGAGGAGTATCATTTATTTCCACGCTCAGGTTGAATTCTTTGGCAACGATTGTCGGACAAGTGGAGATATGTAAACCACTTGGGTCGACACGCTGCACCACCGAGACCAAAGCACGATATCCGGAAGCAAAGCTACATTGAGAATTGTCGTAATAAGTATTGTTAAACGCAGGCGAACAACCAACTAAGCGACGGGAAATATAACAAGAGGAATCTCGGACAGACGAGAGTGCGCAAAGTCAAAAGCACGCACCTCGTGGTAAGTCGCCATTTTTGTCAAAACCAACGAGCGCCAGTGGAGCGCCCGCGAAGCGTCAGTTACGCGCATAACCAGCGAGTTGCGCACGACGAGACAACGAGTAAAGCCAGCGAGCCGGGACGAAGAAACCGAAAACACCCGAAACACCAGCGACACGAACTCATCGCATCAGTAGCAAGCACCTCGTGGTAATTCGCCATTTTGTAATTCATATAACCTGACGAGTGCTAGCGGAGCACCCGCAGTGAGCATCAGTTGCGCGTCACGCCAGCGAGTTAAGCATAACGCTACAACGACTAATCCCACGAACAGCGGCCACGAGCCGAAGGCACCCGAGTTCCCGACCGTACGAACGAGTCGCAGTAGCAGTCAACGAGCAGCGGCAACGAGCCGAAGGCACCCGAGTTACCGATCGCGAGAACGAGTCGCAGTAGCAGTCAGCGAGCAGCGGCAACGAGCCGAAGACACCCGAGTTACCGACCGCGCGAACGAGTCGCAGTAGCAGTCAACGAGCAGCGGCAACGAGCCGAAGACACCCGAGTTGCCAACCGCGCAAACGAGTCGCAGTAGCAGTCAACGAGGAGCGGCGACGAGCCGAAGACACCCGAGTTATCTACGACACAAACGTGTCGCAGTAGTGGTCAACGAGCAGCGGCCACGAACCGAAGGGACCCGAGTCGAAGCCACCCGAATAGCCGACAGCACGAACGAGTCACAGCAGCAACAGCGAACGTGTTGCCGACGACTCGAACGAGTCATAGCAGTAATAGCGAACGAGTTGCGGACGGCACGAACGAGTCATAGTAGTAGCAGCGAACGAGCAGCGACCACAGGCCGAAGACGTACGAGGGCCGACGATACGAACGAGTCGCAGTAGCAACCAACGAGTCGGCGAGTGACGACAACCAACGAAGATCGGCAGTGAGCCGAAGAGACCCGAGTCATTGACCGAACTACCTAGTAGCGACCGCCCGAGGAGAATCATCAAGTGAGCCGGCAAAGGAGCCGGGGACAGAGGAGGGACCACGGGCGGTACCGATACGCCGTGACGCAACCTACAGCGGCACGCGCCCAATAAGCAGACGGTTGCGCAGAAAATAGCGTAGACCGAAGAAACCAGCCAGAACATCGTAACCCGAGGGTTCAGCGCCGGCAGAATATTTCCGGCGGGGACCCGCTTATTTCATTTATTATCATTATATCACCAATTATTATTATTTGTTAGTTTAAGAACTATTAATCCATTAAACCCAACTATTGAAATTAAAAACGTGGGTGTTTTCACTGAACTGACTAGGCTACGAGTTGAGTTTATCTTGCAAGGTACCCCTGACACAAATAAATAATTTGTCGACCTACCCCTGGACCGCCGCTGAGGTTACCCCAGCCTTTGACCGCCAGGTAGTTCGTTACAGGCTATACAAGAAAAAAAATTGGATTTGGAAACAAAAATATTTACTTTAGAGGAGGAAAAAGTACGAAACGAGGTACTACTAAAGAAAATTGAATTTAAACAGCAGTTAGAAATTAAAAAACTAGAAATTGAAAAAAACGAAAGAGTTAAACTTCAAAAGTTAGCGCATGAAGCTGAAGTAAAAATAAAAATGTATGAAATGAAATTAAATATGAATAAAGATTAGAAATGTATCTTATATACGAAACAAAAATACATTTCTTTGATTATTTGATGGCACAGTTCGTTGGATATTTATGAAACATTCATTTTTCAAAGAATTATCTCTTTTTTTAATTTGTGTTATCATTCAATCTCGATTTTTTGACATTTTTTTATTCTTTGTAATTCATACTCGCACGCATTTATGTGACGATAAATTCTAGTAATATTCGTGATTAAATAAGAATATTACCAAATATTCTTTTAAATACTTATTTAATTTTATTGCATCTTTTTGGAGAAAGTACTCCAATATTGTTGTAAAAATTTGTTTAACTGCGTCTAAGCAACAATAAAAAAATTGTCAAAATTAATCGCGGTTATGTTCTAGAACATTTTTTCTTGAAATTATTTCACCACAGACCTCATTCATAGTTGCCGCCAACATTTTCAGATTGATAATAATGGATTCGTGAATCTATTTTTACAAAATCGGTTCGTGGTTGATTTGTTTTGGTAATTTAAATAACTGATCTAAATATATATATTTGATCAAACATAAGCTGACAAAAATAGTAAACATCAGAGAGAAAAACTGTATTTGCAAAATTCTCACCAGCCGTTCGAATTCGGCATCAAATTGTAGGCCAACCTTTAAAAAAAATATAACACACACTGCGAAGGATCTTCAAAGCTGTAGATCCAAACAAAACTGGTGTATCCACATTAAATAAAAATCTGTTACATATAATAATAGCATTTATTTAGTGATAAATGGTTTAAATTATTATTTCTTAAACACACATATAGGATATGTAATGAACACGGTAATAACACCATTCTGAAATAATTCCTTAGATGGGAAATTACAACAACTTTACCAATTTAATAGAACTTTGAGCAAAAAATATCGACGTAGAATTGAATTGCTTCGAAATGTCAGGATTTCCAATAGCGCACGACGTTTATTTTCGCCTTGAACAGAATTATGTTCCTAACTTCCATGGTCGTCATTGTTCATTTCATAATTGGACATATTAAAAACGTCTTGCATGTCTTTTTGCTCAATTATAATATTGTGCAATATTGCACAAGCTAATATCCATTGACATGCCCTTTTAACAGATATATCGTTTTTTAGGAGGATCCTCAATTCTTTTAAGCTGCTGAATCTTTCTTTTAATATGCCAAAGCAATGTTCAATTCTAATTCTATATTTACTGAATGTTCTGTTAAACTAGTTACGTTGTTGTAACGTACAGTCTGAAGAATTATTTCTGAATGGAGTTATTACAGTGTCTGTTAATTTATAGGCACTGTCCCCAGCTATCCATTGCTCTCCATTCAGAAATTGTTGCGGTGTAGTGGACAAATCACAAGTATTAAATATTTGAGCGTCGTGGACACTTCCGGGATATCCCAAAACGAGATGTCTTATTTTTAAATTACGGTCACTAACCGCTTGAACTTTAAGGGAATACATATGTTTCCGTGAGAAGTATGCCTCGGGATCCTCGAAAGGACGTTCGGCTAATTTGAATTCCGTTCCATCTACATACCCAATACAATGTGGCAATTCGTGAAATGTCTCGGATACAATAGTTTGGCGTTTTGAATGACACTGCCCTTGGAGAAACGTATTCCGTAGTTTGATAATTGCAGTGAAAATTCGGTCACTTATATTCTGAAATACCTAGTTTTAATATTGTATAAGAAAATTAATCGTTTTATTACCTGGATTGTTCCACCATCGCCGATACCAAAAAAACTTGCAATTTTAGAAATTTGATGCCCCCTCACCACTTGAACCCAATCGATACAAAACAATAATTAGTTGCATTTCTACCGAAAATTGTTTACATGATCTTGGACCATGAAAAACTTCATGGTCTTTAATAAGATTATGTATAATATTAAAATTTGACCAGCTGACACGCACAATTTGACGAAATCTGTTTTCATTATAGTATGGTAAGATATCGGTCAAAAAATGTTGAGATTTTGGGATGGAATGATGCAGAAATGACATGCCATATCGAAACTGTTTTACAACAACAATCGCAAGAGAAATATCTTCCAATTCTTTCATACGTTGATGATCTGCAATGTTATCTTGAAAACTAACACATTTCAACGGATTAAATCACAATAATTACCATCATGTTTTCCAAAGTATTCCAAAATTAATAGCTCATTGGCCGCAATTTGCTTCAATTTTTTAAGAAATTTTGTTTTTTTCGTTTACTTTCGGCATTTTTAATTTTAATTATTTATTTTATTTGACACCTTATTGATTGATAAACACAATATACAATTTTTGAAAACAGTACATTCATATAACATGTCGCATAAATATATGCAAATACACAAAAGGAAAACTACTGACTTTAAATGAATACCATTATTATAAATTTAAATATTTCATAAACAAATTTTAAAAAATATTCCGAAAAATTTCAGTAAGATAAAGTTTAAAACATTTTTTCGAAATTTTGACAGCAAATACTTTGCGAACTAATATTTAAATGTTTTTCAGGATTATATTAAAATATTAAAGAATAAAAGTAAGTGTATAATTAGATAATTTTAAAATATCCCTAAAAAAAAAACAAATTCTTTTCCTTTAATCTTATTTCAAATAGATTTAAAATGCCGAGAAATAATTGGTCTTCTAATTTTGATACACATTGTGACAACAATATTTTTATGAAATAAAATAAATCCTAGCAAATTTAAAGTTCAGGAAAGCTTTGATGATATATCTGACGAGCCTACCTATTTTAAAAATTATAATTTCAGACTGAAGCTGCCGCTGATAATTGCAAGGAAATATTTCACCAACCCAGACTTTTAATTATTGGTGAATTTTAAACCTGACAGCTATAACAGCTATAAAGCAGTAGCTGGAAAGAAGATTTTCACAGTCCGCTGGCTGCTTTCGAATCATGTTTTCATTTTTTTGTGCTTTGGATGTCGAATACCCTGCTAAATCTAAACACATTTTTTTTTACAAATTAACCAACGCTCAGGGGATGCCCCCTATACATGCAATGCACAGTGTTGATCGTCAGAAGGGATAACAGGTTAAAAGGAACTTGCCAATATCGAAAATGTCGGGAAAATCGGACGCAGGAAGATTGTTCCACAAACGTGTCGTGCGACTGAAGAATGAATTCTCTCTATAATGCGTGGTTCTGTTGAGAGCCGAGTGACTACGAAGGTGGGACTTGGTTTGATGCCCGAGTAGGACGAGAAAACACACGACCTGGTGGAATCAGGCCATGTATTTTCCTCGAACACTTAAACCCAACGGTAGTTCGGTGCTCAAGAGAACCAATAGACGATGAGATATTTTCATTCCCTATCAAATATATCGCACGTTCTTGAATTCGGTCCAGGAACTCGAAGGAGGATTTTGAAGCTCCTGCCCAAATGTGCGAATTGAATTCCATTTTAGGCCATATATAGGTAGTGTAGACAGTGCGTAGGTCAGCAGGGGTGAAGTATGTTTACACCGTTTTAAAAAACCGAGGCACTTGGCCGCTTCTTTCGACACATTAATAATTTGATCATTCCAACGGAGATCACATTAAATTGATATGCTCAGAACGTCAAGGACAGCTGACTGCGCAATATCCACAGCACCCATATCGAGGGGTTAATCCATTCTTTGTGAGATAACAGACAACATTGGGTCTTGCTCGGATTAAAATCTACTCTATTTGCTACACCCCACTCGGAGATTGAATTAAGGTCATTATTGAGTGTGTCATTCATAGTGCGTCTTTGACACTCAATCTCCAAAGAGTTTGGACGCTTGTTGAACGAGTATAAATAACAAATGTAACTCTCATTGTAACTCTCATTCTACCAGAAATAGGGACGGGGATAGGACGGAACCCTGCGGAACTCCAGAATTGATGAAATGTTGTTCTGAAAAAACACCATTCATCGCAACTCGTATTGAACTACCCTGGAAAAAACTTGATATCCATCGAGTAAAAGATTTCCCGACACCAAATGCAATTAGTTTTGAAACGAGGGCTTTATGCCACACTCGATTGGAAATATCGAGAGCAACAGCCTTACTCTCCCCGAAAAGGTGAACACAATTATTCCAGTTTTCGGAGAGGACCGCCATCAAGTCACCTGTGGATCTGGTCCTACGGCAACCATATTGGCGGTCACTGAGCAATTCGTTGTGCTCAAGATAGTTCACATGTTAGCTCTCCATTACCTTGGAGAGTGCAGAGCATATTGCAATGGGTCGGTAATTGGCAAGGTTCTTAGCCTCGCCCTTTTTCGAAACTGGCTGGACATTGGCAACCTTCCAACAAGATGTAAAAACTCCTATCGTGTAGGAGATGTTGAAAAGGTTACACAACGGACAAGCCAGCGTTGAAAGGCACTTCTTCAACACATGGGCAGATATTCCATCTGGAAACAGGGTTTGTGAATGTTGATGTTTGCTAAAACCTTTTTAACTGCCCGAGTTCGAAAATAAATCTCCGGCATTGCAGAAGAAACAAAATCGACGACGGGCAGTGGTTGATTACTATCTGGGAGCGTTGAATTATTTGCAAATAATTCTACCAAAATATTTGCTTTATCAACCGGGTCAGTGACGGTCTGGCCATTCATAATAACAGTTGGAATAGACGATGTCGTCTGGTTCTCCACCCTTTTTACGAATGACCAGAAATTTTTACTACCTCTATGGTAGAGTAGGACCTTTTTGCACGCGTTTTTTTGGTGAAGAAACTTTTCGCGCGATATCACGGCAGTACAGCGATTCTTAGCCTGTATGCGCAGTCTTTCTATGTCAGCATTCTTGTTAGAACGCCAAGTCTGAAAGGCTTCCTCTTTCGACCTGACTGCAATCCTGCAAGTCTCATTAAACCATGAGTGGTCCTTGGGTTTAATACTAATCTTTTTAGAAGGTATGAAGGACCGCATACCTAATAACATAATATTTTGTACCATTAAAGCCGCGGCATTTATGTCTCTATCAGCGAAACACAATTTCCAATTAAAGTTGCGCAAAAAATAATTTAACGCAACCCAATTTGCATTTTCGTAAAGCCATACAGTCCTCTTCGGGGCTTTAATCGAAGAGGCGCGTAAACTAGAATACGAAAACTCAGCGGAAACAGTACAGTGGTCGGAGTTACCAAGAGGTGCAAGGACTTTTACATCATATTTTTCATGATGTGAAGTCAGAAAAAGGTCTAGGACTTTTTGGATCTTCCCACCGACGCGTGGGAGGTATGTCGGTTCCTTCACCAATTGAGTGAGTTGATTGCACTCTGCAAACAGCTCAACATAACAAGTCCCCCGTGTTCATAGACCCGAGTGGCTCAACCAAGTGGCGTTGTGCACGTTAAAATCGCCGGCAACAACAATTTCACTGCCTAGGAACTGTTCCAATATATTTGATATCGAATCATCCAACTTATTATAGGTAGATACCCTATCTAAATTCGGGCTCCTATAAATAAAGCTGGTAACTGGAAAACAACGTGACTGCGAAAATATAAGGCGAGACCCCTATGGGCAGAAAACAATGGTAGTAGGTGATAACCAGGTATGTGAAAATCCAGTGGAGCTGCACCCTCACTAACCTGGGTCTCACCTATAGCCATTATTTGTGGCCTATTGATGGACACATACGCATATACAGAAAATAAATTCTTCCTCAGCCCTCGAATGTTGCAAAAATCTATCGAAAGTTTTGCGATATTTTTTCTACTGGGAGAGTTCAAAATAAACATGCTTACTGTGAATTATTTCAACCTGTGTTTTAATTACTTTGTGTTTTAATTTTTATAAGAAACTTTTTATTTCAAAATATCTGTAATTATTTTGTCTTGTCTCACAAATTATTTTTCATTCAGTTTGCGTTTGAAAATATTGTAATGCAAGACAAAGTAAGTATTTTTTATTATTAATTTTTGAATTTTATAATTAATCAAAATTTTATTAGAGAATAAACGCTTCCAAAATTGTTTATTCCACGCCGTTTTTGATTTACGCAAACTGCAACATTTTTATTCTTTTTGCCTGATGTCTTCGAAACGATTGCCTCAACGATCGCCACAAATAAGAACAAGCAAGAGACTGAAAGGACTTCTTTCCGAAACTCGACAAAATAGTCCTTTTAATAAATCGCTACGTCGTTCTTACATTTTGTTGAGCCAAGGAACCAGTATCGCAAGGAAAAGTATCGCCACCGTCCAAAGAACCACCGCCTCTTGCCTCTACGCCTCATTCATCTACGCCTCTTGAATCTCCGCCTCATGGCACACTGTCTCATGCAACAACGCCTCTTACATCATCGTCCCATGATCCATCGCCTCATGTACTGCAGCCGCATGACCAATTGCCTCGAAACGCCACACACCCGAACATTGAAACGTCGCCACTGATACCGATCGCTACAAAAGGTAACCGATGATTTTAATAGAAAAATAAGTGAAATGCAGTCTGAATTTATGCGTCAAATGAACGCAATACAGTCTTTAGTTGTAACATCGAACAAAGAAATGCAAAGTAGTGTAGTTGAATTACATAACGAAATACATAACACTGATTCAGGAACACGCCAGTTCACAGGCAACGCAACACTTGTGCCCGCCTTTTCCTCGCCACATGAACCACCGACTCTACCTGTTCTGACCACTTCACCAAGTTCGACCACTTCAACGATGTCGCATACACCTTTTAATGCAGACGTACCTAATACATGTAGTCAACAGTCTTTAACACAGAGACATATAAAAATTTATCCTCTGCCAAAATTTTCTGGACTTCCAGAGGACTGGCAAACCTTTCACGAGTCTTTAAAAACCTCTACACAAGAGTTCGAATATACAAATTTACATAACATTATGCGTCTTAGGGAAGCTCTCGAAGGAAAAGCAAGAGAATGCGTTGAATCACTTCTAAGTAGCTCCCGAAATGTGGATGCTATTATAACAACTTTGGCAGAAACATTCGGGCGACCTGAACAATTAATTAAGTCGCAAATACACAAAGTTCGATCTCTTCCTTTCGCTAATGAAGGGGACTTACCTGCGCTCATTAGCATAGCCAACACAGTAATAAACATGGCTTCCTTTCTTGAATCAGTGCTAGGAGAGCATCATCTTTCAAATCCAATGCTGCTCAGTGATTTTGTTGAAAAATTGCCAATATCTCGACAGCTTCAGTGGGCCGAAAAATGCTCTAGTTTAGACAAGGCACCAACCTTTCTAGATTTCAGCAGTTGGTTATGCAATCTAGGCAAATTAATAAACATGGTCACAGACTCTTTGCCTTGTACTTTCCAGACAGCTCAAAATAACCAACAAAGATTATCTAAGCCAGATAAATTTGCATGTGTCAGTGTGGCACAGAAAAAGTGCTATATATGTAATGGCGACTGTCAGTCAATAATTGTATGTTCAACTTTTTTAAAGTCGTCGGTAGAGGAACGATGGAAAATAGTTAAAAATTTGCGAGTATGTTTTTCGTGTCTCAAATATGGACATCAAACTACAAAATGTTTTTCAAAACTGCGATGTGATAAAAATGGATGTCCACACTTCCATCATAGATTTTTACATTCAGAAAAGAACAATATTGAATCTTCGTCACAACACGTTCAGTCTCCTGAACGCAGAAACTGTCTGGTCAAATCAAATCTTGAAGATGATTCAGTTCTTTTTCAAGTAATCCCTATCATACTCTACGGCAAGGATAAGTCGATAGACATATATGCCTTCGCAGACGATGGCGCTAATGTGTCGATGTTAGATGCAAATGTTGCTCGTGAACTAGAGTTATCCGGACCAAAGAATGTACTGGAAGTTCAGTGGATAAACCAGCAGGTATCACGCGAAACCACTGAAATCGTAGAACTATCAATAAGTGGCATAGAAGAAAACTCAGATACATATCACATGTCAAATGCATTTGTGACGGCTCATCTTAATCTTCTGATTCAATCTCTGAATATTGAAAGCAAAATTGAACATCTCAGTGGGTTTCCGTTAAAAGGTTACAACAGAATTCAGCCACAGATGATTATAAGCCTCACACATGCCTTTTTAACTGTACCGGTCGAAGTACCGAGGGCTTCGTATAGTCCAGGTCCAATCGCTACCAAAACTAGGTTAGGTTGGATGGTTTATGGATCTGTAGATGAACACCAACGAACGCACAAACGAACATGCCATGCCAGAAATATAACAAATCAAGATTATGCGGTTGAAAATATCGAGCAAATGATGAAGAGCTATTTTGATATTGAAACGTTTGGTGTCAAGTTGTGTAAGACCCGTCTATTTTCTAATGACGAAGAGAGAGCTTTGCCTATACTGAAATCTACAACAAAACGTGCTGGCGATAGATTCGAAGCTGGTTTACTGTGGCGAGATAATTTCTTTGCGTTTCCGGACAGTTACGATATAGCATTTCGTCGCTTGCAGGGGGTTGAGAGAAAAATGGCCCGAGATCTTGAATTAACTGAAGAATACTGTAAGAAAATTGAAGAATACGTACAAAAAGGGTACGCCAGGCTTTTAACAGTGCACGAAGCTAATGAGCGAACTAAAAACACGTTTTATCTGCCACACTTTGCAGTAAAGAACCCGAACAAAAAGAAAATACGTTTAGTATTCGATGCCGCTGCAGAAATAAAAAACATTTCACTGAATAAAGCCTTGTTGCCTGGTCCTGACATAAATCAGCCGCTCATTTCAATCCTGTTTAAATTTAAACAATCTCCTGTAGCAGTTTGTGGAGATATTAAAGAAATGTTTCACCAGGTGAGCATATCACAGAATGATCGGAACGCGCAAAGGTTCTTGTGGAGAAAAGGTGACTCCACAAAGCCAGTAGAGACTTATGTAATGGATCGCATGATTTTTGGTGCTACGTGTTCTTCAACTATTGCACAATTCGTTAAAAATGAAAATGCAAAAGAATTCTCCGAACTTTATCCACGTGCTGTAAAAGGGATTATTGACAAGCACTATGTTGACGATTACGTTGACAGCTTCCAAACGGAAGATGAAGCAATTCGCGTAGTAAAGGAAGTAATAAAAATTCACAAGGCTGGAGGTTTTATTATGCACAGCTTTGTTTCGAATTCTGCGCGATTAAAACTCGAATTAATTAGTACGACAGACAGTGATCCAGTGAATGTTGAAGGCCAAGAGATAGACCACATACTCGGTATGCATTGGAGATCGAATGTAGATGAATTTATATTTGTACTAAAATTTAATAAGGTACCGTCTGAAATTCTATGCTTTGAAAGGAAACCAACCAAACGTGAATTTTTAAGCCTTACAATGTCAGTATTTGAACCGTTCGGTTTGTTGGCTAATTTTACTGGTTGAAAAATATCTACTATGTCCTAACTGATCTAATATCTCGTCTATCCGAGGAATCGGAAATACTTGTTTTATTGTTACATCATTTAGTTTACGAAAATCTATTACTAGTCTCCATTTCTTGCTACCGTCCTTATTGCTCTTTTTTGGTACTAACAATAACGGTGAATTCCAAGGTGAGGTGCTTGAATTTACGCTATTTATTGTAGAATTTTTTGTATACGATTCTTTATACTGATTAAAATTCGAAAACTTTGGTTTAAATTTGTTGTCTATTAGAATTTCTTTTTCTGTAGCATTTAATATTGAAACATAAACTCTATTCTTGCTAACATTTGATAGGCTTTCGCCTAAATATACACCTTGCAGGGGGTTGAGAGAAAAATGGCCCGAGATCTTGAATTAACTGAAGAATACTGTCAGAAAATTGAAGAATACGTACAAAAAGGGTACGCCAGGCTTTTAACAGTGCACGAAGCTAATGAGCGAACTAAAAACACGTTTTATCTGCCACACTTTGCAGTAGAGAACCCGAACAAAAAGAAAATACGTTTAGTATTCGATGCCGCTGCAGAAATAAAAAACATTTCACTGAATAAAGCCTTGTTGCCTGGTCCTGACATAAATCAGCCGCTCATTTCAATCCTGTTTAAATTTAAACAATCTCCTGTAGCAGTTTGTGGAGATATTAAAGAAATGTTTCACCAGGTGAGCATATCACAGAATGATCGGAACGCGCAAAGGTTCTTGTGGAGAAAAGGTGACTCCACAAAGCCAGTAGAGACTTATGTAATGGATCGCATGATTTTTGGTGCTACGTGTTCTTCAACTATTGCACAATTCGTTAAAAATGAAAATGCAAAAGAATTCTCCGAACTTTATCCACGTGCTGTAAAAGGGATTATTGACAAGCACTATGTTGACGATTACGTTGACAGCTTCCAAACGGAAGATGAAGCAATTCGCGTAGTAAAGGAAGTAATAAAAATTCACAAGGCTGGAGGTTTTATTATGCACAGCTTTGTTTCGAATTCTGCGCGATTAAAACTCGAATTAATTAGTACGACAGACAGTGATCCAGTGAATGTTGAAGGCCAAGAGATAGACCACATACTCGGTATGCATTGGAGATCGAATGTAGATGAATTTATATTTGTACTAAAATTTAATAAGGTACCGTCTGAAATTCTATGCTTTGAAAGGAAACCAACCAAACGTGAATTTTTAAGCCTTACAATGTCAGTATTTGAACCGTTCGGTTTGTTGGCTAATTTTACTGGTTGAAAAATATCTACTATGTCCTAACTGATCTAATATCTCGTCTATCCGAGGAATCGGAAATACTTGTTTTATTGTTACATCATTTAGTTTACGAAAATCTATTACTAGTCTCCATTTCTTGCTACCGTCCTTATTGCTCTTTTTTGGTACTAACAATAACGGTGAATTCCAAGGTGAGGTGCTTGAATTTACGCTATTTATTGTAGAATTTTTTGTATACGATTCTTTATACTGATTAAAATTCGAAAACTTTGGTTTAAATTTGTTGTCTATTAGAATTTCTTTTTCTGTAGCATTTAATATTGAAACATAAACTCTATTCTTGCTAACATTTGATAGGCTTTCGCCTAAATATACACCTTGCAGGGGGTTGAGAGAAAAATGGCCCGAGATCTTGAATTAACTGAAGAATACTGTCAGAAAATTGAAGAATACGTACAAAAAGGGTACGCCAGGCTTTTAACAGTGCACGAAGCTAATGAGCGAACTAAAAACACGTTTTATCTGCCACACTTTGCAGTAGAGAACCCGAACAAAAAGAAAATACGTTTAGTATTCGATGCCGCTGCAGAAATAAAAAACATTTCACTGAATAAAGCCTTGTTGCCTGGTCCTGACATAAATCAGCCGCTCATTTCAATCCTGTTTAAATTTAAACAATCTCCTGTAGCAGTTTGTGGAGATATTAAAGAAATGTTTCACCAGGTGAGCATATCACAGAATGATCGGAACGCGCAAAGGTTCTTGTGGAGAAAAGGTGACTCCACAAAGCCAGTAGAGACTTATGTAATGGATCGCATGATTTTTGGTGCTACGTGTTCTTCAACTATTGCACAATTCGTTAAAAATGAAAATGCAAAAGAATTCTCCGAACTTTATCCACGTGCTGTAAAAGGGATTATTGACAAGCACTATGTTGACGATTACGTTGACAGCTTCCAAACGGAAGATGAAGCAATTCGCGTAGTAAAGGAAGTAATAAAAATTCACAAGGCTGGAGGTTTTATTATGCACAGCTTTGTTTCGAATTCTGCGCGATTAAAACTCGAATTAATTAGTACGACAGACAGTGATCCAGTGAATGTTGAAGGCCAAGAGATAGACCACATACTCGGTATGCATTGGAGATCGAATGTAGATGAATTTATATTTGTACTAAAATTTAATAAGGTACCGTCTGAAATTCTATGCTTTGAAAGGAAACCAACCAAACGTGAATTTTTAAGCCTTACAATGTCAGTATTTGAACCGTTCGGTTTGTTGGCTAATTTTACTGTATATACAAAAATTTTAATGCCAGCCATCTGGAAAATTGGTGTGGATTGGGATGAAGAGATACCAGATAACATTTACAATAAATTAAAATTTTGGCTAAAGGAGATGCAAAAATCGAACAGTTTAGAGTCCCGAGGTGCTACTTATCAAATTTCATGAGTACAACAATTGAACTACACTTATTTTGCGACGCTAGTGAGGAGGCATTGGCAGCAGTTGCTTACTGGCGCATGATTTGTTTGGAAGGTGTCGTTCTTAGATTTGTAGCAGGAAAAACGTCGTGTGCGCCTACGCGATTCCATTCTATTCCGAAGCTGGAATTACAAGCAGCTGTAATGGCAGTGTGTTTAAAAGACACGCTACTTCAAAGTCACGACATTTCTGTAGAGAAAGTATGTTTTTGGTGTGATTCACACACGGTAATACGTTGGATACGTTCCGACCATCGTAATTATAAGCAGTTCGTGGCTAATCGTGTCGCAGAAATCCTGGATAGCTCGAGTATTTCTGACTGGCGTTGGTGCCCAGGTGAGCTGAATCCGGCGGATGATGCAACGCGAGCAAAATTTCCGGTTTGCTTCGATCTGGAAAGTAGATGGAAAACAGGACCAGATTTTCTTTTAAATGGTGAAATAGATTGGCCAGATGAAACATGTATGGGGCACAAGGAAGACAAGAGCACAGATGAGCTTAGGGCGAAACATTGGCTTTCATTAACAAGGCAAGTTAAAATCGTGTTACCAAATGTATATCGATTTTCGAATTATTAGTTGAATGGTATCATCGTAAGTTACGTCATTTGAATACGTCAACAGTACTCAACGAAATAAGGAAACTTTATTGGATTCCATCAATTCGGTCTTTGGTACGTACTGTAGAAACTCATTGCACTGCTTGTAACATACGAAAGTCACAACCACTACAGCCACAAATGGGATGCCTTCCTATTGATAGAGTTACGCCATTTGTTCGTCCTTTTACGTATACAGGCCTAGATTTTTTCGGACCATTCAGTGTTTCCGTACGTCGAGGAAGAGAAAAACGATGGGTTGCTTTATTTACTTGCTTAACAGTGCGAGCTGTGCACGTTGAAATAGCTACAAACTTATCCAGCGACGTATGTATTATGTGTATTAGAAATTTTATAAATAGAAGAGGAGTGCCTATTCAGATAAGGAGCGACAATGCGACGAACTTCGTTGGAATAGCTAAGGAGTTAAACGGCGTAAATGATTTTCTGGACCACAATCAAAGAACTGCTTCCCTTGCACCGCTGGGAATAAAGTGGATTTTTAATACACCGGCAGATCCCAGCGCTGAAGGAGCGTGGGAACGTTTAGTGCAATCAATAAAAAAAAAAGCTTCTTCATAATTTTAAAGGAACATGCCCCACGTCCTGAAACGTTGCAAAGTATATTACTGGAAGCAGAGAACATTGTCAACAGTAGACCATCTGCCGATTAGTCCAGATGAGCCAGAACCTCTTACGCCAAATCATTTTTTATTGGGTTGTGTGAATTCGACACAAACTCCAGCTTCTTTTGAACAAAAACTCTTGAGTTTGCGGAAACAGTGGCGTATATTACAAAACTTAAAAAATGGATTTTGGATTCAATGGTTGAATGAATATTTGCCAGAACTCACCAGAAGGACAAAGTGGTGTCTTCCAGCGCAACCAGCTAATATCGGGACGTTAGTAATGATTTGTGAGAATAATACGGCACGTTCACAATGGAGAAGAGGTCGTATAGTCAAACTCAATTGCGGTAAAGATGGAGTAGCAAGATCTGCTGATGTTCAAACTATTGACGGAATTTTGAAGAGGACGATATCTAAACTAGCTGTACTTGATGTTGAATAATTGATTTTTATTGATGGTGAATTCCCCTTGGTAAATTCACAGGGGTGGGTGTGAATTATTTCAACCTGTTTTTTAATTACTTTGTGTTTTAATTTTTATAAGAAACTTTTTATTTCAAAATATCTGTAATTATTTTGTCTTGCCTCACAAATTATTTTTCACTCAGTTTGCGTTTGAAAATAATGTAAGGCAAGACAAAGTAAGTTATTTTTATTATTAATTTTTGAATTTTATAATTAATCAAAATTTTATTAGAGAATAAACGCTTCCAAAATTGTTTATCCGATGCCGTTTTTGATTTACGCAAACTGCAACACTTACCAATTATTGGCGGCAGTTGAGACGAACAGCGAGAGCGTAAGCTAAACAGTGGTTTAGCTTACGCCTTCAACACTGTCTTTGTTACGCAGTCTTGCGGTCTCGATATTTTCTATATCCTACCCTGGTCGACATAAGTTACACAGACTTTTCCCTATTAGACTCTAATCGCGGATTCCCTGAAAATCAAACACTTTTTAAAAACCTGTGTGTAACTTATAATTTTGTAAAGTGGCCAACAACTTTGAATATACCAAATAAATTTGAATTAATATATTTACGTTTACTCTACGTGAATTTTACTTAATTTTAAGTTTAAATTTGGAAAATTTGTGTCAACGAAATTTAGGTTGACTATATACTTAAGCCAAAATATTTACAATAAGCAACCAATTTAATTACCACAATGGAGAGTTCGAAGCTAGTGAACAGGTTCAATTTGAACAACACAATCGTTTTGCTAGTAATACATATTACATCAATTTTTGAAAAATCGATTATTAATTAATGAATTAATTAACGTAATCAATATAATCAAAGTATGATGCAAAACAATTGTATCTTTTCTGATTAACTTAACGGTTCACTATCGTACTCTGGTAATTAAAGAGTATGGGTTGGTATAACAACAAATTCAAATTCGTTGTTCACACTTGACCAGCTATTACCTATCCTCAAACACAGTTAGATTGACTGAAAACCGATTGTCTGACAAAAAGGTTTTATAACTCCTAGCCTATGTCATATCTAACAGTGTATAATAGTGATCGTGTTCTGTTTCAGTAAGTACGTTGCATGTGTTTTCATGATGGGCTCACCATACTACACGCACATCCAAGTCGAGTCGTCTACGTAGCGTAATTTTGGTTCGTGTCCTGTACCGTTCCTAATGTCAAATTTAGTCCCACCACATTACCCAACCAGTGCTTAGACAGCACATGCAAAGTCAGTACCTGAAAAACTACTTAACGATAAATAATTACAAAAAGGCTACAAAAATAATAATTAATTAAATAAATTTATTTAATTAATTAAATTTTAAATTTCAAAACTTAAATTTCAAAACTTTGCTTCAAATTTCCTTAGAAATTCAAAACCAAACGAACAAATTATACTAACATATTTGAGAAATATATGTCAATCACTTAAATGGTTTTAACGAAATACAGCACTAGGCCATATTCGTTCACACAACGCTGAAAACAAACAAAACAAAAACACAAATGGCAACCAACCCACCCATGAATGCCGTAAAGGCAGCGACGCATGTATTTAAACAACAATACGTCGGGCATCCCGATAAACGTTTTTCGTCCACTGCCAGATGGACTCATCAGTCAGGTTATTTTTCAAACCTACAATGTGTATGAATCATATACAAAGATATCATACATTGTTTAGAGATACCGAAGTATCGAATACCAAAAATCCCCTAAAACCAACAACAAAGAAACAAATTTAAAATAAATGGAAATTGAATATATTTATTAAATATAATAAATGTACTCACCAATAGTAAATGTATATGCCATTTATAAATTTCAATGGCATATTCTTGACCAAGTTGTTTCACTTATTTTAAATAAACGTAAAATTGCAACAAAACACTTCACATATAAAATACGACTGTAGCTACAAAAGTAGCTCCAACTCATTTGATGTCAATTGTGACGAGTCTGTATTTCCATACGCTTCTATGTTTTTTGATGCTAACAAGTGGATTTGTAGAGTAATGTAAGTTGATGCGAACATCTACATACAAATACCCACCCCGTTTTGTATGCATCTGTTGAAACAAATGAAAGTTAACAAATAAAACAAAAAATTAATGAATGAATTAATTATACCTTTGAAAAAGTCACTATCATATCGTACATGTTGTAGTATCTCCTAGTTGAATTGCGGGGTATCAATTTGTAGCATTACTACGCCAAGGCTACGTTTTGATAACTTTAAAAAGGTTTTATGTTACATAAATATGTACAAATTTCTGAATTTAAATGAAAAATTATGAGTTTAAATGATTTTACAACAAGGTGACAATGAAAAAATGTTGTTATACTTTTGATTTATACCTTTGAAAAAATCACTATCATAACGTACATGTTGTAGTATCTCCTAGTTTAATTGCGTGGTACCAATTTATAGCATTACTACACCAAGGCTACGTTTTGATAACTTTAAAAAGGTTTTATGTACACATTTCTGAGTTTAATGAAAAAATGTTTGAGTTTAAATGCAATTGAATTTAATTTTAATTTGAATTTTCTTGAAAACTTTAACAAAATTTTGAGAATTTAAACAAACCTTAAGGGATTGTCATTTCGAACATACGAGTGTACGTCATATGACCTTAAACCTGCAGGGTAACCCTGAATGACAATGAATTTAACTACTTATTGCAAAACTAAGATTGGCTGATTTTAACTCAAAACAAAACCCTGTGCTGTACAATGTCTGTCAAAAAAGGATTTTCTTTTATAAAGTCTGAAAATAAATATGTATACCGGCGCATACTATAACCTACAATGTGCGTTATTTCCGACACGTCCAAGTACTACCACATTACGTGAGCTACGTCCACATGTCTTACAATTGAATGAATTAATATATTAATTACAATTTAAAATTATAATTAAAATCATAATTAAAATTTTGTAATTAAAATCAATAAATCAATTATAATTATAAAATATTTAAAAAAACCTCTAAGCAAACGACCTCCTTATACCTTATACTACCTTGAATCATAGTGCGCATCTAAAGGCTGTGCTCCCCACCGAGCATGCAGATCCGTTATACCTCTGGTACTATATTAATAAACAATAACAAATAATACATAGAATAAATAAGTAAATAACCTACAATAAACCTAAGTGGTTACAATGTAGGATCTTTTCTACTCGCAAACGGGGAGATAGCACACCTCTTTACTGACGTATACCCTAGCAATGGCCTTAACTAGTCACCAGTTTCCTGTGTGACGTATACAGTGGATGGATGACCTTTCAATCATGTCTGTCTGTCGCTTCAATCCATTGTACCCATGTTCCCGTGGTAGGTGATAGCGTGAGTATTCCACATTGTGCTCCACCCCACCGCAGAACATATAGCAGAATCTACGGAACTACCTATGTTTTTCATCTATCCCAGGTCTCGTAGGTTGCATGGCCCACCCTTAAACCAGTTGCGCAACCGACCTTGCCGCTAGCAAGAGGTTTCTCACCTCTCTCCCGTTAGCTGGATATCATACAAATGGTATTTTCTCTAGAATTCTACCCTAGAAGCTGATTCAACCACACCAGTGACTTTTGTTCGACACCTGGCTTACGTTCGACCTGGCTTACCCTTCGCCTCGGTGGCAACGCGATGCTGCTACTGAGTTTAACTAGTGTGTGTACGATAGCTGCACTGGCGCGATCTTTCGAAATACTGACTCGCTCGTGGCCAATGTATTGTATTGAGATGGGGAGTGGCTGGTCGGTCGGTCGTTGACGTGGTGGTTGTGTTGGGTTGGAGTAGAGTAGTGGTTTGGACAATTCCCAGATTCAAACTGGTAGAAATCTGTGATTTGCTATATTTTAATGCAAATCTTAAGTGAATATTTGAGAATTTCATCACAAACATTTGCGATTTCTGCAAATTATTGCATCTTTAGGTGTATTTTGCAAATCTTGAGTGAATTTTCGGACTTTCCTGCAAATTTTAGTTGAATTTTGCGAATTTTTTGTTGCAAGTTTTTGCGAGTTATTCCGAATTTAGGTGAATATTGTGAATTTTATTACATTCATTTTGTGAATTCTGCAAATCCAGGTGGACTTTGCGGATTCTTTGCAAATTATTGTAAATTTTGTTGTCGATTTTACAGATTTTGCACATTTTAAATGTATTTTTGCAGATTTTAAGTGATTTTGCGAATTATCACGATTTTATTGCAAATTTTGCAAACTTTCGGATTTTTTGCAAAATATTGCAAATTTTAAGTGCATTGGTTGCAGATTTTATGGAATATGCATATTTTAAGTGAATTTTTGCAAATTACAAGTGATTTTACGAATTATTACGATTTTATTTCAAACTTTTGCAGATATCTGTAAATTATTGCAAACTTCTAGGTTTATTTTGCAAATTTGAGTGAATTTTCGGATTTTTCTGCAAATTTTCGAATTTTTGTTGCAACTTTTGCAAATTATTCCGAATTTTGGTGAATATTGAGAATTTCATTGCAAACTTTTCGAATTTTTGAGGATTTTATTACATTCATTTTGTGAATTCTGCAAATCTGGGTGGATTTTGCAAGTTTTGCGAATTTATTGCAAACTTGCGGATTCTTTGCAAATTATTATTGTAAATTTATTGCAGATTTTACAGGTTTTGCACATTTTAAATGAATTATTGCAGATTTTAAGTGATTTTGCGAATTATCACGATTTTATTGGAAATTTTGCAAACTTGCGGATTTTTTTTGTAAATTATTGCAAATTTTAATTGCATTTGTTGCAGATTTCATGGAATATGTTTATTTTAAGTGAATTTTTGCAAATTACAAGTGATTTTGCGAATTATTACGATTTTATTGCAAACTTTGCGGATTTATTGCAAACTTTTGCCGATTTCTGTGAATTATTGCAAACTTCTAGGTGACTTTGGGAATTTTCGCCCGTTTTTTGTGAATTATTGCATTTTTGCATTTTTTGAGTGAATTGCGCTTTATATACAATGTGTATTTGCGACTTTTCCAGTCTTTTCGTTGTTATTGTTGCAACCACTAACGTTTCTCTCTCCTAAACTGACTTGTCACATTTGGATCATTCCCTGGGTTTGCCGTCGTTGTTACCTATTTTTAGAATTTTTTGTATACCTCCTCCGTCCTCCGAAGGTGTGGGAGGTGGGTGGGTTAAATATACAGAAAGACTGTATATATACACAGGGAACTTAATTGATTTATTTTTTGATAATTCGTTGGCAAACCTGTTGGGTTCATGGTGTAATAACCTGTGTTTTCTATGGGTCATATAATTGTATGTGTCCAAAGGCGGAGAAATGCGCTAAAATCAATTTCAAACCCATATATTAATCGAATTGTCTGTTCCCATTTCAGATAACATTTCTATTCTAGATTAATTAATTTAATTTAATTGGACTTTTTAGATTTAATAATTCAATTGTATTAAATTCATAGAGTTAATAAAACCAATTGTATTAAATTCATGAATCATTATGTGAATATCCTTAGTTTAAGTCTTAGGATTTAAGTGAAACCATTTTTTTGTAAATTAGTATTTAAGAATACACACACACACACACTGTGCGAAAAAAGGCACACACGATTTTTGAATATATATGTATATATAAAAAACAATATATTTTTTGTGGTATTTATTGGATTTTTAATGGATCAAAGTTTAAATTGTAACTAAGCTTTGCTAATTTTTGACTGAGTTTAAACTCAGTTAATTGTTGGTTTTATTGTATTGATTAACCGCATTTTTATATGTGATTGGATTGAGACTAGTTGAGTTTAAGTTAAATTAAACCTAGTTTAATTCGATTCCAATCTGAATTTGGTTTACATTAATTCATTATATAACCGATTTAGTAGGAATTTGGTGGTTATATAAGCCAATATTTTTGGATTTTATTAATTGATTTTTATACGCCTATGCAACGCAACCTTAAGACAAAACATGTCCCCATTTTTTTATATATTATTTACATTTTATTATTACAAGCCATGACATATTTTTTCTCTCAGTCCAAATGTATTTGCAGTCAGTACCACGTATGTATTTCTGATTGAGTACATTGCCTGTTTACCAGCCCTCCTAACAAAGACGTCACTTACTTTTTCAAAAACATCCGTCAGTTCGTCTGCCCCTATGCTCAGATATGTGTTAGAGATGCGTTAGGTTTAAATTAATCTACTTAAGACTTGTAGGGTTCACTGCGTTTTTTGGCTAACCTTATATATTGGATCGATAAAACGTCACACGAC
The DNA here is from genome assembly GCA_951804985.1 of Dryomyza anilis. Classification (NCBI taxonomy): domain Eukaryota; kingdom Metazoa; phylum Arthropoda; class Insecta; order Diptera; family Dryomyzidae; genus Dryomyza; species Dryomyza anilis. Next base: position 21,127,881 of record OX638136.1, on the reverse strand, counting down.
GTTTGCAAAGCTGGTGTATTTTGACCTAACTTTACGCGTAAACAAAGGGTGATGTATGGTGTAGTGGATTTAGTTTTTTATTTTGGGGACCGATTTATAGCTTTTCCAACACATGTGATGTATGGTGTATGATTTTACGTTAAATCAATCTAAACCCGTAAACCAGATCCAATTGGTTTAATATTATGAAGTGGCGAAGCTCTAAACAAATAATTCCCAAATTTTTAAATTTGAGTTTGATATGAAATTTTGAAATAAATTTTTACTTTTCATTTTCCAATTTCCTGAATTGAATCGAAAATTTTACGATTTAATTTACGACATATTTCCCGAAAAAACAATGCTGTGATTTTACAATTTTACTAACCGCGTAACCAAGTTGGAAATGCATAGTTTGTATCGAAACGTAACAAATTGTTTACTAAATTTCCAAACATACGACAGTCTGCTCTGTACAAGTTTTCTACGTGACCGATTCGACTACGTACGGATCCAAATTTTGGTAACGCGTAAACCTGATCCATCGGTTAAGGACTATCTCGGCCGGGGAAGCTATCCTTAATATATAATAATGATAATAACAAACCGAAAATAGATAGATAGATAGATAGCAGACTAGATAGTAAGCGACTACAATAAATATTAATTAATTGGTAAGCGATTACAATTACATCAAAAAATATCTATGAATAAGCAATTACAATTACATCAAAATATCTATATATATATATATATATATATATATATATACATATATATATATATATATATATATATATATATATATATATATATATATATATATATATATATATATATATATATATATATATATATATATAAGCGTTCTAATTATTGCGGCAAATTATAAATGAATATTGTCAGAAATATGAATAAATATACTATTCTAGCGAAATAATAGTAATAAATAAATAATAATGGCAAATAATATCAATGATCTTGTAATTCTATTGGAAATTTTGCTTTGTTTGTGATGAAACAAATTATTATGAAGATGAAACAAAAGCAAATTTTGTTATGCAATACACAAATATAAATTGTCTTTAGAATTTGCTTTGTTGATGATGAAACAAAAACCAAATTTGTTATGCAATGCACAAATATAATTGTTTTTAGAATTTAATAATTGCAAGACAACCCCATGATCTTGCATTATTACAAGACAAACTCCATGATCTTGGAATTCTATTGGAAATTTTGCTTTGTTGATGATGAAACAAATTATTATGAAGATGAAACAAAAACAAAAGTTTTTATAAAATACACAAATATAATTGTTTTTAGAATTTGCTTTGTTTATGATGAAAAAAATTATTATGAAGATGAAGTAAAAACAAAAACAAAACTTTTTGTTATGCAATACCCCAATATAATTGTTTTTAGAATTTTAATAATAGCAAGACAACTCCATGATCTTGCATTATTACAAGACAAACTCCATGATCTAGGAATTCTATTGGAAATTTATGAAATACACAAGTATATTTTACACAAGTGTAATATTAGAATTTTTAGTAATTACAAGACAACTCCATGATCTTGAATTATTACAAGGCAACTCCATGACCTTGAAAAAACTTGACAAAGTTGTATCTATGCTCCCTGAACGTCCAAACAAATTGCCAGAAGCAGCTGAGATACACAAATATATATGTATATATATATGTATATATATATATATATATATATATATATATATATATATATATATATATATATATATATATATATATATTTTTTTTTTTTTTTTTTTTGTGATGACAGGGGAACGCAAAACTTCCAACATAACGGCATTACGGCTGCCTAGAAGGTCGGATGGACATTTTACAAACATTGCTTATTTGACGTCAATCAGCCTGTTACGTTACTCGTCGCGTCCACAAGGTTTCAATCAAATAATAATACCTACCTATGTTGTCCAGGATGATTTCGCCTACTGTTCTGAACAGTTAGGTTACCCTGCATCCTATCCTTAATCTGGACAATCCTTTCGTTTTCATCTGGTTCAACATTCTATGGCCGTGTTTTGTCAAACGTTGTGGCGTAATTGGACTCCGTTCCACTACCTCACAAAGGCTTGGGATACATCATCACGTTGGTCTCTGTATTCTTGTTAGTTAAACATCGTCCGTTGTCAGGGTTGTCCATGTAACTACACGTTTCACCACATTACAACCCGCCTTGCTCACTGGAGCTCTACAGTCCGATTCGAATTTAACTCAACAATATATATATATATATATATATATATATATATATATATATATATGTATAATCGTATGCATATGTATATATATATATATAGCTTACCTATTTGATAAATAACAATAATCCTAATTTTATATTTTGATTCACTTTTGGAATCTGTCGTGATTTTTGTCCAAACCGCCTTAATAAGTCCGTATTTTATGGTGGTAACCACCAAGTTGTACCTGTAAAAAAATTGAAATACATCCCGATGATCTGAAAACAGTGTAAACAATTTAATATATTAATATAATTAATATAATTATGATAATATAATTATATATAAATATATTTTATATATAAATATATTTTTTGACAATAAATTTTACATTTCCCAGACTCACAGGTTTGGTTTAAATTGTCTACGGTCCCATTATTTTTGAAAAATCAATGGTTAATAACGACGTTCCCACAAACCGTATATAAGGAAATTTATGCAAAATTTTTTTATTTACATGTAAACTTTCCAAACAAACGCGTTTCCATTTCTTGTAATATTATCAATTAAATTATCATTATTGTTCTTACATCAGAATGGGTGAGCCAATATGGTGTATTTTTTTTATCAATTGATAATTTTGACAATTTAGGAAAATTGAAATGGATTTTTAAACGAATAAAGTATATTTTTTAATCAAATAAATTATTCATCATCATTAAATTATTCTCACCAAATAATTTAACGATGACTACCCAGACAAATTTATTATTGCTAGCTATATGGTGTGGGTCATTAGCCATTACCATCTAGTGCCGTGAAGGCCTAATACCCTATTTGGCGTGCCAAGAAACGTTTTTCGTCCTTGCCAATGGGACTCTTCAGTTGGCTTGAAAAAATGCGAATACGATCCAGAAATTACAATTTTTAAGAAAAGTGGATGTTAAGTGTGTTTATTTTGTTATTTTTATTAAGTTTATAGTCAATGTGTGTGTGTGTATTTTTATTTACAATTTATATTTGTAACAAAAACATTGAAATGTATAAATTAAACCATGGTTGAAAACCGTGAAAAGTGTTCTTATTTCCGGTTAAACACGTTAAGGTATATCTTTTAGTGGTCAATATTTGACCACTGTAACATTTTAGTTTAGTTTTGTGTGCGCAGTGTAATGCGACTTTTCATTTTATTTATGCGCCTTCAAGGTCTCCCATATGGCACTTTTTAGTTTGTTTTTGTGCGCAGTGTAATGCGACTTTCCAGTTTCCTTTCCTTTTTGTGTTCATTCCTTCCAATTGGGAATCTGTTTGTCTCATTCTCTCTTGTTGTATTTTGTAATTTTGTAGTTTTGTGGCTTGTAAATTGAACTCTGTAAGCCTACTGTGATTTATTGGTTGCGAATATTTTGTTTTTTAGCATTAGATGTGTTGATTTGTTGCGCTTGTTCTATTGTTATTTACAACTTTGATACAGACGCAAGTTCCATTTCATCTTTAGCTATCTCAACAAAGGAGCTCTTAAACTTTGATTCCTGGATTTTGGATTAATTTTGGATTATTTGAAAATTATTTAAATTTATTTTAAATTTTAATATTTTAATACATCGTTAACACCGTCTAATATATATAAGTGAGTTGTGGTATTAATATTATATATTACCACCTAGGTGGTATGGGGGAGGTGCAACAAGCCAATTTAAAGTGAAATTAACCAAGATTTTCATTACTGGGTTTAAGCCCCTTTAAGAAATTGAAGTTGGTAAATTGTTGGGTTTAATGGTTAATTTTAATTGTAGAAATTGAATTTTGAATTTTTAAATTTTAAATTTTTAATTATAATTTTTAATTTAGAATTTTATATTAGAATTTTAAATTAGAATTTTTAATTTTAATTTTTAATTTATAAATTTTCAAGTTTTAATTATGAATTTTTTATGAATTTTTAAGTTTTAATTTTGAATTTTCTAAATTTTCTAAATTTTTAAGAAATTTTTGAATTTTTAATTTTTGATTGAATTATGAAAATGGCATACTTCATTGAACCATAACTCCCATCCCACCATTTCACCCACTTGTGTATGTGTGTATTTTTATTTATTATTTATGTGGTAATCGTTGGTCAGCATTTTAAATTGAACTTCCATTTAGTTATGAATTCCAATAATCGCACATCATCATCCATGTCTGGTGTTTCGTATTGCGATACACCTGACTTGTATCGCACTCCAGCAACGCCTTTTGCTGCCACCCAGCCTTTTGTTGCCACAGCATTTTCTTCTTCTTCGTCTAAGCCGGGATCTCGTGTACAACAGCAGGTAATCCAACAACATAAACTGGAAATTTTATATATGTGTGTGTATATAACCCATATTTAAAGGTGGTGATGTCCTTCATGGCCGGTATGATTGCGCAACACAATCGGTTGGCGACCATGATAGCAGTCATATGGATCCTGTCGTGCCGATGCTGTTGCCTAGTCCCGTTATCGATGGATTCGTGAATATGACCAAGTTGTTGGTGCCGCAAGGGATGCAGGCGTTGCTGAGTTTCGGACCTGGTTTTATACCGTCGCACAGGTTTTATACCGTCGTGACCACACCATTGTACACAATGGTGTGGTCACCGAAGGGATGTTGCCAGATGTCATCGCACGTACCGGTTATGACCGATACTATGAGCGGTTCGCCTCTGTATTGGGTACTACATCGAAGGGTCGTTTGTTGGCGGATTCCACCATTAAATACATGTTGTATGTGACGCGTCACTTTCTGCGTAACCATGCCGACGAGATTTTGATAGTTCAGGCGGATAAAGGCAAGAAAACCGTGTTGATGTATGCATCAGAATATCGTGCAAAGATGGATGGCTGGATTTGTACGTGCATCGCGAACGGTACATATCGTGCAGTTCAATTAACGGCTCGGTTCCATTATGCATTATATGTTCAGTATCATCGATTGTCCGGTCGCCTGATTGCATTGTACACAGCCCATTTTGCTGCTGCAACATCGTCGCCGTGTGACCCGCCTTTTTCGCGTGCCACCCTACGATGCCTACGCGCTCATGATCACACCTCCGCCATTATGCCGTACATGTATGGTACTGTGAAGGTACATAAACCCGATGCGCCGTGTCGTCCGATATGTGCGTCACATCGGCTCCAAAAAGTCGTCTCCGATGTATTGAAAGTGGTAACAGTGCGCTTGGGCTCTGTGCATAATGTGACATCCGTTGATCAGATTGTGGGCACATTGTCGTCGATGTTCATGTACAATAGTATGTGTTTGCAAAGTTTGACATAGTAGATATGTACACACGCATGGACAAACATCATCTGCTGTCCAATGTCCGTCTCATGCTGCAATCGGAATGGTTCCCCCAGATTAGTCCGTTTTCGAATGTGTCCTTGTTGAATGAGTGTATCTATTATTCTTTGGAGCGTGCAAACTATTTTACATACGAGGGCAGGGTATATCAACAATTGGAGGGTTTTCCCCAGGGAGCTTGTGACTCTGGCCTTTTGGATCGTATATTGTTGGATTATTGTTTGCAGCTACACAATGAATTGTTATTTGTTGGCAATCGCGTCGTCACTTGGTGGAAATTTGTCGATGATTTCCTGTTGTACATACCAGGAGGTATTCAGCCGTGTTACACAACTCAGTTTCACCGTGGAACATGAAATTGACGTGCCTCGTGGTAAGGCAATTTCGTTTTTGGACTTGCTCATATTGCGTGCGTCCGATCATCCATATCCGTTGCTGAGTAATTATCGCAAACCGATGGCCTCATTGCGTACCGTTCACTTTTTGTCTCATCAGCCTGTCGCCATGAAGGTGTCCGTGGTTGCCGGCTTTGTTGGACGTATTCTCGACCGAACTAGCACATGTTTCCAGGTCTCAGATCTGGACTGTCTCGAAGTCATGTTGCTGTCCAATGGGTATCCCCATGTATTTATTGCGCAACATTTTGTACAGATCATCAGGAAGTATGTGGCACGAATAACATCCACCACCACCTTAACTTCATCTTCACCACCATATGCAACCACGTCATCAACAACAACCACAACAGCAACAATAACAACAACAATAGTGGTGGCTGGATCACAGGTGCAAATTAACGAGCGTGTGCATGTATTGTTGTTGTATGTATCGACGCGTTTCAATCCGACGAGCGTGTACCTGACTGATGTGCCACCATCATCTGTTGCCACAGTGCAATTTTTTACAAATTATACCAGTAATGGAGGTGACCTGGATATTGGTTGTTCACCCAATGTATCAGTCATATCTGCGAAGCGTTTGCATGCCGGTTCGATGCGTACAGTTCGATATTGTTGTGAGAGTCTTGGTGGAGTTATTCGTCGTATATATCATGACTTTAAACTTGGTATGCCTGTGTTCTCTAATCGTGATCGTATATTTTCATTGCTGCGCATTTCTCTGTCCGGTATATTGAGTAGTAATAATAATAATAATACTACTGTATCTGACGCCGCCGACGACGATAACAACGACAACATACTGTCAACATCTGCAACTGCCGCTGCTGTTTCTGCTGCTAGAAAATCAACGATTGTATCTGTATATATGGTATCCTGTGTTGTTGGTTGTGAGCAACGATTCCTGTTGTCCGGTATAGGGTCTGGTGATGAAATACTCTCGGCAGCAAAATGTAATCCACGAACAGCAATATGTAAGCATATATCGGTGTATGGTCATGATATACCGTCGTCAACATTATTGGTATTGCCAACACATGGTACGGTGATGCCTCCGGATATACGTTTGATGATGTTTAAGGCTTTGTATGCGTGTATGGGTATTGAGTGTCAGGTTCCATCAATACAAATGTTTATACCGAATTATGTGCGTCGCGGCACCGATCAATGCATAGCCCGTTTGGTGGCCAGCGGTCAATTAACATACTCTATGTTGGCTATTCCAAAACCACCTGCTGCTGCTGCTGTGTCTAGATTGTCATCTTCTTCTGCTGCTGCTGGTGTTGGTGGATTATCCCTCAAACCGATTGTAACCTCGGTGATAAATTTGCCGTCGATTTTTACAACTGCAGTCTCAACGGCAACATCAACAACGACAACAACTGCTGCAGTCTCATCGGTGACGACAACCAGTCCGGCAACAGCAACATCAACAGCGGTGACCACCGCCGATCCAATCAGTGCCGCCTTGTCATTGATCCGTAAACGTCATAACCAGCAGGTCATGGCCCAACTCTCATCCAAATGTTCTTTAATTTCAACATCGCCTGTACCATCTATCTGTGAGTTGATTGATTGATTGTGATCTCGCGGTCTATCGATCATAGTGTTAGTTCACATTTTATATATATATATATATATATATATATATATATATATATATATATATATATATATATATATATCTTAATTCTTGTTAGATTTTGTTGATACCGATGATGAAGATGATGTTGTCGCGGCCGTCGATGCTATCGACAAAACCTTTTGTGTTGGTGATGATGTCGCTCTAAAGGATGCCACTGCCGCCGCCGACAATGTGATTGCTATTCATGATGGCGGATCCGTGGATTGGCGGCTGCAACCAAATGTGCCACTATCACCACCAATGATGGTAACATTACTAAGAAGGAGGGTGTCGATGATGATAAATGTTAATTTTTGCGGTGTTTTCCATTTGTTTTATATTTTTTGTGTGTGAATGTACATTTTCTCGTTCTGCTACTATTGATATTTATTCGTTATGTTGCTTTAGATATTTTATATTTTATTCTGCTATGTAAATATTTTTAAATAATTATTAATAATTATTAATATTTTATTCTGCTACTGGAGGTTGAATTATATATATTTATAAGATTTTTCATGAAATAAATATATATATATATATATATAGCCTATATATATATATATATATATATATATATATATATATATATATATATATATATATATATATATATATATATATATATATATATATATTTAGCGTGTATATGTATTCCAAACCCAACAAGATAGTTTGAGTTTTATTTTCTGTCGCCCCTGCTTCCTCGTTGTCCGTCCGTTCGTCCGTCCATTCGGTTCATTGCCCGCATACACCTGCATGAACGACGCACGCACGCACGCATGTACCCATACACACACATATAAAAAACGACGAATTGTTTGAATAATTTGAATAATTTAGGAGACGCGTATACGCCCCATGTCACACAACGGTCTGAAATATCGTAGAGCGGTAGTCGTGAAGACGACACAATTAGGGAAAATGTTCAGATATTTCGAATAGACCAGTGTATACACCGAATCCACGGGTTAACATACTCCCTGTGTGGTGTGTGTGTGTGATGGTGCTTGGTGCTGTGTGGTGGTGGTGCTGTGTGGTGGTGGTCCTTCGGTCCGATGACGGCGGCGAACCTGGAAGTTAGTGGTGCGACAACCGAATGGCAAGTTGTATATACTTGTCGTTCGGATCGTCATGAATGGTCATCATCCATTCATGGCGGTTCCGGGTGGACCCGTCTCTTTCGATGGGGTCACATGCTGAGCTGGCAGCAACCGGACGGATCCATAGGTTGTGGATAATGGAGTAGCACCAGCGGCGGCGACGATGACGATTCCCTCTCTATTGATGATTTAATTGAATTTGACTTTGAATAGTAATGCGTGCGATGACGATAATGATGCTGACCGACCTGTAAATCAAAAATTCTGAAATTGTTGTTGAAGGCGAAAAAAGGTTTTTATTTGATCGATTAAGTCACTGTCGAGTGGGTGGTAGCTTTTGTTGCATCAGTGCCATGGTACCCGGTGGCGAGTGAGTATATGGGTTAGTGGTCGCGGCCTTGGCGCCAATTGAAATTTTCACTTGCAGGTGTATTGCAGGTCACAACAGGCGAAATGAATGAATGAATGAATGAAGACAAACATACAAACAATCGCGCGCGCGGACAGCAATACCATTTTTACGCCCAGTACAAAGCCGGTATATAAGTGTGCGGTAAGTGGTTTCAATAATGATGTACCCATTTCAATGTTGTTGTTGTACCCATTTCAATGTTGTTGTTGTACCCATTTCAATGCCCCCGTCCCTCAATTACTGCTTGCGCTAGCCACACGCACTCTGTTGTCGCCGCCTACCGTCCGAGAGCTAGTCTCAACATAATGCCTAACAAAAGCAGAGTGTCATCTGGGCTCGTGACCATAACCTATGGGGTCCCTGTTTCTCTGCTCATTGCGTGTGTACACAAACACGTGTCTGCAAATTCTCAGCCTGCGTCCCGTGTCCGTCCGCTCTATGATGTAGAACCATCTATGAATAAATGTATATATCTATATATATATATATATATATATATATATATATATATATATATATATATATATATATATATATATATATATATATATATATATATATATATATATATATATATATATATATATATATATATATATATATATATATATACACACATAACCTGTCCTTAGAACTAGTGCGTCTAACCTCGCTCTGTGTGCGTCCGTCGATTGATTACACATTCAATACTAGTCATGTCCGTCCGTCCACATCTGTACCTGAATTTGCTCTGCAAACCCACCTCATCTCCGCTGACCCTGCCCTAACCTTATTGGCAATACCAACAACTATAAGTGCGCATCTAAGGTGTGTTGCCCATTCCATACGAGCATGCGGATCCGTTATACCTTGATTTTATCAACAAATAACGATAATAATAATTACTCACAATAAATAAGTAATAGCCTACAATAGCCTAGGTGGTTACAATATAGGATCTTTTCTACTCGCCGACGGGTAGGGAGCGCACACCGTTTATTGACGTATACCCTAGCATTGGTTTAACTAGTTACCAGTTTCCTGTGTGACGTATACAGTGGATGGATGGATGACCTTTCAATCATTTCTGTCTGTCTGTCGCTTCAATCCATTGTACCCATGTTCCCGTGGTAGGTGATAGCGTGAGTATTCCACATTGTGCTCCACCCCACCGCAGAACATATAGCAGAATCTGCGGAACTACCTATGTTTTTCATCTATCCCAGGTCTCGTAGGTTGCATGGGCCACCCTTAAACCAGTTGCGCCACCGACCTTGCCGCTAGCAAGAGGTTTCTCACCTCTCTTTCGTTAGCTGGATATCATACAAATGGTATTTTCTCTAGAATTCTACCCTAGAAGCTGATTCAACCACACCAGTGACTTTTGTTCGACACCTGGCTTACGTTCGACCTGGCTTACCCTTCGCCTCGGTGGCAACGCGATGCTTAACTAGTGTGTGTACGATAGCTGCACTGGCGCGATCTTTCGAAATACTGACTCGCTCGTGGCCAATGTATTGTATTGAGATGGGGAGTGGCTGGTCGGTCGTTGACGTGGTGGTTGTGTTGGGTTGGAGTAAAGTAGTGGTTTGGACAATTCCCAGATTCAAACTGGTAGAAATCTGTGATTTGCTATATTTTAATGCAAATCTTAAGTGAATACTTGAGAATTTCATCACAAACATTTGCGATTTCTGCAAATTATTGCATCTTTAGGTGTATTTTGCAAATCTTCAGTGAATTTTCGGACTTTCCTGCAAATTTTAGTTGAATTTTGCGAATTTTTTGTTGCAAGTTTTTGCAAGTTATTCCGAATTTAGGTGAATATTGGGAATTTTATTACATTCATTTTGTGAATTCTGCAAATCCAGGTAGATTTTGCGGATTCTACAATAAATATTAATTAATTGGTAAGCGATTACAATTACATCAAAAAATATCTATGAATAAGCAATTACAATTACATCAAAATATCTATATATATATATATATATATATTTATATATATATATATATATATATTTATATATATATATATATATATATATATATATATATATATATATATATATATATATATATATAAGCTTTCTAATTATTGCGGAAAATTATAAATGAATATTGTCAGAAATATGAATAAATATACTATTCTAGCGAAAGAATAGTAATAAATAAATAATAATGGCAAATAATATCAAATAATAACAAGCATTTTACTACTATTGCAATAATAATGCGCAAATAAATCTGAAATCTATCATTGGGTCATTTTTTGATTTCGATAAATGTTGCAATCATATTGAATTTTCAAAGAGCATAGGTCAAGTATGTGTATATAAATGGTGTTAGGATAGATAATAATGATTCTTTGGACGAACTCCATGATCTAAGAATTATACAAGACAAATTCCATGATCTTGAATTTATCTATTAACCCATAACCCGATGTGAAGATTTTTTTCGAAACGAATTTTTGCGAAGTATATAATTTAGAATGTTAATAATTGCAAGACAACTCCATCATGCTGCATTGTTACAGGACAAACTCCATGATCTTGTAATTCTATTGGAAATTTTGCTTTGTTTGTGATGAAACAAATTATTATGAAGATGAAACAAAAGCAAATTTTGTTATGCAATACACAAATATAAATTGTCTTTAGAATTTGCTTTGTTGATGATGAAACAAAAACCAAATTTGTTATGCAATGCTCAAATATAATTGTTTTTAGAATTTAATAATTGCAAGACAACCCCATGATCTTGCATTATTACAAGACAAACTCCATGATCTTGGAATTCAATTGGAAAATTGCTTAGTTGATGATGAAACAAATTATTATGAAGATGAAACAAAAACAAAAGTTTTTATGAAATACACAAATATAATTGTTTTTAGAATTTGCTTTGTTTATGATGAAACAAATTATTATGAAGATGAAGTAAAAACAAAAACAAAACAAAACTTTTTGTTATGCAATACCCCAATATAATTGTTTTTAGAATTTTAATAATTGCAAGACAACTCCATGATCTTGCATTATTACAAGACAAACTCCATGATCTAGGAATTCTATTGGAAATTTATGAAATACACAAGTATATTTTACACAAGTATAATATTAGAATTTTTAGTAATTACAAGACAACTCCATGATCTTGAATTATTACAAGGCAACTCCATGACCTTGTAAAACTTGACAAAGTTGTATCTATGCTCCCTGAACGTCCAAACAAATTGCCAGAAGCAGCTGAGATACACAAATATATATGTATATATATATATGTGTATATATATATATATATTTTTGTGATGACAGGGGAACGCAAAACTTCCAACATAACGGCATTACGGCTGCCTAGAAGGTCGGATGGACATTTTACAAACATTGCTTTATTTGACGTCAATCAGCCTGTTACGTTACTCGTAGCGTCCACAAGGTTTCAATAATATGATTTAATAAATACCTATGTTGTCCAGGATGATTTCGCCTACTGTTCTGAACAGTTAGGTTACCCTGCATCCTATCCTTAATCTGGACAATCCTTTCGTTTTCATCTGGTTCAACATTCTATGGCCGTGTTTTGTCAAACGTTGTGGCGTAATTGGACTCCGTTCCACTACCTCACAAAGGCTTGGGATACATCATCACGTTGGTCTCAGTATTCTTGTTAGTTAAACATCGTCCGTTGTCAGGGTTGTCCATGTAACTACACGTTTCACCACATTACAACCCACCATGCTCACTGGAGCTCTACAGTCCGATTCGAATCTAACTCAACAATATATATATATATATATATATATGTATAATCGTATGCATATGTATATATATATATATATATATATAGCTTACCTATTTGATAAATAACAAAAATCCTAATTTTATATTTTGATTCACTTTTGGAATCTGTCGTGATTTTTGTCCAAACCGCCTTAATAAGTCCGTATTTTATGGTGGTAACCACCAAGTTTTACCTGTAAAAAAATGGAAATACATCCCGATGATCTGAAAACAGTGTAAACAATCTAATATATTAATATAATTAATATAATTATGATAATATAATTATATATAAATATATTTTATATATAAATATATTTTTTGACAACAAATTTTACATTTCCCAGACTCACAGGTTTGGTTTAAATTGTCTACGGTCCCATTATTTTTGAAAAATCAATGGTTAATAACGACGTTCCCACAAACCGTATATAAGGAAATTTATGCAACATTTTTTTGTTGTTGTGCATGTAAACTATTTACATGTAAACTTTCCAAACAAACGCGTTTCCATTTCTTGTAATATTGTCAATTAAATTATCATTATTGTTCTTACATCAGAATGGTGTATTTTTTATATCAATTGGTGATTTTGACAATTTAGGAAAATTGAAATGGATTTTTAAACGAATAAAGTATATTTTTTAATCAAATAAATTATTCATCATCATTAAATTATTCTCACCAAATAATTTAACGATGACTACCCAGACAAATTTATTATTGCTAGCTATATGGTGTGGGTCATTAGCCATTACCATCTAGTGCCGTGAAGGCCTAATACCCTATTTGGCGTACCAAGAAACGTTTTTCGTCCTTGCCAATGGGACTCATCAGTTGGCTTGAAAAAATGCAAACGATGTTAATTGGATTCGAATACGATCCAGAAATTACAATTTTTAAGAAAAAGTGGGTGTTAAGTGTGTTTATTTTGTTATTTTTATTAAGTTTATAGTCAATGTGTGTGTGTGTATTTTTATTTCTGTGTGTTCTTATTTCCGGTTAAACACGTTGAGGTATATCTTTTAGTGGTCAATATTTGACCACTGTAATATTTTAGTTTAGTTTTGTGTGCGCAGTGTAATGCGACTTTTCATTTTATTTATGCGCCTTCAAGGTCTCCCATATGGCACTTTTTAGTTTGTTTTTGTGCGCAGTGTAATGCGACTTTCCAGTTTCCTTTCCTTTTTGTGTTCATTCCTTCCAATTGGGAATCTGTTTGTCTCATTCTCTCTTGTTGTATTTTGTAATTTTGTAGTTTTGTGGCTTGTAAATTGAACTCTGTAAGCCTACTGTGATTTATTGGTTGCGAATATTTTGTTTTTTAGCATTAGATGTGTTGATTTGTTGCGCTTGTTCTATTGTTATTTACAACTTTGATGCAGACGCAAGTTCCATTTCATCTTTAGCTATCTCAACAAAGGACCTCTTAAACTTCGATTCCGAAATTTTGGATTAATTATGGATTAAATTTATTTTAAATTTTAATACATCGTTAACACCGTCTAATATATATAAGTGAGTTGTGGTATTTATATTATATATTACCATGTTAGGTGGTGGTGGTATGGGGGAGGTGCAACAAACCAATTTAAAGTGAAATTAACCAAGAATTTCATTATTGGGTTTAAGCCCCTTTAAGAAATTGAAGTTGGTAAATTGTTGGGTTTAATGGTTAATTTTAATTGTTGAAATTTAGGAATTGGTAATTGAATTTTGAATTTTTAAATTTTTAATTATAATTTTTAATTTAGAATTTTAAATTAGAATTTTTTAATTTTAATTTTTAATTTATAAATTTTAAAGTTTTAATTATGAATTTTTATGATCACAGGTGCAAATTAACGAGCGTGTGCATGTATTGTTGTTGTATGTATCGGCGCGTTTCAATCCGACGAGCGTGTACCTGACTGATGTGCCACCATCATCTGTTGCCGCAGTGCAATCTTTTACAAATTATACCAGTAATGGAGATGACCTGGATATTGGTTGTTCACCCAATGTATCAGTCATATCTGCGAAGCGTTTGCATGCCGGTTCGATGCGTACAGTTCGATATTGTTGTGAGAGTCTTGGTGGAGTTATTCGTCGTATATATCATGACTTTAAACTTGGTATGCCTGTGTTATCTAATGGTGATCGTATATTTTCATTGCTGCGCATGTCTCTGTCCGGTATATTGAGTAGTAATAATAATAATAATACTACTGTATCTGACGCCGCCGACGACGATAACAACGACAACATACCGTCAACAGCTGCAACTGCCGCTGCTGTTTCTGCTGCTAGAAAATCAACGATTGTATCTGTATATATGGTATATGGTATCCTGTGGTTGTGAGCAACGATTCCTGTTGTCCGGTATAGGGTCTGGTGTTGAAATACTCTCGGCAGCAAAACGTAATCCACGAACAGCAATATGTAAGCATATATCGGTGTATGGTCATGATATACCGTCGTCAACATTATTGGTATTACCTACACATGGTACGGTGATGCCTCCGGATATACGTTTGATGATGTTTAAGGCTTTGTATGCGTGTATGGGTATTGAGTATCAGGTTCCATCAATACAAATGTTTATACCGAATTATGTGCTTCGCGGCACCGATCAATACATAGCCCGTTTGGTGGCCAGCGGTCAATTAACATACTCTATGTTGGGTATTCCAAAACCACCTGCTGCTGCTGTTGTGTCTAGATTATCATCTTCTTCTGCTGCTGCTGCTGGTGTTGGTGGATTATCCCGCAAACCGATTGTAACCTCGGTGATAAATTTGCCGTCGATTTTTACAACTGCAGTCTCAACGGCAACATCAACAACGACAACAACAACAACTGCTGCAGTCTCATCGGTGACGACAACCTGTCCGGCAACAGCAACATCAACAGCGGTGACCACTGCCGATCCAATCAGTGCCGCCTTGTTATTGATCCGTAAACGTCATAACCATCCAAATGTTCTTTAATTTCAACATCGCCTGTACCATCTATCTGTGAGTTGATTGATTGATTGTGATCTCGCGGTCTATCGATCATAGTGTTAGTTCACATTTTATATATATATATATATATATATATATACATATATATATATATATATATATATATATATATATATATATATATATATATATATATATATATATATATATATATATAATTCTTGTTAGATTTTGTTGATACCGATGATGAAGATGATGTTGTCGCGGCCGTCGATGCTATCGACAAAACCTTTTGTGTTGGTGATGATGTCGCTCTAAAGGATGCCACTGCCGCCGCCGGCAATGTGATTGCTACTCATGATGGCGGATCCGTTGCTGCAATAGCCGCCGCCGACAACATTCCATCAATAAAACCAGTGTGTGAGTTTCTGAATGATGACGATGGTGGTGCCGTTTATGATAAATTGGTTTGTGTACCTGTAACAACATCTGCGTTGGTCAACAAGTCGCCTAATTTGTTTACGCCTTCTCCCGATTCAAATCTTCTTCCATACAGTCAATTTGCTGAGCTGTGTATGGATTGGCGGCTGTAACCAAATGTGCAACTATCACCGTTTATGATAAATTGGTTTGTGTACCTGTAACAACATCTGTGTTGGTCAACAAGTCGCCTAATTTGTTTACGCCTTCTCCCGATTCAAATCTTCTTCCGTACAGTCAATTTGCTGAGCTGTGTATGGATTGGCGGCTGTAACCAAATGTGCCACTATCACCACCAATGATGGTAACATTGCTAATAAGGAGGGTGTCGGTGATGATAAATGTTAATTTTTGCGGTGTTTTCCATTTGTTTTATATTTTTTGTGTGTGAATGTACATTTTCTCGTTCAGCTACTATAGATATTTATTCGTTCTGTTGCTTTAGATATTTTATATTTTATTCTGCTACTGTAAATATTTTTAAATAATTATAAATAATTATAAATATTTTATTCTGCTACTGGAGGTTGAATTATATATATTTATAATATTTTTCATGAAATAAATATATATATATATATATCTATAGCCTATATATATATATATATATATATATATATATATATATATATATATATATATACATATACATATATATATATATATATATATATATATATATATATATATATATATATATATAGGCTATATATATATATATAGAATGGTCCGTCCGACCATTCGGTTCATTGCCCGCATACACCTGCATATGCACGCACGCATGTACCCATACACACACATATATAAAACGACGAATTGTTTGAATAATTTGAATAATTTGAATAATTTAGGAGACGCGTATACGCCCCATGTCACACAACGGTCTGAAATATCGTAGAGCGGTAGTCGTGAAGACGACACAATTAGGGAAAATGTTCAGATATTTCGAATAGACCAGTGTATACACCGAATCCACGGGTTAACATACTCCCTGTGTGGTGTGTGTGTGTGATGGTGCTTGGTGCTGTGTGGTGGTGGTGCTGTGTGGTGGTGGTCCTTCGGTCCGATGACGGCGGCGAATCTGGAAGTTGGTGGTGCGACAACCGAATGATTTAATTGAATTTGACTTTGAATAGTAATGCGTGCGATGACGATGACGATGCTGACCGACCTGTAAATCAAAAATTCTGAAATTGTTGTTGAAGGCGAAAAAAGGTTTTTATTTGGTCGATTAAGTTACTGTCGAGTGGGTGGTAGCTTTTGCTGCATCAGTGCCATGGTACCCGGTGGCGAGTGAGTATATGGGTTAGTGGTCACGGCCTTGGCTCCAATTGAAATTTTCACTAGCAGGTGTATTGCAGGTCACAACAGGCGAAATGAATGAATGAAGACAAACATACAAACAATACAAACAATCGCGCGCGCGGACAGCAATACCATCTTTACGCCCAGTACAAAGCCGGTATATAAGTGTGCAGTAAGTGATTTCAATATTGATGTACCCATTTCAATGTTTTTGTTGTACCCATTTCAATGCTCCCGTCCCTCATTTACTGCTTGCGCTAGCCACACGCACTCTGTTGTCGCCGCCTACCGTCCGAGAGCTAGTCTCCACATAATGCCTAACAAAAGCAGAGTGTCACCTGGGCTCGTGACCATAACCTATGGGGTCCCTGTTTCCCTGCTCATTGCGTGTGTACACAAACACGTGTCTGCAAATTCTCAGCCTGCGTCCCGTGTCCGTCCGCTCTATGATACCGAACCATCTATATATATATATATATATATATATATATATATATATATATATATATATATATATATATATATATATATATACACACAACCTGTCCTTAGAACTAGTGCGTCTAACCTCGCTCTGTGTGCGTCCGTCGATTGATTACACATTCAATACTAGTCATGTCCGTCCGTCCACATCTGTACCTGAATTTGCTCTGCAAACCCACCTCATCTCCGCTGACCCTGCCCTAACCTTATTGGCAATACCAACAACTATAAGTGCGCATCTAAGGTGTGTTGCCCATTCCATACGAGCATGCGGATCCGTTATACCTTGATTTTATCAACAAATAACGATAATAATAATTACTCACAATAAATAAGTAATAGCCTACAATAGCCTAGGTGGTTACAATATAGGATCTTTTCTACTCGCCGACGGGTAGGGAGCGCACACCGTTTATTGACGTATACCCTAGCATTGGTTTAACTAGTTACCAGTTTCCTGTGTGACGTATACAGTGGATGGATGGATGACCTTTCAATCATTTCTGTCTGTCTGTCGCTTCAATCCATTGTACACATGTTCCCGTGGTAGGTGATAGCGTGAGTATTCCACATTGTGCTCCACCCCACCGCAGAACATATAGCAGAATCTGCGGAACTACCTATGTTTTTCATCTATCCCAGGTCTCGTAGGTTGCATGGGCCACCCTTAAACCAGTTGCGCCACCGACCTTGCCGCTAGCAAGAGGTTTCTCACCTCTCTTTCGTTAGCAGGATATCATACAAATGGTATTTTCTCTAGAATTCTACCCTAGAAGCTGATTCAACCACACCAGTGACTTTTGTTCGACACCTGGCTTACGTTCGACCTGGCTTACCCTTCGCCTCGGTGGCAACGCGATGCTTAACTAGTGTGTGTACGATAGCTGCACTGGCGCGATCTTTCGAAATACTGACTCGCTCGTGGCCAATGTATTGTATTGAGATGGGGAGTGGCTGGTCGGTCGTTGACGTGGTGGTTGTGTTGGGTTGGAGTAAAGTAGTGGTTTGGACAATTCCCAGATTCAAACTGGTAGAAATCTGTGATTTGCTATATTTTAATGCAAATCTTAAGTGAATATTTGAGAATTTCATCACAAACATTTGCGATTTCTGCAAATTATCGCGTCTTTAGGTGTATTTTGCAAATTTTGCAAATCTTGAGTGAATTTTCGGACTTTCCTGCAACTTTTAGTTGAATTTTGCGAGTTATTCCGAATTTAGGTGAATATTGGGAATTTTATTACATTCATTTTGTGAATTCTGCAAATCCAGGTGGATTTTGCGGATTCTTTGCAAATTATTGTAAATTTGTTGTAGATTTTACAGATTTTGCACATTGAGAATTTTGAGTTTTGCGAATTTATTGCAAACTTGCAGATTCTTTGCAAATTATTTAAAATGAATTTTTGCAGATTTTGCGTGATTTGCGAATTATCACGATTGTATTGCAAATTTTGCAAACTTTCGGATTTTTTTGCATATTATTGCAAATTTTAAGTGCATTGGTTGCAGATTTTTTGGAATATGCATATTTTAAGTGAATTTTTGCAAATTACAAGTGATTTTGTGAATTATTACGATTTTATTGCAAACTTTTGTTGCAACTTTTGCAAATTATTTCGAATTTAGGTGAATATTGAGAATTTCATTGCAAACTTTTCGAATTTTGAGAATTTTATTACATTCATTTTGTGAATTCTGCAAATCTAGGTGGATTTTGCGAATTTTATTGCAAACTTGCAGATTCTTTGCAAATTATTGTAAATTTTAGGTGAATTTGTTGCGGATTTTACAGATTTTGCACATTTTAAATGAATTTTTGCAGATTTTGCGTGATTTGCGAATTATCACGATTTTATTGCAAATTTTGCAAACTTTCGGATTTTTTGCAAATTATTGCAAATTTTAAGTGCATTGGTTGCAGATTTTATGGAATATGCATATTTTAAGTGAATTTTTGCAAATTACAAGTGATTTTGCGAATTATTACGATTTTATTGCAAACTTTTGCAGATATCTGTAAATTATTGCAAACTTCTAGGTGTATTTTGCAAATTTGAGTGAATTTTCGGATTTTTCTGCAAATTTTCGAATTTTTGTTGCAACTTTTGCAAATTATTCCGAATTTTGGTGAATATTGAGAATTTCATTGCAAACTTTTCGAATTTTTGAGGATTTTATTACATTCATTTTGTGAATTCAGCAATTCTAGGTGGATTTTGCAAGTTTTGCGAATTTATTGCAAACTTGCGGATTCTTTGCAAATTATTATTGTAAATTTATTGCAGATTTTATAGGTTTTGCACATTTTAAATGAATTATTGCAGATTTTAAGTGATTTTGCGAATTATCACGATTTTATTGCAAATTTTGCAAACTTGCGGATTTTTTTGTAAATTATTGCAAATTTTAAGTGCATTTGTTTCAGATTTCATGGAATATGTATATTTTAAGTGAATTTTTGCAAATTACAAGTGATTTTGCGAATTATTACGATTTTATTGCAAACTTTGCGGATTTATTGCAAACTTTTGCCGATTTCTGTGAATTATTGCAAACTTCTAGGTGACTTTGGAAATGTTCGCCCGTTTTTTGTGAATTATTGCATTTTTTTGAGTGAATTGCGCTTTATATACAATGTGTATTTTCGACTTTTCCAGTCTTTTTGTTGTTATTGTTGCAACCACTAACGTTTCTCTCTCCTAAACTGACTTGTCACATTTGGATCATTCCCTAGGTTTGCCATCGTTGTTACCTATTTTTATACAAGTAACAGCACAGCAAAAAAAACTGTATATGTACACAGGGAACTTAATTGATTTATCTTTTGATAATTCGTTGGCAAACCTGTTGGGTTCATGGTGTAATAACCTGTGTTTTCCTATGGGTCATATAATTGTATGTGTCCAAAGGCGGAGAAATGCGCTAAAATCAATTTCAAAACCCATATATTAATCGAATTGTCTATTCCCATTTCAGATAACATTTGTATTAAATTCATGAAATATTATGTGTATATCCTTAGTTTAAGTCTTAGGATTTAAGTGAAACCATTTTTTTGTAAATTAGTATTTAAGAATACACACACACACACACTGTGCGAAAAAAGGCACACACGATTTTTTGAATATATATGTATATATAAAAACAATATATTTTGTGGTATTTATTGGATTTTTAATGGATCAAAGTTTAAATTGTAACTAAGCTTTGCTAATTTTTGACTGAGTTTAAACTCAGTTAATTGTTGGATTTATTGTATTGATTAACCGCATTTTTATATGATTGGATTGAGACTAGTTGAGTTTAAGTTAAATTAAACCTAGTTTAATTCGATTCCAATCTGAATTTGGTTTACATTAATTCATTATATAACCGATTTAGTAGGAATTTGGTGGTTATATAAGCCAATATTTTTGGATTTTATTAATTGATTTTTATACGCCTATGCAACGCAACCTTAAGACAAAACATGTCCCCATTTTTTTATTATTATTTACATTTTATTATTAGTAGTATAGATAGGGGACCCCCTCGCATCTGGCCCCCAACTTCCTATTAGAATAACCTCCTCTTAAGCGAGAATTTATAAACTTTATCAATAGAATTAGCAAAAAAATGATTTATAATAAATATCAAATACAAGGAAATTTTTCCAATACTTGTGGATATTATTGTGTATTATTTTCCTTATACAAATGCCAACATAAAAGTATGAATTATTTTCAACACCTTTTTAACAAAACTAATTTCAAATATAATGATATTATTATTTTAAAAATGTATAAGAAAAAGTTTAAAAAATAAAAAATTATAAATATATTGATGTAATGTTTTTTTTTATTTATTTATATATATTCTTTACAAAATATTTTTATTTATTTTCATCTATAATATTTATACTATTGAATTCAAAAACCGCTATATTATATTTGGCTTTATCTCTTCCTTTAAAAATAACACTATTAATGCCATTATCCTTTAATTTTTTATATGGGTTTTTTGTTTGAAAAACCTCTCCAATTCGTTTTGCAAAAAATATCCACAGAGGAGAGCTATCTTCGTCCATTAGTGTCAATACCATTTTATCACCATATTGGGGTTCCTTCAATTTACATCCTGTAATATTATACTCAAATCCAATTTTGAGATCATCTATCTTTGTATATCCCTGCCCAATCTGACAGTTGTTTAATTGGTGAAGTAAAGCCTAAAGAAATTTTAATAACTATTAAAAACTGTATTAATAATAAAGCACAAAATGTTTTTCTTACCATGATTGTTTCCAATTGATTCTTTTTTTAGACTATCTAAATTTTACAAACTGAAGGTGTTATATATACGAATTAAAACTGTTTTGAAAAATTATGTGAAAGAGACAAAAAAACAAGCATTGAAACATTAAATTATGTATGTTAAAAGAGATGCATATATTTTGAAAGTAATAAAAATCTTCTTTTAAAATATAATACAGAATTTGTTTATTTTCAATTGAACGTATTTACATGAGTATGTACATGATACAAATAGACATAAAAATACATTTGATTGTTTTAATGTATATAAATATATATTTTTATATAACTAAATCTAAAAATATTTGGTCGTTGTCATACCAACCCCAGCTCTTTTTTTTATAATAATCCTCTTCCGCTCTTTTTACTATTTCTTCCAAACAAGCTTCCTCCAAATCTTCGGAGGTTAATTCAATATTAGACTTTATAACTGGTTCATTTGTCGTCTCGACAATAGAAAAAGTTCCGCTAGCAAAATTATAGGCTACATCTTGTGAATTCGAATCGCTATCGCTGTACTTCCATGCTTGTATTCCTCGTTCTGATAATGCCGACTGTGAATAGTCTTCATCATCCAGAATATTTTGAGCAGGCTCATATAGAGGTCGTTCTATTGAGGATGAAGTATTTTCCATATACTCCATATCGTTCCAAATATCCTGAGCAGGTTGACAAACTTCAGAAAGGAATTGTTCTGGTAGGATAGTGCTGACTATTGGTGATGGTGTGCGTTGGTGTGTAGTAAGTAAATACTCCTGTGAATACTCCTCAGTGTCCAGAATATTTTGAGCAGGCTCATATATAGAGCGTTCTATTGGAGGTGAAGTATTTTAAATTAACTCCCTATCGTTCCAAATATCCTGAGCAGGTTGATAATCTTCAGAAAGGAATTGTTCTGGTAGGATAGGGCTGACTATTGGTGATGGTGTGCATTGATGTGTTGATTCGATAGTTATAATACTATCATCGATATCGATGACATCAGGATCCACTCGCATCGATGGTCTGTTTGAAGCACTTCTTCTCCTTTTGGGTTGGTTAGCAAGTGGAGCAGCATTTCTCTTATTTATATTAGATGATGATGGTTGGTTGCATCTAATTTCATCATCAGAGATACTTATAATGCTTGAATTTTGTAGCCTGCTTGGTGCTGCTTGGTGTCTTGTTGGTGCGGCTGCATGATGCATGCTTGGTGCAGCTTGTTGTCTGATAGATACTACTGCATGATGTATGCTTGGTGCTGCATGGTGGTGCTGCTGCTGCCCTGCGAGCGTCATAGTCCCTGAATGCCAAAAAAAAACGATCCCACCCTCTGATATAATTAAAAAGGTCAACATAAAAAATATCCCACAATCTTCCAGTACCTGCGATACGTATACATGAATTTTTTTCTCTGCATCTCTTGCAGACTCTCGCAAAAATACTGATCCCTCTCCGAGCATTTGCAGGCTCTCGCAAAAACACTGATCCCTCTCCGATCATTTGCAGACTCTCGCAAAAACACTGATCCCTCTCTGAGTCTTTGCAGACTCTCGCCAAAACACTGATCCCACCCAATGCTTATACCTGAACCTGAAGCATGTATTCTTCAATCGAAAACTGTATGATACTAGTCTATAAAACTGATCCCATACATTACATGATACCAACAACAGCAAAATAAAAATACCAACATGAATTCCAACTAGTAATCCCAAAATTATTCTAATAGGAATTCCAGCAAGTATTTAAAAATACCAATATGAATTCCAACTAGTAATCCCAACATTATTCTAATAGGAATTCCAGCAAGTATTCTAACAAGTATTCCAATAGGAATTCCAGCAAGTAGACTATTCAAATAGGAATTCCAGCAAGTATTTGCATATACTGCGATTAAACGTAGCTTGGCGCTCTTTTTGCCAAAGGGCCTATGACAGAAGAATCAGGGGTCCCCTATCTATACTACTGCCTGCGGCGCTCTTTTTTGCCTGCGGCGCTCTTTAAGTCTACAATTGAATTGGATATCACAGTTAGAAGCCCAGTAGAATCCAACTAGATTCTACAACTTCCAATTGCATCCAATTAGAATCAATTAGAAGTTGGTGGCCAGATGCGAGGGGGTCCCCTATCTATACTACTATACTACTGTGGTGTGGTGTGTGTGTGTGATGGTGTTGGTGCTGTGTGGTGGTGGTGGTCCTTCGGTCCGATGACGGCGGCGAACCTGGAAGTTGGTGGTGCGACAACCGAATGGCAAGTTGTTCGGATCGTCATGAATGGCCATCATCCATTCATGGCGGTTCCGGGTGGCCCCGTCTCTTTCGATGGGGTCACATGCTGAGCTGGCAGCAACCGGACGGGCCCATAGGTTGTGGATAATGGAGGGCCCACCTTCTGGTGGGTCTACCGCGGAATATTGAATACGCGGTCCCGAACAAACAGCAACAAACCTCCAGTAGTAGCAGCAGCGGCGGCGACGATGACGATTCCCTCTCTATTGATGATTTAATTGAATTTGACTTCGAATAGTAATGCGTGCGATGACGATGATGATGATGCTGACCGACCTGTAAATCAAAAATTCTGAAATTGTTGTTGAAGGCGAAAAAAGGTTTTTATTTGATCGATTAAGTCACTGTCGAGTGGGTGGTAGCTTTTGCTGCATCAGTGCCATGGTACCCGGTGGCGAGTGAGTATATGGGTTAGTGGTCGCGGCCTTGGCTCCAATTGAAATTTTCACTTGCAGGTGTATTGCAGGTCACAACAGTCGAAATGAATGAATGAATGAATGAATGAAGACAAACATACAAACAATACAAACAATCGCGCGCGCGGACAGCAATACCATCTTTACGCCCCGTACAAAGCCGGTATATAAGTGTGCGGTAAGTGATTTCAATAATGATGTACCCATTTCAATGTTGTTGTTGTACCCATTTCAATGTTGTTGTTATTGTTGTACCCATTTCACTGCCCCCGTCCCTCAATTACTGCTTGCGCTAGCCACACGCACTCTGTTGTCGCCGCCTACCGTCCGAGAGCTAGTCTCCACATAATGCCTAACAAAAGCAGAGTGTCACCTGGGCTCGTGACCATAACCTATGGGGTCCCTGTTTCCCTGCTCATTGCGTGTGTACACAAACACGTGTCTGCAAATTCTCAGCCTGCGTCCCGTGTCCGTCCGCTCTATGATACAGAACCATCTATATATATATATATATATATATATATATATATATATATATATATATATATATATATATATATATATATATATATATATATATATATATATATATATATATATATATATATATATATACATAACCTGTCCTTAGAACTAGTGCGCCTAACCTTGCTCTGTGTGCGTCCGTCGATTGATTACACATTCAATACTAGTCATCCGTTTTTTGTCTGTCCGTCCGTCCACATCTGTACCTGAATTTGCTCTGCAAACCCACCTCATCTCCGCTGGCCCTGCCCTAACCTTATTGGCAATACCAACAACTATAAGTGCGCATCTAATGTGTGTTGCCCATTCCCTACGAGCATGCGGTTCCGTTATACCTTGATTTTATCAACAAATAACGATAATAATAATTACTCACAATAAATAAGTAATAGCCTACAATAGCCTAGGTGGTTACAATATAGGATCTTTTCTACTCGCCGACGGGTAGGGAGCGCACACCGTATATTTACGTATACCCTAGCATTGGTTTAACTAGTCACCAGTTTCCTGTGTGACGTATACAGTGGATGAATGGATGATCTTTCAATCATTTCTGTCTGTCTGTCGCTTCAATCCATTGTACCCATGTTCCCGTAGTAGGTGATAGCGTGAGTATTCCACATTGTGCTCCACCCGACCGCAGAACATATAGCAGAATCTACGGAACTACCTATGTTTTTCATCTATCCCAGGTCTCGTAGGTTGCATGGGCCACCCTTAAACCAGTTGCGCAACCGACCTTGCCGCTAGCAAGAGGTTTCTCACCTCTCTTCTGTTAGCTGGATATCATACAAATGGTATTTTCTCTAGAATTCTACCCTAGAAGCTGATTCAACCACACCAGTGACTTTTGTTCGACACCTGGCTTACGTTCGACCTGGCTTACCCTACGCCTCGGTGGCAACGCGATGCTGCTACTGAGTTTAACTAGTGTGTGTACGATAGCTGCACTGGCGCGATCTTTCGAAATACTGACTCGCTCGTGGCCAATGTATTGTATTGAGATGGGGAGTGGCTGGTCGGTCGGTCGTTGACGTGGTGGTTGTGTTGGGTTGGAGTAGAGTAGTGGTTTGGACAATTCCCAGATTCAAACTGGTAGAAATCTGTGATTTGCTATATTTTAATGCAAATCTTAAGTGAATATTTGAGAATTTCATCACAAACATTTGCGATTTCTGCAAATTATTGCATCTTTAGGTGTATTTTGGAAATTTTGCAAATCTTCAGTGAATTTTCGGACTTTCCTGCAAATTTTAGTTGAATTTTGCGAATTTTTTGTTGCAAGTTTTTGCAAGTTATTCCGAATTTAGGTGAATATTGGGAATTTTATTACATTCATTTTGTGAATTCTGCAAATCCAGGTAGATTTTGCGGATTCTACAATAAATATTAATTAATTGGTAAGCGATTACAATTACATCAAAAAATATCTATGAATAAGCAATTACAATTACATCAAAATATCTATATATATTTATATATATATATATATATATATATATATATATATATATATATATATATATATATATATATATATATATATATATATATATATATATATATATATATATATATATATATATATATATATATATATATATATATATATATATATAAAATAATATTTTTTTAACACTTTATTTAAACTTTATATAAAATTTTACAAACAATTTACTCAATGCACACGTTACGCGGAGGAGCGATTTGTATTTGATTCCAAAAGAAAGAAAATCTAATCGAACTCGGACATTTCAGAATTTCCAAGGATTATGTATTTTATAGAAAATGATCTCAACCCTAAATTAAAAATTAAAAAACCAAAACTATTCAATAGCAATTTTATGATGGTTGCATTTACCTTTGTTCTATTGTCATAACTAGAAAAGGTCAATATAAAAAGATCCCACACTGCGACAGACACGTTCACATTAAATTGACAGTTCAGTTTCGGACATTTTATGACAGGTCCAAGGATCATGTTTGTTCTTGAAAACGATCAATAGAAAAATCAATAGAAAACCTTTTTATTATCTTTTTCAATGACGTCATAAACTAGAAATTTTATGACGGTTGCATTTACCTTTGTTCTATTGTAATAACTAACCAGTTGGGAAGGTGGAAATTTTAAAGTAGGTGTAATTATGATGGTTAGGATTATCAACCTACACATATGTGTGGTTACCATTCAATGTGAAATATAGGTCACCAGGGTATATGAATCCTGAAAATAACTACAAACATTCAATCGCTGAAGAATTTCCATTCATTTGATACCCATATTTACAAATGGGTAGGTGTACCGAATTCCGATTTTTTTCTTGTGAACCACAAGTCTTTTTGCCGGAAAATATTATTATAATGTATTTGAGCATGATATAAATATATATTTGACCAAAAAAGTTTATCTAAGCACGTATACATAAAAATTGATCTTTATATGTACATTTTATATGAGATATTTGAACATAAGTGGTCGGATCATAGGTCACAATGGACCGATCTCGCCAATTTTTTCGCACATACAGCGTAGGTATATTAGTAATCTAAGTTTCATTTATCTAGCTCTTCAATTTTAAAAGTAGTAGTGATTTCAACAGTCAGACGGACAGATAGACGGACGGACAGACAGACAGACGGACAGACGGACATCGCTAAATCGACTCAGGAGGTCATGCTGATCAAGAATATATATACTTTTCCATACCGGAGATGCTTCCTTCTGGGTGTTACAAACGGCGTACCAAACTGAATATACCCTTTCACTCTTAGTGTAGGGTATAAAAAAGGTCAATATAAAAACGATCCCACACTGCGACAGACACGTTCACATTAAATTGACAGTTCAGTTTCGGACATTTTATGACAGGTTCAAGGATCATGTTTGTTCTTGAAAACGATCAATAGAAAAATCAATAGAAAACCTTTTTATTATCTTTTTTAATGACGTCATAAACTAGAAATTTTATGACGGTTGCATTTACCTTTGTTCTAATTAAAAAAGGTCAATATAAAAAACTATCCCATTTTTTTATTACGGTTGTATGAACCCTTGTTCTAACTAAAAATGGTAATATAAAAAAAACGATCCCACCCTCTGATATAATTAAAAAGGTCAACATAAAAAATATCCCACAATCTTCCAGTACCTGCGATACGTATACATGAATTTTTTTCTCTTTATCTATTGCAGACTCTCGCAAAAAAACTGATCCCTCTCCGAGCATTTTCAGGCTCTCGCAAAAACACTGATCCCTCTCCGATCATTTGCAGACTCTCGCAAAAACACTGACCCCTCTCTGAGTCTTTGCAGACTCTCGCCAAAACATTGATCCTACCCAATGCTTATACCTGAACCTGAAGCATGTATTCTTCAATCGAAAACTGTATGATACTAGTCTATAAAACTGATCCCATACATTACATGATACCAACAACAGCAAAATAAAAATACCAACATGAATTCCAACTAGTAATCCCAAAGTTATTCTAATAGGAATTCCAGCAAGTATATAAAAATACCAATACGAATTCCAACTAGTAATCCCAAATTTATTCTAATAGGAATTTCAGCAAGTATTCTAACAAGTATTCAAATAGGAATTCCAGCAAGTATTTGCATACACTGCGATTAAACGTAGCTTGGCGCTCTTTTTGCCAAAGGGCCTATGACAGAAGAATCAGGGGTCCCCTATCTATACTACTGCCTGCAGTTAGAAGCCCAGTAGATTCCAACTAGATTATCCAACTTCCAATTGTATCCAATTATAATCCAATTCGAAGTTGGGGGCCAGGTGCGAGGGGGTCCCCTATCTATACTACTATTATTACAAGCCATGACATATTTTCTCTCAGTCCAAATGTATTTGCAGTCAGTACCACGTATGTATTTCTGATTGAGTACATTGCCTGTTTACCAGCCTTCCTAACAAAGACGTCACTTACTTTTTCAAAACATCCGTCAGTTCGTCTGCCCCTATGCTCAGATATGTGTTAGAGATGCGTTAGGTTTAAATTAAATTACTTAAGACTTGTAGGGTTCACTGCGTTTTTTGGCTAACCTTATATATTGGATCGATAAAACGTCAAACGACGTTTGCAAAGCTGGTGTATTTTGACCAGATCCAATTGGTTTAATATTATGAAGTGGCGAAACTCTAAACAAATAATTCCCAAATTTTTAAATTTGAGTTTGATATGAAATTTAGAAATAAATTTTTTACTTTTCATTTTCCAATTTCCTGAATTAAATCGAAAATTTTACGATTTAATTTACGACATATTTCCCGAAAAAACAATGCTGTGATTTTGCAATTTTACTAACCGCGTAACCAAGTTGAAAATGCATGGTTTGTATCGAAACGTAACAAATTGTTTACCAAATTTCCAAACATACGACAGTCTGCTCTGTACAAGTTTTCTACGTGACCGATTCGACTACGTACGGATCCAAATTTTGGTAACGCGTAAACCTGATCCATCGGTTAAGGACTATTTTGGTCGGGGAAGCTATCCTTAATATATAATAATGATAATAACAAAGCGAAAATAGATAGACAGATAGATAGATAGATAGATAGATAGATAGATAGCAGACTAGATAGTAAGCGACTACATAAATATTAATTAATTGGTAAGCGATTACAATTACATCAAAAAATATCTATGAATAAGCAATTACAATTACATCAAAATATCTATATATGTATATAAGCATTCTAATTATTGCGGCAAATTATAAATGAATATTGTCAGAAATATAAATAAATATACTATTCTAGCGAAATAATAGTAATAAATAAATAATAATGGCAAATAATATCAAATAATAACAAGCATTTTACTACTATTGCAATAATAATGCGCAAATAAATCTGAAATCTATTATTGGGTCATTTTTTGATTTCGATAAATGTTGCAATCATATTGAATTTTCAAAGAGCATAGGTCAAGTATGTGTATATAAATGGTGTTACGATAGATAATAATGATTCTTTGGACGAACTCCATGATCTAAGAATTATACAAGACAAATTCCATGATCTTGAATTTATCTATTAACCCATAAACCGATGAGAAGATTTTTTGGAAACGAATTTTTGCGAAGTATATAATTTAGAATGTTAATAATTGCAAGACAACTCCATGATCTTGCATTATTACAGGACAAACTCCATGATCTTGTAATTCTATTGGAAATTTTGCTATGTTTGTGATGAAACAAATTATTATGAAGATGAAACAAAAGCAAATTTTGTTATGCAATACACAAATATAAATTGTCTTTAGAATTTGCTTTGTTGATGATGAAACAAATTATTATGAAGATGAAACAAAACAAAATTTTGTTTTGTAATACACAAATATAATGTTTTATAGAATTTAATAGAATTTAATAATTGCAAGACAACTCCATGATCTTGCATTATTACAAGACAAACTCCATGGTCTTGGAATTCTATTGGAAATTTGCTTTGTTGATGATGAAACAAATTATTATGAAGATGAAACAAAAACAAAAGTTTTTATGAAATACACAAATATAATTGTTTTTAGAATTTGCTTTGTTTATGATGAAACAAATTATCAGTTGGTTTCGTTTCTTTGTCGGTGACGGTTGTTTTTGTTTTAGCGCATGCATTTGTGATTAGAACAGTGTTATTTAAAAATTAAAACAAAGTAATATAAATTTTATAAAGTGTAGTGTACATTGTTTTACATTTTTGTCTAACAATTGATTTAACCAATAGTTAATGTGCAATTATTCAACTAATTGCACACATTTTTTGTAATAATTGCATAAAATAATTCTGTTGCATGTAAATTGTTATTGTTAGTCTATTTGTGTTTTCCAATTCTTCTTTCTGCTATATTTGTTTACGCTAAACTCTTGTTGTGTTGTTAGTGTGTTCAAAATCAGTAGCATTAACCCTTGCATACCTTTTAATTTTTTTTAGCACTAAATTCTTAACGTTGTGTTTTTCGATAGTTTTATACTATGGATTTCTTATCAGTTGAAAACTTCGCTGCCTGCTCACTGAGGGACAAATGTAAAAGTCAGAACATTTTAAACTCAATGTTTTCCTGTTCTGGTCCCTGTGGTCAATTGTACCACGCTACATGTGCTAATATTTCTATTGGATGCACTGAATTTTTATGTTCAGTGCATTCAGGTTTACAGTGGTACTGTCCTACTTGTAGACCCCTTTCTCCATCTGTTTTTTTTGTTAAAATTAAAAACTTTGGTGAAAAACTTAGTATTTTAAATTCAAACTACAGTGAAATATTAAATTCGTTAAACGAATTTAGCTCAATAGTAGAAATCAGTGATTCCGCAAATAAGCCAGACTGTGTTGAAGATAATACAGCTATTATTAATGAATCAGTCTCTGATAATGAACCTTCAACTAAAAAAGTTGAAAAAAAACGCAAACGAAAATATAATAATAAATCTTTAAGTCCTCCTAAGGCTAAACGTTGTTCCCAAACAACTTCTGTTACTCCTTCTGTTCCTTCTATTAGTCCATCACTAATAGCAGTTACACTGCCCAAAACAACCACAAGTGGTAAGACACCAGTTAGTTCAACGTTAAAGGCAATCCCAAAATTAAAAAGAATTTTTTTATCTCGGTTGATGCCTGACACAACAACGGAGAATGTTTCCAATTTTATAAAAATGAATAAACTCGTGCCAACTGACACTTACATTTCTTGTAAAAAAATCGGAAACAGGCCAACACATGCATCTTTTACTTTGTCAATTGCGGAAGAACATGCTGCGGCCGTTATCAGTTCAAATCTGTGGACTGATAACATACTTGTTTCCGAATTCAAAACCAAAAGAAACAATAGACCAACTAAAACAGTCCACCAAAATCCAAAAAACTTAAGCGTATCTCCCTTTACTACCAAAACGTAAGGGGATTGCGTTCAAAGACTCGAGATCTCTTTTTATCTACTCAGAATTTCGCGAACGATATCATCGCGTTAACTGAAACATGGTTAAATAAGAGCTTTTCAAATGTTGAATTATTTGATAATTCATTCAATGTTTTTAGAAAAGATAGATTTGACATCGAAAAATCTCCAGTCGGTGGTGGAATATTAATAGCAATAATGAACAATTTAATAAGTTCCTTATTAGAAATTCCAATTGCTGCTTCATTAGAGCTTATTTGTGTTAGGATTGTACTTCACAATTCCTGTGTATATGTCTTAAACGCTTACATTCCTCCGAAAAGTAACGTAGAAGTCTATGAGACCTTATCTAAGTCCATAGATTTTGTATTGGAAATGCTTAATAGTTCTGATGATATCATACTTTTAGGTGATTTTAATTTACCAGATTTAATATGGAATAACTCTGACGACGACACATATTTCTGTGCGTCTAACTCTAAATCTCGACAAGAACAGATTTTTGTTGACACTATATCATCTGACTTACAACAAGTAAGTTGTATTACTAATTGTCTGGAACGACAACTTGACTTAGTATTTACTACAGATAGTAACAATGTTGTAGTTACAAATTCGACGAATGTTCTAATGGACATTGATGCATATCATCCGCCTCTAACAATATTTTATCAATCTGATAGAGCGAATATCATTAATAGTAAATCTGCAGACAAGGCTTATGAATTTAATTTTAAAAAAGCCAACTTTTCATTGTTAAATGAATTGTTGTCTGCTAAAATTGAAATAATATCAGACTATATTAATGATAATGAACTTGATGTTGCCATAAATTATTTTTACCATGAACTCTTTTCCTGCATAGCACTATCTGTACCATATAGCCTTAAGTTCACTAAGATCTCATCGTATCCCTGGTACACAAAGGAATTGAAGATGCTACGTAACTCTAGGAATAGAGCATGGAATAGATATGTCAGCAGTCAAGACCCAAGTGACCTAGAAACATACAACAAATTGTTTCTGGAATTCCAGTCTATATCTAAAATTCTTTACACTGAGTATATTGATAAAATGAAGATACAAATTTTATCAGATCCAAAAAAGTTCTGGGGTTTCATCAATACTAAAAAAAAGAGCGATGGTTTTCCTGCTTCTTTTAAAAATAATGATGGATTCACTAGCGACCCTAATGTCATATGTGGCCTATTTGCAAGCCTGTTTAAACAATCATTCTCTAATGATTCTTTTATAACCGATGTTAATTATTTTGATTACATGCGTTCTGCTCCTAAAACTTCATTAGTCTCTATATCATTTTCTCCGGAGCAGATTTTGCAATATATTTCGACGATTGATGATGATTTTAGTTCTGGACCAGACGGTATCCCGGCAACAGTTATAAAGAAATGTGGTACTTCGTTATGTAAACCACTTTGTTCCATATTTAATAAATCAATAAATGAAAGTAATTTCCCAATATTTTGGAAAAACTCATTTATAAGCCCAATTTTTAAAAAGGGGTGTAAAAATGATGTAAATAACTATAGGCCAATCGCTAAATTGTCATCAATACCGAAATTGTTTGAACGTATTGTATATGATCAAGTTAAAATCCACTGTAGAGATGTAATTACCACACGTCAGCACGGATTTGTAACCGGAAGATCCACAGTATCTAATCTATTAGACTTCACTTCATTTGCAATAAGTTCAATAGAATCAGGAAAACAAGTCGACTGCATTTACACAGATTTCAGTAAAGCTTTCGATAAACTTCCTCATAACTTAATTTTATTCAAACTAAAGGTACTGGGATTTCCCGAATTCTTTGTTAAGTGGATAGGATCCTATTTATCTGATCGGTCATATCAAATACGATTCAGAAATAATTTATCTTCGCCATTTATTGCAACATCTGGGGTACCCCAGGGTAGTCATCTTGGTCCACTGTTATTTATACTGGCTATTAATGATGTGATATACAACATTAAGTACTCGCATTTATTAATTTTTGCCGATGATATGAAAATATATAAATCAATAAACGACGATAAGGACGTTCATATACTTCAGTCCGACTTAAAATCATTTGAAACGTGGTGTTGTAAGAATAACTTGATTCTTAATCCAGAAAAGTGTCAAGCCATGACATTTTCTCGAAAAAGAAATAAACTAGAATACAACTATTCACTAAAAGAGAAAATTTTAAATCGGGTGCACGTGGTGAAAGGAATTGGTGTGTTTGTCGATACTAATTTATCGTTTAATTTACATATTGAAAATATATGTAAAAAAGCCTCATCATTACTTGGTTTTATCAAACGATGGGCTAAAGAATTTAATAGTCCCCTTACAACTTTGACTCTATATTGCACTCTGGTTCGTTCACAATTAGAATATGCAAGTCAAGTATGGTCTCCTTTCTACAAGGTACATAATGACCGAATCGAAAGGATACAGAAAAACTTCGTACGTTTCGCTCTCAAGGGTTTAAATTGGATGGATAACTTACATCTTCCTCCATACGTAGATCGTCTGAAACTACTAAATTTAAAGACTCTTGACGAGCGCAGACAGATTGCCGATATTATTTTCATACATCAATTAATAACCGGTAGACTTGATTCACCCGAGCTTCTTAACTATATTAGTTTTAACCATAATCGTAGAAGTAGCAGACATCGTGATGTTCTTTTTTATGTACCTTATAGTAGAACTAATTATGTAGCTGCTTCACCCTTCAATCGAATGTGTAATTTAGTTAATAATTGTCCACAGTATAATATAAATCTGTCAAAAAATCAACTCAAATGTAGATTTAAACTATAATGTAACAAATGCATGTGTTGTTCACGAGCCCAACTTATTTAGTGGGTAAATATTTTCCAGCATTATGCTGTGAAAGTGCAAGCTAGCTGTATTAGCTAAAACTCGATTATTTATTATGAAGATGAAGTAAAAACAAAAACAAAACAAAACAAAACTTTTTGTTATGCAATACCCCAATATAATTGTTTTTAGAATTTTAATAATTGCAAGACAACTCCATGATCTTGCATTATTACAAGACAAACTCCATGATCTTGGAATTCTATTGGAAATTTATGAAATACACAAGTATATTTTACACAAGAAAATATTAGAATTTTTAGTAATTTCAAAACAACACCATGATCTTGAATTATTACAAGGCAACTCCATGACCTTGAAAAAAACTTGACAAAGTTGTATCTATGCTCCCTGAACGTCCAAACAAATTGCCAGAAGCAGCTGAGATACACAAATATATATGTATATATATATGTGTATATATATATATATTTTTTTTTTTTTGTGATGACAGGGGAACGCAAAACTTCCAATATAACTGCATTACGGCTGCCTAGAAGGTCGGATGGACATTTTACAAACATTGCTTTATTTGACGTCAATCAGCCTGTTACGTTACTCGTCGCGTCCACAAGGTTTCAATAATATGATTTAATACCTACTTATGTTGTCCAGGATGATTTCACCTACTGTTCTGAACAGTTAGGTTACCCTGCATCCTATCCTTAATCTGGACAATCCTTTCGTTTTCATCTGGTTCAACATTCTATGGCCGTGTTTTGTCAAACGTTGTGGCGTAATTGGACTCCGTTCCACTACCTCACAAAGCCTTGGGATACATCATCACGTTGGTCTCAGTATTCTTGTTAGTTAAACATCGTCCGTTGTCAGGGTTGTCCATGTAACTACACGTTTCACCACATTACAACCCGCCTTGCTCACTGGAGCTCTACAGTCCGATTCGAATCTAACTCAACAATAAATATATATATATATATATATATATATATATATATATATATATATATATATGTATAATCGTATGCATATGTATATATATATATATATATATATATATAGCTTACCTATTTGATAAATAACAATAATCCTAATTTTATATTTTGATTCACTTTTGGAATCTGTCGTGATTTTTGTCCAAACCGCCTTAATAAGTCCGTATTTTATGGTGGTAACCACCAAGTTGTACCTGTAAAGAAATGGAAATACATCCCGATGATCTGAAAACAGTGTAAACAATCTAATATATTAATATAATTAATATAATTATGATAATATTTTATATATAAATATATTTTATATATAAATATATTTTTTGACAACAAATTTTACATTTCCCAGACTCACAGGTTTGGTTTAAATTGTCTACGGTCCCATTATTTTTGAAAAATCAATGGTTAATAACGACGTTCCCACAAACCGTATATAAGGAAATTTATGCAAAATTTTTTTATTGTTGTGCATGTAAACTATTTACATGTAAACTTTCCAAACAAACGCGTTTCCATTTCTTGTAATATTGTCAATTAAATTATCATTATCAATTGGTGATTTTGACAATTTAGGAAAATTGAAATGGATTTTTAAACGAATAAAGTATATTTTTTAATCAAATAAATTATTCATCATCATTAAATTATTCTCACCAAAAAATTTAACGATGACTACCCAGACAAATTTATTGTTGCTAGCTATATGGTGTGGGTCATTAGCCATTACCATCTAGTGCCGTGAAGGCCTAATACCCTATTTGGCGTGCCAAGAAACGTTTTTCGTCCTTGCCAATGGGACTCTTCAGAGGCTTGAAAAAATGCAAACGATGTTAATTGGATTCGAATACGATCCAGAAATTACAATTTTTAAGAAAAGTGGGTGTTAAGTGTGATTATTTTGTTATTTTTATTAAGTTTATAGTCAATGTGTGTGTGTGTATTTTTATTTACAATTTATATTTGTAACAAAAACATTGAAATGTATAAATTAAACCATTAAACCATGGTTGAAAACCGTGAAAAGTGTTCTTATTTCCGGTTAAACACGTTAAGGTATATCTTTTAGTGGTCAATATTTGACCACTGTAACATTTTAGTTTAGTTTTGTGTGCGCAGTGTAATGCGACTTTTCATTTTATTTATGCGCCTTCAAGGTCTCCCATATGGCACTTTTTAGTTTGTGTTTGTGCGCAGTGTTATGCGACTTTCCAGTTTCCTTTCCTTTTTGTGTTCATTCCTTCCAATTGGGAATCTGTTTGTCTCATTCTCTCTTGTTGTATTTTGTAATTTTGTAGTTTTGTGGCTTGTAAATTGAACTCTGTAAGCCTACTGTGATTTATTGGTTGCGAATATTTTGTTTTTTAGCATTAGATGTGTTGATTTGTTGCGCTTGTTCTATTGTTATTTACAACTTTGATGCAGACGCAAGTTCCATTTTATCTTTAGCTATCTCAACAAAGGAGCTCTTAAACTTCGATTCCTGGATTTTGGATTAATTTTGGATTATTTGAAAATTATTTAAATTTATTTTAAATTTTAATATTTTAATACATCGTTAACACCGTCTAATATATATAAGTGAGTTGTGGTATTAATATTATATATTACCATGTTAGGTGGTGGTGGTATAGGGGAGGTGCAACAAGCCAATTTAAAGTGAAATTAACCAAGATTTTCATTATTGGGTTTAAGGCCCTTTAAGAAATTGAAGTTGGTAAATTGTTGGGTTTAATGGTTAATTTTAATTGTTGAAATTTAAGAATTGGTAATTGAATTTTAAATTTTTAAATTTAAAATTTTTAATTATAATTTTTAATTTAGAATTTTAAATTAGAATTTTAAATTAGAATTTTAAATTAGAGTTTTTAATTTTAATTTATAAATTTTCAAGTTTTAATTATGATTTTGTTTGAATTTTTAAGTTTTAATTTTGAATTTTCTAAATTTTTAAGAAATTTTTGAATTTTTAATTTTTGAATTTTTAATTTTTGATTGAATTATGAAATGGCATACTTTATTGAACCATAACTCCCATCCCACCATTTCACCCACTTGTGTATGTGTGTATTATTATTTATGTGGTAATCGTTGGTCAGCATTTTAAATTGAACTTCCATTTAGTTATGAATTCCAATAATCGCACATCATCATCCATGTCTGGTGTTTCGTATTGCGATACACCTGACTTGTATCGCACTCCAGCAACGCCTTTTGCTGCCACCCAGCCTTTTGTTGCCACAGCATTTTCTTCTTCTTCGTCTAAGCCGGGATCTCGTGTACAACAGCATGTAATCCAACAACATAAACTGGAAATTTTATATATGTATGTGGGAGTTGCAGTGTCATCATTCGTTCATGGCCGGTATGATTGCGCAACACAATCGGTTGGCGACCATGATAGCAGTCATATGGATCCTGTCGTGCCGATGCTGTTGCCTAGTCCCGTTATCGATGGATTCGTGAATATGACCAAGTTGTTGGTGCCGCAAGGGATGCAGGCGTTGCTGAGTTTCGGACCTAGTTTTATACCGTCGCACAGAGCCACCGTGTTGGATTGCGCTGAGGCCCTAACATTTGTACACAATGGTGTGGTCACCGAAGGGATTTTGCCAGATGTCATCGCACGTACCGGTTATGACCGATACTATGAGCGGTTCGCCTCTGTATTGGGTACTACATCGAAGGGTCGTTTGTTGGCGGATTCCACCATTAAATACATGTTGGATGTGACGCGTCTCTTTCTGCGTAACCATGCCGACGAGATTTTGATAGTTCAGGCGGATAAAGGCAAGAAAACAGTGTTGATGCATGCATCAGAATATCGTGCAAAGATGGATGGCTGGATTTGTACGTGCATCACGAACGGTACATATCGTGCAGTTCAATTAACGGCTCGGTTCCGTTATGCATTATATGTTCAGTATCATCGATTGGCCGGTCGCCTGATTGCATTGTACACAGCCCATTTTGCTGCTGCAACATCGTCGCCGTGTGACCCGCCTTTTTCGCGTGCCACCCTACGATACCTACGCGCTCATGATCACACCTCCGCCATTATGCCGTACATGTATGGTACTGTGAAGGTACATAAACCCGATGCGCCGTGTCGTCCGATATGTGCGTCACATCGGTGGTACGCGTATGCGCTCCAAAAAGTCGTCTCCGATGTATTGAAAGTGCTTGGGCTCTGTGCATAATGTGACATCCGTTGATCAGATTGTGGGCACATTGTCGTCGATGGTCATGTACAATAGTATGTGTTTGCAAAGTTTGACATAGTAGATATGTACACACGCATGGACAAACATCATCTGCTGTCCAATGTCCGTCTCATGCTGCAATCGGAATGGTTCACCCAGATTAGTCCGTTTTCGAATGCGTCCTTGTTGAATGAGTGTATCTATTATTCTTTGGAGCGTGCAAACTATTTTACATACGAGGGCAGGGTATATGAACAATTGGAGGGTTTTCCCCAGGGAGCTTGTGACTCTGGCCTTTTGGCGCGTATATTATATATTGTTGGATTATTGGTTGCAGCTACACAATGAATTGTTATTTGTTGGCAATCGCGTCGTCACTTGGTGGAAATTTGTCGATGATTTCCTGTTGTACATACCTTACGGTAATGTGGCCAACTTCCAGAAGTTATTCAGCCGTGTTACACAACTCAGTTTGACCGTGGAACATGAAATTGACGTGCCTCGTGGTAAGGCAATTTCGTTTTTGGACTTGCTCATATTGCGTGCGTCCGATCATCCATATCCGTTGCTGAGTAATTATCGCAAACCGATGGCCTCATTGCTTACCGTTCACTTTTTGTCTCATCAGCCTGTCGCCATGAAGGTGTCCGTGGTTGCCGGCTTTGTTGGACGTATTCTCGACCGAACTAGCACATGTTTCCTGGTCTCAGATCTGGACTGTCTCGAAGTCATGTTGCTGTCCAATGGGTATCCCCATGTATTTATTGCGCAACATTTTGTACAGATCATCAGGAAGTATATATATATATATATATATATATATATATATATATATATATATATATATATATATATATATATATATATATATATATATATATATATATATATCTTTATTCTTGTTAGATTTTGTTGATACCGATGATGAATATGATGTTTTCGCGGCCGTCGATGCTATCGACAAAACCTTTTGTGTTGGTGATGATGTCGCTCTAAAGGATGCCACTGCCGCCGCCGGCAATGTGATTGCTACTCATGATGGCGGATCCGTTGCTGCAATAGCCGCCGCCGACAACATTCCATCAATAAAACCAGTGTGTGAGTTTCTGAATGATGACGATGGTGATGATGAATACCTAGTTGCCGTTTATGATAAATTGGTTTGTGTACCTGTAACAACATCTGTAACAACATCTGCGTTGGTCAACAAGTCGCCTAATTTGTTTACGCCTTCTCCCGATTCAAATCTTCTTCCGTACAGTCAATTTGCTGAGCTGTGTGAGTATGGATTGGCGGCTGCAACCAAATGTGCCACTATCACCACCAATGATGGTAACATTACTATTGAACTATAAGTTATTCGAACGATGTGTTCGTTATCAAAAGTATTTATTGACAAAGAAAAATATTATTTTCAGTGTAACATTTGAAACAAACAATATAGAATACAAATCAAAGTATAAATACAAAGTATAAAACATAGAGTAGTTCAACTTGATTCCTCAACACGCCTCCTCAAGTTGATCCAAATAGAAAATTCATTCCAAATTGATTGCAACAAAAGTAGTGTTTTTCTTTGGGTACTGGTTTTGTCAATGAATCCGCAGGCATGTCATTTGTTGGGACATATTTCAGCTGAACGATATTTTTCTCAACTGCGTCTCTAATAAAATGATATTTGTAGTCGATGTGCTTGGTCCTTGAATGATGTGCCCCAAATTTAGCCATATGTTGTGCGCTCTGTGAATCTCCAAAAATCGTCACTGGTTTTTGCGTATGGAATCCTAGTTCTTGCAGCAGGTATTCTAGATACATAGCCTCTTTAGCTGCATCGGTCAATACAACATACTCCGCCTCGGCACTTGATGTTGCAATAACCTTTTGTTTTCGCGACTCCCATGTAACTGCAGCACCAGCTAAAATGAAGCAAAACCCAGATTGAGACTTACGATCATTAACGTCCTGTGCCCAATTTGCATCCACAAATCCTGTCAAAGGCAATCCTGTTTTTTGATATTTCAGTACAGCATCTCTTGTTGTATTAAGGTACTTGACAACTTGAAGTGCTGCATTCCAATGTTGACTCCGCGGATCTAGCGCAAATTGCGAAAACATGTTGACACTGCATGCAATATCTGGTCGACTGTATATTGCAAGGTGCAGCAATGATCCTATAAGTTCCTGGAATTTAACTTGTTCAACCTTTTTAGCTTCACCAACCGTACTTGTTCACCAAATTTATTATATATCCAGGTTGTGAAATTGATAGTTCATTCTCGTGAATGTTTATCTTCAGCCCAATACAATTTTTAGGTTGATCCTCGTCTCGTATCTCAAAATTTTTTCGCAAAGTTTTCACAAATTTATCTATAGTCTTATTATCATTGTAGGCAATAACAATGTCGTCAACATACAAGGCGACAATCAGTATATTTTCATTATTTCGCATATAGTAAATGCATTGGTCATGATTGGATTTTTGTAATCCAAACTTTTTCATGACTAAATCTATCTATTTGTACCACTGCCTTCCAGCTTGTTTGAGGCCGTAGATAGCTTTCTTGAGTTTACAAACCTTCCTATGTAATCCATCCATTTCAACAAAATGTTCCGGTTAATCCATATAAATCTCTTCATCTATATCACCATTTAAGAATGCAGTTGATACATCTAACTGCTTCAGTTTTAAATCATTCTCAACAGCAAGAGCGTATATAAGGCGCAAAGTGTTTTGGCGAAGACAGGAGCGAACGTATCCATGTAGTCGATGCCATACTTCTGAGAATAGCCCTTTGCTACAAGTCGAGCCTTACGTCTTTCAATGGTTCCATTTGGTCGATATTTCGTTGTAAACACCCATTTACAATCGACAGTACTTTTACCTTCTGGTAGATTTGCTAACTCCCATGTCTCGTTTTTGATTAAAGAATCGTACTCACACTGTATCGCTGCTAACCATTCATCTTTGTGTGTCGACTTCATGATGTCTTGCAAAGTTTTGGGATCATCTTCCATTGACATTTGAGCGACATCTTGTCCCTTCAAATTCCATGATCTGAGTCGAGACTTGATTGAATCAAATGCATTTGGCTGTTGTTTGCTTTCTCTTAATTGGTTTTCCAGTGTACTTGGCAAATCTTCATTTGTCTCCTGAGTAGGCTCATCTTCATACTCGTGCTCTGATTCCGGCCGTTCTACATCAGCATCCTCAAATCCTTCGAATTCTGAACTTTCTTCATCATAATCGTGTTCGGGCTCGCTGTTCTGCCTTTGGCTGCTGAAGTTCATCCTGAATTCAATAAAACCATCTGGATTGTATTCGTCTTGATTCTTCCAATCGTGTGCTGGTTTGGATGATACTTCGCCTTCAATGATTCGAACGTCGCGACTTTTAATAATTTCGCGCGTATCACTATTCCACAATCTGTAGGCTTTGGACTCTTCTGAATACCCCACTAATACATATTCTTCGCTTCTTGCTTGCCACTTGCTTTTGCCTGGTTTCTTGTTTAATGCGAATGATTTGCTACCAATCTGCCGAAAATAAGATATGTCTGGAACTTTTCCAGACCAAAGCTCCTCTGGTGTCTTGTGGGAATTTAAATTTGTCGGACATCTGTTTCGAATGTATGCCGCAGTGTTAATCATTTCACCCCATAGCATTTCTGGTAAGTCCGCTTCCAACATTAAACATCTTCCCATTTCTACAAGCGTTCGATTCATCCGTTCTGCAACGCCATTCTGTTGCGGCGTGTATTCTACCGCCAGCTGATGCATTACACCGTTATCTTTCATATATTTTGTAAAGTCGCGACTTATCAACTCTCTAGCATTGTCGCTGCGGAGGATTTTAATGCGTTTACCTGTTTGCAATTCAGCAGCTACCTTGAACTCTTTAAATGCAGATAGATATTCAGATTTGTGGCGTAAGAATGTGACGAAAACTTTGCGCGAGCAGTCGTCAATAAAAGTAACCTTTTTTCCAATCGACTCTGTCGTCATAGGTCCGTATAAATCTGTGTGCACTAGTTCCAATACTGCTTTCGATGATTTTTCGTACTTTTTAGGAAACGAATCTCTTGTCTGCTTTCCTCTAATACAGGTAACGCATTTGATATCTGCTGTATCAAACGAAGGCAATCCCTTTACCATCTGCTTACTCTTAAGCATTCTTAGCGAGTTGATATTTAAATGACCATACCTTCTATGCCACAGCTCAGTATGATCTAGCTCGCTATTAACTGCATTGCAACCATGCTTTTCGACAATATTGACCACGTATAGGCCGTATTCCTTTCTAGCCTCCAGCAAAATTTCGCCATTTCTAATTATTTTGGCAGAAGAGTTTTTCATTTCTATAACGCATTTATTGTCAGTCGCCTTACTAGTGGATATCAAACTAGTTCTTAATCCAGGGACATACAGTGTTCGATAAAGTTTAACTTCTTTCACCTCATTGTTTACTTTTATGTCCAACGAAACAGTGCCTATTCCCTCAACGGATAAGTGCTTCTGGTCTGCGAGCTGCACTGTGCCTACGTATTATTTGTCAATATGTTCAAAGAATTGTTCGTGGTTTGTCATGTGTGAAGAGGCCCCACTGTCAATGTACCATTTATTATCATGACTAATATGATGAACATTTTGAACAACATCAACGTGTGAAACTACAAATCCGCTGAAGCTAACCATGTTTTGTGATCTTTATTTAAATGTGTTTTACAATTTTTAGCCATATGTCCGGCTTTCCCACATTTATAACACGTAATAGATTTAGACATACCTTGACCTTGATAATGCGATTTACCATTACTTCTGCGACGAAACTTTGCCTTCATCGCATCGTTGCTGTGCTCACAATTCAAACTTTTGTTTTCAAGTTCCAATAAACGCGATCTGAGTGTGTTCAGTGATGGAAATTCATTTGCAGTGTTAAATGCCGCCTTGATTTCCTTGAAATTGTCTGTCAG
The DNA here is from genome assembly GCA_951804985.1 of Dryomyza anilis. Taxonomy (NCBI): domain Eukaryota; kingdom Metazoa; phylum Arthropoda; class Insecta; order Diptera; family Dryomyzidae; genus Dryomyza; species Dryomyza anilis. Next base: position 21,083,396 of record OX638136.1, on the reverse strand, counting down.
TCCATCCAACATGATGATAACTTGCAATTCCTCTGCAATCTTCCCTCCAATTTCTTCAAGTTCTGTTTTCAGCAAATCGAATTCTTCCAGGTATTCCGTAAAAAACTGTCCTTCACGCATTTTCAAGTTTACGAGTCGTCGATAAAGCTCCGCCTTCTGCCTCGTTGACTTGCGTTGATGTTGCCTCCAAAAAGTCCCAGATTTCCTTTGATGTTGAAAATCCCTTCACAAGCGCAATTATCTTCGGCGCCAGTGCCATTAGGATGTCGGCTCGAGCATCCTGATCTTTCTCGTTCCAATTCTCTCGTTCGGGAAGTTCTGCTGGTATTTGTGTTTGTCCTTTTACAATTTTCAGAAGCCGACTCTTGTGCAGGAGCGCTTCCATCTGCGTTTTCCAAATACAAAAATTGTTTCCATTGAAAATTGGGATCCTTCCCGCCATCGACATGCTTGTTGCCATTTTAATTTAAATTAATTCAGAGTCTCTAGACTTGGAGCTCTGGGCCCATAACCTATTGAACTATAAGTTATTCGAACGATGTGTTCGTTATCAAAAGTATTTATTGACAAAGAAAAATATTATTTTCAGTGTAACATTTGAAACAAACAATATAAATACAAAGTATAAAACATAAAGTAGTTCAACTTGATTCCTCAACAATTACTAAGAAGGAGGGTGTCGATGATGATAAATGTTAATTTTTGCGGTGTTTTCCATTTGTTTTATATTTTTTGTGTGTGAATGTCCATTTTCTCGTTCTGGTACTTTATATATTTATTCGTTCTGTTGCTTTAGATATTTTATATTTTATTCTGCTACTGTAAATATTTTTAATTAATTATAAATAATTATAAATATTTTATTCTGCTACTGGAGGTTGAATTATATATATTTATAAGATTTTTCATGAAATAAATATATATATATATCTATATATATATATATATATATATATATATATATATATATATATATATATATATATATATATATATATATATATAGGATGTATATGTATTCCAAACCCAACAAGATAGTTTAAGTTTTATTTTCTGTCGACCCTGCTTCCTCGTTGTCCGTCCGTTCGTCCGTCCATTCGGTTCATTGCCCGCATACACCTGCATGCACGCACGCACGCATGTACCCATACACACACACATATAAAAAACGACGAATTGTTTGAATAATTTAGGAGACGCGTATACGCCCCATGCCCCAACGGTCTGATATATCGTACTGCGGTAGTCGTGAAGACGACACAATTAGGTAAAATGTTCAGATATTTCGAATAGACCAGTGTGTACACCGAATCCACGGGAGTAGTATAGATAGGGGACCCCCTCGCATCTGGCCCCCAACTTCCAATTGGATCCAATTGGAAGTTGGAGAATCTAGTTGGATTCTACTGGGCTTCTAACTGTGATATCCAATTCAATTGTAGACCTAAAGAGCGCCGCAGGCAAAAAAGAGCGCCGCAGGCAGTAGTATAGATAGGGGACCCCTGATTCTTCTGTCATAGGTCCTTTGGCAAAAAGCGCGCCAAGCTACGTTTAATCGCAGTTTATGCAAATATTTGCTGGAATTCCTATTTGATTAGACTACTTGCTGGAATTCCTATTGGAATACTTGTTAGAATACTTGCTGGAATTCCTATTAGAATAATTTTGGGATTACTAGTTGGAATTCATGTTGGTATTTTTATATACTTGCTGGAATTCCTATTAGAATAATTTTGGGATTACTAGTTGGTATTTTTATTTTGCTGTTGTATCATGTAATGTATGGGATCAGTTTTATAGACTAGTATCATACAGTTTTCGATTGAAGAATACATGCTTCAGGTTCAGGTATAAGCATTGGGTGGGATCAGTGTTTTGGCGAGAGTCTGCAAAGACTCAGAGAGGGATCAGTGTTTTTGCGAGAGTCTGCAAATGATCGGAGAGGGATCAGTGTTTTTGCGAGAGCCTGCAAATGCTCGGAGAGGGTTCAGTATTTTTGCGAGAGTCTGCAAGAGATGCAGAGAAAAAAATTCATGTATACGTATCGCAGGTACTGGAAGATTGTGGGATATTTTTTATGTTGACCTTTTTAATTATATCAAAGGGTGGGATCGTTTTTTTTATATTACCATTTTTAGTTAGAACAAAGGTTCATGCAACCGTAATAAAAAAATGGGATAGTTTTTATATTGACCTTTTTTAGTTAGAACAAAGGTAAATGCAACCGTCATAAAATTTCTAGTTTATGACGTCATTAAAAAAGATAATAAAAAGGTTTTCTATTGATTTTTCTATTGATCGTTTTCAAGAACAAACATGATCCTTGAACCTGTCATAAAATGTCCGAAACTGAACTGTCAATTTAATGTGAACGTGTCTGTCGCAGTGTGGGATCGTTTTTATATTGACCTTTTTTAGTTAGAACAAAGGTAAATGCAACCGTCATAAAATTTCTAGTTTATGACGTCATTAAAAAAGATAATAAAAAGGTTTTCTATTGATTTTTCTATTGATCGTTTTCAAGAACAAACATGATCCTTGAACCTGTCATAAAATGTCCGAAACTGAACTGTCAATTTAATGTGAACGTGTCTGTCGCAGTGTGGGATCGTTTTTATATTGACCTTTTTTAGTTATTACAATAGAACAAAGGTAAATGCAACCGTCATAAAATTTCTAGTTTATGACGTCATTAAAAAAGATAATAAAAAGGTTTTCTATTGATTTTTCTATTGATCGTTTTCAAGAACAAACGTGATCCTTGAACCTGTCATAAAATGTCCGAAACTGAACTGTCAATTTAATGTGCACCTGTCTGTCGCAGTGTGTGACCTTTTTTAGTTATTACAATAGAACAAAGGTAAATGCAACCATCATAAAATTGTTATTGAATGGTTTTTGTTTTTTTTTAATTTAGAGTTGAGATCATTCGATAAAATACATAATCCTTGGAAATTCTGAAATGTCCGAGTACGATTAGATTTTCTTTCTTTTGGAATCAGTTACAAATCGCTCCTCCGCGTAACGTGTGCATTGAGTAAATTGTTTGTAAAATTTTATATAAAGTTTAAATAAAGTGTTAAAAAAAAATATTTTTTAAATCGAATTAAAAAAATAAAATATAGTTCATCAACTTTTTTTTGTTAAATTTAAAACAAAACCAAAAAAACAATACAAACATGTTCCTGTGTAATAAGTGTAACGAAATCTTCAGTATATTTTTAGAAGCGAAGCATGAATCCGAATGCAATGGCGAGAAATTGGCATTCAGGGACTATGACGCTCGCAGGGCAGCAGCAGCACCTAGCAGCCACCATGCAGCACCAAGCATACATCATGCAGTAGTATCTATCAGACAACAAGCTGCACCAAGCATGCATCATGCAGCCGCACCAACAAGACACCAAGCAGCACCAAGCAGGCTACAAAATTCAAGCATTATAAGTATCTCTGATGATGAAGATGAAATTAGATGCAACCAACCATCATCATCTAATATAAATAAGAGAAATGCTGCTCCACTTGCTAACCAACCCAAAAGGAGAAGAATAATATTTGAGGACAAATATTGCTCTATTTGTCACATTAGCATTCCGGTGAATCGTTTTAAAATGCATTTAAGGTCGAATGCTCATAAGGAGAAAGCTGCAACATTTATTAGTGAAAATGTTTTTCTAATATCACCCCGAAATAACAGGGTATGCCGTCATTATAAAATTGTCAGCAATTTAAAAAATGAAATTTGCGTTGAAAAATTTTATAATGATTTGAAAGGCTTTTTAAAAAATATTGTTCAAACTAATATTATTGAGTTTGAATCAATAAAAATGAATGTGGTTCTATATGGAGAATATGTCAAAACCAATAATGAAGAAATGGTTATGACATTAAAACATTTCTCAATTCCGTTTGTATGCATATATAATATAGACGAAATTGATTCAGTGTTAAATGCATTTTTGGATCAATTAATTAAACAGACCAGTGAATTTCAGGAGAAGGACAGCGGATGGGCTATAGCAGAATTTAAATTCTTAGAATCTAAAATTCTGAAATTGCAACACATACCAGTAGGATCGTATATTTCTTTACCAGCTGACATAAATGCAAAAGCAGCAACAACAAATGTAAAAAATGATGATGTGTACTGCTTTAAATGGGCTGTACTCGCCGCAATAGCTAGCAAAGTTGACCGGCCAGAAAGAATGTGTAATTTAATTAATCCACAGTATTATAAAATCAATGATATAAGCTCCGATAAAATTCAATATAGAGGTTTTATCATTGATTTTTCAGATATGAATTTTCCAACAATGACAAAGGATATTCAAATATTTGAAAAAAACAATACACAATTTAGTATAAATGTGTATGAAATCAAAGATAAATCTGGGATTAAGGAACGTAAATCTGAAATAATTGGACCATCTAGAGCCACTAAAGCTGTGCGAAGTTTCGATATAAATTTGTTGATGATTCAAAATAATGAGTCAACTATTTTTCATTATTGTCTCACAAGTCGTGAAGACGACACAATTAGGTAAAATGTTCAGATATTTCGAATAGACCAGTGTGTACACCGAATCCACGGGAGTAGTATAGATAGGGGACCCCCTCGCATCTGGCCCCCAACTTCCAATTGGATCCAATTGGAAGTTGGAGAATCTAGTTGGATTCTACTGGGCTTCTAACTGTGATGTCCAATTCAATTGTAGACCTAAAGAGCGCCGCAGGCAAAAAAGAGCGCCGCAGGCAGTAGTATAGATAGGGGACCCCTGATTCTTCTGTCATAGGTCCTTTGGCAAAAAGCGCGCCAAGCTACGTTTAATCGCAGTTTATGCAAATATTTGCTGGAATTCCTATTTGATTAGACTACTTGCTGGAATTCCTATTGGAATACTTGTCAGAATACTTGCTGGAATTCCTATTAGAATAATTTTGGGATTACTAGTTGGAATTCATGTTGGTATTTTTATATACTTGCTGGAATTCCTATTAGAATAATTTTGGGATTACTAGTTGGAATTCATGTTGGTATTTTTATATACTTGCTGGAATTCCTATTAGAATAATTTTGGGATTACTAGTTGGAATTCATGTTGGTATTTTTATATACTTGCTGGAATTCCTATTAGAATAATTTTGGGATTACTAGTTGGAATTCATGTTGGTATTTTTATTTTGCTGTTGTATCATGTAATGTATGGGATCAGTTTTATAGACTAGTATCATACAGTTTTCGATTGAAGAATACATGCTTCAGGTTCAGGTATAAGCATTGGGTGGGATCAGTGTTTTGGCGAGAGTCTGCAAAGACTCAGAGAGGGATCAGTGTTTTTGCGAGAGTCTGCAAATGATCGGAGAGGGATCAGTGTTTTTGCGAGAGCCTGCAAATGCTCGGAGAGGGATCAGTATTTTTGCGAGAGTCTGCAAGAGATGCAGAGAAAAAAATTCATGTATACGTATCGCAGGTACTGGAAGATTGTGGGATATTTTTTATGTTGACCTTTTTAATTATATCAAAGGGTGGGATCGTTTTTTTTATATTACCATTTTTAGTTAGAACAAAGGTTCATGAAACCGTAATAAAAAAATGGGATAGTTTTTATATTGACCTTTTTTAGTTAGAACAAAGGTAAATGCAACCGTCACAAAATTTCTAGTTTATGACGTCATTAAAAAAGATAATAAAAAGGTTTTCTATTGATTTTTCTAGTGATCGTTTTCAAGAACAAACATGATCCTTGAACCTGTCATAAAATGTCCGAAACTGAACTGTCAATTTAATGTGAACGTGTCTGTCGCAGTGTGGGATCGTTTTTATATTGACCTTTTTTAGTTAGAACAAAGGTAAATGCAACCGTCATAAAATTTCTAGTTTATGACGTCATTAAAAAAGATAATAAAAAGGTTTTCTATTGATTTTTCTATTGATTGTTTTTAAGAACAAACATGATCCTTGAACCTGTCATAAAATGTCCGAAACTGAACTGTCAATTTAATGTGAACGTGTCTGTCGCAGTGTGGGATCGTTTTTATATTGACCTTTTTTAGTTAGAACAAAGGTAAATGCAACCGTCATAAAATTTCTATTTTATGACGTCATTAAAAAAGATAATAAAAAGGTTTTCTATTGATTTTTCTATTGATCGTTTTCAAGAACAAACGTGATCCTTGAACCTGTCATAAAATGTCCGAAACTGAACTGTCAATTTATTGTGCACCTGTCTGTCGCAGTGTGTGACCTTTTTTAGTTATTACAATAGAACAAAGGTAAATGCAACCATCATAAAATTGTTATTGAATGGTTTTTGTTTTTTTTTTTAATTTAGAGTTGAGATCATTCGATAAAATACATAATCCTTGGAAATTCTGAAATGTCCGAGTACGATTAGATTTTCTTTCTTTTGGAATCAGTTACAAATCGCTCCTCCGCGTAACGTGTGCATTGAGTAAATTGTTTGTAAAATTTTATATAAAGTTTAAATAAAGTGTTAAAAAAAAATATTTTTTAAATCGAATTAAAAAAATAAAATATAGTTCATCAACTTTTTTTTGTTAAATTTAAAACAAAACCAAAAAAAACAATACAAACATGTTCCTGTGTAATAAGTGTAACGAAATCTTCAGTATATTTTTAAAAGCGAAGCATGAATCCGAATGCAATGGCGAGAAATTGGCATTCAGGGACTATGACGCTCGCAGGGCAGCAGCAGCACCTAGCAGCCACCATGCAGCACCAAGCATACATCATGCAGTAGTATCTATCAGACAACAAGCTGCACCAAGCATGCATCATGCAGCCGCACCAACAAGACACCAAGCAGCACCAAGCAGGCTACAAAATTCAAGCATTATAAGTATCTCTGATGATGAAGATGAAATTAGATGCAACCAACCATCATCATCTAATATAAATAAGAGAAATGCTGCTCCACTTGCTAACCAACCCAAAAGGAGAAGAATAATATTTGAGGACAAATATTGCTCTATTTGTCACATTAGCATTCCGGTGAATCGTTTTAAAATGCATTTAAGGTCGAATGCTCATAAGGAGAAAGCTGCAACATTTATTAGTGAAAATGTTTTTCTAATATCACCCCGAAATAACAGGGTATGCCGTCATTATAAAATTGTCAGCAATTTAAAAAATGAAATTTGCGTTGAAAAATTTTATAATGATTTGAAAGGCTTTTTAAAAAATATTGTTCAAACTAATATTATTGAGTTTGAATCAATAAAAATGAATGTGGTTCTATATGGAGAATATGTCAAAACCAATAACGAAGAAATGGTTATGACATTAAAACATTTCTCAATTCCGTTTGTATGCATATATAATATAGACGAAATTGATTCAGTGTTAAATGCATTTTTGGATCAATTAATTAAACAGACCAGTGAATTTCAGGAGAAGGACAGCGGATGGGCTATAGCAGAATTTAAATTCTTAGAATCTAAAATTCTGAAATTGCAACACATACCAGTAGGATCGTATATTTCTTTACCAGCTGACATAAATGCAAAAGCAGCAACAACAAATGTAAAAAATGATGATGTGTACTGCTTTAAATGGGCTGTACTCGCCGCAATAGCTAGCAAAGTTGACCGGCCAGAAAGAATGTGTAATTTAATTAATCCACAGTATTATAAAATCAATGATATAAGCTCCGATAAAATTCAATATAGAGGTTTTATCATTGTACACCGAATCCACGGGAGTAGTATAGATAGGGGACCCCCTCGCATCTGGCCCCCAACTTCCAATTGGATCCAATTGGAAGTTGGAGAATCTAGTTGGATTCTACTGGGCTTCTAACTGTGCTATCCAATTCAATTGTAGACCTAAAGAGCGCCGCAGGCAAAAAAGAGCGCCGCAGGCAGTAGTATAGATAGGGGACCCCTGATTCTTCTGTCATAGGTCCTTTGGCAAAAAGCGCGCCAAGCTACGTTTAATCGCAGTTTATGCAAATATTTGCTGGAATTCCTATTTGATTAGACTACTTGCTGGAATTCCTATTGGAATACTTGTTAGAATACTTGCTGGAATTCCTATTAGAATAATTTTGGGATTACTAGTTGGAATTCATGTTGGTATTTTTATATACTTGCTGGAATTCCTATTAGAATAATTTTGGGATTACTAGTTGGAATTCATGTTGGTATTTTTATTTTGCTGTTGTTGGTATCATGTAATGTATGGGATCAGTTTTATAGACTAGTATCATACAGTTTTTGATTGAAGAATACATGCTTCAGGTTCAGGTATAAGCATTGGGTGGGATCAGTGTTTTGGCGAGAGTCTGCAAAGACTCAGAGAGGGATCAGTGTTTTTGCGAGAGTCTGCAAATGATCGGAGAGGGATCAGTGTTTTTGCGAGAGCCTGCAAATGCTCGGAGAGGGTTCAGTATTTTTGCGAGAGTCTGCAAGAGATGCAGAGAAAAAAATTCATGTATACGTATCGCAGGTACTGGAAGATTGTGGGATATTTTTTATGTTGACCTTTTTAATTATATCAAAGGGTGGGATCGTTTTTTTTATATTACCATTTATAGTTAGAACAAAGGTTCATGCAACCGTAATAAAAAAATGGGATAGTTTTTATATTGACCTTTTTTAGTTAGAACAAAGGTAAATGCAACCGTCATAAAATTTCTAGTTTATGACGTCATTAAAAAAGATAATAAAAAGGTTTTCTATTGATTTTTCTATTGATCGTTTTCAAGAACAAACATGATCCTTGAACCTGTCATAAAATGTCCGAAACTGAACTGTCAATTTAATGTGAACGTGTCTGTCGCAGTGTGGGATCGTTTTTATATTGACCTTTTTTAGTTAGAACAAAGGTAAATGCAACCGTCATAAAATTTCTAGTTTATGACGTCATTAAAAAAGATAATAAAAAGGTTTTCTATTGATTTTTCTATTGATCGTTTTCAAGAACAAACATGATCCTTGAACCTGTCATAAAATGTCCGAAACTGAACTGTCAATTTAATGTGAACGTGTCTGTCGCAGTGTGGGATCGTTTTTATATTGACCTTTTTTAGTTAGAACAAAGGTAAATGCAACCGTCATAAAATTTCTAGTTTATGACGTCATTAAAAAAGATAATAAAAAGGTTTTCTATTGATTTTTCTATTGATCGTTTTTAAGAACAAACATGATCCTTGAACCTGTCATAAAATGTCCGAAACTGAACTGTCAATTTAATGTGAACGTGTCTGTCGCAGTGTGGGATCGTTTTTATATTGACCTTTTTTAGTTATTACAATAGAACAAAGGTAAATGCAACCGTCATAAAATTTCTAGTTTATGACGTCATTAAAAAAGATAATAAAAAGGTTTTCTATTGATTTTTCTATTGATCGTTTTCAAGAACAAACGTGATCCTTGAACCTGTCATAAAATGTCCGAAACTGAACTGTCAATTTAATGTGCACCTGTCTGTCGCAGTGTGGGATCATTTTATATTGACCTGTTTTAGTTATTACAATAGAACAAAGGTAAATGCAACCATCATAAAATTGTTATTGAATGGTTTTTGTTTTTTTTAATTTAGAGTTGAGATCATTTTCGATAAAATACATAATCCTTGGAAATTCTGAAATGTCCGAGTTCGATTAGATTTTCTTTCTTTTGGATTCAGTTACAAATCGCTCCTCCGCGTAACGTGTGCATTGAGTAAATTGTTTGTAAAATTTTATATAAAGTTTAAATAAAGTGTTAAAAAAAAATTATTTTTTAAATCGAATTAAAAAAATAAAATATAGTTCATCAACTTTTTTTGTTAAATTTAAAACAAAACCAAAAAAACAATACAAACATGTTCCTGTGTAATAAGTGTAACGAAATCTTCAGTATATTTTAAAAGCGAAGCATGAATCCGAATGCAATGGCGAGAAATTGGCATTCAGGGACTATGACGCTCGCAGGGCAGCAGCAGCACCTAGCAGCCACCATGCAGCACCAAGCATACATCATGCAGTAGTATCTATCAGACAACAAGCTGCACCAAGCATGCATCATGCAGCCGCACCAACAAGACACCAAGCAGCACCAAGCAGGCTACAAAATTCAAGCATCATAAGTATCTCTGATGATGAAGATGAAATTAGATGCAACCAACCATCATCATCTAATATAAATAAGAGAAATGCTGCTCCACTTGCTAACCAACCCAAAAGGAGAAGAATAATATTTGAGGACAAATATTGCTCTATTTGTCACATTAGCATTCCGGTGAATCGTTTTAAAATGCATTTAAGGTCGAATGCTCATAAGGAGAAAGCTGCAACATTTATTAGTGAAAATGTTTTTCTAATATCACCCCGAAATAACAGGGTATGCCGTCATTATAAAATTGTCAGCAATTTAAAAAATGAAATTTGCGTTGAAAAATTTTATAATGATTTGAAAGGCTTTTTAAAAAATATTGTTCAAACTAATATTATTGAGTTTGAATCAATAAAAATGAATGTGGTTCTATATGGAGAATATGTCAAAACCAATAATGAAGAAATGGTTATGACATTAAAACATTTCTCAATTCCGTTTGTATGCATATATAATATAGACGAAATTGATTCAGTGTTAAATGCATTTTTGGATCAATTAATTAAACAGACCAGTGAATTTCAGGAGAAGGACAGCGGATGGGCTATAGCAGAATTTAAATTCTTAGAATCTAAAATTCTGAAATTGCAACACATACCAGTAGGATCGTATATTTCTTTACCAGCTGACATAAATGCAAAAGCAGCAACAACAAATGTAAAAAATGATGATGTGTACTGCTTTAAATGGGCTGTACTCGCCGCAATAGCTAGCAAAGTTGACCGGCCAGAAAGAATGTGTAATTTAATTAATCCACAGTATTATAAAATCAATGATATAAGCTCCGATAAAATTCAATATAGAGGTTTTATCATTGTACACCGAATCCACGGGAGTAGTATAGATAGGGGACCCCCTCGCATCTGGCCCCCAACTTCCAATTGGATCCAATTGGAAGTTGGAGAATCTAGTTGGATTCTACTGGGCTTCTAACTGTGATATCCAATTCAATTGTAGACCTAAAGAGCGCCGCAGGCAAAAAAGAGCGCCGCAGGCAGTAGTATAGATAGGGGACCCCTGATTCTTCTGTCATAGGTCCTTTGGCAAAAAGCGCGCCAAGCTACGTTTAATCGCAGTTTATGCAAATATTTGCTGGAATTCCTATTTGATTAGACTACTTGCTGGAATTCCTATTGGAATACTTGTTAGAATACTTGCTGGAATTCCTATTAGAATAATTTTGGGATTACTAGTTGGAATTCATGTTGGTATTTTTATATACTTGCTGGAATTCCTATTAGAATAATTTTGGGATTACTAGTTGGAATTCATGTTGGTATTTTTATTTTGCTGTTGTATCATGTAATGTATGGGATCAGTTTTATAGACTAGTATCATACAGTTTTCGATTGAAGAATACATGCTTCAGGTTCAGGTATAAGCATTGGGTGGGATCAGTGTTTTGGCGAGAGTCTGCAAAGACTCAGAGAGGGATCAGTGTTTTTGCGAGAGTCTGCAAATGATCGGAGAGGGATCAGTGTTTTTGCGAGAGCCTGCAAATGCTCGGAGAGGGTTCAGTATTTTTGCGAGAGTCTGCAAGAGGGGACCCCCTCGCATTTCTCAATTCCGTTTGTATGCATATATAATATAGACGAAATTGATTCAGTGTTAAATGCATTTTTGGATCAATTAATTAAACAGACCAGTGAATTTCAGGAGAAGGACAGCGGATGGGCTATAGCAGAATTTAAATTCTTAGAATCTAAAATTCTGAAATTGCAACACATACCAGTAGGATCGTATATTTCTTTACCAGCTGACATAAATGCAAAAGCAGCAACAACAAATGTAAAAAATGATGATGTGTACTGCTTTAAATGGGCTGTACTCGCCGCAATAGCTAGCAAAGTTGACCGGCCAGAAAGAATGTGTAATTTAATTAATCCACAGTATTATAAAATCAATGATATAAGCTCCGATAAAATTCAATATAGAGGTTTTATCATTGTACACCGAATCCACGGGAGTAGTATAGATAGGGGACCCCCTCGCATCTGGCCCCCAACTTCCAATTGGATCCAATTGGAAGTTGGAGAATCTAGTTGGATTCTACTGGGCTTCTAACTGTGATATCCAATTCAATTGTAGACCTAAAGAGCGCCGCAGGCAAAAAAGAGCGCCGCAGGCAGTAGTATAGATAGGGGACCCCTGATTCTTCTGTCATAGGTCCTTTGGCAAAAAGCGCGCCAAGCTACGTTTAATCGCAGTTTATGCAAATATTTGCTGGAATTCCTATTTGATTAGACTACTTGCTGGAATTCCTATTGGAATACTTGTTAGAATACTTGCTGGAATTCCTATTAGAATAATTTTGGGATTACTAGTTGGAATTCATGTTGGTATTTTTATATACTTGCTGGAATTCCTATTAGAATAATTTTGGGATTACTAGTTGGAATTCATGTTGGTATTTTTATTTTGCTGTTGTATCATGTAATGTATGGGATCAGTTTTATAGACTAGTATCATACAGTTTTCGATTGAAGAATACATGCTTCAGGTTCAGGTATAAGCATTGGGTGGGATCAGTGTTTTGGCGAGAGTCTGCAAAGACTCAGAGAGGGATCAGTGTTTTTGCGAGAGTCTGCAAATGATCGGAGAGGGATCAGTGTTTTTGCGAGAGCCTGCAAATGCTCGGAGAGGGTTCAGTATTTTTGCGAGAGTCTGCAAGAGATGCAGAGAAAAAAATTCATGTATACGTATCGCAGGTACTGGAAGATTGTGGGGTATTTTTTATGTTGACCTTTTTAATTATATCAAAGGGTGGGATCGTTTTTTTATATTACCATTTATAGTTAGAACAAAGGTTCATGCAACCGTAATAAAAAAATGGGATAGTTTTTATATTGACCTTTTTTAGTTAGAACAAAGGTAAATGCAACCGTCATAAAATTTCTAGTTTATGACGTCATTAAAAAAGATAATAAAAAGGTTTTCTATTGATTTTTCTATTGATCGTTTTCAAGAACAAACATGATCCTTGAACCTGTCATAAAATGTCCGAAACTGAACTGTCAATTTAATGTGAACGTGTCTGTCGCAGTGTGGGATCGTTTTTATATTGACCTTTTTTAGTTAGAACAAAGGTAAATGCAACCGTCATAAAATTTCTAGTTTATGACGTCATTAAAAAAGATAATAAAAAGGTTTTCTATTGATTTTTCTATTGATCGTTTTCAAGAACAAACATGATCCTTGAACCTGTCATAAAATGTCCGAAACTGAACTGTCAATTTAATGTGAACGTGTCTGTCGCAGTGTGGGATCGTTTTTATATTGACCTTTTTTAGTTAGAACAAAGGTAAATGCAACCGTCATAAAATTTCTAGTTTATGACGTCATTAAAAAAGATAATAAAAAGGTTTTCTATTGATTTTTCTATTGATCGTTTTCAAGAACAAACGTGATCCTTGAACCTGTCATAAAATGTCCCAAAACTGAACTGTCAATTTAATGTGCACCTGTCTGTCGCAGTGTGTGATCTTTTTTAGTTATTACAATAGAACAAAGGTAAATGCAACCATCATAAAATTGTTATTGAATGGTTTTTGTTTTTTTTTAATTTAGAGTTGAGATCATTCGATAAAATACATAATCCTTGGAAATTCTGAAATGTCCGAGTTCGATTAGATTTTCTTTCTTTTGGAATCAGTTACAAATCGCTCCTCCGCGTAACGTGTGCATTGAGTAAATTGTTTGTAAAATTTTATATAAAGTTTAAATAAAGTGTTAAAAAAAAATATTTTTTAAATCGAATTAAAAAAATAAAATATAGTTCATCAACTTTTTTTTGTTAAATTTAAAACAAAACCAAAAAAACAATACAAACATGTTCCTGTGTAATAAGTGTAACGAAATCTTCAGTATATTTTTAAAAGCGAAGCATGAATCCGAATGCAATGGCGAGAAATTGGCATTCAGGGACTATGAAGCTCGCAGGGCAGCAGCAGCACCTAGCAGCCACCATGCAGCACCAAGCAAACATCATGCAGTAGTATCTATCAGACAACAAGCTGCACCAAGCATGCATCATGCAGCCGCACCAACAAGACACCAAGCAGCACCAAGCAGGCTACAAAATTCAAGCATTATAAGTATCTCTGATGATGAAGATGAAATTAGATGCAACCAACCATCATCATCTAATATAAATAAGAGAAATGCTGCTCCACTTGCTAACCAACCCAAAAGGAGAAGAATAATATTTGAGGACAAATATTGCTCTATTTGTCACATTAGCATTCCGGTGAATCGTTTTAAAATGCATTTAAGGTCGAATGCTCATAAGGAGAAAGCTGCAACATTTATTAGTGAAAATGTTTTTCTAATATCACCCCGAAATAACAGGGTATGCCGTCATTATAAAATTGTCAGCAATTTAAAAAATGAAATTTGCGTTGAAAAATTTTATAATGATTTGAAAGGCTTTTTAAAAAATATTGTTCAAACTAATATTATTGAGTTTGAATCAATAAAAATGAATGTGGTTCTATATGGAGAATATGTCAAAACCAATAATGAAGAAATGGTTATGACATTAAAACATTTCTCAATTCCGTTTGTATGCATATATAATATAGACGAAATTGATTCAGTGTTAAATGCATTTTTGGATCAATTAATTAAACAGACCAGTGAATTTCAGGAGAAGGACAGCGGATGGGCTATAGCAGAATTTAAATTCTTAGAATCTAAAATTCTGAAATTGCAACACATACCAGTAGGATCGTATATTTCTTTACCAGCTGACATAAATGCAAAAGCAGCAACAACAAATGTAAAAAATGATGATGTGTACTGCTTTAAATGGGCTGTACTCGCCGCAATAGCTAGCAAAGTTGACCGGCCAGAAAGAATGTGTAATTTAATTAATCCACAGTATTAGAAAATCAATGATATAAGCTCCGATAAAATTCAATATAGAGGTTTTATCATTGATTTTTCAGATATGAATTTTCCAACAATGACAAAGGATATTCAAATATTTCAAAAAAACAATACACAATTTAGTATAAATGTGTATGAAATCAAAGATAAATCTGGGATTAAGGAACGTAAATCTGAAATAATTGGACCATCTAGAGCCACTAAAGCTGTGCGAAGTTTCCATATAAATTTGTTGATGATTCAAAATAATGAGTCAACTATTTTTCATTATTGTCTCACAAGTCGTGAAGACGACACAATTAGGTAAAATGTTCAGATATTTCGAATAGACCAGTGTGTACACCGAATCCACGTGAGTAGTATAGATAGGGGACCCCCTCGCATCTGGCCCCCAACTTCCAATTGGATCCAATTGGAAGTTGGAGAATCTAGTTGGATTCTACTGGACTTCTAACTGTGATATCCAATTCAATTGTAGACCTAAAGAGCGCCGCAGGCAAAAAAGAGCGCCGCAGGCAGTAGTATAGATAGGGGACCCCTGATTCTTCTGTCATAGGCCCTTTGGCAAAAAGCGCGCCAAGCTACGTTTAATCGCAGTTTATGCAAATATTTGCTGGAATTCCTATTTGATTAGACTACTTGCTGGAATTCCTATTGGAATACTTGTCAGAATACTTGCTGGAATTCCTATTAGAATAATTTTGGGATTACTAGTTGGAATTCATGTTGGTATTTTTATATACTTGCTGGAATTCCTATTAGAATAATTTTGGGATTACTAGTTGGAATTCATGTTGGTATTTTTATATACTTGCTGGAATTCCTATTAGAATAATTTTGGGATTACTAGTTGGAATTCATGTTGGTATTTTTATATACTTGCTGGAATTCCTATTAGAATAATTTTGGGATTACTAGTTGGAATTCATGTTGGTATTTTTATTTTGCTGTTGTTGGTATCATGTAATGTATGGGATCAGTTTTATAGACTAGTATCATACAGTTTTCGATTGAAGAATACATGCTTCAGGTTCAGGTATAAGCACTGGGTGGGATCAGTGTTTTGGCGAGAGTCTGCAAAGACTCAGAGAGGGATCAGTGTTTTTGCGAGAGTCTGCAAATGATCGGAGAGGGATCAGTGTTTTTGCGAGAGCCTGCAAATGCTCGGAGAGGGATCAGTATTTTTGCGAGAGTCTGCAAGAGATGCAGAGAAAAAAATTCATGTATACGTATCGCAGGTACTGGAAGATTGTGGGATATTTTTTATGTTGACCTTTTTAATTATATCAAAGGGTGGGATCGTTTTTTTTATATTACCATTTTTAGTTAGAACAAAGGTTCATGAAACCGTAATAAAAAAATGGGATAGTTTTTATATTGACCTTTTTTAGTTAGAACAAAGGTAAATGCAACCGTCACAAAATTTCTAGTTTATGACGTCATTAAAAAAGATAATAAAAAGGTTTTCTATTGATTTTTCTATTGATCGTTTTCAAGAACAAACATGATCCTTGAACCTGTCATAAAATGTCCGAAACTGAACTGTCAATTTAATGTGAACGTGTCTGTCGCAGTGTGGGATCGTTTTTATATTGACCTTTTTTAGTTAGAACAAAGGTAAATGCAACCGTCATAAAATTTCTAGTTTATGACGTCATTAAAAAAGATAATAAAAAGGTTTTCTATTGATTTTTCTATTGATCGTTTTTAAGAACAAACATGATCCTTGAACCTGTCATAAAATGTCCGAAACTGAACTGTCAATTTAATGTGAACGTGTCTGTCGCAGTGTGGGATCGTTTTTATATTGACCTTTTTTAGTTATTACAATAGAACAAAGGTAACTGCAACCGTCATAAAATTTCTAGTTTATGACGTCATTAAAAAAGATAATAAAAAGGTTTTCTATTGATTTTTCTATTGATCGTTTTCAAGAACAAACGTGATCCTTGAACCTGTCATAAAATGTCCGAAACTGAACTGTCAATTTAATGTGCACCTGTCTGTCGCAGTGTGGGATCATTTTATATTGACCTGTTTTAGTTATTACAATAGAACAAAGATAAATGCAACCATCATAAAATTGTTATTGAATGGTTTTTGTTTTTTTTAATTTAGAGTTGAGATCATTTTCGATAAAATACATAATCCTTGGAAATTCTGAAATGTCCGAGTTCGATTAGATTTTCTTTCTTTTGGATTCAGTTACAAATCGCTCCTCCGCGTAACGTGTGCATTGAGTAAATTGTTTGTAAAATTTTATATAAAGTTTAAATAAAGTGTTAAAAAAAATTATTTTTTAAATCGAATTAAAAAAATAAAATATAGTTCATCAACTTTTTTTTGTTAAATTTAAAACAAAACCAAAAAAACAATACAAACATGTTCCTGTGTAATAAGTGTAACGAAATCTTCAGTATATTTTAAAAGCGAAGCATGAATCCGAATGCAATGGCGAGAAATTGGCATTCAGGGACTATGACGCTCGCAGGGCAGCAGCAGCACCTAGCAGCCACCATGCAGCACCAAGCATACATCATGCAGTAGTATCTATCAGACAACAAGCTGCACCAAGCATGCATCATGCAGCCGCACCAACAAGACACCAAGCAGCACCAAGCAGGCTACAAAATTCAAGCATCATAAGTATCTCTGATGATGAAGATGAAATTAGATGCAACCAACCATCATCATCTAATATAAATAAGAGAAATGCTGCTCCACTTGCTAACCAACCCAAAAGGAGAAGAATAATATTTGAGGACAAATATTGCTCTATTTGTCACATTAGCATTCCGGTGAATCGTTTTAAAATGCATTTAAGGACGAATGCTCATAAGGAGAAAGCTGCAACATTTATTAGTGAAAATGTTTTTCTAATATCACCCCGAAATAACAGGGTATGCCGTCATTATAAAATTGTCAGCAATTTAAAAAATGAAATTTGCGTTGAAAAATTTTATAATGATTTGAAAGGCTTTTTAAAAAATATTGTTCAAACTAATATTATTGAGTTTGAATCAATAAAAATGAATGTGGTTCTGTATGGAGAATATGTCAAAACCAATAATGAAGAAATGGTTATGACATTAAAACATTTCTCAATTCCGTTTGTATGCATATATAATATAGACGAAATTGATTCAGTGTTAAATGCATTTTTGGATCAATTAATTAAACAGACCAGTGAATTTCAGGAGAAGGACAGCGGATGGGCTATAGCAGAATTTAAATTCTTAGAATCTAAAATTCTGAAATTGCAACACATACCAGTAGGATCGTATATTTCTTTACCAGCTGACATAAATGCAAAAGCAGCAACAACAAATGTAAAAAATGATGATGTGTACTGCTTTAAATGGGCTGTACTCGCCGCAATAGCTAGCAAAGTTGACCGGCCAGAAAGAATGTGTAATTTAATTAATCCACAGTATTATAAAATCAATGATATAAGCTCCGATAAAATTCAATATAGAGGTTTTATCATTGATTTTTCAGATATGAATTTTCCAACAATGACAAAGGATATTCAAATATTTGAAAAAAACAATACACAATTTAGTATAAATGTGTATGAAATCAAAGATAAATCTGGGATTAAGGAACGTAAATCTGAAATAATTGGACCATCTAGAGCCACTAAAGCTGTGCGAAGTTTCCATATAAATTTGTTGATGATTCAAAATAATGAGTCAACTATTTTTCATTATTGTCTCATAAGAGAAATGGAACGACTCATTAAAAAACAATTTACACGAAGTCATAAAGCCGGACAATTTTGTGATTTTTGCTTGAGCTATTATTTCACTGATTCCAAAAAACACAACCAAAAAGAATGTGGAAAGTGTCAGCAAGATTTCCTGAATGTGGAACTATTGTGAAGTTTCAGCGGTTTGAAAAACAAATGTCTCCTCCGGTAGTAGTATATGCGGATATGGAAGCAGTGTTGGTACCTTATCACAACACTATGCCAAGCACTGAGAACCCATCTACAACAAAAGTACAACAACATCAAGCCTGTGCGGTGTCTTTTTACGTATGTCATACATTTAATTCAGAATTAAATGAACGTTTTACATATGAAGGTAATTAAAATATAATATAAAAATTAAAAAGAACTGTCATTTAACTATTCCATTTTTTTTCTAGGAAAGGATTGCGTCGAAAAATTCATCGATGGATTAGAAAGTAAACTGAATATTCTCCATCAAAAATATTGGATAAAACCAGCTCAGGAGCAGTGCAATCTTTCGCCCCTTGATGAAATGTATCAGGATCTGGCTGAATGTTGTGCGTGCGAGAAGCAAATACAAGATGCTGAACGACGGACATTTTACAATTTTTTTACTGGTGAATACGTGGGACCAATTCATGAAAACTGTAAGAAAACCTTTAATTTTAGATATCCTTTTTTTCCTGTTATTTTTCATAATTTATCACTTTATGATATACATTTATTTATTAAAAAATTGGGTGGTAATTTAAAAGCTATCCCATGTAATAAAGAATTGTATATTGCAATAAAAAAAAAATTATGGATGGGAAAAATCTTAGATTTAATATTAATTTTATAGATTCAAATAGGTTTCTAAATTCTAGTTCAGAAAAATTAGTCTCATATATGAATAAAGAAAATTTTAAATTGTTAAAACATGAGCATGCTAATGTAGATAAAATTGATCTTTTGAGGAGGAAGGGGGTATTTCCTTATGACTATTTGAGTAGTTTTGACGTTTTAGATGACATCACTTTGCCTACAATAGACAAATTTTATAATTCATTAGACGACAGGGCGTGTACTAATGAAGACTATGCATTCGCTCAAAAAGTGTGGAATACATTTAAATGTAAGACGTTACGAGAATATATGCTATTATATTTGGAAAGTGATGTACTGATCTTAGCAGATGTTTTTGAAAACTTTAGAAACATATGTAAAAATTTATAATTTAGATCCGTACAATTATGTCACAGCTCCTTCTTTGTCTTGGGACGCAATGCTAAAGCTAACAAAGGTAGAATTAGAATTAATTAGCGATGTTGAAATTCACAATTTTCTAAAAGTAGGAGTGCGTGGCGGTTTAACTCAATGCACTCACAGAATTTCAAAAGCTAATAATAAATATTTGACAGCTGAATTTAACACCAGTAAAAAAGAAAATTATTTGGCCTATGTAGTAGCGAATAATTTATATGGATGGGCAATGTCGCAAAAACTCCCACTCTCTGATTTTAAATTTTTGACAGACACAGAAATTGCAGAAATAGATTTTTATACACTATCTTGTAATGATTCTAATGGATATATACTAGAAGTAGATCTAGTATATCCCAATTACATTCATGATAGTCATAATTGCTTACCGTTTTGTCCGGAAAATAAAATTCGCATCGGAGGAAAAAACAATAAACTAATTGCCGACCTTCACGATAAAGAAAAATATATAATTCATCTAAAAAACTTGCAATTATGTTTACAACATGGATTAATTTTGAAGAAAATTCATCGTGTTTTAACATTTAAACAAAGTTCGTGGTTGGAACCGTACATCAACTTAAATACAAAAAAAAGAAAGACCGCTAGTAATGAATTTGAGAAAAATTTCTATAAATTAATGAATAACGCGGTGTATGGAAAAACTATGGAAAATGTTGAAAAGCGAAGGGATGTTAAATTACTAACGCATTATCAAAATCGACAAAATTCTGAGGGGTATAGACAGCTTATAGCTAAGTCAAATTTTCATAGTATTGAAATTTTTAGTGATGAATTAGTCGGAATTGAGTTGACAAAATTAGAGATCTGTTACGACAAACCAATTTATGTAGGCGTAGTGGTTTAAGAACTTTCAAAGTGGCTGATGTATGATTTTTATTATAATTTTTTGAAGAATAAAAGTAAAGACATCGAAGCCATATATATGGATACAGATAGTTTTGTGCTATCATCTTCTGATGATATTTACGATATAATAAAATCAAATCCATTGCATTTCGATACATCAGACTACAATGAAAATAATCAGTTCAATATTAAGCCTCAAAATAAAAAAGTTTTGGGTCTAATGAAAGATGAAAATGCTGGTCGGATAATGACTGACTTCGCAGGATTGAAAGCAAAGGCATATGCGTACATAGTTGAAGACGAAACTGTTAAAAAGTTAAAAGGTGTTAAAAATTCAATAGTAAGAAATATTGACTATAGCGACTATGTAGAGTGTATTAGAACCAAAAAAACATTCTATGGGCAACAGAGGGTTATTAGAAGTAGATCTCATCAGCTTTATACAGAAATATCTAATAAAATCAGCCTTAATTACAAAGACGATAAATGGTATATATTACCTGATGGAATATCTACATTAGCATGGGGTCACTACAAAATATCCGATACTTTAAATTCTATGTAAATAACCTGTATATATATATATATATATATATATGTTTATAATTGTATAACTATATAAATAAGAAATATTTTTAATTAAATATACGTCCAAATCCGTTTTTGTAAATTATATTTGTACTATTTTATTGATGACAATATACATTTAATAAAAAACCAAAATAAAATAAAACAAAAAAGTGTTGTTTTTTTATATATTTATTTCACAGGTGGTGGATTCAAATGAAAAAAAGAAATAATTTGTTTTTTAGGTATTCTTCGGTTTTTTATTCTCTTTCTCCTTATGAAGATCATCATATTTCTTTTTCCTACATTGATCGACTTTGTGCTCATTACTACCACAATAGTTGCAGTAAAGCAAGAGTTTATATCCTTTTCTAAACCAATCCATTTTGTTTATTAATATCAGTATTCTATATGATGCCTTCGTAATAGGCAATTACAAAATGATTAATATTTCAAATGATAGATCTTTTTATACCATTATCATTTCTTTTTTATTTAAGCAACTGATTTTTATTAATCCAGGTATTATGAGTGTCATCAAATCCTAGCCATTTAACAAATACTTTATTCACTTTCCATTTCAAAATTTTTTCAATGAGATATGAATCTTTATCTCCAACTCTTTGAAGTTCATATTCATAAAATGAACCTTGAATTATATTTCCCTTATAATCTTTTAAAATATAAGTCACTGGTTTTGTTATTTTGACCATGTGAATAGTAAATATTTCTGTAGACCAATTTGGTTCATATCCCTTAAAAAATATACCCTTATATTTACTTATTCTAACGTGATCGTCTATATAAAATTTAGGCTTAGGAAATACTTTAGGAAAATTATAAACTGATTTATACAATATTTTTATACCCTACACTAAAAGTGAAAGGGTATATTCAGTTTGGTACGCCGTTTGTAACACCCAGAAGGAAGCATCTCCGGTATGGAAAAGTATATATATTCTTGATCAGCATCACCTCCTGAGTCGATTTAGCGATGTCCGTCTGTCCGTCTGTCTGTCTGTCCGTCTGTCTGTCCGTCTGTCTGTCTGTCTGTTGAAATCCCTAAGACTTTTAAAATTGAAGAGCTAGATAAATGAAACTTATAACTTAGATTACTAATATACCTACGCTGTATGTGCGAAAAAATTGGCGAGATCGATCCATTGTGACCTATGATCCGACCACTTATGTTCAAATACCTCATATAAAATGTACATATAAAGATCAATTTTTATGTATACGTGCTTAGGTAAACTTTTTTGGTCAAATATATATTGACATCATGCTCAAATACATGATAATAATGTTTTCCGGCGAAAAGACTTGTGGTTCACAAAAAAAAAAATCGAAATTCGGTACACCTACCCATTTGTAAATATGGGTATCAAATGAATGGAAATTCTTCAGCGATTAAATGTTTGTAGTTATTTTCAGGATTCGTATACCCTGGTGACCTTTATATCACTTTGAATGGTAACCACACATATGTGTAGGGTATTTATAGTCGGCTTAGACCGACTATAATTTTGATAATCCTAACTATCATAATTACACCTACTTTAAAATTTCCCATGTGATCTAACCTTCCCAACTGGTTTCATTTCTTTTAGTTATTTCAATTGGTTTCATTTTTATAGTTCTATGCCAAGTGGTGTTGTATTCATTTAACAATTTTTCTATAGAATTAATCCATTTATAGTTGCCTTCCATACTAAACATTTTCCACATTTTACTTTTTAGTGTTCTATTAAACCTTTCACATATAGACGCTTTCATATGAGTATACGTATGATAATGATTAATATTATATTGATTCATTAGACTTTTGAATTCTTTATTAAAAAACTCTTTTCCCTGATCAGATTGAATATTTTTCGGTGAAACTTTTGAATTGTTTAATATGATTGACATTGCTGAAGTGACGTCTTGCGATTTTTTTGTTTTTACTGGAATGCCATATGCAAACTTAGAACAAGTATCTATAACAGTAAGTAAGTATTTGTAACCATTATTTAGGGATTGATACGGAATCATTTCTACCAAATCAATTTGCCATGTATCGTTTAAACCTTTTTGTATAAATCTTCTTCTAGGGAAATTTTATCTAGCTGATCTATGAATTTCATTTACTACTGCTTGCTTAGACATTTCAATATATATATATATATATATATATATATATATATATATATATATATATATATATATATATTTATATTGTTTTAAAAAATAGAATTTATTTTATATTTATACAGTTGTCTCTTTGGATTTTGTTATTAATTTATATTGTTTTACATCATTTTTTATTTGTTTTTGCATTTTTTTGGAAATTTCATAACATAATCTAGTTAACTCTATTTTAATATCTCTATCATAAATTCCAGTCAATTCATTTAATTGTACATCATATTTTTTTAGTTCAAAACATTTTAGAATAAACTTATTATGGTAAAAATTATAAATTTGCTGTTGTAATATTGAATTCCAACAAAGAAATGATGATACAAAAATTCCAATACGTATTATATTCGTCCAGGCATCATTGTCTATTTCAGCAATATGTCCATTCTGTTTTAAAAACAATGTACACCTTCTATCACCTTTTCGATACTTAAATTCACAATTCAAATTATGTAATGTGGGATGATCTAATATTGTGTCTGGAGAAAGAAACTTATGATGGTCCAGTTTTAATTGAATGTATTCTTTGTATGCCATAAGATGTATCCATTCATCTCTTTCTAAAGCAATGAAATTTTTCTTGTTACATTGAATCCATATCATTGGTTTAAAGTTCCGCGTTGTTGAAAATCTACATTTAATTTTTATATTAGCACTGATATAGTTTTCCAATCCAAATATAATTTCATGTTCCTGTCTCTTTCTTACATTACGAATTAAACTTTTATTCTCCTGCTGTTGATCCATCTTTTGAAACAAACCAAGGTACACTAAATTATTTCTGGTGAAATGCTAGCTATATAACCAGTTCAAAATTTTTAAATAGTTCAGTTAGTAAATATCATCAAATTTAAAATGAACGCAGTTGAGAAAGAGAAGTCTGTCATAGTTGATTTTCAATACGTAACCGGAAATGGTAACCAAGTATTCATTAAAGAGTTGGCGTATATGAGTGGAGGCTCAGTAATACCTAACTACTATCTTTTTAAATCTCCGTATTCATACAATGAACTAGATAGTGCTTCGAAACGGAGACATATGTTCTGTAAAAGACATGTTAACGGACTGGATTGGACCGATGGATTCATCGATTATTTAAACGTATCAGATATTTTGGGATCTCTTAAGAAATATAATACTATCTTTGTTGTAGGACAACATAAAAAAGATTTCTTAGAACGATTTGTATCTTCAAAAGTAATTAATATTAATCTTAATATGAGTTTAGGTAATTTACCAGACTACTTTACAAATTGCCAGCAACATCCAGATTTTCGATACAAATGCGCTCTAAATAATGTTTTTAAAATATTCGTACACTTGGAAAAAAACTACTTTAGTTCTAATGAATATTGTGAAATTCTGGTATAATATTGTGAAATTAGAACATAATATTGTGAAATTATTACATAATATAATAACATTATTATATAGTAAAGATATACAAAATAAAATTATTTTTTTATGTTTATATATATATATATATATATATATATATATATATATATATATATAACTTGAGTTCTGAATGCTAGGTCGATTGATTTTAGTCCAGTTTTGAATTTCATCGAAGATACACGTAAAATAATTTACAGTCAGGATGGATCTATTGACTGTTAAAAGTTTTTTAAAGGAGTTTGAAAATGTATTATTTGAGGATCATAAATTGGAAATTTTAGATCACATCGGATCTTTTAAACAATATCAGCATATGGAACAGGTGCATTCAATCAAAGGTAAACACTATGTATGCAGTTGTTGGTCTAAAAAGGAAACAACATGCGGACCAGATACTTGCGAATGTTCAGACTTCAAGTTTACCTGTGTAAAGATTGAAAAACTTATGAAGTTATATTTAAGAATAAGGTTTAGTACACACATTAATTTAATTAAATAAATGAGTATATATAAAAAATAAAATCAAAATATCTTTCATTCGTATTATATAGTTCAACCATATAAAATGTTTTATCAAAATTCATCCATTTACAATGTTAATTAGCGGACCATCAGGTTCAGGAAAAACAACATTTTTGAAAAATTTGTTAGAAAACAGACATATGTTGATTAGCAAGCGTATTAATAGAGTTAAATTTCTAATAATACACTTAGAGGAAATAATAAATAAATTGGCATGCTCAAAGCGATCACTGAACTCGATACGAAAAGTTCTTATTCAGAAAGGAGGATTCTTACCAGTGCTTATATCTTCGTTACTATCCGGAATAATTGGAAAATTAATTGAAAATGTCTAAATTAAAATTAAATAAAGTATTACTTGTACATCCAAATACATATAATATGATCTTAAATGACTCTTCAGCATCAATATTTTTGAATAGAAAACTTTTACCAATATTCTCAAATAAAAATACAACCGATTTTAATAAATGGCTAAGTATTCAACAAGAATTGAATAAATATTTCTATTTAAAACGCAATTTAAAGATTCCTAAACAATTAGAAGAAAATAATCAAGGTGAACATAAAAACGACAAAAAAGACATTGGAACTCAGACAAGTGACTTTACTAATGAGTTCACTCCACGAATTACAGAAAAAATAAAATCAATATCAATGCCACACATTGACGATCAAAAAAAACTTTATAATGAAGAAAATATATCTTCAAGTAAAACGGTTAATCCTAAAACAAGTCAAATCTCCGCAATACCTATAAAATATAAAATAAACAAAACTGCTGTTCCGACTACATCGACTCCTAAGCAAGTAAAAAGAAAATTGTTAGATATGACACCAAATTTAAATAGTACTATGGACAATCCTAGAAAAAAACGGGAGCTATCTATGAAACTAAGTAAAGCGACATTAAAGAAAAAAGAGAAAAAATATCGAGTTTTCAGTCAACCATATAAAATTAAAAGTTCTATCAAATCGATTCAATATGGAGAAAATGATGTTGACTGGATATCATTATAGAATATAAAATACAACATTGAGTAAATTGCTTTATTATACGTCAATAAACGCTGTAATGAACAACTTAAGCGAATTGGGTGTATGAGTGTATACACTAAAAATGTACAATCTGCATTTACCAACATAATAAATATTCCTACGCAAATAACTGAGGATTGGGAAGTTGGACTTACTGAAATATTTGTAAATCATAGATATATAGATAATATAACGAGCGTACCCGAGGCTGTAGTACCAGACATTTTATTAGTGTACACTGATATAATTAAACCAAGGTGTGTTGGTGACACTAATTTAAGATGTATAAAAATACTAGCATACAATGGACTTAGACAACTAATCAGATTCCCATTTGTAGAATATTATCCTCTTGAAATATTGACTATTAAAGATATCTCTGTTTTAATAAGTGATTTAAAAGCACGTAAAGTTTATTTTAAACCTAGCAGCATACCAATATATTTAACTCTTCACTTTCGAAAAAGGAATAAAAGACTATAAATGAGGATGAACAGTAATAATTAACTCATATTTAAAAACAACAAGCATGGAGCAACTTTACACGCAGTACTATCTTAATCAATCGGGATCCGGAATAAGTCATATTGGAACTCTATATATAGCACCGAGATTAATACAAGAAGGCAGAGGAATTGGATCATTCTTTGCTGGGTTGTATAGAAATTTAAAACCTTTATTTCTTTCGGGATTCAATGCTTTAAAAAATCAGGCAATTGAATCTGGAAAAACTATTATTAATGATTTTGGAAAAAAACCGCTGAGAAATATTTTGGAAGAACAAGGTAGAGATGCTATCCAACCTCACAAATAAGGCTGTCAATAAAATTTCTAAAAAATTTCAAAAAGGATCGGGAAAAAATAATATAAAACGGAAGAACCCTAAACGAACTCGTCATTCTAGGAAAACAACCAACAGCAAACGTTTCAAAAAAATACGTAGTTATATACGTAAAACAAAAAAAGACTTATCCAAGGATATTTTCTCTTAAAAAAATACGATAAATAAAACCGACAAATGGAGTGCATGAAAAGCGAGCTTGATTTATTCGAACCTCTTCCAATTCAAAATAGTGTTTTACGCACAGAAGAAGTTGCATACAATCGCTTCTTTAGATAATGCTGGAACAATTGAATTTGTATGTTTGGGAAATGGTGAAACGTATAGAGATTTATCTAGTGTTTATTTACGACTTGTGGTACAATTAAAAGATATACATAATAACGATTTAACTGATGGTTCTGTGGGAGTAGTTAATAATATTCATCACTCAATATTCAGAAGCTCTTCAGTTTATTTAAACAATGTATTGATTTCACAGAGCGATAATAATTATCATTATCGTTCATATATACAAACTCTATTAAACTATGGAACGGATGCCAGTAAAACACATTTAACAACATCAGGTTGGTATCCAGATACTGCTGCTGAGTCCGCCACTAATACTGCATTAGACACACGAAAACTTATTTTCCAAAAAAGTAATAAAGTTGAACT
Source organism: Dryomyza anilis (assembly GCA_951804985.1). Lineage (NCBI taxonomy): Eukaryota > Metazoa > Arthropoda > Insecta > Diptera > Dryomyzidae > Dryomyza > Dryomyza anilis. The sequence goes on along the minus strand of OX638136.1, from coordinate 21,055,341 downwards.
ATATGGAAAAGTGCATGGAGATATTTTCAATCAAACCAAGTTATTGCTAAACAATGTTGATCTGAGAATTACATTCAATTTAGAGAAATCAGCATTTTATGTAATGGCGAATCATCACTAAAAATTTTGGAGGCACAATTATTTATGAATCATGTTACAATTAATCCAGGAATACTTCTCGCTCATCATAAAGTATTACAAAACAAAAACGCTATATATCCCTATAGCAGAGTAGAAGTAAAGTCATTCACACTTTATCCAGGTAATCATTCATTATCAATTGATAATGTGGTGATTGGCCAGTTACCAAACTATTTGTCATTTTGCATGGTGCTAAATAAAGCATATACAGGAGATAGAAAACTCAATCCATTTGAATTTAAACATTTTAATTTACAAAGATTTAATTTATCGATAAATGGCGTACAAGTACCTTCTCAACCATTAGAATTTGATTATCAAAATGATACCAATGGAATAAGCTCAAGAGGCTACGATTTGCTATTCAAGGGAAATGGCATTAAATATTTTGATAAAGGAAACCATATAACGAAAGACTTGTTTGATAACGGATTCTTCATTTTGGCATTTGATCTGACTGCTGATCAATCAAATACATACATGTGTGCAAACTTATTAAATCAAGGAACCATTCGAATTGAAGGAAGATTTTCCAAACCATTGGACGAAGCTATAACTTGCATTGTATACAGTGAATATGATTCAATGCTAGACATTGATAGAAATCGAAACGTTCGAATAACATAATAAATATGAATACGTTGCACATAAGAAATGATCTGAGTAAAAATTCTTTTACCAAACGATATTTTAAAGGAGTATTCTCATCGGATCAATTACCAAAAACCGTAACTAAACCAGCAGTTCTAATAGCAAATACTGACCCTTCTTATGCATCTGGCTCTCACTGGATTGCATTTTACTTTGATACCAAAAATAATGCCGAATATTTTGACTCCTCTGGACAACCTCCTCTTAAGCGAGAATTTATAAACTTTATCAATAGAAATAGCAAAAAAAAGATTTATAATAAATATCAAATACAAGGAAATTTTTCCAATACTTGTGGATATTATTGTGTATTATTTTCCTTATACAAATGCCAACATAAAAGTATGAATTATTTTCAACACCTTTTTAACAAAACTAATTTCAAATATAATGATATTATTATTTTAAAAATGTATAAGAAAAAGTTTAAAAAATAAAAAATTATAAATATATTGATGTAATGTTTTTTTTTATTTATTTATATATATTCTTTACAAAATATTTTATTTATTTTCATCTATAATATTTATACTATTGAATTCAAAAACCGCTATATTATATTTGGCTTTATCTCTTCCTTTAAATATAACACTATTAATGCCATTATCCTTTAATTTTTTATATGGGTTTTTTGTTTGAAAAACCTCTCCAATTCGTTTTGGTAAAAATATCCACAGAGGAGAGCTATCTTCGTCCATTAGTGTCAATACCATTTTATCACCATATTGGGGTTCCTTAAATTTACATCCTGTAATATTATTCTCAAATCCAATTTTGAGATCATCTATCTTTGTATATCCCTGCCCAATCTGACAGTTGTTTAATTGGTGAAGTAAAGCCTAAAGAAATTTTAATAGCTATTAAAAACTATATTAATAATAAAGCACAAAATGTTTTTCTTACCATGATTGTTTCCAATTGATTCTTTTTTTAGACTAACTAAATTTTACAAACTGAAGGTGTTATATATACGAATTAAAACTGTTTTGAAAAATTATGTGAAAGAGACAAAAAAACAAGCATTGAAACATTAAATTATGTATGTTAAAAGAGATGCATATATTTTGAAAGTAATAAAAATCTTCTTTTAAAATATAATAAAGAATTTGTTTATTTTCAATTGAACGTATTTACATGAGTATGTTCATGATACAAATAGACATAAAAATACATTTGATTGTTTTAATGTATATAAATATATATTTTTATATAACTAAATCTAAAAATATTTGGTCGTTGTCATACCAACCCCAGCTCTTTTTTTATAATAATCCTCTTCCGCTCTTTTTACTATTTCTTCCAAACAAGCTTCCTCCAAATCTTCGGAGGTTAATTCAATATTAGACTTTATAACTGGTTCATTTGTCGTCTCGACAATAGAAAAAGTTCCGCTAGCATAATTATAGGCTACACCTTGTGAATTCGAATCGCTATCGCTGTACTTCCATGCTTGTATTCCTCGTTCTGCTAATGCCGACTGTGAATACTCTTCATCATCCAGAATATTTTGAGCAGGCTCATATAGAGGTCGTTCTATTGAGGACGAATTATTTTCCATATACTCCCTATCGTTCCAAATATCCTGAGCAGGTTGACAAACTTCAGAAAGGAATTGTTCTGGTAGGATAGTGCTGACTATTGGTGATGGTGTGCATTGGTGTGTAGTAAGTAAATACTCCTGTGAATACTCCTCAGTGTCCAGAATATTTTGAGCAGGCTCATATATAGAGCGTTCTATTGGAGTCGAAGTATTTTCAATTAACTCCCTATCGTTCCAAATATCCTGAGCAGGTTGATAATCTTCAGAAAGGAATTGTTCTGGTAGGATAGGGCTGACTATTGGTGATGGTGTGCATTGATGTGTTGATTCGATAGTTATAATACTATCATCGATATCGATGACATCAGGATCCACTCGCATCGATGGTCTGTTTGAAGCACTTCTTCTCCTTTTGGGTTGGTTAGCAAGTGGAGCAGCATTTCTCTTATTTATATTAGATGATGATGGTTGGTTGCATCTAATTTCATCATCAGAGATACTTATAATGCTTGAATTTTGTAGCCTGCTTGGTGCTGCTTGGTGTCTTGTTGGTGCGGCTGCATGATGCATGCTTGGTGCAGCTTGTTGTCTGATAGATACTACTGCATGATGTATGCTTGGTGCTGCATGGTGGTGCTGCTGCTGCCCTGCGAGCGTCATAGTCCCTGAATGCCAAAAAAAAACGATCCCACCCTCTGATATAATTAAAAAGGTCAACATAAAAAATATCCCACAATCTTCCAGTACCTGCGATACGTATACATGAATTTTTTTCTCTGCATCTCTTGCAGACTCTCGCAAAAATACTGATCCCTCTCCGAGCATTTGCAGGCTCTCGCAACAACACTGATCCCTCTCCGATCATTTGCAGACTCTCGCAAAAACACTGATCCCTCTCTGAGTCTTTGCAGACTCTCGCCAAAACACTGATCCCACCCAATGCTTATACCTGAACCTGAAGCATGTATTCTTCAATCGAAAACTGTATGATACTTCTTCAGTCAATCATATAAAATTAAAAGTTCTATCAAATCGATTCAATATGGAGAAAATGATGTTGACTGGATATCATTATAGAATATAAAATACAACATTGAGTAAATTGCTTTATTATACGTCAATAAACGCTGTAATGAACAACTTAAGCGAATTGAGTGTATGAGTGTATACACTAAAAATGTACAATCTGCATTTACCAACATAATAAATATTCCTACGCAAATAACTGAGGATTTGGAAGTTGGACTTACTGAAATATTTGTAAATCATAGATATATAGATAATATAAGGAGCGTACCCGAGGCTGTAGTACCAGACATTTTATTAGTGTACACTGATATAATTAAACCAAGGTGTGTTGGTGACACTAATTTAAGATGTATAAAAATACTAGCATACAATGGACTTAGACAACTAATCAGATTCCCATTTGTAGAATATTATCCTCTTGAAATATTGACTATTAAAGATATCTCTGTTTTAATAAGTGATTTAAAAGCACGTAAAGTTTATTTTAAACCTAGCAGCATACCAATATATTTAACTCTTCACTTTCGAAAAAGGAATAAAAGACTATAAATGAGGATGAACAGTAATAATTAACTCATATTTAAAAACAACAAGCATGGAGCAACTTTACACGCAGTACTATCTTAATCAATCGGGATCCGGAATAAGTCATATTGGAACTCTATATATAGCACCGAGATTAATACAACAAGGCAGAGGAATTGGATCATTCTTTGCTGGGTTGTATAGAAATTTAAAACCTTTATTTCTTTCGGGATTCAATGCTTTAAAAAATCAGGCAATTGAATCTGGAAAAACTATTATTAATGATTTTGGAAAAAAACCGCTGAGAAATATTTTGGAAGAACAAGGTAGAGATGCTATCCAACCTCACAAATAAGGCTGTCAATAAAATTTCTAAAAAATTTCAAAAAGGATCGGGAAAAAATAATATAAAACGGAAGAACCCTAAACGAACTCGTCATTCTAGGAAAACAACCAACAGCAAACGTTTCAAAAAAATACGTAAATATATACGTAAAACAAAAAAAGACTTATCCAAGGATATTTTCTCTTAAAAAAATACGATAAATAAAACCGACAAATGGAGTGCATGAAAAACGAGCTTGATTTATTCGAACCTCTTCCAATTAAAATAGTGTTTTACGCACAGAAGAAGTTGCATACAATCCGATCGCTTCTTTAGATAATGCTGGAACAATTGAATTTGTATGTTTGGGAAATGGTGAAACGTATAGAGATTTATCTAGTGTTTATTTACGACTTGTGGTACAATTAAAAGATATACATAATAACGATTTAACTGATGGTTCTGTGGGAGTAGTTAATAATATTCATCACTCAATATTCAGAAGCTCTTCAGTTTATTTAAACAATGTATTGATTTCACAGAGCGATAATAATTATCATTATCGTTCATATATACAAACTCTATTAAACTATGGAACGGATGCCAGTAAAACACATTTAACAACATCAGGTTGGTATCCAGATACTGCTGCTGAGTCCGCCACTAACACTGCATTAGACACACGAAAACTTATTTTCCAAAAAAGTAATAAAGTTGAACTATATGGAAAAGTGCATGGAGATATTTTCAATCAAACCAAGTTATTGCTAAACAATGTTGATCTGAGAATTACATTCAATTTAGAGAAATCAGCATTTTATGTAATGGCGAATCATCACTAAAAATTTTGGAGGCACAATTATTTATGAATCATGTTACAATTAATCCAGGAATACTTCTCGCTCATCATAAAGTATTACAAAACAAAAACGCTATATATCCCTATAGCAGAGTAGAAGTAAAGTCATTCACACTTTATCCAGGTAATCATTCATTATCAATTGATAATGTGGTGATTGGCCAGTTACCAAACTATTTGTCATTTTGCATGGTGCTAAATAAAGCATATACAGGAGATAGAAAACTCAATCCATTTGAATTTAAACATTTTAATTTACAAAGATTTAATTTATCGATAAATGGCGTACAAGTACCTTTTCAACCATTAGAATTTGATTATCAAAATGATACCAATGGAATAAGCTCAAGAGGCTACGATTTGCTATTCAAGGGAAATGGCATTAAATATTTTGATAAAGGAAACCATATAACGAAAGACTTGTTTGATAACGGATTCTGCATTTTGGCATTTGATCTGACTGCTGATCAATCAAATACATACATGTGTGCAAACTTATTAAATCAAGGAACCATTCGAATTGAAGGAAGATTTTCCAAACCATTGGACGAAGCTATAACTTGCATTGTATACAGTGAATATGATTCAATGCTAGACATTGATAGAAATCGAAACGTTCGAATAACATAATAAATATGAATACGTTGCACATAAGAAATGATCTGAGTAAAAATTCTTTTACCAAACGATATTTATGCATCTGGCTCTCACTGGATTGCATTTTACTTTGATACCAAAAATAATGCCGAATATTTTGACTCCTCTGGACAACCTCCTCTTAAGCGAGAATTTACAACTTTATCAATAGAAATAGCAAAAAAAAGATTTATAATAAATATCAAATACAAGGAAATTTTTCCAATACTTGTGGATATTATTGTGTATTATTTTCCTTATACAAATGCCAACATAAAAGTATGAATTATTTTCAACACCTTTTTAACAAAACTAATTTCAAATATAATGATATTATTATTTTAAAAATGTATAAGAAAAAGTTTAAAAAATAAAAAATTATAAATATATTGATGTAATGTTTTTTTTTATTTATTTATATATATTCTTTACAAAATATTTTATTTATTTTCATCTATAATATTTATACTATTGAATTCAAAAACCGCTATATTATATTTGGCTTTATCTCTTCCTTTAAAAATAACACTATTAATGCCATTATCCTTTAATTTTTTATATGGGTTTTTTGTTTGAAAAACCTCTCCAATTCGTTTTGGTAAAAATATCCACAGAGGAGAGCTATCTTCGTCCATTAGTGTCAATACCATTTTATCACCATATTGGGGTTCCTTCAATTTACATCCTGTAATATTATTCTCAAATCCAATTTTGAGATCATCTATCTTTGTATATCCCTGCCCAATCTGACAGTTGTTTAATTGGTGAAGTAAAGCCTAAAGAAATTTTAATAACTATTAAAAACTATATTAATAATAAAGCACAAAATGTTTTTCTTACCATGATTGTTTCCAATTGATTCTTTTTTTAGACTAACTAAATTTTACAAACTGAAGGTGTTATATATACGAATTAAAACTGTTTTGAAAAATTATGTGAAAGAGACAAAAAAACAAGCATTGAAACATTAAATTATGTATGTTAAAAGAGATGCATATATTTTGAAAGTAATAAAAATCTTCTTTTAAAATATAATAAAGAATTTGTTTATTTTCAATTGAACGTATTTACATGAGTATGTTCATGATACAAATAGACATAAAAATACATTTGATTGTTTTAATGTATATAAATATATATTTTTATATAACTAAATCTAAAAATATTTGGTCGTTGTCATACCATTCCCAGCTCTTTTTTTATAATAATCCTCTTCCGCTCTTTTTACTATTTCTTCCAAACAAGCTTCCTCCAAATCTTCGGAGGTTAATTCAATATTAGACTTTATAACTGGTTCATTTGTCGTCTCGACAATAGAAAAAGTTCCGCTAGCAAAATTATAGGCTACACCTTGTGAATTCGAATCGCTATCGCTGTACTTCCATGCTTGTATTCCTCGTTCTGCTAATGCCGACTGTGAATACTCTTCATCATCCAGAATAATTTGAGCAGGCTCATATAGAGGTCGTTCTATTGAGGACGAATTATTTTCCATATACTCCCTATCGTTCCAAATATCCTGAGCAGGTTGACAAACTTCATAAAGGAATTGTTCTGGTAGGATAGTGCTGACTATTGGTGATGGTGTGCATTGGTGTGTAGTAAGTAAATACTCCTGTGAATACTCCTCAGTGTCCAGAATATTTTGAGCAGGCTCATATATAGAGCGTTCTATTGGAGTCGAAGTATTTTCAATTAACTCCCTATCGTTCCAAATATCCTGAGCAGGTTGATAATCTTCAGAAAGGAATTGTTCTGGTAGGATAGGGCTGACTATTGGTGATGGTGTGCATTGATGTGTTGATTCGATAGTTATAATACTATCATCGATATCGATGACATCAGGATCCACTCGCATCGATGGTCTGTTTGAAGCACTTCTTCTCCTTTTGGGTTGGTTAGCAAGTGGAGCAGCATTTCTCTTATTTATATTAGATGATGATGGTTGGTTGCATCTAATTTCATCATCAGAGATACTTATAATGCTTGAATTTTGTAGCCTGCTTGGTGCTGCTTGGTGTCTTGTTGGTGCGGCTGCATGATGCATGCTTGGTGCAGCTTGTTGTCTGATAGATACTACTGCATGATGTATGCTTGGTGCTGCATGGTGGTGCTGCTGCTGCCCTGCGAGCGTCATAGTCCCTGAATGCCAAAAAAAACGATCCCACCCTCTGATATAATTAAAAAGGTCAACATAAAAAATATCCCACAATCTTCCAGTACCTGCGATACGTATACATGAATTTTTTTCTCTGCATCTCTTGCAGACTCTCGCAAAAATACTGATCCCTCTCCGATCATTTGCAGACTCTCGCAAAAACACTGATCCCTCTCTGAGTCTTTGCAGACTCTCGCCAAAACACTGATCCCACCCAATGCTTATACCTGAACCTGAAGCATGTATTCTTCAATCGAAAACTGTATGATACTAGTCTATAAAACTGATCCCATACATTACATGATACCAACAACAGCAAAATAAAAATACCAACATGAATTCCAACTAGTAATCCCAAAATTATTCTAATAGGAATTCCAGCAAGTATTTAAAAATACCAACATGAATTCCAACTAGTAATCCCAAAATTATTCTAATAGGAATTCCAGCAAGTATTCTAACAAGTATTCCAATAGGAATTCCAGCAAGTAGACTATTCAAATAGGAATTCCAGCAAGTATTTGCATATACTGCGATTAAACGTAGCTTGGCGCTCTTTTTGCCAAAGGGCCTATGACAGAAGAATCAGGGGTCCCCTATCTATACTACTGCCTGCGGCGCTCTTTTTTGCCTGCGGCGCTCTTTAGGTCTACAATTGAATTGGATATCACAGTTAGAAGCCCAGTAGAATCCAACTAGATTCTCCAACTTCCAATTGGATCCAATTAGAATCAATTAGAAGTTGGGGGCCAGATGCGAGGGGGTCCCCTATCTATACTACTATACTACTGTGGTGTGGTGTGTGTGTGTGATGGTGTTGGTGCTGTGTGGTGGTGGTGGTCCTTCGGTCCGATGACGGCGGCGAACCTGGAAGTTGGTGGTGCGACAACCGAATGGCAAGTTGTTCGGATCGTCATGAATGGCCATCATCCATTCATGGCGGTTCCAGGTGGCCCCGTCTCTTTCGATGGGGTCACATGCTGAGCTGGCAGCAACCGGACGGGCCCATAGGTTGTGGATAATGGAGGGCCCACCTTCTGGTGGGTCTACCGCGGAATATTGAATACGCGGTCCCGAACAAACAGCAACAAACCTCCAGTAGTAGCAGCAGCGGCGGCGACGATGACGATTCCCTCTCTATTGATGATTTAATTGAATTTGACTTCGAATAGTAATGCGTGCGATGACGATGATGATGATGTAAATCAAAAATTCTGAAATTGTTGTTGAAGGCGAAAAAAGGTTTTTATTTGATCGATTAAGTCACTGTCGAGTGGGTGGTAGCTTTTGCTGCATCAGTGCCATGGTACCCGGTGGCGAGTGAGTATATGGGTTAGTGGTCGCGGCCTTGGCTCCAATTGAAATTTTCACTTGCAGGTGTATTGCAGGTCACAACAGTCGAAATGAATGAATGAATGAATGAAGACAAACATACAAACAATACAAACAATCGCGCGCGCGGACAGCAATACCATCTTTACGCCCAGTACAAAGCCGGTATATAAGTGTGCGGTAAGTGATTTCAATAATGATGTACCCATTTCAATGTTGTTGTTGTACCCATTTCAATGTTGTTGTTGTACCCATTTCAATGCCCCCGTCCCTCAATTACAGCTTGCGCTAGCCACACGCACTCTGTTGTCGCCGCCTACCGTCCGAGAGCTAGTCTCCACATAATGCCTAACAAAAGCAGAGTGTCACCTGGGCTCGTGACCATAACCTATGGGGTCCCTGTTTCTCTGCTCATTGCGTGTGTACACAAACACGTGTCTGCAAATTCTCAGCCTGCGTCCCGTGTCCGTCCGCTCTATGATACAGAACCATCTATGAATAAATGTATATATCTATATATATATATATATATATATATATATATATATATATATATATATATATATATATATATATATATATATATATATATATACATAACCTGTCCTTAGAACTAGTGCGCCTAACCTCGCTCTGTGTGCGTCCGTCGATTGATTACACATTCAATACTAGTCATCCGTTTTTTGTCTGTCCGTCCGTCCACATCTGTACCTGAATTTGCTCTGCAAACCCACCTCATCTCCGCTGGCCCTGCCCTAACCTTATTGGCAATACCAACAACTATAAGTGCGCATCTAAGGTGTGTTGCCCACTCCCTACGAGCATGCGGATCCGTTATACCTTGATTTTATCAACAAATAACGATAATAATAATTACTCACAATAAATAAGTAATAGCCTACAATAGCCTAGGTGGTTACAATATAGGATCTTTTCTACTCGCCGACGGGTAGAGAGCGCACACCGTATATTGACGTATACCCTAGCATTGGTTTAACTAGTCACCAGTTTCCTGTGTGACGTATACAGTGGATGAATGGATGATCTTTCAATCATTTCTGTCTGTCTGTCGCTTCAATCCATTGTACCCATGTTCCCGTGGTAGGTGATAGCGTGAGTATTCCACATTGTGCTCCACCCCACCGCAGAACATATAGCAGAATCTACGGAACTACCTATGTTTTTCATCTATCCCAGGTCTCGTAGGTTGCATGGGCCACCCTTAAACCAGTTGCGCAACCGACCTTGCCGCTAGCAAGAGGTTTCTCACCTCTCTTCCGTTAGCTGGATATCATACAAATGGTATTTTCTCTAGAATTCTACCCTAGAAGCTGATTCAACCACACCAGTGACTTTTGTTCGACACCTGGCTTACGTTCGACCTGGCCTACCCTTCGCATTGGTGGCAACGCGATGCTGCTACTGAGTTTAACTAGTGTGTGTACGATAGCTGCACTGGCGCGATCTTTCGAAATACTGACTCGCTCGTGGCCAATGTATTGTATTGAGATGGGGAGTGGCTGGTCGGTCGTTGACGTGGTGGTTGTGTTGGAGTAGAGTAGTGGTTTGGACAATTCCCAGATTCAAACTGGTGATTTGCTATATTTTAATGCAAATCTTTGGAGAATATTTGAGAATTTCATCACAAACATTTGCGATTTCTGCAAATTATTGCATCTTTAGGTGTATTTTGCAAATCTTGCAAATCTTGAGTGAATTTTCGGACTTTCCTGCAAATTTTAGTTGAATTTTGCGAATTTTTTGTTGCAAGTTTTTGCGAGTTATTCCGAATTTAGGTAAATATTTGGAAATTTTATTACATTCATTTTGTGAATTCTGCAAATCCAGGTGGATTTTTCGGATTCTTTGCAAATTATTGTAAATTTTGTTGTAGATTTTACAGATTTTGCATATTTTAAATGAGTTTTTGCAGATTTTGCGTGATTTTGCGAATTATCACGATTTTATTGCAAATTTTGCAAACTTGCGGATTTTTTGCATATTATTGCAAATTTTAAGTGCATTTGTTGCAGATTTCATGGAATATGCATATTTTAAGTGAATTTTTGCAAATTACAAGTGATTTTGTGAATTATTACGATTTTATTGCAAACTTTTGTTGCAATTTTTGCAAATTATTCCGAATTTAGGTGAATATTGAGAATTTCATTTTGTGAATTCTGCAAATCTAGGTAGATTTTGCAAGTTATGCGAAATTTATTGAAAACTTGCAGATTCTTTGCAAATTATTGTAAATTTTAGGTGAATTTGTTGCGGATTTTACAGATTTTGCACATTTTAAATGAATTTTTGCAGATTTTGCGTGATTTGCGAATTATCACGATTTTATTGCAAATTTTGCAAACTTTTGGATTTTTTGCGAATTATTGCAATTTTTAAGTGCCTTGGTTACAGATTTTATGGAATATGCATATTTTAAGTGAATTTTTGCAAATTACCAGTGATTTTGCGAATTATTACGATTTTATTGCAAACCTTTGCAGATATCTGTAAATTATTGCAAACTTCTAGGTGTATTTTGCAAATTTGAGTGAATTTTCGGATTTTTCTGCAAATTTTCGAATTTTTGTTGCAACTTTTGCAAATTATTCCGAATTTTGGTGAATATTGAGAATTTCATTGCAAACTTTTCGAATTTTTGAGGATTTTATTACATTCATTTTGTGAATTCTGAAAATCTAGGTGTATTTTGCAAGTTTTGCGAATTTATTGCAAACTTGCGGATTCTTTGCAAATTATTATTGTAAATTTATTGCAGATTTTACAGGTTTTGCACATTTTAAATGAATTATTGCAGATTTTAAGTGATTTTGCGAATTATCACGATTTTATTGCAAATTTTGCAAACTTGCGGATTTTTTGTAAATTTTTGCAAATTTTAAGTGCATTTGTTGCAGATTTCATGGAATATGTATATTTTAAGTGAATTTTTGCAAATTACAAGTGATTTTGCGAATTATTACGATTTTATTGCAAACTTTGCGGAATTATTGCAAACTTTTGCAGATTTCTGTGAATTATTGCAAACTTCTAGGTGACTTTGGGAATTTTCGCCCGTTTTTGTGAATTATTGCATTTTTGCATTTTTTTGAGTGAATTGCGCTTTATATACAATGTCTATTTGCGACTTTTCCAGTCTTTTCGTTGTTATTGTTGCAACCACTAACGTTTCTCTTTCCTAAACTGACTTGTCACATTTGGATCATTCCCTAGGTTTGCCATCGTTGTTACCTATTTTTATACAGGTAACTGTATACACAGCAAAAAAAAACTGTATATGTACACAGGGAACTTAATTGATTTATCTTTTGATAATTCGTTGGCAATCCTGTTGGGTTCATGGTGTAATAACCTGTGTTTTCCTATGGGTCATATAATTGTATGTGTCCAAAGGCGGAGAAATGCGCTAAAATCAATTTCAAAACCCATATATTAATCCCATTTCAGATAACATTTCTATTCTAGATTAATTAATTTAATTTAATTGGACTTTTTAGATTTAATAATTCAATTGTATTAAATTCATAGAGTTAATAAAACCAATTGTATTAAATTCATGAATCATTATGTGAATATCCTTAGTTTAAGTCTTAGGATTTAAGTGAAACCATTTTTTTGTAAATTAGTATTTAAGAATACACACACAAACACACTGTGCGAAAAAAGGCACACACGATTTTTTTAATATATATGTATATATAAAAACAATATATTTTGTGGTATTTATTGGATTTTTAATGGATCAAAGTTTAAATTGTAACTAAGCTTTGCTAATTTTTGACTGAGTTTAAACTCAGTTAATTGTTGGTTTTATTGTATTGATTAACCGCATTTTTATATGATTGGATTGAGACTAGTTGAGTTTAAGTTAAATTAAACCTAGTTTAATTCGATTCCAATCTGAATTTGGTTTACATTAATTCATTATATAACCGATTTAATAGGAATTTGGTGGTTATATAAGCCAATATTTTTGGATTTTATTAATTGATTTTTATACGACTATGCAACGCAACCTTAAGACAAAACATGTCCCCATTTTTTTATTATTATTTACATTTTATTATTACAAGCCATGACATATGTTCTCTCAGTCCAAATGTATTTGCAGTCAGTACCACGTATGTATTTCTGATTGAGTACATTGCCTGTTTACCAGCCCTCCTAACAAAGACGTCACTTACTTTTTCAAAACATCCGTCAGTTCGTCTGCCCCTATGCTCAGATATGTGTTAGAGATGCGTTAGGTTTAAATTAAATTACTTAAGACTTGTAGGGTTCACTGCGTTTTTTGGCTAACCTTATATATTGGATCGATAAAACGTCAGACGACGTTTGCAAAGCTGGTGTATTTTGACCTAACTTTACGCGTAAACAAAGGGTGATGTATGGTGTAGTGGATTTAGTCTTTTATAGCTTTTCCAACACGATTTATAGCTTTTCCAACACATGTGATGTATGGTGTATGATTTTACGTTAAATCAATCTAAACCCGTAAACCAGATCCAATTGGTTTAATATTATGAAGTGGCGAAACTCTAAACAAATAATTCCCAAATTTTTAAATTTGAGTTTGATATGAAATTTTGAAATAAATCGAAAATTTTACGATTTAATTTACGACATATTTCCCGAAAAAACAATGCTGTGATTTTACAATTTTACTAACCGCGTAACCAAATTGAAAATGCATGGTTTGTATCGAAACGTACCAAATTGTTTACTAAATTTCCAAACATACGACAGTCTGCTCTGTACAAGTTTTCTACGTGACCGATTCGACTACGTACGGATCCAAATTTTGGTAACGCGTAAACCTGATCCATCGGTTAAGGACTATCTCGGTCGGGGAAGCTATCCTTAATATATAATAATGATAATAACAAAGCGAAAATAGATAGATAGATAGATAGATAGCAGACTAGATAGTAAGCGACTACATATATATATATAAGCATTCTAATTATTGCGGCAAATTATAAATGAATATTGTCAGAAATATAAATAAATATACTATTCTAGCGAAATAATAGTAATAAATAGTAATAATTAAATAATAATGGCAAATAATATCAAATAATAACAAGCATTTTACTACTATTGCAAATAATAATGCGCAAATAAATCTGAAATCTATCATTGGGTCATTTTTTGATTTCGATAAATGTTGCAATCATATTGAATTTTCAAAGAGCATAGGTCACGTATGTGTCTATAAATGGTGTTAGGATAGATAATAATGTTTCTTTGGACGAACTCCATGATCTAAGAATTATACAAGACAAATTCCATGATCTAGAATTTATCTATTAACCCATAAACCGATGTGAAGATTTTTTGGAAACGAATTTATGCGAAGTATATAATTTAGAATGTTAATAATTGCAAGACAACTCCATGATCTTGCATTATTACAGGACAAACTCCATGATCTTGTAATTCTATTGGAAATTTTGCTTTGTTTGTGATGAAACAAATTATTATGAAGATGAAACAAAAGCACATTTTGTTATGCAATACACAAATATAAATTGTCCTTAGAATTTGCTTTGTTGATGATGAAACAAATTATTATGAAGATGAAACAAAACAAAATTTTGTTATGCAATACACAAATATAAATTGTCCTTAGAATTTGCTTTGTTGATGATGAAACAAATTATTATGAAGATGAAACAAAACAAAATTTTGTTATGTAATACACAAATATAATTGTTTATAGAATTTAATAGAATTTAATAATTACAAGACAACTCCATGATCTTGCATTATTACAGGACAAACTCCATGATTTCGGAATTCTATTGGAAATTTGCTTTGTTGATGATGAAACAAATTATTATGAAGATGAAGTAAAAACAAAAACAAAACAAAACAAAACTTTTTGTTATGCAATACCCCAATATAATTGTTTTTAGAATTTTAATAATAACTCCGTGATCTTGCATTATTACAAGACAAACTCCATGATCTTGGAATTCTATTGGAAATTTATGAAATACACAAGTATATTTTACACAAGAAAATATTAGAATTTTTAGTAATTTCAAAACAACACCATGATCTTGAATTATTACAAGGCAACTCCATGACCTTGCAAAAAACTTGACAAAGTGGTATCTATGCTCCCTGAACGTCCAAACAAATTGCCAGAAGCAGCTGAGATACACAAATATATATGTATATGTGTATATATATATATATATTTTTTTTTTGTGATGACAGGGGAACGCAAAACTTCCAACATTCTGAACAGTTAGGTTACCCTGCATCCTATCCTTAATCTGGACAATCCTTTCGTTTTCATCTGGTTCAACATTCTATGGCCGTGTTTTGTCAAACGTTGTGGCGTAATTGGACTCCGTTCCACTACCTCACAAAGGCTTGGGATACATCATCACGTTGGTCTCAGTATTCTTGTTAGTTAAACATCGTCCGTTGTCAGGGTTGTCCATGTAACTACACGTTTCACCACATTACAACCCGCCTTGCTCACTGGAGCTCTACAGTCCGATTCGAATCTAACTCAACAATATATATATATATATATATATATATATATATATATATATATATATATATATATGTATAATCGTATGCATATGTATATATATATATATATATAGCTTACGTATTTGATAAATAACAATAATCCTAATTTTATATTTTGATTCACTTTTGGAATCTGTCGTGATTTCTGTCCAAACCACCTTAATAAGTCCGTATTTTATGGTGGTAACCACCAAGTTGTACCTGTAAAAAAATGGAAATACATCCCGATGATCTGAAAACAGTGTAAACAATCTAATATATTAATATAATTAATATAATTATGATAATATAATTATATATAAATATATTTTATATATAGATATATTTTTTATATATAAATATATTTTTTTGACAACAAATTTTAAATTTCCCAGACTCACAAGTTTGGTTTTGGTAGACAATCTACGGTCCCATTATTTTTGAAAACTCTGTTGTGCATGTAAACTATTTACATGTAAACTTTCCAAACAAACGCGTTTCCATTTCTTGTAATATTGTCAATTAAATTATCATTATTGTTCTTACATCAGAATGGGTGAGCCAATATGGTGTATTTTTATACCCTACACTAAGAGTGAAAGGGTATATTCAGTTTGGTACGCCGTTTGTAACACCCAGAAGGAAGCATCTCCGGTATGGAAAAGTATATATAATCTTGATCAGCATGACCTCCTGAGTCGATTTAGCGATGTCCGTCTGTCTGTCCGTCTGTCTGTCTGTTGAAATCCCTACTACTTTTAAAATTGAAGAGCTAGATAAATGAAACTTATAACTTAGATTACTAATACACCTACGCTGTATGTGCGAGATCGGTCCATTGTGACCTATGATTTGACCACTTATGTTCAAATACCTCATATAAAATGTACAAATAAAGATCAATTTTTATCTATACGTGCTTAGGTAAACTTTTTTGGTCAAATATATATTGATATCATGCTCAAATACATGATAATAATGTTTTCCGGCGAAAAGACTTGTGGTTCACAAAAAAAAATCGAAATTCGGTACACCTACCCATTTGTAAATATGGGTATCAAATGAAAGGAAATTCTTCAGCGATGGAATGTTTGTAGTTATTTTCGGGATTCGTATACCCTGGTGACTTATATACCACTTTGAATGGTAACCACACATATGTGTAGGGTATTTATAGTCGGCTTAGACCGACTATAATTTTGATAATCCTAACTATCATAATTACACCTACTTTAAAATTTCCCATGTGATCTAACCTTCCCAACTGGTTTTATATCAATTGATGATTTTGACAATTTAGGAAAATTGAAATGGATTTTTAAACGAATAAAGTATATTTTTTAATCAAATAAATTATTCATCATCATTAAATTATTCTCACCAAATAATTTAACGATGACTACCCAGACAAATTTATTATTGCTTGCTATATGGTGTGGGTTATTAGCCATTACCATCTAGTGCCGTGAAGGCCTAATACCCTATTTGGCGTGCCAAGAAACGTTTTTCGTCCTTGCCAATGGGACTCATCAGTTGGCTTGAAAAAATGCAAACGATGTTAATTGGATTCGAATACGATCCAGAAATTACAATTTTTAAGAAAAAGTGGGTGTTAAGTGTGTTTATTTTGTTATTTTTATTAAGTTTATAGTCAATGTGTGTGTGTGTATTTTTATTTACAATTTATATTTGTAACAAAAACATTGAAATGTATAAATTAAACCATGGTTGAAACCGTGAAAAGTGTTCTTATTTCCGGTTAAACACGTTGAGGTATATCTTTTAGTGGTCAATATTTGACCACTGTAACATTTTAGTTTAGTTTTGTGTGCGGAGTGTAATGCGACCCTTCATTCCATTTATGCGCCTTCAAGTTCTCCCATATGGCACTTTTTAGTTTGTGTTTGTGCGCAGTGCAATGCGACTTTCCAGTTTCCTTTCCTTTTTGTGTTCATTCCTTCCAATTGGGAATCTCTTTGTCTCATTCTCTCTTGTTGTATTTTGTAGTTTTGTGGCTTGTAAATTGAACTCTGTAAGCCTACTGTGATTTATTGGTTGCGAATATTTTGTTTTTTAGCATTAGATGTGTTGATTTGTTGCGCTTGTTCTATTGTTATTTACAACTTTGATGCAGACGCAAGTTCCATTTAATCTTTAGCTATCTCAACAAAGGAGCTCTTAAACTTCGATTCCTGGATTTTGGATTAATTTTGGATTATTTGAAAATTATTTAAATTTATTTTAAATTTTAATATTTTAATACATCGTTAACACCGTCTAATATATATAAGTGAGTTGTGGTATTAATATTATATATTACCATGTTAGGTGGTGGTGGTATAGGGGAGGTGCAACAAGCCAATTTAAAGTGAAATTAACCAAGATTTTCATTATTGGGTTTAAGCCCCTTTAAGAAATTGAAGTTGGTAAATTGTTGGGTTTAATGGTTAATTTTAATTGTTGAAATTTAAGAATTGGTAATTGAATTTTTAATTTTTAAATTTAAAATTTTTAATTATAATTTTTAATTTAGAATTTTAAATTAAAATTTTAAATTAGAATTTTAAATTAGAATTTTTAATTTTAATTGTTGAAATTTAGGAATTGGTAATTGAATTTTTAAATTTTAAATTTTTAATTATAATTTTTAATTAGATTTTTAAATTAGAATTTTAAATTAGAATTTTTTAATTTTTAATTTATAAATTTTCAAGTTTTAATTATGAACTTTTATAAATTTTTAAGAAATTTTTGAATTTTTAATTTTTGATTGAATTATGAAAATGGCATACTTCATTGGACCATAACTCCCATCCCACCATTTCACCCACTTGTGTATGTGTGTATTATTATTTATGTGGTAATCGTTGGTCAGCATTTTAAATTGAACTTCCATTTAGTTATGAATTCCAATAATCGCACATCATCATCCATGTCTGGTGTTTCGTATTGCGATACACCTGACTTGTATCGCACTCCAGCAACGCCTTTTGCTGCCACCCAGCCTTTTGTTGCCACAGCATTTTCTTCTTCTGCGTCTAAACCGGGATCTCGTGTACAACAGCAGGTAATCCAACAACATAAACTGGAAATTTTATATATGTGTGTGTATATAACCCATATTTAAAGGTGGGAGTTGCAGTGTTATCATTCGTTGATGTCCTTCATGGCCGGTATGATTGCGCAACACAATCGGTTGGCGACCATGATAGCAGTCATATGGATCCTGTCGTGCCGATGCTGTTGCCTAGTCCCGTTATCGATGGATTCGTGAATATGACCAAGTTGTTGGTGCCGCAAGGGATGCAGGCGTTGCTGAGTTTCGGACCTGGTTTTATACCGTCGCACAGAGCCACCGTGTTGGATTGCGCTGAGGCCCTAACATTTGTACACAATGGTGTGGTCACCGAAGGGATGTTGCCAGATGTCATCGCACGTACCGGTTATGACCGATACTATGAGCGGTTCGCCTCTGTATTGGGTACTACATCGAAGGGTCGTTTGTTGGCGGATTCCACCATTAAATACATGTTGGATGTGACGCGTCACTTTCTGCGTAACCATGCCGACGAGATTTTGATAGTTCAGGCGGATAAAGGCAAGAAAACCGTGTTGATGTTTGCATCAAAATATCGTGCAAAGATGGATGGCTGGATTTGTACGTGCATCACGAACGGTACATATCGTGCAGTTCAATTAACGGCTCGGTTCCGTTATGCATTATATGTTCAGTATCATCGATTGGACGGTCGCCTGATTGCATTGTACACAGCCCATTTTGCTGCTGCAACATCGTCGCCGTGTGACCCGCCTTTTTCGCGTGCCACCCTACGATGCCTACGCGCTCATGATCACACCTCCGCCATTATGCCGTACATGTATGGTACTATGAAGGTACATAAACCCGATGCGCCGTGTCGTCCGATATGTGCGTCACATCGGTGGTACGCGTATGCGCTCCAAAAAGTCGTCTCCGATGTATTGAAAGTGCTTGGGCTCTGTGCATAATGTGACATCATTTGATCAGATTGTGGGCACATTGTCGTCGATGGTCATGTACAATAGCGAATATGTGTTTGCAAAGTTTGACATAGTAGATATGTACACACGCATGGACAAACATCATCTGCTGTCCAATGTCCGTCTCATGCTGCAATCGGAATGGTTCGCCCAGATTAGTCCGTTTTCGAATGTGTCCTTGTTGAATGAGTGTATCTATTATTCTTTGGAGCGTGCAAACTATTTTACATACGAGGGCAGGGTATATGAACAATTGGAGGGTTTTCCCCAGGGAGCTTGTGACTTTTGGCTCGTATATTGTTGGATTATTGGTTGCAGCTACACAATGAATTGTTATTTGTTGGCAATCGCGTCGTCACTTGGTGGAAATTTGTCGATGATTTCCTGTTGTACATACCTTACGGTAATGTGGCCAACTTCCAGGAGGTATTCAGCCGTGTTACACAACTCAGTTTGACCGTGGAACATGAAATTGACGTGCCTCGTGGTAAGGCAATTTCGTTTTTGGACTTGCTCATATTGCGTGCGTCCGATCATCCATATCCGTTGCTGAGTAATTATCGCAAACCGATGGCCTCATTGCGTACCGTTCACTTTTTGTCTCATCAGCCTGTCGCCATGAAGGTGTCCGTGGTTGCCGGCTTTGTTGGACGTATTCTCGACCGAACTAGCACATGTTTCCTGGTCTCAGATCTGGACTGTCTCGAAGTCATGTTGCTGTCCAATGGGTATCCCCATGTATTTATTGCGCAACATTTTGTACAGATCATCAGGAAGTATATGGCACGAATAACATCCACCACACCTTAACTTCATCTTCACCACCATCTGCAACCACGTCATCAACAACAACCACAACAGCAACAATAACAACAACAATAGTGGTGGCTGGATCACAGGTGCAAATTAACGAGCGTGTGCATGTATTGTTGTTGTATGTATCGGCGCGTTTCAATCCGACGAGCGTGTACCTGACTGATGTGCCACCATCATCTGTTGCCACAGTGCAATCTTTTACAAATTATACCAGTAATGGAGATGACCTGGATATTGGTTGTTCACCCAATGAATCAGTCATATCTGCGAAGCGTTTGCATGCCGGTTCGATGCGTACAGTTCGATATTGTTGTGAGAGTCTTGGTGGAGTTATTCGTCGTATATATCATGACTTTAAACTTGGTATACCTGTGTTCTCTAATCGTGATCGTATATTTGCATTTCTGCGCATGTCTCTGTCCGGTATATTGAGTAGTAATAATAATAATAACAATACTACTGTATCTGCCGCCGCCGACGACGATAACAACGACAACATACCGTCAACATCTGCAACTGCCGCTGCTGTTTCTGCTGCTAGAAAAGCAACGATTGTATCTGTATATATGGTATCCTGTGTTGTTGGTTGTGAGCAACGATTCCTGTTGTCCGGTATAGGGTCTGGTGATGAAATACTCTCGGCAGCAAAACGTAATCCACGAACAGCAATATGTGAGCATATATCGATGTATGGTCATGATATACCGTCGTCAACATTATTGGTATTGCCAACACATGGTACGGTGATGCCTCCGGATATACGTTTGATGATGTTTAAGGCTTTGTATGCGTCTGCAAGTTTGCAATAAAATTCGCAAAATCCACCTAGATTTGCAGAATTCACAAAATGAATGTAATAAAATTCTCAAAATTCGAAAAGTTTGCAATGAAATTCTCAATATTCACCTAAATTCGAAATAATTTGCAAAAGTTGCAACAAAAGTTTGCAATAAAATCGTAATAATTCACAAAATTACTTGTAATTTGCAAAAATTCACTTAAAATATGCATATTCCAAAAAATCTGCAACCAATGCACTTAAAATTTGCAATAATTTGCAAAAAAAATCCGAAAGTTTGCAAAATTTGCAATAAAATCGTGATAATTCGCAAATCACGCAAAATCTGCAAAAATTCATTTTAAATAATTTGCAAAGAATCCGCAAGTTTGCAATAAATTCGCAAAACTCAAAATTCTCAATGTGCAAAATCTGTAAAATCTACAACAAATTTACAATAATTTGCAAAGAATCCGCAAAATCCACCTGGATTTGCAGAATTCACAAAATGAATGTAATAAAATTCCCAATATTCACCTAAATTCGGAATAACTCGCAAAATTCAACTAAAATTTGCAGGAAAGTCCGAAAATTCACTCAAGATTTGCAAAATTTGCAAAATACACCTAAAGACGCGATAATTTGCAGAAATCGCAAATGTTTGTGATGAAATTCTCAAATATTCACTTAAGATTTGCATTAAAATATAGCAAATCACAGATTTCTACCAGTTTGAATCTGGGAATTGTCCAAACCACTACTCTACTCCAACACAACCACCACGTCAACGACCGACCAGCCACTCCCCATCTCAATACAATACATTGGCCACGAGCGAGTCAGTATTTCGAAAGATCGCGCCAGTACAGCTATCGTACACACACTAGTTAAACTTAGTAGCAGCATCGCGTTGCCACCGAGGCGAAGGGTAAGCCAGGTCGAACGTAAGCCAGGTGTCGAACAAAAGTCACTGGTGTGGTTTAATCAGCTTCTAGGGTAGAATTCTAGAGAAAATACCATTTGTATGATATCCAGCTAACGAGAGAGGTGAGAAACCTCTTGCTAGCGGCAAGGTCGGTTGCGCAACTGGTTTAAGGGTGGCCCATGCAACCTACGAGACCTGGGATAGATGAAAAACATAGGTAGTTCCGTAGATTCTGCTATATGTTCTGCGGTGGGGTGGAGCACAATGTGGAATACTCACGCTATCACCTACCACGGGAACATGGGTACAATGGATTGAAGCGACAGACAGACAGAAATGATTGAAAGATCATCCATTCATCCACTGTATACGTCACACAGGAAACTGGTGACTAGTTAAACCAATGCTAGGGTATACGTCAATAAACGGTGTGCGCTCTCTACCCGTCGGCGAGTAGAAAAGATCCTATATTGTAACCACCTAGGCTATTGTAGGCTATTACTTATTTATTGTGAGTAATTATTATTATCGTTATTTGTTGATAAAATCAAGGTATAACGGATCCGCATGCTCGTAGGGAGTGGGCAACACACCTTAGATGCGCACTTATAGTTGTTGGTATTGCCAATAAGGTTAGGGCAGGGCCAGCGGAGATGAGGTGGGTTTGCAGAGCAAATTCAGGTACAGATGTGGACGGACGGACAGACAAAAAACGGATGACTAGTATTGAATGTGTAATCAATGGGTACAACAACAACATTGAAATGGGTACATCATTATTGAAATCACTTACCGCACACTTATATACCGGCTTTGTACTGGGCGTAAAGATGGTATTGCTGTCCGCGCGCGCGATTGTTTGTATGTTTGTCTTCATTCATTCATTCATTCATTCATTTCGCCTGTTGTGACCTGCAATACACCTGCAAGTGAAAATTTCAATTGGAGCCAAGGCCGCGACCACTAACCCATATACTCACTCGCCACCGGGTACCATGGCACTGATGCAGCAAAAGCTACCACCCACTCGACAGTGACTTAATCGATCAAATAAAAACCTTTTTTCGCCTTCAACAACAATTTCAGAATTTTTGATTTACAGGTCGGTCAGCATCATCATTGTCATCGTCATCGCACGCATTACTATTCAAAGTCAAAGTCAAATTCAATTAAATCATCAATAGAGAGGGAATCGTCATCGTCGCCGCCGCTGCTGCTACTACTGGGACCCGAACTTGTTTGTTCGGGACGGACGAACGAACAACGAGGAAGCAGGGGCGACAGAAAATAAAACTCAAACTATCTTGTTGGGTTTGGAATACATATACACGCTAAATATATATATATATATATATATATATATATATATATATATATATATATATAGGCTATATATATATTTATTTCATGAAAAATCTTATAAATATATATAATTCAACCTCCAGTAGCAGAATAAAATATTTATAATTATTTATAATTATTTAAAAATATTTACAGTAGCAGAATAAAATATAAAATATCTAAAGCAACAGAACGAATAAATATCTATAGTAGCAGAACGAGAAAATGGACATTCACACACAAAAAATATAAAACAAATGGAAAACACCGCAAAAATTAACATTTATCATCATCGACACCCTCCTTCTTAGTAATGTTATCATCATTGGTGGTGATAGTGGCACATTTGGTTGCAGCCGCCAATCCATACTCACACAGCTCAGTAAATTGACTGTACGGAAGAAGATTTGAATCGGGAGAAGGCGTAAACAAATTAGGCGACTTGTTGACCAACGCAGATGTTGTTACAGATGTTGTTACAGGTACACAAACCAATTTATCATAAACGGCACCTAGGTATTCATCATCACCATCGTCATCATTCAGAAACTCACACACTGGTTTTATTGATAGAATGTTGTCGGCGGCGGCTATTGCAGCAACGGATCCGCCATCATGAGTAGCAATCACATTGCCGGCGGCGGCAGTGGCATCCTTTAGAGCGACATCATCACCAACACAAAAGGTTTTGTCGATAGCATCGACGGCCGCGACAACATCATCTTCATCATCGGTATCAACAAAATCTAACAAGAATAAAGATATAAATATATATATAAAATGTGAACTAACACTATGATCGATAGACCGCGAGATCACAGATAGATGGTACAGGCGATGTTGAAATTAAAGAACATTTGGATGGGAGTTGGGCCATGATCTGCTGGTTATGACGTGTACGGATCAATGACAAGGCGGCACTGATTGGATCGGCAGTGGTCACCGCTGTTGATGTTGCTGTTGCCGGACTGGTTGTCGTCACCGATGAGACTGCAGCAGTTGTTGTTGTTGTCGTTGTTGATGTTACCGTTGAGACTGCAGTTGTAAAAATCGACGGCAAATTTATCACCGAGGTTACAATCGGTTTGCGGGATAATCCACCAACACCAGCAGCAGCAGAAGAAGATGACAATCTAGACACAACAGCAGCAGCAGGTGGTTTTGGAATACCCAACATAGAGTATGTTAATTGACCGCTGGCCACCAAACGGGCTATGCATTGATCGGTGCCGCGACGCACATAATTCGGTATAAACATTTGTATTGATGGAACCTGACACTCAATACCCATACACGCATACAAAGCCTTAAACATCATCAAACGTATATCCGGAGGTATCACCGTACCATGTGTTGGCAATACCAAAAATGTTGTCGACGGTATATCATGACCATACACCGATATATGCTTACATATTGCTGTTCGTGGATTACGTTTTGCTGCCGAGAGTATTTCATCACCTGTAGTATGGATTCGCCGGTTCTGGCCCCACTGGGCTCCATGGAGCACATTGTTGTTAGTGTAAATGAATTTTAACAGAGATGTTGTTATTGTTTTCAATAGGGATCATTTTTTAACATAGTTATTGTTAGTGTAATTCAATAGGGATCATTTTTTAACATAGTTGTTGTTAGTGTAATTCAATAGGGATCATTTTTTAACATAGTTGCTGTTAGTGTAATTCAATAGGGATCATTTTTTAACATAGTTGTTGTTGGTATAGTTCAATAGGGATCATTTTTTAACAGAGTTGTTGGTAGTGTAGTTCATTGGAGATCATATTTTAACAGTATAGTTGTTATTGTTTTTTCAATGGGGATCATATTTTAACAGAATATTTGTTATTGTTTTCATGGGAAGTATTTTTAACAGATGTATATTATATGTATACTATATATTTTATAATGGCATGGAGCTGGGATGACTTTTTAACATAATTTGTTAATGTTGATACATACATATATATTATATGCATTTGGTGGCCAGCGGTCAATTAACATACTCTAGTTAATTGACCGCTGGCCACCAAACGGGCTATGCATTGATCGGTGCCGCGACGCACATAATTCGGTATAAACATTTGTATTGATGGAACCTGACACTCAATACCCATACACGCATACAAAGCCTTAAACATCATCAAACGTATACCCGGAGGTATCACCGTACCATGTGTTGGCAATACTAAAAATGTTGTCGACGGTATATCATGACCATACACCGATATATGCTTACATATTGCTGTTCGTGGATTACGTTTTGCTGCCGAGAGTATTTCATCACCTGTAGTATGGATTCGCCGGTTCTGGCCCCACTGGGCTCCATGGAGCACATTGTTGTTAGTGTAAATGAATTTTAACAGAGATGTTGTTATTGTTTTCAATAGGGATCATTTTTTAACATAGTTATTGTTAGTGTAATTCAATAGGGATCATTTTTTAACATAGTTGTTGTTAGTGTAATTCAATAGGGATCATTTTTTAACATAGTTGCTGTTAGTGTAATTCAATAGGGATCATTTTTTAACATAGTTGTTGTTGGTATAGTTCAATAGGGATCATTTTTTAACAGAGTTGTTGGTAGTGTAGTTCATTGGAGATCATATTTTAACAGTATAGTTGTTATTGTTTTTTCAATGGGGATCATATTTTAACAGAATATTTGTTATTGTTTTCATGGGAAGTATTTTTAACAGATGTATATTATATGTATACTATATATTTTATAATGGCATGGAGCTGGGATGACTTTTTAACATAATTTGTTAATGTTGATGCATACATATATATTATATGCATGTTATGAAGACATGCAGCCGTAAAGAGTAAATGTTGTTGTTGGGATAATTATATCGGAGTAAGCATTTTTTGTGAATGAGAATATTTACAAACGTATTCATGTTGTTGTTGTAAAATATTATAGTTGCAATTAGATTTCAGTTAACGTAGTTATAATGTATACTATAGTTATACTTGATTGTTTTATTTTGCATGATCATCAAGAGAGTTGAGGAGCAAAGGGTTCAATTTGAAACTTTGTTGAGGAACGGTGATTTTAATTTAAATTTCGATATATGAATGAATATTATTATTAGATGCTTATTTTTTTTGTGGTTAATTTTTTTTGTTGTAAACTTCTGTATTAATGCATTGACATATATTTAATTCAAGGCCAATTTTACTATAAGGGTTATTGTACTGGATTTTATTCTACAAAGTCATGGTCGTTTAATTTGGTTATATGAATGAATGGAGCCATAAGGTTCCATTGGGATCATTTTTTAAATCATTTTCTATACTATAAGTTTAAAAGATTGAGCATGTTAGAACATGTATATTTTTTATAGAGTTTTTTGTCTTGAGATTTATTTAATTTACTCTCTTTAAAATTTTAATTGAGTATATTTATACTAATAGAATTCACTTTTTAACTCATTTTAAAGAGATATCCATTATATATAAATGGATCGAAATTTGAATTAAATTTATTCATCGTCTGCATTACAATTTGATAGGAACAACAAAATATGGTAAGATTGTTTTTATACCCTACACTAAGAGTGAAAGGGTATATTCAGTTTGGTACGCCGTTTGTAACACCCAGAAGGAAGCATCTCCGGTATGGAAAAGTATATATATTCTTGATCAGCATGACCTCCTGAGTCGATTTAGCGATGTCCGTCTGTCCGTCTGTCTGTCCGTCTGTCTGTCTGTCTGTCTGTTGAAATCCCTACTACTTTTAAAATTGAAGAGCTAGATAAATGAAACTTATAACTTAGATTACTTATATACCTACGCTGTATGTGCGAAAATTGGCGAGATCGGTCCATTGTGACCTATGATCCGACCATTTATGTTCAAATACCTCAAATAAAATGTACATTTAAAGATCAATTTTTGTGTATACGTGCTTAGGTAAACTTTTTTGGTCAAATATATATTGACATCATGCTCAAATACATGATAATAATGTTTTCCGGCGAAAAGACTTGTGGTTCACAAAAAAAAAAAATCGAAATTCGGTACACCTACCCATTTGCAAATATGGGTATCAAATGAATGGAAATTCTTCAGCGATTGAATGTTTGTAGTTATTTTCAGGATTCGTATACCCTGGTGACCTATATATCATTTTGAATGGAAACCACACATATGTGTAGGGTATTTATAGTCGGCTTAGACCGACTATAATTTTGATAATTCTAACTATCCTAATTACACCTACTTTAAAATTTCCCATGTGATCTAACCTTCCCAACTGGTTTTTTTTTAATTTTGTTTGTATTTATTAATTTATGTATTTATATTATTTAAAGGATTTCGCTGAAATTATTAGTTTAGCAAAAGGAAACCTCTCTACATACATTAGAGTAGATGACTTGCCCATTGATCAGGAATTCAGGATTTCTAAATTTGAATGGAAAAACACAATTAATGGAACAAAATTAATTGTACATCTAACAGACAACAGATGGTTTTATCTACCAGCAAGAATTTCTAGAAAAGTTGAAACCGATGATCCATATTTATATAATATAAATGAGAAAAAGTGGTCTATTATTTTTCGAGGACGACAATCAGAAGTAATGGGGATGGCTCTATTCGATTTACGTTATGAATAAAAAAAAAAAAAAACGTATCAATATACTTACTTTTAAAAATATTCATTTTAAATAAAATATTTAAATATATACATATTGTTTTATTTATTTATTTTAAAACGATTTGAAACAATATAACAAATAATTTATAAAAAATATATTTGCATTATCTGCTCAAAACTCAGTAGAGCGTTTAATAAAATATTATCATCATCATCGTCCATTAAATTACAATAATGATGATCCGCATTTAACATCCTCGGATCGTCTAAGTTAAGAAATAGATGGTCTAGTCCATCATCTAATAATCCTTCCCTAATTCCAACATCTATCAAATTTACTGGCGGGAGTGTTACGACTTCTAGTATTTCAATTTGAGGATTTACTGTTAATACAATTTTTATTATTAATATAAAATAATTTTAAAAAATATATTTAGTTATTTACTTACAAGTATAAGTTTTTGCCTTTTTATATGAAAAATTATGTTTTCGCAGGATATGCCGCTTAAGGTTGTTTCTAGTCGAGAATTTTAAATGCGGGCACACTCCATTTTTTAATGTTGATATATTAAAAGTATGAAAACGAGTAAAATTTATTATTATATTCATTGTATAGAACACCTTTATATATCAAAGCATGTAATATGATATATATTAAACTGAACATAAAAATTTGAATTCAGCAAAATTTAATGTATAAGTAGTGAAATACACCGGAAGTCAGTAAATTAAAACTGCAGTAACACATCTTTACTGCAACACTGCACTTTTTTTATGTTCAATAATTCCTGTAAAATTTGAAGTTGAAGTTTCTTAATATTCAAAATAATAATTTAAGTTAGTGTTCGTTTGTTTGCAACTTCGAGAACTTCTATAAAAATTAAAAAATGTTTATCTGTGCATTGTGTTCAAAGTCCTTCGCGAAAAACTATGTATCGAGAATACATGAAAATACAAAGTTTAGCTGCTTAAAATGTAGTAAATCTTTTAGCAGACCAAATACTTTAAAACATCATTCCTGTCAATATTTTCAAGAGGAAATTCCTTCAAAACAAGGAAAATATGAGGATTTGCTGAATAATGAATATGAAATCGCATCAACATCATCATCGGTGAGCCGTTACTGTGAGAACTGTAATGTTACAGTTCACAAATCCCTATGGAGAGGCCATTTAAGATCAACAGCGCATAAGAGAGCATCAGAGATTGCAGATATAGATGGATTTAAATTGGTACGAAAAGCATTTAAAAATAAAATATGTGATTACATATTACCTAATGATGACGAAAGTCTAATAAATCCACATGAATATTTCGGTCAAATAAGAAATAAAATTAAAAATTTACTGGAAAGAGAATTAAATAAGAAAATATCTTTAAAATTGAATGCGGAGATCTCTGCTGACTATATACGTCCTTCAAAACCTTATGTCGAAGATGATGATGAATTTAAACTAAGCACTTTTTCACATATAACAAAACCACTAACAATATTAACCAAAGATAATATTGAAGATGTAATGTTAAATATTGATGAATTGTTAATAAATAAAATGGAGAACTTTCAAGAACGGGATAGTGGATGGGCTTTGATAAAAATCAATAAAATTGCGCTTAATATAAGTGAATATAGCCCCTTAAATGGATTATCATATCAGAAATTGCCAGCATACATAGAAAAAAGAAAGGCATGTATTAATATACAAAACAGTGATATTTTCTGCTTGTTGTAATTAAAATGTCCGTTGCTTAGGCGTGAAGCCAAATGTCGCAACGTTCCTTTTATAATTACCCATGATGTCCTACCAGAGAATGTCCAACGTCGAAGTTCCATTTTTATTAACCGAAATAATTCAAACAAGTCTTTTCTTTTAAGACATACTTTTATTTACTCTAAAGTTATATTTTAATATTAACATTATTGTCTACTACTGAACTACTGATTTACCACTAACAACTGACTTAAAATCTAACTTAAACTATTATATGGAGGTATGTTCCAAATCTAACATGTTCCGGCAGAGTGCCGTGCGCAAATTTCACTCTAGCCAATCACGCCACCGCTGGTTTGACACAACTTCGACAATACTGAACTTTGATACGTAAGCCCTACATCACACCTTACACCAACTTCACGATAACTGCATAAGGTAGTCATCGCCGAAGTAGGTCACGATACGTTTATAATATCAACGTATAGTGACTTACCAAAAGACACTATGTTGACTTACAACATACCTCCACCCTTATTTTAAGAAAAAATTATTATTAAAATGAATAATAGTTTTTTCTTTTACATCATTAATATCATCATATAAAGCATTACTACTATAAAAAAAATATGTATATAAATAAACTTAATAATAGTTTTTTCTTGTTCATCAATATACTATATTATTTGAAAATATAATGTATTTGGAGGTTAATAACCTAATTACTAAACAACAGTTACAATGCACAGAACGTTGCAGTTGACAAAACAGTAGTTGATCAGGTTACCGCTTTGCACTTGCTGCGTTTTGTGTTGTTCAGTTGTTCTTTTTAATTATACATATCAGACATTATGCATAATTTTTTTTGCAACGAATTGTTTACTTTAACTTGGAAATATTTTGCGATTTTTAAATTTGAATATTTAAAGTTATTCTTGTGGAATATTCTTTTTCTTAGTAATTTATTATTATACTTTTCTTTAAATAATATTTCTTTAACTTTCTTATTTATATTGTTGAAGTTTTTAATATTTGTTCACTTTTACTTTTACTATATTCTACTTCCATTTTTCCTTATTTTTCTCTAGTTTACTTTACTTTTATTTAATCAAATTTATTGTTACTTTTTTGTAATTTTAATTTGTTCTCATTTTACTTTAATTTTCTTAATTTTACTTTAACTTTACTATATTTCCACTTCAACTTACATTCATTTTCTTTTACATATTTATAATATTTTAATAACATTAACATGTCATAAACTGCTGCGATCGCTGGTTCTGTTACTCGTGTATATTATGTTGGCTGCATTTCAACTCTCGATTTCTTCTCACCTTCCCTGTATAGAATGGACAATAGCTGATGTTCTTCGTCTTGATGTTAATTGTTTGAAATCTTCTTGTCGTCGATATTATTTAATTTTTTCGTCTTCGATATTGCTTTGTTTTTCTGCCAAGTAAATCGTAATTTGTTGAGAGCGGATTTTAAAATGGATAATTTTGTAATCGTATATTTCTGGATCTTGTTATAACTTGTCTTCCTCTAGCGAGTTCTTCTATCGATCAGGAATTAGTATCTTTTAATTATACATTGATGTTGTCGTGTTCATTTGACTTTGTTGTTTTAGTACAGGTTCGCATTCACAGCTAATTAAGTGTATATGAAAAAGCTCCTTAAACTTATAATATTAGAGTGTTGTTTTGTGCTATAAAATTGCCATTTTTTTAATTATATGTATGTAAAGATGTAAAATGTTGTTGTCTCATTATGGTACAATAGTCGCAACTTTGCATATTTTTATTCATATTTATAGTGTAGCTCCTTCTTTCTCTTAATAAATCATCTGATTGACGTCCAATTGTTGTCGTCCGCACCATAACTCTCACATGTTGTTTCATATGTCATTACATAACATTACCATTTCAGACCTTTTCCCAACAAAACTAAACGATCATCGTTGACGCTCCTGAATTGTATTTCTCTATTTTGTAATTCTTCGTTTTCCCTTCGTCTATTTGTTACTTCTTCGTCTCTTCGTGTACGTCTTGTCCATTTCCAGAACCAGGATCATTAACTAAATACTATTATTACTTTACATTATAAAATCTTTAAATTGTATAAATAATTTATTTTTAACATCCTCTATAACTTATTTCCATTTACGTTATCTTATATTAGAATATTGAATTACGTGTATATTTTATATATGTGTGTGTAAGTTACTATTATTTTACTACATGTTTATTTATACTTTTAAAATCTTTAGTGTCTACTATTGTTATAACCTAATTATTCTTTATACAAATTCATTAGGAATCAATGCTAATCATTTTCAATAAGTAATATTTAGCTATTTATTCGTGCACTAATTTCCGAATTTAATCATGTTCTTATAATTCATTTTTTACTCCCTACTCCGCATTACTCTTGGTATGCATTATATTTAAACCCATTGGGCTACTATGCACTTTCCCTTGACTCCTCTCCACACCATCTCGCACATGCTATCCGTTTATTATTATCTTTCATATTCATATTAATTTTCGTCTTTTTTTCTTATTTTTTTTTTTTTCAGTATACATTATAACATACAAAATAACGTATCTCATTTCATTTGCATTAGTGCAGTGGTTCATATCGTTTGGTTCAATGCCATTGAGGTACTGACCTATCTCAATTGTAGTGACAATTTAAATTTTATTTTACTATGTTATAGCTCATCTAATATACTCATGCTTATCACTTTATTCATTATTAACTGTTATTAACCTTTGATATTTTCTTACTCATAATATCTTAAATTACTTTACTCCTTTATCTATTTTCCTTATAAAACATTTGTTAGTACATGATTCAATGCTAGTCACCTTTAAAATTAATACATAGCTATTTCCTCATGCACTAATCTATTTCAGTAATATTAAACACCTATTCCAAAAAAAAAATCTTATATATGCGTAATTTATTCCATTCACCATTGTTTTTTATGGTGAATTATGCTTTTAACATGATCTACATTATGTATTATGATCATCATGAACTGTTTGTCACGTTATTTATTTCGTTATATTTTCTTCAAAATTGTATGCTTTTAATAAGTTGTTATGGAATTTTTTACCTTTACCTTTGATAGAAATCATTGTCGTTACAGGACTTACTATCGAAAGTACCTCGTACGGTCCTACCCAAATAGGTGAAAATTTATTCTTTCTATTCTGATTCTTTAACAAAATTTTATCGCCTACGCTAAATATTTTTGGGTGTAATGTGCTATCATAGATTTGTTTAGATTTTTCTTTTGCTTTTTCTTGATTCTCTCTCACGATTTCGTGTGTGCGTTGAATTTGGTATTTTAATAACTTGTTGTAATCATCGGTATTATATACTGGTGAACATTTTCGCTTTAGATTTGTTGGCATATCAAAGTCGTACCCATATAAAGTACGGAATGGAGTTTGCCCCGTGGACATATGCACTGTGTTATTGTGCACATGCATTGCTGAATTTAACCATTGGTCCCAGTTTGACCCATCTTCTTTTGAAAAATTCCTTAGATATTCTGCTAACGGACGATGGCTTCTTTCTAAAGACCCATTAGCTTGTGGATGATATGGCGTAATATGTAACTTTTTAATCCCTAATAATTTACAAGTATCTGAAAATAGTTTTGAGACGAAATTTGAACCATTGTCCGTTACTAATACTTTCGGTATATTATGACGTGTAATGATTTCGTCGTAAAATGCTTTTGCTACTGTGTTTGCTTCTGCATCCGGTATGGCTACGCAGCACATGTATTTTGAAAAATCATCTTGAAAAGTTAATATATATTTATTTCCAGATATAGTTTCCGGTAAAATACCTACAAGATCCATGTATACTTTATCGAATGGTCGTACAGGCGTATCAGTTAAAACCATTGGCATTTTAGTAAGCCTAGAACTTTTATTTATTTGGCATTTTTGACAATTCTTAACGTAATCTTTTATTTGTTTCTGCATACCTTTCCACTTAAATTGTTTTCTGATTCTGAAATATGTTTTCAAGGCGCCCTGGTGACCCCCTAATGCTGAGTCATGAAAGTCTTTTATAACAGTTTTAATTTCCTCTGGGTCAGTTAATAGTAGACTTGAGTTTAATTCGTTCTTGGTGTCTGTTGTTATTTCATCCAGTACTGGCGTGCTCACTTGTTGTTTGGTTTTTGAAATTTGATTATCTAATTTATTCTGTGTGGTCTTAGACCGTGTTTGGACCGCAGTAATATCTGATTCTGGATGTGGAATTCTACTTAAAGCATCTGCGTTCAAATTCTGTTTACCTGGTTTGTAAGATATTTCGTAATCATATTCTGATAATTTATGCCTGAAACGGGCTAACCTTGATGTCTGATCTTTGAGATTTGCTGTGCTACGTAATGGTTGATGATCTGTATAAATTTGAAAATGTCGTCCTAGAAGATAAGCTCTAAAATTTTTCGTTGCCCAGACTATAGCTAAAAATTCCCTTTCAATGGTGGAGTAATTTTTTTCTGCTCCATTTAATGCCCTACTAGCAAATGCGATTGGTCGGTCGCTCCCTACGTTGCCCTGCGATAACACTGCGCCTATTGCTTCGTTACTTGCATCCGTTGTAAGTAAAAAAGGTTTTGTAAAGTCTGGATATGCGAGAATTGGTGGCGAAATTATTGATTCTTTGAGTTTAATAAATGAATTTTGACAATCGTCAGTCCATGTGAATTTAACATCTTTCCTAAGTAAATTATTAATTGGTAATGATAATTTCGCCATATTGCCTATGAATTTTCTATAATAATTAATTAATCCCAAAAACGCTTGTACTTCTTTTTTATTTCTTGGCACCGGAATATTTTTTACGCATTCGACCTTAGAGGGGTCTGGCAGCGCCCCTAGTTCCGAACATTTATGTCCTAAATATATAACTTCGCGACGTAAAAACTGACATTTTTCTGTATTTAATTTTAAATTGTGTTCCCTTAATTTCTGCAATACTCTACTCAACCTAAGCTCATGTTCAGCTAAATTCTTTCCGTACACCACTATATCATCAAGGTAAACAAAGCAATCGATACCCTGTAAACCTGTTAATATGTGGTTCATTATTCTTTGGAAGGTCGCTGGTGCACCTGCTAAGCCAAATGGCATTCTGTTAAATTCGAAATGACCCAGTCCTGTACTAAAAGCTGTTTTTTCTTTATCTCTTTCTTCTACTAAAACCTGATGATAACCGCTTGCTAAATCTAAGGTTGAAAAATATCTACTATGTCCTAACTGATCTAATATCTCGTCTATCCGAGGAATCGGAAATACTTGTTTAACTGTTACATCATTTAGTTTACGAAAATCTATTACTAATCTCCATTTTTTGCTACCTTCCTTACCACTCTTTTTTGGTACCAACAATAACGGTGAATTCCAAGGTGAGGTACTCGGCGATATAATGCCGTCATCTAACATTTTTCCTACCTGTCTATTAATTTCTTCCCTATGAGTGTGGGGTAGCTTATATTGTTTCTGATTAATTGGCGTTTGGTTCCACTGTGTAGTTATTTCATGTTTAAGCGCTGGCGTGTATGTTAATTCATCGCCATCTAAATGAAAAACATCATGATAAGAAACACACAGATTTTGTAAAGATGTAATTTCGTCTTTATTTAAAGTCTCATCAATTTTAATTTCCTCTAATAATTTGTTAATTCTGTTTGTAATATTTACTGAATTTATGCTGTTTATTGTAGAATTATTGGTATCCGATTCTTTATACTGATTAAAATTCGAAAATTTTGGTTTAAAAGTACTGTCTATTATAATTTCTTTTTCTGTAGCATTTATAACTGAAACATAAACTCTATTTTTGCTAACATTCGATATGCTTTCGCCCAAATATACTCCTGGAAAAATTTCCTGTTTATGAATTAATACGATTGGAATTTTTGTTTTTAAATGTAATGATACAATCTTTGCGGTTCTCGCTTGAATTTTAATTTGTTGATTAAAAAAAATATTCTGTATTTCTGTCTGTGATTTCATGGGTAGTTTTATAATATGATTTTTATGTTTATCAAAGAATGTTATTGTTTTGTCTATCGCATTTATTACAGATCGATTCCATAAATTGTCACGGCCGATTATTCCGTCAGCTGGTACTCCTTGTTCAAGTGACACTGCGTGTAACATTAAACTTAAGCGCCTTATGTTCCTATGTTGGATTTTGGTGGAACCTAATGTTCTAACGCACCCACCAAAAGCTCCCTTTAAATCCTTTTGTATACTCTCTTAAAGTCTGGTAAACTTGTCATTGCATTTTCTTTTACTATACTGGCATCAGCTCCTGAGTCTACTAGTAAAATAAGTCTTCCATTTTTAGCTGCCTCGCAAGGTACTTCAATGAAAACGTCACTTACATTAGTTAAAACCGAGCTATCTCCATGTCCACTGCATATTATGCGATCACCTTCATCTTCCTTTAATTCATATTTTAATTC
This sequence comes from Dryomyza anilis, assembly GCA_951804985.1. NCBI lineage: Eukaryota > Metazoa > Arthropoda > Insecta > Diptera > Dryomyzidae > Dryomyza > Dryomyza anilis. Next base: position 21,018,896 of record OX638136.1, on the reverse strand, counting down.
ATTGGTCTCCTCTGTTCTACGGAAATTTAATGGAGTAGTAAATTCAACCAAAGTCGACGTCCGATCTACCATTCCTAACTCTATCGGCCTTATCTTACTATTATTATGGAGTCTCCAGTTTTCTGGCCTAGACTGAGCCCCTTGTGTATCATGATTATAATTATTATTTCCTGCTGATTCAAATTTTCTTTTTGCGTGGCAATTATCTATTTTATGCCCCTGTGTATCCCTCCATGAATATTTCATATTACTTGTATTATTTTTCCCGTTATACATCTTATTATCCATATTAACAAAATTGCCAATATTATTATTAGCACATATCCAATTAGATTCGTGACCATAAGCTCCACATTCGTAGCAGAACGGCGTATTTTTCCTAATAATACAATCGTCCCTAGTATGCCCAAATTTACTACAAAATGAACATGTTGGAACACTCCTTTTATAGTTACTTTTATTATTATTTATTTGTTGCAATTTATTTTCCGACTGAGTGTTCTCTAATTTAGTTTTTTCTATATAATTATATTCATCCTCTTCCGACCTTGAACTTCGCTGCATAAGAGCCTGCACATTTAAATCTTCTTCCAACAATGTATCTAATGTTTCTGACTTACTACCCAACAGTACAACTTTTATCGTTCGATCCCTCACCCCTACTTTAAAAGAGATCAACACTGAACTCTGTAATTCCAAACTGAATACGTCATCTTCACTTATCTTTTTACTGTATTTTTTACTTGCAATTTCCAAAGCCATGGATTGCAACTCATCTAATCGTCTCCCAAACGCTCTCAAACTCTCTTTACTATTTTGATTAGCTTTTTTAATCTCTTTTAGTACTGAATCTAAAGAAATTTCTTTTAAGTACGTATTTTTTAACAACTCGTATAATTCTTCTATTTTTTGAAACTGTTTTGTCCTCACTAATTTATATGCATCTCCCTCCAAACGTAACCTAACACATTTTATAAATTCCTCACTATCTGATTCTTTAATTTTTAACTTTGCTGTTTCACAACATTCAATAAATTTATACAATTCTGTTTCTAATAATGGAGATTCCGCCCCAGAAAAGTAAGGAACAACGTAATGAACGCGTTTCAATACATTTTCAGTACCCATTATTAGTGTTTCTTTATTTTCCATTTACTTAATTATATAATTCACTATGCCTTTTTTAATTAAATTATTTATTTTGTTTTTACTAGTTTCATATTAAATAAACTTTTAACCATTTTTTAATTTATCTATTAAATTTTTTACAAATATTGTTTATCTCATTTTTATGTTTCATTATTTAAACTTTTTAATCTATATTTCCAAATCATATCAACATGTAATTTATGAATACTGAATTAATTTATTTATTGCATTTAATTTGGTTAAAATTTTCCAGTTTTGTTTTTAATTAACTTCGCAACATTATGAAAACATTACTGTAACAAAATTCTTATGTTATTCAATTTATTTAAATTCACAATTTTATTAATTATTATCATTTAATGACTCAAACTATTCTATATTGTTTCACTATTACTTTAAATGTGCTTTAATATATCAATTAAACAATTTTATAAAACATTTAGTTTACTTATTTAATTTTCTGATTTATCAAATTATATCATTTATGTTATTCATTTCTCAATTTTATTTCACAATTAATTTCAAAATGTTCCATTGTTTTTTCATTTTTTAAATGTCAATTTTCACAATCCCATGATTTTTACTTATTACAACTCTCAAACATGTCTCTTGTTTTATATCACAAATTTACAAAATGTTATTTTTTTTTTTACCGCTCACATTTTTTTTCACTATTTTTCACAATACTCACAAATGTAAAAAATATTTTCCCTGATCCTAAATATTTATTTCTTCCAATATTAATCTCCATCCAGTCCTTCTCGTCCCTTGGGAGTTGATGTATGGTTCGAAAACCGGCTGCGCCAAATGTTGTAATTATAATGTCCGTTGCTTAGGCGTGAAGCCAAATGTCGCAACGTTCCTTTTATAATTACCCATGATGTCCTACCAGAGAATGTCCAACGTCGAAGTTCCATTTTTATTAACCGAAATAATTCAAACAAGTCTTTTCTTTTAAGACATACTTTTATTTACTCTAAAGTTATATTTTAATATTAACATTATTGTCTACTACTGAACTACTGATTTACCACTAACAACTGACTTAAAATCTAACTTAAACTATTATATGGAGGTATGTTCCAAATCTAACATGTTCCGGCAGAGTGCCGTGCGCAAATTTCACTCTAGCCAATCACGCCACCGCTGGTTTGACACAACTTCGACAATACTGAACTTTGATACGTAAGCCCTACATCACACCTTACACCAACTTCACGATAACTGCATAAGGTAGTCATCGCGGAAGTAGGTCACGATACGTTTATAATATCAACGTATAGTGACTTACCAAAAGACACTATGTTGACTTACAACAGCTTTAAGTGGGCTATTATTGCTACAATAGTTAATACAAAAATAAAAATAAATGATCCCTATCGCATTAATTCATATAGTATTTCCGACATAACAGCAGAGGAAATTTATGTGAATGGTATAAATTTGATATTTAGAGGATTAGACTTCCCTCATTCTATAAAGAATACAAAAATATTTGAGCTAAAAAACTCCATTAGCATAAATATTTTCATGTATAATGAAAAGTCAGATGGAAAATGCGAAATTTTGGGACCTATTTATCACACTAAAAAGGAACAGAGTACACATATCAATTTGCTATTTTGTGACAGTGAAGAAATTACTCACTATGTCTGGATAAAAGATCTAAGTAAATTGATAAGCGGTCAGGGACGAAAAAGAGCCCACAAAATGTATATTTATAATGGATGTATTCTACAATTTACATCTATAAAGTCTCTTGAGGAACATAAATCATCATGTAAAAAAAAAAATACGTATTTGCCCAAGGAAAATGAGTCCACACTAGCATTTAAAGCCTATGAAAAAACCATCCCAGTTGTATATACTTTTTATATGGATTTTGAATCGATTCTGGAACCGATTATTGGCTGTACAAATAACCCAGAAAATACGTATACAACGAATATTCAGAAGCACATACCATGCGCATTTGCTTGGTATTTGAAAGGGTCATATGATGATCGTTTCGATAAGCTACAAAATTATACAGGTGAATACAAAAGAAAAAAATTATAATTAAAGAATAATAATAAAAATAAAAGCGATATATATATAATATTTAATCTTTCGTTTATAGGTCCTGAATGTTCAAGAGTTATGATAAAATCTTTAGTTGCGAAAGCGACGCAAATATATTGGAACGTTTACTCCACAATGAAGGCAATGAAGATAACTGACCAGGAAATGCACGAGTTCCATCAATCAACAATCTGCTGTATATGTAAAAGTGATTTAAGTAATAATATTAGTAAAAAAGTAAGGCACCATTGTCAATTTACCGGAAAGTATTTAGGATCTGCTCATACAGAATGTAATTTGAAAGCAAAAAGAACTAAATTCTTTCCGGTAATAACTCATAATTTATCCAAATATAATCTACATTTATTTATACAAAATTTAAACGAAGTAGAGGGAGCTATTGATATTAAACCTCTTAATAAAGAGGTATTTATATCTATAACAAAAACTATAAATTTAACTAAAGATCATAGTTTTCAACTTAGATTTATAGATTCATTTAGATTTTTACCTAGCAGCCTTGAGAAATTGGTGAAAACTCTAAATGACGAGTCAATCCATATAACTAAAAAGGTTTTTAACAATAATTCATATAAGATATTTTATAGAAAAGGTGTTTTTCCTTATGATTATTTAGATAGCTTTAATAGGTTAAAAGAAAATCAATTACCTGCTAAAGATAAGTTTTTTAATAGATTAATTAATGAAGAGTGTTCTGAAGAGGATTATGCTTATGCTCTGAATGTATGGAACATTTTAAATTGTAAATCTTTAAAAGATTATTTAGAAGTATACCTAAAGTGTGATGTTGTCTTACTTGCGGATGTTTTTGAGAATTTTAGAAAAATTTGTCTAAAAATTTATGAGCTTGATCCGTGTCATTACTTCACTGCTCCCGGATTATCTTGGGATGCTATGCTCAAGATAACTAAAATTAACCTCGAACTAATTACCGATATAGAAATGTATACTTTTATTCAAGACGGTATACGTGGAGGTTTAACACAATGCATAACTTTGATAAATCTAAATGTTCATCATATTTAATGTATTATGACGCAAATAATTTATATGGTTATGCGATGTCACATCCATTACCTTTTAAGGAATTTAGATTTTTAGAGTCATATGAAATTACAGAGTTTACTATTGAAAAACTTAAATCTATTAATGAACATTCTTCTAAAGGATATATTTTTGAAGTAGACTTAGAATATCCTTCTTCAATTCATAATTTACATAATGATTTTCCGTTTTGTCCAGAAAATAAAACACCACCTTCTTGTAATTCTAATTCTAAAAAACTTATAGCAGATCTTAATAATAAGAATATGTATAAAATACATTATAAAATGCTTCAAGAATGTATTAAAAATGGTTTAATTTTAAAAAAAGTATATAGAATTTTAGAGTTTTCTCAAAGTTGTTGGCTTAAAAAGTATATAGATCTGAATACATTAATGAGGTCTAAAGCTACCAATGAGTTTGAGAAAAAATTTTATAAATTAATGAATAATTCAGTTTATGGCAAAACTATGGAAAATGTTGAAAATAGAAGAAATGTAAACATTTGTTGCAATTGGGAGAATAATGGTAAAGTTAAAGGAGCCAGATCAATAATAGCAAATCCAGCATTCCATAGTAGAACTAATATTAATGAAAATATGATAGTAATAGAATCAAAAGTTCTTAAAGATAAGTTAAATAAACCTATTTATACAGGATTTTGTGTATTAGACTTCTATTATAATTACTTAAAAACTAAATTTAATAGTAATGTAAGATTAGCTTATACGGACACAGATTCTCTTATAGTTGAGATTAAAACAAATGATTTCTATAAAGACACTTATGAAGATGTTGAAAAAACTGATCCATCAAATTATATTTTTGACACTTCTAGTTATGAGTATCCTAATATATATGGTTATCATCAAAATAATTGTAAAGTTGTGGGTTTGATGATAGACGAACATAATGGCAAAATAATGAAAGAAATAATATGTCTTAAACCCAAAACATACTTTTTTACTGTTGAAAATGATATACCAACATCAAAAGCCAAGGGTGTTAAAAAATCAGTTAGTAAAACATTTACTATTCATGATTATAAAACATGCCTTTACAATAAGAAAGTTATAATCAGAGAAATGTATATAATAAGATCTAAAGCCCATATTTTATATACACAATGTGTAAATAAATTATCACTTAATTTTATAGATGATAAACGGTATATACTAGATGATGGTATAAACACACTTGCTTGGGGACATTACAAAATTGATTATATTAAAGCTTTAAATAATGATATAGATATTTTTATGAATATTGATATATAGATATAAATTATATTATTTTAATTATTAGATTTATATTATATAAATTTATAATGTATTAAATTAATAATAAAATAAAAATTCGATTTTTATATATTTAAAAATGTTTTGTTTATTTAATATTATACCAATTAACATCATCATAATCATATTGTAATGTTTTACTTTTTTGACGAGTTAAGCGAGGTGAGTATTGATATGGTAATAGAGTTTGCTTAGTTTTCGGTGTAATTTTACTTCCATCACTTGACAAAATCCGTACTTTAGGTGATCCATGATTTGAAAAGTTTTTTAAACGTTTAGCTGCAGAACTTGCAGAGGAATGGTTTATTTTATTAATTGTTGTATCCACATCCATAGAATTTTCTTCATCTTCGTTAATATTGCTAAATATATGTTCATTAGCATTAAAGTCAGCCTGCGAAGCAAAATCTTTTTTTCCAATATCTTTTGTTTGAGTTTCATTATCGTTTTTAAATATCCATTTTGTTTGAGTATCCTTATCCCTTAATGATTTATACGACTTAACCGATTTATTCTCTTTCTTAATATTTATTTCTTGTTTGGTAATCAAATATTTTGCGAGTTCCTGTTTTATTCCATACCATTTATTTATATCTTTAAGTGTATGAGAGGCATATATTGGAAGAAGTTTTCGTTTTAAAAAATTTGAATCTGACATATCGTTAGAATAGCGTTCATATGTAGAAGGGTTTAATAATATAAGCTTGGATAAAATATTAGACATTTTCTAAAATTTTTCCTATAACACCGCTTAAAACAGAAGAAATCAAAATTGGTATAAATCCTCCTCTTTGGATTAGATGTTTTCTCTTCGATCGTAAAATAGTTTTTGAGCAGCAAAGTTTTCTAATGACATTTTTATATGATTTTAACTTTACTAGATCGTTTTTCTTTACATTATGATTTTTATGTAAAACATTAAATGCAATTTCATTAATAGCTTTTATAAGATTATCATCCGCGTTTTTTAGAATTGCATTTCGCAATTTAGGTTTAGCATTTTTAAGAACATATAGAATATATTTGTTCTCCTTCAATCGTTTCAGTTTGCAGGTCATTTTGGAGTGAAACAAAGCAGTAACAATATTCTTTATTGAAAATGTTAGATCTGAATCTTTATGCGTTATGTGCTTGTTGTGTAAGATCTATTAATAAATAACCATGAGCACTCTCAGTACAAGTGTTATATACTCTAACTAATTCTTTATAATTTTCAGGATAAATTTGTCTTGCCAAGCATTGAAATTGTAGTTTATCTCTAGGATTTTTAAACATAACTATATATTTTGAATTCAATGATATATCTCTTGTATATGTCCCCTTATGAAAAATATTTTGAGTTACTAAAATAACTGATAAATTGCGGTGATGCGAACCTTTAGTAAATAGTTCACAAACTTTTTTGTTAAATGAGTAACATTAAATCATCTAAAATTATTAATGTATATTCATTAGCTGAATTCTCAAAGTCATCTGGAATGCATTCAATAAAATTAACATTATCAAGTTCCGGTAAAGAGTTTTTTTCAGCATAACACCAAATTACTTTTGTAATTGGAGAACTAATTAAATGTTTATTGTTAATAAGATTTATAATAAATGTTGATTTGCCACAACCTGATGGTCCACAAACTAACATTGTAAATGGATACACAAATTGATGAAACATGGTTCTCTATTCAATGATGAACTTCTAATAAATATAAATATTGTAAACAAGTTTTTTTTATATAAATATAAATTTTAAAAAATCAATCATTTACATTATTGGTTGAACTCACAATGAGTAAAGAAGTTCTTGTAAATGAATTGCATCGACAAGCAAGAAGAAATTTTAAACGGCGTAGGTTTATTCAAAAGGGTATTTCAGATACTTGGCAAATCGATCTTGTAGAAATGATACCTTTTGCAAAGATTAATAAAGGATATAAATATTTACTGACTGTTATAGATGTTTTTTCTAAATACGCATATGCTTTACCTGTTAAAACCAAAAGTGGGATCGATGTAACCTTAGCTATGCAAAATATTCTAGAAAAAAATAGGAAAGAAATTCCCAATAATATTCAATCTGAACAAGGTAAAGAATTTTTCAATTCTAATTTTAAAAAATTAATGAAAAATTTTGAAATAAACCATTATCATACATTTTCTAATATGAAGGCTTCAATAATTGAAAGGTTTAATAGAACTTTTAAAAATTTAATGTGGAAAGATTTTAGTCTTCAAGGGAATTATAAATGGCTGAACTTGATTACAAAAAATATCAATATATATAATAATAGATATCATCGTAGTATTAAAATGTCTCCAAAAAATGTCAATAAATCTAATCAACAAATACTTTTAAATACAGTTTACAATCATATTAAAACATTTAAGATGAGTAAATTGAAAATTGGAGATGATGTTCGAATTAGTAAATATAAAGGTACTTTCTACAAAGCATATGAATCCAATTGGTCCAATGAGGTATTCAAGATAAATAAAATAAAGATCACAAATCCAATTACTTATCAATTAATTGATTATCAAGGAGAAATAATAAAAGGTGGATTTTATGAAGAAGAATTACTTAAAACAGAAACATCAAATACGTATCTAGTTGAAAAGGTTTTAAAAAGAAAAAAGGATATGGTGTATGTCAAGTGGCTAGGTTTTGGAAGTGAACATAATTCATGGATTAACAAAAACGAAAACGATTAACTAAGAAAACGATTAACTAAGTAAACTAAATGTAACTTATTATAATTGTATTGTTCCAATATTAATATAAATAAAGTTATTAAAAAAAATAACTGTCATTCTTATTTAAACATTTGAAATTAAAAGATGGGAGATTCTAATTTTTATATTACTGTATTAAGTAACAATTCCACAAATATTTATGAAAACACTAAATCTACATTTACAAATTTATTAAAAGAAGAGAGTGATCTAAAAGTAGATAAAAAAATAAATACTATCCCTATCACATATTTAAATTTCATGGACAAAATAAATCAAGCTATCAGAAGAAAAACTACAAATTGCAGAAAATCAACTCAATGTCAATTCTAATCCTGAGACAGTTCTAATAAAAAATAGTAAAAAAAATAAAGAAGAGTTGAATATCGGTAACAAAAAAGATAAAAGTTTAAAATTAATAACTGAAAATTTAGACATTCAAGATACTATAAATGAAAACCCTGAGTTGGTTGGCGTAAAAAGCAGTATTAATAGACACTTTGTATCGGAGAATACAATACTTAAAATGTTAGATGTCATATCGAATTCTTATGAAAAATTTAATTCACATACAAATTATAAATTAAGATCTAGCGAGCTATACAACCTAGTGTTTGTGTACACAGACATTATTAACCCCAGATATGTAGGCGATCAAAAAATAAAATGTTTAAAAATATGTCCATGTTTAAATGAAATAAATTATATTCACTTTAAAAATATTGAATATTATCCATTGGAATCTTCAAATATAAATAATATTTCTATAATGATACGAGATGATGAAGGAAAGAAAATAAATATTATATCGAATGAATCCCCCGTTTATTGCACGTTACATTTTCGTAATATAAAAGAAGCTTCATAAGTTGTACTGATATCATTTATATGTAAACCATGGACAAGATTTATTCTGAGTACTATCTTAATCAATCCGGATCAAATTTGGATAACATAGGAGATATATACCATTCTCCTAGAATTGTTCAATATGGTCGTGGAATTGGTTCATTTTTTTCGGCCTTGTATACACATCTAAAACCTCCAATGAAAACTGGATTAAATGCTTTAAAAAACCATTCACTCGAAATTGGAAAATCAGTTTTGGAAGAGTTAGGTACTAAACCTATAAAAACTATATTAACTGAACAGGGTAAAAAGGCTGTTCGAAATTTAAAAGAAAAAGTTATTAGCAAAATTAGAAATATACAAGATGGGAATGGAAAACGTATAAAATTCAAACGACTAAAATAAAAAAGATCATAAGAAAACTAAACGATCTAGAAGAAGGAAGTTTACTGATATATTTGGCAACTGTTAATTTATTTATGATGGCAGGATTTATTGAATGTATGAAAAGTGAATTAGATCTTTTTGAGTCACCACATGTACAAACTAGCATAATTAAAACAGAGGAGGTATCATATAGTCCAATAGCAACAATTTACAACTCTACTACAATAGAATTTCTTTCACTCGGAAATGGTGAAACATATCGTGATCTAAGTAGTGTTTATTTACGATTAATTGTAGAAATTAATGGAAGTGGAGGAGTTATAAACAATTTACTTCATTCATTATTTCGAAGCTGTAATGTTCATTTAAATAATAGAAATGTATCGCAATCTGATAATAATTATCACTATAGATCTTATATTGAAACATTATTAAACTATGGAAATGATGCTAAATCTACACATCTTGAATCATGCGGATGGTCATTAGATATAAAAAAAATTAATTCAATTGTTGAGAATGAAAATCCAGGTTTAGCTAGACGGAAGAAAACATTTAAAAATGGAGAACGAGTTGAATTGATTGGAAAACTTCATGCAGATATATTTAATCAATCTAAATATCTTCTTAATAATGTGGATCTTAAAGTAACCCTTAATATGGAGAAACCTTCTTTTAATATACTAGAAGATTCAAAATCTGGAGAGTCATCTATTAAAATTCACGAGGCTAACTTATACATTAATCATCTTACCATTAATAGTAATATTTTAATGGCACATCATAATGTTTTACAAAGTAGAAATGCTATTTATCCACATAAAAAAGTTGAAATCAAGACATTCACCACTCACCCCGGCAATCATTCTCTACTGTTAGATAATGTTATAATTGGACAACTTCCAAATTTCTTAATATTTGGTATGGTAACTAATAAAGCATATACTGGTGATCGTTCGGAAAATCCGTATAACTTTCGCCATTTCAATTTACAAAGATTTAATTTAGTTGTAAATGGAGTACAAGTACCAGCACAGCCGATTGAATTTGATTATAAACATGGACGTATAAGTACAAGGGGATATCAAACCTTATTTAAAGGTACTGGCATACATTACTTTGATAAGGGACATCAAATAACTAAAGAATTATTTGATAATGGATATTTCTTACTTGCATTTGATTTAACACCAGATCATAACAATAACTCACACTGCGGAAACTTAATAAATCAGGGTACAATACGAATTGAAGGTCGTTTCAGTGAAGCACTTTCTGAAGCAATTACTTGTTTAGCATATTGTGAGTTTGATAGTGTTTTGGAAACTGATAAAAATCGTACTGTATTACAATCATTATGAATACAAGTAATATAGAAAATATTTTATATAAAAATTTAGGAACTAAAAAGAATTTTAAAGGAGTTTTTGCATCAAATCAGCTACCTAGAAATCGAATAAAAAAGCCAGCATTTTATATTGTGAATATGGATTCATCATTTAAACCAGGATCACATTGAATTGTAATATATTTTCCTCGAAATGGGCCGGCTGAGTATTTTTGTTCTGCAGGGAGTTCTCCTATTAAACCATTTGTGAATTTTATTCAAAGAAATGCATCCACATTTATTAAAAGCAATTTCCGATTACAAAGTGAAATTTCAATGTTATGCGGTGTTTATTGCTGTATATTTATATATTTAAGAAGTAAAAATATGTCTTTTAAAAAGTTTTTTAATTATTTTGATATATATAATTTATATATTAATGATATTTTAGCTGTGCATTATTTTAAAAGTATTTTTAAGTTTCCTATAATAAAAAATAAATAAAACAATTTAATGTAAATAATTTATAAATTTGTTTTTTATTTCTATTATTTAAAATTTCACAAATTCATTGAATATAGTATAATAAAAAACAGTTTATTAATAATATGTAATAAACAATTATTTTGTATATTTTAATCTATAATATAATTTTATTAGTTTGTCAATGTCTTTAGATTTCTTGTCATAATAATAGCAACCACATGTATCTGGTCCCTCCGTTAAGTCATCTGTGGCCCATGGACAGCTCTTATAATGTACTCCGTGAATAGTTAATATTTTTTCCATATACTGGTAATGCTTACAATAAGGGGTAAACCTTATAAACTGTTTTTTATGATCGTCTAATAAAATATTATTAAATTCTTTTAAAAATTTTAATACTTTTTTAACTTCCATAATATTTTTTTGTTCCATTAAAATTGTAATGTAGACGATGAATAAATTTAATTCCAATTTCGATCCATTTATATATAATGGATATCTCTTTAAAATGAGTTACAAAATGTATTCCATTAGTATAAATATACTCAATTAAAATTTTAAAGAGAGTAAATTAAATAAATCTCAAGACAAAAAACTCTATAAAAAATATACATGTTCTAACATGCTCAATCTTTTAAACTTATAGTATAGAAAATGATTTAAAAAATGATCCCAATGGAACCTTATGGCTCCATTCATTCATATAACAAAATTAAACGACCATGACTTTGTAGAATAAAATCCAGTACAATAACCCTTATAGTAAAATTGGCCTTGAATTAAATATATGTCAATGCATTAATACAGAAGTGTCTTAACCTGTTTACAACAAAAAAAAATTAACCACAAAAAAAATAAGCATCTAATAATAATATTCATTCATATATCGAAGTTTTAAATTACAATCACTGTTCCTCAACAAAGTTTCAAATTGAACCCTTTGCTCCTCAACTCTCTTGATGATCATGCAAAATAAAACAAACAAGTATAACTATAGTATACATTATAACTACGTTAACTGAAATCTAATTGCAACTATAATATTTTACAACAACAACATGAATACGTTTGTAAATATTCTCATTCACAAAAAATGCTTACTCCGATATAATTATCCCAACAACAACATTTACTCTTTACGGCTGCATGTCTTCATAACATACATATAATATATATGTATGTATCAACATTAACAAATTATGTTAAAAAGTCATCCCACTGGCTCCATGCCATTATAAAATATATAGTATACATATAATATACATCTGTTAAAAATACTTCCCATGAAAACAATAACAAATATTCTGTTAAAATATGATCCCCATTGAAAAAACAATAACAACTATACTGTTAAAATATGATCTCCAATGAACTACACTACCAACAACTCTGTTAAAAAATGGTCCCTATTGAACTATACCAACAACAACTATGTTAAAAAATGATCCCTATTGAATTACACTAACAACAACTATGTTAAAAAATGATCACTATTGAATTACACTAACAGCAACTATGTTAAAAAATGATCCCTATTGAATTACACTAACAACAACTATGTTAAAAAATGATCACTATTGAATTACACTAACAACAACTATGTTAAAAAATGATCCCTATTGAAAACAATAACAACATCTCTGTTAAAATTCATTTACACTAACAACAATGTGCTCCATGGAGCCCAGTGGGGCCAGAACCGGCGAATCCATACTACTATCACCAGACCCTATACCGGACAACATGAATCGTTGCTCACAACCAACAACACAGGATACCATATATACAGATACAATCGTTGATTTTCTAGCAGCAGAAACAGCAGCGGCAGTTGCAGATGTTGACGGTATGTTGTCGTTGTTATCGTCGTCGGCGGCGTAAGATACAGTAGTATTATTATTATTATTATTATTATTATTATTACTACTCAATATACCGGGCAGAGACATGCGCAGCAATGAAAATATACGATCACGATTAGAGAACACAGGCATACCAAGTTTAAAGTCATGATATATACGACGAATAACTCCACCAAGACTCTCACAACAATATCGAACTGTACGCATCGAACCGGCATGCAAACGCTTCGCAGATATGACTGATTCATTGGGTGAACAACCAATATCCAGGTCATCTCCATTACTGGTATAATTTGTAAAAGATTGCACTGTGGCAACAGATGATGGTGGCACATCAGTCAGGTACACGCTCGTCGGATTGAAACGCGCCTGCACCTGTGATCCAGCCACCACTATTGTTGTTGTTATTGTTGCTGTTGTGGTTGTTGTTGATGACGTGGTTGCATATGGTGGTGAAGATGAAGTTAAGGTGGTGGTGGATGTTATTCGTGCCATATACTTCCTGATGATCTGTACAAAATGTTGCGCAATAAATACATGGGGATACCCATTGGACAGCAACATGACTTCGAGACAGTCCAGATCTGAGACCAGGAAACATGTGCTAGTTCGGTCGAGAATACGTCCAACAAAGCCGGCAACCACGGACACCTTCATGGCGACAGGCTGATGAGACAAAAAGTGAACGGTACGCAATGAGGCCATCGGTTTGCGATAATTACTCAGCAACGGATATGGATGATCGGACGCAAGCAATATGAGCAAGTCCAAAAACGAAATTGCCTTACCACGAGGCACGTCAATTTCATGTTCCACGGTCAAACTGAGTTGTGTAACACGGCTGAATACCTCCTGGAAGTTGGCCACATTACCGTAAGGTATGTACAACAGGAAATCATCGACAAATTTCCACCAAGTGACGACGCGATTGCCAACAAATAACAATTCATTGTGTAGCTGCAACCAATAATCCAACAATATACGAGCCAAAAGGCCATAGTCACAAGCTCCCTGGGGAAAACCCTCCAATTGTTCATATACCCTGCCCTCGTATGTAAAATAGTTTGCACGCTCCAAAGAATAATAGATACACTCATTCAACAAGGACACATTCGAAAACGGACTAATCTGGGCGAACCATTCCGATTGCAGCATGAGACGGACATTGGACAGCAGATGATGTTTGTCCATGCGTGTGTACATATCTACTATGTCAAACTTTGCAAACACATATTCGCTATTGTACATGACCATCGACGACAATGTGCCCACAATCTGATCAACGGATGTCACATTATGCACAGAGCCCAAGCGCACTGTTACCACTTTCAATACATCGGAGACGACTTTTTGGAGCGCATACGCGTACCACCGATGTGACGCACATATCGGACGACACGGCGCATCGGGTTTATGTACCTTCACAGTACCATACATGTACGGCATAATGGCGGAGGTGTGATCATGAGCGCGTAGGCATCGTAGGGTGGCACGCGACAAAGGCGGGTCACACGGCGACGATATTGCAGCAGCAAAATGGGCTGTGTACAATGCAATCAGGCGACCGGCCAATCGATGATACTGAACATATAATGCATAACGGAACCGAGCCGTTAATTGAACTGCACGATATGTACCGTTCGCGATGCACGTACAAATCCAGCCATCCATCTTTGCACGATATTCTGATGCATACATCAACACGGTTTTCTTGCCTTTATCCGCCTGAACTATCAAAATCTCGTCGGCATGGTTACGCAGAAAGTGACGCGTCACATCCAACATGTATTTAATGGTGGAATCCGCCAACAAACGACCCTTCGATGTAGTACCCAATACAGAGGCGAACCGCTCATAGTATCGGAAATAACCGGTACGTGCGATGACATCTGGCAACATCCCTTCAGTGACCACACCATTGTGTACAAATGTTAGGGCCTCAGCGCAATCCAACACGGTGGCTCTGTGCGACGGTATAAAACCAGGTCCGAAACTCAGCAACGCCTGCATCCCTTGCGGCACCAACAACTTGGTCATATTCACGAATCCATCGATAACGGGACTAGGCAACAGCATCAGCACGACAGGATCCATATGACTGCTATCATGGTCGCCAACCGATTGTGTTGCGCAATCATACCGGCCATGAAGGACATCAACGAATGATGACACTGCAACTCCCACCTTTAAATATGGGTTATATACACACACATATATAAAATTTCCAGTTTATGTTGTTGGATTACCTGCTGTTGTACACGAGATCCCGGCTTAGACGAAGAAGAAGAAAATGCTGTGGCAACAAAAGGCTGGGTGGCAGCAAAAGGCGTTGCTGGAGTGCGATACAAGTCAGGTGTATCGCAATACGAAACACCAGACATGGATGATGATGTGCGATTATTGGAATTCATAACTAAATGGAAGTTCAATTTAAAATGCTGACCAACGATTACCACATAAATAATAAATAATAATACACACATACACAAGTGGGTGAAATGGTGGGATGGGAGTTATGGTTCAATGAAGTATGCCATTTTCATAATTCAATCAAAAATTAAAAATGTAAAAATTTCTTAAAAATTTAGAAAATTCAAATTTAAAACTTAAAAATTCATAAAAAAATCATAGTTAAAACTTGAAAATTTATAAATTAAAAATTAAAATTAAAAATTCTAATTTAAAATTCTAATTTAAAATTCTAAATTAAAAATTATAATTTAAAATTTAAAAATTCATTTACCAATTCCTAAATTTCAACAATTAAAATTAACCATTAAACCCAACAATTTACCAACTTCAATTTCTTAAAGGGGCTTAAACCCAATAATGAAAATCTTGGTTAATTTCACTTTAAATTGGCTTGTTGCACCTCCCCCATACCACCACCACCTAACATGGTAATATATAATATAAATACCACAACTCACTTATATATATTAGACGGTGTTAACGATGTATTAAAACATTAAAATAAATTTAAATAATTTTCAAATAATCCAAAATTAATCCAAAATCCAGGAATCGAAGTTTAAGAGCTCCTTTGTTGAGATAGCTAAAGATGAAATGGAACTTGCGTCTGCATCAAAGTTGTAAATAACAATAGAACAAGCGCAACAAATCAACACATCTAATGCTAAAAAACAAAATATTCGCAACCAATGAATCACAGTAGGCTTACAGAGTTCAATTTACAAGCCACAAAACTACAAAATTACAAAATACAACAAGAGAGAATGAGACAAACATATTCCCAATTGGAAGGAATGAACACAAACAGGAAAGGAAACTGGAAAGTCGCATTACACTGCGCACAAACACAAACTAAAAAGTGCAACAACAACAAAAATTTTGCATAAATTTCCTTATATACGGTTTGTGGGAACGTCGTTATTAACCATTGATTTTTCAAAAATAATGGGACCGTAGACAATTTAAACCAAACCTGTGAGTCTGGGAAATGTAAAATTTGTTGTCCAAAAATATATTTATATATAAAATATATTTATATATAAAATATATTTATATATAAAATATATTTATATATAAAATATATTTATATATAAAATATATTTATATATAATTATATTATCATAATTATATTAATATATTAGATTGTTTACACTGTTTTCAGATCATCGGGATTTATTTCCATTTTTTTACAGGTACAACTTGGCGGTTTGGACAAAAATCACGACAGATTCCAAAAGTGAATCAAAATATAAAATTAGGATTATTGTTATTTATAGAATAGGTAAGCTATATATATATATACATATGCATACGATTATACATATATATATATATATATATATATATATATATATATATATATATTGTTGAGTTAGATTCGAATCGGACTGTAGAGCTCCAGTGAGCAAGGCGGGTTGTAATGTGGTGAAACGTGCAGTTACATGGACAACCCTGACAACGGACGATGTTTAACTAACAAGAATACTGAGACCAACGTGATGATGTATCCCAAGCCTTTGTGAGGTAGTGGAACGGAGTCCAGTTACGCCACAACGTTTGACAAAACACGGCCATAGAATGTTGAACCAGATGAAAACGAAAGGATTGTCCAGATTAAGGATAGGATGCAGGGTAACCTAACTGTTCAGAACAGTAGGCGAAATCATCCTGGACAACATAGATAGGTATTATTATTTGACATTATTTGATTGAAACCTTGTGGACGCGACGAGTAACGTAACAGGCTGATTGACGTCAAATAAAACAATGTTTGTAAAATGTCCATCCGACCTTCTAGGCAGCCGTAATGCAGTTATGTTGGAAGTTTTGCGTTCTCCTGTCATCACAAAAAATAAATCTATATATATATATATATATATATATATATAGATATGTTGATGTAATTGTAATTGCTTATTTATAGATATTTTTTGATGTAATTGTAATCGCTTACCAATTAATTAATATTTATTATAGTCGCTTACTATCTAGTCTGCTATCTATCTATCTATTTTCGCTTTATTATTATCATTATTATATATTAAGGATAGCTTCCCCGACCGAGATAGTCCTTAACCGATGGATCAGGTTTACGCGTTACCAAAATTTGGATCCGTACGTAGTCGAATCGGTCACGTAGAAAACTTGTACAGAGCAGACTGTCGTATGTTTGGAAATTTAGTAAACAATTTGTTACGTTTCGATACAAACCATGCATTTTCAACTTGGTTACGCGGTTAGTAAAATTGTAAAATCACAGCATTGTTTTTTCGTCGTAAATTAAATCGTAAAATTTTCGATTCAATTCAGGAAATTGGAAAATGAAAAGTAAAAATTTATTTCAAAATTTCATATAAAACTCAAATTTAAAAATTTGGGAATTATTTGTTTAGAGCTTCGCCACTTCATAATATTAAACCAATTGGATCTGGTTTACGGGTTTAGATGGATTTAACGTAAAATCATACACCATACATCACATGTGTTGGAAAAGCTATAAATCGGTCCCCAAAATAAAATACTAAATCCACTACACCATACATCACCCTTTGTTTACGCGTAAAGTTAGGTCAAAATACACCAGCTTTGCAAACGTCGTGTGACGTTTTATCGATCCAATATATAAGGTTAGCCAAAAAACGCAGTGAACCCTACAAGTCTTAAGTAATTTAATTTAAACCTAACGCATCTCTAACACATATCTGAGCATAGGGGCAGACGAACTGACGGATGTTTTGAAAAAGTAAGTGTCGTCTTTGTTAGGAGGGCTGGTAAACAGGCAATGTACTCAATCAGAAATACATACGTGGTACTGACTGCAAATACATTTGGACTGAGAGAAAATATGTCATGGCTTGTAATAATAAAATGTAAATAAAAAAAAAATGGGGACATGTTTTGTCTTAAGGTTGCGTTGCATAGGCGTATAAAAATCAATTAATAAAATCCAAAAATATTGGCTTATATAACCACCAAATTCCTACTAAATCGGTTATATAATGAATTAATGTAAACCAAATTCAGATTGGAATCGAATTAAACTAGGTTTAATTTAACTTAAACTCAACTAGTCTCAATCCAATCATATAAAAATGCGGTTAATCAATACAATAAAACCAACAATTAACTGAGTTTAAACTCAGTCAAAAATTAGCAAAGCTTAGTTACAATTTAAACTTTGATCCATTAAAAATCCAATAAATACCACAAAATATATTGTTTATATATATACATATATATTCAAAAAATCGTGTGTGCCTTTTTTTCGCACAGTGTGTGTGTGTATTCTTAAAATACTAATTTACAAAAAAATGGTTTCACTTAAATCCTAAGACTTAAACTAAGGATATTCACATAAAGATTCATGAATTTAATACAATTGGTTTTATTAACTCTACGAATTTAATACAATTGAATTATTAAATCTAAAAAGTCCAATTAAATTAAATTAATTAATCTAGAATAGAAATGTTATCTAAAATGGGAATAGGCAATTTGATTAATATATGGGTTTGAAATTGATTTTAGCGCATTTCTCCGCCTTTGGACACATACAATTATATGACCCATAGGAAAACACAGGTTATTACACCATGAACCCAACAGGTTTGCCAACGAATTATCAAAAGATAAATCAATTAAGTTCCCTGTGTACATATACAGTTTTTTGCTGTGTATACAGTTATCTGTATAAAAATAGGTAATAACGATGCAATATATTTAATAGGGGATGAAAATATTTCATCCTCTATTGGTTCTCTTGAGCACCGAAGGACCGTAGGGTGTGTAAGCCTGTTCTATAGGTATTACAATGGTAAGTGTTCGAGGGAAATACATGGCCTGATTCCACCAGGTCGTGTGTCCTCTCGTTCTACTCGGGCATCGAACCAAGCCCACCCCTTCGTAGTTCACTCGGCTCTCAATAGAGCTACGCATTACCGAGAGAATTCGTTCTTCAGTCGCACGATACGTTTGTGGAACAATCTCCCTGCGTCTGTTTTTCCCGACATTTTTGATATTGGCAAGTTCAAAACAAACATTCACCGACACTACTCCATCTTTCCACCCTCCATATAACCTATCATCCCTTCTTACGATCAACACTGTGCATTGCATGAATAGGGGGCATCCCCTGAGCGTTGGTTAATTTGTAAAAAAAAAAAAAAAAAAAAAGAGGAGAGAGAAACGTTAGTGGTTGCAACAATAACAACGAAAAGACTGGAAAAGTCGCAAATACACATTGTATATAAAGCGCAATTCTCTCAAAAAATGCAAAAATGCAATAATTCACAAAAAACGGGCGAAAATTCCCAAAGTCACCTAGAAGTTTGCAATAATTCACAGAAATCTGCAAAAGTTTGCAATAAATCCGCAAAGTTTGCAATAAAATCGTAATAATTCGCAAAATCACTTGTAATTTGCAAAAATTCACTTAAAATATACATATTCCATGAAATCTGCAAAAAATGCACTTAAAATTTGCAATAATTTACAAAAAATCCACAAGTTTGCAAAATTTGCAATAAAATGGTGATAATTCGCAAAATCACTTAAAATCTGCAATAATTCATTTAAAATGTGCAAAACCTGTAAAATCTGCAATAAATTTACAATAATAATTTGCAAAGAATCCGCAAGTTTGCAATAAATTCGCAAAACTTGCAAAATCCACCTAGATTTGCAGAATTGTAATAAAATGTAATAAAAATGAATGTAATAAAATCCTCAAAAATTCGAAAAGTTTGCAATGAAATTCTCAATATTCACCAAAATTCGGAATAATTTGCAAAAGTTTCAACAAAAATTCGAAAATTTGCAGAAAAATCCGGAAATTCACTCAAATTTGCAAAATACACCTAGAAGTTTGCAATAATTTACAGATATCTGCAAAAGTTTGCAATAAAATCGTAATAATTCGCAAAATCACTTGTAATTTGCAAAAATTCACTTAAAATATGCATATTCCATAAAATCTGCAACCAATGCACTTAAAATTTGCAATAATTTGCAAAAAATCCAAAAATTTGCAAAATTTGCAATAAAATCGTGATAATTCCCAAATCACGCAAAATCTGCAAAAATTCATTTAAAATGTGCAAAATCTGTAAAATCCGCAACAAATTCACCTAAAATTTACAATAATTTGCAAAGAATCTGCAAGTTTGCAATAAAATTCGCAAAATCCACCTAGATTTGCAGAATTCACAAAATGAATGTAATAAAATTCTCAAAATTCGAAAAGTTTGCAATGAAATTCTCAATATTCACCTAATTTCGAAATAATTTGCAAAAGTTGCAACAAAAGTTTGCAAAAAAATCGTAATAATTCACAAAATCACTTGTATTTTGCAAACATTCACTTAAAATATGCTTATTCCATAAAATCTGCAACCAATGCACTTAAAATTTGCAATAATTTGCAAAAAAATCCGAAAGTTTGCAAAATTTGCAATAAAATCGTGATAATTCGCAAATCACGCAAAATCTGCAAAAAATCATTTTAAATAATTTGCAAAGAATCCGCAAGTTTGCAATAAATTCGCAAAACTCAAAATTCTCAATGTGCAAAATCTGTAAAATCTACAACAAATTTACAATAATTTGCAAAGAACCCGCAAAATCCACCTGGATTTGCAGAATTCACAAAATGAATGTAATAAAATTCCCAATATTCACCTAAATTCGGAATAACTCGCAAAATTCAACTATAATTTGCAGGAAAGTCCGAAAATTCACTCAAGATTTGCAAAATTTGCAAAATACACCTAAAGACGCGATAATTTGCAGAAATCGCAAATGTTTGTGATGTAATTCTCAAATATTCACTTAAGATTTGCATTAAAATATAGCAAATCACCAGTTTGAATCTGGGAATTGTCCAAACCACTATTCTACTCCAACACAACCACCACGTCAACGACGGACCAGCCACTCCCCATCTCAATACAATACATTGGCCACGAGCGAGTCAGTATTTCGAAAGATCGCGCAGTGCAGCTATCGTACACACACTAGTTAAACTCAGTAGCAGCATCGCGTTGCCACCGAGGCGAAGGGTAAGCCAGGTCGAACGTAAGCCAGGTGTCGAACAAAAGTCACTGGTGTGGTTGAATCAGCTTCTAGGGTAGAATTCTAGAGAAAATACCATTTGTATGATATCCAGCTAACGGAAGAGAGGTGAGAAACCTCTTGCTAGCGGCAAGGTCGGTTGGGCAACTGGTTTAAGGGTGGCCCATGCAACCTACGAGACCTGGGATAGATGAAAAACATAGGTAGTTCCGTAGATTCTGCTATATGTTCTGCGGTGGGGTGGAGCACAATGTGGAATACTCACGCTATCACCTACCACGGGAACATGGGTACAATGGATTGAAGCGACAGACAGACAGAAATGATTGAAAGATCATCCATTCATCCACTGTATACGTCACACAGGAAACTGGTGACTAGTTAAACCAATGCTAGGGTATACGTCAATAAACGGTGTGCGCTCTCTACCCGTCGGCGAGTAGAAAAGATCCTATATTGTAACCACCTAGGCTATTACTTATTTATTGTGAGTAATTATTATTATCGTTATTTGTTGATAAAATCAAGGTATAACGGATCCGCATGCTCGTAGGGAGTGGGCAACACACCTTAGATGCGCACTTATAGTTGTTGGTATTGTCAATAAGGTTAGGGCAGGGCCAGCGGAGATGAGGTGGGTTTGCAGAGCAAATTCAGGTACAGATGTGGACGGACGGACAGACAAAAAACGGATGACTAGTATTGAATGTGTAATCAATGGGTACAACAACAACATTGAAATGGGTACATCATTATTGAAATCACTTACCGCACACTTATATACCGGCTTTGTACTGGGCGTAAAGATGGTATTGCTGTCCGCGCGCGCGATTGTTTGTATGTTTGTCTTCATTCATTCATTCATTCATTCATTCATTCATTCATTCATTCATTCATTTCGCCTGTTGTGACCTGCAATACACCTGCAAGTGAAAATTTCAATTGGAGCCAAGGCCGCGACCACTAACCCATATACTCACTCGCCACCGGGTACCATGGCACTGATGCAGCAAAAGCTACCACCCACTCGACAGTGACTTAATCGATCAAATAAAAACCTTTTTTCGCCTTCAACAACAATTTCAGAATTTTTGATTTACAGGTCGGTCAGCATCATCATCGTCATCGTCATCGCACGCATTACTATTCAAAGTCAAAGTCAAATTCAATTAAATCATCAATAGAGAGGGAATCGTCATCGTCGCCGCCGCTGCTGCTACTACTGGGACCCGAACTTGCGGTCCCGAACTTGTTTGTTCGGGACCGCGTATTCAATATTCCGCGGTAGACCCACCAGAAGGGTGGGCCCTCCATTATCCACAACCTATGGACCCGTCCGGTTGCTGCCAGCTCAGCATGTGACCCCATCGAAAGAGACGGGGCCACCCGGAACCGCCATGAATGGATGATGGCCATTCATGACGATCCGAACGACAAGTATAAACAACTTGCCATTCGGTTGTCGCACCACCAACTTCCAGGTTCGCCGCCGTCATCGGACCGAAGGACCACCACCACACAGCACCACCACCACACAGCACCAAGCACCAAAACCATCACACACACACACCACACAGGGAGTATGTTAACCCGTGGATTCGGTGTACACACGGTCTATTCGAAATATCTGAACATTTTCCCTTATTGTGTCGTCTTCACGACTACCGCACTACGATATTTCAGACCGTTGTGTGACATGGGGCGTATACGCGTCTCCTAAATTATTCAAATTATTCTAACAATTCGTCGTTTTTTATATGTGTGTGTATGGGTACATGCGTGCGTGAATGCAGGTGTATGCGGGCAATGAACCGAATGGACGGACGAAAGGACGGACAACGAGGAAGCAGGGGCGACAGAAAATAAAACTCAAACTATCTTGTTGGGTTTGGAATACATATACATGCTATATATATATATATATATATATATATATATATATATATATATATAGGCTATATATATATATATATATATATATATATATATATATATATATATATATATATATATATATATATATATATATATATGTATATATATATATATATATATATATATATATATATATTTATTTCATGAAAAATCTTATAAATATATTTAATTCAACCTCCAGTAGCAGAATAAAATATTTATAATTATTTATAATTATTTAAAAATATTTACAGTAGCAGAATAAAATATAAAATATCTAAAGCAACAGAACGAATAAATATCTATAGTAGCAGAACGAGAATATGGACATTCACACACAAAAAATATAAAACAAATGGAAAACACCGCAAAAATTAACATTTATCATCATCGACACCCTCCTTCTTAGTAATGTTACCATCATTGGTGGTGATAGTGGCACATTTGGTTGCAGCCGCCAATCCATACTCACACAGCTCAGCAAATTGACTGTACGGAAGAAGATTTGAATCGGGAGAAGGCGTAAACAAATTAGGCGACTTGTTGACCAACGCAGATGTTGTTACAGGTACGCAAACCAATTTATCATAAACGGCACCTAGGTATTCATCATCACCATCGTTATCATTCAGAAACTCACACACTGGTTTTATTGATGGAATGTTGTCGGCGGCGGCTATTGCAGCAACGGATCCGCCATCATGAGTAGCAATCACATTGCCGGCGGCGGCAGTGGCATCCTTTAGAGCGACATCATCACCAACACAAAAGGTTTTGTCTATAGCATCGACGGCCGCGACAACATCATCTTCATCATCGGTATCAACAAAATCTAATAAGAATAAAAATATAAATATATATATATAAAATGTGAACTAACACTATGATCGATAGACCGCGAGATCACAATCAATCAATCAACTCACAGATAGATGGTACAAGCGATGTTCAAATTAAAGAACATTTGGATGGGAGTTGGGCCATGACCTGCTGGTTATGACGTTTACGGATCAATGACAAGGCGGCACTGATTGGATCGGCAGTGGTCACCGCTGTTGATGTTGCTGTTGCCGGACTGGTTGTCGTCACCGATGAGACTGCAGCATTTGTTGTTGTTGTCGTTGTTGATGTTGCCGTTGAGACTACAGTTGTAAAAATCGACGGCAAAGTTATCACCGAGGTTACAATCGGTTTGTGGGATAATCCACCAACACCAGAAGCAGCAGAAGAAGATGACAATCTAGACACAACAGCAGCAGCAGGTGGTTTTGGAATACCCAACATAGAGTATGTTAATTGACCGCTGGCCACCAAACGGGCTATGCATTGATCGGTGCCGCGACGCACATAATTCGGTATAAACATTTGTATTGATGGAACCTGACACTCAATACCCATACACGCATACAAAGCCTTAAACATCATCAAACGTATATCCGGAGGCATCACCGTACCATGTGTTGGCAATACCAATAATGTTGACGACGGTATATCATGACCATACACCGATATATGCTTACATATTGCTGTTCGTGGATTACGTTTTGCTGCCGAGAGTATTTCATCACCAGACCCTATACCGGACAACAGGAATCGTTGCTCACAACCAACAACACAGGATACCATATATACAGATACAATCGTTGATTTTCTAGCAGCAGAAACAGCAGCGGCAGTTGCAGATGTTGACGGTATGTTGTCGTTGTTATCGTCGTCGGCGGCGTCAGATACAGTAGTATTATTATTATTAATACTACTCAATATACCGGACAGAGACATGCGCAGCAATGAAAATATACGATCACGATTAGAGAACTTAGGCATACCAAGTTTAAAGTCATGATATATACGACGAATAACTCCACCAAGACTCTCACAACAATATCGAACTGTACGCATCGAACCGGCATGCAAACGCTTCGCAGATATGACTGATACATTGGGTGAACAACCAATATCCAGGTCATCTCCATTACTGCTATAATTTGTAAAAGATTGCACTGTGGCAACAGATGATGGTGGCACATCAGTCAGGTACACGCTCGTCGGATTGAAACGCGCCGATACATACAACAACAATACATGCACAAGCTCGTTAATTTGCACCTGTGATCCAGCCACCACTATTGTTGTTGTTATTGTTGCTGTTGTGGTTGTTGTTGATGACGTGGTTGCAGATGGTGGTGAAGATGAAGTTAAGGTGGTGGTGGATGTTATTCGTGCCACATACTTCCTGATGATCTGTACAAAATGTTGCGCAATAAATACATGGGGATACCAATTGGACAGCAACATGACTTCGAGAAGGTCCAGATCTGAGACCAGGAAACATGTGCTAGTTCGGTCGAGAATACGTCCAACAAAGCCGGCAACCACGGACACCTTCATGGCGACAGGCTGATGAGACAAAAAGTGAACGGTACGCAATGAGGCCATCGGTTTGCGATAATTACTCAGCAACGGATATGGATGATCGGACGCACGCAATATGAGCAAGTCCAAAAACGAAATTGCCTTACCACGAGGCACGTCAATTTCATGTTCCACGGTCAAACTGAGTTGTGTAACACGGCTGAATACCTCCTGGAAGTTGGCCACATTACCGTAAGGTATGTACAACAGGAAATCATCGACAAATTTCCACCAAGTGACGACGCGATTGCCAACAAATAACAATTCATTGTGTAGCTGCAACCAATAATCCAACAATATACGAGCCAAAAGGCCAGAGTCACAAGCTCCCTGGGGAAAACCCTCCAATTGTTCATTTACCCTGCCCTCGTATGTAAAATAGTTTGCACGCTCCAAAGAATAATAGATACACTCATTCAACAAGGACACATTCGAAAACGGACTAATCTGGGCGAACCATTCCGATTGCAGCATGAGACGGACATTGGACAGCAGATGATGTTTGTCCATGCGTGTGTACATATTTACTATGTCAAACTTTGCAAACACATATTCGCTATTGTACATGACCATCGACGACAATGTGCCCACAATCTGATCAACGGATGTCACATTATGCACAGAGCCCAAGCACTTTCAATACATCGGAGACGACTTTTTGGAGCGCATACGCGTACCACCGATGTGACGCACATATCGGACGACACGGCGCATCGGGTTTATGTACCTTCACAGTACCATACATGTACGGCATAATGGCGGAGGTGTGATCATGAGCGCGTAGGCATCGTAGGGTGGCACGCGACAAAGGCGGGTCACACGGCGACGATGTTGCAGCAGCAAAATGGGCTGTGTACAATGCAATCAGGCGACCGGCCAATCGATGATACTGAACATATAATGCATAACGGAACCGAGCCGTTAATTGAACTGCACGATATGTACCGTTCGCGATGCACGTACAAATCCAGTCATCCATCTTTGCACGATATTCTGATGCATACATCAACACGGTTTTCTTGCCTTTATCTGCCTGAACTATCAAAATCTCGTCGGCATGGTTACGCAGAAAGTGACGCGTCACATCCAACATGTATTTAATGGTGGAATCCGCCAACAAACGACCCTTCGATGTAGTACCCAATACAGAGGCGACCCCTCATAGTATCGGTCATAACCGGTACGTGCGATGACATCTGGCAACATCCCTTCGGTGACCACACCATTGTGTACAAATGTTAGGGCCTCAGCGCAATCCAACACGATGGCTCTGTGCGACGGTATAAAACCAGGTCCGAAACTCAGCAACGCCAGCATCCCTTGCGGCACCAACAACTTGGTCATATTCACGAATCCATCGATAACGGGACTAGGCAACAGCATCAGTACCGGCCATATATATATATATATATATATATATATATATATATATATATATATATATATATATATATATATATATATATATATATAGATATATATATATATATACATAGATATATACATTTATTCATAGATGGTTCTGTATCATAGAGCGGACGGACACGGGACGCAGGCTGAGAATTTGCAGACACGTGTTTGTGTACACACGCAATGAGCAGGGAAACAGGGACCCCATAGGTTATGGTCACGAGCCCAGGTGACACTCTGCTTTTGTTAGGCATTATGTGGAGACTAGCTCTCGGACGGTAGGCGGCGACAACAGAGTGCGTGTGGCTAGCGCAAGCAGTAAATGAGGGACGGGAGCATTGAAATGGGTACAACAAAAACATTGAAATGGGTACATCAATATTGAAATCACTTACTGCACACTTATATACCGGCTTTGTACTGGGCGTAAAGATGGTATTGCTGTCCGCGCGCGCGATTGTTTGTATTGTTTGTATGTTTGTCTTCATTCATTCATTTCGCCTGTTGTGACCTGCAATACACCTGCTAGTGAAAATTTCAATTGGAGCCAAGGCCGTGACCACTAACCCATATACTCACTCGCCACCGGGTACCATGGCACTGATGCAGCAAAAGCTACCACCCACTCGACAGTGACTTAATCGACCAAATAAAAACCTTTTTTCGCCTTCAACAACAATTTCAGAATTTTTGATTTACAGGTCGGTCAGCATCGTCATCGTCATCGCACGCATTACTATTCAAAGTCAAATTCAATTAAATCATTCGGTTGTCGCACCACCAACTTCCAGATTCGCCGCCGTCATCGGACCGAAGGACCACCACCACACAGCACCACCACCACACAGCACCAAGCACCAAAACCATCACACACACACACCACACAGGGAGTATGTTAACCCGTGGATTCGGTGTACACACGGTCTATTCGAAATATCTGAACATTTTCCCTAATTGTGTCGTCTTCACGACTACCGCACTACGATATTTCAGACCGTTGTGTGACATGGGGCGTATACGCGTCTCCTAAATTATTCAAATTATTCAAACAATTCGTCGTTTTTTATATGTGTGTGTATGGGTACATGCGTGCGTGCATGCAGGTGTATGCGGGCAATGAACCGAATGGACGGACAACGAGGAAGCAGGGGCGACAGAAAATAAAACTCAAACTATCTTGTTGGGTTTGGAATACATATACATGCTATTACATATATATGCTATATATATATATATATATATATATATATATATATATATATATATATATATATATATATATATATACCACCCACTCGACAGTGACTTAATCGATCAAATAAAAACCTTTTTTCGCCTTCAACAACAATTTCAGAATTTTTGATTTACAGGTCGGTCAGCATCATCATCGTCATCGTCATCGCACGCATTACTATTCAAAGTCAAAGTCAAATTCAATTAAATCATCAATAGAGAGGGAATCGTCATCGTCGCCGCCGCTGCTGCTACTACTGGGACCCGAACTTGCGGTCCCGAACTTGTTTGTTCGGGACCGCGTATTCAATATTCCGCGGTAGACCCACCAGAAGGGTGGGCCCTCCATTATCCACAACCTATGGACCCGTCCGGTTGCTGCCAGCTCAGCATGTGACCCCATCGAAAGAGACGGGGCCACCCGGAACCGCCATGAATGGATGATGGCCATTCATGACGATCCGAACGACAAGTATAAACAACTTGCCATTCGGTTGTCGCACCACCAACTTCCAGGTTCGCCGCCGTCATCGGACCGAAGGACCACCACCACACAGCACCACCACCACACAGCACCAAGCACCAAAACCATCACACACACACACCACACAGGGAGTATGTTAACCCGTGGATTCGGTGTACACACGGTCTATTCGAAATATCTGAACATTTTCCCTTATTGTGTCGTCTTCACGACTACCGCACTACGATATTTCAGACCGTTGTGTGACATGGGGCGTATACGCGTCTCCTAAATTATTCAAATTATTCTAACAATTCGTCGTTTTTTATATGTGTGTGTATGGGTACATGCGTGCGTGAATGCAGGTGTATGCGGGCAATGAACCGAATGGACGGACGAAAGGACGGACAACGAGGAAGCAGGGGCGACAGAAAATAAAACTCAAACTATCTTGTTGGGTTTGGAATACATATACATGCTATATATATATATATATATATATATATATATATATATATATATATATATATATATATATATATATATATAGGCTATATATATATATATATATATATATATATATATATATATATATATATATATATATATATATATATATATGTATATATATATATATATATATATATATATATATATTTATTTCATGAAAAATCTTATAAATATATTTAATTCAACCTCCAGTAGCAGAATAAAATATTTATAATTATTTATAATTATTTAAAAATATTTACAGTAGCAGAATAAAATATAAAATATCTAAAGCAACAGAAAGAATAAATATCTATAGTAGCAGAACGAGAATATGGACATTCACACACAAAAAATATAAAACAAATGGAAAACACCGCAAAAATTAACATTTATCATCATCGACACCCTCCTTCTTAGTAATGTTACCATCATTGGTGGTGATAGTGGCACATTTGGTTGCAGCCGCCAATCCATACTCACACAGCTCAGCAAATTGACTGTACGGAAGAAGATTTGAATCGGGAGAAGGCGTAAACAAATTAGGCGACTTGTTGACCAACGCAGATGTTGTTACAGGTACGCAAACCAATTTATCATAAACGGCACCTAGGTATTCATCATCACCATCGTTATCATTCAGAAACTCACACACTGGTTTTATTGATGGAATGTTGTCGGCGGCGGCTATTGCAGCAACGGATCCGCCATCATGAGTAGCAATCACATTGCCGGCGGCGGCAGTGGCATCCTTTAGAGCGACATCATCACCAACACAAAAGGTTTTGTCTATAGCATCGACGGCCGCGACAACATCATCTTCATCATCGGTATCAACAAAATCTAATAAGAATAAAAATATAAATATATATATATAAAATGTGAACTAACACTATGATCGATAGACCGCGAGATCACAATCAATCAATCAATCAATCAACTCACAGATAGATGGTACAAGCGATGTTCAAATTAAAGAACATTTGGATGGGAGTTGGGCCATGACCTGCTGGTTATGACGTTTACGGATCAATGACAAGGCGGCACTGATTGGATCGGCAGTGGTCACCGCTGTTGATGTTGCTGTTGCCGGACTGGTTGTCGTCACCGATGAGACTGCAGCATTTGTTGTTGTTGTCGTTGTTGATGTTGCCGTTGAGACTACAGTTGTAAAAATCGACGGCAAATTTATCACCGAGGTTACAATCGGTTTGTGGGATAATCCACCAACACCAGAAGCAGCAGAAGAAGATGACAATCTAGACACAACAGCAGCAGCAGGTGGTTTTGGAATACCCAACATAGAGTATGTTAATTGACCGCTGGCCACCAAACGGGCTATGCATTGATCGGTGCCGCGACGCACATAATTCGGTATAAACATTTGTATTGATGGAACCTGACACTCAATACCCATACACGCATACAAAGCCTTAAACATCATCAAACGTATATCCGGAGGCATCACCGTACCATGTGTTGGCAATACCAATAATGTTGACGACGGTATATCATGACCATACACCGATATATGCTTACATATTGCTGTTCGTGGATTACGTTTTGCTGCCGAGAGTATTTCATCACCAGACCCTATACCGGACAACAGGAATCGTTGCTCACAACCAACAACACAGGATACCATATATACAGATACAATCGTTGATTTTCTAGCAGCAGAAACAGCAGCGGCAGTTGCAGATGTTGACGGTATGTTGTCGTTGTTATCGTCGTCGGCGGCGTCAGATACAGTAGTATTATTATTATTAATACTACTCAATATACCGGACAGAGACATGCGCAGCAATGAAAATATACGATCACGATTAGAGAACTTAGGCATACCAAGTTTAAAGTCATGATATATACGACGAATAACTCCACCAAGACTCTCACAACAATATCGAACTGTACGCATCGAACCGGCATGCAAACGCTTCGCAGATATGACTGATACATTGGGTGAACAACCAATATCCAGGTCATCTCCATTACTGCTATAATTTGTAAAAGATTGCACTGTGGCAACAGATGATGGTGGCACATCAGTCAGGTACACGCTCGTCGGATTGAAACGCGCCGATACATACAACAACAATACATGCACAAGCTCGTTAATTTGCACCTGTGATCCAGCCACCACTATTGTTGTTGTTATTGTTGCTGTTGTGGTTGTTGTTGATGACGTGGTTGCAGATGGTGGTGAAGATGAAGTTAAGGTGGTGGTGGATGTTATTCGTGCCACATACTTCCTGATGATCTGTACAAAATGTTGCGCAATAAATACATGGGGATACCAATTGGACAGCAACATGACTTCGAGAAGGTCCAGATCTGAGACCAGGAAACATGTGCTAGTTCGGTCGAGAATACGTCCAACAAAGCCGGCAACCACGGACACCTTCATGGCGACAGGCTGATGAGACAAAAAGTGAACGGTACGCAATGAGGCCATCGGTTTGCGATAATTACTCAGCAACGGATATGGATGATCGGACGCACGCAATATGAGCAAGTCCAAAAACGAAATTGCCTTACCACGAGGCACGTCAATTTCATGTTCCACGGTCAAACTGAGTTGTGTAACACGGCTGAATACCTCCTGGAAGTTGGCCACATTACCGTAAGGTATGTACAACAGGAAATCATCGACAAATTTCCACCAAGTGACGACGCGATTGCCAACAAATAACAATTCATTGTGTAGCTGCAACCAATAATCCAACAATATACGAGCCAAAAGGCCAGAGTCACAAGCTCCCTGGGGAAAACCCTCCAATTGTTCATTTACCCTGCCCTCGTATTAAAAATAGTTTGCACGCTCCAAAGAATAATAGATACACTCATTCAACAAGGACGCATTCGAAAACGGACTAATCTGGGTGAACAATTCCGATTGCAGCATGAGACGGACATTGGACAGCAGATGATGTTTGTCCATGCGTGTGTACATATTTACTATGTCAAACTTTGCAAACACATATTCGCTATTGTACATGACCATCGACGACAATGTGCCCACAATCTGATCAACGGATGTCACATTATGCACAGAGCCCAAGCACTTTCAATACATCGGAGACGACTTTTTGGAGCGCATACGCGTACCACCGATGTGACGCACATATCGGACGACACGGCGCATCCGGTTTATGTACCTTCACAGTACCATACATGTACGGCATAATGGCGGAGGTGTGATCATGAGCGCGTAGGCATCGTAGGGTGGCACGCGACAAAGGCGGGTCACACGGCGACGATGTTGCAGCAGCAAAATGGGCTGTGTACAATGCAATCAGGCGACCGGCCAATCGATGATACTGAACATATAATGCATAACGGAACCGAGCCGTTAATTGAACTGCACGATATGTACCGTTCGCGATGCACGTACAAATCCAGTCATCCATCTTTGCACGATATTCTGATGCATACATCAACACGGTTTTCTTGCCTTTATCTGCCTGAACTATCAAAATCTCGTCGGCATGGTTACGCAGAAAGTGACGCGTCACATCCAACATGTATTTAATGGTGGAATCCGCCAACAAACGACCCTTCGATGTAGTACCCAATACAGAGGCGACCCCTCATAGTATCGGTCATAACCGGTACGTGCGATGACATCTGGCAACATCCCTTCGGTGACCACACCATTGTGTACAAATGTTAGGGCCTCAGCGCAATCCAACACGATGGCTCTGTGCGACGGTATAAAACCAGGTCCGAAACTCAGCAACGCCAGCATCCCTTGCGGCACCAACAACTTGGTCATATTCACGAATCCATCGATAACGGGACTAGGCAACAGCATCAGTACCGGCCATATATATATATATATATATATATATATATATATATATATATATATATATATATATATATATATATATATATATAGATATATATATATATATACATAGATATATACATTTATTCATAGATGGTTCTGTATCATAGAGCGGACGGACACGGGACGCAGGCTGAGAATTTGCAGACACGTGTTTGTGTACACACGCAATGAGCAGGGAAACAGGGACCCCATAGGTTATGGTCACGAGCCCAGGTGACACTCTGCTTTTGTTAGGCATTATGTGGAGACTAGCTCTCGGACGGTAGGCGGCGACAACAGAGTGCGTGTGGCTAGCGCAAGCAGTAAATGAGGGACGGGAGCATTGAAATGGGTACAACAAAAACATTGAAATGGGTACATCAATATTGAAATCACTTACTGCACACTTATATACCGGCTTTGTACTGGGCGTAAAGATGGTATTGCTGTCCGCGCGCGCGATTGTTTGTATTGTTTGTATGTTTGTCTTCATTCATTCATTTCGCCTGTTGTGACCTGCAATACACCTGCTAGTGAAAATTTCAATTGGAGCCAAGGCCGTGACCACTAACCCATATACTCACTCGCCACCGGGTACCATGGCACTGATGCAGCAAAAGCTACCACCCACTCGACAGTGACTTAATCGACCAAATAAAAACCTTTTTTCGCCTTCAACAACAATTTCAGAATTTTTGATTTACAGGTCGGTCAGCATCGTCATCGTCATCGCACGCATTACTATTCAAAGTCAAATTCAATTAAATCATTCGGTTGTCGCACCACCAACTTCCAGATTCGCCGCCGTCATCGGACCGAAGGACCACCACCACACAGCACCACCACCACACAGCACCAAGCACCAAAACCATCACACACACACACCACACAGGGAGTATGTTAACCCGTGGATTCGGTGTACACACGGTCTATTCGAAATATCTGAACATTTTCCCTAATTGTGTCGTCTTCACGACTACCGCACTACGATATTTCAGACCGTTGTGTGACATGGGGCGTATACGCGTCTCCTAAATTATTCAAATTATTCAAACAATTCGTCGTTTTTTATATGTGTGTGTATGGGTACATGCGTGCGTGCGTGCATGCAGGTGTATGCGGGCAATGAACCGAATGGACGGACAACGAGGAAGCAGGGGCGACAGAAAATAAAACTCAAACTATCTTGTTGGGTTTGGAATACATATACATGCTATTACATATATATGCTATATATATATATATATATATATATATATATATATATATATATATATATATATATATATATATATATATATATATAGGCTATATATATATAGGCTATATATATATATATATATATATATATATATTTATTTCATGAAAAATCTTATAAATATATTTAATTCAACCTCCAGTAGCAGAATAAAATATTTATAATTATTTATAATTATTTAAAAATATTTACAGTAGCAGAATAAAATATAAAATATCTAAAGCAACAGAACGAATAAATATCTATAGTAGCAGAACGAGAAAATGGACATTCACACACAAAAAATATAAAACAAATGGAAAACACCGCAAAAATTAACATTTATCATCATCGACACCCTCCTTCTTAGTAATGTTACCATCATTGGTGGTGATAGTGGCAGATTTGGTTGCAGCCGCCAATCCATACTCACACAGCTCAGCAAATTGACTGTACAGAAGAAGATTTGAATCGGGAGAAGGCGTAAACAAATTAGGCGACTTGTTGACCAACGCAGATGTTGTTACAGGTACACAAATCAATTTATCATAAACGGCACCTAGGTATTCATCATCACCATCGTCATCATTCAGAAACTCACACACTGGTTTTATTGATGGAATGTTGTCGGCGGCGGCTATTGCAGCAACGGATCCGCCATCATGAGTAGCAATCACATTGCCGGCGGCGGCAGTGGCATCCTTTAGAGCGACATCATCACCAACACAAAAGGTTTTGTCGATAGCATCGACGGCCGCGACAACATCATCTTCATCATCGGTATCAACAAAATCTAACAAGAATAAAGATATATATATATATATCTATATATATATATACACAACCAGTCCGGCAACATATATATATATATATATATATATATATAAAATGTGAACTAACACTATGATCGATAGACCGCGAGATCACAATCAATCAATCAACTCACAGACAAATTAAAAAACATTTGGATGGGAGTTGGGCCATGACCTGCTGGTTATGACGTTTACGGATCAATGACAAGGCGGCACTGATTGGATCGGCAGTGGTCACCGCTGTTGATGTTGCTGTTGCCGGTCTGGTTGTCGTCACCGATGAGACTGCAGCAGTTGTTGTTGTTGTCGTTGTTGATGTTGCCGTTGAGACTGCAGTTATAAAAATCGACGGCAAATTTATCACCGAGGTTACAATCGGTTTGCGGGATAATCCACCAACACCAGCAGCAGCAGAAGAAGATGACAATCTAGACACAAAAGCAGCAGCAGGTGGTTTTGGAATACCCAACATAGAGTATGTTAATTGACCGCTGGCCACCAAACGGGCTATGCATTGATCGGTGCCGCGACGCACATAATTCGGTATAAACATTTGTATTGATGGAACCTGACACTCAATACCCATACACGCATACAAAGCCTTAAACATCATCAAACGTATATCCGGAGGCATCACCGTACCATGTGTTGGCAATACCAATAATGTTGACGACGGTATATCATGACCATACACCGATATATGCTTACATATTGCTGTTCGTGGATTACGTTTTGCTGCCGAGAGTATTTCATCACCAGACCCTATACCGGACAACAGGAATCGTTGCTCACAACCAACAACACAGGATACCATATATACAGATACAATCGTTGATTTTCTAGCAGCAGAAACAGCAGCGGCAGTTGCAGATGTTGACGATATGTTGTCGTTGTTATCGTCGTCGGCGGCGTCAGATACAGTATTATTATTATTATTACTACTCAATATACCGGACAGAGACATGCGCAGCAATGAAAATATACGATCACGATTGGAGAACTTAGGCATACCAAGTTTAAAGTCATGATATATACGACGAATAACTCCACCAAGACTCTCACAACAATATCGAACTGTACGCATCGAACCGGCATGCAAACGCTTCGCAGATATGACTGATACATTGGGTGAACAACCAATATCCAGGTCATCTCCATTACTGCTATAATTTGTAAAAGATTGCACTGTGGCAACAGATGATGGTGGCACATCAGTCAGGTACACGCTCGTCGGATTGCAACGCGCCGATACATACAACAACAATACATGCACACGCTCGTTAATTTGCACCTGTGATCCAGCCACCACTATTGTTGTTGTTATTGTTGCTGTTGTGGTTGTTGTTGATGACGTGGTTGCAGATGGTGGCGAAGATGAAGTTAAGGTGGTGGTGGATGTTATTCGTGCCACATACTTCCTGATGATCTGTACAAAATGTTGCGCAATAAATACATGGGAATACCCATTGGACAGCAACATGACTTCGAGAAGGTCCAGATCTGAGACCAGGAAACATGTGCTAGTTCGGTCGAGAATACGTCCAACAAAGCCGGCAACCACGGACACCTTCATGGCGACACGCTGATGAGACAAAAAGTGAACGGTACGCAATGAGGCCATCGGTTTGCGATAATTACTCAGCAACGGATATGGATGATCAGACGCACGCAATATGAGCAAGTCCAAAAACGAAATTGCCTTACCACGAGGCACGTCAATTTCATGTTCCACGGTCAAACTGAGTTGTGTAACACGGCTGAATACCTCCTGGTATGTACAACAGGAAATCATCGACAAATTTCCACCAAGTGACGACGCGATTGCCAACAAATAACAATTCATTGTGTAGCTGCAAACAATAATCCAACAATATACGAGCCAAAAGGCCAGAGTCACAAGCTCCCTGGGGAAAACCCTCCAATTGTTGATATACCCTGCCCTCGTATGTAAAATAGTTTGCACGCTCCAAAGAATAATAGATACACTCATTCAACAAGGACACATTCGAAAACGGACTAATCTGGGCGAACCATTCCGATTGCAGCATGAGACGGACATTGGACAGCAGATGATGTTTGTCCATGCGTGTGTACATATCTACTATGTCAAACTTTGCAAACACATATTCGCTATTGTACATGACCATCGACGACAATGTGCCCACAATCTGATCAACGGATGTCACATTATGCACAGAGCCCAAGCACTTTCAATACATCGGAGACGACTTTTTGGAGCGCATACGCGTACCACCGATGTGACGCACATATCAGACGACACGGCGCATCGGGTTTATGTACCTTCACAGTACCATACATGTACGGCATAATGGCGGAGGTGTGATCATGAGCGCGTAGGCATCGTAGGGTGGCACGCGACAAAGGCGGGTCACACGGCGACGATGTTGCAGCAGCAAAATGGGCTGTGTACAATGCAATCAGGCGACCGGCCAATCGATGATACTGAACATATAATGCATAACGGAACCGAGCCGTTAATTGAACTGCACGATATGTACCGTTCGCGATGCACGTACAAATCCAGTCATCCATCTTTGCACGATATTCTGATGCATACATCAACACGGTTTTCTTGCCTTTATCCGCCTGAACTATCAAAATCTCGTCGGCATGGTTACGCAGAAAGTGACGCGTCACATACAACATGTATTTAATGGTGGAATCCGCCAACAAACGACCCTTCGATGTAGTACCCAATACAGAGGCGAACCGCTCATAGTATCGGTCATAACCGGTACGTGCGATGACATCTGGCAACATCCCTTCGGTGACCACACCATTGTGTACAAATGTTAGGGCCTCAGCGCAATCCAACACGATGGCTCTGTGCGACGGTATAAAACCAGGTCCGAAACTCAGCAACGCCTGCATCCCTTGCGGCACCAACAACTTGGTCATATTCACGAATCCATCGATAACGGGACTAGGCAACAGCATCGGCACGACAGGATCCATATGACTGCTATCATGGTCGCCAACCGATTGTGTTGCGCAATCATACCGGCCATGAAGGACATCAACGAATGATGACACTGCAACTCCCACCTTTAAATATGGGTTATATACACACACAAATATAAAATTTCCAGTTTATGTTGTTGGATTACCTGCTGTTGTACACGAGATCCCGGCTTAGACGAAGAAGAAGAAAATGCTGTGGCAACAAAAGGCTGGGTGGCAGCAAAAAGCGTTGCTGGAGTGCGATACAAGTCAGGTGTATCGCAATACGAAACACCAGACATGGATGATGATGTGCGATTATTGGAATTCATAACTAAATGGAAGTTCAATTTAAAATGCTGACCAACGATTACCACATAAATAATAAATAATAATACACACATACACAAGTGGGTGAAATGGTGGGATGGGAGTTATGGTTCAATGAAGTATGCCATTTTCATAATTCAATCAAAAATTAAAAAAATAAAAATTCAAAAATTTCTTAAAAATTAAAAATTCATAATTAAAACTTGAAAATTTATAAATTAAAAATTAAAATTTAAAATTCTAATTTAAAATTCTAATTTAAAATTCTAAATTAAAAATTATAATTAAAAATTTGAAATTTAAAAATTCAAAATTCAATTACCAATTCCTAAATTTCAACAATTAAAATTAACCATTAAACACAACAATTTACCAACTTCATTTTCTTAAAGGGGCTTAAACCCAATAATGAAAATCTTGGTTAATTTCACTTTAAATTGGCTTGTTGCACCTCCCCCATACCACCACCACCTAACATGGTAATATATAATATAAATACCACAACTCACTTATATATATTAGACGGTGTTAACTATGTATTAAAATATTAAAATTTAAAATAAATTTAAATAGTTTTCAAATAATCCAAAATTAATCCAAAATCCAGGAATCGAAGTTTAAGAGCTCCTTTGTTGAGATAGCTAAAGATGAAATGGAACTTGCGTCTGCATCAAAGTTGTAAATAACAATAAAACAAGCGCAACAAATCAACACATCTAATGCTAAAAAACAAAATATTCGCAATCAATAAATCACAGTAGGCTTACAGAGTTCAATTTACAAGCCACAAAACTACAAAATTACAAAATACAACAAGAGAGAATGAGACAAACAGATTCCCAATTGGAAGGAATGAACACAAAAAGGAAAGGAAACTGGAAAGTCGCATTACACTGCGCACAAACACAAACTAAAAAGTGCCATATGGGAGACCTTGAAGGCGCATAAATAAAATGAAAAGTCGCATTACACTGCGCACACAAAACTAAACTAAAATGTTACAGTGGTCAAATATTGACCACTAAAAGATATACTTTAACGTGTTTAACCCGAAATAAGAACACCTTTCACGGTTTCAACCATGGTTTAATTTATACATTTCAATGTTTTTGTTACAAATATAAATTGTAAATAAAAATACACACATTGACTATAAACTTAATAAAAATAACAAAATAAACACACTTAACACCCACATTTTCTTAAAAATTGTAATTTCTGGATCGTATTCGAATCCAATTAACATCGTTTGCATTTTTTCAAGCCAACTGATGAGTCCCATTGGCAAGTACGAAAAACGTTTCTTGGCACGCCAAATAGGGTATTAGGCCTTCACGGCACTAGATGGTAATGGCTAATGACCCACACCATATAGCTAGCAACAATAAATTTGTCTGGGTAGTCATCGTTAAATTATTTGGTGAGAATAATTTAATGATGATGAATAATTTATTTGATTAAAAAATATACTTTATTCGTTTAAAAATCCATTTCAAATTTTCTAAATTGTCAAAATCACCAATTGATATAAAAAAATACACCATATTGGCTCACCCATTCTGATGTAAGAACAATAATGATAATTTAATTGACAATATTACAAGAAATGGAAACGCGTTTGTTTGGAAAGTTTACATGAAAATAGTGTACATGCACAACAACAAAAATTTTGCATAAATTTCCTTATATACGGTTTGTGGGAACGTCGTTATTAACCATTGGTTTTGCAAAAATAATGGGACCGTAGACAAATTAAACCAAACCTGTGAGTCTGGGAAATGTAAAATTTGTTGTCAAAAAATATATTTATATATAAAATATATTTATATATAAAATATATTTATATATAGTTATATTATCATAATTATATTAATTATATTAATATATTAGATTGTTTACACTGTTTTCAGATCATCGGGATGTATTTCCATTTTTTTACAGGTACAACTTGGTGGTTACCACCATAAAATACGGACTTATTAAGGCGGTTTGGACAAAAATCACGACAGATCACAAAAGTGAATCAAAATATAAAATTAGGATTATTGTTATTTCAAATAGGTAAGCTATATATATATATACATATGCATACGCTTATACATATATATATATATATATATATATATATATATATATATATATATATATATATATATATATATATATTGTTGAGTTAGATTCGAATCGGACTGTAGAGCTCCAGTGAGCAAGGCGGGTTGTAATGTGGTGAAAAGTGTAGTTACATGGACAACCCTGACAACGGACGATGTTTAACTAACAAGAATACTGAGACCAACGTGATGATGTATCCCAAGCCTTTGTGAGGTAGTGGAACGGAGTCCAATTACGCCACAACGTTTGACAAAACACGGCCATAGAATGTTGAACCAGATGAAAACGAAAGGATTGTCCAGATTAAGGATAGGATGCAGGGTAACCTAACTGTTCAGAACAGTAGGCGAAATCATCCTGGACAACATAGATAGGTATTATTATTTGATATTATTTGATTGAAACCTTGTGGACGCTACGAGTAACGTAACAGGCTGATTGACGTCAAATAAAGCATTGTTTGTAAAATGTCCATCCGACCTTCTAGGCAGCCGTAATGCCGTTATGTTGGAAGTTTTGCGTTCTCCTGTCATCACAAAATATATATATATATATATATATATATATATATATATATATATACACATATATATATATATATATATATATATACATATATTTGTGTATCTCAGCTGCTTCTGGCAATAAGTTTGGACGTTCAGGGAGCATAGATACAACTTTGTCAAGTTTTTTTCAAGGTCATGGAGTTGCCTTGTAATAATTCAAGATCATGGAGTTGTCTTGTAATTACTAAAAATTCTAATATTATACTTGTGTATTTCATAAATTTCCAATAGAATTCCAAGATCATGGAGTTTGTCTTGTAATAATGCAAGATCATGGAGTTGTCTTGCAATTATTAAAATTCTAAAAACAATTATATTGGGGTATTGCATAACAAAAAGTTTTGTTTTGTTTTTGTTTTTACTTCATTTTCATAATAATTTGTTTCATCACAAACAAAGCAAAATTTCCAATAGAATTACAAGATCATGGAGTTTGTCCTGTTATAATGCAAGATCATGGAGTTGTCTTGCAATTATTAACATTCTAAATTATATACTTCACAAAAATTCGTTTCCAAAAAATCTTCACATCGGTTTATGGGTTAATAGATAAATTCAAGATCATGGAATTTGTCTTGTATAATTCTTAGATCATGGAGTTCGTCCAAAGAATCATTATTATCTATCCCAACACCATTTATATACACATACCTATGCTCTTTGAAAATTCAATATGATTGCAACATTTATCGAAATCCAAAAATGACCCAATGATAGATTTCAGATTTATTTGCGCATTATTATTTGCAATAGTAGTAAAATGCTTGTTGTTATTTGATATTATTTGCCATTATTATTTATTACTATTATTTCGCTAGAATAGTATATTTATTCATATATCTGACAATATTCATTTATAATTTCCGGCAATAATTAGAACGCTTATATATATATATATATATATATATATATATATATATATATATATATATATATATATATATATATATAGATATTTTGATGTAATTGTAATTGCTTATTCATAGATATTTTTTGATGTAATTGTAATCGCTTACCAATTAATTAATATTTATTGTAGTCGCTTACTATCTAGTCTGCTATCTATCTATTTTCGCTTTGTTATTATCATTATTATATATTAAGGATAGCTTCCCCGACCGAGATAGTCCTTAACCGATGGATCAGGTTTACGCGTTACCAAAATTTGGATCCGTACGTAGTCGAATCGGTCACGTAGAAAACTTGTACAGAGCAGACTGTCGTATGTTTGGAAATTTAGTAAACAATTTGTTACGTTTCGATACAAACCATGCATTTTCAACTTGGTTACGCGGTTAGTAAAATTGTAAAATCACAGCATTGTTTTTTCGGGAAATATGTCGTAAATTAAATCGTTTTATCGATCCAATATATAAGGTTAGCCAAAAAACGCAGTGAACCCTACAAGTCTTAGGTAATTTAATTTAAACCTAACGCATCTCTAACACATATCTGAGCATAGGGGCAGACGAACTGACGGATGTTTTTGAAAAAGTAAGTGACGTCTTTGTTAGGAGGGCTAAACAGGCAATGTACTCAATCAGAAATACATACGTGGTACTGACTGCAAATACATTTGGACTGAGAGAAAAAATATGTCATGGCTTGTAATAATAAAATGTAAATAATATATAAAAAAATGGGGACATGTTTTGTCTTAAGGTTGCGTTGCATAGGCGTATAAAAATCAATTAATAAAATCCAAAAATATTGGCTTATATAACCACCAAATTCCTACTAAATCGGTTATATAATGAATTAATGTAAACCAAATTCAGATTGGAATCGAATTAAACTAGGTTTAATTTAACTTAAACTCAACTAGTCTCAATCCAATCACATATAAAAATGCGGTTAATCAATACAATAAAACCAACAATTAACTGAGTTTAAACTCAGTCAAAAATTAGCAAAGCTTAGTTACAATTTAAACTTTGATCCATTAAAAATCCAATAAATACCACAAAAAATATATTGTTTTTTATATATACATATATATTCAAAAATCGTGTGTGCCTTTTTTCGCACAGTGTGTGTGTGTGTGTATTCTTAAATACTAATTTACAAAAAAATGGTTTCACTTAAATCCTAAGACTTAAACTAAGGATATTCACATAATGATTCATGAATTTAATACAATTGGTTTTATTAACTCTATGAATTTAATACAATTGAATTATTAAATCTAAAAAGTCCAATTAAATTAAATTAATTATTCTAGAATAGAAATGTTATCTGAAATGGGAATAGACAATTTGATTAATATATGGGTTTGAAATTGATTTTAGCGCATTTCTCCGCCTTTGGACACATACAATTATATGACCCATAGAAAACACAGGTTATTACACCATGAACCCAACAGGTTTGCCAACGAATTATCAAAAGATAA
The DNA here is from genome assembly GCA_951804985.1 of Dryomyza anilis. Taxonomy (NCBI): domain Eukaryota; kingdom Metazoa; phylum Arthropoda; class Insecta; order Diptera; family Dryomyzidae; genus Dryomyza; species Dryomyza anilis. The sequence goes on along the minus strand of OX638136.1, from coordinate 20,974,981 downwards.
ATCAATAAAGTTCCCTGTGTACATATACAGTTTTTTGTAGTATTTCGAAAGATCGCGCCAGTGCAGCTATCGTACACACACTAGTTAAACTCAGTAGCAGCATCGCGTTGCCACCGAGGCGAAGGGTAAGCCAGGTCGAACGTAAGCCAGGTGTCGAACAAAAGTCACTGGTGTGGTTGAATCAGCTTCTAGGGTAGAATTCTAGAGAAAATACCATTTGTATGATATCCAGCTAACGGAAGAGAGGTGAGAAACCTCATGCTAGCGGCAAGGTCGGTTGCGCAACTGGTTTAAGGGTGGCCCATGCAACCTACGAGACCTGGGATAGATGAAAAACATAGATTCTGCTATATGTTCTACGGTGGGGTGGAGCACAATGTGTAATACTCACGCTATCACCTACCACGGGAACATGGGTACAATGGATTGAAGCGACAGACAGACAGAAATGATTGTACTGTATACGTCACACAGGAAACTGGTGACTAGTTAAGGCCATTGCTAGGGTATACGTCAGTAAAGAGGTGTGCTCTCTCCCCGTTTGCGAGTAGAAAAGATCCTACATTGTAACCACTTAGGTTTATTGTGTGTATTATTTATTTATTCTATGTATTATTTGTTATTGTTTATTAATATAGTACCAGAGGTATAATGGATCTGCATGCTCGGTGGGGAGCACAGCCTTTAGATGCGCACTATGATTCAAGGTAGTATAAGGTATAAGGAGGACGTTTGCTTAGAGGTTTTTTAAATATTTTATAATTATAATTGATTTATTGATTTTAATTACAAAATTTTAATTATGATTTTAATTATAATTTTAAATTGTAATTAATATATTAATTCATTCAATTGTAAGACATGTGGACGTAGCTCACGTAATGTGGTAGTACTTGGACGTGTCGGAAGTAACGCACATTGTAGGTTATAGTATGCGCCGGTATACATATTTATTTTCAGACTTTATAAAAGAAAATCCTTTTTTGACAGACATTGTACAGCACAGGGTTTTGTTTTGAGTTAAAATCAGCCCATCTTAGTTTTGCAATAAGTAGTTAAATTCATTGTAATTCAGGGTTACCCAGCAGGTTTAAGGTCATATGACGTACGTATGTTCGAAATGACAATCCCTTAAGGTTTGTTTAAATTCTCAAAATTTTGTTAAAGTTTTCAAGAAAATTCAAATTAAAATTAAATTCAATTGCATTTAAACTCAAACATTTTTTCATTAAACTCAGAAATGTGTACATAAAACCTTTTTAAAGTTATCAAAACGTAGCCTTGGTGTAGTAATGCTATAAATTGGTACCCCGCAATTAAACTAGGAGATACTACAACATGTACGTTATGATAGTGATTTTTTCAAAGGTATAAATCAAAAGTATAACAACATTTTTTCATTGTCACCTTGTTGTAAAATCATTTAAACTCATAATTTTTCATTTAAATTCAGAAATTTGTACATATTTATGTAACATAAAACCTTTTTAAAGTTATCAAAACGTAGCCTTGGCGTAGTAATGCTACAAATTGATACCCCGCAATTCAACTAGGAGATACTACAACATGTACGTTATGATAGTGACTTTTTCAAAGGTATAATTAATTCATTCATTAATTTTTTGTTTTATTTGTTAACTTTCATTTGTTTCAACAGATGCAAACAAAACGGGGTGGGTATTTGTATGTAGATGTTCACATGTAGATGTTCGCATCAACTTACATTACTCTACAAATCCACTTGTTAGCATCAAAAAACATAGAAGCGTATGGAAATACAGACTCGTCACATTTGACATCAAATGAGTTGGAGCTACTTTTGTAGCTACAGTCGTATTTTATATGTGAAGTGTTTTGTTGCAATTTTACGTTTATTTAAAATAAGTGAAACAACTTGGTCAAGAATATGCCATTGAAATTTATCAATGGCATATACATTTACTATTGGTGAGTACATTTATTATATTTAATAAATATACTCAATTTCCATTTATTTTAAATTTGTTTCTTTGTTGTTGGTTTTGAGGGATTTTTGGTATTCGATACTTCGGTATCTCTAAACAATGTATGATATTTTAACACATCTTTGTATGTGATTCATACACATTGTAGGTTTGAAAAATAACCCGACTGATGAGTCCATCTGGCAGTGGACGAAAAACGTTTATCGGGATGCCCGACGTATTGTTGTTTAAATACATGCGTCGCTGCCTTCACGGCATTCATGGGTGGGTTGGTTGCCATTTGTGTTTTTGTTTTGTTTGTTTTCAGCGTTGTGTGAACGAATATGGCCTAGTGCTGTATTTCGTTAAAACCATTTAAGTGATTGACATATATTTCTCATATATGTTAATATAATTTGTTCGTTTGGTTTTGAATTTCTAAGGAAATTTGAAGTAAAGTTTTGAAATTTAAGTTTTGAAATTTAAAATTTAATTAATTAAATAAATTTATTTAATTAATTATTATTTTTGTAGCCTTTTTGTAATTATTTATCGTTAAGTAGTTTTTCAGGTACTGACTTTGCATGTGCTGTCTAAGCACTGGTTGGGTAATGTGGTGGGACTAAATTTGACATTAGGAACGGTACAGGACACGAACCAAAATTACGTACGTAGACGACTCGACTTGGATGTGCGTGTAGTATGGTGAGCCCATCATGAAAACACATGCAACGTACTTACTGAAACAGAACACGATCACTATTATACACTGTTAGATATGACATAGGCTAGGAGTTATAAAACCTTTTTGTCAGACAATCGGTTTTCAGTCAATCTAACTGTGTTGAAGGATAGGTAATAGCTGATCAAGTGTGAACAACGAATTTGAATTTGTTGTTATACCAACCCATACTCTTTAATTACCAGAGTACGATAGTGAACCGTTGGGTTAATCAGAAAAGATACAATTGTTTTGCATCATACTTTGATTATATTGATTACGTTAATTAATTTATTAATTTATAATCGATTTTTCAAAAATTGATGTAATATGTATTACTAGCAAAACGATTGTGTTGTTCTAATTGAACCTGTTCACTAGCTTCGAACTCTCCATTGTGGTAATTAAATTGGTTGCTTATTGTAAATATTTTGGCTTAAGTATATAGCAGAGATCGGAAATGCCCGTGTGCGTGCGCCCGCACATGCCCCTTTCTTCATACACTGACGAGCAAATTTGTTTTACGCAGACACTACACTCGGACATCACATTTTTTTTACAACACATCCCGTCGAAACGAGTGATGCTTTGCATTATTCTCGGTACCTGCCCTCGTACGGGCTACGAAACTAAAAACTGCAGCCCTCGCAGACGTGGAATGAGAAAATAGAGAAGCATATCGCGCAAGTGCTATGGTATTTATTTCGCGGGGCAACTCCGTGCAACAGCGAAAACAGACTGCCCCTGGCAGCACGCGCATTTTTCACAGCCAGTAAATTTTATTGGCACTGTTTTTATATAAAACTTTTGATAATACAGAAAAGTTTGGCAATACTCAAATACACTTTTAATCGCAGTTTTATTTTGGTTTATAAAAATTGTATCTTTTAATTGTTCGTTGAACAGAAAAATAAATTTAACATGAAATCTTAATCATCATTTTTATTCAAATACAAAAATTATTATGTGCAAAAATCTATTTTAATAAAAAAGCTACATGATAGGCTTCGAAAAATAATGTATATCCTCATTTGTAAAAATGTACACTAAGTTTAAACTTGCAGTGAAAAACTAGTACTAAATTATACAATTTTTATAAACCAAATTAAAACATCGATTAAAAGTGTATTTGAGTATTGCCAAACTTTTCTGTATTATAACAGTGCCGTACTCTTGCGCCACATAAGAATGTCATACAAGAAAAAATTAACTGGCTGTGAAAAAGTGCCCCGCGTGCTGCCCGGGGCAGTCGGTTTTCGCTGTTGCACGGAGTTGCCCTCATTCCACGTCTGCGCGGGCTGCAATTTTTAGTTTCGTAGGTACCGAGAATAGTGCAAAGCATCACTCGTTGCGACGGAATGTGTTGTAAAAAAAATGTGGTGCCGAGTGCAGAGTATGCGTAAACAAATTTGCTTCTCATTTACTTAAGGGCGCGGGCACGGGCGTGCGTGCAAATCCGAACTCTGGTATATAGTCAACCTAAATTTCGTTGACACAAATTTTCCAAATTTAAACTTAAAATTAAGTAAAATTCACGTAGAGTAAACGTAAATATATTAATTTAAATTTATTTGGTATATTCAAAGTTGTTGGCCACTTGGCAAAATTATAAGTTACACACAGGTTTTTAAAAAATGTTTGATTTTCAGGGAATCCGCGATTAGAGTCTAATAGGGATAAGTCTATGTAACTTATGTCGACCAGGGTAGGATATAGAAAATATCGAGATTCAATCACAATCACGCGTGATCACCTGCTTTTTGAACAACTATTTTTGAAGCGATTTTTTTGGTTACTCATTTATAACTCGAATAAAAACTGGGCCCCACACGAACCTCTGGAACAAACTAAACTTAATAATCAAAAGGAAGTCAATACAAAGTTATCATGTATAGTTGAATTATTAAATTCAACTTTTTACAAAAATTGGTATATCGAAAAAAAAAATGCGTTCTAAGTCCATTTTTATGAACGGTCGTATGAAATGAAGCAAAAATTATTGACATGACCTCACAAAAATGGGCTAATATGGCAGGTTTGCAGGGGTTAGATCAATTGTTGACTGAAATCTTGCAACTTATTCTGAATTGAATGACGATCGGTTTGATTTATAATAATTCTGAATAGTGGGCAGCCGCCTTCCCAAAGCCATCTGATTTCAAGGGGTGGCCGTACTTGTTGTGTAGTTCTGCCAAAATACAAAAAAATCTAAAAATGAAACGTCAGATATTTTATGAAATATTTGACTAACTCACACTCACTCACGAAAAAATTTGGTTCACGCACACTCACTCACGGTATTTTTTGGTCTGCTCACAATCACGTGATCAAAATTAGGATTCAATCACGCGTGTTTCACGTGAATCACGCTCACATGCGCATCTCTAATAGAAACAATTAGTTTTCAATGCAAAAAATCGATTGTTTTTCGAAAATACTTCTCAAATATTCTTTTGTTGATTGTATGTATGTATATATATATATATATATATATATATATATATATATATATATATATATATATATATATATATATATATATATATATATAATTTGCCATAAGGAATAACTGTTACGTAGCCGCGGTAGCTCAGTGGTTAGTGCGTTGGACTTCGAGCCGAAAGGTCCCCGGTTCAAGCCTGGACTGGGGCGAACAACATCTTTTCATAGAAACATTTTCTATACCGCGCTACCTCACGGCAGTAAATGGCAAACCTCCGAGAGTAAAAACATTGCCTATGAAAAGCTCTCACCCGCCGTTCGGATTCGGCAATAAACTGTAGGTCCCACCACTTTGAGTACAAATATAACACGCACAGCTCAAAATGGTGAGAGAGCTCGGCCTAAGTTCTTATAGAACTGTAGTGCCAAACTATTATTATTATTATTATTATAACTGTTACATGCTAATATTATAATGTATAAGTATTTCCAATCAATAGTGAGTTATTTTTAGAAAATACTTAAATTGTTGGTATTAAACACTTCTGAAGTGTCTAATTGTTGGATTTATTTGCCCTAAACAATCCATTTTAATAAGTGTTTAGAACGAATACTTGTCACTTGCTATAAATAATCCATATTTCAAGTATTTGCATGAAACACTTCATTGCGAAGAAGGAGTTGCAAAAAGTAATTAACGCGACTCTAGTATTGCCGACAGCAATCGTGTTACTTGTTGAGTTGTGCCGAAACACGTGTCACGTTAGCGAAAGAGCGCTGTGAAAAGTTAAAGTGAAAATAAAATTGCCTTAAAAGTGGATTGCACAACTATAAGAAGAAATTAAAAGGTAAATATAAAGTGAACTTATTAAATTAATAGATTAATAAGTGTTGTGTTTATGTTATATGTAGGAATTAATAATGGCCGCGTTCTTCGAAGCACTGCAAGCTTCATACAAACAAATATTGAAATTGTTCACGGAATATGTATTAATAACACTGTTCTACAAGAATTTTCCACAGAAATGAAACTTATCATTTCTGGCAGATTTCGGTCTCCTGATTCTACGTCGAGATTTTGCAAAAAGTCAAAGCTGCAAAATAGGCCATTTTTGGTACTTTATATCGCAAGTTATCGCACAATTTCGACATGTAGCAGTTGCAAACTTTATCACAAAATAAAATATGAACCTTTCCCTACGAATAATTGGCAAAAAAATCTGGGTCCAGATATTAGTTTTTGCAAAAAATCAAAACGAAATTTGTGTTACCAAAAAAGTGTGTCACAATTCTCTAATCTCTCATGAAAAACATTTAAATATTTGTTCGCAATGTATTTGCTGTCAAAATTTCGAAAAAATGTTTTAAACTTTATCTTACTGAAATTTTTCGGAATATTTTTTTAAATTTTTTAATGAAATATTATATTACAATGGAGGGAATTGCACACAGCTATATACAATTTCTTACATATTTAATGTAGTGGTGCTAGATGCAAAATCGAACAAAATTCTTAGTATCTGATGTACGCATTTATAAAAACATGATAGGGAAAATTGAACTGCGTAATCTCCTGGTGTTTATCTGATTCGGCAGGCTTTAATGCAGGCATGTCAAACACGCGGCCCGCGAAGACTTTTTAAATAATATAAAAAATATATTTTTAAGAATTGAAAAATTTTAAAAATATTTTATTTTCAGAAGTTAAAATGATATTTAATTACATTACTTATCTTGGTTAAAAACTTATTAATTTATTAAAAAAAATCAATATTTTTGTATTTTCCAAAATTTTATAATAAGAAATTGATAAGTTTTTAATATAGTCTTAATTTATTTTCCTAATTTTCATTTTAAATATTATAAATGATGTTTGTACATCTAACACCGAAGAGAAAATTACATTATTGTTTTTGGTTCGACTATTAAAAATAAAAGGACAGAAAAATAATTAAAAATCTTATAAACTGGACAGTATTTAACAAAACCATTTTCGGAATCAACTCCAGTATCAAATATAGGCGCAAATCAGAATAAAACAAGAATGAAAAATTTGCAGACAAGAGTCTTGCATCATATATTTTTTAGTAACTAAAACTTTTTGTATTACAGACATTCCACACCAAATCTACCAGAGTTCAACACTCACCCTCTCCAGAAAAAAAATCAATAATTACTTTTTGTGGTTGTAGAAAAAAAAACTCGACCGTAGAATACTGTAAACCTCGTGTTAAGGATAGTAAAACAAACTTCGTCATAACTCTTAAATCCGAACATCGAATCAATGGATTGCCCTTGCAATTTAAATAAATTGTGCATAAAAAGGAACTCTTTTCAAATTAATATAAATATCAAAATTATATATGATATTTTAGAAACAAAATTTTACAATATGTTTAGGTATTATTTGTAACAAAAACCTAAAAAATTTGGTAAGAAGTGAGTTTTTTCGAACTAACTTGGATAACAAAAATCCGACCTTGGATAACAAAAATCCGACCATGGATAACAAAAAAAATTGCCTGCGGCGCTTTTAACGAGAATCAATGCACAATTTTATCATCTTAACATTATGTTTTATTTTACAACAGAAGAACCAAATGTAAAATATTAGTGATTTTTTTTTTGGATGTTACACAATTGCGGCTAGCCTCCTCGTTTGAGTTGCCAATGCGGCCCGTGATTACAAATGAGTTCGACATGCCTGCTTTAATAGGTTAAAAAAATCAAATCTACATCCGTCGTCAACGAATGCTTCTGAGCGACTGAACTGAAATTTTAGAAAATTTTACATGAAAAAATAAAAAAATGCGAGACCCTACAGCTACTCATATTTAAATTTATAATATTGGTTTGTCGCGACTGTTATATTAATATTTATTGAACATTTTATTTTAATGAATGGCAGATTTGGGACTATTTTCGTGTGGCATATAAATTGTAAAAATTAAAGAAAAAATGCCCTTATGGATCGCTTCAGCATTTTTGTATTTTATTTGTATTTCAAAAGATATAGGATGATTTTAATATTTTGCAAACGATAAAATATCTCACTTTTTATTTCAAACATTTTTTTCCCCTCCGTCTCGAAAAGCAATAGAAAGGTATTAATAACCATGGATGAAAAAATTGATGTTATATTAAGAAGCACTTGACAATTGCTTTTATGTTAAAAATTTTCAACATGTCCAAAAATTGTATATATACACTAGCTGGACCCGTGCACGACTCGTGCCAAGATTTTGTGAATTCAAAGATAGAAAGCGATTTTATTAATATATAAAAACATAATTATTATTTTTTATATCAGGGGCCTGTGTTTCGCTTTGGAAGTTTTTATTGGTTTTATAAATGTAGTAACCAAATAATAATTCTCCGCCAAAACAACTTTTCTCAAAAACAATTCAGACAGTAGAATATTTCGCCGTAGAATTCTTCCCCGTAGAAATCTTCGCCGTAAAATTCTTCCCCATAGAACGCTTTACCGTAGAATTCTTCCCGTTAGAACTCTTCCCGGTAGAATTCTTCTCCGTAGAGTTTTTCCCAGTAGAAGTTTTAGTGTAGTTAGTTTTAATGTGGTGAGTTTTAGTGTGTTGAATTTTTAGTTTAGTAAATTTTTAGTGTGGTGAGTTTTAGTGTGGTGTGTTTTAGTGTGGTGAGTTTTGGTGTGGTGAGTTTTAGTGTGATGAATTTTTAGTGTAGTGAGTTTTAGTTTGGTGAGTTTTATTGTGGTGAGTTTTAGTGTGGTCAGTTTTAGTGTTGTGAGTTTTAGTGTGGTGAGTTTCGGTGTGGTGAGTTTTTAGTATGGTGAGTTTTAGTTTGGTGAGTTTTAGTGTGGTGAATTTTTAGTGTGGTGAGTTTTTGTGTGGTGAGCTTAATTGTGTTGAGTTTTAGTGTGGTGAGTTTCGGTGTGGTGAATTTTTAGTATGGTGAGTTTTAGTGTGGTGAGTTTTAGTGTGGTGAATTTTTAGTGTGGTGAGTTTTAGTGTGGTGAGTTTTAGCGTGGTGAGTTTTAGTGTGATGAGTTTTAGTGTGGTGAATTTTAGTGTGGTGAATTTTAGTTTTTTGTTTCATCTGTTTAGATTGTGTATGTGCTGAGTTATGTCGTTTTGAAAGTTTAGGTTGTATGGGAGGTACCACGCCCCTTTGTCCAATCCTGCCCATATATAGCCTATGACACCCTCCGGACTCCATAGTATCCTGTTGCATAATTTCAGTTAAATCGGTTCAGCGGTTTAGACGTGATGCTGGAACAAACAGATAGACCGACAGACGGACCAAGAGTTTTATATATATATGTATATAGATATATACATTACTCCATGTCCCATTTTTTCCGAGGTTCCCCTACATTTTTCCCAGTGCAAAATGTAGCCAAGCCACAGATGCTACATTTTTCACTGATAAAATGGTTTTTATATTCATTGCAAGATTTTTTCAACACACCTGCTTTGAAAAATATCTGAAATATGCAAAGTAACCTATTTTTGTATAGTGGACATCGAAATGTTCATCTGATTGAAATGAAAAAAAAAATCGTTTTCACAGGTATGTATAAAAATATAAATATATTTTTTTGTATCATATAAAGTTATTTATTGCAGTAACATATTTTTATACCCCACAGAAAGGGTATATATAAAAAGGATATGTATAAAAATATAAATATATTTTTTTTGTTTCATATAAAGTTATTTATTGCAGTAACATATTTATACCCTACACTAAGAGTGAAAGAGTATATTCAATTTGGTACGCCGTTTGTAACACCCAGAAGGAAACATCTCCGGTATGGAAAAGTATATATATATTCCTGATCACCGCGACCTCCTGAGTCGATTTAGCGATGTCTGTCTGTCTGTTGAAATCCACACTACTTAAACAATTGAAGATTTAGATAAATGAAACTTATAATATAGATTATTCTATGTCTACGCTGTATCTTCTATACCTACGCTGTATGTGCGAAGAAATTAGGCATATCGGTCCATTGTGAGCTGTGATCCGACCACTTATATTCAAATTCCTCATATAAAATTTACATCAACAGATCAATTTTACTGTATACGTGCTTAGTCAAATATACGTGCTTAGTCAATATATATTTTGGTGAAATATATATTGACTTCCTGCTCAAATACATGGAAATAATGTTTTCCCGTGAAACGACCTGTGGTTCCCAAAAAAAAAATGAAATTCGGTACACCTATCCATTTGTAAATATGGGTATCAAATGAATGGAAATTCTTCAGCTATTGAAAGTTTGTAGTTATTTTCAGGATTTGTATACCCTGGTGAACTATATACCACTTTATATGGTAACCACACATATGTGTATGGTAATTATAGTCGGCTTAGACCGACTATAATTTTGATAATCCTAACTATCATAATAACACCAAATTTCATATTTCCCATGTGATCTAACCTTCCCAACCTGGTTTTGATTCTTTTCAAGTCAATGATTACTCTCGGAGTCTGCTACGGTTAGCGCAGTATAAATGGGTAGGTAATGTAACGTAAACATATTATGTTCAGATAGAAGCATATTATATGTTTACACATGGCACATTTCCAAATATATATTATGTTCCCCAAACATATATGTTGTTTGCCGCTAAATATGTTTGGGAAAGCCATTTTAATCCCTGCCTGTGGAAAAACATATTCTAATCAAAGATGTGACATATGCCCAAATATGAACCTCTGTTACGATGTCATTAAAAAAAATGTCATAGAAATATATAGTTCTCGTGAAGAAACGAATTCGAAACTATACAAATTACTGAGTATATTACGTTTATTTGAAAACTGTCATTAATTAAATTCTGCCAAATAAAACTAGTAGTAATGAAAAAATAATGTATTACCCTAACAGTAAAATAAAACAGTGGCAATTTATAAATGGCAAGAAGTAACCAGTTCTTGCCATTTATAAATTTCCACTGCATCGAAGATCCTACCAAACTTGAAGACCATTTGTAAGTCACACAGTTCTTTTTAAATATGTATAGTATGCTGAAGCAATCCATAAGGGCATTTTTTCTTTAATTTTCACAATTCATATGCGTCACGAAAATAGTCCCAAATCTGCCATTCATAATATAAAATGTTCAATATATACAGTCGCGACAAAACAAAATTAATGGTATTCATCTAATGTGGCAAATGAGCCGTATACCGCGTATCTGCATAAATATACAGCCTCATATAAGATCTGCCAATATTTGTATGAACAATAATTTACACAAATCAAATAAGTTTACAATCGAAGTAGGAAATTTATTCAAACGTCATAATTAATTTCAAATTTCATAATTTTATTTTCAATTTGAGCTGTTTCCAAAATGTCTGAAGTAAGAATAAAAATTATTAAAATTTACTGATACGTATTAATAATTCCTTTATTTAGCAAAATGACTATCAAAAGCCGAAGCACCGACGACTTAATCCAACTCATCGTTGGACAGATGAGCAAACGTATAATTTGCTTCAAATTGTGTTGGATGAAGTAAAAGAAAATATTGAATCTTTTGAGGTAAGTCTTCGCCACCGATCACACTGAAAGTTACAAATATATTAAAAAATCACCACAAATAATTGCAACATACCACAACTAAAAGATTAACACAACCTACTCACGAACAATTTTAATTATGCGTTTTTTTAGAAACCTACCGCACAGAAATTTTATGAAAAAATTGCTGCAATGTCGGCTTTTCTCGGCAATATCCAATGGATAACCATGAAGAGTAAAATGCGCCATTTAAAAACATCATTTATTTCTGCTGTAACCTGGAAAAGCCAAACAGGTGCAGGGCTACTTGAGAGCGGCAATGAAACCAGTGTGGTTGAATACGTTCAGAAAATTTGTCCTAGTTATGATCTGTTAGAAGAAATTTGTGGTCAACGTAATCCATCATTTGTTTTTGAATCCACAAATACAACTTCAATCCATCATTTGTTTTTGAATCCACAAATACAACTTCAATCAATGAGTTAGACAATGTGAGACAGGAAATTAACGAATCAGATATATTTGAGTCAATAGATATTGATGATGACACAAGTAATGAAAACTGTACAGAAATCACTCCGGAATCATCTTCACAACAAAGCACAGTGGATTTTACAAATTTAAAAAACAAATTAAAGGCTCATACAAAACCAAAAATAAAACAGAATAGATCAGATCCTTTTTCATTATTGTTGGCTTGTGACGGACAAATTTTGTGGTAAATTGTCCCACACATTTAGCGCAGAAACAAGACAAACAAGGGAACAAACGCCGGCCAGTAGGCAACACTGGCGAGGGGACAGCCGATAAATTATAGCAACGACAGAAATGGCGGCGTGGTGAATTGCGAAAACGAGTGATCGAGGCGACAACGAAGGTCAGAAAGAGACAACGAGTGTCATGCATGAACATGGGGAAAAGCCGACGGTTCAAAGTAAGCCGATGAACGAAGTTCAAGTCAGTTCTTGGGTAGCCGTCGTCAAGGAAAGTGGAGTTGGATCTCCGCTGTGGTTTTGGTACAGTAAGCTCTTCCTGGGAGGAAAAGCCTGCTATACCAAGGAAAGGGATTCGACAGGTACGTGGCAAGTGATACTCTTATAGACAAGTAATCGGTTTAGAGGAGTATCATTTATTTCCACGCTCAGGTTGAATTCTTTGGCAACGATTGTCGGACAAGTGGAGATATGTAAACGCTTTCCACTTGGGTCGACACGCTGCACCACCGAGACCAAAGCACGATATCCGGAAGCAAAGCTACATTGAGACGTGTCGTAATAAGTATTGTTAAACGCAGGCGAACAACCAACTAAGCGACGGGAAATATAACAAGAGGAATCTCGGACAGACGAGGGTGCGCAAATTCAAAAGCACGCACCTCGTGGTAAGTCGCCATTTTTGTCAAAACCAACGAGCGCCAGTGGAGCGCCCGCGAAGCGTCAGTTACGCGCATAACCAGCGAGTTGCGCACGACGAGACAACGAGTAAAGCCAGCGAGCCGGGACGAAGAAACCGAAAACACCCGAAACACCAGCGACACGAACTCATCGCATCAGTAGCATACCTCGTGGTAAGTCGCCATTTTGTAATTCATATAACCTGACGAGTGCTAGCGGAGCACCCGCAGTGAGCATCAGTTGCGCGTCACGCCAGCGAGTTAAGCATAACGCTACAACGACTAATCCCACGAACAGCGGCCACGAGCCGAAGGCACCCGAGTTCCCGACCGTACGAACGAGTCGCAGTAGCAGTCAACGAGCAGCGGCAACGAGCCGAAGGCACCCGAGTTACCGATCGCGAGAACGAGTCGCAGTAGCAGTCAGCGAGCAGCGGCAACGAGCCGAAGACACCCGAGTTACCGACCGCGCGAACGAGTCGCAGTAGCAGTCAACGAGCAGCGGCAACGAGCCGAAGACACCCGAGTTGCCAACCGCGCAAACGAGTCGCAGTAGCAGTCAACGAGGAGCGGCGACGAGCCGAAGACACCCGAGTTATCTACGACACAAACGTGTCGCAGTAGTGGTCAACGAGCAGCGGCCACGAACCGAAGGGACCCGAGTCGAAGCCACCCGAATAGCCGACAGCACGAACGAGTCACAGCAGCAACAGCGAACGTGTTGCCGACGACTCGAACGAGTCATAGCAGTAATAGCGAACGAGTTGCGGACGGCACGAACGAGTCATAGTAGTAGCAGCGAACGAGCAGCGACCACAGGCTGAAGACGTACGAGGGCCGACGATACGAACGAGTCGCAGTAGCAACCAACGAGTCGGCGAGTGACGACAACCAACGAAGATCGGCAGTGAGCCGAAGAGACCCGAGTCATTGACCGAACTACCTAGTAGCGACCGCCCGAGGAGAATCATCAAGTGAGCCGGCAAAGGAGCCGGGGACAGAGGAGGGACCACGGGCGGTACCGATACGCCGTGACGCAACCTACAGCGGCACGCGCCCAATAAGCAGACGGTTGCGCAGAAAATAGCGTAGACCGAAGAAACCAGCCAGAACATCGTAACCCGAGGGTTCAGCGCCGGCAGAATATTTCCGGCGGGGACCCGCTTATTTCATTTATTATCATTATATCACCAATTCTTATTATTTGTTAGTTTAAGAACTATTAATCCATTAAACCCAACTATTGAAATTAAAAACGTGGGTGTTTTCACTGAACTGACTAGGCTACGAGTTGAGTTTATCTTGCAAGGTACCCCTGACACAAATAAATAATTTGTCGACCTACCCCTGAACCGCCGCTGAGGTTACCCCAGCCTTTGACCGCCAGGTAGTTCGTTACAGGCTATACAAGAAAAAAAATTGGATTTGGAAACAAAAATATTTACTTTAGAGGAGGAAAAAATACGAAACGAGGTACTACTAAAGAAAATTGAATTTAAACAGCAGTTAGAAATTTAAAAACTAGAAATTGAAAAAAACGAAAGAGTTAAACTTCAAAAGTTAGCGCATGAAGCTGAAGTAAAAATAAAAATGTATGAAATGGAATTAAATATGAATAAAGATTAGAAATGTATCTTATATACGTAACAAAAATACATTTCTTTGATTATTTGATGGCACAGTTCTTTGGATATTTATGAAACATTCATTTTTCAAAGAATTATCTCTTTTTTTAATTTGTGTTATCATTCAATCTCGATTTTTTGACATTTTTTTATTCTTTGTAATTCATACTCGCACGCATTTATGTGACGATAAATTCTAGTAATATTCGTGATTAAATAAGAATATTACCAAATATTCTTTTAAATACTTATTTAATTTTATTGCATCTTTTTGGAGAAAGTACTCCAATATTGTTGTAAAAATTTGTTTAACTGCGTCTAAGCAACAATAAAAAAATTGTCAAAATTAATCGCGGTTATGTTCTAGAACATTTTTTCTTGAAATTATTTCACCACAGACCTCATTCATAGTTGCCGCCAACATTTTCAGATTGATAATAATGGATTCGTGAATCTATTTTTACAAAATCGGTTCGTGGTTGATTTGTTTTGGTAATTTAAATAACTGATCTAAATATATATATTTGATCAAACATAAGCTGACAAAAATAGTAAACATCAGAGAGAAAAACTGTATTTGCAAAATTCTCACCAGCCGTTCGAATTCGGCATCAAATTGTAGGCCAACCTTTAAAAAAAATATAACACACACTGCGAAGGATCTTCAAAGCTGTAGATCCAAACAAAACTGGTGTATCCACATTAAATAAAAATCTGTTACATATAATAATAGCATTTATTTAGTGATAAATGGTTTAAATTATTATTTCTTAAACACACATATAGGATATGTAATGAACACGGTAATAACACCATTCTGAAATAATTCCTTAGATGGGAAATTACAACAACTTTACCAATTTAATAGAACTTTGAGCAAAAAATATCGACGTAGAATTGAATTGCTTCGAAATGTCAGGATTTCCAATAGCGCACGACGTTTATTTTCGCCTTGAACAGAATTATGTTCCTAACTTCCATGGTCGTCATTGTTCATTTCATAATTGGACATATTAAAAACGTCTTGCATGTCTTCTTGCTCAATTATAATATTGTGCAATATTGCACAAGCTAATATCCATTGACATGCCCTTTTAACAGATATATCGTTTTTTAGGAGGATCCTCAATTCTTTTAAGCTGCTGAATCTTTCTTTTAATATGCCAAAGCAATGTTCAATTCTAATTCTATATTTACTGAATGTTCTGTTAAACTAGTTACGTTGTTGTAACGTACAGTCTGAAGAATTATTTCTGAATGGAGTTATTACAGTGTCTGTTAATTTATAGGCACTGTCCCCAGCTATCCATTGCTCTCCATTCAGAAATTGTTGCGGTGTAGTGGACAAATCACAAGTATTAAATATTTGAGCGTCGTGGACACTTCCGGGATATCCCAAAACGAGATGTCTTATTTTTAAATTACGGTCACTAACCGCTTGAACTTTAAGGGAATACATATGTTTCCGTGAGAAGTATGCCTCGGGATCCTCGAAAGGACGTTCGGCTAATTTGAATTCCGTTCCATCTACATACCCAATACAATGTGGCAATTCGTGAAATGTCTCGGATACAATAGTTTGGCGTTTTGAATGACACTGCCCTTGGAGAAACGTATTCCGTAGTTTGATAATTGCAGTGAAAATTCGGTCACTTATATTCTGAAATACCTAGTTTTAATATTGTATAAGAAAATTAATCGTTTTATTACCTGGATTGTTCCACCATCGCCGACCCCAAAAAAACTTGCAATTTTAGAAACTGATGCCCCCTCACCACTTGAGCTCAATCGATACAAAACAATAATTAGTTGCATTTCTACCGAAAATTGTTTACATGATCTTGGACCATGAAAAACTTCATGGTCTTTAATAAGATTATGTATAATATTAAAATTTGACCAGCTGACACGCACAATTTGACGAAATCTGTTTTCATTATAGTATGGTAAGATATCGGTCAAAAAATGTTGAGATTTTGGGATGGAATGATGCAGAATGGCATGCCATATCGAAACTGTTTTACAACAACAATCGCAAGAGAAATATCTTCCAATTCTTTCATACGTTGATGATCTGCAATGTTATCTTGAAAACTAACACATTTCAACGGATTAAATCACAATAATTACCATCATGTTTTCCAAAGTATTCCAAAATTAATAGCTCATTGGCCGCAATTTGCTTCAATTTTTTAAGAAATTTTGATTTTTCGTTTACTTTCGGCATTTTTAATTTTAATTATTTATTTTATTTGACACCTTATTGATTGATAAACACAATATACAATTTTTGAAAACAGTACATTCATATAACATGTCGCATAAATATATGCAAATACACAAAAGGAAAACTTCTGACTTTAAATGAATACCATTATTATAAATTTAAATATTTCATAAACAAATTTTAAAAAATATTCCGAAAAATTTCAGTAAGATAAAGTTTAAAACATTTTTTCGAAATTTTGACAGCAAATACTTTGCGAACTAATATTTAAATGTTTTTCAGGATTATATTAAAATATTAAAGAATAAAAGTAAGTGTATAATTAGATAATTTTAAAATATCCCTAAAAAAAAAACAAATTCTTTTCCTTTAATCTTATTTCAAATAGATTTAAAATGCCGAGAAATAATTGGTCTTCTAATTTTGATACACATTGTGACAACAATATTTTTCTGAAATAAAATAAATCCTAGCAAATTTAAAGTTCAGGAAAGAGCTGTCGAGCCTACCTATTTTAAAAATTATAATTTCAGACTGAAGCTACCGCTGATAATTGCAAGGAAATATTTCACCAACCCAGACTTTTAATTATTGGTGAATTTTAAACCTGACAGCTGTTATAGCAGTAGCTGGAAAGAAGAAGACTTTCACAGTCCGCTGGCTGCTTTCGAATCATGTTTTCATTTTTTTGTGCTTTGGATGTCGAATACCCTGCTAAATCTAAACACATTTTTTTTTACAAATTAACCAACGCTCAGGGGATGCCCCCTATACATGCAATGCACAGTGTTGATCGTCAGAAGGGATGACAGGTTAAAAGGAACTTGCCAATATCGAAAATGTCGGGAAAATCGGACGCTGGGAGATTGTTCCACAAACGTGTCGTGCGACTGAAGAACGAATTCTCTCTATAATGCGTGGTTCTGTTGAGAGCCGAGTGACTACGAAGGTGGGACTTGGTTTGATGCCCGAGTAGGACGAGAAAACACACGACCTGGTGGAATCAGTCCATGTATTTCCCTCGAACACTTAAACCCAACGGTCGTTCGGTGCTCAAGAGAACCAATAGACGATGAGATATTTTCATTCCCTATCAAATATATCGCACGTTCTTGAATTCGGTCCAGGAACTCGAAGGAGGATTTTGAAGCTCCTGCCTAAATGTGCGAATTGAATTCCATTTTAGGCCATATATAGGTAGTGTAGACAGTGCGTAGGTCAGCAGGAGTGAAGTATGTTTACATCGTTTTAAAAAACCGAGGCACTTGGCCGCTTCTTTCGACACATTAATAATTTGATCATTCCAACGGAGATCACATTAAATTGATATGCTCAGAACGTCAAGGACAGCTGACTGCGCAATATCCACAGCACCCATATCGAGGGGTGAATCCATTCTTTGTGAGATAACAGACAACATTGGGTCTTGCTCGGATTAAAATCTACTCTATTTGCTACACCCCACTCGGAGATTGAATTAAAGTCATTATTGAGTGTGTCATTCATAGTGCGTCTTTGACTCTCAATCTCCAAAGAGTTTGGACGCTTGTTGAACGAGTATGAATAACAAATGTTTCTGTTATTTGCAGAACTGTAATCTACCAGAAATAGGGACGGGGATAGGACGGAACCCTGCGGAACTCCAGAATTGATGAAATGTTGTTCTGAAAAAACACCATCCATCGCAACTCGTATTGAACTACCCTGGAAAAAACTTGATATCCATCGAGTAAAAGATTTCCCGACACCAAATGCAATTAGTTTTGCAACGAGGGCTTTATGCCGCACTCGATCAAAAGCCTTGGAAATATCGAGAGCAACAGCCTTACTCTCCCCGAAAAGGTGAACACAATTATTCCAGTTTTCGGAGAGGACCGCCATCAAGTCACCTGTGGATCTGGTCCTACGGCAACCATATTGGCGGTCACTGAGCAATTCGTTGTGCTCAAGATAGTTCACATGTTAGCTCTCCATTACCTTGGAGAGTGCAGAGCATATTGCAATGGGTCGGTAATTGGCAGGGTTCATAGCCTCGCCCTTTTTCGAAACTGGCTGGACATTGGCAACCTTCCAACAAGATGTAAAAACTCCTGTCGTGTAGGAGATGTTGAAAAGGTTACACAACGGACAAGCCAGCGTTGAAAGGCACTTCTTCAACACATGGGCAGATATTCCATCTGGACAAGAGGCTTTGTGAATGTTGATGTTTGCTAAAAGCTTTTCAACTGCCCGAGTTCGAAAATAAATCTCCGGCATTGCAGAAGAAACAAAATCGACGACGGGCAGTGGTTGATTACTATCTGGGAGCGTTGAATTATTAGCAAATAATTCTTCCAAGATATTTGCTTTATCAACCGGGTCAGTGACGGTCTGGCCATTCATAATAACAGTTGGAATAGACGATGTCGTCTGGTTCTCCACCCTTTTTACGAATGACCAGAAATTTTTACTACCTCTATGGTAGAGTAGGACCTTTTTGCACGCGTTTTTTTCGTGAAGAAACTTTTCTCGCGATATCACGGCGATTCTTAGCCTGTATGCGCAGTCTTTCTATGTCAGCATTCTTGTTAGAACGCCAAGTCTGAAAGGCTTCCTCTTTCGACCTGACTGCAATCCTGCAAGTCTCATTAAACCATGAGTGGTCCTAGGGTTTAATACTAATCTTTTTAGAAGGTATGAAGGACCGCATACCTAATAACATAATATTTTGTACCATTAAAGCCGCGGCATTTATGTCTCTATCAGCGAAACACAATTTCCAATTAAAGTTGCTCAAAAAATAATTTAACGCAACCCAATTTGCATTTTCGTAAAGCCATACAGTCCTCTTCGGGGCTTTAATCGAAGAGGTGCGTAAACTAGAATACGAAAATTCAGCGGAAACAGTACAGTGGTCGGAGTTACCAAGAGGTGCAAGGACTTTTACATCATATTTTTCATGATGTGAAGTCAGAAAAAGGTCTAGGACTTTTTGGATCTTCCCACCGACGCGTGGAAGGTATGTCGGTTCCTTCACCAATTGAGTGAGTTGATTGCACTCTGCAAACAGCTCAACATAACAAGTCCCCTGTGTTGATAGACCCGAGTGGCTCAACCAAGTGGCGTTGTACACGTTAAAATCGCCGGCAACAACAATTTCACTGCCTAGGAACTTTTCCAATATATTTGATATCGAATCGTCCAACTTATTACAGGTAGATACCCTATCTAAATTCGGGCTCCTATAAATAAAGCTGGTAACTGGAAAACAACGTGACTTCGAATATATAAGGCGAGACCCCTATGGGCAGAAAACAATGGCAGTAGGTGATAACCAGGTATGTGAAAATCCAGTGGATCTGCACCCTCACTAACCTGGGTCTCACCTATAGCCATTATTTGTGGCCTATTGATGGACACATACGCATATACAGAAAATAAATTCGTCCTCAGCCCACGAATGTTGCAAAAATCTATTCGAAAGTTTTGCGATATTTTTTCTACTGGGAGAGTTCAAAACAAACATGCTTACTGTGAATTATTTCAACCTGTGTTTTAATTACTTTGTGTTCTAATTTTTATAAGAAACTTTTTATTTCAAAATATCTGTAATTATTTTGTCTTGTCTTACAAATTATTTTTCATTCAGTTTGCGTTTGAAAATATTGTAAGGCAAGACAAAGTAAGTATTTTTTATTATTAATTTATGAATTTTATAATTAATCAAAATTTTATTAGAGAATAAACGCTTCCAAAATTGTTTATTCGACGCCGTTTTTGATATACGCAAACTGCAACATTTTTATTCTTTTTGCCTGATGTCTTCGAAACGATTGCCTCAACGATCGCCACAAATAAGAACAAGCAAGAGACTGAAAGGACTTCTTTCCGAAACACGACAAAATAGTCCTTTTAATAAATCGCTACGTCGTTCTTACATTTTGTTGAGCCAAGGAACCACCGAAAAAGTATCGCCACCGTCCAAAGAACCACCGCCTCTTGCCTCTACGCCTCATTCATCTACGCCTCTTGAATCTCCGCGTCATGGCACACCGTCTCATGCAACAACGCCTCTTACATCATCGTCCCATGATCCATCGCCTCATGTACTGCAGCCGCATGACCAATTGCCTCGAAACGCCACACACCCGAACGCTGAACGAAGCGAGCTACGTGAATCCCTTCAAAAGGACGTCGAGGATTGCTCGCTCGCCAGAAGTGTATGGCACCCCAAGAGCCTTATCAGTGGCAACTGATACTGATGGGGAACCACAAGAGGTACCCAGCCACACTGCTGCAGTAGATACCGCGACTGGCAGAAACCCACTCGCTCAAATTGGTCTGAACATACAGACACTAATAGAGCTGATGTGCGACAAAAAGAGACGCCACATAACCCAACAGATGCGGGACCTACTGCTCGAATCTAAGCAACTGCACAGCAGAGTATTGCGCGAAGTGGCCAACCGACCAGAACAAACCACACCGCGAAAAAATCACTCGGCCGAAGGCAAGCGCCAGCGAGAAGGACTGCTACAGCCTAGGCAAACCCCCCCGAAGAGGAAGAGGGAGGCCACAAGGGCAAGCGAAACGCCGAGGCAAGAAAAACCGATAGATCCTCCAGGCCTGACAGGCGGGAACAAGCGAAGCGAAAATAAGGAAAATACCACAGCCCCGAACAGGCAATCTGGAAAACCAGAGGGAGAGTGGAAGAACGTGGGCAGAAAACCAAGGGCAAACGGTGGACCCAGGCGGCATCCAAAGCGGCCCCCAACACGCCCAGATGCAATCGTCATCGCCAAGACAGGAGACTTGTCATACGCCGACATGCTGAAACATATGAAGGCGCAACCCGAGCTGAAGGAACTCGGCGATAATGTGAAAACCATACGGCGAACAGCTAAAGGCGAGCTCATACTTCAGCTGAAAAGCAATGGAGTGAGCAAAGTTGATGAGTACAGGGAGGAAATGATGCGAACGTTTAAAACTTCGGCAACCATCCGAACCCTCTGCCACATGGAAGTGGTAGAGTGCCGGGACATCGACGAATCTACCACCCCAGAAGAAATCTGTAGTGCGATTGCAAAACAGTTTCCCGATGCAACTGAGCCGGATCACATCGCCATCAAGACGCTCAGATCCATGCGAGACGGCACACAAACGGCACAGATAAGCCTGCCAGCAGAGGCAGCGAACGCGCTATTAAAAGCTGGACGAGTACGCATTGGCTGGGTAAGATGTCGCCTACGGGAGTGCTTCAACCCGACCCGATGCTACAGGTGCCTTGAATTCGGACACATATCGAGGCAATGTCAGAATAAAGAAGACCGACAAGACCTATGCTTCAGATGCGGCAACAAGGGGCACAAAGCAAAAACATGCGAAGCCCAACCAAAATGCGCCATCTGTGAACCAGGATGTAGCGGTGGCAACGAGCACCCCACAGGCAGCTACAGATGCCTAGCGTACAAGGCGGCGTACCGCTCGAGAGCCAAGCGGAATGATTAGATGCCTACAAATAAATCTGAACCACTGCGAGGCAGCGCAGGCCATACTGTCAAAAACAGTTGCAGAACATAAAATAGATGTGGCCCTCATATGTGAGCCATATAAAATCCCAAACGGAAGCGCGAAATGGGCGGAAGACAAGACCGAAAAAGCGTCAATTTGGACTTGTGGCAAAACAGTCTTCGAACGCAGAAACAACAAACAACACGATCGCTTCGTACACGCTAAGGTGAAAGGAATTCACTTCTACAGCTGCTATGCTGCGCCAAGTATGAGCACAAATGACTTCGAGGACATGCTGGACCGGCTAGTTATCGATGCCAGAGGAAAGTCACCAGCCATAATTGCAGGCGACTTCAACGCATGGGCAGTAGAATGGGGCAGTGTCCGAACCAACCGGAGAGGAACAATCCGCCTTCGCATCACTGGACCTAGTACTGCTGAACCATGGCAACACCCTTACCTTCTGCAACGGGAGAGGTGGATCGATTGTTGACCTAACATTCGCCAGCAGGACTCTCTCGAAATGCATACAATGGAAGGTCATGGATGCGTATACAAACAGCGACCACCAAGCGATTGCAATCCTACCAAAACACCCCGACGGCCCAACTCGGCGCAACCCTAAAAGGAAAGTGCAACAGAATGGCTGGAACATCAAGAAGCTAGACGCCGACGTGCTAGAATACATGATTGAACACATGACAGGAACGGAAGGAAATGCCGAACTGCAAACGGAACACACTATGCGATACCTTGCAAATGCCTGCGACGCATCCATGTCGCGAAAAACGAAAAAGAATGGTCGGACCCCAATCTACTGGTGGAACGATGGCATTGCCAAAATCCGTGCAGAATGCCACAAGCTACGAAGGAGACAACAACGCTCGAGAGGAAGAGCTGGACATGCACAACTCCAAGCCAACTTCAAGGAGAAGAGGAAACAGCTGCGAAAAGCCATTGCTAAAAGCAAAAGCGACTCCTTTATCTCTCTTAGAGAAGAGGTGCAGAGCAACCCGTGGGGTAGCGCGTACAAAATTGTGCTAAAAAAGCTTAACGGGAAAGCAGGGAATGCACCAATGTGCCCGGAAATTATGGGCAAAATTGTGGAAGGCCTCTTCCCGCAACACGAACCGTTCAGCATCCCAAGAAGCCTTAGCTGCGAAATTGGAACGATACCTCCAGTGACCACCACTGAGGTGCTAGATGCAGCCAATCGGCTCAAAATCAACAAAACTCCCGGCTTAGATGGTATTCCGAACTGTGTCCTGAAAAGGGCGCTGCAGAAGAAACCAGAAATCTTCCGCCGACTGTATACGACTTGCCTAGAGGAAGGAACCTTCCCACAACGTTGGAAACGCCAGCGACTGGTTCTCATACCAAAAGGCGACAAACCTCCAGAGGAACCGTCCTCACACCGGCCACTCTGTATGCTCGACACAGCTGGGAAAGTTCTCGAGCGAATAATATGCACCCGCCTCGAATGCCTCACAGAGGGACCGACAGGCCTATCTGAATGGCAGTTCGGCTTCAGAACGAAGCGCAGCACCGTTGATGCTATCGCCAGAGTGTGTGACATCGCCAGCAAAGCCATTGCCGGCGAAAGATGGCTGGGGGGCGACAAACAATATTGCGCAGTGGTGACCTTAGACATCAAAAACGCGTTCAACTCTGCTAACTGGAGCTACACCCTAATGGCACTAAGCAATATGGGAGCTCCAGATTACTTGCTAAGGATAATATCCCAATATTTCCAGCAAAGGACACTCTCATACGACACAGACGCAGGCCCCAAACAGTACAAGGTAACCGGTGGAGTGCCACAAGGCTCAGACCTTGGCCCGGTCCTGTGGAACACCATGTACGATGGAGTCTTCAAAATCGAGAAGCCAGCAGGGGTACACATCGTCGGATACGCGGATGATGTTGCGATAGTTGTAGTCGCCAAAATGCTCAGCGATGTAGCCCAAAACTGCAATGCTACGATCGGAAGCATCAAGTCTTGGCAACGAACCGCAGGCCTACAACTGGCAGAACACAAGACCGAAGCCGTACTCATCAGCAGTCGCAAAAAGGTGGAACGCTTCGAAATACGGGTCGGAGGACACACTATCCAATCCTCGCCGCAACTGAAATACCTGGGAGCCCAGCTCGACCACAGGCTGAACTTCAGAGAACATCTGGCACAGAGTGGAAGCAAGGCCGCCCGAGTTGGAGCCGCCCTAGCAAGGTTGATGCCCAACATCGGAGGCCCCAAACAGCCTATCCGGAAACTGCTGGCCAGCGTAAACACGTCGACGATCATGTACGCAGCGCCAATATGGGCCCCGGCAACAAAATGCCAATCGTACATGAAGTGAGTCAAATCAGCGTACAGGCTGACATCACAGCGAGTCTGCTGTGGATTCAGAACAATATCGGAGGATGCAGCAAACATAATTGCTAGTAGAACCCCCATTGATATTCTGGCGAACATGGCTGCAGACGCCCGCAACATCCGTAAAACACACGGCATAGTCTCTCCTGCAATAATGCAGGCGATAGAAGGTAGAGCGATGGCAGAATGGCAACGGTCGTGGAATGCCTCGCCAAAAGGCCGATGGACACATAGGCTAATCCCCGATGTGAGAACCTGGGTAGAAAGGAAACACGGCGACACCAGCTACCACCTAACGCAGTTCTTCTCCGGCCACGGATGCTTCGGAGAGTACCTCCACAAGAACCAACACGCAGACGACCCCTACTGCATATTCTGCGTAGGGAAAGTGGAGAATGCAGAGCATGTGCTCATGGATTGCGTGAGATTCGGCAGCGACCGACTCCAGATAGAGGAGGTCACAAGCGGAGTACTGTCTCCAGAAGGAGTAATCGCGTACATGCTTACCTCCTTAAATGCGTGGGAAGCCGCGGGCAGCATAATAACCCAAATTATGCAACGAGTCCGACATGACGAACAAACGCATCAAAGCCAACAGAGGCGATAGACGAAACAACAAGAACGAAGTCAGATGAATATCTGACTCTATCCTGCCCTGCGAAGTAATGCCTTAACTGGCGGTTCCACAGGAAGCGAGTGGGAGGGGTGCTTAGTACGTAGGCGCTATGGAAGCGAATCGTGCATGCGTAATATTTTTAATACGTATCTTTGGAAGATTACACCTCTCGGCTACCATGCCAAGAAAAAAAAAAAAAAAAAAAAAAAACACCGATCGCTACGTCATCTGAGTCAAGGCCATCTCATCTGCAACATGATATCGACAGAACACTGATACAAAAGGTAACCGATGATTTTAATAGAAAAATAAGTGAAATGCAGTCTGAATTTATGCGTCAAATGAACGCAATACAGTCTTTAGTTGTAACATCGAACAAACAAATGCAAAGTAGTGTAGTTGAATTACGCAACGAAATACATAACACTGATTCAGGAACACGCCAGTTCACAGGCAACGCAACACTTGTGCCCGCCTTTTCCTCGCCACATGAACCACCAACTCTACCTGTTCTGACCACTTCACCAAGTTCGACCACTTCAACGATGTCGCATACACCTTTTAATGCAGACGTACCTAATACATGTAGTCAACAGTCTTTAACACAGAGACATATAAAAATTTATCCTCTGCCAAAATTTTCTGGACTTCCAGAGGACTGGCAAACCTTTCACGAGTCTTTAAAAACCTCTTCACCAGAGTTCGAATATACAAATTTACATAACATTATGCGTCTTAGGGAAGCTCTCGAAGGAAAAGCTAGAGAATGCGTTGAATCACTTCTAAGTAGCTCCCGAAATGTGGATGCTATTATAACAACTTTGGCAGAAACATTCGGGCGACCTGAACAATTAATTAAGTCGCAAATACACAAAGTTCGATCTCTTCCTTTCGCTAATGAAGGGGACTTACCTGCGCTCATTAGCATAGCCAACACAGTAATAAACATGGCTTCCTTTCTTGAATCAGTGCTAGGAGAGCATCATCTTTCAAATCCAATGCTGCTCAGTGATTTTGTTGAAAAATTGCCAATATCTCGACAGCTTCAGTGGGCCGAAAAATGCTCTAGTTTAGACAAGGCACCAACCTTTCTAGATTTCAGCAGTTGGTTATGCAATCTAGGCAAATTAATAAACATGGTCACAGACTCTTTGCCTTGTACTTTCCAGACAGCTCAAAATAACCAACAAAGATTATCTAAGCCAGATAAATTTGCATGTGTCAGAGTGGCACAGAAAAAGTGCTATATATGTAATGGCGACTGTCAGTCAATAATTGTATGTTCAACTTTTTTAAAGTCGTCGGTAGAGGAACGATGGAAAATAGTTAAAAATTTGCGAGTATGTTTTTCGTGTCTCAAATATGGACATCAAACTACAAAATGTTTTTCAAAACTGCGATGTGATAAAAATGGATGTCCACACTTCCATCATAGATTTTTACATTCAGAAAAGAACAATATTGAATCTTCGTCACAACACGTTCAGTCTCCTGAATGCAGAAACTGTCTGGTCAAATCAAATCTTGAAGATGATTCAGTTCTTTTTCAAGTAATCCCTATCATACTCTACGACAAGGATAAGTCGATAGACATATACGCCTTCGCAGACGATGGCGCTAATGTGTCGATGTTAGATGCAAATGTTGCTCGTGAACTAGAGTTATCCGGACCAAAGAATGTACTGGAAGTTCAGTGGATAAACCAGCAGGTATCACGCGAAACCACTGAAATCGTAGAACTATCAATAAGTGGCATAGAAGAAAACTCAGATACATATCACATGTCAAATGCATTTGTGACGGCTCATCTTAATCTTCTGATTCAATCTCTGAATATTGAAAGCAAAATTGAACATCTCAGTGGGTTACCGTTAAAAGGTTACAACAGAATTCAGCCACAGATGATTATAAGCCTCACACATTCCTTTTTAACTGTACCGGTCGAAGTACCGAGGGCTTCGTATAGTCCAGGTCCAATCGCTACCAAAACTAGGTTAGGTTGGATGGTATATGGATCTGTAGTTGAACACCAACGAACGCACAAACGAACATGCCATGCCAGAAATATAACAAATCAAGATTATGCGGTTGAAAATATCGAGCAAATGATGAAGAGCTATTTTGATATTGAAACGTTTGGTGTCAAGTTGTGTAAGACCCGTCTATTTTCTAATGACGAAGAGAGAGCTTTGTCTATACTGAAATCTACAACAAAACGTGCTGGCGATAGATTCGAAGCTGGTTTACTGTGGCGAGATAATTTCTGTGCGTTTCCGGACAGTTACGATATGGCATTTCGTCGCTTGCAGGGGGTTGAGAGAAAAATGGCCCGAGATCTTGAATTAGCTGAAGAATACTGTCAGAAAATTGAAGAATACGTACAAAAAGGGTACGCCAGGCTTTTAACAGCGCACGAAGCTAATGAGCGAACTAAAAACACGTTTTATCTGCCACACTTTGCAGTAAAGAACCCGAACAAAAAGAAAATACGTTTAGTATTCGATGCCGCTGCAGAAATAAAAAACATTTCACTGAATAAAGCCTTGTTGCCTGGTCCTGACATAAATCAGCCGCTCATTTCAATCCTGTTTAAATTTAAACAATCTCCTGTAGCAGTTTGTGGAGATATTAAAGAAATGTTTCACCAGGTGAGCATATCACAAAATGATCGGAACGCGCAAAGATTCTTGTGGAGAAAAGGTGACTCCACAAAGCCAGTAGAGACTTATGTAATGGATCGCATGATTTTTGGTGCTACGTGTTCTTCAACTATTGCACAATTCGTTAAAAATGAAAATGCAAAAGAATTCTCCGAACTTTATCCACGTGCTGCACTATGTTGACGATTACGTTGACAGCTTCCAAACGGAAGATGAAGCAATTCGCGTAGTAAAGGAAGTAATAAAAATTCACAAGGCTGGAGGTTTTATTATGCACAGCTTTGTTTCGAATTCTGCGCGATTAAAACTCGAATTAATTAGTACGACAGACAGTGATCCAGTGAATGTTGAAGGCCAAGAGATAGACCACATACTCGGTATGCATTGGAGATCGAATGTAGATGAATTTATATTTGTACTAAAATTTAATAAGGTACCGTCTGAAATTCTATGCTTTGAAAGGAAACCAAACAAACGTGAATTTTTAAGCCTTACAATGTCAGTATTTGAACCGTTCGGTTTGTTGGCTAATTTTACTGTATATACAAAAATTTTAATGCCAGCCATCTGGAAAATTGGTGTGGATTGGGATGAAGAGATACCAGATAACATTTACAATAAATTAAAATTTTGGCTAAAGGAAATGCAAAAATCGAACAGTTTAGAGTCCCGAGGTGCTACTTATCAAATTTCATGAGTACAACAATTGAACTACACTTATTTTGCAACGCTAGTGAGGAGGCATTGGCAGCAGTTGCTTACTGGCGCATGATTTGTTTGGAAGGTGTGGTTCTTAGATTTGTAGCAGGAAAACGTCGTGTGCGCCTACGCGATTCCATTCTATTCCGAAGCTGGAATTACAAGCAGATGTAATGGCAGTGCGTTTAAAAGACACGCTACTTCAAAGTCACGACATTTCTGTAGAGAAAGTATGTTTTTGGTGTGATTCACACACGGTGATACGTTGGATACGTTCCAACCATCGTAATTATAAGCAGTTCGTGGCTAATCGTGTCGCAGAAATCCTGGATAGCTCGAGTATTTCTGACTGGCGTTGGTGCCCAGGTGAGCTGAATCCGGCGGATGATGCAACGCGAGCAAAATTTCCGGTTTGCTTCGATCTGGAAAGTAGATGGAAAACAGGACCAGATTTTCTTTTAAATGGTGAAATAGATTGGCCAGATGAAACATGTATGGGGCACAAGGAAGACAAGAGCACAGATGAGCTTAGGGCGAAACATTGGCTTTCATTAACAAGGCAAGTTAAAATCGAGTTACCAAATGTATATCGATTTTCGAATTATTAGTTGAATGGTATCATCGTAAGTTACGTCATTTGAATACGTCAACAGTAATCAACGAAATAAGTCAACTTTATTGGATTCCATCAATTCGGTCTTTGGTACGTACTGTAGAAACTCATTGCACTGCTTGTAACATACGAAAGTCACAACCACGACAGCCACAAATGGGATGCCTTCCTATTGATAGAGTTACGCCATTTGTTCGTCCTTTTACGTATACAGGCCTAGATTTTTTCGGACCATTCAGTGTTTCCGTACGTTGAGGAAGAGAAAAACGATGGGTTGCTTTATTTACTTGCTTAACAGTGCGAGCTGTGCACGTTGAAATAGCTACAAACTTATCCAGCGACGTATGTATTATGTGTATTAGAAATTTTATAAATAGAAGAGGAGTGCCTATTCAGATAAGGAGCGACAATGCGACGAACTTCGTTGGAATAGCTAAGGAGTTAAACGGCGTAAATGATTTTCTGGACCACAATCAAAGAACTGCTTCACTTGCACCGCTGGGAATAAAGTGGATTTTTAATACACCGGCAGACCCCAGCGCTGAAGGAGCGTGGGAACGTTTAGTGCAATCAATAAAAAAAAGCTTCTTCATAATTTTAAAGGAACATGCCCCACGTCCTGAAACGTTGCAAAGTATATTACTGGAAGCAGAGAACATTGTCAACAGTAGACCATCTGCCGATTAGTCCAGATGAGCCAGAACCTCTTACGCCAAATCATTTTTTATTGGGTTGTGTGAATTCGACACAAACTCCAGCTTCTTTTGAACAAAAACTCTTGAGTTTGCGGAAACAGTGGCGTATATTACAAAACTTAAAAAATGGATTTTGGATTCAATGGTTGAATGAATATTTGCCAGAACTCACCAGATGGACAAAGTGGTGTCTTCCAGCGCAACCAGCTAATATCGGGACGTTAGTAATGATTTGTGAGAATAATACGGCACGTTCACAATGGAGAAGAGGTCGTATAGTCAAACTCAATTGCGGTAAAGATGGAGTAGCAAGATCTGCTGATGTTCAAACTATTGACGGAATTTTGAAGAGGCCGATATCTAAACTAGCTGTACTTGATGTTGAATAATTGATTTTTATTGATGGTGAATTCCCCTTGGTAAATTCACAGGGGTGGGTATGAATTATTTCAACATATTTTTTAATTCCTTTGTGTTTTAATTTTTATAAGAAACTATAAGAAATATCAGTAATTATTTTGTCTTGTCTCACAAATTATTTTTCACTCAGTTTGCGTTTGAAAATATTGTAAGGCAAGACAAAGTAAGTATTTTTTATTATTAATTTTTGAATTTTATAATTAATCAAAATTTTATTAGAGAATAAACGCTTCCAAAATTGTTTATTCGACGCCGTTTTTGATTTACGCAAACTGCAACACTTACCAATTATGGGCGGCAGTTGAGACGAACAGCGAGAGCGTAAGCTAAACAGTGGTGAGTGTTTGGCCTTCAACACTGTCTTTGTTACGCTGTCTTGCGGTCTCAGCTACGCACGCAATTAGCGTGGAGTAGGATGGGGAAGGGACAGAAAACGAAAAACAAATGTGCAATGCAGCAGAGGGCATAGAAAAGCTCGTTGCATTGGCAATTGCAAATAACGACGGCGGCAGAAGTGCTGGGGGCTGGCAATGCAGCGAAACTGGTTTTGAATTGTTGTGGTTTTTGTTATGTTTAATTATTATGCGCGCTATTGGTGGTTTTGTTGATTATTATTTCTGTTGTTTTTATTGCATGTTTTATTTAATTCTAATTATTTATTTTAGACGCTGGACGACACTTAGACCCTGGACGACACTTAGATCATAACTTTGCACAACACGACAAAGACCAAAACAAAATCGACGGACAATAATATACGAATTTTAATAAGAGGACGACGTGACACGTCCGTCCCCCATCAATGCGCTGATGCTACTTTTATGAATAATGATATTTTGAAACTCCTTGCAAATGCATACAATGAAAATTCTGTATCTAGAAGTATGATTCTTAAAATAACACTATGTGCACCCATTTTACCACCAGAAATGAAAGTTACATGTCGTTTTCAGTTTTTTCCCTACACGTCCAGTTTCCAGGATTTTTGAGAAAAACGAAAAACCACGTTTTTGAGGATTCTATAGGTTGGTAAGCGTTGATTATAATGTCAGACTTATTTTATTTAATTCAAAACATGCATAACAGAACACAAATTATGTGTACATATCATAAATTCCTTCTACAGGACCTGAGATATGATGCAAAAAGGACTCATTTTTGAACAATTGTTTCTCAGTTCTTAATTGTACACCAGTTACTAATATTTCTACGAATTTAAAAGGACTCATTGTTGCGCTAAAAAAAAGACCCATTTTTGAGCATTTGTTTCTGAGTTGTACACCATTCTTGTGCTTTACATTACAAGTTAGCAAATCTCAATGAGCTTACGAATTAAAAATAGTTAAAAATTTTTAGAGTAAAAACGAAACAATATTTTATAACAGCAAAAACCAATAAAAGAAGATCAGAGGAAAAAATTGATAAAGTTCAATTTCATTTGTGAGCTGACTTTATCTTTACTCATTCTTATTCTAATAAAATTTTATTGATGTTAAAACGTATTGAGGAAATTAAAAAATGCTATACTAATAAAAGGTTATATATATTCAAAAAAATATACTTCAAAATTGGAATTTTCTTACAATCTTATTTTTTTAAAACAATACAAACAATTTATTTTTTTTAAACAATTATTATTCAAATTTTATATTAGCCATTTTTTTACATAGTTCAAAAATATTTTTGTTTGTAAATTTATTATTATATTTTTTAACTAAAAATACAAATGCTGAACTGCTTGATAATAACTTTGAAATTTTTCGTACGGATAGATTCAGTACTATTGATAGTGTTGTCGGAGGAGGAGTCCTTCTCGCAATAAATGAAACTAATTCTAGTAATATTTTCGAGATTTCCAAGTATAATAACAACAATCTTGAACTAATTTGTGTTACTCAATGCTTATATTCCTCCGAACAGTCCCTTAGAGATTTATGACTCACTTAAATCCATAAATCCATTGAATTTGTTATTAGTAATCTGAATCCCAGCGATGATATTATTTTGGTGGGTGACTTTAATCTGCTTAATATATCTTGGTCGCTATCTGACGATGAAACTTTTTTTAATGCTTCTAATATCTCCTCTCGACTTGATCAACTTTTTGTTGACGCAATCGGTTCCGATTTACAACAAGTTAGTTGTATAAAAAATCACCAACACAAACAATTGGATTTAGTTTTCACGACAGATTCATCAAAAATAATAGTATCAAATGCCCATTACTCTCTATCTAATATTGATAACTACCATCCTCCTCTTGGTATAGTTTACCAAGCGGATGAAGTAATTACTGACCTAGTGACGGAAGATCAGCTCTATTTTAATTTCAGAAAAGCTGATTATGATCTTTTGAACAGATTAATTGATCTAAAATTTAATGACCATAACGCCTGTATATTTTCTGAAAGTTTGGATATAATTACCGAAAACTTTTATAAAATTATGTTTGAATGCATTTCACTTTCAGTTCCTATTGAACAAAAGCGCATCTCATCTTTATTCTATCCTTGGTACACCAAAGATCTAAAACATTTAAGAAATACTCGTAATAGATCCTGGAATATGTATATTCGATCCCAAAATACGGATGATATACACAACTATAGTAGAATTGCAGAGAATTTCAAAAAAATTTGATGCAAATGAATTTAAAACTGTTAGGAGATCCAAATAAATTCTGGTCTTTTATCAATTTAAAAATAAAGAGTGATGGTTTTCCCGCTTCTTTTAAATCAGATAACGGACTAACAAACGATCCTAATATAATTTGTGGACTGTTTGCTGCCAATCTTTTTCGAAAATCATTTAGTACTGACTATTTTAATCCAGATTTAAATTATTTTAATTACGGTGGATCTTTACCTAAAACGTCCCTTGGAACAACTATACTTCCGCCTGAGCTTATTTTCGAAGAAATGAGGCTATTAGAAGAAGATACTAACGCTGGTCCTGATGGTATTCCACCAATATTACTAAAAAAATGCAGTTCTTCCTTGTGCAAACCATTGGCCTTCTTATTTCATAAATCTCTTTCTGAAAGTTGTTTTCCTCACTTATGGAAATCATCTTTTATATCTCCAGTATTTAAAAAGGGCTGCAAAACAGACGTCAATAACTATCGACCAATCGCAAAATTATCTTGTATTCCTAAACTTTTCGAACGAATGGTTTATCATTCCATTAAAAAACATTGCCATGATATTATTGACACCCGTCAACATGGCTTTGTAAATAGTAGATTAACTGTCTCTAATCTTCTGAACTTTACTAGCTTTAGTCTACGTTCAATTGAATCACGAAACCAAGTTGATTGCATTTATACTGATTTCAGTAAGGCTTTTGATAAACTTTCACATAAACTAATTATATTTAAATTGAAACTGTATTTTCAGTATTTTATAGACTGGGTGGAATTATCTGAATACACGCTCTTATCAAATACGTTTTCGTGGTTGCTTATCATCTGCCTTTATCGCAACATCTGGTGTGCCCCAGGGTAGTCACTTAGGACCTCTATTATTCATATTGGCCATAAATGATGTATCACAAAGAGGACGATTGAGAATTACTTTAGGATGATCTGAAGTCCTTTGAAGTTTGCTGTCAAAAAAACAGCTTAATATTAAATTCAGACAAAATGCCAAACAGTATCATTTACTCGAAAAAGATCAAAACTATGTTTCAATTACAGAATTTCTAATCAAACTCTACACCGAGCTGACTTTATTAAGGATCTTGGCATTGTCTTTGATGATAAGCTGACTTTTAATGTTCATATTGATACAATTTGTAGTAAAACATCTGCAATGCTAGGATTTGTAAAACGTTGGGCCAAAGAGTTCAACAACACATTAGTGACAAAAACATTATATGCAACATTGGTGCGACCACACCTTGAATATGCTTCTCAAGTCTGGTCTCCAATGTATAAATCTCATATTAGCCGAATTGAAAGAATTCAAAAAAGTTTCGTTAGATTTGGATTAAACCATTTTGATTGAGTAGATCGTAATAATCTACCACCTTATTCAGATCGTTTGATCTTAAAAGGATTGCAACCCTTAGAAGTAAGAAGTAAAATCAATGACAATCGTACAAGTATTCGTACTAATACTAATATTTTTTATGTACCTTTTAATAGAACAAACTATGGTACAGGTGCTCCTTTTAATCGCATGTGTACCTTTGCAAACAACTGTTCTTTTTTCAATCTCTCTACGTTCAAATTAACTCTTAAAAGTAATCTGCGACGCATTTACTAATATTCTATATTATATAATAAAAAATTTTATTAATTTGTGATGTATATAAAATACATGTTGTGAATTGTCCGAGTCAAATAATTAGTAAATATTTCCAGATGATGTTTTCACTAGCATAACAACTCTCTTGGTATTAGCTGTGAGAAAATAAAATATTTTACATTATAACTATACATTTAATAAAACATCTGTACCGAGTACGTTCTTGGCTTAGTGTTAAACCTTATGTTTGAGAAAGTGCGAAATAGCTAGCTGTAGTAGCTAAACTCTATTATTATTATTATTAATATTGTCAACATTTTATTTCTTTTTAAATATGATTTATTATGCTTTAATTTAAATTTCAGAATATTTGTCATTTAATTCTAAACTCAGAAAAAGAGATTGTAGCCAAATACAACAGAGATCTTCAGTCAATGAAAAATCTGGATAGAGTAAAAATTTCAAAATGTATTATTCATCATATTTTAGAAGAAAATCCTGAGCGTGTGTAAGTATTGGACTAAATCATTTTAAATTTATTCGTTGATTTGTATTTGATTTTCAGTATAAATAGGGAATACTTAACAATACTTAGCAATAATTAACACATATAATTTTATCAATTTTGTGATAAAAACACTGAATACAGCAGTGTTGGAACAGCAGTAAACGGAAGATCGGCAAAAGGAAAACTGTTTAACGCTTATTACAACAAAAAGCATTCTCCATCACAAGCTGGTATTATAACTCGTAGAAAATTGGTTCCACGAGTTGTAAATCCACTACCACAGTTACCAATAGAGTTTGTAGTTCTAAACATAGAATCGGGATTTATGTGGCGCCGAAAAACGACAAAAACAAAGCAATGGGCGAAATCACCATTTTCAGACAAAAACATTTTTCGACAAAAACAATTCGAAAAACAAATTTGTTAAAAAAAAATATTTGGACGACAAAAATAAAGCAAAGCTCGAAATCACCATTTTCCAACAAATATTTTCCAACAACAATGTAAGTTATTAAAGAATCGAAATCAAAAATTTTTAATACGATTTTTAGTAGTCGCATTCAAAAATGTTGATTTCGATTGATGTTGATGCTCTCAAAAAAATGACCTCTACATTTTTTGAAAGATCTCTCAGTGAAAAACTAAATGGAAGTAAAGGTCAATATTTATTTCCGATCTCTCGTTTATATACAAAATTTTTATGTTATCCATTTAATTTTATATCACAGATTGCAATTGATGCTAAATTAAAGTACTCGTTGGACTTGAACCAACTTAATTCAATATCTGAAAAAATCATACGCAAGGGGAAGGATTTGAAAAGTGCAACATTCCAAAATTATATTAAAATATTAAAGAATAAAAGTGAGTGTATAATTAGATAATTTTAAAATATCCCTAAAAAAACAAATTCTTTTCCTTTAATCTTATTTCAAATAGATTTAAAATGCCGAGAAATAATTGGTCTTCTAATTTTGATACACATTGTGACAACAATATTTTTATGAAATAAAATAAATCCTAGCAAATTTAAAGTTCAGGAAAGCTTTATAGAATATTTTGAGGTAATAATGATATATCTGACGAAACCTACCTATTTTAAAAATTATAATTTCAGACTGTAGCTGCCGCTGATAATTGCAAGGAAATATTTCACCAACCCAGACTTTTAATTATTGGTGAATTTTAAACCTGACACCTGTTATAGCAGTAGCTGGAAAGAAGATATACTCTCACAGTCCGCTGGCTGTTTTCGAATCATGTTTTCATTTTTTGTGCTTTGTATGTCTAAACACATTTTTTTAACCAAATTAACCAATGCGTGGTTCTGTTGAGAGCCGAGTGGACTACGAAGGGGTGGGCTTGGTTTGATGCCCGAGTAGGACGAGAAAACACACGACCTGGTGGAATCAGGCCATGTATTTCCCTCGAACACTTAAACCCAACGGTCGTTCGGTGCTCAAGAGAACCAATAGACGATGAGATATCAAATATATCGCACGTTCTTGAATTCGGTCCAGGAACTCCAAGGAGGATTTTGAAGCTCCTGCCCAAATGTGCGAATTGAATTGCATATTAGGCCATATATAGGTAGTATAGACAGTGCGTAGGTCAGCAGGAGTGAAGTAAGTTTACACCGTTTTAAAAAACCGAGGCACTTGGCCGCTTCTTTCGACACATTAAATATGTGATTATTTCAACGAAGATCACATTAAATTAATATGCTCAGAACGTCAAGAGCAGCTGACTGTGCAATATCCACAGCACCCATATCGAGTGGTGAATCCATTCTTTGTGAGATAACAGACAACATTGGGTCTTGCTCGGATTAAAATCTACTCTATTTGCTACACCCCACTCGGAGATTGAATTAAGGTCATTATTGAGTGTGTCATTCATAGTGCGTCTTTGACTCTCAATCTCCAAAGAGTTTGGACGCTTGTTGAACGAGTATGAATAACAAATGTTACTGTCATTTGCAGAACTGTCATCTACCAGAAATAGGGACGGGGATAGGACGGAACCCTGCGGAACTCCAGAATTGATGAAATGTTCTGAAAAAAAAACCATCCATCGCAACTCGTATTGAACTACCCTGGAGACAACTTGATATCAACCGGGTCAGTGACGGCCTGGCCATTCATAATAAGAGTTGGAATAGACGATGTCGTCTGGTTCTCCAACCTTTTTACGAATGACCAGAAATTTTTACTACCTCTATGGTAGAGTAGGACCTTTTTACACGCGTTTTTTTCGTGAAGAAACTTTTCTCGCGATATCACGGCAGTACAGTGATTCTTAGCCTGTATGCGCAGTATTTCTATGTCAGCATTCTTGTTAGAACGCCAAGTCTGAAAGGCTTCCTCTTTCGACCTGACTGCAATCCTGCAAGTCTCATTAAACCATGAGTGGTCCTTGGGTTTAATACTAATCTTTTTAGAAGGTATAAAGGACCGCATACCTAATAAAATAATATTTTGTACCATTAAAGCCGCGGCATTTATGTCTCTATCAGCGAAACACAATTTCCAATTAAAGTTGCGCAAAAAATAATTTAACGCAACGCAATTTGCATTTTCGTAAAGCCATACAGTCCTCTTCGGGGCTTTAATCGAAGAGGCGCGTAAACTAGAATACGAAAACTCAGCGGAAACAGTACAGTGGTCGGAGTTACCAAGAGGTGCAAGGACTTTTACATCATATTTTTCATGATGTGAAGTCAGAAAAAGGTCTAGGACTTTTTGGATCTTCCCACCGACGCGTGGGAGGTATGTCGGTTCCTTCACCAATTGAGTGAGTTGATTGCACTCTGCAAACAGCTCAACATAACAAGTCTCCTGTGTTGATAGACCCGAGTGACTCAACCTGTAGGAACTGTTCCAATATATATGAGATCAAATCATCCAATTTATTACCAACCTATCTAAATTCGGGCTCCTATAAATAAAGCTGGTAACTGGTAAACAACGTGACTGCGAATATATAAGGCGAGACCCCTATGGGCAGAAAACAATGGCAGTAGGTGATAACCAGGTATGTGAAAATCCAGTGTATCTGCACCCTCACTAACCTGGGTCTCACCTATATCCATTATTTGTGGCCTATTGATGGACACATACGCATTCGTCCTCAGCCCACAAATGTTGCAAAAATCTATTCGAAAGTTTTGCGATATTTTTTCTACTGGGCGAGTTCAAAACAAACATGCATACCAATTACGGGCGGCAGTTGAGACGAACAGCGAGAGCGTAAGCTAAACAGTGGTGAGTGTTTGGCCTTCAACACTGTTTTTATTACGCACTCTTGCAGTCTCAGCTACGCACGTAATTAGCGTGGAGTAGGATGGGAAAGGGACAGAAAACGAAAAACAAATGTGCAATGTAGCAGAGGGCCCATTGCATTGGCAATTGCAAATAACGACGGCGGCAGAAGTGCTAGGGGCTGGCAATTCAGCGAAACTGGTTTTGTGTTGTTGTGGTTTTTGTTATGTTTAATTATTATGCGTTAGTTAGTTTTGTTGATTATTAGTTCTGTTGTTTTTATTGCATGTTTTATTTAATTCTAATTATTTATTTTAGACGCTGGACGACACTTAGACGCTGGACGACACTTAGATCTGGACGGCACTTAGATCATAACTTTGCACAACACGACAAAGACCAAAACAAACTCGACGGACAATAATATACGAATTTTAATAAGAGGACGACGTGACACGTCCGTCCCCATCAATGCGCTGATGCTACTTTTATGAATATTGATATTTTGAAACTCCTTGCAAATGCATACAACGAAAATTCTGTATCTAGAAGTATGATTCTTAAAATAACACTATGCGCACCCATTTTACCACCAGAAATGAAAGTTACATGTCGTTTTCAGTTTTTTCCCTACACGTCCAGTTTCCAGGATTTTTGAGAAAAACGAAAAACCACGTTTTTGAGGATTCTATAGGTTGGTAAGCGTTGATTATAATGTCAGACTTATTTTATTTAATTCAAAACATGCATAACAGAACACAAATTATGTGTACATATCATTTTTCAAAATTCCTTTTACAGGACCTGAGATATGATGCAAAAAGGACTCATTTTTGAACAATTGTTTCTCAGTTCTTAATTGTACACCAGTTACTAATATTTCTATTATGCTTAATAATTTTTATATATTTTTTTAAAATTTTTAACTATTTTTAATTCGTAAGCCCAAACAGGATTGAAATATATGAGATTTGCTAACTTATAATGTAAAGCACAACCTCAAAACTTTAACCAAAATCGTAGAAGTAGTAGAAATGGTGATACATTATTCTATCTTCCATTTAGTACAACCAATTATGTTGTATCATCACCTTTTAACCGTATGTGTAATATAGTTAATAATTGCAGACATTTTGAAGCTTTAATAACAAAAATAATATTGTAGATATTTTAACAACTGCATGCGTTTGTTACGAGCCCAACTACTATTAGTGCGTAAATTTTTTCAAGCATTTATGCTCTGAAAGTGCAAGCTAGCTGTATTAGCTAAAACTCGATTATAAGAATGGTGTACAACTGAGAAACAAATGCTCAAAAATGGGTCTTTTTTAGCCCAAAAATGAGTCCTTTTTTCATCATATCTCAGGTCCTGTTAAAGAAATTTTGAAAATTAATTTGTACATATAATTTGTATTCTGTTACTGGGCCGTGCGCACGGGAAGGCTTTTTGGTGGTTCAACCCCCCCCCCCCCAGGAGCATTAAAAAAAATATTTAATTAAATTAAAGACTAAAAATGTGTATGAATGTAAATTATAATTTTATAATATCACACGATCAGATCAAAAGTGGTTTAAACAATATGTTAGAATAAAAAATTGATCAAAATGTTTAGAGTAAAAACGAAACAATATTTTATAAAAGCAAAAACCAATAAAAGAAGATCAGAGCAAAAAATTGATAAGTTCAATTTATTTGTGAGCTGACTTTATCTTTACCCATTCTTATTCTAATAAAATTTTATTGATGTTAAAACTACTAATAAAAGGTTATATATATTCAAAAATATATACTTCAAAAAAATGTAAACTTTCTTTACAAAAATTTTCATTGCTTAAAATTATTTTGGTCGAACATTTTTTTTTGTTGTGTTGAAAAACTTTTGTTTGGAACAATATTTACGTTATTTTTGCCAAAAATCATTTTTTCCGAACTAAAAATTATTGGAATTTTCTTACAATCTTATTTTTTTAAAACAATACAAACAATTTATTTTTTTAAACAATTATTATTCAAATTTTAATTTAAGACATTTTTTACATAGTTCAAAAATATTTTTGTTTGTAAATTTATTATTATATTTTTTAACTAAAAATACATTTAAAAAAATATACATAAATCTCTCTTATAACGTAAAACGAAACAAAATAAATTCCAGAAAAAAGCGTAATAAATTACAACGAATTTCTTTTCGTTTATTTTTAGATATTTTTAATAACAATTTAAAATGATTTGATGTATATTTGCAGATTTGGTGTATATTTGTGTTATGAAATAGGACCCCGTATTTTCTTAAAAATCCTGTATTTTATTAAAGTTTGCTAAAAAAAATAATATAATCGTGTTTCTCAATTTTTCTGGATCATGGGGTTTATTTGCTTTTGAAATGCATGTCAAATTTTTGGTCGAACATTTGAAAAAAGTTGGAAGTACTTCATGAGTATAAATATGAAAATGGTTGTACGATACTAATTCCTTTACAGCTTTTATTCGCATTAACTAAAATCTTTAAATGATTTAATTTTGTAAAAACGCTTTTAAATCCATACTCAAAGAAATTTTAGCTACAAAATGAAGGGTGTAAACGAAATTATTTATACATTTTCTTTTAAACTTAAAATGTTATCGCGGTAAAAAAAAAAATCACAAATGAATAACAATACTAAATAGTTCTTAAAAATAGTTAAAGAATTATATTTCTGAATGAGTTAGGACGAATTTCCGTATTTTAGCCTTCCAGCCCGCCATCAGCCGTTGGACACCATTTCTTCTAACATTTTTGATAACACAAATCCAACTATCGCTTATTTTATTTCAGTTTAACAATATTTCAATATTTTTCGAAGAATAGATTTTATATAAGCCAAAAATTTTAAATATGGACCTAGCTCAAGCAGTTTGGAGGGTTACATCCTTTTAAACAAATTATATAATATTGTTCTATACGGGTTTCAGCATTCCCTCGCTCGTTTATTTGAATATTTAATCCATTTTTTCGATTTTATTTGGAACTTTAAATTATCTCAGTTTAAATCTCATATTTACTTTTTGAAAATTTGAAATATATTATATTTTTTTGACACATCTCTTATTGATTGTTGGGCTTAGATCCAACACTTTACTTTCGCCTCAAATTTACGATTCATAAATCCTGATTTTCAACCTGATTTACATTTCACCGAATTGTAATATTTGCAGCATTATCCCTGCAATAATTGCATGCATTGTAGAACGGCTGGCTTATCAAAATGTCCAAAATTTATTTTCCCACTTTTGTTGAAGAGATGATGGATTACTTATAACTGAATACTTGTTAATATTTTTGTTTGTCATAAATCAGAGAATTTTTGAATTTATGGGATTTTTTCCGGTATTTGCTTTGACCACAATATCCGCATTTGAATTTGTAAAAATAATTTCTTTAACAGCCTTTATGTGCAGCAAATTTTTTTTATTATGAAAATATGATATGCCTTTTCATTTCAAATTCAAAGATAATTTAAAATTAAATTCTACTTTTTTGAAAATTTTTCATAAATAAGAAAACGTCAAAAAGCTAATTTTAATTTTAATGTCGTCTTTCGACATTGCTTTGAGATATATCCTTTTAAAATAAACTTTGTTTAAAAATTTTGGCAATTTTATTAGATCCAACTCTTTACTCTCGCCGCAAATTTACGATTCACAAATCCTGATTTACATTTACTATTTAAGAAGATGGTCTCTTGAAACCAAATTGTAATATTTCCAGCAGTATTCCTACAATAATTGCATGCATTGCAGAACGGCTAGCTTATCAAAATGTCCAAAATTTATTTTCCCACTTTTGTTGACGACATGATCGATTACTTATAACTGAAAACTTGTTAATAATTTTGTTTGTTATAAATCAGAGAATTTTTGTATTTACTGCATTTTTTTCCGTTATTTGCTTTGACCACAATATCCGCATTTGAATTTGTAAAAATAATTTCTTTTACACCCTTTATGTGCCGCAATTTTTTTTTAATATGAAAATTTCAAATTCAAAGATAATTTAAAGTCAAGTTTAAAATTAAAGTCTAATTTTTTGACAATTTTCAAAAATAATAAAACGTCAAAAAGCTAATTTTAATTTTAAAGTCGTCTTTCGACATTTCTTTGAGATATACCTTTTAAAATAAACTTTGTTTAAAAATTTTGGCAATTTTATTACCTTTTAAATGAGACTTCAGTGTTTTATTTTGCTTCACTATTGCTTAAGTTATGTTCAATAGATTAATTTATTGATTATTTATACATATTTTTTTAAAATTAAATCACCAAAACTTTTAACCACACCATCTGAGAAGCTAAAATTTTACCAATATCTTAATTTTATGTTGTTTCACCATAATTCCAAATTTCATCAAATTCTAAAATAGTACTGCTAAAATTTTAATTTGTTTGTTTTCATATTTCAAAAACACTCTTATTTATTAAAAAAAATGTTTTTTTACCACAAAAAAAAAAAAAAATATATACATTAACAAATAAATTGGTATATACAATTTGTATTTTGAAGTTGAATAAATAAATTTTCACAAAACAATGGAACATTTTTCGACTGCGGCGCTTTTCTATTTGAATTACTTACTAATATTATAAAAATATGTTTTATTTTTATTAATGGAATATTGTTTTTATTACGATTAAACCAATAACAAGGCTATGGAAAATGGCCAAACCAGGACCTAATGACCCTTCAAAAGTTCTTGAAAGAAACTCCGTTATAAGAAGATCGTACACCCGATATCTTACCTAGTTTAGGCCTCGTTACACACCGATATTCTGAAATAATGACATATGTTCATGGCCAAACAGAAATCTATCTCCCCTACCCTCTTTATTATGAAGTTAGCTAAAACCCCCCACGAGCAAATCCTGCGCACGGGCCTGTTCTGTTATGCATGTTTTCAATAAAATAAACATAAGTCTGACATTATAATCAAAGCTTACCAACCTATAGAATCCTCAAAAACGTGGTTTTTCGTTTTTCTGAAATATCATTGAAATTGGACGTGTAGGGAAAAAACTGAAAACGCCATTGTTCTTAGGATGTCCAAATCCATAAGAATATGTAACTATCATTTCTGGTATCGAAAATTGTTGTCAAATGTGCGCACAGTGTAATGAAACAAAATTTTAAAGTCATAAAATTTCATATTACGAAGTAATTAAGTATTTGCAATTACTATCTGCTAGCTGCACTATTAAAACAGAATACATATTGTTTAAAGAATTAAATAATGCTGGATATTTAATTTATTCAGAAACCAAATTAAAAATGGAAATATTTTGAAAAATCAAAAAGTTTATGTTAAGTTAATTAATTTAACTTCTTTATTTTCTTTGCAATTATTTTCAATCAAAATTGTGTAAACTTTTTCCAGCAATGCTTTTTATACTACAGAACGTAAACAATTAGGTTTGGATGCAAATAAACATATATTTGCTCCTTTTATAAACCAATTAAATGACTTGCAATCTATTGGTAT
The DNA here is from genome assembly GCA_951804985.1 of Dryomyza anilis. NCBI lineage: Eukaryota > Metazoa > Arthropoda > Insecta > Diptera > Dryomyzidae > Dryomyza > Dryomyza anilis. The sequence goes on along the minus strand of OX638136.1, from coordinate 20,931,017 downwards.
TGAAGTTAATCATGCAATTTTCAAAAATGTAAAATTAAGTCCCGTCTCTTATTCTTGGAGATAATTTGGGTCTCAAAGATATTCTGGGGTTTTGTGAAAGTTTCAAGGCTAATGTATTTTGCAGAACTTCAAAACTCAACTGATTTACGGAATATATAAATTAAATAAATTATGCTCAACATATTGCCATGACCAATACAAAATTAACGGATATAAAAGAGACTTGTGTATTTAATAATATTACAAATTTTAATGTTGTCGATAACTTAAGTGTTGATATCAAGCATGTTATTTTAAAATCGAGTGGCTCATTATGATATTATAAATATTTTACGTCAATTAATTTATAAAGATAATATCGTCCTCGTTCATTGAAAAGTCGTTAAGTTAATTTTTAAAAAATGTCGAAATAAGTATGCCACTATAATAAAAACGAACTGTTACCAATCCGAAGATATTAAAAATGAAAAATCATTAAGTCCAAATATTTAAAAATTCAGTTCAGTGAAAAGTCCACAGTTAGCCTTTAAAAAGAGTCCGTAGAACTGAAGAAGAAGATCTAAGTGGACATTCCTTCATTCCAACATGGACATTCAAAATATAATAACATATTACCATAAATGCAGTGTAAAAATCAGTCAAATTTGTAAAGGACTTAGTGATTTTTCACAGAACGGCAATCGTCGAAATCTGAATAAAATGGCGCTGTGTCCACAAAAATATTCGGATTTAAACGATTTTTCAATTAAATGATAGATATTATGCAGTTCTTTCAAAAAATTCAAACTAAAACCAGATACAATTATTTGGATAATCTGGAGCACTCTTACTGTTTATATGGGACTTAGTGACTTTTCACAGAACGGCAATCGTCCAAATCTGAATAAAACGGTGCAGTGTCCACAAAAATGGTCTGATCTAAACGATTTTTGGATTAGATGATAGATTTTATGCAGTTCGTTATTTGAATCTATAACTGACCCGCTAACTTTTATATCCTGCACCTATTGTAACACCTGTTAAGTGGTGTGGCCCGAGTCCGTTTAGCCAAGCCCAGATGTCTGTCCGTCTCTCTTATGAGGACAAAAAAGAGGTTTTATATGCATTTAATATTTATGTTGTTATTTTATTAGTTACATTACAGTATTTATGTATGTATGCATGAGTAGATTAAATAGGGGTATCCCTCAACTTTTTTTTTTGTTCTACTCACACTCACTCGCAATCACGTGAGTAAAATTAAGATTCAATCACGCGTGAATCACGCTGAATCACGTGTTTTTTTTTGCTATTGTTTGTTGGTGAGATTGGTCGACCGAGCGTGGCATCTCCAATAGAACCTACATCTTTAAAACGCAATAATGATGTAATGATGTTAGCGATTTTGATAAAATATATCTAAATTTTTAACGGAGATGTTCATATAAAAAAGTAAAAATTGCCTCAAAGAATAATTCTCCGTTAAAGAATTCGTGTAAAATCTTGGAGAATTGTCTATGGAAAAGAATCTACTATATATTTGTGAATGTAAGTATGCATGTATGTCTGTATGTTCCGAATAGACGGCTAAACGGCTGAACCGAATGGAATAAAATTTTGAAACAACATGTATGTTGGGTCTGGGTAGAGTATAGGCTATATCTCGGTGAGATTGGTGTACTGGAAGTGGCACCTCCCATATAACCCAAAAATTAAAAACACATTATGTCAGCAATTAGCATAGCAAATTTAATGAAATTTTGGTCAGCGTTATATATAACCATTCTAAACGGTCTCGCGGAATGTGGGCGATATTGGACCACTTTGCGTGGCACCCCCCATAAAAGGTACATTTTCCAGATGGTGTATATCTACAGTTATTATAATGATATCAAGACATTTCACACCAGTGTATCAACCACCCCAAATTTTTTAAACTTACCTCACCGAAATTCACCACAAAGAAACTCACCACACCTAAACTCATCACATCTTAAACTCACCACACCGAAACTCACGACACTAAAACTCACCACACTAAAACTTCTACTGGGAAAAACCGGGAAAGTATTCTACGGGAAAGAATTCTACCGGGAAGAATTCTACGGGAATAAATTCTACCGGGAAGAATTCTACGGGAAAGTGTTCTACAAGGAAGTATTTTACGTAGAAAATATAAATAATAAAAATGTTTTTTATATTAATAAAGTCACTACATATCCTTGCATTCACACAATCTTGGCACGAGTCGTGCCCGGATCCAGCTTGTTATCAATAAAAGAATAGTTCGGGGTAGAATTAACCAGGGATAAATTGCTTTGGGAAAAACTATTTTTGATGCGATTGTTTTGGTCACTACATTTATAACTCGACAAAATCGGGATCCACACGAACCTCTAGAACAAACTAAAGTTAATAAACAAAAATAAATCAATACAGAGTTATCATGTATAGTTGAAATTGAAAATTCAATTTTTTACCAAAATGGGTTTATCGACAAAAAAAATGCGTGCTATGTCCATTTCCATGAACGGTCGTATGAAACCAAGCAAAAACTATTGACATGACCCCACAAAAATTGACTAGCCCATACTAAGTACGGCCGGTTTGCAGGGGTTAGATAAATTGTTGACTGAAACCTTGAAACTTATTCTGAGTTGACGAAGGGGTGGGTATATGCCGGTCGTTAGAAAGGGTTTGATTTATTATAGTTCTGAAATAAGGGCTGTCACCTTCCCGAAGCCTTCTGAGTTCAAGGGGTGGTCCTACTTGTTCTGTAGTTCAGCAAAAATATATAAAATCGCAGAAAAATAAATCTGAGATTTTTTATTTTATGAAATATTCGACTCACGCACACTCACTCACGAAAAAATTCTACTTACGCACACTCACTCACGGTATTTTTTGGTCTACTCACACTCACTCACAATCACTCACAATCACGTGAGCAAAATTAGGATTCAATCACAATCACGCGTGATCACGCGTGATTCACGTGAATCACGCTCACATGCCCATCTCTACTTTACACCCTGTTATTTTAAGCTGCTGTTACACCATGTTGTTGCATCCTATTGTTACACCCTGTTATTATAAGCTGTGGTACACCCTCTTGTTGCATCATATTTTTACACCCTGTTATTATAAGCTGTTGTACACCCTGTTGTTGCATCCTATTATTACACCCTGTCCGCTATTTGATCTATGCAACTATAATGCAATATAGCTATAGCTATTACTTTGACTGAATCTGTCGTTTCAAACTAAAAGGCAATAAATGACAATAAATAAACAATAAAAGACAATAAAATAAATTTGATGCAGCGCAATAAATGATATACTATTAAGTGAAATTTGAGCAATATGAGATCTTAGTGCAGACTTCAATTGGCGTTGGATTTAAGTTTTCCTTCATTGTTACTAATGTTATAATATAAGGAAATTAAAAAGTGTTTTCAACGTAGCGCAGCAATGTAAATGCTATGACAGCTTTTTGCATAAAATGGCGTCGAAAATTATTTTTTTATGTAGCGCAATATATGTTGTAATATTATGTTTAATTTCTGAAAACTTAAAAAGAGTTAGCATTATAATATGTGTCTTAATGCAGCGCAGCGTATAAATCGTATAAATTGGTATTGAATCACATTTCTGATGTAGTCCAATAAACTACTAGTATTGGTAAAAAAGTTCAAAGTACCACAGTGTTAATGCTATTGAAGCATAAATTGGCCTTGTCATTATTCCAAATACTGAACGCGAAAAATGCTTTTTCAAAACTGAATGCAGATTTTTTGAAATTTTTGTTAAATTCAGGAGCATTTGAAAGCGACACGAGCAAGGCGATTGAATGCATCAAGTCTCAGTGCGTTCGTTCCTGGTGCGTGCGTACTGGCGCCAGGTAATGCGGACACGGGAGATGAGATCCGTATTAATAAAAAAGTAAAACAAGGAGTTTTACGATCTTCTCTCAAGGAAAATCGTCGAAAAATATCACAAGATGTAAGCGATGGACATCCTCATGTAATTCCCGCAACCTTAAGGTTAAGCTGGCTGAATCATCAATGCAAAAAGCTGAAGTACGTCTAGCACAGTTAGAGCGCATCTGGACAGAGAAAAAGTGTTCGCGTCGGTAATAATTTTATTTGTAAATTAAATAAATATATAAATTGTGTTACAAAAAGTACAAATAGTAACAGAGTATAATATAGTGCAGTATATAATTTCTGAAACTAATGTGAAAAAACAACAAATAAAAATCTGTGTTTCGATTTTCAAACAGAATTTGGCATGTTTTTTTACAAAACCCTCCGTGAATTTCTTTCTTACGCAATATGCTGTACTGAGATCAACTATAAATGTACCAAATATAAAGCGAGCTTGGATCGTCTGGTTTAGCATCTGCTGGTGCAATTGTTCATTCATTGATGCTGTCACTTGCAGTTTTAATCGAATTATTTATTTATGCATTTAAAAATTTGTATATGAATTCAATTATTCTAAACTAGTAAAGACCATCCAGCTAGCTGAAAATTTGTTTCTAAATATAAATGAAAACGGATTATATGAAAATATTTTATATTGAAATATTAAACACATTCTTAAATTTCTGAATACCAAAAATTCAAAGAAAATTGTAAAAAATGTTAGTTTTTATACATTTATTGTGAAACAGTAGAAGACGATTTTACATGGATAAGCTGTAGCTTGATATTTTCATATTTGGTAAAAAATAAACAAAATCTACCGATTAATTTTGAACATATATATTTTGTACACCATAAAATTCTTTGGATTCTTTTCAAAAAAAAAAAAATGTATAATAAAAGAAAATCACGCGGCACAATTTAATAAAATATATTTTTTAAATTGAATGGCAGTTCTGTATAATTTTTTTTTTTAATTTTTTTAAATCATTTATGTATTTTTAAAATCTGTGATAACACTAATAATACATTTTAAAATTAACTTTCTAATGTTACTAAAAGTTTCGGTTTTTTTCTTTAACATTTTTATTAATTTTAATTAAAATGGTTTTAATCGTAGTTGGTTATATTTATCGTTGTCGAAATGTTTTTTTTTTTTCATTTTATAATTTTCTAAATTATTTTCTGAACAAAATCATTGAAACTCTATTTCTTGGAGTCTTCTGTTTTTTCCCACTCTGTTTGCTGTATTGAAGCAGCAGCATCAACAGAAATACATGCGGCAGAGTTGTTGTTGTTCTTTTGTTTGCAATTTTTTCTGCGAGAGTATGACACACTGCACTAACCACAGAGAGCACAGTCAACTGCAGTTCTCTTTTTCATGTGGTTGTTGTAATTTAGTTTTTAGCTTTTTTTTGAGATATTTGTTTTAAAATTATAAAAAGTAAGTATAGCACGCACTACATCTGATTAATACGAATCGTTTGATACCAGTATGTTCAGAAATACGGCCGGTTAGTGCAAGAGAAAAAAACACGTTTTGTTTTATTAATATAGATTCCCACTGTGCATGTTTAAAGATTTTTAATAAAAAAACAACATTTTACTTTTCTTTTATTTTCAGGATTTCTTTCCAAAATTATTTAAATATGTTTCTATGCAAACATACTACTTTTTGTACTGAAACAACTGATTTGTTTCACTGGAAACATATTTATATTCAGGTCGTTCAAAATCATGTTTTAATTTGTTTCGGTTCAAATATTTATTTTATTTGGATGTAGTAATTATTATGTTTCCATTAGAACATACTTCATTTTAAGGGGAAACATTAAAATGTTTCCTAGATATTATAATGCAAGTCAGAGCTCATTTCAACACTGTGCAAGTCTCAATACAACCCTGTTTACAAATGATTTATCAGTCAATTATATATTATGTTTACATAAAATTCCAAATATACATGTTAATGGCTGCAAAATTATGTTTGGGAGAGCCCTTTGTCTTCCTAAAATTCGCTCAACCATTAATTTTAAGAGAATGGAAAAACAAATGTCGCCCCCCTGTGGTGATTTATGCTGATATGGAATCAGTTTTAGTACCATACGATCATAATATTCCTGATTCGTTCCATTCTTCAAATACAAAAGTGCATCAAGCATTAGGGACTGCATCAATCCCAGACTATTTTTCAATCCCGAAATTTCGGGACTAACAAATTTGAATCCCGGGATCCCGCAAAGGCATAAAATAATCATATCTATATTTGAATAATAAACAGTTATAATGCTTAAGGCTCAAACAAAAATCATATATTCAAATGCATCTGTTTTGAGGTTGGGTATCTAAATATATCCAAATATACATGATATCCAAAATACAAAATCCGCGATATAATAACCACAGATAATCATCAATCATTTTTTTAAATACTTTAATTGAAAAACTATTTTTTAGTACACATAGAACATTTTAATTCTGAATGAAAAATCAAATTTTTATTGTAATATTGGTTTCTGGTGTAAAACAATATTTTATAAAAAATTATAATTAAAAAAAAATAGATTATAGTGGGCACATTTTTTTTAAGGTTTTATGTGATTTATATTTAATAACAATTTTAAAATTAATTCAATTTAAGAAAGTGGATTTATTTATTTGAACTCAATCGTTTGAGTGGATTTTATACTGTTAGTTTAATTGAATTCAGATATTGTAAAAAGATTTATTCTCGGTCTAATGGATTTTATATGACCGAAATTTGTAGTACGCACAATTTTATTATAATGAATGTGAAAATTGGTTAGTTTTAGACCCAAATGAAAAAATGTTAGGGTGTTAAATTATATTAATTTATGTATTTTGTTATTAATAAATTTTACATTCATTGAAGATTTATTCTCGGTCTAATGAATTTTATATGACCGAAATTTGTAGTACGCACAATTTTATTATAATGAATGTGAAAATTGGTTAGTTTTAGACCCAAATGAAAAAATATTAGGGTGTTAAATTATATTAATTTATGTATTTTGTTATTAATAAATGTTACATTCATTGACAACGGTTCCAGTTTTATCGCTATTAGAAACCCGGATTTAATTCGCCAGCATATTTGAAGTAAATCTTACGACTATCTTGGAAATAAAAATTAGTAAAATGAGACCGTCATGATATTATAATTATTTACTATTTTTAAGTAATAAAGATTATAATAATTACTAGTCGAAAATGTCGTAATTTTTATCAATTGCGAATTTGTTAAAAGTCAAAAAGCATGTAATTCATTAATATTGCCGCCAGTGTTTTAAGATTACAGTCCAATAAATGTTAGATTTACTTATTCACGAAATGTGTATAAAAACATTAAAAGACTTTTGAATAAACTATTAAAAATTAATCTACTCTTTTTTTTTGTAATCCGGAAAATACCGGGATTTAACGATGGTCCCGGGATCAGTTTTTCGGGACTGATTTGACGCAAATCCCGGGATTGAAATCCGTATCAAGCAGGTACTCATTTTATATATCGCCCACTTTCAACTGTGATTTAAATAAAATTTGGTCTTATAACGGTATGAACATAACTTTAAAATAATATAAATAAATACATTAATAATAATAATAGTTTGGCGCTGAGCTACCGCGGCTACAATACATTACTAAATACATTACTAATTAATATTTCCTTATTATTCATTATAGGAACAGATTGTATTGAACAATTCGTATCTTCGTTGGAGAAGAAATGTAACGATCTTCAGTAAAGAATTGCGATATATCAGAAGTGGTCTTATTGTGCTATGATTTGGAGAAATGCTGCGCTTCCAACCAAGACATCATTGGACTGGACCGTAAAAAATTCTTCAACTTCTTCACAAGGGACTACGTGGAACATATTCATGAAAAGTGGAAATTACAATATTATTTTAAGTATTCATTTTTTTCTATAGTGTTTCATAACTTATCTCGTTATGATATCCATTTATTTATTAAGCAGTTAGGAGGTAATTTAAATGCAATTCCATGTAATAAAGTTATATATATTGCATTAACAAAAAGATGGTAAAAATTTCAAATATAATTTGAATTTTATTGATTCGAATAGATTTTTGAAGGGTGTATTTCCATACGATTATTTAAAAAGTTTTAATGTATTAGATGATGAGAGTCTACCTAGCAGAGATTCTTGTTATAATTCATTGGATGATAAAGAGTGTACAGTTGAAGACTATGCATTTGCTCAAGATGTCTGGACTCAATTTAAATGTCGAACATTACGAGATTATATGCTTTTTTATTTTTAAAGTGATGTGCTAATACTTGCAGATGTTTTTAAAAATTTTAGGGCAATATGCAAAGATATTTATAATATGGATCCTTGTAATTATGTAACAGCACCATCACTTTCATGGGACGCAATGCTCAAAATTACGAATGTATAACTAGAACTAATTAGTGATGTTGACATTCACAATTTCCTCAAAGTGGGGTCACGAGAAGGCTTTACCCAATGCACCCATAGAATATCTAATATCTAATAATAAATATTGAAAAGATTTAGCACATATGGATGCAAATAATGTATGTGGTTGAGGGCTATATCACAAAAATTACCAATTTCAGACTTTAAATTTTTTTTAAATCTAAACTTAACCTCTACTCATCACCTCGTGCGACTCACGAACCCCTTGCTTATACTTAGTTCTTAAAACACAACTCATAAATGCAAGCAAGCATATTCTTAAATCTACGTACTACTAAAAACCTCATGAACCCCACATCGGATATTACTAATGTTGTGAAATCATAAACTTTAGAAAACTCCAATTTCTAAATTCTTAATTGGTTCCCATGCTGGCGTTAATCTTGACTTAAATTACAACCAATGCTTTTGTTATTGCTTTTAAACAGACGGCACACTTGCTAGCGTGTGTCTCGGATCAAATTGCAACCAATGCATTTTTCGTTGCTTTTAAGCAGACTTAATTAAATCTCCTGAAAGAATGCACTCATAAACATTATGCACTTGTTTCAGTTACGTCGTTGACGTTATGTTAAGTTAACATGCATCTGTTATTATGCTTTTAGATTTGAACTTTATGTGCATACTGGTTATGTGCAGGCTTTCTTAAATACATAAAAAAAACGTTTCTGATTCACAACATTCTTCTCCCCTTATTTTAAGAAAAAATTAATTTTAAAAAGAATAATAGTTTTTTTCTTTTACATCATTAATATTTTAATATACTTTTTAACTTTAATTTATTTCAACATTCAAAATCAATAATTATTTTTCATATTATTATAATTTATTTTACTTATTTTCATTTTAAGAATTTTATTAATGCTTATCTTCGTTACTCAATTACTTAATTAATGGTCGCAGTTTTAGTGATATTGTTGATAAAAATAAATAAATTAATATCTATATACTTTAGTAACGCTAAAAAGAACCAGTTGGGAAGCTTATATCACATGGGAAATTTTAAAGTAGGTGTAATTATGATAGTTGGGATTATCAAAATTATAGTCGGTCTAAGCCGACTATAAATACCCTCACATATGTTTGGTTACCATTCAAAGTGATATATAGGTCACCAGGGTATACGAATTCTGAAAATAACTACAAACATTCAATCGCTGAAGAATTTCCATTCATTTGATACCCATATTTACAAATGGGTAGGTGTACCGAATTTCGATTTTTTTTTTGTGAAACACAAGTCTTTTCTCCGGAAAACATTATTATCATGTATTTGAGCATGATATCAATATATATTTGACCAAAAAAGTTTACCTAAGCACGTATACATAAAAATTGATCTTTATATGTACATTTTCTATGAGGTATTTAAACATAAGTGGTCGGATCATAGGTCACAATGGACATACAGCGTAGGAATATTAGTAATCTAAGTTATAAGTTATATTTATCTAGCTCTTCAATTTTAAAAGTAGTAGGGATTTCAACAGACAGACAGACGGACATCGCTAAATCGACTCATGAGGTCATGCTGATCAAGAATATATATACTTTTCCATACCGGAGATGCTTCCTTCTGGGTGTTACAAACGGCGTACCAAACTGAATATACCCTTTCACTCTTAGTGTAGGGTATAAAAATGTATAACATTACAAGTCACTGAACGTTGCAATTGACAAAACAGTAGTTGATCAAGTTGCCGCTTGCAATCGCTGCGTTCCGTGTTCTGTTGTTTTTCTCTTTGATTCATCTAAGTCATTAAATGCTTTAATTTGTGCAACGATTTGTTTTATTTAATTTTTTTTTTGCGATATTTATTTAAAATAAATCATTTAATTTTTGTTGAGTATATCTTTAGTTATTATTTATATTTATAGTTTTCGTATATTTAATGTTTCTTCAAGTTTTTCTTTACTTATTTCTAGTCTATTAAATTATTTATACAAAAAAAATATATTTGTGTTTTCTATTAATTTAAAACATAAACTGCTGTGATCGCTAGATCTGTTACTCTCTGTTTACGTGTATAGGTTGGCTAGCTGCATTTTATTTGTTTCTGTCACTGTTTTGAAAAACATTGTTATGACCATTTATTCTCATCTTTCGTCGTGATTTTCTTAGCTTATTTAAATTTCATGTCTTCTATGTTGCGTTGTTTTTTTCAGTCAAATTGAATCGTATTTTGTTGAGAGCTGATACTAAAATTGGTAATTTTGTAATTTTATATTTCTGGATATTAATACGAATTTGTCTTCTTTAAATGTTTTAAGAGTTCTTGTAGCGAAATTGTCATCTTCGGAAATCATTTTTAATTATACGTACATGTTGTTGTTTGATGTTGCTTTTTTATATACACTTGTTGTAAAAATATATGAATATTTAAAGTTCTTAGTGTTTTTAATTTTCATCTTCTCTTTTAAGAAATTATGTTCTTAGTCAGCATAATGTGTGAAACGTTGTTGATTTAGTACAATTATGATAACTTTGTTGATGTGTCAAATTTCTTTTTCCATAAGGTTAGCATTGACAGCTGAATAAGTGTATATGGAATAGCTCCTTCAACTTATTTACAAAATATTAGCGTGTTCCTTGAGTGATAAAATTGTTATCTTTTAATTATATGTACGTAAAGATGTAAAATGTTGTTGCTTCTTTATAGTAGAATAGTCGCAACTTTGCTGATTTGTCGAACTTCCACATCCATGTTTATAGTGAGCTCCTTTCTTTTAATTAAACATGTTATTGATGTACAATTGTTGTTGTCCGCGCCATGACTCTCACATGTTTCTTTATCATTCTTCTCTTGTACTTCATTACATAATATTACCATTTCAGACCTTTACCCACAAAATTAAACGATCTTCTTTGACAATTAAAATTTAAACATAGTGTCTTCTGCGTCGAATTTTATTGTTTGGTGGACTGCTAGTTCTTCTTCTTCTTCGTGCATGTTTTATTTTTTTGTCGTGGTTGAAATGCATTTCCAGAGCCAGGATTATTATTAAAAATACTTATTACTTTGTATTGTTTACTATAACTTTATAAATAATTTATATTTAACATCATTTTATCTTTCAGTATTATAATATTTGTTTATATTACCTTACATCATAGTATTAAAATTTTATATTTTAATTGTATATTTATATCGAACATTTTACTTAAGCCACTGTGTACATATTTTATTTAACTTTAAAATCTTTAATTTTTTTCTTAATATATAGAGCTTCTTTTATTTATAATTTCATTAGCACATAAATCAATGCTAATTATTTTCATAAATACTTAGCTATTTATTCATGCACTAATTTATGAATTTAATCATTATTGCCAATTTTCAATAATGGTAAGCACGCATGTGGTGGAAGTTAGCACCGCCATTTTGAGATAATCAAAAAACGTATATTGTGCTGACTTGTGCTCGGTTTGTGCTACTAATAAAAAGTTGAAATATATATACGGTTATTTTTTTAAAAATATGTCAAAAATTTGGGTGGAAGTTAGCACCGCCATTTTGTAATTATTTTTTTTCGTTGTTTGTGCTGGATTGTGCTCTACTTGTGCTGGTTGTGCTAGCAAACAATAATAAAATATATTAAAAATTGAGAAAATTAAAAATAATTTTCAAATTTTGGGTGGAAGTTAGCACCGCCATTTTGAGATATATTTTTTTTGATATTTGTGCTGTTTAGTGCTTGACTTGTGCTGGTTGTGCTACTAAACAATAGTAAAAAATAATATATTTTGATTGAATTAAAAATCAAAAAACAATGTGGAAGTTAGCTCCGCCATTTTCGAAAATATTTTTTTTCGCATTTGTGCTGGATTGTACTCAACTTGTGCTGGTTGTGCTACTTAGAACTGATCAAAAATATGTTACCGAATTAAAAATCATACAATATTTCGAAGTTAACACCGCCATTTTGTAAATTTATTTTTTTGATAATTGTGCCGGATTGTGCACAATTTGTGCTGCTTGTGCTACTAAAAAACTTTATAAAATTTTTAAGAAATACAATAGAAAAAATCAAAACAAAAATATTTTTTAAACGAGTTGGGAAAGTTAGGTCACATGGGTAAGTTCGGTCACATGGGGCGGATCTTTATAGTCGGTCGGGCCCGACTATGGAATACCCTACACCTTTGGTGGGGATATAAACCCTCAGAATATTATTCATATATCAGAAATTTACGTCTTATATCCCCATAAATTAAAAAAATTATATAAAGAATAAAAAACTAAAAAAAAAATTTGAAAAATGTGATTGGGCGGACCACGCCTATATTTAAAATTTTGAAAGGCTAATATTTCATAGATTTGATTTTAATAATTTACGGATCAATTTTCCACTATGAAAACCCGGGAAATAATGAAAAAAAAAAAGTGGGCGGCTCACGCCCATTATAACAATATTATAACAATATGTTTTAAATTTTATAACTATACCTTGAATACTTTTCGAGTTATTAGTTCCGAAAGAGTTATATAAAAGTGACTTGTATGGGAGGTGGGCGTGGCCGTTGACCGATTTAGCTCATTTTCAAACTCAGTTCCTACTTTTGGTTCAAATATATTGAGACGAAATTTCATCGCATTCTGATCAGTATTTCTCAAGTTATTCTGTATTCGGACAGCAAGACAGCAAGACGGACAGACAGACAGACGGACATGGCTAAACGGACTCGGGTAGTGATGCTGATCAAGAATATATATACTTTTCCATACCGGACACGCCTCCTAAGGGGCGTTACAATATATGCACAAAGTTAATATACCCTGTACCTCATAGGTGTAGGGTATAACTACACGTATGCACTAACACATGCACAATACCTTTAATAAAAATCATAGCATAGTTTTAGGATTAGAAAACACAGGGTGAGCAAAATTACATAAAAATAAATAGAATTTTCTATTATTTTGATGGTTAGTTTCTTCGATGGTTGAGAATATTTTAAACTATTTTTCGGAATTTGGAATTACAAGTAAAATCCAGGTGACAACATCAAATTTACGATTGCTCTGAGTGTAGAATCACACGAAGTACAAAAATTTAAAATGCATCAACCAAACTGCACAGCATTATCATATTCCTTAATATATCAAAATCACTTTTATGCTCGCATTCCACCATCAAATTAACATAAACGTTATGACATTTTTTTGTAACCTCTTATTTTATAGGTTCCGGTACCCTTGAAAGAAATAATAAAGGTTCCGGTTTTACCAAAATTTTTAAAACGATTCCGGTTCTAGTTCCAGTACAACTCAAAAGCGACACGTAAGTGCTTGCCATGTCTTTATGTCGTCAGAACTGATGATGCTTATTGGTTTTTTGGTAGTGGTGTTTCCATCTCATAATCAGGAAAACATTTTTCATATTTATTTATATGTATAATTTTTCTTGTGGTTTTGGGTAACACTATTTAGTTGTTTATGTACTATACAATTAAATAGTTTTCAAATTAATAATTCTTGTACTTCATTTTTGGTAGTCAAAATTTTTTAATGTTCATGCATATAATTTTCTGAATTAATAAATTGTTTTTATTATAAGAAATTAAAATGTATTGTTTAATATTAATTATGACAACATAACTACATTTTATAGTATAATAAAAGGTATATGTAGTAATTTTTCTACATATTTCATGAAGTTTAAATAAAGACCGGAACCCTTATTATTTCTTTTAATGGTTCCGGAACCTAAAAAATAAGAGGTTACAAAAAATTTCATAAAGTTTATGTTAATTTGATGGTGGAATGCGAGCATGAAAGCGATTTTGAAATATTGAGGAATATGATAATGCTGTGCAGTTTGGTTGATGCATTTTAAATTTTTGTACTTCGTGTGATTCTACACTCAGAGCAATCGTAACTTTGATGTTGTCACCTGGATTTTACTTGTAATTCTAAATTCCGAAAAATAGTTTAAAATATTCTCAACCATCGAAGAAACTAACCATCAAAATAATAGAAAATTCTATTTATTTTTATGTAATTTTGCTCACCCTGTGTTTTCTAATCCTAAAACTATGCTATGATTTTTATTAAAGGTATTGTGCATGTGTTAGTGCATACGTGTAGTTTAAAAAATATTGTTGTTTTGATTTTTTCTATTGTATTTCTTAAAAATTTTATAAAGTTTTTTAGTAGCACAAGCAGCACAAATTGTGCACAATCCGGCACAATTATCAAAAAAATAAATTTACAAAATGGCGGTGCTAACTTCGAAATATTGTATGATTTTTAATTCAGTAACGGTAAAATATTTTTGATAAGTTCTAAGTAGCACAACCAGCACAAGTTGAGTACAATCCAGCACAAATGCAAAAAAAAATATTTCCGAAAATGGCGGTGCTAACTTCCACATTGTTTTTTGAATTTTAATTCAATCAAAATAAAATGTGCACAACCAGCACAAGTAGAGCACAATCCAGCACAAACAACGAAAAAAAATAATTACAAAATGTCGGTGCTAACTTCCACCCAAATTTTTGACACATTTTTAAAAAAATAACCGTATATATATTTCAACTTTTTATTAGTAGCACAAACAGCACAAACCGAGCACAAGTCAGCACAATATACGTTTTTTGATTATCTCAAAATGGCTGTGCTAACTTCCACCACATTAAGCGCGCGCGATTTATGCATAACTATTTTTGTACATTCAATAGGTACATATATATTTTCATTACCGTGTAATGATCACATTTAAAACGTTTGTTAATTTTGTTAGATTGTGTATTGCATTTTTTTCTTATCATTCAATAATTGTTCAAATTTTTACGCTGCATTAACACATCTCGTTTCATTTTCGGTACATTAGTGCAGTGGTTCCTAGATGCAAAACGCTGAATTGCATTTTATCGCTTATAATATTAGCTAATCACATCGTACTGAATTCTTGTTTATGAAATATCTAATATAATCTTCTTTATACTTTATTCCTTTCTCATTTAATACATGATCTAATGCTAGTCATCTTCTAAAATTAATACATAGCTATTTCCTCATGCACTAATTAAGATTTTAAAAACATATTTTCTACAAAAAAAAAATATTTACGCGTACTTTACTTACGTTGTTTATTTTGGTTCAGTTATTAATTTCGTTGTTTTTGTTCGTTGGATTGTGTATAACTTAAGAGTTATATGCTTTTAATAAGTTATTATGGAATTTTTTCCTTTTCCCTTGATACTGATCACTGTTGTCACAGATTGGTGAAAATTTGTTTTTCCTAGTCTGTTTTTTTAATAAAACTTTATCGCCTTCCTTAAAAACTACCGTATTTAATGTATTATCGTAACTTCGTTTAGATCTTACCTTAGCTTTTTCTTGATTTTGTCTGACTATCTTATGTGTACGCTGTATTTGGTGTTTTAATTCCTTATTGCAATCTTCACTGTTATAAATTGGTGAACATTTTCGTTTTAGGTTAGTTGGCATGTCAACTTCAAATCCGTATAAAGTACGACAAGGCGTTTGCCCTGTTGACATATGCACTGTGTTATTATGCACATGCATTGCCGAATTCAACAATTGGTCCCAGTTGGACCCATCCTCTTTTGCAAAACATCTCAAATACTCCGCTAATGGTCTGTGACTTGGTTCTAACGAGCCATTCGCCTGCGGGTGATAACGTGTTATATGCATTTTTTTAATGTATATTAACTTGCAAGTGTCTGAAAATAATTTTGACACAAAATTTGACCCATTATCTGTAATTAAAATTTTCGGAATACTATAACGCGTGATAATTTCCTCGTAAAAAGCTTTAGCTAATGTGTTTGCTTCCGCGTCTGGGATAGCTACGCAGCACATGTATTTTGAAAAATCGTCTTAAAAAGTTAATATATATATTTATTTCCCGATACTGTTTCGGGCAAAATTCATACCAAGTCCATATAAACCTTATCGAATGGACGTGTTGGCGTATCTGTCAAAACCATTGGCATTTTGGTTAACTTTGAACTTTTGTTCATTTGGCATTTAGGACATATTCCTTCATTTTTTTCTGCATTCCCCTTCATTTAAATTGTTTTTAATCCTAAAGTATGTTTTAAGTGTGCCCTGATGGCCTCCTAGTGCTTAATCATGAAAATCTTTCATCACGGTTATAATCTCATCTGGATCAGTTAATATTTGAGCTGAATTCGTTTCATTATTTGTATCTATTATTGTTTCATCTACGACTGGTGTACTGATTTGTGGTTTTGTTTTTGGGATTTTCTGATCTAATATATTTTGTGTAGTTTTGGATCGTGTTTGTACGCCTGTAATATCTGGTTCTATATATGGTATTCTTCTTAAAGCATCCGCATTTAAATTTGTTTGCCTGGATTGTAAATTATTTCAAAATCATATTCCGATAATTTGTGTCGGAAATGAGCAAGGCGGGATGTCTGATCTTTCAAATTTGCAATACCTTTTAGAGGCTGATGATCTGTACAAATGTTGAATGGTCGCCCTAATAGGTATGCTCTTAAATTCTTTGTTGCCCAAACAATTGCTAAAAATTCCTTTTCAATGGTAGAATATCGTTTTTCTGCTCCATTTAAAGTTCTACTTGCAAACGCGATCGGTCGGTCGCTTCCTACATCACCTTGAGATAGGACTGCACCTACTGCTTCGTTACTTGCGTCTGTTGTTAGTAAAAAAGTTTTTGTCAAATATGGATATGCTAATATTGGAGGTGAAATTATTGATTCTTTCAATTTAATAAATGAATTTTGACAATCGTCCGTCCATTTAAATTTAACGTCCTTTTTAAGTAAATTATAAACTGGTAAAGATAACCTTGCCATATTACTTATAAACTTTCTGTAATAATTAGTGCTTTTACTTCTTTTTTGTTTCTTGGTACTGGAATATTTATTACGCATTCGACCTTAGCGGGGTCTGGCAGCGCACCAAGTTCTGAACATTTATGCCCTAAATATACAACTTCACGACGTAAAAACTGACATTTTTCGGTATTTAATTTCAAATTATGGTCTTTTAGTTTCTGTAATACTTTACTTAATCTGTGTTCATGTTCCCTTATATTTTTCCCATACACAACTATATCATCAAGATATACAAAATAATCTGTACCCTGTAACCCTGTTAAGATGTGATTCATTATTCACTGGAAAGTTGCTAGTGCCCCTGTTAAACCGAAAGGCATCCTATTGAATTCAAAATGTCCAAGCCCTGTACTGAAGGAAGTTTTTCCTTTATCACCTTCTTCTACTAAGACCTGATTATAGCCACTAGATAAATCTAAAGTTGAAAAATACCGACTGTGACCTAATTGATCCAATATTTCATCTATTCGCGGAATCGGAAATACCTGTTTTATGATTACGTCATTTAATTTACGGAAATCTATGACAAGTCACCATTTTTTGTTACCGTCTTTATCGCTCCTCTTCGGTAGCAATAGTATTGGTGAATTCCAGGTGATATGCTTGGCGATATAATGCCAGCATCTAACATTTTGTTAACTTGTCTATTAATTTCCTCTCTATGTGTGTGTGGAAGTTTGTATTGCTTTTGGTTAATTGGTGGTTGATTCCATTGTGTTGTTATGTCGTGTTTAAGTATTGGCGTGTATGTCAATTCGTCACCTTCTAAGTGAAAAACATCCTCCTTATTTAAAGATTCATCGATGTTAATTTTTTCTAATAATCTATTAATACTATTTTTTATATTCACTGAATTTATAGTATTTATTGTAGAATTGTTTGTATCTGATTCCCTATACTGATTAAAATTTGAAAATTTCGGTTTAAAATTGTTGTCTATTATAATGTCCTTTTCTGTAGCATTTAATACTGAGACATAAACTTTATTTTTGTTAACATTCGATAAGCTTTCCCCCAAATATACTCCAGGTTAAATTTCTTATTTACGTATTAATACGATTGGTATTTTTGTTTTTAGTGTAATTTCTACTATTTTTGCGGTTCTCGGCATGATTTTTATTTCATGATTGTAATAAATATTTTCTATGTCGGCTCGCGTTTTCATTGGTAATCGGATAGTGTGATTCTTTCCTTTATCATAGAATGTTATGGTCTTATTAATTGCGTTTATTACGGATCTATTCCATATGTTATCCCGTCCTATTATTCCGTCTGCTGGTATTCCTTGTTCAAGAGATACTACATGCATTATTAAATGTAACCACTTTATATTACTGTGTTGTATATTGGTCGTGCCTAACGTCCTTACGCATCCACCAAAAGCCCCATTAAAATCTTCCTTACTATTCTTGTCAAAATCCGGTAGTTGTGTCTTGCACCTTCCTTTATTATGCTTGCATCTGCTCCTGTGTCTACTAGTAATATGAGTTTTCCATTTTTAGCTGCCTCGCAAGGTACTTCAATGAACGCATCACTTACATTAGACAATTTGAAGCAGTCCCCCTTTCTATTGTATATTTTGTTAATTCTCTTTTTATTTAATCCACTCAACTGTTGTCTGATTTTTTTATCATAACATGTTATAAAATTTTCAAACTTTTTCAACATTTCTGTGAACATATTGTTCACCTTTTGACCTATTTGCATTTCTTCCCATACACATCTTTGCCGATTAGTTTCAACTGCTACTAATTTAATCATTTTTGCCCCTATTGCTATTATCATATATATAAAGATATGTATTAATGCAAAAATTACTATTGTCACTCCCTCACAATCAAACCCTGGTGGAAAAATATGTGTATCAACGGTCACTTCCGACGTCTGATTTGCAATATTTTCCTCCTTCGGTTTTCTCTCATTTTTAGGAGTTTGGGTAGTTAATGTGATCACAGACCCTTCAGCCTTATGATTTCCTATTTCTACCCTTTTTGACCTAATTTTGCTATTTTTAATGGGTCCCCAGCTTACTGGCCTTGGCTGGGGCCCTGGTAGTTTCCCTTGTTTTGATCATTATTCTCCCTCGCCACATAATCCCTCTTGGCGTAGCAATTAGTTTCCACATGACCAAGTCTACGACACCAATCACATTTTAAATTTTTTCTAGGGGTATTCCCATTGTTATTATTTCTATTATTATTATTATTGGTACGGTACGTAGTGTTATGGCCTGTTTGCAAATTGTTGTTAAAAAAATTCAGTGGGGTAGTTTGAAAATGATTGTTTTGAATACTAATCGTTGAACTGGTTACAGATCGTTGTTCGAAACTGTATACTTCCTCGCGGAATCTCGGACCCCCTTGAATTGTTATTTGGGCCTTTAATGCTTCATCTAATAAATCATACAAGTTTTCTGCTTTGCTACTTAATAATAGAACCTTTATTGTCGGATCTTTTACACCTACCTTGAATGCTGTCAGAACTGAGTTTACTAGTTCCGTATTAAAAAAGTCTGTAGGTAGACTTTTATTTTTGTACCTTGAATATGCTATTTCATTAGCGTTTGCCCATAATCCTTCTAATCTCCTAGCAAATGTCCTCAGACTCTCACCATCCGTCTGATATGCTTTTCTTATACTATCCTGAACCGAATCTAAAGTAGTCATTTTTAAATATGTATTTCTTAGAACGTCAAATAACTGCTCTAAATCATTGAACTTTCTTGTGCGGACTGGATCATAAGCGTCACCAAGACGATGCAGTTTGACACAGCTAATGAATTCTTCTTTGTTTTCTTCTGTAATTTTTAGACTTGCTAACGCACAAGCATCCATGAATCTATAATGTTCAGTTTTAACGAACGTTGATTCCGATCCCATAAAAAATAGAACCACACTTCCTACGTATTTCGATACAGTATCGAACGACATTTCTAATCTTGTTTCCGGTGCTGTTATTTTATCAAACTTTCATTTAATCAGTAATGCCTCATTATGATATAATGATGTTTCGTGGGCTAGCTTAACTACCGATTCTAAAAATCTGATTTTCGAATCTAATTCCCTTACTTTATTATTGGCTTCTTCCAATGTCCGTCCGAAATATCTTTATTTTTCAGCAAAGTTCTTAATTTTTCGTTTTCTTCCTCTATTCCACTAACCGGATCTAACACGTTCTGACGTTCTTCTACAATATCGTTTAATTTTTTATTTAATGCAGTAAATTCCCCTTTCCAATCTTCTAATTCTTTTATTTTATGAGCACTTTTATGTTCCAAGAAGTATACTAATTGTTCAAAAACTACGTCAACTCTTTCGACTTCTGAGTATACCCGTGTGGTACTGACTTTTTTTTTTATTAATTCTAAAGTTTCTTTATTGTTAACTTCCGTACTAATTTGATTCCAAAATTTCTCAGTAAATCTGCCAAGTTGTTCTAATAAATTTCTATATGCTACTCCCAATTCCTCAAAGTTCGCCATATAATCATTAAAATATTCAAATAAAATTTATAAATTTGTTTAATTTCATTCTTTCTATCATTTAATGTCACCATTTATTTACTGCTTTCACTCAAACTCACTCAATATTTAATTATACCTTCCCTTCCACTCCTGTTTTTCTTCATTTATTTTTTTTAATGCTCCTTCAAATTCGTCCTTCAGTCCTTTTTGTAGATTCTTGAAAAACCGGCTGCGCCAAAATGTTGCGGGCTCCACGGTTCCTTTTGTACTTGACTTTATTGATGAAACTGTCAGTGACAATTTTCCCTCGAAGTCCACAATTCTTTCCTAACATTTATTATTAAATAAAAACGCAAGGATATTATAGACTTACTTTATACTTTTATTAATTATTTTTAAGTATTTTTACAAGCTTGAGTTTAAACTGAAAACACGTCTGCACTCTAAGGCAGTTAAAATCACAATCCTTAAAATCTAAACTTACCTCTACTCATCACCTCGGTATCGTGCGACTCACGAACCCCTTGCTTATACTTAGTTCTTAAAGCACAACTCATAAATGCAAGCAAGCATATTCTTAAATCTACGTACTACTAAAAACCTCATGAACCCCACATCGGATATTACTAATGTTGTGAAATCATAAACTTTAGAAAACTCCAATTTCTAAATTCTTAATTGGTTCCCATGCTGGCGTTAATCTTGACTTAAATTACAACCAATGCTTTTGTTGTTGCTTTTAAACAGACGGCACACTTGCTAGCGTGTGTCTCGGATCAAATTGCAACCAATGCATTTTTCGTTGCTTTTAAGCAGACTTAATTTTATCTCCTGAAAGAATGCACTCATAAACATTATGCACTTGTTCCAGTTACGTCGTTGACGTTATGTTAAGTTAACATGCATCTGTTATTATGCTTTTAGATTTGAACTTTATGTGCATACTGGTTATGTGCAGGCTTTCTTAAATACATAAAAAAAACATTTCTGATTCACAAAAATCTCTCTTAAAGTTGATAGCGCCACAAGATTGTTCCGAACCGTATTTGCCGTAAGTGCACAGTTTGTAGCGAATGACAAAATCGAATCGCCGTGTCTTGGAATGAGTGAACTAAAAGGTACTAGGGCATCAACATCTCAAAAGTTGACAGAAAAAAATAACCAATACCTTAACAATTTATGAGGTTAAATTGGATCAAGTTGTATCAATAACTTCAGACAATGGAGCCAGACAATTATTAAAGCATCAAAACCACTGAGAGAAATACAATCAATAGAAAATGAAGACCATGGAGAAGAAACTAATGATGAATATATGCAAAATGTGAATTTAAATGAGGATTTGAACATTGGTATTTTACAAACCTGTCGATGTGTAGCACACACATCCCAACTTCGTGCCCTTGATGTTACGAAAGAATCGACAGTAAATTATTTAATGCAATGTAGAAATTTTACTAAATTCCTAAGAAAATCGTCTAATGGATTCAGAAATGTTAAAAAGTTAAGAATACATAGACTAGATTGTGCCACACGATGGGGATCAACATACAAAATAGTGCAAGATCTTTAAAATGCTAAAGATATATTAAACAATGCAGATAGCGTACTCAACAGGTCGAAGGACGAAAACTTTCATATAAATGATAACTTGTGGAGTTTCATCGATGCTTAAGTTAAAGTTTTTTCGCCTCTTCAAAAAACCATAATACAATTACAAGAAGAACAACTGAATTATGGAGACTTCTATGAATGTTGGCTGAAATGTAAACTAAAAACTACAATTATAATTAATTCTGAAGGTAATAATCATAGTACGGAAGGTATTGACAATGGGAAACGCCTTATTAGAATCATTCAATAGAAGAGGATTCACACTACTGAAAATGAGGGACTTAACTCATGTCTTCTTTTGGATCCAAGGTTTAATCATACTCTTTGCTTAGAAAAAAAGCAAGCAACCAATTATTTATTGAAGTTATGGGAGCAGCTGGAAAAAATTGTTCCTGTAAAAAACTTTCAAGAATGCGCGATGAATACTTCGATCATTTCAGACATTAGTCAAAATGTTTTGTTAGATGACGATAATGAAAACAATATTCTGAATAATTATCTTCTACGAGAGAGACGCGCTGACAGACATAAACACTATGATTTGAGGACTAAAATTGATCTTTTTTCTCCATCATTCACTGACAGCGGCATAAATGTATTGGAAAACAAAAAAATATTCCGATCCAGAATTATATGCCCTGTCTTAAGTGTGTTTCGGTATTTCGCCTACGCAAGTTACCGTGGACAGAGCTTTTTCTGCCCTGAAATTAATTTTGTCTGACCTAAGACTGTCAACTGAAACAAAATATTCTTGAATACATTCTTTTGATAAAACTAAATCATAAATTTATTGACGAAGCGATACAATCACTTCCTCTTTTTGAATTAGACTAATAATAGTTTATTTATTTATTATTAATTATTGCAAAGATGCTTTTTGTATTGAATTGATTTTTTTAATTACGTTTTTATTTAATTTTGTATAAGAAAACAAATTTAAGACTATTTACGCTTTAATATTTATTGAAATCATTTTTTTTATTTCTTTGTTATATTTTTTATTAACAAAGTGTAAATATTCACAGCATAATATTAATTTGTATAACTCTAACTTTTTTATATAATTTTTAATGCGAAACTTTAATGGTAGACTGTTTCAATGAAATAAATAAATTTCTGATATATGTATACTTTTTACCAAAGTGTTAATGAGCACAACAGAAAATGAATTTTTATTACAATAACATATTGTTACGAAAATTCAATCTACGGAAAACTGTTCTACGAGTTCGTATCGCTGGATTGTGTACAAAATAAAAACACACTAATATTTGGTTTTAACTAGTATTATTTCAACTAATATTAATCAACTTTATTTATTTAAATAACAACTTAAAGAATAATCACTTATATGAACAGCTGAATTTATACAATTTAGCTTAACAATGTTCACTCACGAGACACACTAGTTCACTATCAAATCACAACTGAAGTACCTTAGATGCGGCTCCCTTATATACTGCACGCATCAGTTCGACACGTTCTACTCGTTTCGTGAATGACGCATGCTATTGGCATCTCATTCGCACTCATGTGTTTTAATGTGTATATCTTCCATTTCTTTCTCGCACATAGATTAGTGCGCTGAATTGTCTTGCGTCTCATTTATTATTGTTGTTTGCTTGCACTATGGGACAAATTACATCTTTTCGTAACAGTGCCCTCCACCTAAATTTGTTCGTCCCGAACAGATGTAAATCCTCTCTCTGTCTATATGGCGCTAACCTTTCTAAATGTACTACTTTCATTTTTCGTCTAACGCCTGCAGTATTCTGAATCCGATACACGGCATCGTTAATTCTTTTAATTATCTTGTATGGTCCTTCCTAGTGTGTAGCTTAAGGGATAGGCCTTTCTTCCTTTGTGGGTTATAGAGTAAAACAAGTTCTCCTTCCGTAAATCCCTCTGAATTTTTGCGCAAGTCGTATCTGGCCTTCATCTTATCACTCGCAAATTGTGTACGCTGTCTTACAAACTGATGCACTTCAATCAGTTCTTAACTTTTTCTGGAAACATAGTCGTGTATAGAAATTTCAGCTGAATGACTCGCACAAAACTTTAAATCTGCAGGTAATCTTAAGTCTGTTCCAAAAACAATTTTAGATGGTGAAGATGGTGGTATCATGAACCGCCGTTCGGTATGCCATGAGGAATAGTGGTATGTGTGTATCCCAATCTTTTTGATTTTTATCAAACACTTATCTGAGGTACTCTTCCAAAGTACGATTGAATCGTTCCACCATGCCGTCAGATTGCGGGTGCAAAGGCGTTGTTCGTGTTTTGTTTATCTTGAGGACTTTGCATACTTCCTTAAAAACTGCAGACTCAAAATTTCTTCCTTGATCTAAATGTAATTCTAACGGTACTCCAAAACGGCTTACCCAGTTGTTAACTAATGCATCCACAACTGTTGTGGCTTCTTGATTCGGCATGGGATACACTTCAGGCCTCTTGCTGAAGTAGTCAATGACGACAAGGACATACTTATTACCCGCGTCACTGATTGGAAACGGTCCGGCTACATCCATTGCAATACGCTCGAATGGGGCTCCCACGTTGTACTGATGCCGCGACTTCTGACTGTTGGTCCTTTTGCTGGTATACATTGTGGACAACTGCGAATCCAATCGGCGACTGACTCTTGGCATCCAACCCAATAAAAACGTTTCTTTACTTTTTCGACTGTTTTATTAATGCCCAAATGACCACCACTAGATCCACCATGGTATTCCGCTAATATCTCTTTTATTTTTGACTTGGGAACAACAATCAAACTTCGAGCGGATGTGCCATCTTCATTTTCCCATACACGATAGAAGCAACCATCTTGTAGCTTTAAGCTCTGCCACTGTGCCCAGAAAGCTTTAGTTATTGGACTGTCGGCAGCTATATCTTCCCATGATGGTTTTCTGTGCTGTTCCTTGAACATCATCTCAAGTGAAACTGTTGTCCGTACAGATACTTATGGAAATTTTTCACACTTTCAATTACAGCAAGAAGCTCCCTTCTGGTGACACAGTAATATCGCTCGGGCTTGGACAATGTTTTACTGTAGTATGCGATCTCTTTTTCTTGCCCATTGATCACCTGAGAGAGAACTCCCCCTATTCCGTATCCACTTGCATCCGTATCAAGTATAAATTTCTCACCTGGAATTGGATACGCAAGAATTGGTGCCAAGCACAGTAGATCTTTTAATTTCAAAAACGCCGTTTCTTGATCATCGCTCCATTGAAATGCGCGGTTCTTTCTTGTCAACCCATGAAGACTGCTAGCAACATTGGTAAAACCTGGAACAAATCGCCTGTAGTATGTACATAGCCCCGAGAAACTTCGTAGGTCATGTAGATTTTGCGGTCTGGGCCACTCCTTGACTTCAACTATTTTATCCTCATCGGTATGCACTCCTTCCGTGGTAACTCGATGACCCAGATACTTGACTTCTTTCTTGAAAAGTGAGCATTTCTTTGGGCTAAGTTGTAGACCCGCATTTTTCAATCGAAGGAATACTTCCTCTAGATTTCTTAGATGTTCGTTGAAATCCTTGCCCATAACAATTATGTCATCTAGGTATACTAGGCATGTTTTCCAGTGTAAACCTTTTAATACGTGCTCCATTAACCGCTCGAATGTTGCTGGGGCATTGCACAGTCCAAATGCACAGTCCACTTGCCAGTAACCGCTTTGCAAGTCCAGAGTTGAAAACCACTTAGCATTAGATAGTGTATCCAAGGTGTCATCGATAGTGGATAACTATCTTTCTTGGTGACATCATTAAGTTTTCGGTAATCAACGCAGAACCGAGTACTACCGTCCGTCTTTTTCATTAATACTACTGGTGAACTCCATGGACTCTCAGATAGTTCCACCACGCCATTTGTGTGCATTTCTTCAACTAAATGTGATACTTCGTTTCTTTTTGCAAGTGGTACTCTTCTTGGTGCTTGACGAATTGGCTTAGAATCCCCAGTATCTATTCTATGTTTTACAATGGAAGTTCTGTCATCCTTTTGGCCCTTTTCAGCAAATATGCACCGATATTTATCAATTAGCTTTTGACTTGACTCTTTTCTTTGGCAGCCAAATCCTTCGTCCACTCATTTATAAACTTGTGAGTAGATTGTTTATTTACTTGCGGTGTGAAATAGTCCTTTGATGGATTTGACTTGCAATTTATAATCGCTGATGCTTCTTGACACTGGCCTATCACTGTTCCCTTTTTGATTAATTTTGACGAGTTTTCCAAATTGAGAACTCTTATAGGTACAACTATGTCTTTCTACGCCTCAACAAGTGTTCTTCCTACCACTATGTTACTTTTATACAGCTTTTCGTTTGCTTCAATAACCCACAACATGCTTATCCCACAATCTCCATTTAATTTCGCCCAAACAATTGCTTCTATATTTATAAGCAATAACTTGATTAATTTTCGGGCTCTGGTCACAATCAATGCTTAGTTGGATCTCCGTGTTGGCATAATTCAAAATTTTTCTTGTTAAATCATATGTGAAACCGTTCTTTATCATGAAGTCCATGCCATGTATTATTTCGTCTACTATTTCTGCCACAATAAAATCATGCTTAACTGTCCTAGTACCAATCGTGATTTTCTTGGTAATCTTTCCTCTGATAGGGGCTTCTTCACCTGTATCTGTTTGCAATCTTATTCCTACAAGCGGCTCTACTTCATCCTTAACAAGGTTACTTCTTATTATTGAGTGTGAAGCTCCCGTATCCAATGTTACCATATATGCTGTACAATCAATGATGATGGGCCATATGCCCATATGTATCACAGTTGTAGCATTTACCTTTAAATTGGGTGTCTCTGTTGGCAGCAGTGTAATCTGGTTTAGCTCCACTTTTTAACGCTTGGCAAATTACCTGAAGTAGGTCTTCATTCTCCACATCTAGTTTACGGACCTTTGGCGCTGGGCGGCACAAAGTAGTTGCTGTCTCCTGTGTTAGCGCTGTGGTTACAGTTTCCGTAAATGTCACTTTCGGAATTGATACTGTGGCACGTCTTGTTTCCGGATCACGTATGCCATCAACGAAGGCTTCGACCTTGCACTTTTCTATGAAATCAATCGTTGAATCTGCATACGACAAATGCGCAAGCCTCTCGACGTCCGCTGCATACGCCTGCAATGTTTCACCATTTCTATGCATTCGGCACTTTAGTACCATTCTGTAGATTTGCTTCATGTGATCACTGCCATATTTGCGCTGCAATGCACCCATAACCGCTGTGTAATTATTTCTATCGCTTTCTGGAACAGTCTGCAATACTTCGGCTGCGCCTCCTTTTAACGCCACGATAAGTGCGGCTTTGCTGTCCTCATTGTTCCATCGATTACTTACAGCCGTGGTCTCAAATTGCAGCTTGAAAATGTTAAACGCTGTAGTTCCATCATACATCGGCGATTTTAACCTCGTACTACTGGCAACATGCAGTGATGGTCCACTTAGCTGTAGTAAATTGACATCTTCTTGTATTTTCTGTAGCTTTTTGTCGAAACCATTTTCCAAATTTTCAAATTTGTCATCAATGTCATTTACATGTGCCTCAAATTCGTTTACTTTACCATGGAGTGTATTGGATACTTCCAGAAGCTGTTTCGAATGTTCTTGAAGCTATTCGGTATTTTCCTGAAGTTTCTGTTCTATTTTATTGGAATTCTCATGTTCGTTCTTCAAGTTCGTTCTTCATGTCTAATTTGAACTGGTTAGAATTTTCTAGAAGTTTCTGTTCAATTCTGGTCGAATTTTCTTGGAATTCCCGCTTCATGTCCAATTTCAATTGGTTTGAATTTTCCTGCTTAGCCGCGATCAATTGTCTTATATCAAAACCTGGGGACCGTACTTTTTCTTCTGTATCCAGATTTTTCGATGACGGGGCGGCAGCTTCGACTTCAAAATCGTGCTCTGCGAGATTAATGCCCTGTGACTCTAATTCTTCCATTAGACGTTTTTGTAGCTCTACTTTTGTACCAGCAGTTGCCAGATCACGAATCGACAGCTCCTTCTTTAGCTGGTCAACTTTAAGTTGATCAAATTTAACCATTTTGTATCACAATCCCACTTCTGACACCAATGTTACGAAAATTCTATCTACGGAAAACTGTTCTACGAGTTCGTATCGCTGGATTGTGTACAAAATAAAAACACACTAATATTTGGTTTTAACTAGTATTATTTCAACTAGTATTAATCAACTTTATTTATTTAAATAACAACTTAAAGAATAATCACTTATATGAACTGCTGAATTTATACAATTTAGCTTAACAATGTTCACTGACGAGACGCACTAGTTCACTTTCAAATCACAACTGAAGTGAAGTACCTCAGATGCGGCTCCCTTATATACTGCATGCATCAGTTCGACACGTTTCGACAAGCTTCGACTTGTTTCGAGAACATTCTACTCGTTTCGTGAATGACGCATGCTATTGGCATCTCATTCGCACTCTTGTGTTTTAATGTGTATATCTTCCCTCTCTTTATCGCACATAGCTTAGTGCGATAAAGAGAGTATCCACTTGCATCCGTATCAAGTATAAATTTCTCACCTGGAATTGGATACGCAAGAATTGGTGCCAAGCACAGTAGATCTTTTAATTTCAAAAACGCCGTTTCTTGATCATCGCTCCATTGAAATGCGCGGTTCTTTCTTGTCAACCCATGAAGACTGCTAGCAACATTGGTAAAACCTGGAACAAATCGCCTGTAGTATGTACATAGCCCCGAGAAACTTCGTAGGTCATGTAGATTTTGCGGTCTGGGCCACTCCTTGACTTCAACTATTTTATCCTCATCGGTATGCACTCCTTCCGTGGTAACTCGATGACCCAGATACTTGACTTCTTTCTTGAAAAGTGAGCATTTCTTTGGGCTAAGTTGTAGACCCGCATTTTTCAATCGAAGGAATACTTCCTCTAGATTTCTTAGATGTTCGTTGAAATCCTTGCCCATAACAATTATGTCATCTAGGTATACTAGGCATGTTTTCCAGTGTAAACCTTTTAATACGTGCTCCATTAACCGCTCGAATGTTGCTGGGGCATTGCACAGTCCAAATGCACAGTCCACTTGCCAGTAACCGCTTTGCAAGTCCAGAGTTGAAAACCACTTAGCATTAGATAGTGTATCCAAGGTGTCATCGATAGTGGATAACTATCTTTCTTGGTGACATCATTAAGTTTTCGGTAATCAACGCAGAACCGAGTACTACCGTCCGTCTTTTTCATTAATACTACTGGTGAACTCCATGGACTCTCAGATAGTTCCACCACGCCATTTGTGTGCATTTCTTCAACTAAATGTGATACTTCGTTTCTTTTTGCAAGTGGTACTCTTCTTGGTGCTTGACGAATTGGCTTAGAATCCCCAGTATCTATTCTATGTTTTACAATGGAAGTTCTGTCATCCTTTTGGCCCTTTTCAGCAAATATGCACCGATATTTATCAATTAGCTTTTGACTTGACTCTTTTCTTTGGCAGCCAAATCCTTCGTCCACTCATTTATAAACTTGTGAGTAGATTGTTTATTTACTTGCGGTGTGAAATAGTCCTTTGATGGATTTGACTTGCAATTTATAATCGCTGATGCTTCTTGACACTGGCCTATCACTGTTCCCTTTTTGATTAATTTTGACGAGTTTTCCAAATTGAGAACTCTTATAGGTACAACTATGTCTTTCTCCGCCTCAACAAGTGTTCTTCCTACCACTATGTTACTTTTATACAGCTTTTCGTTTGCTTCAATAACCCACAACATGCTTATCCCACAATCTCCATTTAATTTCGCCCAAACAATTGCTTCTATATTTATAAGCAATAACTTGATTAATTTTCGGGCTCTGGTCACAATCAATGCTTAGTTGGATCTCCGTGTTGGCATAATTCAAAATTTTTCTTGTTAAATCATATGTGAAACCGTTCTTTATCATGAAGTCCATGCCATGTATTATTTCGTCTACTATTTCTGCCACAATAAAATCATGCTTAACTGTCCTAGTACCAATCGTGATTTTCTTGGTAATCTTTCCTCTGATAGGGGCTTCTTCACCTGTATCTGTTTGCAATCTTATTCCTACAAGCGGCTCTACTTCATCCTTAACAAGGTTACTTCTTATTATTGAGTGTGAAGCTCCCGTATCCAATGTTACCATATATGCTGTACAATCAATGATGATGGGCCATATGCCCATATGTATCACAGTTGTAGCATTTACCTTTAAATTGGGTGTCTCTGTTGGCAGCAGTGTAATCTGGTTTAGCTCCACTTTTTAACGCTTGGCAAATTACCTGAAGTAGGTCTTCATTCTCCACATCTAGTTTACGGACCTTTGGCGCTGGGCGGCACAAAGTAGTTGCTGTCTCCTGTGTTAGCGCTGTGGTTACAGTTTCCGTAAATGTCACTTTCGGAATTGATACTGTGGCACGTCTTGTTTCCGGATCACGTATGCCGTCAACGAAGGCTTCGACCTTGCACTTTTCTATGAAATCAATCGTTGAATCTGCATACGACAAATACGCAAGCCTCTCGACGTCCGCTGCATACGCCTGCAATGTTTCACCATTTCTATGCATTCGGCACTTTAGTACCATTCTGTAGATTTGCTTCATGTGATCACTGCCATATTTGCGCTGCAATGCACCCATAACCGCTGTGTAATTATTTCTATCGCTTTCTGGAACAGTCTGCAATACTTCGGCTGCGCCTCCTTTTAACGCCACGATAAGTGCGGCTTTGCTGTCCTCATTGTTCCATCGATTACTTACAGCCGTGGTCTCAAATTGCAGCTTGAAAATGTTAAACGCTGTAGTTCCATCATACATCGGCGATTTTAACCTCATACTACTGGCAACATGCAGTGATGGTCCACTTAGCTGTAGTAAATTGACATCTTCTTGTATTTTCTGTAGCTTTTGTCGAAACCATTTTCCAAATTTTCAAATTTGTCATCAATGTCATTTACATGTGCCTCAAATTCGTTTACTTTACCATGGAGTGTATTGGATACTTCCAGAAGCTGTTTCGAATGTTCTTGAAGCTATTCGGTATTTTCCTGAAGTTTCTGTTCTATTTTATTGGAATTCTCATGTTCGTTCTTCAAGTTCGTTCTTCATGTCTAATTTGAACTGGTTAGAATTTTCTAGAAGTTTCTGTTCCATTCTGGTCGAATTTTCTTGGAATTCCCGCTTCATGTCCAATTTCAATTGGTTTGAATTTTCCTGCTTAGCCGCGATCAATTGTCTTATATCAAAACCTGGGGACCGTACTTTTTCTTCTGTATCCAGATTTTTCGATGACGGGGCGGCAGCTTCGACTTTAAAATCGTGCTCTGCGAGATTAATGCCCTGTGACTCTAATTCTTCCATTAGACGTTTTTGTAGCTCTACTTTTGTACCAGCAGTTGCCAGATCACGAATCGACAGCTCCTTCTTTAGCTGGTCAACTTTAAGTTGATCAAATTTAACCATTTTGTATCACAATCCCACTTCTGACACCAATGTTACGAAAATTCTATCTACGGAAAACTGTTCTACGAGTTCGTATCGCTGGATTGTGTACAAAATAAAAACACACTAATATTTGGTTTTAACTAGTATTATTTCAACTAGTATTAATCAACTTTATTTATTTAAATAACAACTTAAAGAATAATCACTTATATGAACTGCTGAATTTATACAATTTAGCTTAACAATGTTCACTGACGAGACGCACTAGTTCACTTTCAAATCACAACTGAAGTGAAGTACCTCAGATGCGGCTCCCTTATATACTGCATGCATCAGTTCGACACGTTTCGACAAGCTTCGACTTGTTTCGAGAACATTCTACTCGTTTCGTGAATGACGCATGCTATTGGCATCTCATTCGCACTCTTGTGTTTTAATGTGTATATCTTCCCTCTCTTTATCGCACATAGCTTAGTGTGCGTATCATTTACTATTGTTGTTTGCTTGCACTATGGGACAAATTACATCTTTTCGTAACAATATATATTTAATTTTTAATCAAAAGTAATTCAGCGAAGATTGTTGTTAAATAATGTTTGATTTTATTGAATAAAATACATAATAATTAAATACATAATATTATATTGTGTTCTTTATTTAGATATTGTATGTCATATTTTTATTAAACATAAATTTCTTCCATTTCTACCATTCATTTCCTTGTTTTCTCTGAGTGTTTTTATTTCTTGTTGTGGGTTTAGTCTAATGATCTAAATGTTTTTGTTTCCTTCACTCGCACGCACACAGTATCCATGCATTAGTAAAATTCCACGAAAGCCAACAACAAAATATATCAAACAGTGATGCCAACATAGTGGGTTTCCCGCTAAATCTGGTGGGTTTTAAAAATTAAAACACGAAGTAGGTCTTCATTCTCCACATCTAGTTTACGGACCTAGAACTCCCCCTATTCCGTATCCACTTGCATCCGTATCAAGTATAAATTTCTCACCTGGAATTGGATACGCAAGAATTGGTGCCAAGCACAGTAGATCTTTTAATTTCAAAAACGCCGTTTCTTGATCATCGCTCCATTGAAATGCGCGGTTCTTTCTTGTCAACCCATGAAGACTGCTAGCAACATTGGTAAAACCTGGAACAAATCGCCTGTAGTATGTACATAGCCCCGAGAAACTTCGTAGGTCATGTAGATTTTGCGGTCTGGGCCACTCCTTGACTTCAACTATTTTATCCTCATCGGTATGCACTCCTTCCGTGGTAACTCGATGACCCAGATACTTGACTTCTTTCTTGAAAAGTGAGCATTTCTTTGGGCTAAGTTGTAGACCCGCATTTTTCAATCGAAGGAATACTTCCTCTAGATTTCTTAGATGTTCGTTGAAATCCTTGCCCATAACAATTATGTCATCTAGGTATACTAGGCATGTTTTCCAGTGTAAACCTTTTAATACGTGCTCCATTAACCGCTCGAATGTTGCTGGGGCATTGCACAGTCCAAATGCACAGTCCACTTGCCAGTAACCGCTTTGCAAGTCCAGAGTTGAAAACCACTTAGCATTAGATAGTGTATCCAAGGTGTCATCGATAGTGGATAACTATCTTTCTTGGTGACATCATTAAGTTTTCGGTAATCAACGCAGAACCGAGTACTACCGTCCGTCTTTTTCATTAATACTACTGGTGAACTCCATGGACTCTCAGATAGTTCCACCACGCCATTTGTGTGCATTTCTTCAACTAAATGTGATACTTCGTTTCTTTTTGCAAGTGGTACTCTTCTTGGTGCTTGACGAATTGGCTTAGAATCCCCAGTATCTATTCTATGTTTTACAATGGAAGTTCTGTCATCCTTTTGGCCCTTTTCAGCAAATATGCACCGATATTTATCAATTAGCTTTTGACTTGACTCTTTTCTTTGGCAGCCAAATCCTTCGTCCACTCATTTATAAACTTGTGAGTAGATTGTTTATTTACTTGCGGTGTGAAATAGTCCTTTGATTTTTTTTTTTTTTTTTTTTACAAATTAACCAACACTCAGGGGATGCCCCCTATTCATGCAATGCACAGTGTTGATCGTAAGATGGGATGATAGGTTAAATGGAGGGTGGAAAGATGGAGTAGTGTCGGTGAATGTTTGTTTTGAACTTGCCAATATCAAAAATGTCGGGAAAAACAGACGCAGGGAGATTGTTCCACAAACGTATCGTGCGACTGAAGAACGAATTCTCTCGGTAATGCGTGGTTCTATTGAGAGCCGAGTGAACTACGAAGGGGTGGGCTTGGTTCGATGCCCGAGTAGAACGAGAGGACACACGACCTGGTGGAATCAGGCATGTATTTCCCTCGAACACTTACCATTGTAATACCTATAGAACAGGCTTACACACCCTACGGTCCTTCGGTGCTCAAGAGAACCAATAGAGGATGAAATATTTTCATCCCCTATTAAATATATTGCACGCTGTTGGATTCGATCCAGGAACTCCAAAGAAGATTTTGAAGCCCCTGCCCATATGTGCGAATTGTATTCCATCTTAGGCCGAATATAGGTGGTGTAGACAGTGCGCAAGTCAGCAGGAGTGAAGTATGTCTTACACCGTTTTAAAAAACCGAGGCACTTGGCCGCCTCTTTCGACACGTCAAATATGTGATCATTCCAACGGAGATCACATTGATTTGATATGCCCAGAACGTCAAGAGCAGCTGACTCTGCAATATCCACAGCACCCATATTAAGGGGAGGTAGGGTTGAATCCATTCTTTTGTGAGATAACAGACAACATTGGGTCTTGCGTGCATTAAAATCAACTCTATTTGCAAGACCCCACTCGGAGATTGTTTTAAGGTCATTATTGAGTGTTTCATACATAGTGCGTCTTTTACTCTCAATCTCCAAAGAGGTTGGGCGCTTTTTGAACGAGTATGAATGACAAATATTGCTATCATCTGCAAAGGAATGGATTGGGTTCTGGGTCAATGACAGAAGGTCATTGATAAATACCAGAAATAGGGACGGGGATAGGACGGAACCCTGCGGAACTCCAGAATTGATGAAATGTTGTTCCGAAAGAACACCATCCATCGCAACTCGTTTTGAACGACCCTGGAGAAAACTCGATATCCATCGAGTAAAAGATTCACCAACACCATATGCAATTAGTTTTGAAACGAGGGCTTTATGCCACACTCGATCAAAAGCCTTGGAGATATCAAGAGCAACAGCCTTGCTCTCCCCGAAAAGGTGAACACAATTATTCCACTTTTCGGAGAGGACCGCCATCAAGTCACCTGTGGATCTGGTCCTACGGAAACCGTATTGTCGGTCACTGAGCAATTCGTTGTGCTCAAGATAGTTCACAAAGTGGAAGTTAATTACGCTCTCCATTACCTTGGAGAGTGCAGAGCATATTGCAATGGGTCGGTAATTGGCAGGGTTCGTGGCTTCGCCCTTTTTCGGAACTGGCTGGACATTGGCAACCTTCCAACAAGATGGAAAAACTCCTGTCGTGTAGGAGATGTTGAAAAGGTTACGCAACGGACAAGCCAGCGTTGACGCGCACTTCTTCAACACATGGGCAGATATGCCATCTGGCCCAGAGGCTTTGTTAATGTTGAGGTTTTCTAAAACCTTTTTAACTGCCCGAGTTCGAAAATGTATCTCCGGCATTGCAGAAGAAACAAAATCGACGACAGGCAGTGGTTGATTACTATCTGGGAGCGTTGAATTATTTGCAAATAATTCTGTTGGCAGCAGTGTAATCTGGTTTAGCTCCACTTTTTAACGCTTGGCAAATTACGTGAAGTAGGTCTTCATTCTCCACATCTAGTTTACGGACCTTTGGCGCTGGGCGGCACAAAGTAGTTGCTGTCTCCTGTGTTAGCGCTGTGGTTACAGTTTCCGTAAATGTCACTTTCGGAATTGATACTGTGGCACGTCTTGTTTCCGGATCACGTATGCCGTCAACGAAGGCTTCGACCTTGCACTTTTCTATGAAATCAATCGTTGAATCTGCATACGACAAATGCGCAAGCCTCTCGACGTCCGCTGCATACGCCTGCAATGTTTCACCATTTCTATGCATTCGGCACTTTAGTACCATTCTGTAGATTTGCTTCATGTGATCACTGCCATATTTGCGCTGCAATGCACCCATAACCGCTGTGTAATTATTTCTATCGCTTTCTGGAACAGTCTGCAATACTTCGGCTGCGCCTCCTTTTAACGCCACGATAAGTGCGGCTTTGCTGTCCTCATTGTTCCATCGATTACTTACAGCCGTGGTCTCAAATTGCAGCTTGAAAATGTTAAACGCTGTAGTTCCATCATACATCGGCGATTTTAACCTCGTACTACTGGCAACATGCAGTGATGGTCCACTTAGCTGTAGTAAATTGACATCTTCTTGTATTTTCTGTAGCTTTTTGTCGAAACCATTTTCCAAATTTTCAAATTTGTCATCAATGTCATTTACATGTGCCTCAAATTCGTTTACTTTACCATGGAGTGTATTGGATACTTCCAGAAGCTGTTTCGAATGTTCTTGAAGCTATTCGGTATTTTCCTGAAGTTTCTGTTCTATTTTATTGGAATTCTCATGTTCGTTCTTCAAGTTCGTTCTTCATGTCTAATTTGAACTGGTTAGAATTTTCTAGAAGTTTCTGTTCCATTCTGGTCGAATTTTCTTGGAATTCCCGCTTCATGTCCAATTTCAATTGGTTTGAATTTTCCTGCTTAGCCGCGATCAATTGTCTTATATCAAAACCTGGGGACCGTACTTTTTCTTCTGTATCCAGATTTTTCGATGACGGGGCGGCAGCTTCGACTTCAAAATCGTGCTCTGCGAGATTAATGCTCTGTGACTCTAATTCTTCCATTAGACGTTTTTGTAGCTCTACTTTTGTACCAGCAGTTGCCAGATCACGAATCGACAGCTCCTTCTTTAGCTGGTCAACTTTAAGTTGATCAAATTTAACCATTTTGTATCACAATCCCACTTCTGACACCAATGTTACGAAAATTCTATCTACGGAAAACTGTTCTACGAGTTCGTATCGCTGGATTGTGTACAAAATAAAAACACACTAATATTTGGTTTTAACTAGTATTATTTCAACTAGTATTAATCAACTTTATTTATTTAAATAACAACTTAAAGAATAATCACTTATATGAACTGCTGAATTTATACAATTTAGCTTAACAATGTTCACTGACGAGACGCACTAGTTCACTTTCAAATCACAACTGAAGTGAAGTACCTCAGATGCGGCTCCCTTATATACTGCATGCATCAGTTCGACACGTTTCGACAAGCTTCGACTTGTTTCGAGAACTTTCTACTCGTTTCGTGAATGACGCATGCTATTGGCATCTCATTCGCACTCTTGTGTTTTAATGTGTATATCTTCCCTCTCTTTATCGCACATAGCTTAGTGTGCGTCTCATTTACTATTGTTGTTTGCTTGCACTATGGGACAAATTACATCTTTTCGTAACAATATATATTTAATTTTTAATCAAAAGTAATTCAGCGAAGATTGTTGTTAAATAATGTTTGATTTTATTGAATAAAATACATAATAATTAAATACATAATATTATATTGTGTTCTTTATTTAGATATTGTATGTCATATTTTTATTAAACATAAATTTCTTCCATTTCTACCATTCATTTCCTTGTTTTCTCTGAGTGTTTTTATTTCTTGTTGTGGGTTTAGTCTAATGATCTAAATGTTTTTGTTTCCTTCACTCGCACGCACACAGTATCCATGCATTAGTAAAATTCCACGAAAGCCAACAACAAAATATATCAAACAGTGATGCCAACATAGTGGGTTTCCCGCTAAATCTGGTGGGTTTTAAAAATTAAAACACGAAAAAAATTGTACGGTGGACAGTGGGTTTTTTGGTGGGTTTTTAGTTTCGACACAGAGTGTTTTTATAATTTAGCGGTTTTTTTTATTAAATTTATTTCAAATTATACATTTAACATTGTATAACATTTCCTTGAAAAGCAATACAGAGGTATTTGTAGGTTTTTGGATCGAAGTTGCTAACGATTCGATTGTATAAAGAAAAATTCGGGCCCAACCCATTTCAGGATTTAGTGCATTTCGTTATGTTTTCTACTCGTTTAGATCTGTAACTTGGTATTTAAATAAAATAAGAAAAGCATTTTCCACAATATGTATATCGTCGAGGTGGTAAGACTTGCCAATACAATTTTAACAAAAACTTATTTTTAAATATATTTTTGTTAATACTGTTTAGTTATTTATTAAACTATTTTATTTTTTATAAAATTTATTTAAAATCCAAATTGTAACTTCAAATTATTTTTATAAACTGAAAAACTTAAAAATTATTTTTGTTTCAATATAAAAAGGTATTTGAAATTTAACCAGTTGGGAAGGTTAGATCACATGGGAAATTTTAAAGTAGGTGTAATTATGATAGTTAGGATTATCAAAATTATAGTCGGTCTAAGCCGACTATAAATACCCTACACATATGTGTGGTTTCCATTCAAAGTGATATATAGGTCACCAGGGTATACGAATCCTGAAAATAACTACAAATATTCAATCGCTGAAAAATTTCCATTCATTTGATACCCATATTTACAAATGGGTAGGTGTACCGAATTTCGATTTTTTGTGAACCACAAGTCTTTTCTCCGGAAAACATTATTATCATGTATTTGAGCATGATATCAATACATATTTGACCAGAAAAGTTTACCTAAGCACGTAGACATGAAAATTGATCTTTAAATGTACATTTTATATGAGGTATTTGAACATAAGTGGTCGGATCATAGGTCACAATGGACCGATCTCGCCAATACAGCGTAGGTATATTAGTAATCTAAGTTATAAGTTTCATTTATCTAGCTCTTCAATTTTAAAAGTAGTAGGGATTTCAACAGACAGACAGACGGACATCGCTAAATCGACTCACGAGGTCAATCTGAACAAGAATATATATACTTTTCCATACCGGAGATGCTTCCTTCTGGATGTTACAAACGGCGTACCAAACTGAATATACCCTTTCACTCTTAGTGTAGGGTATAAAAATTATAAAACAAAGTATTTTTATAAAAGTACTTATTGCTACAGTACTCCCCCATCAGACTTTCAGGAAGTGAACCGAACAGGAAGTCGATTAGTACGTTTACTGCGAGATGGCGGTGTTTCTTGATTATAATTTTTCGTCGACAGTTGGGTATCAGTATTGATAATGTAGGCAGGTTTGATTATATCAATAGAAACATTGATTGGTTTGTTTTTAACCAAAATTTAAAAAAAAAATTGTGGTTCGTTCTGTTTTTTTAAATGGTCCATCGCACGGTGGTGTTAAAGATGTCTTTACCTTGTCGTTGCGAACAAACACGTGAGTTGCTTCGTTTGAGGTAGTGTACATAAAAATTGACTTCTTTTTGCCATGATGTGCAGTGTCATTTGGTTGTACCTCATGCATGGATCAATGAGCTGCTGAACAAATACTGACTGCGATGTATGCTGAGATGTTTCGAACAAGGCACCTGGTAGTCTTTGCGTGGTTCCAAATACCAATTCAGCAGGTGAAGCATCAATATCGGGCTTATGTGTTGAACGAAGTCCTAGCAGAATAATTGGTAGTTTTCGAGACCAATTGTTAGGATTCGTACACATAATCGACGCTTTAAGTGTACGATGGAAACGCTCAATAATCCCGTTACACTGCGGATGATATGCAGTAGTCCTGAGATGAACAATTCCAAGCGTTCGTGACAATTCGTTGAATAGAATGGACTCGAACTGTCTGCCTTGGTCGGTTGTGATACGCATTGGTACACCAAAAGTTTTAATCCAACCATCGATTAAAGCGTATGCTACGGTTTCAGCATTGATGTCGCAAATATGAATAGCTTCTGGCCATCTCGTAAAACGATCGATGACTAACAGCAGTATCTAAATCCATTAGATGGTGGAAGAGGGCCAATCAAATCAATATTAATATGTTTGAATCTTTGTGATGGTAGAACATACTTCACTAATGGCGATGAAATATGTCTTTATCCATATTGTTCCAAACGAAACGTAGCTTGATGAGATAAGCTGTTGGTTTCTTTCCAGCATGCGTTATGTTATGGAATTTTGCAATAACATGTGGTCGGCACGCTTGAGGAACAAATGGTCGAATAATAGACCCAGAATCGTCATAGGTGATTAAGTATTCGACTGAGGAAGTTGTACTGTTTTGAGTTGAAGAGATGACGTACTTGATTTGAGTATTTGTTTAAGTTCATTACAAGGCTTTTGTTGGTGTGCAATCTCATTGTAGTTGACGGCAAAATCCGCTTTGATCTGCAATGCATTAATGCGTAATAGAGTATCAGCCGTAATATTCGTATCGCCAGGATGATGAATTATTCTCGTTGCAAATTGACGAATGAAGTTCAATTGACGAATCTGGCGTGGGGAAGCGTTGTCCTTTTTTTGTATATATGCAAATATAAGCGGCTTGTGATCAGTTGCAATCACAAAGTCGCGACCTTCAAGCAAATGACGGAAGTGTTTGATGGCCGTGTATATCGCAAGCTCAAGATCATAGGTGCTGCACTTGCGTTGCGCATCGCTAAACTTTCTGGAGAAAAAGTCTAGCGGTTGAGATTCGTTGTCGACTATTTGATGAACCACAGTATCCATTGCAAAGTCGCTAGCATCCGTGCATATGACTATCTCTGCTCCAGGAACCGGACGAGTGAGATATGTTGCGTTAATTAAATCTTCTTTACACATTTTGAAGTGAGCGATGGTTGCATTGTTCCAAATAATTGGAGTTTGAACTTTCTTTTTGTTTCCGTTGATTAGACCATGCAGAGGATTCTGATGTGTCATCGCATGTGGAATAAAACGTCGGTAAAAGTTTACCATCGCTAGGAAACGTTTCAGCTCACACGCCAACTTTGTCAGAGGAAAATTGTTGATGACGTCGATTTTTTAAGGGGTAGGTTAATTACCACTAGATGTCACCAAGTGTCCTAAAAACTATATCTGCTGCTGCCCAAATTCACATATTGATGGATTGATAGTCAGATGATGTTGACGAAGTCTTTCGAAGACTAATCGGATATGTTCCTCGTGTTGTTGAGGTGTATCTGATAAAATGCAAATATCATCCAAGCAGCAAAATGCAAAATCGAGCCCGCGAAGTGTTTCGTGCATATAACGCTGAAATGTTTGCGCTGAGTTTCGAAGACCGAATTGCATTTGAATATATTCGAAAAGACCAAACGGCGTTGTAATGGCTGTCTTCGAAATGTCCTTTTCTTCCATAGGAATTTGATGGTAACCGCGGGATAAATCAATTTTAGTAAAAACTCACTTACCATGCAATCCATGCGACAGGTCCTGTATGT
Organism: Dryomyza anilis; assembly: GCA_951804985.1. Taxonomy (NCBI): domain Eukaryota; kingdom Metazoa; phylum Arthropoda; class Insecta; order Diptera; family Dryomyzidae; genus Dryomyza; species Dryomyza anilis. The sequence goes on along the minus strand of OX638136.1, from coordinate 20,889,791 downwards.
GTGGTAAAAGGGTACCTGTCTGGAATCGTCTGTGCATTTAGGGCACGATAGTCTCCGCATGGTCTCCAAGAGTTGTCTGGCTTGCGTACAACATGAAGTGGTGAGGCTATGGACTTTTAGATGGTCGGCAAACTCCAATCTTCATAAGATATTCAAATTCCTCCTTCGCTGCGCGGAATTTTTCTGATGTTAGTCGACGCGGCTTAGCGAAAACTGGCGGTCCTTGCGTTTCGATGACCACGTTGGATGTGCTAGAACACGGTTTTGGGTTGATTTGCATGATGTCTTGAATTTCAGCAAGAATGTTCAATATTTGTTGTTTACATCGTAGATCTTGGGTGAAGACATCAGATTATCAATGCAACATATGGTATTACTCATGATCCTCATATGTGCATCGATGATAGTTATGTTTTTTACGTCTACCAGCAGGTCAAAGTTACGAAGAAAATCTGCGCCGATAATGTTGTGTGCGGTATCAGCAACAATGAAAGTTCATTCGTATGGTCTTCGAAGACCAAGGTCGAATTTTAACCTGATCTGTCCGAATGTTTTGATGATTGAATTGTTAGCTGCGTAGAGTTTGGGTGACGATTTGTCATATCCACAGCGTTGACTGGGTGTTGGACTGATGATCGAAATGTCGGCCCAGTGTCGATCAAAAATTTGTTATTATATTTTATTATAATAACAGCCAAACATATTTTTGTTTTTGTTCAAACATATATATGTTTAAAATAATTTACGGCGTTCTTGCAAACATATATTTGTTTGAACAAAAACAAAAATATGTTTGGCTGTTATTAAAATAATGTTTGCCTTCAAGTTTATGTTTGGGAGAGCGGTTTTTATTGCAGCGTGTAGAAAAAATTTACCTAGACGAAGATTTTTACAAAAAGGTTTAAACGATACATGGTAAATTGATTTGATAGAAATGATTCCGTATCACTCCCTAAATAATGGTTACAAATACTTACTAACTGTTATAGACAGGGTTTGAAAGCAAAGGAAGCAGAGCACTAACTCTCACTTTTTATTACTTTGCTGTCGAGCCGAAACAAGAGTTTGAAAACATTACAGAGCTATGCTTGGAAAGGAAGCAACATTTGTATTTACTTCAGAGCTATACTCTGAAAAAAAGAAAAGTTATTAATTTTTTTGGAGTAATGCTTTAAGATTTTAAATACTTTTACTACATGCATTTGAAATGCTCGTATGATTCAAATACTTTGACTCCTTGCTTTTTAAATGCTTCATAATATATATATGCTTCATAATATATATATTTGCACTTTTTAAAAATGCTGTTTATGCTCTTTCGGAGGCACTCATCATTTTGTTCTCGCATGCTTTTTTCTTTGTTTATTTGATTTGTTGACGTCAGCGTCAAGTTTGCTGCTTGCATGTATTAGCAAAAACAAAGAAAAAGAAGAACTGGTTTTATATCAGTGTTGCCAACTTTGCCAAAAGCAAATCCCACCAAATCGAGGCAATAAACTCATTTTTTAAAGCAAAACCCACCGTTTTAATACATTTTTAAAATTTGTAAACAGAATTTGTTCACAATAACAAATAACGTAAGAATATCACATTAATATAATAATGTATTGTTTTTTACTTGACAAACATGATCTGACAATGAATATGTATTTCTTAAACCTTATGGACAAATTAGATCAAACTACCCCTTTTTCTGGAAAATAACATTTTTAGGTATTTAAAAATATTTTTATTGAGTGTTCATTTTTCTTTTAGTAATTGTAATTGAAAAAAAAAAATAATAAAATACAGTTGGTTTTTCATCGAATTTTATTTGCATTTTCTAGGAACTACGAATAATTAAAACTTCAAGAATTTTCAAATTCAAATAAATCATCAACAGCCACGTCATCCACAAAAGAAATCGGCACTACTTACAATGGAAGCAAAAAAAATCAACAACCGCCTTTTCATTGTAGACAGACGATCAACACAAACATTTTTGATTGACACTGGGGCCGACATTTCGATCATCAGTCCAACACCTAGTCAACGCTGTGGATATGACAAATCGTCACCCAAACTCTACGCAGCTAACAATTCAATCATCAAAACATTCGGACAGATCAAGTTAAAATTCGACTTTGTTCTTCGAAGACCATACGAATGGATTTTCATTGTTGCTGATACCGCACACAACATTATCGGCGCAGATTTTCTTCGTAACTTTGACTGCTGGTAGACGTAAAAAACATAACTATCATCTTAGCACATTTAAGGATCAAGAGTAATACCATATGTTGCATTGATAATCTGATGTCAAGATCTACGATGTAAACAATAAATATGCGAACATTCTTGCTGAATTTCAAGACATCATGCAAATCAACCCAAAACCGTGTTCTAGCACATCCAACGTGGTCATCGAAACGCAAGGACCGCCAGTTTTCGCTAAGCCGCGTCGACTAACAACAGAAAAATTCCGCGCAGCGAAGGAGGAATTTGAATATCTTATGAAGATTGGAGTTTTCCGACCATCTAAAAGTCCATAGCCTCACCACTTCATGTTGTACGCAAGCCAGACAACTCTTGGAGACCATGCGGAGACTATCGTGCCCTAAATGCACAGACGATTCCAGACAGGTACCCTTTACCACACATACAGGACCTGTCGCATGGATTGCATGGTAAGTGAGTTTTTACTAAAATTGATTTATCCAGCGGTTACCATCAAATTCCTATCGAAGAAAAGGACATTTCGAAGACAGCCATTACAACGCCATTTGGTCTTTTCGAATATATTCAAATGCAATTCGGTCTTCGAAACTCAGCGCAAACATTTCAGCGTTATATGCACGAAACACTTCGCGGGCTCGATTTTGCATTTTGCTACTTGGATGATACTTGCATTTCATCAGATACACCTCAACAACACGAGGAACATATCCGATTAGTCTTCGAAAGACTTCGTCAACATCATCTGACTATCAATCCATCAAAATGTGAATTTGGGCAGCAGCAGATAGTAAGTAAGTAAGTATTTGTAACCATTATTTAGGGAGTGATACGGAATCATTTCTACCAAATCAATTTACCATGTATCGTTTAAACCTTTTTCTAAAAATCTTCGTCTAGGGAAATATTTTCTACACGCTTGTTGTGTATCATAATCGTAGAGTTTACAACTTACATATGATCCACTGTTATGTATCATAATCGTGGAACTTACAGCGTGCTTATGATCCACAACATAACATAACCAGTATATTTTTCTTTATGGTATACTTTTAGGGTTAAGCATTATGCATGTTAAACACAAACAGCATTTAATTGTCTTGGCGCACACCGCTTAACATAGCACAGGTACACACGTTAAAAAGGTCACTCAGATCACACAAATAAATGCTGACTTAGTTATTTTAGAATGATGAAAGTACTCAATTTATTGTCAAATTATAAATACGCTGACTAAGTTATTTTAGCATGATGAAATTACTCAATTTATTGTGAAATTATAAGAATACGAGGTGTTATGTAGAAGTTAAGTATAGACTAAGAATCAATTGTTTCGGATAAGCTGAAGTGTCTACAAATAAATGTTAAGTATAAGTGTAACCAACTTTTAAAGCGAAATAAAGTGTCTTAAAATAAAAAAGACCCGGTTATTTTAAATAATATAAAGAAAGTAAAAAGGACTCAGTAAGTATAAAAAAGATTAATGAAGTTAAAGTCCTAGTAGAAGGACGTTAACATACAACATTTTGGCGCAGCCGGTTTTCGGACCATACATCAACTCCCAAGGGACGAGAAGGACTGGATGGAGATTAATATTGGAAGAAATAACTATTTTGGATCTTGGAAAATAGTTTTTGTAAGTATTGTGAAAAATAGTGGATACAAAAAATATGTGCGGTAAAAAAAAAAATTGTGAATTTGTGATATAAAACAAAAGAAATATTTGAGAATTTTAATAAGCAAAAAATAATGGAATTATGAAAATTGACATTTGTAAAAATAAAATAAAGAACAATTGAAAATTTTGAAATAAATTGTGGAATAAAATAAACTTTTAATAAAACTGTGAAATAAAATGTGAAATGAATTACATAAATGATAAAATTTTATAAATCAGGAAATTAATTAAGTAAACTAAATGTTTTATAAAATTGATTAATTGATATATTGAAGAAAATTTTTAAAGTAATTGTGAAACAATATAAAATAAATTGAGACATATAATGATAATGATTAATAAAATTGTAAATTTAAATAAATTGAATAAAATAAGAATTTTGATACAGCAATGTTTTTATAATGTCGCGAAATTAATTAAAGAACAAAACTGGAAAATTAAAAAAAAAAATTGATCAAATAAGTTAATTTAGGATTCATAAATAATATGTTGATATGATTTTGAAATATAGATTAAAAAGTTTAAATAATGAAACATAAAAATGTGATAAATAAGGTTTGATTGATAGTTTGATTGAAAGAGGGGGGAAAAACCCCTCTGTGCATCGCATAGGCCATAAAGTAGGCCCGTTGTGACCCCTCGGAACATATATGTTGTAGCTGTTATGCTACTCAGTGGAGTTTAGAAATTCCGTGGATTTGACAAATTTTCTTAGTACTTTCCAGTCCAAGCTTCCCAGTAGTTTCAATGATGAAATAAGCGGAGCTCCGAAGTGGATGAATCTAAGTCTGGCAAATGCCGGGCAGTGACACAAGTAGTGTTCAAGCGTCTCTGTCTTTTCCTCACAGGCCTTGCAGAAGTAAGAGTCGACTCTTCCCAATTTGAAAAGATGACCTCTTAGCTCATTATGGCCAGTGAGGATGCCTGTGAATTGTTTTAACTCCTTTTTATTAAGCGTTAGAATTTTGTTTGTTTTGGATTTGTTCGACGGGCCCCATAGCCATTTAGTTGCCTTCCCCTCGCTCGATTCTTCCCATGATTTTCTGAGAAGTCGATAAGCCCATGAGCTCATCTCGTTTTTTAGAAAGTGGAAAGGTCTGCCGGTTATGACTGAGATTGTGTCCATTTCTCGCCAATTCGTCGGCTATTTCATTCCCCTCAATGTTACAGTGTCCTGGGACCCAGATAATGTCCACAGTGTTAACAAGTAAGAGATCAGCGAGGGGCTCTTTACATTGTAGAACCACTCTGGATTTCACCTTGTCCGTGGATAAAGCTCTAATGGCAGCTTGGCTGTCTGAGAAAATTGTAATACACTTGTCTACACAGTGAGTGCTTTGTATAAATTTAGCCCCTTCTGTTATAGCCACTACTTCCGACTGAAAGACGGTGTTGTGGTCATGCAGACGAAGGCTTTCTTTTGCAGAAAAGGCTTCACAGAAAAAGCCCGCTCCAGTGTGACCGTTTAATTTTGATCCGTTTGTGTAGAGGTGGATCCCCGGCTTGCTAGAAAATACTTGGCCGTTGTCCCATTCCTCCCTAGTCGGGAAAGCGAACTTTGCGGCGGTATGATTAGTTTCCTCCGGGATGCGGTCGCAGTTCCAATTACCTGTAGAAACAGTATTAGGAATTGAGTTAATTATGGTTTGGTGATTGGTTAATGTCTCGGAATTGTGCCATCCCCCAAGGATGTTTAGTCGAGCCGCTGCGACCGCGGCCTCATATTTAACTTGAATTTGTATTGGGCGTATGTTTAGAATAGTGTCATTAGCTTTGGTCGAAGTGGTAGACATCGCACCTGAAATGCCGAGACAACACGCCCGTTGCATCTTCTAGAGTGGTTTGATGTTACATTTTCGTCCCAAATCTGTACACCATACAAGTTACCATCGAAGTCCCCATGTAGGACCAATACATCTTCTGCAGGTTGCCCAAACCCTAACTGGTTTTGTGGCTCTGCTAGCTATTTGTGCCTTCCAGTTTAGTTTAGAATCCAGGATAACTCCAAGGTACTTGACTTGACCTGTAAGTGTCTCTCCGTTTACCTGTGGAAGAGGATAGCTAGATAGCTTCCTTTTCCTAGTAAAGAGACAGATTTCAGTTTTTTGGGGGTTTATATTTAATCCCCTAGGTGATGACCATTCAGACGAGATATCCAAGGCTTCTTGGATTCGTCTAGAAGGGAGAAGAGGATGTGTCCCCGAGGCAAGGATGGCGATGTCATCTGCGTAGCAGACAGCATGTAAACCAGCCTCAGTTAGTCTGCTTAGGAGACTGTTTATGGTGTCCACCCAGAGTAGCGGTGAGAGAATGCCACCCTGTGGGGTACCGCAAAACACCCTTCCCCTTAGGGTAATATTGCCCTGCTGACAAGTGATGGATCTGTTGCACAACATATGACGTACCCAGTGTAAAATAGCCGGGTCTACGTCAAATGAGGCAAGGGAAGAGATCAGTGTGTCTGTGTGAACGTTATTAAAAGCACCCTCAACATCAATGAAGGCTGCTAGAGTGAGTCCTTTTAGGACCATAGACCTTTCAATTTTGTTAACTACCTCATGTAAGGCGGTTTCAACGGATCGCCCTTTATGTATGCATGTTGCTTAAACTTCAGCTGCTCATAAGGGATTTTTTCCTTAACCATGGTGTCGCATATGCGTTCCATTGTTTTCAGTACGAAGGACATTAGACTTATGGGTCTATATGCCTTAGGGGTTGAGTAGGTTTCTTTACCCGGCTTAGGTATGAAAACTACTCTTGATTCTTGCCATGTGAGGGGGGTATAGCTCTTATTAAGGCATGCCTCATAAAGCCTGGATAGACGGACGCCCAGGAGATCCACTGCCCGTTGTAGTAGGGCTGGGAAAACTCCATCTTGCCCTGGGGCTTTATATGGCTGGAAGCTATGAATTGCCTTCCCCACCATATCGGTGGTGATGGCTAAGTTGTGGGAGTATTGAGAAGTTTCCCATAGTCTCGTCTCATCTGAGTTGACGAAACAGTTTGGGAAGTGCTCCTCTATTAGAATCTTTAAAGAGTCCTTAGAGTTACCTGCTCTAACCCCCTGCCTGTCTATCAGGAGTTCCGGTTGGGAGTGGGTTTTCGAAAGGAATTTCTTAATTCTTGCGGTTTTTGTAACACAATCAACTTGTGCACAGAAAAGTCACCATGACACTCTTTTTCCGGAGCGCATACTCTTTTTGTATACACTGAGTTTTTGGTAGTAGAGATCTCAATGCTCTGTAGTATTTAATCTTTTAGCTTTATTGAAAAGTCTCCGAGTATCCGTTCTTAGGTTTTTCAAAGCCCCTGTCATCCAGGATTTTTCCTTGAAAGACTCTCGGGTGCGAAGAGGGCAAGCCTCTTCGAATGCTCGTATAAGGCTATTTGTTATGGTTTTGACCTCCCAGTCAATGATATATATAGAACTTAAAGGGGGTGCGGGTGATACGTCTAACGCATTCCCTAAAAGTCTTCTGAATAGAGCCCACTTAGTTTTCGATTTGTTGCGAAACATAGGTGGGGGAATGTTAGGAATGGATAGTTTAAAAAAGACGTATCTATGATCCGAGAAGGAATGTCTGCTAGAGACATGCCAGTCTTGGACCATGTCAAGTATGTTTTTAGAGCAAAGAGTTATGTCAAGTACTTCCTTTCTGACTCTAGTGATGAAGGTGGCAGAGCAACCAACGTTTAGGGTCAGAAGATCATACGCATTAATAAATTCAAATAGGGCATGTCCCTGAGCATTACAGTCGGAGCTTCCCCATGTTGTATGGTGAGAATTGGCATCTGTACAAATTATTAATTTCTTACCTTTTTCGGCAGCAAACCTTGTAATCCTCAGCAGTTCCTCGGAGGGTGGAGGTTCCGGATAGTCATGCGGGAGATATACTGAAGACAGCATGAGGCCACCGCTCCCGTCAAAAATTGTGGTGGCGTCTGAGGAAGACAGTTCTGTGGAGAAAGAAAAGTTAAAATCCTTTTTACAGATAATACAGGTCCTAGGGCGGCCTGCATTGAGTGTATAAAATATTTGGTATCGCGTGTCACCCCAACCAGCAACCCTGTTATTTACAGTCCAAGGTTCCTGGATCAGTGCGATGTGCGTCTTACCTTCTTCCATTCTCTCCATAAGCGCAGCCGTCGCCAGTCGACTCCTATGGAGGTTGATCTGCGTAAGCAGAATCATTGGGCGAGTAGCTCGTCCTCCTGAGAGGGCGTAAGGGTATCATCAGAAAATTCTGATAGGCTCTCGTCCTCTCCTCCGCTCGTCCCTTCTTCTTTGGTCGGGTAGACCTGAACCCCCATACTGCCCGCGGCCTCGACCTTATCCTTACTATCCTCCACGACCGGGCTGGGAAAATTGCCCTTGGATTGCTGTTTCCCGGATTGGGCCCCAGCTCCGACAGGTTTTCCGCCCAGCTTAATGGTCACGGATGACGTAAGGCAGAAGGCACGACCCCCAGACTTCTCCAGTGTCGTGATGGAGTTCTGGTCAATGCCCACAACGATGAGGTTTCCATCGGTCATCTCATCCCTGTGGAACACCTCCCAAAGTCCCACTCTCAGCCCACGGTTCTGCCTCGCCAGAATCCTAAGGATATCACACGTGGGTCGCTTCGCCCCGTTTGCTCTGACGAAGAAGGTTGCCTTACGCAGAACGGGAATGTCGCTCATAGCCACAATCCGTAGCTTAGCGTCTGCCCATGGCTCAGGCAACCTTTCCACCAGATCGCGCAGGGTGTCGACACAGTCCAAAGACACCACGGTAATCCTGTTGACTCCGCGGACAAATCTGCAGTATTCCAGATAGATTTCGGGGGTGCTGTCAGAAGACTCGATAATCGAGTTCGCAAGTGCGTCATTCCACACTTCCTCCAGCAGCCCCCTTTTATCCTCAGCAATCTTTCCACAGGGCTTGCTTTCATCGATGATGGCAAACTTGCGTTTGTCATCAATCGATTCACGTGCCACCCCCGCATACGTTTTGCCATCCGCCTTTGACCTCTTCGCCTTAGACTCCCCATCGCGACATTTCTTTTTGTTGCGCGGACCCCTGCATTTCGCATTGCAGGCCGAAAAGCTACGTTGGACGAGCACGACGGGATGTCATCGCTGGGAAGAGACCCCTTGATTTTAGACACGTTTGTCTTGTTTTTCTTCGCCAATCCAACCTGGGTCATCTCCTCAGGAGAGCGCAGTCGCTTGCCCGGTCCTTGTGAATCAAGTGTAGCGGCTGGCTTCAACTGAGGGTCACTGTTGTCAGCGGTTTGTTGACTGTCCGGGGAGGGGGTCCAGTGATGTGAGAGGCAGCTCTCTGGCGTTGTTTGGCTTTTAATCGCCTAGCCGCACCAGAGAGTCGCCTTTTCCCATTCGGATTCCTCTCTCCATGACCATCTGGAGTTGCGGAAGGACGCACGGCTACCGTCCTGTCCGAACTCTCTCCACCTGCGGAATTTACATAAATAAGGTAGTAAAAAATTTAATAGATAAATTAAATAATGGTTAAAAGTTGATTTAATATGAAACTACAGAAAAAAGATAAGTGAGGATGAAGTATTGAGATTAGAATTACAGAGCTCAGTGTTGATCTCTTTTAAAGTAGGAGTGAAGGATCCAACTACAAAGGTTGTATTGTTGGGTAGTAAGTCAGAAACATTAGATGCATTGTTGGAAGAAGCTTTAAATATACAGGTTGTTATGCAGCGAAGTACAAGGTCGGAAGAGGATGAATATAATTATATGGAAAAAACACAGTCAAGCGTAAAATCGGAAAATAAATTGCAACAAATAAATATTGAAAGCAACTATAAAAGGAGTGTTCCAACATGTTCATTTTGTAGTAAATTGGGGCATACTAGGGATGATTGTATTATTAGAAAAAATATGCCTTTCTGCTACGAATGTGGAACTTATGGTCACGAATCTAATTGGAGATGTGCGAATAATAATAGTAATATAGGACAGAAAGAGTTAGGAATTGTAGATCAGACGTCGGAGGAGACTTTGATCAAATTTACTACTCCATTGCATTTCCATAGAACAGATGAGACCCATGAATTAAAGGAAGAAGAATGTGATCGCATAATATGCAGTGGGCATGGAGATAGCTTGGATTTATCTAATGTAAGTGACGTTTTCATTGAAGTACCTTGCGAGGCAGCTAAAAATGGAAGACTTATTTTACTGGTAGACTCAGGAGCTGATGCCAGTATAGTAAAAGAAAATGCAATGACAAATTTTCCAGACTTTAACGAAAATATACAAAAGGATTTAAAAGGAGCTTTCGGTGGGTGTGTTAGAACATAAGGTGCCACCAAAGTCCAACATAGGAACATAGGGCGCTTAAGTTTAATGCTACATGTAGTGTCACTTAAACAAGGTGTACCAGCTGATGGAATAATCGGACGTGACAATTTATGGAATCTATCTGTAATAAATGCGATAGACAAAACAATAACATTCTTTGATAAAAATAAAAACCATATTATAAAAGTACCAATTAAATCGCAGACAGAAATACAAAATATTTTTTACAATCAACAAATTAAAATTCAAGCGAGAACCGCAAAGATAGTATCATTACGTTTAAAAACAAAAATTCCAATAGTGTTAATACATAAACAAGAAATTTTTCCAGGAGTATATTTGGGCGAAAGCATATCGAATGTTAGCAAAAATAGAGTTTATGTTTCAGTTTTAAATGCTACGGAAACAGAAATTATAATAGACAGTACTTTTAAACCAAAATACTCGAATTTCAATCAGTATAAGGAATCGGATACCAACAATTCTACAATGAATAGACGAAATATTAGACCAATTAGGTCACAGTCGCTATTTTTCAACTTTAGACTTGGCAAGTGGTTATCATCAGATACTAGTTGAAGAAGGGGATAAGGAAAAACAGCTTTTAGTACAGGTCTTGGTCATTTCGAGTTTAACAGAATGCCTTTTGGTTTAACAGGGGCTCCAGCCACTTTCCAAAGAATAATGAATCACATATTAACAGGTTTACAGGGTATCGATTGCTTTGTTTATCTAGATGATATAGTGGTGTACGGAAAGAATTTAGCTGAACATGAGCTTAGGCTGAGTAGAGTATTGCAGAAATTAAGGGAACACAATCTAAAATTAAATACAGAAAAATGTCAGTTTTTGCGTCGCGAAGTTGTCTATTTAGGACATAAATGTTCGGAACTAGGTGCTCTGCCAGACCCCTCAAAGGTTGAATGCGTGAAAAATATTCCGGTACCAAGAGAACCAAAAGAAGTACAAGCGTTTTTGGGATTAATTAATTATTACAGAAAATTTATAAACAATATGGCAAAATTATCATTACCAATTAATAAATTACTTAGAAAAGATGTTAAATTCGCTTGGACCGACGATTGTCAAAATTCATTTATTTAACTAAAAGAATCAATAATTTCACCACCCATTCTCGCATATCCAGATTTTACAAACCCTTGTTTACTTACAACAGATGCAAGTAACGAAGCAATAGGTGCGGTACTATCACAAGGCAAAGTATGGAGCGACCGACCAATAGCATTTGCTAGTAGGGCATTAAATGGAGCAGAAAAAAATTACTCTACTATTGAAAAGGAATTTTAAGCTATAGTCTGGGCATCGAAAAATTTTAGAGCTTATCTTCTAGGCCGACATTTTCAAATTTATACAGATCATCAACCATTACGTGGCACAGCAAATCTCAAAGATCAGACATCAAGGTTAGCCCGTTTCAGGCATAAATTATCAGAATATGATTACGAAATATCTTACAAACCAGGTAAACAGAATTTGAAGGCAGATGCTTTAAGTAGAATTCCACATCCAGAACCAGATATTACTGCGGTCCAAACACTGTCTAAAAACACACAGAATAAATTAGATAATCAAATTTCAAAAACCAAAAAACAAGTGAGCACGCCAGTACTGGATGAAATAACAACAGACCCCAAGAACGAATTAAACTCAAGTCTACTATTAACTGACCCAGAGGAAATTAAAACTGTTATAAAAGACTTTCATGACTGGAAAGGTATGCAGAAACAAATAAAAGATTACGTTAGGAATTGTCAAAAATGCCAAGTAAATAAAAGTTCTAGGCTTACTAAAATGCCAATGGTTTTAACTGATACGCCTGTACGACCACTCTATAAAGTATACATGGATCTTGTAGGTATTTTACCGGAAACTATATCTGGAAATAAATATATATTAACTTTTCAAGATGATTTTTCAAAATACATGTGCTGCGTAGCTATCCCAGACGCAGAAGCAAGCACTGTAGCAAAAGCATTTTACGACGAAATTATTACAAGACATAACATACCAAAAGTATTGATAACCGACAATGATTCGAATTTTGTTTCAAAATTATTTTCGGACACGTGTAAATTGTTAGGAATTAAAAAGTTACATATTACGCCATATCATCCACAGGCCAACGAAGCCACCGACCATTAGCAGAGTATTTAAGAAGTTTTGCGTAAGAGGATGGAACAAACTGGGACCAGTGGTTAAATACAGCAATGCATGTACACAATAATACAATGCATATGTCCACCGGGCAAACGCCTTTCCGTACTTTATACGGTTACGATTTTGAAATGCCAACCAATCTTAAACGCAAATGCTCACCAGTATATAATACCGATGATAGCAACAAGCTATTAAAATACCAAATTCAACGCACACACGAAATCGTGCGACAAAATCAATCCAGAGCCAAAGAAAAATCTAAGCAAAGCTATGATCGCTCAGTACACCCAATAATATTCAAAATAGGCGATAAACTTTTACTAATCAAAATAGGAAAAATAAATTTTCACCAGTTTGGGTAGGACCCTACGAGGTACTTTCAATAATAAGCCCTGTAACGACTGAGATTTGTATCAAGGGTAAAGCGAAAAATTTCATAATAATTTGTTAAAAGCATACAACAGTATAGTTACGTAGAATTAAATAAACGCTGACTGCAACAAGAACCAATAATTTTTAACATCATTGAAATAAAGTCAAATAGTTAGCGCAAGACAGAATAGCTAAGTATTACATGTTGAGAATGCCTAGCATTGTTTGATGTACTGACAAATAAAAATATATATTTTTTTTTGAAATCTGAAAGAGAGAACACCTAATTATGATGAAATAATAAGACAAAAGCAATATATTTTAAATTATATAGATGTATTTTATTCATTTATAAAAATTATTACAAGTTATTGTTCTTATTTTTATTTTAATAGACATGTGTTGACTAGCAGTATTTATGTACTGACAAAAAAAAAATATATATGTTTTTGAAATCTGAAAGAGAGAACACCTAATTTTGATGAAATAATAAGACAAAAGCAATATATTTTAAAATATATAGATGTATTTTATTCATTTATAAAAATTATTACAAGTTCATGTTCTTATTTCTATTTAAAAAGAAAAAAAAAACAAAACAAAAAAAGAAAACACCTACTTTTGGATGAAATAATAAGACAAAAGCAATATATTTAAATATATATTTTTTATTCATTTATAAAAATTATTACAAGTTATTGTTTTTTTTTTTTGGGAACTGAGTAAACCCACCAGCTCGTCGACCAAAGGGTCGATGAATGGTGGAGAATACCCAAATATTTCACAATATATTTGTATCGTAGCCATCTGAGCGCGAGCCCAGACAGCCAGTTCCGAAGAGTAGGGCTGGTTGAGACAACGAATTGTCTCATCCAAGCCATCTACCAGATGCGCCGCATCCCAGCATTCAGTGACAAAGGCATCTCGATACTTCGTTAGCGCTTGGGCTAGCGCACCTCCACTCTTCAAGGGTTTACGATAACCCCACGAAGAGGCGCAACAATATCCTTCTTCCAGTGAATCTTCACCATAACAATTGTCAACCCCATAGGCACCGTAGTAAGGGGCCCGTTCTTCGTTGTTACTGCTGTCCAGAGAACCTTCACTAAAACCGCTACCAACTCCAGAGTCACCGTAATAGGGGGAGTCAGCCATTCCACTGGCCGAAAAATCTTCACCATAGCAGCTAGAGTTATAACTACTGCTCCACAAATAACTGAAGTATGGACTATGGCCCTGTTGATCCTCAGAGTCGCCATCCGGTCCGGATCGCAAAGATAGAAGGTGCTCGCTGTTCTGGTCAATGCCTTTAATACATAAAAAAAAATTATTATATAAAAAATTAAATTATTAGAGACAAGAAAAATTTAGAACATTTAAAATATCATTTTCATTTTAATATGAAAAGATATAATATATGTCCATTAATAAAACTGTACAGGTCGACTGTGTGGTCGATCGACTCCTCGACGGTTGGGATCAAGACGACATCTGCGTCATCCAAATCCGTGAACATTCGCTGCCCCTCTTCAGGGAAGGGTGCATCAACAGATAAGACCCCTAGGATTTCATCCATTAACTCACCCTCTACTGACTCCTAGTCTTCCTCCAGTAGAAATTGCATCTCGTCTTCAAATACCTACAGGAAGGCCGAATTCGGCAAATACTGAAGGAATTCTGCGGAGGAGATGGAATTCAAAGCAAACGAACACATTTTTACACATGTTTTAGAAAAACTTGACTGTTGACTTTTGCTAAGTTTTGTGATCTAATATACTAATAAATTGCAACATAATCAATAAAAGGATTCCACAAGAATCCAAGAACAAATTTATGAAAGATTGCTAAGTAATCAGTTTAGTTCAAAGTATGGGTTTCTGATCGGGGGCGCTACTCATTTTTACAGAGGAGAGGCAACGTAAAAGAAAAATAAAGAACGAGTACGAAGTAACATACAAAAACAATACCGTGTAAAAACCGCAAATTAATCAATTTAATTTAAAGGTAAAGGTTTATGATCGGGGGGGCTACTCATTTTTACAGAGGAGAGGGAAAAATAAAATAAAGACAAGGAATTGTTAATACAGCAACCAACCTCCAGCGGGTGGAGATAAAAAAAATACTAGGTCACAATGATGAACAATGAGCATAAATACTGTTCCCAGGTTTAATATAAATGTAGGATAAACTAATCCGTACATGAATCGATAGCTATGTAACTAGCATTGAATTATGGACATTTGTGAAGCATAAAATTGCGATAGGTCAGTACCTATATCAATGGCATTCTAAACAAACAAGTTCATTGCACAAAGAGCACAATGCTCCCAGCTCATATTAAAATATAGAAGGCTTGAATATATTCATATGCCAATCGATTAAATTCACTTCAGCACTTTACAGGCAGAAGCCACTAACGTTCTGGAACTGAAACGAGATACGGTAGTGCAGCGACAAAACTGCCTAATATTTTTTATCATTAACACAATTTTCATTCATGAAAATAAATAAGTACAATTGAGATGTACAAAATTAAATATTTAACAACTTAATATAGCAAATACATTTATGTAATGCTAAGACCTCGCGCGCGCTTATTTCTTAATACTTAAAAAAAAAAAAATTATTAGTTGGTGCATGAGTAAATAGCTAAGTATTGTTGAATATGATTAGCATTTAACCATGTACTACTGGGACTCTAAATAAAACAATTTGTATTGCAAAAATGCAGAAACATATCCAAACATATATGTTTCTAAACAAAATCATATAGTACATGTTGACACATATGTAAATTAACTAGTATAACTAATTAAGGTATAATTATGACCATAGCCTTAACAGGATGTATTAAGGTAAAATAAGAAATATTTATAAGAAAACTATATGATATGATCAAGGATTCCATTAAATATGTAAAAAAAATGGAATTTCTTCTCTTTCTCTTTACGATAGGCAATAAAGAGCGAAACCAATATAATGATTAGAATAGTCACACTGGTCTTGATGCTGGCAGCCAATGAAGCAGTCAACATCAAACAGACTTCAATAATGATACAAGATTATTCTTTGAGAAGACCACTGATGCTTTGTTCTACAATGATGAATGTACGATAGTAGCCAAGTTTAAAACGCTGCAACTGAACGATTTCCTGGAGCTGACAAACAAATACATAATCACGGCAAACACAATGTGCGAACAAATGAGCACCAATGTAAACGGACCCAGCATAAAAAGATCATGTATAGCAGCAACACGAAGACCACGGCAATAATAGCCACACTACAGAAAAATGAAGAAATAATTAAGCGCACAATAAAGAGTAACCGACAAAAGAGATCACTCAATTTCATTGTCGAAGGACTCAACTGGGCTTTTGGACTGATGGACAATAAAGAAAGAGAGACTATCTATAAACATCTCAATGATATTGAAGATAATGAACATAAAACATACGAAATTATGAAAAGACAAATTACGGTGATTTCATCAAATTATAACAAGATAGCAGAACCCTTACTGAATTCCTTGAAGGAAGTCGAAAATCTGCAAAATGTGTTAAACATAACAATAAGAACACAAAAATACATAAATGAAAAAATAAACCAACAAGTTAGTCATTTACTATTCATGATGGATACCTTGTAAATTCAATCTACAATTAATGCAAACCTAATCGAAATTCAAGAACAACAGCTGATGGAAATGGCAATCATAGATGATCTATACAAGAGACGATTACATCCGACAATTATAGACCAGAGCGGGTTAGATGAAATGCTGACTAGTCTCACGTTAAGAGGAAAGACGAAGTGGTTCATACAAAAATCATTCGAAATGCACCGTGCATCAACAGTACGAGTTTTCCCAGACACAGACGGCCTAATAATAGTCATCAATACACCACTACCTGATGATTTGTTGTTCACATTATATAGAATTTACCCAATACCCACAAATATTAATGAAGAATGGGATGCATTGGTTAAAACAACATATGACTACATATCAGAAGCAGAAGACCGGAGCAAATACATAGGTCTATCGAATGAAGATCACAGCAAATGCATTTTGGTTAGCCAACATACGGACGAAGAAATTACACTATGCAAACGTCCAGGAACCATGCTAACAACTAGCAACACACTATGTGAAGTCGCGCTGATTCAACACAGAACATGTTGTGAACATGTTGCAATCAAAAGGAGTTCTGGCCTAGTAGTTAAACTATAGACACCAAACACATGGTTGTATAAATTCAATACACCAGCCTTTTTCGAAGCAGTTTGTGGCTCAAATATAGCCACATTGACACTATCCGGCCTGGGTTGGATGTCCATAAATGAAGCTTGCAACATACACAACAAAGAAATGATACTGCCATACGAGTTTACACATCAAAGCATTATTAGAAATCAAATATTAGAAAAAATAAATAGGTTCTCAAGTTGTAGATGCATCTATCACAGTACCAGATCCGGTTGAGGAACATTTAAAAATAGACGAAGAACCCACTACCGAACAGTCACGCCAACAGAGGCAATTGGTAAAGTTTCAAATATTAGAAAATAAAAATATATATTTAACCGTTCGCTTTTCTAGATGTACGCAGAGCCCCTACCCTATAATACTCCAGTGCAACAACCGATTCAAAATCCAGGTGGACTTTTGGGTGTATTGCCCGGACAATTGGCCACTATTACGACAGCACTGGGTCTAGGAAATTTGGGGTTGGGCGGTTTGGGTGGTCTAGGTGGTTTAGGTGGTCTTGGTGGTTTTAATAACGCCGCATTCTCCAATCTACTGGGTCTTATAGGTTTAAATAATTTGTTGGGTACTGGACAACCAACCATAGGTACATCGCCTGCTGGTTCTACCTGTCCCATCACCCAAAAGTTGAACTGCAAATGTGAACCGCTATTGCCGATTAAACCGCTCGGACGTACAAATGGTCTGCAAAGTTTGCAAAACAATGAGAACAGCAACGAGGATGGCAGTCGTAGAAGAAGGAAGAACATACGGTTATGATAGAAAATTTACAAGGCAATTGGTCATCATTACCATATTCAAATATATCACAAACATCGTTACAGATCTTGGTGTCAGATCACAGCAAAATAAGATCAGCATTAAGAGATGGGCATCGTGATTTCGACGAAATATTACTACAATTAACTGATAACCAGGAACGCAAAGAATTACTTAATCGTCAAAATAAAAACGAAAACCGCATATGTATTATACATACATTACTACTCCACAATTAAAAATAAAGCAACAATAAAAGCCGATGAATTTAATACAAATAAATCACCAATAGCAACAATAGATGTAGAAGCGGCCAAGGAAAACCTTGAAATGGTGTCAAATACATTTCCCAGCAAGAAAAAATCGGTTCATTGCGGAAATCAACAACGCAGAAACCAAACACCACAACACCCATAGCAAGTCAACGAACGAAGTCACATGAAATAGAAGCCAATACGTCAGAAACAACAACAACGCATCGAACTACCGCAGAACAGCAGCAGTCAGCAACGAAAACATCGGGACCAGGTTTTTATTATATATAACTGGAAATTACAACCTTTAATTTACTAATATCCATTAAATATTATATAAGTAAAGATCATAACTTAATAACTAATAGAACTTAACGTAATTTATACCACATAAAACAATGTAAAAAGCAAAAACTATTATTCTTTTTAATAATAATTTTCTCTTCAGAAACAATTAAAATAATACAAAAGAAAAAAAACTATTATTCTTCTTAATAATAATAATTTTTTTTTCTTTCAATAAGGGGGGAGGTATGTCGTGTATCATAATCGTAGAGTTCACAACTTACATATGATCCACTGTTATGTATCATAATCGTGGAACTTACAGCGTGCTTATGATCCACAACATAACATAACCAGTATATTTTTCTTTATGGCATACTTTTAGGGTTAAGCATTATGCATGTTAAACACAAACAGCATTTAATTGTCTTGCCGCACACCGCTTAACATAGCACAGGTATACACGTTAAATAGGTCACTCAGATCACACAAATAAATGCTGACTTAGTTATTTTAGAAAGATGAAAGTACTCAATTTATTGTGAAATTATAAATACTCTTACTAAGTTATTTTAGCATGATGAAATTACTCAATTTATTGTGAAATTATAAGAATACGAGGTGTTCTAATTTTGTATCTGGAGAAAGGAACTTATACTGATTCAGCTACAGTTGTATGTATTCCTTGTACCAATGAAATTTTTCATGTTGCATTGAATCCATATCATTGGTTTAAAGTTCCGCGTTGATGAAAATCCACTCTCAATGCCAACTAAAGGGGGTTTCCCCAATTTGTGAGGAATTTTAGTCTTAGTGGGTAATCTGGGAATGGTCCACTTTTGGCGGGGAATTTTAAATTAGGATCTGTTACATTTTATACATTTTGCATTTCCAACTTTTGATAGAATGTCATATAAAAATGTTAAAACTTAGGATTGAAACCTAAACGAATAACGGTTTCCATTTCGGTTTTTTTCGCGTTTCGGTTATGGTTTCGGTTTTAGGTTTTTATTACGAAACGGTTTCGGTACCGGTTCCAAGTTAGGGTTTCGGTTTTGATTTCGGTTTTTGTATAAAATTTCTTTTTTTTTCCATAATTATCAAATAATTAAACATCGTTTATATTGTGCTAAGTTATGTTCAAATTGTTATATTGGGGAAAAGTGGGAAACGAATTTAACAATGTTTGTTATAATTTTAGTGAAAATATTGTGTTATATGAATTATTTAATTGTCATATATTATATATATATATATATATATATATATATATATATATATATATATATATATATATATATATATATATATGTATATATATTGTTACGTATACAAAAACTGTACAAATCGTTTTTGATCAAGAAACTTGTGTTTTATAATTCGATTGTAAAAAAAGTATCTTTGAAAAATTATTGTTTGATTTTGATTTTGATAAAAGAAGATTTTAAGAAAATAAAAAGAAAGATTCTGAATATTTGCAACATTTGGTGTTAGAAGTAAAAAATGTCTCGTCGCAACGGAGGAACGAACAAAAACCCAAATAATCCTGAGGATTTGATTATCCAGCTGCGTCAGGAAGTGGATAATATGAATCGTTTCGAAATGCTATGGAACAATCGTTGCAAAACTTAATGTAGTCTACAATCCGCGAATTGATCCGAAGAGAATTGGAGAGCTCTCGGAGAATGGTAAGAAATGAACTATACGAATTGATGCGGGAACGACCCTCCAATGAAACCGGAAGTGGAACAACAAGGGATACCGAAAATTGAGATAATATTATACAAAATATCGTTAATCCATCTACCTCGTCTTCTTCCTCTAACATTCGTATCTCCAACAAATGTTTCAATTAACTGATACATTTGATAGTTCAATTCCATGGTATCGCTATTTTATTTATTTCCAAATTACAGCATCAAACAATGGGAGGTCAAATGATATTAAGGCTGCTCCGTTAGCTACCCGTCTTAAAGGAAAACACAAACGGGATAGAATAATTATCTCTCGATGAAATTAGAGATTACAACGATTAAAGAAAGCTTAAGTATGCAATTTTATGAAAAACAAAAACAATATGCTGATTGCTCTAAAGACTCCCGGATCGGATTTCTTTCCTTCAATTTATTAACGGTCTTACAAATTCTCGTATTGAATTTTCTTTACGATCTGAAAGAATCGAGTCTCTGCAGACAGCTCTAACTCGCGCCACGGAACTTGAGTCCATTACCCAATTAGTTTATAAGAGGAAACATGAGAATGAATATGAAAAAAACTTTTCACGTAGTTCTCCACATGATAAAAATCATCAACATTCAAACGATGTTCGTTTAAAAGTGCATCGAATTTTGCCATCGGTTCAACTCTATCGTGCTTATTATAATAGATGCCTCAACAACGCCGAGAGAAATTACTGTATTACGCGTTGAGAACTTTTAGCAGTCGTTAAATCCATTGAACATTTTTACATTATCACCTTCGTCAAAAATTTCTTGTTAGAACTGATCATGCTTCTTTAAAATGGTTGCTTTCCTTTAAAAATCCAGAGGGTCAGGTGGAAAAATGGTTCGAAATTATTGTATGCTATGATTTTGAAATTCAACATCGAACTGGACATTTACATGGCAAAGCAGATGGGATGTCTCGCAGACCATGTACCTGTAAAAAGTGCGTAAAAATATACAACGAAAATGTAGAATTGAAAACAGTTGCTAGTATTACTTGTACTATCGGTGAGGATTTTGATTGGATAAAATTACAACATGAGGACTTTAATCAAATCTAAATTGAAAATCGTCAACCAAACTGGCAACTCGTTAGAAATTAAAAAAAAAAAAAACTTTTATCGACGATGGAAATCTCCAGATAAAGCAAAAATCTCTTTTCAATTGATAATTCCAAGATATTGTATTCAGAAAATTCTCTCGGAAATTCATAATTCTCACAGCGGTGGATATTTTGGAATAAATAAGACACTATCAAAAACTCGCGAAAAGTTTTATTGGGCAACTTGTAAACACGATGCCGAGGATTGGTGTAAAAGATGTAAGATTTGTTTTTTTAAAGAAAGGCTCTATCAAAAAGGGAAGAGGAGAATTTCATATCTAAAACGTAGGATTTCCATTCGAGCAAATTGCAATCGATATTCTTGGCCCTCTCCCAATAATTTCATCAGGAAATCTATTTGTGTTGGTTGTTGCGGATTGTATTTCACGTTGGCCTGACGCCATTCCCCCCACAAAAAGAGAAATCCGTTTCAGTAGCTGAAACATTGGTCAACCGCGTAATTTGTCAATTTAGTGTACCTTTAGAACTACATTCCGATCAAGGAAAGAATTTCGAATCTGCCGTTTTCACGGAGATCATGAAACTACTCGGAATCATTAAAACCAGAACAACACCTTTACATCCACAATCATAGAAAGATTGAACAGGACCATTCTAGCTTCTTTATCAAACTTTATATCCGCTTATCATTTCACGAAACAACAGAATTCTCACCTGATATGCTGATATTTGGTCGTAAATTACGTGTTAAATTGGATCTTTACCGTGGTTGTCCTCCTCAGAGTCACGCATCTTTTTCTTTTCCTGAATATGTTGGCGAACTTCGTGAGGAATTATACAATGCTCACGATATTGTTAGAGTTATAGGAAGATGTCCAAAGTTGCAGAGTAATTGGGATGGCCCATACGTGGTTAAATCAAAATTAAATGATGTGGTGTATCGAATACATAAAATTCCGCGTGGAATCGTATTTGCCCATTTATCGATTAATGCATTCATTTTTATTTTGTTGAGTTAATTAAATATTGGTGATTAAATTTCTAATTATTTTTTTTGTTTGCTTGTTGAAGACCATCAGGTTTCGCATTCTGTTCTTCATAAAAGATCCTTTCCATGTTGGGATTGGGATATTATTTTGCTTGTAAAAGATCCTCGAGTGAGGTTGTACATGTAATTTCCTCGTAAAAGATCCTCCAGATGATGAGGTTGGGATATTAGTTTACTTGTAAAAGATCCTCGAAGGAAAGAGGTTTGGTAAACAACTTTTGTAAAATATCCCAAGATAAACATGGGAGGGTTCATCAGTTTGCTTGGTAAAGATCCTCAAGAGGGAGCTTTTGCATTCTGTTATACATAAAAAATCCTATCCATGTTGGGATTGGTATAATATTTTGCTTGTAAAAGATCCTCGAGTGAGGTTGTACATGTAATTTCCTCGTAAAAGATCCTCCAGATGATGAGGTTGGGATATTAGTTTACTTGTAAAAGATCCTCGAAGGAAAGAGGTTTGGTAAACAACTTTTGTAAAATATCCCAAGATAAACATGGGAGGGTTCATCAGTTTGCTTGGTAAAGATCCTCAAGAGGGATCTTTTGCATCCTGTTATACATAAAAAATCCTATCCATGTTGGGATTGGTATAATATTTTGCTTGTAAAAGATCCTCAAGTGAGGTTGTACATGTAATTTCCTCGTAAAAGATCCTCTAGATGATGAGGTTGGGATTAAATTTGCTTGTAAAAGACCCTCAAAAGAACGAGGTTTGCATTTTGTTGATTTCAAGTATTTTAATTTAACCATTGTTTTTTTTTATTTGGTTGCAATAGGTTCTTTTAATGGACATCATCGGTTGCCGGGACGTCAACTCAAGAGGGCGGAGTAGTGTTACGTATACAAAAACTGTACAAATCGTTTTTGATCAAGAAACTTTGTTTTATAATTCGATTGTAAAAAAAGTATCTTTGAAAAATTATTGTTTGATTTTGATAAAAAAAGATTTTAAGAAAATAAAAAGAAAGATTCTGAATATTTGCAACAATATATATATTGTTACGAAAACAGGTAATTTGTTCCACTGTGCAAGCAATCAACAATAATAAATGAGACGCAAGACAATTCAGCGCACTAAGCAATGTGTTAGAAAGAGACGGAAGATCATTCAGAACACTATGCAATGTGCGAGAAAGAGCTGGAAGATCAGCACATTAAAACACATGAGTGCGAATGAGATGCCAATAGCAAGCGTCATTCACGAAACGAGTAGAAGGTTCTCGAATCAAGTCGAAGCTTGTCGAAACGTGTCGAACTGATGCCTGCAGTATATAAGGCCGCGCATCTGAAGCACTGTACTTCAGTTGTGATTTAATAGTGAACTAGTGCGTCTCGTGAGTGAACATTGTAAAGATAAATTGTAGTAATTCAGCAGTTGATATAAGTGATTATTCTTTAAGTTGTTATTTAAATTAATAAAGTTAATTAATACTAGTTGAAATAATACTAGTTAAAACCAAATATAAGTGCGTTTTTATTTTGTACACAATCCTGCGATACGAACACGTAGAACAGTTTTCCGTAGACTGAATGTTCGTAACATTTGTGTCAGAAGTGAGATTGTGGTACAAAATGGTTAAATTCGAACAACTTAAAGTCGACCAGCTAAAGAAGGATCTGGCAATTCATAATCTTCCAACTGTAGGTACGAAAGTAGAACTACAAAAGCGTCTAATGGAAGAATTAGAGAACCAAGGCATTGACCTCGCAGAGCACGAGTTTGAAATGGAAGCTGCAACAGTGTGGACACGGAGCAAAAAGTACAATACAGTACAAGTTTTGATATGAGCCAGTTGCTCGGAGCAATACAACAACAGCTCCAAGAAAATTTCAACCAAATTGAACAGAAACTTCAAGAAAATTCCAACAAAATGGATCAGAAATTTCAAGAAAATTCCAGCAAAATGGAACAGAAACTTCTAGAGAATTCCAACAAACATCAAATAAAAATGGAGGAAAAGATGCAGGAACATTCGAAGCAACTTCTGGAAGTTTCGAATACGCTCCATGTCAAAGTAAAGGTGCTCGAGGCACATGTAAATGACATGAAAGTGATTGTTAAGTTTCAAAGATTGGAAAATAACGTTGATGAGAAATATCATGGAATCGACAAAAAGCTACAGAAAATTCAAAAGGACTTCGATATATTGCAGTTAAATGGACCCACACAGCATTTTATTAGTGGTACGAGACTAAAGTCACCGATTTACGATGGAACTACAGCGTTCAACATTTTCAAGCTGCAATTTGAGAAAACGGCTGTAAGTAATCGGTGGAACAATGAGGACAGCGTAGCCGCACTTATCGTAGCACTAAAAGGAGGCGCAGCCTAAGTATTGCAGACTGTTCCAGAAAGCGATAGAAACAGTTACACAGCGGTTATGGCTGCACTGCAACGGAAATATGGAAGTGATCACATGAAGCAGATCTACAGAATGGAACTAAAGGGCCGCATACAAAGAAATGGTGAAACATTGCAGGCGAAATGTTACAACTGTGATACATATGGGCATATGGCAGTGACTGTCGTAAAAAACGCAAGCGCTCAATAAATCAATCTGCAGATGAACCCAGACATGAAGAAAGACGGGATCATGTCCAAAATAGCGTAAATTTTAATCAATCTTTAAACTAAAACGAGTCAGATCTGCGGGGCACGATCTGACTCCCATAACCGATTGCCCCAGAATCTCCATTTCACAAATTACTCGAAAGCCAAATAGCTTAACTGTCGAAGGAGTCATTGATTGTACAGCATATATGGTAACATTGGACACTGGAGCTGCACAATCTATAATAAGAAGTAACCTTGTTAAGGACGTAGTAGAGCCACTTATAGGAATAAGATTGCAAACAGCTACAGGCGAAGAGGCCCCTATCAGAGGAAAGATTACCAAGGAAATCATGATTGGTACTACGACAGTTAAGCATGATTTTATAGTGTCGGAAATAGTAGACGAAATAATACTTGGCATGGACTTCATGATAAGGAACGGTTTCACACTAGATCTAACAAGAAAAATGTTGAGTTCTGCCAACACAGAGATCCAACTAAACATTGATTGTGACCAGAGCCTGAAAATTAAACAAGTTATCGCTCAAAAAATTGAAAAATACCACCTAATTCAGAAGCAATTGTTTGGGCGAAATTAAATGGAGATTGTGGGATAAGCAAGTTGTGGGTTATAGAAGCGAATGATGAGCAAATGAGCAGAAGTAATACTGTTGTCGGAAGAACATTAGTTGAAGCGACAAAAGACAAAGTTGTTCCAATAAGAGTTCTCAAAAGGGAACAATAATAGGTAGGTGTCAAGAGGCATCTGCGATAATAAATTGTGAAGCAAGTCAATCAAAAATCAACAATACACCGCAAATAGATAATAAATCTGCTCAAACTTTTATAAAAGAGTGGACCAAGGATTTGACTACCAAAGAAAAGGGTAAAGTACAACAACTAATTGATAAACTCTGGTTTGTATTCGCTACTAAAGGCCAATACGACGGAAGAACTTCCATCGTAAAACATCGAATAGACACTTGTGACGCTAAACCAATTCGTCAAGCACCGCGAAGAGTACCACTTGCCAAACGGGACAAAAATGGTGTCGTGGAACCATCAGAAAGCCCATGGAGCTCATCAGTGGTGTTGGTTAAAAAGAAGGATGGTAGTACGCGATTTTGCGTTGATTACCGAAAGTTAAATGATGTAGCCAAGAAGGCCTAGAATCGACGATACCTTGGATACACTCTCTAATGCAAAATGGTTTTCTATGTTAGACTTGCAAAGCGTTTACTGGCAGGTAGAAATCGATAAGAACGATCGAGAGAAGACTGCATTCAGTACTGGCGATGGACTATGGAATTTTTGGTAATGCCGTTTGGACTATGCAATGCCCCAGCTACATTCGAGCGGTTAATGACTCGGATGCAAATGGATAAGGAATAGGCGGAGTTCTCTCTCAAGTAATCAATGGGCAGGAAAAAGTGATCGCATACTTCAGTAAAACATTGTCCAAGCCCGAGCGAAATTACTGTGTCACCAGAAGGGAGCTTCTTGCTGTAATTGAAAGTGTGAAAATTTTCCATAAGTATCTGTACGGACAACAGTTTCACTTGAGAACCGATCACGCGGCACTACGATGGTTACTTCAGTTCAAAGATTCGGAAGGCCAAATTGCGCGTTGGATAGAACGATTACAGAGCTACGATTTCTCAATCGAACATCGTAAAGGAGGAAATCATGGAAATGCAGATGCTCTGTCACGGCGTCCTTGTAAACTTGAATGCAGACATTGTCTAAGAACGGAAGGAAAAGAAAACTTAATTGATATTCGTTTGCTGAATGTTTTACCCGATGAAAAATGGACTCCGGACCAAATTCAAATTGATCAAAACAGTGATCCCGACCTCACAAAAATCATGATGTTCAAGGAACAGCAAAGAAAATCATCATGGGAAGATATAGTTGCCGACTGTCCAATAACTAAAGCTTACTGGGCACAGTGGCAGAGCTTAAAACTGCAAAATGGTTGTTTATATCGCACCTGGGAAAGCGATGATGGCAGATCCGCTCGAAATTTGATCGTTGTTCCAAAATCAAAAATAAAAGAGATATTAGCGGAATACCATGGTGGATCTAGTGGAGGTCATTTAGGTATAATTAAAACGGTCGAAAAAGTAAAGAAACGTTTTTATTGGGTTGGATGCCAAGAGTCAGTCGCCGATTGGATTCGCATTTGTCCGCAATGTGTACCACCAAAAGGACCAACAGTCAGAAGTCGCAGAAGGATGCATCAGTACAACGTGGGAGCACCATTCGAGCGTATTGCCATGGATGTCGCCGGGCCGTTTCCAATTAGTGATGCGGGTAATAAGTATGTCCTTGTCGTCATTGACTACTTCAGCAAGCGGCCTGAAGTGTATCCCATGCCGAATCAAGAAGCCACAACAGTTGCGGATGCATTAGTTAACAACTGGGTAAGCCGTTTTGGAGTACCGTAGGAATTGCATTCAGACCAAGGAAGAAATTTTGAGTCTGCAGTTTTTAAGGAAGTATGTAAAGTCCTCAACATACACAAAACACGAACAACGCCTTTGCACCCGCAATCAGACGGCATGGTGGAGAGATTCAATCGGACTTTTGAAGAGTATCTCAGAAAAGTGGTTGATAAAAATCAAAATGATTGGGATACACACATACACTATTTCTAATGGCTTATCGAACGGCGGTACATGATACCACAGCATCTAAAGTTGTTTTTGGAACAGACTTAAGATTACCTGCGGATTTAAAGTTTGGTGCGAGTCCTTCAGCTCGAATTCCTGTACACAATTATGTTTTCAGAAAAAGTGAAGAAATGAACGAAGTGCATCAGTTTGTAAGACAGCGTACATAATTTGCAAGCGATAAGATGAAGGCCAGATACGACTTGCGCACAAATTCAGGGGGATTTACAGAAGGACAACTTGTTTTGCTCTATAACCCACAAAGGAAGAAAGGCTTATCCCCTAAGCTACAAACACACTGGGAAGGACCATACAAGATAATTAAAAGAATTAACGATGTCGTGTATCGGATTCAGAATACTGCAGGCGTTAGACGAAAAATGAAAGTGGTACATTTAGAAAGGTTGGCGCCGTATAGAGAGAGAGAGGATTAATATCTGTTCGGGAGGAACAGATTTAGATGGAGGGCAGTGTCACGAAAAGAGGTAATTTGCTCCACTGTGCAAGCAATCAACAAAAATAAATGAGACGCAAGACAATTCAGCGCACTAAGCAATGTGTTAGAAAGAGACGGAAGATCATTCAGCGCACTATGCAATGTGCGAGAAAGAGATGGAAGATCAGCACATTAAAACACATGAGTGCGTATGAGATGCCAATAGCATGCGTCATTCACGAAACGAGTAGAAGGTTCTCGAAACAAGTCGAAGCTTGTCGAAACGTGTCGAACTGATGCCTGCAGTATATAAGGCCGCGCATCTGTGGCACTGTACTTCAGTTGTGAATTAATTGTGAACTAGTGCATCTCGTGAGTGAAAATTGTAAAGATAAATTGTAGTAATTCAGCAGTTGATATAAGTGATTATTCTTTAAGTTGAAAGTGGTACATTTAGAAAGGTTGGCGCCGTATAGAGAGAGAGAGGATTAATATCTGTTCGGGACGAACAGATTTAGGTGGAGGGCAGTGTCACGAAAAGAGGTAATTTGCTCCACTGTGCAAGCAATCAACAAAAATAAATGAGACGCAAGACAATTCAGCGCACTAAGCAATGTGTTAGAAAGAGACGGAAGATCATTCAGCGCACTATGCAATGTGCGAGAAAGAGATGGAAGATCAGCACATTAAAACACATGAGTGCGTATGAGATGCCAATAGCATGCGTCATTCACGAAACGAGTAGAAGGTTCTCGAAACAAGTCGAAGCTTGTCGAAACGTGTCGAACTGATGCCTGCAGTATATAAGGCCGCGCATCTGTGGCACTGTACTTCAGTTGTGAATTAATTGTGAACTAGTGCATCTCGTGAGTGAAAATTGTAAAGATAAATTGTAGTAATTCAGCAGTTGATATAAGTGATTATTCTTTAAGTTGAAAGTGGTACATTTAGAAAGGTTGGCGCCGTATAGAGAGAGAGAGGATTAATATCTGTTCGGGACGAACAGACTTAGGTGGAGGGCAGTGTCACGAAAAGAGGTAATTTGCTCCACTGTGCAAGCAATCAACAAAAATAAATGAGACGCAAAACAATTCAGCGCACTAAGCAATGTGTTAGAAAGAGACGGAAGATCATTCAGCGCACTATGCAATGTGCGAGAAAGAGATGGAAGATCAGCACATTAAAACACATGAGTGCGAATGAGATGCCAATAGCATGCGTCATTCACGAAACGAGTAGAAGGTTCTCGAAACAAGACGAAGCTTGTCGAAACGTGTCGAACTGATGCCTGCAGTATATAAGGCCGCGCATCTGAGGCACTGTACTTCAGTTGTGAATTAATTGTGAACTAGTGCGTCTCGTGAGTGAAAATTGTAAAGATAAATTGTAGTAATTCAGCAGTTGATATAAGTGATTATTCTTTAAGTTGTTATTTAAATTAATAAAGTTAATTAATACTAGTTGAAATAATACTTGTTAAAACCAAATATAAGTGAGTTTTTATTTTGTACACAATCCAGCGATACGAACACGTAGAACAGTATTCCGTAGACTGAATGTTCGTAACAATATACTAAAAAAAAGGAATATTTGAGAAGTATTTGCGGAAAACAATCGATTTTTTCATTGAGTACTAATTGTTTTTATTACATACTTATAATTTGCCATAAGGAATAACTGTTGCATGCTAATATTATAATTTATAAGTATTTCCAATCAACGGTGTGTTATTTGTGGAAAACACTTAAAGTGTTGGTATTAAACACTTCTGAAGTTGTTGGATTTATTTGCCCTAAACAATCCATTTTAATAAGTGTTTAGAACAAATACTTGTCACTTGCTATAAAAAATTCATATTTCAAGTATTTGCATGAAACACTTCATTGCGAAGAAGGAGTTGCACGAAGTAATTAACGCGACTCTAGTATTGCCGACATCAATCGTGTTCCTTGTTGAGTTGTGCCGAAACACGCATTAATTTAGCGAAAGAGCGCTGTAAAAAGTGAAAATAAAATTGTCGTAAAAGTGGTTTGCACAACTATAAGAAGGTAAATAGGTAAAAAAAAGGTAAATATAAAGTGAAATTATTAAATTAATAGATTAATAAGTGTTGTGTTTATGTTTAATGTTATATGTAGGAATTAATAATGGCCGCGTTCTTCGAAGCACTGCAAGTTTCATACAAAAAAAAATATTGAAATTGTTCACGGAATAGGTATTAATAACACTGTTCTACAAGAATTTTCCACAGAAATGAAACTTATCATTTCTGGAAGATTTCGGACTCCTGATTCTTGCTGCGTACTAATAATTTTCCTATACGCAATTTTTGGTACTTTATAACGTAAGTTATCGCACGTTTTCGACATGTAGCTGATGCAAACTTTGACATGAAAAAATAAAAAAAATGCGACACCCTACAGAGAAAGAGATGGAAGATCAGCGCATTAAAACACATGAGTGCGAATGAGATGCCAATAGCATGCGTCATTCACGAAACGAGTAGAAGGTTCTCAAAACATGTCGAAGCTTGTCGAAACGTGTCGAACTGATGCATGTCGTATATAAGGGAGCAGCATTAGAGTTACAGTACTTCAGTTGTGATTTAATAGTGAACTAGTGCGTCTCGTGAGTGAACATTGTAAAGATAAATTGTAGTAATTCAGCAGTTGATATAATTGATTGTTCTTTAAGTTATTATTTAAATTAATAAAGTTAATTAATACTAGTTGAAATAATACTAGTTAAAACCAAATATAAGTGCGTTTTTATTTTGTACACAATCCAGCGATACGAACTCGTAGTACAGTTTTCCGTAGACTGAATTTTCGTAACATTGGTGTCAGAAGTGGGATTGTGATACAAAATGGTTAAATTCGAACAACTTAAAGTCGACCAGCTAAAGAAGGAGATGGCAATTCATAATCTTCCAACTGTAGGTACGAAAGTAGAACTACAAAAGCGTCTAATGAAAGAATTAGAGAACCAAGGCATTGACCTCGCAGAGCACGAGTTTGAAATGGAAGCTGCAACAGCGTCATCGAAAAGTGTGGACACGGAGCAAAAAGAACAGTCCCAAAGTTTTTATATGAGCCAGTTGCTCGGAGCAATACAACAACAGCTCCAAGAAAATTCAAACAAAATGCAACAGAAAGAAGCTTCAAGAAAATTCCAACAAATTAGATTCAAAATTTCTGGAAAATTCAAAACAGCTTTAAGAAAATTCAAATCAGCTTCAAGCTAAAATGGAACAGAAACTTCTAGAAAATTCAAATGGACTTGAGGTGAAATTTCCAGATAATTCCAACCAACATCAATAAAAATAGAGTTACAGATGCATGGACAGTCTAAACAGCTTCTTGAAGTTTCTAATACACTCAATGGCAAAGTAAAAGATCTTGAGGAGTATGTAAGGGATATGGAAGTTAGCGTTGATGATAAAATGATATCGACCAGAAGCTCCAGAAAATGCAAAACGATTTCAAAGTGTTGCAATTAAATGGACCCTCACAACATGTTGTCAGTGGTACAAGGTTAAAGTCGCCGATTTATGATGGGACCACAGCGTTCAACATTTTCAAGCTGCAATTTAAGACCACGGCTGTAAGTAATCGTTGGAATAATGAGGACAGCGTAGCCGCACTTATCGTGGCGCTTAAAGGAGGCGCAGCCGAAGTATTGCAGACTGTTCCAGAAAGTGAACGAAACAGTTATTTAGCGGTTATGTCTGCACTGCAATGAAAATACGGCAGTGATCACATGAAGCAAATCTACAGAATGGTACTAAAGTGCCGAATGCATAGAAATGGTGAAACATTGCAGGCGTATGCAGCGGACGTCGAGAGGCTTGCGCATTTGTCGTATGCAGATTCAACGATTGATTTCATAGAAAAGTGCAAGGTCGAAGCCTTCGTTGACGGCATACGTGATCCGGAAACAAGACGTGCCACAGTATCAATTCCGAAAGTGACATTTACGGAAACTGTAACCACAGCGCTAACACAGGAGACAGCAACTACGTTGTGCCGCCCAGCGCCAAAGGTCCGTAAACTAGATGTAGAGAAAGAAGACCTACTTCAGGTAATTTGCCAAGCGTTCAAAAGTGGAGCTAAACCAGATTACACTGCTGCCAACCGAGACACCCAATTTAAAGGTAAATGTTACAACTGTGATATATATGGGCATATGGCCCGTTATTGAACGAGTCAGTTCTGCGGGGCACGATCTGACTCCCATAACCGATTGCCCCAGAATCTCCATTTCACAAATTGCTCGAAAGCCAAATAGCTTAACTGTCGAAGAACTCATTGATTGTACAGCATATATGGTAACATTGGATACGGGAGCTTCACACTCAATAATAAGAAGTAACCTGGTTAAGGACGAAGTACAGCCGCATATAGGAATAATATTGCAAACAGATACAGGTGAAGAAGCTCCTATCAGAGGAAAGATTACCAAGAAAATCACGATTGGTACTAGGACAGTTAAGCATGATTTTATAGTGGCAGAAATAGTAGACGAAATAATACATGGCATGGACTTCATGATAAAGAACGGTTTCACACTTGATTTAACAAGAAAAATTTTAAATTATGCCAACACGGAGATCCAACTAAATATTGATTGTAATCAAAGCCCGAAAATGAAACAAGTTATCCTTATAAAAAAATACCACCTAATTCAGAAGCAATTGTTTGGGAGAAATTAAATGGAGATTGTGGGATAAGCAAGTTGTGGGTTATTGAAGCAAACGAAGAGCTCTATAAAAGTAACATAGTGGTAGGAAGAACACTTGTTGAGGCAGAGAAAGACAGAATTGTACCTATAAGAGTTCTCAACATGGAAAACTCGTCCAAATTAATTAAAAAGGGAACAGTGATAGGCCAGTGTCAAGACACATCAGCGATTATAAATTGTTAGTCAAATCCATCAAGGGACTACGGCACATCGCAAATAAACAAACTATCTACTCACAGGTTTATAAATGAGTGGACGAAGGATTTGGCTGCCAAAGACAAGAGTCAAGTGCAACAGCTAATTGACAAATATCGGTGCATATTTGCTGAAAAGGGCCAAAAGGACGGCAGAACTGCCATTGTAAAACATCGACTAGACACTGGTGATTCTAACCCAATTCGTCAAGCACCAAGATGGTTACCATTTGCGAAAAGAGACGAAGTATCACATTTGGTTGAAGAAATGCACACAAATGGCGTGGTGGAACTATCTGAGAGTCCATGGAGTTCACCCGGAGTGTGGAGTTCACTCGGTTCTGCGTTGATTACCGAAAACTTAATGATGTCACCAAGAAAGATAGTTATCCACTGCCCAGAATCGATGACACCTTGGATACACTATCTAATGCCAAGTGGTTTTCAACGTTGGACCTGCAAAGCGGTTACTGGCAAGTAGAAATCGATAAGAACGATCGGGAGAAGACTGCATTCAGTACTGGCGATGGACTATGGCAATTTCTGGTAATGCCATTTGGACTGTGCAATGCCCCAGCAACATTCGAGAGGTTAATGGAGCACGTATTAAAAGGTTTACACGGGAAAACATGCCTGGTACCTAGATGACATAATTGTTATGGGCAAGGATTTCAGCGAACAACTAAGAATCTAGAAGAAGTTTTTCTTCGATTGGAAACTGCGGGTCTGAAACTTAGCCCAAATAAATGCTCACTTTTCAAGAAAGAAGTCAAGTATCTGGGTCATAGAATTGCGGTAAAGGATTGGCCCAGACCACAGAACCAACATGACCTACGAAGTTTCTTGGGGCTATGTACATACTACAGGCGATTTGTTCCGGGTTTTGCCAATGTTGCAAGTAGTCTTCACGAGTAAACAAGAACCGAGCTTTTCAATGGGCCAATGATCAAGAGAAAGCGTTTTTTAAATTGAAAGAATTACTGTGCTCGGCACCAATTCCAGGTGAAAAATTTGTACTTGACACGGATGCAAGTGGATACTGAATAGGCAGAGTTCTCTCAAGTGATCAATGGGCAGGAAAAAGTGATCGCATACTACAGTAAAACATTGTCCAAGCCCGAGCGAAATTACTGTGTCACCAGGAGGGAGCTGCTTGCTGTAATTGAAAGTGTGAAAAATGTCCATAAGTATCTGTACGGACAACAGTTTCACTTGAGAACTGATCATGCTGCACTACGATGGCTACTTCAGTTCAAAGACCCAGAAGGCCAAATTGCGCGTTGGATAGAGCGATTACAGAGCTACGATTTCACCATCGAACATCGTAAAGGAGGTCATCATGGAAATGCAGATGCTCTGTCTCGACGACCGTGTAAACTTGAATGTAGACATTGTTTAAGAACAGAAGGAAAAGAAAACATAATTGACATTCGTTTGCTGAATGTTTTACCCGATAATAAATGGACTCCGGAACAAATTCAAATCGATCAAAAGAGTGATCCCGATCTTACAAAAATCATGATGTTTAAGGAACAGCAAAGAAAGCCATTATGGGAAGAGATAGCTTCCGACAGCCCAATAACTAAGCCGTACTGGGCACAGTGGCAGAGCTTAAAGCTTTCCCTATATCGTGTATGGGAAAGTCAAGATGGCATGTCCGCTCGAAGTTTGATTGTTGTTCCTAAGTCAAAAACAAAAGAGATATTAGCGGAATACCATGGTGGATCAAGTGGAGGACACTTGGGTATAAATAAAACGGTCGAGAAGGTAAAGATACGTTTTTATTGGGTTGAATGCCAAGAGTCAGTCGCCCATTGGATCCGCAGTTGTCCGCAATGTGTACCAGCAAAAGGACCAACAGTCAGAAGTCGCGGCAGGATGCATCAGTACAACGTGGGAGCACCATTCGAACGTATCGCCATGGATGTCGCCGGACCATTTCCAATAGTGATGCGGGTAATAAGTATGTGCTTGTCGTCATTGACTACTTCAGCAAGTGGCCTGAAGTGTATCCCATGCCAAATCAAGAAGCCACAACAGTTGCGGATGCGTTAGTTAACAACTGGGTAAGCCGTTTTGGAGTACCGTTGGAATTGCATTCAGATCAAGGAAGAAATTTTCAGTCTGCTGTATTTAAAGAAGTATGCAAAGTCCTCAACATACACAAAACACGAACAACGCCATTGCACCCGCAATCTGATGGCATGATAGAGTGATTCAATCGGACTTTGGAAGAGTGTCTCAGAAAAGTGGTTGATAAAAATCAAAAAGATTGGGATACCATTATTCCTCATGGCTTATCGGACGGCGGTTCATGATACCACAGCAGCTTCACCATCTAAAATTGTTTTTGGAACAGACTTAAGATTACCTGCGGATTTAAAGTTGGTGCGAGTCCTTCAGCTGGAATTCCTATTCACGATTACGTTTCCATGAATTCCATGAAAGCATCAGTTTGTAAGGCAGCGTACACAATTTGCGAGTGATAAGATGACGGCCAGATACGACTTGCGCACAAATTCAGAGGGATTTACGGAAGGAGAACTTGTTTTTCTCTATAACCCACAAAGGAAGAAAGGCTTATCCCCTAAGTTACAAACACACTGGGAAGGAAAACATGCTTTTTATACCCTACACTAAGAGTGAAAGGGTATATTCAGTTTGGTACGCCGTTTGTAACACCCAGAAGGAAGCATCTCCGGTATGGAAAAGTATATATATTCTTGATCGGCATGACCTCCTGAGTCGATTTAGCGATGTCCGTCTGTCCGTCTGTCTGTCCGTCTGTCTGTCTGTCTGTCCGTCTGTCTGTTGAAATCCCTAAGACTTTTAAAATTGAATAGCTAGATAAATGAAACTTATAACTTAGATTACTAATATACCTACGCTGTATGTGCGAAAAAATTGGCGAGATCGGTCCATTGTGACCTATGATCCGACCACTTATGTTCAAATACCTCATATAAAATTTACATATACAGATCAATTTTACTGTATACGTGCTTAGGTAAACTTTTTTGGTCAAATATGTATTGACATCATGCTCAAATACATGATAATAATGTTTTCCGGCGAAAAGACTTGTGGTTCACCAAAAAAGAAATCGATATTCGGTACACCTACCCATATGTAAATATGGGTATCAAATGAATGGAAATTCTTCAGCGATTGAATGTTTGTAGTTATTTTCAGGATTCGTATACCCTGGTGACCTATATATCACTTTGAATGGTAACCACACATATGTGTAGGGTATTTATAGTCGGCTTAGACCGACTATAATTTTGATAATCCGAACTATAATAATTACACCTACTTTAAAATTTCCCATGTGATCTAACCTTCCCAACTGGTTTATATACATCATTGAGGCTGAATGTTAAGTCTATTACATATGGTTAAGTTTTGAATGTCATCAAAGATACACGTTACGTTAATTTACACTCAGGATAATGGATCTATTAACAGTTAAACATTAAAGGAGTTTGAAAGTGTATTATTTGAGGATCATAAAATTGAATTTTTAAATCACTTCGAATTTTTAAAACAATACCAGTATATGGAAGAGGTGCATTCAATTAATAGAAATACTATGTAAGCTGTCCTTGGTTTAAAAATGAAACAACATGCGGACCAAATACCTGCGAATGTTCAGATTTCAGATATACCTGTGAAAATATTGAAAAACTTATGAAGTTATATTTAAGAATTAGGCTTATTACACATATTAATTTAATTAAATAAATGAGTATATATAAAAAGTTTATATCAAAATGACTTTCATTCGTATCATATAGTTCAACCATATAAATTGTTTTATCAATTTGTTCATCCATTCACAATGTTAATTAGCGGACCATCTGTAATTGAAAGTGTGAAAAATTTCCATAAGTATCTGTACGGACAACAGTTTCACTTGAGAACTGATCATGCTGCACTACGATGGTTACTTCAGTTCAAAGACCCAGAAGGCCAAATTGCGCGTTGGATAGAGCGATTACAGAGCTACGATTTCACCATCGAACATCGTAAAGGAGGTCATCATGGAAATGCAGATGGTCTGTCTCGACGACCGTGTAAACTTGAATGTAGACATTGTTTAAGAACAGAAGGAAAAGAAAACATAATTGACATTCGTCTGCTGAATGTTTTACCCGATAATAAATGGACTCCGGAACAAATTCAAATCGATCAAAAGAGTGATCCCGATCTTACAAAAATCATGATGTTTAAGGAACAGCAAAGAAAGCCATTATGGGAAGAGATAGCTTCCGACAGCCCAATAACTAAGCCGTACTGGGCACAGTGGCAGAGCTTAAAGCTTTCCCTATATCGTGTATGGGAAAGTCAAGATGGCATGTCCGCTCGAAGTTTGATTGTTGTTCCTAAGTCAAAAACAAAAGAGATATTAGTGGAATACCATGGTGGATCAAGTGGAGGACACTTGGGTATAAATAAAACGGTCGAGAAGGTAAAGAAACGTTTTTATTGGGTTGAATGCCAAGAGTCAGTCGCCCATTGGATCCGCAGTTGTCCGCAATGTGTACCAGCAAAAGGACCAACAGTCAGAAGTCGCGGCAGGATGCATCAGTACAACGTGGGAGCACCATTCGAACGTATCGCCATGGATGTCGCCGGACCATTTCCAATAGTGATGCGGGTAATAAGTATGTGCTTGTCGTCATTGACTACTTCAGCAAGTGGCCTGAAGTGTATCCCATGCCAAATCAAGAAGCCACAACAGTTGCGGATGCGTTAGTTAACAACTGGGTAAGCCGTTTTGGAGTACCGTTGGAATTGCATTCAGATCAAGGAAGAAATTTTCAGTCTGCTGTATTTAAAGAAGTATGCAAAGTCCTCAACATACACAAAACACGAACAACGCCATTGCACCCGCAATCTGATGGCATGATAGAGTGATTCAATCGGACTTTGGAAGAGTGTCTCAGAAAAGTGGTTGATAAAAATCAAAAAGATTGGGATACCATTATTCCTTATGGCTTATCGGACGGCGGTTCATGATACCACAGCAGCTTCACCATCTAAAATTGTTTTTGGAACAGACTTAAGATTACCTGCGGATTTAAAGTTGGTGCGAGTCCTTCAGCTGGAATTCCTATTCACGATTACGTTTCCATGAATTCCATGAAAGCATCAGTTTGTAAGGCAGCGTACACAATTTGCGAGTGATAAGATGACGGCCAGATACGACTTGCGCACAAATTCAGAGGGATTTACGGAAGGAGAACTTGTTTTTCTCTATAACCCACAAAGGAAGAAAGGCTTATCCCCTAAGTTACAAACACACTGGGAAGGAAAACATGCTTTTTATACCCTACACTAAGAGTGAAAGGGTATATTCAGTTTGGTACGCCGTTTGTAACACCCAGAAGGAAGCATCTCCGGTATGGAAAAGTATATATATTCTTGATCAGCATGACCTCCTGAGTCGATTTAGCGATGTCCGTCTGTCCGTCTGTCTGTCCGTCTGTCTGTCCGTCTGTCTGTCTGTCTGTCTGTCCGTCTGTCTGTCTGTTGAAATCCCTAAGACTTTTAAAATTGAATAGCTAGATAAATGAAACTTATAACTTAGATTACTAATATACCTACGCTGTATGTGCGAAAAAATTGGCGAGATCGGTCCATTGTGACCTATGATCCGACCACTTATGTTCAAATACCTCATATAAAATTTACATATACAGATCAATTTTACTGTATACGTGCTTAGGTAAACTTTTTTGGTCAAATATGTATTGACATCATGCTCAAATACATGATAATAATGTTTTCCGGCGAAAAGACTTGTGGTTCACCAAAAAAGAAATCGATATTCGGTACACCTACCCATATGTAAATATGGGTATCAAATGAATGGAAATTCTTCAGCGATTGAATGTTTGTAGTTATTTTCAGGATTCGTATACCCTGGTGACCTATATATCACTTTGAATGGTAACCACACATATGTGTAGGGTATTTATAGTCGGCTTAGACCGACTATAATTTTGATAATCCGAACTATCATAATTACACCTACTTTAAAATTTCCCATGTGATCTAACCTTCCCAACTGGTTTATATATATCATTGAGGCTGAATGTTAAGTCTATTACATTTGGTTAAGTTTTGAATGTCATCAAAGATACACGTTACGTTAATTTACACTCAGGATAATGGATCTATTAACAGTTAAACATTAAAGGAGTTTGAAAGTGTATTATTTGAGGATCATAAAATTGAATTTTTAAATCACTTCGAATTTTTAAAACAATACCAGTATATGGAAGAGGTGCATTCAATTAATAGAAATACTATGTAAGCTGTCCTTGGTCTAAAAATGAAACAACATGCGGACCAAATACCTGCGAATGTTCAGATTTCAGATATACCTGTGAAAATATTGAAAAACTTATGAAGTTATATTTAAGAATTAGGCTTATTACACATATTAATTTAATTAAATAAATGAGTATATATAAAAAGTTTATATCAAAATGACTTTCATTCGTATCATATAGTTCAACCATATAAATTGTTTTATCAATTTGTTCATCCATTCACAATGTTAATTAGCGGACCATCTGTAATTGAAAGTGTGAAAAATTTCCATAAGTATCTGTACGGACAACAGTTTCACTTGAGAACTGATCATGCTGCACTACGATGGTTACTTCAGTTCAAAGACCCAGAAGGCCAAATTGCGCGTTGGATAGAGCGATTACAGAGCTACGATTTCACCATCGAACATCGTAAAGGAGGTCATCATGGAAATGCAGATGCTCTGTCTCGACGACCGTGTAAACTTGAATGTAGACATTGTTTAAGAACAGAAGGAAAAGAAAACATAATTGACATTCGTCTGCTGAATGTTTTACCCGATAATAAATGGACTCCGGAACAAATTCA
Organism: Dryomyza anilis; assembly: GCA_951804985.1. Taxonomy (NCBI): domain Eukaryota; kingdom Metazoa; phylum Arthropoda; class Insecta; order Diptera; family Dryomyzidae; genus Dryomyza; species Dryomyza anilis. The sequence goes on along the minus strand of OX638136.1, from coordinate 20,850,126 downwards.
AATCGATCAAAAGAGTGATCCCGATCTTACAAAAATCATGATGTTTAAGGAACAGCAAAGAAAGCCATTATGGGAAGAGATAGCTTCCGACAGCCCAATAACTAAGCCGTACTGGGCACAGTGGCAGAGCTTAAAGCTTTCCCTATATCGTGTATGGGAAAGTCAAGATGGCATGTCCGCTCGAAGTTTGATTGTTGTTCCTAAGTCAAAAACAAAAGAGATATTAGCGGAATACCATGGTGGATCAAGTGGAGGACACTTGGGTATAAATAAAACGGTCGAGAAGGTAAAGAAACGTTTTTATTGGGTTGAATGCCAAGAGTCAGTCGCCCATTGGATCCGCAGTTGTCCGCAATGTGTACCAGCAAAAGGACCAACAGTCAGAAGTCGCGGCAGGATGCATCAGTACAACGTGGGAGCACCATTCGAACGTATCGCCATGGATGTCGCCGGACCATTTCCAATAGTGATGCGGGTAATAAGTATGTGCTTGTCGTCATTGACTACTTCAGCAAGTGGCCTGAAGTGTATCCCATGCCAAATCAAGAAGCCACAACAGTTGCGGATGCGTTAGTTAACAACTGGGTAAGCCGTTTTGGAGTACCGTTGGAATTGCATTCAGATCAAGGAAGAAATTTTCAGTCTGCTGTATTTAAAGAAGTATGCAAAGTCCTCAACATACACAAAACACGAACAACGCCATTGCACCCGCAATCTGATGGCATGATAGAGTGATTCAATCGGACTTTGGAAGAGTGTCTCAGAAAAGTGGTTGATAAAAATCAAAAAGATTGGGATACCATTATTCCTTATGGCTTATCGGACGGCGGTTCATGATACCACAGCAGCTTCACCATCTAAAATTGTTTTTGGAACAGACTTAAGATTACCTGCGGATTTAAAGTTGGTGCGAGTCCTTCAGCTGGAATTCCTATTCACGATTACGTTTCCATGAATTCCATGAAAGCGTCAGTTTGTAAGGCAGCGTACACAATTTGCGAGTGATAAGATGACGGCCAGATACGACTTGCGCACAAATTCAGAGGGATTTACGGAAGGAGAACTTGTTTTTCTCTATAACCCACAAAGGAAGAAAGGCTTATCCCCTAAGTTACAAACACACTGGGAAGGAAAACATGCTTTTTATACCCTACACTAAGAGTGAAAGGGTATATTCAGTTTGGTACGCCGTTTGTAACACCCAGAAGGAAGCATCTCCGGTATGGAAAAGTATATATATTCTTGATCAGCATGACCTCCTGAGTCGATTTAGCGATGTCCGTCTGTCCGTCTGTCTGTCCGTCTGTCTGTCTGTCCGTCTGTCTGTCTGTTGAAATCCCTAAGACTTTTAAAATTGAATAGCTAGATAAATGAAACTTATAACTTAGATTACTAATATACCTACGCTGTATGTGCGAAAAAATTGGCGAGATCGGTCCATTGTGACCTATGATCCGACCACTTATGTTCAAATACCTCATATAAAATTTACATATACAGATCAATTTTACTGTATACGTGCTTAGGTAAACTTTTTTGGTCAAATATGTATTGACATCATGCTCAAATACATGATAATAATGTTTTCCGGCGAAAAGACTTGTGGTTCACCAAAAAAGAAATCGATATTCGGTACACCTACCCATATGTAAATATGGGTATCAAATGAATGGAAATTCTTCAGCGATTGAATGTTTGTAGTTATTTTCAGGATTCGTATACCCTGGTGACCTATATATCACTTTGAATGGTAACCACACATATGTGTAGGGTATTTATAGTCGGCTTAGACCGACTATAATTTTGATAATCCGAACTATCATAATTAAACCTACTTTAAAATTTCCCATGTGATCTAACCTTCCCAACTGGTTTATATATATCATTGAGACATTTGGTTACGTTTTGAATGTCATCAAAGATACACGTTACGTTAATTTACACTCAGGATAATGGATCTATTAACAGTTAAACATTAAAGGAGTTTGAAAGTGTATTATTTGAGGATCATAAAATTGAATTTTTAAATCACTTCGAATTTTTAAAACAATACCAGTATATGGAAGAGGTGCATTCAATTAATGGAAATACTATGTAAGCTGTCCTTGGTCTAAAAATGAAACAACATGCGGACCAAATACCTGCGAATGTTCAGATTTCAGATATACCTGTGAAAATATTGAAAAACTTATGAAGTTATATTTAAGAATTAGGCTTATTACACATATTAATTTAATTAAATAAATGAGTATATATAAAAAGTTTATATCAAAATGACTTTCATTCGTATCATATAGTTCAACCATATAAATTGTTTTATCAATTTGTTCATCCATTCACAATGTTAATTAGCGGACAAACATTTTTGAAAAATTGTTAGAAAACAGAGATATGTTGAGTAGCAATCGTAATGATAGAGTTATTTGGTGTTAAGGTGAAGGTCATGCAAGACCATCAATTAAAAATATAGAATATTTTAAAGGAATACCTGATAATTTCGAAAATGAATAAATGAACAAGTTCTTATTATTTTGGATGATCTACTGATGGGAGCCTTCAATAAGGAATTTGTGAACTTTTTATAAAATCATCATCGAAATTTGTCTATAATTGTTGTAACACAAGATATATTTCACAAATCTTCCTATACTCGAGATATTTCATGAAATACAAAATATATTATAGTATTAATATCCTAGGGATAAACTTCAATTTCAGCACTTGTCTAGACAAATTTGTCCTGAAAATTCAAGAGTTGATGAGAATATATAAAAAGGTTACTGATGAACCACACGGCTATTTACTAATTGATCTTACTCAAAGCGTAAATGATCTTTGAAGATATCGAACAAATATCTTTAATATAAATGTTTGCTATTGTGAGTGAAAATGGTTTACAAAAGGAATCTAAAGCGATTGAAGGAAAACAAGCATATTTTTTACACGATCAAAAAAGCTGATAAAAATTACGAAAAGCTATATTAAAAAATGCAAATCCTGTTCTTATAAACGCAATTACAGAAATATCTCATAATACACTCAAAGGAAATAATAAATTAAAAACTAATGATAAACAGTATTTAGAAAAGTATAAAAAAGACTGAAACGAAAAGTTCTTATTCAGAAAGGAGGATTTTTACCAGTGCTTATATCTTCATTATTATCCGGAATAATTGAAAATGTCTAAATTTAAATTAAATAAAGTTTTACTAATGCATCCAAATACATATAATATGATATTAATGACTCTTCCGCATCAATATTTTTAAATCGAAAATTGTTACCAATATTTTCAATTAAAAATATAACCGATTTTAATAAATGGTTAAGTATTTAACATGAATTAAACAAATATTTCAATTTAAAACTCAATTTAAAACTTCCTAAACAATTATAAGTAAATAATCAAGTTGAACAGATAAGCAACAAAAAACACATTGGAACTCAGACAACTGACTTTACTAATGAGTTCACACCACTAATTACAGAAAATATAAAATCAATATCAATGCCACATATTGATGATCAAAACTATTTAAAACGAAATTTAAAAAATGAAGAAAATATATTAACAAGAAAATCGGTTAATCCTAAAACAAGCCAAGTATCCGCAATTTTTACAAAATATAACATAAACTAATCTGATGTTCCGACTACATCGACGCCTAAGCAAGTGAAAAGAAAATGTTTAGATATGACACCAAATTTAAATAATAATCCTAGTAGTCGCAGTAGCACGGTGGTTAGTGCGTTGGACTGCGAGCCGAAAGGTCCCCGGTTCAAGCCTGGATTGGGGCTAACAACATCTTTTCATAGTAACATTTTTCTATACCGCGCTACATCTCGGCAGTGTATGGCAAACCTCCGAGAGTAAAACATTGCCTATGAAAAAGCTATCACCCGCCGTTCGGATTCGGCAAAAAACTGTAGGTCCCACCACTTTCAGTACAAATATAACACGCACAGCTCAAAATGGTGAGAGAGCTCGGCCGAAGTTCTTATAGGACTGTAGTGCCAAACTATTATTAAGGCCAATCCTAAAAAAAAAATTGAGCTTTCTATGAAACTAAGTAGAATGGCATTAAAGAAAAAAGGGAAAAAAAGTATCGAGTTTTAAGACAAACTCATAAAATTAAAAGTTACATGAAATCGGTTCAATCTGGAAAATGATGTTGAATTATAGAATATGAAAATACAACGTTGAGTAAATAGATTTATTATAAGTTGATAAACGCTATAATGAACAACTTAAGCGTTTTTTGTAACGATTATGAGTAATAACTCTATGAGGATATACACTTGTAATGTACTACTAGACTCAAAATAAATTTTGAACAATTTTAACAATTTTTATAGGGCGCTATTTTATTATGTCGTAGCTACAAAAATTAATTCTTGGCAATATTGATGAAGCCGGGCGGGAGCCATCTCTACCGCTACCAAGCAGTCGGGTATGGGGGGTTCTTGACCAACTCAAATTACCATAAATAGTACATTGGGTTTTTATTTCAGACTCACTGGGTGAACCTGAATGGGCCGGCATAACCATAAAAACAAATCCCCACTATGGTTATTATAAAAAAAAACTATTAATATCACTCACTATCAGATTATAACATAAACATGATGTTATCGGAGAACGCGTTTCATCACCCTCCCTACGTTGATTTTATATACGCATTTTAGTGTAAAATTCCAACAAAAATATTTTTATCTCTTTTTTAATTCAACATGATTACAATTTATTTATCAAGTTTCAAAAATAACAAATGATTGGTTACATAATAATTTGCTTTCTAAATCGGTAAATTATCGCTAATTTATTAAATTTATAAGTTCAAAGTGACATTGTTAAAGAGTTTATTATTTTAAGTTTAATTTAGTGCATTCATATTGTAGTAATTATTTTATTGTTTATTTATATTTTAACTAACAGAAAATTAGGTCTGTGAATTAAGAATTTTATTAACCCGAGAAAAAATGGTTATATATAACCATATATGATTTGATCTGGCATCAGATTAGATCCGTAATTTGTCTCTATCCAATTATATATGGCTATATATAATTGTTTATGAATTCATATATAATTATATATGAATTTATGTATAATTATATATAGTGTAACTCATATATGAAATTAGATATAATTATATATGGTTCTGATCATATATGATATTAAAAATATTGTTATATATTATAAATATTGTTAAATATTATAAATATTGATAAATATTAAAAACAATTTAGCCAGCATTTCTGTATTGCCGTTTAATTGCGCCAATTTTCTGCGACATTGCACGTTCGACGTCTTTTCGGTTTTGTAATACCCATCCATTTTATAAGGAAAGATCAATTGCAAAATCTATACAAAGTAAATTTTAATAATTAATAATCTTTATATATCTACTACAAACTATTAATTTACCAATTATGGAATTTTTCCATTTAAATTTAGGCATGTCATTTTTTGATCTTGGCGATCACCTCCCTGAGCCCGAGGGGATTGACCGCTAAAGGTGCATTTAATAAAGGCTTCTTTCTTAAATACACCATCCAATAGCCTTCTGACCACATAGCTCGCGTTGTGAGATCCTCCGTATTTCGTATATATTTTTTTTTGCAATATGTACCACTTCGTAGGTGTATCATCTGAAATAGTGTAAGGTACCCAATGAACATCACTATATTTTATTCTATGTTTTTAATTGGCAAGAGTTATGTCAAATCTATGTTAAAATAATAAATGTCAAACTATGATAAATGTCAAACTGGGATTAATGTCAAACTAGGATTAAGTATAAATAGAATGTTTTTATAATAATAAAGTATATCATTACTGAACAGCCAGCTAATCGGATTTGATTAAGCCAAATCATCGGCTAAAAACATTATGCTTGCCTTGACGCTTTTTAGTGCCGGCATCCCAATCCTTAGGCCAGTGGCGTTTATAAGCACCGGCAATTAAACTAGACAGGACCTAAGCAATTTAATTATTTATTGAAACGTCCGCCCCAAAGATTCATCGTTACATGGCGATCTTGCATAATTTGGCAAACAATTTTATGCCCAAAGGAGGAGAACGTTCCAAGCGCACCAATAAGCGACGTCCCTCTGCACCAATTTAGAAACACCAGCCGAAGCTGATCACACAAAATAGAAGCAAAAAAAAAAGAGACACACGGCTGCTGCAAAGCCGAAACAAAACAAAGCCGAAAACAAACACAGCAACAGAACAATTAAATAAGAAACTAAATTAATAAAAAACACATTTATTTTTACATATATGTATAAATTATATTTGTATATTTAATACACAATGAAAAATTACACAAATTAAATAAACGAAATACTAAAATAAACACACGCAGCAGAAAAACAAAATAATAACATAAAGTTAAACGCGTGGCTCAAACTTCAAAACTGCCATTTAGCGAAACGCGGCGAATTGAAAAGCACACAAATAAATAAAAAGTCATTTTTACATAAAAACAAAAGGAATATGAAATTGAAATATATAAAATAAAATATAAAATAAATTTTCAAAAAAAAATATATATAAAAAATAAATAAATATATATATATATATATATATTTGCAAAAAAAAAAATATATATATATATTTAAAAATAATATATAAAAATAAAAACATGGACAATAAATACAAGTCCACTATATTTAATTTGCAGCATATGCAATTATGAAATTAAAGAGAATGAACTCATAGCAACTACATTATGTAGCCACAAATACCATTTAAATTGTTTGGATGATTATTATTTAAAATCGAAAATTTGTCCCACTTGTAATGAATACATAATGGTGTGGTTCAGCGAGAGCGAAAAAGAATAAAATGAAAACAACAACAAAAATAATATAAAAAAAATATGTAAATATATATACAAAAACTAATAATTACAATATGAAAACAAAAATGTAAAATGTACACAGATCTCTATTAAATTTTAAGCTTTGCATTATATAAAATCAAATTATAATATATATAATTAAAATCAAAATATGAAATGAATGGAATCCATAAGAAAGTATTTGTTAGAGTTAAAGAAACTCGAGAGTAATTTAAAAAAAGAGCAAGGATAGAGTTTATAGAAATGAATACATAAAGAAAAATCCGAAAGATTAAAAATTTTTGAGGAAAATTTAAATAAGATCAGTGGGAAAACTGATGATAAAGATTATATAGCCCATAAAGCTGATATTTTAAAACTGCTTAGTCTTTTAAAAGAGAAAATAAAAAGTCTACGCATAAGAGAAAATTCAAAAAGAGTTAAAATAGAAACTGAGTGTGATTTAGATTTATCCACCGTTTGACAAGAAGAAAATTTGCAAAAATTGGCTCACTTCGATATATCTATGGTAGGTAAAAACCTACAAATTTTTAAAGGCGCATTTAAATAGTTAGATGATTTTATCATACAGGCGGAGCTATTGCATGATTTATTGGTTGATGATGATAAACCATTGTTCAATAAGATCGTCTACAATTTTAAACTAACAGCTTAAGTACGTAGCATTTTGGGTCGTTCTAACAGACCTTCAACATATTCAGATATCAAAAAATTGTTGGAAGACGCATATCCAAATACAAAAACTTTACAACAAGTTTTAACAGAATTAGGTACAATAAAACAAACCAATAAAAATATTTCAGATTTTAGAGAGAAAATCGTAGAGCTTACAGAACAATTTAGCGCATTTGAAATAAAAACATTATCGAGTCCTACACAAGAAGTAAAAGAAGCAGTGTATAAGTTAGCGATAGTTTGGCTTTAAACGTTTTTATGAAAGGAGTAAATATGGAATTCCAACAGCTTTTGCTTGCAAATGTACCGAACACATTTAAAGAAGCGGTCGAAAGATGCATGACAGCTGAAATACGTTTGGGTTTAGAAAATAAAAATATTTTTCAAATACGAAACAGATGAGAGAGATTTAATAATGTAAATTTCAGAGGAGGTAGAGGTTCATTTAATGGATTTAATAGTAGGCAAATGAATAACAATAATTTCTGTTATCTAAATAACAATAACAATTATAAAAACAATAATAATAATAATATCAACTTCATAAATTATAATTATAGAAACAACAATAATCATAACAACAATAATTCATATAAAAGCGTCAGATTTGATAATAATCCGAATAGAGGACGCAGTAATGTAATAGTAACAACAATTTCAACAGAGGTAAAAACAATACATGTAGGTCATATTTTCACACTAACGACCAGGGAAACTTCGAAGGCCGGGTAGCAGAGAAGCCACCACCAAAATTAAGAATATTTAAAATATCGGAGAATTTAAACAATTATATAATATTAAAATGTAAAACCAATAATGAAGAGTTAACATTTTTAATAGACACAGGAGCGAATGTCTCTGTGTGCAAAATAAAAAATTTCTCAAATATTTATACAGGAGATATGTCCAAATTAACTGGAATAACGAGAGAAGCTATATAATGTTTAGGTACAGCAAATTTGAATTTGTCAATTATGACAGAGAATATTCAACATATTTTTCATATAGTTGATAATGATTTTCCTCTCACAACTGATGGAATTTTAGGCGGCGATATTTTAGTAAAGTTTATGTGTCGAATAGATTATGAGACATTTACAATTGCGTTTAATATAAATAACCAAGAGTTTATTTTACCAATGATTTCAAAACAATTATATACAAAAAATATTGGTATACCAAAAGGTCAGAATCAATTGTGCCTCTTAATATTAATACAAATGAAAACAGTATAGTATTAAGTGAAGAAATATCAAAAGGCGTATTTTTAGGAAACAGTTTAATACCACCAAAAGGAGTAGCACATGTAAAAGTATTAAATACCACTGATACTGATTTAATTTTAAAGAATCTCGATTGTAAAGTACAACCTTTAAAAAATTATAATATTTTTTCCTACAATGAAATATATACAAAAACTAAGAACAGGCTACATACTCTATTGGAGAATTTAGACATAGGTAGTAGCTATCCAGTTGCAACAAATTCATTAATTAATATTTTTAAAGAATATCAGGATATTTTTCATCTCTCTGGAGAGAAACTTAGTGTAAATAATTTTTACACACAACAAATACAAACAACAGATTTAACACCCGTTTATATAAAAAATTATAGACTACCGTAAACGCAAATGAAAGAGATAAATGAACAAGTCAATCAGTTATTAGTCGACGACATTATTGAGCATTCGGTAAGTCCGTACAACTCACCATTGCTCGTAGTACCCAAGAAATCAACTACTGATGAAAAGAAATGGTGTATAGTCGTAGATTTTTCGAAAGTTAAACGATAAAATCGTTAACGATAAATTTCCTTTAACAAAAATAGAAGATGGGTTCGACAAGTTAGGAAGAGCAAAATACTTTTCAACATTGGACATGACTAGTTCATTCCACCAGATAAATTTGGATGAGGGCTCGATGCCACTGACATCTTTTTTCACTGGAAATGGTAATTTTCAATTTTTAAGATTACCTTTTGGTTTGAAAATATCTTCTAATAGTTTTCAAAGAATGCTGACGATCGCATTAAGTGGTCTAGATGCAAAAGCTTTTATATACGTCGATGATATCATTGTCTTTGGATGTAGTTTGAAACATCACAATGATAATTTAACAAAAGTATTTCATAGATTGAGAAAATTTAATTTAAAACTTAATGCAAATAAATGCAGTTTCTTAAAGGCTGAGGTCGTTTATCTCGATCATCTTATAACTAATAATGGAATTAAAACTGATCCAGCTAAAAACAATGTAGTAAAAAATTATTCCAAATGAAGTAAGGAGATTTGTGGCTTTTTGTAATTATTAGAGACGTTTTATTCCAGACTTTGCAGATATAGCAAAAAGTTTAAACGCTCTTTAAAAAAAAAACATGAAGTTTGTTTGGGACAAAAATTGTCAAGAATCATTCAAGACATTAAAATCACAACTTTCAAGGGTAGCAACTAAAGGGTAACATTTATCTTTGCGAACACAAATTCAAACGCAACAAATCGAACTGTAACAGAAAGAAAAGAGTACAACAATAACGAATTACGATACATACACACACTTTCACAACGATAACTCTTCGTTGCTATCCTGTATCATCGCATGGCAACAAACAGACAGTCGCATGGCACCACACTACATGTATGTATGTATGTATCTAGTACAGCTATCTAGTTAGAAACAACAACGAGTTTTCATTGTGGTACAAAAAATTTCCCGCCAAAAATTCTATCAAAAGCTTGGATGCTGCTTTATTCGCATTTTTGTTGTCGTTGTACTTTCAAACGAATTAGCGGATTTGAGAAAAAAACAAAAACACAATAAGCAATATCAGCTAAATGAGGTACACTGTGAAAATGATCATATATATATATATTTTTTTGTTTTATAAGTTAAATGAAATAATGCACATAGAACTTAACTTAATAAAACTTCATGATTTTACAATTAACAAAAAAACTATGTATAAAAGTAAAACAAAAATAATAATGTGGACAGTGCATATGCACAATCTATATACGAACTTGCGAAGAAAAACAACATTGTTTTGTCTATTTTATCTTTTTGAAGCGACTTTTGAAGCACTTTTGAAGCTACTTACCGCTTCAAAAGTGCTTCACAGACCATATTTTTAAGATGCTTATATTCTTTAGCCTTGAAAAACAAAAAATAAAAATACACATCTTCTTTAATGTTTACGTTCATAAATATTTTGCAATCTTTCCATTGTTGTTCCATTCCATTTTTGAACATCACTAGTAGTAACAAATATCGCTTTTTTTGTGATAAATTTGCATATGTGCCTATACAATATATATTTTATGAGTGTCAAGTTTTAATATAAAAACTTTATGTGGCTGTGGTATTTTTACTTATTTTAATTTTTGAAAAATTATTGACTATGTTTTGTATTTAAAATTTAAAACTTGACAAATGTGAAACTAGACTTATTTAATCAAAATCCCTGAAGCAGTGGCGGATCCACAGGGAGACGCCATGATTTTGTTAAAAATTTATGTTTTTTAAGAAATATTATTACAAACGTAGTTAATTTTATACTTCTCTGAGACAATTCTATGTTTACTATCAAAATATATTAAGAAAGTTCTACAACACAGTTGAAAAGTTTCTGGAATTCTTTATTTAAAAGTTGTCATCGGTTTTTTATTAGATAGGACAACACATATAGTGTAAAGTACTTTAATTTAAAAATGGCACAAAAAGAAACCATGATGGATCAGCGACGACGAATAATATACTTTAGAAATATTATTTCGTTGAAATTCAACAGATTTTATTTTTATATTTCCCGGTTGATTTTTGTTCATCGGGAGAAAAACTTCGTGATCGTAGCAACATCTACATTTTAAAATATTCAAATATTTCAAAAAATCAAAAAAACAAAAAATAAAATATATATATATATATAAAATTAATAAATATTATAATTTAATATAATGGCTCACCATACGAGTTGTGGAAACGAAGATTTCCTTCTAAAAAAGAAGCCTCCAGATAAATTGAGCAGTTTGGACTCTTTTAAACTTAAAACTTCAAAAAACATGGAAAAGCGATCTCAATCCGCTGCCAAAAAACTAATCATACAAAAGTTGCAGTGCAGTGATTCTCTATGCGATTACAATGCTCATGAACTTTCTGCAACATCTACAATAGATACTGTTGGGGCCAACAGTTTGACCTCAAAAATGCAACTACAATTACAAGACATCCCAGAATTAGATATGGATGTTTCTTCGCCAGGAAATGAAACAGAATTAAATAAACCATCTACATCTCACCTTGGGAATAGTGATGACGAAGGAGGATTCATTGTAAACAAGCGCAAACGAGGAAACGAGGAATTGAAGAAGAACATTGATATTTCTGGTTTTAAACCTAATGAAAATAAGGTAGTTTTAAGTAATATACGTAACACTCAAAATAGATTTGCCATACTAGGAAACTTAGATGTTGATATCGACACTTCCAAAAAAAACACTAATACATCTCCAAATGTTCAAAACAACAACCATATTGGTAATAATTTGGGTGATACCATCCGTAAAAATGCTTGTCCACCTATTTTCATATTTAATATAAATATAAAAAGCTTAGTAGATCAATTGAGCGCAATGGATCCAAAAATTACTTTTAAAATTGTTAATGTTAACAAATCTAAAAGCAAATTATATCTTAACGATACTGCAGCACATGCTGAGATGATGGCACTGCTTAGAGATAAAAGTATTGACTCTTATTCTTTCACTCCGAAAGAGTTAAGACAAGTGAGCCTGGTTTTAAGATGGTTATACTATTTAACAGATACTCAAGATATACAATCAGCTTTTGACAAAATTATACCAAATGTGGTACAAAAAGTTTCAAAATTTACGACAAAATTTTCTATCCGCAATAATGTTGATACAGGTCTGTTCCTTATCTCTCTTTTCCCTGGGAAAAAAATAATGGATGTTAAAAATATAAAATACCTTTTAAGTCAATCGGTCGGTTGGGAATCTCCAAAATCAAAAATAAACGAAATACAGTGTAGACGATGTCAGCGCTGGGGACATATTTCTAGAAATTGCAACCGTAAATACGCATGTGTTAAGTGTAGAGAGAATCACGAGCCAAAAAGAAAATGAAAAGCCACACTGTGTCAATTGTGATCAGCTTGGTCATCCCGCAAACTGGTTGTCCAGCCTTTCAAAAATATGTTATTAATAAAAAAAAGACACTAAATGATGCTAAAGAGAAGAAACTATCTGCTGCACTAAATGTAAATTACGCATTATCTTCTAGAGGTTTAATCTCTCAGGATAGATCATTTGCTAGTCTTTTTAATAATCAGCCTTCTTACTTTCCTAATTCACAATTTGAAGGGAAAAAAACTGCGTTTGTTGAAGAATTTCTTAAATCATCAAGCTTCTTTAATGAACCACTAACTCTTGAGCAACAGATTCGTATGTTTTTGCAAAATTACAAAAGTATGTCTAAGGAACAAGCTAAGTCAGAGTTTACAAAACTCTTATACTCAACGCTTATGGTCCGTAGATTCTAAAACGTTTTAACATATAATGTTCGATCGCTTCTTGAAGTAAGTCGAAGAATGGATCTTCTTGATATTATTCAGAGTAATAGAATTGATATAGGTTTTATTCAAGAATGTCATTTACGAGGCTCCAAGTTACACTTGGAAAATTACGATTTTGTTTATGACAACTCACCCTTAGGAGTTGGCACCAGGATGCTTATCTAGGCCCACAGGAAGCGATTCACCCAAAAAAGTTCCAATAACGCACCAGGATCCGTATCTAGGCCCACAGGAAGAGATTCACCCAAAAAAGTTTCAATGACGCACCAGGATCCGTATCTAGACCCACAGGAAGCGATTCACACTAAAAAGTTCCAATGACGCACCAGGATGCGAATCTAGGCCCGCAGGAACAGATTCACCCAAAAAGTTCCAATGACGCACCAGGATGCTTACCTAGGCCCACAGGAAGCGATTCACCTAAAAAAGTTCCAATGTCGCACCAGGATCCGTATCTAGGCCCACAGGAAGAGATTCACTCAAAAAAGTTCCAATGACGCACCAGGATCCGTATCTAGGCCCACAGGAAGCGATTCACCCGAAAAAATTCCAATGACGCACCAGGATGCGAATCTAGGCCCACAGGAACAGATTCACCCAAAAAAGTTCCAATGACGCACCAGTATGCGTGCATATGGCGATAGGAACGATTCAAACGTTTTTTGTATGCAAAAGTTCCGATCGGAACTTTTGAGCAAAAGTTCCGACTGAAACGTTTGCGCTCGGAACTTTTGCTTTTCGTTCGTTCCGGAACGGAACAATATCGGAACGATTGCCAAACGTTCTTTTTATAGTTCCGGTTTCTACCCCTGGTTTAAACAATGGATATTTTCCGACTAAATGGAAAATTGCAAAAATTATACCTCTTAAAAAAAAAAAGAATAGTTTGTATTTGAACGAATTCCGCCCGATTTCTATGCTCTCTAATTTAGGAAAAATTTTTGAGCATATAATACGATTAAAAATGGACATTAATATAGACGATACTTATATTTCACCTTATCAATTTGGTTTTAAAAAAGGTCACTCTACGGTACATGCATTATTTAAATTCCATAATGATGTGATTTGTAATCTTAGACAAAAAAAATGTACTGTCGCTGTTTCTCTTGACATTGAGAAAGCGTTTGATAAAGCTTACCATGATGGCATTCTTTATATATTAATTATGTTAGGATTTGATCCTTTTGTACTAAAACTATTTTACAGTTTCTTCAACAATCGCAAGTTTTGTGTACAAATAAACAGTATTTTGTCACTTCATGGGGATGTGAATAGTGGCGTTCCACAAGGTTCTGTATTAGCTCCACATATGTATAATATTTTCATATATGACTTCCCACATGAGATGTTTGATTCAAAAGGCATATTGTATGCAGATGATAGTCTTATATATGCACATGACAAATCACCATTAATCGCATTAAACAGTGTATCTAGACATTTATCAGTAGTCAATAAATATTATATAGATTGGGGAATTTCTATTAATACCACAAAATCAGTGGCAATTTGCTTGAGAAATGCATCAGGTAAATGTGGATACAAAGTCGTACCAGAAAGCAAAACATTACATTTGGAGTTAAATGGTTCTAACATTCCCTTTAAAGACAATTTAAAATATTTGGGAGTTGTTTTCAATAAACTTTTAAAATTTAATCAGCATACTAGACAGCTTGTAAAGAATGCACATAAAATCACGGGAATGTTCGCTAAGCTTTTAAATCATAAATATCTTAGCAAAAAATCAAAACTGCTGATATACAAAGTAAGCATACGACCAGTCTTATTATATGCATTTCCCATATGGTTTACAATATCACCAACGGTTGCTAGGGAACTGGAAGTGTTGGAACGAGCTGTATTACGGCGTTGTGTTGATAGAAACTATGAATCATTTGTGAAAAGATTTTCAAATATATACATATACAGCAAAGCTCTAGTTAACCCTCTTTTTCTGTATGCTCTTTCCTTGCAAAATAAATTTATAAAAAGAATTTCATTTCATGATAACCATTTATTAAAAGAAATTTTTGAGCATCAAAAAGCGTTCAGTTGGTCTTCCACAAACTATCTTTCTCCAGTTGGACTTATTAATGAAAATATTGATACTGATATGGATTTTACAACTCATTTACTACCTAACTTTTACAAAAACACAATACATAACAGACATCGAAGTTAATTTTAATTAATATATATATTTTTTTTCTGTTTTTTTTTTTAATATAGATATAAGTTTAGTATTAAGTTTAGCTGTAAGCTTGTAGTTTTAAGTGTATTTACCAGATTATTAACTATCTGTAAGACGACAACTAATGCCGAGAGCAAGCATTGTACTCACACTGAAAAATATGATAATTTATAATCACTCTCTTTTGCCATTCTTAAGCACGTTAACAGCTATTAGAATCATACAATTACAATTCTAAGTCTTTTAATTCATTAATTGTTATAAATAATAAGATGGAGATGTACAAAAATGATCGAAAAGACTCAATAAAATTTACTTTACTTTACTTGAAATTCAACATTTTGCTCGTAAACCATAAGTTAATTATAGAAAAATTAGGTCTCATTTAGATGTAATGAAATGCTTTTTATTGTAGTTTAGTTGTTTTTAAAACCTCTAACACAAACATCACAAATATAATAAGAAATTATTTTATATTAATAACACTGCTCTACACTCATTATGGTGCAATAAACGTTGCAGCAAATATTAGATGCATATGTAGCGCTGATTCCGAATTTGAAATTGTCAAATTGGCTATAGTTTTTAAGATATAGGTCATTTTTCAATTTCTCATTATTTTGGTCTTCTTTTATATTTAAAATTCCAACAAACGAAAATAATGGAAATGTCTTTTCGATATTAGCATAAAAATATTGAACCAATTTCTTTGCGAGATATAAGTAAGAAAAATTCAAATTTGTTTAAAAAGTTTAAAAATTTTGGTAATAAAACACTTTATTACTTATTGGACAAAAATGTTAAAAAACATTTGTATGCGCTTTTATGTGGCGCCAAGTATCCTCTTTAAAATCTTATTTATGTAATAAAGTTTTTCATACATAACATTTTTATTTTTTGAAAAATTTTAACAACTACATGCATATATCTCGCAATCAAAATTTTGAAAGCAAATTTTTAAAATCTAATTTATGCAATAAGTTTTTAATACATAACATTTTTATTTTAATGAAAAATTTTAACTACTGCATGCTTATATCTCGCAAACAAATTTGTGAAAGCAAATTTGTATTTTATTCGCAAGGTTTTCTGCGTCTTATATCTGTTGTTTGAATTTTATAAATAAAAAAAAAAAACTAAAAGACTAAAATAATGGAATTAGCCATTTTCGGAATTATCTCTACAAATGTATCCAATATTTGCTGTAACCTTTACTTCACCATGTCAAAATTTGAATTTTGTCGGACAGTGTAATGCACCAATACTGAAAAATATAGATTTACTATGTTTTTTATGTCAAATAATTTTTTCTGTTGTTTGAACTGCGTTAATTTATTAAGCTTGTCTATAAATAACAAGACCAGTTGGGAAGGTTAGATCACATGGGAAATTTTAAATTTGGTATTATTATGATAGTATTATTAAAATTATAGTCGGTCTAAGCCAACTATAAATACCCTACACATATGTGTGGATACTATATAAAGTGGTATATAGGTCATCATGGTATACAAATCCTGAAAATAACTACAAACTTTCAATCGCTGAAGAATTTCCATTCATTTGATACACATATTTACAAATGGATAGGTGTACCGAATTTCATATTTTTTTTTGGGAATCACAAATCGTTTCACGGGAAAACATTATTTCCATGTATTTGAGCATGAAGTCAATATATATTTGAACAAAAAAGTTTACCTAAGCACGTATACAGTAAAATTGATTTGTAGATATAAATTTTATATGAGGAATTTAAATATATGTGGTCGGATCACAGGTCACAATGGACCGATATGCCTAATTTTTTCGCACATCCAGCGTAGGTATATAAGTAATTTAAATTATAAGTTTCATTTATCTAAATCTTCAATTGTTTAAGTAGTGGAGATTTCAACAGACAGACAGACGGACATCGCTAAATCGACTCAGGAGGTCATGCTGATCCAGAATATATATATATATACTTTTCCATACCGGAGATGCTTCCTTCTGGGTGTTACAAACGGCGTACCAAATTGAATATACCATATCACTCTTAGTGTAGGGTATAAAAATATGTTATTGCAATAAATAACTTTATATGAAACAAAAAATATATATTTATATTTGTATACATACCCTTTTTTATATACCCTTTCACTCTTAGTGTAGGGTATAAAAGTATGTTACTGCAATAAATAACTTTATATGAAACAAAAAAAATATATTTTTATATTTTTATACATACCTGTGAAAACATTTTTTTTTTTCATATCAATCAGATGAACATTTGGATGTTCACTATACAAAAATAGGTTACTTTGCATATTTCAGATATTTTTCAAAGCAAGTGTGTTGAAAAAATCTTGCAATGAATATAAAAACCCTTTTATCAGTGAAAAATGTAGCCTCTGTGGCTTGGCTCCTTTTTTCACTGGGGAAATGTAGGGGATCCTGGGAAAAAAGGGACATGGAGTAATGTATATATACAATTTTTGGACATATTGCATATTTTGAACATAAAAGCAATTGTCAAGTGCTTCTTAATATAGCATCAATTTTTTCGTCCATGGTTACAACCAAATTAATACCTTTCTATTGCTTTTCGAGAACGAGTGAAAAAATAATCTTTTTGAAAGAAAAAGTGAGATTTTTTTATCGTTTGCAAAATATTAGAATGATCTCAATTCCAATATCTTTTGAAATACAAATAAAATACAAGATGTTGAAATATGTATAGGATGCTGAAAAGATCCATAAGGGCATTTTTTCTTTAATTTTCACAATACATATGCCTCACGAAAATATCCCATATCTGCCATTTTTTAAAATAAAATGTTCAATATATATTACTATAACAGTCGCGACAAGCCAATATTATAAATTTAAATTCAATTATGTGTAGCTGTAGGGTGTCGCATTTTTATACCCTACACTAAGAGTGAAAGGGTATATTCAGTTTGGTACGCCGTTTGTAACACCCAGAAGGAAGCATCTCCGGTATGGAAAAGTATATATATTCTTGATCAGCATGACCTCCCTTATCAGCATGACCTGTCGATTTAGCGATGTCCGTCTGCATGTCTGTTTGTTGAAATCACTACTACTTTTAAAATTGAAGAGCTAGATAAATGAAACTTTTAAATTAGATTACTAATATACCTGCGCTGTATGTGCGATCAGTCCATTATGACCTATGATCCGACCACTTATGTTCAAATACGTACATATAAAGATCAATTTTTATGTATACATGCTTAGGTAAACTTTTTTGGTCAAATATATATTGACATCATGCTCAAAAATCTCGGCTTAGACCGACTATAATTTTGATAATTCTAACTATCATAATTACACCTACTTTAAAATTTCCCATGTGATCTAACCTTCCGAACTGGTTTTATTTTTTCATGTCAAATTTACAAAAATTTCAGTTCAGTCGCTCAGAAGCATTCGTTGACGACGGATGTATATTTGATTTTTTAAACCCATTAAAGCCTGCCGAATCAAATAAACACCAGGATATTACGCAGTTCAATTTTCCCTATCATGTTTTCCCAAAATGCGTACATCAGATGCTAAGAATTTTGTTCGATTTTACATCTAGCACCACTACATTAAATATGTATGAAATTCTATATATCTGTGTGCAATTCCCTCCATTTTAATCAAATATTTCATAAACAAATTTTAAAAAATATTCCGAAAAATTTCATTAGAGCTTAGAGAATTGTGATAAATTACTCTCCCGACACACTTTTTTGGTAACACAAATTTCGTTTTGATTTTTTGCAAAAACTAATATCTGGACCCAGATTTTTTTTGCTAATTATTCGTAGGGAAAGATTCATATTTTATTTTGTGATAAAGTTTGCACCTGCTACATGTCGAAATCGTGCGATAACTTGCGATATAAAGTACCAAAAATGGTCTTTTTGGCAACTTTGACTCGATTTTTTGAAAAATCTTGATATATAGGGAAAATTCTGAGTACGCAGCAAGAGTCAGGAGACCGAAATCTTCCAGAAATGATAAATTTCATTTCTGTGGAAAATTCTTGTAGAACAGTACCTATTCAGTATACCTATTCCGTGAACTGCAACAATTTCAATATTTTTTTGTATGAAACTTGCAGTACTTCGAAGAACGCGGCCATTATTAATGCCCACATATAACATTAAACATAAACACAACACTTATTAATCTATTAATTTAGTAATTTCACTTTATATTTATCTTTTAATTTCTCCTTATAGTTGTGCAATCCACATAGGTCACAATGGTCCGATCTCGCAAATTTTTAGAATAATCTAAATTATAAGTTTTATTTATCTAACTCTTCAATAGTTTAAGTAGTAGGGATTTAAACAGACAGACAGACGGACATCGCTAAATCGACTCAGTAGGTCATGCTGATCAAGAATATATATACTTTTCCATACCGAAAATGCTTCCTTCTGGGACTTACAAACGGCGTACCAAACTAAATATACCCATTCACGCTTAGTGTAGGGTATAATAATGTAAATTTGGGCCTAAAAGTTACAAAGTTCTGCTAGAGTTTACCACAAAAAATGAGAGTAAACAAATAATGTCCTTTATTCGCACATTGCAGATGAAGTTTAAAAACATTTTGAATACATATTTTTATTTTTTTATCATCTAAACAAAGTTGTTTTGGATCAATATAGGCTTAAAAATTAAAGATTGAATCTTTTAATATCCTGCTAAAATTTCACCAATTTTGTGTAAATCTTAGGCTCGAGCATCCTCCATGAAGTTGAAAACACCCACCAAAATGTTCAGTATTATTTAATTTTTTTTTTTTGGACTGAAATATTATGTAGTAAACTCTAGCAGTAGCCGCGATAGCTCAGTGCTTAGTGCGTTGGACTGCGAGCCGAAAGGTACCCGGTTCAGGCCTGGACTGGGGCTAACAACATCTTTCTATAGAAACATTTTTCTATACCGCGCTACCTCTCGGCAGTAAATGGCAAACCTAGCCATAGTAAACTCTAGCAGCACAATTTAACTTTTAGGCCCTATTACATTTTAATATAAAAATAAAATTTTGGTTATGTATATGTCAATCATCGAAGTAATGGGTATTCAAATATATTGAATATTTTTCAACCTAACTGGAATACAAATATTTTTATATTGAAAAATTATTACATTCTTTTCAGAGTATTTTCCGTAAACAACCATGTTATACGTATGCAATTTAAGAATTTTTACGTACTTCAAACATAAAAAATTAAAGTGAAAATGTTCGAAAATAGTAGGCCTAATAGACTAGTTTTTATTTAATATATAACTATATATGTCTATGTATGTATAAATATATATATATATATATATATATATATATATATATATATATATATATTTATATATATCTATATATATATCCACACGTACTCCATGAGTCATCATAGGATCTCGAAAAAAATACGGTTTGGTGTGGTTTATGGGCCGGCAGCGTCATTGGGCCATACTTCTTCCGTGATGATCAAGACCGGCACGTTACTGTGAATGGGAATGGCTACCGTTCAATGATAACCGAATATTTTTGGCCCCAATTGGATGATATGGACTTGGAGGACATGTGGTTCCAACAGGACGGCGCCACAAGCCTCACAGCGAATGCCACAATCAATTTATTGGAAACCAAGTTTGGAGAACGTGTTATCTATCTCACCTAATGGTCCAGTCGATTGGCCGCCTCGGTCGTGCGATTTGACGCCGTTAGACTATTTCCTGTGGGTCTATGCCAACAAGCCAGCGACGGTTGATGAACTTCGTACGAATATCGAACGTGAATTGCAGTAGTATCGGCCGATTTATGCTTGAAAACTGTCAAAAATTAGGTTCAGCGTTTGGACTTCTACAAGCGTGCCCATGGTGGCCATGCATAAGAAATCGAGTTCCATAAATAATGGCATCGAACGTACTTTTACAGGAATAACTTTTGTAGCGCTCTTATTGAAAAACCCATATACTGGTGGTCAAAACTAAAGCAACCAAACTCATTACGTTGCATTACTACTAATAATACTTTTACAAATTAAAGATAGAATAAACATTTTATTTTCTTTAATAAAGTAAATTATTCACATACAAAAATAACTCATAATATAATGCAATTCATTCGTAAAAAATTGCATATACAGTCTTGATTAAAATATCTCAAATTTTGGGTGGCCAAAACTAAAGCAACTCTTCAATATGTTATACAAAAACATAAATATTTATTAATAAACAACACCATAACCATTATTTTTTAAGATCGCAGCACATCTACGAGGTATGGAATCTATTAAATATTCAAGTGTTCTTTTGAAATATTATACCAGGGATTTTGGATGCTGTTATATATTGTGTGTTTGTTTGTCACACTGCTCCTCTTAATTTTGTGGTCTAAGATACCCCAAAGGTTTTCTCTTGGGTTCAGATCGGGAAATTAATCTGGTCACTTAAGAACCCTAATATTTTTCATAGTTAACCACGTATAGTTAGTCCGCTACTAGTTTGTAAGTGTGTTTTGGATCATTATCTTATTGATATATATATATATATATATATATATATATATATATATATATATATATATATATATTTATATATATAATTATATATATATATATATAATTATATATATATATATATATATATATATATATATATATATATATATATATAGATATAAACGAGTGGATATGTTGAGAAACCGTGTTATATATAAGAGACTTGTATGGGAGGTGGGCGTGTCCGATGACCGATTTAGCTCATTTCCATTGACAGAACTATCTTTTGGCTATAAAGTATTGAAACGAAATTTCATCGCTCGTTCTAAGCAGAATTTCACATGTTATCGTACATACACAGGGAAAATTTATGTTTTGCAGCAAACATATATTACAAGTTATATACATTACAACTTGTAATATATACAAGATTTGATGAATCTTTCATAGGGTTTTTTGTTTGGAAATTTTAAGGGTCAATAAAAAAGACGTGTGGATATGTTTAGAAAAGTTACTATTAAAACAGATAATGTCCAATGAAAATTTTCGAACAAAATTTGACTACGGCGCTTCTATTATTACTATAACTATTACAATATAAATATACACCAAAAATAATAAATAACTGTAGATTACAAATAATTAGAAAATAAAAATCGCGATTTCTTTGATAAAAAAAAATTTTTTTGATAAAAAAAATATGTTTTGCAGAACACATATATTACCCGTTACATACATGAATTTACAAGATTTTAAAATAAATCCATACCATATATCTTGAAATTAATACAAACATAATTTAAAAAATTTGGAATTGAAAGTAAAATCCTGTTAAAGACATTAAATTTACGATTGCAACTATATTATGTTTGCAGAAAACACATTTTTTCTCTGCGTGTTTAAAACGACACGTTGAGTACGGATTACTTTAAGTCATAATGAAAATAACTTTTGATATATTCAAAATATAAATAATGACGTTTTCAAAAATGTATTGTTTCAGTTTTTTTTTAATGTAAATTATTTATTATTTGTTAACAAATCTTTTACTCGAATTTATGCAGTATATTTACTCGGTATACGACTCTTTTTCTATTTTAAATGATTTTAATTATTAGGTTAAAGAAAAATCTATTCGGAAATTTTATGTGTCACACCCCCCCTAAGATTCTTCTTAGGACCGGCCCTGATTTCATTAATTTTTTACGTAAAAATAAAAAATTGGATTGTTTTTGGAACTAGAACCATTACTGAGAACTGGAACTGGAATCGTTATTTTATTTTTTTATAGAACCAGAACTAAAACCGCAGAGAATAGAATTTCGGTTCCTAGCCCTGATTTGGATAATCCAAAAAATCAGCGAATTTTGTCTACAAATGATTTTTTTGAAATATTTTTAAAAATATTTGAAATCATGTGCTTTCTTTGTATATTTACATTTTGTACCTAAAGTTTATAGAATTTTCATAATAAATCACAGAAAAAATCCGGACGGTATTAAATATTCAGTATAGAAATTATTAGTACGATTTTTATTCTAAAAATACTTTTTGCGTATTATATATTTTTTTTAATTATTATTATTATTTTTTTTTTTTTCAAATTAACCAACGCTCAGGGGATGCCCCCTATTCGTGCAATGCACAGTGTTGATCGTAAGAAAGGATTATAGGTTAAAGGGAGGAGGAAATATGGAGTAGTGTCGGTGGATGTTTGCTTTAAATTTCCCAAAATTAAAAATGTCGGGAAAAACAGAGGCAGGGAGATGGTTCCACAAACGTATCGTGCGACTGAAGAACGAATTATCTCTGTAATGCGTGGTTCTGTTGAAAACCGAGTGAACTACGAAGGGGTAGAACGAGAGAATACACGACCTGGTAGAATCAGGCCATGTATTTCCCTCGAACACTTACCATTGTAATACCTATAAAACAGGCTTACACACCCTAAGGTCCTTCGGTGCTCAAGAGAACCAATAGAGGATGAAATATTTTCATCCCCTATTCGATCCAGGAACTCCAAATAAGATTTTGAAGCCCCTACCCATATGTGCGAATTGTATTCCATCTTAGGCCGAATATAGGTGGATGAAGGACCGCATACCCAATAAAATAATATTTTGCACCATTAAGGCCGCTGCATTTATGTCTCTATCTGCGAAACACAATTTCCAATTAAAGTTGCGAAAAAAATCATTTAACGCATACCAATTTGCTTTTTCGTAAAGCCATACTAAACTAGAATATTAAAACGCAGCGGAAACAATACAGTGGTCGGAATTACCAAGAGGTGCAAGGACTTTTACATCATATTTTTCATGGGAGGTACATCGGCTGCGTGAGTTGATTGCACTCGGCAAACAGCTCAACATAACAACCCTCCTGTGTTGATAGACCCGAGTGGCTCAACCAAGTGGCGTTGTGCACATTAAAGTCACCAGCAACAACAATTTCACTGCCTGGAAACTGTTCCAAAATATTTGAGATCGAATCTGATAGTGCATCTAACTTGTTACAGGTAGAAACCCTATCTAGATTCGGACTCCTATAAATAAAACACAAGTGCATGATGTGTTGCAAGATTTTAAATTTAATCCACATAGAATTAAATTCATTATCCGAAACACTATGTTGCTGCTGGTGCTGGTACGCAACGTCACTTCGAAAAAAAGGGCGAGACCCCTATGGGCAGAGAACAATGGCAGTAGGTGGTACCCTGGTATCTGAAAATCCAGCGGATCTGCACCCTCACTAACCTGGGTTTCACCTAATGCCATTATATGTGGCCTGTAGACAGACACATGTGCATACACAGAGAAAAAATTCGACCTCAGTCCACAAACGTTGCAAAAATCTATTCGAAAGTTTTGCGACATTTTCGCTACTGGGTGAATTGAAAGCATATAAACATACTAATAGCGGGCACAGCTGAGACGAACAGATGAGAACGTAAGCTAAACAGTGGTCAGTGTTATGCCTTGGCCACCGTCTTCTTTACGCACTCTTGCAGTCTCAACTATGCACGCAGTTAGCGCGAAGTAGGATGGGGGAGGGACGGAACACAATCAACAAACCTGTGCAATTGCAGCAGAGAGCATAGAAAGGCCCTTTGTGCTGGCAATTGCAACGAAAAAAAACGGAAAATCGGTTCTGCTCTATTGATGTTGTTGTGATATTTGTTGCTATGGTTTTTTATTATTTGCTTTGTGTAATTTATTTTGTTATTTTTTTTTTTTGATATTGTTTTTTGTTGTCCACGACGATTTGATTTTATTTTTGTTTGTTGGTTGATGTTCTTATGTTGGGCGGCAAATTTTTAAACATATAAAACGACGGACGGAAAACGTTTAAAGACAACAGGACGACACGTCCGTCTCCCATAAAAGCATTGACGCATTTTACAGTTATTTCGTAAAAAAACGCATAATAATTCCGGACGTTCCGTATGGAAATTTGTACTACAATTTTTTTTTAAATAATTTTGTTTATGACAATATCAGTAATCATTATTACGAAATGAAAAGTGATGTACTATTCAAATTTATAGATGTTTTTACTTGTTTTGAAAATTTTTTTTTTGTAATTTTTTACTGTACTGTAGCTGTCAAAAATTTTTCTAGAATTACTAGGAAAATGATGTTTACAGTTTTGGAAATGCCGAAATTTTGCTTGGAAACAGAGGATTCAACTCTTTAAAAAAGTTTCAGTTTACTGTGGTAATAAATGAATCTTTTTGGTTCCGTACGGGACATCGAAAACCCTAATACAAACATCGAAATTTGTCCGTTATTTTAAATTGGATCATTGTTTTTAAGCTTTATAATTATTAATGTTACCAGAAAAAACAGAAAATAATATTTTTGTAAAATTTGTAAATACAAGAGTTTTTATTTGACTAAAAGTTAACAAGAGTCTTTTATTTTACTAAAAGTGCACAGCACGTAAGCGTAACAGGAGACGAACGTGTCCGAAAAAACACAATGAGCTCGCTTTTGTTAACCGAACTAAGGGGAGGATGTGAGGCAGGGACGTATATTGGGTAGGACAGGACGTGCATCTGAATTTTTATTTTTTTAATTCAATTAAAAAATATGAATTTAAAAAAATAAAAAGTAACTTCGAGTTTTATTATTATTATTTTTTTTGTATTTACATAGTATATTTAACGTTTACATTACAACATATACATTATGTGAATGGTTGTCGCTCCTATTCAAAGAATAGGGCGGAAACGAAGTCCTTCCATCGTCGTCGGTCCTGTGCGAGTCTTTTGATCTCTCGCCATGTTCCATTAGACTGATGTTCCGTATGTGTAGATCTCATCCATGTGTTTAAAGGTCTCCATCGTCTTCGGGAGCCTTGAGGGTTCCAGTCAAGAGCCATTTTTGCTATATCGTTGTCATCTTTGCGTAATGTGTGTCCTATCCATCTCCTTTTTCGTCTTTTAATTTCATTGTTAACTGTTTCGTTATTCGTAAGTGTCAGCAGATCGTCATTAGTGATAGTATTGGGCCAGAAAATTCGGAAAATCCTCCGGAAGCGTTTATTAATGAATACCTGTAGTTTTCGTCGAATCGAGTCGTTACTTTCCACATCTTGCATCCGTACAGCAGCACAGGTTTTACGCTCGTATTAAATATTCCCCCAAGGCTAAGCTGACGGAAACTTTTAAGTTTCTGGTAGGGTCACCCTTGTCAGACAGGCTTGTGATGAGTAATGAACTAAATACTACCATAGTCTTTTTTATTGGTGGGGTGGCAGACTCTGAAGAAACCCTACACCAACGCGATGGGTCAACATAAAGATATAACTACTCCAGGTGGTACCCACAAAAGTGGCAATCCACCCGCTTCGGCGGCTGAGGTAAGGATTCTGGAGGCCTCAATCCACGCAACCCACACTGGTACGATGAACCTTTCTGCTCCTGTAGCAGGGGGTTCATCGTGCCCCTCCATCTCCCAAATTTATGAGACAGCTAGAAATCTTGAGGACAACGACAACGCAGTGGTTTCCATACCAGTAGAGGACAGTGTCGGTTCGGCTATGCCTACGACTAATCCTCCACTGTATGGTTGCTCGACAGTGTTGTTTCCTCTCAGGGCTCCTTTCTGTCATGTATTTGGAAACATGGGTCGATCGAAGGAAAGTGGTGTCTTACCAGCATCTAATCCTAGAGAGACCGACGCCCAACTGGAAGCTAAACTTCCATTGGAGACCGGATCCGGATCTCTGAATACAGATGTCAGGTTGTCCGATGCCCAGGTGAGAAGGAGAAGGAAGAATAAAGCGAAAGATCGCAAAGAGGCTGAAAATGCTAATGGCGACGCTGGAGCTTTCTCTTCCCCAGCTACCACAGCAAAACGCGATAGATCGGTAGAGGTTACTCCGACTGAAGCCGGACCATCCGCAGCTGCTGTGGTGGCTGCCAATGCACCTGAGAAGCGCAATGGCAAGAAGTTTAAAACCTTCACTGCTACTGCAAAACCCCGTAACTCCCAGAACTCGACAATTTCCACCATCCAGTTTCCAACATCCACTGGCAGAGGTAGGCTAGCAGTATCATATCGTGATGCTGCTCGCAAAGCTCTTCCGGTTGCGATTATTGGCTAATTATGGAAGGAGCAAAAGATGAATGATGCAGAAGTAAAACACTGCATCGATCATCTTTGGCGGCTAGTCAGCACCGGTGGTGTCAGTGAAAACGCAAAAGGCTATGAGACGAATGATGGCATCATAAAGGTGCTGTGCTCGTCTCAAGCCAATTTCGATTGGATTGCCACAGCCATTGCTAAAATCCCCCATTTGGAAAAATCGCACTTCGCTGTTTTCAGCGGAGACGAACCCAAACGCAGGCGAGCAATATGCTGGATACCTGGTCCTATCAGAGAAAACAGCGGAAGTGTTTGTCTGCCTACGTGCTCAGAACCAGGGCATCGAAACGAACGGATGGAAAATCTATAGCCATAAACCAGAGCGAGGTCCGGAGGACAAGGAGGGCTCAAACCTGGTTGTTGGCTTAGACCAGAAGTCGTTAGATGTCATGCTATCTAAGTACGACAGCCATCTAAACTTATTCTTTGGACGGATCAAATTCCGAATCAATTCCAAATGAATAGACACATGATGAGAAACGAGTTAATTATTCTTTCATGATATTTACTCAGATCAATCTGCAACATTCTAAAGCTGCTACCGCTTTACTAGGTATGCGACTCTCCATGTTGCATACATTACCTCACATCACAGCTATTCAAGAACCATGGGTGTATAACAAACGCATCTGTGGTCTTTGTGAACTACGTGGTGAAACCATACTATACGATGAGCCAGCCGCAAGGCTTAGAAGCTGTCTTATAGTATCGAAACACTTTGCTGTCACCAAGTTAACCCAATTCTGTGGGCAAGAACTGGTGGCAGCCAAAGTGAGCTATGAAAGCGATAGTGGATGGAAACATTTGATTTTCGCCTCAGGCTACTTCCCCTATGACTCACTACTGCCTCCTCCACCAAAGGCAATTGTTGCGCTCATAGAGAACTGTGATCTTAAGGAGACCGGCCTTATTCTTTGCTGTGACGCTAATGCTCAACACACTGTGTGGGGCAGCAGTAAATGCAACGTACGAGGTACCAGACACCTTGACTTCATCATGACCTCCAATCTGAACATTCACAACACTGGTAATAACCCACGTTTGTGACTGCTAGAAGACAGGAAGTGATTGACCTTACTTTGTCTAACTGAGGACTGAGAGAGTCAATCTTTAACTGGAAGGTTCTTAAACAAGATTCTTTATCGGACCACAGGTATATCGAGTTTCATACTGACCGAGAAGTGCTGCCCTCTATGACGGTAAAAAAAAACTCTAGAAAAACGAACTGGGCACGCTTCAGACATGAACTTGAGAATTCCCTCAATATTCCTGTCAGAATTCGTACCAAAGAATGTATTAAGACGTCCGTTCAAGTTATGAAAGATGTCATAAATTCTAGTTTTGTACGAACATATCCGATACGAAAAACGTTATCTAGACTTCCCGTTCCTTGGTGGAACGCTTGTCTTAAAACCTTGCGCAAGGATTCTAGAAAGCTTCAAAATAGGGCCCTATGGAGCAATTTAGACTATGACTGGTTTCTTCATCGAGTTAAGTATAAAAAACTTTCCGGGAAATCAAAACCACATAGTGCCACTTTGTAATCTCAGCACTGGGGACTGCAATAACATCTCTAATGTGACAAAACATGACTGGGAGGTTGCCAGATTGGTTGTGTATACGCATTGACCTCTTTTGATGGTTTCAAGTCACCTGGACCGGATGGCATCTACCCAGTCATGCTACAGGAAGGTATAACCCAATTGCTACCATGCCTAAAGAAGATCTTTAGAGCAAGTCTCGCATGGGCATACATTCCGACATCCTGGCGTTTAATTAAAGTAGCCTTCATTCCTAAAGTTGGAAGAGAAAACTATTCCATAGCCAAGAGCTTTAGGCCCATTAGTATGATGTCCTTCATACTAAAGTGTCTAGAAAGATTAGTTGAGTTGTACATCAGAAAAACATCGTTGTCAAGGTACCCACTATCATCAAGACAACATGCCTACCAACGTGGAACATCCTGTGAAACAGCATTGCAACATCTGGTTGGCCGGATCGAGCATGCTTTTTAGAGGAAGATGTACGTGATGGGCATATTTGTTGACATCGAGGGTGCTTTTGATAATGCGACATGGGGACTATCGCCGAGCAAAACCTTATGGATTTACACGGAAATGATATCATTTGCATCGGTAGTCTGGTGGAACAAGCTGTCGCGAAAGTGCGTGACAACTAGTCTTGCCAAGATTTAGAGAACCGTGTGTCTGGGTGTTACGGGTGCCTTTCCCACTACACCTGATCCAGCACTGAATACAATCTTAAACCTACCACCACTTGACATCTTCATCAGAGACGAAGCCATGAAGGGCTGCTGGAGACTAAAACAAGGTGGTGTCTGGTTTAATGTTCTCTGGAATATATCTGACATTGCACTTGACACTCCATTAGACACCTGTCTACTGGAGATGCCC
Organism: Dryomyza anilis; assembly: GCA_951804985.1. Classification (NCBI taxonomy): domain Eukaryota; kingdom Metazoa; phylum Arthropoda; class Insecta; order Diptera; family Dryomyzidae; genus Dryomyza; species Dryomyza anilis. The sequence continues at coordinate 20,820,225 of OX638136.1, read as the reverse complement.
TCTGATGCAATGATAACAGAAATATTACCAAGACGAAATTTTGAGGTCTGCCAGAGTGGCTAACGCCTGACTGTAAGCCAGGTAGAGGGTCACACCGCATTTTCACAGACGGCTCCAGAACCGATCAGGGATCTGGTGCTGGAGTGTTTGTGGAACCGGATGACCGCAGACTTCACTTCGCCTTAGGCGACAATGCCTCGGTATTTCAAGCCGAAGTCTATGCTATACTTATGGCTATGGACTACATTGCGGATAATAGATGGCAGAACAGGGCTATATCAGTTTGCAGTGATAGTCAGGCTGCTCTTATGGCATTGAACAACCCGGTTATCACATCCAAAATTGTACGTCAATGCAGATCATGTCTCAATTGTGTTGGTAAATACAATACACTGAAACTGATTTGGGTGCCGGGCCATAAAGGAGTTTCGGGCAATGAAACATCTGACGAAGTATCACGTGCTGGATCTGAAGATAATCCATTTGGACCAGAACCTGTGCTTGGACTACCTGCATCTACGGGAAAATTCGTCATCAGCTCTTGGGTCGCCTCTGCACACAAGGGCAGATGGCTGAATGAGACGAAATGCAGATTCTCCAAGCTCATGACACCGACGATAACCAAAAGATCGGCCTCGTTTCTACTTTCCTTAAGTAGAAAGGAGTGCAGAAAACTTACGGGACTTCTAACGGGACACACCGCATGTGAAAAACACATGAACGCAATCGGCCTGGCCGAAAGCGCCTTATGTTCTGCCTGCTACGAAGAAACTGGCACCACAGAGCACTATCTCTGTGACTGTCCAGCATTTTCTAGAATTAGAAGGCAGATCTTTGGCACAGACGTGATGAGAGAGGATCAGCTTCACTCTTTATCACATAATAGCCTTCTTAGATTCAATAATGAATCTAAGAAGTATCATTAAAAACCAGGGAACTATTCTTAATTTAGTGTGTCTGGATATTCTTCGTGAGCTCCATATCTTATTTAATTTGTGGTACGAATACCGTGCTTTGTTTAGGCGAGCTGATACGTCCTCGTCTGCGCCTCCGTATTTTGTGACCATACTGCCGAGGTAACAAAACTCATCCACATCTTGGATGTTCTGTGATACTCCATCTGTTTCCACAGTTACTGCAGCAGAGTTCGTGGTTTCCACGCGCAGTTTTGAGTCCAACCATTCCAGTATTCACGATAAGTCTCTCAAGCTTTTCCTTTACTCCAGTCAGTGTATGTGTTGTTAAGCAGATGTCGTCAGCATAATCAAGGTCGCTGAGTTATTCAAGTAGTTGCCATTGTATGCCAAAACACTGTCAAGGACGATAATGAAGAGCAGTAGTGAGAGCACGCATCCCTGCCTGACTCCCTTTGATATTGAAAAATTGTCGCTGTCCTTGGCCTGAAAGCGTACGTTGCAGTCGGCGTTTCTGTACACTTCTTGTGTTAGTTCTACCAGTTTTTCGGGGATTCCGTAGTTTCTTAGTGCGCTCCATATGGTACTTCTTGATATGGTATCAAACACACGTTCAAAGTCAACGAAAAGTAGGTAAAGTGGTGATCTCCATTTCACTGATTGCTCGATAATCATTCTCAATGTGTTTATGTGATCAACACACGAGCGCTGTGGCCTGAACCCGTTCTGCTCGCAGCGTAGCAGAGTGTTTAACGTGGGTGCAATGCGGTCGAGAATTATGAAGGCTAAAATTTTCTCTATCGAGTTGAGAAGAGTGATTCCGCGCCAGTTGCTGAGTGCGCCATTTTTTGGGATGGTCACGTTGGTCCCTTTTTTCCAATCGTTGGGGATATGACCGGTAAGCCATATGTCCTGAATCACTGGTTGAATCGCTAGGGCTAGGACACTGGCCCATATTTGAGCAGTCAGCAGGGATGTTGTCAGGTCCTGGAGATTGCGGATTATTGTTAATATGGTTCTGCGTCTCGTTTACATCTTCGAAGAATTCTTTCCATCTTTGGAGTTGTTGTTCGTCAGATGTGAGTGTATTACCATTACTATCTTTTAATGGAGGAATATTAGGTTTTGTGTTTGTTAGCCTATTGATGGCTGTGTACACCCCTCTCAGGTTGTTGCGGTGGGCTTGTACTTGTGTATATCCCGATGCGGGAATCTGGTGCCACCAATGTAGAGGTTGTGGTTGGCGCACATTTCAACTAGTCTTCGCCCATTATTGTTTTTTATTGTTCCGAGACCATGACACCCCATTGTTGCTTGAAATCCGAAGGGAATCCCACCTTAGCATAAAAATCTCCTAGTATAATGAGTATATCACCTTTGCATGTTCTGGTGATTGTAGATTCCACTTCATTGTAGAAAGCATCCTTTATGTCATCCTCGTCGGGTTCTGTTGGAGCGTAGCATTGGACGATGGTTGTGTTGCAGAATTTAGCTCCTAGTGTTGCGGATCATAAGAATGCCTACACCTTTCGTGTGTGTATGATTGTTTCCGCTGTATGTGAGGTAGTGACTTGTCTCGGTCTGGTGATCTCATTGTCCTATCCATCTTATTTCTGCTAATCCTAAGATTTCTAACTGATATCTGTCCATTACGTAGCTTCTTTGGTTCAGTAAGCGTGCGCACGTTTCATATTCCTATCAATGTTCTTTTTCGAAAGCTGAAGGTCGTCGTCGAGCGGTTTCGATATCCGAGGTTTGGGTAATGTAAATGTTTTAAAGCCAGGCTACCAACCTAGCGCAACCCCATGTTCGTCAGTGGGACACGCACTGGTGATGCATTATCTTAATGCATCCAGTTTTACTTTTTTATATAGCGAGCCGCTTGCTGCAAGACAGACGCCCGCCCGCAGCCGATCGCAGACCACGCACCTACACCTTCGTAAATTCAAAAGATGTTGCAAGGCGTCAGTATAAATATTTCTTGGATTTTTTGTGTGATCAGTGGTGTAGTGAAGATCTTGTTTTTTTACAAGGCTGCTTCCACCCTTTTATTTAGAAAGACATGGCATGTAATTTTTAAATATTTTGATATACTTTTTTGGAAATTATGCTGTTCTAAAAAGTGAGTTTATAATTTTTAGGGGAGGTAAGGGTAACTAGTGTGGGGTGATTTTTTAGTTGCAGTATGTAGCTCCATTTCCTGCTTGACACTGCAATTTTTTTTTTAAATTTTGTTTCCTTGATTTTGAAAGTACACAAGAAAATTATGTTTTCACCCTCTTTCTTTAATTTTGGGGGATCCTGGGGGACTAGGGGCAAATTTTTGTTGATCTAATAGTTTTTATTTTAAAGACGTTGCACTTTGTTTTTTTTATGTGGTATCCGGTAAATAGTTATACCTCCTATTTTTTAGAAAAGAAGCCAATAATTGTGTGTTTTGTCCAAATTATTTTTTTTTATATTTTGTAGCCGAATGTGTTCTTTATACTAGAGCTTAGCACTGTTTGAATCCAAAAATTTCTGATTTGTAACGGCAAAGAGCCGTAAGCATTTATTTCAATACAATTTTTTTGGACTTAGTGACTTTTCACTGAACGACGACGATATTTTCACTCTTACTGTACTTAATAATAGAATTAAATCTTTTGATTTTGGAAAGTCGCTGAATAAACCACCAGAAATTAATGAAGAAATATTATTGCGAGCAAATAAATTAAAATATTCGGCAGCGGAGATGAGTAATTTTAAACTCTATTTAAATTGCTTGATTGGTGATACAGTTCCACTTGAAAACCAGTATTGGAATTTGTATCTGACTTTAAGAGAAATTATTTTCATTTTTCATTTGGAAACAATTGATAGCAATACTAGTAAATTACTAGAAAATTTAATTGTCGACCATCATGAGCAGTATCTATCATTATTACAAAAGCATCTTAGACCGAAATTTAAATTTTGTTATCCACTATCCTTACATCATGAGTATGATTGGACCATTGCAAAATATAAGTAGTAGGAGATTGGAAGCAAAACATCAGCAATACAAAGAGATTGGAAAAGTAGCGAAATGCCAAAAAATTTGATTTACACTATGGCTTTGAAAAATTAATAAAAAACATGTTACATGTTATTTAATTATGACGAAATGAGTATAAAATGTCGATCTTTAAACATCAAAAGTAATATGCATCACAGAAGATAATGAATTCAAAAATAAATTTAATCTTCCCACTAATTTTTATATTTTTTTGGACTGGGTGGAATTGAATAATATTAAATACAATTAAATACAATTTTTCAAATTAGCTTAGTTTTTAGTTTAGACGCAAAAACCATCGCGCTGAAATTTTTTTCTATGTGTGAATATTTTTGTTAGATATAATCAATAGAAATTAAACCATTTTAAAAAGTAAAAAAAAGCATAAATAAAAAACGTTATTGCGTTTTTTTGTTATTCATTCTATTACTAGTGTTTGCGAATAATAACTCGTGCAAAGATTTTGTGAATGCAAGAATATGGAGTGATTTTATAAAGAATATTTTTATTATTTATATCAGAGACCCATGTTTCGTTGTGGACGTTTTGTATTAGTGATATAAATGTAGTAAACAAAATAAAAAAAAAATTGGCCGTGAAATTATTCCCCGTACAACGCTTTCCTGTAGAATTCTTCCCGGTAGAATTCTTCCCCGTTGAATTCTTCCCCGTAGTGTTTTTCAAGTAGAAGTTTTAGTGTGCTTAGTTTTAATGGTGAGTTTAGGTGTAGTTAGTTTGGGTGTGGTGACTTTATGTGTGGTAATTTTTTATGTGGTGAGATTAAGTAAGATGAGTAACTTCAAATTTCAAAGTTAAGTTGAAATCGATATAATTAGGGCTGAGATATAGCGTACTGAAATTTTGGGTTCTATGGGAGGTGAAACACCCCTTTGCCCAATCTAGTTTATATATGGTGTACTTTATATCATAGTAATGCAAATGTTATGAAAAATACATTCATTGGTTTTGCTATGAATCTGAATTAAACACCAAAAATAAACACTTACACTTACGGACTAGACACATTACTACATTACAAATAAATACAATACATTTAAAAAAACAAATATTTTAAAACATAATACTTAAATATGTCAATTTTTATTAATCATACATATTTATTCAAGTGTTCAGTTCTGAATTTGATATTGTAAAATACGGTTGTGTTCTTAAAAATGTATAATAAATAATAAAACTGTAAAATCGTAACGCGACTTTTAATTAAAGGAAATATTCTCATTCCTATGTCCGGTCGCGTATATTAAATTTGCATAAAAAAACAGTCGTGTTGTTCTAGTTTTACCAAAATTATTTAATGGAAATGTTGAGCAGAATATTCGCGACGTCAACAAGGTGAAACTAAGAGTTAGCAGAAACCATTGTGTGCGATCACAGACGAATACGTACGCAACCTCGCACGAACGAAGCATAACGCAGACAAACCGGTAATAGAAAGACCAGAAGCGGAACGCTGGATGAAGAGCCACAGTAAAACAGTTAAGCAGAGTAAAAAAGAAGCAGAGTAAAATAGAAGCAGAGAAGAAAAGAAACAGAGAAGGCATAAGCAGTGAAGCAGAAATACTGAGAAGCAAGAAAGAAGCAGGAACCAGAAACATTAAAACAGGAAGCCGAAAATAGTGCAGCAGATAAGTCGGAAACTAAGAAGCAGAGAAGCTGCTTTGCAAACGTACACCTGTGCTCGGATTTCCTTAAAATTTGGAAATTTAGCGCGAATATCGGCCAGTCAACGAGCATGCCGTGCGCCACGGATTCAGAATCGCGCAGACATTCGCGCAGTGGACAAATTAATTTAACTAATTAATATTTTCTAATTTTTATATTTGTATGCTTTAACATAAAAATACGTTTTTTTATTTACATTGTATACAGTAGTTTCTTGTTAATTTGTGAAGTTCACAAATTAACTCATGTGGCGATCGTCACATGAGTAATTATATCACATGAGCACGAAATACAGCAAAAATTTATTAATTAATGCAAAACAAAAATTGTTTTCACACAAAGAATTACATTCCGACACAACAACGCATTCGTAGAAAAAGTGCCACAAATCTGTCAAAAAATCCGTTCCGACAGAACCTGTGATGCCATAAATACGAACATCGAATTCGATTTGGATCATATGATAGGAAAATCCAAATCCAATTGAAAATATCCGCTACGACGGGCTTCATGATTGCCCCGATTATCTTTGAACACTTTTTTATTGTTGAACCTCTACTTGAGGTTATTTAAACTGCATTCTTTAAAATTAAAGTTAAAGCGAAAGGCTTGTGCCTTAGCTGTTATTTTCACTAAAATTCTAATTTCACTATGTTCTAGAGTTTGCCCTTTACTCAATTTTGGTGTACGTGATTTTTTAAAAAAAGTCCGGCTCTCAGTTTATTGCTGGCACCAATTGTGAAATATTGCAATTGTTGTGAAACCCTGCTTTGCTAACATTGATCCAAATCATGCAATGTCAATTTATATTGTAAGCCTCTCTTAACTGTGCAAACTAACTTGAAGGAGGTGTGGTCTAAGCATAGCTTTAGGGCTTTGCCAAATTATTATCAATTCTATGAACATGTTGCTGTACTACATGAGTACAACATGTTATAAACATGATGCGCTCAACATATCTCTCATTTTTTAAAAAACGCGATTTTGGAGTAATTGATCCAGAATTATTCGTTATATCATGTTTCATCTTCTTTTAAAAATTCGTATGCATAAACTCACCGCATGAGAATAGAATATTCCGTTACCTCATTTTATATGTCCAATCCATTTTATATGCAAAGGGAAAATGAATTGAAAACTTTAAACGTATTTTCTACAAAATCAATTTTTTTGAGTTATGACACTCTTGTAGTAATGAGCGATATGTACAGCTACATTCAAAATTGTGTGAATAGTGAATATTCATAAGAAAAATATATATATATATACTACTATATATATATATATATATATAATTATATATATATATTTATATATATATATATGTAGCCGCGGTAGCTCAGTGGTTAGTGCGTTGGACTGCGAGCTGGAAGGTCCCCGGTTCAAGCCTGGACTGGGGCTAACAACATCTTTTCATAGAAACATTTTTCTATACCGCGCTACCTTTCGGCAGTAAAGGGCAAACCTCCGAGAGTAAAAACATTGCCTATGAAAAGCTCTCACCCGCCGTTCGGATTCGGCAATAAACTGTAGGTCCCACCACTTTGAGTACAAATATAACACGCACAGCTCAAAATGGTGAGAGAGCTCGGCCGAAGTTCTATATAGGACTGTAGCGCCAAACTATTATTATATATATATATATATATATATATATATATATATATATATATATATATACAATTATATATATATATATATATATATATATATACATAAATATATATATATATATATATATATATATATATATATATATATATATATTTATATCCTGGACCCGTGCACGACTCGTGCAAAGATTTTGTGAATGCAAGGATATGGAGTGATTTTATTAATATAAAGAACTTTATTATTCTTATCAGGAACCCATGCTTTGCTGTGGACGTTTTTTATTGGTGTTATAAATGTTGTTACCAAAACAAAAATATTTCCCCACAGAACGCTTTCCCGTACAATTCTTCCCCGTAGTGATATTCCAGTAGAAGATTTAGTGTGGTGAGTTTCGGTCTGGTGAGTTTTGGTATGGTGAGATTAAGTAAGCTTCGTAATATCCAAATTTAATGTTTGGAGGACATCGTTAACATTAGGGTTGAGATATAGCGTACTCAATTTTTGGATTCTATAAGAGGTGCCACTCTACTTTGCCCAATATGGTTTATTTATGGTTCAGGATACTTTATGGCTTTTGTATCAGGGACCGTAAATAACGGTTATTCTTATTTTTTAAATTAAAAAAATCAACGAGTTATAAAAGGTTTATGCTAGTTTTGAGAATACAAAATCAATTAAATTCGCATGTAGAATAGAAATCTGCAATGATTTTTATTATTTGATTTTTATTGAGAACTGGGTGTGGCACCTCCCATATAATCCAAAAATTAAAAAAAAACATTATATCACCAATTAGGATAGCAAATTTAATGAAATATTGTTCAGCGTTATATTTAACTATTATAAACGGAATGTGAGCCGGATTGGACCACTGGGCGTGGCACCCTCCGTAGAAGGCACATTTTCCATTTGGTGTATGTCAGCAGTTATTATAGTAATTTCAAGATATTTTACATCAGGATATCAAACACCACAATTTTTTAATCACCACACCGAAATTCACCACATAAAAATTCACCACAGCGAAACTAACCACACCAAAATTCACCACACTAAAACTCAGCACACTAAAGCTCACCACTCTAAAATTCACCACAATAAAACTCACCACATTAAAATTCACCACTCTAAAACTCACCACACCAAAATTCACCACACTAAAACTCACTACACTAAAACTTCTACTGGGAAAAATTTTACGGGAAATAATTCTGTCGGGGAGAATTCCACCGGGATCAATTCTACGAGAAAGGCTTCTACGGAGAAGAATTTTACGGGGAAGATATAAATAAAACTTATTAATAAAATCACTCCATAGCCTTGCATTCACAAAATCTTGGCACGAGTCGAGCACGGGTCCAGTACATCTATATATTGTTACGAAAATTCAGTCTACGGAAAACTGTTCTACGAGTTTGTTTCGCTGGATTGTGTACAACATAAAAACACACTACTATTTGGTTTCAACTAGTATTATTTAAACTAGTATTAATTAACTTTATTTAATTAAATAACATTTTAAAGAATAACTGCTGAATTTCTACAATTTAGCCTTACAATTTTCACTCACGAGATGCACTAGTTCACTATTAAATCACAACTGAAGTGAAGTGCCTCGGCCTTATATACTGCAGGCAGCAGTTTGATACGTTTCGACAAGCTTCGACTTGTTTCGAGAACCTTCTACTTCTTTCGTGACTGACGCATACTGTTGGCATCTCATTCGCATTCATGTGTTTTAATGTGCTGATCTTCCATCTCTTTCTCGCACATTGCTTAGTGCGCTGAATTGTCTTGCTTCTCATTTATTATTGTGGAATGCTTGCACTATGTGACAAATAACATCTTTTCGTAACACTGCCCTCCACCTAAATCTGTTCGTCCCGAATCGATGTTAATCCTCTCTCTCTTTACGGCGCCAACCTTTCTAAATGTAATACTTTCAATATTCGTCTAACGCCCGCAGTATTCTGAATCAGATACACTAAAACATTAATTCTTTTAATTATCTTATATGGTCCTTCCCAGAGTGTTTGTAACTTAGGGGATAAGCCTTTCTTCCTTTGTGGGTTATAGAGAAAAACAAGTTCTCCTTGAATTTGTGCGCAAGTCGTATCTTTTATCACTCGCAACTGAAGGACTCGCACCGAAATTTAAATACGCATGTAATCTTAAGTCGTTTCCAAAAACAATTCTCGCAGGCGAAGCAACTGTGGTGTCATGAACCGCCGTTCGATACGCCATGAGAAACAGCGGTATGTGTGTATCCCAATTTTTTTGATTTTTATCAACCATTTTTCTGAGATACTTTTCTAAAGTACGATTGAATCTCTTCACCATGCCATCAGATTGCGGGTGCAATGGCGTTGTTCGTGTTTTGTGTATGTTGAGGACTTTGCACATACTTATTACCCGCATCACTGATTGGAAATGGTCCGGCGACATCCATGGCGTTACGTTCGAATGGTGCACCCACGTTGTACTGATGCATCCTGCCGCGACTTCTGACTGTTGGTCCTTTTGCTGGTACACATTGCTGGCAACTGCGAATCATATCGGCGACTGACTCTTGGCATCTAACCCAATAAAAACGTTTCTTTACCTTCTCGACCGTTTTATTTATACCCAAATGACCTCGACTTGCTCCACCATGGTATTCCGCTAATATCTCTTTTATTTTTGACTTAGGAACAACAATAAAACTTCGAGCGGAGGTGCCATCTTCACTTTCTCTTACATTATATAAGCAACCATCTTGCTGCTTTAAGCTTTGCCACTGTGCCCAGTACGCCTTAGTTATTAGGTTGTCGGAAGCTTTCTTTTCCCATGATGGCTTTCTTTGCTGCTCCTTGAACATCATAATTTTTGAGAGGTCGGGATCACATTTTTGACCACATTTTTGAAAAGGCAGATCCTTTAATTTCAAAAACGCCCTTTCTTGATCATCGCTCCATTGAAATGCGCGGTTCTTTCTTCTCAACTCGTGAAGACTGCTAGCAACATAGGCAAAACTTGGAATAAATCTCTTGTAGTATGTACGTAAGTAGCCCCAAGAAACTGCGTAGATCGTGTAGTTTTTTCGGTCTGAGCCAATCCTTTACTTACTTACTTACTTATTTGGCCATTGTAATGACGGAAGTCGACGGGCACGTTTCCATCCCCAGCTTAATCCATTATTTTTTATTTTTTTATTTTTATAAACGTCACTGAAGCCAACTCATTCACATTATTGTTTAAAACGGCATTGAAGCCAATTCATTTAAATTATTGTTTAATACGGCATTAAAGCCAATAATAAATTAAAATTACAGCATACAAGTAGTTTAAGTGTAAATAGTAATAGATTACAAATTAGTAATAGATTTTCGACACGTGTGGCAACCCCGTGATGACATTCGAGACTCGACCGAGAGTCGATGCGAAGACAATCGGCCGCCGTTCGTGGTGCTCCCCTGGACAGGGCAGAGCATAGCAGTGTCGGGCCGCCATCCGTGATGCTCCGCTGGACAACTCAGTGCAGGGCGTAGTGTAGCAGCGCAGTACCGCTATCCGTGCTCCGCAGGAAAAGTCAGTGCAGGGCCATAGTGAAGCGTAGCAGCGCAGTACCGCTATCCGTGGTACTCCGCTGGGCGACGTAGTCGTCAGACAGTTTTGAGGAAAACGGCGCGGTGACACAGGGCGCCCGACTATGAAATATTGCATCATCGTAACAGTAGTCGAAGTGTAGGTTCGTAACCGCGTAGCCATAGCCACACAGCAACAGTAGCTGTAGCTAGCATAGCGTGGACACAGCCACAGAGCGGAGCCGAGCATAGCGTCGCCGCCCCGCTAGGAGTAGTACGCTACCACACGCTGCCACGAAAAATAAAGAATTTTAGTAGCTTTACGACTTTATTGGTGGGGTGGCAGATTCTAAAGAAAACCCTATACCACCGCGATGGGTCAACATAAAGATTTAACTACTCCAGGTGGTACCCACAATAGTGGCAATCCACCCGCTTCGGCGGCTGAGGCAAGGATTCTGGAGGCCTCAATCCACGCAACCAACCCTGGTACGATGAACCTCTCTGCTCCTGTAGCAGGGGGTTCATCGTGCCCCTCCATCTCCCAAACTTATGAGACAGCTAGGAATCTAGAGGAGGATAACGACAACGCAGCGGTTCCCATACAAGTAGAGGAAAGTGTCGGTTCGGCTATGCCTACGACTAATCCTCCACTGTATGGCTGCTCGACAGTGTTGTTTCCTCTCAGGGCTCCTTTCTGTCACGTATTTGGAAACATGGGTCGATCAAATCTAATCTAATCCTAGAGAGACCGACACCCAACTGGAAGCTAAACTTCCATTGGAGACCGGACCCGGATCTCTGAATACGGAGGTCAGGTTGTCCGATGCCCAGGTGAGTAGGAGAAGGAAGAATAAAGCGAAAGATCGCAAAGAGGCTGAAAAGGCTAAAGGCGACGCAGGAGCTTTCTCTTCCCCAGCTACCACAGCAAAACGCGATAGATCGGTTGAGGTTACTCCGACTGAAGCCGGACCATCCGCTGCTGCTGTTGTGGCTGCCAATGCACCTGAGAAGCGCAATGGCAAGAAGTTTAAAAAATTCACTGCTACTGCGAAACCCCGTAACTCCCAGAACTCGACAGTTTCCAGTCATATTGCTTCAACAAACAAGAGCACTGGTGCTTCATGTTCCGGATCGGCTGCGGATGAACTGCCTTCAACATCCACTGGCAGAGGTAGGCTAGCAGTATCATATCGTGATGCTGCTCGCAAAGCTCTTCCGGTTGAGATTATTGGCAAATTGGGGAAGGAGCAAAAGATGAATGATGCAGAAGTAAAACACTGCACCGATCATCTTTGGCGGCTAGTCAGCACCGGCGGTGTCAGTGCAAACGCAAAAGGCTATGAGACGAGTGATGGCATCATAAAGGTGCTATGCTCGTCTCAAGCCAATTTCGATCGGATTGCCACAGCCGTTGCTAAAATCCCCTCCTTGGGCAAATCGCGCTTCGCTGTTTTCAGCGGAGACGAACCCAAACGCAGGCGAGAAATATGCTGGATACCTGGTCATATCAGGAAAACAGCGGAAGTGTTTGCCTGCCTACGTGCTCAGAACCAGGGCATCGAAACGAACGGATGGAAAATCTATAGCCATAAATCAGAGCGAGGTCCGGAGGACAAGGAGGGCTCAACCCTGGTTGTTGGCTTAGGCCAGAAGTCGTTAGATGTCATGCTATCTAAGTACGACAACAATCTAAACTTATTCTTTGGACGGATCAAATTCCGAATCAATTCCAAATGAATAGGCATATGATGAGAAACGAGGTAATTATCCTATCATGATATTTACTCAGATAAATCTGCAACATTCTAACGCTGCTACCGCTTCACTAGGTAAGCGGCTCTCCATATTGCATACATTACCTCACATCACAGCTATTCAAGAACCATGGGTGTATAACAAACGCATCTGTGGTCTTAGTGAACTACGTGGTGAAACCATACTATACGATGAGCCAGCCGCAAGGCCTAGAAGCTGTCTTATAGTATCGAAACACTTTGCTGTCACCAAATTAACCCAATTCTGTGGGCAAGACCTGGTGGCAGCAAAAGTGAGCTATGAAAGCGATGGTGGATGGAAACATCCACCCAATTGCTACCATGCCTAAAGAAGATCTTTAGAGCAAGTCTCGCATGGGCATACATTCCGACATCCTGGCGTTTAGTTAAAGTAGCCTTCATTCCTAAAGTTGGTAGAGAAGACTATTCCATAGCCAAGAGCTTCGGACCCATTAGTATGATGTCCTTCATAATAAAGTGTCTAGAAAGACTAGTTGAGCTGCAGATCAGAAAAACATCGCTGTCAAGGTACCCACTATCATCAAGACAACATGACTACCAACGTGGAAAATCCTGTGAAACAGCATTGCAACATCTGGTTGGCCGGATCGAGCATGCTTTTCAGAGGAAGATGTACGTGATGGGCATATTTGTTGACATCGAGGGTGCTTTTGATAATGCGACTTTTGATGGAATGTGTGACGCAGCTAGAAGGCATGGAATAGATGAAACATTGGTCAAATGGCTAAGGTCAATGCTAATGTTTAGGACCATCACTTCTGAGGCGGAGTGCGGTCAGTATATTATGGCAGGGGTGAATAGAGGTTGTCCTCAAGGAGGCGTTCTCTCCCCCCTGCTCTGGTGTATGCTGGTTGACTCTCTAGTCAACGATCTCGATGGACCAGGTGTCTATTCCCAGGCCTATGCAGATGATGTTGCCATTCTTGCCGCAGGCTTTTCCCTCAATGAAGTATGTGTTAAAACACAAAACTCATTGAACCGACTTGAAAGCTGGTGTACAACAAACGGACTTTCCGTCAACCATCACAAAACAGGGATTGTTCTCTTCACCAAGAATAATGACAGGATTATCTCTACCAGTACTTAAGGGTGTCACTATTCCTCTGTCTAACGAAGTAAAATATCTGGGATTAACTCTAGATAGTAAACTACTTTGGACAAAACATGTTGAAAATAAAATTTCGCGAGCATTGAATGCCTTCTGGCAATGCAGAGGAATTTTTGGGAAGACATGGGGACTATCGCCGAGCAAAACCTTATGGATTTACACGGCAATGATAAGACCGACGATATCATATGCATCGGTAGTCTGGAGGAACAAGCTGTCGCGAAAATGCGTGACAACTAGTCTTGCCAAGATTCAGAGAACCGTGTGTCTGGGTGTTACGGGTGCCTTTCCCACTACCCCTGGTCCAGCACTGAATGCAATCTTAAACCTACCACCACTTGACATCTTCATCAGAGGCGAAGCCATGAAAGGCTGCTGGAGACTAAAACGAGGTGGTTTCTGGTTTAATGTTCCCTGGAATATCTCTGACATTGCACTTGACACTCCATTAGACACCTGTCTACTGGAGATGCCCTCTGATGCAATGATAACAGAAATATTACCAAGACGAAATTTTGAGGTCTGCCAACCTGACATTCAAGACTGGTTAACGCCTGACTGTAAGCCAGGTAGAGGGTCACACCGCATTTTCACAGACGGCTCCAGAACCGATCAGGGATCTGGTGCTGGAGTGTTTGTGGAACCGGATGACCGCAGACTTCACTTCGCCTTAGGCGACAATGCCTCGGTATTTCAAGCCGAAGTCTATGCTATACTTATGGCTATGGACTACATTGCGGATAATAGATGGCAGAACAGGGCTATATCAGTTTGCAGCGATAGTCAGGCTGCTCTTATGGCTTTGAACAACCAGGTCATCACATCCAAAATTGTACGTCAATGCAGATCACGTCTCAATTGTGTTGGTAAATACAATACACTGAAACTGATTTGGGTGCCGGGCCATAAAGGAGTTTCGGGCAATGAAACATCTGACGAACTAGCACGTGCTGGATCTGAGGATAATCCATTTGGATCAGAACCTGTGCTTGGACTACCTGCATCTACGGGAAAATTCGTCATCAGCTCTTGGGTCGCCTCCGCACACAAGAGCAGATGGCTGAATGAGACGAAATGCAGATTCTCCAAGCTCATGACACCGACGATAACCAAAAGATCGGCCTTGTTTCTACTTTCCTTAAGTAGAAAGGAGTGCAGAAAACTGACGGCACTTCTAACGGGACACAACGCATGTGAAAAACACATGAACGCAATCGGCCTGGCCGAAAGCGCCTTATGTTCTGCCTGCTACGAAGAAACTGGCACCACAGAGCATTATCTCTGTGATTGTCCAGTATTTTCTAGAATTAGAAGGCAGATCTTTGGCACAGACGTGATGAGAGAGGATCAGCTTCACTCTCTATCACACAATAGCCTTCTTAGATTCAATAATGAATCTAAGAAGTATCATTAAAAACCAGGGAACTGGGTCACAGCACAATGGATATAAACCTGTCTGAGTGCTGTGGCTCTATTTTCTATCCCACATTAAAAAAAAAAAGTGCGACGCCGTCATACGCGATAGTCCGTCCACATACGCACGGGAACCATAACCTTCGAGGCAACTATTTAGTAGCAGTCCGGGTCTATGGCGTCGGAATGCCGTAAGACGCATTAAGCGAAGTCACCGGTCGCGTAATCGCGGCGATAATCGATTAAGCATATTTGTTAATTTGTATTAATAGTGTAAAAAATTTAAATAGTGTTAAAAATAAAGAATTTTATACCGTTATCTGACACAAGCGTCTTTTATTTCCTTTTGATATGTCCCTGCGAATTAAAAATTCTTGGGACAAACCCTGGCGAGACTACCTCACCCCGGCTGAAGGCCAGGGGTTCGTTACACCATTACAACCCATAATGGGTTTCGGCCGCAGCAATCACCCCTCGCCAGTCGCTTCACATAATACGCACGTTGGAACTTTATATGCGATGTTGAGGAGACTTATCCCAGTTGGCGCGTATCGTGGGATCACCCTTCTTAAGAATTGGGCAGAGTATACTGAGATTTCATTAGCTAGACATGCTTTCTTCTGACCATATTCTGCTAATGAGCTAGCGCATGCTCTTTATGAGCTCATCGCCCACGGTCTTAAACAACTCAGCAGGCAGACCATCCGATCCTGCGGCTTTGTTGATTTTCAACCTGTTGATGGCTGTGCAGACTTCTTCACGGTCAGGCGGCGGTATGTCAACGCCGTCGTCAGAAACTGCGGTTGTCAAGCTGTCTTCTCTATCAGCGGAATTGTTGTCATCATCGCCTGCTAGAAGACCAGAGAAGTGTTCTCTCCATAATCTAAGTGTTCCCTGGACATATGTTACTAGATTCCCATCATCGTCCTAACAGGAAGAGGGTCCGGTCTTTAAGCCTCCGGTCAGGCGTCTTATCTTCAGTAAGAACTTTCGAGCCTCGTTCCTGTCGCCATGCATCTCAATATCTTCACACTCGCGTCTTTCTGGCGCCTAAAAAGATGTCTCTCCTCCTTCCTCTTCTCTCTGTATCGTGGCTCGCTTAAGTACCGACGGCAGAGTGGCTCTATATGCAGCGTCTTTCTCTGCAGTGGCTGCGCGACACTCTTCGTCATACCACTTGTTCCGTAGTGGGCCTTGGAATCCAAGCACCTCCTCGGCAGCCGTACGCATTGAGCGGGAGACGTGTGTCCACTGCGCGCATATATCATTGAGAGGGGGAGTGCCTTGGAAAAGCAGGTGTGAGAGTCGAGCGGCATAGGCTTGTTCGGTCTGTTATGTGTCGATGTTCGGATCGAGCGTACATCAATCACACTAGAAGCGTGCCTTCCGTCAATCACAACATGATCAATTCAGTTGCGCATGTTCTGATCGGGTGACCGCCACGTGGCCATGTGAATATTGAGATGCTTGAATCTAGTACCACTAATTACCATGTTTCGTGCTGCGGCGAAGTCGATCAGCCTCATTCCATTATCGGAGGTGTTGTCGTGGAGGCTGTCTAACCGTTGAACCAAAGATACCCTCATCGCCCACTTGGCATTAAAGTCGCCAATCGCAATTTTGATGTCGTGACGGAGGCAGCGCTCATAGGCTTCGTCGAGGCGCTCATAGAAAGTCTCTTTAGTTTCATCGTCCTTATCATTCGTCGGAGCGTACGCACAAATTAGGCTGATATAGAAGTATTAACCTTGATGCGGATTGTTGCTAGTCGTTCGTTCACGAGTGTGAACCAAGAAACAAAATGGCGGAGTCTCTTGCCGACTGCAAATCCACAACCAAATTCATGCCTCTCCGCATGGCAGCTGTAGTAAATGTCACAGAATGCCTCTTTAGAGCAGCCCTGTCCTGTCCATCGCATTACCTGGATTGCGTTGAAGTCAGCCTTGTATCTTTCGAGGACATCAACCAGCTGGATAGTGGCACCTTCCTTATAAAGGTTTCGGACATTCTAGGTGCATATCCGTAAATCATGGTCCTGCATACGTTTGCGTAGGTTGTCTTTTCGGGTCGATATGCGAGGCATTTTTTCTGTTTTCGTTGAATCAGCTTTTTTATACGGCGGGTCACAAGTCCAACGCACAACCCCCATTTTGGAGGGCCAATATCACACGGGTTTCACCAACGCGAAGGTGAGACTAGGAATTGTGTAGGAGAGGCTATGGCAACTAAGATAAGTCGATTACTGGCTTACTATTTTATCTTCATCTTTATCTTCATCTTTGGTAACTCGATGACCCAGATACTTGACTTCTTTCTTAAAAAGTGAGCATTTCTTTGGGCTAAGTTGTAGACCCGCACTTTCCAATCGAAGGAATACTTCCTCTAGATTTCTTAGATGTTCGTTGAAATCCTTGCCCACAACAATTATGTCATAAAGTTATACTAGGCATGTTTTTCAGTGTAAACTTTTTAATACGTGCTCCATTAACTGCTCGAATGTTGCTGGGGCATTGCATTGTCCAAACGGCATTACCAAAAATTGCCATAGTTCATCTCCAGTACTGAATGCAGTCTTCTCTCGATCTTTCTTATCGATTTCTACTTGCCAGTAACCGCTTTGCAAATCCAACGTGGAAAACGACTTAGCATTAGATAATGTATCCAAGGTGTCGTCGATTCTGGTTAATGGATAACTATCTTTCTTGGTGACATCATTAAGATTTCGGTAATCAACGCAGAATCTAGTACTACCGTCATTTTTTACCAATACTACTGGTGAACTCAATGGACTCTCAGATGGATCCACCACGCCATTTGTGTGCATTTCTTTAACCAAATGTGATACTACGTCTCTTTTCGCAAGTGGTACCCTTCTTGGTGCTTGACGAATTGGGTTAGAATCACCAGTGTCTATTCGATGTTTTACAATGGCAGTTCTGTCATCCTTTTGGCCCTTTTCAGCAAATATACACCGATATTTTTCAATTAGATTTTGCACTTGACTCTTTTCTTTGGCAGCCAAATCCTTCGTCCACTCGTTTATAAACCTGTGAGTAGATTGTTTGTTTATTTGCGGTGTGACATAGTCCTTTGATTGATTTGACTCACAATTTATAATCGCTGATACCTCTTGACACTGGCCTATCATTGTTCCCTTTTTGTTTAATTTTGAACTGTTTTCTAGATTCAGAACTCTTATAGGTACAATTCTGCCTTTCTCCGCCTCAACGAGTGTTCTACTTACTACTATGTTACTTTTATACATTTCTTCGTTTGCTTCAGTAACCCAAAACTTGCTTATGCCACAATCTCCATTAACCTTCGCCCAAACATTTGATTCTGAATTAGGTGGTATTTTCCTATTTTTTTGAGCGATAGCTTGTTTAATTTTCTGGCTCTGGTCACAAACAATATTTAGTTGGATCTCCGTGTTGGCATAACTCTAAATTTTTCTTGCTAAATCTAGTGTAAAACCGTTCCTTATCATAAAGTCCATTCCAAATATTATTTCATCCACTATTTCTGCCACTATAAAATCATGCTTAACTGTCGTAGTACCAATTGTGATTTCCTTGGTAATCCTTCATCTGATAGGGGCCTCTTCGCCTGTAGCTGTTTGCAATCTTATTCCTATAAGCGGCTCTACTACGTCCTTAACTTCCTATTATTGAGTGTGAAGCTCCCGTGTCGAGTATGCTGTACAATCAATGAGTCCTTCGACAGTTAAGCTATTTGACTTTCGCGCAATTTGTGAAATGGAGATTCGTGCCCCGCAGAACTGACTCGTTTTAGTTTAAAGAGTGTTTAAAATTATTTTTATTTTCGACATTATCCTGTCGTTATTCATATCAAGATTCTTCTGTGGATTGATTTAATGCGCGCTTGGGGTTTTTACGGCAATCACGTGCTATATGGCTATATGTATCACAATTGGGTATCACGGTTGGCAGCTGTGTGTTCAGATTTATTTTATAGAAGTTCCTCTTTCATTATGTTGGAATGTTCCTGAGTTTTCAGTTCCATTTTCTGAAACTGCTGCTGCATAGCTGCGATTAACTGACTTATATCAAAAGCTTGGGACTGAACTTTTTCTTCTGAGTCCAGATTTTTCGATGACGTTGTGTTTTCCACTTCAAACTCGTGCTCTTTGAGATCAATGTCTTGGAACTGAAATTCCTCTATAAAGCGCTTTTGTAGCTCTACTTTCGTACCAAGAGTTGGAAGATCACGATTCGCCAGCTCCTTCTTTAGCTGGTCGACTTTAAGTTGTTCAAATTTAACCATTTTGTATCACAAACCCACTTTTGACACCAATGTGACGAATATTCAGTCTACGGAAAACTATTCTACAAATTCGTAGCTTTGGATTGTGTACAAAATAAAAAAAAAAAATAAAAAATAAAAAAAACTTTACTAATTATAAATTTTATAATCTGCTGCATGTCCACTAAACGCACTCGACCACTTTCCAATCACTACTGAAGTGCTGTGCCTCAGATATGTCAGTTGGACACGTTTCGACAAGCTTCGTCTTGTTTCGAGAACCTTCAACTCGTTTCGTAAATGACGCATGCTATGGCATCTCATTCGCATTTATGGGTTTTAATGTGCTGATCTTCCATCTCTTTCTCGCACATTGCCTAGTACGCTGAATGATCTTCCGTCTCTTTCTAACACATTGCTTAGGGTGCTGAATTGTCTTGCCTCTCATTTATTATTGTTGTATGCTTGCACTATGGGGCAAATTCCAGCTTTTCGTAACAATATATAACATTTGATTCTCATCAGAATATATATCCTACAGACCCAGGAGAAGGGCACTATTTTTGCGTCCATTTTTATTTTTGGTGTATAATTGAGATTCATAACAAAATCAAAGAACATATTTGTCTGAAAACTTGCATTACAAATATCAAAAATAAAAATTATTTTTAAACAAAACTTTTTTTTCCAGTAATAACGCTTTTTTTTTTGATTTTTAAAATTTTGCTCAGAAATAAAACTCAAGTTTTAATTTTTATGTTCAAACTCAAAAATAAAAATGAAAAATTAATTTTTATTTCATTTATTTTACTTTTTTTTCTCAAAAATAAAAATTGGGTTGCGGAGCGTTGTGCATAATTTGATGTGCAGCAAAAAAAATGTTCTTACGATGGAAAGGATTGACTCTATGCTAATTTGGGTCTTATTATTGAACACCTTCAATAGGTTACGTAGGCAGGTGGTCAGTATTACAATTGTTTTGGGGCTATCGATAAATAAAACTTGAAAACAAATTTCGTCTGAATCTTACTAACGGGAACACATGTTACTACTAAAAAAAAGCTTCAAGTGCGTCATTGAAAATTTTTTGGGTTAATCTGTTCCAATTTGATTACAGAAGCACCCAAGTGCATCATTGGATTTTTTTTTTTGGGTGAGTCAATTCCAATGGGATTACAAAATCATCCAAGCATCCATGTCATTGGAATGCTGCATTAAAACTTTTTTGTTTGAATTTTTTCCATTGAAGCAATATCTATGAACCTTGGAAAAGTTTACTGCAATCAAGTTTTATTGATGCTTATGGGTGTGAAGTTATGACCATTGGAACATATTCACACGAAAATGCTCAAATGATGTTGTTGGATGTGTCTCTATATTCCTATTCAACCAAATTAAGTTCCAGTTTATAGGGACGTGGAACTTTTTGTGTATGAGAGCTGGCCGGTAAACTGCAGTTCTTTCCGAGGGATATAAGTAGATACTCGTACTTTGCAGATAGAATTTTACCAGTAATACTGTAGCGCCGATGACTCAATTGTTAGTGGATTCGACTACGAGCCGAAAGGTCCACGGTTCGATCGCAGTGACTATCAATACCAAATATAGATATATTTTCTAAACAACGCTATCTCTCGGCAGACCATAAAAAGCCACGTGAGAAAACCTTGCGTAAAAAAAAGCTTTTTGACGCACAACAAATTCCACACAACGCTCCGCACCCTAATTTTTTTTGAGTAAAAAAAAGTATAAATCAAAAAATATTCGTTATTCTTGAGCAAAAAAATAAAATTAGTTATTAAAGTAAAAATTTAAATTTGAGTTTTATTTCTTCCGTAAAAATCAAAAAATAAAAATCATTGCAGATTTCTATTCTACATGCGAAATTAATTGAGTTTGCATTCTCAAAATTAGCATAAACCTTTTATTACTCGTTGATTTTTTTTTCATTTAAAAAAATAAGAATAAACGTTATTTACGGTCCCTTATATAAAGTCCATGCAGTATCCTAAACTATAAAAAAACCATTTTGGCCAAAGTAGAGTGGCACCTCCCATATAACAAAAAATTGAGTACGCTATATCTTAACCCTAATGTTATCGATTTCCTCCAAACTTTAAATTTGGATATTACTAAGCTTACTTAATCTCACTACAAACTCACCATACCAAAACCACTACGGGGAAGAATTGTACGGGAAAGCGTTCTATGGGCAATTATTTTTGTTTTGGTTACAACATAATATATCTAGTAAAAAATAATTATTATTATTCCTAATAGTAACATTAATTTTTGCCATAACTGGAGAGGAATTTTGTGAATTAGACTCACATATTTTTCTTTTTCTTATAAATATTCACTATTCACACAATTTTGAATGTTGCTGTACATATCGCTCATTACTACAAGAGTGTCATAACTAAAAAATTTTGTAGAAAATACTTTTAAAGGTTTCAATTCATTTTCACTTTGCATATAAAATGGATAATCATAATAGTTTGGCGCTACAGTCCTGTATAGAAATTCGGCCGAGCTCTCTCACCATTTTGAGCTCAATGGCTCATAGGCAATGTTTTACTCTCGTAGGTTTGCCATTTACTGCCGATGAAAAGATGTTGTTAGCCCCAGTCCAGACTTGAACCGGGGAGCTTTCGGCTCGCAGTCCAACGCAGTAACCCCTGAGCTACCGCGGCTATGAACAGGACATATTCTCATGCGGTGAGTTTATGCATACGAATTTTTTACACAAGATGACACATGATATAACGAATAATTCTGGATCAATTACTCCAAAATAGCGTTTTTTGAAAAATGAGAGATATGTGGAGCGCATCATGTTTATAACATGTTGTACTCATGTAGTACAGCAACATGTTCATAGAATTGATAATAATTTGGCAAAGCCCTAAAGCTATGCTTAGACCACATCTCCTTCAAGTTAACTAGCACAGTTAACAGAGGCTTACAATATAAATTGACATTGCATGATTTGGATCAATGTTAGCAAAGCAGGGTTTCACAACAATTGCAATATTTTACAATTAGTGCCAGCAATAAACTGAGAGCCGGACTTTTTTAAAAAGTCACGTACACCAAAATTGAGTAAAGATAAAACTCAAGAAAATAGTGAAATTAGAATTTTAGTGAAAATAACAGCGAAGACATTCTTAAGACCTTTCGCTTTAATTTTAAAGAGTGTAGTTTAAATAACCTCAAGTAGAGGTTCAACAATAAAAAAAGTGTTCGAAGATAATCAGGGCAATCATGAAGCCCGTCGTAGCGGATATTTTCAATTGGATTTGGATTATCAATCATATGATCCGAATTGAGTTCGATGTTCTGATTTATGGCATCACAGGTTCTGTCGGAACGGATTTTTTGACAGATTTGTGGCAATTTCTCTACGAATGCGTTGTTGTGTCGGAATGTAATTCATTGTGTGAAAAATCGTTTTGTTTTTCATTAATTAATAATTTTTTTCTGTATTTCGTGCTCATGTAATATAATTACTCATGTGACGATCGCCAGCTACCTATTTATACAGTGGGAGCGAAAATTTGAACTTAACGAATTAACAAGAAACTACTGTACACATTGGAAATAAAAAAACGTATTTTTATGTTAAAGCATAAAATTAATTCATCTCATTTGTGGTTGGTTTAACAAAAATATAAAAATTAGAAAATGTTAATTAGTTAAATTTATTTGTCCACTGCGCGACTCTCTCTTTCTGAATCCGTGGCGCACGGCCGATATTCGCTCCAAATTTCAACTGTGCTGGATGGAACACAGCGCCCGCGGCTGCATTCCACCAACTTTATCCGCTCGAGTGTTGGTGGCGCTCAGCGGCTAAGATGAGGTGACGCTTTACTGCAACAGCAACGCGCTGCCGTTTTGTCTGCTGGAGCACAATTTGATCAAGTCCATGCTGGGCTACAACGCCTGTGAGATAGCGCAATCCTGTCGCTCGTTGCCACATTTTCAGCATGAGCTCGAGCTCGTTCTGCGCTAGGTGGCCGAGGCAAACAGCCCAGCCAACCCACACTGCTGCTCAGCACACTTTTTATGAGATTTCACTCTGGCTATATTTTTACTCGATGGCCGGCAATCCGAGGAATCTCTTGCAGCAGTGTCCGGTAAATCTATAGCCGGCCGTCCGCGAGAATTGCAAGTGGGAGCTTTCCAAAGATCCGATACTCTCGCCTATCGATTCAATTAAATGAATCGCCTACATCAATATGTGCAGACAAATTAAACAATTTTCTTCAAAATATTAAATTTTTAACAATTTGTTGCAAATTTAACACAAATGATTTTATTTTTTGTTGGTAAATTTTCACTGATTTGACATAAACAGCTGACTTCGAATTTTCGAAGTTACATTTTTGTTATGGCAACGCGGAATTCTATTCCGCACGGAACTCATGATAGTTAAAAATTCGTATTCGTAGCGGAGTTTCAGATTCGGATTTTTACTACGACGGGCCTCATGATTGCCCTGAATAAAATTACATAAAATGTTTTCTAAAGTTTAAATAAAAAAGTGTCTCCAGTTAAAATCCAGTTTGTAGTAAATTTTTCGTGTAACACATGTCCAATCAGAATACTGAATTGGTTCTGTGATTTTAGCTAACTTGGTCTTCAAAACCCGATTAACACGTTTGACCTGTCCATTAGCTTGTGGAGAAGCAACTGCCGGTTTGACATGGTCAAAATTCATCTACTATATAATTGTGAATGTAAGTATGTATGTATCAGTGTAGGGCAAAAATTATTTCAAATAAAAAATAAAAATATATCAAATAAATTTTATTTATTTGTTATTTTGTATGACAAAACATTTTTGTGTTTTTTTATTTCAAATAACAAATAAATTTAATTTATTTGTTATCTTTTTATTCGTTATTTGAAAAATTCAAATAAAATTGGTTTTATTATAGTTTGATTTTAAAACCACTCGTTTTTCAAACATTTCGTCTGATAGTTTGTGGGCTCGTGGTATATTAACCATTGCCGCATATGAAAATAATCGTTCGACAGGAGCAGAAGATGGTAGCGGAGCATTGAATTTAAGAAGAGTTTTTTTATTGCAGGAAACTTTAATAAACATTGCACAGTTGTGTCTTGGTCTGCTAGATAAGTATTTCAGTACCTATAAAACATTTCATGTACAAATGATTATAAGTAACAATGTAAATATTTCACCTCAAGTTCCCACGTAGGTGACAAAGATTCGACAGTACTTGACATAAAGTCAAAGAAATTATCTTGATTGTGTTGAAAAATGCGGATTCAACATTATTAGTGTTTAGAATTGAAGAGTGTTCAGCCATTATTTCTGTTTTCAAAAAGTTCACACAACGCTGTTTAATGTCAGAATCCACTAACTTAGCCACTTATTCTTAAATTTCGTGAATGTCAGCGAAGCGATAACGGCTTTTTCAGATTTTTTTAGTTTCGAAACTCAACAAATCAGCGAAACGGGAATTAACGCTATTGAGTAAGCCATTAGCAATGGGATTGCAGTATACCAATGAATGATTATTTAACAACTCTAATATACATGGAAAAAAAAACCATAATAAATGTTATCTTCGGATTACAGTATGTTAAGCGCCTTGCACAAAAATATATTCATTAACATAATCGAAATCACTTTCTTTTAAAATATTTAATTCTCTCGCTAATATTACCATTTTGTCTTTTGCTCTCAATATTTGGCTAAGAGAATCAAATAGAGAGTTCCAGCGTGTTTCACCTGGTCGGATTAAAGTATGTCCTAGCACATTTTCAAGATTTTCCGCTGATTTGGGACGTTGAGATGCTCTCCAAGGAATATTACACTTTTCTATAACTTGCTCGTGAACTTTATTTAGACAGGGATTCAATTTTAATACACGCTTGAAATCTGCTGATGCACAGAGATTCAGCGTGTGACTGCTGCAACGGATGTGGTTTGGTAGTATTGAATTCCACGAATCTATGATATTTTCCTGTGCATCCTGAACGTCATCACAGTCTTCTTCAGTTTCATCATCTATAATTGAATCAATCACATCTTTTTCTACACCAAATACTTGGAACGCTTTAACAAAATTGCTTCCATTATCGGTGACGGTTGCAACTAATTTCGCTCTGTTAATGCCATATTCAAAATGTATTTCATTGAGAATGTCAGCGATTTTACTATGCGAATGAACGCCTTTGAAACGTCTGCATGCGAGAGCTGATGATTCTCTTTTCAGCTCACTTGTTGTTATCCAGTGGTCTGTTACTAAAAAAAAATACGTTTACATGATGAACAAACATCCGTAGTTGTACAAATAAACTGGGTATTATTCAATTTTGCTTTAATCACTTGTACATGATTATTAAATAGTTCGTCAATTTCGCGACCCAGCTGACATCTTGATATCATATCACCTACGTTGCATCCCGGATTTTCAACTACTCTAAGGGGTACCAAAGAATAAATAACAAATTTATCAATTGTTTGGTTTAACTCAGTTTGGGTTTGTTGAATTCTTTTTGTTGCATAATTTTCATCCTTGATCCTTTTTATACGCTACACTAAGAGTGAAAGGGTATATTCAGTTTGGTACGCCGTTTGTAACACCCAGAAGGAAGCATCTCCGGTATGGAAAAGTATATATATTCTTGATCAGCATGACCTCCTGAGTCGATTTAGCGATGTCCGTCTGTCTGTCCGTCTGTCTGTTGAAATCCCTACTACTTTTAAAATTGAAGAGCTAGATAAATGAAACTTATAACTTAGATTACTAATATACCTACGCTGTATGTGCGAAAAAATTGGCGAGATCGGTCCATTGTGACCTATGATCCGACCACTTATGTTCAAATACCTCATATAAAATGTACATATAAAGATCAATTTTTATGTATACGTGCTTAGATAAACTTTTTTGGTCAAATATATATTGATATCATGCTCAAATACATTATAATAATGTTTTCCGGCAAAAAGACTTGTGGTTCACAAAAAAAAAAATTCGAAATTCGGTACACCTACCCATTTGTAAATATGGGTATCAAATGAATGGAAATTCTTCAGCGATTGAATGTTTGTAGTTATTTTCAGGATACATATACCCTGGTGACCTATATACCACACATATGTGTAGGGTATTTATAGTCGGCTTAGACCGACTATAATTTTGATAATCCTAACTATCATAATTACACCTACTTTAAAATTTCCCATGTGATCTAACCTTCCCAACTGGTTATACTTACTAAGTCCCTTTTTTATGTGTTTATTATTTAATAAAACCCGAGTCTTTTTACTTTCAGACACTTTATTTCGTTTTTACACTTATCTTATCATGTTGTAATTAAAATGTCCGTTGCTTAGGCGTGAAGCCAAATGTCGCAACGTTCCTTTTATAATTACCCATGATGTCCTACCAGAGAATGTCCAACGTCGAAGTTCCATTTTTATTAACCGAAATATTTCAAACAAGTCTTTTCTTTTAAGACATACTTTTATTTACTCTAAAGTTATATTTTAATATTAACATTATTGTTTACTACTGAACTACTGATTTACAACTAACTTAAAATCTCACTTAAACTATTATAAGAAGGCATGTTTCAAATCTAAATGTTCCGGCAGAGTGCCGTGCGCAAATTCCACTCACTATTTGCTTCCGTAAGGGAAAAGGCCCTTAGCCAATCATGCTGCTGCTGGTATTACCCAGCTTCGCTCATACTGTTGCTAGTTCATTGGCTTGCTTGACTATGACACATATGTCCTACGTTGCACTTTACTGCAACGTAACGATAACTGCATGAAATAGTCATCGCGTAAATAGGTCACGATACGTTTATAATATCAACGTATAGTGACTTACCAAAACACACTATGTTGACTTACAACATACCTCCACCCTTATTTTAAGAAAAAATTATTATTAAAATGAATAATAGTTTTTTCTTTTACATCATTAATATCATCATATAAAGCATTACTACTATAAAAAAAATATGTATATAAATAAACTTAATAATAGTTTTTTCTTGTTCATCAATATACTATATTATTTGAAAATATAATGTATTTGGAGGTTAATAACCTAATTACTAAACAACAGTTACAATGCACAGAACGTTGCAGTTGACAAAACAGTAGTTGATCAGGTTACCGCTTTGCACTTGCTGCGTTTTGTGTTGTTCAGTTGTTCTTTTTAATTATACATATAAGACATTATGCTTAATTTTTTTTTGCAACGAATTGTTTACTTTAACTTGGAAATATTTTGCGATTTTTAAATTTGAATATTTAAAGTTATTCTTGTGGAATATTCTTTTTCTTAGTAATTTATTATTATACTTTTCTTTAAATAATATTTCTTTAACTTTCTTATTTATATTGTTGAAGTTTTTAATATTTGTTCACTTTTACTTTTACTATATTCTACTTCCATTTTTCCTTATTTTTCTCTAGTTTACTTTACTTTTATTTAATCAAATTTATTGTTACTTTTTTGTAATTTTAATTTGTTCTCATTTTACTTTAATTTTCTTAATTTTACTTTAACTTTACTATATTTCCACTTCAACTTACATTCATTTTCTTTTACATATTTATAATATTTTAATAACATTAACATGTCATAAACTGCTGCGATCGCTGGTTCTGTTACTCGTGTATATTATGTTGGCTGCATTTCAACTCTCGATTTCTTCTCACCTTCCCTGTATAGAATGGACAATAGCTGATGTTCTTCGTCTTGATGTTAATTGCTTGAAATCTTCTTGTCGTCGATATTATTTAATTTTGTCGTCTTCGATATTGCTTTGTTTTTCTGCCAAGTAAATCGTAATTTGTTGAGAGCGGATTTTAAAATGGATAATTTTGTAATCGTATATTTCTGGATCTTATTATAACTTGTCTTCCTCTAGCGAGTTCTTCTATCGATCAGGAATTAGTATCTTTTAATTATACATTGATGTTGTCGTGTTCATTTGACTTTGTTGTTTTAGTACAGGTTCGCATTCACAGCTAATTAAGTGTATATGAAAAAGCTCCTTCAACTTATAATATTAGAGTGTTGTTTTGTGCTATAAAATTGCCATTTTTTTAATTATATGTATGTAAAGATGTAAAATGTTGTTGTCTCATTATGGTACAATAGTCGCAACTTTGCATATTTTTCAAATTTCTACCTCCATATAGTGTAGCTCCTTCTTTCTCTTAATAAATCATCTGATTGACGTCCTATTGTTGTCGTCCGCACCATAACTCTCACATGTTGTTTCATATGTCATTACATAACATTACCATTTCAGACCTTTTCCCAACAAAACTAAACGATCATCGTTGACGCTCCTGAATTGTATTTCTCTATTTTGTAATTCTTCGTTTTCCCTTCGTCTATTTGTAAGTCAACATAGTTTGTTTAGGTAAGTCACTATACGTTGATATTATAAACGTATCGTGACCTATTTACGCGATGACTATTTCATGCAGTTATCGTTACGTTGCAGTAAAGTGCAACGTAGGACATATGTGTCATAGTCAAGCAAGCCAATGAACTAGCAACAGTATGAGCGAAGCTGGGTAATACCAGCAGCAGCATGATTGGCTAAGGGCCTTTTCCCTTCGTCTATTTGTTACTTCTTCGTCTCTTCGTGTACGTCTTGTCCATTTCCAGAACCAGGATCATTAACTAAATACTATTATTACTTTACATTATAAAATCTTTAAATTGTATAAATAATTTATTTTTAACATCCTCTATAACTTATTTCCATTTACGTTACCTTATATTAGAATATTGAATTACGTGTATGAAATTATGAAATTATCGCCAAGCAGCATGATTGGCTAAGGGCCTTTTCCCTTACGGAAGCAAATAGTGAGTGGAATTTGCGCACGGCACTCTGCCGGAACATTTAGATTTGAAACATGCCTTCTTATAATAGTTTAAGTGAGATTTTAAGTTAGTTGTAAATCAGTAGTTCAGTAGTAAACAATAATGTTAATATTAAAATATAACTTTAGAGTAAATAAAAGTATGTCTTAAAAGAAAAGACTTGTTTGAAATATTTCGGTTAATAAAAATGGAACTTCGACGTTGGACATTCTCTGGTAGGACATCATGGGTAATTATAAAAGGAACGTTGCGACATTTAACTTCACGCCTAAGCAACGGACATTTTAATTACAACATTTGGCGCAGCCGGTTTTCGAACCATACATCAACTCCCAAGGGACGAGAAGGACTGGATGGAGATTAATATTGGAAGAAATAAATATTTAGGATCAGGGAAAATATTTTTTTACATTTGTGAGTATTGTGAAAAATAGTGAAAAAAATGTGAGCGGTAAAAAAATAAAAATTTTGTAAATTTGTAATATAAAACAAGAGACATGTTTGAGAGTTGTAATAATAAAAATCATGGGATTATGAAAATTGACATTTAAAAAATGAAAAAACAATTGAACATTTTGAAATTAATTGTGGAATAAAATAAACTGTGAAATAAAATTGAGAAATGAATAACATAAATGATATAATTTGATAAATCAGAAAATTAAATAAGTAAACTAAATGTTTTATAAAATTGTTTAATTGATATATTAAAGCACATTTTTAAAGT
Organism: Dryomyza anilis; assembly: GCA_951804985.1. Lineage (NCBI taxonomy): Eukaryota > Metazoa > Arthropoda > Insecta > Diptera > Dryomyzidae > Dryomyza > Dryomyza anilis. Next base: position 20,790,208 of record OX638136.1, on the reverse strand, counting down.
AATAGTGAAACAATATAGAATAGTTTGAGTCATTAAATGATCATAATTAATAAAATTGTGAATTTAAATAAATTGAATAACATAAGAATTTTATTACAGTAATGTTTTCATAATGTTGCGAAATTAATTAAAAAACAAAACTGGAAAATTTTAACCAAATTAAATGCAATAAATAAATTAATTCAGTATTCTTAAATTACATGTTGATATGATTTGGAAATATAGATTAAAAAATTTAAATAATGAAACATACAAATGAGATAAACAATGTTGTAAAAAATTTAATAGATAAATTAAAAAATGGTTAAAAGTTTATTTAATATGAAACTAGTAAAAACAAAAAAAATAATTTAATTAAGAAAGGCATAGTTAATTATATGATTAAGTAAATGGAAAAATAAGAAACACTAATAATGGGTACTGAAAATGTATTAAAACGCGTTCATTACGTTGTTCCTTACTTTTCTGGGGCGGAATCTCCATTATTAGAAATAGAATTATATAAATTTATTGAATGTTGTGAAACAGCAAAGTTAAAAATTAAAGAATCAGATAGTGAGGAATTTATAAAATGTGTTAGGTTACGTTTGGAGGGAGATGCATATAAATTAGTGAGGACAAAACAGTTTCAAAAAATAGAAGAATTATACGAGTTGTTAGAAAATACGTACTTAAAAGAAATTTATTTAGATTCAGTACTAAAAGAGATTAAAAAAGCTTATCAAAATAGTAAAGAGAGTTTGAGAGCGTTTGGGAGACGATTAGATGAGTTGCAGTCCATGGCTTTGGAAATTGCAAGTAAAAAATACAGTAAAAAGATAAGTGAAGATGACGTATTCAGTTTGGAATTACAGAGTTCAGTGTTGATCTCTTTTAAAGTAGGGGTGAGGGATCGAACGATAAAAGTTGTACTGTTGGGTAGTAAGTCAGAAACATTAGATACATTGTTGGAAGAAGCTTTAAATGTGCAGGCTCTTATGCAGCGAAGTCCAAGGTCGGAAGAGGATGAATATAATTATATAGAAAAAACTAAATTAGAGAACACTCAGTCGGAAAATAAATTGCAACAAATAAATAATAATAAAAGTAACTATAAAAGGAGTGTTCCAACATGTTCATTTTGTAGTAAATTTGGGCATACTAGGGACGATTGTATTATTAGGAAAAATACGCCGTTCTGCTACGAATGTGGAGCTTATGGTCACGAATCTAATTGGATATGTGCTAATAATAATATTGGCAATTTTGTTAATATGGATAATAAGATGTATAACGGGAAAAATAATACAAGTAATATGAAATATTCATGGAGGGATACACAGGGGCATAAAATAGATAATTGCCACGCAAAAAGAAAATTTGAATCAGCAGGAAATAATAATTATAATCATGATACACAAGGGGCTCAGTCTAGGCCAGAAAACTGGAGACTCCATAATAATAGTAAGATAAGGCCGATAGAGTTAGGAATGGTAGATCGGACGTCGGAAGAGACTGTGGTTGAATTTACTACTCCATTAAATTTCCGTAGAACAGAGGAGACCAATGAATTAAAATATGAATTAAAGGAAGATGAAGGTGATCGCATAATATGCAGTGGACATGGAGATAGCTCGGTTTTAACTAATGTAAGTGACGTTTTCATTGAAGTACCTTGCGAGGCAGCTAAAAATGGAAGACTTATTTTACTAGTAGACTCAGGAGCTGATGCCAGTATAGTAAAAGAAAATGCAATGACAAGTTTACCAGACTTTAACGAGAGCATACAAAAGGATTTAAAGGGAGCTTTTGGTGGGTGCGTTAGAACATTAGGTTCCACCAAAATCCAACATAGGAACATAAGGCGCTTAAGTTTAATGTTACACGCAGTGTCACTTGAACAAGGAGTACCAGCTGACGGAATAATCGGACGTGACAATTTATGGAATCGATCTGTAATAAATGCGATAGACAAAACAATAACATTCTTTGATAAACATAAAAATCATATTATAAAACTACCCATGAAATCACAGACAGAAATACAGAATATTTTTTTTAATCAACAAATTAAAATTCAAGCGAGAACCGCAAAGATTGTATCATTACATTTAAAAACAAAAATTCCAATCGTATTAATTCATAAACAGGAAATTTTTCCAGGAGTATATTTGGGCGAAAGCATATCGAATGTTAGCAAAAATAGAGTTTATGTTTCAGTTTTAAATGCTACAGAAAAAGAAATTATAATAGACAGTACTTTTAAACCAAAATTTTCGAATTTTAATCAGTATAAAGAATCGGATACCAATAATTCTACAATAAACAGCATACATTCAGTAAATATTACAAACAGAATTAACAAATTATTAGAGGAAATTAAAATTGATGAGACTTTAAATAAAGACGAAATTACATCTTTACAAAATCTGTGTGTTTCTTATCATGATGTTTTTCATTTAGATGGCGATGAATTAACATACACGCCAGCGCTTAAACATGAAATAACTACACAGTGGAACCAAACGCCAATTAATCAGAAACAATATAAGCTACCCCACACTCATAGGGAAGAAATTAATAGACAGGTAGGAAAAATGTTAGATGACGGCATTATATCGCCGAGTACCTCACCTTGGAATTCACCGTTATTGTTGGTACCAAAAAAGAGTGGTAAGGAAGGTAGCAAAAAATGGAGATTAGTAATAGATTTTCGTAAACTAAATGATGTAACAGTTAAACAAGTATTTCCGATTCCTCGGATAGACGAGATATTAGATCAGTTAGGACATAGTAGATATTTTTCAACCTTAGATTTAGCAAGCGGTTATCATCAGGTTTTAGTAGAAGAAAGAGATAAAGAAAAAACAGCTTTTAGTACAGGACTGGGTCATTTCGAATTTAACAGAAAAATGTCAGTTTTTACGTCGCGAAGTTATATATTTAGGACATAAATGTTCGGAACTAGGGGCGCTGCCAGACCCTTCTAAGGTCGAATGCGTAAAAAAGATTCCGGTGCCAAGAAATAAAAAAGAAGTACAAGCGTTTTTGGGATTAATTAATTATTATAGAAAATTCATAGTCAATATGGCGAAATTATCATTACCAATTAATAATTTACTTAGGAAAGATGTTAAATTTACATGGACTGACGATTGTCAAAATTCATTTATTAAACTCAAAGAATCAATAATTTCGCCACCAATTCTCGCATATCCAGACTTTACAAAACCTTTTTTACTTACAACGGATGCAAGTAACGAAGCAATAGGCGCAGTGTTATCGCAGGGCAACGTAGGGAGCGACCGACCAATCGCATTTGCTAGTAGGGCATTAAATGGAACAGAAAAAAATTACTCCACCATTGAAAGGGAATTTTTAGCTATAGTCTGGGCAACGAAAAATTTTAGAGCTTATCTTCTAGGACGACATTTTCAAATTTATACAGATCATCAACCATTACGTAGCACAGCAAATCTCAAAGATCAGACATCAAGGTTAGCCCGTTTCAGGCATAAATTATCAGAATATGATTACGAAATATCTTACAAACCAGGTAAACAGAATTTGAACGCAGATGCTTTAAGTAGAATTCCACATCCAGAACCAGATATTACTGCGGTCCAAACACGGTCTAAGACCACACAGAATAAATTAGATAATCAAATTTCAAAAACCAAACAACAAGTGAGCACGCCAGTACTGGATGAAATAACAACAGACACCAAGAACGAATTAAACTCAAGTCTACTATTAACTGACCCAGAGGAAATTAAAACTGTTATAAAAGACTTTCATTAGGGGGTCACCAGGGCGCCTTGAAAACATATTTCAGAATCAGAAAACAATTTAAGTGGAAAGGTATGCAGAAACAAATAAAAGATTACGTTAAGAATTGTCAAAAATGCCAAATAAATAAAAGTTCTAGGCTTACTAAAATGCCAATGGTTTTAACTGATACGCCTGTACGACCATTCGATAAAGTATACATGGATCTTGTAGGTATTTTACCGGAAACTATATCTGGAAATAAATATATATTAACTTTTCAAGATGATTTTTCAAAATACATGTGCTGCGTAGCCATACCGGATGCAGAAGCAAACACAGTAGCAAAAGCATTTTACGACGAAATCATTACACGTCATAATATACCGAAAGTATTAGTAACGGACAATGGTTCAAATTTCGTCTCAAAACTATTTTCAGATACTTGTAAATTATTAGGGATTAAAAAGTTACATATTACGCCATATCATCCACAAGCTAATGGGTTCTTAGGAAGAAGCCATCGTCCGTTAGCAGAATATCTAAGGAATTTTTCAAAAGAAGATGGGTCAAACTGGGACCAATGGTTAAATTCAGCAATGCATGTGCACAATAACACAGTGCATATGTCCACGGGGCAAACTCCATTCCGTACTTTATATGGGTACGACTTTGATATGCCAACAAATCTAAAGCGAAAATGTTCACCAGTATATAATACCGATGATTACAACAAGTTATTAAAATACCAAATTCAACGCACACACGAAATCGTGAGAGAGAATCAAGAAAAAGCAAAAGAAAAATCTAAACAAATCTATGATAGCACATTACACCCAAAAATATTTAGCGTAGGCGATAAAATTTTGTTAAAGAATCAGAATAGAAAGAATAAATTTTCACCTATTTGGGTAGGACCGTACGAGGTACTTTCGATAGTAAGTCCTGTAACGACAATGATTTCTATCAAAGGTAAAGGTAAAAAATTCCATAACAACTTATTAAAAGCATACAATTTTGAAGAAAATATAACGAAATAAATAACGTGACAAACAGTTCATGATGATCATAATACATAATGTAGATCATGTTAAAAGCATAATACTGCAAACAATGGTGAATGGAATAAATTACGCATATATAAGATTTTTTTTTTGGAATAGGTGTTTAATATTACTAAAATAGATTAGTGGATGAGGAAATAGCTATGTATTAATTTTAAAGGTGACTAGCATTGAATCATGTACTAACAAATGTTTTATAAGGAAAATAGATAAAGGAGTAAAGTAATTTAAGATATTATGAGTAAGAAAATATCAAAGGTTAATAACAGTTAATAATGAATAAGGTGATAAGCATGAGTATATTAGATGAGCTATAACATAGTAAAATAAAATTTAAATTGTCACTACAATTGAGATAGGTCAGTACCTCAATGGCATTGAACCAAACGATATGAACCACTGCACTAATGCAAATGAAATGAGATACGTTATTTTGTATGTTATAATGTATACTAAAAAAAAAAAAATAAGAAAAAAGACGAAAATTAATATGAATATGAAAGATAATAATAAACGGATAGCATGTGCGATATGGTGTGGAGAGGAGTCATGGGAAAGTGCATAGTAGCCCAATGGGTTTAAATATAATGCATACCAAGAGTAATGCGGAGTAGGGAGTAAAAAATGAATTATAAGAACATGATTAAATTCGGAAATTAGTGCACGAATAAATAGCTAAATATTACTTATTGAAAATGACTAGCATTGATTCCTAATGAATTTGTATAAAGAATAATTAGGTTATAACAATAGTAGACACTAAAGATTTTAAAAGTATAAATAAACATGTAGTAAAATAATAGTAACTTACACACACATATATAAAATATACACGTAATTCAATATTCTAATATAAGATAACGTAAATGGAAATAAGTTATAGAGGATGTTAAAAATAAATTATTTATACAATTTAAAGATTTTATAATGTAAAGTAATAATAGTATTTAGTTAATGATCCTGGTTCTGGAAATGGACAAGACGTACACGAAGAGACGAAGAAGTAACAAATAGACGAAGGGAAAAGGCCCTTAGCCAATCATGCTGCTGCTGGTATTACCCAGCTTCGCTCATACTGTTGCTAGTTCATTGGCTTGCTTGACTATGACACATATGTCCTACGTTGCACTTTACTGCAACGTAACGATAACTGCATGAAATAGTCATCGCGTAAATAGGTCACGATACGTTTATAATATCAACGTATAGTGACTTACCAAAACACACTATGTTGACTTACAACAATCACTAGTTTTTAGAACTGGATACTTCGGCTTATCGGAAACAATTGATTTTTAGTCTATATTTAACTTCTACATAACACCTCGTATTCTTATAATTTCACAATAAATTGAGTACTTTCATCATGCTAAAATAACTTAGTCAGCATTGCTAAGTGGCGGCTCATAGGCTAAAATAACTAAATCAGCATTTATTTGTGTGAAATTGTGGGTGTACTATGCTGGCTATGTGAAGTGTTGTGCCAATACAATTAAATACTGTCAGTGTTTAACATGCATAATTCTTAACATTAAAAATATGCCATCAAGAAAAATATACTGCTTAAAATTATATTGTGAATCGTAAGTAAGGTGTAAGCTCTACGATTATGATACGCAATTATTATTCACAACATACCTCCCCCCTTATTTTAAGAAAAATTATTATTATTAAAAAGATTAATAGTTCAGCCATTATTTCTGTTTTCAAAAAGTTCACACAACGCTGTTTAATGTCAGAATCCACTAACTTAGCCACTTATTCTTAAATTTCGTGAATGTCAGCGAAGCGAAAACGGCTTTTTCAGATTTTTTTAGTTTCGAAACTCAACAAATCAGCGAAACGGGAATTAACGCTATTGAGTAAGCCATTAGCAATGGGATTGCAGTATACCAATGAATGATTATTTAACAACTCTAATATACATGGAAAAAAAAACCATAATAAATGTTATCTTCGGATTACAGTATGTTAAGCGCCTTTGTTAGAGGTTTCGTGCACAAAATATATTCATTAACATAATCGAAATCACTTTCTTTTAAAATATTTAATTCTCTCGCTAATATTACCATTTTGTCTTTTGCTCTCAATATTTGGCTAAGAGAATCAAATAGAGAGTTCCAGCGTGTTTCACCTGGTCGGATTAAAGTATGTCCTAGCACATTTTCAATATTTTCCGCTGATTTGGGACGTTGAGATGCTCTCCAAGGAATATTACACTTTTCTATAACTTGCTCGTGAACTTTATTTAGACAAGGATTCAATTTTAATACACGCTTGAAATCTGCTGATGCACAGAGATTCAGCGTGTGACTGCTGCAACGGATGTGGTTTGGTAGTATTGAATTCCACGAATCTATGATATTTTCCTGTGCATCCTGAACGTCATCACAGTCTTCTTCAGTTTCATCATCTATAATTGAATCAATCACATCTTTTTCTACACCAAATACTTGGAACGCTTTAACAAAATTGCTTCCATTATCGGTGACGGTTGCAACTAATTTCGCTCTGTTAATGCCATATTCAAAATGTATTTCATTGAGAATGTCAGTGATTTTACTATGCGAATGAACGCCTTTGAAACGTCTGCATGCGAGAGCTGATGATTCTCTTTTCAGCTCACTTGTTGTTATCCAGTGGTCTGTTACTCCAAAAAAACTACGTTTACATGATGAACAAACATCCGTAGTTGAACAAATAAACTGGGTATTATTCAATTTTGCTTAAATCACTTGTACATGATTATTAAATAGTTCGTCAATTTCGCGACCCAGCTGACATCTTGATATCATATCACCTACGTTGCATCCCTCACATATTCTTTTAAAAAACGGATTTTCAACTACTCTAAGGGGTACCAAAGAATAAATAACAAATTTATCAATTGTTTGGTTTAACTCAGTTTGGGTTTTGTTGAATTCTTTTTGTTGCATAATTTTCATCCTTGATCCTTTTTATACCCTACACTAAGAGTGAAAGGGTATATTCAGTTTGGTACGCCGTTTGTAACACCCAGAAGGAAGCATCTCCGGTATGGAAAAGTATATATATTCTTGATCAGCATTACCTCCTGAGTCGATTTAGCGATGTCCGTCTGTCTGTCCGTCTGTCTGTTGAAATCCCTACTACTTTTAAAATTGAAGAGCTAGATAAATGAAACTTATAACATAGATTACTAATATACCTACGCTGTATGTGCGAAAAAATTGGCGAGATCGGACCATTGTGACCTATGATCCGACCACTTATGTTCAAATACCTCATATAAAATGTACATATAAAGATCAATTTTTATGTATACGTGCTTAGATAAACTTTTTTGGTCAAATATATATTGATATCATGCTCAAATACATTATAATAATGTTTTCCGGCAAAAAGACTTGTGGTTCACAAAAAAAAAAAATCGAAATTCGGTACACCTACCCATTTGTAAATATGGGTATCAAATGAATGGAAATTCTTCAGCGATTGAATGTTTGTAGTTATTTTCAGGATTCATATACCCTGGTTACCTATATATCACTTTGAATGGTAACCACACATATGTGTAGGGTATTTATAGTCGGCTTAGACCGACTATAATTTTGATAATCCTAACTATCATAATTACACCTACTTTAAAATTTCCCATGTGATCTAACCTTCCCAACTGGTTATACTTACTAAGTCCCTTTTTTATGTGTTTATTATTTAATAAAACCCGAGTCTTTTTACTTTCAGACACTTTATTTCGTTTTTACACTTATCGTATCACTAGTTTTTAGAACTGGATACTTCGGCTTATCGGAAACAATTGATTTTTAGTCTATATTTAACTTCTACATAACACCTCGTATTCTTATAATTTCACAATAAATTGAGTACTTTCATCATGCTAAAATAACTTAGTCAGCATTGCTAAGTGGCGGCTCATAGGCTAAAATAACTAAATCAGCATTTATTTGTGTGAAATTGTGGGTGTACTAAGCTGGCTATGTGAAGTGTTGTGCCAATACAATTAAATACTGTCAGTGTTTAACATGCATAATTCTTAACATTAAAAATATGCCATCAAGAAAAATATACTGCTTAAAATTATATTGTGAATCGTAAGTAAGGTGTAAGCTCTACGATTATGATACGCAATTATTATTCACAACATACCTCCCCCCTTATTTTAAGAAAAATTATTATTAAAAAGATTAATAGTTCAGCCATTATTTCTGTTTTCAAAAAGTTCACACAACGCTGTTTAATGTCAGAATCCACTAACTTAGCCACTTATTCTTAAATTTCGTGAATGTCAGCGAAGCGAAAACGGCTTTTTCAGATTTTTTTAGTTTCGAAACTCAACAAATCAGCGAAACGGGAATTAACGCTATTGAGTAAGCCATTAGCAATGGGATTGCAGTATACCAATGAATGATTATTTAACAACTCTAATATACATGGAAAAAAAAACCATAATAAATGTTATCTTCGGATTACAGTATGTTAAGCGCCTTTGTTAGAGGTTTCGTGCACAAAATATATTCATTAACATAATCGAAATCACTTTCTTTTAAAATATTTAATACTCTCGCTAATATTACCATTTTGTCTTTTGCTCTCAATATTTGACTAAGAGAATCAAATAGAGAGTTCCAGCGTGTTTCACCTGGTCGGATTAAAGTATGTCCTAGCACATTTTCAAGATTTTCAAGATTACACGCTTGAAATCTGCTGATGCACAGAGATTCAGCGTGTGACTGCTGCAACGGATGTGGTTTGGTAGTATTGAATTCCACGAATCTATGATATTTTCCTGTGCATCCTGAACGTCATCACAGTCTTCTTCAGTTTCATCATCTATAATTGAATCAATCACATCTTTTTCTACACCAAATACTTGGAACGCTTTAACAAAATTGCTTCCATTATCGGTGACGGTTGCAACTAATTTCGCTCTGTTAATGCCATATTCAAAATGTATTTCATTGAGAATGTCAGCGATTTTACTATGCGAATGAACGATGATGATTCTCTTTTCAGCTCACTTGTTGTTATCCAGTGGTCTGTTACTCCAAAAAAACTACGTTTACATGATGAACAAACATCCGTAGTTGAACAAATAAACTGGGTATTATTCAATTTTGCTTTAATAACTTGTACATGATTATTAAATAGTTCGTCAATTTCGCGACCCAGCTGACATCTTGATATCATATCACCTACGTTGCATCCCTCACATATTCTTTTAAAAAACGGATTTTCAACTACTCTAAGGGGTACCAAAGATAAATAACAAATTTATCAATTCTTTGGTTTAACTCAGTTTGGGTTTGTTGAATTCTTTTTGTTGCATAATTTTCATCCTTGATCATTTTTATACCCTACACTAAGAGTGAAAGGGTATATTCAGTTTGGTACGCCGTTTGTAACACCCAGAAGGAAGCATCTCCGGTATGGAAAAGTATATATATTCTTGATCAGCATGACCTCCTGAGTCGATTTAGCGATGTCCGTCTGTCCGTCTGTCTGTCTGTCTGTTGAAATCCCTACTACTAATTGAAGAGCTAGATAAATGAAACTTATAACTTAGATTACTAATATACCTACGCTGTATGTGCAAAAAAATTGGCGAGATCGGACCATTGTGACCTATGATCCGACCACTTATGTTCAAATACCTCATATAAAATGTACATATAAAGATCAATTTTTATGTATACGTGCTTAGATAAACTTTTTTGGTCAAATATATATTGATATCATGCTCAAATACATTATAATAATGTTTTCCGGCAAAAAGACTTGTGGTTCACAAAAAAAAAAAATCGAAATTCGGTACACCTACCCATTTGTAAATATGGGTATCAAATGAATGGAAATTCTTCAGCGATTGAATGTTTGTAGTTATTTTCAGGATTCATATACCCTGGTTACCTATATATCACTTTGAATGGTAACCACACATATGTGTAGGGTATTTATAGTCGGCTTAGACCGACTATAATTTTGATAATCCTAACTATCATAATTACACCTACTTTAAAATTTCCCATGTGATCTAACCTTCCCAACTGGTTATACTTACTAAGTCCCTTTTTTATGTGTTTATTATTTAATAAAACCCGAGTCTTTTTACTTTCAGACACTTTATTTCGTTTTTACACTTATCGTATCACTAGTTTTTAGAACTGGATACTTCGGCTTATCGGAAACAATTGATTTTTAGTCTATATTTAACTTCTACATAACACCTCGTATTCTTATAATTTCACAATAAATTGAGTACTTTCATCATGCTAAAATAACTTAGTCAGCATTGCTAAGTGGCGGCTCATAGGCTAAAATAACTAAATCAGCATTTATTTGTGTGAAATTGTGGGTGTACTAAGCTGGCTATGTGAAGTGTTGTGCCAATACAATTAAATACTGTCAGTGTTTAACATGCATAATTCTTAACATTAAAAATATGCCATCAAGAAAAATATACTGCTTAAAATTATATTGTGAATCGTAAGTAAGGTGTAAGCTCTACGATTATGATACGCAATTATTATTCACAACATACCTCCCCCCTTATTTTAAGAAAAATTATTATTAAAAAGATTAATAGTTCAGCCATTATTTCTGTTTTCAAAAAGTTCACACAACGCTGTTTAATGTCAGAATCCACTAACTTAGCCACTTATTCTTAAATTTCGTGAATGTCAGCGAAGCGAAAACGGCTTTTTCAGATTTTTTTAGTTTCGAAACTCAACAAATCAGCGAAACGGGAATTAACGCTATTGAGTAAGCCATTAGCAATGGGATTGCAGTATACCAATGAATGATTATTTAACAACTCTAATATACATGGAAAAAAAAACCATAATAAATGTTATCTTCGGATTACAGTATGTTAAGCGCCTTTGTTAGAGGTTTCGTGCACAAAATATATTCATTAACATAATCGAAATCACTTTCTTTTAAAATATTTAATACTCTCGCTAATATTACCATTTTGTCTTTTGCTCTCAATATTTGACTAAGAGAATCAAATAGAGAGTTCCAGCGTGTTTCACCTGGTCGGATTAAAGTATGTCCTAGCACATTTTCAAGATTTTCCGCTGATTTGGGACGTTGAGATGCTCTCCACGGAATATTACACTTTTCTATAACTTGCTCGTGAACTTTATTTAGACAAGGATTCAATTTTAATACACGCTTGAAATCTGCTGATGCACAGAGATTCAGCGTGTGACTGCTGCAACGGATGTGGTTTGGTAGTATTGAATTCCACGAATCTATGATATTTTCCTGTGCATCCTGAACGTCATCACAGTCTTCTTCAGTTTCATCATCTATAATTGAATCAATCACATCTTTTTCTACACCAAATACTTGGAACGCTTTAACAAAATTGCTTCCATTATCGGTGACGGTTGCAACTAATTTCGCTCTGTTAATGCCATATTCAAAATGTATTTCATTGAGAATGTCAGCGATTTTACTATGCGAATGAACGCCTTTGAAACGTCTGCATGCGAGAGCTGATGATTCTCTTTTCAGCTCACTTGTTGTTATCCAGTGGTCTGTTACTCCAAAAAAACTACGTTTACATGATGAACAAACATCCGTAGTTGAACAAATAAACTGGGTATTATTCAATTTTGCTTTAATAACTTGTACATGATTATTAAATAGTTCGTCAATTTCGCGACCCAGCTGACATCTTGATATCATATCACCTACGTTGCATCCCTCACATATTCTTTTAAAAAACGGATTTTCAACTACTCTAAGGGGTACCAAAGATAAATAACAAATTTATCAATTGTTTGGTTTAACTCAGTTTGGGTTTGTTGAATTCTTTTTGTTGCATAATTTTCATCCTTGATCATTTTTATACCCTACACTAAGAGTGAAAGGGTATATTCAGTTTGGTACGCCGTTTGTAACACCCAGAAGGAAGCATCTCCGGTATGGAAAAGTATATATATTCTTGATCAGCATGACCTCCTGAGTCGATTTAGCGATGTCCGTCTGTCCGTCTGTCTGTCTGTCTGTTGAAATCCCTACTACTAATTGAAGAGCTAGATAAATGAAACTTATAACTTAGATTACTAATATACCTACGCTGTATGTGCAAAAAAATTGGCGAGATCGGTCCATTGTGACCTATGATCCGACCACTTATGTTCAAATACCTCATATAAAATGTGCATATAAAGATCAATTTTTATGTATACGTGCTTAGATAAACTTTTTTGGTCAAATATATATTGATATCATGCTCAAATACATTATAATAATGTTTTCCGGCAAAAAGACTTGTGGTTCACAAAAAAAAAATTCGAAATTCGGTACATCTACCCATTTGTAAATATGGGTATCAAATGAATGGAAATTCTTCAGCGATTGAATGTTTGTAGTTATTTTCAGGATTCATATACCCTGGAGACCTATATATCACTTTGAATGGTAACCACACATATGTGTAGGGTATTTATAGTCGGCTTAGACCGACTATAATTTTGATAATCCTAACTATCATAATTACACCTACTTTAAAATTTCCCATGTGATCTAACCTTCCCAACTGGTTATACTTACTAAGTCCCTTTTTTATGTGTTTATTATTTAATAAAACCCGAGTCTTTTTACTTTCAGACACTTTATTTCGTTTTTACACTTATCTTATCACTAGTTTTTAGAACTGGATACTTCGGCTTATCGGAAACAATTGAGTTTTAGTCTATATTTAACTTCTACATAACACCTCGTATTCTTATAATTTCACAATAAATTGAGTACTTTCATCATGCTAAAATAACTTAGTCAGCATTGCTAAGTGGCGGCTCATAGGCTAAAATAACTAAATCAGCATTTATTTGTGTGAAATTGTGGGTGTACTATGCTGGCTATGTGAAGTGTTGTGCCAATACAATTAAATACTGTCAGTGTTTAACATGCATAATTCTTAACATTAAAAATATGCCATCAAGAAAAATATACTGCTTAAAATTATATTGTGAATCGTAAGTAAGGTGTAAGCTCTACGATTATGATACGCAATTATTATTCACAACATACCTCCCCACTTATTTTAAGAAAAATTATTATTATTAAAAAGATTAATAGTTCAGCCATTATTTCTGTTTTCAAAATGTCAGAATCCACTAACTTAGCCACTTATTCTTAAATTTCGTGAATGTCAGCGAAGCGAAAACGGCTTTTTCAGATTTTTTTAGTTTCGAAACTCAACAAATCAGCGAAACGGGAATTAACGCTATTGAGTAAGCCATTAGCAATGGGATTGCAGTATACCAATGAATGATTATTTAACAACTCTAATATACATGGAAAAAAAAACCATAATAAATGTTATCTTCGGATTACAGTATGTTAAGCGCCTTTGTTAGAGGTTTCGTGCACAAAATATATTCATTAACATAATCGAAATCACTTTCTTTTAAAATATTTAATTCTCTCGCTAATATTACCATTTTGTCTTTTGCTCTCAATATTTGGCTAAGAGAATCAAATAGAGAGTTCCAGCGTGTTTCACCTGGTCGGATTAAAGTATGTCCTAGCACATTTTCAAGATTTTCCGCTGATTTGGGACGTTGAGATGCTCTCCACGGAATATTACACTTTTCTATAACTTGCTCGTGAACTTTATTTAGACAAGGATTCAATTTTAATACACGCTTGAAATCTGCTGATGCACAGAGATTCAGCGTGTGACTGCTGCAACGGATGTGGTTTGGTAGTATTGAATTCCACGAATCTATGATATTTTCCTGTGCATCCTGAACGTCATCACAGTCTTCTTCAGTTTCATCATCTATAATTGAATCAATCACATATTTTTCTACACCAAATACTTGGAACGCTTTAACAAAATTGCTTCCATTATCGGTGACGGTTGCAACTAATTTCGCTCTGTTAATGCCATATTCAAAATGTATTTCATTGAGAATGTCAGCGATTTTACTATGCGAATGAACGCCTTTGAAACGTCTGCATGCGAGAGCTGATGATTCTCTTTTCAGCTCACTTGTTGTTATCCAGTGGTCTGTTACTCCAAAAAAACTACGTTTACATGATGAACAAACATCCGTAGTTGAACAAATAAACTGGGTATTATTCAATTTTGCTTTAATCACTTGTACATGATTATTAAATAGTTCGTCAATTTCGCGACCCAGCTGACATCTTGATATCATATCACCTACGTTGCATCCCTCACATATTCTTTTAAAAAACGGATTTTCAACTACTCTAAGGGGTACCAAAGATAAATAACAAATTTATCAATTGTTTGGTTTAACTCAGTTTGGGTTTGTTGAATTCTTTTTGTTGCATAATTTTCATCCTTGATCCTTTTTATACCCTACACTAAGAGTGAAAGGGTATATTCAGTTTGGTACGCCGTTTGTAACACCCAGAAGGAAGCATCTCCGGTATGGAAAAGTATATATATTCTTGATCAGCATGACCTCCTGAGTCGATTTAGCGATGTCCGTCTGTCCGTCTGTCTGTCTGTCTGTTGAAATCCCTACTACTTTTAAAATTGAAGAGCTAGATAAATGAAACTTATAACTTAGATTACTAATATACCTACGCTGTATGTGCGAAAAAATTGGCGAGATCGGTCCATTGTGACCTATGATCCGACCACTTATGTTCAAATACCTCATATAAAATATACATATAAAGATCAATTTTTATGTATACGTGCTTAGATAAACTTTTTTGGTCAAATATATATTGATATCATGCTCAAATACATTATAATAATGTTTTCCAGCAAAAAGACTTGTGGTTCACAAAAAAAAAAAATTCGAAATTCGGTACACCTACCCATTTGTAAATATGGGTATCAAATGAATGGAAATTCTTCAGCGATTGAATGTTTGTAGTTATTTTCAGGATTCGTATACCCTGCTGACCTATATATCACTTTGAATGGTAACCACACATATGTGTAGGGTATTTATAGTCGGCTTAGACCGACTATAATTTTGATAATCCTAACTATCATAATTACACCTACTTTAAAATTTCACATGTGATCTAACCTTCCCAACTGGTTGTATGTTATATTTCTAATGCTTTGATGTGTAAACTCGTATGGCAGTATCATTTCTTTGTTTTGTAGGTTGTAAGCTTCATTCGTTAGACCTATGTACTTGCTCCGGTATTCTGCTTCTGATATGTAGTCATATGTTGTTTTAACCAATGCATCCCATTCTTCATTAATATTTGTGGGTATTGGGTAAATTCTATATAATGTGAACAACAAATCATCAGGTAGTGGTGTCTTGATGACTATTAATAGGCCGTCTGTGTCTGGGAAAACTCCTACTGTTGATGCACGTTGCATTTCGAATGATTTTTGTATGAACCACTTCGCCTTTCCTCTTAACGTGAGACTAGTCAGCATTTCATCTAACTCGCTCTGGTCTATAATTGTCGGGTGTAATCGTCCCTTGTATAGATCATCTATGATTGCCATTTCCATCACCTGTTGTTCTTGAATTTCGATTAGGTTTGCATTAATTGTAGATTGAATTTCCAAGGTATTCATCATGAATAGTAAATGACTAACTTGTTGGTTTATTTTTTCATTGATGAATTTTTGTGTTCTTATTGTTATGTTTAACACATTTTGCAGATTTTCGACTTCCTTCAAGGAATTCAGTAAGGGTTCTGCTATCTTGTTATAATTTGATGAAATCACCGTAATTTGTCTTTTCATAATTTCGTATGTTTTATGTTCATTGTCTTCAATATCATTGAGATGTTTATAGATAGTCTCTCTTTCTTTATTGTCCATCAGTCCAAAAGCCCAGTTGAGTCCTTCGCCAATGAAATTGAGTGATCTCTTTTGTCGGTCAATCTTTATTGTGCGCTTAATTATTTCTTCATTTTTCTGTAGTGTGGATATTATTGCCGTGGTCTCCCGTGTTGCTGCTATACATGATCTTTTTATGCTGGGTCCGTTTACAGTGGTGCTCATTTGTTCGCACATTGTGTTTGCCGTGATTATGTATTTGTTTGTCAGCTCCAGGAAATCGTTCAGTTGCAGCGGTTTAAACTTGGCTACTATCGTCCATTCATCATTGTAGAACAAAGCATCAGTTGTCTTCTCAAAGAATAATCTTGTATCATTAATTGATGTCTGTGTGATGTTGACTGCTTCATTGGCTGCCAGCATCAGGACCAGTGTGACAATTCTAATCATTATATTGGTTTCGCTCTTTATTGCCTATCGTAAAGAGAAAGAGAAGAAATTCCATTTTTTTTTACATATTTAAGGGAATCCTTGATCATATCATAAAGTTTTCTTATAAATATTTCTTATTTTACTCCTTTATCCTGTTAAGGCTATGGCCATAATTATACCTTAATTAGTTATACTAGTTAATTTACATATGTGTCAACATGTACTATATGATTTTGTTTAGAAACATATATGTTTGGATATGTTTCTGCATTTTTGCAATACAAATTGTTTTATTTAGAGTCCCAGTAGTACATGGTTAAATGCTAGTCATATTCAACAATACTTAGCTATTTACTCATGCACCAACTAATAATTTTTTTAAGTATTAAGAAATAAGCGCGCGCGACTTCTTATGATGAATTTAAAACGTTTGTTAGTTTGTTAGTTTGCAATATTAATGCATATCTGCATTAATATATTTAGTTTCATGAATGAAAATTGTGTTAATGATAAAAAATATTAGGCAGTTTTGTCGCTGCACTACCGTATCTCGTTTCAGTTCCAGTACGTTAGTGGCTTCTGCCTGTAAAGTGTTGAAGTGCATTTAATCGGTTGGCATATGAATATATTCAAGCCTTCTATATTAATATGAGCTGGGAGCATTGGGCTCTATGCGCAATGAACTTGTTTGTTTAAAATGCCATTGAGGTAGGTACTGACCTATCGCAATTTTAATGACAACGTAATTTTTATACCTTGCAAATTCGTACCTCAAATAATAATTTGATTTTGTAATGATGTTAAAAATTATTGGTTCTTGTTGCAGACAGTGTTTATTTATCCTATATAACTATACTGTTGTATGCTTTTAACAAATTATTATGAAATTTTTTCCCTTTACCCTTGATACAAATCTCAGTCGTTACAGGGCTTATTATTGAAAGTACCTCGTAGGGTCCTACCCAAACTGGTGAAAATTTATTTTTCCTATTTTGATTTTTTAGTAAAATTTTATCGCCTATTTTGAATATTATTGGGTGTACTGAGCTATCATAGCATTGCTTAGATTTTTCTTTGGCTCTGGCTTGATTTTGTCGCACGATTTCGTGTGTGCGTTGAATTTGGTATTTTAATAGCTTGTTGCTATCATCGGTATTATATACTGGTGAGCATTTGCGTTTAAGATTGGTTGGCATTTCAAAATCGTAACCGTATGTTGACAACATTTTCGTTTCAATTTCCACATAACCAATGTTTGAATTTATTTGACAAAAGTGGCAGCGAAACCACCTGTATGGAAACTCTATATCAAATATATACAATATATATATTTTAATATAAGTGGCCAGATCACAGGTTTCCGGTATGGAAAAGTTTATATATTCTTGATCATCATGACCTCCTGAGTCGATTTAGCGATGTACGTCTGTCCGTCTGTCTGTCCGTTTGTCTGTCTGTCTGTTGAAATCCCTACTACTTTTAAAATTGAAGAGCTAGATAAATTAAACTTATAACTTAGATTACTTATATACCTACGCTGTTTGTTGGCGAGATCGGTCCATTGTGACCTATGATCCGACCACTTATGTTCAAATACCTCATATAAAATGTACATATAAAGATCAATTTTTATGTATACGTGCTTAGATAAACTTTTTTGGTCAAATATATATTGATATCATGCTCAAATACATTATAATAATGTTTTCCGGCAAAAAGACTTGTGGTTCACAAAAAAAAAAATCGAAATTCGGTACACCTACCCATTTGTAAATATGGGTATCAAATGAATGGAAATTCTTCAGCGATTGAATGTTTGTAGTTATTTTCAGGATTCATATACCCTGGTGACCTATATATCACTTTGAATGGTAACCACACATATGTGTAGGGTATTTATAGTCGGCTTAGACCGACTATAATTTTGATAATCCTAACTATCATAATTACACCTACTTTAAAATTTCCCATGTGATCTAACCTTCCCAACTGGTTATACTTACTAAGTCCATTTTTTATGTGTTTATTATTTAATAAAACCCGAGTCTTTTTACTTTCAGACACTTTATTTCGTTTTTACACTTATCTTATCACTAGTTTTTAGAACTGGATACTTCGGCTTATCGGAAACAATTGATTTTTAGTCTATACTTAACTTCTACATAACACCTCGTATTCTTATAATTTCACAATAAATTGAGTACTTTCATCATGCTAAAATAACTTAGTCAGCATTACTAAGTGGCGGCTCATAGGCTAAAATAACTAAATCAGCATTTATTTGTGTGAAATGTTGGCTATGTGAAGTGTTGTGCCAATACAATTAAATACTGTCAGTGTTTAACATGCATAATTCTTAACACTAAAAATATGCCAACAAGAAAAATATACTGCTTAAAATTATATTGTGAATCGTAAGTAAGGTGTAAGCTCTACGATTATGATACGCAATTATTATTCACAACATACCTCCCCCCTTATTTTAAGAAAAATTATTATTATTAAAAAGATTAATAGTTTTTTCATTTCTATTTTAATTATGTCTGAAGAGAAAATTATTATTAAAAAGATTAATAGTTTTTCCTATTATAATATTTTATGTGGTATTTCTAAAATTATTGTATGTGGTGTAAATTATGTGGTATAAATTACGTTTATATCTATTTTTAATTAACAGTAACAAAAAAAAATTAAGTGAGTTTATATTAGTTATGAAGTTATGATCTTTACATATCTAATACTTAATGGATATTTGTAATTGATAGTTGTAATATCGAATTCTATATAATAAAAACCTGGTCCCGATGTTTTCGTTGCTGAGTGCTGTACCGCGGTAGTAGTTTGATGATGCGTTGTTGTTGTTTCTGACGTATTGGCTTCTATTTCATGTGACTTCGTTGTTGATTTCCGCAATGACCGGATCTTTTCGAGTGGCGATTTATTGTTGGGAAATGTATTTGACACCAGTTCAAGGTTTTGTGTCTTGGCTGCTTCTACATCTATTGTTGCTATTGGTAATTTGTTTGCATTAAATTCGTCGGTTTTGTTGCTTTATTTTTAATTGTCGAGTAATAATGTATGTATAGTACATATGCTTCTATTATTATTAATATCAGCATTAATATGTCTTAAGACATACCGCTGTTCGTTCTTTCATTTTGACGATTAAGTATATTTTTGCGTTCCTGGTTATCATGTAATTGTACTAATATTTCGTCGAAATCCCGATGCCCATTTCGTAATGCTGATCTTAAAGGGCTGTGATCTGACACTAATATCGGTAACGGTTTTTGTGAAAACGGTAATGATGAACAATTGTCTTGTAGATTTTCTATCATATCCGTATGTTCTTCCTTTTTATACCCTACACTAAGAGTGAAAGGGTATATTCAGTTTGGTACGCCGTTTGTAACACCCAGAAGGAAGCATCTCCGGTATGGAAAAGTATATATATTCTTGATCATCATGACCTCCTGAGTCGATTTAGCGATGTACGTCTGTCCGTCTGTCTGTCCGTATGTCTGTCTGTCTGTCTGTCTGTCCGTTTGTCTGTCTGTCTGTTGAAATCCCTACTACTTTTAAAATTAAAGAGCTAGATAAATTAAACTTATAACTTAGATTACTTATATACCTACGCTGTTTGTGCGAAAAAATTGGCGAGATCGGTTGATTGAGGCCTATGATCCGACCACTTATGTTCAAATACCTCATATAAAATGTTCATATAAAGATCAATTTTTATCTATACGTGCTTAGGTAAACTTTTTTGGTCAAATATATATTGATATCATGCTCAAATACATGATAATAATGATTTCCGGCGAAAAGACTTGTGGTTCACAAAAAAAAAATCGAAATTCGGTACACCTACCCATTTGTAAATATGGCTATCAAATGAATGGAAATACTTCAGCGATTGAATGTTTGTAGTTATTTTCAGGATTCGTATACCCTGGTGACCTATATATCACTTTGAATGGTAACCACACATATGTGTAGGGTATTTATAGTCGGCTTAGACCGACTATAATTTTGATAATCCTAACTATCATAATTACACCTACTTTAAAATTTCCCATGTGATCTAACCTTCCCAACTGGTTGTATGTTATATTTCTAATGCTTTGATGTGTAAACTCGTATGGCAGTATCATTTCTTTGTTTTGTAGGTTGTAAGCTTCATTCGTTAGACCTATGTACTTGCTCCGGTATTCTGCTTCTGATATGTAGTCATATGTTGTTTTAACCAATGCATCCCATTCTTCATTAATATTTGTGGGTATTGGGTAAATTCTATATAATGTGAACAACAAATCATCAGGTAGTGGTGTCTTGATGACTATTAATAGGCCGTCTGTGTCTGGGAAAACTCGTACTGTTGATGCACGGTGTATTTCGAATGATTTTTGTATGAACCACTTCGCCTTTCCTCTTAACGTGAGACTAGTCAGCATTTCATCTAACTCGCTCTGGTCTATAATTGTCGGGTGTAATCGTCCCTTGTATAGATCATCTATGATTGCCATTTCCATCACCTGTTGTTCTTGAATTTCGATTAGGTTTGCATTAATTGTAGATTGAATTTCCAAGGTATTCATCATGAATAGTAAATGACTAACTTGTTGGTTTATTTTTTCATTGATGAATTTTTGTGTTCTTATTGTTATGTTTAACACATTTTGCAGATTTTCGACTTCCTTCAAGGAATTCAGTAAGGGTTCTGCTATCTTGTTATAATTTGATGAAATCACCGTAATTTGTCTTTTCATAATTTCGTATGTTTTATGTTCATTGTCTTCAATATCATTGAGATGTTTATAGATAGTCTCTCTTTCTTTATTGTCCATTAGGCCAAAAGCCCAGTTGAGTCCTTCGCCAATGAAATTGAGTGATCTCTTTTGTCGGTCAATCTTTATTGTGCGCTTAATTATTTCTTCATTTTTCTGTAGTGTGGATATTATTGCCGTGGTCTCCCGTGTTGCTGCTATACATGATCTTTTTATGCTGGGTCCGTTTACAGTGGTGCTCATTTGTTCGCACATTGTGTTTGCCGTGATTATGTATTTGTTTGTCAGCTCCAGGAAATCGTTCAGTTGCAGCGGTTTAAACTTGGCTACTATCGTCCATTCATCATTGTAGAACAAAGCATCAGTTGTCTTCTCAAAGAATAATCTTGTATCATTAATTGATGTCTGTGTGATGTTGACTGCTTCATTGGCTGCCAGCATCAGGACCAGTGTGACAATTCTAATCATTATATTGGTTTCGCTCTTTATTGCCTATCGTAAAGAGAAAGAGAAGAAATTCCATTTTTTTTTACATATTTAAGGGAATCCTTGATCATATCATAAAGTTTTCTTATAAATATTTCTTATTTTACCTTAATACATCCTGTTAAGGCTATGGCCATAATTATACCTTAATTAGTTATACTAGTTAATTTACATATGTGTCAACATGTACTATATGATTTTGTTTAGAAACATATATGTTTGGATATGTTTCTGCATTTTTGCAATACAAATTGTTTTATTTAGAGTCCCAGTAGTACATGGTTAAATGCTAGTCATATTCAACAATACTTAGCTATTTACTCATGCACCAACTAATAATTTTTTTAAGTATTAAGAAATAAGCGCGCGCGACTTCTTATGATGAATTTAAAACGTTTGTTAGTTTGTTAGTTTGCAATATTAATGCATATCTGCATTAATATATTTAGTTTCATGAATGAAAATTGTGTTAATGATAAAAAATATTAGGCAGTTTTGTCGCTGCACTACCGTATCTCGTTTCAGTTCCAGTACGTTAGTGGCTTCTGCCTGTAAAGTGTTGAAGTGCATTTAATCGGTTGGCATATGAATATATTCAAGCCTTCTATATTAATATGAGCTGGGAGCATTGGGCTCTATGCGCAATGAACTTGTTTGTTTAAAATGCCATTGAGGTAGGTACTGACCTATCGCAATTTTAATGACAACGTAATTTTTATACCTTGCAAATTCGTACCTCAAATAATAATTTGATTTTGTAATGATGTTAAAAATTATTGGTTCTTGTTGCAGACAGTGTTTATTTATCCTATATAACTATACTGTTGTATGCTTTTAACAAATTATTATGAAAATTTTTCCCTTTACCCTTGATACAAATCTCAGTCGTTACAGGGCTTATTATTGAAAGTACCTCGTAGGGTCCTACCCAAACTGGTGAAAATTTATTTTTCCTATTTTGATTTTTTAGTAAAATTTTATCGCCTATTTTGAATATTATTGGGTGTACTGAGCTATCATAGCATTGCTTAGATTTTTCTTTGGCTCTGGCTTGATTTTGTCGCACGATTTCGTGTGTGCGTTGAATTTGGTATTTTAATAGCTTGTTGCTATCATCAATATTATATACTGGTGAGCATTTGCGTTTAAGATTGGTTGGCATTTCAAAATCGTAACCGTATGTTGACAACATTTTCGTTTCAATTTCCACATAACCAATGTTTGAATTTATTTGACAAAAGTGGCAGCGAAACCACCTGTATGGAAACTCTATATCAAATATATACAATATATATATTTTAATATAAGTGGCCAGATCACAGGTTTCCGGTATGGAAAAGTATATATATTCTTGATCATCATGACCTCCTGAGTCGATTTAGCGATGTACGTCTGTCCGTCTGTCTGTCCGTTTGTCTGTCTGTCTGTTGAAATCCCTACTACTTTTAAAATTGAAGAGCTAGATAAATTAAACTTATAACTTAGATTACTTATATACCTACGCTGTTTGTGCGAAAAAATTGGCGAGATCGGTCCATTGTGACCTATGATCCGACCACTTATGTTCAAATACCTCATATAAAATGTACATATAAAGATCAATTTTTATGTATACGTGCTTAGATAAACTTTTTTGGTCAAATATATATTGATATCATGCTCAAATACATTATAATAATGTTTTCCGGCAAAAAGACTTGTGGTTCACAAAAAACCTACCCATTTGTAAATATGGGTATCAAATGAATGGAAATTCTTCAGCGATTGAATGTTTGTAGTTATATTCAGGATTCATATACCCTGGTGACCTATATATCACTTTGAATGGTAACCACACATATGTGTAGGGTATTTATAGTCGGCTTAGACCGACTATAATTTTGATAATCCTAACTATCATAATTACACCTACTTTAAAATTTCCCATGTGATCTAACCATCCCAACTGGTTATACTTACTAAGTCCATTTTTTATGTGTTTATTATTTAATAAAACCCGAGTCTTTTTACTTTCAGACACTTTATTTCGTTTTTACACTTATCTTATCACTAGTTTTTAGAACTGGATACTTCGGCTTATCGGAAACAATTGATTTTTAGTCTATACTTAACTTCTACATAACACCTCGTATTCTTATAATTTCACTATAAATTGAGTACTTTCATCATGCTAAAATAACTTAGTCAGCATTACTAAGTGGCGGCTCATAGGCTAAAATAACTAAATCAGCATTTATTTGTGTGAAATTGTGGGTGTACTATGCTGACTATGTGAAGTGTTGTGCCAATACAATTAAATACTGTCAGTGTTTAACATGCATAATTCTTAACACTAAAAATATGCCAACAAGAAAAATATACTGCTTAAAATTATATTGTGAATCGTAAGTAAGGTGTAAGCTCTACGATTATGATACGCAATTATTATTCACAACATACCTCCCCCCTTATTTTAAGAAAAATTATTATTATTAAAAAGATTAATAGTTTTTTCATTTGCATTTTAATTATGTCTGAAGAGAAAATTATTATTAAAAAGATTAATAGTTTTTCCTATTACAATATTTTATGTGGTATATCTAAAATTATTGTATGTGGTATAAATTACGTTTATATCTATTTTTAATTAACAGTAACAAAAAAAAATTAAGTGAGTTTATATTAGTTATGAAGTTATGATCTTTACTTATCTAATACTTAATGGATATTTGTAATTGATAGTTGTAATATCGAATTCTATATAATAAAAACCTGGTCTCGATGTTTTCGTTGCTGAGTGCTGTACCGCGGTAGTAGTTTGATGATGCGTTGTTGTTGTTTCTGACGTATTGGCTTCTATTTCATGTGACTTCGTTGTTGATTTCCGCAATGACCGGATCTTTTCGAGTGGCGATTTATTGTTGGGAAATGTATTTGACACCAGTTCAAGGTTTTGTGCCTTGGCTACTTCTACATCTATTGTTGCTATTGGTAATTTGTTTGCATTAAATTCGTCGGTTTTGTTGCTTTATTTTTAATTGTCGAGTAATAATGTATGTATAGTACATATGCTTCTATTATTATTAATATCAGCATTAATATGTCTTAAGACATACCGCTGTTCGTTCTTTCATTTTGACGATTAAGTATATTTTTGCGTTCCTGGTTATCATGTAATTGTACTAATATTTCGTCGAAATCCCGATGCCCATTTCGTAATGCTGATCTTAAAGTGCTGTGATCTGACACTAATATCGGTAACGGTTTTTGTGAAAACGGTAATGATGAACAATTGTCTTGTAGATTTTCTATCATATCCGTATGTTCTTCCTTTTTATACCCTACACTAAGAGTGAAAGGGTATATTCAGTTTGGTACGCCGTTTGTAACACCCAGAAGGAAGCATCTCCGGTATGGAAAAGTATATATATTCTTGATCATCATGACCTCCTGAGTCGATTTAGCGATGTACGTCTGTCCGTCTGTCTGTCCGTATGTCTGTCTGTCTGTCTGTCCGTTTGTCTGTCTGTCTGTTGAAATCCCTACTACTTTTAAAATTGAAGAGCTAGATAAATTAAACTTATAACTTAGATTACTTATATACCTACGCTGTTTGTGCGAAAATCGGTTGGCGAGATCGGTTGATTGAGGCCTATGATCCGACCACTTATGTTCAAATACCTCATATAAAATGTTCATATAAAGATCAATTTTTATCTATACGTGCTTAGGTAAACTTTTTTGGTCAAATATATATTGATATCATGCTCAAATACATGATAATAATGATTTCCGGCGAAAAGACTTGTGGTTCACAAAAAAAAAATCGAAATTCGGTACACCTACCCATTTGTAAATATGGCTATCAAATGAATGGAAATTCTTCAGCGATTGAATGTTTGTAGTTATTTTCAGGATTCGTATACCCTGGTGACCTATATATCACTTTGAATGGTAACCACACATATGTGTAGGGTATTTATAGTCGGCTTAGACCGACTATAATTTTGATAATCCTAACTATCATAATTACACCTACTTTAAAATTTCCCATGTGATCTAACCTTCCCAACTGGTTGTATGTTATATTTCTAATGCTTTGATGTGTAAACTCGTATGGCAGTATCATTTCTTTGTTTTGTAGGTTGTAAGCTTCATTCGTTAGACCTATGTACTTGCTCCGGTATTCTGCTTCTGATATGTAGTCATATGTTGTTTTAACCAATGCATCCCATTCTTCATTAATATTTGTGGGTATTGGGTAAATTCTATATAATGTGAACAACAAATCATCAGGTAGTGGTGTCTTGATGACTATTAATAGGCCGTCTGTGTCTGGGAAAACTCGTACTGTTGATGCACGGTGCATTTCGAATGATTTTTGTATGAACCACTTCGCCTTTCCTCTTAACGTGAGACTAGTCAGCTTTTCATCTAACTCGCTCTGGTCTATAATTGTCGGGTGTAATCGTCCCTTGTATAGATCATCTATGATTGCCATTTCCATCAGCTGTTGTTCTTGAATTTCGATTAGGTTTGCATTAATTGTAGATTGAATTTCCAAGGTATTCATCATGAATAGTAAATGACTAACTTGTTGGTTTATTTTTTCATTGATGAATTTTTGTGTTCTTATTGTTATGTTTAACACATTTTGCAGATTTTCGACTTCCTTCAAGGAATTAAGTAAAGGTTCTGCTATCTTGTTATAATTTGATGAAATCACCGTAATTTGTCTTTTCATAATTTCGTATGTTTTATGTTCATTGTCTTCAAAATCATTGAGATGTTTATAGATAGTCTCTCTTTCTTTATTGTCCATCAGTCCAAAAGCCCAGTTGAGTCCTTCGCCAATGAAATTGAGTGATCTCTTTTGTCGGTCAATCTTTATTGTGCGCTTAATTATTTCTTCATTTTTCTGTAGTGTGGATATTATTGCCGTGGTCTCCCGTGTTGCTGCTATACATGATCTTTTTATGCTGGGTCCGTTTACAGTGGTGCTCATTTGTTCGCACATTGTGTTTGCCGTGATTATGTATTTGTTTGTCAGCTCCAGGAAATCGTTCAGTTGCAGCGGTTTAAACTTGGCTACTATCGTCCATTCATCATTGTAGAACAAAGCATCAGTTGTCTTCTCAAAGAATAATCTTGTATCATTAATTGATGTCTGTGTGATGTTGACTGCTTCATTGGCTGCCAGCATCAGGACCAGTGTGACAATTCTAATCATTATATTGGTTTCGCTCTTTATTGCCTATCGTAAAGAGAAAGAGAAGAAATTCCATTTTTTTTTACATATTTAAGGGAATCCTTGATCATATCATAAAGTTTTCTTATAAATATTTCTTATTTTACTCCTTTATCCTGTTAAGGCTATGGCCATAATTATACCTTAATTAGTTATACTAGTTAATTTACATATGTGTCAACATGTACTATATGATTTTGTTTAGAAACATATATGTTTGGATATGTTTCTGCATTTTTGCAATACAAATTGTTTTATTTAGAGTCCCAGTAGTACATGGTTAAATGCTAGTCATATTCAACAATACTTAGCTATTTACTCATGCACCAACTAATAATTTTTTTAAGTATTAAGAAATAAGCGCGCGCGACTTCTTATGATGAATTTAAAACGTTTGTTAGTTTGTTAGTTTGCAATATTAATGCATATCTGCATTAATATATTTAGTTTCATGAATGAAAATTGTGTTAATGATAAAAAATATTAGGCAGTTTTGTCGCTGCACTACCGTATCTCGTTTCAGTTCCAGTACGTTAGTGGCTTCTGCCTGTAAAGTGTTGAAGTGCATTTAATCGGTTGGCATATGAATATATTCAAGCCTTCTATATTAATATGAGCTCGGAGCATTGGGCTCTATGCGCAATGAACTTGTTTGTTTAAAATGCCATTGAGGTAGGTACTGACCTATCGCAATTTTAATGACAACGTAATTTTTATACCTTGCAAATTCGTACCTCAAATAATAATTTGATTTTGTAATGATGTTAAAAATTATTGGTTCTTGTTGCAGACAGTGTTTATTTAATTCTATATAACTATACTGTTGTATGCTTTTAACAAATTATTATGAAATTTTTTCCCTTTACCCTTGATACAAATCTCAGTCGTTACAGGGCTTATTATTGAAAGTACCTCGTAGGGTCCTACCCAAACTGGTGAAAATTTATTTTTCCTATTTTGATTTTTTAGTAAAATTTTATCGCCTATTTTGAATATTATTGGGTGTACTGAGCTATCATAGCATTGCTTAGATTTTTCTTTGGCTCTGGCTTGATTTTGTCGCACGATTTCGTGTGTGCGTTGAATTTGGTATTTTAATAGCTTGTTGCTATCATCGGTATTATATACTGGTGAGCATTTGCGTTTAAGATTGGTCGGCATTTCAAAATCGTAACCGTATGTTGACAACATTTTCGTTTCAATTTCCACATAACCAATGTTTGAATTTATTTGACAAAAGTGGCAGCGAAACCACCTGTATGGAAACTCTATATCAAATATATACAATATATATATTTTAATATAAGTGGCCAGATCACAGGTCACAATGAACCGATCTCGCCAATTTTTTCGCACATACAGCGTAGGTATATAAGTAATCTAAGTTATCAGTTTCATTCATCTAACTCATACAGCACATAAATTAAAAAAAAAATACGATCGTAATACTTAGTCAATTATGAACGAATACTGAAAAATTTACAGTTTGACCTCAACAGCTACTATTTTTAAACATTTAATAACTATAATAATACTCACATTTCGAGTGCTCAATTTTACAATAGCTTCATAATCGAGCACGATGCTACATGCTCAGTTCTGTTGAAATGTTGTTGCATCGTTTTCTCGCTAAACAGCGCCGAAATACTTACGAGCAAAATACTTTACGAGCATTCAGTTCATATCAAACTGTTTTATTTACTTCTACTTAAATATTATTATTGTTATTTGACTCTGCTGAAGAAGTTATTTTATTTTCAATTAATATTTAATAAACATTCTTTAGTATAAATCACTTTAATTGCACGATCGACAGGTGTTTAAATCAGTTTCGAATCAAGAACCACGATAAAATGATATTCAAAATTTTACGCCCGATAACCTTAAAATTAAAAAATAAATACAAAAATTTCAACCACCTTCAGGAGTATTGAAGCTGTGTACCAGTTGTCGGAAGAAAATTAATGCTGTCGAAGATAACGAAAGCAATGAAAGTAGTGATAGTGAAAATAGTGCAATTGGTAAATATGGTGAAAGTAGCGAAAAAAGTGATAAACCGTATGTACATTTTTTCTGTAATACTCAAGCCCTGGATAAACTGAATATGACTTTAGCTGCATTACAAGAATCACCTGTTAAAAAAAAAAAAATAATACAAAAAATATCCCATCATAACATAAAAAAATTATGACAAAAATAGACAGAGACATTTTTAATATTACTCCTAATGAACATAAAGAAAAATATGTAGAAGACATACTACTTTAAAAATTAAAAGAAATTTATAAAACTCTGAAAGCAGGCAAAACGCCTACAAATTTTAACTGTATTTGCAGACTGGTCATATATAGACATAAAAATTTGATGCTTCGAATCATATGATACAAGTAGCAAAAGATATACAGAAAGAAAAAGGAATGCTTTGTACATCCACAACAAAAGCTGGAAAATGTCTTGATCTAAGCGTTGTTGATTCCGTTGTCCAATTCTACGAGTCCGATGAAATAAGTCGAATATTGGTTCGTAAAAGGGATATTGTAATAATAAGAACTCAGACAGTAAAAATAACTAAACAAAAACATCAGTTTTGTGTAATTTAAAAGAAGCATTTTCAATTTTTAAAGAAAAAAAATTCAGATCTTAAAATTCAGTTTTCAAAATTTGCTGTTTTAAGACCAAAGAATTGTACCAGTAGATGGAAGTGGAACACATTCGGTTTGTGTTTCTTGCATTCATCAAAATGTAAAATTAATGATTGATGGCCCTCATCTTTTCAGTAGCGTCAATGCTTTCCGTTTTCCGTCCGTCGTTTTATAGGTTTAAAAATGTGCAACATCAACCAACCAACCAAACAAATAACAAATTTAACTAAATAACAATAACATTAAACTACATTCGTCGTGGACAATAAAAAACATTATTAAAAATAAAAAAATAAATTACGCAAAACAAATAATTAAAAATAAAATAGAAATACAAAAATCACAACATCAATAATAGAGCAGAACCGGTTTTCGCTGCCTGTGACTTGCTGCACTCTGCACTCGCCGTTTTTTTTCATTGCAATTGCCAGCGCAAAGGGCCTTTCTATGCTCTCTGCTGCAATTGCTCAGGTTTGTTGATTGTTTTCCGTCCCTCCCCCATCCTACTCCGCGCTAACTGCGTGCATAGTTGAGACTGCAAAAGTGCGTAACGAAGACGGTGGCCAAGGCATAACACTGACCACTGTTTAGCTTACGCTCTCATCTGTTCGTCTCAGCTGTGCCCGCTATTAGTATGTTTGTATGCTTTCAATTCACCCAGTAGCGAAAATGTCGCAAAACTTTCGAATAGATTTTTGCAACGTTTGTGGACTGAGGTCGAATTTTTTCTCTGTGTATGCACATGTGTCTGTCTACAGGCCACATATAATGGCATTAGGTGAAACCCAGGTTAGTGAGGGTGCAGATCCGCTGGATTTTCAGATACCAGGGTACCACCTACTGCCATTGTTCTCTGCCCATAGGGGTCTCGCCCTTTTTTTCGAAGTGACGTTGCGTACCAGCACCAGCAGCAACATAGTGTTTCGGATAATGAATTTAATTCTATGTGGATTAAATTTAAAATCTTGCAACACATCATGCACTTGTGTTTTATTTATAGGAGTCCGAATCTAGATAGGGTTTCTACCTGTAACAAGTTAGATGCACTATCAGATTCGATCTCAAATATTTTGGAACAGTTTCCAGGCAGTGAAATTGTTGTTGCTGGTGACTTTAATGTGCACAACGCCACTTGGTTGAGCCACTCGGGTCTATCAACACAGGAGGGTTGTTATGTTGAGCTGTTTGCCGAGTGCAATCAACTCACGCAACTGGTGAAGGAGCCGACGTACCTCCCACGCGTCGGCGGGCAGAGCCAAAAAGTCCTAGACCTTTTTCCGACTTCGCATCATGAAAAATATGATGTAAAAGTCCTTGCACCTCTTGTTAATTCCGACCACTGTATTGTTTCCGCTGCATTTTCGTATTCTAGTTTACGCGTCTCTTCGATTAAAGCCCCGAAGAGAACTGTATGGCTTTACGAAAAAGCAA
Organism: Dryomyza anilis; assembly: GCA_951804985.1. NCBI lineage: Eukaryota > Metazoa > Arthropoda > Insecta > Diptera > Dryomyzidae > Dryomyza > Dryomyza anilis. Next base: position 20,758,640 of record OX638136.1, on the reverse strand, counting down.
ATTGGGTTGCGTTAAATGATTTTTTTCGCAACTTTAATTGGAAATTGTGTTTCGCATATAGAGACATAAATGCCGCGGCCTTAATAGTACAAAATATTATTTTATTGGGTGTGCGGTCCTTCATACCTTCTAAAAAGATTAGCATTAAACCCAAGGACCACTCTTGGTTTAATGAGACTTGCAGGATTGCAGTCAGGTCGAAAGAGGAAGCCTTTCAGAATTGACGTTCATACAGGCTAGGAATCGCTGTAATGCCGTGATCGCACGTGAAAAGTTTCTACACGAACAAAACGCGCGCAAAAAGGTACTTCTTTACCATAGAGGTAGTAAAAATTTCTGGTCATTTGTTAAAAGGGTGAAGAATCAGACGACATCGTCTACTCCAACCCTTGTTATGAATGGTCAGAACTTCACTGACCTGGTTGATAAAGCTAATCTCTTGGCAGAATTATTTGCAAATAATTCAACACTCCAAGATAGCATTCAACCACAGCCCGTCGTTGAACTTGTTTCTTCTGCAATGCCGGAGATACATTTTCGAACTCGGGCAGTTAAAAAAGTTTTAGCAAATCTCAATATTAACAAAGCCTCCAGGCCTGATGGCATATCTGCCCATGTGTTGAAGAAGTGTGCGTCAACGCTGGCTTGTCCATTGCGTAACCTTTTCAACATCTCCTACACGACAGGAATTTTTCCATCTTGTTGGAAGGTTGCTAATGTCCAGCCAGTTCCGAAAAAGGGTGAGGCTACGAACCCTGCTAATTACCGACCCATTGCAGTATGCTCTGCGCTATCCAAGGTAATGGAAAGCGTAATAAACTTCCACCTTGTGTACTATTTGGAGCGAAACGAATTACTTAGTGACCGGCAATATGGTTTCCGTAGGACCAGATCCACCGGTGACTTGATGGCGGTCCGAAAAGTGGAATAATTGTATTCATCTTTTCGGGGAGAGTAAGGTGGTTTCTCTTGATATTTCCAAGGCTTTTGATCGAGTGTGGCATGAAGCCCTGGTATCAAAACTTATTGCATCTGGCGTCGGTAATTCTTTTATTCGATGGATATCGAGTTTTCTCCAGGGTTATTCAATACGAGATGCGATGGATTGTGTTTTCTCAGAACAACATTCCATCAATTCTGGAGTCCCGCAGGGTTTTGTCCTATCCCCGTCCCTATTTATGGTTTTTATCAATGATCTTCTGTCATCGACCCAGAACCCAATCCATTCCTTTGCAGATGACTGTAACATTTGTCACTCATATTCGTTCAACAAGAGCCCAAACTCTTTGGAGATTGAGAGTAAAAGGCGCACAATGAATGATACACTCAATAATGACCTTAAAACAATCTCCGAGTGGGGTCTTGCAAATAGAGTTGATTTTAATGCTAGCAAGACCCAATGTTGTCTGTTATCTCACAAAAGAATGGATTCACCCCTCCCTCCCCTCCATATGGACTCTGTGGATATTGCGCAGTCAGCTGCTCTGGACGTTCTGGGTATATCAATTCAATGTGACTTCAGTTGGAATGATCACATATTTGATGTGTCGAAAGAAACGGCCAAGTGCCTCGGATTTTTGAAACGGTGTAAGACATACTTCACTCCCGCTGACTTGAGCATTGTCTATACCACCTATATTCGGCCTAAGATGGAATACAATTCGCACATATGGGCAGGGGCTTCAAAATCTTCCTTGGAGTTCCTGGATCGAATCCAACAACGTGCAATATATTTAAAAGGGGATGAAAATATTTCATCCTCTATTGGTTCTCTTGAGCACCGAAGGACCGTAGGGTGTGTAAGCCTGTTTTATAGGTATTACAATGGTAAGTATTCGAGAGAAATACATGGCCTGATACCACCAGGTCGTGTATTCTCTCGTTCTACTCGGGCATCGAACCAAGCGCACCTCTTCGTAGTTCGCTCGGTTCTCAACAGAACCACGCATCACAGAGATAATTCGTTCTTCAGTCGCACGATACGTTTGTGGAACAATCTCCCTGCCTCTGTTTTTCCCGAAATTTTTAATTTTGGGAAATTTAAAGCAAACATCCACCGACACTACTCCATCTTTCCTCCTCCCTTTAACCTATAATCCTTTCTTACGATCAACACTGTGCATTGCACGAATAGGGGGCATCCCTTAGCGTTGGTTAATTTGTACAAAAAAAAAAAAAAAATTAGACTCATGCTTACATTGCTAAAGAGCAAAGTAATTTCTTAGTTGATAAAAAAAGTGTTACAACCGGAGAATGTTTGGTAATTTGCGATTTTTCCGAAAATTATACATTTGTGTTGCAAGATTCAATACAAGGAGTACATTGCATTCGCCATTTAGAACTCAAACCCGTCGGTTGTGTTCGGCGCAGTCAGTTAGAGTATATAGGAGAAATACCGTTATATCTCCATTTTGTGTCGCGAGCGTCGTGGCTTCCATGCCAAGGCGCATAAAGTAAAAAAACATTCATTTATACATAGTTTTAAAACTATACTTTGAGTGATTACCCTGGCAATATGAATGCATTTATTCCAAAAAATTGAAATCTAAAAAAAAAGTACATTCGAACAATGACCAAGTAACCATCCATCCATTTGCCACATATTACAAAGAAAATAAAATTGAAAGATTTTTAAATTATGTTGCAATATCTGATTGTTTGAAGCATGACACGATCGCCTTATATGTATTTCATTGAGAATAAAATTTTTAAAGAAAACATTAGGAACACTTAATAAAATATACTATTTTTCTGATGGAGCAAGTGCTCAGTACAAAAACAAAAAAAATTGTGCTAATTTATGTTCTGATAAAAATGATTTTAACGTGCATGCAGAGTGGCACTTCTTCGCAACATCTCATGGCAAAGGTCCATGTGACGGATTAGGGGGTACGATCAAACGACTGGCTAGAAAGGCAAGTCTCTAAAGTATAAATAATCCTATAAATACTGCAGTCAAATTTTATAATTGGGTCAACACTCATATTAAACATATTAACACAGAATATTTTAATAACGACCAATACCAAATTGCAGCAAAAGATCTGAAAGAACGATTTGAAACAGTCAAATCAATTCGAGGTACTTTAATAAATCAATGCTTTGTACCAGTGAAAAATGGAATAATTTCAACAAGAATTACATCAGAATCTACATCAATAACTCATTTTCACATATTCAAAAAACAAAACAAAACTTTAATATTAAAATAAAATATTTGTCTTTTCTTAATTCCACTTAATATTATAAAAAATTGTCTTGATTTGTTTTATTGTAATTAGTTTATTTTATTTGGACATTGGTTTAGCGAGAAAAACGATTGGTTTAGCGAGAAAAACGATGGTTTAGCGAGAAAATCGATGCAACAATATTTCAACAGAGCTAAGCATGTAGCATAGTGTCGATTCTCGAGCTGATGTTAAATTAAGCACTCAAAATGTGAGTATTATTATAGTTATTAAATGTTTAAAAATAGTAGCTGTTGAGGTCCCACTGTAAATTTTTCAGTATTGGTGCATAATTGACTAAGGATTATGATCGTATTTTTTTTTAATTTATGTGCTGACCATGAAAATCGGTACTAAATATTTCGGACTATCATTTTTTATAATGTTTGTATCAGAATTTATAAAAATGAAGAAACAGTTAGAAGAGGCAATTCATTACCTTTCAAATAAGATTAAGTTTTTCAAAATCTAGATTACGGTTCACATGCTATATTAGTTTAACTGTATGCAAAAAGTTGTTTTTCAATCAAAATACCCATTTTTTTAAAGGGCATAACTTTTTAAACAAAATTTTTTTTTTACTAAAAACAAAACACGTGTAAAATATTTTTTGATAACAAACATGACTGTAAAATTTCAAGAAAAAATAGAAGCAGATAAGATTTCAACAAATTTTGAAAAAACTTATTGCGCATTATTGAAATTTTTAGAAAAATTAAAAATAAAAATGTATCAGAAGAACCCATAACAAATACAGATACGTCCACAGGACAGATAATAAAGATTCAGAGGATATTCAGCCGACAAATTTCTTTCCAAAAACATTTTCATAAACACTTTTAAAAGAACGTTACAAAATAAATACAACAATTCCACAACTATATACAAAACTTTCTAACTTTACACAAAAAATTGAGTCAATAATGTCATTTAAAGAACAGCTTAAGACAATAATTTCAGATTTAAACCATTTAAAAATAGAAGAGTTATGCGCGAATTCTGCAACAATTGAAAAATCAGTTGTTATAGTTGGCTTCTGCCTGTAAAGTGCTGAAGTGCATTTAATCGGTTGGCATATGAATATATTCAAGCCTTCTATATTAATATGAGCTGGGAGAATTGCGCTCTATGCGCAATGAACTTGTTTGTTTAAAATGCCATTGAGGTAGGTACTGACCTATCGCAATTTTAATGACAACGTAATTTTTATACCTTGCAAATCCGTACCTCAAATAATAATTTGATTTTGTAATGATGTTAATAATTATTGGTTCTTGTTGCAGACAGTGTTTATTTAATTCTACATAATAATACTGTTGTATGCTTTTAACAAATTATTATGAAATTTTTTCCCTTTACCCTCAGTCGTTACAGGGCTTATTATTGAAAGTACCTCGTAGGGTCCTACCCAAACTGGTGAAAATTTATTTTTCCTATTTTGATTTTTTAGTAAAATTTTATCGCCTATTTTGAATATTATTAGGTGTACTGAGCTATCATAGCATTGATTAGATTTTTCTTTGGCTCTGGCTTGATTTTGTCGCACGATTTCGTGTGTGCGTTGAATTTGGTATTTTAATAGCTTGTTGCTATCATCCGTATTATATAATGGTGAGCATTTGCGTTTAAGATTGGTTGGCATTTCAAAATCGTAACCGTATAAAGTATGGAAAGGCGTTTGCCCGGTGGACATATGCATTGTATTATTGTGTACATGCATTGCTGTATTTAACCACTGGTCCCAGTTTGATCCATCCTCTTTCGCAAAACTTCGTAAATACTCTGCTAATGGTCGGTGGCTTCGTTCCAAAAAGCCGTTGGCCTGTGGATGATATGGCGTAATATGTAACTTTTTAATTCCTAACAATTTACACGTGTCCGAAAATAATTTTGAAATAAAATTCGAACCATTGTCGGTTATAAATACTTTTGGTATGTTATGTCTTGTAATAATTTCGTCGTAAAATGCTTTTGATACAGTGCTGGCGTGCTCACTCGTTTTTTGGTTTTTGAAATTTGATTATCTAATTTATTCTGTGTGGTCTTAGACCGTGTTTGGACCGCAGTAATATCTGGTTCTGGATGTGGAATTCTAATTAAAGCATCGGCGTTCAAATTCTGTTTACCTGGTTTGTAAGATATTTCGTAATCATATTCTGATAATTTATTCCTGAAACGGGCTAACCTTGATGTCTGATCTTTGAGATTTGCTGTGCCACGTAATGGTTGATGATCTGTATAAATTTGAAAATGTCGTCCTAGAAGATAAGCTCTAAATTTTTTCGATGCCCAGACTATAGCTTAAAATTCCTCTTCAATGGTGGAGTAATTTTTTCTGCTCCATTTAATGCCCTACTAGCAAATGCTATTGGTTTGCCTTGTGACAGTACCGCACCTATTGCTTCATTACTTGCATCTGTTGTAAGTAAAAAAGGTGTATAAAATCTGGATATGCGAGAATGGGTGGTGAAATTATTGATTCTTTTAGTTTAATAAATGAATTTTGACAATCGACGGTCCAAGTGAATTTAACATCCTTTCTAAGTAACTTATTTATTGGTAATGATAGTTTTGCCATATTCTTTATAAATTTTCTGTAATAATTAATTAATCCCAAAAACGCTTGTACTTCTTTTTTATTTCTTGGTACCGGAATATTTTTCACGCATTCAACCTTTGAGGGGTTGTTGTAAGTCAACATAGTGTGTTTTGGTAAGTCACTATACGTTGATATTATAAACGTATCGTGACCTATTTACGCGATGACTATTTCATGCAGTTATCGTTAACATCGTCAACATAGTGTGTTTTGGTAAGTCACTATACGTTGATATTATAAACGTATCGTGACCTATTTACGCGATGACTATTTCATGCAGTTATCGTTACGTTGCAGTAAAGTGCAACGTAGGACATATGTGTCATAGTCAAGCAAGCCAATGAACTAGCAACAGTATGAGCGAAGCTGGGTAATACCAGCAGCAGCATGATTGGCTAAGGGCCTTTTCCCTTACGGAAGCAAATAGTGAGTGGAATTTGCGCACGGCACTCTGCCGGAACATTTAGATTTGAAACATGCCTTCTTATAATAGTTTAAGTGAGATTTTAAGTGAGTGGTAAATCAGTAGTTCAGTAGTAGACAATAATGTTAATATTAAAATATAGCTTTAGAGTAAATAAAAGTATGTCTTAAAAGAAAAGACTTGTTTGAATTATTTCGGTTAATAAAAATGGAACTTCGACGTTGGACATTCTCTGGTAGGACATCATGGGTAATTATAAAAGGAACGTTGCGACATTTGGCTTCACGCCTAAGCAACGGACATTTTAATTACAACATTTGGCGCAGCCGGTTTTCGAACCATACATCAACTCCCAAGGGGCGAGAAGGACTGGATGGAGATTAATATTGGAAGAAATAAATATTTAGGATCAGGGAAAATATTTTTTACATTTGTGAGTATTGTGAAAAATAGTGAAAAAAATGTGAGCGGTAAAAAAAAAAATAACATTTTGTAAATTTGTGATATAAAACAAGAGACATGTTTGAGAGTTGTAATAAGTAAAAATCATGGGATTGTGAAAATTGACATTTAAAAAATGAAAAAACAATGGAACATTTTGGAATTAATTGTGAAATAAAATTGAGAAATGAATAACATAAATGATATAATTTGATAAATCAGAAAATTAAATAAGTAACCTAAATGTTTTATAAAATTGTTTAATTGATATATTAAAGCACATTTAAAGTAATAGTGAAACAATATAGAATAGTTTGAGTCATTAAATGATAATAATTAATAAAATTGTGAATTTAAATAAATTGAATAACATAAGAATTTTGTTACAGTAATGTTTTCATAATGTTGCGAAATTAATTAAAAACAAAACTGGAAAATTTTAACCAAATTAAATGCAATAAATAAATTAATTCAGTATTCATAAATTACATGTTGATATGATTTGGAAATATAGATTAAAAAGTTTAAATAATGAAACATAAAAATGAGATAAACTATATTTGTAAAAAATTTAATAGATAAATTAAAAAATGGTTAAAAGTTTATTTAATATGAAACTAGTAAAAACAAAATAAATAATTTAATTAAGAAAGACATAGTGAATTACATAATTAAGTAAATGGAAAAATAAGAAACACTAATAATGGGTACTGAAAATGTATTGAAACGCGTTCATTACGTTGTTCCTTACTTTTCTGGGGCGGAATCTCCATTATTAGAAACAGAATTGTATAAATTTATTGAATGTTGTGAAACAGCAAAGTTAAAAATTAAAGAATCAGATAGTGAGGAATTTATAAAATGTGTTAGGTTACGTTTGGAGGGAGATGCATATAAATTATTGAGGACAAAACAGTTTCAAAAAATAGAAGAATTATACGAGTTGTTAAAAAATACGTACTTAAAAGAAATTTCTTTAGATTCAGTACTAAAAGAGATTAAAAAAGCTTATCAAAATAGTAAAGAGAGTTTGAGAGCGTTTGGGAGACGATTAGATGAGTTGCAGTCCATGGCTTTGGAAATTGCAAGTAAAAAATACAGTAAAAAGATAAGTGAAGATGACGTATTCAGTTTGGAATTACAGAGTTCAGTGTTGATCTCTTTTAAAGTATGGGTGAGGGATCGAACGATAAAAGTTGTACTGTTGGGTAGTAAGTCAGAAACATTAGATACATTGTTGGAAGAAGCTTTAAATGTGCAGGCTCTTATGCAGCGAAGTCCAAGGTCGGAAGAGGATGAATATAATTATATAGAAAAAACTAAATTAGAGAACACTCAGTCGGAAAATAAATTGCAACAAATAAATAATAATAAAAGTAACTATAAAAGGAGTGTTCCAACATGTTCATTTTGTAGTAAATTTGGGCATACTAGGGACGATTGTATTATTAGGAAAAATACGCCGTTCTGCTACGAATGTGGAGCTTATGGTCACGAATCTAATTGGATATGTGCTAATAATAATATTGGCAATTTTGTTAATATGGATAATAAGATGTATAACGGGAAAAATAATACAAGTAATATGAAATATTCATGGAGGGATACACAGGGGCATAAAATAGATAATTGCCACGCAAAAAGAAAATTTGAATCAGCAGGAAATAATAATTATAATCATGATACACAAGGGGCTCAGTCTAGGCCAGAAAACTGGAGACTCCATAATAATAGTAAGATAAGGCCGATAGAGTTAGGAATGGTAGATCGGACGTCGGAAGAGACTGTGGTTGAATTTACTACTCCATTAAATTTCCGTAGAACAGAGGAGACCAATGAATTAAAATATGAATTAAAGGAAGATGAAGGTGATCGCATAATATGCAGTGGACATGGAGATAGCTCGGTTTTAACTAATGTAAGTGACGTTTTCATTGAAGTACCTTGCGAGGCAGCTAAAAATGGAAGACTTATTTTACTAGTAGACTCAGGAGCTGATGCCAGTATAGTAAAAGAAAATGCAATGACAAGTTTACCAGACTTTAACGAGAGTATACAAAAGGATTTAAAGGGAGCTTTTGGTGGGTGCGTTAGAACATTAGGTTCCACAAAAATCCAACATAGGAACATAAGGCGCTTATGTTTAATGTTACACGCAGTGTCACTTGAACAAGGAGTACCAGCTGACGGAATAATCGGACGTGACAATTTATGGAATCGATCTGTAATAAATGCGATAGACAAAACAATAACATTCTTTGATAAACATAAAAATCATATTATAAAACTACCCATGAAATCACAGACAGAAATACAGAATATTTTTTTTAATCAACAAATTAAAATTCAAGCGAGAACCGCAAAGATTGTATCATTACATTTAAAAACAAAAATTCCAATCGTATTAATTCATAAACAGGAAATTTTTCCAGGAGTATATTTGGGCGAAAGCATATCGAATGTTAGCAAAAATAGAGTTTATGTTTCAGTTTTAAATGCTACAGAAAAAGAAATTATAATAGACAGTACTTTTAAACCAAAATTTTCGAATTTTAATCAGTATAAAGAATCGGATACCAATAATTCTACAATAAACAGCATAAATTCAGTAAATATTACAAACAGAATTAACAAATTATTAGAGGAAATTAAAATTGATGAGACTTTAAATAAAGACGAAATTACATCTTTACAAAATCTGTGTGTTTCTTATCATGATGTTTTTCATTTAGATGGCGATGAATTAACATACACGCCAGCGCTTAAACATGAAATAACTACACAGTGGAACCAAACGCCAATTAATCAGAAACAATATAAGCTACCCCACACTCATAGGGAAGAAATTAATAGACAGGTAGGAAAAATGTTAGATGACGGCATTATATCGCCGAGTACCTCACCTTGGAATTCACCGTTATTGTTGGTACCAAAAAAGAGTGGTAAGGAAGGTAGCAAAAAATGGAGATTAGTAATAGATTTTCGTAAACTAAATGATGTAACAGTTAAACAAGTATTTCCGATTCCTCGGATAGACGAGATATTAGATCAGTTAGGACATAGTAAGCGTAGTAAGCATAGTAAGCAAGCGGTTATCATCAGGTTTTAGTAGAAGAAAGAGATAAAGAAAAAACAGCTTTTAGTACAGGACTGGGTCATTTCGAATTTAACAGAATGCCATTTGGCTTAACAGGTGCACCAGCGACCTTCCAAAGAATAATGAACCACATATTAACAGGTTTACAGGGTATCGATTGCTTTGTTTACCTTGATGATATAGTGGTGTACGGAAAGAATTTAGCTGAACATGAGCTTAGGTTGAGTAGAGTATTGCAGAAATTAAGGGAACACAATTTAAAATTAAATACAGAAAAATGTCAGTTTTTACGTCGAGAAGTTATATATTTAGGACATAAATGTTCGGAACTAGGGGCGCTGCCAGACCCCTCTAAGGTCGAATGCGTAAAAAATATTCCGGTGCCAAGAAATAAAAAAGAAGTACAAGCGTTTTTGGGATTAATTAATTATTATAGAAAATTCATAGGCAATATGGCGAAATTATCATTACCAATTAATAATTTGCTTAGGAAAGATGTTAAATTCACATGGACTGACGATTGTCAAAATTCATTTATTAAACTCAAAGAATCAATAATTTCGCCACCAATTCTCGCATATCCAGACTTTACAAAACCTTTTTTACTTACAACGGATGCAAGTAACGAAGCAATAGGCGCAGTGTTATCGCGGGGCAACGTAGGGAGCGACCGACCAATCGCATTTGCTAGTAGGGCATTAAATGGAGCAGAAAAAAATTACTCCACCATTGAAAGGGAATTTTTAGCTATAGTCTGGGCAACGAAAAATTTTAGAGCTTATCTTCTAGGACGACATTTTCAAATTTATACAGATCATCAACCATTACGTAGCACAGCAAATCTCAAAGATCAGACATCAAGGTTAGCCCGTTTCAGGCATAAATTATCAGAATATGATTACGAAATATCTTACAAACCAGGTAAACAGAATTTGAACTCAGATGCTTTAAGTAGAATTCCACATCCAGAACCAGATATAACTGCGGTCCAAACACGGTCTAAGACCACACAGAATAAATTAGATAATCAAATTTCAAAAACCAAACAACAAGTGAGCACGCCAGTACTGGATGAAATAACAACAGATACCAAGAACGAATTAAACTCAAGTCTACTATTAACTGACCCAGAGGAAATTAAAACTGTTATAAAAGACTTTCATGACTCAGCATTAGGGGGTCACCAGGGCGCCTTGAAAACATATTTCAGAATCAGAAAACAATTTAAGTGGAAAGGTATGCAGAAACAAATAAAAGATTACGTTAAGAATTGTCAAAAATGCCAAATAAATAAAAGTTCTAGGCTTACTAAAATGCCAATGGTTTTAACTGATACGCCTGTACGACCATTCGATAAAGTATACATGGATCTTGTAGGTATTTTACCGGAAACTATATCTGGAAATAAATATATATTAACTTTTCAAGATGATTTTTCAAAATACATGTGCTGCGTAGCCATACCGGATGCAGAAGCAAACACAGTAGCAAAAGCATTTTACGACGAAATCATTACACGTCATAATATACCGAAAGTATTAGTAACGGACAATGGTTCAAATTTCGTCTCAAAACTATTTTCAGATACTTGTAAATTATTAGGGATTAAAAAGTTACATATTACGCCATATCATCCACAAGCTAATGGGTCTTTAGAAAGAAGCCATCGTCCGTTAGCAGAATATCTAAGGAATTTTTCAAAAGAAGATGGGTCAAACTGGGACCAATGGTTAAATTCAGCAATGCATGTGCACAATAACACAGTGCATATGTCCACGGGGCAAACTCCATTCCGTACTTTATATGGGTACGACTTTGATATGCCAACAAATCTAAAGCGAAAATGTTCACCAGTATATAATACCGATGATTACAACAAGTTATTAAAATACCAAACTCAACGCACACACGAAATCGTGAGAGAGAATCAAGAAAAAGCAAAAGAAAAATCTAAACAAATCTATGATAGCACATTACACCCAAAAATATTTAGCGTAGGCGATAAAATTTTGTTAAAGAATCAGAATAGAAAGAATAAATTTTCACCTATTTGGGTAGGACCGTACGAGGTACTTTCGATAGTAAGTCCTGTAACGACAATGATTTCTATCAAAGGTAAAGGTAAAAAATTCCATAACAACTTATTAAAAGCATACAATTTTGAAGAAAATATAACGAAATAAATAACGTGACAAACAGTTCATGATGATCATAATACATAATGTAGATCATGTTAAAAGCATAATACTGCAAACAATGGTGAATGGAATAAATTACGCATATATAAGATTTTTGTTTTGGAATAGGTGTTTAATATTACTGAAATAGATTAGGGGATGAGGAAATAGCTATGTATTAATTTTAAAGGTGACTAGCATTGAATCATGTACTAACAAATGTTTTATAAGGAAAATAGATAAAGGAGTAAAGTAATTTAAGATATTATGAGTAAGAAAATATCAAAGGTTAATAACAGTTAATAATGAATAAGGTGATAAGCATGAGTATATTAGATGAGCTATAACATAGTAAAATAAAATTTAAATTGTCACTACAATTGAGATAGGTCAGTACCTCAATGGCATTGAACCAAACGATATGAACCACTGCACTAATGCAAATGAAATGAGATACGTTATTTTGTATGTTATAATGTATACTGAAAAAAAAAAAATAAGAAAAAAGACGAAAATTAATATGAATATGAAAGATAATAATAAACGGATAGCATGTGCGAGATGGTGTGGAGAGGAGTCAAGGGAAAGTGCATAGTAGCCCAATGGGTTTAAATATAATGCATACCAAGAGTAATGCGGAGTAGGGAGTAAAAAATGAATTATAAGAACATGATTAAATTCGGAAATTAGTGCACGAATAAATAGCTAAATATTACTTATTGAAAATGACTAGCATTGATTCCTAATGAATTTGTATAAAGAATAATTAGGTTATAACAATAGTAGACACTAAAGATTTTAAAAGTATAAATAAACATGTAGTAAAATAATAGTAACTTACACACACATATATAAAATATACACGTAATTCAATATTCTAATATAAGATAACGTAAATGGAAATAAGTTATAGAGGATGTTAAAAATAAATTATTTATACAATTTAAAGATTTTATAATGTAAAGTAATAATAGTATTTAGTTAATGATCCTGGTTCTGGAAATGGACAAGACGTACACGAAGAGACGAAGAAGTAACCAATAGACGAAGGGAAAACGAAGAATTACAAAATAGAGAAATACAATTCAGGAGCGTCAACGATGATCGTTTAGTTTTGTTGGGAAAATGTCTGAAATGGTAATGTTATGTAATGACATATGAAACAACATGTGAGAGTTATGGTGCGGACGACAACAATTGGACGTCAATCAGATGATTTATTAAGAGAAAGAAGGAGCTACACTATATGGAGGTAGAAATTTGAAAAATATGCAAAGTTGCGACTATTGTACCATAATGAGACAACAACATTTTACATCTTTACATACATATAATTAAAAAAATGCCAATTTTATAGCACAAAACAACACTCTAATATTATAAGTTGAAGGAGCTTTTTCATATACACTTAATTAGCTGTGAATGCGAACCTGTACTAAAACAACAAAGTCAAATGAACACGACAACATCAATGTATAATTAAAAGATACTAATTCCTGATCGATAGAAGAACTCGCTAGAGGAAGACAAGTTATAATAAGATCCAGAAATATACGATTACAAAATTATCCATTTTAAAATCCGCTCTCAACAAATTACGATTTACTTGGCAGAAAAGCAATATCGAAGACGAAAAAATTAAATAATATCGACGACAAGAAGATTTCAAGCAATTAACATCAAGACGAAGAACATCAGCTATTGTCCATTCTATACAGGGAAGGTGAGAAGAAATCGAGAGTTGAAATGCAGCCAACATAATATACACGAGTAACAGAACCAGCGATCGCAGCAGTTTATGACATGTTAATGTTATTAAAATATTATAAATATGTAAAAGAAAATGAATGTAAGTTGAAGTGGAAATATAGTAAAGTTAAAGTAAAATTAAGAAAATTAAAGTAAAATGAGAACAAATTAAAATTACAAAAAAGTAACAATAAATTTGATTAAATAAAAGTAAAGTAAACTAGAGAAAAATAAGGAAAAATGGAAGTAGAATATAGTAAAAGTAAAAGTGAACAAATATTAAAAACTTCAACAATATAAATAAGAAAGTTAAAGAAATATTATTTAAAGAAAAGTATAATAATAAATTACTAAGAAAAAGAATATTCCACAAGAATAACTTTAAATATTCAAATTTAAAAATCGCAAAATATTTCCAAGTTAAAGTAAACAATTCGTTGCAAAAAAAAATTAAGCATAATGTCTGATATGTATAATTAAAAAGAACAACTGAACAACACAAAACGCAGCAAGTGCAAAGCGGTAACCTGATCAACTACTGTTTTGTCAACTGCAACGTTCTATGCATTGTAACTGTTGTTTAGTAATTAGGTTATTAACCTCCAAATACATTATATTTTCAAATAATATAGTATATTGATGAACAAGAAAAAACTATTATTAAGTTTATTTATATACATATTTTTTTTTATAGTAGTAATGCTTTATATGATGATATTAATGATGTAAAAGAAAAAACTATTATTCATTTCAATAATAATTTTTTCTTAAAATAAGGGTGGAGGTATGTTGTAAGTCAACATAGTGTGTTTTGGTAAGTCACTATACGTTGATATTATAAACGTATCGTGACCTATTTACGCGATGACTATTTCATGCAGTTATCGTTACGTTGCAGTAAAGTGCAACGTAGGACATATGTGTCATAGTCAAGCAAGCCAATGAACTAGCAACAGTATGAGCGAAGCTGGGTAATACCAGCAGCAGCATGATTGGCTAAGGGCCTTTTCCCTTACGGAAGCAAATAGTGAGTGGAATTTGCGCACGGCACTCTGCCGGAACATTTAGATTTGAAACATGCCTTCTTATAATAGTTTAAGTGAGATTTTAAGTGAGTGGTAAATCAGTAGTTCAGTAGTAGACAATAATGTTAATATTAAAATATAACTTTAGAGTAAATAAAAGTATGTCTTAAAAGAAAAGACTTGTTTGAATTATTTCGGTTAATAAAAATGGAACTTCGACGTTGGACATTCTCTGGTAGGACATCATGGGTAATTATAAAAGGAACGTTGCGACATTTGGCTTCACGCCTAAGCAACGGACATTTTAATTACAACAGGGTCTGGCAGAGCACCAGTTCCGAACATTTATGTCCTAAATAGACAACTTC
Organism: Dryomyza anilis; assembly: GCA_951804985.1. NCBI lineage: Eukaryota > Metazoa > Arthropoda > Insecta > Diptera > Dryomyzidae > Dryomyza > Dryomyza anilis. The sequence goes on along the minus strand of OX638136.1, from coordinate 20,743,533 downwards.
ACGACGCAAAAACTTACATTATTCTGTATTTAATTTTAGATTGTGTTCCCTTAATTTCTGCAATACTCTACTCAACCTAAGATCATGTTCAGCTAAATTCTCTCCGTACACCACTATATCATCAAGATAAACAAAGCAATCGATACCCTGTAAACCTGTTAATATGTGATTCATTATTCTTTGGAAAGTGGCTGGAACCCCTGTTAAACCAAAAGGCATTCTGTTAAACTCGAAATGACCAAGACCTGTACTAAAAGCTGTTTTTTCCTTATCCCCTTCTTCAACTAGTATCTGATGATAACCACTTGCCAAGTTGAAAAATAGCGACTGTGATCTAATTGATCTAATATTTCGTCTATTCGAGGAATCGGAAATACTTGTTTTATTGTCATATCGTTCAATTTACGGAAATCTATAACTAGCCTCCACTTTTTATTACCGTCCTTGCCGCTCTTCTTAGGAACTGGCGTGTATGTTGATTCGTTGCCGTCTAAATGAAAAACATCATGATACGAAATAAACAGATTTTGTAAAGATGTAATTTCGTCTTTATTCAAGGTTCCATCAATTTTTTTTCCTCTAACAATTTGTTAATTCTGTTCGTAATGTTTACTGAATTTATGCTATTTATTGAATTGTTGGTATCCGATTCCTTATACTGATTGAAATTCGAAAATGTTGGTTTAAAAGTACTGTCTATTATAAATTCTTTTTCTGTAGCATTTAATACGTACACGTAAACTCTATTTTTGCTAACATTCGATATGCTTTCGCCCAAATATACTCCTGGACAAATTTCTTGTTTATATATTAAGACTATTGGAATTTTTGTTTTTAAATGTAATGATACTATCTTTGCGGTTCTAGGTTCTACTTTTAATTCCTGATTTAGAAAAATATTTTCCATGTCTGACCGTGTCCCCATGGGTAATTGTGTAGTATTGTTTTTATCTTTATCATAAAATATTAACTTCTTATCTATGGCATTTATTATGGACCTATTCCATATATTATCTCGTCCTATTATTCCATCAGCGGGTATTCCTTGTTCAGGTGCCACTACATGCATCTTTAAACAGAACCACCTGGAAGTCGTATCATCGACCCCTCCTTTACTATACTAGCATCTGCTCCCGAATCTACCAGTAATATGAGTTTTCCATTTTTAGCATCCTCACAAGGTACTTCGATGGAAACATCACTTACATTAGGTAGTTTGAAACAGTCACCCTGCCTACTGCATATTATACGATTCTTTCTTTTACTAAACTCACTCATATGACATCTAATGTTCTTATCATATTCTATTACGAAATTCTCAAAACTTTTTGATATTCTTGATAAAATGTTTTTTACTTTATACCCTACTGCTTCCTCTCCAAAGGTTCTGCTAATTTTATTATTTTGTTCCCCAGTGTAATCGACACAATACCTATAAAGTGTATGATATAAACTAATATTCCTAATACTGCATTATAAACCAAACACGGTGGCTCAACATAGGTATCAACGGTCACTCCCGACGTTTGATGAACAATATTTTCACCCATTTTTTCCTCTTTCAACTTATCCTTACAGACCAAACACGGTGGATCAACATATGTATCAACGGTCACTCTCGACGTTTGATGAACGATATTTTCCCCCACGATTTTTTGGTTGTTATTTGAAGCTGCGGTAGCAAATGTGATCACAGGCTCCTTTGGTGTATGATCCACTATTTCTACTTTTGACCTAACTTTACTAATGTTAACGGAACCCCAGCTTATTGAGTGGGCCCGTGGTAGTTTCCCCTATTGTGAGCATTACTACCGTTTGGCACAACATATTTCTTGGCGTGGCAATCCGCTATCAGATGGCCGACTTGACCACACCCATAACATGCCCTGTTATTTCTGTATGTTATATTAGGTTCGTTATTGTTATTACTGTTGTTATTTCTAAACGGATTATTATTTCTATTATTTTCATTACCATTATTAATATTATTATTTCTATTATTACAAGTATTGCTGTCTTGCGGACTCTGATTTTGCAGCTGTTGGTGTTGATAGCAGTTATTCTGAAGTCCTCTATAACCCCCTTGGTATTGCTGATTCTGAAATGGTTGTGGTTGGTTCTCCTGGCGTTCTTCCAGTCTATTTGATCCACATCTCCAACTTGATTCATGTCCGTATTTCTCGCATTCTATGCAAAATGGTGTATTTTTTCGCAAATAACAGTCATCCCTTGTGTGTCCTAGTCTTGTGCAAAATGAACAGACTGGCCCCTTTTTCATGGCACCCCCTGTATTCCCATTATTTCTATTTTGTTGACTTTTACCCCTATCTTGTCGTGAATTTCTAATATCAGTTTATTGATTATTTTTACTAACTAAGGTTCCATTCGGTCTTTTTTAAAACTATACAGTTCCTCCGGTAATCTCGGCCCCCTCAGTATTGTGGCATCTGCCCTTAACGCTTCGTCTAATAAATCATTTAAATTATATGCCTTGCTACTCAACAGTAGTATCTTTACAGTCAGGTCACTCACTCCCACTTTAAATGCTGTTAGCACAGAATTTAATAGATCCGTGTTAAAAATGTCCGTTGGCAGGTTTTTCATTTTATACATTGTATCGGCTATGTCGTTTGCGTTCGACTGCAATACTTCTAAACGCCTTGAAAACGCCCTTAAACTTTCCCCTCCACCTTGATATGCCTGTCTTATGTTGTATTGGACTGAATCTAATGTCACCTTTAAATATGTGCTTTTAAGTAATTCAAACAACTCATCTAAATCATATATTTTCTTGGTCCTCACTAATTCGTATGCATCTCCTTCAAGACGCAGTTTAATACAAATCATGAATTCCTCCTGATTTTCTTCAGTTATTTTAAGGTTCGCTGCCTTACAACCGTCTATAAATCTAAGAAGCTCCGTTTTTAGGAACGGTGAATCTTCGCCTTTGAACACCGGGACCAGATTTCGTACGCATTTCGAAATATGGTCTGTCGGCATTTCAATTATTGTTATATCTTTTGTTATGCTTTCTAAATTTTCTTCTATTCTTAAAGCTTCTTTATGGTATAACGATGTTTCGTGTGCTAAGTTTACTTCCGCCTCTAAAAATCTGATTTTCGAATCCAATTCCCTTACTTTGTTATTTGCCTCTTCGACTGATTCGAATTCTAACCTTGGTTGTTGACGTACTGCATTAGCTACTGATTCATCAGAAATATCTTTATCTTTCAAAAATGCTCTTAATTTTTCGTTTTACGCCTCTATACAGCCGGCGTGGTCTAACAACTCTTGTTTTTCTGCTAATTTATCGTTTATTTTTTTCGTTAATGCAGCAAATTCGCCTTTCCAGCCTTCTATCTCTTTTATTTTATTCTCACTTTTGTGTTCCAAGAAATATATTTATTCTTCGAATACATCTACTCCTTCTACTTTATAAAAAACTTTTGTGTTATTAACTTTATTTTTTATTAATTGTAAAAGTTCTTTATTATTTACTTCGAGGCTAATTTGAGCCCACAATTTATCCGTAAACCTGTCCAATTGTCCTAATATGTTTCCGTATGCTAACTGTAATTGTTCCAATTCCGCCATATATTTATCAACGACAAAAAAATCCCAATTTATTTCCAAGAACACTCAACAGTTCACGTAGCTCCACAATGTTAAAAAAAAAATATTATAAAACATTTAAATTTTAAATCTGTTAAATCTGGTAATATAACATTTTTAATTAAATTGACCATGTTATAAAAATAAAAAAAAAAATATTTCAAATTTTCAAAATCTTTAAAAAAAAAATTTAAAATAAAAATGATATTTTAAATGTTCTAAAATTTTTTAAATTAAAAAAAAAAAATCAAAAATTCCGTTTCATATTAATTTTAGAAAAAAATTTATTTACTTATCTGAGTTTAATATTAAATAAATTTCCTATTTTCTTTTATTTAGTTTGTTATTTAATCTTAATTACCATTTGTATATTTATTTATTCAATTTGTATTTATTACTTTATTAAACACTGTAATAATTGTTTAAATTTTCTGATGTTACTCACGTATTTTCAAAAGAAAAATTAAATAATCACCATTTATTTTGTGATTTTTAGTCCTTTTCTTCCTTCTATCGTCCTTCTTCTCTCCTACCTACCGGCTGCGCCAAAATGTTGTATGTTAAATGTTCTTCTACTAGGACTTTAACTTGATCCTATTTATACTTACTGAGTCCTTTTTACTTTCTTTATATTATTTAAAACAACCGGGTCTTTTTTACTTTAAGACACTTTATTTTTCTTTAAAAGTTGGTTACACTTATACTTAACATTTATTTGTAGACACTTCAGCTTATCGAAAACAATTGATTCTTAGTCTATACTTAACTTGAACATAACACCTCGTATTCTTATAATTTCACAATAAATTGAGTAATGTCATCAAAAGTATCCTGTGGATCATATGTAAGCTGTGAACTCTACGATTATGATACACAACACATCTATCCAGTCATGCTACAGGAAGGTATAACCCAATTGCTACCATGCCTAAAGAAGATCTTTAGAGCAAGTCTCGCATGGGCATACATTCCGACATCCTGGCGTTTAGTTAAAGTAGCCTTCATTCCTAAAGTTGGAAGAGAAGACTATTCCATAGCCAAGAGCTTCAGACCCATTAGTATGATGTCCTTCATACTAAAGTGTCTAGAAAGACTAGTTGATTTGCACATCAGAAAAACATCGCTGTCAAGGTACCCACTATCATCAAGACAACATGCCTTCCAACGTGGAAAATCCTGTGAAACAGTTTTACAACATCTGGTTGGCCGGATCGAGCATGCTTTTCAGAGGAAGATGTACGTGATGGGCATATTTGTTGACATCGAGGGTGCTTTTGATAATGCGACTTTTGATGGAATGTGCGACGCAGCTAGAAGGCATGGAATAGATGAAACATTGGTCAAATGGCTAAGGTCAATGCTAATGTTTTGGACGATCACTTCTGAGGCGGAGTGCGGTCAGTATATTATGGCAGGGGTGAATAGAGGTTATCCTCAAGGAGGCGTTCTCTCCCCCCTGCTCTGGTGTATGCTGGTTGACTCTCTGGTCAACGATATCGATGGACCAGGTGTCCATTCCCAAGCCTATGCAGATGATGTTGCCATTCTTGCCACAGGCTTTTCCCTCAATGAGGTCTGTGTTAAAACATAAAACTCAATGAAGCGAATTGACAGCTGGTGTACTGCAAACGGACTTTCCGTCAACCCTCACAAAACTGAGCTTGTTCTCTTCACTAGGAAAAGAATAATGCCAGGATTATCTCTACTAGTACTTAAGGGTGTCACCATTCCTCTGTCTAACGAAGTAAAATATCTGGGCTTAACTCTAGATAGTAAACTACTTTGGACAAAAGATGTTGAAAATAAAATTTAGCGAGCATTGATTGCCTTCGGACAATGCAGAGGAATTTTTGGGAAGACATGGGGACTATCGCCGAGCAAAACCTTATGGATTTACACGGCAATGATAAGACCGATGATATCATATGCATCGGTAGTCTGGTGGAACAAGCTGTCGCAAAAGTGCGTGACAACTAGTCTTGCCAAGATTCAGAGAACCGTGTGTCTGGGTGTTACGGGTGCCTTTCCCACTACACCTGGTCCAGCACTGAATGAAATCTTAAACCTACCACCACTTGACATCTTCATCAGAGGCGAAGCCATGAAAGGCTGCTGGAGACTAAAACGAGGTGGTGTCTGGTTTAATGTTCTCTGGAATATATTTGACATTGCACTTGACACTCCATTAGACACCTGTCTACTGGAGATGCCCTCTGATGCAATGATAACAGAAATATTACCAAGACGAAATTTTGAGGTCTGCCAACCTGACATTCAAGACTGGCTAACGCCTGACTGTGAGCCAGGTAGAGGGTCACACCGCATTTTCACAGACGGCTCCAGAACCGATCAGGGATCTGATGCTGGAGTGTTTGTGGAACCGGATGACCGCAGACTTCACTTCGCCTTAGGCGACAATGCCTCGGTATTTCAAGCCGAAGTTTATGCTTTACTTATGGCTATGGACTACATTGCGGATGATAGATGGAGAACAGAGTTATATCTGTTTGCAGCGATAGTCAAGCTAATCTTATGGCTTTGAACAACCTGTTCATCACATCCAAAATTTTACGTCAATGCAGATCACGTCTCAATTGAGTTGGTAAATACAATACACTTAATTTGATTTGGGTGCCGGGCCATAAAGGAATTTCGGGCAATAAAACACCTTTTGTTCTGCCTGCTACGAATAAACTGGCATCACAGAGCACTATCTCTGTAACTGTTCAGCATTTTCTAAAATTAGAAGGCAAATCTTTGGGACAGACGTGATTAGAGAGGATCAGCTTCACTCTTTATCACACAATAGCTTGTTAGATTTAATAATGAATCTAAGAAATATCATTAAAAACCAGGGAACTGGGTCACAGCACAATGGATATAACCCAGTCTGAGTGCTGTGGCTCTATTTTTTATCCCGCATTATTAAAAAAAATATATATATGAAACTAGAAAATAGAAGAAAACATGAAAGTCCATATAAAGGACCAATTGATTCAATTGTAAATATTAATGGAAAATATAAAAAAAAATTATAATAATAATTTGAAAAGAACAAATGAAATAAATATTAAGTAATAAGTAATTAAACGAAACATAAAAATGTATTATGTTATAAAAATGTATAAATTCAAAAATGTATACATTTTATCTTTTAGGGTAAGGGTAATTATATTTTACACACATTATTACATTTACCTACTGTATTGTCATGCGTTGCTTAACAGCTCTTTAAAGCTTTAACTATTCTAATGCACGCAATATAAATAACAACAATGCGTCGCTGCTTGTTTCAAGCACTACTCTGCCTCGTTGTTATCGCAATCGCTACAATAAAAATTGTATACATTGTATGCAAAACAATTATTACATACGAATTTAAAGAAATGAAATATTGTTAGTTTTAAGTTATTTTTAAGTATAAAAGACACTGTAATTATACAAATAAATTTGATTGAAAATAAGCATCAATGCTTTATTATCTCATGCTTCTTTAATTAGTTAGCAACACAAACCCCAAAGAGCTGCTGTGTTTTAATCGCACACTAAGCGCGTGATTTGATAGTGTTGTAAATTCTAGTCGATTTATTTTACATTTATTGATTTATTCAACAATTTAATTAATCAAAAGATACTTTTTAATTTTAGAATTGAAAGAACGCTATTTTTATTTTAGTATCTCCACTTGAGGTTGGTTAAACTACAATCTTTTAAATTGCAACGTAAGGTCTTAACAATACCTTCGTTGCAAGTTTTTTTTAAATTCTATTTTCATAATGTTCTAGTGAATTTTCACTTTCACTCAATTTTGGTGTACGTGACTTTTGAAGTAAGTCCGACTTGCAGTTTTTGGCTGACACCAATTGCGAAATATCATAATTGTTGGCAAACGCTGCTCTGCTTATTTTAACGTAGCCCCCTAATCATGCAATGATAAATTCTATTGCAAGAGGTGTGTTCTAAGTAAAGCTTTAGCGCTTTGCCGAATTATCGCCAGCTTTTGTTAACTGTGGAAACTAACTTGAAAAAGGTGTGTTCTACGCAAAGCTTAGCGCTTTGCCAAATTATTATTATTGTTGACAACGTGAAGCGTTGGGACAATGCTATGAACATGTTGCTGTACAACATGAGTTCAACATGATATGAAGAACATGATGCGCTGAACATGTGTACAGCAACAATGAATAGTGAAGAACCATAAAGAAAAATGTGTGAACTAATTCACAACATTCCTCCCCAATAATGGAAAAATATTATTAATAAAGGGTTTTTTAACAGGGACGCGACAGGGACTGCAAACGACGCAATATTTCTTGCCGCTCTTTTGACATTTCTCTTCAGTGAGGTTTGCCATTTCATGATGCAAAGATATACGAGCCAACAATGAGTCGAAATTATTAAAATTTACTACCGAAATTCGGAGTCAGTGGCCTCAACGTTAAGACCGCTACGTCCAATTTATGGTCGTCATAATCGTCCTAGCAGATTAACAATTGAGCGTCTAGTGGAAAAATTTGAATTCACAGGCACAGTACAAAATGTTATCGTGCCAGTGAGACAAAGAAGTGCCCGTAGTGTCGAGAATATTGCTGCCGCTGAGGCTTCAGTTGAAGAAAGCCCAAATGTGTCTCTCACACGTCGTTCTCAAGCGTAAGGGAATATCTGTGACGTGTTTGTGGCGAATTTTGCGAAAAGATCTTGGCCAACATCCTAACAAACTCAAATTGACGCAAGAACTAAAGCCGCTTGACCACCAGAAGCGTCGTATCTTCGTGAATTGGGCTGAGCAACAATTTGAAAATGATTCGGATTTTCATCGAAAAATCATCTTCAGCGATGAGGCTCATTTCTGGCTCATTTCGTCAATAAACAAAATATGCGTTATTGGTCAGACAGCAATCCACACGTACTCCATGAGTAATCATTGCATCCCGAAAAAATTACGGTTTGGTGTGGTTTATGGGCCGGCGGCGTCATTGGTCCGTACTTCTTCTGTGATGATCAAGACCGGCACGTTACTGTGAATGGGAATCGCTACCGTTCAATGATAACCGAATATTTTTGGCCCCAATTGGATGATATGGACTTGGAGGATATGTGGTTCCAACAGAACGGCGCTACAAGCCACACAGCCAATGCCACAATCAATTTATTGAAAACCAAGTTTGGAGAACGTGTTATCTCACGAGGGGCTACGTCAAGTCTATGGTCTATGCCAACAAGCCAGCGACGATTGATGAACTTCGTACGAATATCGAACGTGAAATTGCAGCAGTATCGGCCGATTTATGCTTGAAAACAGTCGATAATTGGGTTCAGCGTCCGAAACTTTTGTAGCGCTCTTGTTGAAAAACCCTTTATTAAGAATAATAATAATTTTTTACTGGATATCTTAGGAATATTTTTGAATATATAGATATGATGTTTTCTTAGAATTAATATGAAGAATAATAACGATAATATGTATATTTTAAAATAATGATAATATGTTATTTTTATAATATAATTATTAAATAAAAATATCTTTGAATATTTGAATGTGTGCCAATAATAATAATGATGTTTTTTTGTGATTTTTTTTTATATAAATATCTGTTGTTTAATTTGTTAATTGTAATTGTAAAACTATATCGTTTGTAAAGTGTGCATACATTTAAGGCCCTTTTTCCCTTTTTAGTGCATGCCTACGTCGCTTCTTTCCCGCCCACATTGAGAATAGTGCCATGCCCCTTTTGCAATCTTGATCACATTCCAGCTATTAAAATTTTTAAAAATGATCCTTTGTTTCGATTTGTACAACTCTGCTCTTAGTAAGTCAGGAGTTTTAGCATTTTTAAAGTTATATGGGAGGTGTCATGCCCCATTGTCCAATTCCGTCAAAATTCTACGCAGGACTCTCCACTCCCAAAAAATCAATCCTTTTTTTTTATTTTATACACTTAAAAAATCCAAGATTTTTGGATTTTTTTAATTTATTGATTTTTGTGGTTTTTAGTGTACAATTTATATTTTAAAAATTTAAGAATTTGTTATAAAACACCAAATCGAAAATAATTATTTGAACCATTGCAGATGAAATCTCTGGTGAAGATGGTAATGAAATGATTCATATATTATATTAGCCAACATACATATTACCCAACGTCGGCCTTAATGTAGATCCAAATAATTTAATGATGTAGTCGCCGAAACCATGGATTTATTTCAAGTCAATTCTATGCCAATTTTTAAAGCGGTAGATATTGATTGAATCTAATAGGTTCTGAAGAGTTGTCGATTTATAAAGAGGACATTCAAAATAGATATGATCAGGCACTTAGGCCATTTCATTTTCTCGTTCGTATGACTAATTCAGTATATAGAAGAAAACTGCTTCCAGATCCAAGACGGTGAATTTTTTCCACAAAGTATCACAATTTTTTTCCAGACCTGATTCTACGTGACGACTCTGCTCTTAGTAGGTAAAGAGTAAAAGCAATTTTAAGTTTTTTTTTTTGTACGGGAGGTGCCACGCCCCATTTTCCAATCCCGTCCATATTCTACGTGATGGAGGAGGCAAATTTCGAAAAATCCCTTCGTAGTGCGCTCTCACGTCGGGAAATCCATATCCTGCCCAAATTTCAAGTTCCTAGGATTAAATTTAGATTTTTTCGATTGGGTTTTTCCATTGGGTTTTACCGGCTTTTCTTTTTTCCTAAACCACTCTTGCATTGACACGAACAAAATACAAAAAGAATTAGGCAAATCCGTCGGTTCGTTCTCCCGTGATGCTCTGGCACACACAGGACATTTCATTTTTATATATATAAGATATATATAGATATATATATGTAAATAGATAAACTCATGCAAATGATTTAACTTATTTGTGTTTTGCATGTGTATTGAGTGTGTCCGTTGGTTCTGAAATGACTATATTGATTTTATATTTGGTTTGGAGAGGTGTAGAAAATTATATGAGTGACTTTTATAAGCCCTACTGTTGGACCAGATTTCTGCTCTTGTTCTTCTGTGTGCTGGGAGTGTTGAGTGTTTTATTTTTTTTTTCTCTGCGATCTTGTCAAACATATTTTTGAATCATCTTGTGCTCATGTCGCGTTTGTAGGATATTTTGGATTTCCGAATTTTTGATATCAGAAAACTTCGTGGTTCGATATTGCATCGTTTCTTCTTTATGTATGATTGAAGATATAATATTGCTATTTCTTTTTATATTTTTTATTATATTTTTCAAGGTCCATTTTACATCTAGTATTTGGCAATTGTGCCAATTTTGAAGGTCCATTTTGCATCTTGTTATTTGCATCTTGTATTTGGCAATTGTGGTAATTGTAACCATTGTGGTAATTGTAACCATAACCATCATTTCAACCTACTTGTATTTGGTATAACAACAAGTTTTCGTTTAGTATGCTGCCATTCTGCTTCGTTTCTTCGCTTTTCTTTTATTCGAATCTCCTGGGCCTCTGCTTCATTACTCCTTCTTGTTGATAAAACGAAGAGCTCCTTCCACATGTCGCCCTTAAAGTCCCAAGACCCCAAAAACAATTTTTGTGCTCTCGGATATTTTAAATTTACCTGAATGTTTTACAAACAAATCAGTTAATTTTGATTTTAAACTTTTCCAAATATGTGGTGTACTAACTTATGTAAACTTAATATAATGTTCGTAAATTATATAATGGTTTATGTAAATTCGTCACTAGAAAAAGATTGATTTTAAGATATTTAAATTACTTGAATTAAAGTATGGTACATTATTTGAACTATTACTATTTAGTGTGGTACTAGTTTATCTACACTTAGTGTCATGTAAAGTATAGTTGTTTATGTATGCAATAACATTGAAATTAAATGTTGTTTGTAAGTGTTTAACTTATTTGAAACACAGTTATTTAGTGTAGTACTAGCTTTAGTGTAATTTTAGCGTATTATGTCCTTAGACCAATCGCTAAGATCGTCGTCTTATATGCGGAGGGACTCAACACAGCGGACTCAATCCCCCTTCAATGCGTAACATAAAAAAAAATATTTCATAAAATTTTATTTTTTTATAAATATATACGTACATAGAATATATTGCACATTGCATATACATTATTTTAAATTTTCTCAAGAGTTGTTGAATTTATTATATATATATATATATATATATATATATATATATATATATATATATATATATATATATATATATATATATATATATATTTATATATATTTTTTTAACTGTGTTAATTTAGTTTAAACATTTATTTAATTTCCAATACAAATTTGTATATTACTTTTAAAAGTTTAATATAAAATAAAAGATAAAAATTTAAATAAATTAATAACATTTATTTTTAATATTTTAATTCCCCTTATATTTTTAATTTTTGTTTCTTAAAAAAAATAATAGTTATGTACTGTTAATGACTGTTATTTATATATTTTTTTCTCTTCTCTTTTTTTCTCTATATTTTTTTTATTCTTTTTTCTCTTTAATTAAAATCTTCTCCTCTTTTTTCATATATATTTTTTATCTCTTGTTTTTCTTCTTTAAAAATTTAATAGTTAATACTATTATTTTTTTATCTTCTCTTTTTTTCTTTTTAATAAAAATTTGTATCGCTCCTTTTTTTTAATTTTAATTCCCCATTTTTTTTCATGTTTATTATTTTTTTTTTCATATTTTTTTTTTCATCTCTTTTTATTTTTTTTCTTTAAAATTTTAAAAATTCTTTTTTTTTAAATAATTTTTTAATACCTATTTTAATAACTTTAATATTTAATTAATTTAAAATTTATTTGTTATATTTAAACTTATTCAAATTGAATTATATTAATGTACGAAAGTACCTATGTATGATTAATCTGCATGTAAATAAATATAATTAGAGTTGCGAGTTTAATATTTTATTATATTATTTTCATGTACTGATATAAGTCACATTATATGAAACTTCCTACTGGCATGACGGTAAAATTAAATTATATTTATTTGCATTGTTAATGGTGTCAAAAAAAAAATGCAAGATCTGCATTTATATACCAGCAATGAACGCTCGCTTTACGTATGATATACATACGTTTTACAAATTGTATATGTGCTTTAGCATGAAACACTTGGGTGCAATGACCATTTTCAAGGTTCGATAGCTTGCGCTTAATATAGGTCAGTAAAACAATTGTTGGTTTGAGTTATCTGCATTGAATACGACAGTTTTATGACGAATTTTCATTTAATTTTATATGAAGGCAATTTGTTGCCTTTGCTTAATTTATTTCTTTTCTCAATTGATGATTATCTAACTTTAACCTATGGTAATATTATAATATTTTTAGTTTTAAACTATTTGTGATATGCCTTTAACAAATTATTGTGAATTTTCTTATCTTTGTTTTTGATCAATATCGTCGTGGTCACTGGCCCACTTCCCTCTACGACCACGTAGGGTCCCTTCCAAATTGGAGAGAACTCATTCTTCCTAGTTTTGTTTTTCAGTAAAACCATGTCGTGTGGTTTGAATTGTATAGGGTTGAGGTTCTTGTTGTTATGTTTTTTCGACACCTCCTTGGCCCTACATTGATTTTGCTTGACGATCTCGTGTGATCGCTGTATTTGGTACTTTAGTACCTTATTGTAGTCTTCTGCGTTATATAAAGGTGAACATTTACGCTTTAAATTCGTAGGCAACGTTCGGAATGGTGTTTGACCCGACGACGTATGCACCGTGTTATTATGAACTAACGAAGTTCGATCCATTGTCTGTTACCAATACTTTGGGTATATTGTGGCGTGTAACTATTTCGTTGAAGAATGCTTTTGCTACGGTGTTGGCTTCGCACAAAGCACATAAATTTAGAAAAATCGTCCTGAAACGTTAAGATGTATTTATTCCCTGAAATGGTTTCAGGCAGAATTCCCACCAGGTCCATGTACACTTTGTCAAAGGGTCTGACTGACGTATCAGTTCGAACCATTGGCATTTTCGTCAGCCTTGAACTGTTGTTCACCTGGAATTTTGAACGATTTTTCACATAATCCTTTATTTGCTTCTGCATACCCTTCCATCGGTACTGTTGCCGAATTCTTAAAAATGATTTTACGCCACCTTCCCCCACGTGGTGGTTACCTTGACGTGGTGTGGGGGCTTAAGTTACAATGACTCAATAAGGCTAAGCTGACGGAAACTTTTTTTTTTTTTTATTAAAGTTTCTGGTAGGGTGACCCTTGTCAGACAGGCTTGTGATGAGTAATGAACTAAATACTACCATAGTCTTTTTTATTGGTGGGGTGGCACACTCTAAAGAAACCCCTATACCACCGCGATGGGTCAACATAAAGATTTAACTACTCCAGGTGGTACCCACAAAAGTGGCAATCCACCCGCTTCGGCGGCTGAGGCAAGGATTCTGGAGGCCTCAATCCACGCAACCAACCCTGGTACGATGAACCTCTCTGCTCCTGTAGCAGGGGGTTCATCGTGCCCCTCCATCTCCCAAATTTATGAGACAGCTAGGAATCTAGAGGAGGATAACGACAACGCAGCGGTTCCCATACAAGTAGAGGAAAGTGTCGGTTCGGCTATGCCTACGACTAATCCTCCACTGTATGGCTGCTCGACAGTGTTGTTTCCTCTCAGGGCTCCTTTCTGTCACGTATTTGGAAACATGGGTCGATCAAAGGAAAGTGGTGTCTTACCAGCATCTAATCCTAGAGAGACCGACACCCAACTGGAAGCTAAACTTCCATTGGAGACCGGACCCGGATCTCTGAATACGGAGGTCAGGTTGTCCGATGCCCAGGTGAGTAGGAGAAGGAAGAATAAAGCGAAAGATCGCAAAGAGGCTGAAAAGGCTAAAGGCGACGCTGGAGCTTTCTCTTCCCCAGTTACCACAGCAAAACGCGATAGATCGGTGGAGGTTACTCCGACTGAAGCCGGACCATCCGCTGCTGCTGTTGTGGCTGCCAATGCACCTGAGAAGCGCAATGGCAAGAATTTTAAAACCTTCACTGCTACTGCGAATCCCCGTAACTCCCAGAACTCGACAGTTTCCAGTGATATTGCTTCAACAAGCAAGAGCACTGGTGCTTCATGTTCCGGATCGGCTGCGGATGAACTGCCTTCAACATCCACTGGCAGAGGTAGGCTAGCAGTATCATATCGTGATGCTGCTCGCAAAGCTCTTCCGGTTGCGATTATTGGCAAATTGGGGAAGGAGCAAAAGATGAATGATGCAGAAGTAAAACACTGCACCGATCATCTTTGGCGGCTAGTCAGCACCGGCGGTGTCAGTGCAAACGCAAAAGGCTATGAGACGAGTGATGGCATCATGAAGGTGCTATGCTCGTCTCAAGCCAATTTCGATTGGATTGCCACAGCCGTTGCTAAAATCCCCTCCTTGGGCAAATCGCGCTTCGCTGTTTTCAGCGGAGACGAACCCAAACGCAGGCGAGCAATATGCTGGATACCTGGTCCTATCAGGAAAACAGCGGAAGTGTTTGCCTGCCTACGTGCTCAGAACCAGGGCATCGAAACGAACGGATGGAAAATCTATAGCCATAAACCAGAGCGAGGTCCGGAGGACAAGGAGGGCTCAACCCTGGTTGTTGGCTTAGACCAGAAGTCGTTAGATGTCATGCTATCTAAGTACGACAACCATCTAAACTTATTCTTTGGACGGATCAAATTCCGAATCAATTCCAAATGAATAGGCATATGATGAGAAACGAGTTAATTATCCTGTCATGATATTTACTCAGATCAATCTGCAACATTCTAAAGCTGCTACCGCTTTACTAGGTAAGCGGCTCTCCATGTTGCATACATTACCTCACATCACAGCTATTCAAGAACCATGGGTGTATAACAAACGCATCTGTGGTCTTAGTGAACTACGTGGTGAAACCATACTATACGATGAGCAAGCCGCAAGGCCTAGAAGCTGTCTTATAGTATCGAAACACTTTGCTGTCACTAAGTTAACCCAATTCTGTGGGCAAGACCTGGTGGCAGCAAAAGTGAGCTATGAAAGCGATAGTGGATGGAAACATCTGATTGTCGCCTCAGGCTACTTCCCCTATGACTCACTACTGCCTCATCCGCTAAAGGCAATTGTTGAGCTCATAGAGTACTGTGATCTTAAGGAGACCGGCCTTATTCTTTGCTGTGACGCTAATGCTCAACACACTGTGTGGGGCAGCAGTAAATGCAACGCGCGAGGTACCAGACTCCTTGACTTCATCATGCCTTCAACATCCAATCTGAACATTCACAACACTGGTAATAAACCCACTTTTGTGACTGCTAGAAGACAGGAAGTGATTGACCTTACTTTGTCTAACTGTAGACTGAGAGAGTCAATCTTTAACTGGAAGGTTCTTAAAGAAGATTCTTTATCGGACCACAGGTATATCGAGTTTCATACTGACCGAGAGGTGCTGCCCTCTATGACGGTAAGAAACCCCAGAAAAACGAACTGGGCACGCTTCAGACATGAACTTGAGAATTCCCTCAATATTCCTGTCAGAATTCGTACCAAAGAAAGTATTGAGACGTCCGTTCAAGTTATGAACGATGTCATAAATTCTAGTTTTGTACGAACATGTCCGGTACGAAAAACGTTATCTAGACCTCCCGTTCCTTGGTGGAACGCTTGTCTTGAAACCTTGCGCAAGGATTCCAGAAAGCTTCTAAATAGGGCCCTAAGGAGCAACTTAGACTCTGACTGGTTTCTTTATCGAGCTAAGCAGAAAGAGTATAAGAAACGAATTCGTAAATCGAAAAGTGTTTCCTATAAAGACTTCTGCAGTAGCATCGAATCCTGCAGTGAGACTAGCAGATTGGTCAAGTTTCTTAAAAGAGACCGAACTGCTCGACTGGACTCACTTCGGAGACCTGATGGCTCGTATACTGAGTCTAAGACAGAGGCACTCAGTGTCCTAGTTGAGACTCACTTTCCGGGAAATCAAATCCACATAGGGCCACTTTGTAATCCCAGCACTGGGGACTGCAATAACAACTCTAATGTGACAAAACATGACTGGCAGGTTGCCAGTTTGGTTGTATACGATGAAGCTATCCAATACGCAGTGGCCTCTTTTGCTGGCTTCAAGTCACCTGGACCGGATGGCATCTACCCAGTCATACTACAGGAAGGTATAACCCAATTGCTACCATGCCTAAAGAAGATCTTTAGAGCAAGTCTCGCATGGGCATACATTCCGACATCCTGGCGTTTAGTTAAAGTAGCCTTCATTCCTAAAGTTGGTAGAGAAGACTATTCCATAGCCAAGAGCTTCGGACCCATTAGTATGATGTCCTTCATAATAAAGTGTCTAGAAAGACTAGTTGAGCTGCAGATCAGAAAAACATCGCTGTCAAGGTACCCACTATCATCAAGACAACATGACTACCAACGTGGAAAATCCTGTGAAACAGCATTGCAACATCTGGTTGGCCGGATCGAGCATGCTTTTCAGAGGAAGATGTACGTGATGGGCATATTTGTTGACATCGAGGGTGCTTTTGATAATGCGACTTTTGATGGAATGTGCGACGCAGCTAGAAGGCATGGAATAGATGAAACATTGGTCAAATGGCTAAGGTCAATGCTAATGTTTAGGACCATCACTTCGGAGGCGGAGTGCGGTCAGTATATTATGGCAGGGGTGAATAGTGGTTGTCCTCAAGGAGGCGTTCTCTCCCCCCTGCTCTGGTGTATGCTGGTTGACTCTCTAGTCAACGATCTCGATGGACCAGGTGTCTCTTCCCAGGCCTATGCAGATGATGTTGCCATTCTTGCCACAGGCTTTTCCCTCAATGAGGTCTGTGTTAAAACACAAAACTCGTTGAACCGAATTGACAGCTGGTGTACTGCAAACGGACTTTCCGTCAACCCTCACAAAACAGGGATTGTTCTCTTCACTAGGAAAAGAATAATGACAGGATTATCTCTACCAGTACTTTGGGGTGTCACTATTCCTCTGTCTAACGAAATAAAATATCTGGGCTTAACTCTAGATAGTAAACTACTTTGGACAAAACATGTTGAAAATAAAATTTCGCGAGCATTGAATGCCTTCTGGCAATGCAGAGGAATTTTTGGGAAGACATGGGGACTATCGCCGAGCAAAACCTTATGGATTTACACGGCAATGATAAGACCGATGATATCATATGCATCGGTAGTCTGGTGGAACAAGCTGTCGCGAAAATGCGTGACAACTAGTCTTGCCAAGATTCAGAGAACTGTGTGTCTGGGTGTTACGGGTGCTTTTCCCACTACACCTGGTCCAGCACTGAATGCAATCTTAAACCTACCACCACTTGACATCTTCATCAGAGGCGAAGCCATGAAAGGCTGCTGGAGACTAAAACGAGGTGGTTTCTGGTTTAATGTTCCCTGGAATATCTCTGATATTGCACTTGACACTCCATTAGACACCTGTCTACTGGAGATGCCCTCTGATGCAATGATAACAGAAATATTACCAAGACGAAATTTTGAGGTCTGCCAACCTGACATTCAAGACTAGCTAACGCCTGACTGTGAGCCAGGTAGAGGGTCACACCGCATTTTCACAGACGGCTCCAGAACCGATCAGGGATCTGGTGCTGGAGTGTTTGTGGAACCGGATGACCGCAGACTTCACTTCGCCTTAGGCGACAATGCCTCGGTATTTCAAGCCGAAGTCTATGCTATACTTATGGCTATGGACTACATTGCGGATAATAGATGGCAGAACAGGGCTATATCAGTTTGCAGCGATAGTCAGGCTGCTCTTATGGCTTTGAACAACCAGGTCATCACATCCAAAATTGTACGTCAATGCAGATCACGTCTCAATTGTGTTGGTAAATACAATACACTGAAACTGATTTGGGTGCCGGGCCATAAAGGAGTTTCGGGCAATGAAACATCTGACGAACTAGCACGTGCTGGATCTGAGGATAATCCATTTGGACCAGAACCTGTGCTTGGACTACCTGCATCTACGGGGAAATTCGTCATCAGCTCTTGGGTCGCCTCCGCACACAAGAGCAGATGGCTGAATGAGACGAAATGCAGATTCTCCAAGCTCATGACACCGACGATAACCAAAAGATCGGCCTCGTTTCTACTTTCCTTAAGTAGAAAGGAGTGCAGAAAACTGACGGGACTTCTAACGGGACACAACGCATATGAAAAACACATGAACGCAATCGGCGTGGCCGAAAGCGCCTTATGTTCTGCCTGCTACGAAGAAACTGGCACCACAGAGCACTATCTCTGTGACTGTCCAGCATTTTCTAGAATAAGAAGGCAGATCTTTGGCACAGACTTGATGAGAGAGGATCAGCTTCACTCTCTATCACACAATAGCCTTCTTAGATTCAATAATGAATCTAAGAAGTATCATTAAAAACCAGGGAACTGGGTCACAGCACAATGGATATAACCCTGTGCTGTGAGTGCTGTGGCTCTATTTTTTTATCCCACATTAAAAAAAAAAAAAAAAAAAACGCCACCTTGGTGACCACCTAACGGTGAATCGTGAAAATCTTTAATTACCGTCTCTATGTCCCGAGGTTCAGTTAGAATTATTATATTGTCATTTTCCTTTGTTACCAAATCGTCAGGATCTGTTTCTGACTGTTTCTTATCGTCTTCCTTGTCTCTTTTCATGGTTTTCGAACGTGTTTGTACTACAAGTACATTTTCAGTATTAATCGGTATGCGGCTAAACGCATCCGCGTTTAAATTACTTTTTCCCGGTTTATAATGAATTTCGAAATCATATTCCGATAATTTGTGTCGGAAACGCACAAGACGTGATGTCTGATCTTTTAAGTTTGATATACCATTAAGGGCTGATGATCTGTATAAATTCTAAATGCTCTTCCCAAAAGATATGCCCTAAAATTTGTTGTTGCCCATACAATTGCCGATAGTAGAGTAGCGTGTTTCCGCATCGTTAAGAGACCTACTGGCAAACGCGATCAGACGGTCGCTTCCAACTTTATCTTGCGAAAGAACCGCGCCAATTGCTTCGTTACTGGCGTCTGTCGTAAGCAAAAAGGGTTCGTTAAAATCTGGATACGCTAGTAGGGGTGGTGACATAATTGCCTCTTTAAGTTTTAAAAATGAATTCTGACAATTGTCAATCCATATGAACTTAGCGTCCTTTTTAAGCAAACAGTTTATTGGTAATGACAGTTTCGCCATACCTCCTATAAATTTTCTGTAATAATTAATAAAGCCTAAAAATGCTTGAACTTCCTAAAAATGCCTGAACCTATTTTTCGCAACTGGAATATTTTTTACACACTCTCTACTTTGGCTGGGTCTGGTAGAGCACCTAACTCAGAACACTTATGTCCTAAATATATAACCTCGCATCGCAAAAACTGGAATTTTCTGTATTTAATTTCAAATTATGTTCTCTCAGCTTTTGCAAAACCTTGCATAGCCTATGCTCGTGTTCTGCTAAATTATTTCCATAAACCACTATGTCATCTAAATAAACTAAACAGTAAATACCCTGTAAACCTGTTAGTATGTGGTTCATTATCCTTTGAATAGTGGCAGGTGCCCCCGTTAAACCAAATGTCATCCTGTTGAATTCAAAATGATCAAGGCCTGTACTGAAAGCAGTTTTTCCTTTGTCATTGTCTTCAACTAAAACCTGATGGTAACCACTGGCGAAATCTAGTGTTAAAAAATCCTGTTTGATGGTGGTGTCATTTAATTTTCGGAAATATATAACCAGTTTCCATTTCTTATTGCCATCTTTATCGTCCTTTTTAGGTACCAATAATAATAAGGAATTCCAAGGCGACATGCTTGGTGAAATAATTCCATCGTCTAACATCTTTGATACTTGTCTATTAATCTCATTTCTATGCATATGAGGAAGTTTATGCTGTTTCTGATTTATTGGTGGCTGATTCGATATTCATGTTTTAATATCGAATTGAATGTTAATACATCCCCTTCCAAATGAAAAACGTCATGATATGACAAGCAAATATTTTGCGAAGATGCCACTTTTTCTTAATTTAATGATTCATCGATATTTACATTCCCTAATAATCTATCAATTCTATTTTTTATATTAACCGAGTTTATTGTATTTATTGTAGAACTCGCCTTTGTTGCTTCTTTATATTTGTTAAAATTGGAAAATTCTGACTTCAAATTGCTATCAATGGGCACCTCTTTGGTCCATGTACACTTTGTCAAAGGCGTATCAATTAGAACCATTGGCATCTTCGTCAGCCTTAAACTCTTGTTAACCTGGCATTTTGAACAATTTTTCACATAATCCTTTATTTGCTTCTGCATACCCTTCCATCGGTACTGTTGCCGAATTCTTAAAAATGTTTTTACGCCACCTTGGTGACACTCCTAACGGTGAATCGTTAAAATCCTTAATTAACGTCTCTATGTCCCGGGGTTCAGTTAGAATTATTATATTGTCATTTACCTTTGTTGTCAAATCGTCAGGATCGCATTCCGACTGTTTCTCATCGTCTTCCTTGTCTCTTTTCATGGTTTTTGAACGTGTTTGTACTACAACTACCTTTTCAGTATTATTCGGTATGCGGCTAAGCGCATCAGCATTTAAATTACTTTTTCCTGGTTTGTAATGAATTTTAAAATCATATTCCGATAATTTGTGTCGGAAACGCGCAAGACGTGATGTCTGATCTTTTAAGTTTGCTATACCCTTTAGGGGCTGATGATCTGTATAAATTTTAAATGGTCTTCCCAAAAGATATGCCCTAAAATTTTTTGTTGCCCATACAATTGCCAAAAATTCTTTCTCTATAGTAGAATAGCGTGTGTCCGCATCATTAAGAGACCTATTGGCAAACGCGATCGGACGGTCGCTTCCAACTTCACCTTGCGAAAGAACCGCGCCAATTGCTTCGTTACTGGCGTCTGTCGTGAGCAAAATGGGTTCGTTAAAATCCGGATACGCTGGTATTGTGGTGACATAATTGCCTCCTTAAGATTTAAAAACGTATTCTGACAATTGTCATTCCATATGAACTTAGCGTCCTTTTTAAGCAAACAGTTTATTGGTAATGACAGTTTCGCCATACCTCCTATAAATTTTCTGTTATAATTAATTAAGCCTAAAAATGCTTGAACTTCCTTCCTATTTTTCGGCACTGGAATATTTTTTACATACTCTACTTTGGCTGGGTCTGGTAGGGCACCTAACTCAGAACACTTATGTCCTAAATATATAACCTCGCGTCGCAAAAACTGAAATTTTTCTGTATTTAATTTCAAATTATGTCCTCTCAGATTTTGCAAAACCTTGCATAGCCTATGCTCGTGTTCTGCTAAATTATTTCCATAAATCACTATGTCTTCTAAAGAAACAAAACAGTCAATATCCTGTAAATCTGGAAATACCTGTTTGATGGTGACGTCATTTAATTTTCGCAAATCTATAACCAGTCTCCATTTCTTATTGCCATCTTTATCGCCCTTTTTAGGTACCAATAATAATGGGAAATTCCAAGGCGACATGCTTGGTGAAATAATTCCATCGTCTAACATCTTTGATACTTGTCTATTAATCTCATTTCTATGCATATGAGGAAGTTTACGCTGTTTCTGATTTATTGGTGGCTGATTCCATGTTTTAATATCGGAGTGAATGTTAATTCATCCCCTTCCAAATGAAAAACGTCATGATATGACAAGCAAATATTTTGCGAAGATGCAACTTCTTCTTCATTCAATGATTCATCGATCTTTACATTCCTTAATAATTTATCAATTCTATTTTTTATATTAACCGAGTTTATTGTATTTATTGTAGAACTCGCCTTTGTTGTTTCTTTATATTTGTTAAAATTTGAAAATTGTGGCTGGAAATTGCTATCAATGGTCACCTCCTTATCGGTGGCATTTAAAATTGATGCATATACTCTATTTCCTTTAGCGTTTGTTAAACTCTCTCCCAAATATACTCCTGGGTGAATTTCCTGTTTGTGTAACAAAACTATAGGAATTCTTGTTTTTTTGTTGTAGTGGCCTCTTTGGAACTTCTACAACTACTGGCCTTACTACTCTATTTGCTAAGGGCCCCTGGTAGTTTCCCTATGGACTGCTATTATTGTTCCATGCATAATATTTGCGTTTTGCATAACAATTCATAATAACATGTCCGTCCTTTCTGCCCTAAGTGCAATATTTAGTGGGCCTGTTTGCAAAATTCCCATTACCATTATTTCCTTTAAAAACTTGTGTATCGCGTTTAACGCGACAATCCCCCTCGACGAGTTCCCCGCTCTGGCACCAACCGCATCTAAATCCTGGAGCACCCTCGCCTTGGTTCTGGATACCACCTTGACCATTTACGGTATGGGAGGCTGACTTCCTTGGGGAGCAGTATGTCCTGGAAAACCATTCCGACCCGAACGATCTGCACACTGTTCATGTCCATAAGTACGACAATCACTGCAATACGGAGTGTTTCTCCGTGTATGACATTCATCCCTCAAATGTCCCTTCTTCTTGCAAAAAGAACATGTAGGTGTAGGCTGCTTCATACCTACATTTTGTGTTTTCTTGTCCGTCTCCTTGGCTACCTGATGCATTACGATTATTTGGCATGAAGGCCGATGAGGGCTCATTGAAATAGACTCCAAACTTGCCTATTACCGTTAACTCTGCTGACTCTCTTTGTATCGTCGCATGGTCCAATGCCTCTTCCACCAATTTCTGCAGTGTTGTTTGCTTACTTCTCAACATGAGCATTCGGAAAGTGTAATCCCGAAGTCCTAACTTAAATGAGCTTTTAACTAAATTATTCTATTTATTAACGAACACGTCGTCTTTCGTATCATTATATTTACATTTAATCGTGCTAACGAAAATGAATTTCCAAAATTTAAAAAATTATTTAATTATTAAATAAAGTAAAAGTATGCAAGCGCTGTAAAAGACTTTTCAGGAATGAGCTATAAATACAACCCAATGGAAATTGAAGAGTTCATTACAAAAAAAAAAAACAATATCTTAATTTTAAAGCCATAAATATAGTTATAAGTTTAATTTAAGCTGCACGTATTTAGTTCATTGTATACAGTTTAATTTAAAGTAAAATTTTGATTTACAAAATAAAGCTTTGTATAAGTTAAAGTTCTACTTAAAGCTTTTATTGATTTAAGTTAATGTTTATTTCTTTTTAAGAAAGTTAATAAAATTTAAGCTTAATGCTTTTATAAGTATAAAAGAAGTAATCGTATTTAACCGCTATTTTTACGGTTAAGCTTAGTTTAAAATAAAATTCCGCAATATAAAATAGGTCTGTAAAATCTAACTAAATGTAAAGCTTCAATAATGTAATGCCCCATATTAACTTAAACTCAGCTTTAATAAAAGCTTAAAATAATAAAAAGCTTTGCAAAACAAGTAGTTTAACCTAACGAAAAGCTTAGCTTTAAATTTATCTAAAGTTTGAATAAATAATTGACCAGAACCAAGAACTCAATGAGATGTTAAATAACAAATTTAAGTAAGAGTCAAATTAAAATATGTTATAAACTGTTTTAAACAAAAATTTCCGTAAAACTCAGTTCAATAAAGTGCTAAATTAATGTGCGCTTTTTAAGCTTATAATTTAAAAGCTTATCGGAGCTTTGTAGTTAAATCTATTTTAACATAAAACTTCAAAAAGATCAACCATACAATTAGTATACTATACTATTAAAAAGCTTTGATAATTTATATTACTTTTTATTTAAAAGTCTCTACATTTTTTGAAAATTCGTTTAAAAAAACTTAAAAAAAATATTTGGAACAGGTCAACTTTTTACAAAGCATTAATTATTGAAAAGCTCAAAATTTAAGAAAAGCTCTAGAGCACAATTACAAAAAGCTTAAACTACAATTTGCTAAAAACAAAAGTTTTCTAAATATAAAAAAAAACATATTTTATTTCAAAAGCTTGACTTAAAAAAAAGCTCTTTGAAAAGCTCCATTTCAGAAAATGCTATTTTTTAAAATTGTGTAACTTATTCGTATTTTTTGTCTCAATATTTTCTATTTAAAAAAATAAACAAAATTAAAAAAAAACTTAACTATTCTGAATATCACAACTTTTAAAAAAGCTCAAAATTTAAAAAGAGCTAAACTTTTCAAAGAGATTATATTTGAAAAGTTCAAAGGTACAAAACGGATTAAAAAAATTCTCAATTTAAAAAATACTTCACTTTGGATTTTTCAGAAAACTAAATTTTTCAGTACAATTTCAAAAATCGAAAATTTTCGAAAAATTCACTTCTGTCCAACCAACCCAAAACATACTGTTACGAAAATTCAGTCTACGGAAAACTGTTCTACGAGTTCGTATCGCTGGATTGTGTACAAAATAAAAACGCACTTATATTTGGTTTTAACTAGTATTATTTCAACTAGTATTAATTAACTTTATTAATTTAAGTAACAACTTAAAGAATAATCACTTATATCAACTGCTGAATTACTACAATTTATCTTTACAATGTTCAATCACGAGACGCACTAGTTCACAATTAAATCACAACTGAAGTACAGTGCCTCAGATGCGCGGCCTTATATACTGCAGGCATCAGTTCGACACGTTTCGACAAGCTTCGACTTGTTTCGAGAATCTTCTAATCGTTTCGTGAATGACGCATGCTATTGGCATCTCATTCGCACTCATGTGTTTTAATAGGCTGATCTTCCGTCTCTTTCTAACACATTGCTTAGTGCGCTGAATTGTCTTGCGTCTCATTTATTATTGTTGATTGCTTGCACAGTGGAGCAAATTACCTCTTTTCGTGATACTGCCCTCCACCTAAATCTGTTCGTCCCGAACAGATATTAATCCTCTCTCTCTCTATACGGCGCCAACCTTTCTAAATGTACCACTTTCATTTTTCGTCTAACGCCTGCAGTATTCTGAATCCGATACACGACATCGTTAATTCTTTTAATTATCTTGTATGGTCCTTCCCAGTGTGTTTGTAGCTTAGGGGATAAGCCTTTCTTCCTTTGTGGGTTATAGAGCAAAACAAGTTGTCCTTCTGTAAATCCCTCTGAATTTGTGCGCAAGTCGTATCTGGCCGTCATCTTATCACTCGCAAATTGTGTACGCTGTCTTACAAACTGATGCACTTCGTTCATTTCTTCACTTTTTCTGAAAACATAATTGTGTACAGGAATTCGAGCTGAAGGACTCGCACCAAACTTTAAATCCGCAGGTAATCTTAAGTCTGTTCCAAAAACAACTTTAGATGGTGGAGCTGCTGTGGTATCATGAACCGCCGTTCGATAAGCCATGAGGAATAGTGGTATGTGTGTATCCCAATCTTTTTGATTTTTATCAACCACTTTTCTGAGATACTCTTCCAAAGTCCGATTGAATCTTTCCACCATGCCGTCAGATTGCGGTGCAAAGGCGTTGGTCGTGTTTTGTGTATGTTGAGGACTTTGCATACTTCCTTAAAAACTGCAGACTCAAAATTTCTTCCTTGATCTGAATGTAATTCTAACGATACTCCAAAACGGCTTACCCAGTGGTTAACTAATGCATCCGCAACTGTTGTGGCTTCTTGATTCGGCATGGGATACACTTCAGGCCACTTGCTGAAGTAGTCAATGACGACAAGGACATACTTATTACCCGCATCACTGATTGGAAACGGCCCGGCGACATCCATGGCAATACGCTCGAATGGTGCTCCCACGTTGTACTGATGCATCCTACCGCGACTTCTGACTGTTGGTCCTTTTGCTGGTACACATTGCGGGCAACTGCGAATCCAATCGGCGACTGACTCTTGGCATCCAATCCAATAAAAACGTTTCTTTACCTTCTCGACCGTTTTATTAATGCCCAAATGACCTCCACTAGATCCACCATGGTATTCCGCTAATATCTCTTTTATTTTTGACTTGGAAACAATAATCAAACTTCGAGCGGATGTGCCATCTTCATTTTCCCATACACGATATAAGCAACCATCTTGCAGCTTTAAGCTCTGCCACTGTGCCCAGTATGCTTTAGTTATAGCACTGTCGGCAACTATATCTTCCCATGATGGTTTTCTTTGTTGTTCCGTGAACATCATGATTTTTGTGAGGTCGGGATCATTCTTTTGATCAATTTGAATTTGATCCGGAGTCCATTTTTCATCGGACAAAACATTTAGCAAACGAATATCAATTATGTATTCTTTTCCTTCCGCTCTTGAACAATGTCTGCATTCAAGTTTACAAGGACGCCGTGACAGAGCATCTGCATTTCCATGATTTCCTCCTTTACGATGTTCGATTGAGAAATCGTAGCTCTGTAATCGTTCTATCCAACGCGCAATTTGGCCTTCCGGATCTTTGAACTGAAGTAACCATCGTAGTGCTGCGTGATCGGTTCTCAAGTGAAACTGTTGTCCGTACAGATACTTATGGAAAATTTTCACACTTTCAATTACAGCAAGAAGCTCCCTCCTGGTGACATAGTAATTTCGCTCGGGTTTGGACAATGTTTTACTGTAGTATGCGATCACTTTTTCTTGCCCATTGATCACTTGAGAGAGAACTCCGCCTATTCCGTATCCACTTGCATCCGTATCAAGTATACATTTCTCACCTGGAATTGGATACGCAAGAATTGGTGCCGAGCACAGTAGATGCCTTTTCTTGATCATCGCTCCATTGAAATGAGCGGTTCTTTCTTGTCAACTCATGAAGACTGCTTGCAACATTGGCAAAACCTGGAACAAATCGTCTGTAGTATGTACATAGCCCCAAGAAACTTCGTAGGTCATGTAGATTTTGCGGTCTGGGCCACTCCTTGACTGCAGCTATTTTATCCGCATCGGTATGCACTCCTTCCGTGGTAACTCGATGACCCAGATACTTGACTTCTTTCTTGAAAAGTGAGCATTTCTTTGGGCTAAAGTGTAGACCCGCATTTTTCAATCGAAGGAATACTTCCTCTAGATTTCTCAGATGTTCGTTGAAATCCTTGCCCATAACAATTATGTCATCAAGGTATACTAGACATGTTTTCCAGTGTAAACCTTTTAATACGTGCTCCATTAACCAGATGGTTCCACCACGCCATTTGTGTGCATTTCTTCAACCAAATGTGATAATTCGTCTCTTTTAGCAAGTGGTACCCTTCTTGGTGCTTGACGAGTTGGGTTAGAATCACCAGTGTCTATTCGATGTTTTACAATGGCAGTTCTGCCATCCTTTTGGCCCTTTTCAGCAAATATACACCGATATTTGTCAATTAGCTGTTGCACTTGACTCTTTTCTTTGCCACCCAAATCCTTCATCCACTCATTTATAAACCTGTGAGTAGATTGTTTGTTTATTTGCGATGTGCCGTAGTCCCTTGATGGATTTGACTCGCAATTTATAATCGCTGACGCCTCTTGACACTGGCCTACCACTGTTCCCTTTTTGAATAATTTGGACGAGTTTTCCAAATTGAGAACTCTTATAGGTACAATTCTGTCTTTCTGCGCCTCAACAAGTGTTCTTCCTACCACTATGTTACTTTTATACAGCTCTTCGTTTGCTTCAATAACCCACAACTTGCTTATCCCACAATCTCCATTTAATTTTGCCCAAACAATTGCTTCTGAATTAGGCGGTATTTTTCTATTTTTATAAACAATAACTTGTTTAATTTTCGGGCTCTGGTCACAATCAATGTTTAGTTGGATCTCCGTGTTGGCATAACTCAAAATTTTTCTTGTTAGATCTATTGTGAAACCGTTCCTTATCATGAAATCCATGCCAAGTATTATTTCGTCTACTATTTCCGCCACTATAAAATCATGCTTAACTGTCGTAGTGCCAATAGTGATTTCCTTGGTAATTTTTCCTCTGATTGGAGCCTCTTCACCTGTCGCTGTTTGCAATCTTATTCCGATAAGCGGCTCTATTTCGTCCCTAACAAGGTTACTTCTTATAATTGAGTGTGAAGCTCCTGTATCCAACGTTACCATATATGCTACATAATCAATTAGACCCTTGACAGTTAGACTATTCGACTTTCGAGCAATTTGTGAAATGGAGATTCTGGGGCAATCGGTTATGGGAGTCAGATTGTGCCCCGCAGATCTGACTCGTTTTAGTTTAAAGCTTGATTGAAATTTACGCTATTTTGGACATGATCCTGTCTTTCTTCATGTCTGGGTTCATCTGCAGATTGATTTATTGAGCGTTTGCGTTTTTTACGACAGTCACGTGCCATATGCCCATATGTATCACAGTTGTAACATTTACCTTTGAATTGGGTATCTTTGTTGGCTGATGTGTGTTCGGTTTTAACGCCTGCTTTAACTGCTTGGCACACTACTTGAAATAAATCATCGTTCTCCACATCAATTCTACGCGCCTTTGGAGCCGATCGGCACAACGCATTTGCTGTCTCCTGTGTTAGAGCTATGGTAACCGTTTCCGTAAATGTTACCTTGGGCGCAATCAATGTTGCACGTTTTGTCTCCTGATCGCGTATGCCATCAACAAACGCTTCGATTTTTCACTTTTCTATGAAATCACTTGCTGAATCTGAATACGACAAATGCGCAAGCCTCTCGACGCCTGCAAAGTTTCACCATTCCTTTGCATTCAGCCCTTTAGTTCCATTCTGTAGATCTACTTCATGTGATCACTTCCATATTTCCGTTGAAGTGCAGCCATAACCGCTGTGTAACTATTTCTATCGCTTTCTGGAACAGTCTGCAATACTTCGGCTGCTCCACCTTTCAGGGTCACAATAAGCGCTGCTACGCTATCTTCATTGTTCCATCGATTACTTACAGCCGTTGTCTCAAATTGGAGCTTGAAAATGTTGAACGCTGTAGTTCCATCGTAAATTGGCGATTTCAGCTTCGAACCACTAAGAACATGCTGTGTAGGTCCACTTAGCTGTAACGCACCGAAATCATCTTGCATTTTCTGGAACTTTTTGTCGATGCCATTTTCCAATTTTTCAAATTTGCCTTCCATATCATTTACATGTGCCTCAAGTTCGTTTACCTTGCCATGGAGTGTATTAGAAACTTCCAGAAGCTGCTTAGAATGTTCCTGCATCTGTTGCTCAATTTTTACTTGATGTTGGTTTGAATTCTCTAGAAGTTTCTGTTCCATTCTGGTCGAATTTTCTTGAAATTGTTTTGAATTTTCTAGAAATTTTTGATCTAGTTCTGTTTTAAGTTGATTGGAATTTTCTTGAAGCTTCTGTTCCATTTTGTTGGAATTTTCTAGAAATTGTTTTGAATTTTCTAGAAATTGTCTGGGATTTTCTTGAGCCATTATCTGAAATTGTTGTTGCATAGCTCCGATCAACTGGCTCATATCAAAAACTTGGGTCTGTACTTTCTCCTCTGTGTCCAGATTTTTCGATGACGGTGCTGCCCTGCGCCTCTAATTCGTCCATTAGGCGCTTTTGCAGCTCTACTTTCGTACCAGCAGTTGGAAGATTACGAATCGACAGCTCCTTATTTAGCTGGTCGACTTTAAGTTGTTCAAATTGAACCATTTTGTATCACAATCCTACTTCTGACACCAATGTTACGAAAATTCAGTCTACCGAAAACTGTTCTACGAGTTCGTATCGCTGGATTGTGTACAAAAAAAAAAAACGCACTTATATTTGGTTTTAACTAGTATTATTTCAACTAGTATTAATTTACTTTATTAATTTATAACAACTTAAAGAATAATCTCTTATATCAACTGCTGAATTACTACAATTTATCTTTACTATGTTCACTCACGAGACGCACTAGTTCACTATTAAATCACAACTGAAGTACAGTGCCTCAGATGCGCGGCCTTATATACTGCAGGCATCAGTTCGACACGTTTCGACAAGCTTCGACTTGTTTCGAGAACCTTCTACTCGTTTCGTGAATGACGCATGCTATTGGCATCTCATTCGCACTCATGTGTTTTAATGTGCTGATCTTCCATCTCTTTCTCGCACATTGCATAGTGCGCTGAATGATCTTCCGTCTCTTTCTAACACATTGCTTAGTGCGCTGAATTGTCTTGCGTCTCATTTATTATTGTTGATTGCTTGCACAGTGGAGCAAATTACCTCTTTTCGTAACAATATATATCTATAAAAAAAACTGAAATTTTCTATGCGCTGTATTTTTAAGAATGATATAAGTAATATTCAACAACATTACAAAAAATTAACTTTTGCAAACATTTATAACTATTACAAAATGTTGTAAATAGTTGTCGATTTATTTTACGTTTATTGATTTATTTTACAAATTAATTAATCAAAAGACACTTTTTAATTTTAGAGTTGAAAGAACACTTTAATTATTTTAGTACCTCCACTTGAGGTTGGTTAAACTACAATCTTTTAAATTGCAACGTAAGGACTTAACAATACCTTCGTTGCAAGCTTTTCTTAAATTCTATTTTCATAATGTTCTAGTGAATTTTCACTTTCACTCAATTTTGGTGTACGTGACTTTTGAAGAAAGTCCGACTTGCAGTTTTTGGCTGACACCAATTGCGAAATATCATAATTGTTGGCAAACGCTGCTCTGCTTATTTAAACGTAGCCCCCTAATCATGCAATGATAAATTCTATTGCGAGAGGTGTGGTCTAAGTAAAGCTTTAGAGCTTTGCCGAATTATCGCCAGCTTTTGTTAACTGTGAAAGCTAACTTGAAAGAGGTGTGTTCTACGCAAGCTTAGCGCTTTGCCAAATTATTATTATTGTTGCCAACGACGTGAAGCGTTGGGACAATGATATGAACATGTTGCTGTACAACATGAGTTCAACATGATATGAAGAACATGATGCGGTCAACATGTGTACAGCTACAATGAATAGTGAAGAACCATAAAGAAAAGAAAAATGTGTAAATTAATTCACAACAATAGTGAACTAGTACATCCCGTGAGCGAACATTGTAAAGATAAATTGTAGTAATACAGCAGCTGTCATAAGTCATTATTATTAACTTGATATTTAAATAACTAAAGTTAATTAATACCAGTTGAAATAATAATAGTTAAAATCAAATATTAGTGTGTTTTTATTTTAAACACAATCCAGAGATACGAACTTGTAGAACAGTTTTCCGTAGACTGAATTTTCATAACATTGGTAACAGTAGTGGGGTTGTGATATAAAAGGGTTAAATTTCATCAACTTAAAGTCGACTAGCTATAGAAGGATCTGGCGAGTCGTGACCTTCCAACTGCTGGTACGAAAGTGGAGCTTCAAAAGCGCCTATTGGAAGAATTTGCGATCCAAGGCATAAGTCTCACGAAGCATGAGGTTGAAGTTGCAGCAGCTCCATCGAAAAATCTGGACACAGAGGAAAAAATACAGACCCAAG
Organism: Dryomyza anilis; assembly: GCA_951804985.1. Lineage (NCBI taxonomy): Eukaryota > Metazoa > Arthropoda > Insecta > Diptera > Dryomyzidae > Dryomyza > Dryomyza anilis. The sequence goes on along the minus strand of OX638136.1, from coordinate 20,711,572 downwards.
TATTTGATATGAGCCAGTTGCTAGGAGCTATGCAGCAACTCGTAGAATTGATGTCGAGAACGATGATTTATTTAAAGTAGTGTGTCTAGCAGTTAAAGCATGCATTAAAACCGAACACACATCAGCCAACAAAAATACCTATTTCAAATTTAAGTGTTATAACTGCACGTGACAGTCGTACAAAACGCCAGTGCACAATAAATCAATCTGCATAGTAATAAATTATATAGCCATATTACACTGAAAAATGAATATTATATTATAATTACAGCAGTTTAGACATTGATTATATAAAATGAATTATTCTAGTAAATACTATCAAAAATCATCATAACCAATATTTAATAAGCCTAAAACAACAAATACACATAATAGCCATCTAATTAAAAATATATAAAAATGAATCTAATTATATAGGATTTTATATATAAAAAATATATATAAACCCCCATAACCATTTACAAGAATTTATTTAATCTTTAAAAACTTTAAAACTTGTATGCTGTATAATATGAATTGTATCCTACCTATTAAAATTAAAAATAAAAAAAACCATGTGGTCCTAAAGTCCTGTGCTAAAATATAATTTCAGCACTACGTAATCTGTAAGAACATTTTAAGTGAATTGTCCAATAATTTTTTTTAAAAATGTATGTGTAGAAACTACACCAAATTATATAAATCTTAAGGAATAAATATTCTTGTTAGTATTCCCAACAAACCACATAATAACCACATATCATCCCACAATCACCAATTGCAAAATACACATCTTAAACGTTCCATATCAATGATAAACACATTTCTGTATAAATGTGTACCATACACCTCAAAACAAAAATAAATATTAAACCGTGAAGGTAATTAACGTCTTTTAACTTATATAGTAGAAAGACGGGCCTCCCCAATAAACGTTTTTCATCCATTGCCAATGGAATCATCAGTTGGGATTTTTTATAAATTATTAAAAAACTTATATATTATTGATAATAATATATAGAAATATAAGTGCTCCAAAATCTAGGATATATGAATGTAATATTAAATGTTAATATTACTAATCCTCAAATATAATGGTATACAAAACCAAATATATAAACAAATAACAGAGCACTAAGGGTTATAACCCACCACATTTATATGTCATAATACATAATGTAACACACACATATATTAAACAAATTATCATACAAACACAACACATTTTCCCACAACTTCAAATATATCTTCCATTAAAATAATATTATATCAACACATCAAAATGAATAAGGTATACATAGTATGACCTTGCCCAAATACAATAAACAAAATTAATGAAAAACTCAAAATAACAACCATTGATAAATATTCAAATAGCATTATTAGAAAACTAATAAACTTATTTAGCTTATTAGAAACTATATATATATTCCCAAATATCAAATATATATAAATAAGGAAAATTATAACAACATAACATTTATAAAAATATACATTCGTATTGTCAACAGTCTACCTGGTATACATATAAATGTATTAAAATATATTAATACTATTAATATAAATAAATGTTCCGTCAAAAAACTATAAACAGCATTAAATTATCAAATATATAATTAAAAGCAAAACTACAAATAAAAATTGTATACTACCAACTAAAAACCATATAAATCCTTTAAATACCGTCAACTGGGGTGACTTTGACCCGAAAACTGTATATGTTGATTTTGTAATGCTTTTAATTCGCTTTTTTGTAATGGAATTAATATTTCATTATTTTATAAAATATTGTAAGTAATTGTAAGCAATCAAATTTTCATGGTGTAATAACAGTAATTATAAAAAAATAAAAATAAAAATTGTTCAAATCACCTCGCGCGTGAGGTGACTTTGGCCCAAACATGTTTATCACCAATTTTATCTATGTTTTTATGGAACTATAAGATGACTATGATACTATATCATCATAAATGTTTTACTGAAAATCCAGATCACTTGAAACCTATATATTTCGAATAATAAGCATGGTAATAAGGATTAATATGAAAAAAGATAAAAAGAATTTTGTATTTTTCATTAGAACAAGTTTATTAAATGAAATTAATCAAGTAAATTAGTCAACTGATATGTAATATCAATTACAAAAAATAAATTCTGACTATTTTATTTTACACTTCTTTTTTAGTAAAGGGATTATATGGATCTATTTTTTTAATATTTCTAGATAAATTATGGTCACTTTCAGTTTGTACCCGCCTTAGTCTTGCAATTAACTCAATTCCGTTGTTTTTCATTTATATTGTTATGTCAATATCTGACATTAAATAAAAAAAAACTAACTCAAATTCAAACACGTTTATTTTAAAAATGGGAAAATATAGCATATATGGAAAAGAATGGAATAAATAAACCCACAATTTCACATGAGTTATTTTAACATTGGGTATACACGTTCGAATTATTTGATGTGGGTTTTAACCGGGTCAAAATCACCTCCATGTATAGTTTGGGGCGACTTTAACTCGGGCCAAAGTCACCCCAAAATCATTAATTTTAAGAACGATTAAATTAAATAAATAATTAATAATAGTAATGGACTAAAATGACAATATATATTTGGTTTATTAGAAAGAAAATATATTAATTTCTAACATAAACAATGTAACTTATTAATAGCATACGTATATTCTACATATTAAATTGATTTTGTTCGTAAATAAAATTAATGATTTTTAGCTACATTTACAAAGATATTATTATGTTGTAATATGAGTGTTAAAAGTTAGGGAAATAGCATAACACAGATAGAAAATACTTCAAAGAAAATTATTGTAGAAGAAATGAAATCTGTAAGTCACTTGGATGCTGAGAAAATTTGATTGCAAACATTATTTTTTGTTTGGCAAAAGTTACCTCTGGAAGTCTAAAGTCACCCTAGTTGACGGTAACACATTGTATTTAAAACATTTATTTTTATTTAATTTATAATGAATGGATAAATCTCCAATAATCAAATATATATGTGTAACATATACACATAGTAACAAATATGTAAAACATACTAAATACTATATGCATAGTTTTCATTATACTAATTATTACAAATTAAGCATTTTAATATTTTTGAGGGGCGGGTTCTACTTTATTTAATGATAATTGAAAATTGTTATAAGATGCCACACTGTTACATATAAAAGCAATAATAAAATATCAATTTTAATATTACATTAACTACTAATTCCAAAGAAAATTAAGGTAATATCATATAAAGGCCCCACAAAATGAGTTAAACAACCAATACATGATGTAATCGCCTTAAATATAACACAACAAATAATACTAATGTGTAAAATGTCATAGTATATATATATATTGAAACATAGGTTTATATATCAAATAGAATTTGAACCTAATTCAAAATTATATACAACATAAGGGTATAAAAAACTAAAAGAACAAAAATCAAAAACAAACCAAAAATAAACCAAATAACATTTAGAAAAGGCAAGAGATTATAAAAACCCTCAAAAAATATGGATACAATAATGTAATAACATAAAGGGATGGGCCACCCTTACCACATCATCAATTTATTGGACCACTTAATATCGATGAAGTGTCTACCCTACCTACACAAATTTGCTATAATATAAACAAATTCCAAAAGAAACTTGCTATAGAACATAGTATTAAATTATATAGCCATATTACACTGAAAAATGAATATTATATTATAATTACAGCAGTTTAGACATTGATTATGTAAAATGAATTATTCTAGTAAATACTATCAAAAATCATCATAACCAATGTTTAATAAGCCTAAAACAACAAATACTCATAAATCAGGAAAGAAAACCAAACCATTTACAACAGCATAGTTAAATAGTATAAGGCTAATAGCCATCAATTAAAAATATATAAAAATGAATCTAATTACATAGGATTTTATATATAAAAAATATATATAAACCCCCATAACCATTTACAAGAATTTATTTAATCTTTAAAAACTTTAAAACTTATATGCTGTATAAAATGAATTGTATCCTACCTATTAAAATTAAAAATAAAAAACCATGTAGTCCTGAAGTCCTGTGCAAAAATATAATTTCAGCACTACGTAATCTGTAAGAACATTTTAAGTGAATTGTCCAATAAATTTTTTTAAAAATATATGTGTTGAAACTACACCAAATTATATAAATCTTAAGGAATAAATATTCTTGTTAGTATTCCAAACAAACCACATAATAACCACTTATCATCCCACAATCACCAGATGCAATAAACACATCTTAAACATTCCATATCAATTATAAACACATTTCTGTATAAATGTGTACCATACTCCTCAAAACAAAAATAAATATTAAACCGTGAAGGTAATTAACGTCTTTTAACTTATATAGTAGAAAGACGGGCCTCCCCAATAAAAGTTTTTCATCCATTGCCAATGGAATCATCAGTTGGGATTTTTTATAAATTATTAAAAAACTTATATATTATTAATAATAATATATAGAAATATAAGTGCTCCAAAATCTAGGATATATGAATGTAATATTAAATGTTAATATTACAAATCCTCAAATATAATGGTATACAAAACCAAATATATAAACAAATAACAGAGCACTAAGGGTTATAACCCACCACATTTATATATGTCATAATACATAATGTAACACACATATATATTAAACAAATTATCATACAAACACAACACATTTTCCCACAACTTCAAATATATCTTCCATTAAAATAATATTATATCAACACATCAAAATGAATAAGGTATACATAGTATGACCTTGCCCAAATACAATAAACAAAATTAATGAAAAACTCAAAATAACAACCTTTGATAAAAATTCAAATAGCATTATTAGAAAACTAATAAACTTATTTAGCTTATCAGAAACTATATATATATTCCCAAATATCAAATATATATAAATAATGAACATTATAACAACATAACATTTATAAAAATATACATTCGTATTGTCAAAAGTCTAACTGGTATACATATAAATGTATTAAAATATATTAATACTATTAATATAAACAAATGTTCCGTCAAAAAACTATAAACAGCATTAAATTATCAAATATATAATTAAAAGCAAAACTACAAATAAAAATTGTATACTACCAACTAAAAACCATATAAATCCTTTAAATACCGTCAACTGGGGTGACTTTGACCCGAAAAACTGTATATGTTGATTTTGTAATGCTTTTAATTCGCTATTTTGTAATGGAATCAATATTTCATTATTTTATAAAATATTGTAAGTATGTCCTCTTTAAGCATCCGCAATCAAATTTTCATGGTGTAATAACAGTAAGTTATAAGTCATTACTACTGACTATGATACTATAATAATAATAATCGAGTTTTAGCTAATACAGCTAGCTTGCACTTTCACAGCATAATACTGGAAAATATTTACCCAATAAATTAGTTGGGCTCGTGAACAACACATGCATTTGTTACATTATAGTTTAAATCTACATTTGAGTTGATTTTTTTACCAGTTTTATATTATACTGTGGACAATTATTAACTAAATTACACATTCGATTGAAGGGTGAAGCAGCTACATAATTAGTTCTACTATAAGGTAGATAAAAAAGAACATCAAGATGTCTGCTACTTCTACGATTATGGTTAAAACTAATATAGTTAAGAAGCTCGGGTGAATCAAGTCTACCGGTTATTAATTGATGTATGTAAATTATATCGGCAATCTGTCTGCGCTCGTCAAGAGTCTTTAAATTTAGTAGTTTCAGACGATCTACATATGGAGGAAGATGTAAGTTATCCATCCAATTTAAACCCTTGAGAGCGAAACGTACAAAGTTTTTCTGTATCCTTTCGATTCGGTCATTATGTACCTTGAAGAAAGGAGACCATACTTGACTTGCATATTCTAATTGTGAACGAACCAGAGTGCAATATAGAGTAAAAGTTGTAAGGGGACTATTAAATTCTTTAGCCCATCGTTTGATAAAACCAAGTAATGATGAGGCTTTTTTACATATATTTTCAATATGTAAATTAAACGATAAATTTGTATCGACAAACACACCAAGATCTTTCACCACGTGCACCCGATTTAAAATTTTCTCTTTTAGTGAGTAGTTGTATTCTAGTTTATTTCTTTTACGAGAAAATGTCATGGCTTGACACTTTTCTGGATTAAGAATCAAGTTATTCTTACAACACCACGTTTCAAATGATTTTAAGTCGAACTTATTGCAAATGAAGTGAAGTCTAATAGATTAGATACTGTGGATCTTCCGGTAACAAATCCGTGCTGACGTGTGGTAATTACATCTCTACAGTGGATTTTAACTTGATCATATACAATACGTTCAAACAATTTCGGTATTGATGACAATTTAGCGATTGGCCTATAGTTATTTACATCATTTTTACACCCCTTTTTAAAAATTGGGCTTATAAATGAGTTTTTCCAAAATATTGGGAAATTACTTTCATTTATTGATTTATTAAATATGGAACAAAGTGGTTTACATAACGAAGTACCACATTTCTTTATAACTGTTGCCGGGATACCGTCTGGTCCAGAACTAAAATCATCATCAATCGTCGAAATATATTGCAAAATCTGCTCCGGAGAAAATGATATAGAGACTAATGAAGTTTTAGGAGCAGAACGCATGTAATCAAAATAATTAACATCGGTTATAAAAGAATCATTAGAGAATGATTGTTTAAACAGGCTTGCAAATAGGCCACATATGACATTAGGGTCGCTAGTGAATCCATCATTATTTTTAAAAGAAGCAGGAAAACCATCGCTCTTTTTTTTAGTATTGATGAAACCCCAGAACTTTTTTGGATCTGATAAAATTTGTATCTTCATTTTATCAATATACTCAGTGTAAAGAATTTTAGATATAGACTGGAATTCCAGAAACAATTTGTTGTATGTTTCTAGGTCACTTGGGTCTTGACTGCTGACATATCTATTCCATGCTCTATTCCTAGAGTTACGTAGCATCTTCAATTCCTTAGTGTACCAGGGATATGATGAGATCTTAGTGAACTTAAGGCTATATGGTACAGATAGTGCTATGCAGGAAAAGAGTTCATGGTAAAAATAGTTTCTGGCAACATCAAGTTCATTATCATTAATATAGTCTGATAATAAATCAATTTTAGCAGACAACAATTCATTTAACAATGAAAAGTTGGCTTTTTTAAAATTAAATTCATAAGCCTTGTCTGCAGATTTACTATTAATGATATTCGCTCTATCTGATTGATAAAATATTGTTAGAGGCGGATGATATGCATCAATGTCCATTAGAACATTTGTCGAATTTGTAACTACAACATTGTTACTATCTGTAGTAAATACTAAGTCAAGTTGTCGTTCCAGACAATTAGTAATACAACTTACTTGTTGTAAGTCAGATGATATAGTGTCAACAAAAATCTGTTCTTGTCGAGATTTAGAGTTAGACGCACAGAAATATGTGTCGTCGTCAGAGTTATTCCATATTAAATCTGATAATTAAAATCACCTAAAAGTATGATATCATCAACCGAGATAAAAAATTCTTTTTAATTTTGGGATTGCCTTTAACGTTGAACTAACTGGTGTCTTACTACTTGTGGTTGTTTTGGGCAGTGTAACTGCTATTAGTGATGGACTAATAGAAGGAACAGAAGGGGTAACAGAAGTTGTTTGGGAACTACGTTTAGCCTTAGGAGGACTTAAAGATTTATTATTATATTTTCGTTTGCGTTTTTTTCAACTTTTTTAGTTGAAGGTACATTATCAGAGACTGGTTCATTAATAATAGCTGTATTATCTTCAACACAGTCTGGCTTATTTGCGGTATCACTGATTTCTACTATTGAGCTAAATTCGTTTAACGAATTTAATATTTCACTGTAGTTTGAATTTAAAATACTAAGTTTTTCACTTACTTACTTACTTACTTACTTAAATGGCCCTTACAACCGTGGGTCGGCTTTGGCCGCTGAGATGAAGCCGCTCCAGTCGGATCTGCTTTGCGCGCGCTGACGCCAGTTAGAAATACCAAGCGTTGCCAGGTTGTCCTCAACTTGGTCTTTCCAACGCAGATTTGGACGCCCTCTTCTACGCTGTCCACCTTCGAGTTTCGATTCAAGCACCTTCTTGGCTGGAGTGTTTTCATCCATTCGTTCGACATGACCTAGCCAGCGAAGCCGCTGGATCTTGATGCGCTTGACTATGTCAATGTCGTCGAATAACTCATATAGCTCGTGGTTCATCCTGATTCGATACTCGTTAGCAAAGCAGATAGGGCCAAAGATTTTACGAAGAATCTTTCTCTCGAACGCTCCCAGTACTCTCTCATCGGTGGTGGCCAGCGTCCATGTTTCTGCACCATAAAGTAGGACGGGCATGATGAGTGACTTGTAGAGCGTTATTTTTGTCCGGCGAGAGAGGGCTCTGCTTCTCAATTGCCTACTGAGCCCAAAGTAGCACCTGTTGGCAAGAGTTATTCTCCGTTTGATCTCCAGGCTGACGTCGTTGTTGCTGTTTACGCTGGATCCCAGATAGACGAAGTCCTTCACAATGTCGAACTTGTGGGTGTCAAAATCAGCTTTTTGTCCAAGACGCACGGACTCTTTTTTGCTTGTTGACACAAGGAACTTCGTCTTGTCCTCGTTCACCGCTAGACCCATTCGACGCGACTCTTTCTCCAATCTGGAGAATGCTGCGCTGACTGCTCGTGTGCTCCTGCCAATGATATCAATATCGTCGGCATATGCGAGCAGCATGACACTTTTGTTGAGGATAGTGCCGCTTTGACGGAGTTCGGCAGCTCGAACTATTTTCTCCATCAATAAGTTAAAAAAGTCGCACGATAGGGAGTCACCCTGTCTGAAACCTCGTTCGGTATGAAATGGCTCGGAGAGATCTTTTCCTATTCTCACTGAGCAACGTGTGTTGCTCAGGGTCATCCTGCAAAGCCTTATAAGTTTCGCAGGTATACCGAACTCAGACATTGCGGCGTATAATCGTTCCCTTATCGGAGTGTCGAAGGCGGCTTTATAGTCGACTAATAGGTGGTAGGTGTCGATCTGTTTTTCTAGGGTCTTTTCCTGGATTAGGCGCAATGTGAAAATCTGGTCTATGGTGGACTTTCCAGGTCTGAAGCCGCACTGATAAGGTCCAATCAGTCTGTTGACGATGGGCTTCAGTCTTTCACATAATACGCTCGATAGAACCTTGTATGCGATATTGAGTAGGCTGATCCCACGGTAGTTGGCGCAGATAGTAGGATCCCCTTTCTTAAGGATTGGGCAGAGTACACTGAGGTTCCAGTCACTTGGCATGCTTTCATCCGACCATATTCTGCTTACGAGCTCGTGCATGCTCTCTATTAGCTCTTCGCCTCCGGTCTTAAACAATTCAGCAGGCAGGCCATCAGCACCTGCGGCTTTGTTGTTTTTCAGCCGAGCAATGGCTGTTCTGACCTCGTCATGGTCGGGTGGCGGAATCTCAACGTCGTCATCAAGTACTGGGGTTGCCGGGTTTGCTTCTCTATCGGTGGAATTGAGGTCATCATCACCGGTCAGCAGTTTAGAGAAGTGATCCCTCCATATTTTCAGTGTGCTCTGGATATCTGTCACTAGATTTCCGTTCTCATCTTTACAGGAAGAGGCTCCGGATTTAAAACCTCCGGCTAGGCGTCTTATTTTCTCGAAGAATTTTCGAGCCTCATTCCTGTCCCCATGCATCTCAATCTCCTCACACTCACGTCTTTCTGCCTCGCTTTTTTTACGCCTGAAAAGACGTCTCTCTTCCCTCCTCTTCTCTTTGTATCGCTCCTTCGCAGCTCGCGTAGCTACTGACTGCAGGGTGGATTTGTACGCAGCGTCTTTCTCTGCAGTGGCCGCGCGACACTCTTGGTCATACCACTGATTCCTCAGGGGGCGTTGGAATCCAAGCACCTCTTCGGCAGCCGTACGCATAGAGCAGGAGATATGATTCCACTGCGCGCTTATATCATCGAGAGGAGGAGTGCTTTGTCTAAGCAGGTGTGAGAGTCGAGTGGAAAAGGCTTGCGTTGTCTGTTGTGATTGCAGCTTTCCGACGTCTAGCTTTCTCTGCGTTTGGTTCCGTACGTTCTTCGCAGCGCTTAAGCGTGTGCGGACCTTGGCTGCTACAAGGTAATGATCCGAGTCCATATTGGCACCTCGGATAGTGCGTACGTCCATCACGCTTGAAGAGTGCCTTCCGTCAATCACAACGTGATCAATTTGATTTCGAGTTTTTTGATCGGGCGACAACCATGTGGCCTTGTGGATATCGAAATGTTCGAATCTAGTGCTACTAACTACCATGTTTCGTGCTGCGGCGAAGTCGATTAGCCTCGTTCCGTTATCGGAAGTGTTGGCATGGAGGCTAAATTTTCCGATTGTGGGACAATAGATGGCTTCTCTGCCCACCTTGGCGTTAAAATCACCTAGCACGATTTTGATATCGTGGCGGGGGCAGCGCTCGTATGCGTTGTCTAGGCGCTCGTAGAAGCGCTCTTTTGTCTCGTCATCTTTCTCGTTCGTCGGAGCGTGTGCACAAATTAGGCTGATATGGAAATATTTAGCCTTGCTGCGGATTGTTGCCAGCCTTTCGTCCACGGGTGTGAACCTAGAGACAAGGTGGCGGAGTCTCTTGCCGACCACAAATCCACATCCAAATTCGTGTCTCTCCGCATGGCAGCTGTAGTAGATATCACAGGACGCTTGTTTCGAACAGCCCTGTCCCGTCCATCGCATCTCCTGGATAGCGGTGATGTCAGCCTTATATTTTTCGAGGACATCTGCCAGCTGGATAGAGGCACCTTCCCTATAAAGGGTCCGGACATTCCAGGTGCATATCCGTAAATCATGGTCCTTAAAACGTTTGCGTGGGTCGTCATCGTTGTAATCGGTCGTTATCCGAGGCTTCTTTTTTGTTTTCATTGGGCGCATAGGTTTTTTCCGTGGTGGGACCCAAACCCAACGTACGAACCCTCACTCTGAGGGAGATGCTTTCACCAAAGTTTTTAATTTTAACAAAAAAAACAGATGGAGAAAGGGGTCTACAAGTAGGACAGTACCACTGTAAATCTGAATGCACTGAACATAAAAATTCAGTGCATCCAATAGAAATATTAGCACATGTAGCGTGATACAATTGACCACAGGGACCAGAACAGGAAAACATTGAGTTTAAAATGTTCTGACTTTTACATTTGTCCCTCAGTGAGCAGGCAGCGAAGTTTTCAACTGATAAGAAATCCATAGTATAAAACTATCGAAAAACACAAAGTTAAGAATTTAGTGCTAAAAAAAAATTAAAAGGTACGCAAGGGTTAATGCTACTGATTTTGAACACACTAACAACACAACAAGAGTTTAGCGTAAACAAATATAGCACAAAGAAGAATTGGAAAACACAAATAAACTAACAATAACAATTTACATGCAACAGAATTATTTTATGCAATTACTACAAAAAATGTGTGCAATTAGTTGAATAATTGCACATTAACTATTGGTTAAATCAATTGTTAGACAATAATGTAAAACAATGTACACTACACTTTATAAAATTTATATTACTTTGTTTTAATTTTTAAATGACACTGTTCTAATCACAAATGCATGCGCTAAAACAAAAACAACCGTCACCGACAAAGAAACGAAACCATCATAAATGTTTTACTGAAAATCCAGATCACTTGAAACCTATATATTTCGAATAATAAGCATGGTAATAAGGATTAATATGAAAAAAGATAAAAAGAATTTTGTATTTTTCATTAGAACAAGTTTATTAAATGAAATTAATCAAGTAAATTAGTCAACTGATATGTAATATCAATTACAAAAAATAAATTCTGACTATTTTATTTTACACTTCTTTTTTAGTAAAGGGATTATGTGGATCTATATTTTTAATATTTCTAGATAAATTATGGTCACTTTCAGTTTGTACCCGCCTTAGTCTTGCAATTAACTCAATTCCGTTGTTTTTCATTTATATTGTTATGTCAATATCTGACATTAAATAAAAAAAACTAACTCAAATTCAAACACGTTTATTTTAAAAATGGGAAAATATAGCATATATGGAAAAGAATGGATTAAATAAACCCTCAATTTCACATGAGTTATTTTAACATTGGGCATACACGTTCGAATTATTTGATGTGGGTTTTAACCGGGTCAAAGTCACCTCCATGTATAGTTTGGGGCGACTTTAACTCGGGCCAAAGTCACCCCAAAATCATTAATTTTAAGAACGATTAAATTAAATAAATAATTAATAATAGTAATGGACTAAAATGACAATATATATTTGGTTTATTAGAAAGAAAATATATTAATTTCTAACATAAACAATGTAACTTATTAATAGCATACGTATATTCTACATATTAAATTGATTTTGTTCGTAAATAAAATTAATGATTTTTAGCTACATTTACAAAGATATTATTATGTTGTAATATGAGTGTTAAAAGTTAAGGAAATAGCATAACATAGATAGAAAATGCTTCAAAGAAAATTATTGTAGACGAAATGAAATCTGTAAGTCACTTGGATGCTGAGAAAATTTGATTGCAAACATTATTTTTTGTTTGGCCAAAGTCACCTCTGGAAGTCTAAAGTCACCCTAGTTGACGGTAACACATTGTATTTAAAACATTTATTTTTATTTAATTTATAATGAATGGATAAATCTCCAATAATCAAATATATATGTGTAACATATACACATAGTAACAAATATGTAAAACATACTAAATACTATATGCATAGTTTTCATTATACTAATTATTACAAATTAAGCATTTTAATATTTTTAAGGGGCGGGTTCTACTTTATTTAATGATAATTGAAAATTGTTATAAGATGCCACACTATTACATATAAAAGCAATAATAAAATATCAATTTTAATATTACATTAACTACTAATTCCAAAGAAAATTAAGGTAATATCATATAAAGGCCCCACAAAATGAGTTAAACAACCAATACATGATGTAATCGCCTTAAATATAACACAACAAATAATACTAATGTGTAAAATGTCATAGTATATATATATATTGAAACATAGGTTTATATATCAAATAGAATTTGAACCTAATTCAAAATTATATACAACATAAGGGTATAAAAAACTAAAAGAACAAAAATCAAAAACAAACCAAAAATAAACCAAATAACATATAGAAAAGGCAAGAGATTATAAAAACCCTCAAAAAATATGGATACAATAATGTAATAACATAAAGGGATGGGCCACCCTTACCACATCATCAATTTATCGGACCACTTAATATCGATGAAGTGTCTACCCTACCTACACAAATTTGCTATAATATAAACAAATTCCAAAAGAAACTTGCAATAGAACATAGTATTAAATTATATAGCCATATTACACTGAAAAATGAATATTATATTATAATTACAGCAGTTTAGACATTGATTATGTAAAATGAATTATTCTAGTAAATACTATCAAAAATCATCATAACCAATGTTTAATAAGCCTATAACAACAAATACTCATAAATCAGGAAAGAAAACCAAACCATTTACAACAGCATAGTTAAATAGTATAAGGCTAATAGCCATCAATTAAAAATATATAAAAATGAATCTAATTACATAGGATTTTATATATAAAAAATATATATAAATCCCCATAACCATTTACAAGAATCTATTTAATCTTTAAAAACTTTAAAACTTGTATGCTGTATAAAATGAATTGTATCCTACCTATTAAAATTAAAAAACCATGTGGTCCTGAAGTCCTGTGCAAAAATATAATTTCAGCACTACGTAATCTGTAAGAACATTTTAAGTGAATTGTCCAATAAATTTTTTTAAAAATGTATGTGTTGAAACTACACCAAATTATATAAATCTTAAGGAATAAATATTCTTGTTAACAAACCACATAATAACCACTTATCATCCCACAATCACCAGATGCAAAAAACACATCTTAAACATTCCATATCAATTATAAACACATTTCTGTATAAATGTGTACCATACTCCTCAAAACAAAAATAAATATAAAACCGTGAAGGTAATTAACGTCTTTTAACTTATATAGTAGAAAGACGGGCCTCCCCAATAAACGGTTTTCATCCATTGCCAGTGGAATCATCAGTTGGGATTTTTTATAAATTATTAAAAAACTTATATATTATTAATAATAATATGTATAAATATAAGTGCTCCAAAATCTAGGATATATGAATGTAATATTAAATGTTAATATTACAAATACGAAACCAAATATATAAACAAATAACACAGTACTAAGGGTTATATATCCAACCCACCACATTCATATATGTCATAATACATAATGTAACACACATAATGTAACACACATAATGTAACACACATATATATTAAACAAATTATCATACAAACACAACACATTTTCCCACAACTTCAAATATATCTTCCATTAAAATAATATTATATCAACACATCAAAATGAATAAGGTATACATAGTATGACCTTGCCCAAATACAATAAACAAAATTAATGAAAAACTCAAAATAACAACCTTTGATAAAAATTCAAATAGCATTATTAGAAAACTAATAAACTTATTTAGCTTATGAGAAACTATATATATATTCCCAAATATCAAATATATATAAATAATGAAAATTATAACAACATAACATTTATAAAAATATACATTCGTATTGTCAACAGTCTACCTGGTATACATATAAATGTATTAAAATATATTAATACTATTAATATAAACAAATGTTCCGTCAAAAAACTATAAACAGCATTAAATTATCAAATATATAATTAAAAGCAAAACTACAAATAAAAATTGTATACTACCAACTAAAAACCATATAAATCCTTTAAATACCGTCAACTGGGGTGACTTTGACCCGAAAAACTGTATATGTTGATTTTGTAATGCTTTTAATTCGCTATTTTGTAATGGAATCAATATTTCATTATTTTATAAAATATTGTAAGTATGTCCTCTTTAAGCATCCGCAATCAAATTTTCATGGTGTAATAACAGTAATGTAATAACAGTAATGACTATGATACTATAATAATAATAATCGAGTTTTAGCTAATACAGCTAGCTTGCACTTTCACAGCATAATACTGGAAAATATTTACCCACTAAATTAGTTGGGCTCGTGAACAACACATGCATTTGTTACATTTTAGTTTAAATCTACATTTGAGTTGATTTTTTTACCAGTTTTATATTATACTGTGGACAATTATTAACTAAATTACACATTCGATTGAAGGGTGAAGCAGCTACATAATTAGTTCTACTATAAGGTACATAAAAAAGAACATCACGATGTCTGCTACTTCTACGATTATGGTTAAAACTAATATAGTTAAGAAGCTCGGGTGAATCAAGTCTACCGGTTATTAATTGCTGTATGTAAATGATATCTGCAATCTGTCTGCGCTCGTCAAGAGTCTTTAAATTTAGTAGTTTCAGACGATCTACGTATTGAGGAAGATGTAAGTTATCCATCCAATTTAAACCCTTGAGAGCGAAACGTACAAAGTTTTTCTGTATCCTTTCGATTCGGTCATTATGTACCTTGAAGAAAGGAGACCATACTTGACTTGCATATTCTAATTGTGAACGAACCAGAGTGCAATATAGAGTCAAAGTTGTAAGGGGACTATTAAATTCTTTAGCCCATCATTTGATAAAACCAAGTAATGATGAGGCTTTTTTACATATATTTTCAATATGTAAATTAAACGATAAATTTGTATCGACAAACACACCAAGATCTTTCACCACGTGCACCCGATTTAAAATTTTCTCTTTTAGTGAGTAGTTGTATTCTAGTTTATTTCTTTTACGAGAAAATGTCATGGCTTTACACTTTTCTGGATTAAGAATCAAGTTATTCTTACAACACCACGTTTCAAATGATTTTAAGTCGAACTTATTGCAAATGAAGTGAAGTCTAATAGATTAGATACTGTGGATCTTCCGGTAACAAATCCGCGCTGACGTGTGGTAATTACATCTCTACAGTGGATTTTAACTTGATCATATACAATACGTTCAAACAATTTCGGTATTGATGACAATTTAGCGATTGGCCTATAGTTATTTACATCATTTTTACACCCCTTTTTAAAAATTGGGCATTTATAAGCCCAATTTTTAAAAAGGGGTGTAAAAATGATGTAAATAACTATAGGCGTTTAAATAACTATTGAGTTTTTCCAAAATATTGGGAAATTACTTTCATTTATTGATTTATTAAATATGGAACAAAGTGGTTTACATAACGAAGTACCACATTTCTTTATAACTGTTGCCGGGATACCGTCTGGTCCAGAACTAAAATCATCATCAATCGTCGAAATATATTGCAAAATCTGCTCCGGAGAAAATGATATAGAGACTAATGAAGTTTTAGGAGCAGAACGCATGTAATCAAAATAATTAACATCGGTTATAAAAGAATCATTAGAGAATGATTGTTTAAACAGGCTTGCAAATAGGCCACATATGACATTAGGGTCGCTAGTGAATCCATCATTATTTTTAAAAGAAGCAGGAAAACCATCGCTCTTTTTTTTAGTATTGATGAAACCCCAGAACTTTTTTGGATCTGATAAAATTTGTATCTTCATTTTATCAATATACTCAGTGTAAAGAATTTTAGATATAGACTGGAATTCCAGAAACAATTTGTTGTATGTTTCTAGGTCACTTGGGTCTTGACTGCTGACATATCTATTCCATGCTCTATTCCTAGAGTTACGTAGCATCTTCAATTCCTTAGTGTACCAGGGATACGATGAGATCTTAGTGAACTTAAGGCTATATGGTACAGATAGTGCTATGCAGGAAAAGAGTTCATGGTAAAAATAGTTTCTGGCAACATCAAGTTCATTATCATTAATATAGTCTGATAATAAATCAATTTTAGCAGACAACAATTCATTTAACAATGAAAAGTTGGCTTTTTTAAAATTAAATTCATAAGCCTTGTCTGCAGATTTACTATTAATGATATTCGCTCTATCAGATTGATAAAATATTGTTAGAGGCGGATGATATGCATCAATGTCCATTAGAACATTTGTCGAATTTGTAACTACAACATTGTTACTATCTGTAGTAAATACTAAGTCAAGTTGTCGTTCCAGACAATTAGTAATACAACTTACTTGTTGTAAGTCAGATGATATAGTGTCAACAAAAATCTGTTCTTGTCGAGATTTAGAGTTAGACGCACAGAAATATGTGTCGTCGTCAGAGTTATTCCATATTAAATCTGATAATTAAAATCACCTAAAAGTATGATATCATCAACCGAGATAAAAAAATTCTTTTTAATTTTGGGATTGCCTTTAACGTTGAACTAACTGGTGTCTTACTACTTGTGGTTGTTTTGGGCAGTGTAACTGCTATTAGTGATGGACTAATAGAAGGAACAGAAGGGGTAACAGAAGTTGTTTGGGAACTACGTTTAGCCTTAGGAGGACTTAAAGATTTATTATTATATTTTCGTTTGCGTTTTTTTTCAACTTTTTTAGTTGAAGGTTCATTATCAGAGACTGGTTCATTAATAATAGCTGTATTATCTTCAACACAGTCTGGCTTATTTGCGGTATCACTGATTTCTACTATTGAGCTAAATTCGTTTAACGAATTTAATATTTCACTGTAGTTTGAATTTAAAATACTAAGTTTTTCACCAAAGTTTTTAATTTTAACAAAAAAAACAGATGGAGAAAGGGGTCTACAAGTAGGACAGTACCACTGTAAACCTGAATGCACTGAACATAAAAATTCAGTGCATCCAATAGAAATATTAGCACATGTAGCGTGATACAATTGACCACAGGGACCAGAACAGGAAAACATTGAGTTTAAAATGTTCTGACTTTTACATTTGTCCCTCAGTGAGCAGGCAGCGAAGTTTTCAACTAATAAGAAATCCATAGTATAAAACTATCGAAAATCACAAAGTTAAGAATTTAGTGCTAAAAAAAATTAAAAGGTACGCAAGGGTTAATGCTACTGATTTTGAACACACTAACAACACAACAAGAGTTTAGCGTAAACAAATATAGCACAAAGAAGAAATGGAAAACACAAATAAACTAACAATTTACATGCAACAGAATTATTTTATGCAATTATTACAAAAAATGTGTGCAATTAGTTGAATAATTGCACATTAACTATTGGTTAAATCAATTGTTAGACAATAATGTAAAACAATGTACACTACACTTTATAAAATTTATGTTACTTTGTTTTAATTTTTAAATGACACTGTTCTAATCACAAATGCATGCGCTAAAACAAAAACAACCGTCACCGACAAAGATACGAAACCATCATAAATGTTTTACTGAAAATCCAGATCACTTGAAACCTATATATTTCGAATAATAAGCATGGTAATAAGGATTAATATGAAAAAAGATAAAAAGAATTTTGTATTTTTCATTAGAACAAGTTTATTAAATGAAATTAATCAAGTAAATTAGTCAACTGATATGTAATATCAATTACAAAAAATAAATTCTGACTATTTTATTTTACACTTCTTTTTTAGTAAAGGGATTATGTGGATCTATTTTTTTAATATTTCTAGATAAATTATGGTCACTTTCAGTTTGTACCCGCCTAGGTCTTGCAATTAACTCAATTCCGTTGTTTTTCATTTATATTGTTATGTCAATATCTGACATTAAATAAAAAAAACTAACTCAAATTCAAACACGTTTATTTTAAAAATGGGAAAATATGGCATATATGGAAAAGAATGGAATAAATAAACCCACAATTTCACATGAGTTATTTTAACATTGGGTATACACGTTCGAATTATTTGATGTGGGTTTTAACCGGGTCAAAGTCACCTCCATGTATAGTTTGGGGCGACTTTAACTCGGGCCAAAGTCACCCCAAAATCATTAATTTTAAGAACGATTAAATTAAATAAATAATTAATAATAGTAATGGACTAAAATAATATATATATATTTGGTTTATTAGAAAGAAAATATATTAATTTCTAACATAAACAATGTAACGTATTAATAGCATACGTATATTTTACATATTAAATTGATTTTGTTCGTAAATAAAATTAATGATTTTTATTTACATTTACAAAGATATTATTATGTTGTAATATGAGTGTTAAAAGTTAAGGAAATAGCATAACACATATAGAAAATGCTTCAAAGAAAATTATTGTAGACGAAATGAAATCTGTAAGTCACTTGGATGCTGAGAAAATTTGATTGCAAACATTATTTTTTGTTTGGCCAAAGTCACCTCTGGAAGTCTAAAGTCACCTTAGTTGACGGTAACACATTGTATTTAAAACATTTATTTTTATTTAATTTATAACGAATGGATAAATCTCCAATAATCAAATATATATGTGTAATATATACACATAGTAACAAATATGTAAAACATACTAAATACTATATGCATAGTTTTCATTATACTAATTATTACAAATTAAGCATTTTAATATTTTTAAGGGGCGGGTTCTACTTTATTTAATGATAATTGAAAATTGTTATAAGATGCCACACTATTACATATAAAAGCAATAATAAAATATCAATTTTAATATTACATTAACTACTAATTCCAAGGAAAATTAAGGTAATATCATATAAAGGCCCCACAAAATGAGTTAAACAACCAATACATGATGTAATCACCTTAAATATAACACAACAAATAATACTAATGTGTAAAATGTCATAGTATATATATATATATATATATATATATATATATATTGAAACATAGGTTTATATATCAAATAGAATTTGAACCTAATTCAAAATTATATACAACATAAGGGTATAAAAAACTAAAAGAACAAAAATCAAAAACAAACCAAAAATAAACCAAATAACATATAGAAAAGGCAAGAGATTATAAAAACCCTCAAAAAATATGGATACAATTAAGTAATAACATAAAGGAATGGGCCATCCTTACCACATCATCAATTTATTGGACCACTTAATATCGATGAAGTGTCTACCCTACCTACACAAATTTGCGATAATATAAACAAATTCCAAAAGAAACTTGCAATAGAACATAGTATTAAATTATATAGCCATATTACACTGAAAAATGAATATTATATTATAATTACAGCAGTTTAGACATTGATTATGTAAAATGAATTATTCTAGTAAATACTATCAAAAATCATCATAACCAATGTTTAATAAGCCTATAACAACAAATACTCATAAATCAGGAAAGAAAACCAAACCATTTACAACAGCATAGTTAAATAGTATAAGGCTAATAGCCATCAATTAAAAATATATAAAAACGAGTTGGGAAAGTTAGGTCACATGGGTAAGTTCGGTCACATGGGGCGGATTTTTATAGTCGGTCGGGCCCGACTATGGAATACCCTACACCTTTGGTGGAGATATTAACCCTCAGAATATTATTCATATATCAGAAATTTACGTCTTACATCCCCATAAATTAAAAAAATTATATAAAGTGTAAAAAACTAAAAAAAAAAAAATTTTAAAATGTAATTGGGCGGACCACGCCTATATTTAAAATTTTGAAAGGCTAATATTTCATAGATTTGAATTTAATAATTTACGGATCAAATTTCCACTATGAAAACCCGGGAAATAATGAAAAAAAAAAGTGGGCGGATCACGCCCATTTTTGGACCACATATTTTTAGGTGAATTCTAACAATATGTTTTAAATTTTATAACTATACCTTGAATACTTTTCGAGTAATTAGTTCCGAAAAAGTTATATAAAATTGACTTGTATGGGAGGTGGGCGTGTCCGTTGACCGATTTGGCTCATTTTCAAACTCAGTTCCTACTTTTGGCTAAAATATATTGAGACGAAATTTCATCGCATTCTGATCAGTATTTCTCAAGTTATTCTGTATTCGGACAGCAAGACAGCAAGACAGCAAGACGGACAGACAGACAGACAGACAGACGGACATGGCTAAACGGACTCGGGTAGTAATGCTGATCAAGAATATATATACTTTTCCATACCGGACACGCCTCCTAAGGGGCGTTACAATATATGCACAAAGTTAATATACCCTGTACCTCATAGGTGTAGGGTATAATGAATCTAATTACATAGGATTTTATATATAAAAAATATATATAAATCCCCATAACCATTTACAAGAATCTATTTAATCTTTAAAAACTTTAAAACTTGTATGCTGTATAAAATGAATTGTATCCTACCTATTAAAATTAAAAAACCATGTGGTCCTGAAGTCCTGTGCAAAAATATAATTTCAGCACTACGTAATCTGTAAGAACATTTTAAGTGAATTGTCCAATAAATTTTTTTAAAAATGTATGTGTTGAAACTACACCAAATTATATAAATCTTAAGGAATAAATATTCTTGTTAACAAACCACATAATAACCACTTATCATCCCACAATCACCAGATGCAAAAAACACATCTTAAACATTCCATATCAATTATAAACACATTTCTGTACAAATATGTACCATACACCTCAAAACAAAAATAAATATAAAACCGTGAAGGTAATTAACGTCTTTTAACTTATATAGTAGAAAGACGGGCCTCCCCAATAAACGGTTTTCATCCATTGCCAGTGGAATCATCAGTTGGGATTTTTTATAAATTATTAAAAAACTTATATATTATTAATAATAATATGTATAAATATAAGTGCTCCAAAATCTAGGATATATGAATGTAATATTAAATGTTAATATTACAAATACGAAACCAAATATATAAACAAATAACACAGTACTAAGGGTTATATATCCAACCCACCACATTCATATATGTCATAATACATAATGTAACACACATAATGTAACACACATAATGTAACACACATATATATTAAACAAATTATCATACAAACACAACACATTTTCCCACAACTTCAAATATATCTTCCATTAAAATAATATTATATCAACACATCAAAATGAATAAGGTATACATAGTATGACCTTGCCCAAATACAATAAACAAAATTAATGAAAAACTCAAAATAACAACCTTTGATAAAAATTCAAATAGCATTATTAGAAAACTAATAAACTTATTTAGCTTATGAGAAACTATATATATATTCCCAAATATCAAATATATATAAATAATGAAAATTATAACAACATAACATTTATAAAAATATACATTCGTATTGTCAACAGTCTACCTGGTATACATATAAATGTATTAAAATATATTAATACTATTAATATAAACAAATGTTCCGTCAAAAAACTATAAACAGCATTAAATTATCAAATATATAATTAAAAGCAAAACTACAAATAAAAATTGTATACTACCAACTAAAAACCATATAAATCCTTTAAATACCGTCAACTGGGGTGACTTTGACCCGAAAAACTGTATATGTTGATTTTGTAATGCTTTTAATTCGCTATTTTGTAATGGAATCAATATTTCATTATTTTATAAAATATTGTAAGTATGTCCTCTTTAAGCATCCGCAATCAAATTTTCATGGTGTAATAACAGTAATGTAATAACAGTAATGACTATGATACTATAATAATAATAATCGAGTTTTAGCTAATACAGCTAGCTTGCACTTTCACAGCATAATACTGGAAAATATTTACCCACTAAATTAGTTGGGCTCGTGAACAACACATGCATTTGTTACATTTTAGTTTAAATCTACATTTGAGTTGATTTTTTTACCAGTTTTATATTATACTGTGGACAATTATTAACTAAATTACACATTCGATTGAAGGGTGAAGCAGCTACATAATTAGTTCTACTATAAGGTACATAAAAAAGAACATCACGATGTCTGCTACTTCTACGATTATGGTTAAAACTAATATAGTTAAGAAGCTCGGGTGAATCAAGTCTACCGGTTATTAATTGCTGTATGTAAATGATATCTGCAATCTGTCTGCGCTCGTCAAGAGTCTTTAAATTTAGTAGTTTCAGACGATCTACGTATTGAGGAAGATGTAAGTTATCCATCCAATTTAAACCCTTGAGAGCGAAACGTACAAAGTTTTTCTGTATCCTTTCGATTCGGTCATTATGTACCTTGAAGAAAGGAGACCATACTTGACTTGCATATTCTAATTGTGAACGAACCAGAGTGCAATATAGAGTCAAAGTTGTAAGGGGACTATTAAATTCTTTAGCCCATCATTTGATAAAACCAAGTAATGATGAGGCTTTTTTACATATATTTTCAATATGTAAATTAAACGATAAATTTGTATCGACAAACACACCAAGATCTTTCACCACGTGCACCCGATTTAAAATTTTCTCTTTTAGTGAGTAGTTGTATTCTAGTTTATTTCTTTTACGAGAAAATGTCATGGCTTTACACTTTTCTGGATTAAGAATCAAGTTATTCTTACAACACCACGTTTCAAATGATTTTAAGTCGAACTTATTGCAAATGAAGTGAAGTCTAATAGATTAGATACTGTGGATCTTCCGGTAACAAATCCGCGCTGACGTGTGGTAATTACATCTCTACAGTGGATTTTAACTTGATCATATACAATACGTTCAAACAATTTCGGTATTGATGACAATTTAGCGATTGGCCTATAGTTATTTACATCATTTTTACACCCCTTTTTAAAAATTGGGCATTTATAAGCCCAATTTTTAAAAAGGGGTGTAAAAATGATGTAAATAACTATAGGCGTTTAAATAACTATTGAGTTTTTCCAAAATATTGGGAAATTACTTTCATTTATTGATTTATTAAATATGGAACAAAGTGGTTTACATAACGAAGTACCACATTTCTTTATAACTGTTGCCGGGATACCGTCTGGTCCAGAACTAAAATCATCATCAATCGTCGAAATATATTGCAAAATCTGCTCCGGAGAAAATGATATAGAGACTAATGAAGTTTTAGGAGCAGAACGCATGTAATCAAAATAATTAACATCGGTTATAAAAGAATCATTAGAGAATGATTGTTTAAACAGGCTTGCAAATAGGCCACATATGACATTAGGGTCGCTAGTGAATCCATCATTATTTTTAAAAGAAGCAGG
This sequence comes from Dryomyza anilis, assembly GCA_951804985.1. Lineage (NCBI taxonomy): Eukaryota > Metazoa > Arthropoda > Insecta > Diptera > Dryomyzidae > Dryomyza > Dryomyza anilis. The sequence continues at coordinate 20,687,423 of OX638136.1, read as the reverse complement.
AAAACCATCGCTCTTTTTTTTAGTATTGATGAAACCCCAGAACTTTTTTGGATCTGATAAAATTTGTATCTTCATTTTATCAATATACTCAGTGTAAAGAATTTTAGATATAGACTGGAATTCCAGAAACAATTTGTTGTATGTTTCTAGGTCACTTGGGTCTTGACTGCTGACATATCTATTCCATGCTCTATTCCTAGAGTTACGTAGCATCTTCAATTCCTTAGTGTACCAGGGATACGATGAGATCTTAGTGAACTTAAGGCTATATGGTACAGATAGTGCTATGCAGGAAAAGAGTTCATGGTAAAAATAGTTTCTGGCAACATCAAGTTCATTATCATTAATATAGTCTGATAATAAATCAATTTTAGCAGACAACAATTCATATAACAATGAAAAGTTGGCTTTTTTAAAATTAAATTCATAAGCCTTGTCTGCAGATTTACTATTAATGATATTCGCTCTATCAGATTGATAAAATATTGTTAGATGCGGATGATATGCATCAATGTCCATTAGAACATTTGTCGAATTTGTAACTACAACATTGTTACTATCTGTAGTAAATACTAAGTCAAGTTGTCGTTCCAGACAATTAGTAATACAACTTACTTGTTGTAAGTCAGATGATATAGTGTCAACAAAAATCTGTTCTTGTCGAGATATAGAGTTAGACGCACAGAAATATGTGTCGTCGTCAGAGTTATTCCATATTAAATATATAATTAAAAGCAAAACTACAAATAAAAATTGTATACTACCAACTAAAAACCATATAAATCCTTTAAATACCGTCAACTGGGGTGACTTTGACCCGAAAAACTGTATATGTTGATTTTGTAATGCTTTTAATTCGCTATTTTGTAATGGAATCAATATTTCATTATTTTATAAAATATTGTAAGTATGTCCTCTTTAAGCATCCGCAATCAAATTTTCATGGTGTAATAACAGTAATGTAATAACAGTAATGACTATGATACTATAATAATAATAATCGAGTTTTAGCTAATACAGCTAGCTTGCACTTTCACAGCATAATACTGGAAAATATTTACCCACTAAATTAGTTGGGCTCGTGAACAACACATGCATTTGTTACATTTTAGTTTAAATCTACATTTGAGTTGATTTTTTTACCAGTTTTATATTATACTGTGGACAATTATTAACTAAATTACACATTCGATTGAAGGGTGAAGCAGCTACATAATTAGTTCTACTATAAGGTACATAAAAAAGAACATCACGATGTCTGCTACTTCTACGATTATGGTTAAAACTAATATAGTTAAGAAGCTCGGGTGAATCAAGTCTACCGGTTATTAATTGATGTATGTAAATGATATCTGCAATCTGTCTGCGCTCGTCAAGAGTCTTTAAATTTAGTAGTTTCAGACGATCTACGTATGGAGGAAGATGTAAGTTATCCATCCAATTTAAACCCTTGAGAGCGAAACGTACAAAGTTTTTCTGTATCCTTTCGATTCGGTCATTATGTACCTTGAAGAAAGGAGACCATACTTGACTTGCATATTCTAATTGTGAACGAACCAGAGTGCAATATAGAGTCAAAGTTGTAAGGGGACTATTAAATTCTTTAGCCCATCATTTGATAAAACCAAGTAATGATGAGGCTTTTTTACATATATTTTCAATATGTAAATTAAACGATAAATTTGTATCGACAAACACACCAAGATCTTTCACCACTTGCACCCGATTTAAAATTTTCTCTTTTAGTGAGTAGTTGTATTCTAGTTTATTTCTTTTACGAGAAAATGTCATGGCTTTACACTTTTCTGGATTAAGAATCAAGTTATTCTTACAACACCACGTTTCAAATGATTTTAAGTCGAACTTATTGCAAATGAAGTGAAGTCTAATAGATTAGATACTGTGGATCTTCCGGTAACAAATCCGCGCTGACGTGTGGTAATTACATCTCTACAGTGGATTTTAACTTGATCATATACAATACGTTCAAACAATTTCGGTATTGATGACAATTTAGCGATTGGCCTATAGTTATTTACATCATTTTTACACCCCTTTTTAAAAATTGGGCTTATAAATGAGTTTTTCCAAAATATTGGGAAATTACTTTCATTTATTGATTTATTAAATATGGAACAAAGTGGTTTACATAACGAAGTACCACATTTCTTTATAACTGTTGCCGGGATACCGTCTGGTCCAGAACTAAAATCATCATCAATCGTCGAAATATATTGCAAAATCTGCTCCGGAGAAAATGATATAGAGACTAATGAAGTTTTAGGAGCAGAACGCATGTAATCAAAATAATTAACATCGGTTATAAAAGAATCATTAGAGAATGATTGTTTAAACAGGCTTGCAAATAGGCCACATATGACATTAGGGTCGCTAGTGAATCCATCATTATTTTTAAAAGAAGCAGGAAAACCATCGCTCTTTTTTTTAGTATTGATGAAACCCCAGAACTTTTTTGGATCTGATAAAATTTGTATCTTCATTTTATCAATATACTCAGTGTAAAGAATTTTAGATATAGACTGGAATTCCAGAAACAATTTGTTGTATGTTTCTAGGTCACTTGGGTCTTGACTGCTGACATATCTATTCCATGCTCTATTCCTAGAGTTACGTAGCATCTTCAATTCCTTAGTGTACCAGGGATACGATGAGATCTTAGTGAACTTAAGGCTATATGGTACAGATAGTGCTATGCAGGAAAAGAGTTCATGGTAAAAATAGTTTCTGGCAACATCAAGTTCATTATCATTAATATAGTCTGATAATAAATCAATTTTAGCAGACAACAATTCATTTAACAATGAAAAGTTGGCTTTTTTAAAATTAAATTCATAAGCCTTGTCTGCAGATTTACTATTAATGATATTCGCTCTATCAGATTGATAAAATATTGTTAGAGGCGGATGATATGCATCAATGTCCATTAGAACATTTGTCGAATTTGTAACTACAACATTGTTACTATCTGTAGTAAATACTAAGTCAAGTTGTCGTTCCAGACAATTAGTAATACAACTTACTTGTTGTAAGTCAGATGATATAGTGTCAACAAAAATCTGTTCTTGTCGAGATTTAGAGTTAGACGCACAGAAATATGTGTCGTCGTCAGAGTTATTCCATATTAAATCTGATAATTAAAATCACCTAAAAGTATGATATCATCAACCGAGATAAAAAAATTCTTTTTAATTTTGGGATTGCCTTTAACTTTGAACTAACTGGTGTCTTACTACTTGTGGTTGTTTTGGGCAGTGTAACTGCTATTAGTGATGGACTAATAGAAGGAACAGAAGGGGTAACAGAAGTTGTTTGGGAACTACGTTTAGCCTTAGGAGGACTTAAAGATTTATTATTATATTTTCGTTTGCGTTTTTTTTCAACTTTTTTAGTTGAAGGTTCATTATCAGAGACTGGTTCATTAATAATAGCTGTATTATCTTCAACACAGTCTGGCTTATTTGCGGTATCACTGATTTCTACTATTGAGCTAAATTCGTTTAACGAATTTAATATTTCACTGTAGTTTGAATTTAAAATACTAAGTTTTTCACCAAAGTTTTTAATTTTAACAAAAAAAACAGATGGAGAAAGGGGTCTACAAGTAGGACAGTACCACTGTAAACCTGAATGCACTGAACATAAAAATTCAGTGCATCCAATAGAAATATTAGCACATGTAGCGTGATACAATTGACCACAGAGACCAGAACAGGAAAACATTGAGTTTAAAATGTTCTGACTTTTACATTTGTCCCTCAGTGAGCAGGCAGCGAAGTTTTCAACTAATAAGAAATCCATAGTATAAAACTATCGAAAAACACAAAGTTAAGAATTTAGTGCTAAAAAAAATTAAAAGGTACGCAAGGGTTAATGCTACTGATTTTGAACACACTAACAACACAACAAGAGTTTAGCGTAAACAAATATAGCACAAAGAAGAAATGGAAAACACAAATAAACTAACAATTTACATGCAACAGAATTATTTTATGCAATTATTACAAAAAATGTGTGCAATTAGTTGAATAATTGCACATTAACTATTGGTTAAATCAATTGTTAGACAATAATGTAAAACAATGTACACTACACTTTATAAAATTTATGTTACTTTGTTTTAATTTTTAAATGACACTGTTCTAATCACAAATGCATGCGCTAAAACAAAAACAACCGTCACCGACAAAGATACGAAACCATCATAAATGTTTTACTGAAAATCCAGATCACTTGAAACCTATATATTTCGAATAATAAGCATGGTAATAAGGATTAATATGAAAAAAGATAAAAAGAATTTTGTATTTTTCATTAGAACAAGTTTATTAAATGAAATTAATCAAGTAAATTAGTCAACTGATATGTAATATCAATTACAAAAAATAAATTCTGACTATTTTATTTTACACTTCTTTTTTAGTAAAGGGATTATGTGGATCTATTTTTTTAATATTTCTAGATAAATTATGGTCACTTTCAGTTTGTACCCGCCTAGGTCTTGCAATTAACTCAATTCCGTTGTTTTTCATTTATATTGTTATGTCAATATCTGACATTAAATAAAAAAAACTAACTCAAATTCAAACACGTTTATTTTAAAAATGGGAAAATATGGCATATATGGAAAAGAATGGAATAAATAAACCCACAATTTCACATGAGTTATTTTAACATTGGGTATACACGTTCGAATTACTTGATGTGGGTTTTAACCGGGTCAAAGTCACCTCCATGTATAGTTTGGGGCGACTTTAACTCGGGCCAAAGTCACCCCAAAATCATTAATTTTAAGAACGATTAAATTAAATAAATAATTAATAATAGTAATGGACTAAAATGACAATATATATTTGGTTTATTAGAAAGAAAATATATTAATTTCTAACATAAACAATGTAACGTATTAATAGCATACGTATATTTTACATATTAAATTGATTTTGTTCGTAAATAAAATTAATGATTTTTAGCTACATTTACAAAGATATTATTATGTTGTAATATGAGTGTTAAAAGTTAAGGAAATAGCATAACACAGATAGAAAATGCTTCAAAGAAAATTATTGTAGACGAAATGAAATCTGTAAGTCACTTGGATGCTGAGAAAATTTGATTGCAAACATTATTTTTTGTTTGGCCAAAGTCACCTCTGGAAGTCTAAAGTCATTAAAAATAAAAAACTATGTGGTCCTGAAGTCCTGTGCAAAAATATAATTTCAGCACTACGTAATCTGTAAGAACATTTTAAGTGAATTGTCCAATAACTTTTTTTAAAAATGTATGTGTTGAAACTACACCAAATTATATAAATCTTAAGGAATAAATATTCTTGTTAACAAACCACATAATAACCACTTATCATCCCACAATCACCAGATGCAAAAAACACATCTTAAACATTCCATATCAATTATAAACACATTTCTGTACAAATATGTACCATACACCTCAAAACAAAAATAAATATAAAACCGTGAAGGTAATTAACGTCTTTTAACTTATATAGTAGAAAGACGGGCCTCCCCAATAAACGGTTTTCATCCATTGCCAGTGGAATCATCAGTTGGGATTTTTTATAAATTATTAAAAAACTTATATATTATTAATAATAATATGTATAAATATAAGTGCTCCAAAATCTAGGATATATGAATGTAATATTAAATGTTAATATTACAAATCCTCAAATATAATGGTATACGAAACCAAATATATAAACAAATAACACAGTACTAAGGCTTATATATCCAACCCACCACATTCATATATGTCATAATACATAATGTAACACACATAATGTAACACACATATATATTAAACAAATTATCATACAAACACAACACATTTTCCCACAACTTCAAATATATCTTCCATTAAAATAATATTATATCAACACATCAAAATGAATAAGGTATACATAGTATGACCTTGCCCAAATACAATAAACAAAATTAATGAAAAACTCAAAATAACAACCTTTGATAAAAATTCAAATAGCATTATTAGAAAACTAATAAACTTATTTAGCTTATCAGAAACTATATATATATATTCCCAAATATCAAATATATATAAATAATGAACATTATAACAACATAACATTTATTAAAATATACATTCGTATTGTCAACAGTCTACCTGGTATACATATAAATGTATTAAAATATATTAATACTATTAATATAAACAAATGTTCCGTCAAAAAACTATAAACAGCATTAAATTATCAAATATATAATTAAAAGCAAAACTACAAATAAAAATTGTATACTACCAACTAAAAACCATATAAATCCTTTAAATACCGTCAACTGGGGTGACTTTGATCCGAAAAACTGTATATGTTGTTACATTTTAGTTTAAATCTACATTTGAGTTGATTTTTTTACCAGTTTTATATTATACTGTGGACAATTATTAACTAAATTACACATTCGATTTAAGGGTGAAGCAGCTACATAATTAGTTCTACTATAAGGTACATAAAAAAGAACATCACGATGTCTGCTACTTCTACGATTATGGTTAAAACTAATATAGTTAAGAAGCTCGGGTGAATCAAGTCTACCGGTTATTAATTGATGTATGTAAATGATATCGGCAATCTGTCTGCGCTCGTCAAGAGTCTTTAAATTTAGTAGTTTCAGACGATCTACGTATGGAGGAAGATGTAAGTTATCCATCCAATTTAAACCCTTGAGAGCGAAACGTACAAAGTTTTTCTGTATCCTTTCGATTCGGTCATTATGTACCTTGAAGAAAGGAGACCATACTTGACTTGCATATTCTAATTGTGAACGAACCAGAGTGCAATATAGAGTCAAAGTTGTAAGGGGACTATTAAATTCTTTAGCCCATCGTTTGATAAAACCAAGTAATGATGAGGCTTTTTTACATATATTTTCAATATGTAAATTAAACGATAAATTTGTATCGACAAACACACCAAGATCTTTCACCACGTGCACCCGATTTAAAATTTTCTCTTTTAGTGAGTAGTTGTATTCTAGTTTATTTCTTTTACGAGAAAATGTCATGGCTTGACACTTTTCTGGATTAAGAATCAAGTTATTCTTACAACACCACGTTTCAAATGATTTTAAGTCGAACTTATTGCAAATGAAGTGAAGTCTAATAGATTAGATACTGTGGATCTTCCGGTAACAAATCCGCGCTGACGTGTGGTAATTACATCTCTACAGTGGATTTTAACTTGATCATATACAATACGTTCAAACAATTTCGGTATTGATGACAATTTAGCGATTGGCCTATAGTTATTTACATCATTTTTACACCCCTTTTTAAAAATTGGGCTTATAAATGAGTTTTTCCAAAATATTGGGAAATTACTTTCATTTATTGATTTATTAAATATGGAACAAAGTGGTTTACATAACGAAGTACCACATTTCTTTATAACTGTTGCCGGGATACCGTCTGGTCCAGAACTAAAATCATCATGAATCGTCGAAATATATTGCAAAATCTGCTCCGGAGAAAATGATATAGAGACTAATGAAGTTTTAGGAGCAGAACGCATGTAATCAAAATAATTAACATCGGTTATAAAAGAATCATTAGAGAATGATTGTTTAAACAGGCTTGCAAATAGGCCACATATGACATTAGGGTCGCTAGTGAATCCATCATTATTTTTAAAAGAAGCAGGAAAACCATCGCTTTTTTTTTTAGTATTGATGAAACCCCAGAACTTTTTTGGATCTGATAAAATTTGTATCTTCATTTTATCAATATACTCAGTGTAAAGAATTTTAGATATAGACTGGAATTCCAGAAACAATTTGTTGTATGTTTCTAGGTCACTTGGGTCTTGACTGCTGACATATCTATTCCATGCTCTATTCCTAGAGTTACGTAGCATCTTCAATTCCTTAGTGTACCAGGGATACGATGAGATCTTAGTGAACTTAAGGCTATATGGTACAGATAGTGCTATGCAGGAAAAGAGTTCATGGTAAAAATAGTTTCTGGCAACATCAAGTTCATTATCATTAATATAGTCTGATAATAAATCAATTTTAGCAGACAACAATTCATTTAACAATGAAAAGTTGGCTTTTTTTAAATTAAATTCATAAGCCTTGTCTGCAGATTTACTATTAATGATATTCGCTCTATCAGATTGATAAAATATTGTTAGAGGCGGATGATATGCATCAATGTCCATTAGAACATTTGTCGAATTTGTAACTACAACATTGTTACTATCTGTAGTAAATACTAAGTCAAGTTGTCGTTCCAGACAATTAGTAATACAACTTACTTGTTGTAAGTCAGATGATATAGTGTCAACAAAAATCTGTTCTTGTCGAGATTTAGAGTTAGACGCACAGAAATATGTGTCGTCGTCAGAGTTATTCCATATTAAATCTGATAATTAAAATCACCTAAAAGTATGATATCATCAACCGAGATAAAAAAATTCTTTTTAATTTTGGGATTGCCTTTAACGTTGAACTAACTGGTGTCTTACTACTTGTGGTTGTTTTGGGCAGTGTAACTGCTATTAGTGATGGACTAATAGAAGGAACAGAAGGGGTAACAGAAGTTGTTTGGGAACTACGTTTAGCCTTAGGAGGACTTAAAGATTTATTATTATATTTTCGTTTGCGTTTTTTTTCAACTTTTTTAGTTGAAGGTTCATTATCAGAGACTGGTTCATTAATAATAGCTGTATTATCTTCAACACAGTCTGGCTTATTTGCGGTATCACTGATTTCTACTATTGAGCTAAATTCGTTTAACGAATTTAATATTTCACTGTAGTTTGAATTTAAAATACTAAGTTTTTCACCAAAGTTTTTAATTTTAACAAAAAAAACAGATGGAGAAAGGGGTCTACAAGTAGGACAGTACCACTGTAAACCTGAATGCACTGAACATAAAAATTCAGTGCATCCAATAGAAATATTAGCACATGTAGCGTGATACAATTGACCACAGGGACCAGAACAGGAAAACATTGAGTTTAAAATGTTCTGACTTTTACATTTGTCCCTCAGTGAGCAGGCAGCGAAGTTTTCAACTAATAAGAAATCCATAGTATAAAACTATCGAAAAACACAAAGTTAAGAATTTAGTGCTAAAAAAAATTAAAAGGTACGCAAGGGTTAATGCTACTGATTTTGAACACACTAACAACACAACAAGAGTTTAGCGTAAACAAATATAGCACAAAGAAGAAATGGAAAACACAAATAAACTAACAATTTACATGCAACAGAATTATTTTATGCAATTATTACAAAAAATGTGTGCAATTAGTTGAATAATTGCACATTAACTATTGGTTAAATCAATTGTTAGACAATAATGTAAAACAATGTACACTACACTTTATAAAATTTATGTTACTTTGTTTTAATTTTTAAATGACACTGTTCTAATCACAAATGCATGCGCTAAAACAAAAACAACCGTCACCGACAAAGATACGAAACCATCATAAATGTTTTACTGAAAATCCAGATCACTTGAAACCTATATATTTCGAATAATAAGCATGGTAATAAGGATTAATATGAAAAAAGATAAAAAGAATTTTGTATTTTTCATTAGAACAAGTTTATTAAATGAAATTAATCAAGTAAATTAGTCAACTGATATGTAATATCAATTACAAAAAATAAATTCTGACTATTTTATTTTACACTTCTTTTTTAGTAAAGGGATTATGTGGATCTATTTTTTTAATATTTCTAGATAAATTATGGTCACTTTCAGTTTGTACCCGCCTAGGTCTTGCAATTAACTCAATTCCGTTGTTTTTCATTTATATTGTTATGTCAATATCTGACATTAAATAAAAAAAACTAACTCAAATTCAAACACGTTTATTTTAAAAATGGGAAAATATGGCATATATGGAAAAGAATGGAATAAATAAACCCACAATTTCACATGAGTTATTTTAACATTGGGTATACACGTTCGAATTATTTGATGTGGGTTTTAACCGGGTCAAAGTCACCTCCATGTATAGTTTGGGGCGACTTTAACTCGGGCCAAAGTCACCCCAAAATCATTAATTTTAAGAACGATTAAATTAAATAAATAATTAATAATAGTAATGGACTAAAATAATATATATATATTTGGTTTATTAGAAAGAAAATATATTAATTTCTAACATAAACAATGTAACGTATTAATAGCATACGTATATTTTACATATTAAATTGATTTTGTTCGTAAATAAAATTAATGATTTTTAGCTACATTTACAAAGATATTATTATGTTGTAATATGAGTGTTAAAAGTTAAGGAAATAGCATAACACAGATAGAAAATGCTTCAAAGAAAATTATTGTAGACAAAATGAAATCTGTAAGTCACTTGGATGCTGAGAAAATTTGATTGCAAACATTATTTTTTGTTTGGCCAAAGTCACCTCTGGAAGTCTAAAGTCACCCTAGTTGACGATAACACATTGTATTTAAAACATTTATTTTTATTTAATTTATAATGAATGGATAAATCTCCAATAATCAAATATATATGTGTAACATATACACATAGTAACAAATATGTAAAACATACTAAATACTATATGCATAGTTTTCATTATACTAATTATTACAAATTAAGCATTTTAATATTTTTAAGGGGCGGGTTCTACTTTATTTAATGATAATTGAAAATTGTTATAAGATGCTACACTATTACATATAAAAGCAATAATAAAATATCAATTTTAATATTACATTAACTACTAATTCCAAAGAAAATTAAGGTAATATCATATAAAGGCCCCACAAAATGAGTTAAACAACCAATACATAATGTAATCACCTTAAATATAACACAACAAATAATACTAATGTGTAAAATGTCATAGTATATATATATATTGAAACATAGGTTTATATATCAAATAGAATTTGAACCTAATTCAAAATTATATACAACATAAGGGTATAAAAAACTAAAAGAACAAAAATCAAAAACAAACCAAAAATAAACCAAATAACATATAGAAAAGGCAAGAGATTATAAAAACCCTCAAAAAATATGGATACAATTAAGTAATAAAATAAAGGGATGGGCCACCCTTACCACATCATCAATTTATTGGACCACTTAATATCGATGAAGTGTCTACCCTACCTACACAAATTTGCTATAATATAAACAAATTCCAAAAGAAACTTGCAATAGAACATTGTATTAAATTATATAGCCATATTACACTGAAAAATGAATATTATATTATAATTACAGCAGTTTAGACATTGATTATGTAAAATGAATTATTCTAGTAAATACTATCAAAAATCATCATAACCAATGTTTAATAAGCCTATAACAACAAATACTCATAAATCAGGAAAGAAAACCAAACCATTTACCAAACCATAGTATAAGGCTAATAGCCATCAATTAAAAATATATAAAAATGAATCTAATTACATAGGATTTTATATATAAAAAATATATATAAATCCCCATAACCATTTACAAGAATCTATTTAATCTTTAAAAACTTTAAAACTTGTATGCTGTATAAAATGAATTGTATCCTACCTATTAAAATTAAAAATAAAAAACTATGTGGTCCTGAAGTCCTGTGCAAAAATATAATTTCAGCACTACGTAATCTGTAAGAACATTTTAAGTGAATTGTCCAATAAATTTTTTTAAAAATGTATGTGTTGAAACTACACCAAATTATATAAATCTTAAGGAATAAATATTCTTGTTAACAAACCACATAATAACCACTTATCATCCCACAATCACCAGATGCAAAAAACACATCTTAAACATTCCATATCAATTATAAACACATTTCTGTACAAATATGTACCATACACCTCAAAACAAAAATAAATATAAAACCGTGAAGGTAATTAACGTCTTTTAACTTATATAGTAGAAAGACGGGCCTCCCCAATAAACGGTTTTCATCCATTGCCAGTGGAATCATCAGTTGGGATTTTTTATAAATTATTAAAAAACTTATATATTATTAATAATAATATGTATAAATATAAGTGCTCCAAAATCTAGGATATATGAATGTAATATTAAATGTTAATATTACAAATCCTCAAATATAATGGTATACGAAACCAAATATATAAACAAATAACACAGTACTAAGGCTTATATATCCAACCCACCACATTCATATATGTCATAATACATAATGTAACACACATAATGTAACACACATATATATTAAACAAATTATCATACAAACACAACACATTTTCCCACAACTTCAAATATATCTTCCATTAAAATAATATTATATCAACACATCAAAATGAATAAGGTATACATAGTATGACCTTGCCCAAATACAATAAACAAAATTAATGAAAAACTCAAAATAACAACCTTTGATAAAAATTCAAATAGCATTATTAGAAAACTAATAAACTTATTTAGCTTATCAGAAACTATATATATATATTCCCAAATATCAAATATATATAAATAATGAACATTATAACAACATAACATTTATTAAAATATACATTCGTATTGTCAACAGTCTACCTGGTATACATATAAATGTATTAAAATATATTAATACTATTAATATAAACAAATGTTCCGTCAAAAAACTATAAACAGCATTAAATTATCAAATATATAATTAAAAGCAAAACTACAAATAAAAATTGTATACTACCAACTAAAAACCATATAAATCCTTTAAATACCGTCAACTGGGGTGACTTTGATCCGAAAAACTGTATATGTTGTTACATTTTAGTTTAAATCTACATTTGAGTTGATTTTTTTACCAGTTTTATATTATACTGTGGACAATTATTAACTAAATTACACATTCGATTTAAGGGTGAAGCAGCTACATAATTAGTTCTACTATAAGGTACATAAAAAAGAACATCACGATGTCTGCTACTTCTACGATTATGGTTAAAACTAATATAGTTAAGAAGCTCGGGTGAATCAAGTCTACCGGTTATTAATTGATGTATGTAAATGATATCGGCAATCTGTCTGCGCTCGTCAAGAGTCTTTAAATTTAGTAGTTTCAGACGATCTACGTATGGAGGAAGATGTAAGTTATCCATCCAATTTAAACCCTTGAGAGCGAAACGTACAAAGTTTTTCTGTATCCTTTCGATTCGGTCATTATGTACCTTGAAGAAAGGAGACCATACTTGACTTGCATATTCTAATTGTGAACGAACCAGAGTGCAATATAGAGTCAAAGTTGTAAGGGGACTATTAAATTCTTTAGCCCATCGTTTGATAAAACCAAGTAATGATGAGGCTTTTTTACATATATTTTCAATATGTAAATTAAACGATAAATTTGTATCGACAAACACACCAAGATCTTTCACCACGTGCACCCGATTTAAAATTTTCTCTTTTAGTGAGTAGTTGTATTCTAGTTTATTTCTTTTACGAGAAAATGTCATGGCTTGACACTTTTCTGGATTAAGAATCAAGTTATTCTTACAACACCACGTTTCAAATGATTTTAAGTCGAACTTATTGCAAATGAAGTGAAGTCTAATAGATTAGATACTGTGGATCTTCCGGTAACAAATCCGCGCTGACGTGTGGTAATTACATCTCTACAGTGGATTTTAACTTGATCATATACAATACGTTCAAACAATTTCGGTATTGATGACAATTTAGCGATTGGCCTATAGTTATTTACATCATTTTTACACCCCTTTTTAAAAATTGGGCTTATAAATGAGTTTTTCCAAAATATTGGGAAATTACTTTCATTTATTGATTTATTAAATATGGAACAAAGTGGTTTACATAACGAAGTACCACATTTCTTTATAACTGTTGCCGGGATACCGTCTGGTCCAGAACTAAAATCATCATGAATCGTCGAAATATATTGCAAAATCTGCTCCGGAGAAAATGATATAGAGACTAATGAAGTTTTAGGAGCAGAACGCATGTAATCAAAATAATTAACATCGGTTATAAAAGAATCATTAGAGAATGATTGTTTAAACAGGCTTGCAAATAGGCCACATATGACATTAGGGTCGCTAGTGAATCCATCATTATTTTTAAAAGAAGCAGGAAAACCATCGCTTTTTTTTTTAGTATTGATGAAACCCCAGAACTTTTTTGGATCTGATAAAATTTGTATCTTCATTTTATCAATATACTCAGTGTAAAGAATTTTAGATATAGACTGGAATTCCAGAAACAATTTGTTGTATGTTTCTAGGTCACTTGGGTCTTGACTGCTGACATATCTATTCCATGCTCTATTCCTAGAGTTACGTAGCATCTTCAATTCCTTAGTGTACCAGGGATACGATGAGATCTTAGTGAACTTAAGGCTATATGGTACAGATAGTGCTATGCAGGAAAAGAGTTCATGGTAAAAATAGTTTCTGGCAACATCAAGTTCATTATCATTAATATAGTCTGATAATAAATCAATTTTAGCAGACAACAATTCATTTAACAATGAAAAGTTGGCTTTTTTTAAATTAAATTCATAAGCCTTGTCTGCAGATTTACTATTAATGATATTCGCTCTATCAGATTGATAAAATATTGTTAGAGGCGGATGATATGCATCAATGTCCATTAGAACATTTGTCGAATTTGTAACTACAACATTGTTACTATCTGTAGTAAATACTAAGTCAAGTTGTCGTTCCAGACAATTAGTAATACAACTTACTTGTTGTAAGTCAGATGATATAGTGTCAACAAAAATCTGTTCTTGTCGAGATTTAGAGTTAGACGCACAGAAATATGTGTCGTCGTCAGAGTTATTCCATATTAAATCTGATAATTAAAATCACCTAAAAGTATGATATCATCAACCGAGATAAAAAAATTCTTTTTAATTTTGGGATTGCCTTTAACGTTGAACTAACTGGTGTCTTACTACTTGTGGTTGTTTTGGGCAGTGTAACTGCTATTAGTGATGGACTAATAGAAGGAACAGAAGGGGTAACAGAAGTTGTTTGGGAACTACGTTTAGCCTTAGGAGGACTTAAAGATTTATTATTATATTTTCGTTTGCGTTTTTTTTCAACTTTTTTAGTTGAAGGTTCATTATCAGAGACTGGTTCATTAATAATAGCTGTATTATCTTCAACACAGTCTGGCTTATTTGCGGTATCACTGATTTCTACTATTGAGCTAAATTCGTTTAACGAATTTAATATTTCACTGTAGTTTGAATTTAAAATACTAAGTTTTCCCCAAAGTTTTTAATTTTAACAAAAAAAACAGATGGAGAAAGGGGTCTACAAGTAGGACAGTACCACTGTAAACCTGAATGCACTGAACATAAAAATTCAGTGCATCCAATAGAAATATTAGCACATGTAGCGTGATACAATTGACCACAGGGACCAGAACAGGAAAACATTGAGTTTAAAATGTTCTGACTTTTACATTTGTCCCTCAGTGAGCAGGCAGCGAAGTTTTCAACTAATAAGAAATCCATAGTATAAAACTATCGAAAAACACAAAGTTAAGAATTTAGTGCTAAAAAAAATTAAAAGGTACGCAAGGGTTAATGCTACTGATTTTGAACACACTAACAACACAACAAGAGTTTAGCGTAAACAAATATAGCACAAAGAAGAAATGGAAAACACAAATAAACTAACAATTTACATGCAACAGAATTATTTTATGCAATTATTACAAAAAATGTGTGCAATTAGTTGAATAATTGCAC
Source organism: Dryomyza anilis (assembly GCA_951804985.1). NCBI lineage: Eukaryota > Metazoa > Arthropoda > Insecta > Diptera > Dryomyzidae > Dryomyza > Dryomyza anilis. The sequence continues at coordinate 20,671,710 of OX638136.1, read as the reverse complement.
ATTAACTATTGGTTAAATCAATTGTTAGACAATAATGTAAAACAATGTACACTACACTTTATAAAATTTATGTTACTTTGTTTTAATTTTTAAATGACACTGTTCTAATCACAAATGCATGCGCTAAAACAAAAACAACCGTCACCGACAAAGATACGAAACCATCATAAATGTTTTACTGAAAATCCAGATCACTTGAAACCTATATATTTCGAATAATAAGCATGGTAATAAGGATTAATATGAAAAAAGATAAAAAGAATTTTGTATTTTTCATTAGAACAAGTTTATTAAATGAAATTAATCAAGTAAATTAGTCAACTGATATGTAATATCAATTACAAAAAATAAATTCTGACTATTTTATTTTACACTTCTTTTTTAGTAAAGGGATTATGTGGATCTATTTTTTTAATATTTCTAGATAAATTATGGTCACTTTCAGTTTGTACCCGCCTAGGTCTTGCAATTAACTCAATTCCGTTGTTTTTCATTTATATTGTTATGTCAATATCTGACATTAAATAAAAAAAACTAACTCAAATTCAAACACGTTTATTTTAAAAATGGGAAAATATGGCATATATGGAAAAGAATGGAATAAATAAACCCACAATTTCACATGAGTTATTTTAACATTGGGTATACACGTTCGAATTATTTGATGTGGGTTTTAACCGGGTCAAAGTCACCTCCATGTATAGTTTGGGGCGACTTTAACTCGGGCCAAAGTCACCCCAAAATCATTAATTTTAAGAACGATTAAATTAAATAAATAATTAATAATAGTAATGGACTAAAATAATATATATATATTTGGTTTATTAGAAAGAAAATATATTAATTTCTAACATAAACAATGTAACGTATTAATAGCATACGTATATTTTACATATTAAATTGATTTTGTTCGTAAATAAAATTAATGATTTTTAGCTACATTTACAAAGATATTATTATGTTGTAATATGAGTGTTAAAAGTTAAGGAAATAGCATAACACAGATAGAAAATGCTTCAAAGAAAATTATTGTAGACGAAATGAAATCTGTAAGTCACTTGGATGCTGAGAAAATTTGATTGCAAACATTATTTTTTGTTTGGCCAAAGTCACCTCTGGAAGTCTAAAGTCACCCTAGTTGACGGTAACACATTGTATTTAAAACATTTATTTTTATTTAATTTATAATGAATGGATAAATCTCCAATAATCAAATATATATGTGTAACATATACACATAGTAACAAATATGTAAAACATACTAAATACTATATGCATAGTTTTCATTATACTAATTATTACAAATTAAGCATTTTAATATTTTTAAGGGGCGGGTTCTACTTTATTTAATGATAATTGAAAATTGTTATAAGATGCCACACTATTACATATAAAAGCAATAATAAAATATCAATTTTAATATTACATTAACTACTAATTCCAAAGAAAATTAAGGTAATATCATATAAAGGCCCCACAAAATGAGTTAAACAACCAATACATGATGTAATCACCTTAAATATAACACAACAAATAATACTAATGTGTAAAATGTCATAGTATATATATATATATATATTGAAACATAGGTTTATATATCAAATAGAATTTGAACCTAATTCAAAATTATATACAACATAAGGGTATAAAAAACTAAAAGAACAAAAATCAAAAACAAACCAAAAATAAACCAAATAACATATAGAAAAGGCAAGAGATTATAAAAACCCTCAAAAAATATGGATACAATTAAGTAATAACATAAAGGAATGGGCCATCCTTACCACATCATCAATTTATTGGACCACTTAATATCGATGAAGTGTCTACCCTACCTACACAAATTTGCGATAATATAAACAAATTCCAAAAGAAACTTGCAATAGAACATAGTATTAAATTATATAGCCATATTACACTGAAAAATGAATATTATATTATAATTACAGCAGTTTAGACATTGATTATGTAAAATGAATTATTCTAGTAAATACTATCAAAAATCATCATAACCAATGTTTAATAAGCCTATAACAACAAATACTCATAAATCAGGAAAGAAAACCAAACCATTTACAACAGCATAGTTAAATAGTATAAGGCTAATAGCCATCAATTAAAAATATATAAAAATGAATCTAATTACATAGGATTTTATATATAAAAAATATATATAAATCCCCATAACCATTTACAAGAATCTATTTAATCTTTAAAAACTTTAAAACTTGTATGTATAAAATGAATTGTATCCTACCTATTAAAATTAAAAATAAAAAACTATGTGGTCCTGAAGTCCTGTGCAAAAATATAATTTCAGCACTACGTAATCTGTAAGAACATTTTAAGTGAATTGTCCAATAACTTTTTTTAAAAATGTATGTGTTGAAACTACACCAAATTATATAAATCTTAAGGAATAAATATTCTTGTTAACAAACCACATAATAACCACTTATCATCCCACAATCACCAGATGCAAAAAACACATCTTAAACATTCCATATCAATTATAAACACATTTCTGTACAAATATGTACCATACACCTCAAAACAAAAATAAATATAAAACCGTGAAGGTAATTAACGTCTTTTAACTTATATAGTAGAAAGACGGGCCTCCCCAATAAACGGTTTTCATCCATTGCCAGTGGAATCATCAGTTGGGATTTTTTATAAATTATTAAAAAACTTATATATTATTAATAATAATATGTATAAATATAAGTGCTCCAAAATCTAGGATATATGAATGTAATATTAAATGTTAATATTACAAATCCTCAAATATAATGGTATACGAAACCAAATATATAAACAAATAACACAGTACTAAGGGTTATATATCCAACCCACCACATTCATATATGTCATAATACATAATGTAACACACATTATGTAACACACATATATATTAAACAAATTATCATACAAACACAACACATTTTCCCACAACTTCAAATATATCTTCCATTAAAATAATATTATATCAACACATCAAAATGAATAAGGTATACATAGTATGACCTTGCCCAAATACAATAAACAAAATTAATGAAAAACTCAAAATAACAACCTTTGATAAAAATTCAAATAGCATTATTAGAAAACTAATAAACTTATTTAGCTTATCAGAAACTATATATATATATTCCCAAATATCAAATATATATAAATAATGAACATTATAACAACATAACATTTATAAAAATATACATTCGTATTGTCAACAGTCTACCTGGTATACATATAAATGTATTAAAATATATTAATACTATTAATATAAACAAATGTTCCGTCAAAAAACTATAAACAGCATTAAATTATCAAATATATAATTAAAAGCAAAACTACAAATAAAAATTGTATACTACCAACTAAAAACCATATAAATCCTTTAAATACCGTCAACTGGGGTGACTTTGACCCGAAAAACTGTATATGTTGTTACATTTTAGTTTAAATCTATATTTGAGTTGATTTTTTTACCAGTTTTATATTATACTGTGGACAATTATTAACTAAATTACACATTCGATTTAAGGGTGAAGCAGCTACATAATTAGTTCTACTATAAGGTACATAAAAAAGAACATCACGATGTCTGCTACTTCTACGATTATGGTTAAAACTAATATAGTTAAGAAGCTCGGGTGAATCAAGTCTACCGGTTATTAATTGATGTATGTAAATGATATCGGCAATCTGTCTGCGCTCGTCAAGAGTCTTTAAATTTAGTAGTTTCAGACGATCTACGTATGGAGGAAGATGTAAGTTATCCATCCAATTTAAACCCTTGAGAGCGAAACGTACAAAGTTTTTCTGTATCCTTTCGATTCGGTCATTATGTACCTTGAAGAAAGGAGACCATACTTGACTTGCATATTCTAATTGTGAACGAACCAGAGTGCAATATAGAGTCAAAGTTGTATTATTAAATTCTTTAGCCCATCGTTTGATAAAACCAAGTAATGATGAGGCTTTTTTACATATATTTTCAATATGTAAATTAAACGATAAATTTGTATCGACAAACACACCAAGATCTTTCACCACGTGCACCCGATTTAAAATTTTCTCTTTTAGTGAGTAGTTGTATTCTAGTTTATTTCTTTTACGAGAAAATGACATGGCTTGACACTTTTCTGGATTAAGAATCAAGTTATTCTTACAACACCACGTTTCAAATGATTTTAAGTCGAACTTATTGCAAATGAAGTGAAGTCTAATAGATTAGATACTGTGGATCTTCCGGTAACAAATCCGCGCTGACGTGTGGTAATTACATCTCTACAGTGGATTTTAACTTGATCATATACAATACGTTCAAACAATTTCGGTATTGATGACAATTTAGCGATTGGCCTATAGTTATTTACATCATTTTTACACCCCTTTTTAAAAATTGGGCTTATAAATGAGTTTTTCCAAAATATTGGGAAATTACTTTCATTTATTGATTTATTAAATATGGAACAAAGTGGTTTACATAACGAAGTACCACATTTCTTTATAACTGTTGCCGGGATACCGTCTGGTCCAGAACTAAAATCATCATGAATCGTCGAAATATATTGCAAAATCTGCTCCGGAGAAAATGATATAGAGACTAATGAAGTTTTAGGAGCAGAACGCATGTAATCAAAATAATTAACATCGGTTATAAAAGAATCATTAGAGAATGATTGTTTAAACAGGCTTGCAAATAGGCCACATATGACATTAGGGTCGCTAGTGAATCCATCATTATTTTTAAAAGAAGCAGGAAAACCATCGCTCTTTTTTTTTAGTATTGATGAAACCCCAGAACTTTTTTGGATCTGATAAAATTTGTATCTTCATTTTATCAATATACTCAGTGTAAAGAATTTTAGATATAGACTGGAATTCCAGAAACAATTTGTTGTATGTTTCTAGGTCACTTGGGTCTTGACTGCTGACATATCTATTCCATGCTCTATTCCTAGAGTTACGTAGCATCTTCAATTCCTTAGTGTACCAGGGATACGATGAGATCTTAGTGAACTTAAGGCTATATGGTACAGATAGTGCTATGCAGGAAAAGAGTTCATGGTAAAAATAGTTTATGGCAACATCAAGTTCATTATCATTAATATAGTCTGATAATAAATCAATTTTAGCAGACAACAATTCATTTAACAATGAAAAGTTGGCTTTTTTAAAATTAAATTCATAAGCCTTGTCTGCAGATTTACTATTAATGATATTCGCTCTATCTGATTGATAAAATATTGTTAGAGGCGGATGATATGCATCAATGTCCATTAGAACATTCGTCGAATTTGTAACTACAACATTGTTACTATCTGTAGTAAATACTAAGTCAAGTTGTCGTTCCAGACAATTAGTAATACAACTTACTTGTTGTAAGTCAGATGATATAGTGTCAACAAAAATCTGTTCTTGTCGAGATTTAGAGTTAGACGCACAGAAATATGTGTCGTCGTCAGAGTTAACCCATATTAAATCTGATAATTAAAATCACCTAAAAGTATGATATCATCAACCGAGATAAAAAAATTCTTTTTAATTTTGGGATTGCCTTTAACGTTGAACTAACTGGTGTCTTACTACTTGTGGTTGTTTTGGGCAGTGTAACTGCTATTAGTGATGGACTAATAGAAGGAACAGAAGGGGTAACAGAAGTTGTTTGGGAACTACGTTTAGCCTTAGGAGGACTTAAAGATTTATTATTATATTTTCGTTTGCGTTTTTTTTCAACTTTTTTAGTTGAAGGTTCATTATCAGAGACTGGTTCATTAATAATAGCTGTATTATCTTCAACACAGTCTGGCTTATTTGCGGTATCACTGATTTCTACTATTGAGCTAAATTCGTTTAACGAATTTAATATTTCACTGTAGTTTGAATTTAAAATACTAAGTTTTTCACCAAAGTTTTTAATTTTAACAAAAAAAAACAGATGGAGAAAGGGGTCTACAAGTAGGACAGTACCACTGTAAACCTGAATGCACTGAACATAAAAATTCAGTGCATCCAATAGAAATATTAGCACATGTAGCGTGATACAATTGACCACAGGGACCAGAACAGGAAAACATTGAGTTTAAAATGTTCTGACTTTTACATTTGTCCCTCAGTGAGCAGGCAGCGAAGTTTTCAACTAATAAGAAATCCATAGTATAAAACTATCGAAAAACACAAAGTTAAGAATTTAGTGCTAAAAAAAATTAAAAGGTACGCAAGGGTTAATGCTACTGATTTTGAACACACTAACAACACAACAAGAGTTTAGCGTAAACAAATATAGCACAAAGAAGAAATGGAAAACACAAATAAACTAACAATAACAATTTACATGCAACAGAATTATTTTATGCAATTATTACAAAAAATGTGTGCAATTAGTTGAATAATTGCACATTAACTATTGGTTAAATCAATTGTTAGACAATAATGTAAAACAGTGTACACTACACTTTATAAAATTTATATTACTTTGTTTTAATTTTTAAATGACACTGTTCTAATCACAAAAGCATGCGCTAAAACAAAAACAACCGTCACCGACAAAGAAACGAAACCATCATAAATGTTTTACTGAAAATCCAGATCACTTGAAACCTATATATTTCGAATAATAAGCATGGTAATAAGGATTAATATGAAAAAAGATAAAAAGAATTTTGTATTTTTCATTAGAACAAGTTTATTAAATGAAATTAATCAAGTAAATTAGTCAACTGATATGTAATATCAATTACAAAAAATAAATTCTGACTATTTTATTTTACACTTCTTTTTTAGTAAAGGGATTATGTGGGTCTATTTTTTTAATATTTCTAGATAAATTATGGTCACTTTCAGTTTGTACCCGCCTTAGTCTTGCAATTAACTCAATTCCGTTGTTTTTCATTTATATTGTTATGTCAATATCTGACATTAAATAAAAAAAACTAACTCAAATTCAAACACGTTTATTTTAAAAATGGGAAAATATAGCATATATGGAAAAGAATGGAATAAATAAACCCACAATTTCACATGAGTTATTTTAACATTGGGTATACACGTTCGAATTATTTGATGTGGGTTTTAACCGGGTCAAAGTCACATCCATGTATAGTTTGGGGCGACTTTAACTCGGGCCAAAGTCACCCCAAAATCATTAATTTTAAGAACGATTAAATTAAATAAATAATTAATAATAGTAATGGACTAAAATAATATATATATATTTGGTTTATTAGAAAGAAAATATATTAATTTCTAACATAAACAATGTAACGTATTAATAGCATACGTATATTTTACATATTAAATTGATTTTGTTCGTAAATAAAATTAATGATTTTTAGCTACATTTACAAAGATATTATTATGTTGTAATATGAGTGTTAAAAGTTAAGGAAATAGCATAACACAGATAGAAAATGCTTCAAAGAAAATTATTGTAGACAAAATGAAATCTGTAAGTCACTTGGATGCTGAGAAAATTTGATTGCAAACATTATTTTTTGTTTGGCCAAAGTCACCTCTGGAAGTCTAAAGTCACCCTAGTTGACGATAACACATTGTATTTAAAACATTTATTTTTATTTAATTTATAATGAATGGATAAATCTCCAATAATCAAATATATATGTGTAACATATACACATAGTAACAAATATGTAAAACATACTAAATACTATATGCATAGTTTTCATTATACTAATTATTACAAATTAAGCATTTTAATATTTTTAAGGGGCGGGTTCTACTTTATTTAATGATAATTGAAAATTGTTATAAGATGCTACACTATTACATATAAAAGCAATAATAAAATATCAATTTTAATATTACATTAACTACTAATTCCAAAGAAAATTAAGGTAATATCATATAAAGGCCCCACAAAATGAGTTAAACAACCAATACATAATGTAATCACCTTAAATATAACACAACAAATAATACTAATGTGTAAAATGTCATAGTATATATATATATTGAAACATAGGTTTATATATCAAATAGAATTTGAACCTAATTCAAAATTATATACAACATAAGGGTATAAAAAACTAAAAGAACAAAAATCAAAAACAAACCAAAAATAAACCAAATAACATATAGAAAAGGCAAGAGATTATAAAAACCCTCAAAAAATATGGATACAATTAAGAAATAAAATAAAGGGATGGGCCACCCTTACCACATCATCAATTTATTGGACCACTTAATATCGATGAAGTGTCTACCCTACCTACACAAATTTGCTATAATATAAACAAATTCCAAAAGAAACTTGCAATAGAACATTGTATTAAATTATATAGCCATATTACACTGAAAAATGAATATTATATTATAATTACAGCAGTTTAGACATTGATTATGTAAAATGAATTATTCTAGTAAATACTATCAAAAATCATCATAACCAATGTTTAATAAGCCTATAACAACAAATACTCATAAATCAGGAAAGAAAACCAAACCATTTACCAAACCATAGTATAAGGCTAATAGCCATCAATTAAAAATATATAAAAATGAATCTAATTACATAGGATTTTATATATAAAAAATATATATAAATCCCCATAACCATTTACAAGAATCTATTTAATCTTTAAAAACTTTAAAACTTGTATGCTGTATAAAATGAATTGTATCCTACCTATTAAAATTAAAAATAAAAAACTATGTGGTCCTGAAGTCCTGTGCAAAAATATAATTTCAGCACTACGTAATCTGTAAGAACATTTTAAGTGAATTGTCCAATAAATTTTTTTAAAAATGTATGTGTTGAAACTACACCAAATTATATAAATCTTAAGGAATAAATATTCTTGTTAACAAACCACATAATAACCACTTATCATCCCACAATCACCAGATGCAAAAAACACATCTTAAACATTCCATATCAATTATAAACACATTTCTGTACAAATATGTACCATACACCTCAAAACAAAAATAAATATAAAACCGTGAAGGTAATTAACGTCTTTTAACTTATATAGTAGAAAGACGGGCCTCCCCAATAAACGGTTTTCATCCATTGCCAGTGGAATCATCAGTTGGGATTTTTTATAAATTATTAAAAAACTTATATATTATTAATAATAATATGTATAAGTATAAGTGCTCCAAAATCTAGGATATATGAATGTAATATTAAATGTTAATATTACAAATCCTCAAATATAATGGTATACGAAACCAAATATATAAACAAATAACACAGTACTAAGGGTTATATATCCAACCCACCACATTCATACATGTCATAATACATAATGTAACACACATAATGTAACACACATATATATTAAACAAATTATCATACAAACACAACACATTTTCCCACAACTTCAAATATATCTTCCATTAAAATAATATTATATCAACACATCAAAATGAATAAGGTATACATAGTATGACCTTGCCCAAATACAATAAACAAAATTAATGAAAAACTCAAAATAACAACCTTTGATAAAAATTCAAATAGCATTATTAGAAAACTAATAAACTTATTTAGCTTATGAGAAACTATATATATATTCCCAAATATCAAATATATATAAATAATGAAAATTATAACAACATAACATTTATAAAAATATACATTCGTATTGTCAACAGTCTACCTGGTATACATATAAATGTATTAAAATATATTAATACTATTAATATAAACAAATGTTCCGTCAAAAAACTATAAACAGCATTAAATTATCAAATATATAATTAAAAGCAAAACTACAAATAAAAATTGTATACTACCAACTAAAAACCATATAAATCCTTTAAATACCGTCAACTGGGGTGACTTTGACCCGAAAAACTGTATATGTTGATTTTGTAATGCTTTTAATTCGCTATTTTGTAATGGAATTAATATTTCATTATTTTATAAAATATTGTAAGTATGTCCTCTTTAAGCATCCGCAATCAAATTTTCATGGTGTAATAACAGTAATGTAATAACAGTAATGACTATGATACTATAATAATAATAATCGAGTTTTAGCTAATACAGCTAGCTTGCACTTTCACAGCATAATACTGGAAAATATTTACCCACTAAATTAGTTGGGCTCGTGAACAACACATGCATTTGTTACATTTTAGTTTAAATCTACATTTGAGTTGATTTGTTTACCAGTTTTATATTATACTGTGGACAATTATTAACTAAATTACACATTCGATTGAAGGATGAAGCAGCTACATAATTAGTTCTACTATAAGGTACATAAAAAAGAACATCACGATGTCTGCTACTTCTACGATTATGGTTAAAACTAATATAGTTAAGAAGCTCGGGTGAATCAAGTCTACCGGTTATTAATTGATGTATGTAAATGATATCGGCAATCTGTCTGCGCTCGTCAAGAGTATTTAAATTTAGTAGTTTCAGACGATCTACGTATGGAGGAAGATGTAAGTTATCCATCCAATTTAAACCCTTGAGAGCGAAACGTACAAAGTTTTTCTGTATCCTTTCGATTCTGTCATTATGTACCTTGAAGAAAGGAGACCATACTTGACTTGCATATTCTAATTGTGAACGAACCAGAGTGCAATATAGAGTCAAAGTTGTTAGAGGACTATTAAATTTCTTAGCCCATCGTTTGATAAAACCAAGTAATGATGAGGCTTTTTTACATATATTTTCAATATGTAAATTAAACGATAAATTTGTATCGACAAACACACCAAGATCTTTCACCACGTGCACCCGATTTAAAATTTTCTCTTTTAGTGAGTAGTTGTATTCTAGTTTATTTCTTTTACGAGAAAATGTCATGGCTTGACACTTTTCTGGATTAAGAATCAAGTTATTCTTACAACACCACGTTTCAAATGATTTTAAGTCGAACTTATTGCAAATGAAGTGAAGTCTAATAGATTAGATACAGTGGATCTTCCGGTAACAAATCCGTGCTGACGTGTGGTAATTACATCTCTACAGTGGATTTTAACTTGATCATATACAATACGTTCAAACAATTTCGGTATTGATGACAATTTAGCGATTGGCCTATAGTTATTTACATCATTTTTACACCCCTTTTTAAAAATTGGGCTTATAAATGAGTTTTTCCAAAATATTGGGAAATTACTTTCATTTATTGATTTATTAAATATGGAACAAAGTGGTTTACATAACGAAGTACCACATTTCTTTATAACTGTTGCCGGGATACTGGTCCAGAACTAAAATCATCATCAATCGTCGAAATATATTGCAAAATCTGCTCCGGAGAAAATGATATAGAGACTAATGAAGTTTTAGGAGCAGAACGCATGTAATCAAAATAATTAACATCGGTTATAAAAGAATCATTAGAGAATGATTGTTTAAACAGGCTTGCAAATAGGCCACATATGACATTATGGTCGCTAGTGAATCCATCATTATTTTTAAAAGATGCAGGAAAACCATCGCTCTTTTTTTTAGTATTGATGAAACCCCAGAACTTTTTTGGATCTGATAAAATTTGTATCTTCATTTTATCAATATACTCAGTGTAAAGAATTTTAGATATAGACTGGAATTCCAGAAACAATTTGTTGTATGTTTCTAGGTCACTTGGGTCTTGACTGCTGACATATCTATTCCATGCTCTATTCCTAGAGTTACGTAGCATCTTCAATTCCTTTGTGTACCAGGGATACGATGAGATCTTAGTGAACTTAAGGCTATATGGTACAGATAGTGCTATGCAGGAAAAGAGTTCATGGTAAAAATAGTTTATGGCAACATCAAGTTCATTATCATTAATATAGTCTGATATTAAATCAATTTTAGCAGACAACAATTCATTTAACAATGAAAAGTTGGCTTTTTTAAAATTAAATTCATAAGCCTTGTCTGCAGATTTACTATTAATGATGTTCGCTCTTGTTGCGGGCTCCAGGGGTCTTTTTGTACTTGCCTTTATTAATGGAACCGTCAGTGACAATATTCCCTCGAAGTCCACAATTCTTTCCTAACATTTATTATTGAATAAAAACGCAAGGATATTTTAGACTTGCTTTATACTTTTATTAATTATTTTTAAGTATTTTTACAAGCTTGAGTTTAAACTGAAAACACGTCTGCACTCTAAGGCAGTTAAAATCATAATGCTTAAAATCTATACTTAACCTCTACTCATCACCTCGGTATCGTGCGACTCACGAACCCCTTGCTTATACTTATTTCTTAAAACACAACTCATAAATGCAAGCAAGCATATTCTTAAATCTACGTACTACTAAAAACCTCATGAACCCCACATCAGATATTTACTAATATTGTGAAATCATTAATTGAGAAAATTCCAATGTGCTGAATTCTTAATTGGTTCCCATGCTGGCGTTAGTCTTGACTTAAATTACAACCAATGCTTTTGTTGTTGCTTTTAAACAGACGGCACACTTGCTAGCGTGTGCCTTGGATCAAATTGCAACCAGTGCACTTTTCGTTGCTTTCAAGCGGACTTAATTTTATATCCTGAAAGTATGCACTCATAAACATTATGTACTTGTTCCAGTTACGTCGTAAACGTTATGTTAAGTTAACATGCATCTGTTATTGTGCTTTTAGATTTGAACTTTATGTGCATACTGGTTATGCGCAGGCTTTCTGAAATACAACAAAAAAAAACGTTTCTGATTCACAACATTCTTCCCCCCTTATTTTAAGAAAAAATTATTATTAAAAAGAATAATAGTTTTTTCTTTTACATCATTAATATTTCAATATATTTCTTAATTTATTTAACTTACAATAATATTTAAAATCAATAATTATTTTTCTTATTATTATAATTTATTTTACTTATTTTCATTTTAGAAATCTTATTAATGCTTATTTTCGTTACTCAATTACTTAATTAATGGTTGCAGTTTTAGTGATATTTATATACTTTATGTAACGTTAAAAATAAAAATGTATAACATTACAAGTCACTGAACGTTGCAATTGACAAAACAGTAGTTGATCAAGTTACCGCTTTGCAATCGCTGCGTTCCGTGTTGCTCTGTTGTTTTTCTTGTTTATTCATCTAAGTCATTAAATACTTCAATTTGTGCAACGATTTGTTTTTTTTTTTTTTTTGAAAATAATTCATTTGATTTTTATTTTAGTTGTTATGTCTTTAATTATTATTTATATTTATACTTTTCATATAATTAGTGTTTTTTTTTTTTTTAAAAATGTCGTTAAACAGTAATTTATTGAATAATAATTGCTTGCTGCCTAACTATCTACCTCCAGAAACAAACGCCTAATGTTGTCTGAGTCTGACTTCCTAATTATACTTCAATGGAATATATAAAAAAAAAATTATACACAATAAAACCCTGGTCCTGATGTTCTTGGTACTGACTGCTGCGACTCTTCTTCGGTCAGGGGTTTCTGCGCTGGCATAGATTGTGGTGCCGTTGTTATTGCGTTTATTTGCTTTGTTGTCGTTCGTGGACTTGCAGTTGGCGTTGTTGGTTTCATTTCTCTTTTTAATGTATTGCGCGATGAATTGTTTCTTTGGAGCGGTGGCTGTTGGATTGGAAGTTTCTTCGACCTTATTTCAAACTCGTTCATTTTGGTTGCTTCCACATTGACGGATGCAATTTTCGATTTATTCTTACTAATTTTATCATTTTTGTTGTTAGATTTCTTTTTACATAGTTGATGGTACCGCAAATATACCACATACGCGGTCAACAACAATATTAGTGCCAAAATTACTATCCCGAATGATATACCGGTGTTTTTTATATCATTTTGGCGGTTGAATAACTCCTTTCGTTCTTTATTGTAATCTATTTCTGCTAACAGATCGTCTAAATTTCGCTGACCGTCCTTTAGTGCTGATCTCATTTCACTGTGGTCTGAAACTAAGATTGGTGGTGGTATAGCTGTTACATTTGGGGTAGGGAATGATGACCAGTTTCCTTTCAGGATTTTAAGAAATGTTGTGTGGTCTTCTTTTTTGTATGTTACTTCCTCGTTGGTAATTTGTGTATGTTCATATGGTAATATCAATTCCTGATTATGAAGATCACATGCCTCATTAACCGACATCCAACCTAGTCCAGATAATGTTAACGTTGCCATGTTAGTGCCGCATACTGCTTCGAATTTTGTTGGTGTTTCAAATTTATATAACCAAGTGTTTGGAGACCATAGCTTCACGACCAAACCGGAACTCTTCTTGATCGCAACGTGATTGCAATTGTCTGATGGAACTGTTTTGTGTTGTATTAGAGTCACTTCGCAAAGTTTGTTGCTGTTTGTTAGTACTGTGCCGGGTCGTTTGCATAGTGTGACCTCCTTATTCATGCTCTGGCTGATAGTTATGCATTTATCGTAATCAGCAGTTGTTAATCCTATGAATTTACTTCGGTCTTCAGCTTCCGCTAAGTAGTCGTATGTCGTCTTAACCAACGCGTCCCATTCTTTATTAATGTTTGTGGGTATTGGATAGACTCTGTATAATGTGAAAATCAAATCGTCAGGCAACGGTGTTTTGATGACGATCATAATACTGTCAGCATCCGGAAAAACGCGTACGGTGGAGGAATGATGCATTTCAAATGATTGTTGTATGAACCAATTGGCCTTTCCTCTTAGAGTTAATTTAGCAAGCATTTCATTCAGCTCCCTCTGATCAATAATCGACGGATGCAGGCGTCCCTTATATAGATCGTCTATTACAGCCATCTCTATTAATTGTTGTCCTTGTATTTCAATCAGGTTTGCATTTATTGTTGTTTGTATTTCTAATAAATGCATTAAGAATAGTAGTTTGTCGATTGAATTGTTTATATTCGTATGAATAGCTGTCTGTTGTGCAATAGTTTTGGTAAGTTCTTTTTGTATAGCTTCTACTTCCTTCATTGAATCTAATAATGGTTTTGCCAACTTATTATAGTTGGTTGACATTACCGTTATTTGTTTTTGCATAATTTTGTAGGTTTTGCTTTGATTCTGGTCAATATTCTTGAAATGTTTATATATAGTCTGCTTGTCTTTGTTGTCCATCAACCCAAATGCCCAATTGAGCCCTTCACCAATGAAATTTAGAGCTCGTCTCGGACGTCTGCTCCTAACTGTTCGCCTTATTATTTCTTCATTTTTTTTTAAAGTGGTAATAATAGATTTTGTTTCCTGGGTTACTGCTTTGCATGAACTTTTGATGTTCATATCAGGCATTTTTACGCGCATCTGCTCACACATCTCCTGCGTTGTCTCTGCATAATTATTTGTTAGTTCTAAAAATTCGGTTAATTGCAGTGGTTTGAAATTTGCAATTATTGTCCATTCGTCACTATAAAATAACGCATCCGTTGTCTTCTCAAAGAAGATTCTTGTGTCGTTAATTTCTGTCTGTTTGATATTGACCGTTTCTCCCGCCGCCAACATCAGGACCAGTACCAATATAAAACTCATTTTCCTATTATGTTTACTCCCTATCGTAAAGAAAAACAATTGTTTAGGATACAATATTATCAAATTTAATCAAAGGTTTATTTTTATATTCCTATTGTCAACTGTTTTTTTTTTTTATCGTTAACAACAAAGTTCATAATAATAATTACTACAATTGCTATGCTGATACATGTTAATTAATTCTTTTATTTTTTTTTTTTGTTGCATTATACATTCTTCTTGACAAAGTAAGTTGACCCTTATGATTTCTAATGCTAAATGTGAATACCATTTTTATTATTTTGTGTCAAAATATTAATTTTGTCTTTTAAATTCCTTTTTCTATAATTTTGAATTCAAACGCGGTAAACCTTTTTTTTCTATGTATGCTTATAATTGTATTTAACTATATGGTTCTACATATGAATCAAATAAATTCGTGTTGGTGAATATGATTCTATTTGTATGTGCTAGAATTTGGTGTTGTCTCAACTAATGTTGTACTAAACAAAATGCAATTTTGCTTACTTCAACATTTTTACTTTTAATAAGTTAAAGTTTTTAATAAATAAGTTTAAATTTTTCCTGGATTTTGCCCAGCTTATGTACAGATAAGGACGGATCATATTCGTACCTTTTGCATTTATTTTTCTGGAGTCGACTCTTGTTTTTAAAATTTATTTTATGTGTCGTTTTAATTGTGTGTTTATTCTGAACGTGTCAACATCTTCATAATGGCTGGTAAGAATTTTGGTGATTAGCTAAAATTATTTAAGAAGTATAATAACTTTAACTACTCCCCCTGTCAGATAAGTGTGAATACTTCAATGAAGAGGCTTGCAAGGGATATTTGGCGGAACAAGCCTCAAGGAGGAACGAGTTAGAACTCGCTCGTATTCTCGATGCTGAACGTAACCTAGAGCCGGCTCCTGAGTTTAGGCCCATTCCGGTTACCGTACATTATTCTGATCGAGGTAAGTTATTATTTCTTTTTTTATATTAAAAACGATTAATAAATTAATTATTTATTTCAACTATGTATTTATATTTATTATTTTTTTTTTTTTTATTTCTTCTTGGCAGTCCCGCACGATGCCGGTTATGCCCCTCGCCTTTACGAATACCTGTATGCCGACCCACCGGACGACTCAGTCGGCGATTCTGGACCGAACTCCATTTCATTTAGTTTCGGTACCGAGTGGGAGGGGTATGTGGAACGGTTGAGGCGCGATGCAGAGGTCGAACGCGTTTTGGAGATTGCCAACGAAGAACGTAGGCTCATGGCCCTATGGGAAAATAACCCTATTGATTACCTTGAAGAATATATACAAGAGCTACAAACTAATTGTTGGGAGGATGAGGATAGAGATGGCCACCAAGTTGGCTACAAGCTCAACAATTTAATTTTGGCGTTAAGGGGTAGTCAGAGCCTACTTGACTTCCTGGCGGTTTGCCGGGAAGTGATGTGGTTGGATGCAACCATTGGTGCATATTTCACTACACTATGGCTACCGCCGTCAATCCGGTACCTATTATCATTGAAACATTAAAAGAAAACCAAGTTATACGAAAATGAAATTGTACAGAAAAGAAGAAAAAATAAAATAAAGTAAAATAAATCAAAGCATATTGCTTTGTAACTAAAATATTTTAGTTTCATTTCTTTAACCGTATGTTTGCTGTTAATTTTTTATATATATATTTTTTTTTTTGTAAGCTAATCGCATAAAAATGTTAAATTGCATTTTTGCGCATGCATTAGCGTATGCATTGGCGCATGTTGTACATGCTTGTTGTGGTTGGCTTGTCTTTCTCATTGTCTTTTGAGATAGTGTAGTTTACCTTGTTTATTGTTGCCTAGCTGGTCCCTACTTTACTGAGCTAATGCCGTGGCTTAGTTTTGCTGAATGGCATATTTTTTTTTTTTTTTTTTTTTTTTTTTTTTTTTTTTTTTTTTTTTTTTTTTTTTTTTTTTTTTTTTTTTTTTTTTTTTTTTTTTTTTTGTGTATTACAGATTACTGTTGTCACAGGACTTATTATCGAAAGGACATCATAGGGTCCTACCCAGATTGGTGAAAATTTGTTTTTCCTATTCTGGTTTTTTAATAAAACTTTATCTCCTTCCTTAAAAACTACCGTATTTAATGTATTATCGTAACTTCGTTTAGATCTTTCCTTAGCTTTTTCTTGATTTTGTCTGACTATCTCATGTGTACGCTGTATTTGGTATTTTAATACCTTATTGTAATCTTCACTGTTATAAATTGGTGAACATTTTCGTTTTAGGTTGGTTGGCATGTCAAATTCAAACCCGTATAAAGTACGACAAGGCGTTTGCCCTGTTGACATATGCACTGTGTTATTGTGCACATGCATTGCCGAATTCAACCATTGGTCCCAGTTGGACCCATCCTCTTTTGCAAAACATCTCAAATACTCCGCTAAAGGTCTGTGACTTCGTTCTAACGAGCCATTCGCCTGCGGGTGATAAGGTGTTATATGCATTTTTTTAATGTTTAATAACTTGCATGTGTCTGAAAATAATTTTGACACAAAATTTGAACCATTATCTGTAATTAAAATTTTTGGAATATTATAACGCGTGATAATTTCCTCGTAAAAAGCTTTGGCTACTGTGCTTGCTTCCGCGTCTGGGATAGCTACGCAGCACATGTATTTTGAAAAATCGTCTTGAAAAGTTAAAATATATTTATTTCCTGACACTGTTTCAGGTAAAATTCCTACCAAGTCCATATAAACCTTATCGAATGGACGTGTTGGCGTATCTGTCAAAACCATTGGCATTTTTGTTAACTTTGAACTTTTGTTCATTTGGCATTTAGGACAGTTTCTAACATATTCTTTTATTTGTTTCTGCATTCCCCTCCATTTAAATTGTTTCTTAATCCTAAAGTATGTTTTAAGTGTGCCCTGATGGCCTCCTAGTGCTGAATCATGAAAATCTTTCATCACGGTTTTAATTTCATCTGGATCAGTTAATATTTGAGCTGAATTCGTTTCATTATTTGTATCTATTATTGTTTCATCTACGACTGGTGTACTGATTTGTGGTTTTATTTTTGTGATTTGCTGATCTAAAATATTTTGTGTAGTTTTGGATCGTGTTTGTACGGCTGTAATATCTGGTTCTATATATGGAATTCTGCTTAAAGCATCCGCATTTAAATTCTTTTTGCCTGGTTTGTACCTTATTTCAAAATCATATTCCGATAATTTGTGTCGGAAACGAGCAAGGCGGGATGTCTGATCTTTTAAATTTGCAATACCTTTTAGAGGCTGATGATCTGTAAAAATTTTGAATGGTCGCCCTAATAGGTATGCTCTAAAATTCTTTGTTGCCCAAACAATTGCTAAAAATTCCTTTTCAATGGTAGAATATCGTTTTTCTGCCCCATTTAAAGTTCTACTTGCAAACGCGATCGGTCGGTCGCTTCCTACTTCACCTTGAGATAGGACTGCACCTACTGCTTCGTTACTTGCGTCTGTTGTTAGTAAAAAAGTTTTTGTAAAATCTGGATATGCTAATATTGGAGGTGAAATTATTGATTCTTTCAATTTAATAAATGAATTTTGACAATCTTCCGTCCATTTAAATTTAACGTCCTTTTTAAGTAAATTATTAATTGGTAAAGCTAACCTTGCCATATTGCTTATGAACTTTCTGTAATAATTAATTAATCCCAAAAATGCTTGTACTTCTTTTCTGTTTCTTGGTACTGGAATATTTTTTACGCATTCGACCTTAGCGGGGTCTGGCAACGCACCAAGTTCTGAACATTTATGCCCTAAATATACAACTTCACGACGTAAAAACTGACATTTTTCGGTATTTAATTTTAAATTATGGTCTCTTAGTTTCTGTAATACTTTACTTAATCTGTGTTCATGTTCGCTTATATTTTTCCCATACACAACTATATCATCAAGATATACAAAACAATCGATACCCTGTAACCCTGTTAAGATGTGATTCATTATTCTCTGGAAAGTTGCTGGTGCCCCTGTTAAACCGAAAGGCATCCTATTGAATTCAAAATGTCCAAGTCCTGTACTGAAGGCAGTTTTTTCTTTATCACCTTCTTCTACTAAGACCTGATGATAGCCACTTGCTAAATCTAAAGTTGAAAAATATCGACTGTGACCTAATTGATCTAATATTTCATCTATTCGTGGAATAGGAAATACCTGTTTTACGGTTACGTCATTTAATTTACGGAAATCTATGACAAGTCTCCATTTTTTGTTACCGTCTTTGTCGCTCCTCTTCGGTACCAATAGTAATGGTGAATTCCAGGGTGATATGCTTGGCGATATAATGCCAGCATCTAACATTTTGTTAACCTGTCTATTAATTTCCTCTCTATGTGTGTGTGGAAGTTTGTATTGCTTTTGGTTAATTGGTGGTTGATTCCATTGTGTTGTTATGTCGTGTTTAAGTATTGGCGTGTATGACAGTTCGTCACCTTCTAAGTGAAAAACATCGTGATAAGAAATACAAAGATTTTGTAATGATGTGATTTCCTCCTTATTTAAAGATTCATCAATGTTAATTTTTTCTAATAATCTATTAATCCTATTTTTTATATTCACTGAATTTATAGTATTTATTGTAGAATTGTTTGTATCTGATTCCCTATACTGATTAAAATTTGAAAATTTCGGTTTAAAATTGTTGTCTATTATAATGTCCTTTTCTGTAGCATTTAATACTGAGACATAAACTTTATTTTTGTTAACATTCGATAAGCTTTCTCCCAAATATACTCCAGGATAAATTTCTTGTTTATGTATTAATACAATTGGAATTTTTGTTTTTAGTGTAATTTCTACTATTTTTTTTTTTTTTTTTTTTTTTTTTTTTTTTTTTTTTTTTTTTTTTTTTTTTTTTTTTTTTTTGTGTATTACAGATTACTGTTGTCACAGGACTTATTATCGAAAGGACATCATAGGGTCCTACCCAGATTGGTGAAAATTTGTTTTTCCTATTCTGGTTTTTTAATAAAACTTTATCTCCTTCCTTAAAAACTACCGTATTTAATGTATTATCGTAACTTCGTTTAGATCTTTCCTTAGCTTTTTCTTGATTTTGTCTGACTATCTCATGTGTACGCTGTATTTGGTATTTTAATACCTTATTGTAATCTTCACTGTTATAAATTGGTGAACATTTTCGTTTTAGGTTGGTTGGCATGTCAAATTCAAACCCGTATAAAGTACGACAAGGCGTTTGCCCTGTTGACATATGCACTGTGTTATTGTGCACATGCATTGCCGAATTCAACCATTGGTCCCAGTTGGACCCATCCTCTTTTGCAAAACATCTCAAATACTCCGCTAAAGGTCTGTGACTTCGTTCTAACGAGCCATTCGCCTGCGGGTGATAAGGTGTTATATGCATTTTTTTAATGTTTAATAACTTGCATGTGTCTGAAAATAATTTTGACACAAAATTTGAACCATTATCTGTAATTAAAATTTTTGGAATATTATAACGCGTGATAATTTCCTCGTAAAAAGCTTTGGCTACTGTGCTTGCTTCCGCGTCTGGGATAGCTACGCAGCACATGTATTTTGAAAAATCGTCTTGAAAAGTTAAAATATATTTATTTCCTGACACTGTTTCAGGTAAAATTCCTACCAAGTCCATATAAACCTTATCGAATGGACGTGTTGGCGTATCTGTCAAAACCATTGGCATTTTTGTTAACTTTGAACTTTTGTTCATTTGGCATTTAGGACAGTTTCTAACATATTCTTTTATTTGTTTCTGCATTCCCCTCCATTTAAATTGTTTCTTAATCCTAAAGTATGTTTTAAGTGTGCCCTGATGGCCTCCTAGTGCTGAATCATGAAAATCTTTCATCACGGTTTTAATTTCATCTGGATCAGTTAATATTTGAGCTGAATTCGTTTCATTATTTGTATCTATTATTGTTTCATCTACGACTGGTGTACTGATTTGTGGTTTTATTTTTGTGATTTGCTGATCTAAAATATTTTGTGTAGTTTTGGATCGTGTTTGTACGGCTGTAATATCTGGTTCTATATATGGAATTCTGCTTAAAGCATCCGCATTTAAATTCTTTTTGCCTGGTTTGTACCTTATTTCAAAATCATATTCCGATAATTTGTGTCGGAAACGAGCAAGGCGGGATGTCTGATCTTTTAAATTTGCAATACCTTTTAGAGGCTGATGATCTGTAAAAATTTTGAATGGTCGCCCTAATAGGTATGCTCTAAAATTCTTTGTTGCCCAAACAATTGCTAAAAATTCCTTTTCAATGGTAGAATATCGTTTTTCTGCCCCATTTAAAGTTCTACTTGCAAACGCGATCGGTCGGTCGCTTCCTACTTCACCTTGAGATAGGACTGCACCTACTGCTTCGTTACTTGCGTCTGTTGTTAGTAAAAAAGTTTTTGTAAAATCTGGATATGCTAATATTGGAGGTGAAATTATTGATTCTTTCAATTTAATAAATGAATTTTGACAATCTTCCGTCCATTTAAATTTAACGTCCTTTTTAAGTAAATTATTAATTGGTAAAGCTAACCTTGCCATATTGCTTATGAACTTTCTGTAATAATTAATTAATCCCAAAAATGCTTGTACTTCTTTTCTGTTTCTTGGTACTGGAATATTTTTTACGCATTCGACCTTAGCGGGGTCTGGCAACGCACCAAGTTCTGAACATTTATGCCCTAAATATACAACTTCACGACGTAAAAACTGACATTTTTCGGTATTTAATTTTAAATTATGGTCTCTTAGTTTCTGTAATACTTTACTTAATCTGTGTTCATGTTCGCTTATATTTTTCCCATACACAACTATATCATCAAGATATACAAAACAATCGATACCCTGTAACCCTGTTAAGATGTGATTCATTATTCTCTGGAAAGTTGCTGGTGCCCCTGTTAAACCGAAAGGCATCCTATTGAATTCAAAATGTCCAAGTCCTGTACTGAAGGCAGTTTTTTCTTTATCACCTTCTTCTACTAAGACCTGATGATAGCCACTTGCTAAATCTAAAGTTGAAAAATATCGACTGTGACCTAATTGATCTAATATTTCATCTATTCGTGGAATAGGAAATACCTGTTTTACGGTTACGTCATTTAATTTACGGAAATCTATGACAAGTCTCCATTTTTTGTTACCGTCTTTGTCGCTCCTCTTCGGTACCAATAGTAATGGTGAATTCCAGGGTGATATGCTTGGCGATATAATGCCAGCATCTAACATTTTGTTAACCTGTCTATTAATTTCCTCTCTATGTGTGTGTGGAAGTTTGTATTGCTTTTGGTTAATTGGTGGTTGATTCCATTGTGTTGTTATGTCGTGTTTAAGTATTGGCGTGTATGACAGTTCGTCACCTTCTAAGTGAAAAACATCGTGATAAGAAATACAAAGATTTTGTAATGATGTGATTTCCTCCTTATTTAAAGATTCATCAATGTTAATTTTTTCTAATAATCTATTAATCCTATTTTTTATATTCACTGAATTTATAGTATTTATTGTAGAATTGTTTGTATCTGATTCCCTATACTGATTAAAATTTGAAAATTTCGGTTTAAAATTGTTGTCTATTATAATGTCCTTTTCTGTAGCATTTAATACTGAGACATAAACTTTATTTTTGTTAACATTCGATAAGCTTTCTCCCAAATATACTCCAGGATAAATTTCTTGTTTATGTATTAATACAATTGGAATTTTTGTTTTTAGTGTAATTTCTACTATTTTTGCGGTTCTCGGCATGATTTTCATTTCATGATTGTAATAAATATTTTCTATGTCGGCTCGCGTTTTCATTGGTAATCGGATAGTGTGATTCTTTCCTTTATCGTAGAATGTTATGGTCTTATTAATTGCGTTTATTACGGATCTGTTCCATATGTTATCCCGTCCTATTATTCCGTCTGCTGGTATTCCTTGTTCAAGAGATACTACATGCATTATTAAATGTAACCACTTTATATTACTGTGTTGTATATTGGTCGTGCCTAACGTCCTTACGCATCCACCAAAAGCCCCATTAAAATCTTTCTTACTATTTTTGTCAAATCCCGGTAGTTGTGTCAATGCACCTTCTTTTATTATGCTTGCATCTGCTCCTGAGTCTACTAGTAATATGAGTTTTCCATTTTTAGCTGCCTCGCAAGGTACTTCAATGAACACATCACTTACATTAGACAATTTGAAGCAGTCCCCCTTTCTATTGTATATTTTGTTAATTCTCTTTTTATTTAATCCACTCAACTGTTGTCTGATTTTTTTATCATAACATGTTATAAAATTTTCAAACTTTTTCAACATTCCTGTAAACATATTGTTCACCTTTTGACCTATTTGCATTTCTTCCAATACACATCTTTGCCGATTAGTTTCATCTGCTACTAATTTAATCATTTTTGCCCCTATTGCTATTATCATATATATAAAGAAATGTATTAATGCGAAAATTACCATTGTCACTCCCTCACAATCAAACCACGGTGGATCAATATGTGTATCAACGGTCACTTCAGACGTCTGATTTGCAATATTTTCCTCCACCGGTTTTCTCTTATTTTTAGGAGTTTGAGTAGTTAATGTGATCACAGACCCTTCAGCCTTATGATTTACTATTTCTACCCTTTTTGACCTAATTTTGCTATTTTTAATGGGTCCCCAGCTTACTGGCCTTGGCTGGGCCCCTGGTAGTTTCCCTTGTTTTGATCATTATTCTCCCTTGCCAGATAATCCCTCTTGGCGTAGCAATCAGCTTCTACATGACCAAGTCTACGACACCAATCACATTTTAAATTATTTCTAGGGGTATTCCCATTCCTATTGTTATTATTTCTATTATTATTATTATTATTGGTACGGTACGTAGTGTTATGTCCTGCTTGCAAATTGTTGTTTAAAAATTCCCTATTAACGACTGGATGGTTTTGTGTACGTCCAAACCCTTCCTTATTTTGAGCTTCTAATCTAATGGAAGCACACCTCCAACTAGATTCGTGCCCATATTTTTCACACTCTATACAAAACGGTGTGTTTTTCCGCGTAATACATTCGTCTCGTGTATGTCCTTTTTTCTGGCAAAAAGTGCATGTTGGTCGTATTTTTGATCCTTCTGTTTTATTTTGTGTTGATATTTTGTGATTTAGTGGGGTAGCTTGAAAATGATTTTTTTGAATACTATTCGTTGGACTGGTTACAGATCGTTGTTCGAAACTGTACACTTCCTCGGGGAACCTCGGGCCCCCTTGAATTGTTATCTGGGCGTTTAATGCTTCATCTAATAAATCATTCAAGTTTTCTGCTTTGCTACTTAATAATAGAACCTTTATTGTAGGATCTTTTACACCTACCTTGAATGCTGTCAGAACTGAGTGTACTAGTTCCGTATTAAAAACATCTGTAGGTAGATTTTTATTTTTGTACCTTGAATCTGCTATTTCATTAGCGTTTGCCCATAATCTTTCTAATCTCCTTGCAAATGTTCTCAGACTTTCACCATCCGTCTGATATGCTTTTCTAATACTATCCTGAACCGAATCTAACGTAGTCATTTTTAAATATGTATTTCTTAGAACGTCAAATAACTCCTCTAAATCATTGAACTTTCTTGTGCGGACTAGATCATAAGCGTCACCAAGAAGATGCAGTTTGACACAGCTAATGAATTCTTCTTTGTTTTCTTTTGTAATTTTTAGACTTGCGAACGCACAAGCGTCCATGAATCTATAAAGTTCAGTTTTAACGGATGGTGATTCCGATCCCATAAAAAATGGAACCACACTTCCTACGTATTTCGACACAGTATCTAACGACATTTCTAATGTTGTTTCCGGTGCTGTTATTTTATCAAATTTTCCTTCAATCTGTAATGCCTCCTTATGATATAATGATGTTTCGTGGGCTAGCTTAACTTCTGATTCTAAAAATCTGATTTTCGAATCTAATTCCCTTACTTTATTATTTGCTTCTTCTAATGTTTCGAATTCTAGTCTGGGCTGTTGGCTCAGTGCTCGTTCAATTGATTCGTCCGAAATATCTTTATTTTTCAGCAAAGTTCTTAATTTTTCGTTTTCTTCCTCTATTCCACTAGCCTGATCTAACAACTCCTGCCGTTCTTCTACAATATCGTTTAATTTTTTATTTAATGCAGTAAATTCCCCTTTCCACTCTTCTAACTCTTTTATTTTATGAGCACTTTTATGTTCCAAGAAGTATACTAATTGTTCAAAAACTACGTCAACTCTTTCGACTTCTGAGTATACCCGTGTGGAACTGACTTTATTTTTTATTAATTCTAAAGTTTCTTTATTGTTAACTTCCGTACTAATTTGATTCCACAATTTCTCAGTAAATCTGCCAAGTTGTCCTAATATATTTCTATATGCTACTTCCAATTCCTCAAAGTTCGCCATATAATCATTAAAATTTTCAATTAAAATTTATAAATTTGTTTAATTTCATTCTTTCTATAATTTAATTTCACCATTTATTTACTGCTTTCACTCAAACTCACTAAAATTTATTCAATATTTAATTATACCTTCCTTTCCACTTCTGTGTTTCTTCATTTATTTTTTTGTTAATTCTCCTTCAAATTCGTCCTTCAGTCCTTTTTGTAGATTCTTGAAAAACCGGCTGCGCCAAAATGTTGCGGGCTCCAGGGGTCTTTTTGTACTTGCCTTTATTAATGGAACCGTCAGTGACAATATTCCCTCGAAGTCCACAATTCTTTCCTAACATTTATTATTGAATAAAAACGCAAGGATATTTTAGACTTGCTTTATACTTTTATTAATTATTTTTAAGTATTTTTACAAGCTTGAGTTTAAACTGAAAACACGTCTGCACTCTAAGGCAGTTAAAATCATAATGCTTAAAATCTATACTTAACCTCTACTCATCACCTCGGTATCGTGCGACTCACGAACCCCTTGCTTATACTTATTTCTTAAAACACAACTCATAAATGCAAGCAAGCATATTCTTAAATCTACGTACTACTAAAAACCTCATGAACCCCACATCAGATATTTACTAATATTGTGAAATCATTAATTGAGAAAATTCCAATGTGCTGAATTCTTAATTGGTTCCCATGCTGGCGTTAGTCTTGACTTAAATTACAACCAATGCTTTTGTTGTTGCTTTTAAACAGACGGCACACTTGCTAGCGTGTGCCTTGGATCAAATTGCAACCAGTGCACTTTTCGTTGCTTTCAAGCGGACTTAATTTTATATCCTGAAAGTATGCACTCATAAACATTATGTACTTGTTCCAGTTACGTCGTAAACGTTATGTTAAGTTAACATGCATCTGTTATTGTGCTTTTAGATTTGAACTTTATGTGCATACTGGTTATGCGCAGGCTTTCTGAAATACAACAAAAAAAAACGTTTCTGATTCACAACACTCTATCAGATTGATAAAATATTGTTAGAGGCGGATGATATGCATCAATGTCCATTAGAACATTCGTCGAATTTGTAACTACAACATTGTTACTATCTGTAGTAAATACTAAGTCAAGTTGTCGTTCCAGACAATTAGTAATACAACTTACTTGTTGTAAGTCAGATGATATATTGTCAACAAAAATCTGTTCTTGTCGAGATTTAGAGTTAGACGCACAGAAATATGTGTCGTCGTCAGAGTTATTCCATATTAAATCTGGTAAATTAAAATCACCTAAAAGTATGATATCATCAGAACTATTAAGCATTTCCAATACAAAATCTATGGACTTAGATAAGGTCTCATAGACTTCTACGCTACTTTTCGGAGGAATGTAAGCGTTTAAGACATATACACAGGAATTGTGAAGTACAATCCTAACACAAATAAGCTCTAATGACGCAGCAATTGGAATTTATAATAAGGAACTTATTAAATTGTTCTTTATTGCTATTAATATTCCACCACCGACTGGAGATTTTTCGATGTCAAATCTATCTTTTCTAAAAACATTGAATGAATTATCAAATAATTCAACATTTGAAAAGCTCTTATTTAGCCATGTTTCAGTTAACGCGATGATATCGTTCGCGAAATTCTGAGTAGATAAAAAGAGATCCCGAGTCTTTGAACGCAATCCCCTTACGTTTTGTAGTAAAGGGAGATACGCTTAAGTTTTTTGGATTTTGGTGGACTGTTTTAGTTGGTCTATTGTTTCTTTTGGTTTTGAATTCGGAAACAAGGATGTTATCAGTCCACAGATTTGAACTGATAACGGCCGCAGCATGTTCTTCCGCAATTGACAAAGTAAAAGATGCATGTGTTGGCCTGTTTCCGATTTTTTTACAAGAAATGTAAGTGTCAGTTGGCACGAGTTTATTCATTTTTATAAAATTGGAAACATTCTCCGTTGTTGTGTCAGGAATTTCAGAAACAATTTGTTGTATGTTTCTAGGTCACTTGGGTCTTGACTGCTGACATATCTATTCCATGCTCTATTGCTAGAGTTACGTAGCATCTTCAATTCCTTAGTGTACCAGGGATACGATGAGATCTTAGTGAACTTAAGGCTATATGGTACAGATAGTGCTATGCAGGAAAAGAGTTCATGGTAAAAATAGTTTATGGCAACATCAAGTTCATTATCATTAATATAGTCTGATATATCAATTTTAGCAGACAACAATTCATTTAACAATGAAAAGTTAGCTTTTTTAAAATTAAATTCATAAGCCTTGTCTGCAGATTTACTATTAATGATATTCGCTCTATCAGATTGATAAAATATTGTTAGAGGCGGATGATATGCATCAATGTCCATTAGAACATTTGTCGAATTTGTAACTACAACATTGTTACTATCTGTAGTAAATACTAAGTCAAGTTGTCGTTCCAGACAATTAGTAATACAACTTACTTGTTGTAAGTCAGATGATATAGTGTCAACAAAAATCTGTTCTTGTCGAGATTTAGAGTTAGACGCACAGAAATATGTGTCGTCGTCAGAGTTATTCCATATTAAATCTGATAATTAAAATCACCTAAAAGTATGATATCATCAACCGAGATAAAAAAATTCTTTTTAATTTTGGGATTGCCTTTAACGTTGAACTAACTGGTGTCTTACTACTTGTGGTTGTTTTGGGCAGTGTAACTGCTATTAGTGATGGACTAATAGAAGGAACAGAAGGGGTAACAGAAGTTGTTTGGGAACTACGTTTAGCCTTAGGAGGACTTAAAGATTTATTATTATATTTTCGTTTGCGTTTTTTTTCAACTTTTTTAGTTGAAGGTTCATTATCAGAGACTGGTTCATTAATAATAGCTGTATTATCTTCAACACAGTCTGGCTTATTTGCGGTATCACTGATTTCTACTATTGAGCTAAATTCGTTTAACGAATTTAATATTTCACTGTAGTTTGAATTTAAAATACTAAGTTTTTCACCAAAGTTTTTAATTTTAACAAAAAAACAGATGGAGAAAGGGGTCTACAAGTAGGACAGTACCACTGTAAACCTGAATGCACTGAACATAAAAATTCAGTGCATCCAATAGAAATATTAGCACATGTAGCGTGATACAATTGACCACAGGAACCAGAACAGGAAAACATTGAGTTTAAAATGTTCTGACTTTTACATTTGTCCCTCAGTGAGCAGGCAGCGAAGTTTTCAACTAATAAGAAATCCATAGTATAAAACTATCGAAAAACACAAAGTTAAGAATTTAGTGCTAAAAAAAATTAAAAGGTACGCAAGGGTTAATGCTACTGATTTTGAACACACTAACAACACAACAAGAGTTTAGCGTAAACAAATATAGCACAAAGAAGAAATGGAAAACACAAATATACTAACAATAACAATTTACATGCAACAGAATTATTTTATGCAATTATTACAAAAAATGTGTGCAATTAGTTGAATAATTGCACATTAACTATTGGTTAAATCAATTGTTAGACAATAATGTAAAACAGTGTACACTACACTTTATAAAATTTATATTACTTTGTTTTAATTTTTAAATGACACTTTTCTAATCACAAAAGCATGCGCTAAAACAAAAACAACCGTCACCGACAAAGAAACGAAACAATCATAAATGTTTTACTGAAAATCCAGATCACTTGAAACCTATATATTTCGAATAATAAGCATGGTAATAAGGATTAATATGAAAAAAGATAAAAAGAATTTTGTATTTTTCATTAGAACAAGTTTATTAAATGAAATTAATCAAGTAAATTAGTCAACTGATATGTAATATCAATTACAAAAAATAAATTCTGACTATTTTATTTTACACTTCTTTTTTAGTAAAGGGATTATGTGGATCTATTTTTTTAATATTTATAGATAAATTATGGTCACTTTCAGTTTGTACCCGCCTTAGTCTTGCAATTAACTCAATTCCGTTGTTTTTCATTTATATTGTTATGTCAATATCTGACATTAAATAAAAAAAACTAACTCAAATTCAAACACGTTTATTTTAAAAATGGGAAAATATACCATATATGGAAAAGAATGGAATAAATAAACCCACAATTTCACATGAGTTATTTTAACATTGGGTATACACGTTCGAATTATTTGATGTGGGTTTTAACCGGGTCAAAGTCACCTCCATGTATAGTTTGGGGCGACTTTAACTCGGGCCAAAGTCACCCCAAAATCAATAATTTTAAGAACGATTAAATTAAATAAATAATTAATAATAGTAATGGACTAAAATGACAATATATATTTGGTTTATTAGAAAGAAAATATATTAATTTCTAACATAAACAATGTAACTTATTAATAGCATACGTATATTCTACATATTAAATTGATTTTGTTCGTAAATAAAATTAATGATTTTTAGCTACATTTACAAAGATATTATTATGTTGTAATATGAGTGTTAAAAGTTAAGGAAATAGCATAACATAGATAGAAAATGCTTCAAAGAAAATTATTGTAGACGAAATGAAATCTGTAAGTCACTTGGATGCTGAGAAAATTTGATTGCAAACATTATTTTTTGTTTGGCCAAAGTCACCTCTGGAAGTCTAAAGTCACCCTAGTTGACGGTAACACATTGTATTTAAAACATTTATTTTTATTTAATTTATAATGAATGGATAAATCTCCAATAATCAAATATATATGTGTAACATATACACATAGTAACAAATATGTAAAACATACTAAATACTATATGCATAGTTTTCATTATACTAATTATTACAAATTAAGCATTTTAATATTTTTAAGGGGCGGGTTCTACTTTATTTAATGATAATTGAAAATTGTTATAAGATGCCACACTATTACATATAAAAGCAATAATAAAATATCAATTTTAATATTACATTAACTACTAATTCCAAAGAAAATTAAGGTAATATCATATAAAGGCCCCACAAAATGAGTTAAACAACCAATACATGATGTAATCGCCTTAAATATAACACAACAAATAATACTAATGTGTAAAATGTCATAGTATATATATATATTGAAACATAGGTTTATATATCAAATAGAATTTGAACCTAATTCAAAATTATATACAACATAAGGGTATAAAAAACTAAAAGAACAAAAATCAAAAACAAACCAAAAATAAACCAAATAACATATAGAAAAGGCAAGAGATTATAAAAACCCTCAAAAAATATGGATACAATAATGTAATAACATAAAGGGATGGGCCACCCTTACCACATCATCAATTTATCGGACCACTTAATATCGATGAAGTGTCTACCCTACCTACACAAATTTGCTATAATATAAACAAATTCCAAAAGAAACTTGCTATAGAACATAGTATTAAATTATATAGCCATATTACACTGAAAAATGAATATTATATTATAATTACAGCAGTTTAGACATTGATTATGTAAAATGAATTATTCTAGTAAATACTATCAAAAATCATCATAACCAATGTTTAATAAGCCTAAAACAACAAATACTCATAAATCAGGAAAGAAAACCAAACCATTTACAACAGCATAGTTAAATAGTATAAGGCTAATAGCCATCAATTAAAAATATATAAAAATGAATCTAATTACATAGGATTTTATATATAAAAAATATATATAAATCCCCATAACCATTTACAAGAATCTATTTAATCTTTAAAAACTTTAAAACTTGTATGCTGTATAAAATGAATTATATCCTACCTATTAAAATTAAAAATAAAAAACCATGTGGTCCTGTGCAAAAATATAATTTCAGCACTACGTAATCTGTAAGAACATTTTAAGTGAATTGTCCAGTAATTTTTTTTTAAAATGTATGTGTTGAAACTACACCAAATTATATAAATCTTAAGAAATAAATATTCTTGTTAACAAACCACATAATAACCACTTATCATCCCACAATCACCAGATGCAAAAAACACATCTTAAACATTCCATATCAATTATAAACACATTTCTGTACAAATGTGTACCATACACCTCAAAACAAAAATAAATATAAAACCGTGAAGGTAATTAACGTCTTTTAACTTATATAGTAGAAAGACGGGCCTCCCCAATAAACGGTTTTCATCCATTGCCAGTGGAATCATCAGTTGGGATTTTTTATAAATTATTAAAAAACTAATATATATTTAATAATAATATGTATAAATATAAGTGCTCCAAAATCTAGGATATATGAATGTAATATTAAATGTTAATATTACAAATCCTCAAATATAATGGTATACGAAACCAAATATATAAACAAATAACACAGTACTAAGGGTTATATATCCAACCCACCACATTCATATATGTCATAATACATAATGTAACACACATAATGTAACACACATATATATTAAACAAATTATCAAACAAACATAACACATTTTCCCACAACTTTAAATATATCTTCCATTAAAATAATATTAGATCAACATATCAAAATGAATAAGGTCTACATAGTATGACCTAGACCAAATACAATAAACAAAATTTGAACACACCATTATAAGAATTATAACCCATCCAACAATATTAACCAAATAAATGTATCATAAGAACACAAATTTAAGTACACAGAAATATATAATTATAAATTACATACCCTTTCCATACACAATATAACTATATAAATTTAATAATTAAAAGAAACGTATTACACATCACAACATAAATAACAAATCTATAACATTAATAAAGATTAAAAAACAAAATTATTATAGATATCCAAAATACAAAGTGTACTTGATATAACTGAAAAGATTATCTATCACTTTTTATTAATAGCAAAAACAAAGTTTACTAGATAAAGGCATTTTCAATAAAGATGACTAACACAAAAATACAATATAAACAAGTATGTTCAACATATTAACGGGAAGAATATCTTCATAACAAATGAAATTGACAGGAGTACACCATCATAATAAATAGTTAAATAATAACTAAACATTAAATATTAATAACTATAAAAACAATAATATTAATATTTATTCATAAAACTTCTACCAATATAATGGTATATTCCATTAACATGTATATAAATCACTATATAACATCAATACGTAACTTTATCTACACTTTCCAAAAGTATATATCATTGATAATTATTTAACCTTATTAATCAATGATAAAAGAATTAACTAATTATAATACAAAAAATTACAGGGAAAAACTAATAACGTACGTCACAAAGAACAAATTTCCACACTATCAGCACGATCTCTTGCAGTCGAGATGCCAAGAAACATAAACAACAAAATTCCCACATAATCAGCGTAATCTCTTGTCATTAAAATGCTCACCAACTATCAACCACCTGATAAGTCCAATATAAATGTACACGTATATCAATCGTAAGTAGAAAAACCTAACCAACCAGACATTAAATCATATTAAAAAACTATGAATCCAACATTAAAACCAATTCTATTTTAACTCATTACATACCAATTGATCTACATTTATATCTACATCTGGACAAAATTGAAAAAACCTCAGTCCTATACTACCATCATAGTTGGCAATTCAACTGACATTACTCCAATCAAATGTTACTACATCCAATATAACAACATCATCCGGCATTGCATCACCCACGCTGTTCAAAACAACCCTAGATATAAATATCCAAAATACAAAGTGTACTTGATATAACTGAAAAGATTATCTATCACTTTTTATTAATAGCAAAAACAAAGTTTACTAGATAAAGGCATTTTCAATAAAGATGACTAACACAAAAATACAATATAAACAAGTATGTTCAACATATTAACGGGAAGAATATCTTCATAACAAATGAAATTGACAGGAGTACACCATCATAATAAATAGTTAAATAATAACTAAACATTAAATATTAATAACTATAAAAACAATAATATTAATATTTATTCATAAAACTTCTACCAATATAATGGTATATTCCATTAACATGTATATAAATCACTATATAACATCAATACGTAACTTTATCTACACTTTCCAAAAGTATATATCATTGATAATTATTTAACCTTATTAATCAATGATAAAAGAATTAACTAATTATAATACAAAAAATTACAGGGAAAAACTAATAACGTACGTCACAAAGAACTAATTTCCACACTATCAGCACGATCTCTTGCAGTCGAGATGCCAAGAAACATAAACAACAAAATTCCCACATAATCAGCGTAATCTCTTGTCATTAAAATGCTCACCAACTATCAACCACCTGATAAGTCCAATATAAATGTACACGTATATCAATCGTAAGTAGAAAAACCTAACCAACCAGACATTAAATCATATTAAAAAACTATGAATCCAACATTAAAACCAATTCTATTTTAACTCATTACATACCAATTGATCTACATTTATATCTACATCTGGACAAAATTGAAAAAACCTCAGTCCTATACTACCATCATAGTTGGCAATTCAACTGACATTACTCCAATCAAATGT
Source organism: Dryomyza anilis (assembly GCA_951804985.1). Lineage (NCBI taxonomy): Eukaryota > Metazoa > Arthropoda > Insecta > Diptera > Dryomyzidae > Dryomyza > Dryomyza anilis. The sequence goes on along the minus strand of OX638136.1, from coordinate 20,637,377 downwards.
TACTACATCCAATATAACAACATCATCCGGCATTGCATCACCCACGCTGTTCAAAACAACCCTAGATATAGCATCTCAATCAACTATTATCATCCAGCAGCGCACTGCCAAGCTACAACCACAATTGGAGAAACAAGACAAACAATGTAGAAAAATGTGCGTAAGGTGTATCAAGCGGTGACAATGTTCCATCACACCTTATAGGTGTATATGTCCCTAACAAAGTATTGAACCAATGTCAAGGACGATGCCTCAACAAGCTGATGTGTCTATAACAATATCAACAATAAGCCCAACTACGATATCAAGGACGACGCCTTGTAATTACAACAGGCTGATGTGCCCAACATCAGCATTTAAAACTGTATGTAACTTTACCAAATAAAAACTATTGATGCATCCCCCATGATGTACCAAGAGCTAAATACATCACACCATGATGACAACTCATTAGACGTTCTAGCTACTAATATATAATCAACTATAGTATTACCTGCCAACAGACAGTACTTAACAAACCAGGCTAACAAGAATAACATCAGGAGTGCACAACAAACAACCCACCTTCATTCAAAAGCTTGCCTCAATATTCATTGGTATGCAATAAAAGCTAACCAACCATTAACCACCTGATAAGTGCATTATGAATGTACACGCATATCAATCGTAAGTAGAAACCAGTTGGGAAGGTTAGATCACATGGGAAATTTTAAAGTAGGTGTAATTATGATAGTTAGGATTATCAAAATTATAGTCGGTCTAAGCCGACTATAAATACCTTACACATATGTGTGGTTACCATTCAAAGTGATATATAGGTCACCAGGGTATACGAATCCTGAAAATAACTACAAACATTCAATCGCTGAAGAATTTCCATTCATTTGATACCCATATTTACAAATGGGTAGGTGTACCGAATTTCGATTTTTTTTTTGTGAACCACAAGTCTTTTTGCCGGAAAACATTATTATCATGTATTTGAGCATGATGTCAATATATATTTGACCAAAGAAGTTTACCTAAGCACGTATACATAAAAATTGATCTTTATATGTACATTTTATATGAGGTATTTGAACATAAGTGGTCGGATCATAGGTCACAACGGACTGATCTTGCACATACAGCATAGGTATATTAGTAATCTAAGTTATAAGTTTTATTTATCTAGCTCTTCAATTTTAAAAGTAGTAGGGATTTCAACAGACAGACGGACAGACAGACGGACATCGCTAAATCGAATCAGGAGGTCATGCTGATCAAGAACATATATACTTTTCCATACCGGAGATGCTTCCTTCTGGGTGTTACAAACGGCGTACCAAACTGAATATACCCTTTCACTCTTAGTGTAGGGTATAAAAACCAACCAACCAAACATTAAAACATATTAAAAAACTATGAATCCAACATTAAAGCCAATTCTATTTTAATTAATTACATACCAATTGATCTAAATCTGGACAAAACTGAAAAAATCTCGGTCCTATACTACCATCACCTCATAGTTGACAATTCAACTGACATTACTCCAATCAAATGCTACTACGTCCAATATATCACCATCATCCAGCATTGCATCGCCCACTCTGTTCAAAATCAGCCCTAGATATAGCATTCCAATTAACTATTAATATCCAGCAGCTCGCTACCAAGCTACAACCACGACAAACAATGTAGAAATTATGCATAAGGTATGTTAAGTGGTGACAATGTTTCATCAAACCTCATGGGTGTATATGTCCCTAACAGAATATTGAACCAATGTCAAGGACGATACTTCAACAAGCTAATGTGCCTATAACAATATCAACAATGAACCCCACTACGATGTCGGGGACGACACCGTGTTAACTACAACAGGCTGATTTGCCTAACATCAGGATGCAAACTGTATAGAATTATACCAAGTAGAAACTATTGATGCATCCCCCAAGATGTATCAAGATTCAAATACATTACAACATGATAACAACTCATTAGACTTGTTAATGTCCCTGCTTAATCACCTAAAAATAAGACATTTAATAAATAACAACACTTAATCCATTTCAAGTTTATCCTTTTTATAACTTTTATTTCTTTTTTCTGTTCCACTTATTGAACTCACTTCTTAATCTAATAACAACACTCTTAAAAACTAAATAACTACAGCTTATATACTAATACTTAATCTAAGTTTCAATGCTACTTTTCCAGTGTCTTTTGCTGCTTCAGTCTAGAAACATAATTTTGGCCAATCACAGTGTGTTTTGCTGTTTATGCCCAGAAGCATAATTTTAACCAACCACAAGTTCCGTAAAGAACTCAAGTTCGATCCACAACTGGACTTCTTAACGCTGACCGTGAAAGTAACTCTTGCATAATCAGCAACCCGCGATGACATACAATTTAGACCATCGCAAAGTCATTGAATTGAAGTCATCTTTGTTAACAAACAAATTGCACCACGTGCTTATTTTCATCAAGCTAGCAACTTGACGCTGCTGCGAATTTGGTTTATAGTTACAATTGCTGACTAAGTAAATTGTCGCCGCTTATTTTGGCAACGACCAAAATTTGTGTCATCAAACCAACATCATTTACTTTTTGTTTTAACAACAATTAGAATGCATATAATATTATTTAAATTTTTAGGAACAGCAAATACCCACTAGAAAAATATCAATGAACTGCCACGCTATGAGTGACTGTCATAATGCTAACTCTCAACATTCCTCCCCCCTTAAAAAAAAAAAAATTTCGACTTACAACAATCTTATACTAACATCTCATACCAATACCTTACACTACTGTACAATATAAACATACTACCGATACTTAATACATACATAACCGCATACTTCTGCTCCGCAATCACCTTGTCTATGTATTACAGCTGTGGTCGGTCTCCGTTGGTATATTGGCGGGCTCTGCTGTAAACATAACTCTCGTCACTATTGGCATGGTTGAATTTAGTCAAGATATCGTGGTCGCGATACTGGTTCTTCAAGTTCCAGATATGAGTTCTTGTTCTTGTCTTCTTTCCTTCGGACTGCGGTTCGCACCATCTTATTTGTTCGTGAAGCCGTCATCGATCTCACAGATCTAGGAGCCCCTGAGTAGGATACTTCTCGGGGTCCCGAAGGCTCCTGACTCCGTCTAACCTGCTTCTACATTGCGATGTCGTTTTAGCTTCGATGTGTAAATATGTTCTTTAAGAACCACTCTGATTCGTACATTATCTTCAGTTCCACTGTTAATTCGCTCAGCAACGCTTGGCCCAAAACGTCCGGGTGCAACATGCTATGCTCAGATTCATTCTAGCTAACTTTCTGGTTCTGTTTCTGGAGCTTTTTCATGTTTGTGTTCACAATCTTCTTTATTTCAACACTATGATAGCGAATTCAATTGATGACGTCTCCTTATGTGATTGTGTTTAATTCTGGTGAGTTCCTCTAGTGTAGCGTTCATTCCAACACGCAACCCCTCTATCTCTTTAATGGTTGCTTGCAACGTTCTGGACAACCTGTCGCAATTACTGGCCATCACCGTTACTTGTTGCTCTATCATATACGTAGTTTATCGCATGTTTCATGTTTTACGCGTATCGTAGGTTTTCCGCAACCGTTCGTTTTTTGTGCATGAACCCTGTACCCTTGACACGAAGTCATCTGTTAACTACAATTGTTCGCATGAGTCAGTTACAACAAATTTCGTGATTACTGTTCACTCCGCCCTGTAGATCCCCATATCTGTTTTCCGATCGAACACGAGTGAATGCTGCTCCAACGCTGTCGGTCTGTGAATTAAATCTACCTGGAGCCTCACAATGAGCAGGATTACCATATTATTGCCAACTTATTTTTCTAATAAAACTATATCTATTTACTGTCACAATAATTTTAGTATTCAATGAGATTTCGTTGCAATAATTATTTTTACTTAAATCTAATCATTTTCGTGTATTCATCATTACAATCACTCACATATTTAAGTGTCTATAAAACATAATTATATTCATATAATAACATCGTTATATCTCTCATCAAAATTATCATTCATATATTACCTTATATAATATTGTACATTAAAATTTTATAAAATAAAAAAAAACACATTTTTCTTATAAATTAACATTCTCTTATAGTAGGAAGTTTGACACTATCTTATAGTTTGTGTTAATATTTTACAATATAAGTTCTGGTATGTACAAAATACATGTGTCATATAACATATTTATTTAAGTTTATATTTTAATATCTATTAAACTAATCAGCATAATAAATACGTATATTGGTTTTGTTGTTTTATAAACATTTTTCCAGAAGAGAAAAAAATATTAATTTATTCATAATTCTAACAGAATATATTTTATCTGAATAACATATTCTACTAGTAAAACATCTTCCACTTTTTTTTTTTGTTTTAAACCGTGTGAAGTTTACCTTATTTTTAAGCTGTTTATTTTAAAAAATGCTCATTCGACATATATGCAATTTTTATTTATTTTTCATTCTATTGCAATCTCCAACGAAACTTAAGTGATCATCTTAAGTTTTCGCTCGAGTTCATCTAATATGATTCGTAATACACGTATGCCATTGATCAAGTTGCAGACTAGTATTCGTCGTATTTAGTGAAATGCTAAAAAACAATTTGCTGCTGTTCTTTTCAAACTATTTAATTAATAGTTTGAAAAGAACCCCCACGTGGTGGTTACCTTGACGTGGTGTGGGGGCTTAAGTTACAATGACTCAATAAGGCTAAGCTGACGGAAACTTTTTTTTTTTTATTAAAGTTTCTGGTAGGGTGACCCTTGTCAGACAGGCTTGTGATGAGTAATGAACTAAATACTACCATAGTCTTTTTTATTGGTGGGGTGGCAGACTCTAAAGAAACCCCTATACCACCGCGATGGGTCAACATAAAGATTTAACTACTCCAGGTGGTACCCACAATAGTGGCAATCCACCCGCTTCGGCGGCTGAGGCAAGGATTCTGGAGGCCTCAATCCACGCAACCAACCCTGGTACGATGAACCTCTCTGCTCCTGTAGCAGGGGGTTCATCGTGTCCCTCCATCTCCCAAACTTATGAGACAGCTAGGAATCTAGAGGAGGATAACGACAACGCAGCGGTTCCCATACAAGTAGAGGAAAGTGTCGGTTCGGCTATGCCTACGACTAATCCTCCACTGTATGGCTGCTCGACAGTGTTGTTTCCTCTCAGGGCTCCTTTCTGTCACGTATTTGGAAACATGGGTCGATCGAAGGAAAGTGGTGTCTTACCAGCATCTAATCCTAGAGAGACCGACGCCCAACTGGAAGCTAAACTTCCATTGGAGACCGGACCCGGATCTCTGAATACAGAGGTCAGGTTGTCCGATGCCCAGGTGAGTAGGAGAAGGAAGAATAAAGCGAAAGATCGCAAAGAGGCTTAAAAGGCTGCTCGCAAAGCTCTTCCGGTTGCGATTATTGGCAAATTGGGGAAGGAGCAAAAGATGAATGATGCAGAAGTAAAACACTGCACCGATCATCTTTGGCGGCTAGTCAGCACCGGCGGTGTCAGTGCAAACGCAAAAGGCTATGAGACGAGTGATGGCATCATAAAGGTGCTATGCTCGTCTCAAGCCAATTTCGATTGGATTGCCACAGCCGTTGCTAAAATCCCCTCCTTGGGCAAATCGCGCTTCTCTGTTTTCAGCGGAGACGAACCCAAACGCAGGCGAGAAATATGCTGGATACCTGGTCATATCAGGAAAACAGCGGAAGTGTTTGCCTGCCTACGTGCTCAGAACCAGGGCATCGAAACGAACGGATGGAAAATCTATAGCCATAAACCAGAGCGAGGTCCGGAGGACAAGGAGGGCTCAACCCTGGTTGTTGGCTTAGACCAGAAGTCGTTAGATGTCATGCTATCTAAGTACGACAACAATCTAAACTTATTCTTTGGACGGATCAAATTCCGAATCAATTCCAAATGAATAGGCATATGATGAGAAACGAGTTAATTATCCTATCATGATATTTACTCAGATAAATCTGCAACATTCTAAAGCTGCTACCGCTTTACTAGGTAAGCGGCTCTCCATATTGCATACATTACCTCACATCACAGCTATTCAAGAACCATGGGTGTATAACAAACGCATCTGTGGTCTTAGTGAACTACGTGGTGAAACCATACTATACGATGAGCCAGCCGCAAGGCCTAGAAGCTGTCTTATAGTATCGAAACACTTTGCTTTCACCAAATTAACCCAATTCTGTGGGCAAGACCTGGTGGCAGCAAAAGTGAGCTATGAAAGCGATAGTGGATGGAAACATCTGATTGTCGCCTCAGACTACTTCCCCTATGGCTCTCTACTGCCTCCTCCGCTAAAGTCAATTGTTGAGCTCATAGAATACTGTGATATTAAGGAGACCGACCTTATTCTTTGCTGTGACGCTAATGCTCAACACACTGTGTGGGGCAGCAGTAAATGCAACGCGCGAGGTACCAGACTCCTTGACTTCATCATGACCTCCAATCTGAACATTCACAACACTGGTTATAAACCTACTTTTGTGACTGCTAGAAGACAGGAAGTGATTGACCTTACTTTGTCTAACTGTAGACTGAGAGAGTCAATCTTTAACTGGAAGGTTCTTAAAGAAGATTCTTTATCGGACCACAGGTATATCGAGTTTCATACTGACCGAGAAGTGCTGCCCTCTATGACGGTAAGAAACCTTAGAAAAACGAACTGGGCACGCTTCAGACATGAACTTGAGAATTCCCTCAATATTCCTGTCAGAATTCGTACCAAAGAAAGTATTGAGACGTCCGTTCAAGTTATGAACGATGTCATAAATTCTAGTTTTGTACGAACATGTCCGGTACGAAAAACGTTATCTAGACCTCCCGTTCCTTGGTGGAACGCTTGTCTTGAAACCTTGCGCAAGGATTCCAGAAAGCTTCTAAATAGGGCCCTAAGGAGCAACTTAGACTCTGACTGGTTTCTTTATCGAGCTAAGCAGAAAAAGTATAAGAAACGAATTCGTAAATCGAAAAGTGTTTCCTATAAAGATTTCTGCAGTAGCATCGAATCCTGCAGTGAGACTAGCAGATTGGTCAAGTTTCTTAAAAGAGACCGAACTGCTCGACTGGACTCACTGCGGAGACCTGATGGCTCGTATACTGAGTCTAAGACAGAGGCACACAGTGTCCTAGTTGAGACTCACTTTCCGGGAAATCAAATCCACATAGGGCCACTTTGTAATCCCAGCACTGCGGACTGCAATAACAACTCTAATGTGACAAAACATGACTGGCAGGTTGCCAGATTGGTTGTATACGATGAAGCTATCCAATACGCAGTGGACTCTTTTGATGGCTTCAAGTCACCTGGACCGGATGGCATCTACCCAGTCATGCTACAGGAAGGTATAACCCAATTGCTACCATGCCTAAAGAAGATCTTTAGAGCAAGTCTCGCATGGGCATACATTCCGACATCCTGGCGTTTAGTTAAAGTAGCCTTCATTCCTAAAGTTGGAAGAGAAGACTATTCCATAGCCAAGAGCTTCAGACCCATTAGTATGATGTCCTTCATACTAAAGTGTCTAGAAAGACTAGTTGAGCTGCACATCAGAAAAACATCGCTGTCAAGGTACCCACTATCATCAAGACAACATGCCTACCAACGTGGAAAATCCTGTGAAACAGCATTACAACATCTGGTTGGCCGGATCGAGCATGCTTTTCAGAGGAAGATGTACGTGATGGGCATATTTGTTGACATCGAGGGTGCTTTTGATAATGCGACTTTTGATGGAATGTGTGACGCAGCTAGAAGGCATGGAATAGATGAAACATTGGTCAAATGGCTAAGGTCAATGCTAATGTTTAGGACCATCACTTCGGAGGCGGAGTGCGGTCAGTATATTATGGCAGGGGTGAATAGAGGTTGTCCTCAAGGAGCCGTTCTCTCCCCCCTGCTCTGGTATATGCTGGTTGACTCTCTAGTCAACGATCTCGATGGACCAGGTGTCTATTCCCAGGCCTATGCAGATGATGTTGCCATTCTTGCCACAGGCTTTTCCCTCAATGAGGTCTGTGTTAAAACACAAAACTCGTTGAACCGAATTGACAGCTGGTGTACTGCAAACGGACTTTCCGTCAACCATCACAAAACAGGGATTGTTCTCTTCACTAGGAAAAGAATAATGACAGGATTATCTCTACCAGTACTTAAGGGTGTCACTATTCCTCTGTCTAACGAAGTAAAATATCTGGGCTTAACTCTAGATAGTAAACTACTTTGGACAAAACATGTTGAAAATAAAATTTCGCGAGCATTGAATGCCTTCTGGCAATGCAGAGGAATTTTTGGGAAGACATGGAGACTATCGCCGAGCAAAACCTTATGGATTTACACGGCAATGATAAGACCGATGATATCATATGCATCGGTAGTCTGTTGGAACAAGCTGTCGCGAAAATGCGTGACAACTAGTCTTGCCAAGATTCAGAGAACCGTGTGTCTGGGTGTTACGGGTGCCTTTCCCACTACACCTGGTAAAGCACTGAATGCAATCTTAAACCTACCACCACTTGACATATTCATCAGAGGCGAAGCCATGAAAGGCTGCTGGAGACTAAAACGAGGTGGTTTCTGGTTTAATGTTCCCTGGAATATCTCTGACATTGCACTTGACACTCCATTAGACACCTGTCTACTGGAGATGCCCTCTGATGCAATGATAACAGAAATATTACCAAGACGAAATTTTGAGGTCTGCCAACCTGACATTCAAGACTGGCTAACGCCTGACTGTGAGCCAGGTAGAGGGTCACACCGCATTTTCACAGACGGATCCAGAACCGATCAGGGATCTGGTGCTGGAGTGTTTGTGGAACCGGATGACCGCAGACTTCACTTCGCCTTAGGCGACAATGCCTCGGTATTTCAAGCCGAAGTCTATGCTATACTTATGGCTATGGACTACATTGCGGATAATAGATGGCAGAACAGGGCTATATCAGTTTGCAGCGATAGTCAGGCTGCTCTTATGGCTTTGAACAACCAGGTCATCACATCCAAAATTGTACGTCAATGCAGATCACGTCTCAATTGTGTTGGTAAATACAATACACTGAAACTGATTTGGGTGCCGGGCCATAAAGGAGTTTCGGGCAATGAAACATCTGACGAACTAGCACGTATTGGATCTGAGGATAATCCATTTGGACCAGAACCTGTGCTTGGACTACCTGCATCTACGGGAAAATTCGTCATCAGCTCTTGGGTCGCCTCTGTACACAAGAGCAGATGGCTGAATGAGACGAAATGCAGATTCTCCAAGCTCATGACACCGACGATAACCAAAAGATCGGCCTCGTTTCTACTTTCCTTAAGTAGAAAGGAGTGCAGAAAACTGACGGGACTTCTAACGGGACACAACGCATGTGAAAAACACATGAACGCTATCGGCCTGGCCGAAAGCGCCTTATGTTCTGCCTGCTACGAAGAAACTGGCACCACAGAGCACTATCTCTGTGACTGTCCAGCATTTTCTAGAATTAGAAGGCAGATCTTTGGCACAGACGTGATGAGAGAGGATCAGCTTCACTCTCTATCACACAATAGCCTTCATTCATTATTGAATCTAAGAAGTATCATTAAAAACCAGGGAACTGGGTCACAGCACAATGGTTATAACCCTGTCTGAGTGCTGTGGCTCTATTTTTTATCCCACATTAATAAAAAAAAAAAAGCATAAAGTCTTACGGATGTCGACTCATTTCGAAGAGTACATCGAATCCTTACATAAAATGTAATTGCCATTCTCATTTGTTTCTATCCTTAATAAAATTATATTATTTAATAATATATATCTTTTAACTATATTTTTGTTTTATATATATATATTCATTTCCTCAACTTCAATTTCTACCTTTTCTTTTTTTTTTGTTTCTACCATTCAACATAAACTCATAATTTATTGCACAGGCTAGTAAATTACCCGAAGTAATACTTAGTTGCTTTAATAAAATAAATATCAACATAACAATTGAATCATTTGCTAACTCTAAAAAGTCTTGTATGCATTTTGCAACTGTTGTATGCATTTTCTCATAATTTTTGTAATATTTCTCTAATCAATTAAGTCAATCATAATAATCTCTTTTGGAGCATATTCTAGCCGTAAAAACCTATTTTTCATTCGTAGTAAACGTATTTATATATTTTTTATAATATTATTTCTAGTCTTTTAATTCAATCATATTTTTCCTATTTATGATTTGGAGCATTTTCTAGTTCTAAAAAAAAACCTATTTGTCATTTATTTGCTCGTCAGCAATTAACATAAATTAATAAATCTTTATTTATTCAAAATTTAATTCATCAAAATCTACTTTTCATTATATTTTAATTTAAAATTAATAATTCAACCATAATTTCATAATTCACTTTACAATTCAAAATTTTTATGCTAGTTATCTACGCTCAGCAGTACTTAGCTATTTGTTCAATATCTCAATTTCGTACAAATATATTTAATCGCATTTATTTCGTATAAAAAAAACTCGTGTTATCATTTATAATTCTTTCTTATTTATATTTTTCCTAATATTTCTTGTTTTCATAACCTTTAAATTTGGTCCGCCACATGCTAATGAATTAACCCTAAGTAATACATAGCGATCTGTGGGTACCGTTTTCTTCAGTTTTCCAATTTCCTATTCAATATCACACAATACTAAACTTTTCGCAATTTATTTATAAATATATTTCCGCATTTTAACAATTAATACATCAATTTCTAATTGTTGTCTATTTTCTTTCCCTTTCCTTTTATTAATATTGTCGTTGTCAGGGGGGTAGTGACGGACAAAATCTTATAGGGCCCTACCCATATTGGTGAAAATTTACTTTTCCTATTTTGATTCTTCATTACAACCATTTCTCCAATTTGAAACTCAATGGGGTTTAATGATTTATCGTAGCTCGTTTTAGATTTTTCTTTTACCTTTTCTTGATTTTGTCTCACTATTTCATGCGCTCGCTGTATTTGATATTTTAATATTTTGTTATAATCATCGGCATTATATAGTGGTGAAACTTTACGTTTCAAATTAGTTGGCATATCAGAATCAGAATATAGTGTTCGGAAAGGTGTTTGCCCAGTTGACACATGCATCGTATTATTATGGACATGCATTGCCGAATTTAACCATTGATCCCAATTGGAACCATCCTCCTTAGAAAAACATCTTAAATATTCTGCTAATGGTCTGTGACTACGTTCTAATGATCCATTGGCCTGTGGGTGATAGGGTGTAATGTGCAATTTTTTAATACCCAATAATTTGCATGTATCAGAAAATAACTTTGACACGAAATTAGAGCCATTGTCAGTTACTAGAATTTTCGGAATATTGTGGCGTGTTTTAATTTCATCATAAAATGTGTGCTTGCATCTGCGTCTGGTATTGCTACACAGCACATATATTTTGAAAAATCGTATTGAAATGTTAAAATGTATTTATTGCCAGATACTGTCTCGGGTAATATTCATACTAAGTCCATATAAACTTGATCAAATGGGCGCGTTGGTGTATCTGTCAAGACCATTGGCATTTTTGTTAGCTTAGAACTTTTGTTAACTTGACATTTAGGGCAATTTTTTACATACTCTTTAATTTGTTTTTGCATACCCTTCCACCTATATTGCTTTCTTATTCGAAAATATGTTTTCAGTGTGCCCTGATGACCCCCTAATGTCGAGTCGTGAAAGTCTCTAATAACTGTTTTAATTTCTTCAGGATCAGTTAATACTTGACTCAAGATTGTTTCACCGTCCATATCCGTTACTGTGTCCTCCAAGACTGGCTTACTGACGTCCGGTTGTGGATCTATTGCCTTTGGTGTATTTTTAGAACGGGTTTGAATTGCCGCAGTTTCTGTTTCTAATTGTGGAATCCTACTTAATGCGTCAGCATTTAAATTCTTTTTTCCAGGTTTATAAATTATTTCGAACTCGTATTCTGATAATTTGTGCCTGAACCTGGCTAGCCTTGACGTTTGATCCTTTAAATTCGCTATGCTACGCAGTGGTTGATGATCCGTATAAACCATGAATGGACGCCCCAACAAATACGCTCTATAATTTTTTGTGGCCCATACTATTGCCAAAAATTCTCGTTCAATTGTTGAGTTCCTTGTTTCTGCGTCATTCAGAGCTCTACTTGCAAATGCGATTGGTCGATCAGAACCTGGCTCGCCCTGTGACAGCACTGCTCCTATAGCTTCTCCACTTGCATCTGTTGTCAATACAAATGGTTTTGAAAATCTGGGTATGCTAGAACATTAGGTGAAATAATTGCTTCCTTAAGTTTAATAAATGAATCCTTTGAAACGTAGCGGGTGCCCCCGTCAATCCAAATGGCATCCTATTAAATTCAAAATGTCCCAAGCCCGTGCTGAACGCTGTTTTTTCTCTGTGGCGTTCATCCACTAGCACTTGTTGATAACCACTTGCAAGATCTAATACCTACTGTGACCTAATTGATCCAAAATTTCATCAATACGAGGTATTGGAAATACTTGTTTAATCGTTGCGTCGTTCAATTTTCTGAAATCTATTACCAGTCTCCATTTTTTCTGTCCGTCCTTGCCACTCTTTTTAGGTACCAACAATAGTGGTGAATTCCAAGGCGCCGTGCTTGGTGATATAATGTCGTCGGTGATATATGTTCTGCACCTGTTTGTTGATTTCTTCTCTGTGAATATGTGGTTATTTATATTGTTTTCGGTTAATCGGAGGTTGGCCGTCTATTGTGGGGACTTCATGTTTTAAAATAGGTGTATACGATAGCTCATCCCCCTCTAACAGAAATACATCATGGTATGACGCACATATTTTTTCTATGGATGCCTTCTCTTCAACATTTGCATTTGGATCCAATTTTAATGAGTCAAATAGTTTGCATATTCTGTGTCGTATGTTTATGCTTTGTACGCTATTCATTGTGCCCTTCAATTTTTCCATAAATTTATTATAATTTGAAAATTTGAGCTGTATGTTCTTATTCAATATTATATCTTTTTCTGTTGAGTTTAACACTGAAAAGTAAACACTATTTTTTCTCACATTTAATATGGTTTCTCCGATACAAACTCCTGGCGAAATTTCTTGTTTTTGAATTATTACTACGGGGATCTTAGTTCGTAGTGGTAATCTGGCGATACCTTTAGATCTTGCTGTTATTTTTATTTCTTCACTGTATAATATTTTATTTATTTCATCTAGTGATCTGAGTGGTAGTGTTACAATTTCATTTTTGTTTCTGTCTATAAAGGTTAATCCCTTTTCCACTGCATTGATGATTGCGTGGTTCTATAGATTATCTCGTCCAAGTATACCGTCTGCCGGAACTCCCTGATCCTGCATTATTGTATCTAACGTCAGACTGAGCCTTCTATGTTCCATATGTTGAATTTCAATTGATCCTGCGGTGGTCACATGTCCCCCAAATGCTCCGCTCAGATCTTTTGTGTCTTTTAAATTTCTCTCTAGTTTATTATCTAATGCACTCCACTTTACCAAGCTAGAGTCTGCACCAGAATCTACTAGTAATATTAGTTTCCCATTGTTCGCTTCCTTACAAGGAATTTCTATAAAGACATCCATTTAATTTTGATTTTGTATATAAACTTAATTTTAATTCCTTAATATTTTCAATATATTTACTCATATTTTTTTTTATGCTATCCATTTCTGAAGTAATCAAATCATTTAATTTCTTCTTATTTTCTTCTATACATATCCTATTTATTATGCAATCATAAAAATTATTTTTTGCTGTTAATGCTACTATGCCGCAATTATTGGCCTATTCTGGGCCCCTAACAGTTTCCCTGGTGGCGGGTAGACTCATAATCTCTTTTCGCAAAACAGTTTTCTAACGTATGCCCAATTCTTGCACACCATTTACATTTATTTAAATCCCGATTATTATTGTTATAATTATTATTACTACTATTCCCATTATTATTATTAGTATGAATATTATTCCGATAATTACTATTTCTATTTCCATTATTATTGTTGTTATTGTTATTGTAATTATTTTCATTGTTATTATTATAATTACGATTATTATTCCGATAATTATTATTATTATTATTATAATTATTATTATTGTTATTACAATTATTATTATTGTTATTATAATTATTATTATTGTTATTATAATTATTATTATTGTTATTATAATTATTAGTTCTATTTTCATTATGATATTCCCGATTATTGTTGTTATTAAATGTACGAACATTATTATTCCTATGATTGGCTTGCGTATTATTCTCGTAGCCTTCATTGAAATCGTAATTTATTGTTTGTTGTCTACGCGTACAGTTTTGCTCCGGTTCCGGCTTCGGTTCATTATTTGCACATCTAAGTCTCGTTTCGTGGCCGTAATTGCCACATTCTTGACAGTAAGGCAAGTTTTTCCGACTGATACATTCGTCCCTCGTATGTCCGGCATTCCCGCAAAATGAACATGGTGGAACAACTTTATCCCTTTCGTTTGCGAGCATTTCGTGCCCAAATGATACAACAATTTTTTCGCATGTTATTTGTGAGGCCCTGTTATAGTGCACCTCTGGGGCATTCTGTGTTGTTTCTATTACACGCCCACTTTGTATTATCTCCAACGTTTCTACTGCTTCCTCTATCAGTGAATCTAGTGAGTTTGACTTATTATTTAGCATGTGTATTTTCAGTGAGCTGTCTTTAAGACCAACTTTAAAAGTCTTTTATATGGATTTGTCCATTAACATTGCCTCGTCCCCTGTGCCGTTATATTTCTCTTTTATTAATTCCACCGCCTTTGTTTTCAGGACATTTAGGCGTCTTGCAAAAGGTCTAATTTCTTCCGTGGATGTTTGATAGGCATGATTTATATCATTTATCACTGAGTCTAATGTTATGGTTTTAAAATATGTTAGCTTTATTGGAGTATATAATTCATCTAATCTGCTAAATTGAATTCCATTAACTAGCTCAAATGCGTCTCCATACATTCTTAACTTAACACATGATATAAATTCTTGTAACTCTGTTTCATTCGTAGCCTTTACCGCTAAATCACATCCTTGTATGAATCTACATACTTCAGAGGGCAGATCATTGGAATCCGTGCCTGAGAACATCGGAACAAAACGGTCCACGGTCTTTGCAATATGTTGGATACTCATTTTAAAATCTAGGAAATTAACTTTCTCAATATTACTGGTATCACTAGTGAATTTCTATTTAACTTCAGATTTTTCTCGACAGATTTTCCTTATTTATTTAAAAATTTATTATTTGTTTATACCATGTTTTCATTATTTTCCTCAAAACTCACTACAATACAATATATATTTTATTTCGTCCAATTTCTCCATTTAATTTTGTTGTTTCATGTTGTTTTCTTTAATTTTCATTGTAGGGCTTCCATTAAAAAAAACGTAATTTCCAACAAAATTTTTTTAAATTACCAAAATTAGATTTTATTTAAATTATTGACTATTTATTTTAAAAATATATTTAAATTTTTTTTTATCTTCCATCTAGAGCGGTTGTTTTTGGTTCTAAAACCGGCTGCGCCAATGTTAAGGTCCCTACTTCATCACCTAAAAATAAGACATTTAATATATAACAACACTTACTCCATTTCAAGTTAATCCTTTTTATAACTTTTATTTCTTTTTTCTGTTCCACTTATTGAACTCACTTCTTAATCTAATAACAACACTTTTAAAAACTAAATAACTACAGCTTATATACTAATACTTAATCTAAGTTTCAATGCTACTTTTCGAGTGTCTTTTGCCGCTTCAGTCTAGAAACATAATTTTTGCCAGTCACAGTGTGTTTTGCTGTTTATGCCCAGAAGCATAATTTTAACCAACCGCAAGTTCCGTAAAGAACTCAAGTTCGATCCACAACTCGACTTCTTAAACGCTGACCGTGAAAGCAACTCTTGCATAATCAGCAACCCGCGATGACATTGAATTTAGACCATCGCAAAGTCATTGAATTGAAGTCATCTTTGTTTACAAACAAATTGCACCACGTGCTTATTTTCTTCAAGCTAGCAACTTGACGCTGCTGCGAATTTGGTTTATAGTTACAATTGCTGACTGAGTAAATTGTGGAAGCTTATTTTGGCAACGATCAAAAATTGTGTAATCAAACCAGCATCATCCAACCAGCTATCCTAATGCAGGCATCCAACATTAGGATAGCACTCACTAAAAACCACCCAGTTACCTGAGCTTACACCTTTGGAGGTGTTTGTCACACCAACCAATAACAAATATTATTATTAAAAAAACTTTAATGACTGAAATCAAAATTAGTAACATACAAACAACTTCAAAATATAACCCGATATTTAAATATTAATTTCATTTTACAAAAAATTATTAAATAGATTTGTTATGTACAAGCAAATTGAATATAATCTGTTATTTCTTTATATTAAAACCATATTAAAAAATTGTAAATAAAATAAACAAATATGTAATTAAACATAAGCACTATTATTAAACCATTAATAAAATATATAAAACATATATCAAATATAAAAAAAAAATATGAAAAACTTTTGTTCTTATTTCATTAAATGATTTACTTTATCCCTCCTAGATTATATCAGATTAAACAAAAATAACAGGTAAATAGAGATAACAAATATTTCATCAAATCAATTCAAACAATATCCAGATCAATTATTACTAGAATTTAAATTATCTGACAAATTACTATTGAAAAACCAAAAAGATCAAACAATCATAATGAGTTTAGTACAACCACCGGCAACCAACTACAAATCACCACATCCCATATTGCAACCACTTTATCGTATGCAAACAAACCTTAAATACATAGAGGGAACCATAAACAATATAAATATTAGCAAATATTAAGGATATTACCTTTACTATAACAAGTTAATATGCCTCTAATAATTATATAGATAAGCAACCAAAACATCAAGGGCATCACTTATTAATTGCAGCAAACCAATTTACCCTACTTATTCAACCAACTAGTACATCTCCAATAAAAATGCACCATGAGTCAAATCACTCCAAACAGCATAATAACAATCTCACTAGGCTATATGGTCAATGTCATTCAATCAGTTAAAAGAATACATAACCATCAAAAAAATATAATACAATCTTGAACAATAATGAATTAAAATAAATAAATAACTGAATAGAAATTTATTTTATAACCATAATCAAACCAAAATATCCAACCAGGATGTATATATATATCTACTCAATTCAATGTAGTAGAACAACAATATAGAAAAATAATGATACAACTAATAAAACACAACCATATATATATTCAATACTCTACCTTAATGCTCCTATATATATCAAAACACACTGATTATAAAAGAGTATACATATTAAACAAGGATAACACCCTCCAACAAATGGGTGCATATTCTTCCAACAAATATTAACCATACCAAGAGCGATACCTCCTTCACTATAACAGGTCAATAGACAAATCAACCAAAAACATTTTTAAGAACTACATCCATTTAACAACTACAAACTGATATACACAACCTTAGTAAACCAAATATGTGGAGTAATCATACAAATTACCATCACGACCAATACATATCCAGCCAAATATACAAAGAACTAAATTCACCACATCATGACGACGACTCACTATACGACTAGCTATTAGCGTCCAACTAGCTGCAGCCCAACCAAAAAACCACCAGTAATATAATACATCTAAACCATACTTGACCTAAAATTCATTTTAATATCCATTCTTGGTGCAACATATAGGTACATCATCCCAAATCTCATCAAATATAGAACCAATGGTTAACTACACCTATGAATGTAACATTTACGACCTGAATTCTAACAATAAAAAGACCAATGGCAATCTACACCTTTAAAGGTTAATATCATTTCAAAGGGTAATAAGTATTAGTATTTATTTAAATTCTACAAATCATAGTATATCAAGGTTAAAAAAATTAAAACGAAATTTATTATTTCTTATTTCATGAATTTTTATTGAAATAATATCACTCCAATATCTAAATGTCAATAATATATTAACAATAATATATTGTCTAAATACATTAATACCTAGATTATAATAGGAAATATCTATAAAATTAAATACACAAAAGAGAAAACCAATTACTATTCCAAAATACACAAAAGAAAGAACCATTTCTAGTAATGAACATAATCATTACATAATCAAATCATATTTATAACAATCAATATTAATTATAAGCCATAAACATAAGTATTATAAATTGTTATTGATAATAATCAGTAAAACTATTGTACACCCAGAAAAAAATCATGGCAAATGGTTAGTATTTCAATAGAAAAACAATAATTTATACCATTAAAATTGGTCAATAGGATGCGTCCCATTAGTTCAGTAATATTGAAACTGTTAATACAATGTGTGGTTGTACCATAAATTTTATATTGTGATATTTTAATTACAATAAGAAAAACCTATACAAATTTAATGAGTGACGTACAAATGAACATGTTTGTATTCGTTTTTGTGTTTTTTTACACTACGTTTATTATTAATGGAGGAAACCATTAAAACAACAGTATTTATTCTATTTAAAATAATAATATTGAAATATTTAAATTTATGGTACTGAATTTTTGAAATACTAGTGAATTAATTAGAAAACTTTTGATTTAAAAAGAAATAACTATTAATACATGAAACATAAGATCAATGGTCGTTCCATAAAGTACTTGGTGGTACACTTTCTTCTGAGTGTATGGTTTACACATAATAACATAAAATATGTATGAAACAATTGAACACAAAATAAACAATATTATATTGATAAAGTATTCTTACTTTAATAACTAGGAAGACCAAAAACAATAATATTTAATTAATATAATACATCCAAGAAATTAAACTTATATGTTATTATTTTAAATAAATAAACAAATTACCTAACCAACTATATATCATAAACCCAACACATTAATAAATTAAGGGACACCAGATTTAAACAGCAGATACATTTTATACCACACCTTACTCCATCAACCACTTCCCAACAATCAGCTCAAATGTTATGGATAAACGAGGTTTCATATATCCAAATTAGCAGTCTCCAGACTAAACCACATCATTACCTAAAGAGTACACAAAAAAAGTATTCTAACAACAAATAAAGACTCAATAAATTACCTAAATAACTCATATATCCTATCCCTTTAAGTCCATAGTATAAAGTTATGCTTCCTCTATAATATACAAATCTGTATTACTATAAATCCACAACAATAAATGAATAATAAATCTTTCTTGCAATCGAATCGAATTACTTCATTAACACACATAAACAAAAAACTACAAATGTCAGAACTAAACCTAAACAAGAATAAACCAGTGCAAAGAATAAACTCAAAATACAAACGTCAAAACCATACCAAAAGATAAAGCAATACAAACACATAGTAATAATAACATATTATAATAATTACATGTTGGCAACACCTTACAAAAAATCTAATAATAAATATATTATCAAATACACCAATAAAGGGTTACTTTATAACAAGTGCACCCTATAAAATTATACCAAAAGACATGAAATAGTATAACCAAAAAATATATATGAAATATGGTATAACTAAATTGAAATCACCAAGTGCACCCTACGATATAAAACCAAGTTATTAATATTTATACGTTAAAATAATGGTAAAATACCAACTATAGAAATTTAGTATAAAATTTACCATGATAACTCATAATAGGCCGATAATGTAACATTAAATCATATATCCCCAGATTATCAAACAATCGATTAATCTACATTAAAAGTAAACTACGAACATACCTAATCTATTACAATCAAGGAATGTCAAATGTGTCAAAAACAAACAACTTTTGTCTGGGAAACACGTAAAAAATTATAAACTTATAATAATTTATACAAATATGAAACCAAAAACCATCTACGTCCAGAAATCATTACAATTAGGTGTAGATCTAATGGATCTACAATTAAAACATTAATATACAACATAATATAGTAACCGCGGTAGCTCAGTGGTTAGTGCGTTGGACTGCGAGCCGAAAGGTCCCCGGTTCAAGCCTGGACTGGGGCTAACAACATCTTTTCATAGAAACATTTTTCTATACCGCGCTACCTCTCGTCAGTAAATGGCAAACCTACGAGAGTAAAACCATTGCCTATGAAAATGCTCTCACCCGCCGTTCGGATTCGGCAATAAACTGTAGGTCCCACCACTTTGAGTACAAATATAACACGCACAGCTCAAAATGGTGAGAGAGCTCGGCCGAAGTTCTACACAGGACTGTAGCGCCAAACTATTATTTATTATTATTATACAACATTACACACCATATCACCTATGAAGAACCAAACCATCTAAACCAATGGATTACATCAATGTATCTCCAACAATAACAATGGTAAAAAAACTAATTAAACCACAAAAATTATAAAAACTTTAATACTAATATAATTAATATATTACATATTAACATTAAACTAATGAACCAAATATCAGCTAATAATCAACCTTTCATATCGAAATATATTAGCCAAACCACTTAGTTAAACAAACTAAAAAATTCAACACCAAGCAATCCATGTAAAAAACGACGCGCAAATAATATGTAATAAAACCATTTTATTATGAAGTCTGGTTGTGAATAAGTGTCTACAACATTAAGTATTCAACATATATTAATAAAAACCACCATACCTTTTTTAAATAAAAGACAATTAAGGTACTTGAACATATCAAACACTTAAACATCACAATTACACTATGAATAAGTGATCCATATTATATTAATAATAAGCAATAAACAACAAACAATAAATATCATATTTGCAACATAAAATGGACAACTTCAAACACTTATTGGATGAGGATGAAGACATAATTATACTCGTTGACCTACCTCACATATATCAATTAGAAGACAATGAATATCCAAAAACAACCAACCTTATTCCAGAATCATCAAACAATAATAACAATTATAAGGACCCTCAACTATCAGCCAAGTATCTTAATGTAGATGATAACTAAAATCAACCAACACATCATTAACTTGGCGGATCCGAAGTCAATGGTAATTAAACATCATTATACCAGACTAAATGGCAACCAATTTAAAAATTAAATTATTTAATTATATATGATTTTAACTCAATAAAATTATTGCTTAAATGAAACCATCAACGTGTAAATAAATAATAATTACGAATATCACCAAAGAAGATTAAAATACATAGTTAGGAAATATAAAATTAGAAATAGAATCCCAATATCAAATATTTTCTTAACACAGGGTGCAAGATAGGTGAATCATCAACAACCATTGACGAAAATCATAATAATGGATCATCCATCAACTCAGTCATCTCAACCGTGCCTATAAATCAATTTGAATGTGGTGTCAATACTAATGGTAACTTAAATATATTATTCTATATCCGCAAATACATTAATATGATATTAAATCATCTTAAACACAAAAATGAAAAATGTGAAATTATAAAACAAATATAATAGGTTTAAATAGCATTTTAATTTATGCCTATTTATATATACCTAGTTTACTAAAACCAACAACACCAGAAAAACCCCTATTATATTAACTATACAAACATAAACATTAAAAATATATCAATGTTATAGAACCATTAATAGGAAAATATCCTCCAATAAGACCAATTATAATAAACTAAACCAAAATTACTATACTTTTAGTAATAGGAAGAAATCATACAACATCCATAACCAAAGATAACACACCATTTATTACAACTATGATTATACGGGAACAAGATCAAATACACAATCATGATAGAAGTGATGAAGAAGTACATTATAATCATGATGAGATAGAATGAGATTGGTTAATAGATGAAAATGACATATTAACTGAAAAATTAAACAATCAAGACATAGTTACATATGAAGATATTCAAGTAGATACAGATGATGAGGATTTTATGCGCATAAACTATATAAATCAAACGATTATATTAGAAACCATCAGTCCAAATAACAATATATCTCTCCAATCCTATTACCAGGTAAAAACATATTCAAATTTTAATTTAGGAAATATTAAATAAAAAATGAAAATAAAATAAACTAAAAATATTAAATAATAAAAGAATAAAAAATAAAAATATAAATAAAAAATATAAAAATAAAATAAAAAATAATAAAAATAAAATAACAAATAAAAATATATACCTATATATTTCTATAAATATAATTTTTATAAATACATAAACATATATAAATTTATAAAAATATATATAAATACATATAAAATGTAAAAATGTATAAACATATAATAAATAAATAAATATATAAAATATAAAATATAAGAAAAATATATCATATTATTCAATAAACCCAATATTATAAATAACAATATAAATCAATATACATATACGTTTCATTATTAAATAATATAAATAAAATTATATCACAGAGACATTATAACAATGCAAGATACAGACAACAAGATCAACATCAAGTATCAATCATGCAACAACATCGCAACTCATCATACAACAGTAATAACGACAGCAATGACAGTATATATCGACAAATGATGCATTCACCAGATATGGTATAACACAAACATACAAATACTACATACAATTATATAAAATATTGGAAACATGCCATAATAATATATTTGTTAAAATAAATACTTATCATAAACTCATTATAAATTAATATTATAAATTGTAACCTACTACAGCCAAGAGCAAATATTTGTACATCCCCAACAATACTTCAGCCCGCAACAACATACGATTTTAATCCATCAATAACGGTTATACCGAATCATCAAATATCACCAACCATATTTCATAACAATTATGACCATCATATAAACACATCCACTTGGACCATGCATCAAAATATTATAACAAAAATAAAATAAAATATGTTCATTAAGAAATAATATTTTAAGATATTACCAACTGTTAATATAAACTATAACTGGTTAATAGATCAAAATATAAACACCCAATGGCAAATGTATACTCCACCTAACATTATACCCTCATTACTATATAATATGAGTCAACCAAATACATACATTCAGCCACCCAGAATGGGTTCACTAGTAAGGCCTACAACCATATGGAATCAAGTTCAATATATCATTAATTCTTTACCATCAACCCAGGTATAAAAAACCAAATAACAAAAATATTAAACCAATAATATATTATTATATTTATATTTATGGACATATATAACTACAACACTAATATCTGCAAATATTAAAACAGTCAGACCATACCAATCTTAACAAAAAATGAACACAACCAAAAGACCACACAATACACCATGATTACATCAATATAAACCAGTTGAACAATGAAAACCAATCTAATAATCAATTAAACGATATATCAATTCTTGTACAACCTTGGCAATAGACAATACATATAGTAACCAAAAGTCACAACAAACATCAATACCAATATATCACAATACAAACAAAAGTAAGAAAAGTACAACCAATCTAAACCCTATACAATCCAACCTAGATAACATAAACACAAAGAAGACAATACCATACCATTAAAACAACCACAGGAAATACCAGATTTTCTAGACGCAAGTAAAACTGAAATACCTCTATCACCCTCCACTGCACCTCCAGCCATACCTCGTGGTTTTATAAATTTAACAACATTAGAAATCCCTATAGAAGTATCAACATTATTAAGTTTGGGACCCTTATTTATACCACCAGAATTACCATCTTTATTAGATGCAATTACCTACATTAGGCATGTTGGTCATAACATGACATGTCAAAACATGGACCCAGATATATTATTCCGTGAATTAATACCAAAATATTATAATCGTTTAAATACATTATTAATAACACAAAAATCAAAAAATTAACAGAAATGAAAATGCTTCAACGAAGAACTAACTTCTTACGTCAATATGATAATATATATATATAGTGCAGGCCGACAAAGGTAAAATAACTACTATCATGTATAAAGATGACTATCGCAACAAAATGTCCAAATGGATAGAAAATTGTGTTAAAGTAGGTACATATATACATCAGACCAATGATTTTAAAACCTTACAACATAAAATATTAACTCAATACAAATGTATTAGATCTCAATTATTAAAAATATATCAAACTCACAAAATAAATAGTAAAACAAACATATATTAATAAATTATATAGCCATATTACACTGAAAAATGAATATTATATAACAATTAGAGCAGTTTAGACATTGATTATATAAAATGAATTATTCTAGTAAATACTATCAAAAATCATCATAACCAATGTTAAATAAGCCTAAAACAACAAATACTCATAAATCAGGCAAGGAAACCAAACCATTTACAACAGCATAGTTAAATAGTATAAGGCTAATAGCCATCAATTAAAGATATATAAAAAAATGAATCTAATTATATAGGCTTTTATATATAAAACAGTTGGGAAGGTTAGATCACATGGGAAATTTTAAAGTAGGTGTAATTATGATAGTTAGAATTATCAAAATTATAGTCGGTCTAAGCCGATCTAGCTCTTCAAAGTAGTAGGGATTTCAACAGACAGACGGACATCGCTAAATCGACTCAGGAGGTCATGCTGATCAAGAATATGTATACTTTTCCATACCGGAGATGCTTCCTTCTGGGTGTTACAAACGGCGTACCAAACTGAATATACCCTTTCACTCTTAGTGTAGGGTATAAAAATATATATAAACCCCCATAACCATTTACAAGTAAGAACATTTTAAGTGAATTGTCCAATAAACTTTTAAAAATGTATGTGTTGAAACTACACCAAATTATATAAAACTTAAGGAATAAATATTCTTGTTAGTATTCCCAACAAACCACATAATAACCACATATCATCCCACAATCACCAGATGCAAAAAACACATCTTAAACATTCCATATCAATTATAAACACATTTCTGTATAAATGTGTACATTACACCTCAAAATATATAAAACTGTGAAGGTAATTAACGTCTTTTAACTTATATAGTAGAAAGACGGGCCTCCCCAATAAACGTTTTTCATCCATTGCCAGTGGAATCATCAGTTGGGATTTTTTATAAATTATTAAAAATCTTATATATTATTAATAATAATATGTATAAATATAAGTGCTCCAAAATCTAGGATATATAAATGTAATATTAAATGTTAATATTACAAATCCTCAAATATAATGGTATACAAAACCAAATATATAAACAAATAACAGAGCAATAAGGGTTATATCCAACCCATCACATTCTTATATGTCATAATACATAATGTAACACACATATATATTAATCAAATTATCAAACAAACACAACACATTTTCCCACAACTTCAAATAGATCTTCCATTAAAATAATATTAGATCAACACATCAAAATGAAAAAGGTATACATAGTATGACCTTGACCAAATACAATAAACAAAATTTGAACACACCATTATAAGAATTATAACCCATCCAACAATATGAACCAAAAATGTATCGTAAGAACACAAATTTAAGTACACAGAAAATATATAATTATATATTACATACCCTTTCCATACACAATATAACTATATAAATTTTATAATTAAAAGAAACATATTAAACATCACAACTTAAAGATTAAAAAACAAAATTATTATAGATATCCAAAATACAAAGTGTACTTGATATACAGCTGTGTGAAAAATAATAGCAGTGCTCTTTAATAACTAGGAAATATGGAGTTTTAGTACTTCGAAAGCTTAAAAAAAGACAATATTTGTAAATATTTTTATTCAGTAGAATTATAGCACCTATAACCACTTGTTAAATTCGTTTTTATTTTCACTAATTAAAAAAAAACGATATTTTCGTAGAAGCCACGTAGTTTTTAGTGTTCCCAAAAATAGCAGCGCAAAAGTTTTTGTTAAGAAAAATTTATTTCAAACATAATTATCAAATATAAGAAATAATTTACAATTGGTAAGCAATATTGCAATAAATTCAATAAATAATTCCAATAATATCTTACGTTATTAGCGAATATGGGACGTGCAAAACATTGTACACATGAAAAGAGAAAAATCATAAAAAAAATGCTGGCGGAAGGTAATTCTTATAGATATATTCAAAATGTGGTTGGCTGTTCAGCAAAAATGATAGCTAATGCTAAGAATTGGGAGGAAAAACTTAAAAAATGTGGCCGCAAATCCAAGAAAAAATGTTTGGCAGAAACCCGAGGAAAGTGGTTTTATGGTCCGATGAGTCATAAATAGTTTTGTATGGTGTACCTGGACGTCGACAATATGTTAGAAGGTCTCCTAATACCGCGTTTCGTCCTCAATTTGTTTTAAAAACTGTAAAACACGGAGGTTCAAAAATCAATATATGGGGCTGTTTTTTGTATACTGGGACTGGACCTCTGCATCGGATTGATGGCAATATGAAAAAGTGGTTTTTGGATAATGGGATCGATGTTTTGGAATGGCCAGCGCAATCGCCAGACCTCAATCCCATTGAAAATTTATGGGTCGATATTAAGAATGCAGTTTTTGATGTAAAACCAAAAAATGCAGACGAATTGTAGAATACAGAGCAACCTTATTGATTCTATGCCTAGACGCTGTGCAGCAGTTATCAAAAACAAGGGTTATTCCACAAAATATTAATATTCAACTTCTTTTAACACTGAAAATAAATAAATAAATATAATAATTCATAATTTTTTAAATATTTTTTTGAAACGCTGCTATTATTTACCACACTAAATTTGTCGATTATTTCCAAATGTTTGTTTATTTTGTTTTAATTCGAATTATGTTTTTCTTAAATCGTGTAATATGTAATAAAGAACGAATTTTTTGATAATAATAAAATATAACTTTATTTAAAATAAACCAGTTGTTGAATTTATTTCTGTTATAAATATATTTTTGTAAGCGCTGCTAGTATTTTTCACACAGCTGTAACTGAAAAGATTATCTATCACTTTTTATTAATAGCAAAAACAAAGTTTACTAGATAAAGACATTTTCAATAAAGATGACTAACACAAAATACAATATAAACAAGTATGTTCAACATATTAACGGGAAGAATATCTTCATAACAAATGAAATAGACAGGAGTACACCATCATAATAAATAGTTAAATAATAACTAAACATTAAATATTAATAACTATAAAAACACTTAATATTTATTCATAAATATATATAATGGTATATTCCATTAACATGTATATAAATCACTATATAACATCAATACGTAACTTTATCTACACTTTCCAAAAGTATATATCATTGATAATTATTTAACCTTATTAATCAATGATAAAAGAATTAACTAATTATAATACAAAAAATTACAGGGAAAAACTAATAACGTACGACACAAAGAACTAATTTCCACACTATCAGCACGATCTCTTGCAGTCGAGATGCCAAGAAATATAAACAACAAAATTCCCACACAATCAACGTAATCTCTTGTCATAAAAATGCTCACCAAATTTCAACCACCTAATAAGTCCAATATAAATGTACAAGTATATCAATCGTAAGTAGAAAAACCTAACCAACCAGACATTAAATCATATTAAAAAACTATGAATCCAACATTAAAACCAATTCTATTTTAACTCATTACATACCAATATATTTATATTTACATCTGGACAAAATTGAAAAAACCTCGGTCCTATAGTACCATCACCTGATAGTTGACAATTCAACTGAAATTACTCCAATCAAATGCTACTACGTCCAATATAACACCATCATCCAGCATTGCATCACCCACTCTGTTCAAAATCAGCCCTAGATAAAGCATTCCAATTAACTATTATTATCCAGCAGCTCGCTACCAAGCTACAACCACAATTGAGGAACAAGACAAACAATGTAGAAAAATGTGCGTAAGGTGTATCAAGCGGTGAAAATGTTTCATCATGGGTGTATATGTCCCTAACAGAATATTGAACCAATGTCAAGGACGATACTTCAACAAGCTAATGTGCCTATAACAATATCAACAATGAACCCCACTACCTGCCAACCAATAGTGCTTAACAAACTAAGCCAACAACAATAACATCAGAAGTGCATAACAATCAACCCACCCTCATCCATAAACTTGTCTCAATATTCATTGGTATGCATATACAGGCATCCAACATTAGGATAGCACCCACTAAAAACCACCCAGTTACCTGAGCTTACACCTTTGGAGGTGTTTGTCACACCAACCAATAACAAATATTATTATTAAAAAAACCTTCATGACTGAAATCAAAATTAGTAACATACAAACAACTTCAAAATATAACCCGATATTTAAATATTAATTTCATTTTACAAAAAAATATTAAATAGATTTGTTATATACAAGCAAATTGAATATAATCTGTTAATTCTTTATATTAAAACCATATTAAAAAATTGTAAATAAAATAAACAAATATGTACTATTATTAAACCATCAATAAAATATTGTTACGAAAATTCAGTCTACGGAAAACTGTTCTACGAGTTCGTATCTCTGGATTGTGTACAAAATAAAAACACACCTAAATTTGGTTTTAACTAGTATTATTTCAACTAGTATTAATTAACTTTATTTAATTAAATAACAACTTAAAGAATAATCTCTTATACCAACTGTTGAATTTCTACAATTTAGCTTTACAATGTTCACTCACGAGACGCACTAGTTCACTATCAAATCACAACTGAAGTACAGCGCCTTAGATGCGCTGCCTTATATACTGCAGGCATCAGTTCGACACGTTTCGACAAGCTTCGACTTGTTTTGAAAACCTTCTACTCATTTCGTGAATGACGCATGCTATTGGCATCTCATTCGCACTCATGTGTTTTAATGTGCTGATCTTCCATCTCTTTCTCGCACATTGCATAGTGCGCTGAATGATCTTCCGTCTCTTTCTAACACATTGCTTAGTGCGCTGAATTGTCTTGCCTCTTATTTATTATTGTTGATTGCTTGCACAGTGGAGCAAATTACCTCTTTTCGTAACACTGCCCTCCACCTAAATCTGTTCGTCCCGAACCGATGTTAATCCTCTCTCTCTCTATACGGCGCCAACCTATCTAAATGTACCACTTTCATTATTCGTCTAACGCCTGCAGTATTCTGAATCCGATACACGACATCGTTAATTCTTTTAATTATCTTGTATGGTCCTTTCAGTGTGTTTGTAGCTTAGGGGATAAGCCTTTCTTCCTTTGTGGGTTATAGAGCAAAACAAGTTGTCCTTCCGTAAATCCCTCTGAATTTGTGCGCAAGTCGTATCTGGCCTTCATCTTATCACTCGTAAATTGTGTACGCTGTCTTACAAACTGATGCACTTCGTTCATTTCTTCACTTTTTCTGAAAACATAATTGTGTACAGGAATTCCAGCTGAAGGACTCGCACCAAACTTTAAATCCGCAGGTAATCTTAATCCAAAAACAATTTTAGATGGTGAAACTGCTGTGGTATCATGAACCGCCGTTCGATAAGCCATGAGGAATAGTGGTATGTGTGTATCCCAATCTTTTTGATTTTTATCAACCACTTTTCTGAGATACTCTTCCAAAGTCCGATTGAATCTTTCCACCATGCCGTCAGATTGCGGGTGCAAAGGCGTTGGTCGTGTTTTGTGTATGTTGAGGACTTTGCATACTTCCTTAAAAACTGCAGACTCAAAATTTCTTCCTTGATCTGAATGTAATTCTAACGGTACTCCAAAACGGCTTATCCAGTTGTTAACTAATGCATCC
Organism: Dryomyza anilis; assembly: GCA_951804985.1. Classification (NCBI taxonomy): domain Eukaryota; kingdom Metazoa; phylum Arthropoda; class Insecta; order Diptera; family Dryomyzidae; genus Dryomyza; species Dryomyza anilis. The sequence goes on along the minus strand of OX638136.1, from coordinate 20,607,481 downwards.
GCAACTGTTGTGGCTTCTTGATTCGGCATGGGATACACTTCAGGCCACTTGCTGAAGTAGTCAATGACGACAAGCACATACTTATTCCCCGCATCACTGATTGGAAACGGTCCGGCGACATCCATGGCAATACGCACGAATGGTGCTCCCACGTTGTATTGATGCATCCTGCCGCGACTTCTGACTGTTGGTTCTTTTGCTGGTACACATTGCGGGCAACTACGAATCCAATCGGCGACTGACTCTTGGCACCCAATCCAATAAAAACTTTTTTTTTACCTTCTCAACCTTTTTATTAATGCCCAAATGACCACCACTAGATCCACCATGGTATACCACTAATATCTCTTTTATTTTAGACTTGGGAACAACAATCAAACTTCGAGCGGATGTGCCATCTTCATTTTCCCATACACGATATAAGCAACTATCTTGTAGCTTTAAGCTCTGCCACTGTGCCCAGTAAGCTTTAGTTATGGCACTGTCGGCAGCTATATCTTAACATGATGGTTTTCTTTGCTGTTCCTTGAACATCATGATTTTTGTGAGGTCGGGATCACTGTTTTGATCAATTTGAATTTGTTCCGGAGTCCATTTTTCATCGGGCAAAACATTTAGCAAACGAATGTCAATTATGTTTTCCTGCCGCTCTTGAACAATGAGCATCTGCATTTCCATGATGACCTCCTTTACGATGTTCTATGGTGAAATCGAAGCTCTGTAATCGTTCTATCCAACGCGCAATTTGAACTTCTGGGTCTTTGAACTGAAGTAACCATCTCAGTGCAGCGTGATCGGTTCTCAAGTGAAACTGTTGCCCGTACAGGTATTTGTAGAAATTTTTCACACTTTCGATTACAGCAAGAAGCTCCCTCCTGGTGACACAGTAATTTCGCTCGGGTTTGGAAAAGGTTTTACTGTAGTATGCGATCACTTTTTCTTGTCCATTGTTCACTTGAGAGAGAACTCCGCCAATTCCGTATCCACTCGCATCCGTATCAAGTATAAATTTCTCACCTGGAATTGGATACGCAAGAATAGGTGCCGAGCACAGCAGACCTTTTAATTTCAAAAACGCCCTTTCTTGATCATTGCCCCATTGAAATGCGCGGTTCTTTCTTGTCAACTCGTGAAGACTGGCAAAACCTGGAACAAATCGCCTGTAGTATGTACATAGCACCAAGCAACTTCGTAGGTCATGTAGGTGTTGCGGTCTGGGCCACTCCTTTACTGCAACTATTTTATCTTCATCGGTATGCACTCCATCCGTGGTAACTCGATGTCCCAGATACTTGACTTCTTTCTTGAAAAGTGAGCATTTCTTTGGGCTAAGTTGTAGAGCCTCACTTTTCAATCGAAGAAATACTTCCTTTAGATTTCTTAGATGTTCATTGAAATCCTTGCCCATAACAATTATGCCATCAAGGTATACTAGGCATGTTTTCCAGTGTAAACCTTTTAATACGTGCTCCATTAACCGCTCGAATGTTGCTGGAGCATTGCATAGTCCAAACGGCATTACCAAAAATTGCCAAAGTCTATCGCCAGTACTGAATGCGGTCTTCTCTCGATCATTCTTATCGATTTCCACTTGCCAGTAACCGCTTTGCAAGTCCAAAGTTGAAAACCACTTAGCATTAGATAGTGTATCCAAGGTGTCATCGATTCTAGGCAGCGAATAACTATCTTTCTTGGTAATATCATTAAGTTTTCGGTAATCAACGCAGAACCAATACTACTGGTGAACTCCATGGACTCTCCAATGGTTCCACCACTCCATTTGTGTGCATTTCTTCAACCAAATGTGATACTTCATCTGTTTTCGCAAGTGGTACCCTTCTTGGTGCTTGACGAATTGGGTTAGAGTCACCAGTGTCTATTCGATGTTTTACAATGGCAGTTCTGCCATCCTTTTAGCCCTTTTCAGCAAATATACACCGATATTTATCAATTAGCTTTTTCACATGCTTCTTTTCTTTGGCGGCCAAATCCTTCGTCCACTCATTTATAAACCTGTGAGTATATTTTTTGTTTATTTGCGATGTGCCGTAGTCCCTTGATGGATTTGACTCACAATTTATAATCGCTGATGCCTCTTGACACTGGCCTATCACTGTTCCCTTTTTAATTAATTTGGACGAGTTTTCCATGTTGAGAACTCTTGTTGGAACAACTTTGTCTTTTGTCGCTACTACTAATGTTCTTCCTACAACAATATTACTTCTGCTCATTTGCTCATCATTCGCTTCTATAGCCCACAACTTGCTTATCCCACAATCTCCATTTAATTTCGCCCACACAATTGCTTCTGAATTAGGTGGTATTTTTCTATTTTTGTGAGCGATAACTTGTTTAATTTGGTCACAATCAATGTTTAGTTGGATCTCTGTGTTGGCATAACTGAAAATTGTTCTTGTTAGATCTAGTGTGAAACCGTTCCTTATCATGAAGTCCATGCCAAGTATTATTTCGTCTACTATTTCCGCAACTATAAAATCATGCTTAACTGTCGTAGTACCAATCGTGATTTCCTTGGTAATCTTTCCTCTGATAGGGGCTATTTGGCTTTCGAGCAATTTGTGAAATGGAGATTCTGGGGCAATCGGTTATGGGAGTCAGATCGTGCCCCGCAGATCTGACTCGTTTTAGTTTAAGGCTTGATTAAAATTTACGCTATTTTGGACATGATCCTGTCTTTCTTCATGTCTGGGTTCATCTGCAGATTGATTTATTGAGCGCTTGTGTTTTTTACGACAGTCACGTGCCATATGCCCATATGTATCACAGTTGTAGCATTTACCTTTAAATTGGGTGTCTCGGTTGGCAGCAGTGTAATCTGGTTTAGCTCCACTTTTTAACGCTTGGCAAATTACCTGAAGTAGGTCTTCATTCTCCACATCTAGTTTATGGAACTTTTGCGCTGGGCGGCACAACGTAGTTGCTGTCTCCTCTGCTAGCGCTGTGGTTACAGTTTCCGTAAATGTCACTTTCGGCATTGTCACTGTGGCACGTCTTGTTTCCGGATCACGTATGCCGTCAACGAAGGCTCGTCACTCGTTGACGGCGCAAGCCTCTCGACGTCCGCTGCATACGCCAGCAATATTTTACCATTTCTTTGCATTCGGCACTTTAGGTCAATTCTGTAGATTTGCTTCATGTGATCACTGCCGTATTTTCGTTGCAGTGCACACATAACCGCTAAATAACTGTTTCGATCACTTTCTGAACTGTCTGCAATACTTCGGCTGCGCCTCCTTTTAGGGCCACAATAAGCGCTGCTACGCTGTCATCATTATTCCAACGATTGCTTACAGCCGTGGTCTCAAGTTGCAGCTTAAAAATGTTGAACGCTGTAGTTCCATCGTAAATCGGCGATTTTAGCCTCGTACCACTAACAAAATACTGTGTGGGTCCATTTAACTGCAATATATCGAAGTCCTCTTGAATTTTCTGTTGCTTTTTGTCGATTCCATGATATTTCTCATCAACGTTATTTTCCAATCTTTGAATCTTATCATCAACGCTCACTTCCATGTCATTTACATGCGCCTCAAGCTCCTTTACTTTGACATGGAGCGTATTCGAAACTTCTAGAAGTTTGCTTCGAATGTTTCTGCATCTTTTCCTCCATTATTATTTGATGTTTGTTGGAATTCTCTAGAAGCTCTGCTTTGAGCTGATTGGAATTTTCTAGAAGTTCTTGCTTCATGTCTAATTTGAACTGATTGGAATTTTCTTGAAGCTTCTGTTCCATTTTGCTGGCATTTTCTTGAAACTGTTTCGAATTTTTTAGAAGTTTCTGTTCCATTTTGTTGGCATTTTCTTGGAGCTGTTTGAAATTTTCTTTAAACTGTTGTTGTATTGCTCCGAGCAACTGGCTCATACCAAAACTTTTTGCTCCGTGTCCACACTTTTCGATGACGCTGTTGCAGCTTCCACTTCAAACTAATGCTCTGCGAGGTCAATGCCTTGGTTCTCTAATTCTTCTATTAGACGCTTTTGTAGTTCTACTTTCGTAACTAAAGTTGGAAGATTATGAATCGCCAGCTCCTTCTTTCGCTGGTCGACTTTAAGTTGTTCGAATTTAACCATTTTGTATCACAACTCCACTTCTGACACCAATGTTACGAAAATTCAGTCTACGGAAAACTGTTCTACGAGTTCGTATCTCTGGATTGTGTACAAAATAAAAACACACCTAAATTTGGTTTTAACTAGTATTATTTCAACTAGTATTAATTAACTTTATTTAATTAAATAACAACGTAAAGAATAATCTCTTATACCAACTGTTGAATTTCTACAATTTAGCTTTACAATATTCACTCACGAGACGCACTAGTTCACTATCAAATCACAACTGAAGTACAGTTCCTCAGATGCGCGGCCTTATATACTGCAGGCATCAGTTCGACTCGTTTCGACAAGCTTCGACTTGTTTTGAGAACCTTCTACTCATTTCGTGAATGACGCATGCTATTGGCATCTCATTCGCACTCATGTGTTTTAATGTGCTGATCTTCCATCTCTTTCTCGCACATTGCATAGTGCGCTGAATGATCTTACGTCTCTTTCTAACACATTGCTTAGTGCGCTGAATTGTCTTGCGTCACATTTATACAAAGCATTAATTATTGAAAAGCTCAAAATTTAAGAAAAGCTCTAGAGCACAATTACAAAAAGCTTAAACTACAATTTGCTAAAAACAAAAGTTTTACAAATATAAAAAAAAACATATTTTATTTCAAAAGCTTAACTTTAAAAAAAGCTTTTTGAAAAGCTCCATTTCAGAAAATGCTATTTTTTAAAATTGTCTAACTTAATCGTATTTTTTGTCTCAATTTTTCTATTTAAAAAAATAAACAAAATTTAAAAAAAACTTAACTATTCTGAATATCACAAATTTTAAAAAAGCTCAAAATTTAAAAAGAGCTAAACTTTTCAAAGAGATTATATTTGAAAAGTTCATAGGTACAAAACGGATTAAAAAAATTCTCAATTTAAAAAATACTTCACTTTGGATTTTTCAGAAAACTAAATTTTTCAGTACAATTTCAAAAATCGAAAATTTTCGAAAAATTCACTTTTCTGTCCAACTAACCCAAAACATATATATCTATAAAAAAACTGAAATTTTCTATGCGCTGTATTTTTAAGAATGTATTTTTAAGAAAAATTAACTTTTGCAAACATTTATAACAATTACAATATGTTGTAAATTTTACTCGATTTATTTTACATTCAGTGATTTATTTTACAAATTAATTAATCGAAAGACACTTTTTAATTTTAGAGTTGAAAGAACACTTTAATTATTTTAGTACCTCCACTTGAGGTTGGTTAAACTACAATCTTTTAAATTGCAACGTAAGGTCTTAACAATACCTTCGTTGCAAGCTTTTCTGAAATTCTATTTTCATAATGTTCTAGTGAATTTTCACTTTCACTCAATTTTGGTGTACGTGACTTTTGAAGAAAGTCCGACTTGCAGTTTTTGGCTGTCACCAATTGCGAAATATCAGAATTGTTGGCAAACGCTGCTCTGCTTATTTTAACGTAGCCCCCTAATCATGCAATGATAAATTCTATTGCAAGAGGTGTGGTCTAAGTAAAGCTTTAGCGCTTTGCCGAATTATCGCCAACTTTGTTAACTGTGGAAGCTAACTTGAAAGAGGTGTGTTCTACGCAAAGCTTAGCGCTTTGCCAAATTATTATTGTTGTCAACGACGTGAAGCGTTGGGACAATGCTATGAACATGTTGCTGTACAACATGAGTTCAACATGATATGAAGAACATGATGCGCGCAACATCCAAAACTGAATGAATAGTGAAGAACCATAAAGAGATGAAAAATGTGTGAACTAATTCACAACAATAGTGAACTAGTACATCAAGTGAGCGAACATTGTAAAAATAAATTGTACAGCAGTTGTTATAAGGTTGAGGTTGCAGCAGCTCCATCGAAAAATCTGGACACAGAGATAAAAATACAGACCCAAGTATTTGATATGAGCCAGTTGTTAGAAGCTATGCAGCAACGCGTAGAATTGATGTCGAAAACGATGATTTATTTAAAGTAGTGTGCCTAGCAGTTAAAGCAGGCGTTAAAACCGAACACACATCAACCAACAAAGATACCCAATTCAAATGTAAATGTTACAACTGTAATACATATGAGCATATGGCACGTGACTGTCGTACAAAACGCAGGCGCTCAATAAATCAATCTGCAGATGAACCCAGACATGAAGAAAGACATGATCAGGTCCAAAATAACGTCAATTCTAATCAAGCATTCACACTCAAAAATAAGAAGTAACCTTGTTAGGGACGAAATAGAGCCGCTTATCGGAATAAGATTGGAAAAATTACCAAGGAAATCACTATTGGCACTACGACAGTTGAACAATAAGAAGTAACCTTGTTAGAGACGAAATAGAGCTGCTTATCGGAATAAGATTGGAAAAATTACCAAGGAAATCACTATTGGCACTACGACTGTTGAACATGAGTTTATAGTGGCGGAAATAGTGGATAAAATATTACTTGGCATGAACTTCATGATAAGAAATGGGTTCACACTGGATTTAACAAGGAAAATTTTAAATTATGCTAACACGGAGATTCAACTAAACATAGAGTGTGACCAGAGCCTCAAACTTAAACAAATTATTGCACATATAAATAGAAAAATACCACCAAAATTAGAAGCAGTAGTATGGCCGAAATTAAATGGAGATTGTGGGATAAGCAAATTGTGGGTCATGGAAGCGAATGATGAGCAAATGAGCAGCAGAAATATTGTTGTCGGAAGAATACTAGTAGAGGTAACACAAGACAAATTTGTACCAAAAAGAGTTCTCAATATCAAAAAATTCGTCCAAATTAATTAAAAATGTAACAGTAATAGGAAGGTGTCAAGAGGCATCTGCGATAATAAAATGTGAAGCAAGTCTATCGAAAATCAACGCTACACCGCAGGTAGATAATAAATCTGCTCAAACTTTTATAAAAGAGTGAACCAAGGATTTGACTGCCAAAGAAAAGAGTAAATTACAAAAACTAATTTATAAACACTGGTTTGTATTTGCTGCTAAAGGCCAATATGACGGGAGAACTTCCATCGTAAAACATCGAATAGACACTGGTGACTCTAAACCAATTCGCCAAGCACCGGGAAGAGTACCACTTGCCAAACGGGACGAAGTGTCACATTTAGTCGAAGAGATGGACAAAAATGGTGTGGTGGAACCATCAGAAAGCCCATGGAGCTCACCAGTGGTGTTGGTTAAAAAGAAAGATGGTAGTACACGGTTTAGCGTGGATTACCGAAAGTTAAATGATGTAACCATGAAAGATAGTTATCCATTACCTAGAATCTACGATACCTTGATATCTAATGCAAAATGGTTTTCTACGATGGACTTGCAAAGCGGTTACTGGCAAGTAGAAATCGATAAGAACAATCGAGAGAAGACTGCATTTAGTACTGGCGATGGGTTATGGCAATTTTTGGCAATGCCGTTTGGGTTATTCAATGCCCCAGCAACATTTGAGCGGTTTATGGAACACGTATTGAAAACTTGCCTCGGATAACTTGACGACATAATTGTCATGGGTAAAGACTTTGACGAACATATAAAAAACTTGGAAGAAGTATTTTTTCGATTGCAAAGTGCAGGACTGAAACTTAGCCCAAAGAAATGCTCACTTTTTAAGAAAGAGGTCAAGTATCTGAGTCATCGAGTTACCACAGAAGGTGTTCATACCGACATAGACCACAGAACCTAAATGACCTTCGAAGCTTCTTGGGGCTATGTACTTACTACACACGAGTTAACAAGAAAGAACCGAGCTTTTCAATGAGCTGATGATCAAGAAAAAGCGTTTTTGAAACTGAAATAATTACCATGCTCGGCACCAATTCTTGCGTATCCAATTCCAGGTTAAAAATGTGTACTTGACACGGATGCAAGTGGATACGGAATAGGCGGAGTTCTCTCTCAAGTGATCAATGGCCAAGAAAAAGTGATCACAGTAAAATCTTGTCCAATCCAGAGTGAAATTACTGTGTCACCAGGAGGGAGCTTCTTGCCGTAATCGAAAGTGTAAAAAATGTCCATAAATATCTGTACGGTCAACAGTTTAACTTGAGAACCGATCACGCCGCACTGAGATGGTTACTTCAGTTCAAAGATCCAGAAGGTCAAATTGCGCGTTGGATAGAACGATTACAGAGCTACGATTTCACCATCGAACTTCGTAAAGGAGGACATCATGGGAATGCAGATGCTCTATCACGGCGACTGTGTAAACTGGAATGCAGACATTGCTTAAGAGCTGAAGGAAAAATTGACATACTTGACATTCGCCTGATGAATGTTTTACCTGCAGAAAAATTGTCTATGGAACAAATTCAAATTGATCAAAATTGTGATCCTGACCTCACAAAAATCATGATGATCAAGAAGCAGCAAAGGAAGCCATCATGGGAGAGATAGCTTCCGACAGCCCAATAACTAAGGCGTACTGGGTGCAGTGGCAGAGCTTAAAGCTGCAAGATGGTGGGATGGGAAAGATGGTATATGGGAAAGTGAAGATGGCATGTCCACTCGAAGTTTGATTGTTGTTCCCTAGTCAAAAACAAAAGAGATATTAGCGGAATATCATGGTGGATCTAGTGAAGGTCATTTGGGCATGAATAAATGGATAGAAAAAGTAAAGAAACGTTTTTATTAGGTTGGATGCCAAGAGTCAGTCGCCGATTGGATTCGCAGTTGTGCGCAATGTGTACCAGCAAAAGAACCAACAGTCAGGAGTCGCGGTAGGATGAATCAATACAACGCATCATTCGAGCGTATTGCCATGGATGACCCCGGGCCGTTTCCAATCAGTGATGCGGGTAATAAGTATGTCCTTGTCGTTATTGACTACTTAAGCAAATGGCCTGAAGTGTATCCCATGCCGAATCAAGAAGCCACAACAGTTGCGGAGGAATTAGTTAACAACTGGGTAAGCCGTGTTGGAGAACCGTTGCAATTGCATTGAGATCAAGGAAGAAATTTTGAGTCTGCTGTATTTAAAAAATTATGCAAAGTCCTCAACATACACAAAACACGAACAACGCCATTGCACCCGCAATCTAATGGCATGGTGGAGAGATTCAATCGGACTTTGGAAGAGTATCTCAGAAAAATGATAAAAATCAAAAATATTGGGATACACACATACCACTGTTTTTCATGGCATATCGAACGGCGGTTCATGACACCACAGTTGCTTCACCTGAAAAAATTGTTTTTGGAACAGACTTAAGATTACCTGCTGATTTAAAGTTCGGTGCGAATCTTTAAGCTAAAATTCCTGTACACGATTATATTTCCAGAAAAAGTGAAGAAATAAACGAAGTTGTTAGGCAACGTACACAATTTCTGAGTGAAAAGATGAAGACTTGCGCACAAATTCAGAGGGATTTACGGAAGGAGAACTTCTTATGCTCTATAACCCACAAAGGAAGAAAGGCTTATCCCCTAAGCCAGAAACACACTGGGAAGGACCATACAAGATAATTAAAAGCTTTAACGATGTCGTGTATCGTATTCAGAATACTGCAGGCGTTAGACGAAAAATGAAAGTAGTACATTTAGAAAGGTTGGCGCCGTATCCACAGTGCAAGCAATCAACAATAATAAATGAGACGCAAGACAATTCAGCGTACTAAGCAATGTGGTAGAAAGGGGCGGAAGATCATTTAGAGCACATAGAAACAACTTAGAAAATAGAGCTATGATAAAAATGTAATATATAAAACTAGAAAGTAGAAGAAAACATGAAAAGGACCAATTGATTCAATTGTAAATATTAATGGAAAATATAAAGAATTTCACAATAATAATTTAAAAAGAACAAATGAAATAATGTAAATATATACTAAATATTAAGTAATAAGTAATCAAACGAAACATAAAAATGTATTATGTTATAAAAATTTATAAATTCAAAAATGTATAAAAATTATCTTTTAGGGTAAGGGTGTAATTATATTTTACACACATTATTATAAAATTTGCCCACTGTATTGTCATGCGTTGCATAACAGCTCTTTTTAAGGCTTTAACTATTCTAATGCACGCAATGTAAATAACAACAATGCGTCGCTGCTTGTTTCAAGCACTATCGATCGCTACAATAACAATTGTATACTTTGTATGAAGAATATTTATTACATAGGATTTTAAGGAAATGAAATATTGTTTGAATCTGATTGAAAATAAGCATCAATGTTTTATCATATCCTGCTGCTTTAATTAGCTTAGCAACCAAAACCCCAAAGAGCTGCTGCGCGTGATTTGATAGTGAACTAGTACATCTCGTGAGCGAACATTGTGAAGATAAATTGTAGTAATACAGCAGTTGTAATAAGTCATTGTTATTAATTTGTTATTTAAATAACTAAAGTTAATTAATACCAGTTGAAATAATACTAGTTAAAACCAAATATTAGTGTGTTTTTATTTTGAACACAATCCAGAGATACGAACTTGTAGAACAGTTTTCCGTAGACTGATTTTTCATAACATTGGTAACAGTAGTGGGGTTGTGATATAAAAGGGTTAAATTTCATCAACTTAAAGTCGACTAGCTATAGAAGGAGCTGGCGAGTCGTGATCTTCCGACTGCTGGTACGGAAGTGGAGCTACAAAAGCGCCTATTGGAAGAATTTGCGATCCAACGCATAGATCTCACGGAGCATGAGGTTGAAGTTGCAACAGCTCCATAGAAAAATCTGGACACAGAGAAAAAATACAGACCCAAGTATTTGATATGAGCCAGTCGCTTCTGTATTGCCCTGGCGCCAGTTTGGCACTCCAAGTGTTGTCAGGTTGTATCGCACTTGGTCGCTCCACCGGAGATTCGGAGCCCCTCTGCTACGTTGACCACCACTGGGTACAGAATTGAACACCTTTTTTGCTGGAGCGCTTTCATGCATACGCTCGACAAGTCCAAGCCAGCGTAGGCGCTATATCTTAATGCGCCTGACTATGTCAATGTCGGCGTAGAGCTCATACAGCTCGTCGTTCCATCTGAATTTGTACTCGTTTTCAAAGCATATATGGCCATAGATTTTCCGAGGAATCTTTCTCTCGAACGCTCCTAAAGCTCGCTCATCGGTGTTGGCAAGCGCCAAAGATGAGGACTGGCATGATGATTGACTTATAGAGCGTAATTTTTGTCCGTTGAGAGAGAGCTCTGCCCCTCAATTGCCTACTGCGCCCAAAGTAACACCTGTTGTGAATTAGCGCATACATTTTTCTTTTCTTTATGGTTCTTCACTATTGATTCAGTTTTGGATGTTGCTGTACTTATGTTGAGCGCATCATGTTTTTATATCATGTTGTACTCATGGTGTACAGCAACATGTTCATAGCATTGTCCCAACGCTTCACGTTGGCAACAATGATAATAATTTGGCAAGCGCTAAAGCTATGCTTAGACCACACCTCTTTCAGGTTAGCTTGCACAGTTAAGAGAAGGACGGTTAAGAATTTGTCAAAGCGCTAAAGCTTTACATAGACCACACCTCTTTCAAGAGGCTTGCAATACAATTTTCCATTGCATAATTTTGGGTCTATGTTAAAATAAGCAAAGCAGCGATTGCCAACAATTCTGATATTTCGCAATTGGTGTCAGCCAAAAACTGCAAGTCGAACTTTCTTCAAAAGTCACGTACACCAAAATTGAGTGAAAGTGAAAACTCACCAGAACATAGTGAGAATAGAATTTAAGAAAAGCTTGCAACGAAGGTATTGTTAATACCTTTCGTTGCAATTTAAAAGATTGTAGTTTAACCAACCTTAAGTGGAGGTTCTAAAATAGTAAAAGTGTCTTTTAAACTCTAAAAATAAAAAAGTGTCTTTTGATTAATTAAATTGTAAAATAAATAAATATAAAATAAATCAACTCTAACTTTACAACTTTAACATTACAACATTTGGCGCAGCCGGTGCGTCGGTAGCAACCTCTCAAGGACCGAGAGATAGGAAGAAGGAAGGACGAAAAACCCTAAAATAAATGGTAAGTGTTTGAAATTTTTTTTTTTTTAAAGATATTAAAATAGAATACAATAGTTTTCATTTTTTTTATAAGTAGTGTTTTAGAAGTTTAAAAAAAACAATAGGGACTATTTTACATCAGAATATAGTTAAATATAAATTACTTTTTAAAATTTTAATGAATATTGTTATTATTCAATAGAATCAATTAACATTTAATGAACAATAAATAAATAAAATAACACTGAGATTCCGAACTACGGACCCTTCAGTGTATAAAAATTGAAAAATAAAGATTTTAAAAACTTTCTTTTAATTTAAAAAGGAAAATTAACATTTCCAAATAAATAAATCGAAATAACACTGAGATTCCAAACTACGGACCCTCCAGTGTATAACAAATAAAAACTAAATGATTTGATTAAATTTTAAAGCAGGCGAACACAGCACTGATTGCTGTTATGATTTTAAATTTTTTGCACAGATTTGATGAAAAATTATGGTCGCAATTTGTACCAACAATACTAAATAAAGATAGTACAGCGTTATTAAAAGATAATATTTCCAGAATTCTGCATTTATCTAAATTAGAGGAGGCAGATAAAATAGTAGAAGAGTTATTAAATTTCCAGAATTTGAAAATTAAATCGGTTTCAACTGAAAATGGTGAATTAGAAAGATTAGTTGACGTGTTGAGAAAACGTTTAAGCGATTATTGTTAAAACGTACAGCAGAGTTAGAAGAAACAGCTAAAATAGATGAGGAGAACATTTATTGAAAGAAAAGAATATTTCTGAGGAATCAATAAATAATTCTGTCAGACGCCAGGCAAGGGAGGAGTACGCAACGTTGGAGGAAGCGAACAACAAAATACAGGAGTTGAACGCGCGTATTAGATATTTGAACGATGAGGTTAAGACAGCGCACGAGACATCCTTATACCACAAGGATACCATAGAAAGTGACGACATCACAACACAGGGCAACATGGGATTAGGCGAAGTCGCGAAATTTGTTAAAAATGCGGTGCCAGATTTTGCAGGTGCAGACTCATCATAGCTGAGGACGGATCTTCACCGTTTTATTGAAGGATGTGAAGTGGTGAGGGCAGAACTGATGACTGAACAAATGAAGGAGTTTATTAAAGGCGTTAGGGTTCGTTTACAGGGAGATGCTTTTGACTTAGTAAGTTCAAAGGAGTTTGACACAATAGATGATTTATACAATCTGTTAAGGAATACGTACTTGGAATGTAGGTCAGTAGATGCCATTCAATATGACATTAGAAAATCTCAGTATCGGGGGAAAAATATTAGATCTCTTTCGAGGCGTTTTGTTAACCTGCAGTCGGCAGCATTAAGCACCATTAAATGTAAATATAATGATACGAAAGACGTCAATTCATTTACGTCTTCTTTAATGAATTGAATGAGTTAAAAGCTCATTTAAGTTAGGACTTCGGGATTACACTTTACGAATGCGCATGTTGAGCAGTAGGCAAACAACACTGGAGAAATTGGTGGAAGGCATTGTACCTTGCGACGATACAAAGGGAGTCAGCATAGTTAACGGGAATAAACAAGTTTGGAGTCCATTTCAATGAGCCCTCATCGGCCTTCAAGCCAAACAATCGTAATGCACCAGGGGGCCAAGGCAACGAAAAAAAGGAGACCTACATGTTCTTTCTGCAAGAAGAAGGGACATCTGAGGCATGAATGTCATACACTAAGAAACACTCCGTATTGCAGTGACTGTCGTAGTTATGGACATGAACAGTGTGCAGATCGTTTGGGTCGGAATGTTTTTCCAGGACATACTGCTCCCCAAGGAAGGCAGCCTCCCATACCGTAAATGGTCAAGGTGGTATCCAGAACCAAGGCGAGGGTGCTCCAGAATTTAGATGCGATTGTGCCAGAGCGGGGAACTCGTCGAGGGGGATTGTCGCGTTAAACGCGATACACAAGTTTTTCAAGGAAGTAATGGTAATGGGAATTTTGCAAACAGGCCCGCTAAATATTGCACTTGGTGCAGAAAGGACGGACATATTATTATGAATTGTTATGCCAAACGCAAATATGATGTATGGAACAATAATAGCATTCCACAGGGAAACTACCAGGGGCCCAGTCAAGGCCACTAAACTGGGGACCCTTAGCAAATAGGCCAGTAGTTGTAGAAGTTCCAAAGAGGACACTACAACAAAATAAAACAGCGAATATTATTAACGCAGAAAATGTAGAACAAAAAGTAAAAATACAAATTAATGAAGATAGAAATCTTCCAACAAAATCATATAATAAACTAAATAATTATAATACACAACTTGACGCAAATAATGAACAGAATATAGGAATTAAGGAAATTTAAAATAAGCAAATTATAAAGGAGGCAAATAAAGTAAAGAAAGTAAAACCAATTGAATCGGAAGTTAAAAATATTAAAATCAAGAATAGTAAAATCAAAACTAAATCAAATAAAAAGAAAGTTGTAATTAACTGCCCTATAAAATTTGGGAATTGTAAATCAAACGTCTGGCACGACTGTAGATACGTTCCGTACAGGGGCGAGTATAATTTGCAATGAAGTAATTTCAATATTTCTTTTTATTATTAGCGTTATGTGCGTTTTATCGTCAGAAATGTATAATAAATTCACGATTTGTAAAATTAAATTGTCTTCAATTGCTAATAATTTTAAGAGTAAATTTATGTCGAGTAAAATAAAATTAACTTCACAATTAGGCATGCATCGTAAAATATTTAACCGGCATGGAGAGTGTTTCAAGATATCCGATACGAGTGATGTGTTCATTGAAGTACCTTGCGAGGCAGCAAAAAATGGAAAACTTACTCTGTTAGTGGATTCTGGAGCTGAAGCCTGATTAAATAAAATAGAATGGCACATTTGCCGAATTTTAATAAAAATATTCAGAAAGATCTGCTTGGTGCTTTTGGTGGATGTGTTAGAACATTAGGCTCCACTAAGATTCAGCACACAAACATAGAAAACCTGAGTTTAACGCTACACGTTGTGTCACTTGATCAAGGGATACAAGCAAATGGAATAGTCGGGCGTGACAATCTCTGGGACAGATCTATAATAAATGCATTAAATAAAAAAAATACATTTTTTGATGAAGACAAAAATCATCTTGTTAAATTTCCATCAAAATCATTATAAGACATAGAAAATATAAATTTTAATCAACAAATCAGGGTACAGCCCTGAACAGTCATGGTTGTATCACTGCCGTTGAGAACAAGAATTCCTATAGTTTTGTTACACAAACAGGAAATTCAGCCAGGAGTATATTTGGGAGAGAGCTAACAACGTTTTAATAAACGTTAGAAGAAATAGAGTAGATGAATCAATTTTAAATGCCACCGATAAGGAGGTAATCATTGATAGCAATGTTAAGCCACAATTTTAAAATTTTAACAAATATAAAGAAACAACAAAGGCGAGTTCTACAATAAATACAATAAACTCGGTTACTATAAAAAAAAAATGATAGATTATTAGGGAAGATCGATGAATCATTAAATAAAGAAGAAGTTGCATCTTTGCAAAATATTTGCTTATCATATCATGACGTTTTTTATTTGGAAGGGGATGAATTAACATTCACTCCGATATTAAAACATGAAATACCCACAAAATGGAATCAGCCACCAATAAATCAGAAACAGTATAAACTTCCTCATATGCATAGAAATGAGATTAATAGACAAGTATCAAAGATGTTAAACGATGGAATTATTTCACCAAGCATGTCGCCTTGGAATTCCCCATTATTATTGGTACCTAAAAAGAGCGATACAGATAGCAATAAGAAATGGAGACTGGTTATAGATTTCCGAAAATTAAATGACGTCACCATCAAACAGGTATTTCCGATACCACGAATAGATGAGATTCTAGACCAGTTAGGTCATAGTCGGTAATTTTCAACACTAGATTTAGCAAGTGGTTACCATCAGGTTCTAGTTGAAGATAGTGACAAATAAAAAACTACTTTCAGTACAGGTCTTGGTCATTTCGAATTTATACAACAATTTTGAACGAAGTCAACCAAGTCAACGGGACCAAAGCTCTCTTGAACGACTAAGAATCCAGCGTATCAACATGACGACGTCTACTGGAGATAACACAATTAGCAAATTCCACAAGAACCATCGAAGCCCAACAGATCCAACACACTACATACAACGAAACATTGAAGATGAACAAGGCAAATCCGACCCAACACACAGAAGAGCAAGAGGAGAAATCTGGTCCAACAGTAGGGCATACAAAAGTCACTCATGTAATTATTTACACCTCTCTAACCCAAATATAAAATCAGTATATTCATTTTAAAATACTAACAAACACACACCCTAAATACACATGCAAAACACGTATAAGTAAAATAATTTGAACAAGTTTAAATATATACATATATAATAATTATCATCCAATTACAAGTATTAACTCGTTTACATTATCATTATAAGTATGAACAAATATTACACAAGCATAAAACGAAAGATATTAAAAAAAAAAATAAGCAAAACACAAAAATAATATATATGTATGTATATATATATATATATATATATATATATATATATATATATATATATATATATATACATATACATTATATACACAAAAAAAAAATAATAACAATATATAAAAAAAGAAGAAAAAATATATATATAAGAAAAAAGAAGAAATCTTTCAAAAAAATATTATTATCATTATTATTGAAACCCATTTAATTATTCAAACATAGATAACTTAAGATAAAATAACATATTATATTTATTATCACCATATTAAAATAAACATATTATCATTTTTAATCTTAATATTAACTCTAACAAAACATCATTTCTATATATTCAACAATATAGTTAAGACATTTTGAAAAAAATTATCATTAATCCTAATATTAATAATAATTTTTTTTCAATAAGGGGGGAGGAATGTTGTGAATTAGCGCATACATTTTTCTTCATGGTTCTTCACTATTCATTCAGTTTTGGATGTTGCTGTACATATGTTGAGCACATCATGTTTTTATATCATGTTGTACTCATGTTGTACAGCAACATGTTCATAGCATATTCCCAACGATTCACGTTGGCCACAATGATAATAATTTGGCAAGCGCTAAAGCTATGCTTAGACCACACCTCTTTCCGGTTAGCTTGCACAGTTAACAGAAGCTGGCAATAATTTGGCAAAGCGCTAAAGCTTTACTTAGACCACACCTCTTTCAAGAGGCTTGCAATACAATTTTCCATTGCATAACTTTGGGTCTATGTTAAAATAAGCAAAGCAGCGATTGCCAACAATTCTGATATTTCGCAATTGGTGTCAGCCAAAAACTGCAAGTCTGACTTTCTCAAAAGTCACGTACACCATGCTTTCATCTGACCATATTCTGGTGCATGCTCCTTATGAGCTCATCGCCTCCGTTCTTAAACAACTCAGCAGGCAGACCATCCGATCCTGCAGCTTTGGTGTTTTTCAGCCTGTTGATGGCTGTGCAGACCTCTTCATGGTCAGGCGGCGATATGTCAACGCCGTCGTCAGCAACTGGGGTTGTCAACCTGTCTTCTCTATCAGCGGAGTAGTTGTCATCATTGGCTGCTAGAATATTAGAGAAGTGCTCTCTCCATAATCTCAGTGTACCCTGGACATCTGTTACTATATCTTCTGAAAGAATTTTCGAGCCTCGTTCCTGTCGCCATGCATCTCAATATCTTCACACTCGCGTCTTTCTAATTGCCTTGGGCAAGCAGGTGTGAGAGTCGAGCGGCATAGGCTTGTTCGGTATTTTGTGTGTGCAGCTTATTGACGTCTAGCTTTCTTTTCGAGGGTTTCCGTGCGTTTTTCGCAGCGCATAAGCGTGTGCGAACCTTGGCTGATACAAGGAAGTGATCCGAGTCGATGTTGGCATTTCGGATCGAGCGTACATCCATCACACTACAAGCGTACCAATCACAATATGATCAATTTGGTTGCGCGTATTCTGATCGGGTGACCGCCACGTGGCCTTGTGAATATTGAGATGCTTGAATCTAGTACTACTAATTACCATGTTTCGAGCTGCGGCGAAGTCGATCAGCATCATTCCATTGTCGGAGGTGTTGTCGTGGAGGCTGAATTGTCCAACCGTTGAACCAAAGATACCCTCATTTGGCATTAAAGTTGCCAATCACAATTTTGATGTCGTGACGGGGGCAGCGCTCATAGGCTTCGTCGAGGCGCTCATAGAAAGTCTCCTTAGTTTCATTGTCCTTCTCATTCATCGAAGCGTCCGCACAAATTAGGCTGATGTAGAAGTATTTAGCCTTGATGCGAATTGTTGCCAGCCTTTCGTCCACGGGCGTGAACCTAGAGACAAGGTGGCGGAGTCTCTTGCCGACCACAAATCCACATCCTACTTCGTGTCTCTCCGCATGACAGCTGTAGTAGATATCACAGGACGCTTGTTTCGAACAGCCCTGTCCTGTTCATCGCATTTCCTGGATTGCGGTGATGTCAGCCTTGTATCTTTCGAGGACATCAACCAGCTGGATAGTGGCACCTTCTATAAAGGGTCCGGACATTCCAGGCGCATATCCGTAAATCATGGTCCTTTATACGTTTGCGTAGGTTGTCATCGTGTTTTCGGGTCGATATCCGAGGCATTTTTTCTGTTTTCGTTGAGTCAGCTTTTTTATATAGCGGTTCACAAGCCCAACGGTCAACCGCCATTTTGGAAGCCCAATATCCCTTTCGTGTTTGTCCCCGACCAAACCTCCCACCGGGGTTGAAACCCGATCTTCAGCTGGTTGCTCGGGTTAACGGGGTTCACCAACGCAAAGGTGAGACTGAGACTAGGAATTGTGTAGGAGAGGCTATGGCACCTAACAGAAGTCGGTTACTGGCTCGCGCGTGCACTACACCATTCTGAATGTAACAGTAATGGGAAGGTGTCAAGAGGCATCTGCGATAATAAATTATGAAGCAAGTCTATCGAAAATCAACGCTACAACGCAGGTAGATAATAAATCTGCTCAATCTTTTTTAAAAGAGTGGACCAAGGATTTGACTGCCAAAGAAAAGAGTAAATTACAAAAACTAATTTATAAACACTGGTTTGTATTTGCTGCTAAAGGCCAATATGACGGGAGAACTTCCATCGTAAAACATCGAATAGACACTGGTGACTCTAAACCAATTCGCCAAGCACCGGGAAGAGTACCACTTGCCAAACGGGACGAAGTGTCACATTTAGTCGAAGAGATGGACAAAAATGGTGTGGTGGAACCATCAGAAAGCCCATGGAGCTCACCAGTGGTGTTGGTTAAAAAGAAAGATGGTAGTACACGGTTTAGCGTGGATTACCGAAAGTTAAATGATGTAACCAAGAAAGATAGATATCCATTACCTAGAATCTACGATACCTTGATATCTAATGCAAAATGGTTTTCTACGATGGACTTGCAAAGCGGTTATTGGCAAGTAGAAATCGATAAGAACAATCGAGAGAAGACTGCATTTAGTACTGGCGATGGGTTATGGCAATTTTGGTAATGCCGTTTGGGTTATTCAATGCCCCAGCAACATTTGAGCGGTTTATGGAACACGTATTGAAAACTTGCCTCGGATAACTTGACGACATAATTGTCATGGGTAAAGACTTTGACGAACATATAAAAAACTTGGAAGAAGTATTAACATATAAAAAACTTGGAAGAAGTATTAACATATGAAAAACTTGGAAGAAGTATTTTTTCGATTGCAAAGTGCAGGACTGAAACTTAGCCCAAAGAAATGCTCACTTTTTAAGAAAGAGGTCAAGTATCTGAGTCATCGAGTTACCACAGAAGGTGTTCATACCGACAAGGATAAAATAGTTGCCAAATAGGAGTGACCCAGACCACAGAACCTACATGACCTTCGAAGCTTCTTGGGGCTATGTACTTACTACACACGAGTTAACAAGAAAGAACCGAGCTTTTCAATGAGCCGATGATCAAGAAAAAGCGTTTTTGAAACTGAAATAATTACTGTGCTCGGCACCAATTCTTGCGTATCCAATTCCAGGTTAAAAATGTGTACTTGACACGGATGCAAGTGGATACGGAATAGGCGGAGTTCTCTCTCAAGTGATCAATGGCCAAGAAAAAGTGATCACAGTAAAATCTTGTCCAATCCAGAGTGAAATTACTGTGTCACCAGGAGGGAGCTTCTTGCCGTAATCGAAAGTGTAAAAAATTTTCATAAATATCTGTACGGTCAACAGTTTAACTTGAGAACCGATCACGCCGCACTGAGATGGTTACTTCAGTTCAAAGATCCAGAAGGTCAAATTGCGCGTTGGATAGAACGATTACAAAGCTACGATTTCACCATCGAACTTCGTAAAGGAGGACATCATGGGAATGCAGATGCTCTATCACGGCGACTGTGTAAACTGGAATGCAGACATTGCTTAAGAGCTGAAGGAAAAGTTGACATACTTGACATTCGCCTGATGAATGTTTTACCTGCAGAGAAATTGTCTATGGAACAAATTCAAATTGATCAAAATAGTGATCCTGACCTCACAAAAATCATGATGATCAAGAAGCAGCATAGAAAGCCATCATGGGAGAGATAGCTTCCGACAGCCCAATAACTAAGGCGTACTGGGTGCAGTGGCAGAGCTTAAAGCTGCAAGATGGTGGGATGGGAAAGATGGTGTATGGGAAAGTGAAGATGGCATGTCCGCTCGAAGGTTGATTGTTGTTCCCTAGTCAAAAACAAAAGAGATATTAGCGGAATATCATGGTAGATCTAGTGAAGGTCATTTGGGCATGAATAAATGGATAGAAAAAGTAAAGAAACGTTTTTATTAGGTTGGATGCCAAGAGTCAGTCGCCGATTGATTTCGCAGTTGTGCGCAATGTGTACCAGCAAAAGAACCAACAGTCAGGA
The DNA here is from genome assembly GCA_951804985.1 of Dryomyza anilis. Taxonomy (NCBI): domain Eukaryota; kingdom Metazoa; phylum Arthropoda; class Insecta; order Diptera; family Dryomyzidae; genus Dryomyza; species Dryomyza anilis. The sequence goes on along the minus strand of OX638136.1, from coordinate 20,586,469 downwards.
GTCGCGGTAGGATGAATCAGTACAACGCATCATTCGAGCGTATTGCCATAGATGACGCCGGGCCGTTTCCAATCAGTGATGCGGGTAATAAGTATGTCCTTGTCGTTATTGACTACTTAAGCAAATGGCCTGAAGTGTATCCCATGCCGAATCAAGAAGCCACAACAGTTGCGGAGGAATTAGTTAACAACTGGGTAAACCGTGTTGGAGAACCGTTGCAATTGCATTGAGATCAAGGAAGAAATTTTGAGTCTGCTGTATTTAAAAAATTATGCAAAGTCCTCAACATACACAAAACACGAACAACGCCAATGCACTCGCAATCTAATGGCATGGTGGAGAGATTCAATCGGACTTTGGAAGAGTATCTCAGAAAAATGATAAAAATCAAAAATATTGGGATACACACATACCACTGTTTTTCATGGCATATCGAGCGGCGGTTCATGACACCACAGTTGCTTCATCTGCAAAAATTGTTTTTGGAACAGACTTAAGATTACCTGCTGATTTAAAGTTCGGTGCGAATCTTTAAGCTAGAATTCCTGTACACGATTATATTTCCAGAAAAAGTGAAGAAATGAACGAAGTGATCCGTTTGTAAGACAGCGTACACAATTTGCGAGTGATAAGATGAAGGCCAGATACGACTTGCGCACAAATTCAGAGGGATTTACAGAAGGACAACTTCTTATGCTCTATAACCCACAAAGGAAGAAAGGCTTATCCCCTAAGCTAGAAACACACTGGGAAGGAACATACAAGATAATTAAAAGCTTTAACGATGTTGTGTATCGTATTCAGAATACTGCAGGCGTTAGACGAAAAATGAAAGTAGTACATTTAGAAAGGTTGGCGCCGTATCCACTGTGCAAGCAATCAACAATAATAAATGAGACGCAAGACAATTCAGCGTACTAAGCAATGTGATAGAAAGGGGCGGAAGATCATTTAGAGCACATAGAAACAACTTAGAAAATAGAGCTATGATAAAAATGTAATATATAAAACTAGAAAGTAGAAGAAAACATGAAAAGGAATTTCACAATAATAATTTAAAAAAAAAACAAATGAAATAATGTAAATATATACTAAATATTAAGTAATAAGTAATTAAACGAAACATAAAAATGTATTATGTTATAAAAATTTATAAATTCAAAAATGTATAAATTTTATCTTTAAGGGTAAGGGTGTAATTATAATTTACACACATTATTATAACATTTGCCCACTGTATTGTCATGCTGTGAATTAGCGCATACATTTTTCTTTTCTTTATGGTTCTTTACTATTCATTCAGTTTTGGATGTTGCTGTACATATGTTGAGCGCATCATGTTTTTATATCATGTTGTACTCATGGTGTACAGCAACATGTTCATAGCATTGTCCCAACGCTTCACGTTGGCAACAATGATAATAATTTGGCAAGCGCTAAAGCTATGCTTAGACCACACCTCTTTCAGGTTAGCTTGCACAGTTAAGAGAAGCACAGTTAAGAATTTGGCAAAGCGCTAAGGCTTTACATAGACCACACCTCTTTCAAGAGGCTTGCAATACAATTTTCTATTGCATAATTTTGGGTTTATGTTAAAATAAGCAAAGCAGCGATTGCCAACAATTCTGATATTTCGCAATTGGTGTCAGCCAAAAACTGCAAGTCGAACTTTCTTCAAAAGTCACGTACACCAAAATTGAGTGAAAGTGAAAACTCACTAGAACATAGTGAGAATAGAATTTAAGAAAAGCTTGCAACGAAGGTATTGTTAATACCTTTCGTTGTAATTTAAAAGATTGTAGTTTAACCAACCTCAAGTGGAGGTTCTAAAATAGTAAAAGTGTCTTTTCAATAGTGAATTTAATAAAAGTGTCTTTTAAACTCTAAAAATAGAAAAGTGTCTTTTGATTAATTAAATTGTAGAATAAATAAATATAAAATAAATCAACTCTAACTTTACAACTTTAACATTACAACATTTGGCGCAGACGGTGCGTCGGTACCAACCTCTCAAGGACCGAGATATAGGAAGAAGGAAGGACGAAGGAGAAAGGACCCTAAAATAAAATGGTAAGTGTTTGAATTTTTTTTTTTTTTTTAAGATATAAAAATAGAATAGAATAGTTTTCATTTTTTTTATAAGTAGTGTTTTAGAAGTTTTAAAAAAAGAATTGGAACTATTTTACATCAGAATATAGTTAAATATAATTTTTTTTTTTAAATTTAAATGAATATTGTTATTATTCAATAGAATCAATTAACATTTAATGAACAACAAATAAATAAAATAACACTGAGATTCCGAACTACGGACCCTCCAGTGTATAACAATTGAAAAATAAAGATTTTAAAAACTTTCTTTTAATTTAAAAAGGAAAATTAAAATTACCAAATAAATAAATCGAAATAACACTGAGATTCCAAACTACGGACCCTCCAGTGTATAACAAATAAAAACTAAATGATTTGATTAAATTTTAAAGCAGGCGAACACAGCACTGATTGCTGTTATGATTTTAAATTTTTTGCACAGATTTGTTGAAAAATTATGGTCGCAATTTGTACCAACAATACTAAATAAAGATAGTACAGCGTTATTAAAAGATAATATATCTAGAATTCTGCATTTATCTAAATTAGAGGAGGCAGATAAAATAGTAGAAGAGTTATTAAATTTCCAGAATTTGAAAATTAAATCGGTTTTAACAGAAAATGGTGAATTAGAAAGATTAGTTGACGTGTTGAGAAAACGTTTAAACGATGATTGTTTAAAACGTACAGCAGAGTTAGAAGAAACATCTAAAATAGATGAGGAAAACATAAAATTAAGAAATTTATTGAAAGAAAAGAATATTTCTGAGGAATCAATAAATAATTCTGTCGGACGACAGGCAAGGGAGGAGTACGCGACGTTGGAGGCAGCGAACAACAAAATACAGGAGTTGAACGCGCGTATTAGATATTTGAACGAGGAGGTTAAGACAGCGCACGACACATCCTTATACCACAAGGATACCATAGAAAGTGACGACATCACAACACAGGGCAATATGGGATTAGGCGAAGTCGCGAAATTTGTTAAAAATGCGGTGCCAGATTTTGCAGGTGCAGACTCATCATAGCTGAGGACGGATCTTCACCGTTTTATTGAAGGATGTGAAGTGGTGAGGGCAGAACTGATGACTGAACAAATGAAGGAGTTTATTAAAGGCGCTAGGGTTCGTTTACAGGGAGATGCTTTTGACTTAGTAAGTTCAAAGGAGTTTGACACAATAGATGATTTATACAATCAATACAATGAAAGAAAGTCCGACTTGCAGTTTTTGGCTGACACCAATTGCGAAATATCAGAATTGTTGGCAAACGCTGCTCTGCTTATTTTAACGTAGCCCCCTAATCATGCAATGATAAATTCTATTGCAAGAGGTGTGGTCTAAGTATAGCTTTAGCGCTTTGCCGAATTATCGCCATCTTTTGTTAACTGTGGAAGCTAACTTGAAAGAGGTGTGTTCTACGCAAAGCTTAGCGCTTTGCCAAATTATTATTATTGTTGCCAACGACGTGAAGCGTTGGGACAATGCTATGAACAAGTTGCTGTACAACATAAGTTCAACATGATATGAAGAACATGATGCGCGCAACATCCAAAACTGAATGAATAGTGAAGAACCATAAAGAGATGAAAAATGTGTGAACTAATTCACAACAATAGTGAACTAGTACATCAAGTGAGCGAACATTGTAAAAATAAATTGTACAGCAGTTGTTATAAGGTTGAGGTTGCAGCAGCTCCATCGAAAAATCTGGACACAGAGATAAAAATACAGACCCAAGTATTTGATATGAGCCAGTTGTTAGAAGCTATGCAGCAACGCGTAGAATTGATGTCGAAAACGATGATTTATTTAAAGTAGTGTGCCTAGCAGTTAAAGCAGGCGTTAAAACCGAACACACATCAACCAACAAAGATACCCAATTCAAATGTAAATGTTACAACTGTAATACATATGAGCATATGGCACGTGACTGTCGTACAAAACGCAGGCGCTCAATAAATCAATCTGCAGATGAACCCAGACATGAAGAAAGACATGATCAGGTCCAAAATAACGTCAATTCTAATCAAGCATTCACACTCAAAAATAAGAAGTAACCTTGTTAGGGACGAAATAGAGCCGCTTATCGGAATAAGATTGGAAAAATTACCAAGGAAATCACTATTGGCACTACGACAGTTGAACAATAAGAAGTAACCTTGTTAGAGACGAAATAGAGCTGCTTATCGGAATAAGATTGGAAAAATTACCAAGGAAATCACTATTGGCACTACGACTGTTGAACATGAGTTTATAGTGGCGGAAATAGTGGATAAAATATTACTTGGCATGAACTTCATGATAAGAAATGGGTTCACACTGGATTTAACAAGGAAAATTTTAAATTATGCTAACACGGAGATTCAACTAAACATAGAGTGTGACCAGAGCCTCAAACTTAAACAAATTATTGCACATATAAATAGAAAAATACCACCAAAATTAGAAGCAGTAGTATGGCCGAAATTAAATGGAGATTGTGGGATAAGCAAATTGTGGGTCATGGAAGCGAATGATGAGCAAATGAGCAGCAGAAATATTGTTGTCGGAAGAATACTAGTAGAGGTAACACAAGACAAATTTGTACCAAAAAGAGTTCTCAATATCAAAAAATTCGTCCAAATTAATTAAAAATGTAACAGTAATAGGAAGGTGTCAAGAGGCATCTGCGATAATAAAATGTGAAGCAAGTCTATCGAAAATCAACGCTACACCGCAGGTAGATAATAAATCTGCTCAAACTTTTATAAAAGAGTGAACCAAGGATTTGACTGCCAAAGAAAAGAGTAAATTACAAAAACTAATTTATAAACACTGGTTTGTATTTGCTGCTAAAGGCCAATATGACGGGAGAACTTCCATCGTAAAACATCGAATAGACACTGGTGACTCTAAACCAATTCGCCAAGCACCGGGAAGAGTACCACTTGCCAAACGGGACGAAGTGTCACATTTAGTCGAAGAGATGGACAAAAATGGTGTGGTGGAACCATCAGAAAGCCCATGGAGCTCACCAGTGGTGTTGGTTAAAAAGAAAGATGGTAGTACACGGTTTAGCGTGGATTACCGAAAGTTAAATGATGTAACCATGAAAGATAGTTATCCATTACCTAGAATCTACGATACCTTGATATCTAATGCAAAATGGTTTTCTACGATGGACTTGCAAAGCGGTTACTGGCAAGTAGAAATCGATAAGAACAATCGAGAGAAGACTGTATTTAGTACTGGCGATGGGTTATGGCAATTTTTGGCAATGCCGTTTGGGTTATTCAATGCCCCAGCAACATTTGAGCGGTTTATGGAACACGTATTGAAAACTTGCCTCGGATAACTTGACGACATAATTGTCATGGGTAAAGACTTTGACGAACACATAAAAAACTTGGAAGAAGTATTTTTTCGATTGCAAAGTGCAGGACTGAAACTTAGCCCAAAGAAATGCTCACTTTTTAAGAAAGAGGTCAAGTATCTGAGTCATCGAGTTACCACAGAAGGTGTTCATACCGACAAGGATAAAATAGTTGCCGAATAGGAGTGGCCGAGACCACACAACCTACATGACCTTCGAAGCTTCTTGGGGCTATGTACTTACTACACACGAGTTAACAAGAAAGAACCGAGCTTTTCAATGAGCCGATGATCAAGAAAAAGCGTTTTTGAAACTGAAATAATTACTGTGCTCGGCACCACTTCCTGGTAAAAAATGTGTACTTGACACGGATGCAAGTGAATACGGAATAGGCGGAGTTCTCTCTCAAGTGATCAATGGTCAAGAAAAAGTGATCGCATACTACAGAAAAATTTTGTCCAATCCAGAGTGAAATTACTGTGTCACCAGGAGGGAGCTTCTTGCTGTAATCGAAAGTGTAAAAAATTTCCATAAATATCTGTACGGTCAACAGTTTAACTTGAGAACCGATCACGCCGCACTGAGATGGTTACTTCAGTTCAAAGATCCGGAAGGTCAAATTGAGCGTTGGATAGAACGATTACAGAGCTACGATTTCACCATCGAACATCGTAAAGGAGGACATCATGGGAATGCAGATGCTCTATCACGGAGACTGTGTAAACTGGAATGCAGACATTGCTTAAGAGCTGAAGGAAAGGTTGACATACTTGACATTCGCCTGATGAATGTTTTACCTGAAGAAAAATTGTCCATGGAACAAATTCAAATTGATCAAAAGAGTGATCCTGACCTCACAAAAATCATGATGATCAAGAAGCAGCAAAGAAAGCCATCATGGGAGGGCTAGCTTCCGACAGCCCAATAAATAAGGCGTACTGGGTGCAGTGGCAGAGCTTAAAGCTGCAAGATGGTGGGATGGGAAAGATGGTGTATGGGAAAGTGAAGATGGCATGTCCGCTCGAAGTTTGATTGTTCTTCCCAAGTCAAAAACAAAAGAGATATTAGCGGAATATCATGGTGGATCTAGTGAAGGTCATTTGGGCATGAATAATTGGATAAAAAAAGTAAAGAAACGTTTTTACTGGGTTGGATGCCAAGAGTCAGTCGCCGATTGGATTCGCAGTTGTCCGTAATGTGTACCAGCAAAAGGACCAACTGTCAGGAGCCGCGGTAGGATGCATCAGTACAACGTACCATTCGAGCGTAATGCCATGGATGACGCCGGGCCGTTTCCAATCAGTGATGCGGGTAATAAGTATGTCCTTGTCGTTATTGACTACTTAAGCAAGTGGCCTGAAGTGTATCCCATGCCGAATCAAGAAGCCACAACAGTTGCGGATGCATTAGTTAACAGCTGGGTAAGTGGTTTCGGAGTACCGTTGGAATTGCATTTAGATCAAGGAAGAAATTTTGAGTCTGCAGTTTTTAAAGAAGTATGCAAAGTCCTCAACATACACAAAACACGAACAACGCCTTTGCACCCGCAGTCAGACGGCATGGTGGAGAGATTCAATCGGACTTTGGAAGAGTATCTCAGAAAAGTGGTTGATAAAAATCAAAAAGATTGGGATACACACATACCACTATTTCTTATGGCTTATCGAACGGCGATTCATGATACCACAGCAGCTTCACCATCTAAAATTGTTTTTGGAACAGACTTAAGATTACCTGCAGATTTAAAGTTTGGTGCGAGTCCTTCAGCTCGAATTCCTGTACACAATTATGTTTTCAGAAAAAGTGAAGAAATGAACGAAGTGATCCGTTTGTAAGACAGCGTACACAATTTGCGAGTGATAAGATGAATGCCAGATACGACTTGCGCACAAATTCAGAGGGATTTACAGAAGGACAACTTGTTTTGCTCTATAACCCACAAAGGAAGAAAGGCTTATCCCCTAAGCTACAAACACACTGGGAAGGACCATACAAGATAATTAAAAGCTTTAACGATGTTGTGTATCGTATTCAGAATACTGCAGGCGTTAGACGGAAAATGAAAGTGGTAAATTTAGAAAGGTTGGCGCCGTATAGAGAGAGAGAGGATTAATATCTATTCGGGACGAACAGATTTAGGTGGAGGGCAGTGTTACGGAAAGAGGTAATTTGCTCCACTGTGCAAGCAATCAACAATTATAAATGAGACGCAAGACAATTCAGCGCACTAAGCAATGTGTTAGAGAGAGTCGGAAGATCATTCAGCGCACTATGCAATGTGCGAGAAAGAGATGGAAGATCAGCACATTAAAACACATGAGTGCGAATAAGATGACAATAGCATGCGACATTCACGAAACGAGTAGAAGGTTCTCGAAACAAGTCGAAGCTTGTCGAAACGTGTCGAACTAATGCCTGCAGTATATAAGGCCGCGCATCTGAGGCACTGTACAACAGTTGTGATTTAATAGTGAACTAGTGCGTCTCGTGAGTGAACATTGTAAAGATTGTAGTAATTCAGCAGTTGATATAAGTGATTATTCTTTAAGTTGTTATTTAAATTAATAAAGTTAATTAATACTAGTTGAAATAATACTAGTTAAAACCAAATATAAGTGCGTTTTATTTTGTACACAATCCAGCGATACGAACTCGTAGAACAGTCTTGCGTCTCATTTATTGTTGATTGCTTGCGCAGTGGAGCAAATTACCTCTTTTTGTAACACTGTCCTCCACCTAAATCTGTTCGTCCCGAACAGATATTAATCCTCTCTCTCTGATGTTAATTCTTTCCTTCTCTATACGGATACAACCTTTCTAAATGTATTACTTTCATTTTTCGTATTCTGGATCCGTATTTCGTATTCTGGATCCGATACACGACTTCGTTAATTCTTTTAATTATCTTGTATGGTCCTTCCCAGTGTATTTGTAGCTTCGGAGATAAGCCTTTCTTTCTTTGTGGGTTATAGAGCAAAACCAGTTGTCTTTCCGTAAATCCCTCTGAATTTGTGCGCAAGTCGTATCTGGTCTTCATTTTATCACTCGCAAATTGTTTACTTTCACTTTCCAATACACGATATAAGCAACCATCTTGCAGTTTTAAGCTCTGCCACTGTGCCCAGTGCGCCTTTGTTATTGGGCTGTCGGAAGCTATCTCTTCCCATGATGGCTTTCTTTACTGTTCCTTGAACATCATAATATTTGTAAGATTGGGATCACTCTTTTGATCGATTTGAATTTGTTCCGGAGTCCATTTTTCATCGGGTAAAACATTCAGAAGACGAATTTCAATTAAGTTTCCGTTTCCTTCTGCTCTTAGACAATGTCTGCATTCAAGTTTATACGGTCGCCGTGATAGAGCATCTGCATTTCCATGATGTCCTCCTTTACGATGTTCGATTGTAATATCGTAGCTCTGTAATCGTTGTATCCAACGCGCAATTTAACATTCTGGGATTTGAACTGAAGTAACCATCTCAGTGCTGCGTGATCAGTTCTCAAGTGAAACTGTTGTCCGTACGGGTATTTGTGGAAATTTTTCACACTTTCGATTACAGCAAGAAGCTCCCTCCTGGTAGTATGCGATCACTTTATCTTGACCATTGATCTCTTGAGAGAGGACTCCGCCAATTCCGTATCCACTCGCATTCGTGTCCAGTACACATTTTTCACCTAGAATGGGATACGCAAGAATTGGTGCCGAGCAAAGTAGTGCTTTTAATTTCAAAAAAGCATTTTCTTGATCGCCGCTCCATTGAAAATATATGTTCTTTCTTGTCAACTCGTGAAGACTGCCAGCAACATTAGCAAAACCTGGAACAAATGGCCTGTAATATGCACATAGCCCCAAGAAACTTCGTAGGTCGTGTAGGTTTTGCGGTCTGGGCCAATCCTTTACTGCAACGTCATCGGTATGCGCTCCTTCTGTGGTAACTCGATGACCCAGATACTTGACTTCTTTCTTGAAAAGTGAGCATTTCTTTAGGCTAAGTTGTAGACCCGCACTTTCTAATCGAAGGAATACTTCCTTTAAATTTTTTAGATGATCGTTGAAATCCTTGACCATAACAATTATGTCATCAAGGTATACTTGGCATGTTTTCTATTGTAAACCTTTTAATGCGTGCTCCATTAGCCGCTCGAATTTTGCTGGGGCATTGCATAGTCCAAACGGCATTACAAGAAATTGCCATAGTCCATCTCCAGTACTGAATGCGGTCTTCTCTCGATCTTTCTTATCGATTTCTACTTGCCAATAACCAGTAAACGATTCTGGGCAATGAATAACTATATTTCTTGATGACATCAGTAAGTTTTCGGTAATCAACGCAGAACCGAGTACTACCGTCCTTATTTTTCACCAATACTACTGGTGAACTCCATGAACTCTCAGATGGTTCCACCACGCCATTTGTGTGCATTTATGCAACCAAATGTGATACCTTGTCTCTCTTCGGTGTTCGAATTGGGTTAGAATCACCAGTGTCCATTCGATGTTTTACAATGGCAGTTCTGCCATCCTTTTGGCCGTTTTCAGCAAATATATACCGATATTTGTCAATTAGCTGTTGCACTTGACTCTTTTCTTTGGCAGACAAATCTGTCGTCCCCTCATTTATAAACCTGTGAGTAGATTGTTTGTTTATTTGCGGTATGGCATAGTACCTTGATGGATTTCACTCGCAATTTATAATTGCTGATGTCTTTTCACACTTGACAATCACTGTTCCCTTTTTGATTAATTTTTACGAGTTTTCTAGATTGAGGTACAATTCTGTCTTTCTCCGCTGTTTCTGTTCTTCCTACCACTATGTTACTTTTATACAGCTCTTCGATTGCTTCAATAACCCACAACTTGCATATCCCACAATCTCCATTTAATTTCCCCCTAACAATTCCTTCTGAATTAGGTGCTATTTTTCTATTTTTATGAGGGATAACTTGTTTAATTTTCGGGCTCTTGTCACAATCAATGTTTAGTTGGATCTCCGTGTTATAATTCATTTTTTTTTCTAGTTAAATCTAGTGTGAAAATGTTCCTTATCACGAAGTCCATGCCAAGTATTATTTCGTACACTATTTCCGCCACTATAAAATCATGCTCAACTGTCGTAGTACCAATCGTGATTTTCTTGAAAATTTTCTTTTAATAGGGGCCTCTTCACCTGTAGCTGTTTGCAATCTTATTCCTATAAGCGGCTCTACTTCGTCCTTAACAAGGTTACTTCTTATTATTGGGTGTAAGCTCCCGTACCCAATGTTAACATAAATGCTGTACAACCAATGATTTCTTCGACAGTTAAGCTATTTGGCTTTCGAGCAATTTGTGAAATGGAGGTTCAGGGGCAATCGGTTATTGGAGACTGATCGTGCCCCGCAGAACTGACTTGTTTTAGTTTAAATATTGATTAAAATTTTCGTTAATTTGAACATGATCCTGTCTTTCTTCATGTCTGGGTTCATCTGCAGATTGATTTATTGAGCGTTTGCGTTTTTTACGACAGTCACCTGCCATATGTATCACAGTTGTAGCATTTACCTTTAAATTGGGTATCACGCTTTCGCCGATTCGAATTTTCTAGTAACTGTTTCGAATTTTCAAGAACTTCCTGCTTCATGTCTAATTTTATCTGCATATAATTTTCTTGAAATTCCCTCTTCATGTAAAATTTTAATTGGTTTGAATTTTCCTGCATAGCCGCGATCAATTGCCTCATATGAATAGCTTGAGACTGCACTTTTTCTTCTGAGTCTTGATTTTCGATGACGCTGTTGCAGCTTCCACTTCAAATTATTTCTCAGTGAGATTAATGCCTTGCAACTGAAATTCCTCCATTAAGCGCTTTTGCAGCTCTACTTTTGTACCAGTAGTTGGAGGATCACGATTCGCCAATTCCTTCTTTAGCTAGTCGACTTAAAGTTATTCAAATTTAACCATTTTGTATCACAATCCCACTTCGGACACCAGTGTTACGAAAATTAAGTCTACGGAAAACTGTTCTACGAGTTCGTATTGCTGGATTGTGTACAAAATGAAACACACTTGGTTTTAACTAGTATTATTTCAACTAGTATTAATTAGCTTTATTTAAATAACAACTTAAAGAATAATCACTTATATCAACTGCTCAATTTATACAATTTAGCTTAACAATGTTCACTCACGAGACGCACTAGTTCACTATCAAATCACAACTGAAGTGCTGAGCCTCAGATGCGTTGCCCTTATATACTGCATGCATCAGTTCGACACGTTTCGACAAGCTTCAACTTGTTTCGAGAACCTTCTACTCGTTTCGTGAATGACGCATGCTATTGGCATCTATATATATATATATATCTAAATCTGTGGCAATATGAATTAACAACATAACTCGAGATATGTCCAAATTGAGTTATTAATACCATCGTAATCCCTATATACGAATTCAAAAACCGACTTTTTTGTAACTTTGACTCAATTTTGTAAAATTCTGAGTACGCAGCAAGACTCAGGAAACCGAAATCAACCAGTATTGAAAGGTTTCATTCCAGACTAAAAGCCATGTTTTAAATTACAATCTTCGTTTCTCAACAAAGTTCAAATTGAACCGTTTGTTCCTAAACTCTCTTGATGATCATGCATAATAAACCATCAAGTATAAAACTGAAATTTTAATTGCTTCTATAACATAGAAAACAACAAAATTATTACGAACATATATGTACGATTATAAATATTCTCATTAAAAATGATTACTCCGAAATAATTATCCTAACAACAATATGAATTGCAAATTTACTCTTTAGGGCTGCATGACTTCATAACATACATATAATATATATGCATGTATCAACATTAACAACACATGTTAAAATGTCATCCTAATGGCTCCATGCCATTATAATGTATATAGTATTCATATAATGCACCTGAGATTACACTAGCAACTACTCTGTTATAAAATGATCCCTATTAAATATAATAACATCAGCTTGTTTACAAAATTATCCGAACTGAAATACACTAACAACTACCCTGTTTAAAAATTATCCCTATTGAAAACAATAACAACATCTCTGGTAATAAATGATCCTCATGGCGCCTTATGGCTCCATGGAACCCATTGAGCCAGAACCGGCGCAAACGTACTACTGTCCCATGTTAAAAAATATTTCCTTCGAAAATAATTAGACCGCTTTTGATAAAATATTATCCACCCATGTTAATAAATAATCTGTAGAAAATTAGAACGTTTTTGATAAAATAGATCCACACATTTTAAAAAATACTCCCTATGAAAACAATTACGATTTGGACGCATTTGATAAAATATGATCCCAACTGAAATACTTTTACAACACCTCTGTTAAAAAATGATCCTCATGGCTCCATGGAGCCTCTTTGAGCCAAAACCGGCACTACTCATAAGTCCATATGGGTTTTAAAATATTTTTGTACAGGAGTACTTTGTATTCCAGGCCTAGTGGAGATCGATAGTTAATGAATGTAGTGTAAGTGCTTTTAATTTATAGACAGATATTGTATTTCGATAATAGAAGAAAGTAGTCACTCACGTCCGTGTGACTGGGTTTTTAAATATTGTAAAGCGGAAAACCACTGTCAAACAGGCACATGCGACAACGTAACGAAAAATGTTGAATTTTGTGAAAAGCTAACACGCCAAATGAACTGTCAAAGTCGGCGGTATGTTTTGGCTCTATTTGTGTTTTGCGTAGGAGATAGACTTGGAGATAGAAATGAGTTCATCGAAAAGAACTGATAAATTTTACTTTTTTTATGTAAAATTAAAATCGTCTTTAGTTTTAATGACAGATGAACTAAAAATAAATTATTTTTATTTCGACGGGTGGTTGCTAAAAATGAGTACTAATGCTAAAATTAGACAAATCAATGTGAAATTTTTTAACAAAATTCGAAATGGAGTCACTTAAAATTTGCCAAAACAGTTGAAGTATTCCATTAAAGTGTTAGCCGTGTTTTTAAAAACATTAATGACAATCTAAGCATTGATCGAAATGTGGTATCTGGCTGAAATGTGTAGGTCGCGAGACCTACACATTTCAGATACCACATGATAAACGTTTCAAGGATATTTTTTATAAAAAATCCTAATGATTCGGTCAGAAAATTAGCTGAAAAATGCAGTTGCTTCGAAATATTTGTCCACAAAGTGAAAAGGATATTGGCCTTAAATCGTTCAAAGATCAGAAAGTCCCAAATCGGAATACCACAAAAATCATTCACGCAAAAAAAATAGATATAAATTGCAGGTATACTTTTTAACAAAATATCAGTGTTGCAATATGGTGTTGCGGGCTTCAGGAGTCCTTTTGTACTTGCCTTTATTGATGAAACCGTCAGTGACAATTTTCCCTTGAAGTCCACAATTCTTTTCCTAACATTTATTATTAAATAAAAACGCAAGGATATTTTAGACTTGCTAATTAATTACTTAATTATTGGTCGCAATTTTAGTGATATTGTTGATAAAAAAAAATTAATATCTATATACTTTAGTAACGCTAAAAAGAAAAATGTATAACATTACAAGTCACTGAACGTTGCAATTGACAAAACAGTAGTTGATCAAGTTTTTCTTGTTTATTCATCTAAGTCATTAAATGCTTTAATTTTTGTAACGATTTGTTTACTTTTAAATATTTAGCGTTATTTATTGAAAATAATACAATTAATTTTTATTGAGTATATCTTTAGTTATTGTTTATATATTAATGTTTCTTCAAGTTTTTCATTACTTATTTCTAGTCTATTAAATTAATTATACAAAAAAATATAATTGTGTTTTCTATCAATTTAAAACATAAACTGCTGTGATCGCTAGTTCTGTTACTCTCTATTTACGTATATAGGTTGGATGGCTGCATTTTATTTGTTTCTGTCACTGTTTCGAAATACATTGTTATTATCATTTATTCTCATCTTTCATCTTGATTTTCTTAGCATTCTTAAATTTGATGTCTTCTATGTTGCGTTGTTTTTTTAGTCAAATTGCATCGTATTTTGTTGTATTTTTAATTATACGTACATGTTGTTGTTTGATGTTGTTTTTTTATATTTCACTTGTTGTAAAAATATATGAATATTTGAAGTTCTTAGTGTTTTTAATTTTCATCTTCTCTTTTAAGAAATTATGTCCTTTGTCAGCATAATGTGTGAAACGTTGTTGATTTAGTACAATTATGATAACTTTATTGATGTGTCAAATTTCTTTTTCCATAAGGTTAGCATTGACAGCTGAATAAGTGTATACGGAATAGCTCCTTCAACTTATTTACAAAATATTAGCGTGTTCCATGAGTGATAAAATTGTTATCTTTTAATTATATGTACGTAAAGATGTAAAATGTTGTTGCTTCTTTATAGTAGAATAGTCGCAACTTTGCTAATTTGTCGAACTTCCACATCCATGTTTATAGTGAGCTCCTTTTTTAATTAAACATGTTATTGATGTACAATTGTTGTTGTCAGCGCCATGACTCTCACATGTTTCTTTATCATTCTTCTCTTGTACTTCATTACATAATATTACCATTTCAGACCTTTAACCAACAAAATTAAACGATCTTCTTTGACAATTAAAATTTAAACTTAGTGTCTACTGCGTCGAATTTTATTGTTTGGTGGACTGCTAGTTATTCTTCTTCTTCGTGCATGCTTTATTTCTTTGTCGTGGTTGAAATGCATTTCCAGAGCCAGGATTATTATTAAAAATACTTATTACTTTGTATTGTTTACTATAAATTTATAAATAATTTATATTTAACATCATTTTTACTTTCAGTATTCATAATCTTTGTTTATATTACCTTACATCATAGTATTAAAATTTTATATTTTAATTGTATATTTATATCGAACATTTTACTTATGCCACTGTGTACATATTTTATTTAACTTTAAAATCTTTAATTTTTTTCTTGATATATAGAGCTTCTTTTATTTATAATTTCATTAGCACATGAATCAATGCTAATTATTTTCAAAAATACTTATCTATTATTCATGCACTAATTTATGAATTTAATCATTATTGCCAATTTTCAATAATAGTAAGCGCGCGCGATTTATGCATAACTACTTTTGTACATTCAATAGGTACATATATATTTTCATTACCGTGTAATGATCACATTTAAAACGTTTGTTGATATTGTTAGATTGTGTATTGTATTTTTTTTTTTCTTATCATTCAATTATTGTTCAAATTTTTACGCTGCATTAACGTATCACGTTTCATTTTCGGTACATTAGTGCCTTGTTCCTAGATGCAAAACGCTGAATTGCATTTTATCGCTTATAACATTAGCTCCTCACTTCTATATGTGCTCCACTTTAGTGTGTGCTACGCTATTACCTATCTGTACTTCAAGTGCAATGATCTTTCTGTTGCCTGTTTCCATTAATAAATGATCTTGACAATGAAACTGAAGTACTGACCTATCTCAATTATAGTGACAATGTATATTTTATTGCTTTGGCAAATTCGTACTGAATTCTTGTTTATGAAATATCTAATATAATCTTCTTTATACTTTATTCCTTTCTCATTTAATACATGATCTAATGCAAGTCATCTTCTAAAATTAATACATAGCTATTTCTTCATGCACTAATTTAAAGTCACAGACTTGGTTCTAACGAGCCATTCGCCTGCGGGTGATAACGTGTTATATGCATTTTTTTAATGTTTAATAACTTGCAAGTGTCTGAAAATAATTTTGACACAAAATTTGACCCATTATCTGTAATTAAAATTTTCGGCATACTATAACGCGTGATAATTTCCTCGTAAAAAGCTTTAGCTACTGTGTTTGCTTCCGCGTCTGGGATAGCTACGCAGCACATGTATTTTGAAAAATCGTCTTAAAAAGTTAATATATATATTTATTTCCCGATACTGTTTCGGGCAAAATTCATACCAAGTCCATATAAACCTTATCGAATGGACGTGTTTGCGTATCTGTCAAAACCATTGGCATTTTGGTTAACTTTGAACTTTTGTTCATTTGGCATTTAGGATAGTTTTTACATATTCCTTTATTTGTTTCCGCATTCCCCTCCATTTAAATTGTTTCTTAATCCTAAAGTATGTTTTAAGTGTGCCTTGATGGCCTCCTAATGCTGAATCATGAAAATCTTTCATCACGGTTTTAATCACATCTGTATCAGTTAATATTTGAGCTGAATTCGTTTCATTATTTGTATCTATTATTGTTTCATTTACGACTGATGTACTGATTTGTGGTTTTGTTATTGTCATTTGCTGATCTAATATATTTTGTGTAGTTTTGGATCGTGTTTTTACGGCTGTAATATCTGGTTCTATATGGGGTATTCTGCTTAAAGCATCCGCATTTAAATTCTTTTTGCCTGGTTTGTAAATTATTTCGAAATCATATTCCGATAATTTGTGTCGGAAACGCGCACGGCGGGATGTCTGATATTTTAAATTTGCAATACCTTTTAGAGGTTGATGATCTGTAAAAATTTTGAATGGTCGCCCTAATAGGTATGCTCTAAAATCTTTGTTGCCCAAACAATTGCTAAAAATTCCTTTTCAATGGAAGAATATCGTTTTTCTGCTCCATTTAAAGTTCTACTTGCAAACGCGATCGGTCGGTCGCTTCCTACTTCACCTTGAGATAGCACTGCACCTACTGCTTCGTTACTTGCGTCTGTTGTTAGCAAAAAAGTTTTTGTAAAATCTGGATATGCTAATATTGGTGGTGAAATTATTGATTCTTTCAATTTAATAAATGAATTTTGACAATCGTCCGTCCATTTAAATTTATCGTCCTTTTTAAGTAAATTATTAATATTGCTTATGAACTTTCTGTAAAATTTATTAATCCCAAGAAAGCTTGTACTTCTTTTCTGTTTCTTGGTACTGGAATATTTTTTACGCATTCGACCTTAGCGGGGTCTGGCAGCGCACCAAGTTCTGAACATTTATGCCCTAAATATACAACTTCACGACGTAAAAACTGACATTTTTCGGTATTTAATTTTAAATTATGGTCTCTTAGTTTCTGTAATACTTTACTTAATTTGTGTTCATGTTCGCTGGTGCCCCGGTTAAACCGAAAGGCCAAGTCCTATACTGAAGGCAGTTTTTTCTTTATCACCTTATTCTAATAAAGACCTGATGATAGCCACTTGCTAAATCTAAAGTTGAAAAATACCGACTGTGACCTAAGTGATCTAATATTTCATCTATTCGCGGAATCGGAAATACCTGTTTTATGATTACGTCATTTAATTTACGGAAATCTATGACAAGTCTCCATTTTTTGTTACCGTCTTTGTCGCTCCTCTTCGGTACCAATAGTAATGGTGAATTCCAGGGTTATATGCTTGGCGATATAATGCCAGAATCTAACATTTTGTTAACCTGTCTATTAACATATTGTTCACCTTTTGACCTATTTGCATTTCTTCCCATACACATCTTGGCCGATTAGTTTCATCTGCTACTAATTTAATAATTTTTTCCCCTATTATATATAAAATGTATTAATGCACAAAATACCATTGTCACTCCCTCACAATCAAACCACGGTGAATCAATATGTGTATCAACGGTCACTTCCGACGTCTGATTTGCAATATTTTCTTCCACCGGTTTTCTCTCATTTTTAGGAGTTTGGGTAGTTAATGTGATCACAGACCCTTCAGCCTTATGATTTACTATTTCTACCCTTTTTGACCTAATTTTGCTATTTTTAATGGGTGCCTAGCTTACTGGCCTTGGCTGGGCCCCTGGTAGTTTTCCTTGTTTTGATTATTATTCTCCCTCGCCAGATAATCCCTCTTGGCGTAGCAATCAGTTTCTACATGACCAAGTCTACGACACCAATCACATTTTAAATTATTTCTAGGGGTATTCCTATTTCTATTGTTATTATTTCTATTATTATTATTACTGGTACGGCCTGTTTGCAAATTGTTGTTTAAAAATTTCCTATTAACGAATGGGTGGTTTTGTGTACGTCCAAACCCTTCCTTATTTTGAGCTTCTAATCTAATGGAAGCACACCACCAACTAGATTCGTGCCCATATTTATCACACTCAATACAAAACGGTGTATTCTTCCGCGTAATACATTCGTCTCGTGAATGTCCATTTTTCTGGCAAAAAGAACACGTTGGTCGTATTTTTGATCATTCTGTTTTATTTTGAGTTGATATTTTGTGATTCAGTGGGGTAGTTTGAAAATGATTATTTTGAATACTATTCGTTGGACTGGTTGGAAACTGTACACTTCCTCGGGGAATCTCGGACCCCCTTGAATTGTTATCTGGGCTCTTAATGCTTCATCTAATAAATCATTCAAATTTTCTGCTTTGCTACTTAATAATAGAACCTTTATTGTCAGATCTTTTACACCTACCTTGAATGCTGTCAGAACTGAGTTTACTAGTTGCATATTAAAAACATCTGTAGGTAGATTTTTTTCCTTTTTTACCTTGAATCTGCTATTTCATTAGCGTTTGCCCATTATCTTTCTAATCTTCTTGCAAATGTCCTCAGACTCTCACCATCCGTCTGATATGCTTTTCTAATACTATCCTGAACCGAATCTAACGAATCTAATTTTTAAGTATGTATTTCTTAGAACGTCAAATAACTGCTCTAAATCATTGAACTTTCTTGTGCGGGCTAGATCATAAGCGTCACCAAGAAGATGCAGTTTGACACAGCAAATGAATTCTTCTTTGTTTTCTTCTGTAATTTTTAGACTTGCTAACGCACAAGCGTCCATGAATCTATAAAGTTCAGTTTTAACGGACGGTGATTTCGATCCCATTAAAAATGGAACCACACTTCCTACGTAATTCGATACAGTATCTAACGTCATTTCTAATGTTCTTTCCGGTGCTGTTATTTTATCAAATTTTCCTTCAATCTGTAATGCCTCCTTATGATATAATGATGTTTCGTGGGCTAGCTTAACTTCCGATTCTAAAAATCTGATTTTCGAATCTAATTCCCTTACTTTGTTATTTGCTTCTTCTAATGTTTCGAATTCTAGTCTGGGCTGTTGGCTCAGTGCTCGTTCAATTGATTCGTCCGAAATATCTTTATTTTTCAGCAAAGTTCTTCATTTTTCGTTTTCTTCCTCTATTCCACTAGCCTGATCTAACAACTCCTGCCGTTCTTCTACAATATCGTTTAATTTTTTATTCAATGCAGTAAATTCCCCTTTCCAATCTTCTAATTCTTTTATTTGATGAGCACTTTTATGTTCCAAGAAGTATACTAATTGTTCAAAGACTACGTCAACTCTTTCGACTTCTGAGTATACCCGTGTGGAACTGACTTTATTTTTTATTAAAATTAAAGTTTCTTTATTGTTAACTTCCGTACTAATGTGATTCCACAATTTCTCAGTAAATCTGCCAAGTTGTCCTAATATATTTCTATATGCTACTTCCAATTCCTCAAAGTTCGCCACATAATCATTTAAATTTTCAATTAAAATTAATAAATTTGTTTTATTTCATTCTTTCTATCATTTAATTTCACCATTTATTTACTGCTTTCACTCAAACTTACTAAAATTTATTCAATATTTAATTATACCTTCCTTTCCACTTTTGTGTTTCTTCATTTATTTAGTTTTTTTTTAATGCTCCTTCAAATTCGTCCTTCAGTCCTTTTTGTTGATTCTTGAAAAACCGGCTGCGCCAAAATGTTGCGGGCTCCAGGGGTCCTTTTGTACTTGGCTTTATTGATGAAACCGTCAGTGACAATTTTCCCTCGAAGTCCACAATTCTTTTCCTAACATTTATTATTAAATAAAAACGCAAGGATATTTTAGACTTGCTTTATACTTTTATTAATTATTTTTACAAGCTTGAGTTTAAACTGAAAACACGTTTGCAAACACGGCAGTTAAAATCATAATGCTTAAAATCTAAACTTAACCTCTACTCATCACCTCGGTATCGTGCGACGCACGAACCCCTTGCTTATACTTAGTTCTTAATCTGCATCTGTTATTGTGCTTTTAGATTTGACTATTATGTGCATACTGGTTATGTGCAGGCTTTCTTAAAAACATAAAAAAACATTTCTGATTCACAACAATGGCTGACGAAAAATGTGTGTTGGCGGACTTTTTACAGCTTGCAGTAATTTCTTTTACAAAGCTTATCAGCGGGTAAATGTACAGGACATGCACAGAACACAAAAAATCCAGTCCCTCAGAAATGTCTCGTGTGGCTGGAAATATGCAGCTGTAGTAGAAGAAGCCAGCCATATTTAACTTCTTTGTCAATCTACACGTAAATTTATATTGCTGAATGCTTGCAAAAGATGTTTACACCACTTTTAATCCAGCATTAAGTATCCAACATATTTTGGTCTGATATGACATTACGCCACTATTGTTATTTGTTTCCAACGTTCAATTATACTTAATCCTACTTTACTGCTTTTATTATTTTTCAATAAATAGATTTTTTATTTGATTTCTTTTTTCAAAATAAGACTTATTTACTACACTTTTCAGATCTTTACTTTTGGCTTGTTGCACCTTTAAACTCTATTTCACCACTTCCTTAAAATTTAACTTAACTATTGTAAGAAAGCATGTTTCAAATCTACTTGTTCCGGCAGAGTTCCGTGCGCAAATTCCACTCACTATTTGCTTCCGTAAGGCAAAAAGCCCTTAGCCAATCAAGCTGCTGCTGGTTTGACCCAGCTTCCCTCATACTGTTGCTAGTCCATTGGCTTGCTTGACTATGACATATACGTTGCACTTTCCTGCAATGTAACGATAACTGCATAAAGTAGTCATCGCGTAAGTAGATCACGATACGTTTATAATATCAACGTATAGTGACTTACCAAAACACTATGTTGACTTACAACATACCTCCACCCTTATTTTAAGAAAAATTTATTATTAAAATGAATAATAGTTTTTTCTTTTACATAATTGATATTTCCTAAAAATTATACTCTTATAAGTTTAATTAACAATTCTTATCATATATCTGAATATTATCTTTAAAAAAAATATATGGTAAAAATATTATAATTTATCATATTCTATTTTAAAATGACCCCACTACCGAACATTGATTATAATGCACAGAACATTGCAGTTGGCAAAACAGTAGCTTCTCAGGTTACCACTTAGTAATTGCTTGGTTTTGTGTTGTTCTGTTTTATATTGTACTTATTTATATGTACGAGCAATTATGCTTTATTTTATGCAATGAATTGTTTACTTGAACTTAGGCATTTTCGACGATATCTATCTATATATATAAAAATGAAATGTCCTGTGTGTGCCAGACCATCACGAGAGAACGAACAGACGGATTTGCCTAATTCCTTTTGTATTTTGTCCGTGTCAATGCAAGAATGGTTTAGGAAATAAGAAAAGGCGGAAAAACCCAAAGGAAAAGACGGAAAATCGAAAATATCTAAATTTGACCCTAGGACTATGAAATTGGGGCAGGATGTTCATCTCTTGACGTATGTGTGCACTACAAAGTGATTTTTTGAAATTCGCCTCATAAGGTACACAAATGGGCGTGGCAAAATTGAACTTTTAATTCAAAATATCGGTATAATTAAGATAAGCACAGTCATGAAATTTGGCTCAGTGAGGTATATTGAAGTTCTTTACCATTTTTACAAATATGGGCGGAATTGGATAAAAGGGCGTGTTCCTTTCCATATGACTAAAACTATAAAAATGTTGTAACTTCTGACTTACTAAGATTAAAGTTATATAAATCGAAACTAAGGTTTATATTACAAACTCCAATCGTCACGTAGAATGTGAGCGGGATTGGATTAAAGGGCGTGTCACCTCCCATATAACCAAAACTTTAAAATACCTATAACTCCTGACATGTTAATAAGAGTTGTGTTATAATAATGAAAACAAATGTTCATATTTAAAACTCCAATCGTCACGTAGAAAATGGGCGGGATTGCACAACGGGGCGTGGCATCTCTCATATAACTAAAACTTTAAAATTTCTATAACTCTTTACTTACTAAGAGCAGAGTTATAAAAATCGAAACAAAAGATTTATATTAAACATTGTAATAGTCACTTAAAATGTGGACGGAATGGGACAATGGAGCGTGGCACTTCCCATATAACTATAAATGGTAACTTCTGACTTACTAAGAGCAGAGTTGTACAAATCGAAACGAAATATCATTTTAAAATGTTTAATAGTAAAATAGAATGTGAGCGGGAAAAATAGTGACGAGGCTTGCACTAAAAAGGGAAAAAGAGGCGTAAATGTATCCACACTTTATAAACGATCTATTTTTGCAATTACAAAAACTTAGCACGGGCGCAGCAGTGCACGGGTCCAGCTATATTATTAAATTATTATTAAATATTGTGTCTTTATTTTTATACCCTACACTAAAAGTGAAAGGGTATATACAGTTTGGTACGCCGTTTGTAATACCCATAAGGAAGCATCTCCGGTATGGAAAAGTATATATATTCTTGATCAGCATGACCTCCTGAGTCGATTTAGCGATTCCCGTCTGTCTGTTGAAATCACGATTACAGAAAAAATAGAAGAACTAGAGCAATGAAACTTAAGATTTAGATTACTTGTATATATAAGCTTCAGCTCGTTGACTTGTGGTGCAATACGCTCCGCTACCTCGTTCTCTTCAATTTTCACGCTACTGATGGCATTTACTGTTGCGACTGTATCCCTATCCTTCAGTGACTTTATTAATTTTAGCTTTTTCGATGGTTCTACTCAAAGGTACCAAGAATACGCTAATACCACGATATTTATTACCAGCACTACTACGCCGTACGATGCTTCGATAGTCTTCATCTCGTGCTGATGCTTTAGCCATTCTAGCCGCTCCTGCTTCTGACTCAATTCTGCTTTCAGATCTTCAAAACTGCGCTGGCCATCTCCTAGTGCTGACCGTAATTTGATTGGGTCAGACTTCTGTATTGGCAAAAGTGTGACTGTCGCACTTTGTGTGCGTAACGCTGCCCAATCCCCTTTTATATTTTCGATATACAAGGTGTGCTCCTCTTTTTTATAGGTTACATTCCTGAACATTCTTGGTGAAGATTCGTAAGGCAATATTAATTCTCTGTTGTGCAAGTCGCAGGCCTCATTCACTGACATCCACCTCATCCCTGCTAGCGTCAGTGTAGCCGTGTTTGTTCCGCAAATCGCTTCGAAAACCGCTGGCGTGTCAAACCTGAACAACCAGGAGTTGTGAGCCCATAGTTTCACTACCAACCCTGAACTCTTCCGAATAGCTACGTGTTCACAGGTATCCACTCCATCTTTCCTGTGTTACATCAACGTGACCTCACAAAGTACGTTGCTGCTCGTTATAATCGTTCCCGGACGTCTACATAGCGTTATCTCCTTGTCTATCTTTTGGTTCACTGTAACACATCTTAAATGATCCTCGTGCGTCCGCTATGTAGTAATACTTTGGTAACAGGCCATCTTATGCATCATTCACTGTATCAATCGCTACAGAATATGCTGCGGATGTTATTCGCTCAAATCTTTGGGCAGACAATATTTTTGTTTCCGAATTCAAACAAAAAAAAGTCAACAAACCAACTGCACTCCAAAATTCAAAAAACTAGAGCGAATCACCCTTTACTATCCAAACGTTAAGGGGTTTGCGCTCAAAGACTCGAGATATTTTTTTAGCTACTCAAACTTTTGAATATGATCTCATAGCATTAACTGAGACTTGGTTAAATAATAGCTATTTAAGTATTGAAATATTTGATAATAGTTTCAATATCTTTAGAAAAGATCGGTTTGAGTGTGAAAATTCTCCAGCCGGTGGTGGTGTTTTAATTGCAGTCAAGAATACTTTTATAAGTTCCTTAGTAAAAATACCTTCTACATTAGAGCTTATTTGTGTAAAGATTGTATTCCACAATTCCTGTGTATATATCTAAAATGCATATATTCCTCCTAAAAGTAATGTTGAAGCCTTTGAGACTTTATCGAAGTCAGTTAATTTTGTACTAGATTTACTTAATAGTTCTGACGATATTTTAATGAGATGACTGTGCATCTAACTCTAAAACCCGACAATAACAAATTTTTGTTGACACTATCTCATCTGACTTACAACAAGTAAGTTGTATTACTAACTGTCTAGATAGACAACTTGACCTGGTTTTTACTACTGACAGTAATAATTCGGTTGTTAAACGGTCTATTCATGCTCTAACAGGCATTGATAATTATCATCCACCTTTAACAATTTATTACCAATCTAATAGAGATAATATAAATTCTCACTCTTCAGATAAAGTATATGAATTTAATTTTGCTATAGCAGATTATGCTAAAATGAATGAATTGTTATTTGCAAAACGTGATTTTTTATCAAACTATATTGACAATAATCAACTCGATTGTTCCATAAATTTCTTTTACTTTGAACTATTTTCTTGTATTGCACTATCGGTACCTTACAGTCTGAAATTTTCTAAGCAATCATCATATCCATGGTACACCAAAGAATTAAAGAATTTACATAATTCTAGGAATAGAGCATGAAATAGATATGTCAATATTCAAAATCCTTATGACCTAGAAACATACACTATCATGTTACTGGAATTTAAAAGTTAATCAGCTTCACTTTATTCTGATTATGTTGAAAAAAATGAAGCTTTAAATATTATCAGACCCTAAGAAGTTTTGGGGTTTTATTAATACTAAAAAGAAAATTGATGGTTTTCCAGCATCATTTAAAAATAACGAGGAGTTCATGAGTGACCCTGATATTATATGTGGCTTATTTGCTAGCCTTTTTAAGCAGTCGATACACTATCATGTTACTGGAATTTAAAAGTTAATCAGCTTCACTTTATTCTGATTATGTTGAAAAAAATGAAGCTTTAAATATTATCAGACCCTAAGAAGTTTTGGGGTTTTATTAATACTAAAAAGAAAATTGATGGTTTTCCAGCATCATTTAAAAATAACGAGGAGTTCATGACTATCCCTGTACGGGAAAACTTGTACCTTTGACAAATGATGCATATCACAAGTTTGTTGAATAAACCAATTCGCTTTGCCCCTTAACTTGAGACGGGCCAACATTGCGTCTAGTTCCTTTCGGTCTATTATCGTAGGATGCAGATCCCCCTTGTAGAGATCGTCAATTATTTCCATTTCTATTGATGGTTTTCCCTGAATATCCATTAAATTAGCATTTATGCTTGACTGTATTTCCAACAAATATAACATTAATTGTACTTTGTTGAGCTTGTTATCTATATCTCTATTTATTCTCTGCTGTTGTTGTATGGTGTTGTTCAATGTCATCTGTAGTTCTTCCACCTCCCTTAGAGAGTCCAGCAATGGTGCTGACAATTTTACAAAATTAGATGTCATCACTGTCACCTGTTTACTCATGACGTCTTAGGTTTCGCTCTCTCGGTTCTCAATGTCCTCCAGATGTTTGTATTTCTTTTCTCGATCACTGTTGTCCATTACGCCGAAAGCCCAGTTAAATCCCTCACCTACGAAATTTAGCGACCTCTTTTGGCGATTCTTTTGAATTGTTTTTTTAATAACACCCTCATTCTTCTGTAATGTCCTCATTATCGACGGTGTTTCTTGCATTGCCGCTTCACACGATCTTCCGAAATTCATTCCTGGTACGCTAGAACTAATTTTACAGCACATTTCAATGGCTGCTTCCATATATTTTTTCGTTAGATCCAGAAAATTTGTCAACTGCAGTGGTATGAACTTAGATATCACTGTCCATTCGTCATTATAAATTAATGCCTGAGTAGTTTTCTGATGTTGACTGTTTGAGCTGCTGCCAACACCACGACCAGCATAAGGATCTTACTCATAATGTCCCTAAATCAAAAATAAATATACATATCTTTTATATAGCTAGCTTGTTATCTATATCTCTATTTATTTTCTGCTGTTGTTGTATGGTGTTGTTCAATGTCATCTGTAGTTCTTCCAACTCCCTTAGAGAGTCTAGGAATGGTGCTGACAATTTTACAAAATTAGATGTCATCACCGTCACCTGTTTCCTCATGACGTCTTAGGTTTCGCTCTCTCGGTTCTCAATGTCCTCCAGATGTTTGTATTTCTTTTCTCGATCACTATTATCCATTACGCCGAAAGCCCAGTTAAAGCCCTCACCTACGAAATTAAACGACCTCTTTTGGCGATTCTTTTGAATTGTTTTTTTAATAACACCCTCATTCTTCTGTAATGTCCTCATTATCGACAGTGATTCTTGCATTGTCGCTTCACACGATCTTCCGAAATTCATTCCAGTTACGCTAGAACTAATTTTCCAGCACATTTCAATGGTTGCTTTCGTATATTTTTTCGTTAGATACAGAAAATTTGTCAACTGCAGTGGTATGAATCTAATAGAGATAATATAAATTCTCACTCTTCAGATAAAGTATATGAATTTAATTTTGCTAAAGCAGATTATGCTAAAATGAATGAATTGTTATTTGCAAAACGTGATTTTTTATCAAACTATATTGACAATAATCAACTCGATTGTTCCATAAATTTCTTTTACTTTGAACTATTTTCTTGTATTGCACTATCGGTACCTTACAGTCTGAAATTTTCTAAGCAATCATCGTATCCATGGTACACCAAAGAATTAAAGAATTTACATAATTCTAGGAATAGAGCATGAAATAGATATGTCAATATTCAAAATCCTTATTACCTAGAAACATACACTATCATGTTATTGGAATTTAAAAGTTAATCAGCTTCACTTTATTCTGATTATGTTGAAAAAATGAAGCTTTAAATATTATCAGACCCTAAGAAGTTTTGGGGTTTTATTAATACTAAAAAGAAAATTGATGGTTTTCCAGCATCATTTAAAAATAACGAGGAGTTCATGAGTGACCCTGATATTATATGTGGCTTATTTGCTAGCCTTTTTAAGCAGTCGTTTAGTAGTGATCCGTTCATTATTGATAATAACTATTTTCAATACATGCACTCAGCACCCAAAACTTCACTAGATTCTACGTCCTTTACACTGGATTTAATCTTGCAATACATTTCGTCAATTGATGATGATTATAGCTCTGGGCCAGACGGTATTCCTGCTACAGTTTTAAAGAACTGTGGTGCGTCGTTATGTATGCCCCTTAGTATCATATTTAATAAATCAATTAATGAAGGTAATTTTCCACAATTTTGGAAAAACTCATTTATAAGTCCAATTTTTAAAAAAGGGTGCAAAAACGATGTTACCAATTATAGACCAATTGCTAAACTCTCATCTATCCCGAAATTGTTTGAACGCATTGTGTATGATCATGTAAAAATTCATTGTAAATATGTAATTACAACACGTCAGCATGGATTTGTTACCGGTAGATCCACGGTATCAAACCTACTAGATTTCACCTCATTCACAACTGACGAAATCGAGTCAGGAAATCAAGTTGATTGCATATATACTGACTTCAGTAAAGCTTTTGACAAACTTCCTCACAATTTAATTTGGTTCAAATTAAAGAGACTTGGTTTTCCAGAATTCTTTGTGAAATGGATACAATCTTATTTATCTGATCGGTCATATCTAATACGTTTCAGAAAAGTTTCATCTTCACCTTTTATTGCAACATCCGGGGTACCTCAGGGTAGCCATCTTGGACCTCTTTTATTTATTTTGGCGATTAATGATGTCATATACAATATAAAGTACTCCAATCTATTAATTTATGCCGATGACATGAAAATTTATAAGGCTATCAAGGCTATAGAAATGGTGATACATTCTTCTATCTTCCATTTAGTAGAAAAAATTATGTTGTATCATCATCTTTTAACCGTATGTGTAATAAAGTTAATACTTAAAGACATTTTATTGTTAATCTGTCAAAAAGTCAACTCAAATGTAGATTGAAGCTTTAATAACAAAAATAATATTGTAGATATTTTAACAACTGCATGCGTTTGTTACGAGCCCAACTACTATTAGTGGGTAAATTTGTTCAAGCATTTATGCTTTGCAAGTGCAAGCTAGCTGTATTAGCTAAAACTCGATTATTATTAACCAGCGAGTCCCATTCCTCACTGATGTTAATGGGGATCGGATAAATCCTGTACAACGCAAATAACACATCTTTCGGCAGTGGTGTCTAATTATGAACATCAGACTATCCCTGTACGGGAAAACTCGTACCTTTGACAAATGATGCATATCACAAGTCTGTTGAATAAACCAATTCGCTTTGCCCCTTAACTTGAGACGGGCCAACATTGCGTCTAGTTCCTTTCGGTCTATTATCGTAGGATGCAGATCCCCCTTGTAGAGATCGTCAATTATTTCCATTTCTATTGATGGTTTTCCCTGAATATCCATTAAATTAGCATTTATGGTTGACTGTATTTCCAACAAATATAACATTAATTGTACTTTGTTGAGCTTGTTATCTATATCTCTATTTATTTTCTGCTGTTGTTGTATGGTGTTGTTCAATGTCATCTGTAGTTCTTCCAACTCCCTTAGAGAGTCTAGGAATGGTGCTGACAATTTTACAAAATTAGATGTCATCACCGTCACCTGTTTCCTCATGACGTCTTAGGTTTCGCTCTCTCGGTTCTCAATGTCCTCCAGATGTTTGTATTTCTTTTCTCGATCACTATTATCCATTACGCCGAAAGCCCAGTTAAAGCCCTCACCTACGAAATTAAACGACCTCTTTTGGCGATTCTTTTGAATTGTTTTTTTAATAACACCCTCATTCTTCTGTAATGTCCTCATTATCGACAGTGATTCTTGCATTGTCGCTTCACACGATCTTCCGAAATTCATTCCAGTTACGCTAGAACTAATTTTCCAGCACATTTCAATGGTTGCTTTCATATATTTTTTCGTTAGATACAGAAAATTTGTCAACTGCAGTGGTATGAACTTAGATATCACTGTCCATTCGTCATTATAAAATAATGCCTGAGTAGTTTTCTGATGTTGACTGTTTCACCTGCTGCCAACACCAGTACCAGCATAAGGATCTTACACATAATGTCCCTAAATCAAAAATAATTATACATATCTTTTATATATATCATTATATACACTTATGTCCTAACTTAGCATACTACATAAAATTATTTCATACACTTACATTTGAATTTCCACCTGGTTCAATTTTTTTTATTTTAAAATTCAAAAACCTAACGTTTCTTTATCCAAAATTTAATCGTTTAATCTCAACTTTATATTCAATATCTATTTTGTTCAAACTTAAATTTGCTATATTCGTTCACTTATCGTAGTACCTCATTTAACATAGTTTAAATGTCGTGAGTTAACGAACTGTCCCCAGTAAAAAAAAGAGTTCATGCCTGTCTTATATGGACAACAATTATGTAGTTGCAGTTTATTCTTTGGATATTCAACTTCAATTTAATTATGTTCCATAAGTTAAATTGGGATTTATTTTTATTTATATATATATATATATATATATATATATATATATATATATTTATGTATAAATATATATATATATATATTATTTTATATATTCTTCAGCAAATGGTTTTAACCCAACCGCGGCCCAGGGCCTACAGGTGGACAGGCTCGCGCAACCGCGCGAGGAGTAGAATGAGCTTAAGGCTGCCGTGAGACAGCAACCTTTAACAATACGCGATCTAGACGCGTTACGACAACAAGGATTAGTCATCGAGCATTCAGACGAGCACACTTAGTAACATTTATTTAAATTTCTCATTTCAATTCCTTCGAGCGAATTGGTGAAACGACGGAATTGACACCCGACTGCACCGCCTCATCGAAGCTTACAAAGATGACCCCACCTTTGAGGTATTTCTTTTAATCTGCCGCGAGATCGCGTGACTAGAGAAGGGAGCCAGCGGATTGATTGGGACGCTCTTCGTCCCCTTGGCTGCTTACATGCCACACTAATGCCGAACCCCGTTCTCCGGGCGGCTCATAAAATATGTGGAATTTATTTGAATATTATGTGAAAATCAAAATTGAAAGAAAACAAAAATTAACAAAAAGAACACAAAAAAAAAAAATTAGTTCCATCTGTTGTTATTTTTTTGGAACACAAATCGGTTATTTTTCAATTTCTGCTTCTTCTCTTGTTTCGTTTTTTCGCTAAAATAAATTAACATCTATATATTGTTACTATTTTGGAAAACAAATATGTATATTACATTTACATTTTTACTATATTATATTTTACCTATTTATCATTCTCTTTATTTCAAGTCACCTCCCACTTCTGCTTTACTATCCCAATATTAATATTTTATTAATTTCCCGATTTCATATATTTTATCTCTTTTTTTAAATTTCATAACATTCTATCTTATTTCACCATTGCATTATCATTAATTAATATTTTTTGTATTACTTATTAATCATATTTTACTACTTCGCAACACATTTGGCATGCAAATATTTTTCAATATTTTTTTTTTTAAACCAATTTTTTAATTTTTATTTTATTAGTTTTTTTTTCATCATTATCTGCTATTAACTTGTGATATTTTCATACTATGGGGGTGATTATCAAAAGGCACCGTGTCTGAGTGCTTCAACATGGCGAAGCCAGCGCAAGCCTTGTCGGTGTCGTCTCAAGTCAACTCACTGATCACCAGATTTGTAAATTGTCAAATGGTCACACCTCCACTTCGGTGGAAGTCCTCTTCGTGGAAGTCCCTGAAAACGGCGCACTACACCACCCGGTGTAGAAGTCGGCTAAAGTGAGTGGCGAGCATCTCCCTCAGAGTGAGGGTTCGTGCGTTGGGTTTGGGTCCCACCACGGAAAAAACCTATGCGCCCAATGAAAACAAAAAAGAAGTCTCGGATAACGACCGATTACAACGATGACGACCCACGCAAACGGTTTAAGAATCATGATTTACGGATATGCACCTGGAATGTCCGGACTCTTTATAGGGAAGGTGCCTCTATCCAGCTGGCAGATGTCCTCGAAAAATATAAGGCTGACATCACCGCTACCCAGGAGATGCGATGGACGGGACAGGGCTGTTCGAAACAAGCGTCCTGTGATATCTACTACAGCTGCCATGCGGAGAGACACGAATTTGGATGTGGATTTGTGGTCGGCAAGAGACTCCGCCACCTTGTCTCTAGGTTCACGCCCGTGGACGAAAGGCTGGCAACAATCCGCATCAAGGCTAAATATTTCCATATCAGCCTAATTTGTGCACACGCTCCGACGAACGAGAAAGATGACGAGACCAAAGAGCGCTTCTACGAGCGCCTAGACAACGCATACGAGCGCTGCCCCCGTCACGATATCAAAATCGTGCTAGGCGATTTTAACCAAGGTGGAGCAGAGAAGCCATCTATTGTCCCACAATCCAAGAATTTAGCCTCCATGCCAACACTTCCGATAACGGAAAGAGGCTCGAGGTTAATCGACTTCGCCGCAGCTCGAAACATGGTAGTTAGTAGCACTAGATTCGAACATTTCGATATCTACAAGGCCACATGGTTGTCGCCGATCAAAGAGAAGGGAAGAGAGACGTCTTTTCAGGCGTTAAAAAAGAAAGTCAGAAAGACGTGAGTGTGAGGAGATTGAGAGGTATCGGGACAGGAATGAGGCTCGAAAATTCTTCGAGAAAATCAGACGCCTAGCCGGAGGTTCAAAATCCGGAGCCTCTTCCTGTAAAGATGAGAACGGAAATCTAGTGACAGATATCCAGAGCACACTGAAAATATGGAGGGATTACTTCTCTAAACTGCTGATCGGTGATGATGACCGCAATTCCACCGATAGAGAAGCAAACCCGGCAACCCCAGTACTTGATGACGACATTGAGATTCCGCCATCCGACCATAACAGCCGACCACAACAGCCATTGCTCGGCTGAAAAACAACAAAGCCGCAGGTGCTGATGGCCTGCCTGCTGAATTGTTTAAGACCGGAGGCGAAGAGCTTAGAGAACATGCACGAGCTCGAAAGCAGAATATGGTCGGATGAATGCATGCCAAGTGACTGAAACCTCAGTGTACTCTGCCCAATCCTTAAGAAAGGGGATCCCACTATCTGCGCCAACTACCGTGGGATCAGACTACTCAATATCGCATACAATGTTCTATCGAGCGTATTATGTGAAAGACTGAAGCCCATCGTCAACAGACTGATTGGACCTTATCAGTGCGGCTTCAGACCTGGAAAGTCCACCATAGACCAGATTTTCACATTGCGCCTAATCCAGGAAAAGACCCTAGAAAAACAGATCGACACCTACCACCTATTAGTCGACTATAAAGCCGCCTTCGACACTCCGATAAGGGAACGATTATACGCCGCAATGTCTGAGTTCGGTATACCTGCGAAACTTATAAGGCTTTGCAGGATGACCCTGAGCAACACACGTTGCTCAGTGAGAATAGGAAAAGACCTCTCCGAGCCATTTCATACCGAGCGAGGTTTCAGACAGGGTGACTCCCTATCGTGCGACTTTTTTAACTTATTGATGGAGAAAATAGTTCGAGCTGCCGAACTCCGTCAAAGCGGCACTATCCTCAACAAAAGTGTCATGCTGCTCGCATATGCCGACGATATTGATATCATTGGCAGGAGCACACGAGCAGTCAGCGCAGCATTCTCCAGATTGGAGAAAGAGTCGCGTCGAATGGGTCTAGCGGTGAACGAGGACAAGACCAAGTTCCTTGTGTCAACAAGCAAAAAAGAGTCCGTGCGTCTTGGACAAAAAGCTGATTTTGACACCTACAAGTTCGACATTGTGAAGGACTTCGTCTATCTGGGATCCAGCGTAAACAGCAACAACGACGTCAGCCTGGAGATCAAACGGAGAATAACTCTTGCCAACAGGTGCTACTTTGGGCTCAGTAGGCAATTGAGAAGCAGAGCCCTCTCTCGCCGGACAAAAATAACGCTCTACAAGTCACTCATCATGCCCGTCCTACCTTATGGTGCAGAAACATGGACGCTGGCCTCCACCGATGAGAGAGTACTGGGAGCATTCGAGAGAAAGATTCTCAGTAAAATCTTTGGCCCTATCTGCTTTTCTAACGAGTATCGAATCAGGATGAACCACGAGCTGTATGAGTTATTCGACGACATTGACATAGTCAAGCGCATCAAGATCCAGCGGCTTCGCTGGCTAGGTCATGTCGAACGAATGGATGAAAATACTCCAGCCAAGAAGGTGCTTGAATCGAAACTCGAAGGTGGACAGCGTAGAAGAGGGCGTCCAAATCTGCGTTGGAAAGACCAAGTTGAGGACAACCTGGCCACGCAAACCGACCCACGGTTGTAAGGGCCATTAAAGAAAGTAAGTAGGTATTTTCATACTCATCTAATATAATTTATTAAATTACCTTACTCCCTTATCTATTTTCCCTATAAAATTTGTTAGTGCATGATGTAATTCTGCCATCTTTGAAATTATTAAATAGTAATCCTTATGCACTAATTTATTTCATTAATATTAAATCGCTATTCTATGTTTAATCCCTAAAAATATAATTTACGCGTACATTTTTTTTTCTATTTTTAACATGATCTACATTATGTGTGATGATAATTACGAACTTTGTTACGTTATTTATTTTGTTATATTTGCTTCAAAATTATATGCTTATAATAAGTTGTTATGGAATTTTTTCCTTTGATAGAAATCATTGTCGTTACAGGACTTAAATCGTAAGTACTTCGTACAGTCCTACCCAAATGGGTAGGACTGTTCTGTTCCGGATTTTAACAAAATTTTATCACCTACGCTAAATATTTTAGGGTGTATTGTGCTATCATAGATTTTTTTTGATTTCTCTTTTGATTTTTCTTGATTCTCTCACGATTTCCGGTGTGCGTTGAATTTGATATTTTAATAACTTGTTGTAATCATCGGTATTATATACGGGAGAGCATTTTCGCATTGTTGACATATCGAAGTCGTATCCGTATAAAGTACGGAAAGGCGTTTGACCAATGGACATATGCAATGTGTTATTGTGTACATGCATTGCGGAATTTATCCATTGGTCCCAGTTCGACCCATCTACTTTTGCAAAACTCCGTAAATATTCCGCTAATGGTCGATGGCTTCTTTCCAAAGACCCATTAACTTGTGGATGACAACATGTTACATGTATCTGAAAACAATTTTGAAACGAAATTTGAACCATTATCTGTTAATGCTTTCGGTATATTATGACGTGTAATGATTTCGTCGTAAAATGCTTCTGCTACTGTGTTTGCTTCCGCATCAGGTATGGCTACGCAGCACTGTATTTTGAAATATATTTATTATCTAATATAGTTTTTGGTAACATTCCTACAAGATCCATGTACCCTTTATCAAATAGGGTATCAGTTAGAGCCATTGTCATTTTTGTAAGCCATTCCTTTCCTGCATTCCTTTCCATTTAAATTGTTTTCTGATTCTAAAGTATGTTTTTACTGAGCCCTGATGGCCTCCTAATGCTTAGTCATGAAAATATTTTATTACCGTTTTAATCTCTTCTCGGCCAGTTAATAATTGAGCATTATTTGCTTCATCATTTAGTTCTGTTATCGTTTCATCCATGACCGGTGTACTGGCTTGAGGCTTTGTTGCTGAAATTTGCTGATCTAATTTACTTTGTTGTTTTGGACCTTGTTTGCATCTGCTGTAAGTAAAAAGGGTTTTGTAAAATCTGGATATGTGAGAATGGGTGGTGAAATTATTGCCTCTTTTAATTTAATAAATGAACTTTGAAAACCGTCTGTCCAAGTGAATATAACATTTTTTCTAAGTAATTTATTAATTGGCAATGATAATTTTGCCATATTGCTTATAAATTTTCTGTAATAATTAATTAATCCCAAAAACGCTTGCACTTCTTCTTTATTTCTCGGCACTGGAATATTTTTTACGCATTCAACCTTAGAGGGATCTGGCAGGGAACATAGCTCCGAACATTAATGTCCTAAATAGACAACTTCGCGACGCAAAAACTGACATTTTTCTGTATTTAATTATATATTGTGTTCCCTTAATTTCTTCAATACTCGACTCAGCCTAATCTCATGTTTAGCTAAATTCTTTCCGTACACCACTTATCATCAAGCAATCGAAACCTTGTAAACCCGTTAATATGTGGTTCATTATTCTTTGGAAAGTGGCTGGAGCCCCTGTTAAACCAAATGGAATTCTGTTGAACTCGGAATGACCCAGACCTGTACTTTTTTTTTTATTCCCTTCTTCTACTAGAACCTGATGATAGCCACTTGCTAAATCTAAAGTTGAAAAATAGCGACTGTGACCTAATTGATCTAGTATTTAGGCTATTCGAGGAATAGGAAACACTTGTTTTATTGTCACGTCGTTCAGTTTCCGGAAATCTCTTATTAGCCGCCACATCTTTTTACCGTCCTTGCCGCTCTTTTTAGGACTAACAACATCGGTGACTTCCAGGGTGATATGCTTGGCGATATAATGCCGTCATCCAACATATTATTTACCTTTCTGTTGATTTCCTCTCTGTGTGTGTGTGGAAATTTGTATTTCTATTTGTTTATCATAGGTTGGTTCTATTGTGTTGTTATTTCATGTTTAAGCGCTGGCGTGTATGTCAATTCATCGCCGTCTAAATGAAAAACATCTGTACCAGCGCTTGTATCGCCATTCATATTTTCGTGTCGCCACCTTATAATGACACCTTTTAACGCCACCTGTATGTTAAAATCGAAACTCTGCATACTGAACTGCATTAACCATCAATCCATTTTGCAACTCTTAGCTAAAGTTTCCGGCTAACTGGCAAAATAATTTTTCACCATCGTTCTTTCTTTATTCGATCGTTGACGAAAAACAATGTTATCTTCACAAAATTTGCAATTATAAAATTCAAAAAAATTTATATGTGTTATAATTTGGAATTTTCTTCCGATTCTAAGGTAAAATGAATTACATTGCGACAAGCATTTTTCTCAATTATGCTTTTTTAGAACGAAAACGCCCGATCGAATGCTGAAATATTCTTAATAAAAATTATTTTTTTTACTGTGCGCAACGCAATGTGATTTAGAATGTGACTTTTCTAAAAGCAAAATTGTTAAAATTTTATCGTTTTCAGAATACGCATTATTTCTTTTTTCATGTTTAATTGGTTGAAACTTACAAAGACAGTGATTTACGACATACAATTAAAAAAAGAAAAAAAATATGTTTTGTTTAAGCCAACTATTCTTGATTAAATGTACTTTAAATTGATAGATTTATACTGATAATACTATTTATCAAATTTTTTGCCCACTCAACTGATGGCACCCTCTCAAAAGGGTAAAAACAAAATAAAATCTCTTATCAGTTCAGTTGCATTCTGCAAGCGAATCGTCAAAAATCATAAAAAACGCGTGTACAAGTGATTAATGAATAGAAAATAGTTAATGCATAAAGTGAGCTAAATTGCCGAAAATATGGTAAAAATATACGCAAAACTATTTTAATATTGCACTAAAAATAAACCAAAAATAAATAAAAAGAAACACTCGAAAAACTCGTAAAAAAAACGATCAAATAATTACAAGTTAAAGTTCTTCTGCTTAACATATGAAAATAAAAAGTTATAAAAATTGCATAAGCAAAATTTAAATATTATTAGTTTAAATTTAATATACTACTTAAGTCAATAAAAAAACCCACAACAAAAAAATGGTAATTATCCTATAATAATGACATATTTAAATTTTAAAACTTAGTGGAAAAAAACAACATAATTACTATCTAAAATTATTGCACGATATCTACTGAAAAATTAGTTGTAAAAAAGTATAAAAATATAAACTTAACATTAAAAATTTGATAATCATTATTAAATTTGGCTAAACGCATGTTCAAAATAACTTTATTCGGATATCTCAGATATGCAGAATTTAGTATATATAAAATATATATATATATATATATATATATATATATATATATATATATATATATATATATATATATATATATATATATGTATATAATTGCAGTTATGCCAGATCGAAACTAAGCAAATGAGCGAATTTATAAATTAAAATGTTTATCAAATTTTATATTTTTCATTAAAAAACAAAAAAAAAATATTAAAACATAAAAAAAAAATAAAATAAAATAATATTATTAATAATAATAATTAAATCTTAAATAAAGAACGCATTGCAATAAAATAAATTTTAGTGTTGGGTGCATATCAAATCATTAAAAAACGAGTTGGGAAAGTTAGATCACATGGGTAAGTTCGGTCACATGGGGCGGATTTTTATAGTCGGTCGGGCCCGACTATGGAATACCCTACACCTTCGGTGGGGATATTAACCCTCAGAATATTATTTATATATTAGAAATTTACGTCTTATATCCCCAAAATTTAAAAAATTTATATAAAGTATAAATAACTAAAACGAAATTTTGATCGCATTCTGATCAGTATTTCTCAAGTTATTCTGTATTCGGCCAGCAAGACGGATAGACAGACAGACGGACATGGCTAAACGGACTCGGGTAGTGATGCTGATCATGAATATATATACTTTTCCTTACCGGACACGCCTCCTAAGGGGCGTTACAATATATGCACAAAGTTCACTTTATTTCCTTAGCCTGATCATCGCACAGCACCTCGCACCATGAATACGACGCAGAGTAATGTTGAAGCGCAGCACAGAAAGTAAGTCTCTCTTTTCTTTTCTTTTAATTTTTTTTTTTTAAATTGTGTTTGAAACATACATACGTACATAATTTGCGGCAAGTTTCTGATTTTGTTTTGCATTAGAATTAAAAAAAAAATATTATAAAGT
Organism: Dryomyza anilis; assembly: GCA_951804985.1. NCBI lineage: Eukaryota > Metazoa > Arthropoda > Insecta > Diptera > Dryomyzidae > Dryomyza > Dryomyza anilis. Next base: position 20,548,171 of record OX638136.1, on the reverse strand, counting down.
AAAAAGACCACAAAGATGAAAAGAGTAGCAAAATTAAAGCAATTCTAAAGAAAAAAAATAAAAAAAAGAAATGCAAATAAAAAATTCGATCTGTATGTAAATAAAAATAAAAAAATAGGAAGACAAAAATAAAATACCCTGCACTTTTGATTTAATATGTCAATTTTTTTTACAATTCTGTTATATGCCAACACCTGCAGCAAAAAGAAAAAAAAAATACAATAATTATATTTGATATTTTATTGTATTTTAGTAATGCAATATAGATTGACAGTTTCTTTTAAAATAAAACAGTACAGGATTAAAATAAAAATTAAAAAAAGTCAAGATTAAAAATAATAAAAATAAATAGAATATATTAAAATTAAAACGAAATAGAATAAAATAAAAATAAATAAATAAAAACATTTCAATAAATTAAAAATAAAATATTAGATAAACTTACTTATATATAAATAAATTATATTTATTTTGTTTAAACTTAACAATCAGATGTTACCATTATATCTAAATTTTTCTTATATATAATATATATATATTTATTGCATGTCTTACACTACAACTTATATAAACTTTAAGAACATGTTTAGTATTACTTTTTTTATGATCGTTTGTAAAATAAATTGTACAATGAATTGCTAAATTATTCATGTTTTGATTTCTAGCAGGTAAAAAAGGGAGTTGTGAATTATGTAGGTATCGTAACCAATTTTAATTTGGAACTGAAACGACCATGGATGTGAGGGCCAGTGTTGATCCATTACACCTAGGTTCAACAACATTATTTACCAGTGATACCAAATTTGTTTTTAGCTAACTTTATCATCTTTTACTTCTTTTTCTATCAACAACATTAACATCTCATCATTTGCACGTATTTTAAATAGCAATTATGTAGCAACAGTAATTACGGCAAGACTCCTAGCCCATTGACCGACGAGTTAGAGCCGGAACTCAGACGTGCACCTGCTCCCGAACACTTGCACAGACATTTTTAAATTTTGTTAAACGTTGCATGCTTACATTCGATATGCTTTCGCCCAAATATACTCATGGACCAATTTCTTGTTTATGTATTAAGACAATTGGAATTTTTGTTTTTAATCGTAATGATACTATCTTTGCTGTTCTAGGTTCTACTTTTAATTCCTGATTTAAAAAAAATAACATAATAATATAATATAATAATAACAGAACCACCCTATACTATTGTGCTGCATATTTATCGTCTCTAACGTTAATACGCATCCCCCAAAAGCACCACTAAAATCCTTCTGAATATTTTTATCAAAACCTGGATGTCGTGTCATCGCCCTCTTCTTTACTATACTAGCATCTGCTCCCGAATCTACCAGTAATATGAGGTTTCCATTTTTAGCAGCCTCACAAGGTACTTCAATCAAAACATCACTTAGTTTGAAACAGTCACCCTGCCTACTGCATATTATAGATTCCTTCTTTTAATAAACCCACTCATATGACATCTAACCTTCTTATCACCTACCCAACTTTTAATATTTCCTCTCCAAAGGTTCCCTTATTCTTTTCATATCCTGCTAATTTTCTGCTTTGGTTCCCTAGTGTAATCTACTAGTGTAAACTACTATTCCTGCTACTGCATTACAGACCAAACACGGTGGCTCAACATATGTATCAACGGTCACTCCCGACGTTTGGTGAACAATATTTTCGCCCACTTTTCCCCCCTTTACCTTCTCCTTACAAACCAAACACAACGGCTCAACATATGTATCAACATATATCCCCACGTTTGATGAACAATATTTTCGCCCACTGTTTTTTCGCTGCTATTTGAAGCTGCGGTAGCAAATGTAATCACAGGCTCCTTTGGCGTATGATCTACTATTTCTACCTTTGACCTAACTTTACTAATGTTAACGGGATCCCAGCTTATTGGCCTTGATTGGGCCCTTGGTAGTTTCCCTTGTTTTGAGCGTTATTACAATTTGGCATGTCATGACAATTTTTCTTGGTGTGGCAATCCTCTACCATATGGCCGACCTGACCACACCCATAACATGCCCTATAATTTCTGTATGTTCTATTAGGTTCGTTATTGTTATTACTGCTGTTATTTCTAAACGGATTATTATTTCTATTATTTTCATTACCATTATTAATATTATTTTTATTATTACGAGTAGTGCTGTCTTGCGGATTCTGATTTTGCTGCTGTTGGTTTTGATAGCCGTTATTCTGAAGTCCTCTATAACCCCCTTGGTACTGCTGATTCTGATATGGTTGTTGTTGGTTCTCCTGGCGTTCTTCCAGTCTCTTTGATCCACATCTCCAACTTGATTCATGTCCGTATATCTCGCATTCTCTGCAAAATGGTGTATTTTTTCGCAAATAACAGTCATCCCTTGTGTGTCCTGGTCTTGTGCAAAATGAACAGACTGACCCCTTTTTCATGGCCCCCCTGTATTCCCATTGTTTCTATTTTGTTGACTTTTACCCCTATCTTGTCGTGAATTTCTAATATCAGTTTCTTGATTATTTTTACTAACTGAGGTTCCATTCGGTCTTTTTTCAAAACTATACATTTCCTCCGATAATCTTGGCCCTCAGTATTGTGGCCTCTGCCCTTAACGATTCGTCTAATAAATCATTTAAATTATCTGCCTTGCTACTCAACAGTAGTATCTTTACAGTCGGGTCACTCACTCCCACTTTAAATGCTGTTAGCACAGAATTTAATAGTTCCGTGTTAAAAATGTCCGTTGGCAGGATTTTATTTTTATACATTGTATGGCTATGTCGTTTGCGTTCGACTGCAATACTTCTAAACGGCATTGTGCCCGTACGGCCATGACGTCACCACGCAAGGTGCTAGCCGAGGGGAAGATCGGCGATAATGTTTATGTGGTTTTTATACCCTACACTAAGAGAAAGGGTATATTCAGTTTGGTACGCCGTTTTTAACACCCAGAAGGAAGCATCTCTGGTATGGAAAAGTATATATATTCTTGATCAGCATGACCTCCTGTTTCGATTTAGCGATGTCCGTCTGTCTGACCGTCTGTCTGTTGAAATCCCTACTACTTTTAAAATTGAAGAGCTAGATAAATGAAACTTATAACTTAGATTACTAATATACCTACGCTGTATGTGCGAAAATTGGCGATCATATAAAATGTACTATAAAGATCAATTTTTATGTATACGTGCTTAGATAAACTTTTTTGGTCAAATATATATTGATATCATGCTCAAATACATGATAATAATGTTTTCCGGCGAAAAGACTTGTGGTTCACAAAAAAAAAATCGAAATTCGGTACACCTACCCATTTGTAAATATGGGTATCAAATGAATGGAAATTCTTCAGCGATTGAATGTTTGTAGTTATTTTCAGGATTCGCATACCCTGGTGACCTATATATCACTTTGAATGGTAACCACACATATGTGTTGGGTATTTATAGTCGGCTTAGACCGACTATAATTTTGATAATCCTAACTATCATAATTACACCTACTTTAAAATTTCCCATGTGATCTAACCTTCCCAACTGGTTTCTACTTACGATTGATATGCGTGTACATTCATATTGCACTTATCAGGTGGTTAATGGTTGGTGAGCATTTTTTGCATACCAATGAATATTGAGGCAAGCTTATGAATGATGTTGGGTTCTTTGTTGTGCACTCCTGATGTTATTGTTGTTAGCCTGGTTTGTTAAGTACTGTCTGTTGGCAGGTAATACTATAGTTGATTATATATTAGTAGCTAGAACGTCTAATAAGTTGTCATCATTGTGTGATGTATTTGGCTCTTGGTACATCATGGGGGATGCATCAATAGTTTTTATTTGGTAAAGTTCCATACAGTTTTAAATGCTGATGTTGGGCACATCAGCCTGTTGTAATTAACAAGGCGTCGTCCTTGATATCGTAGTTGGGCTTATTGTTGATATTGTTATAGGCACATCAGCTTGATGAGGCATCGTCCTTGACATTGGTTCAATACTTTGTTAGGGACATATACACCTATGAGGTGTGATGGAACATTGTCACCGCTTGATACACCTTACGCACATTTTTCTACATTGTTTGTCTTGTTTCTCCAATTGTGGTTGTAGCTTGGCAGTGCGCTGCTGGATGATAAAAGTTGATTGAGATGCTATATCTAGGGTTGTTTTGAACAGCGTGGGTGATGCAATGCCGGATGATGTTGTTATATTGGATGTAGTAACATTTGATTGGAGTAATGTCAGATGAATTGCCAACTATGATGGTAGTATAGGACTGAGGTTTTTTCAATTTTGTCCAGATGTAGATATAAATGTAGATCAATTGGTATGTAATGAGTTAAAATAGAATTGGTTTTAATGTTGGATTCATAGGTTTTTAATATGATTAATTGTCTGGTTGGTTAGGTTTTTCTACTTACGATTGATATACGTGTACATTCATATTGGACTTATAAGGTGGTTGATAGTTGGTGAGCATTTTTATGACAAGAGATTACGTTGATTGTGTGGGAATTTTGTTGTTTATGTTTCTTGGCATCTCCACTGCAAGAGATCGTGCTGATAGTGTGGAAATTAGTTCTTTGTGACGTATGTTATTAGTTTTTCCCTGTAATTTTTTGTATTATAATTAGTTAATTCTTTCATCATTGATTAATTAGGTTAAATAATTATCAATGATATATACTTTTGGAAAGTGTAGATAAAGTTACGTATTGATGTTATATAGTGATTTATATACATGTTAATGGAATATACCATTATATATATTTATGAATAAATATTAAGTGTTTTTATAATTATTAATATTTAATGTTTAGTTATTATTTAACTATTTATTATGATGGTGTTCTCCTGTCTATTTCATTTGTTATGAAGATATTCTTCCCGTTAATATGTTGAACATACTTATTTATATTGTATTTTTGTGTTAGTCATCTTTATTTAAAATGTCTTTATCTAGTAAACTTTGTTTTTGCTATTAATAAAAAGTGATAGATAATCTTTTCAGTTATATCAAGTACACTTTGTTTTTTGGATATCTATAATAATTTTGTTTTTTAATCTTTATTAATGTTATAGATTTGTTATTTATGTTGTGATGTGTAATGCGTTTCTTTTAATTATTAAATTTATATAGTTATATTGTGTATGGAAAGGGTATGTAATTTATAATTATATATTTTCTGTGTACTTAAATTTGTGTTCTTATGATACATTTATTTGGTTCATATTGTTGGATGGGTTATATTTCTTATAATGGTGTGTTCAAATTTTGTTTATTGTATTTGGTCAAGGTCATACTATGTATACCTTATTCATTTTGATGTGTTGATCTAATATTATTTTAATGGAAGATATATTTGAAGTTATGGGAAAATATGTTGTGTTTGTTTGATAATTTGTTTAATATATATGTGTGTTACATTATGTGTGTTACATTATGTATTATGACATATATGAATGTGGTGGGTATATAACCCTTAGTGCTCTGTTATTTGTTTATATATTTGGTTTCGTATACCATTATATTTGAGGATTTGTAATATTAACATTTAATATTACATTCATATATCCTAGATTTTGGAGCAGTTATATTTCTATATATTATTATTAATAATATATAAGTTTTTTAATAATTTATAAAAAATCCCAACTGATGATTCCATTGGCAATGGATGAAAAACGTTTATTGGGGAGGCCTGTCTTTCTACTATATAAGTTAAAAGACGTTAATTACCTTCACGGTTTTATATTTATTTTTGTTTTGAGGTGTATGGTACACATTTATACAGAAATGTGTTTATCATTGATATGGAACGTTTAAGATGTGTTTTTTGCATCTGGTGATTGTGGGATGATATGTGGTTTGTTGGGAATACTAACAAGAATATTTATTCCTTAAGATTTATATAATTTGGTGTAGTTTCTACACATACATTTTTAAAAAAATTTATTGGACAATTCACTTAAAATGTTCTTACAGATTACGTAGTGCTGAAATTATATTTTTGCACAGGACTTTAGGACCACATGGTTTCTTTATTTTTAATTTTAATAGGTAGGATACAATTCATATTATACAGCATACAAGTTTTAAAGTTTTTAAAGATTAAATAGATTCTTGTAAATGGTTATGGGGTTTTATATATATTTTTATATATATAAAATCCTATATAATTAGATTCATTTTTATATATTTTTAATTGATGGCTATTAGCCATATACTATTTAACTATGCTGTTGTAAATGGTTTGGTTTTCTTGCCTGATTTATGTGTATTTGTTGTTTTAGGCTTATTAAATATTGGTTATGATGATTTTTGATAGTATTTACTAGAATTATTCATTTTATATAATCAATGTCTAAACTGCTGTAATTATAATATAACATTCATTTTTCAGTGTAATATGGCTATATAATTTATTACTATGGAGATTGATTTATTGAGCAGTTATAACATTTAAATTTGAAGTGGGTATTTTTGTTGGCTGATGTGTGTTCGGTTTTAATGCATGCTTTAACTGCTAGACACACTACTTTAAATAAGTCATCGTTCTCGACATCAATTCTATGCGTTGCTGCATAGCTCCTAGCAACTGGCTTATGACTTGGGTCTGTATTTTTTCCTCTGTGTCCAGATTTTTCGATGGAGCTGCTGCAACTTCAACCTCATGCTTCGTGAGACTTATGCCTTGGATCGCAAATTCTTCCAATAGGCGCTTTTGAAGCTCCACTTTCGTACCAGCAGTTGGAAGGTCACGATTCGCCAGATCCTTCTATAGCTAGTCGACTTTAAGTTGATGAAATTTAACCCTTTTATATCACAACCCCACTACTGTTACCAATGTTATGAAAATTCAGTCTACGGAAAACTGTTCTACAAGTTCGTATCTCTGGATTGTGTTTAAAATAAAAACACACTAATATTTGATTTTAACTATTATTATTTCAACTGGTATTAATTAACTTTAGTTATTTAAATATCAAGTTAATAATAATGACTTATAACAGCTGCTGTATTACTACAATTTATCTTTACAATGTTCGCTCACGGGATGTACTAGTTCACTATTGTTGTGAATTAGTTCACACATTTTTCTTTTCCTTATGGTTCTTCACTATTCATTGTTGCTGTACACATGTTGAGCGCATCATGTTCTTCATATCATGTTGAACTCATGTTGTACAGCATCATGTTCATAGCATTGTCCCAACGCTTCACGTCGTTGGCAACAATAATAATAATTTGGCAAAGCGCTAAGCTTTGCGTAGAACACACCTCTTTCAAGTTAGCTTTCACAGTTGACAAAAGCTGGCGATAATTCGGCAAAGCTCTAAAGCTTTACTTAGACCACACCTCTCGCAATAGAATTTATCATTGCATGATTAGGGGGCTACGTTTAAATAAGCAGAGCAGCGTTTGCCAACAATTATGATATTTCGCAATTGGTGTCAGCCAAAAACTGCAAGTCGGACTTTCTTCAAAAGTCACGTACACCAAAATTGAGTGAAAGTGAAAATTCACTAGAACATTATGAAAATAGAATTTAAGAAAAGCTTGCAACGAAGGTATTGTTAAGTCCTTACGTTGCAATTTAAAAGATTGTAGTTTAACCAACCTCAAGTGGAGGTACTAAAATAATTAAAGTGTTCTTTCAACTCTAAAATTAAAAAGTGTCTTTTGATTAATTAATTTGTAAAATAAATCAATAAACGTAAAATAAATCGACAACTATTTACAACATTTTGTAATAGTTATAAATGTTTGCAAAAGTTAATTTTTTGTAATGTTGTTGAATATTACTTATATCATTCTTAAAAATACAGCGCATAGAAAATTTCAGTTTTTTTTATAGATATATATTGTTACGAAAAGAGGTAATTTGCTCCACTGTGCAAGCAATCAACAATAATAAATGAGACGCAAGACAATTCAGCGCACTAAGCAATGTGTTAGAAAGAGACGGAAGATCATTCAGCGCACTATGCAATGTGCGAGAAAGAGATGGAAGATCAGCACATTAAAACACATGAGTGCGAATGAGATGCCAATAGCATGCGTCATTCACGAAACGAGTAGAAGGTTCTTGAAACAAGTCGAAGCTTGTCGAAACGTGTCGAACTGATGCCTGCAGTATATAAGGCCGCGCATCTGAGGCACTGTACTTCAGTTGTGATTTAATAGTGAACTAGTGCGTCTCGTGAGTGAACATAGTAAAGATAAATTGTAGTAATTCAGCAGTTGATATAAGAGATTATTCTTTAAGTTGTTACTTAAATTAATAAAGTAAATTAATACTAGTTGAAATAATACTAGTTAAAACCAAATATAAGTGCGTTTTTATTATGTACACAATCCAGCGATACGAACTCGTAGAACAGTTTTCGGTAGACTGAATTTTTCCAAAACGGCTTACCCAGTTGTTAACTAATGCATCCGCAACTGTTGTGGCTTCTTGATTCGGCATGGGATACACTTCAGGCCACTTGCTGAAGTAGTCAATGACGACAAGGACATACTTATTACCCGCATCACTGATTGGAAACGGCCCGGCGACATCCATGGCAATACGCTCGAATGGTGCTCCCACGTTGTACTGATGCATCCTACCGCGACTTCTGACTGTTGGTCCTTTTGCTGGTACACATTGCGGGCAACTGCGAATCCAATCGGCGACTGACTCTTGGCATCCAATCCAATAAAAACGTTTCTTTACCTTCTCGACCGTTTTATTAATGCCCAAATGACCACCACTAGATTAACCATGGTATTCCGCTAATATCTCTTTTATTTTTGACTTGGGAACAACATTCAAACTTCGAGCGGATGTGCCATCTTCATTTTCCCATACACGATATAAGCAACCATCTTGCAGCTTTAAGCTCTGCCACTGTGCCCAGTAAGCTTTAGTTATAGCACTGTCGGCAGCTATATCTTCACATGATGGTTTTCTTTGTTGTTCCTTGAACATCATGATTTTTGTGAGGTCGGGATCATTCTTTTGATCAATTTGAATTTGTTCCGGAGTCCATTTTTCATCGGACAAAACATTTAGCAAACGAATATCAATTATGTATTCTTTTCCTTCCGCTCTTGAACAATGTCTGCATTCAAGTTTACAAGGACGCCGTGACAGAGCATCTGCATTTCCATGATTTCCTCCTTTACGATGTTCGATTGAGAAATCGTAGCTCTGTAATCGTTCTATCCAACGCGCAATTTGGTCTTCCGGATCTTTGAACTGAAGTAACCATCGTAGTGCTGCGTGATAGGTTCTCAAGTGAAACTGTTGTCCGTACAGATACTTATGGAAAATTTTCACACTTTCAATTACAGCAAGAAGCTCCCTCCTGGTGACATAGTAATTTCGCTCGGGTTTGGACAATGTTTTACTGTAGTATGCGATCACTTTTTCTTGCCCTAGTCGGTCTAAGCCGACTATAAATACCCTACACATATGTGTGGTTACCTTCAAAGTGGTATATTGGTCACCAGGGTATACGAATCCTAAAAATAATTACAAACTTTCAATCGATGAAGAATTTCCATTCATTTGATACCCATATTTACAAATGGGTAGGTGTACCGAATTTCGATTTTTTTTTGTTTGGAACCACACTCGTATCGGCGGAGAACATTAGTTTCATGTATTTGAGTATAATTTCAATATATATTTGACCAAAAAAAATTGCCTAAGCACATATACAGTAAAATTAATCTGTAGATGTAAATTTAATATGAGATATTTTTGAATATAAATAGTCAGATCACAGGTCACAATGGACCGATCTCGCCAATATAGCGTAGGTGTATAAGTAATCTAAATTATAAGTTTCATTTATTTAACTCTTCAATTGTATAAGTAGTAGGGATTTCAACAGACGGACATCTAAATCGACTCAGGAGGTTCTGCTGATCAAGAATATATATACTTTTCCATACCGGAGATGCTTCCTTCAGGGTGTTATGGTTCAAATACACGATAGAACATAGTACGACGTAGATTTCGTTCGCCCATACACTTATCGAACTATTATCCCAACATACTATACAACATCATTTTTGTATTTTAAATAAATGAATATTGAATGAACAATTTCTTTAAAGATATTTTTTATAACATAAAAATACGAATTTGTAGCTAAAGAAAGTCGATAAAGTTGAATTTAAAGGAAATATCTAAATATTCTAAAAATTTTAAGCATGTTTGATGGTTGTATGGCTTGAAATCAAAAATATTTAATTATATTCAACAAACATGCAGAGATGAGTTTTGGTCGTAAGACATCGACATAAACGATACAATATTTCATACAACATCCTATGTAGTACGACAATGTTTTATTGTGTATGGGAACCTTTACAAACGGCGTATCACTCTTAGTATAGGGTATAAATATAGGTATATATATTGCGAAGCCTGTAGCTCTGTGAAATGAAAATAAAGGCACATTTTTCTAAAAACAGTTTTTAAAGGCCACTTAAGAAGTCCTTACTCACTTGTTTTATTTACTATTTTTTATAAACTGAAATATTTAAATACGTAACAAAACTTTCATATTATGGAACTAAATTCATTTTTTTTAACATTTTTGAGTTTCAAAAAAGGTTTCAATAATTTTAAAAAAAGTTTCGTTACCATTAGATACGTTTAGTTACACATTTTATGTCAATCGATAAAATGTTCTTAAACGATGCAGATTTTTAAATTGAAAACATATAAATTAAGTGTTTTATTTAGTTCGTGTTGTTTTATTTAGTACTCGAAAGTGAATGACTAGTGCAACTTTCCACAGTTAATATCCATATTCAGTTCAGCTCACGTGATTCAATTATATTGTTTTTCAAATCACCTGATGTGTCTTTGAAGCGGCTAGTGACGTTTCTCTTTGAAAAACTAAAGAAAAATGAACTATGTTTCGGTTATCAAGGTAATAATGGCTATGAAAATTGACATAAAATTCCATTTTTGTTTTCACTCATTGATAGAAAATAGTGAGTGATGAAATTTATTTGAATAGCAAGCAAATACCTAATGGTTGACTATTTTATAGAAAAAAAAATGAGAAATAAGGCTTTATAAGAAGTTAGGCGCTTTTAATGTGAATTTTTGTATGTTATTGTGACGGGAATTTACTATTATAATAGTAGATACTCTTCTGCCATCATTTTTTGTAATGTACTTATGTTATATACAAAAATGTATTTAGATTAAACTAGTTTATGATAAAGTTCATCTTTGTTACGAAAAATAGTTCCAAATCTGTCATTAATTAAAATAATATGTTCAATACATATTACAACTACAGCCGCATCCATACAATGTTATAAATTTAATTTTGATAAAGAGTAGCTGTAGGGTGTCGCATTTTTATTTTGGTTAATGTCAAATTTTCAAAAATTTCAGTTCAGTCGCTCAGAAGCATTCATTGACGACGGATGTATATTGGATTTTTTTAACCCATTAAAGCCTGCCGAATCAGATACACACCAGGAGATTACGCAGTGCAATTTTCCCCATCATGTTTTCCCATAATGCGTACATCAGATGCTAACAATTTTGTTCGATTTTGCATTTAGCACCACTACATAATATATCAGTATGAAATTGTATATCTCTGCGTGCAATTCCCTCCATTTTAATCAAATATTCCACAAACAAATTTTAAAAAATATTCCGAAAAATTTAAGTAAGTTAAAGTTTAAAATATTTTTTCGAAATTTTGACAGCAAACACATTGCGAACTAATATTTAAATGTTTTTCAAGAGAGCTTAGTGATAAATTACTCTCTCGACACACTTTTTTGGTAACATACATTACTTTTTGTTTTTTTTGCAAAAACTAATATCTGGACTCAGATTTTTTTGGCATTTGTCCGTATTTTGTGATAAAGTTTGCGTCTGCAACATGTCGAGATCGTGCGATAATTTGCGACATAAAATACCAAAGACGGACATTTTGCAACTTTGACTCGACGTATAGGAAACATTCTGAGTACGCAGCAAGAATTAGAAGACCAAAATCAACCAAAATTGGTTTCATTCCAGATTAAAATTCTTGTAGAACAGTATAATTAAAGATATTTACAATTCACCGTTAGGTGGGGTAAAAACATTTCTAAGAATTCGGCAACAATACTGATGGAGGGTATGCAAAAGCAAATAAAATACTATGTAAAAAATGTTTCAAAATGCCAGGTAAACAAGAGTGCAAGGCTGACGAATATGCCAATGGTTCTAACTGATACGCCAGTCAGACCCTTTGACAAAGTGTACATGGACCTGGTGGATATTCTGCCTGAAACCATTTCAGGGAATAAATACATCTTAACGTTTCAAGATGAATTTTCTAAATTTATGTGCTGAGTGACTATACCCGATGCGGAAGCCACAATATACCCAAAGTATTGATAATAGACAATGGATCGAACTTCGTTTCCAAACTATTTTCGTATACATGTAAATTGTTAGGAATTACAAAATTACATAGAACACCCTACCGTCCACAGGCTAATGAGTCATTGGAACGAAGTCATCGTCCACTAGCTGAATATTTACGTAGTTTTGCTAAAGACGATGGGTCAAACTGGGACCAATGGTTAAATTCTGCAATGCATGTTCATAATAACATGGTGCATACGTCGACGGGTCAAACACCATTCCGTATGTTGTACGGGTTTGACTTCGACATGCCTACGAATTTAAAGCGTAAATGTTAACCTTTATATAACGCAGAAGACTACAATAATGTACTAAAGTACCAAATACAGCGATCACACGAGATGGTCAAGAAAAATCAATGTAGGGCCAAGGAGGTGTCGAAAAAACAATACGACAAGAACCTCAACCCTATACAATTCAAACCACACGACATTGTTTTACTGAAAAACCAAACTAGGAAGAATAAGTTCTCTCCAACTTGAAAGGGACCATACGTGGTCGTAGAGAGAAGTGGGCCAGTGGCCACGACGATATTGGTCAAAAACAAAGATAAGAAAATTCATAATAATTTGTTAAAGGCATATCAGAAATAGTGTATGCCGTTAAAACTAAAAATAATATTATGTTACCCTGGAATCCATAAAAGTAACAATATAAAATATAAAATATATTTATATATATATATATATATATATATATATATATATATATATATATATATATATATATATATATATATATATATATATATATTTAAAAATATTTTGCCAAACATTTTTCCTGCATATAACAAATAGCAAATTAATGTTTGACAAAATATTTTTAATAAATGATGCAGATCGATAGGTGCTTAAAAACAAATAATAAATGCCTTCACACTGCCATTTTACCTCGTACCAATAAATAGTTATGGCGAAAAAGGAAAGATTCTTTCGGCATGACAAGATTTTCATTTTTACGAATTTTTGTTATTTGCAAGAAAATATGTTAATTAATGATGCAGATCGATAGGTGCTTTAAAAACAAACAATAAATGCCTTTACACCACTATTTTATCTCGTACCAATAAATAGTTATGACGAAAAAGGAAAGATTCGCACTTTTGGCATGACAAGATTTTCAATTTTTCCAATTTCATCGTTTTTTTGCAATAACTTTTTATTCGTGCAAGATAAAATCGGAGTTTAAAGGTATTAATTGTCCTATTGATTGGTATCATTATTTAAATTTGCCAAACAAAATTTTATTCAAATAACAAATGACAAATTAATGTTTGGCGAAATATTTTTAAATAATGATGCCAATAGATAGGTGCTTTAAAAACAAACAATTAATTCCTTAACATCACTATTTAATTTTGAACTAATAAAAAGTTATAGCATAAAAAACAAAAATATTTGCCTTTTGGTCAGGATATAGCCTCACAAAATTCGTATTTATAATTCAGTAAATTGTCCAAATCCAAAGATATTTTATATACGTTAGAATAATTCATGAATTAACCAAAATAATAGAAAAAATTGAAATAAAACTAAATTTTTATAATTTTTAAAGCACTTCAAACTTTGAAATTTAATTTCCCAACACTTTTAAAAATGCACATTCGCCCCTTTGGCATGACAGTGACGATATATACAATATATTCAATGTACAATATATTCTATGAACGTATATATTTATAAAAAAAAAACATATTAAACATATATTTTTTTTGCGCTTTGAAGGGGGATTAAGTCTTCCGCATTGAGTCCCTCCGCATATAAGACGACGATCTTAGCCATTGGTCTAAGGACATAATACACTAAAATTACACTAAAGCTAGTGCTACACTAAATAACTGTGTTTCAAATAAGTTAAACACTTACAAACAACATTTAATTTCAAAGTTATTGCATACATAAACAACTATACTTTACATGACACTAAGTTTAGATAAACTAGTACCACACTAAATAGTAATAGTTCAAATAACATACTATACTTTATTTCTAATAATTTAAATATCTTGTAACGAACCATTCCGGCCTATGCCGAGGTATCACTCGTCGCGTCCAGGGTTCGTTGCAAAAATTTATATTCGCTGGTCAACAACAACACTTTATGTTTTATTTTTCAAGTAATTCATTTATTTTAGTATTAATTAAATTTATATCTTAACAATGCTTTGTTTTAATAAAATACAGAGTGCGCAAAGTTATACCCCTTTTACGAGTACATGCTACGTGAAATCTGGTGAACATATATTCCTTCGGTGGTCGGGATCAAACGTCATCGTTGACGGCACAGCTTCTGCTCTGCTATCGGACGTAGTCCCGATTCTGCTGCTACTATTGCGGCCGTGGACTGAAAGATTCCGCGTCTACTCTGCCGTGGCCCGGTCGAACGTAGTTCTCAGCTAAATGGCCCTGTGATGCTTCTAACTATGCGACAGTGATCGGACGTAGTACTGACAGCGGCGCAACTACTCTGCCTGACTTCACTAATACCTATGCTGCTTCTCTGCGACAGCGATCGGACGTAGTCCTGACAGAGGCGCAGCTACTCTGTCTGACTTCACTAATACCTATGCTGCTTCTCTGCGACAGCGATCGGACGTAGTCCTGACAGCGGCGCAGCTACTCTGTCTGACTTTACTAATACCTATGCTGCTTCTCTGCGACAGCGGTAAGACGTAGTCCTGACAGCGGCGCAGCTACTCTGTCTGACTTCACTAATACCTATGCTGCTTCTCTGCGACAGCGATCGGACGTAGTCCTGACAGCGGCGCAGCTACTCTGTCTGACTTCACTAATACCTATGCTGCTTCTCTGCGACAGCGATCGGACGTAGTCCTGACAGCGGCTCAGCTACTCTGTCTGACTTTACTAATACCTATGCTGCTTCTCTGCGACAGCGGTCGGACGTAGTCCTGACAGCGGCGCAGCTACTCTGTCTGACTTAACTAATACCTATGCTGCTTCTATGCGACAGCGATCGGACGTAGTCCTGACAGCGGCGCAGCTACTCTGTCTGACTTCACTAATGCCTATGCTGCTTCTCTGCGACAGCGATCGGACGTAGTCCTGACAGCGGCTCAGCTACTCTGTCTGACTTTACTAATACCTATGCTGCTTCTCTGCGACAGCGGTCGGACGTAGTCCTGACAGCGGCGCAGCTACTCTGTCTGACTTAACTAATACCTATGCTGCTTCTATGCGACAGCGGTCGGACGTAGTCCTGACAGCGGCGCAGCTACTCTGTCTGACTTCACTAATGCCTATGCTGCTTCTCTGCGACAGCGATCGGACGTAGTCCTGACAGCGGCTCAGCTACTCTGTCTGACTTTACTAATACCTATGCTGCTTCTCTGCGACAGCGGTCGGACGTAGTCCTGACAGCGGCGCAGCTACTCTGTCTGACTTAACTAATACCTATGCTGCTTCTATGCGACAGCGATCGGACGTAGTCCTGACAGCGGCGCAGCTACTCTGTCTGACTTCACTAATGCCTATGCTGCTTCTCTGCGACAGCGGTCGGACGTAGTCCTGACAGCGGCGCAGCTACTTCCCTACTAAAAATTAAATACTCAAAATATTACTAACATTGAGTTGTATCCACCGCTGATATTTAATTTAAACTATTCTCATCGTAGACCAAGAACTCCGCAGAGCTGGTGAACCGTCTTGGCCGTAGACCTAAAACGAACTGACCGAGTGCTGTTCCTGTCGTTTGCTTGTAACCTCGCTATGTCATTTTCGAACATTGAACAGCTGGTTCAAACATCCACTGTTCGAAATGGCAGTATTGCATTTTACACCTACTACTTTTAGCATAGTGTAAAATGTAATATATTGATGACTTGCCACCTCAAGTTAATTAATTAATAATCTTAGTACTAATAAAGACTGGCTTATTATTTAACATTATTTAAATTAAATGAAATATTTAAGTAATTTGAAAAACAATTTTGCATAGTAACTTCAATAATATAAAAAAATAGAATAATTTATTTTAACTTATGATAATTAGCAGCTGAGCTGCGATGTATGGCGAAAATGATTGCCGCCGATTTTCGTCGTTACATTTCCTCCCTATTCCGGGGGGAAAAGCGTTTTATTCCTGGAGTACGCTTCTGAATAAATTCACACTCGCCAACCCGTTACGAGGTACGGGTCTTGCGCATGCATGCGTCTGAGTCGGTGGGCGCTGTGACTGAAGGTTCGTTTGCATGTGATGAAGTCTGCGTTGCTAGCAACGTCGATGAGAACGACGGTGTGCGCAATGATGAGTATGGTGACGTGAGCCGTGGTGAGCGTCGACGGTGATTGTCTCAATGTGCGCTGCGTTTCCAGTGAGGTCGATTAGTGCTGGTTGAGCGCGGCGATTTGCATGGCGACATGCATACCGGTCTTCTCTCGGGTAGAGCGAAGAAGGAAATTAAACTTATTAGTTATTTAAAATTGTTAATGCTTGTCTCTATCGTGCGTCCTTAGGCGTGATATTTCAGGAGACCTAAGATCCTGGGGAGAGGGGTAAAAGGATTTTAGCTCACTTAAATGAGCTGAGCGGATATTTGATTTCTCCGAACGTTTAGGCTTTGCTATAACTGGCGAAATGAAACATATGACCACGTATGGTCCGTCAAATTTGGGTGCAAGTTTGGCTGCAAAATTATCAGCTGCTTTTGACAACGGGTGCTGACGGACCAATACCTGTTGGCCGATAGACGGTCGCCAAGGACGTCGCCGCAGGTTGTAGTGACGAGCTTGATTCTGGGAAGCTCGCGCTAATCAGCTGAAGGAGATATTGAATTGTGTCCCATTGTCGGTGATGATGATTTTGGGTACCCCGTACCTTGCAAGAAGTCGCTCACGGAAAGCTTTAATGAAACCTTCGGCAGTGGCCTTACGAAGGGTACCAGTTCGGTCCACTTTGAAAATCGATCGAAAAAAACGAGAAGCATGGTATTTACGTGTTTCGAGCGTGGCAATGGTCCAACGAGGTCAGCGCAAACTGTTGTCCAAGGTTCCTCAGGGATCCTGGTTAACATTTGTCTTGCGGGTGGTAACTGGCTGACTTTGTAGCGTTGGCAGGATTCGCAATTCCTGACATATTTGCAAACATCTCTAAACATTCCGGGCCAATAATAGCGGTTAGCCACTCTGCAGATAGTTTTGCGGATACCTAGGTGTCCGGCACTGGGGCTGTCATGATATTCCCGCAACACACCTTCGCGTTGGTGTGTCGCAACGCAGAGCATCCAGGGGGCACAGTCTTCATCGCCCACATCTCGTGGAAGGTGCCTGTACAATTGTGTGTCAACAATGGCGTAGTCTGGAAATTTGTCTGGTTGGTCTCGAACTTCCTTCAGTTTCTTTGTCAACCAAACGCATGGTTTGATAGTGGCTTCCTCAACCGTCGATACCATGATGCGTCGCCGAGAAACTGTCGTACTCCTCGTACGTTGGTAGGGGCCTTCAGTTCGCGTATAGCAGTGACCTTATCGGGTTCGGTGTGGATTCCATCTCCACTGACGATGTGACCTAAATATTTAATTTTTTTTTGAAAAAAACTCACATTTTTCCTGGTTGATGCGCAGGTTGGTTGCTCGAAGTCTTCTGAAAACTTCTTGAAGATTATGAAGATGTTCCTGAAAGGTTGCACCGGTGACCACAATGTCGTCCAGGTAAGCGATGACAAATGGTTCCAATTCTGGCCGAATTATCCTGTCGAGTGCTCTCTGGAAGGTGGCTGAGTGCAATCCGAATGGCATGACACGCCATAGGAACAAACCTCGCCCTGGCACGGTAAATGCTGTATATTTCATGCTGTTTGTCTCCATAGGGATCTGCCAGTAGCCGTCCTTGAGGTCTAAGCTACTTACGTATTTGGCGTTCCGTAGACGATCGAGTATGTGCGTAATCCGCAGTAATGGATATGCGTCTGGCACGGATTTGCTGTTGAGTTGTCGATAGTCAACACACAATCTCCATGCCCCCGTCTGACTGCGAGATGGCTCAATGCATCCTTTATCGACCAACTTATTGATCTCTTCATCGACAATCGCCTACATTGCGGGATTACGCGGAAAATACCTTTGTTTGATGGACCGGTCGTCGGCCATGACGATCCTGTGTTCGGTAACGTTAGTCAGCCTATGAAGTCGCTCGAATTGTAGTAATTCATACCGCAGAAATTCGTTGATCTGCTGCGTCTCGTTGGACAAGGCTCGTTGAGCACAGGTTTTTTAATCTATTGCGACTGGTTGTAACCAGGCTCGTAGAGCTCAGGTTCATTTATTCCTCTACACCTTGCATGATGTAGCGTTGATGATTGCTTTATCTCTAATGACTGTCCGCCACAACTGAAAGTAGCGCTGATTGTCATCAGGTAATCCATCCCAAGGAGTACGTCCTCCGTGGCCTCGGGCATTATTAAAAATTGAAAGGTACAATTATTGCCAAGCTGAATGCTGGCTTCTACTGCTTGGTTCAGATATATTCTGGAATTGTCAGCTATTATGACTTCTGCGTTCGTTACTATGTGAGTACACCGTTCTCTCAGTCGTCGTACGAACTGCTCGCTGACGAAACTCCGAGTGGCACCGGTGGCGATGGTTGCGGTCGTCACTTCGTTGCCCAGCGTTATAGTGGCAACTATGTGCCGCGCATCAAGTCGTAAAGTTGTAACTGCATTGATGGGTTGTGATTGTGGGGCTCCGCCTGCCCTCGATCGTTGGTGGTTCTGACATCTGGACGTCCACAATCCCAGCAGAATAATCGTTGTGGATTTTGACACGCTATTGCCAAATGTCCCGCCTGGCCTGGCTGTGGCATTGCATTGAGATGACTCTTTAGAGCGTATGTTTTCGAGCTATTTTGCCAATTCCATTAGATCTGTTAATGTCGTGAAATCTCTGCGTCGGATGTACCACTGATAATCCGGGTGTGTGTTCCGGAAGATCCTCTCTAGTTCCTGTTCTGCGGTGTAGCCCGCTTGGCGCATTAGTGTCTGCAGTCCCAGATCGAAATCTTGAAACGGTTCATGCGGACGTTGGCATCGCATGCGGATTGATGAGAGCTTTCGGGTCAAACGAGAATTCGTTTGCGTACGCGACAAGTTCTTTCTTGGTGAGATAATTCACCCATTTTTCACTACTCATGTTGGTTATAAGTTTATTATTTTTTTTTTATTTACAATGCTTTAATTTCTTTCAAATACTTTTTTTCATGTGGTTAAATTCCACATTAAATACACTTTTTTCCGATTGTTATCTCTTCTTGGTTAGTTTATTTCACGCACTGACTTTAATTTAGTTAATTTTTGTTGGTTAGATCCCTTTTTACGAGCTCTGATTTTAGCATTGTTGTAGTAGTGGTCCCTGCTCGGGCGCCATTGTAACGAACCTTTCCGGCCTATGCCGAGGTATCACTCGTCGCGTCCAATGTTCGTTGAAAAAATTTATATTCGTAGGTCAACAACAACACTTTATGTTTTATTTTTCAAGTAATTCATTTATTTTAGTATTAATTAAATTTATATCTTAAAAATGCTTTGTTTTAATAAAATACAGAGTGCGCAAAGTTATACCCCTTTTACGAGTACATGCTACGTGAAATCCTGTGAACATATATTCCTTCGGTGGTCGGGATGAAACGTCGTCGTTGACGGCACCGCTTCCGCTCTGCTATCGGACGTAGTCCCGATTCTGCTGCTACTACTGCGGCCGTGGACTGAACGATTCCGCGTCAACTCTGCCGTGGCCCGGTCGAACGTAAATGGCCCTGTGATGCTTCTAACTATGCGACAGCGATAGGACGTAGTACTGACAGCGGCGCAGCTACTCTGTCTGACTTCACTAATACCTATGCTGCTTCTCTGCGACAGCGATCGGACGTAGTCCTGACAGCGGCGCAGCTACTCTGTCTGACTTCACTAATACCTATGCTGCTTCTCTGCGACAGCGATCGGACGTAGTACTGACAGCGGCGCAACTTCTCTGCCTGGATTCACTAAACCTATGCTACTTCTCTGCGACAGCGATCGGGCGTAGTCTTAACAGCGGCGCAGCTACTCCGTCTGACTTCTCTAATACCTATGCTGCTTCTCTGCGACAGCGATCGGACGTAGTTCTGACAGCAGCGCAGCTACTCTGTCTGACTTCACTAATACCTATGCTGCTTCTCTGCGACAGCGATCGGACGTAGTCCTGACAGCGGCGCAGCTACTCTGTCTGACTTCACTAATACCTATGCTACTTCTCTGCGACAGCGGTCGGACGTAGTCCTGACAGCGGCGCAGCTACTTTCCTACTAAAATTTAAATACTCAAAATATTACTAACATTGAGTTGTATCCACCGCTAATATTTAATTTAAACTGTTCTGATCGTAGACCAAGAACTCCGCAGAGCTGGTGAACCGTCTTGGCCGTAGACCTAAAGCGAACTGACCGAGTGCTGTTCCTGTCGTTTGCTTGTAACCTCGCTATGTCATTTTCGAACATTGAACAGCTGGTTCAAACATCCACAGTTCGAAATGGCAGTATTGCATTTTGCACCTACTACTTTTAGCACAGTGTAGAATGTAATAGATTGATGAGTTGCCAACTCAAGTTAATTAATTAATAATCTTAGTACTAATAAAGACTGGCATAAAATATTATTTAACATTATTTAAATTAAATGAAATATTTAATTAATTTGAAAAACAATTTTGCATAGTAACTTCAATATTATAAAAAAAATAGAATAGAAAATGATTGCCACCGATTTTCCTCGTTACAATCTTAAAATCAATCTTTTAACACACACCATGTTAATACTTGTGACGAATGTACATAAACCATTATATATATACTAAAATTATATTAATTTAACAGAAGTTAGTACCATACCACAGTTTTGAAATAATTTAAACAAAATTAAAACTATTGTTTGTAAAAGAGTCATGTACCTTTAATATAAAAATAAAGGGAATTAAAATTTAAAAAAAAAATCAGAAGAGGAAATAAAAAAATTAAGGGTACATATTTTAATTGTATTTTATATTTTTTTAAATTTATTTAAACTTTCAAAAGAGATATATAAATTTGTATTTGAAATTAAAATCATTTTTGCGCTAAATTTAATCAGTTTAAAAAAAAAAATATAATAAATTTCACAATTCTTGAGAAAATCTAAAATAATATATATGTACATATATACAATATATTCAATGTACAATATATTCTATGAACGTATATATTTATAAAAAAAAATATATCAAATATATTTTTTTTTTGAATATATTTTTTTTTGCGCATTGAAGGCGGATTGAGTCCTCCGCATTGAGTCTCTCCACATATAAGACGACGATCTTAGCCATTGGTCTATGGACATAATACACTAAAATTACACTAAAGCTAGTGCTACACTAAATAACTGTGTTTCAAATAAGTTAAACACTTACAAACAACATTTAATTTCAATGTTATTGCATACATAAACAACTATACTTTACATGACACTAAGTTTAGATAAACTAGTACCACACTAAATAGTAATAGTTAAATAACGTACCATACTTTATTTCCAGTAATTTAAATATCTTAAAATCAATCTTTTAACAGAAGTTAGTACCATACCACAGTTTTGAAATAATTTAAACAAAATTAAAACTATTGTTTGTAAAAGATTCATGTACATTTAAAATATTCGAGTGAAAAAAAGTATTATTTAGAGTGATCAACAGGGCTGGCTACTACCACAGAAGACGCATAGGTGGTTGTTGTGGTCTTGGGACTTTAAGGGGGACATGTAGAATGAGCTCTTGGTGTTATCAACAAGAAGATGTAGTGAAGCAGAGGACCAGCAGATTCGAATAACGAAGCAGAGTGGCAGCATATTTGAGAACGAAGCAGGACACACTAAAACGCAAACTTGTTGTTATACCAAATACAAGTAGATTGCAATGGTTGAATTTTAACAATAAACCAAAATTGCCAGATACAAGATGCAAAATAGATCTTAAATATATATATAAAAAAATAATTCGAATTATTATGTATTCAATCTTACAAAGAATAGAAATGATGCAATATCCAACCACGGGGTTTTCTGATATCAACAATTCGGAAATCTAAAATATTCTACATAACGCGACATGAGCACCAAGGTGATTCAATTTTTTTTTACAAGATCGCAGAGAAAAAAAACACTCATCTCGAACATATCGACAACCAAGTCAACAAGACAAAACTCTCCTGAACGATTTAGAGTCCAGAGTATAAACATGACGACGTCCACTGGAGATATCACCGTTTGCAAATTCCACAAGAACCATCGAAGCCCAACAGAACCAACGCACTACATATAACGAACCATTGAAGGTGAACAAGGCAAAGTGTAATTTTTTACGTCTCTCCAAACTAAATATAAAATCAATATAGTCATTTTAAAATGACACACTCAACACACATATAAGTAAAAAAGAAAACATCATTTTATATATTTAACAATATATTTAAGACATATAGTAAAAAATTATCATTAATCCAAATATTAATAATAATTTGTTTCCATAATGAATTAGTTCACACTTTCTCTTTTTTCTTTTCCTTATGATTCACTATTCACACAATTTTGGATGTTGCTGTACATATGTTGAGCGCATCATGTGTTTAGCATGTCTACTCATGTTGTACAGCAACGCGTTCATAGCATTGTTCCAACGCTTCACGCTGGCAACGATGATAATAAAAGCGCTAAAGCTTTGTTTAGGCCACACCTCTTTCAAGTTAGCTTAAACAGTTAACCGGCTTGCAATACAATTTTTCATTGCATGATTAAGGGGATATGTTAAAATAAGCAAATTAGCGGTTCTCCAACAATTATACTATTTCGCAATTAGTGTCGTACAGACGTACACCAAAATTGAGTGAATGTGAAAACTCACTAGAACATAGTAAAAATAGAATTTAAGAAAAGCTTGCAACGAAGGTATTGTTAATACCTTTCGTTTCAATTTAAAGTATTGTAGTTTAATCAACCTCAAGTGGAGGTAGTGTTATATAAAAAGTAACATTAAAAAGTAAAAGTAAATATAAAAGTGAAAGTTATTTCAACAGTGGAAAACGTTAGGAAACGACTTTTCAACACATTTCTGTTATACCTCGGAGCTCCTGTTATTGTTCTAAGAATTTAAGACTGAGCCTTTTGTATGAGTTCAAAATTGCTTGAGTTTTCTTTTCCCCAAAACATAATTTCAATTTTTTTTTTTGTAATTTGTAATTTATTTATTTATTACAATTAGTACAATAAGAATAATTCTTTTACAGTACAATAGTAGATTTATGTATAATCAACATTACGGATACCTTATGAAATAAAGAAAAACATTAAGAAATATATTATAATAAACAGGAAATTTATGATAAAAAGTATAATTAAATTAAATAAAAATAGAATGTAAATATTTAAAAATAATGACAAATATGAATAATTATTTATTTAGTTATAATTTAAGTCAACACTACATAAATAAAATTAAATTACTGGTTTGAAAAGAATGAATTCACAGATTGCTTAAAGTTATTCGGAGGAACAATTAATTTAATATTTAAGGGTAATGAGTTCAAGAGTCTAACGGCGTTTATGAAGAATAGTCTTTTTGATTGGATATAGTTAAATTTAAAGTAAAGTTTTGATTTCTTTTTGAAATACTGAATTGTTGCTTGTTAAACAGATATCGTTTTTGAACTGATTAATTTTTGCAAAATGATGAAGTTTCTAGCTATTAGATAACTAATAATGTCACAACCCAGAATGTTCATCCCCACATCACATACGTGATCAAAGCATATACATAACGTGTCATGTTATTAAATGCAACTTGTAACTTGTGTGATGATTAGGAATCTGGATTACTAAATACATTTTTACCATAAGGAATTCATATGAATTAGAGACTGTCTAACAAGTTTTATTTTAGTTTTCACTGGAATAAATACTCAAGATAATCGCAGGTAACGCAACGAAAAATTCGATTTCTTAATAACACTATTAATGTGATCAGTACATGCCATTTTAGAATTAATGTAAAAACCTAAGTTTTTAACTTTGTCAACTATATGTAACAGATTACTATTTAAATATATATAATGCTCTTCGAAATTGAAAGAACATATAATTTTTTCAAAATGTGACACAGATTATTGTTAGTGGCCCATTTAGATATAGCATCTAAATCAGAATTCAATCTATGACATAAGTCTTCTATCGATTCAATACGGCTAGATGAGTACAACCGGATATCGTCAGCATATACATGTCATCACACTCCGTAAATTTGTCATTTATTAATAAACTGAAAAGTAGAGGCCCAAGAATGGATCCTTGCGGTTACCCCAGAAATCACCATAAAGGGTTTGATGGAGGGGATTCCTGAAAATGTTCAAAATTTCCTTATAAACAAATAATTATAATTAATTTTTTTGGTAAAGAATTTACATAGAGTAAGGTATAATACAAAAAATCGCTTAGTTTGGATTCAGGGCTTACTTGATTTTTTTAAATTTTATATGTTACACTTTTTCGTGCGCACTCATTATATCATTTTAGTGTTAAAAAACCACTAAGGAACAGCTCGACCAACTGTTTCGCGAAATGGACAAATTCCTGGACTTGGCTAAAACTGTTCCGATATTTGGAAGCAGCGGAAGACAGTATGAGGCACGCTTGGAGTGTCTGGTTCGAAAACTAAACGCGCCTGGACCTCCTGAAAGAAATGTTCTCGAATGTAGAAAGGTAGTAAATATAAATCTCTATGTTGTATATATTTCAACATTGTTGTCAAAAAGAAACTGGCGGAAATTAGTCTCATTTAAATGGAACAGGAGAAGTTTAATATGTGGAGATTGGTTTGTCGACAATGGAGATATCTATTGACCGGATCCTAAATTTGTCAACGGCGGCTATATGGTCATGTAAGGTATTTGGCGTAGAATCTTCGCTGCTAAAAGACTGTTCTTCCGCGACAACGCAGTAATATTCATCTACAAATCCACTGCAGAATCAACAGGAGCATCTGCATCTGCAGCAATAGCATCATCTATGCAGCCAACAACAACAAGCCTCAAACGACGATGCGATGAAACTACGTTGTTGCTTCGTGAATAGGTAGAGAATCAGAAAAAAAATTATAATTGTTTACTCGGCAAGCCAACACAGCCGAAAGACAGGCTACTGCAGCTGAAAGACATGCTACTGCAGCCGTGCAACAAGTTGAGGCAACAAAGGCATTGCTAAATGTCTTAATTGAGAGAATAAAGGGGGAGAGCAGAGGCGCAGACGGATGGATAAGACGGGTGAGGTCTAGGCTCACCATTACCACTTTCTGTTGGTTTTACTTGCGAGGTCAATAATATCCAATTCACCATATTTTGTGGGACATGTATGTGTTTTTTGTGGCAAGGCTTGTTTGGTCTTGACCACTGCAACATCCTCGAAGTCGGTTTGTACTTGAGTTATTTATCAACGATCGTGCCATAGGATTTAGATGATTTAAAAGTATTTTTGATAATTTTGCTTCATAAGATTAATTCTTCTCTGATCATAGGTATATCCAGGTATCTGTGAATGTTTTCATTCTGATATACCTTGGAGCTCCTGTTATTGTTCTAAGAATTTTAGACTGAGCCTTTTGTATGAGTTCCAGTTTGCTTGAGTTTGCTTATCCCTATATCTGAATTCCATAAGTCCATATGGGTTTTGAAATACTTTTGTACACGAGTAATTTGAATTCCAGACTTAGTGCAGATCGATAATTAATAAGCCTATGTAGTGTAAGTGCTTTCAATTTATAGCCAGATATTGTATCTCGATAATAGACGAAAATGGACACTCACGTCCGTGTCACTGAGTTTTTGTATTTTGTAAAGCGGAAAACCACTGTCAAAAATTTTTTATTTGTAAAAAGCTAACGCGCCAAGTGAACTGTTAAAGTTGGAGGTGATTTGAAAAACATTAATGACAATCTTGTATGAGTTCAAGATTTCTTGAGTTTTTTTTTCCCCATAACTGAATTCCAAAAGTCCATATGGTTTTTAAAATACTTTTTTTTTTGTAAATTGTAATTTATTGATTTATTACAATTAGTACAATAAGAATAATTCTTTTACAGTACAATAGTAGATTTATGTATAATCAACATTACGGATACCTTATGAAATAAAGAAAAACATTAAGAAATATATTATAATAAACAGGAAATTTATGATAAAAAGTATAATTAAATTAAATAAAAATAGAATGTAAATATTTAAAAATAATGACAAATATGAATAATTATTTATTTAGTTATATTATAAGTCAACACTACATAAATAAAATTAAATTACTGGTTTGAAAAGAATGAATTCACAGATTGCTTAAAGTTATTCGGAGGAACAATTAATTTAATATTTAAGGGTAATGAGTTCCAGAGTCTAACGGCGTTTATGAAGAATAGTCTTTTTGATTGGATATAGTTAAATTTAAAGTAAAGTTTTGATTTCTTTTTGAAATACTGAATTGTTGCTTGTTAAACAGATATGATGTCGTTTTTGAACTGATTAATTTTTGCAAAATGATGAAGTTTCTAGCTATTAGATAACTAATAATGTCACAACCCAGAATGTTCATCCCCACATCACATACGTGATCAAAGCATATACATAACGTGTCATGTTATTAAATGCAACTTGTAACTTGTGTGATGATTAGGAATCTAGACCACTAAATACATTTTCACCATAAGGAATTCCTAGGAAGTATTATTTTAGTCTAACAAGTTTTATTTTAGTTTTCACTCTAATAAATACTCAAGATAATCGCAGGTACCCATGTAGGAAAAAACAATGGGACCAAGGTTCGCCCAGTCTTGCGCCAAGAATACATGGCTCTGGGCCAGGTCTGGTACCCAGAACTGCCTGAATACTGGAATGATAAGAAGGGCGCAAGACTGGCTCTAAGTATTCTGCCAACACTGTCAAAAAATACTTATTAAAATAATGGGCCAGGACTGAATAATAAGGAGTGATAAGAAGGTTCAAGACTTGGCTCATAATTTTGAACCAAGCCTAATACAAATACCGCGTACAAACACATACACAAACAAACACAGTAATTATATATGTACACAATAAATTTAATTAAACATTATAATATTGTTATAGATTACATAGATACAATGTAAAAATAATAATAGGCTTATAAATAACATATAAAATATTTGATGGCCTTAAATATATTTCCTGGTTGTAGGTGGTTTTAATTCATCTGAAAAAACATTGTTGAAAATATATATTAATTTATTCAGTAAATCTAACCGATTTTGTTGGATTTAAATTGCAACAAACTAACAAATGTTATATCTGAACAAAGAAACCTTAACAGTGAAATCGGTGAAGTAATAATGTTTAAATAGAAATCAAACGCTTAAGATACAATAAACAATATTGGATAATGGTATACGCTGAAAAATAACATAGTTAAAGGGCATCATACTATGATTGGGATCATGATTGTGTGATCATAAAATGGTACTTAGGATCATACTATCGTTTTGTATAGTATGGTAAACACAACCAAACTATGATCCTCAGTGACCATGCTACGAAAAACGTTATCTACCCTTCAGTTCCTTGGTGGAACGCTTGTCTTGAAACCTTGCGCAGGGATTCCAGAAAGCTTCTAAATAGGGCCCTAAGGAGCAACTTAGACTCTGACTGGTTTCTTTATCGATCTAAGTAGAAAGAGTATAAGAAACGAATTCGTAAATCGAAAAGTGTGTCCTATAAAGACTTCTGCAGTAGCATCGAATCCTGCAGTGAGACTAGTAGATTGGTCAAGTTTCTTAAAAGAGACCGAACTGCTCGACTGGACTCACTGCGGAGACCTGATGGCTCGTATACTGAGCCTAAGACAGAGGCACTCAGTGTCCTAGTTCAGACTCACTTTCCGGGAAATCAAATCCACATAGGGCCACTTTGTAATCCCAGCACTGGGGACTGCAATAACAATTCTAATGTGACAAAACATGACTGGCAGGTTGCCAGATTGGTTGTGTACGATGAAGCTATCCAATACGCAGTGGCCTCTTTTGATGGCTTCAAGTCACCTGGACCGGATGGCATCTACCCAGTCATGCTACAGGAAGGTATAACCCAATTGCTACCATGCCTAAAGAAGATCTTTAGAGCAAGTCTCGCATGGGCATACATTCCGACATCCTGGCGTTTAGTTAAAGTAGCCTTCATTCCTAAAGTTGGAAGAGAAGACTATTCCATAGCCAAGAGCTTCAGACCCATTAGTATGATGTCCTTCATACTAAAGTGTCTAGAAAGACTAGTTGAGCTGCACATCAGAAAAACATCGCTGTCAAGGTACCCACTATCATCAAGACAACATGCCTACCAACGTGGAAAATCCTGTGAAACAGCATTGCAACATCTGGTTGGCCGGATCGAGCATGCTTTTCAGAGGAAGATGTACGTCATGGATATATTTGTTGACATCGAGGGTGCTTTTGATAAAGCGACTTTTGATGGAATGTGTCACGCTGCTAGAAGGCATGGAATAGATGAAACATTGGTCAAATGGCTAAGGTCAATGCTAATGTTTAGGACCATCACTTCGGAGGCGGAGTGCGCTCAGTATATTATGGCAGGGGTGAATAGAGGTTGTCCTCAAGGAGCCGTTCTCTCCCCCCTGCTCTGGTGTATGCTGGTTGACTCTCTGGTCAACGATCTCGATGGACCAGGTGTCTATTCCCAGGCCTATGCAGATGATGTTGCCATTCTTGCCACAGGATTTTCCCTCAATGAGGTCTGTGTTAAAACACAAAATCATTGAACCGAATTGACAGCTGGTGTACTGCAAACGGACTTTCCGTCAACCATCACAAAACAGGGATTGTTCTCTTCACTAGGAAAAGAATAATGACAGGATTATCTCTACCAGTACTTAAGGGTGTCACTATTCCTCTGTCTAACGAAGTAAAATATCTGGGATTAACTCTAGATAGTAAACTACTTTGGACAAAACATGTTGAAAATAAAATTTCGCGAGCATTAAATGCCTTCTGGCAATGCAGAGGAATTTTGGGACGACATGGGGACTATCGCCGAGCAAAACCTTATGGATTGACACGGCAATGATAAGACCGATGATATGCATCGGTAGTCTAGTGGAACAAGCTGTCGCGAAAATGTGTGACAACTAGTCTTGCCAAGATTCAGAGAACCGTGTGTCTGGGTGTTACGGGTGCCTTTCCCACTACACCTGGTCCAGCTCAGAATGCAATCTTAAACCTACCACCACTTGACATCTTCATCAGAGGCGAAGCCATGAAAGGCTGCTGGAACCTGAAACGTTTCAGGTTTAATGTTCCTTGGAATATCTCTGACATTGCACTTGACACTCCATTAGACACCTGTCTACTGGAGATGCCCTCTGATGCAATAATAACAGAAATATTACCAAGACGAAATTTTGAGGTCTGCCAACCTGACATTCAAGACTGGCTAACGCCTGACTGTGAGCCAGGTAGAGGGTCACACCGCATTTTCACAGACGGATCCAGAACCGATCAGGGATCTGGTGCTGGAGTGTTTGTGGAACCGGATGACCGCAGACTTCAGTTCGCCTTAGGCGACAATGCCTCGGTATTTCAAGCCGAAGTCTATGCTATACTTATGGCTACGGACTACATTGCGGATAATAGATGGAAAAACAGGGCTATATCAGTTTGAAGCGATAGTCAGGCTGCCCTTATGGCTTTGAACAACCATGTCATCACATCCAACATTGTACGTCAATGCAGATCACGTCTCAATTGTGTTGGTAAATACAATACACTGAAACTGATTTGGGTGCCGGGCCATAAAGGAGTTTCGGGCAATGAAACATCTGACGAACTAGCACGTATTGGATCTGAGGATAATTCATTTGGACCAGAACATGTGCTCGGACTTCCTGTATCTACGGGAAAATTCGTCATCAGCTTTTGGGTCGCCTCTGTACACAAGAGCAGATGGCTGAATGAGACGAAATGCAGATTCTCCAAGCTCATGACACCGACGTTAACCAGCAGATCGGCCTCGTTTCTACTTTCCTTAAGTAGAAGGGAGTGCAGCAAACTGACGGGACTTCTAACGGGACACAACGCATGTGAAAAACACATGAACGCAATCGGCCTGGCCGAAAGCGCCTTATGTTCTGCCTGCTACGAAGAAACTGGCACCACAGAGCACTATCTCTGTGACTGTCCAGCATTTTCTAGAATTAGAAGGCAGATCTTTGGCACAGACGTGATGAGAGAGGATCAGCTTCACTCTCTATCACACAATAGCCTTCTTAGATTCAATAATGAATCTAAGAAGTATCATTAAAAACCAGGGAACTGGGTCACAGCACAATGGATATTACCCTGTCTGAGTGCCGTGGCTCTATTTTTTATCCCACATTAAAAAAAAAAATGCTATAAGCACACACGAAACAATAATGCACCAAATCATAGTATAATGTCTTATTTTTCTGTGTGTATACATTCATTCATGGTAGCGTCGGTAGGTCACGAGTTAATTGCGTTGGACTGCGGGCCGTAAGGTCCCATGATTAAATCTGGACTGGGCTAACAACATGTTTTCATAGAAAAACATTTCTATACCGCGCTACTTCTCGTCAGTCAATGGCGAACCTAGGAGATTAAAACATTGCTTATGAAAAGCTCTCACCCCGCCGTTTTGAATCGACATTAAACTGTAGTCAAACCAATATAACACGCACAGCTCAAATGGTAAGAGAGCTCGGGCTAAGTTCTTATAGAACTATAGCGCCAAACTATTATATTATTTTTACATTTATTATATACTAAGGGGCTACTTAAAACCCTATGGTTACAATAAAACTTAAATCAATTTGATTGACTTTAATAATATAAAAAGTTAGGCGCTACTGCTCTGAAGAATCTAGGCCGATCGCCCCCACACACTGTCCTACAAGTTCGTATCGCTGGATTGTGTACAAAAAAAAAACACTCTTATGTTTGGTTTAAATTATAACAATTAACTTTATTAATTCACTTTAATAAATAACTTTACTAATAGCAAATTCTAAAAACTGCTGAATGTCCACAATTTAACTTGACATTTATCACACGAGATGCACTCGACCACTTTACAATCACTACTGAAGTGAAGTACCTCAGATGCGGCTCCCTATATACTGCATGCATCAGTTCGACATGTTTCGACAAGCTTCGACTTGTTTCGAGAACCTTCTACTCGTTTCGTGAATGACGCATGCTATTGGCATCTCATTCGCACTCATGTGTTTTAGTGCGCTGATCCTCCATCTCTTTCTCGCACACTGCCTCAGTGCGCTGAAGGATCTTCCGTCTCTTTCTAACACATGCTTAGTGCGCTGAATTGTCTTGCGTCTCATTAATTATTGTTGATTGCTTGCACTATGGGGAAAATTACCTCTTTTCTTAACAATATATTCAAATGGCGAACGTAAAGCTTAATGCTGACTCCGAACGGCTTGGTAAAAGCTTTTTTATAGGCGGTGTTTTACTCTCATAGGTTTGCCATTGTCTGCAGAGAGAGAGAGAGAGATGTAGCAGTCATGGTGAGTCGAATCTGCGATACTTTGAAACAGCGTCTCGGCTCGTAGTCCAACGCACTAATCATCAGAGCCCCAACGATACCATAAAATTAATTATTAATTGCTTATATTACCGATTAATAAAAAACGCTTGTTTGCTATAATCACCAAACGTATTAAAAAATTAAAAAACTCACCTTTGGTTGTTCGCGACCATGTTCTGAAACACTATATGCGCTTCGTTTGCGTTGTTCATCATTTTGCAACCTATATAAAGAAAGTGCATCAATGGATAATTTCATTATTATTCAACGTAACTTACCTGTATTACGCTGATGCTATAGAAGCATCAAATCTTCTTGTATTTACAAATATAACAAAATATTTCTGACTTTTCTATTTATTTTGTTTTGTATGACATACGTTTAGAGTTGGCTGGTTCTTGGGAGAACAACTCAAAACCAAGCCTTGGCCGTCCAAGCTTGACCCAGTCTTGGGCGAAGACTTATATACCGAGACTTGAACCGAAACTTATACCCAATATTGGCTATGCCTTGGGCAAACAACGGTCAACCAAGTCTTGGCAGATCAAGGTTGGGCCAGTCGTGGGCGAGATCTAATTAACTAGTCCTTTGTTTTGCAGTTCTGGCTGAGTCTTGGGCGAGAATTACTTTACTAGACCTTCATTTGTAAGTTCTGGCTGAGTCCCGGCGAAGGTATTTGAACCAAGCATTGGTTTGTCAGTTAAGGTTGAATCTTCAGCCCGTCGTCAGGCCTGGCCTTTCCTACATGGGTAACGCAACGAAAAATTTGATTTCTTAATAACACTATTAATGTGATCAGTACAAGCCATTTTAGAATTAACGTAAAAACCTAAGTTTTTAACTTTGTCAACTATATGTAACATAGTACTATTTAAATATATAGGTGGGATGCTCTTGGACATTTTTTCGAAATGTGACAGATCATTGTTAGTGGCCCATTTAGATATAGCATCTAAATCGGAATTCTATCTATGACATAAGTCTTCTATCAATTCAATACAGTTAGATGAGTACAACCGGATATCATCATATACATGTCATCACACACCATAAATATGTCATTTATAAATAAACTAAAAAGCAGAGGCCCAAGAATGAATCCTTGCAGTACCCCAGCTTCAATAATCCCGTAGTCAGAATATTTCTTGCCTATTTTAACTCTTTGCATTCGCGCATTAAGGTAGTTAGCAATTAGATTTACTGCGCAATCAGAAAATCGGAAGAATGATTTATGTTTTTTCAATAGAATAGGGTGAGTAACACTGTCAAATGCTTTGAAGAAATCTAATAGGCACATCAAGGTTAGTTTTCCTTCGTAAAAAGGGACAAGAATAACGTTTAGCAGTAGAGCAACTGTGGCGGCGGACTTTTCACAGCTTCCAGTAACTTCTTTTACAAAGCGTATCAGCGAAGAAATATGCAAGACATGTACAGAACACAAAAAAATCCAAGTCCCTAAGCAATGTCTCGTGTGGCTAGAAATATGCAGTTGTAGTAAAAGAAGCCAGCCGTATTTAAATTCTTGGTCAATCAACACGTAAATTTATATTGCTGATTGCTTGCGAAAGATGTTAACACCAATTTTAATCCTGCATTATGTATTCAACATTTTTTGGTCTGATATGGCATTATACCACTATGGAAAAACAGGTACACCAGTAATAATATGAATATGGTACCAACAGAGGCTTATACGCCAAACTGCTCAGAAATAAGACCAATGGAATGTTATTGGGTTCTAAGACAAAAAGCGCATCGAAGGCCATAAATCAATTTAAGATTAAGTAGACTTAGCTTCCAAAAATATGAATGAAATCACCATAAAGGGTTTGATGGAGGGGATTCCTGAAAATGTTCAAAATTTCCTTATAAACAAATAATTATAATTCATTTTTTTGGTAAAGAATTTACATAGAGTAAGGTATTATACAAAAAAAACGCTTAGTTTGGATTCACGACGTACTTGCTTTTTAAAATTTTATATGTTACAATTTTTCGTGCGCACTCCTTATATCATTTTAGTGTTAAAAAACCACTTAGGAACAGTTCGACTAACTGATTCGCGAAATGGACAAATTCCTGGACTTGGCTAAAACTGTTCCGATATTTGGAAGCAGCAGAAGACTGGGAGTGTCTGGTTCGAAAACTAAACGAGCCTGGTCCTCCAGAAAGAAATGTCCTAGAATGGAGAAAGGTAGAAATAAAAGAAAACGCATGTAAGTTATATTACTATATATTAAAAGGAATTAAAGTATGTCCTACATTAGATTCTTGATTCTGTGAGATAACAGACAGCTGCAACAGCACCTGCGCCAGTGGCAGATTTGATCTTCGCACGACGTGTTGCGAAGATCAAACCAGTGAATCCAATTGCGCCACTGCGATGTATAACATTACATAAATGATGTCTGCGTATGAATGAAAATATATTAATATTTCACAAACGTATTCGTAAACCTTGGCCACTTACATTGTATATCAGCTCATCGTGCATTTTCCGTGCAGTAGAATTCTCGGGATGACTTCCGTGTTTGGACCTGCAGTTATATATTAATTGATTTGTCTGTTTGCTTATTCAAGCGAAAAACAATGATCACACTGTGGCGCATATGTAGCGGCGGAAAAAATGATTTTGAATGAATTTGCTCGTTGACATATAATTTATCACGTCACTGGGTTGCCACTGAGTAATTTCGTGTAGTGAATTTCGTCTCAAGTTTTTTTAACTTCGAAAACCAACGTTGGAATAACATTCATTCATTCGGCTGATTATGACATTACATCCACACTGGTTGTAAAAGAAAATTCTCCAAATGTATCGAACCTTAAACTCATTGCTTAATGGGGTTATGTAGAATACAACTGCACGCTGAAAAAAAAGGGCTCTCCAACACAAAGAAAACAAGATGTTTATGAAAGTCTTGCTGCAACTATTCTTTTAAATTTACGCCTTGTAGCAAATATTTAAACATCCCATAAGTTTCAATAAAGTTGAGGCAAAACTATTAATATTTTTTAAATATGACATTTATACAGATAGTTACGAGATGTATGCCACAACAGCAATGCAAATTGAGATATTTACAGTTGACTGATAGCAAACATCCTGAGTTCTTGCATATTTGCAGCAAAATTTTGAGGTATTTTGAAATTTAATTACCATAAAAAAGGAAAATGGTATACGTTCGATTTATCCAAAACAATTAAGTAAATTCAATGGTGTAAAAAAGCGCCCTCTCAAATATTACATTTTAATGGTAAAAGTGAAAATAAAATATCTTGTGATTTAAATTATCAACACGTGATGGAAAATATTTCTTTTCAGAGTTTACTTTGATGATAGCGTCGCCGGTCGGACTTGGTTCTTCTGCGAAGAAATCTCAAGTCGTTGTACAATTTTGCCTTCAAAGGATTTAAAAAGACGATGGCGATGTATACCAGGATGTACCATGTACCAGTATACTGTTTTAATTCTAGAATAAAAAAAAGTAGCCGCGGTAGCTCAGTGGTTAGTGCGTTGGACTACGAGCCGAAAGGTCCCCGGTTCAAGCCTGGACTGGGGCTCACAACATCTTTTCATAGAAACATTTTTCTATACCGCGCTACCTCTCGGCAGTAAATGGCAAACCTACGAGAGTAAAAATTGCCTATGAAAAGCTCTCACCCGCAGTTCGGATTCGGCAATAAACTGTAGGTCCCACCATTTTGAGTACAAATATAACACGCACAGCTCAAAATGGTGAGAGAGCTCGGCCTAAGTTCTTATAGAGCTGTAGTGCCAAACTATTATTATTATTATTATAAAAAAAAATACATTTGATTCATTTTCTTTCAATTCAATAAGTACCTTTGAGTACCTTTTCGAAATATTCATCAACTATCTTCCTATTTGTCAGATGTTTAATTGATGGTTGCTATACATAATCGTAAATTTGAAAGATGGTTGCAAGCAATATTTTTCGTATTTGACGGATGTTTGAGAGATGGTTGTCTCAAATGCGAATTAAATAATTTGTAAATAACTTGATATTTCTTAGTGCAAACATAATTTTGCATGCATTAACTTATGTGTTTGGAATTTTATGAATTTTTATAAAATAAAAATAAAATGTTGTTTTTTATTAATATTTATTAAAAATCTTTAAACATGCACAGTAGGAATTTATAATAATTGATTTCATATACACATTTTTAAATGCATAAATAAATAATTCGTTTAAAACTGCAAGTACTAGTGACAGCATCAATGAATGCACAATTGCACCAGCATCCAGACGCTAAACCAGACGATCCAGGGTCGCTTTATATTTGGTACAGTTACAGTTGATCTCAGTACAACACATAGCGTAGGCAAGGAATTCACGGAGGCTTTTGTAAAAAACATGCCAAATTCTGTTTGAAAATCGAAACACAGATTTTTATTTGTGGTTTTTTCACATTAGTTTCAGAAATTTTATACTGTATTATTTTATACTCTGTTACTTTTTGTAAAACAATTTATATATTTGTTTAATTTAAAAATAACAAAATTATTACCGACGCGAACACGTTTTCTCAACGAACAACAAAAGACACGTATGCAGAAAATGCCGATCACCGAGTGTCAACTTTGTATACAAGAAGAGAGCTGCAAGAATACCTTTATTTACATATAAATTCATTTTGTTTTCAAACATCAGTATATTTAAAATGACCCTATACATACTTCAAACGACGTCAAAAGAGACATAGGTAGAAAATTCTGCTCTACGAGTGCCAAGTTCGTATACAAGAATAATGTTGAAAGAATACACTTATTTAAATCCAATTTCATGTTTTTTTTTTTAACATCAACATGTTCAAACGATGGCAAAAGATGGCGTAGGTAGAAAATGCTGCACAACGTTGGCAACTTCGTCAGTCGATAAATTATAGTATTATTGAATTTAGATTTGATTAGCATTTTATGTGTTTCGCAACACAGTTTTAACCAAGTAAATTACCAAGAAATAGTTTATTCAAATGTAATTAAAATTTATGTTGGTATTGTAACATATTTATGGTAAATTTGACAGATTCTGCTGGACAATATTATAATGTTTACACGTAATAATTTCAATTTCGATTATAATTTAATTAAACTTCATTCCGAATACATGTATGATAATTTCGTATTACTTTTTAATTACATTCAGACATTTTCAAACAATTCTTCTCTATCCGTGTAGTGACGAAATATTAATTCGCTTGAGCATTAGAATAACATTCATTTATTCGGCTTGATCATGACATTACATCCACACTGGTAATAAAACAAAATTCTTCAAATTTATTGAACCTTAAACTCATTGCTTATTGGGGTTATGTAGAATACAACTGCACACTGCAAAAAAAGGCTCTCCCACACTAAGAAACCAAGATGATATGAAAGTCTTGCTGCAACTATTCTTTTAAATTTACGCCTTGCAGCAAATATTTAAACATCCCATATGTTTCAATAAAGTTGCAGCAAAACTAATAATATTTTTTGAATATGACATTTATGCAGATAGTTACGAGATATTTGCCACAATAGCAATGAAAATTGAGATATTTACAGTTGACTGATTGCAAACATGCTTAGTCCTTGGATATTTGCAGCAAAATTTTGAGGTATTTTGACATTTAACTATCATAAAAAATGAAAATGGCGTACGTTCGATTTATCCACAACAATTAAGTAAATTCAATGGTTTAAAAAAGTTCCCTCTCAAATATTACATTTTAATGGTAAAAGTGAAAATAAAATATAATAGTAATAATAGTTTGGCGCTACAGTCCTGTATAGAACTTCGGCCGAGCTCTCTCACCATTTTGAGCTGTGCGTGTTATATTTGTACTCAAAGTGGTGGGACCTACAGTTTATTGCCGAATCCGAACGGCGGGTGAGAGCTTTTTCATAGGCAATGGTTTTACTCTCGTAGGTTTGCCATTTACTGACGAGAGGTAGCGCGGTATAGAAAAATTTTTCTATGAAAAGATGTTGTTAGCCCCAGTCCAGGCTTGAACCGGGGACCTTTTGGCTCGCAGTCCAACGCACTAACCACTGAGCTACCGCGGCCGCACTGAGCTACCGCACTGAGCTACCGCGGAAAATAAAATATCCTGTGATTTAAATTATCAACACGTGATGGAAAGTAATTTTTTTCAGAGTTTACTTTGATGATAGCGTCGCCGGTCGGACTTGGTTCTTCTGCGAAGAAATCTCTCTCCGCGAATTCTACTAGAGTACCTTCTAATGGAGTACCAAATCGAAACACAGATTTTTACTTGTGGTTTTTTTACATTAGTTTCAGAAATTATATACTGTACTATTTAATACTCTGTTACTATTTGTACTTTTTGTAACACAATTTATATATTTATTTAATTTACAAATAACAAAATAATTTCTGACGCGAATACGTTTTCTAAACGAACAACAAAAGACACGTACGCAGAAAATGCCGATCACCGAGTGTCAACTTTGTATACAAGAAGAGAGCTGCAAGAATACATTTATTTACATTTGAATTATTTTTTTTGTTTGCTTTCAAACATTAGTATGTTTAAAATGATCCTATACATAATTCAAACGACGACAAAAGAGACATAGGTAGAAAATTCTGCTCTACGAATGCCAAGTTCGTATACGAGAATAATGTTGCAAGAATACACTTCTTTAAACCAATTTCTTGTTTGTTTGTTTTAAAACATCAACATGTTCAAACGATGGCAAAAGATGGCGTAGGTAGAAAATGCACACAACATTGCCAACTTCGTCAGTCGATAAATTATCGAATTAAGACGAGCGTTGCGAACATACTGTTACGGTGTAAAGGTGTAATTTGCCCCATAGTGCAAGCAATCAACAATAATTAATGAGATGCTAGACAATTCAGCGCACTAAGCATGTGTTAGAAAGAGACGGAAGATCATTCAGCGCATTGAGGCAGTGTGCGAGAAAGAGATGGAAGATCAGCGCATTAAAACACATGAGTGCGAATGAGATGCCAATAGCATGCGTCATTCACGAAACGAGTAGAAGGTTCTCGAAACACGTCGAAGCTTCTCGAAACGTGTCGAACTGATGCATGCAGTATATAAGGGAGCCGCATCTGAGGTACTTTACTTCAGTTGTGATTTAATAGTGAACTAGTGCGTCTCGTGAGTGAACATTGTAAAGATAAATTGTAGTAATACAGCAGTTGATATAAGTCATTATTCTTTAAATTGTTATTTAAATTAATAAAGTTAATTAATACTAGTTGAAATAATACTAGTTAAAACCAAATATAAGTGCGTTTTTATTTTGTACACAATCCAGCGATACGAACTCGTAGAACATTTTTCCGTAGACTGAATTTTCGTAATATTGGTGTCAGAAGTGGGATTGTGATACAAAATTGTAAAATTCGAACAACTTAAAGTCGACCAGCTTAAGAAGGAGCTGGCGATTCATAATCTTCCAACTGTAGGTACGAAAGTAGAGCTACAAAAGCGTATAATGGAACAATTAGAGAATCAAGGCATTGACCCCGCAGAGCACGAGTTTGAAGCGGAAGCTGCAACAGCGTCATCGAAAAGTGTGCACACGGGGCAAAAAGTACAGTCCCAAAGTTTTATATGAGCCAGTTGCTCGGAGCAATACAACAACAATTTCAAGAAAATGCCAACAAAATGGAATAGAAACTGGTAGAAAATTCCCACAAAATGGAACAGAAACTTCTAGAAAATTCCAATCAGCTCAAATTAAACATGAAGCACGAACTTTTAGAAAATTCCAATCAGCTCAAATTAGACATGAAGCATGAACTTGTAAAAAATTCTAACAAAGTAGAACCGAAACTTCAGGAAATTTCTGAACAGCTGCAAGAACATTCTAAGCAGCTTCTGGAAGTTTCAAATACACTACATAGCAAAGTAAATGAACTTAAAGCGCATATAAATGATGTTGATAATAAAATTCAAAGGTTAGAAAATGGTATAGACAAAGAAATCCAGGAAATAAAAAAAGATTTGCACGTGTTGCAGATAAACGTAAATTTTAATCAATCTTTAAATTAAAACGAGTCAGTTCTGCGGGGCACGATCTGACTCCCATAACCGATTGCCCCAGAATCTCCATTTCACAAATTGCTTAACTGTCGAATGACTCATTGATTGTACAGCATATATGGTAACATTGGATACGTGAGCTTCACATTCAATAATAAGAAGTAACTTTGTTAAGGATAAAGTAGAGCCGCTTGTAGGAATAAGATTACAAACAGCTACAGGTGAAGAGGCCCCTATCAGAGGAAAGATTACCAAGAAAATAACGATTGGTACTACGACAGTTCAGCATGATTTTATTGCGGCAGAAATAAAGAACGGTTTCACACTTGATTTAACAAGAAAAATTTTAAATTATGCCAACACGGAAATCCAACTAATTATTGAATGTGACCAGAGCCCGAAAATGAAACAAGTTATTGCTTATAAAAATAGAAAAATACCGCCTAATTCAGAAGCAATTGTTTGGGCAAAATTAAATGGAGATTGTGGGATAAGCAAGTTGTGGGTTATTGAAGCAAACGAAGAGCTGTATAAAAGTAACATAGTGGTAGGAAGAACACTTGTTGAGGCGCAGAAAGACAGAATTGTACCTATAAGAGTTCTCAATTTGGAAAACTCGTCCAAATTATTCAAAAAGGGAACAGTGGTAGGCCAGTGTCAAGAGGCGTCAGCGATTATAAATTGCGAGTCAAATACATCAATGGACTATGTCACACCGCAAGTAAACAAACAATCTACTCACAAGTTTATAAATGAGTGGACGAAGGATTTGGCTGCCAAAGAAAAGAGTCAAGTTTAAAAGCTAATTGATAAATATCGGTGTATATTTGCTGAAAAGGGCCAAAAGGATGGCAGAACTGCCATTGTAAAATATCGAATAGACACTGGTGATTCTAACCCAATTCGTCAAGCACCAAGAAGGGCACCATTTGCGAAAAGAGACGAAGTATCACATTTGGTTGAAGAAATGCACACAAATGGCGTGGTGGAACTATCTGAGAGTCCATGGAGTTCACCAGTAGTATTGGTGAAAAAGAAGGATGGTAGAACTCGGTTCTGCGTTGATTACCGAAAACTTAATGATGTCACCAAGAAAGATAGTTATCCACTGCCCAGAATCGATGACACCTTGGATACACTATCTAATGCTAAGTGGTTTTCAACGTTGGACTTGCAATGCGGTTACTGGCAAGTAGAAATCGATAAGAAAGATCGAGAGAAGACCGCATTCAGTACTGGAGATGGACTATGTCAATTTTTGGTAATGCCGTTTGGACTATGCAATGCCCCAGCAACATTCGATCGGTTAATGGAGCACGTATTAAAAGGTTTACACTGGAAAACATGCCCAATGTACTTTGATGACATAATTGTTATGAGCAAGGATTTCAACGAACATCTAAGAAATCTAGAGGAAGTATTCCTTCGATTGAAAAATGCGGGTCTACAACTTAGCCCAAAGAAATGCTCACTTATCAAGAAAGAAGTCAAGTATCTGGGTCATCGAGTTACCACGGAAGAAGTGCATACCGATGAGGATAAAATATTTGCAGTCAAGGAGTGGCCCAGACCGCAAAATCTACATGACCTACGAAGTTTCTTGGGGCTATGTACATACTACAGACGATTTGTTCCAGGTTTTGCCAAAGTTGCAAGCAGTCTTCACGAGTTGACAAGAAAGAACCGCACCTTGCAATGGAGCGATGATCAAGAAAGGGCATTTTTGAAATTAAAAGATCTACTGTGCTCGGCACCAATTCTTGCGTATCCAATTTCAGGTGAGAAATTTATACTTGATACGGATGCAAGTGGATACGGAATAGGCGGAGTTCTCTCTCAAGTGATCAATGGACAAGAAAAAGTGAGCGCATACTACAGTAAAACATTGTCCAAGCCCGAGCGAAATTACTCTGTCATCAGGAGGGACCTTCTTGCTGTAATTGAAAGTGTTTCCATAAATCTGTACGGACAACAGTTTCACTTGAGAAGCGATCACGCAGCACTACGATGGTTATTTCAGTTCAAAGATCCGGAAGGCCAAATTGCGTGTTGGATAGAACGATTACAGAGCTACGATTTTTCAATCGAACATCGTAAAGGAGGAAATCATGGAAATGCAGATGCTCTGTCACGACGCCCATGTAAACTAGAATGCAGACATTGTTCAAGAGCGGAAGGAAAAGAAAACATAATTGACAATTGTTTGCTAAATGTTTTGCCCGATGAAAAATGGACTCCAGAACAAATTCAAATTGATCAAAAGAGTGATCCCGACCTCACAAAAATCATGATGTTCAAGGAACAGCAAAGAAAACCAACGTGGAAAGATATAGCGGCCGACAATCCAATAACTAAAGCTTACTGGGCACAGTGGCAGAGCTTAAAGCTACAAGATGGTTGCTTATATCGTGTATGGGAAAATGAAGGTGGCACATCCGCTCGAAGTTTTATTATTGTTCCCAAGTCAAAAATAAAAGAAATATTAGCGGAATACCATGGTGGATCTAGTGGTGATCATTTGGGCATTAATAAAACGGTCGAGAAGGTAAAGAAACGTTTTTATTGGATTGGATTCCAAGAGTCAGTCGCCGATTGGATTCGCAGTTGCCCGCAATGTGTACCAGCAAAAGGACCAACAGTGAGAAGTCGCGGTAGGATGCATCAGTACAACGTGGGAGCTCCATTCGAGCGTATTGCCATGGATGTCGCCGGGCCGTTTCCAATCAGTGATGCGGGTAATAAGTATGTCCTTGTCGTCATTGACTACTTCAGCAAGTGGCCTGAAGTGTATCCCATGCCGAATCAAGAAGCCACAACAGTTGCGGATGCATTAGTTAACAAGTAGGTAAGCCGTTTTTGAGTACCGTTAGAATTACATTCAGATCAAGGAAGAAATTTTGAGTCTGCAGTTTTTAAGGAAGTATGTAAAGTCCTCAACATACACAAAACACGAACAACGCCGTTGCACCCGCAATCAAACGGCATGGTGGAGATTCAATCGCACCCTGGAAAAGTATCTCAGAAAAGTGGTTGATAAAAATCAAAAAGATTGGGAAACACACATACCACTATTTCTCATGGCTTACCGAACGGCGGTTCATGATACCACAGCAGCTTCACCATCTAAAATTGTTTTTGGAACAGACTTAAGATTACCTGCAGATTTAAAGTTTGGTGCGACTCCTTCAGGTGGAATTCCTATACACAATTATGTTTCCAGAAAAAGTGAAAAAATGAACGAAGTGCACCATGACAGCGAACATAATTTGCGAGCGATAAGATGAAGGCCAGATACGACTTGCGCACAAATTCAGAGGGATTTACGGAAGGACAACTTGTTTTGCTCTATAACCCAGAAAGAAAGGCTTATCCCCTAAGCTACAAACACACTGGGAAGGACCATATAAGATAATTAAAAGAATTAGAGATGTTGTGTATAGGATTCAGAATACCGCGGGCGTTAGACGAAAAATGAAAGTAGTACATTTAGAAAGGTTGGCGCCGTATAGAGAGAGAGAGGATTAACATCTGTTCGGGACAAACAGATTTAGGTGGTGGGCAGTGTTACGAAAAGGCGTTATTTGCCCAAAAGAATTAGAGATGTAGTGTATAGGATTCAGAATACCGCGGGCGTTAGACGAAAAATGAAAGTAGTACATTTAGAAAGGTTGGCGCCGTATAGAGAGAGAGAGGATTAACATCTGTTCGGGACGAACAGATTTACGTGGTGGGCAGTGTTAGAAAAGGTGTAATTTTCCCCATAGAGCAAGCAATCAACAATAACTAATGAAACGCAAGACAATTCAGCGCACTAAGCATGTATTAGAAAGAGACGGAAGATCATTCAGCGCATTGAGGCAGTGTGCGAGAAAGAGATGGAAGATCAGCGCATTAAAACATGATTGCGAATGAAATGCAAATAGCATGCGTCATTCACGAAACGAGTAGAAGGTTCTCGGAACAAGTCGAAGCTTGTCGAAACGTGTCGAACTGATGCATGCAGTATATAAGGGAGCCGCATCTGAGGTACTTTACTTCAGTTGTGAT
Organism: Dryomyza anilis; assembly: GCA_951804985.1. Classification (NCBI taxonomy): domain Eukaryota; kingdom Metazoa; phylum Arthropoda; class Insecta; order Diptera; family Dryomyzidae; genus Dryomyza; species Dryomyza anilis. Next base: position 20,503,983 of record OX638136.1, on the reverse strand, counting down.
TTATTAGTGAACTAGTGCGTCTCGTGAGTGAACATTGTAAAGATAAATTGTAGTAATTCAGCAGTTGATATAAGTGATTATTCTTTAAGTTGTTATTTAAATTAATAAAGTTAATTAATACTAGTTGAAATAATACTAGTTAAAACTAAATATAAGTGCGTTTTTATTTTGTACACAATCCAGCGATACGAACTCGTAGAACAGTTTTCCGTGGACTGAATTTTCGTAACAATACGTTGTATTTAGATTTGATTAGCATTTTCTGTGTTTCGAAACAAAGTTTTAACCAAGTAAATTGCCAAGAAATGGTTTATTCAAATGTAATTGAAATTTTATGTTGGTATTGTAACATATTTATGGTAAATTTTACAGATTCTGCTGGACAATATTATAATGTTTTTATGGGAACAAAAATAAATTCAATTTCGGTTATAATTTAATTACACTCCATTCCGAATACATGTATGGTAATTTAGTATTACTTTTTAATTACTGTAAAGAAGTTTCTCGGGCGGAGGTATACTCGCCGGTTTTATCCAAAAATGAAAAGACTAGTTTTATTTAAGTATTATTATTCAGTTTCTTTATTGTCCCTTTAGTAGGTTTAAATATATTACTCGCTATTTGATAATACTTACTTAAGCTTAATACTAGTTTGGCGAGTTAATGCCTCGATCCGCTATTAATACGTTTGGGGAGTTAATGCCTCCAGCCGCTATAATAAAAGACATATTAAATCTTAAAATAACTTAATACTAGTTTGGCGAGTTAATGCCTAGATCCGCTATAACTACAATTGGGGAGTTAATGCCTCCAACTACTACTTCCAACTATTTGGGGAGTTAATGTCTTCAAGCACTTTTTCCTACTATTTGGGGAGTTAATGCCTCTAACCACTATAACTAAAATTGGGGAGTTAATGCCTCCAACCGCTACTACTACATTTGGGGAGTTAATGCCTCCAACCGCTACTACTACGAGTTTGATGTGTACGAGTTCGTCGCCAGCATCGAACTGCCTGACTGCCGCAATTGTGTCTCCTTTTATACTCTTTCTTGTGTCGATCGTTGTGTGCTTTGTTGTTGCGTAGTCTGTGCAGTTGTTGTTGCTTCATTTGATGTTGTTGTATTACAGCCTATGCTTGCGTATACTGGATGCTTATGCGTAGCGTTGTTGTTGCTTGCGGGATTGCTGCATGTGCGTGGAATTTTCTTGTTTGTTGCATTGTTGCGCGTTCGTTGTTGTTGCCTTAATTAGCAATAAATGTAATTAATTAAATTATTAATATAATTTAATTTAGATAATATAAATATGTGAGTACAAATTTGGGGTACACAAATTTGTGGCCTCACATCCTCCCCTTACTTCGGCTGAAATTTGTTACATATGTGGTCAATCTATATTTTAAATAATAAAATATAATTAAAATGTCTTACTCTAAACTGATACGTTAGCAACCCTATTTATTTTGCTGAGTGTGTCACATCGTTAAGTAGCTGATTCTTCATTTTGGCGTGGGTGACGTATCTGCACGTGGTGCCAGCTGATCTATATCGTCATGTTGGCTCAACTGCTAGTTTTCTACAGTTTCGGAACACTTCCAAACATGACAGGGTGATCTGAAAACTAAAAATTCGTTAATTTAAATAATATTTGCCGTATGAACATTTTTGGCCATTCTTTTTCCTCACATGAGCGTTTATTCGTGTAGTTTAAAAATAAGGCGTGGTAGGTTTATGAACGGTAATTTTTCACCGTAACGTCCATTATCTTGGCGATGTTACTATTTCTTGGCGTTTGTACCTTCCGCCATTAATGATGACAACTCTTATACTTTTCGCGTTTCAATATATTTTGGACAAAGCTCCCTTTGCTTACGGTAATTTAATGGAAACTTTCATCGCGACTTGCCTTTTTCCTTTTTCTTCGGAAGCGTTTTGACCTCTGATCCTTGTCTTTTGTGATTTCGCCGTACTGTTTATTTCTGTAACGTATTTTGTGGCAATGTTTATTTACGGTATTTTTATCGTGTGAAATTATGCCATTATGTATAAATCATCGTGCCGGTGCGTAATATTGCTGCAATACGTGCGTATCTCGGTGTTTGTGCCTACGGTATTTTCACCGTTTTGCCCTAACGTTGTTGATTTTGCGTGTCAGCTTCTGCGGTGTGAAATAATTTCAGCTCATTCACATGCGCCGTTTTTATCTTCTCGCTGCCGGCTCTTTTAAGCTGCACGATTACCGGTGATACGAAATTTATCACCCGAAATGGTCCATCGTATTTGACGGCTAGTTTGGCCGCAAAATTGGTAAACTACTTTGGACAAGTTGTGTTGTTTGACTAACACCTGTTGACCGATCTTATGTCTGGCTTGGTCCTGTGCTGCTCGCTATATGGTTCGGCGTACAATTATCTCGTAATCGCTCACTTTTCCATCGCTCACTTTTCCATTTGATGATCATGACCAGTGCCAAACGTGCACTCGTCATATAATGCTTTTGGGAGACGGGACTCGCGTACTTGTATCAAATACACCGGACTGTAGCCCGTGGTTTCAGAAACGCTCGTATATATTGCTAGTGATAGCTCTGGGAGCAGTGCATCCCAAAGTCTTTGAGTTTCTCCTGCAAACTGCGCAATCATCGTCTTGACTGTTCCGTTTGCTCTTTCAGTCGGATTTTCTTGCGGAGTGTATGGCTCCGTAAATTGATGTTTCAAGCCCATTTCAGCCAAGAACTTTCGAAACATTAGACTTGTAAATTGTGTCCCGTTGTCGGTAATTAGCACCTTCGGTACTCCAAATCTCGCCAGTATTCTTTCTCTGAAGGCTTTGCAGAGTGGTTGCTTTTCGTAGCGGTACCATCTCCGTCCACTTTGAAAACTTGTCGAACATGACCAGCATCATGGTGTTGCCATGTTTTGATCTTGGCAATGGTCCAACGAAGTCCGCACATTGCATGGCCCAGGGCTCCTCTGCTATCTTCGTCAACATCTTCCCCACCGGTTGTTGTTGGCTTGCTTTATACTTTTGGCACGTTCCGCAGCGTCGCACGTATTTACTCACCTGGCGGAACATTCCAGGCCAGTAGTATCTGTTGGCTATGCGTGCGATCGTCTTCCTTACCCCAATATGCCCTGCGGTCGGTCCGTCGTGATTCCCTCTGAGAACTCTATCCCTTTGATAACTCGGCACACACAGTTTCCACGGCGCGCAGTCTTCGTCTCCCTGTCTTGGTATGTGGCGGCATAGATGACGTTCTTCAAACACATAATCAGCGTATTTTTCTGGTTTCGTTTTCACTTCTGCTATGCACTGTTCTCGCCACGCGCAGCTTTTCTCGTACTCATCAGTAATTGTACCAAGAGTTTCCAATGTTGGTCGCGATAGCGCGCCACATTCAGCTTAAATTTTCGATATTGAATGTCGAATGTGTGCTGCTGCAGTTCGAACGCCCATCGCGCTGTCCGGCCTGATGGACTTTCTATGCTGTTGAACCACTTCATCGATAGATGATCAGTTATTACCGTAAATGCTTCTTACTGTGCACTTTCCCACTTCCAATGCTTACCCTTGCGTAACAGTGACGTCAAGCGGTGGACGACGTCCGCAAATTCTGACACGAAGCGTCGATACCATGACGCAATTCCCAAGCATCGTCGTAGTTCTCGTACATTTGTTGGTGGCTGTAGTTCTTTAATCGCTGCTATCTTGTCTGGATCGGAGTGTATTCCTTGATCGCTCACCACGTGACCAAGGTATTTTAGCTCACTTCGGAAAAATTCACACTTTTCGGCATTGAGTCTCAGGTTTGCCTTCCTGAGTCGTCTGAATACTTCTTTAAGGTTCTCCAGATGGTCTTCGAACGTGTGCCCTGTCACGATAATGTCGTCTAAGTAGGCAAATGCGTGTGGTTCCATCTCTGGACCAATTACTTGATCGAGCGCTCGTTGGAACGTAGCTGGCCGAATGTAGGCCAAACGGCATCACGCGTCACTGAAAGAGACCACGTCCAGGTACGGTAAACGCCGTGTACTGTTTGCTGCTCTCCTCCATGGGTATTTGCCAATAACCGTTCTTCAAGTCTAAACTGCTGATGAATTTTGCGTCGCGCAGACGGCCTAAAATATGTTGTATGCGCGGTAGGGAGTAAGCGTCGGGGACTGATCGTTCGTTAAGTTGACGATAGTCAATGAAGAGCCTCCATTGTCCTGTTTGTTTCTTCACCAAGACGATTGGTGCGCTATGAGACGGTTCAATACATCCTTTATTGATCAATTTGTCTATTTCTTTGTCAATTATCGCCTACATTGCCAGATTTTTGGGGTAGTACCGCTACTTAATGGGGCGATCATCATGCATCACAATCTTGTGTACCGCTATGTCGGTGATTTCTTTTAATTCGTCAAATGCTTTCAGCTCTTGTTTCAAAAGTTCTTGCACACTCTGATCTCTATCTTTACTCAGCGTGTTTCCTCCGCATCGCACTTTCATCCGAGTGCCTATCTGCGCGCTTGCTTTTGTTGTTTTTTTTATGTTTTTGTTCTGTACAGGCGACATTAACTTCGTCGTACCTGTTTATTGAATTTACCCTCTTGTCTTCGTTGTTTCTAGCGTGCTCCTCAGGGCTGTTGCAAACGCTTGTACTTTCGTCTTTATCTATCTGTTCTTTAATGTTGTTACATGTGGCAGTGCAAACATCTTCTGTGGTGACGTGCTCATCCCGGCTGTTGCACGCGCCTTCGCTCGCCTCCGCGATGGAACATGTATATACTTTATTTTCTCTTCTCACTGAATGGAATGGAATAGTTGCCATATCGCAGCTCCACTTCAAACAATGCGAGTGAATCAACACCCAAGATTAATTGGTCACATGCATTTCTCAGTACCAGTAGCGTGAGTACGCAGCGCTTTTCTCCTAATGTGACTTTTACTTCCATTTCTTGATTAACATACTGTACTGCTCCGTCGGCCATCTGTACTGTTGTGCGTACCATACGCGTCCTTGCCAAGTCGGTGATTTTCGTAGCGAATATTTACGAAACTTCTCGTTGCGACTGTGTCTATTATAGCTTCTGTTTCTTCGCCACCCAGGTATACCGTAGCGAAGATGCGACCGTATTTTACGGCAAAAGGGATGATTAATTCCGCGCTCTTTTCATTGGTCCGCCCGTCACCTCTAGCCTCTGACGGGTACCGCGGGTGTTTTCCTGACTGACAATCAAACGTGTGGACATTGCGCCGACCACGCTCCCTGCAAAACATCACCTGTGGTTTTCTGCAACCACGTGACATGTGTCCACTTTCACCACATCGATGACACGCCGTCCGTGGATTTATTGGCGCGAACGGATTATCGTGCTTTTGACTATTGTGTGCTTCTGATATCGGATCTTCACGAACTTGAAAATGTCGCTCTTTTTGCCTTGGCTGTGGGACGTCTTGGGTGGGCTCCTTTTCGTCGCGAAGTACCTCGTATTCTTTTGCCATCTCGGTTAACTCCACTAGACTTGTAAATTCTTTTCGCCGAATGTATAATCGATAGTCCTGCAGACTGTTGCGATATATTCTGTATAGCTGCTGCGTAGCGTCGTAATCTGCGTAGCTCATCACGTCTAGCATAGCAACCACGTAGTCACTGAACGACTCCTTTTGTCGCTGGCGTCGCTGTTGGATCTCATCTTCTATACCTTCAATGTAGTGAGGTGGCAGGAAAAATTTAAGTAGATCACTCTTGAAGGTTCTCCATTCAACCCATTGTCGATTGCTTCTGCGAAACCATATCAATGCCTTATCGCGTAGTAATTCGGCAATCTAAAGCGGCAGCTAGTCGATGCAAACGTTATACATCTGCGCCAGTTCGTCTACGCGTTCGATAAACGCTATCGGATCTCGGCCACCCTCATACTTCACCGACCATCTCCTTACCTTGTCAATAACAGACATGTCTCGTATGAACGTATCATTTGTCGCAGGCATCATCGCTGGTTGTTGCACCATCGGTGGCTGTTGTATCATCAGTGGCTGTTGTACCATCGGTGGCTGATGCATCGTCGTTGGCTGTTGCATCATCGTTGGCTGATGCATCATCGTTGGCAGCTGCCAACTGCTGGTGTACTTTGAGTTGGTTCTGTGGTGAACTGTGGACGCGTCTGTTCTGTTGATCGAACTGTTGACACCAAGAAGCCTCTAACTCTTCCAAGCGAGTGATATTTTCTGGCTTCAGTTCCTCACTTTTCGCAAATGTCGAAGATCCTTAATCCATGAAGTCTTTAACATTTTTATATTTTTTTTTTCTGTTATTTATTGTACTCTGTATTCACAGTTTTATTTGTTACTTGTTTAGTATTTTATAATCTTCACTTTTTTTCTTTATTTACATTTAACTTCACTTTTCTTTCCTTTGTATTTTCTTTTCTAATTATTTTCTTCTTTACTTTCGCTGAACCAAACAATTATGTCCTCGTTGCAGATTGAACAAATCTGAGATTCTAGAAAATAATCGTTGAAGCAATGCATATGAAAATTATAGCTACACAATGTTGCTACGATGAGTTCATTTTCCTTGATTACATTGTTGCAAATCATATTTCGAGGACTCGCAGTGTCCATTTTAATTACAGCTACTTACTTTTAATTTTCCAAAACTTATTAAAGTCTCTGCTCGGGCGCCATCTGTAACGAAGTTTCTCAGGCTGAGGTATACTCGCCGGTTTTGTCCAGGGTTGGTTTACAGAAAAATAGATAAATGAAAAGATTAGTTTTATTTTAGTATTGTTATTCAGTCTCTTTATTGTCCCTTCAGTGGGTTTAAATATCATATTCGCTATTTTATAACACTTATTCAAGCTAGTACTAGTTTGGCGAGTTAATGTCTCGATCCGCTATTAATACGTTTGGGGAGTTAATGCCTCCAGCCGCTATAATAAAATACTTATTAAATCTTAAAATAACTTAATACTAGTTTTGGCGAGTTAATGCCTCGATCCGATATAACTACAATTGGGGAGTTAATGCCTCCAACTATAACTTCTTTCTATTTGGGGAGTTAATGCCCCCAACCACTATAATAAAATACTTATTAAATCTTAAAGTAACTTAATACTAGTTTGGCGAAATAATGCCTTGATCGGCTATAACTACAATTGGGGAGTTAATGCCTCCAACCACTACTTCCTACTATTTGGGGAGTTTGTGCCTCCAACCACTACTTCCTACAATTGGGGAGTTAATGCCTCCAACCGTTACTACATTTGGAGAGTTAATGCCTCCAACCGCTACTTACGAGTTTGATGTGTACGAGGTCGTCACAAGCATCGAACTGCCTGACTGCTGCAATTGTGTCTCCTTTTATACTCTTTCTTGTGTTGATCGCTGTGTGCTTTGTTGTTGCGTAGTCTGTGCAGTTGTTGTTGCTTCATTCGATATTGTTGCATTACACACAGAAAAAATATTGTACGTATATATAACAATTGATATTAATAGCAAACAAAATCGTATTCCAATTAAAAATATGAATGTATTTACTAATTAATTAATTGTATTTACACATTTTTTAATTAAAATATTAATAGGAATTAATTTAATATAATTTCAATACAACTAAATCTTTAATAGTATTAACTACTTTTATTTGTCACTTTTGATTTATTCATTTTCTTAAATTGCAACACTGTATTTTTCTTTTGGATTTCATTTTATGTTTGACTCAATTAATTGGCCCACCTGTAGAAGTTGTGAAAACTGACTTCGGTAAAACATTCGTTAGGTTGAAAGAATTTTACAGTTACATCGGCTGAGTTTCAATTAAAAATTAATTGGATTGATTAACATTTTAGTTATATTTACACACTTTTTTCTGTGTGCAGCCTATGCTTGCGTATACTTGATGCTTATGCGTAGCGTTGTTGTTGCTTCATTTGATGTTGTTGTATTACAGCCTATGCTTGCGTATACTGGATGCTTATGCGTAGCGTTGTTGTTGCTTGCAGGGTTGCTGCATGTGCGTGGAAAAAAAATATGTAGGTCATGCATCGCCGAAACAGAAACAAACTGGTCCATTTCCGATCCAGCATACTAAATGGATACATTTACAAAATTAGAAGCCTGTAATGCCGGCTGAGTTTCACTCATTTTATGACAATTTGAAGCAAGCGAATTAAAAAATTACAAAAATACTTTCCAATGTATTTTATTTTTACTCCTTTTTACTGATAAATAATAAAAAAAAAACATTAAAAAGTTAATTAAAACGCTTACATATATTATTGTGCAATAAGCTCTATCTACTCATTATAAAATACAAGTTGAAGATATTTGAAGAGCAATAACCTCTATCTACCATATCAGCCTGAATAACACAAATTTTGAATAACTTTTTAGATGTAACCGTTAATTGTCATTTTTAATTAATATTGTTGAAGATATATTTATCGCAACATTTACGGCTACCGATTAAATCAGTTTTTTCGCTCTCCTGAAAAATTATGTTTATGTTGATAGGCAGTATAAGTATTTCTTAATAAAATATACTAAATTTATCTACTATAAAAATAAAATAAATTAATTTTTTTAATTTTAATTATTTTTTTTTTTACTAAATGTGTAATATTATTTTTTGTTGCCTAAAAAAAAAACTTTTTTTTTAATAAAATGATTATAATAGCAGAAAATAATTTTTTATTGACATCCGCAACCGCGGATCTTTTTTTTAAGATCCGCATCCGCAAGAATGTTCATCCGCTAACACGCAGTAATATTCATCTTCAAAAGCAAACACTGACACATTATTCACTGCAGAATTAACAAGAGCATACACATCATCTGTGCAACCAACTACAAAAAGATCAGCGCCTTGGAGGAACCGGGAAGCCTCCAACGACGATGCGATGAACTATCTGGTTGCTTCGTGAATAGAAAGAGAAAAAGGAAAAAAGATGTGTTAACTCGGCATGAAAACACGGCTATAAAAAAAGCTACTGCAGCTGAAAAGTTTTGTGGTTACGATACTCCTCAGATTAGGTTTAGAGTTAAATTTTGTTTATTAGGTTGCTTTCTTGTCTGTGTGTTATTGTAATTGATTTTAAACTACTTTCGCGATGAGCTACAGACTTGAGATTTTAAATATTTACTCGAACTGGAGGACAATGCAATACTATATTTTTCTTGCCATCCGGTGCATCATGGTGCATCGCCATTATTTTTTTTTGGCTAAAAATAGAGCCACAGCACTCAGGCAGGGTTATATCCATTGTGCTGTGATCCAGTTCCCTGGTTTTTAGTGATATTTCTTAGATACATTATTGAATCTAAGAAGGCTGTTGTGTGATAAAGAGTGAAGCTGATCCTCTCTCATCAAGTCTGTGCCAAAGATCTGCCTTCTAATTCTTGAAAATGTTGGACACTCACAGAGATAGTGCTCATGTGTTTCTCACATGCGTTGTGTCGCGTTAAAAGTCCCGTCAGTTTTCTGCACCCAGCTGCTCTTGCCATCTGCTCTTGTGTGCGGAGACGACCAAAGAGCTCATGAAGAATTTTCACGTAGATGCAGATAGTCCCAATACAGGTTCTGGTCCAAATGGATTATACTCAGATCCAGCTCGTGCTAGTTCGTCAGATATTTCATTGACCGAAACTCCTTTATGGCCCGGCACCCAACTCAGTTTCATTGTATTGTAATTTGCAACACAATTGAGACGTGATCTGCATTGACGTACAATTTTGGATGTGATGAACAGGTTGTTCAAAGCCATATGAGAAGCTTGACTATCGCTGCAAACAGATATAGCTATGTTCTGCCATCTATTATCCGCAATGTAGTCCATATCCATAAGTATAGCATAAATTTCGGCTTGAAATACCGAGGCACTGTCGCCTAAGGCGAAGTGAAGTCTGCAGTTATCCAGTTCCACAAACACTCCAGCACCAGATCCCTGATCGGTTCTGGAGGCGTTGGTGAAAATGCGGTGTGACCCTCTACCTAGCTCACAGTCAGGCGTTAGCCATTCTTGAAAGTCGGGTTGGAAAACTTCAAAATTTCGTCTTGGTAATATTTCTGTTATCATTGCATCGGAGGGCACCTCCAGTAGACAGGTGTCTAATGGAGTGTCAAGTGCAATGTCAGAGATATTCCAAGGAACATTAAACCTGAGACCACCTCGTTTCAGGTTCCAGCAGCCTCTAATGAAGATGTCAAGTGGTGGTAGGTTTAAGATTGCATTCAGTGCTGGACCAGATGTAGTGAAAAAGGCACCCGTAACACCCAGACACACGGTTCCCTGAATCTTGGCAAGACTAGTTGTCACGCACTTTCGCGACAGCTTGTTCCACCAGATTACCGATGCATATGATATCATCGGTCTTATCATTGCCATGTAAATCCATAAGGTTTTGCTCGGCGATAGTCCCCATGTCGTCCCAAAAATTCCTCTGCATTGCCAGAAGGCATTCAATGCTCGCGAAATTTTATTTTCAACATGTTTTGTCCAAAGCAGTTACTATTTAGAGTTAATCCCAGATATTTTACTTCGTTAGACAGATGTTGCGGGCTCCAGGGGTACTTTTGTACTTGCCTTTATTAATGAACCCGTCAGTGACAATATTCCCTCGAAGTCCACAATTCTTTCCTAACATTTATTATTAAATAAAAACGCAAGGATATTCTAGACTTGCTTTATACTTTTATTCATTATTTTTAAGTATTTTTACAAGCTTGAGTTTAAACTGAAAACACGTCTGCACTCTAAGGCAGTTATAATCATTAAAAACTAAACTTAACCTCCACTCATCACCTCGGTATCGTGCGACTCTCGAACCCCTTGCTTATACTTATTTCTTAAAACACAACTCATAAATGCAAGCAAGCATATTCTTAAATCTACGTACTACTAAAAACCTCATGAACCCCACATCAGATATTTACTAATATTGTGAAATCATTAACTGAGAAAATTCCAATGTGCTAAATTCTTAATTGGTTCTCATGCTGGCGTTAGTCTTGACTTAAATTAAAACCAATGCTTTTGTTGTTGCTTTTAAACAGACGGCACACTTGCTGGCGCGAGTCTCGGATCAAATTGCAACCAATGTATTTTTCGTTTCTTTTAAGTAGACTTAATTTTATCTCCTGAAAGTATGCACTCATAAACATTATGTACTTGTTCCAGTTACGTCGTAGTCGTTATGTTAAGTTAACATGCATCTGTTATTGTGCTTTTAGATTTGAACTTTATGTGCATACTGGTTATGTGCAGGCTTTCTTAAATACAACAAAAAAAAACGTTTCTGATTCACAACATTCTTCCCCCCTTATTTTAAGAAAAAATTATTATTAAAAAAAATAATAGTTTTTTCTTTTACATCATTAATATTTCAATATATTTCTTAATTTATTTAACTTACAATAATATTTAAAATCAATAAGTATTTTTCATATTATTATAATTTATTTTACTTATTTTCATTTTAAGAATCTTATTAATGCCTATCTTCGTTACTTAATTACTTAATTAATGGTCGCAGTTTTAGTGATATACTTTATGTAACGTTAAAAATAAAAATGTATAACATTACAAGTCACTGAACGTTGCAATTGACAAAACAGTAGTTGATCAAGTTACCGCTTTGCAATCGCTGCGTTCCGTGTTGCTCTGTTGTTTTTCTTGTTTATTCATCTAAGTCATTAAAACCTTTAATTTGTGCAACGATTTGTTTTCTTTAAAATTTGTTGCGATATTTATTGAAAATAATTCATTTAATTTTTATTGAGTATATCTTTAGTTATTGTTTATATTTATAGTTTTCATATTTTTAATTTTTCTTCAAGTTTTTCTTTACTTATTTCTAGTCTATTAAATTAATTATACAAACAAAAATGTAGTTGTGTCTTTTATTAATTTAAAACATAAATTGCTGTGATCGCTAGTTCTGTTACTTTCTGTTTACGTGTATAGGTTGGCTGGCTGCATTTTATTTGTTTCTGCCACTGTTTCGAAAAGCATTGTTATCATCGTTTATTCTCATCTTTCATCTTGATTTTCTTAGCATTGTTAAATTTGATGTCTTCTATGTTGCGTTGTTTTTTTTTTAAGTCAAATTGAATCGTATTTTGTTGAGAGCAGATACTAAAATTGGTAATTTTGTAATTTTATATTTCTGGATATTAATACGAATTTGTCTTCTTTAAATGTTTTAAGAGTTCTTGTAGCGAAATTGTCATCTTCGGAAATCATCTTTAATTATACGTACATGTTGTTGTTTGATGTTGTTCTTTTATATTTCACTTGTTGTAAAAATATTTGAATATTTGAAGTTCTTAGTGTTTTTAATTTTCGTCTTCTTTTTTAAGAAATTATGTTCTTTTGTTGAAGAAATTGTCAGCATAATGTGTGAAACGTTGTTGATTTAGTACAATTATGATAACTTTGTTGATGTGTCAAATTTCTTTTTCTATAAGGTTAGCATTGACAGCTGAATAAGTGTATATGGAATTTATCCTTCAACTTATTTACAAAATATTAGCTTGTTCGTTGAGTGATAAAATTGTTATCCTTTAATTATATGTACGTAAAGATGTAAAATGTTGTTGCTTCTTTATGGTAGAATAGTCACAACTTTGCTGATTTGTCGAACTTCCACATTCATGTTTATAGTGAGCTCCTTTCTTTTAATTAAACATGTTATTGATGTACAATTGTTGTTGTCAGCGCCATGACTCTCACATGTTTCTTTATCATTCTTCTCTTGTACTTCATTACATAATATTACCATTTCAGACCTTTAACCAACAAAATTAAACGATCTTCTTTGACAATTAAAATTTAAACTTAGTGTCTTCTGCGTCGAATTTTATTGTTTGGTGGACTGCTAGTTATTCTTCTTCTTCGTGCATGCTTTATTTCTTTGTCGTGGTTGAAATGCATTTCCAGAGCCAGGATTATTATTAAAAATACTTATTACTTTGTATTGTTTACTATAAATTTATAAATAATTTATATTTAATATCATTTTTATTTACAGTATTCATAATCTTTGTTTATATTACCTTACATCATAGTATTAAAATTTTATATTTTAATTGTATATTTATATCGAACATTTTACTTATGCCACTGTGTACATATTTTATTTTACTTTAAAATCTTTAATTTTTTTTCTTAATATATAGAACTTCTTTTATTTATAATTTCATTAGCACATGAATCAATGCTAATTATTTTCAAAAATACTTATCTATTATTCATGCACTAATTTATGAATTTAATCATTATTGCCAATTTTCAATAATAGTAAGCGCGCGCGATTTATGCATAACTACTTTTGTACATTCAATAGGTACATATATATTTTCATTACCGTGTAATGATCACATTTAAAACGTTTGTTAATTTTGTTAGATTGTGTATTGTATTTTTTTTTTCTTATCATTCAATTATTGTTCAAATATTTACGCTGCATTAACGTATATCGTTTCATTTTCGGTACATTAGTGCATTGTTCCTAGATGCAAAACGCTGAATTGCATTTTATCGCTTATAACATTAGCTCCTCACTTCTATCTGTGCTCCACTTTAGTGTGTGCTACGCTAACACCTATCTGTACTTCAAGTGCAATGATCTTTCTGTTCTCTGTTTCCATTAATAAATGATCTTGACAATGAAACTGAAGTACTGACCTATTTCAATTATGACAATGTATATTTTATTGCTTTGGCAAATTCGTACTGAATTCTTGTTTATGAAATATCTAATATAATCTTCTTTATACTTTATTCCTTTCTCATTTAATACATGATCTAATGCAAGTCATCTTCTAAAATTAATACATAGCTATTTCCTCATGCACTAATTTAGATTTTAAAAACATATTTTCTAAAAAAAAAAATATTTACGCGTACTTTAATTACGTTGTTTGCAATATTATGCATTGCGGTTAATGATCATTATGAACTGTTGGTTCAGTTATTAATTTCTTTGTTTTTGTTCGTTCGATTGTGTATAACTTAAGAGTTATATGCTTTTAATAAGTTATTATGGAATTTTTTCCCTTTTCCCTTGATACAGATCACTGTTGTCACAGGACTTATTATTTCCTATTCTGGTTTTTTAATAAAACTTTATCTTCTTCCTTAAAAACTACCGTATTTAATGTATTATCATAACTTCGTTTAGATCTATCCTTAGCTTTTTCTTGATTTTGTCTGACTATCTTATGTGTACGCTGTATTTGGTATTTTAATACCTTATTGTAATCTTCACTGTTATAAATTGGTGAACATTTTCGTTTTAGGTTGGTTGGCATGTCAAATTCAAATCCGTATAAAGTACGACAAGGCGTTTGCCCTGTTGACATATGCACTGTGTTATTGTGCACATGCATTGCCGAATTCAACCATTGGTCCCAGTTGGACCCATATTCTTTTGCAAAACATCTCAAATACTCCCCTAAAGGTCTGTGACTTCGTTTTAACGAGCCATACGCCTGCGGGTGATAAGGTGTTATATGCATTTTTTTAATGTTTAATAACTTGCACGTGTCTGAAAATAATTTTGACACAAAATTTGAACCATTATCTGTAATTAAAATTTTCGGAATATTATAACGCGTGATAATTTCCTCGTAAAAAGCTTTGGCTACTGTGCTTGCTTCCGTGTCTGGGATAGCTACGCAGCACATGTATTTTGAAAAATCGTCTTGAAATGTTAAAATATATTTATTTCCTGACACTGTTTCAGGTAAAATTCCTACCAAGTCCATGTAAACCTTATCGAATGGACGTGTTGGCGTATCTGTCAAGACCATTGGCATTTTTGTTAACTTTGAACTTTTGTTCATTTGGCATTTAGGACAGTTTCTAACATATTCTTTTATTTGTTTCTGCATTCCCCTCCATTTAAATTGTTTTTTAATCCTAAAGTATGTTTTAAGTGTGCCCCGATGGCCTCCTAGTGCTGAATCATTCACATCTTTCATCACGGTTTTAATTTCATCTGGATCAGTTAATATTTGAGCTGAATTAGTTTCACTATTTGTATCTATTATTGTTTCATCTACGACTGGTGTACTGTATTGTGGTTTTATTTTTGTGATTTGCTGATCTAAAATATTTTGTGTAGTTTTTGATCTTGTTTGTACGGCTGTAATATCTGGTTCTATATATGGAATTCTGCTTAAAGCATCCGCATTTAAATTCTTTTTGCCTGGTTTGTACATTATTTCAATATCATATTCCGATAATTTGTGTCGGAAACGCGCACGGCGGGATGTCTGATATTTTAAATTTGCAATACCTTTTAGAGGTTGATGATCTGTAAAAATTTTGAATGGTCGCCCTAATAGGTATGCTCTAAAATCTTTGTTGCCCAAACAATTGCTAAAAATTCCTTTTCAATGGAAGAATATCGTTTTTCTACTCCATTTAAAGTTCTACTTGCAAACGCGATCGGTCGGTCGCTTCCTACTTCACCTTGAGATAGCACTGCACCTACTGCTTCGTTACTTGCGTCTGTTGTTAGCAAAAAAGTTTTTGTAAAATCTGGATATGCTAATATTGGTGGTGAAATTATTGATTCTTTCAATTTAATAAATGAATTTTGACAATCGTTCGTCCATTTAAATTTAACGTCCTTTTTAAGTAAATTATTAATTAGTAAAGATAACCTTGCCATATTGCTTATGAACTTTCTGTAATAATTAATTAATCCCAAGAATGCTTGTACTTCTTTTCTGTTTCTTGGTACTGGAATATTTTTTACGCATTCGACCTTAGCGGGGTCTGGCAGCGCACCAAGTTCTGAACATTTATGCCCTAAATATACAACTTCACGACGTAAAAACTGACATTTTTCGGTATTTAATTTTAAATTATGGTCTCTTAGTTTCTGTAATACTTTACTTAATCTGTGTTCATGTTCGCTTATATTTTTCCCATACACAACTATATCATCAAGATATACAAAACAGTCGATACCCTGTAACCCTGTTAAGATGTGATTCATTATTCTCTGGAATGTTGCTGGTGCCCCTGTTAAACCGAAAGGCATCATTTTGAATTCAAAATGTCCAAGTCCTGTACTGAAGGCAGTTTTTTCTTTATCACCTTCTTCTACTAAGACCTGATGATAGCCACTTGCTAAATCTAAAGTTGAAAAATACCGACTGTGACCTAATTGATCAAATATTTCATCTATTCGCGGGATAGGAAATACCTGTTTTATGGTTACGTCATTTAATTTACGGAAATCTATGACAAGTCTCCATTTTTTGTTTCCGTCTTTGTCGCTCCTCTTCGGTACCAATAGTAATGGTGAATTCCAGGGTGATATGCTTGGCGATATAATGCCAGCATCTAACATTTTGTTAACCTGTCTATTAATTTCCTCTCTATGTGTGTGTGGAAGTTTGTATTGCTTTTGGTTAATTGGTGGTTGATTCCATTGTGTTGTTATGTCGTGTTTAAGTAGCGGCGTGTATGACAGTTCGTCACCTTCTAAGTGAAAAACATCGTGGTAAGAAATACAAAGATTTTGTAATGATATGATTTCCTCCTTATTTAAAGATTCATCGATGTTAATTTTTTCTAATAATCTATTAATCCTATTTTTTATATTCACTGAATTTATAGTATTTATTGTAGAATTGTTTGTATCTGATTCCCTATACTAATTAAAATTTGAAAATTTCGGTTTAAAATTGTTGTCTATTATAATGTCCTTTTCTGTAGCATTTAATACTGAGACATAAACTTTATTTTTGTTAACATTCGATAAGCTTTCTCCCAAATATACTCCAGGATAAATTTCTTGTTTATGTATTAAAACAATTGGAATTTTTGTTTTTAGTGTAATTTCTACTATTTTTGCATTTCTCGGCATGACTTTTATTTCATGATTGTAATAAATATTTTCTATGTCGGCTCGCGTTTTCATTGGTAATCGGATAGTGTGATTCTTTCCTTTATCGTAGAATGTTATGATCTTATTAATTGCGTTTATTACGGATCTATTCCATATGTTATCCCGTCCTATTATTCCGTCTGCTGGTATTCCTTGTTCAAGAGATACTACATGCATTATTAAATGTAACCACTTTATATTACCGTGTTGTATATTGGTCGTGCCTAACGTCCTTACTCATCCACCAAAAGCCCCATTAAAATCTTTCTTACTATTTTTGTCAAATTCCGGTAGTTGTGTCAATGCACCTTCTTTTATTATGCTTGCATCTGCTCCTGAGTCTACTAGTAATATGAGTTTTCCATTTTTAGCTGCCTCGCAAGGTACTTCAATGAAACATCACTTACATTAGACAATTTGAAGCAGTCCCCCTTTCTATTGTATATTTTGTTAATTCTCTTTTTATTTAATCCACTCAACTGTTGTCTATTTTTTTATCATAACATGTTATAAAGTTTTCAAACTTTTTCAACATTCCTGTAAACATATTGTTCACCTTTTGACCTATTTGCATTTCTTCCCATACACATCTTTGCCGATTAGTTTCATCAGCTACTAATTTAATCATTTTTGCCCCTATTGCTATTATCATATATATAAAGAAATGTATTAATGCAAAAATTACCATTGTCACTCCCACACAATGAAACCACGGTGGATCAATATGTGTATCAACGGTCACTTCCGACGTCTGATTTGCAATATTTTCCTCCACCGGTTTTCTGTTATTTTTAGGAGTTTGGGTAGTTAATGTGATCACAGACCCTTCAGCCTTATGATTTACTATTTTTACCCTTTTTGACCTAATTTTGCTATTTTTAATGGGTCCCCAGCTACTGGCCTTGGCTGGGCCCCTGGTAGTTTCCCTTGTTTTGATCATTATTCTCCCTCGCCAGATAATCCCTCTTGGCGTAGCAATCAGTTTCTACATGACCAAGTCTACGATACCAATCACATTTTAAATTATTTCTAGGGGTATTCCCATTCTTGTTATTATTTCTATTATTATTATTATTATTGGTATGGTAAAAATTCCCTATTAACGACTGGGTGGTTTTGTTTTTCACACTCTATACAAAACGGTGTGTTTTGCCGCGTAATACATTCGTCTCGTATATGTCCTTTTTTCTGGCAAAAAGAGCATGTTGGTCGTATTTTCGATCCTTCTGTTTTATTTTGTGTTGATATTTTGTGATTTAGTGGGGTAGTTTGAAAATGATTGTTTTGAATACTATTCGTTGGACTGGTTACGGATCGTTGTTCGAAACTGTTTACTTCCTCGGGGAATCTCGGACCCCCTTGAATTGTTATCTGGGCCTTTAATGCTTCATCTAATAAATCATTCAAGTTTTCTGCTTTGCTACTTAATAATAGAACCTTTATTGTCGGATCTTTTACACCTACCTTGAATGCTGTCAGAACTGAGTTTACTAGTTCCGTATTAAAAACATCTGTAGGTAGATTTTTATTTTTGTACCTTGAATCTGCTATTTCATTAGCGTTTGCCCATAATCTTTCTAATCTTCTTGCAAATGTCCTCAGACTCTCACCATCCGTCTGATATGCTTTTCTAATACTATCCTGAACCGAATCTAACGTAGTCATTTTTAAATATGTATTTCTTAGAACGTCAAATAACTCCTCTAAATCATTGAACTTTCTTGTGCGGACTAGATCATAAGCGTCACCAAGAAGATGCAGTTTGACACAGCTAATGAATTCTTCTTTGTTTTCTTTTGTAATTTTTAGACTTGCTAACGCACAAGCGTCCATGAATCTTGTTAACGGACGGTGATTCCGATCCCATAAAAAATGGAACCACACTTCCTACGTAATTCGATAAAGTATCTGACGGCATTTCTAATGTTGTTTCCGGTGCTGTTATTTTATCAAATTTACAATCTGTAATGCCTCCTTATGATATAATGATGTTTCGTGGGATAGCTTAACTTCCGATTCTAAAAATCTGATTTTCCAGCCTAATTCTCTTACTTTATTATTTGCTTCTTGTTTCGAATTCTGTTGGCTCAGTGCTCGTTCAATTGATTCGTCCGAAATATCTTTATTTTTCAGCAAAGTTCTTAATTTTTCGTTTTCTTCCTCTATTCCACTAGACTGATCTAACAACTCCTGCCGTTCTTCTACAATATCGTTTAAATTTTTATTTAATGCAGTAAATTCCCCTTTCCAATCTTCTAATTCTTTTATTTTATGAGCACTTTTATGATCCAAAAAGTATAGTAATTGTTCAAAAACTACGTCAACTCTTTCGACTTCTGAGTATACCCGTGTGGAACTGACTTTATTTTTTTATTAATTCTAAAGTTTCTTTATTGTTAACTTCCGTACTAATTTGATTCCACAATTTCTCAGTAAATCTGCCAAGTTGTCCTAATATATTTCTATATGCTACTTCCAATTCCTCAAAGTTCGCCATATAATCATTAAAATTTTCAATTAAAATTTATAAATTTGTTTAATTTCATTCTTTCTATAATTTTAATTTCACCATTTATTTACTGCTTTCACTCAAACTTACTAAAATTTATTCAATATTTAATTATACCTTCCTTTCCACTTCTGTGTTTCTTCATTTATTTTTTTGTTAATTCTTCAAATTCGTCCTTCAGTTTTTTTTGTAGATTCTTGAAAAACCGGCTGCTCCAAAAATTATGCGGGCTCCAGGGGTCCTTTTGTACTTGCCTTTATTAATGAACCCGTCAGTGACAATATTCCCTCGAAGTCCACAATTCTTTCCTAACATTTATTATTAAATAAAAACGCAAGGATATTCTAGACTTGCTTTATACTTTTATTCATTATTTTTAAGTATTTTTACAAGCTTGAGTTTAAACTGAAAACACGTCTGCACTCTAAGGCAGTTATAATCATTAAAAACTAAACTTAACCTCTACTTATACTTATTTCTTAAAACACAACTCATAAAAACAAGCAAGCATATTCTTAAATCTACGTACTACTAAAAACCTCATGAACCCCACATCAGATATTTACTAATATTGTGAAATCATTAACTGAGAAAATTCACATGCATCTGTTATTGTGCTTTTAGATTTGAACTTTATGTGCATACTGGTTATGTGCAGGCTTTCTTAAATTCAACAAAAAAAAAACGTTTCAGATTCACAACACAGAGGAATAGTGACACACTTAAGTACTGGTAGAGATAATCCTGTCATTATTCTTTTCCTAGTGAAGATAACAATACCGGTTTTTTGAGGGTTGACGGAAAGTCCGTTTGCAGTACACCAGCTGTCAATTCGGTTCAATGAGTTTTGTGTTTTAACACAGATCTCATTGAGGGAAAAGCCTGTGCAAAGAATGGAAACATCGTCTTCACCAGAGCAGGGGGAGGACAACATCTATTCAACCCTGCCATAATATACTGACTGCACTCCGCCTCAGAAGTGATGGTCCTAAACATTAGCATTGACCTTAGCCATTTGACCAATGCTTCATCTATTCCATGCCTTCTAGCAGCGTGACACATTCCATCAAAAGTCGCTTTATCAAAAGCACCCTCGATGTCAACAAATATATCCATGACGTACATCTTCCTCTGAAAAGCATGCTCGATACGGCCAACCAGATGTTGTAAAACTGTTTCACAGGATTTTCCACGTTGGTAGGCATATTGTCTTGACGATAGTGCGTACCTTGACAACGATGTTTTTCTGATGTGCAACTCAACTAATCTTACTAGACACTTTAATATAAAGGATATCATACTAATGCGTCTGAAGCTCTTGGCTATGGAATAGTCTTCTCTTCCAACTTTAGGAATGAAGGCTACTTTACCTAAACGCCTGGATGTCGGAATGAATGCCCATGAGAGACTTGCTCTAAAGATCTTCTTTAGGCATGTTAGCAATTGTGTTATACCTTCCTGTAGCATGACTGGTAGATGCCATTGCGCAAGGTTTCAAGACAAGCGTTCCACCAAGGAAGGGGAGGTCTAGATAACGTTTTTCGTACCGGACATGTTCGACAAAACTAGAATTCATAACTTGAACGGACGTCTCAATACACTCTTTGGTACGAATTCTGACAGGAATATTGAGGGAATTCTCAAGTTCATGTCTGAAGCGTGCCCAGTTCGTTTATCTAGGGTTTCTTACCGTCATAGAGGGCAGCACCTCACGGTCAGTATGAAACTCGATATACCTGTGGTCCGATAAAAAATCTTCTTTAAGAACCTTTCAGTTTAAGATTGACTCTCTCAGTCTACAGTTAGACAAAGTGAGGTCAATCACTTCCTGTCTTCCACCAGGAAGTGATCGTAGAATTATTACCAGTGTTGTGAATGTTCAGATTGGAGGTCATGATGAAGTCAAGGAGTTTGATACCTTGTGTGTTGCATTTGCTGCTGCCCCACTGTGTGGGGCAGCAGCATTAGCGTCACAAAAACAATTAAGCATTAGCGTCACAACAAAGAATAAGGTCAGTCTTCTTAAGATCACAGTACTCTATGAGCTCAACAATTGTCTTTGGCGGAGGAGGCAGTAGTGAGTCATAGAGGAAGTAGCTTGAGGCGACAATCAGATGTTTCCATCCACTATCGCTTTCATAGCTCACTTTAGCTGCCACTAGGTCTTGCCCACAGAATTGGGTTAACTTGGTGACAGCAAAGTGTTTCGATACTATAAGACAGCTTATGCGTCTTACGGCTTGCCATCGTATAGTATGGTTTCACCACGTAGTGCACTAAGACCAAAGGTGCGTAGTTATACACTCATGGTTCTTGAATGGATGTGATGTGAGAGAGCCGCTTACGTAGTAAAGCGGTAGCAGCTTTAGAATGTTGCAGATTGCTCTGACTAAATATCATGACAGGATAATTAATTTGTTTCTCATCATGTGCCTATTCATTTGGAATTGATTCGGAATTTGATCAATCACTTGCTCAAAAAACGAATTTAAAACAAAATTTATCATTTACTTTAATTTTCAATTTTACTTTTTTTCACGCACATACATATCGTCATTTAGTTGATCGCACAAATACTTGACGTGTATAATGCCAAAGGAATATAATTTAAGAAGCAATGCTAGGTCAAGGAGCCAGCCTTTTGTATAACGTAGCGAAAGTAAAAAGGATGAATTTCACTCGTCGAATGAAACCCAGCCCTCTCTACCTATGGAAGTTGCAGATCAGTTGGCTGCTTTACTGTATGGGATGACTGCCCTGACAAAAACTTTTACTGAATGTCGCAAAGACATCGAACTTTTACGAACGCAAATGATAAGTAGGGATTGGTCGGTTCTGGCCCCACTGGGCTCCATGGAGCACTTTGTTGTTAGTGTAAATGAATTTTTAACAGAGATGTTGTTATTGTTTTCAATAGAGATCATTTTTAACATAGTTGTTGTTAGTGTAGTTCAATAGGGATCATTTTTTAACATAGTTGTTGTTGGTATAGTTTAATAGGGATCATTTTTTAACATATTTGTTGTTAATGTAATTCAATAGGGATCATTTTTTAACATAGTTGTTGTTGGTATAGTTCAATAGGAATCATTTTTAACAGAGTTGTTGGTAGTGTAGTTCATTGGAGATCATATTTTAACAGTATAGTTTTTATTGTTTTATCAATGGGGATCATATTTTAACAGAATATTTGTTATTGTTTTTCATAGGAAGTATTTTTAACATAGGTGTATTATATGTTGTTGTTGGGATAATTATATAGGAGTAAGCTTTTTTTGTGAATGACAATATTTACAAACGTATTAATGTTGTTGTTGTAAAATATTATAGTTGCAATTAAATTTCAGTTAACATAGTTAATGTATACTATTTATACTTGTTTATTTTATTTTGGATGATCATCAAGAGAGTTGAGGAGTGAAGGGTTCAATTTGAAACTTTATTGAGGAACGATGATTGTAATTTAAAACTTCGATATACGAATGAATGTTATTATTAGATGCTTATTTTTTTTGGTGGATAAGGTTTTTGTTGTAAACAGGTTTAATGGAGCCATACGGTTCCATTGGGATCATTTTTTAAATCATTTTGTATGCTAAGAGTTTAAAAGATTGAGCATGTTAGAACATGTTTATTTTATAAAGTTTTTTGTCTTGAGATTTATTTTATTTATTCTCTATAAAATTTTAATTGAGTATATTTATACTAATGGAATTCACTTTTTAACTCATTTTAAAGAGATTTAAAGAGATTATAAATGTAGGAATATTTTGCATATTCCAATAAAACATTTATATCCCGGAACGATTTTATATTTTATTATAATTTTATTAAATGATGTTATCAATTGAGTATATTTTTACAACTAACTATATTTTATTTTATATCAAACAAATTAATACTTAAATACTAAGTTACAGGAATATTTAGTTTTGTGTAGGTGTTTCTGTGTACAGTTCTGTTTGTGTGTAGTAGATCTTTTAGTTCGTCCAGTTAGTTCAGTCTGTTAGTAGGTCCCTCCCACATTCGGCCCTCCTGAAACTGCATTCGACCCGAATGAAGTGGGATTCCATTTTTTAATAAATTCTGCAACTGTAAATGTTTTCTCAGGACCTTCGTGATTACCGATTTTTTCCACTTCGTATCGTCCATGTCTTAGGATTTTGACAATTTTATATGGACCGAAATATTTTGGTTTTAATTTCATGTCGGTTCCATATTGAGTTCGTTTAATGGCGACCTACTTATTCAACTCGTACTGTGTTTCCTTTATTCTCTTCTTATTATAATTATTTCTATTTCCTTTTATATTTTTTCTTGCTTCTTGCCTTATGATGTCTCGTTCTGAATTCAACTCGCTGATAGTTTCCTCTTGAAGTAGTACTGCTAATTCTGTATTTTCTTTTACACGCATTTCTAATCCCTTTAATATTTCGAATGGTGATACTTTAGTGCTTCTTGGCGGAGTGTTTTTTATATTCTTCTGAACAATTTCAAAATGTTTTTACCACTTTGAAGGAGCTTCAAGACATAGTTTGGAAATCATAGGAATTCGCTCTACTTGACCATTTCCTCGTGGCACGCCTGTTGCGATAAGTAGGTGTTGAATATCCTGATTCTTGCAGTTTTCGTTGAATGCATTAGATGTAAATGCAGTGCCTCTGTCTGAAATAATTCGTTTTGGATAACCAAAAACTGCTGCTTCCTTTTTAAGTCGTTCAAGAACCGCATCTGACTGGTGTTTCTTGTTGGATATAACTAGACGAATTTCGAAAATGCATCCACAACAACGAGAATATACTTGTACGACTTGCTTGTAGCTTCCATTGGACCATCGTGATCAATATGAAATGTTCCCAAAGGCTTGTCTTCTTTGTGAATTGGTGAAAGAAATTTTTCTTTTTTCCCTGCTTTACTGTCAGTTATAATGCACTCAATACAACTTTTTACGATTTTTGTCACCTTTGGAAATATCTGCGGAATATAATACCTTTTCTCAACGCAATCTTGAGTTCTCTTTATTAAAAAATGTCCTTGACGGTGAGCGATTTTTATGATCTCTTCTTTCATGAGAGTTGGCACAACAATAAGTTCCTTGATGGGATCTTTATGAAGAATATCATGTTGTAAGTAAAAGTCTTCATATATATCCTTTTCCAAGATTTTTCGTGCTGCTCTTATCCAATCGTCCTTCAGCTGCGCTTCTTTTAATCGATGACGTAGCGAATCCTCAAGTATTAAGTATGATACTCTACGTGTGTCATCTTAGTTCCGGGTCTGTGTTCAATTATATAATCGAACTCTTGTAAAAACATCGCCCATCTCGATACTCTTAGAGGAACGTCTTCTATTTTCATGGTCATGGCGAACGCGTTGCAATCAGTCACTATTTTGAACTTTGTACTCATCACGTAAATTCTCCATTTCTTTAAAGCTTCAATAATAGCCAAAACTTCGAGTTCATAAGAATGGTACTTTTCCTCTGCTGGATTGGTTTTGCGACTCATATATTTTATCGGATGATATAGCTGATCATCATTGTCTTTTTGTAGTAATACTGCACCATATGCATACTTGCATGCATCTGTATGAACCTCGGATGGAGCCTGGGGATCATATATTTTAAAACAGGTGCATTCGTGAGTGCAGCTTTCAGCTGTTGGCAAGCCGATATCTGTTCTTCCTTGAACTTAAAGTCTTGATCTTTCCTGAGTAGATCTGACAGCGGCTTAGCTATGATCGTATAGTCCTTTATAAATCGTCTGAAGTATGATGTCAATCCTAGGAATCTCTGCAGCGCTTTTCTATCTGTTGGGATAGGAAAGTTCTTCATGGCTAATGTTTTGTCTTCTAAAGGCCTGATAGTTCCATTTTCTATAATGTAACCTAAGAAATTTACCTTCCTTTTCAAAAATTGACATTTGGTCCACTTGATTTTTAATCCATTTTTGGAAGCTACCTGAAGTACTAACTTGAGTTTCTGTATGCCGTCATATTCATCCTTAGAGGGAATAATTATGTCGTCCATATAAACGACGATTGTTCCATCTTGAATTAAATTTCTCAGCACAGCAAAAATGTATCGCGTGAAAACGGCTAGCGAGTTACAGATTCCAAAAGGAACATACAAGAATTCATACTGACCGTTACATGTTACGAATGATATATATTTCCTGGAGCCCGGTTCCACAGGAACATGGAAGAAACCATTTGTTAAATCTAATGTTGAAAAAACTAATATCCTTGCAACTTTTCGAGAACATCGTCGATCAAAGGCATTGGGAAATTGTCTCTTACTATTTTTTGGTTTAACTTTCTGAAGTCGCAGCAGTGTCGTTTCGTACCATCTTTCTTTGCGGCTAATACAATTGGCGAAGCGTACTCGGATACACTTGGTTGTATAATCCCCTCGCTTAGTCATTTGTGTACCTGTTCGTCTATAGTTGTCTTGTCTGCATATGATGTGCGCCTTGGCCTATGGTAAACTGAAAAGTCATCAGTAAGCAAAATCTTCATTTCAACAGGCGACATCTGAACTTTTGCTGGAACGTAGTTGTTGATCGCTGATTGTATGTCTTCTGAATATTCTTTATTAAGATGTGCCAGATTCTCGTCCAGTCCATATGATAGCTCTTCCACTTTTAAATTTAAACACATCTCTTTAAACTGTTGTAATGCACCATCGGATTGACGTTCCGTTTTCATCCTAAACTCCGCATCTCCAGCTCTCATCACAATGTCAACATCTTCTAAAATATTATTTCCAATAATAGCCGGGTATAAAATATCGCGATCGCCAACGACATGGAACTTGATTCGCATTATTAAATTGTCAATCCCAACTTCTGCAGTGATGCTTCCCAACGTGTCCATTTTAGAATCCGCGATGCCAAATAATGTAATTTTTTCCGGAACTAACTTTACATTTCCAAATTCGCGCAACGTGTCGCTCCTTATCAAGCACAGATCACATCCTGAATCTATCAAGGCCGCGAAAATTCGACCATTGTAATAAACGTCTTTGAAGATAAGTCCATGCTTTGAAGGTCCATCAACGACGTTTCTGTTGTTCCGTTCCATCTTAATCTCCCTTTGCGAATTGTGTGGAGTGGCTTTGCATTCGAACGCGCGATATCCCACTTCGTTGCACTTGAAGCATCTAAACGGGTTGCCAGCACGGCAATCTTTAAATGAATGCGAGTCCTTGCCACATTTGTAGCATTTCTTCGGTGTACTCTCGTTCCTAGGTGTTGTTTTCCTGTTTTGGATAAACTTTGTGTCTGGCTCTGATCTTGCCCATCTGTTTGGTGACCGATGTGCACCATGAACCTTTTCATACACTTTTATCTGCTCCTTTAATTCAGCGACTTTTTTGCTTGGTAAAGCATCGTCTTGTTGGATCTTGCATCCGGTATTCCTTCAATAAAATACTCAATTAAGCTTTCCTCGTCTAGCTTAATTGGTTTTCTAATTTCCATTAGGCTGTACAGGTACTCGCGGAACGTTTCATGTGATTTCTTGTGTCGATTTTTCAGGTTGCGATGTTCTTCCGCCGATGAAAGTTTTTCGCCGAACTCGTCTATAAGGGCATCCTTCAACGAATCCCAGTCTCGGATACCAGCTTGACTTCTAATGAAAAGTTTTGCTGCTCCCTTCAGTAGCTGCTTCGCGTAGACAAACTTTTGTAGGTTGTTCCAGTTAACGGTAACCGCGTTGTCCTCAAATTCAGTGATCCACTGTTCGAAATCTGGTGTATCAGTACCGGTAAATGCTGATAAGTTGAGATCCTTAAGCGTGCAATGTGTCCTTTCAATGATTACTTCACGCCTACAGCTTGTCACAGCATCTTCATAATGGGATCCACTGGATTCGCAATCGTCTACAATTTCAGTTGGGCTAAAGTGATCGATGAGTCTGTCCTGTAACTGTGATTTCCGTCCTCTTGTGTCTAACCCTAGTCGACTAAGTCAGGATCTTAGTGCCTCGCATGTCATTTGTAAAATTGATTGTGTGTCCATTATGTTTGTGTAATAAACAATTTTAAAATACAAATTACAATTATTAAGCAGTTTTAAACAAAGGTAAGTATATTTCGTCAATATATAATATTATTAAAAGGTAATGTATTAACAAGGTAAGTAATGGTAAGTATTATTTATTTAACAATATTATTAAGTTTATATTTAAAAGGTAAGTATAAGTTATTATGTTTATGGTAAGTATTGGACAATTTTATTTATGATGGTTTAATAGTAAATATTATTAATACTATGTTTTACATAAATATTTGTTTTTGACAATAAAAAGATAAACAATTCTGGATATAATTTAAAATATCGTGGATGATCTTTACATAATTCTTTTGGGCGTAAAATATGTTTGGATGTGTTTTTGGCTACCTTCTAGAACTGCTGATTGGCGCTTACGCTTTGCTTCTTCGCTTTTTTTCTTTCTTTGTTTCTTCTCTGCTATCTGTTTCTTATCTTTTAAGTTTCTGCTTCTTCTGTCTTTCTTATTCTGGTTTCCCCTTCGTTTTCTTCTGCTTAATCTGCGCTTTCGTCTATTTTCTTCTTCATTCGGATAGGCTGCTACGATCGTCCTCGTGTTTACACAAACAGGCTTGTGAAGGGGTGGCTTGTTGTACGTTTTTTTTTTGTGTTTATCTATTTTGTGTTGTTTATATTTATTACAATTATTTTTCTGTTTTATTTTTGATTGATTTTTGTTTGATTATGTTATCAGCATTTTTTTTTTAGTTTTAGAATTTTTTGAAAGTTTATATACATATTTTTAGTATTTTAGTTATTATTTATTTTTTAATTATATAATTTATAATTTATTTATTATATAAATTGAATTTTATTGAATTCTTTTAAATTTTAGTCTATTTTTTTTTAATTATTTTCTGGATAACGTTTTTAGTTAATTTCAATATTTAAATTGTCCGCATACATTTTTATAACACAATTATTTAAACACGCGTTTTTTTGTTCGGTTGATCCCGCATGTAGGAATATGTTGCATATTCCAATAAAACATTTATATCCCGGAACTATTTTATATTTTATTATAATTTTATTAAATGATGTTATCAATTGAGTATATTTTTACAAGTAACTATATTTTATTTTATATCAAACAAATCAATACTTAAATACTAAGTTACAGGAATATTTAGTTTTGTGTAGGTGTTTCTGTGTACAGTTGTGTTTGTGTGTAGTAGATCTTTTAGTTTGTCCAGTTAGTTCAGTCTGTTAGTAGGTCCCTCCCACATATATAAATGGATCTAAATTTGAATTAAATTTATTCATCGTCTACATTGCAATTTGATAGGAACAGAAAAATATGGTTAGTTTGTTTTTTTTTTTATTTTTTTTTTATTTATTAATTTATGTATTTATATTATTTTAAGGATCTCGCTGAAATTATTAGTTTAGCAAAAGGAAACCTATCTAGATACATTAGAGTAGATAACTTGCCCATTGATCAGTAATTTATGATCAGTAATTCTAAATTTGAATGGAAAAACACAATTAATGGAACAAAATTAATTGTACATCTAAGAGACAATTTATCTACCAGCAAGAATTTCTAGAAAAGTTGGAACCGATGATCCATATATATATAATATAAATAATGGTCTATTATTTTTCGAGGACGATAATCAGAAGTAATGGGGATGGCTCTATTCGATTTACGTTATGAATAAAAAAACGTATCAATATAATATTCATTTTTAAATAAAATATATAAATATATGCATATTTATACACACATTCACATATAAAATTACAGAGTTTACTATTGAAAAACTTAAACTTTTTGCAATTCTAATTCTAAAAAACTTATAGAAGATCTTAATAATAAGAATAGGAATAAAATACATTATAAAATGCTTCAAGAATGTATTAAAAATGGTCTAATTTAAAAAAAAAAGTATATAGAATTTTAGAGTTTTCTCAAAGTTGTTGGCTTAAAAAGTATATAGATCTGAATACACTAATGTCTAAAGCTACCAATGAGTTTGAGGAAAATTTTTATAACTTAAGGAATAATTCAGTTTATGGCAAAACTATGGAAATTGTTGAAAATAGAACAAATGTAAACATTTGTTGCCATAAGGAGAATAATGGTAAAGTTAAAGAAGCCAGATCGATAATCCAGCATTCCATAGCAGTACTAATATTAATGAAAATATGATATTAATAGAATCAAAAGTACTTAAAGTTAAGTTAAATAAACCCATTTGTACAGGATTTTGTGTATTAGATTTATCGAAATGGAAAATGTACGACTTCTATTATAATTACTTAAAAACTAAATTTAATACTAATGTAAGATTAGCTTATACGGACACAGATTCTCTTATAGTTGAGATTAAAACAAATGATTTCTATAAAGACATTTATGAAGATGTTGAAAAAACTGATCCATCAAATTATATTTTTGACGCTTCTAGTTATGAGTATCCTAATATATATGGTTATCATCAAAATAATTGTAAAGTTGTGGGTGTGATGAAAGACGAAAATAATGGCAAAATAATGAAAAAAATAATATGTCTTAAACCCAAATAATACTTTTTCACTGTTGAAAATGATATACCAACATCAAAAGCCAAGGGTGTTAAAAAATCAGTTAGTAAAACATTTACTATTCATGATTATAAAACATGTCTTTACAATAAGAAAGTTATAATGAGAGAAATGCATATAATAAAGCCCATATTTTATATACACAATGTGTAAATAAATTACCACTTAATTTTATACATGATAAACGGTATATACTAGATGATAGTATAAACACACTTGCTTGGGGACATTACATAATTGATTATGAGACATCACTTGTCAAAATCCATACTTTAGGTGATCCATGATTTGAAAAGTTTTTTAAACGTTTAGCTGCAGAACTTGCAGAGGTATGTTTTATTTAATTAATTGTTGTATCCACAACCTTAGAATTTTCTTCATCTTCGTTAACTTTGCTAAATATACCCTGCAGTGTAAGACTAATCATGAATAAATCTGTACTAAAATATTAATAAAATTAATAGTTTGGCGTTACAGTCCTATATAGAACTTCGGCCGAGCTCTCTCACCATTTTGAGCTGTGCGTGTTATATTTGTACTCAAAGTGGTGGGACTTACAGTTTATTGCCGAATCCGAACGGCGGGTGGGAGCTTTTCATAGGCAATGGTTTTACTCTCGTAGGTTTGCCATTTACTGACGAGAGGTAGCGCGGTATAGAAAAATGTTTCTATGAAAAGATGTAGTTAGCCCCAGTCCAGACTTGAATCAGGGACCTTTCGGCTCGCAGTCCAACGCACTAAGCACTGAGCTTCCGCGGCTACGAAGAATATTAACTAGTTGAAAATATACAAGTTCATATTTTGACACAGTTATGAGACTAGATTTAAAGTTTCAGTTGGATTAAAATGAGTAGAAATATGATTTTTGTGGATTATCATCCAATTGAAAAATTTCTACTCATTAATCATCCGAAGATAGTCCAATACCAGCTTTTTTACATATTTTAATAATAATAATAATAATAGTTTGGCACTACAGTCCTATAAGGACTTAGGCCGAGCTCTCTCACCATTTTGAGCTGTGCGTGTTATATTTGTACTCAAAGTGGTGGGACCTACAGTTTATTGCCGAATCCGAACGGCGGGCGAGAGCTTTTCATAGGCAATGTTTTACTCTCGTAGGTTTGCCATTTACTGACGAGAGGTAGCGCGGTATAGAAAAATGTTTCTATGAAAAGATCTAGTTAGCCCCAGTCCAGACTTGAATCAGGGACCTTTCGGCTCGCAGTCCAACGCACTAAGCACTGAGCTTCCGCGGCTACGAAGAATATTAACTAGTTGAAAATATACTAGTTCATATTTTGACACAGTTATGAGACTAGATTTAAAGTTCCAGTTGGATTAAAATGAGTAGAAATTGATTTTTGTGGATTATCATCCAATTGAAAAATTTCTACTCATAAATCATCCGAAGATAGTCCAATACCAGCTTTTTTACATATTTTACAAAACATAAATATTTTACAACTTTTTCGTCCACATCCAAGTTAGGACTTATATTATTATTCTAATATAATTTGCAAATGCAATAATAAATAAAAATAAATATTGAATATATATTTCATATTAACAATTATATAAAAAGTAAAAACAATCAATTTTATTTTAATAAAAAAAAATATATAAAGACCTTTTTCCAAACATCAAAGTAGGTAAAAATTAACACATATTGGAAATTTCTCACACAATTGGCAACTAAGGTGCAATTCAAAAATGCAACCCTGCACTCTTATTTACAAACTTTTCAATTGCACCGATAGTGAATTGTAAAAACGAAAATTTAATTAAAAACATTGAACTAAAGGTATGTCTAAGATAATGTCCAGCAAAAGACATTTAAAACGCATGATTAAAAATCAGAAAGAAATTTATTTAAGTAAATTAGTGTGTGAAAGTGAAGTTAAAAAAATAGAAAAGACTAGAAGCGCAGATGTCCATATTTTTAAGGAGATTCAAACTATTGACGGGGAGGCTGTAAGTCATCTCTATATTGATCATGGATGCACAAGATCAGGTAGAGTGAGTTTAAAGAATAAGCTAACTTTGTGGTACATAAAAAATAGGCCCTCCCGCAAAAGTTTTGAAGAGCTCCTAAGTATTTTCTACGAGAAGAATTTAGATGTTCCACTTACTGTGGAAACCTTGCTAAAAAATAGAGAAAATGCAGTAATTGAAATAATTTCTCCTGGATTTTTTTGCTATATTGGTATAAGAAACCAACTTCGGAAAATTCCAACCAATTTATTTGAAACCGACGTAATAATAAAAGTAGATTTTAACATTGATGGCTTGGCATTATTTCGCAGCTCCAGAACTCAACTGTGCCCTATTTTGATGAGGGTAGTCAATATACCAAGTATAGCAGTTTGTGCAGTTGGCATATATGTTGGTGTAAAAAAATCTAATAGCATTGAAGACTATTTAAATTCATTAGTTATTGAGCTAAAAGATATTCTGGAGACTGGTGTAGACATTGGGTGCAAATCATACCAATTTGAAACAAGTAGTTTTATTTTCGATGCTCCTGCAAAGTATTTTGTCTGCGGTATTCCTAGCCATACGTCTAGTCACGGATGTTCCAAATGTACGCAAGTAGGTCGAAAAATAGACAATGTGTTAATCAAAGACTATAAATATACTAAGATGTAAACTTTCGGTTTTGATGTTTGAAAATGATTTAAATTTGCGGTGGTCCATATGATGTTTGAGACGATATCCGTTTATCCGTGTTATGAGAATCGAAATGAGAGAAAGATAGGTCAGTGAAATGACAGCTAAAAACAGCTGCTTGATGTGGATGCAAAAATTACTTATTATTAATAATTGTGCCTGCAGACTAATGTATTCCCCAACATATATTTCCGAAAATGTGGAGAATTCTAAAGTAATGTTAAATCTTTTTGTAGAAAATTTTCCACTTTTGTTTGGAAATAACCAGGGCTAGGAACCGAAATTCTTTTCTCTGCGGTTCCAGTTCCGGTTCTAAAAAATATAATAAAGATTCCAGATCCAGTTCCGGTTCCACAAACAAGCCAAAAAACGCAATAAAAATATAATTTTTTTTTTATTTTTACGTAAAAACATAATGAAATTTATATACATATCTATGTATATAAAAATTAATTGCCATACATTAGTCTAGAAAAAACATAAGAACGGATCGACTGGTTTGGATGATTCTTTTTTGTTTTATTCGTCTCAATACTGGGAATTCAAAAAACTTCCATGAAAAAATCGGAAAAATCGAAATTTGTGTTTTGTATGAGAATGCATTAAGTGCACCACCAATGGAAATTGTATATTTTAATAATAAGGATTCGTTTATATTGTCACTACGGCTAGATTGAACAAAGGGGAGTGGCATGTCCCATACAACCAAACTTTTTTAAATGCTATTACTCCTGACCTAAGAGCAGATTTTAATAATGTGACGCGATATGTTTTTCCCTTGAGACGTTTTTCACATGTCGAAGATGTAAGTAAGGGCATTTTAGTTTGTTGCATTACAAACTATCTGGATATAAGAAATGGCATATTTCTGCAAAAGTTGTTATATTCCAAAACTCCATTATATCTTTCTGCTAAGCTCCGTCTTTGCATTTCAAATAGAAGCCTCAATTTTATTTTGCCAAAATTTAACTACCTACAATTCGCAATTCGCTTTGGAATTCATTACCACTTAATATTTAAAATATAAACAGAACATGTATATTTAGGTATTACCCAAGTAGGAATTAACGATCGGCACAAGCCTGACACAGGCTTGTGCCAACGCTGTTATCCAAGCTCGTTCCAAGACTGTGTCAAGACTGGAATGATAACTATGTTACAAGCATGTATCCCAGGCTTGTATCCGGGTTCGTTCACAAATTTTGTGCCAGACTTTATTCTCAGTCTTGTGCCAACACTGTGTTTAGGCCTGTGCCAAGACTGTGTCAAGGCTGGAATGATAACTATGTTCCGAGACTGTTGTTCAGGATTGTACCAAGGCTTGTGTCCCAGGCTTGTACCAAGGCTTGTGCCTCAGACTTGAAACAAGACCTATTCCCCAGACTTGCGACAATCCTTGTGATACGCCTGAAGATCCAGGCTATTGGGCATAATTTTTCATGAGTATTTCATTCATTATTCATGTCATTACACTTGAGAGTTGAGTCTGTAGATAAATAAATATGTTAGAGGTTAACAACCAATTTAACAGTAATATTTACGTTAATTTACAGACTTATTGTACAGACAACTTTAAAGAATATATTTTTTGACGTTTAAAAAATCGTCAACAAACATTTTTTTCATCAGATAAGTGTTCTTTAATATGGAAACAACACAAAAAAGTAACCATAGTAAATTTTAATTTACTCAAGTTAAAGTCGGTACACATGCATTATTAGGCATGGGACGAAAGTTGTCGAGACGGAATTTTGAATTTCCTTCAGCATATGCGGTTTGGATAATTTGACAATTTTTATATGTGGCTCAATATTGTGTCAATATTGGTATATCAAGGCCTGTGTGGAGTCTGTGAGTTACGATTGTGGCAGGCTTGTGTCTAACCTAAACTAAAAAGGTCTGTGTAAAATCTAGGAGTGACGCTTGTCCCAGGCTTGTGTCTAATCTAAACTAATGAGGCTTGTTTGAAATCTGGGAAAGATTAATGTGCCAGACTTGTGTCTATCTTGATATATCAAGGCTTTTGTGGAGTCTGTGACTAACGATTGTGCTAGATTTGTGCCGGGCCCGATATACCAAGCGTTGGTAGTCAAGCTTGTAACAAGGCAGGCACTTTTGTTGCAGCCTGGAAATTCTTACCTGGGATGATAAGCGGCTAAATAAACTTTTATATAAAATAGAAAATAATTTGTATTCAAACGTCGTGGGTCTCATTCCATAATGTATGTTTTAAACTAATAAAAAATATTGGTATAAAAAAAGCATATGTATATGCATTATATGAGAATGGACCATTTATAAAGTCGCATGGTTTCATAGTCGTATTTAAGTTTCCTCGCGGGGACACGATCTTAAACGTAAGTACCGTCAACATTAATTATTATATACATCTTTTGAAAAATAAGTGAATGAAATATTTGTCAAAAATACAAAACATATTTTGTATGACAATAATATGTATATAAAAAATTGGCAAAACTCAACATTTTTAAAATGCCACTTGTCCACTTGCGTAAATTAATTAATATTTGTTTTTCTTTCCAAATTAATTGTCCAAATTGATTTTATTGTTATTTTTTGATATATTAATTTCTGATCTAATTAATTTAGTAATTGTTCCGGTTCTGTTTTATCTGATCCAATTCCGGTTCTATAAAAAATAAAATAACGATTTCAGTTCCAGTTCCATAAAAAAATTTCAAAAACGGTTCCAGTTCTATAAAAATGAAACGGTACCGGTGTGGCTACAGTTCCGGTTCCCCCCGAGCCCTGGAAATAACAGTGTTTCACACAATATTCACTCATTGTTTCATTTAAAAGTTGATATTACTCATGCAGGCATTTTGTCAGCATCTACCGCTTATTTATTTGAGAACAATTTACATATTTTAAAAAATTACGTTAAGAAACCTACTCATATTTTTCAGCAACTTTTTAATAGAATAAAAATTGAGAAATTAGTAGTTCCATCAAAGCCGATCGGATTTAAACTGAAACAAAACAAAATTGTCAGTTATACTTGGAACGAGTGTGAGATCACAACCGAAAAACCAAACAACTTCTGTTGTAATCTGCCGTTCTCACCAATTCTAGTTACAGATTTGTCCAAGGTGAAAAAATATCATAAAAGGCAGAAGATTGTACAATATAAAAATTTCTTTGAAGAACCACTCGAATCAATGTCCATAGGAATTTGCTTAGCTGATTCGGACTCAATCAGAAAATGAAGAACATTTTAATATTGATGATTTGCATTGCAAGTTAATTTGTATTCCATATGAAAGCAAACTTCATTTTATTCCCTTATTACATGGTTGTTTGTAAGGTTAGTTTTACGAATTCAGTTGTTTGTTCGTCTGTTAAAATTACCTACTAGATTTACCTTCTTATATTTACTATACATCTTCGCTTTAAAATTAAATGAAAAATTACCTTTACTACGTATACCACTTTTACACAATTTCAAATTTCTTTATTTTATGTACATATTTCTACATTACGCTTGCACATGATACAACATCTTGTGACGAACTGAAGGAAAAATTTTGCATCTTGAAGGTATGATATTTAAAAACATAAACCAAAAAAATTATAATTTTTTTAGAAAAAATACATTCACAAAATTCTGCTATTATGGCTGCACTAGCTGAGCAGAAAGTAATCATTGAAAAGCTGATTCGACAAGAAAGCTCTGCAGCTCCAATTAGCTCCTTATTTCCATTAAAAACGGAAGATGAAATGGAAATAGTTGAACAGAAGATAGTACTTGAAAACTTTGATGTATACGTGAGTATACAATTAAATATATATATATATATATATATATATATATATATATATATATATATATATATATATATATATATATATATATATATATATATACAATTATTTATAAATTCAATTGTTTTCTAGGTGTCATCTATATGAAGTTTGCTGCGGTCTAACGAAAAACTTATGTAATATTATGAGCGATAAGATCAATATGGACTTTAATTTGGATGGAACACATGGAAAAAAGCGTTTAAATAATTTTAAAAATATTTTTTAACATTTTGCTATTGAATCATTGCCATCGAGTGACAGCTTAGAACAGCAGCTACGCATATGCTATGCAATGCTTTATAAAGAGGAATTTCCAGAAGAAGTCTGCAGCAACCAAAAGTGAAAATCAACCAGAGTAACATAAACTACATTCATTAAATTATCTACATATGTAAATATATCTCATTGTATAACTTAATCATTTTATTTTATCTTCCTGAATTCTTTATTTAATTTAAAAACAACGAAAAATATCATTATATTATTATTCGTTCAAATTCATATTCATTATACATATATCACATGTAACTTGAATCATTTTATTTTAATTTTCTGAATTAGTTTTTTTAATTTAAAAACAAATGTAAAACTCATTGTATTAATGTTGTAATGAGTAATGAGTTTATCTAATGTAAAACTCATTGTATTATATTGTTCTTTATTATAATTCAATGTGTATATATTAAACAAAAAATTGAAAAAATATGCATACGTTTTTATTTATTCACAAAATTGGTTGTAAATAAAAATCTAGTTGTGACCTACTCACTATGGGGGTATTTTAAAATAGTTTGACTTTTGGATAAATATGACGCGTTTTGAAGTAGTCAAAAGAATACTATTTGTTAACCATATAACTTTCAACTAGTTTAAACTCGGCAATTACTGATGTGTTTTCTACTAGTCACAATCAACTAGAATTCTACTTGTATGTTGAATACCAGTAGTACTACTAGTTCAAACCTTATGCAGAGCACGACAATTGTCTTGTCCTATGACATCGCCATGTAAAAAATACCAGTTGGTTATATGAAAATAAAATCGATTTTTAACTAGTAGTGGTATTTTTTTCACTACTTATTTTACTAGATAATAACTAGTTGGTTACACTGCAGGGTATGTACACTGCAGAGTAAAGTCAGCCTGCGAAGCAAAATGTTTTTTTCCATTATCTTTTGTTTGAGTTTCATTATCGTTTTTAAATATCCATTTTGTTTAAGTATTTTTTTGGTAATCAAATATTTTGCGAGTTCATGTTTTATTCCATACCATTTATTCATATCTTTAAGTGTATGAGAGGCATATATTGGAAGAAGTTTTCGTTTTAAAAATTTGAATCTGACATATCGTTAGAATAGCGTCCATATGTAGAAGGTTTTTATACCCTACACTAAGAGTGAAAGGGTATATTCAGTTTGGTACGCCGTTTGTAACACCCAGAAGGAAGCATCTCCGGTATGGAAAAGTATATATATTCTTGATCAGCATGACCTCCTGAGTCGATTTAACAATGTCCGTATGTCTGGCTGTCCCTCTGTCTGTCTGTTGAAATCACGATTACAGAAAAAGTAGAAGATATACAACAATGAAACTATTTAGATTACTTATATATCTAAGCTGTCTGAATAACAAAATTGGTCAATTGTGACCTGAGAACCGACCACTTATGTTCAAATACCTCATATAAAATGAATATCTACCTGTAGATGTTCTTAGTTAAACTTTTTTTGGTCAAATATATATTTGGTCATGCTCAAAAACATGAAAATAATGTTTTCCGGCGAAACAACTTGTGGTTACAAAAAAAAATCGTAATTCGGTACACCTACCCATATGGGTATCAAATGAATGGAAATTCTTCAGCGATTGAAAGTTTGTAGTTATTTTCAGAATTCGTATACCCTTGTGACCTATATACCACTTTGACTGGTAACCACACATATGTGTAGGGTATTTATAGTCGGCTTAGACCGACTATAATTTTGATAATCCTAACTATCATAATAACACCTACTTTAAAATTTGCCATGTGAACTAACCTTCCCAACTGGTTAATAATATAAGAATGAATAAACTATTAGACATTTTCTAACATTTTTCCTATAACACCGCTTAAAACAGAAGAAATCAAAATTGGAATAAATCCTCCACGTTGGATAAGATATTTTCTCTTCGATCGTTAAAAAGTTTTTGAGCAGCAAAGTTTTCTAATGACATTTTTATATGATTTTAACTTTACTAGATCGTTTTTTTTACATTATGATTTTTATGTAAAACATTAAATGCAATTTCATTAATAGCTTTTATAAGATTATCATCCGCGTTTTTTAGAATTGCATTTCACAATTTAGGTTTAGCATTTTTAAGAACATATAGAATATATTTGTTCTCCTTCAATAGTTTTAGTTTGAAGGTCATTTTGGAGTCAAACAATATTCTTTATTGAAAATGTTAGATCTAATTCTTAATGCGTTATGTGCTTGTTGTGTAAGATATATTAATAAATAACCATGAGCATTGTCAATACAAGTGTTATATACTCTAACTAATTCTATATAATTTTCAGTATAAAATTGTCTTGCCAAGCATTGAAATTGTAGTTTATCTCTAGAATTTTTAAACATAACTATATATTTTGAATTCAATGATATATCTCTTGTATATGTCCCCTTATGAAAAATATTTTGAGTTACTAAAACAACTGATAAATTGAGGTGATGCGAACCTTTAAAAAATAGTTCAAAAACTTTTTTGTTAAATGAGTCTAACATTAAATCATCTAAAATTATTAATGTAGATTCATTAGCTGAATTCTCAAAGTACTCTGGAATGCCTTCAATAAAATTTACATTATCAAGTTCCGGTAAAGAGTTTTTTTCAGCATAACACCAAATTACTTTTATAATAGGGGAACTAATTAATTGTTGATTGTTAATAAGATTTATAATAAATGTTGTTTTGCCACAACTTGACAACCTCCACAAACTAACATTGTAAAGGGATACACAAATTGATGAAACATTGTTCTCTATGCAATGATGAATTTCTAATAAATATAAATATTGTAAACAAGTTTTTTTTATATAAATATAAATTTTAAAAAATCAATCATTTACATAATTGGTTGAACTCACAATGGGTAAAGAAGTTCTTGTAAATGAATTGCATCGACAAGCAAGAAGAAATTTTAAAAGCTTATTCAAAAGGGTATTTCAGAGACTTGGGAAATCGATCTTGTAGAAATGATAACTCTTGCAAAGATTAATATAGGATATAAATATTTATTGACTGTTATAAATGTTTTTTCTAAATACGCATATGCTTTACCTGTTAAAACCAAAAGTGGAATCGATGTAACCTTAGCTATGCAAAATATTATAGAAAAAAAAATAGGAAAAAAATTCCCAATAATATTCAATCTGATCAAGGTAAAGAATTTTTCATTTCTAATTTTAAAAAATTAATGAAAATTTTTGACATAAACCATTATCATACGTTTTCTAATATGAAGGCTTCAATAATTGAAAGGTTTATTAGAACTTTTAAGAATTTTATGTGGAAAGACTTTAGTCTTCAAGGGAATGATAAATGGTTGAACTTGATTACAAAAAATATCAATATATATAATAATAGATATCATCATAGTATTAAAATGTCTACAAAAAATGTCAATAAATCTAATCAACAACTTTTTTTAAATACAGTTTACAATCATATTAAAACATTTAAGATGAGTAAATTAAAAATTGGAGATGATGTTCGAATTAGTAAATATAAAGGTACTTTCTACAAAGCATATTGTTACGAAAAGAGGTAATTTGCTCCACTGTGCAAGCATTCAACAATAATAAATGAGACGCAAGACAATTCAGCGCACTAAGCAATGTGTTAGAAAGAGACGGAAGATCATTCAGCGTACTGAGCAATGTGAGAGAAAGAGATGTAAGATCAGCACATTAAAACACATTAGTGCGAATGAGTTGCCAATAGCATGCGTCATTCACGAAACGAGTAGAAGGTTCTCGAAACAAGTCGAAGCTTGTCGAAACGTGTCGAACTGATGCATGCAGTATATAAGGGAGACGCATCAGAGGTACTTCACTTCAGTAGTGATTGTAAAGTGGTCGAGTGCATCTCGTGTGATAAATGTCAAGTTAAATTGTGGACATGCAGCAGTTGTTAGAATTTGTTATTAGTAAAGTTGTTTATTAAAGTGAATTAATAAAGTTAATTGTTATAATTTAAACCAAACATAAGAGTGTTTTTATTTTGTACACAATCCAGCGATACGAACTCGTAGAACAGTTTTCCGTAGACTAAATTATCGTAACATTGGTGTCAGAAGTGGGATTGTGATACAAAATGGTTAAATTCGATCAACTTAAAGTCGACCAGCTAAAGAAGGAGCTGTCGATTCGTAATATTGCAACTGCTGGTACGAAAGTAGAGCTACAAAAGCGTCTAATGGAAGAATTAGAGAACCAAGGTATTGATCTCGCAGAGCACGTGTTTGAAGTGGAAGCTGCAACAGCGTCATCGAAAAGTGTGGACACGGAGCAAAAAGTACAGTCCCAAAGTTTTGATATGAGCCAGTTGCTCGAAGCAATACAGCAACAGCTTCTAGAAAATTCAAAACAGCTCCAATAAAATTCGACCAGAATGGAACAGAAGCTTCAAGAAAATTCAAATCAACTAAAAGCAGAACTTCTAGAAAATTCAAAACAGCTCCAAGAAAATTCGACCAGAATGGAACAGAAACTTCAAGAAAATTCAAATCGACTTGAGGAGAAATTGCTAGAAAATTCCAACCAACATCAAGTAAAAATTGTTCAACAGATGCTGGAACATTCTAAACAGCTTCTGGAAGTTTATTGAACAGAATGTTAACAGAATGGAACTAAAGTGCCGAATGCAAAGAAATGGTGAAACATTGCAGGCGTACGCAGCGGACGTCGAGAGGCTTGCGCATTTGTCGTATGCAGATTCAACGTGTGATTTCATAGAAAAAGCAAGATCGAAGCCTTCGTTGATGGCATACGTGATCCGGAAACAAGACGTGCCACAGTGACAATGCCGAAAGTGACATTTATGGAAACGGTCACCACAGCGCTTACGCAGGAAATAGCGTCTACATTGTGCCGACCAGCGACGGAGACACGTGTACAAGATGAGGAGAGAGAAAATTTATGTCAAGGAGTAAGTAGAGCGTCCAAAGCCAGCGTTAAATCCGAACATTATGTTGCCAAAAGAAACACCCAATTGAAAGGTAAATGCTACAACTGTGCAAAATATGGGCATATGGCACACGACTGTCGTGAAAGACGTAAATGTGTAAATCTGCAACCACCTAAAGGATACCGACCAGAAAAGAGACCTGAGGATGGCCAAAATAACGCCAGGGAACATCATGGCAATTCTGGCACTGTGTCAGCACGAGTGTGTAAAATGGAATCCAGAGAATGCTCGACGGAAGAAAAAAAGACGAACATTATTCACATTCGTTCGTTTAATGCCATGGCAGATGATCAATGGACTCTAGAGCAAATACGAAATGATCAAAAGAAGGACCCCGACATCGCAAAAATTAGGACGTTCAAGGAACAACAAAGAAAGCCATTATGGAAAGAGTTAGCATCTAACAGTCCAATAAGCAGGGCTTATTGGGCGCAGTGGCAAAGCCTGAAGCTACAAAATGGTTGTTAGTACCGTGTTTGGGAAACTGAAAATGGCAGATTTGCACGAAATTTAATTGTTGTTCCCAAATCAAAAAATAAAGGAGATAGTACTGTAATGCCATTGTGGATCCAATGGATGTCACTTGAGCATTAATAAAACGGTTGAAGAAGTCAGAAAACGTTTCTATTGGGTCGGATATCAGAAGTCAGTCGCCTATTGAATTCACAGATGTAAGCAATGTGTATCCACAAAAAGAAAACCCGTCAGAAGTTGCGGTAAGATAAAT
Organism: Dryomyza anilis; assembly: GCA_951804985.1. Classification (NCBI taxonomy): domain Eukaryota; kingdom Metazoa; phylum Arthropoda; class Insecta; order Diptera; family Dryomyzidae; genus Dryomyza; species Dryomyza anilis. The sequence continues at coordinate 20,461,527 of OX638136.1, read as the reverse complement.
CAATACAACGTAGGAGCACATTGCGAACGTACTGCAATGGATGGGCAAAATCCGATTCCAAAAAGTGTTTTGCGCAAGATAAAAAGTGAAGACCGAGACGAGTTGCATCAGTCCTTAAGGCAGAGGATACAAATTCCAAGTAGTAAGATAAAGTCCAGATACGACTTGAGAGCAAACTCTGAGGGGTTTAAGGAAGGAGATCTGTTTATGCTTTGTAGCCCGCCACGAGTGAATTTGATAAATCCAAAACTACAAACACACCTGGAAGGACCGTACAGGATAATTAAAAGGATAAATGACATTGTGTATCGGATTCAGAATACTACAGGCGTCAGACGAAAAATGAAAGTAGTACATTTAGAAAGGTTGGTGCCGAATATAGAGAGAGAGGATTAACATCTGTTCGGGACGAACAGATTTAGGTGGAGGGCAGTGTTACGAAAAGAGGTAATTTGCCCCACTGTGCAAGCATTCAACAATAATAAATGAGACGCAAGACAATTCAGCGCACTAAGCAATGTGTTAGAAAGAGACGGAAGATCATTAAGCGTACTGAGCAATGTGCGAGAAAACACATTAGTGCGAATGAGATGCCAATAGCATGCGTCATTCACGAAACGTGTAGAAGGTTCTCGAAACAAGTCGAATCTTGTCGAAACGTGTTGAACTGATTCATGCAGTATATAAGGGAGACGCATCAGAGGTACAGCACTTCAGTAGTGATTGTAAAGTGGTCGAGTGCAGCTCGTGTGATAAATGTCAAGTTAAATTGTGGACATGCATCAGTTGTTAGAATTTGTTATTAGTAAAGTTGTTTATTAAAGTGAATTAATAAAGTTAATTGTTATAATTTAAACCAAACATAAGAGTGTTTTTATTTTGTACACAATCCAGCGATACGAACTCGTAGAACAGTTTTCCGTAGACTGAATTTTCGTAACCATATGAATCCAATTTGTCCAATGAGGTATTCAAGATAAATAAAATAAAGATCACAAATCCAATTACTCATTAATTAATTGATTATCAAGGAGAAATTATGAAAGGTGGATTTTTGGAAGAAGAATTACTTAAAACAGAAACATCAAATACGTATCTAGTTGAAAATGTTTTAAAAAGAAAAAAAGGATATGGTGTGGCTATGGAAGTGGCTATGTTTTGGAAGTGAACATAATTTATGGATTAACAAAAACGATTTATTAACTAAGTAAACTAAATGTAACTTATTATCATTGTATTGTTCCAATATTAATATAAATAAAGTTAATTAAAAAAAAAACTATCATTCTTATTTAAACATTTGAAGTTATAAGATGGGAGTTTCTATTTTTTATATAAATTTATTAAGTAACAATTCCACAAATATTTATGAAAAAACTTAATCTACATTTACAATTTTATTAAAAGGATCTTTGGTTTTAAATGAAAACTGCACATCTACATTTGAAGTAGCCCGTAATTTGGATAAAAGAAATATTTTGAAATCAATAAAATTAATAAAAGTAATATCAAAAATCTAAATAGCGAACTAAAAGTAGATAAAAAAATAAATAATGTCCCTATCACATATTTAAATTTCATGGACAAAATAAATCTGGCTATCACAAATAGAGAAGAAAAACCACAAAATGTAGAAAATCAATTCAATGGTAATTCTAATCTTAAAACAGTTGTAATAAAAAAGAAAAATAAAGAAGAGTTGAATATAGATAATAAAAAAGATACAAGTTTAAAATTAGTAACTGAAAAATTAGACATTGTAAAATGAAAACCCTGATGAAAACCCGTCTGTCTGGCTGTCCCTCTGTCTGTCTGTTGAAATCACGATTACAGAAAAAGTAGAAGAGATACAACAATGAAACTTTGGATTTAGATTACTTATATATCTAAGCTGTCTGAACAAGAAAATTGGTCTATTGTGACCTGAGAACCGACCACTTATGTTCAAATACCTCATATAAAATGAATATCTACCTGTATACATGCTTAGGTACACTTTTTTTGGTCAAATATGTATTTGCTCATGCTCAAAAACATGAAAATAATGTTTTCCGGCGAAACACCTTGTGGTTACAAAAAAAATCGTAATTCGGTACACCTACCCATTTTTAAATATGGGTATCCAATGAATGGAAATTCTTCAGCGATTGAAAGTTTGTAGTTATTTTCAGAATTCGTATACCCTTGTGACCTATATACCACTTTGACTGGTAACCACACATATGTGTAGGGTATTTATAGTCGGCTTAGACCGACTATAATTTTGATAATCCTAACTATCATAATAACACCTACTTTAAAATTTGCCATGTGAACTAACCTTCCCAACTGGTTAATAATATAAGAATGAATAAACTATTAGACATTTTCTAACATTTTTCCTATAACACCGCTTAAAACAGAAGAAATCAAAATTGGAATAAATCCTCCACGTTGGATAAGATATTTTCTCTTCGATCGTTAAAAAGTTTTTGAGCAGCAAAGTTTTCCAATGACATTTTTATATGATTTTAACTTTACTAGATCGTTTTTTTTTACATTATGATTTTTATGTAAAACATTAAATGCAATTTCATTAATAGCTTTTATAAGATTACCATCCGCAATTTACACAATTTAGGTTTAGAATTTTTAAGAACATATAGAATATATTCGTTCTCCTTCAATAGATTTAGTTTGAAGTTCATTTTGGAGTGAAACAAAGTAGTAACAATATTCTTTATTGAAAATGTTAGATCTAATTCTTAATGCGTTATGTGCTTGTTGTGTAAGATATATTAATAAATAACCATGAGCACTGTCAATACAAGTGTTATATACTCTAACTAATTCTTTATAATTTTCAGGATAAATTTGTCTTGCCAAGCATTGAAATTGTAGTTTATCTCTAGGATTTTTAAACATAACTATATATTTTGAATTCAATGATATATCTCTTGTATATGTCCCCTTATGAAAAATATTTTGAGTTACTAAAACAACTGATAAATTGCGGTGATGCGAACCTTTAGTAAATAGTTCACAAACTTTTTTGTTAAATGAGTCTAACATTAAATCATCTAAAATTATTAATGTATATTCATTAGCTGAATTCTCAAAGTCATCTGGAATGCATTCAATAAAATTAACATTATCAAGTTCCGGTAAAGAGTTTTTTTCAGCATAACACCAAATTACTTTTGTAATTGGAGAACTAATTAAATGTTTATTGTTAATAAGATTTATAATAAATGTTGATTTGCCACAACCTGATGGTCCACAAACTAACATTGTAAATGGATACACAAATTGATGAAACATGGTTCTCTATTCAATGATGAACTTCTAATAAATATAAATATTGTAAACAAGTTTTTTTATATAAATATAAATTTTAAAAAATCAATCATTTACATTATTGGTTGAACTCACAATGAGTAAAGAAGTTCTTGTAAATGTATTGCATCGACAAGCAAGAAGAAATTTTAAACGGCGTAGGTTTATTCAAAAGGGTATTTCAGATACTTGGCAAATCGATCTTGTAGAAATGATACCTTTTGCAAAGATTAATAAAGGATATAAATATTTACTGACTGTTATAGATGTTTTTTCTAAATACGCATATGCTTTACCTGTTAAAACCAAAAGTGGGATCGATGTAACCTTAGCTATGCAAAATATTCTAGAAAAAAATAGGAAAAAAATTCCCAATAATATTCAATCTGAACAAGGTAAAGAATTTTTCAATTCTAATTTTAAAAAATTAATGAAAAATTTTGAAATAAACCATTATCATACATTTTCTAATATGAAGGCTTCAATAATTGAAAGGTTTAATAGAACTTTTAAAAATTTAATGTGGAAAGATTTTAGTCTTCAAGGGAATTATAAATGGCTGAACTTGATTACAAAAAATATCAATATATATAATAATAGATATCATCGTAGTATTAAAATGTCTCCAAAAAATGTCAATAAATCTAATCAACAAATACTTTTAAATACAGTTTACAATCATATTAAAACATTTAAGATGAGTAAATTGAAAATTGGAGATGATGTTCGAATTAGTAAATATAAAGGTACTTTCTACAAAGCATATGAATCCAATTGGTCCAATGAGGTATTCAAGATAAATAAAATAAAGATCACAAATCCAATTACTCATTAATTAATTGATTATCAAGGAGAAATTATGAAAGGTGGATTTTTGGAAGAAGAATTACTTAAAACAGAAACATCAAATACGTATCTAGTTGAAAATGTTTTAAAAAGAAAAAAAGGATATGGTGTGGCTAAGGAAGTGGCTATGTTTTGGAAGTGAACATAATTCATGGATTAACAAAAACGATTTATTAACTAAGTAAACTAAATGTAACTTATTATAATTGTATTGTTCCAATATTAATATAAATAAAGTTATTAAAAAAAATAACTGTCATTCTTATTTAAACATTTGAAATTAAAAGATGGGAGATTCTAGTTTTTATATTACTTTATTAAGTAACAATTCCACAAATATTTATGAAAACACTAAATCTACATTTACAAATTTATTAAAAGAATCTTTGGTTTTAAATGAAAATTGGGTTGTAGGTTTAACAGAAATTTCATTTCAACTAGTTAATAACCCATCTACATTTGAAGTATCTCGAAATTTGAATAAAAGGGATATTTTGAAATCAACTTTAAAGTTAAATAAAAGTAAAATCAAAAATGTAAATAGTGATCTAAAAGTAGATAAAAAAATAAATACTATCCCTATCACATATTTAAATTTCATGGACAAAATAAATCAAGCTATCACAAATAGAGAAGAAAAACCACAAATTGCAGAAAATCAACTCAATGTCAATTCTAATCCTGAGACAGTTGTAATAAAAAAAAATAAAGAAAATAAAGAAGAGTTGAATATCGATAACAAAAAAGATAAAAGTTTAAAATTAATAAATGAAAATTTAGACATTCAAGATACTATAAATGAAAACCCTGAGTTGGTTGGCGTAAAAAGCAGTAATAATAGACACTTTGTATCGGAGAATACAATACTTAAAATGTTACATGTCATATCGAATTCTTATGAAAAATTTAATTCACATACAAATTATAAATTAAGATCTAGTCAGCCATACAACCTAGTGTTTGTGTACACAGATATTATTAAAGCAAGATATGTAGGCGATCAAAAAACAAAGTGTATTAAAATATTTTCATATTTAAATGAAAAAAATTATATTCACTTTAAAAATATTGAATATTTTCCACTGGAATCTTCAATTATAAATAATATTTCTATAATGATACGAGATGATGAAGGAAAGAAAATAAATATTGTGTCGAATGAATACCCCGTTTACTGTACGTTTCATTTTCGTAATATAAAAGAAGCTTCATAAGTTGTACTGATGTCATTTATATGCAAACCATGGACAAGATTTATTCTATCTTAATCAATCTGGATCAAATTTAGATAATATAGGAGATATATACCATTCTCCTAGAATTGTTCAATATGGTCGTGGAATTTGTTCATTTTTTCGGCCTAGTATACACATCTAAAACCTCCAATGAAAACTGGATTAAATGCTTTAAAAAATCATTCACTCTAAATTGGAAAATCAGTTTTGGAAGAGGTGCTAAACCTATAAGAACTATATTAACTGAACAGGGTAAAAAGGCTGTTCGAAATTTAAAATAAAAATTTATTAGCAAAATTAGAAATATACAAGATGGAAATGGAAAACGTATAAAATTCAAACGACTAAGGAAAAAAATCTGAAAACTAAACGTTCTAGAAGAAGGAAGTTTACTGATATTTTGGCAACTGTTAATTTATTTATGATGGCAGGATTTATTGAATGTATGAAAAGTGAATTAGATCTTTTTAAGTCACCACCTGTACAAACTAGCATAATTAAAACAGAGGAGGTATCAAAAAAACCATTGCCTATGAAAAGCCCTTACCCGCCGTTCGGATTCGGCAATAAACTGTAGGTCCCACCACTTTGAGTACAAATATAACACGCACAGCTCAAAAATGGTGAGAGAGCTCGGCCTAAGTCCTTATAGGACTGTAGTGCCAAACTATTATTATTATAGGTATCATATAGTCCAATAGCAACAATTGACAACTCTACTACAATAGAATTTCTTTCACTCGGAAATGGTGAAACATATCGTGATCTAAGTAGTGTTTATTTACGAATAATTGTAGAAATTAATGGAAGTGGAGGAGTTGTAAACAATTTAATTTATTCATTATTTCGGAGCTGTAATGTTCATTTAAATAATAGAAATGTATCTCAATCTGATAATAATTATCACTATAAATCTTATATTGAAACCTTGTTAAACTATGGAAATGATGCTAATCTACACATCTTGAATCATGCGGATGGTCATTAGATATAAAAAAAAAAATAATTCAATAGTTGAGAATGAAAATCCAGGTTTAGCTAGACGAAAAAAAAACATTTCAAAATGGAGAACGAGTAGAATTGATTGGAAAACTACATGCAGATATATTTAATCTAAATATCTTCTTAATAATGTGGATCTTAAAGTAACCCTTTATATGGAGAAAACTTCTTTTTATATACTAGAAGATTCAAAATCTGGAGAGTCATCTATTAAAATTCATGAAGCTAACTTATACATTAATCATCTTACCATTAATAGTAATATTTTAATGGCACATCATAATGTTTTACAAAGTATAAATGCTATTTATCCATATAAAAAAGTTGAAATCAAGTAAATAGTGACCCCGGAAATCATTCTATACTGTTAGATAATGTTATAATTGGATAACTTCCAAATTTCTTAATATTTGGTATGGTAACTAATAAAGCATATACTAGTGATCGTTCAGAAAATCCGTATAACTTTCGCCATTTCAATTTACAAAGATTTAATTTAGTTGTAAATGGAGTACAAGTACCAGCACAGCCGATTGAATTTGATTATAAACATGAACGTATAAGTACAAGGGGATATCAAACCTTATTTTAAGGTACTGGCATTCATTACTTTGATAAGGGACATCAAATAACTACAGAATTATTTGATAACGGATATTTCTTACTTGCATTTGATTTAACACCAGATCATTACAATAGCTCACACTGCGTAAACTTAATAAATCAGGGTACAATACGAATTGAATGTCGTTTCAGTGAAGCACTTTCTGAAGCAATTACTTGTTTAGCATATGTGAGTTTGATAGTGTTTAGGAAATTGATAAAAATCGTACTGTATTACAATCATTATTAATACAAATAATTTAGAAAATATTTTATACAAAAATGTAGTAATTAAGAAAAATTTTAAAGGAGTTTTTGCATCAAATCAGCAATGTATAAATCGAATAAAAAAGCCAGCATTTTATATTGTGAATATGGATTCATCATTTAAACCAGGATCACATTGGATTGTAATATATTTTCCTCGAAATGGGCCGGCTGAGTATTTTTTTTTTTTGCAGAGAGTTCTCCTATTAAACCATTTGTAAATTGTATTCAAACAAATGCATCCACATTTATTAAAAGCAATTTCCGATTACAAAGTGAAATTTCAATGTTTATTGTTGTATATTTATATATTTAAGAAGTAATAATATTTCTTATAATAAGTTTTTTTAATTATTCTGATATATATAATTTATATTTTAATGATATTTTAGCTGTGCATTATTTTAAACGTATTTTTAAGTTTCCTATAATAAAAAATAAATAAAACAATTTAATGAAAATAATTTATAAATTTGTCCTTTTATTTCTATTATATAAAATTTACAAATTCATTGAATATAGTATAATAAAAAAAAAAAAACATTATTAATAATATGTAACTTATTTTTTATATTTTATTCTATAATAAATTTTAATAGTTTATCAATGTCTTTGCATTCCTTGTCATAATAATAGCAACCACATGTATCTGGTCCCTCCGTTAAGTCATCTGTGGCCAATGTACTCCGTGAATAGTTAATATTTGTTCCATATACTGATAATGCTTACAATAAGGGATAAACTTAATAAACTGTTTTTTATGATAATCCAATAAAATATTATTAAATTCTTTAAAAAACTTGTTTACTTTTACAACTTCCATAATATTTTTTTGTTCCAATAAAATTGTAATGTGGACTATAAAAATTTTTTATTAAAATTTCGATCCTTTTATATATAATGGTTATCACTTTAAAATGAGTTAAAAAGTTAATTCCATTAGTATAAATTTACTCAATTAAAATTTTAAAGAGAGTAAATAAAATAAATCTCAAGACAAAAATCTCTATAAATATAAACATGTTCTAACATGCTCAATATTTTAAACTTTTAGTACAGAAAATGATTTAAAAAATGATCCCAATGGAACCTTATGGCTCCATTCATTCATATAACCAAATTAAACGACCATGATTTTGTAGAATGAAATCCAGTACAATAACCCGTATAGTAAAATTGGCCTTGAATTAAATATATGTCAATGCATTAATACAGAAGTGCATTAACCTGTTTAAAACAAAAAAATTATCCACCAAAAAAAAAAAGCATCTAATAATAACATTCATTCATATATCGAAGTTTTAAATTACAATCATCGTTCCTCAATAAAGTTTCAATTTGAACCCTTTGCTCCTCAACTTTGTTAAAAAGTCATCCCACTGGCTCCATGCCATTATAAAATATATAGTATACATATAATACACCTATGTTAAAAATACTTCCTGAAAAACAATAACAAATATTCTGTTAAAATATGATCCCCATTGAAAAAACAATAACAAAGATTCTGTTAAAATATGATCCCCATTGAAAAAACAATAACAACTATACTGTTAAAATATGATCTCCAATGAACTACACTACCAACAACTCTGTTAAAAAATGATTCCTATTGAACTATACCAACAACAACTATGTTAAAAAATGATCCCTATTGAATTACATTAACAAAAACTATGTTAAAAAATGATCCTTATTAAACTATACCAACAATAACTATGTTAAAAAATGATCCCTATTGAACTACACTAACAACAACTATGTTAAAAAATGATCCCCATTGAAAACAATACCAACATCTCTGTTAAAAATTAATTTACACTAACAACAAAGTGCTCCATTGAGACCAGTGGGGCCAGAACCGGCGAATCCCTAATACTCAAATGGATAGTCAGATTTCATCGGATCCACAGTGCCGAAAGAAATGCAACGAGGAATGAGACGTTGATGCAATGCAATGATATAACATACCGCATCGATACGCCACTACAGAGCAATGCATCATCACATACGAAAAGCTGGTCAAAAAAAGTTGTATGATTTGCCATTTTTTTCAGGCAACGCAGAAGATTAGCCTTTGGTTTTCGTGAACTTTAAGGACAGTACGGATGTTTTCAAGTATAGCCATCGACAGAACCTCAAGAACTTACACAAATTCCTTGCTGGTCCTGTCACGGAAGCAGTTGCATCCATGCTTACATACCCAAATGATGTACCAAATGTTTTGAAGTATTTTGGGGTTAATGGTTGTCGTCGGTGCCACAACAAAGCACTTCATGAAGATGTAACACCGTCCAGTTCAAACACTACACCATTACTAAACTGCAGAACACCTAAAAAGGAATCAAGTCAACTTTTTAAGATATTGCCTGTTACTCTTTTTGGCTCAAAGGGAAATCTTCAAGTTTTTGTGATGTTCGATGAAGGTTCTGCAATATCTCTTCTGGAAGAAGGTGTCGCACGTGAATTGGGTCTTAAAGAAAATTTACAGCCACTAACGCTACAATGGTATGGGCAAAATATAGTCACGGAAATGTCTTTGAAAGTTAGCCTTGAAGTAGAACGCAAGGGTGAGCCAAAAACTAAATACAGACTTCATAATGTCCAAACAGTAAGACATCTAAATCTGTCAATGCAATCGTTCAGAAAAGAATCTTTCGAACATTTTAAACGCTTGGCTTTGGACGATTATGTGAATATTTGGTCTGTTATTTTGCTTGATTGGGATAATATTCATTTGGGCATCTCATCTAGCATCGTAGAAGACGGAAGATATCTACTTGGACCATGGACCAACAGAAGATAATGCATCGTCAAGTCCATTTGTGTTGCATATAAGAGAAGATCCTGCATTAAGCGAACTAAATTAGCTGGTAAGAGAACACTTTAAGACGGATAACTTTGGAATAAACCCGAAAACAGAAGCTTTGTTGTCAGATGAAGATCAAAAGGGACTTGAAGTTTTAGAAAAAACAACGAAGAGTATTCGAAGACAATTTGAAACGGGTTTATTGTGGAACAAATATCCCTCAGACCTATCTTTGAGTTTGCAGATGGCGGTTGATTGGCATAGAAAGCAAAATGGGCCAAAATGTTAACTTTGCTAAAAAATACCCTATGGAGATGATAAATATTTTGACAAAGAATATGCCCGAAAACTTTCCAATGGAGAGATCCGAAATTCCACAAATCCAAACTGGTTGTAAATCGGAGTTGTAAATCCACATAATAATAAGGAAAGTTACATATTGTATTTGACGCTGCTGCGACTTAGTTTGAAACCTCTCTAAATTCAACATTGGTGAAAGGACCTGAGCCACTCCTTATTATATTGTTCAAATTTTACGACAGAGCCGTAGCAGTCGCTGCAGATATACGTGAAATGTTTTCGCAAGTACGTATACGACCTGTAAATCAAAGCGCGCAGAGGTTTGTGTAAAGAAATGGATTCACCACTCAACCGATTCAACATTACGCGATGGAATCCATGATATTTGGTGCAATAAGCTCGCTCTGCTGTGCGGAGTATATCAAAAGCAGAAATGCTGATGAGTTCAAAACAAAATATCCACGTGCAGCTGCAGTCATCATTGAAAAACATTACGTGGATGATTGTGTGCAGTTTGAACAACGAACAAAAAGCAGACGACATTTGCCGTCAAGACGTTGCAATCCATGCAGAGGCGGAAATCGAGTTACGCGGTTTCGTTGCCAACTGCTCAACCTCCGAAAAAATAATGAACGTAAAGTCAACAGAATGCAGTGTTACAGTAAATATGGAGAAACAATCGTCAGAAGAAAAAAATTTGTGAATGGATTGGAATACTTCCACCGATATGTTTAAATTCCATACTAAATTTTATTTCATCACACTAGAAGTTTTGGAGGGTTTACGAGTTCCAACTAAAAGGGAGCTGCTCAGAATTACCATGGCTGTTTATGATCCATTTGAGCTTATAGCAGATTTTCTACTCTATTCCAAAATTCTCGTTCAACAAACATGAATTATAAAATAGCTTGGAATGAAGCCATAACAGTCCAACTACATGTGGTGGAAAGAGTTTAAGAAGGTACAAGATTTTAGATTTCCACGCTGCCTTTCATCAAGTTTGTACAATTCAATCGACATTCAACTTCATATATTCGTGGATTCTAGTCAAGAAGCCTTTGCTGCTGTTGGTTATTTTCGCATTCAGCACGACACTGGTATTGATGTTGTATTCATATCAGGGAAAACTCGCTGTGCACTACTAAAACTAATGTCAATATCGAGATAGGAGCTTCAAGCAGCGGTTCTAGGTACTCATCTTGGTAAAATTATACGCCAAGGTCATGAAGTACAAATTTCGTCAGTTGTATATTGGTCCGACTCGCAAACAGTTCTTCATTGGATTCGATCTACGGAACGTAAATTCAAGTCATTCGTGAGTCATCGAATAGCTGAAATTTTAAGTAGCTCACAACAATCACAATGGCGCTGGGTACCAACATGTCAAAATACAACAGATGTCGCCACTCGCACCAATATAGTTGCTGGCTGACTGGATCCGATTTTCTAAAAAAAAGGAATGTGATTGGCCGAAAAAAGGGTTTGAACAAGATCCATCTAAATCTCTCTTGAAGAAATCAAGCCATGTCCTCTGTTATGTTCACAAGCAAACGAAAACTTGCTGGAGTTTGAGAGATTTTCCTCATATTTGAAGCTGAAGAGGACAATGGCTTGGATTTTGCACTTCACAAGCAAATTACAAGCTCGTTTACTTGGACAGAGTTCTACATTTCAATTTCCAGAAACATTAACTGTTGCCGAACTCATGGAAGCCGAAAAACGCATATGCAGAGGAGTACAAAAAACAAAGAAGAGCAGTTTATATTCACTTGCTTCGTATCTCGATAAAGATGAACTTTTAAGGATTCAAGAAGCAATTTACTTACCTATAAGTACCAGACGACCGATTTTGTTGCCTCAAAAACATATTGTTTCAGAACTTATCATGCGCCATTTTCACGAAACAAATCATCATCAAAATGGTGCGCTGACAATCAACGAAATGCGACCAAAATTTTGGGTTCCACGTGCAAAGAACAGTTCTAATAATTGTTACGCGCAAATGTCGTGTGTAGAAATAACAAAGTGGTACCACATCCACCGCAAATGGGTCAGTTGCCGATGTTCGCCCATTTACGTATACGGCCCATTTAACGTGTTCATTGGTCGTCGCAAAGAAAAACGATGGGCTGTTATTTTCACTTGTTTGACGGTAAGAGCAGCGCATTTAGAGTTAGCAGACAATTTGTCTACAGATGCATTCATCATATGTCTTCGAAAATTTGTGAATCGTCATGGTGCGCCAATAAGAATAAGTTGTGATAATGGGACAAATTTTGTTGGTGCTCAAAAGGAGTTAAAGAAATGTGAACGTTAATTGGATTTCGATCGAATTATCAACGAATCAACTACATGAAATATTGAATGGATGTTTAATTTTCCCGCAAATCCAAGTTCTGGAGGTTGTTGAGAACATCTAATACAAATAATAAAACGATTACTTACAACGTGAGGAATCTCCAATAGTGGAAACTTTGAGGAGTGTGCTAATTGAAGCTGAAGATATAATAAATTCAAGGCCAACCACAGAAATTCCATTTTTTAATTGGATGTACAAATTCAACGCAGACACCACACTATTTAAATACTAACATATGCCTTAGGAAACAGTGCATGAAAACAATGCATAAAATTTGAAGGATAGAATCTGGAAACGTTGGATCATCGAATATTTATCTCAATTGATGCATCGGCCAAAATGGACACAGAAACAAATAACAATAAAAATTGATGATATTGTCATAATTTATGACTTAGGGCAACAACGAAGTCAATGGAAGAAAGGACGAATTATTCAAGTTTTTCTTGGAAAAGATGGCCACATTCGATTTGCTGACATCAAAACTAGCAACGGAACTATTTGTAGGCCGGTGTCGTTCTGCTAGCGGCCTTAAATTTCATTTACTTTAATTTTCAATTTTACTTTTTATTAAAATAAAATTTTCATAATTTCAGCAACGGCTGTCGCAATCCAATCGAAATTGGCTTGAGACGAGCATAGCACCTTCATGTCACCAACACTCGTCTCATAGCTTTTTGCGTTTCACTGACTCCGCCGGTGCTGACTAGCCGACTTCTGCATCATTCATCTTTTACTCCTTTCCCAGTTTGCCAACAATCGCAACCGAAAGAGTTTTGCGAGCAGCATCACGATATGCTACTGCTTGTTTACCTCAACCCGTGGATGTTGAATGCAGTTCATCCGCAGCCGATCTGGAACATGAGCGCCAGTGCTCTTGCTTGTGGAAGCAATATCATTTGAGACTGTCGAGTTCTGGGAGTTACGGGGTTTCGCAGTAGGTGCATTGGCAGCCACCACTGCAGCAGCGGATGGTCCGGCTTCAGTCGGAGTAACCTCCACCGATCTATCACGTTTTGCTGTGGTAACTTGGGAAAAGAAAGCTGCATAGTCGCTTTTTCAGCCTCTATGCGATCTTTTGCTTTATTCTTCTTCTCCTACTCACCTGGGCAGTGGAAAACCTGACCTCTGTATTCAAAGATCCGGGTCCGGTCTCCAATGGAAGTTTAGCTTCCAGTTGGGCGTCGGTCTCTCTAGGATTAGATGTTGGTAAGACTACACTTTCCTTCGATCGACCAATGTTTCCAATTTCGTGACAGAAAGAAGCCCTAAGAGGAAAAAACACATTTCAGCTATACAGTGGAGAGTTAGTCGTAGGCATAGCCGAACCGACACTTCATCCTCCTCTAGATTCCTAGCTGTCTCATAAATTTAGGAGGTGGATAGGCACGATGAACCCCCAGCTACAGGAGAAGAAAGGTTCATCGGATTGGGTTGGTTGCGTGGATTGAGTGGATTGAGGTTGGTTGCGTGGAAAATCTAACTGACACAAAAAATAAGAATAATAAAAATATGAAATAAAAAATATTTTTAATATAAAACGTTTCTAAGGTGATTTTAAAGTATAATTTGAAATGAAACATGGGGCGGTATAGCATCCTTAAAGTTCACAATAAAAACGATTTATATTAAATATTTTTTTTTTAATTTTATTTGTATTATATTTATTATTATTTTGAATTTTATTTTTTGCTGAAGACGGTGTGTATTGTAACGGTGAGTGCGAGATTAAAGGGGGAGAGCAGAGGCGCAGACGGACTAGGTTTATGCTCTCTGCCCTTGGTGAATAAGAGGTCTAGGCTCACCATTACCCCATTCTGTTGGTTTTACTTGCGAGGTCAATAATATCCAATTCACCATATTTTGTGGGACATGTATGTGGGTTGTTTGGTCGTGATCACTGCAACATCCTTCAAAGTTGGTTTGTATTTGAGTTATTCATCAACGATCGTGCAAACGGATTTAGATGATTTAAAAGTTTTTGTTGATAATTTTGCTTCATAAAATATAACTCTTCTCTGATCATAGGTATATCCAGGTATCCGTGAATTTTTCATTTCTCATATACCTTGGAGCTACTGTTATTGTTCTAAGAATTTTAGACTGTGCCTTTTGAACTATCATCATCGTATCATAGTCTTTACATTTAATGACAGATGAACCCAAAATAAATTATTTTTATTTCGACGGAAGTGTTCGCTAAAAATGAGTACTAAAGCCAAAAATCGAAAACTCATTGTGAAATTTTTATCTACAAAATCGAAATGGAGTCACTTAAAATTGTTCCATCAAAATATTAGCCGGATTTTGAAAAACATTAATGAAAATCTAAGCATTGATCGAAATGTGGTATCTGGCTGAAATATGGATCGGAAGACCTACATAGAGATAAAGGTGTCCAAATGATTCGGGCAGAAAGTAGCTGAAAAATTCAGTTGCTTCATATCATTTGTATGCAAAGTGAAAAGGATGTTGGCCAATAATATGAATATGGTACCTTGAGAGGCTTGTATGCCAAACTGCACAGAACTGAGACCAATGGTGCATCGTGGTTCATCGTAGGACATAAATGAAATTAAGATTATGTAAACTGAAGCTTCCAAAAATATGAATGAAATCACCATAAAAGGTTTGAGACTATTTACATAGAGTAAGGTATAATACAAAAAAAAATTCGCTTAGTTTGGATTCACGGCTTACTTGATTTTTTTGATTTTTCTTTGTTAGAATCTTTCGTGCGCACTCCCTATATCATTTAAGTGTAAAAAAAACTACTAACGAACAGTTAAATCTACTGTTTCGCGAAATGGACAAATTCCTGCACTTGGCTAAAGCTGTTTCCATATTTGGATTCAGCAGACGACAGTATGAGGCACTCTGGGAGTGTCTGGTTCATAAATTAAACGCGCCTGGAGCTCCTGATAGAAATGTCCTCAAATGGAGAAAGGCAGTAAATATGAATTACTATGTTTAATATATTTCAGCATTGTTGTCATAGATTTGGTCAGATTGAAAAGAGCGCACACAGAAGAAACTGGCAGAAAATAGGTCTCATTTAAATGGAGCAGTGGGAGGTCAATATGTAAAGATGGTTTTTCGCCAATGACCGGATCCTCAATGGAGGCAATAAAATCAGGTATGGCATTTGGCGTGAAATCTCCGCTGCTACAAGAGTGTTCGTCTGCGACAACAAAAGCACGCACTGACACAATATCCACAAGAGCATCCACATCATGTGCAGCAACAGCATCATCTGTGCAGTCAACAACACCAATTACAAAAAGATCAGCGCTTTAGAGGACACCGGGAAGCCTCAAACGACGATGCGATGAAATTACTTTGTTGCTTCGTGAATAGGTGGAGAATCAGAAAATAAATTGCTAGAAGTGTTTACTCGGACAGCCAACACAGCTGAAAAGTTTTGTGGATACGATACTCAGATTAGGGTTAGTAGTTAAATATTGTTCATTTTTGTATTTTATTTATTATTATTTTGTATTTTTATTTGTTGGTGAAGACGGTGTTTATTGTAACGGTGAGTGCGAGCATGAAGGAAGAGAGAAAAGGCGCAGACGGTCGAGGTCAAGGCTCACCATTACCCCATTCTGTTGGTTTTACTTGTTCATTTTTGTATTTTATTTATTATTATTTTGTATTTTTATTTTATTTGTTGGTGAAGACGGTGTATATTGTAACGGTTTTGTGGAGATCGATAGTTAATAAGCCAATGTAGTGTAAGTGCTTTTAATTTATAGCCAGATATTGTATCTCGATAATAGACGAACGTAGTCACTCACGTCCGTGTGACTGACTTTTTTTATTTTGTAAAGCGGAAAACCACTGTCAAACAGACACATGCAACAACGTAACGAAAGATGTTGAATTTTGTAAAAAGCTAACGCGCCAAATTAAATGTCAAAGTAGGCGGTATGTTTTGACTCTATTTGTGTTTTCCGTTGGAGAGAGACAGGGAGATAGAATGAGTTCCTAACAAAATGGTAAATATTACTTTTTTTTTGTAAAATTAAAATTAGCATTCCACCGTCTTTGGGTACTATGGGGGCGATTATCACAAGGCAAGGTGTCTGAGTGCTTCAACATGGCGAAGCCAGCGCAATCCTTGTCGGTGTCATCTCAAGTCAACTCACTGGTCACCAGAATTGGCAAATTGTCAAATGGTGACACCTCCACTTCGGTGGAAGTCTTCCTCGTGGAAGTCCCTGCAAACGGCGCTCTACACCACCCGGTGTAGAAGTCGGCTGAAGTGAGTGGCGAGCATCTCTCTCAGAGTGAGGGTTCGTGGGGTTCTTTGGGTCCTACCACGGAAAAAACCTATGCGCCCAATGAAAACAAAAAAGAAGCCTCGGATAAAGACCGATTACAACGATGACGACCCACGCAAACGTTTTAAGGACCACGATTTACGGATATTCACCTGGAATGTCCGGACCCTTTATAGTGTTGAGTGTCAATATAATGGCAGTCAGTCATTTGAACACATTTCTCCTAAGTCAGATGACAATCAGTCATTTGAATAGACTTTTCCTATTGGGCATCTCTTGCTGTTCATTAAATTAGGTTGCTAACATATTTTAATAATATATTGTGCAATTGTTATTGAAAACAAAAGCATGCCATTTTCAATATGGGTTAACAACGCACTTGTTGTTGTTGTTAAAACATGCGGCGAAAATACACAATGTCAGCACTAGTGACTATGAACCCAATTCGCGACAGCGTTAAGCGGTTGAATTGTAAACAAATATGCACGAAATAAAACTACCTGGTAGGCAAAGAAACTCATGACGACTTTAAATTAAGGTTATCATGAGTTAATGAATTTTTGTATGAGTTGCGGTTTTTCTCACGGTCAGGGTTAAAAACTCTGGCGAAATGTGAAATTAAAGAAAAAACAGCAAGAGATGTTTAAGAAAGTAGCATTGAAACTTAGTTTAAGTATTAGTATATAAGCTTTAGTTATTTAGTTCTTAAGTCAGTTGTTATTAGATTAAGTGTGAGTCGAAGAAGTGGAACAAAGAAAAGGAAATAAAAATTATTAAGAAGATAAAATTGAAATGGAGTAAGTGTTATTATTTATTCAATGTCTTATTTTTAGGTGATAAAATAGGGACATTAACAGTGCTAAGGATGAACATGGCAATATTCAGATTTCTTTGGTTGCTGCAAAAACTCGTGTCCATACTGTCAAGGATGTGAGACCTATGGGCACGAAACGAACTTAAGATGTGCACAGAAAATAAATGAACCAGAGCAGCAATTTACAAGTAAACAACAAACGCAAAATAACAACTATAATGATGGCTTCACGAACAATACGCAAGCCAATAATAGCAATTATAATGCTCGTAGTAATAATAACCACAACAATGGGAATTATAATAATAATAATGGAAATAATAGGAATTATAATAATAATAGAAGATATAACAACAATAATAGGAAAACTAACAATAATAATAGAAATAATAATTACAACAATGGAAATAACTATAACAATAATAATGGTAATACCAATAGTAATAGTCGTCAAAATAATAATGACGATAGGAGAAATGGAAATAATAATAACAACAACAATAATAATAAGAAAGATTTAAATAAATGTAAATGGTGTGCAAGAATCGGGCATACGTTGGAAAACTGTTACGCAAAGAAAAATTTTGAGTCTACCCGCAATCAGGGAAACTGTTAGGGGCCCAGAATAGGCCAATTATCTGGGAACCCAAGACAAGTTGCGACATCAGGCCAACGAAGATAGGAATTGTGAATCAGACGCAGTGTGCTGCAGTGGATACGTTCGCTATCAATGGTAGGAAAATGGTAGATAATTTTTGTTCACTAATTTTATTAACGTTGAACGTCTTTGGCATAATAGCATTAACAGCAAAAAATAATTTTTATGATTGCATAATAAATAGGATATGTATAGAAGAAAATAAGAAAAATTAAATGATCTGATAACTTCAGGAATTGATAGCATAAATAAAAATATGAGTAAATATATTGAAAATATTAAGGAATTAAAATTAAGTTTATATACAAAATCAAAGACAAATCTCATTATTTATAGTAGACATGGGGAATTCAGACTGATATCAAAATTAAATGATGTCTTTATAGAAATTCCTTGTAAGGAAGCAAAAAATGGGAAACTAATATTACTAGTAGATTCTGGTGCAGACTCTAGCTTGGTAAAGTGGAGTGCATTAGATAATAAACTAGAGAGAAATTTAAAAGACACAAAAGATCTGAGCGGAGCATTTGGGGGACATGTGACCACCGCAGGATCAATTGAAATTCAACATATGGAACATAGAAGGCTCAGTCTGACAATAATGCAGGATCAGGGAGTTCCGGCAGACGGTATACTTGGACGAGATAATCTATGGAACCACGCAATCATCAATGCAGGGATTAGGGATTAACCTTTATAGCCAGAAACAAAAATAAAATTGTAACACTACCACTCAGATCACTAGATGAAATAAACAAAATATTATACAGTGAAGAAATAAAAAAAAGATTACCAATAACCAAGATCCCCGTAGTAATAATTCAAAAACAGGAAATTTCACCAGGAGTCTATATCTGAGAAACCATATCAAATGTGAGAAAAAATAGTGTTTAAGTTTCAGTGTTAAACTCAACAGAAAAATATATAATATTGAATAAGAACATACAGCTCAAATTTTCAAATTATAATAAATTTATGGAACCAGTGAGTGGCACAATGAATAGCGTACAAAGCATAAACATACGACACATAATATGCAAACTATTTGACTCATTAAAATTGGATCCAAATGCAAATGTTGAAGAGAAGGCATCCATAGAAAAAATATGTGCGTCATACCATAATGTATTTCTGGTATGATGTAGACTGGTAATAGATTTCAGAAAATTGAACGACGCAACGATAAAACAAGTGTTTCCAATACCTCGTATTGATGACATTTTGGATCAATTAGGTCACAGTAGGTATTTTTCATCATAAGATCTTGCAAGTGGTTATCACCAAGTGCTAGTGAATGAACGGCACAGAGAAAAAATAGCGTTCAGCACGGGCTTGGGACATTTTGAATTTTGAGGATTCCATTTGGATTGACGGGGGCACCCGCTACGTTTCAAAGAATAATGAACCACATTTTAACAGGATTGCAGAGAATTGATTGTTTCGTATATCTGGACGATATAGAGGTATGGAAAATACATAATGGAGCACGAAATTAGACTATGTAAGGTGTTAGAAAAATTGAGGGAACATAATTTGAAATTAAATACGGAAAATGCAATTTTTTAAGGCGTGAAGTAGTATATTTAGGGCACAAATGCACGGAGTCAATGCCAGATCCCGATAAAATAGAATGTGTCAAAAATATTCCGGTACCCAGGACCAAGAAACAGGTACAAGCCTTCTTAGGTTTAGTAAATTATTACAGAAAATTCGTTAAGAATATGGCAAGGTTAACACTACCGATTAATAAACTGTTGCGGAAGGATGCCAGTTTTGTATGGACAGAGAAGTGCCAGGACTCATTTATAAAACTTAAGGAAGCAATTATTTCCCCTAATGTTCTAGCATACCCAGATTTTTAAAAACCATTTGTATTGACAACAGATACAAGTCGAGAAGCTATAGGAGCAGTGCTGTCACAGGGCGAGCCAGGTTCTGATCGACCAATCGCATTTGCAAGTAGAGCTCTGAATGACGCAGAAATAAGGTATTCAACAATTGAACGAGAATTTTTGGCAATAGTATGGGCCACAAAAATTATAGACCGTATTTGTTGGGGCGTCCATTCACGGTTTATACGGATCATCAACCACTGCGTGGCATAGCGAATTTAAAGGATCAAACGTCAAGGCTGGTCAGGTTCAGGCACAAATTATCAGAATATGAGTTCGAAATAATTTATAAACCTGGCAAAAAGAATTTAAATGCTGACGCATTAAGTAGGATTCCACAATTAGAAACAGAAATTGCGGCAGTTCAAACCCGTTCTAAAAATACACCAAAGGCAATAGATCCACAACCGGACGTCAGTAAGCCAGTCTTGGACGACACAGTAACGGATATGGATGGTGAAACAATCTTGAGTCAAGTATTAACCGATCCTGAAGAAATTAAAACAGTACTTAGAGACTTTCACGACTCGCCGTTAGGGGGTCACCAGGGCACACTGAAAACATATTTTCGAATAAGAAAGCAATATAGGTGGAAGGGTATGCAAAAACAAATTAAAGAGTATGTAAAAAATTGCCCTAAATGTCAAGTTAACAAAAGTTCTAAGCTAACAAAAATGCCAATGGTCTTGACGGATACACCAACGCGCCCATTTGATAAAGTTTATATGGAATTAGTAGGAATTTTACCCGAGACAGTATCTGGCAATAAATACATTTTAACATTTCAAGACGATTTTTCAAAATATATGTGCTGTGTAGCAATACCAGACACAGAAGCAAGCACAGTGGCAAAAGCATTTTATGATGAAATTATAACACGCCACAATATTCCGAAAATTCTAGTAACTGACAATGGCTCTAATTTCGTGTCAAAGTTATTGTCTGATACATGCAAATTATTGGGTATTAAAAAAATGCACATTACACCCTATCACCCACAGGCCAATGGATCATTAGAACGTAGTCACAGACCATTAGCAGAAAATTTGAGATGTTTTGCTAAGGAGGATGGTTCCAATTGGGATCAATGGTTAAATTCGGCAATGCATGTCCGTAATAATACGATGCATGTGTCAACTGGGCAAACACCTTTCCGAACACTATATGGTTATGATTCTGATATGCCAACTAATTTGAAACGTAAAGTTTCACCGCTATATAATGCCGATGATTATAACAAAATATTAAAATATCAAATACAGCGGGCGCATGAAATAGTGAGACAAAATCAAGAAAAGGTAAAAGAAAAATCTAAAACAAGCTACGATAAATCATTAAATCCCATTGAGTTTCAAATTGGGGAAATGGTTGTAATGAAGAATCAAAATAGGAAAAATAAATTTTTACCAATTTGGGTAGGGCCCTATAAGGTTTTGTCCGTCTCTACCCCCGTGACAACGACAATATTAATAAAAGGAAAGGGAAAGAAAATACACAACAATTTGTTGAAAAAATACCATAATTAGAAATTGATGTATTAATTGTTAAAATGCTGAAATATATTTATAAATAAATTACGAAAAGTTTTGTATTGTGTGATAATGAATAGGAAATAGGAAAACAGAAGAAAACGGTACCCACAGATCACTATGTATTAATTAGGGTTAATTTACTAGCATGTGGCGGACCAAATTTAAAGGTTTTGAAAACAAGAAATAGTAGGAAAAATATAAATAAGAAAGAATTATAAATGATAACACGAGTTTTTTTATACGAAATAAATGCGATAAAATATATTTGTACGGAATTGAGATATTGAACAAATAGTTAAGTACTGCTGAGCGCAGATAACTAGCATAGAAATTATGAATTGTAAAGTGAATTATGAAATTATGGTTGAATTATTAATTTTAAATTAAAATATAATGAGAATTTGATGAATTGAATTTTGAATTATTAATTTATGTTAATTGCTGACGAGCTAATAAAAGACGAGTAAACAAATGCTCCAAATGATATATGAGAAAAATGATTGAATTAAAAACTAGAAATAATATGAAAAAATTATATAAATACGTTACTACGAATGAAAATTAGGTTTTTAGAGCTAGTATATGCTCTAAAAGATACTATTATGATTAGAGAAATATTATAAAAATTATGAGAAAATGCATACAACAGTTGCAAAATGCATACAAGACTTTTTAGAGTTAGCAAATGATCCAATTATTATTTTATTAAAGCAGCTAAATATTACTTCGGGGAATTTACTAGCCTGTGCAATAAATTATGAGTTTTTGTTTTCGATGTACTCTTCGAAAAGAGTCGACATCCGTAAGACTTTATGCTAATCTTAAGCTATTAATTAATTAATTTATAAATAAAACAACGAATTGTTTAAATTGTGAAGTAAAAACACAACAACACACGCACTACCTGCATTTTAAATATTAATCCAACAGCGGCCAAGAAATTGCGTTGAACGAAGCAAGAGTATGCTATGAGCGAGGTAATAATGTTTACAGCTCAATGCAAATTTTTGGCAACGAAATCGCAACCTATGCAATGAAATGTATTAATTAAGAAAATATAAAGTAATCCAATTTAACCAAGTTGTTAAAATTTTAAAATTTTGAGAAAATTAATTATCTCTATTAAAGTAATTAACGCAATAAATTAGATAGTCAACCAGATATCAACCATTGCCTAGAAGCAAATCACTAATACTAGCCTACGAATACTGGTCTGCAACTTGATCAATTGCATACTCGTATTAGTAATAGTATTAGGTAAACTATAACGGAGACTTAAAATGATCACTTAGGTTCCGTTATGATTTACGAAAAGCAAGAATATGAAAATATTTGAAGATGTTGAAAATCAAAAATAGCTGAAAATAATTGATGATGTTGAAAATTAAAGAAGTTGAAAATCAAATAGCAGAAAATAATTGAAAATCAAAAATAGCTGAAAATAATTGATGAATTTGAAAATTAAAGATGTTGAAAATCAAATAGCAGAAAATAATTGAAAATCAAAATTAGCTGAAAATAATTGATGATGTTGAAAATCAAAAATAACTGAAAATAATTGGAGAAGTTGAAAAGCAAAATAGCTGAAAATTAAAGATGTTGAAAATAGCTGAAAATAATTGAAGATGTTTAAAATCAAAATAGATGGTCAAAACCCCCAATTTTTCTTGGAATAAAAAGAACAGTTATTTTAAATTTTCGTTTTATTATTTTATTTTAATATTCTTTTTACATAGTATTAACTGCTGAAAACGTGAGAATAATTGAAGATTTCTAAAATCAAAAATAGCTGAAAAAATTTGAAGATGTATTAAAAGAGCTGAAAATAATTAAGAGGTTTAAAATCAAAAATAGCTGAAAATAATTGAAGAGATTTAAAATCATAAATAGCTGAAAATAAGTAAAGATGGCCAAAATTAGAACCCCAAAATTAGCTGAAATATTTGGCAGAGAAATTTTGTTGAAATAAAAAGAATAGTTATTTTAAAATTTTTTTTTTATTATTTTTTATTTAGTTTTATATATTCAGAAACAATTTTTATTAAGTTTTACTTCGAGTTACGATTCAGCAGGTGCAACGAAGTCAGGATGTCAGGTATGGGCTCTACAGTGTATCCCCTCGTTTTTGAGTACAATAACAACATTTCTATGCTTTGAACACATAGGATAGCTTCCCCTAAGGTGTTTCGACGCCTGCCTTCCTCGATGGTTGCTTTGACGAACTCGACCAATCCGGGCTCGTCCCAGCAGTGCTTTAGTGACCACTGCCGGGTATATCCCTCGCAGAAGTCAAAGATCAAAGACACTGAACGAATTATGATAAAGAAACTCAGGTATAAATACAATAAATTACACGATACTAAAACAAAAAAAAAAAAAACGGAAATATACGGGGGCAGAATGTTGAGTAAGCTAAATTGGAAATTTTCTGGCCGAACCGCTAATGAAAGATAGTAGGCCGCAAATTTAGGGCGAGGTGAAGATATGTGGAGATTGTTTTTGTGAATGAATTCTTGTTTGAAGTTTTTTTTTTCATGCAAAAGAAGAAGATAATTATAATGCAAAGAGAGTTGCATATTTTATTTTAAAAATATTTTGCATTTAGAAAATTACAATATATATAGATGCATATTTTAAATGAAGAAGAAGATAATTTGAATGCACATAGAGTTACATATTTTATTTTACAAAAAGAAGATGATAATTATAATGCAAATAGAGTTGCATATATTATTTTAAAAATATTTTATATTTAGAAAATTACAATATATATAGATGCATATTTTAAATGAAGAAGAAGATAATTTGAATGCACATAGAGTTACATATTTTATTTTACAAAAAGAAGATGATAATTATAATGCAAATAGTGTTGCATATTTTATTTTAAAAATATTTTATATTTAGAAAATTACAATGTATATACAGATGCATATTTTAAATGAAGAAGAAGATAATTTGAATGCACATAGAGTTACATATTTTATTTTACAAAAAGAAGATGATAATTATAATGCAAATAGAGTTGCATATTTTATTTTAAAAATATTTTATATTTAGAAAATTACAATGTATATACAGATGCATATTTTAAATATAGAAGAAGATAATTTGAATGCACATAGAGTTACATATTTTATTTTGCAAAAAGAAGATGATAATTATAATGCAAATAGAGCTGCATATTTTATTTCAAAAATATTTTGTATTTAGAAGATTACAACGTATATACAGTTGCGTATTTTATTTTGTGAATTTATTTTAAATTAATAATATTAATGCACATAGAGTTGCATATTTTTGTTTCGTAAGAATATTTTGTATATACACAATTACAATATAAAAGAGTTGCATACATTGCAGTAATTGTTATTACTCAGACTAATGTCTAAGGTCAATTTACAGAATTTTAATGCAACACAAATAAGTATATATATACAGCAGCAGTATATATACAGCAGGTCAATTTTAAGAGTTTTTGTTGGTGCAATATATGTATATACGCTGAATGCACAATGAATAAAATGTACTGGAGCAACTATGTATAATAAGATTATTTGTATATGGGTAGATTACTGCGATAATTAATACAAAATAGTATATACAAAAATTACATATAAGTAAAAATTGGAGCGAATCAACTTCATTACATCTTCAACTCTGTGACAAGAAATTTAATATAAATTAAATAAGTGTATAATGTTGGCGATAAATTTGACTTAACTGTTCGTAATGGTGGTCAATGGAGAACTCATTTGAAGACCGACAGCGTTGGATCAACACCCACTAATGTTCGAGAGAAAGTCAGATGCGTGGATTTACGACGACGAATGGACCGTGATAACAAAGTTTGTGCCGACCGATCTAAAAGAATTATTGAAGCTAACTGCCGACTTTATCACGAAGGCGCAAGATTCATGTAAGACAATGGAACAGCTTATAGCCACAATGGAATACGTAGAGGCGTGTGGCATACCATGGAAAGAAACAGAGGCTGTCTTGACGAATGTACAAAAAACAAGCAATCAAATTAAGAGCATGATGGAGAAGCATGATAGCAGTTACCAAGGAGGAAAGACAAAGCGAGCTATAGAGATAGTAGGGGAAGCTCTGCACTGGGCATTTGGAGTAATGGACCACCGTGACGAGCGTATAATAGGCAACCACTTGATGCAGTTGGAGAATGGAGAGCGCAAAACCTATGATATGATGGAAAAACAAGTTACGGTGATGGCGAGTAATTATGATAACTTGGCCAGACCCCTGGAAGTAACGATAAAGGAGATAGAAGGGTTACAGATTGGATTGAACGCCACGCTGACGGACCTAGCCAAAATTAAAACACAGTCACAAGAAAGGATGGCTTCGTTGGAATTTTCTATTAAAATGCTGCGGATTAAGACAATCGTGAACACAAACCTAATAGAGCTCCAGGGTCAGCAGACCAGGGAGTTGGCTATTGTAGAAGATCTGACGCATGGGGTACTACATCCAGATATACTCGATAAGGCGATGCTGAGTGAACTGACATCAGAACTGCAGTTGGCATCAGATTCCCGGTGGTTTCTAAATGATGTACTCAATGTACACATCGCGGCCCAAGTGAAGACATTTGCAAGCAGCGGGTCACTAGTAGTGGTAGTAAAATTTCTTTTACCAGAGCCTACCCCGTTCAATTTGTTGAAGGTGTATGCCGTTCCATTTCCAGGGCAAAAGGGATGGGACTTGGTGGTGCGGAACGCAGGAGAATACATAGCGGCCAGCAGAAAGAAGGATAGGTACCTAAAACTGTCAGGAGAAGACGTGTCCCGGTGTGTGAAGCTCGCAGGGCAGTCAGCGATGAACAAAGGTGCTATACTGTGTCGAAATCCAGGAGTGGAGCTGACCAGCGGGAGTCAAAGCTGTGACGTTGGAATGCTGAGACCAGGTGAAAGTCTGAGGGCAAGCTGTAAATTCGCGGCAGTGGCCGCAAACGTGTTTTATCTGGTAAAAACAGAAACACCCAACCGATGGTTATACAGAGGACATGATGAGGGATTTGTCCTACAATGCGGCGAAGAAGAAGCCGAAGTAAGGCTAACTGGTTTTGGATATTTCATCCTAAGTCAGGGTTGTTCCTTGAGAAACCACGAGTTCGGGTCGCGTTCAAAAATACACCTGTGATGTGGCATGAGTTCGAAATACAGCAATTCGACCACAGGGAACTCCAGGAGGCGCTGAGATTAGATGAAATATCAGCTAACCCGAAAGAAGGAGTGAAAGAAGGAGAAGGAGCGCATATTGTTGCCATGGACCACACCAACCTGAGAAAAGAGGTGGCCGCGGGTTATCAAAACTATGACAACCTGCGATTGGCAGAGAGTTTTTGATAAGGGTTTTACTGAACAGATGTCCGTTGTAACCGTGAGTACCTGTGGCGTGGTTTGCATCCTTCTAATACTAGGATTATGGTGTCCAAAGCAAGCTGGACAAAGCCGTCGACGTCAAGGGGACTTCAAGGAGACTCGACTAAACGTTGCTGGATCTTCAAGCAGCAAGACCGTTGCATTCGAAACTAATGATAAGCAATCAGAAGTAAGTAAGCCAGAGAACAACCAAGAGGATCTGAAGGCAACTCTGGGACTAGAAGTACCGCTATCACAGATGGGGCTCGCTGCATCCATGCCAATGGTGAGAAGGGTTTTGCTGTCTGCAGAGCCAACAATAATACCTATGGAGTCCAACGACGGAGAGAATTGGTACAAATCTAAGGCACCAGCGGAAAAGTTCTATTTGAGCCCACCCAGGGAACTATAAAGGCATACGAGGAAGAATAATATTTCAAAACAGAGAAACCGGTAAGCCTGTGGGAACGAGCAGTAACTCAACGGGCCACACGCAACTTACATAGGACACTGGAGCAATTACAAAAGGAAATAGAAGACAACCATGAGGTAAACAACGGCAATAATGAGACAACAACGGCAATAGTACACAAAAGGGATGATTAATAAGCAGGAATGCGAACGTATATATGTATGTAGTAAGAATAGAGTAAGTTAATATATGGAGGTTTGAAGTGAGGGGGAGGAATGTTGAGTGTCAATATAATGGCAGTCAGTCATTTGAACACATTTCTCATAAGTCAGATGACAATCAGTCATTTGAATACACTTTTCCTATTGGGCATCCCTTGCTGTTCATTAAATTAGGTTGCTAACATATTTTAATAATATATTGTGCAATTGTTATTGAAAACAAAAGCATGCCATTTTCAATGTGGGTTAACAACGCACTTGTTGTTGTTGTTAAAACATGCGGCGAAAATATACAATGTCAGCACTAGTGACTATGAACCCAATTCGCGACAGCGTTAAGCGGTTGAATTGTAAATAAATATGCACGCAATAAAACTACCTGGTAGGCAAAGAAACTCATGACGACTTTAAATTAAGGTTATCATGAGTTAATGAATTTTTGTATGAGTTGCGGTTTTTCTCACGGTCAGGGTTAAGAACTCTGGCGAAATGTGATATTAAAGAAAAACAGCAAGAGATGTTTGAGAAAGTAGCATTGAAACTTAGTTTAAGTATTAGTATATGAGCTTTATTTATTTAGTTCTTAAGACAGTTGTTATTAGATTAAGAAGTGAGTCGAAGAAGTGGAACTAAGAAAAAGGAAATAAAAATTATTAAGAGGATAAACTTGAAATGGAGTAAGTGTTCAATGTCTTATTTTTAAGTGATAAAATAGGGACATTAATATTGGCGCAGCCGGTTTTAGAACAAAACACTCTAGATAGAGGAAAAATTATAAAAATATAAACAATTTTGGAAAATTAGAATAGTTTCGTTGGAAAAAATATCTTAAACTGACACGTTTAATGGAAACTCTTCAATCAGAATTAAAAAAAGCACAACATGAAACAATAAAATTAAATGGAGAAATTGGACTTTTCATTGAACGTTTGTGGACAGAAATTAAAAGAATAAACGGTTCAAAAGACTACATTCAGCTAGTTAGAGAAAAGATTAGAACCGCTGCTGTCACGAGAATAGAAGAAGCAGACATAATATTCTTATCATTTTTAGAAATAATAGAAGCTAAGACAGATTTTAGCATAACAGAGAAAGAAAAATTAGAGACAGGGTTAACAGAATTGAAAAAATTGAATATTTGCTTGAGAGATCAAATTAAAACAATTTTGGATCACGCAGAACACTTAGACGAAAATAGAGGAAAACTAGTGGAAATTATTGAAAACCGGAATTACATAGACACACCGGAAACATCTAGAAGTGCCCGATTCAGGGCTGAGTATGGTAGTATCACTGATGCACAAAAAAGAATTGTACAATTAGAAGATAGAAATAGACTACTACAGCAAGAATTAGAGTTAGTAACCAACGACTCATTGATACATAAGGAAGCTGTAAATAACAGTGAAATAAGTCACACAGAAAAAATAAATTTCCCGGAATTTAAAATGGGTATTGAACATATTGCAAAAATGGTGAACCATTTGGTTCCGATGTTCTCAGGCACGGACTCCAATGATTTACCCTCAGAAGTATGTAAATTCATACAAGGATGTGATTTAGCGGTAAAGTCAACAAAAGAAACAGAGTTTCAAAAATTTTTATCGTGTGTTAAGCATTCGGCCTAGTAAAAGGTATTCAATTTAGCGGATTAGATGAATTATATACTTTAATAAAGAGGACATATCTTAAAACCGTAACATTAGACTCAGTGATAAATGAAATAAAGGAGACATATCAAAGATCTACCGAAGAAATTCGACCTTTTGCAAGACGCCTAAATGTACTAAAAACAAAGGCGGTGGAATTAATAAAAAAAAAATGTATTGGCATAGGGGATGATGCTATGCTAATAGAATTAGACAAATCCATACAAAAGACTTTTAAGGTAGGCCTTAAGGACAGCACACTGAAAATACACATGCTAAATAATAAGGCGGACTCACTAGATACACTGATAGAGGAAGCGGTAGAAACGTTGGAGACGATACAAAGTGGGCGTGTAAGAGAAACATCGCATAGTGCCGCAGAGGTGCTTTTTAGCAGAGCCTCATAAACGAAAATAAAAAATTCAAACGAAAGGAATAAAGTGGAAACCCCTTGTTCATTTTGCGCTAATGTAGGACACACGCGGGACGAGTGCATCAGTCGAAAAAATACTCCATACTGTCAAGGATGTGAGACCTATGGTCATGAAACGAACTTAAGATGTGCACAGAAAATAAATGAACCAGAGCAGCAATTTACAAGTAAACAACAAACGCAAAATAACAACTATAATGATGGCTTCACGAACAATACGCAAGCCAATAATAGCAATTATAATGCTCGTAGTAATAATAACCACAACAATGGGAATTATAATAATAATAATGGAAATAATAGGAATTATAATAATAATAGAAGATATAACAACAATAATAGGAAAACTAACAATAATAATAGAAATAATAATTACAACAATGGAAATAACTATAACAATAATAATGGTAATACCAATAGTAATAGTCGTCAAAATAATAATGACGATAGGAGAAATGGAAATAATAATAACAACAACAATAATAATAAGAAAGATTTAAATAAATGTAAATGGTGTGCAAGAATCGGGCATACGTTGGAAAACTGTTACGCAAAGAAAAATTTTGAGTCTACCCGCAATCAGGGAAACTGTTAGGGGCCCAGAATAGGCCAATTATCTGGGAACCCAAGACAAGTTGCGACATCAGGCCAACGAAGATAGGAATTGTGAATCAGACGCAGTGTGCTGCAGTGGATACGTTCGCTATCAATGGTAGGAAAATGGTAGATAATTTTTGTTCACTAATTTTATTAACGTTGAACGTCTTTGGCATAATAGCATTAACAGCAAAAAATAATTTTTTTTATTGCATAATAAATAGGATATGTATAGAAGAAAATAAGAAAAAATTAAATGATCTGATAACTTCAGGAATTGATAGCATAAATAAAAATATGAGTAAATATATTGAAAATATTAAGGAATTAAAATTAAGTTTATATACAAAATCAAAGACAAATCTCATTATTTATAGTAGACATGGGGAATTCAGACTGATATCAAAATTAAATGATGTCTTTATAGAAATTCCTTGTAAGGAAGCAAAAAATGGGAAACTAATATTACTAGTAGATTCTGGTGCAGACTCTAGCTTGGTAAAGTGGAGTGCATTAGATAATAAACTAGAGAGAAATTTAAAAGACACAAAAGATCTGAGCGGAGCATTTGGGGGACATGTGAACACCGCAGGATCAATTGAAATTCAACATATGGAACATAGAAGGCTCAGTCTGACAATAATGCAGGATCAGGGAGTTCCGGCAGACGGTATACTTGGACGAGATAATCTATGGAACCACGCAATCATCAATGCAGGGATTAGGGATTAACCTTTATAGCCAGAAACAAAAATAAAATTGTAACACTACCACTCAGATCACTAGATGAAATAAACAAAATATTATACAGTGAAGAAATAAAAAAAAGATTACCAATAACCAAGATCCCCGTAGTAATAATTCAAAAACAGGAAATTTCACCAGGAGTCTATATCTGAGAAACCATATCAAATGTGAGAAAAAATAGTGTTTAAGTTTCAGTGTTAAACTCAACAGAAAAATATATAATATTGAATAAGAACATACAGCTCAAATTTTCAAATTATAATAAATTTATGGAACCAGTGAGTGGCACAATGAATAGCGTACAAAGCATAAACATACGACACATAATATGCAAACTATTTGACTCATTAAAATTGGATCCAAATGCAAATGTTGAAGAGAAGGCATCCATAGAAAAAATATGTGCGTCATACCATAATGTATTTCTGGTATGATGTAGACTGGTAATAGATTTCAGAAAATTGAACGACGCAACGATAAAACAAGTGTTTCCAATACCTCGTATTGATGACATTTTGGATCAATTAGGTCACAGTAGGTATTTTTCATCATAATATCTTGCAAGTGGTTATCACCAAGTGCTAGTGAATGAACGGCACAGAGAAAAAATAGCGTTCAGCACGGGCTTGGGACATTTTGAATTTTGAGGATTCCATTTGGATTGACGGGGGCACCCGCTACGTTTCAAAGAATACTGAACCACATTTTAACAGGATTGCAGAGAATTGATTGTTTCGTATATCTGGACGATATAGAGGTATGGAAAATACATAATGGAGCACGAAATTAGACTATGTAAGGTGTTAGAAAAATTGAGGGAACATAATTTGAAATTAAATACGGAAAATGCAATTTTTTAAGGCGTGAAGTAGTATATTTAGGGCACAAATGCACGGAGTCAATGCCAGATCCCGATAAAATAGAATGTGTCAAAAATATTCCGGTACCCATGACCAAGAAACAGGTACAAGCCTTCTTAGGTTTAGTAAATTATTACAGAAAATTCGTTAAGAATATGGCAAGGTTAACACTACCGATTAATAAACTGTTGCGGAAGGATGCCAGTTTTGTATGGACAGAGAAGTGCCAGGACTCATTTATAAAACTTAAGGAAGCAATTATTTCCCCTAATGTTCTAGCATACCCAGATTTTTAAAAACCATTTGTATTGACAACAGATACAAGTCGAGAAGCTATAGGAGCAGTGCTGTCACAGGGCGAGCCAGGTTCTGATCGACCAATCGCATTTGCAAGTAGAGCTCTGAATGACGCAGAAATAAGGTATTCAACAATTGAACGAGAATTTTTGGCAATAGTATGGGCCACAAAAATTATAGACCGTATTTGTTGGGGCGTCCATTCACGGTTTATACGGATCATCAACCACTGCGTGGCATAGCGAATTTAAAGGATCAAACGTCAAGGCTGGCCAGGTTCAGGCACAAATTATCAGAATATGAGTTCGAAATAAATTATAAACCTGGCAAAAAGAATTTAAATGCTGACGCATTAAGTAGGATTCCACAATTAGAAACAGAAATTGCGGCAGTTCAAACCCGTTCTAAAAATACACCAAAGGCAATAGATCCACAACCGGACGTCAGTAAGCCAGTCTTGGACGACACAGTAACGGATATGGATGGTGAAACAATCTTGAGTCAAGTATTAACCGATCCTGAAGAAATTAAAACAGTACTTAGAGACTTTCGCGACTCGCCGTTAGGAGGTCACCAGGGCACACTGAAAACATATTTTCGAATAAGAAAGCAATATAGGTGGAAGGGTATGCAAAAACAAATTAAAGAGTATGTAAAAAATTGCCCTAAATGTCAAGTTAACAAAAGTTCTAAGCTAACAAAAATGCCAATGGTCTGGACGGATACACCAACGCGCCCATTTGATAAAGTTTATATGGAATTAGTAGGAATTTTACCCGAGACAGTATCTGGCAATAGTTACATTTTAACATTTCAAGACGATTTTTCAAAATATATGTGCTGTGTAGCAATACCAGACGCAGAAGCAAGCACAGTGGCAAAAGCATTTTATGATGAAATTATAACACGCCACAATATTCCGAAAATTCTAGTAACTGACAATGGCTCTAATTTCGTGTCAAAGTTATTGTCTGATACATGCAAATTATTGGGTATTAAAAAAATGCACATTACACCCTATCACCCACAGGCCAATGGATCATTAGAACGTAGTCACAGACCATTAGCAGAAAATTTGAGATGTTTTGCTAAGGAGGATGGTTCCAATTGGGATCAATGGTTAAATTCGGCAATGCATGTCCATAATAATACGATGCATGTGTCAACTGGGCAAACACCTTTCCGAACACTATATGGTTATGATTCTGATATGCCAACTAATTTGAAACGTAAAGTTTCACCGCTATATAATGCCGATGATTATAACAAAATATTAAAATATCAAATACAGCGGGCGCATGAAATAGTGAGACAAAATCAAGAAAAGGTAAAAGAAAAATCTAAAACAAGCTACGATAAATCATTAAATCCCATTGAGTTTCAAATTGGGGAAATGGTTGTAATGAAGAATCAAAATAGGAAAAATAAATTTTTACCAATTTGGGTAGGGCCCTATAAGGTTTTGTCCGTCTCTACCCCCGTGACAACGACAATATTAATAAAAGGAAAGGGAAAGAAAATACACAACAATTTGTTGAAAAAATACCATAATTAGAAATTGATGTATTAATTGTTAAAATGCGGAAATATATTTATAAATAAATTACGAAAAGTTTTGTATTGTGTGATAATGAATAGGAAATAGGAAAACAGAAGAAAACGGTACCCACAGATCACTATGTATTAATTAGGGTTAATTTACTAGCATGTGGCGGACCAAATTTAAAGGTTTTGAAAACAAGAAATAGTAGGAAAAATATAAATAAGAAAGAATTATAAATGATAACACGAGTTTTTTTATACGAAATAAATGCGATAAAATATATTTGTACGGAATGAGATATTGAACAAATAGTTAAGTACTGCTGAGCGCAGATAACTAGCATAGAAATTATGAATTGTAAAGTGAATTATGAAATTATGGTTGAATTATTAATTTTAAATTAAAATATAATGAGAATTTGATGAATTGAATTTTGAATTATTAATTTATGTTAATTGCTGACGAGCTAATAAAAGACGAGTAAACAAATGCTCCAAATGATATATGAGAAAAATGATTGAATTAAAAACTAGAAATAATATGAAAAAATTATATAAATACGTTACTACGAATGAAAATTAGGTTTTTAGAGCTAGTATATGCTCTAAAAGATACTATTATGATTAGAGAAATATTATAAAAATTATGAGAAAATGCATACAACAGTTGCAAAATGCATACAAGACTTTTTAGAGTTAGCAAATGATCCAATTATTATTTTATTAAAGCAGCTAAATATTACTTCGGGTAATTTACTAGCCTGTGCAATAAATTATGAGTTTTTGTTTTCGATGTACTCTTCGAAAAGAGTCGACATCCGTAAGACTTTATGCTAATCTTAAGCTATTAATTTATTAATTTATAAATAAAACAACGAATTGTTTAAATTGTGAAGTAAAAACACAACAACACACGCACTACCTGCATTTTAAATATTAATCCAACAGCGGCCAAGAAATTGCGTTGAACGAAGCAAGAGTATGCTATGAGCGAGGTAATAATGTTTACAGCTCAATGCAAATTTTTGGCAACGAAATCGCAACCTTGGCAATGAAATGTATTAATTAAGAAAATATAAAGTAATCCAATTTAACCAAGTTGTTAAAATTTTAAAATTTTGAGAAAATTAATTATCTCTATTAAAGTAATTAACGCAATAAATTAGATAGTCAACCAGATATCAACCATTGCCTAGAAGCAAATCACTAATACTAGCCTACGAATACTGGTCTGCAACTTGATCAATTGCATACTCGTATTAGTAATAGTATTAGGTAAACTATAACGGAGACTTAAAATGATCACTTAGGTTCCGTTATGATTTACGAAAAGCAAGAATATGAAAATATTTGAAGATGTTGAAAATCAAAAATAGCTGAAAATAATTGATGATGTTGAAAATTAAAGAAGTTGAAAATCAAATAGCAGAAAATAATTGAAAATCAAAAATAGCTGAAAATAATTGATGAATTTGAAAATTAAAGATGTTGAAAATCAAATAGCAGAAAATAATTGAAAATCAAAATTAGCTGAAAATAATTGATGATGTTGAAAATCAAAAATAACTGAAAATAATTGGAGAAGTTGAAAAGCAAAATAGCTGAAAATTAAAGATGTTGAAAATAGCTGAAAATAATTGAAGATGTTTAAAATCAAAATAGCTGGTCAAAACCCCCAATTTTTCTTGGAATAAAAAGAACAGTTATTTTAAATTTTCGTTTTATTATTTTATTTTAATATTCTTTTTACATAGTATTAACTGCTGAAAACGTGAGAATAATTGAAGATTTCTAAAATCAAAAATAGCTGAAAAAATTTGAAGATGTATTAAAAGAGCTGAAAATAATTAAGAGGTTTAAAATCAAAAATAGCTGAAAATAATTGAAGAGATTTAAAATCATAAATAGCTGAAAATAAGTAAAGATGGCCAAAATTAGAACCCCAAAATTAGCTGAAATATTTGGCAGAGAAATTTTGTTGAAATAAAAAGAATAGTTATTTTAAAAATTTTTTTTTATTATTTTTTATTTAGTTTTATATATTCAGAAACAATTTTTATTAAGTTTTACTTCGAGTTACGATTCAGCAGGTGCAACGAAGTCAGGATGTCAGGTATGGGCTCTACAGTGTATCCCCTCGTTTTTGAGTACAATAACAACATTGCTTTGAACACATAGGATAGCTTCCCCTAAGGTGTTTCGACGCCTGCCTTCCTCGATGGTTGCTTTGACGAACTCGACCAATCCGGGCTCGTCCCAGCAGTGCTTTAGTGACCACTGCCGGGTATATCCCTCGCAGAAGTCAAAGATCAAAGACACTGAACGAATTATGATAAAGAAACTCAGGTATAAATACAATAAATTACACGATACTAAAACAAAAAAAAAAAAAAAACGGAAATATACGGGGGCAGAATGTTGAGTAAGCTAAATTGGAAATTTTCTGGCCGAACCGCTAATGAAAGATAGTAGGCCGCAAATTTAGGGCGAGGTGAAGATATGTGGAGATTGTTTTTGTGAATGAATTCTTGTTTGAAGTTTTTTTTTTCATGCAAAAGAAGAAGATAATTATAATGCAAAGAGAGTTGCATATTTTATTTTAAAAATATTTTGCATTTAGAAAATTACACCGTATTTACAGATGTATATTTTTAATGAAGAAGAAGATAATTTGAATGCACATAGAGTTACATATTTTATTTTACAAAAAGAAGATGATAATTATAATGCAAATAGAGTTGCATATATTATTTTAAAAATATTTTATATTTAGAAAATTACAATGTATATACAGATGCATATTTTAAATGAAGAAGAAGATAATTTGAATGCACATAGAGTTACATATTTTATTTTACAAAAAGAAGATGATAATTATAATGCAAATAGTGTTGCATATTTTATTTTAAAAATATTTTATATTTAGAAAATTACAATGTATATACAGATGCATATTTTAAATGAAGAAGAAGATAATTTGAATGCACATAGAGTTACATATTTTATTTTACAAAAAGAAGATGATAATTATAATGCAAATAGAGTTGCATATTTTATTTTAAAAATATTTTATATTTAGAAAATTACAATGTATATACAGATGCATATTTTAAATATAGAAGAAGATAATTTGAATGCACATAGAGTTACATATTTTATTTTGCAAAAAGAAGATGATAATTATAATGCAAATAGAGCTGCATATTTTATTTCAAAAATATTTTGTATTTAGAAGATTACAACGTATATACAGTTGCGTATTTTATTTTGTGAATTTATTTTAAATTAATAATATTAATGCACATAGAGTTGCATATTTTTGTTTCGTAAGAATATTTTGTATATACACAATTACAATATAAAAGAGTTGCATACATTGCAGTAATTGTTATTACTCAGACTAATGTCTAAGGTCAATTTACAGAATTTTAATGCAACACAAATAAGTATATATATACAGCAGCAGTATATATAAAGCAGGTCTATTTAAGAGTTTTTGTTGGTGCAATATATGTATATACGCTGAATGCACAATGAATAAAATGTACTGGAGCAACTATGTATAATAAGATTATTTGTATATGGGTAGATTACTGCGATAATTAATACAAAATAGTATATACAAAAATTACATATAAGTAAAAATTGGAGCGAATCAACTTCATTACATCTTCAACTCTGTGACAAGAAATTTAATATAAATTAAATAAGTGTATAATGTTGGCGATAAATTTGACTTAACTGTTCGTAATGGTGGTCAATGGAGAACTCATTTGAAGACCGACAGCGTTGGATCAACACCCACTAATGTTCGAGAGAAAGTCAGATGCGTGGATTTACGACGACGAATGGACCGTGATAACAAAGTTTGTGCCGACCGATCTAAAAGAATTATTGAAGCTAACTGCCGACTTTATCACGAAGGCGCAAGATTCATGTAAGACAATGGAACAGCTTATAGCCACAATGGAATACGTAGAGGCGTGTGGCATACCATGGAAAGAAACAGAGGCTGTCTTGACGAATGTACAAAAAACAAGCAATCAAATTAAGAGGATGATGGAGAAGCATGATAGCAGTTACCAAGGAGGAAAGACAAAGCGAGCTATAGAGATAGTAGGGGAAGCTCTGCACTGGGCATTTGGAGTAATGGACCACCGTGACGAGCGTATAATAGGCAACCACTTGATGCAGTTGGAGAATGGAGAGCGCAAAACCTATGATATGATGGAAAAACAAGTTACGGTGATGGCCAGTAATTATGATAACTTGGCCAGACCCCTGGAAGTAACGATAAAGGAGATAGAAGGGTTACAGATTGGATTGAACGCCACGCAGACGGACCTAGCCAAAATTAAAACACAGTCACAAGAAAGGATGGCTTCGTTGGAATTTTCTATTAAAATGCTGCGGATTAAGACAATCGTGAACACAAACCTAATAGAGCTCCAGGGTCAGCAGACCAGGGAGTTGGCTATTGTAGAAGATCTGACGCATGGGGTACTACATCCAGATATACTCGATAAGGCGATGCTGAGTGAACTGACATCAGAACTGCAGTTGGCATCAGATTCCCGGTGGTTTCTAAATGATGTACTCAATGTACACATCGCGGCCCAAGTGAAGACATTTGCAAGCAGCGGGTCACTAGTAGTGGTAGTAAAATTTCTTTTACCAGAGCCTACCCCGTTCAATTTGTTGAAGGTGTATGCCGTTCCATTTCCAGGGCAAAAGGGATGGGACTTGGTGGTGCAGAACGCAGGAGAATACATAGCGGCCAGCAGAAAGAAGGATAGGTACCTAAAACTGTCAGGAGAAGACGTGTCCCGGTGTGTGAAGCTCGCAGGGCAGTCAGCGATGAACAAAGGTGCTATACTGTGTCGAAATCCAGGAGTGGAGCTGACCAGCGGGAGTCAAAGCTGTGAGGTTGGAATGCTGAGACCAGGTGAAAGTCTGAGGGCAAGCTGTAAATTCGCGGCAGTGGCCGCAAACGTGTTTTATCTGGTAAAAACAGAAACACCCAACCGATGGTTATACAGAGGACATGATGAGGGATTTGTCCTACAATGCGGCGAAGAAGAAGCCGAAGTAAGGCTAACTGGTTTTGGATATTTCATCCTAAGTCAGGGTTGTTCCTTGAGAAACCACGAGTTCGGGTCGCGTTCAAAAATACACCTGTGATGTGGCATGAGTTCGAAATACTGCAATTCGACCACAGGGAACTCCAGGAGGCGCTGAGATTAGATGAAATATCAGCTAACCCGAAAGAAGGAGTGAAAGAAGGAGAAGGAGCGCATATTGTTGCCATGGACCACACCAACCTGAGAAAAGAGGTGGCCGCGGGTTATCAAAACTATGACAACCTGCGATTGGCAGAGAGTTTTTGATAAGGGTTTTACTGAACAGATGTCCGTTGTAACCGTGAGTACCTGTGGCGTGGTTTGCATCCTTCTAATACTAGGATTATGGTGTCCAAAGCAAGCTGGACAAAGCCGTCGACGTCAAGGGGACTTCAAGGAGACTCGACTAAACGTTGCTGGATCTTCAAGCAGCAAGACCGTTGCATTCGAAACTAATGATAAGCAATCAGAAGTAAGTAAGCCAGAGAACAACCAAGAGGATCTGAAGGCAACTCTGGGACTAGAAGTACCGCTATCACAGATGGGGCTCGCTGCATCCATGCCAATGGTGAGAAGGGTTTTGCTGTCTGCAGAGCCAACAATAATACCTATGGAGTCCAACGACGGAGAGAATTGGTACAAATCCAAGGCACCAGCGGAAAAGTTCTATTTGAGCCCACCCAGGGAACTATAAAGGCATACGAGGAAGAATAATATTTCAAAACAGAGAAACCGGTAAGCCTGTGGGAACGAGCAGTAACTCAACAGGCCACACGCAACTTACATAGGACACTGGAGCAATTACAAAAGGAAATAATAGACAGCCATGAGGTAAACAACGACAATAATGAGACAACAACGGCAATAGTACACAAAAGCGATGATTAATAAGCAGGAATGCGAACGTATATATGTATGTAGTAAGAATAGAGTAAGTTAATATATGGAGGTTTGAAGTGAGGGGGAGGAATGTTGAGTGTCAATATAATGGCAGTCAGTCATTTGAACACATTTCTCCTAAGTCAGATGACAATCAGTCATTTGAAAACACTTTTCCTATTGGGCATCCCTTGCTGTTCATTAAATTAGGTTGCTAACATATTTTAATAATATATTGTGCAATTGTTATTGAAAACAAAAGCATGCCATTTTCAATGTGGGTTAACAACGCACTTGTTGTTGTTGTTAAAACATGCGGCGAAAATATACAATGTCAGCACTAGTGACTATGAACCCAATTCGCGACAGCGTTAAGCGGTTGAATTGTAAATAAATATGCACGCAATAAAACTACCTGGTAGGCAAAGAAACTCATGACGACTTTAAATTAAGGTTATCATGAGTTAATGAATTTTTGTATGAGTTGCGGTTTTTCTCACGGTCAGGGTTAAGAACTCTGGCGAAATGTGATATTAAAGAAAAACAGCAAGAGATGTTTGAGAAAGTAGCATTGAAACTTAGTTTAAGTATTAGTATATGAGCTTTATTTATTTAGTTCTTAAGACAGTTGTTATTAGATTAAGAAGTGAGTCGAAGAAGTGGAACAAAGAAAAAGGAAATAAAAATTATTAAGAGGATAAACTTGAAATGGAGTAAGTGTTCAATGTCTTATTTTTAAGTGATAAAATAGGGACATTAATATTGGCGCAGCCGGTTTTAGAACAAAACACTCTAGATAGAGGAAAAATTATAAAAATATAAACAATTTTGGAAAATTAGAATAGTTTCGTTGGAAAAAATATCTTAAACTGACACGTTTAATGGAAACTCTTCAATCAGAATTAAAAAAAGCACAACATGAAACAATAAAATTAAATGGAGAAATTGGACTTTTCATTG
The DNA here is from genome assembly GCA_951804985.1 of Dryomyza anilis. Lineage (NCBI taxonomy): Eukaryota > Metazoa > Arthropoda > Insecta > Diptera > Dryomyzidae > Dryomyza > Dryomyza anilis. The sequence continues at coordinate 20,420,511 of OX638136.1, read as the reverse complement.
AACGTTTGTGGACAGAAATTAAAAGAATAAACGGTTCAAAAGACTACATTCAGCTAGTTAGAGAAAAGATTAGAACCGCTGCTGTCACGAGAATAGAAGAAGCAGACATAATATTCTTATCATTTTTAGAAATAATAGAAGCTAAGACAGATTTTAGCATAACAGAGAAAGAAAAATTAGAGACAGAGTTAACAGAATTGAAAAAATTGAATATTTGCTTGAGAGATCAAATTAAAACAATTTTGGATCACGCAGAACACTTAGACGAAAATAGAGGAAAACTAGTGGAAATTATTGAAAACCGGAATTACATAGACACACCGGAAACATCTAGAAGTGCCCGATTCAGGGCTGAGTATGGTAGTATCACTGATGCACAAAAAAGAATTGTACAATTAGAAGATAGAAATAGACTACTACAGCAAGAATTAGAGTTAGTAACCAACGACTCATTGATACATAAGGAAGCTGTAAATAACAGTGAAATAAGTCACACAGAAAAAATAAATTTCCCGGAATTTAAAATGGGTATTGAACATATTGCAAAAATGGTGAACCATTTGGTTCCGATGTTCTCAGGCACGGACTCCAATGATTTACCCTCAGAAGTATGTAAATTCATACAAGGATGTGATTTAGCGGTAAAGTCAACAAAAGAAACAGAGTTTCAAAAATTTTTATCGTGTGTTAAGCTAAGAATGTATGGAGATGCATTCGGCCTAGTAAAAGGTATTCAATTTAGCGGATTAGATGAATTATATACTTTAATAAAGAGGACATATCTTAAAACCGTAACATTAGACTCAGTTGTAAATGAAATAAAGGAGACATATCAAAGATCTACCGAAGAAATTCGACCTTTTGCAAGACGCCTAAATGTACTAAAAACAAAGGCGGTGGAATTAATAAAAAAAAAAATGTATTGGCATAGGGGATGATGCTATGCTAATAGAATTAGACAAATCCATACAAAAGACTTTTAAGGTAGGCCTTAAGGAAAGCACACTGAAAATACACATGCTAAATAATAAGGCGGACTCACTAGATACACTGATAGAGGAAGCGGTAGAAACGTTGGAGACGATACAAAGTGGGCGTGTAAGAGAAACGTCGCATAGTGCCGCAGAGGTGCTTTTTAGCAGAGCCTCATAAACGAAAATAAAAAATTCAAACGAAAGGAATAAAGTGGAAACCCCTTGTTCATTTTGCGCTAATGTAGGACACACGCGGGACGAGTGCATCAGTCGAAAAAATACTCCATACTGTCAAGGATGTGAGACCTATGGTCATGAAACGAACTTAAGATGTGCACAGAAAATAAATGAACCAGAGCAGCAATTTACAAGTAAACAACAAACGCAAAATAACAACTATAATGATGGCTTCACGAACAATACGCAAGCCAATAATAGCAATTATAATGCTCGTAGTAATAATAACCACAACAATGGGAATTATAATAATAATAATGGAAATAATAGGAATTATAATAATAATAGAAGATATAACAACAATAATAGGAAAACTAACAATAATAATAGAAATAATAATTACAACAATGGAAATAACTATAACAATAATAATGGTAATACCAATAGTAATAGTCGTCAAAATAATAATGACGATAGGAGAAATGGAAATAATAATAACAACAACAATAATAATAAGAAAGATTTAAATAAATGTAAATGGTGTGCAAGAATCGGGCATACGTTGGAAAACTGTTACGCAAAGAAAAATTTTGAGTCTACCCGCAATCAGGGAAACTGTTAGGGGCCCAGAATAGGCCAATTATCTGGGAACCCAAGACAAGTTGCGACATCAGGCCAACGAAGATAGGAATTGTGAATCAGACGCAGTGTGCTGCAGTGGATACGTTCGCTATCAATGGTAGGAAAATGGTAGATAATTTTTGTTCACTAATTTTATTAACGTTGAACGTCTTTGGCATAATAGCATTAACAGCAAAAAATAATTTTTATGATTGCATAATAAATAGGATATGTATAGAAGAAAATAAGAAAAAATTAAATGATCTGATAACTTCAGGAATTGATAGCATAAATAAAAATATGAGTAAATATATTGAAAATATTAAGGAATTAAAATTAAGTTTATATACAAAATCAAAGACAAATCTCATTATTTATAGTAGACATGGGGAATTCAGACTGATATCAAAATTAAATGATGTCTTTATAGAAATTCCTTGCAAAAAATGGGAAACTAATATTACTAGTAGATTCTGGTGCAGACTCTAGCTTGGTAAAGTGGAGTGCATTAGATAATAAACTAGAGAGAAATTTAAATGACACAAAAGATCTGAGCGGAGCATTTGGGGGACATGTGACCACCGCAGGATCAATTGAAATTCAACATATGGAACATAGAAGGCTCAGTCTGACAATAATGCAGGATCAGGGAGTTCCGGCAGACGGTATACTTGGACGAGATAATCTATGGAACCACGCAATCATCAATGCAGGGATTAGGGATTAACCTTTATAGCCAGAAACAAAAATAAAATTGTAACACTACCACTCAGATCACTAGATGAAATAAACAAAATATTATACAGTGAAGAAATAAAAAAAAGATTACCAATAACCAAGATCCCCGTAGTAATAATTCAAAAACAGGAAATTTCACCAGGAGTCTATATCTGAGAAACCATATCAAATGTGAGAAAAAATAGTGTTTAAGTTTCAGTGTTAAACTCAACAGAAAAATATATAATATTGAATAAGAACATACAGCTCAAATTTTCAAATTATAATAAATTTATGGAACCAGTGAGTGGCACAATGAATAGCGTACAAAGCATAAACATACGACACATAATATGCAAACTATTTGACTCATTAAAATTGGATCCAAATGCAAATGTTGAAGAGAAGGCATCCATAGAAAAAATATGTGCGTCATACCATAATGTATTTCTGGTATGATGTAGACTGGTAATAGATTTCAGAAAATTGAACGACGCAACGATAAAACAAGTGTTTCCAATACCTCGTATTGATGACATTTTGGATCAATTAGGTCACAGTAGGTATTTTTCATCATAAGATCTTGCAAGTGGTTATCACCAAGTGCTAGTGAATGAACGGCACAGAGAAAAAATAGCGTTCAGCACGGGCTTGGGACATTTTGAATTTTGAGGATTCCATTTGGATTGACGGGGGCACCCGCTACGTTTCAAAGAATAATGAACCACATTTTAACAGGATTGCAGAGAATTGATTGTTTCGTATATCTGGACGATATAGAGGTATGGAAAATACATAATGGAGCACGAAATTAGACTATGTAAGGTGTTAGAAAAATTGAGGGAACATAATTTGAAATTAAATACGGAAAATGCAATTTTTTAATGCGTGAAGTAGTATATTTAGGGCACAAATGCACGGAGTCAATGCCAGATCCCGATAAAATAGAATGTGTCAAAAATATTCCGGTACCCAGGACCAAGAAACAGGTACAAGCCTTCTTAGGTTTAGTAAATTATTACAGAAAATTCGTTAAGAATATGGCAAGGTTAACACTACCGATTAATAAACTGTTGCGGAAGGATGCCAGTTTTGTATGGACAGAGAAGTGCCAGGACTCATGTTCTAGCATACCCAGATTTTTAAAAACCATTTGTATTGACAACAGATACAAGTCGAGAAGCTATAGGAGCAGTGCTGTCACAGGGCGAGCCAGGTTCTGATCGACCAATCGCATTTGCAAGTAGAGCTCTGAATGACGCAGAAATAAGGTATTCAACAATTGAACGAGAATTTTTGGCAATAGTATGGGCCACAAAAATTATAGACCGTATTTGTTGGGGCGTCCATTCACGGTTTATACGGATCATCAACCACTGCGTGGCATAGCGAATTTAAAGGATCAAACGTCAAGGCTGGCCAGGTTCAGGCACAAATTATCAGAATATGAGTTCGAAATAAATTATAAACCTGGCAAAAAGAATTTAAATGCTGACGCATTAAGTAGGATTCCACAATTAGAAACAGAAATTGCGGCAGTTCAAACCCGTTCTAAAAATACACCAAAGGCAATAGATCCACAACCGAACGTCAGTAAGCCAGTCTTGGACGACACAGTAACGGATATGGATGGTGAAACAATCTTGAGTCAAGTATTAACCGATCCTGAAGAAATTAAAACAGTACTTAGAGACTTTCACGACTCGCCGTTAGGGGGTCACCAGGGCACACTGAAAACATATTTTCGAATAAGAAAGCAATATAGGTGGAAGGGTATGCAAAAACAAATTAAAGAGTATGTAAAAAATTGCCCTAAATGTCAAGTTAACAAAAGTTCTAAGCTAACAAAAATGCCAATGGTCTTGACGGATACACCAACGCGCCCATTTGATAAAGTTTATATGGAATTAGTAGGAATTTTACCCGAGACAGTATCTGGCAATAAATACATTTTAACATTTCAAGACGATTTTTCAAAATATATGTGCTGTGTAGCAATACCAGACGCAGAAGCAAGCACAGTGGCAAAAGCATTTTATGATGAAATTATAACACGCCACAATATTCCGAAAATTCTAGTAACTGACAATGGCTCTAATTTCGTGTCAAAGTTATTGTCTGATACATGCAAATGCAAAATGCAAAAATGCACATTACACCCTATCACCCACAGGCCAATGGATCATTAGAACGTAGTCACAGACCATTAGCAGAAAATTTGAGATGTTTTGCTAAGGAGGATGGTTCCAATTGGGATCAATGGTTAAATTCGCCAATGCATGTCCATAATAATACGATGCATGTGTCAACTGGGCAAACACCTTTCCGAACACTATATGGTTATGATTCTGATATGCCAACTAATTTGAAACGTAAAGTTTCACCGCTATATAATGCCGATGATTATAACAAAATATTAAAATATCAAATACAGCGGGCGCATGAAATAGTGAGACAAAATCAAGAAAAGGTATAAGAAAAATCTAAAACAAGCTACGATAAATCATTAAATCCCATTGAGTTTCAAATTGGGGAAATGGTTGTAATGAAGAATCAAAATAGGAAAAATAAATTTTTACCAATTTGGGTAGGGCCCTATAAGGTTTTGTCCGTCTCTACCCCCGTGACAACGACAATATTAATAAAAGGAAAGGGAAAGAAAATACACAACAATTTGTTGAAAAAATACCATAATTAGAAATTGATGTATTAATTGTTAAAATGCGGAAATATATTTATAAATAAATTACGAAAAGTTTTGTATTGTGTGATAATGAATAGGAAATAGGAAAACAGAAGAAAACGGTACCCACAGATCACTATGTATTAATTAGGGTTAATTTACTAGCATGTGGCGGACCAAATTTAAAGGTTTTGAAAACAAGAAATAGTAGGAAAAATATAAATAAGAAAGAATTATAAATGATAACACGAGTTTTTTTATACGAAATAAATGCGATAAAATATATTTGTACGGAATTGAGATATTGAACAAATAGTTAAGTACTGCTGAGCGCAGATAACTAGCATAGAAATTATGAATTGTAAAGTGAATTATGAAATTATGGTTGAATTATTAATTTTAAATTAAAATATAATGAGAAGTAGATTTTGATGAATTGAATTTTGAATTATTAATTTATGTTAATTGCTGACGAGCTAATAAAAGACGAGTAAACAAATGCTCCAAATGATATATGAGAAAAATGATTGAATTAAAAACTAGAAATAATATGAAAAAATTATATAAATACGTTACTACGAATGAAAATTAGGTTTTTAGAGCTAGTATATGCTCTAAAAGATACTATTATGATTAGAGAAATATTATAAAAATTATGAGAAAATGCATACAACAGTTGCAAAATGCATACAAGACTTTTTAGAGTTAGCAAATGATCCAATTATTATTTTATTAAAGCAGCTAAATATTACTTCGGGTAATTTACTAGCCTGTGCAATAAATTATGAGTTTTTGTTTTCGATGTACTCTTCGAAAAGAGTCGACATCCGTAAGACTTTATGCTAATCTTAAGCTATTAATTAATTAATTTATAAATAAAACAACGAATTGTTTAAATTGTGAAGTAAAAACACAACAACACACGCACTACCTGCATTTTAAATATTAATCCAACAGCGGCCAAGAAATTGCGTTGAACGAAGCAAGAGTATGCTATGAGCGAGGTAATAATGTTTACAGCTCAATGCAAATTTTTGGCAACGAAATCGCAACCTATGCAATGAAATGTATTAATTAAGAAAATATAAAGTAATCCAATTTAACCAAGTTGTTAAAATTTTAAAATTTTGAGAAAATTAATTATCTCTATTAAAGTAATTAACGCAATAAATTAGATAGTCAACCAGATATCAACCATTGCCTAGAAGCAAATCACTAATACTAGCCTACGAATACTGGTCTGCAACTTGATCAATTGCATACTCGTATTAGTAATAGTATTAGGTAAACTATAACGGAGACTTAAAATGATCACTTAGGTTCCGTTATGATTTACGAAAAGCAAGAATATGAAAATATTTGAAGATGTTGAAAATCAAAAATAGCTGAAAATAATTGATGATGTTGAAAATTAAAGAAGTTGAAAATCAAATAGCAGAAAATAATTGAAAATCAAAAATAGCTGAAAATAATTGATGAATTTGAAAATTAAAGATGTTGAAAATCAAATAGCAGAAAATAATTGAAAATCAAAATTAGCTGAAAATAATTGATGATGTTGAAAATCAAAAATAACTGAAAATAATTGGAGAAGTTGAAAAGCAAAATAGCTGAAAATTAAAGATGTTGAAAATAGCTGAAAATAATTGAAGATGTTTAAAATCAAAATAGCTGGTCAAAACCCCCAATTTTTCTTGGAATAAAAAGAACAGTTATTTTAAATTTTCGTTTTATTATTTTATTTTAATATTCTTTTTACATAGTATTAACTGCTGAAAACGTGAGAATAATTGAAGATTTCTAAAATCAAAAATAGCTGAAAAAATTTGAAGATGTATTAAAAGAGCTGAAAATAATTAAGAGGTTTAAAATCAAAAATAGCTGAAAATAATTGAAGAGATTTAAAATCATAAATAGCTGAAAATAAGTAAAGATGGCCAAAATTAGAACCCCAAAATTAGCTGAAATATTTGGCAGAGAAATTTTGTTGAAATAAAAAGAATAGTTATTTTAAAATTTTTTTTTTATTATTTTTTATTTAGTTTTATATATTCAGAAACAATTTTTATTAAGTTTTACTTCGAGTTACGATTCAGCAGGTGCAACGAAGTCAGGATGTCAGGTATGGGCTCTACAGTGTATCCCCTCGTTTTTGAGTACAATAACAACATTTCTATGCTTTGAACACATAGGATAGCTTCCCCTAAGGTGTTTCGACGCCTGCCTTCCTCGATGGTTGCTTTGACGAACTCGACCAATCCGGGCTCGTCCCAGCAGTGCTTTAGTGGCCACTGCCGGGTATATCCCTCGCAGAAGTCAAAGATCAAAGACACTGAACGAATTATGATAAAGAAACTATAAATACAATAAATTACACGATACTAAAACAAAAAAAAAAAAAACGGAAATATACGGGGGCAGAATGTTGAGTAAGCTAAATTGGAAATTTTCTGGCCGAACCGCTAATGAAAGATAGTAGGCCGCAAATTTAGGGCGAGGTGAAGATATGTGGAGATTGTTTTTGTGAATGAATTCTTGTTTGAAGTTTTTTTTTTCATGCAAAAGAAGAAGATAATTATAATGCAAAGAGAGTTGCATATTTTATTTTAAAAATATTTTGCATTTAGAAAATTACACCGTATTTACAGATGTATATTTTTAATGAAGAAGAAGATAATTTGAATGCACATAGAGTTACATATTTTATTTTACAAAAAGAAGATGATAATTATAATGCAAATAGAGTTGCATATATTATTTTAAAAATATTTTATATTTAGAAAATTACAATGTATATACAGATGCATATTTTAAATGAAGAAGAAGATAATTTGAATGCACATAGAGTTACATATTTTATTTTACAAAAAGAAGATGATAATTATAATGCAAATAGTGTTGCATATTTTATTTTAAAAATATTTTATATTTAGAAAATTACAATGTATATACAGATGCATATTTTAAATGAAGAAGAAGATAATTTGAATGCACATAGAGTTACATATTTTATTTTACAAAAAGAAGATGATAATTATAATGCAAATAGAGTTGCATATTTTATTTTAAAAATATTTTATATTTAGAAAATTACAATGTATATACAGATGCATATTTTAAATATAGAAGAAGATAATTTGAATGCACATAGAGTTACATATTTTATTTTGCAAAAAGAAGATGATAATTATAATGCAAATAGAGCTGCATATTTTATTTCAAAAATATTTTGTATTTAGAAGATTACAACGTATATACAGTTGCGTATTTTATTTTGTGAATTTATTTTAAATTAATAATATTAATGCACATAGAGTTGCATATTTTTGTTTCGTAAGAATATTTTGTATATACACAATTACAATATAAAAGAGTTGCATACATTGCAGTAATTGTTATTACTCAGACTAATGTCTAAGGTCAATTTACAGAATTTTAATGCAACACAAATAAGTATATATATACAGCAGCAGTATATATACAGCAGGTCAATTTTAAGAGTTTTTGTTGGTGCAATATATGTATATACGCTGAATGCACAATGAATAAAATGTACTGGAGCAACTATGTATAATAAGATTATTTGTATATGGGTAGATTACTGCGATAATTAATACAAAATAGTATATACAAAAATTACATATAAGTAAAAATTGGAGCGAATCAACTTCATTACATCTTCAACTCTGTGACAAGAAATTTAATATAAATTAAATAAGTGTATAATGTTGGCGATAAATTTGACTTAACTGTTCGTAATGGTGGTCAATGGAGAACTCATTTGAAGACCGACAGCGTTGGATCAACACCCACTAATGTTCGAGAGAAAGTCAGATGCGTGGATTTACGACGACGAATGGACCGTGATAACAAAGTTTGTGCCGACCGATCTAAAAGAATTATTGAAGCTAACTGCCGACTTTATCACGAAGGCGCAAGATTCATGTAAGACAATGGAACAGCTTATAGCCACAATGGAATACGTAGAGGCGTGTGGCATACCATGGAAAGAAACAGAGGCTGTCTTGACGAATGTACAAAAAACAAGCAATCAAATTAAGAGGATGATGGAGAAGCATGATAGCAGTTACCAAGGAGGAAAGACAAAGCGAGCTATAGAGATAGTAGGGGAAGCTCTGCACTGGGCATTTGGAGTAATGGACCACCGTGACGAGCGTATAATAGGCAACCACTTGATGCAGTTGGAGAATGGAGAGCGCAAAACCTATGATATGATGGAAAAACAAGTTACGGTGATGGCCAGTAATTATGATAACTTGGCCAGACCCCTGGAAGTAACGATAAAGGAGATAGAAGGGTTACAGATTGGATTGAACGCCACGCTGACGGACCTAGCCAAAATTAAAACACAGTCACAAGAAAGGATGGCTTCGTTGGAATTTTCTATTAAAATGCTGCGGATTAAGACACTCGTGAACACAAACCTAATAGAGCTCCAGGGTCAGCAGACCAGGGAGTTGGCTATTGTAGAAGATCTGACGCATGGGGTACTACATCCAGATATACTCGATAAGGCGATGCTGAGTGAACTGACATCAGAACTGCAGTTGGCATCAGATTCCCGGTGGTTTCTAAATGATGTACTCAATGTACACATCGCGGCCCAAGTGAAGACATTTGCAAGCAGCGGGTCACTAGTAGTGGTAGTAAAATTTCTTTTACCAGAGCCTACCCCGTTCAATTTGTTGAAGGTGTATGCCGTTCCATTTCCAGGGCAAAAGGGATGGGACTTGGTGGTGCAGAACGCAGGAGAATACATAGCGGCCAGCAGAAAGAAGGATAGGTACCTAAAACTGTCAGGAGAAGACGTGTCCCGGTGTGTGAAGCTCGCAGGGCAGTCAGCGATGAACAAAGGTGCTATACTGTGTCGAAATCCAGGAGTGGAGCTGACCAGCGGGAGTCAAAGCTGTGAGGTTGGAATGCTGAGACCAGGTGAAAGTCTGAGGGCAAGCTGTAAATTCGCGGCAGTGGCCGCAAACGTGTTTTATCTGGTAAAAACAGAAACACCCAACCGATGGTTATACAGAGGACATGATGAGGGATTTGTCCTACAATGCGGCGAAGAAGAAGCCGAAGTAAGGCTAACTGGTTTTGGATATTTCATCCTAAGTCAGGGTTGTTCCTTGAGAAACCACGAGTTCGGGTCGCGTTCAAAAATACACCTGTGATGTGGCATGAGTTCGAAATACTGCAATTCGACCACAGGGAACTCCAGGAGGCGCTGAGATTAGATGAAATATCAGCTAACCCGAAAGAAGGAGTGAAAGAAGGAGAAGGAGCGCATATTGTTGCCATGGACCACACCAACCTGAGAAAAGAGGTGGCCGCGGGTTATCAAAACTATGACAACCTGCGATTGGCAGAGAGTTTTTGATAAGGGTTTTACTGAACAGATGTCCGTTGTAACCGTGAGTACCTGTGGCGTGGTTTGCATCCTTCTAATACTAGGATTATGGTGTCCAAAGCAAGCTGGACAAAGCCGTCGACGTCAAGGGGACTTCAAGGAGACTCGACTAAACGTTGCTGGATCTTCAAGCAGCAAGACCGTTGCATTCGAAACTAATGATAAGCAATCAGAAGTAAGTAAGCCAGAGAACAACCAAGAGGATCTGAAGGCAACTCTGGGACTAGAAGTACCGCTATCACAGATGGGGCTCGCTGCATCCATGCCAATGGTGAGAAGGGTTTTGCTGTCTGCAGAGCCAACAATAATACCTATGGAGTCCAACGACGGAGAGAATTGGTACAAATCCAAGGCACCAGCGGAAAAGTTCTATTTGAGCCCACCCAGGGAACTATAAAGGCATACGAGGAAGAATAATATTTCAAAACAGAGAAACCGGTAAGCCTGTGGGAACGAGCAGTAACTCAACAGGCCACACGCAACTTACATAGGACACTGGAGCAATTACAAAAGGAAATAATAGACAGCCATGAGGTAAACAACGACAATAATGAGACAACAACGGCAATAGTACACAAAAGCGATGATTAATAAGCAGGAATGCGAACGTATATATGTATGTAGTAAGAATAGAGTAAGTTAATATATGGAGGTTTGAAGTGAGGGGGAGGAATGTTGAGTGTCAATATAATGGCAGTCAGTCATTTGAACACATTTCTCCTAAGTCAGATGACAATCAGTCATTTGAATACACTTTTCCTATTGGGCATCCCTTGCTGTTCATTAAATTAGGTTGCTAACATATTTTAATAATATATTGTGCAATTGTTATTGAAAACAAAAGCATGCCATTTTCAATGTGGGTTAACAACGCACTTGTTGTTGTTGTTAAAACATGCGGCGAAAATATACAATGTCAGCACTAGTGACTATGAACCCAATTCGCGACAGCGTTAAGCGGTTGAATTGTAAATAAATATGCACGCAATAAAACTACCTGGTAGGCAAAGAAACTCATGACGACTTTAAATTAAGGTTATCATGAGTTAATGAATTTTTGTATGAGTTGCGGTTTTTCTCACGGTCAGGGTTAAGAACTCTGGCGAAATGTGATATTAAAGAAAAACAGCAAGAGATGTTTGAGAAAGTAGCATTGAAACTTAGTTTAAGTATTAGTATATGAGCTTTATTTATTTAGTTCTTAAGACAGTTGTTATTAGATTAAGAAGTGAGTCGAAGAAGTGGAACAAAGAAAAAGGAAATAAAAATTATTAAGAGGATAAACTTGAAATGGAGTAAGTGTTATTATTTATTCAATGTCTTATTTTTAGGTGATAAAATAGGGACATTAACAATAGGGAAGGTTCCTCTATCCAGCTGGTAGATGTCCTCGAAAAATATAAGGCTGATATCACCGCTGTCCAGGAGATGCGATGGACGGGACAGGGCTGTTCGAAACAAGCGTCCGGTGATATCTATTACAGCTGCCATGCCATGCGAACGAGAAAGATGACGAGACAAAAGAGCGCTTCTACGAGCGCCTAGACAACGCATACGAGCGCTGCCCCCGCCACGATAGCAAAATCGTGCTAGGCGATTTTAACGCCAAGGTGGGCAGAGAAGCCATCATTGTCCCACAATAGTATAATTTATCCTCCATACCAACACTTCCGATAACGGAACGAGGCTAATCGACTTCGCCGCAGCACGAAACATGGTAGTTAGTAGCACTAGATTCGAACATTTCAATATCCACAAGGCCACATGGTTATCACCGGTCAAAGAACTCGAAACCAAATTGATCACGTTGTGATTGACGGAAGGCACGCTTCGAGCGTGATGGACGTATGCACTATCCGAGGTGCCAATATGGACTCGGATCATTACCTTGTAGCAGCCAAAGTCCGCACACGCTCAAGCGCTGCGAAGAACGTACGGAACCAAACACAGAGAAAGCTAGATGTCAGAAAGCTGCAATCACAACAGGCAACGCAAGCCTTTTCCACTCGATTCTCACACCTGCTTAGACAAAGCACTCCTCCTCTCGATGATATAAGCGCGCGTGGAACCATATCTCTTGCTCTATGCGTACGGCTGCCGAAGAGGTGCTTGGATTCGAACGCCCCCAGAGGAATCAGTGGTATGACCAAGAGTGTCGCGCGTCCACTGCAGAGAAAGACGCTGCGTACAAATCCACCCTGCAGTCAGTAGCTACGCGAGCTGCGGAAGAGCGATACAAAGAGAAGGGAAGAGAGACGTCTTTTCAGGCGTAAAAAAAGCGAGGCAGAAAGACGTGAGTGTGAGGAGATTGAGATGCATGGGGACAGGAATGAGGATCGATAATTCTTCGAGATAATAAGACGCCTTGCCGGAGGTTCAAAATCCGGAGCCTCTTCTTGTAAAGATGAGAACTAATGACAGATATCCAGAGCACACTAAAGATGGAGGGATCACTTCTCTAAACTGCTGATCGGTGATGATTACCGCAATTCGACCGATAGAGAAGTAAACCCGGCAACACCAGTACTTGATGACGACGTTGAGATTCCGCCACCCGACCATGACGAGGTCAGAACAGCCATCGCTCGGCTGAAAAACAACAAATCCGCAGGTGCTGATGGCCTGCCTGCTGAATTGTTGAAGACAGGAGTCAAAGAGCTAATGGAGAGCATGCACGAGCTCGTAAGCAGAATATGGTCGGATGAAAGCATGCCAAGTGACTGGAACCTCAGTGTACTCTGCCCAATCCTTAATAAGGGGATCCCACTATCTGCGCCAACTACCGTGGGATCAGACTACTCAATATCGCATACAAGGTTCTATCGAGCGTATTATGTGAAAGACTGAAGCCCATCGTCAACAGACTGATTGGACCTTATCAGTGCGGCTTCAGACCTGGAAAGTCCACCATAGACCAGATTTTCACATTGCGACTAATCCAGGAAAATACCCTAAAAAAACAGATCGACACCTACAACCTATTAGTCGCCTATAAAACCGCCTTCGACATTTCATACCGAACGAGGTTTCAGACAGGGTGACCCATTTCGTGCGAATGGGTATAGCGGTGAACTAGGACAAGACGAAGTTCCTTGTGCCAATAAGCAAAAAAGAATCCGTGCGTCTTGGACAAAAAGCTGATTTTGACACCCACAAGTTCGACATTGTGAAGAAACCTGGAGATCAAACGGACAATAACTTTTACCAACAGGTGCTACTTTGGGCTCTTGAGAAATCTTTGGCCCTATCTGCTTTGCTAACGAGTATCGAATCAGAATGAACCACGAGCTGTATTTGTTATTCGATTATATTGACATAGTCAAGCGCTTCAAGATCCAGCGGTTTCGCTGGCTAGGTCATGTCAAACGAATGGATGAAAACACTCCTGCCAAGAAGGTGCTTGAATCGAAACTCGAAGGTAGACAGCGTAAAAGAGGGCGTCCATAATAATAATTATTTTTTTTGGTAAAGGATTTACATACAGTAAGGTAAAATACAAAAAAAAAATCGCTTAGTTTTTATTCACGGCTTACTTGTTTGTTTTTTTTTTAATTTCCTATGTTAGAATCTTTTGAGCGCACTCCTTATATCATTTTAGTGTAAAAAAATACTAACGAACAGTTTGACAAACTGATTTACGAAATGGACATATTCCTGGACTTGGCTAAAGCTGTTCCCATATTTGGAAGCAGCAGAACCCAGAATGAGGCACGCTGGGAGTGTCTGGTTTAAAAATTAAACGCACCTCGAATGGAAAAAGGTAATTTATATATTTCAACATTGTTGTCATAGGTTTGATCAGATTTAAATGCGCAAAAAAGAAACTGACGGAAAATGTCTCTTATTTACTTATTTGGCCATTACAACCCATGATGGGTTTCGGCCGCAGCAATCATCCCTCGCCAGTCGCTCCTGCATTGCGCGCACTGGCGCCAGTTTTGCACTCCAAGTGTTGTCAGGTTGTCTCGCACTTGGTCGCTCCACCGGAGATTCGGACGCCCTCTCCTACGTTGACAACCACTGGATACAGAATTGAACCCTTTTTTTGCTGGAGCGCTTTCATCCATACGCTCGACATGTCCAAGCCAGCGTAGGCGCTGGATCTTAATGCACCTGACTATGTCAATGTCGACGTTTCATCTGATTCTGTACTAGTTTTCAACGCATATCGGTCAATAGATTTTCCGAAGAATCTTTCTCGCGAACGCTCCTAAGGCTCGCTCATCGGTGTTTGCAAGTGTCCATGCCTCAGCGCCATAGAGGAGGACTGGCATGATGAGCGACTTATAAAGCGTAATTGGTGTCCGTCGTGAGAGGGCTCTGCTCATCAATTGCCTACTGAGCCCAAAGTAACACCTATTGGCAAGAGTTATTATTCGGCTAATCTCCAGGCTGACATTATTTTCCTTGTTAATGCTTGTTCCGAGGTATACGAAGTCCTTTACAACTTTGAAGTTGTGATTGTCAGTAGTGACGTGTTGTCCAATACGCCGGGACTCTTTGTTTGTTGACACTAGGTACTTCGTCTTGTCCTCGTTCGGAAAATCAATAAAAAGGAGGAGGTCAATATGTAGAGATTGGTTTGTCGCCAACGGAGGTATCTATTGGACCGTATCCTGATTTTGTCAACGGCGGCAATAACGTCAGGTATGGTATTTGGTAGGGATGTTACGGAGCTCCGCATCCGCAAATGCGGAAAATCCACTTTTTTTTGAGATCCGCATTGCAACTTCCGCATTATATTCTACTAATTTTTTCAATACAAATAATAAAAAAATTCCTTTTTTATTTTGAGTTTACTACTTTTCTGTTAAGATTTTATTTTTTCCCCACTACTTTTAAATGCAAGGCTAATTTTGGCGAGAATAACACAGCTGTTAGGTGGTACTTAATTGCTTTTAAATTTGTGTTTATAGACAAACTTTATTTATTTGTTCGGAATGACATCGAATCGCAGCCAAATTTAGGATTTTTCCTCATAATAAGTGAAAGATTTGCACAGTGCATAATATGCAACAATATTTGAGGACAGGACGTGGCACAACGGCGTTGAAGGATCATCTGCGCTCCATCCATCCAAAAGAACATGTCGAATTTGTTATTAAAGTTATTTTTGAATAGTCGACTGTAAATCAAACAGAGAAAACACCATTGCAAAATGCAAAAAAAAACAATTAACTTCATCTGAATCCATTGATGGGCAAAGTAACTGGTCTGTACCACATCCAAAAAGCGAAGAAATGGATGAACTCATAACTGAAATGATTGCCTTGCAAGATATGCCAATAAGTTTTGTGGATGGAGTGGTGTTTCGGCGTAGCATACATGAAGCCCTGCCTCGATACCAAATAAGAGGTCGTAATTTTTTTCCAACAACCTTAGCGAGAACGTCCATACAAAGGTAGAATTAAAAATTAAAGAATTGCTTACAGAATTCTGTACCTTTTCATTCACGAGCAATATTTGGTCCGAAGTTTTCCTGCTAAGCCTTACTTGCCATGGAATAAATGCAGATTTTCAACGATTCCATATTATGCTGAAATGTGAGCATTTCGATGGTCGGTACACCGAGTTATAGCAGAAAAATTTAAATAAATGTTGTCTCATTGGGAAATACTACATACAAAAGTACATTGCCCACTTCGAGATGGAGGAACGAATATGTGCAGAGCAGCACAATTATCCAATCTGCAAGATATTGACTGTACTGTTCATCAACTTCAACTAATCATACGAGTTGCTTTGGAATCATAATCTTTTATAGAAAATATAATCAAAAGTTTTTAACAAGCAGCAACTTTAACCATTCATTAATTGCCCGAGATGAATTAAAAAAATCCAAAGAGAGAGTTTGAATTAAACGCCCCGAAGCGTAATACAAGATTGTCCAACAAGATATGTTTTAAATTTATTAATTATAATTTATTATTTATTATTTACAGTATGTTTAGATGGAATTCAACGTTCTATATGCTAGGAAGAATCATTTTATTATATTGACGACTTCCAGCCGGGATCTGAAACTATGCTTCGCAAACTTCTGTTCGTAGATCAACAGAGTATCGCGTTGTTGCTCAACACAGTTAAAGAGAGGAAATACTGTATGTAAACACACAAAAATGATTTATTGTAGAAACCAATTGCGCTACCGAATTAGTCGGTGAGCATTAGTTTTTATAGAAAAAAACTGCGCCTCCGGTAAACTGCGTTTTTTATAAATATCTTCGATTTTTAAATGGAACAAGAGTAACACTTAGTCTATTTAAATTGTCTATAATGCGTTTTTTTTTTTGTTAATAAAGTGAGTTATGTACTACTCCATCTCTAGTTCATATACCTAGAAAAAATCATAAATTTCGCGTTTCATTTTACGGTGAAAGACTAAAAATAGGTAACTATGTACAACAATTATGCAATGAAAGTGCAGAAAAATATCGTTCCATGCAACTCTTTACAACGGATTGCAGTAGACTATGCATCATCAAGTGATGACGATTTTAGTGGCTGTCATATAACAGGTCACGCCTAGCCTGGAACACTTTCAACCCAAAAGTCGTGGGAGAACTTAAATGTTTTAAGAATATGTTTCGGACATCTCCCCCGAGTATTTTCAGACTAAAATATTAGCTACATTATTGAATAAAAAACGAGCTCTTGTAGTGGACTTTTACAAAGATATTGTGATTTTACCTTGAAATTATTACATATTTTGAAATAAAGAAATTAAAAATATACACTATATTTTCCGTTTTTTATCACAATATCTTTTGAAATAATCACAACAGTAAGTGAAATGTTTATTCCAGCTTGTAGCTAATAAAGTCTACTTTTAGGAAATGTTGCTCAAATTTGCAAATTGATTAGTTAAAATTTAATTATTTATGGTTTACTAAAAATTGCACGTTTTTTTGACCAAATTTTCAAGAAAATTTGACTTTAATTTGGAATATCTTCTTAAGTATTAAAGATAGCGAATTTGGGTTAAGTTTGTTTGGTACATATATTTATTCACGTTAATCCGTGAATAGACCATTTAATAAATTTTAAGGATATAATGCTCAAAAAAGGACTATTTATGGAAAAAAACGTATATTTTCGCACTTGTTACCACTAATTATGACCCAAACAGTGGACAAATTATGTGAAATTTGGGTTATTTTAGTGGGTTATTTTAGTGGCTAAAGTTAATAGTTTGAGCAAAAAAATAGAAAAAAGTTATATTCAAAAAAATATTTTCAAAAAACCACAAAAAAAATTGAAACCGCGATATTTTAAAAAAACCTGACTACGATTTTTTTTATATTAGTCTTAGGGAGATGTACCAAAACATATTCTTAAAACATTTAAGTTATCCCACGACTTTTGGGTTGAAAGTGTTTCAGGCTAGGCGTGAGGTTAGTTAGTTTTAGTTATAAAACTAATATCCTAATTTTGGAATTAATTGTAATTACTCAGATACCGATGATGACGAATTTAATCTTAATGTGATCGTTCGTCGTAGAAATAAACGAGGGTACGACTCAATATCAAATAGACGAAAGGAGACCAGGACAATGCGTATGAGAAGGCAGCATTTTTGACATCTGATGGTGTTGTGAATTACTTCACAACATTTTTCTTTTCATTATTAATATTCACTATTCACACAATTTTGGATGTTGCTGTACATATGTTGAGCAACATGTTCATAGCATTGCCCCAAACGCTTCACGCTGGCAAGAATGATAATACTTTGGCAATGCGCTAATTAAATCTGTTTTAGCAGAAAATTGTGAATTAGAAAGATTAGTTGACGTGTTAAGAAAACGTTTAAACGATTATTGTTTAAAACGTACAGCAGAGTTAGAAGAAACAGCTAAAATAGAAGAGGAAAACATAAAATTAAGAAATTTATTGGAAGAAAAAAATATTTCTGAGGAATCAATAAATAATTATGTCAGACGCTTGGCAAGGGAAGAGTACGCGACGTTGGAGGAAGCGAACAACAAAATACAGGAGTTGAACGCGCGTATTAGATATTTGAACGAGGAGCTTAAGACAGCACACGAGACATCCTTATCCCAGAAGGATACCATAGAAAGTGACGACATCACAACACAGGACAACATGGCGAAGTCGCGAAATTCGTTAAAAATGCGGTGCCAGATTTTGCAGGTGCAGACTCATCATAGCTGAGGATGGATCTTCCCCGTTTTATTGAAAGATGTGAAGTGGTGAGGGCAGAACTGTAGCCTGAACAAATGAAGGAGTTTATTAAAGGCGTTAGGGTTGGATTACAGGGAGATGCTTTTGACTTAGTAAGTTCAAAGGAGTTTGACACAATAGATGATTTATACAATCTGTTAAGGAATACGTACTTGGAATGTAGGTCAGTAGACGCCATTCAATATGACATTAGAAAGGCATCTCAGTATCCGGGGGAAAGTATTCGATCTTTCTCGAGGCGTTTGGTTAACCTGCAGTCGGCAGCATTAAGCACCATTAAATGTAAATATAATGATACGAAAGACGACGTATTCGTTAATGAATTGAATAATTTAGTTAAAAGCTCATTTAATTTAGGACTTCGGGATTACACTTTGCTAATGCTCATGTTGAGCAGTAAGAAAACAACACCGGAGATATTGGTGGAAGAGGCATTGGACCATGCGACGATACAAAGGGAGTCAGCAGAGTTAACGGGCATAGACAAGTTTGGAGTTCATTTCAATGAGCCCTCATCGGCCTTCATGCCAAATAATTGTAATGCATAAGGTAGCCAATGCAATGAAAAAATGAGACGGAAGAGAAAACACAAAATGTAGGTATGAAGCAGCCTATTCCTACATGTTCTTTTTGCAATAAGAAGGGACATCTGAGCGATGAATGTCATACACGGAGAAACACTCCGTATTGCAGTGACTGTCGTACTTATGGACATGAACAGTGTGCAGATCGTTCGGGTCGGAATGTTTTTCTAGGACATACTGCTCCCCAAGGAAGTCAGCCACCCGCACCTCTGGTAAATGGTCAAGGTGACATCCAGAACCAAGGCGGGTGTGCTCCAGGAGTGAGATGCGATTGGTGCCATAGAAGGGGACACGTCGAGGGGATTATCGTGCTAAACGCGATACACAAGTTTTTCAGGACATAATGGTCCTTTCTACACTTGGTGCAGAAAGGACGGACATGTTATTATAAATTGTTATGCCAAACGCAAATATGATGCATGGAACAATAATAGCAGTCCACAGGGAAACTACCAGGAGCCCAGTCGAGGCCACTAAACTGGGGACCCTTAGCAAATAGTGTTGTAAGGCCAGTAGTTGTAGGTATTCCAAATAGGACACTACAACAAAATAAAACGAGGCGGGGGCGCTCCAGGAGTGAGATGCGATTGGTGCCATAGAGGTAGACACGTCGAGGGGATTGTCGTGCTAAACGCGATACACAAGTTTTTCAGGGAAATAATGGTCCTTTCTGCACTTGGTGCTTGGAACGGACATGTTATTATAAATTGTTATGCCAAACGCAAATATGATGCATGGAACAATAATAGCAGTCCACAGGGAAACTACCAGGGGCCCAGTCAAGGCCACTAAACTGGGGACCCTTAGCAAATAGTGTAGTAAGGCCAGTAGTTGTAGGTATTCCAAATAGGACACTACAACAAAATAAAACAGTGAATATTGTTAACGCAGAAAATAAAGAACAAAAAGTAAAAAGAAAAAATGTAAAAAAGATACATGCAGTATATAAGGGAGCCGCATCAGAGGTACAGCACTTCAGTTGTGATTTAGTAGTGAACTAGTGCGTCTCGTGAGTGAAAATTGTAAAGATAAATTGTAGTAATTCAGCAGTTGATATAAGTGATTATTCTTTAAGTTGTTATTTAAATAAATAAATTTAATTAATACTAGTTGAAATAATACTAGTTAAAACCAATTATAAGTGCGTTTTTCGTATTTTCGTAACAATATATTTATATTTTTATACATACCTGTGAAAAATCTTTTTTTTTTTCATTTCAATCAGATGATTATTTGGATGTTCACTATACAAAAATAGGTTACTTTGCATATTTATGATATTTTTCAAAGCAGGTGTGTTGAAAAAATCTTGCAATAAATATAAAACCCCTTTTATCAGTGAAAAATGTAGCCAAGCCAGAAAAATATGTTAACAGAGGGAAAAAAGTAGGGGAACCTGCGGAAAAATGGGACATGGAGTAATGTTGATATGCAATTTTTGGACAAGTTGCTAATTTTGAACATAAAAGCAATTGTCAAGTGCTTCTTAATAAGCATCAATTTTTCATCCATGGTTATAATCAAATTAATACCTTTCTATTGCTTTTCGAGAACGAGTGAAAAAAAATGTTTTTGAAAGAAAAAGTGAGATTTTTTTATAGTTTGCAAAATATTAAAATGATCGCAATTTCGGTATCTCTTGAAATACAAATGAAATACAAAAATGTTGAAATATGTATAGTATGCTGAAGCGATCCGTAAGGGCATTTTTTCTTAAATTTTCACAATTCATATGCGTCACGAAAATAGTCCCAAATCTGCCATTCAATAAAATAAAATGTTCATTATATTGTACTACATTATTCGCGACAAAACAAAATTATAAATTTAAATTTAATAATGAGTAGCTGTAAGGTGTCGCATTTTTTATTTTTTCATGTCAAATTTCGGCATTCGTTGACGACGGATGTATATTTGATTTTTTAACCCATTAAAGACTGCCGAATCAGATAAACACCAGGAGATTACGCTGTGCAATTTTCCCCATCATGTTTTCCCATAATGCGTACATCAGATGCTAAGAATTTTGTTCGATTTTGCATATAGCACCACTACATTAAATATGTATGAAATTGTATATAATTTTAATCAAATATTTCATAAACAAACTTTAAAAAATATTCCGAAAAATTTCAGAAAGATAAAGTTTAAAACATTTTTTTGGAATTTTGACAGCAAACACATTGCGAACTAATATTAAAATGTTTTTTAAGAGAGCTTATAGAATTATTCTCTCGACACACTTTTTTGGTAACACAAATTTCTTTTTGAGTTTTTACAAAAACTTATATCTGAACACAGATTTTGTTGCCAATTATTTTATTGTGTGATAAAGTTTGCGTCTGAAACATGTCGAAATCGTGCGATAACTTGCGATATAATGTACCAAAAATGGCATTTTTTGTAACTTTGACTCGATTTTGTGCAAAATCTCGACGTATACGGAAAATTCTGAGTACGCAGCAAGAATCGGGAGACCGAAATCAACCAGAATTGATAGGTTTCATTCCAGATTAAAATCTTTCTAGAACAGTGTAATATAAATATACATAAACATTATATTTTTAACAGTACTAGAAGTATTTTTAAACTGTAAGTAATTTTAAACTGATTTTTTTTTTTAATCAAGCAAAACTACAAACATAGGCTGGCGTACTCCCCAGGAAAATAAATAAGTTAACATTATATATAAATATTTTGATTTTAAAAAAATTTAGTCAAAAATTCTATTTCACAATTGTGTTCTAATCGAAACATAATAATTACTACATCCAAATAAAATAAATATTTTAACCGAAACATAAATATGTTCACAATAAAACATGATTTTGAACGACCTGAATATAAATATGTCCTGCGAAAGCTATCAGTCGATCGTGCGACTTCATGCGAGCTTGTCCGCTCTGCTTTGTTCTCCAGTCACCCCAATATAAATTGTTAAATTTATCACATTTAATACAAAATATTTAATGTAAAAAGGTATTACAATGGTAAGTGTTTGAGGGAAATACATTCCATCAGGTCGTGTGTCCGCTCGTTCTACTCGGGCATCGAACCCATCGTAGTTCACTCGGCTCTCAATAGAACCACGCATTACCGAGAGAATTCGTTCTTCAGTCGCACGATACGTTTGTGGAACAATCGCCCTGCGTCTGTTTTTCCCGACATTTTTGATATTGGCAAGTTCAAAACAAACATTCACCGACAATACTCCATCTTTCCCCCCTCCATTTAACCTATCATCCCTTCTTACGATCAACACTGTACATTGCATGAATAAGGGGCATCCCCTGCGCGTTGGTTAATTTGAGCGTTGGTTAATTTGCAAAAAAAAAAAAAAAAAAAAATATTTTAGATAGAATAATAGGAAATTTTTAGAACTTTTCACAATTGCAACAAATCTTTTAAACATTTTTTTTTCTTTGTTACACCGTACTCTCTTCTTTCAGTGTTGCATCATTTCTTAAGTAAAATAGGGCAGAAATGTGAAATAATTATTTTAGAATTTAGTAAAGTTTGAGATTTTAATCACTTTAGACTCACATTTTATATCCCAAAACCTTTTACGGAATAATAAAAAATAATAGTTTTTTTTTGCAAGCGAAAATTACATAAATGTTATGAAAAAAAAATGTATAATTATTTTTAATTATAAAATTTGTAAATTTTAGTAATTCAAAATAATAAGCAATATAAATGGGTCCGTTAAAACCAATCTAAAATAATTAAACTCTTAAATAGACATTTCAATTTCTCGGAATTTCTAAAACTGCAACACTTAAAGCCTGCTCATTTCTGCGTTGCAATCCCCGCTCACTTCTGCCCGTAGATACCCCTCGCCAAGACTCGATTGCCCGTGCAGTCAGCCGCGGGCACTTGATAACTTGAGAAATACTGCTTAGAATGCGATGATATTTTGTTTCAATACTTTTTAGCCAAAAGTTAGTTTTGTCAATGTAAATGAGCTAAATTGGTCTACGGACACGCCCACCTCCCATACAAGTCACTTTTGTATAACTCTTTACAAAGCAATAACTCGAAAAGTATTCAAGATATACTTATAAAATTTAAAACGTATTGTTAGAATTCACCTAAAAATATGTGATCCAAAAATGGGAGTGAGGCGCCCACATATTATTTTTTATTAATTTCGCTTTTTCATAGTGGACATTTTATTCGCAAATTAGTGAAAACAAAATTATCAAATATTAGCCTTAAATCTCTATATATGTTTTAAAAGTGGGCGTGATACGCCGACATTTATATTTCTACATGTTTCATTTTTTGTTTTTTATTTTCACTTTTACATCAATTTTTAAATTAATTGGATATACGTCGTCAGAAATTTGGTATGTAAATAATATTCTGAGTGTTAGAATGTTCAGCATAATTAAGAACTACAAAGGTAGGTATACAATTAAATTTCCAATATTAATATTCACACCAAAGGTGTAGGGTATTCCATAGTCGGGCCCGACCGACTATGTGACCTCACTTTCCCAACTCGTTTTTTATTAATTTTTATTAAAAAATTTTAAACATGCACAGTGGGAATTTATAATAAATGAATTCATATACAAATTCATATACAAAAACTGAAAGTACAAGTGACAGCATCAATAAATGCACAATTGCACCAGCAGACGCTAAACCAGACGATCCAGACTCGCTTTATATTTCGTACAGTTACAGTGGGTTGTAAACCCTACTCTCAGCCTCTAAGAAGCATCTACAGACGTGATGCGGGCACAATCCGGGCAATGCGGCGATGGATGAACGGTAGCTTATCTCGTGAAAACGGGGAAGCGATGCGTACTAGTCCACACTGTAGGAAATGAGAGAGGTGGAATGTCTGTGCATCGAGCCGCACCATCCACGGGACAGAAACGGAGTCAACGGCGGCGGCCCAGCTACCATACTGCGGATCACCCCGACTAAACAGCGTCTGGTAGCCATGTTAGGCTCGGCTGAGAGCGGGCGTCTGTCTTGAAGCTATATAAGCTCGCTATATAAACGTGTGGAAAGGTAGAACTGGATGCCTTAAGATAATGCATCACCAGTGCGTGTCCCACTGACGAACATGGGGTTGCGCTAGGTTGGTAGCCTGGCCGTAAAAAATCTACATTACCCAAGAAACGGAAACTAGCCCCGGATATCGCAACCCCCTGACGATGTCCTTCAGCTTTCGAAAAAGGACAATGATAGGAACATGGAACGTGCGCACGCTTATTGAACCGACGAAGCTAGCACATGTTTGCAACGAAATGAACAGATATCAGTTAGAAATCTTAGGATTAGCAGAAATAAGATGGATAGGACAAGAAGAATATCAGACCGAGTCAGGTCACTACCTCGCATACAGCGGAAACAATCATACACACACGAAGGGCGTAGACATTCTTATGACCCGCAACACTAGGAGCGCGCTAATGGAGTTCAAACCCATATCCGAGAGCATCATAATGCCACGATTTAAAACTAAATTCTGATACACCACCATCGTCCAATGGTACTCTCCAACAGAACCCGACGAGGATGATATAAAGGATGCTTTCTACAATGAACAGGAATCTACAATCACCAGCACATGCAAAGGTGATATACCCATTATACTAGGAGATTTTAACGCCAAGGTGGGCAAAAACAACTTCGGCTTTCAAGCAACAATGGGGTGTCATGGTCGCGGAACAATAAAAAACAATAATGGGGGAGGACTAGTTGAAATGTGCGCCAACCACAATCTCTACATCGGTGGCACTAGTTTCCCACATCGGGATATACACAAATATTCTTGGCAATCCCCGGACAACAAAACACGGAAACAAATTGAACATGTGCTTATCAGCAAAAGGTTCCACAATACCCTCCTAGATGTGCGAGCGCGCCGAGGTGTGGATGTATACAGTGATCACAACTTGCTAGTCGCCCAAATACGCCTGCGACCCTCAGCGATCGAAAACCAGCGGATGAAGAAACGCGCCCGGCGAAGTTACAAGAGAAGTTACAAATCCCATCAGTAAGACAAAAGTACGAGGAACGCCTGCAAGAAATAATAGAACAGACTGAGGACCCAAACTCTTGCAACACGATAAGGGACGCATGCTTATCAGCTGCTGAACAAACTATTGGTTACGAGCAGAACAAAAGAAAACCTTGGATAAGCGAAGCAACATGGGTGTGCATCATGCGAAGGCGGGCGCTTAAGTCTAAACTGTTAAATACCCGAGGTCGGGTTGAAAAGAACTGTGTAAGAGAGGAATACAACAAAAGCGAGAGGGAAATCAAGAAACGTGCAACAGAAGATCGCGAAGAATACCTTAACAACATCGCTGATAATGCTGAGAGGGGTGTACACAGCCATCAATAGGCTAACAAACACAAAACCAAATATTCCTCCATTAAAAGATAATAATGGTAATACACTCACATCTGACGAACAACAACTACAAAGATGGAAAGAATTCTTTGAAGATGTAAACGAGACGCAGAACCATAATAACAATTATCCGCAATCTTCCGTTGAAAAAACGGACCCCCCAACTGTTTTAGAAATCGAAAATGCGACCAAAAAACTAAAAAAATCACAAATCTGCAACATCCCTGCTGAGCTGCTCAAATATGATGCCAGTGTCCTAGCCCCAGCGATTCAACCAGTGATTCAGGACATATGGCTCACCGGTCGTATCCCCAACGATTAGAAAAAAGTAACCATCGTGACCATCCCAAAAAAAGGCGATCTCAGCAACTGGTGCGGAATCACTCTTCTCAACTCGATAGAAAAATGTTAGCCTTCATAATTCTAGACCGCATTGCACCCACGTTAAACACTCTGCTACGCTGCGAGCAGAACGGGTTCAGACCACAGCGCTCGTGTGTTGATCACATGAACACATTGAGAATGATTATCGAGCAATCAGTGAAATGGAGATCACCACTTTACCTACTTTTCGTTGACTTTGAACGTGCGTTTGATACCATATCAAGAAGTGCCATACGGAGCGCACTGAGAAACTACGGAATCCCCGAAAAACTGGTAAACTAACATAAGAACTGTACAAAAACGCCGACTGCAACGTACGCTTTAAGGGCAAGGACAGCGACAATTTTTCAATATCAAAGGGAGTCAGGCAGGGATGCCTGCTCTTCCCATTGCTCTTCATTGTCATCCTTGACAGTGTTTTGGTGAAGAAGAATACAGAGGCACCATGCGGCATACAATGGCGACTACTTGAACAATGACTGGAGCAAAAGGAAAAGCTTGAGAGACTGATCGTCAATGCTGGAATGGTGGGACTCAAAATTAATATGAGCAAGACCAAACTACTGCGCGTGGAAACCACGAACCCTGCTGCATTAACTGTGAAAATAGATGGAGTATCACAGAACATCCAAGATGTGGATGAGTTTTGCTACCACGGCAGTATGGTCACAAAATACGGAGGCGCAGATGAGGACGTATCAGCTCGCCTAAACAAAGCACGGCATGCGTACCACAAATTAAATAAGATATGGAGCTCACGAAGAATATCCAGACGCACTAAACTTAGAATATTTAATAGGAGCGTAAAACCTGTGCTGCCGTACGAATGCGAGACGAAACTACAGGTATTCATTAATAAATGTTTGCTGAGGATTTGCCGCATTTTCTGGCCCAATACTCTCACTAATGACGATCTGCGGACACTTACGGTTAACGAACCAATTAACAATGAAATTAAAAGACGAAAATGGAGATGGAAGGACACACATTACGCAAAGATGACAACGATATAGCAAAAATGGCAAAAATGGAACCCTCAAGGCTCCCGAAGACGAAGGAGACCTTTAAACACATGGATGAGATCTACACATACGGAACATCAGTCTCATGGAACATGGCGAGTACAAAAGACTCGCACAGGACCGACGACGATGGAAGAAGTTCGTTTCCATCCTATGCTCTGAATAGTGGCGACAACTATTCACATAATGTTAATGTATATGTTGTAATGTAAACGTTAAACATATTATGTAAATACACGTCAAGGAATAACAAAAAAAAAAAAACAGTTGATCTCAGTACAGTACATAGCGAAGGCAAGGAATTCACGGAGGCTTTTGTAAAAAAACATGCCAAATTCTGTTTTAAAATTGTGAGGACACAAATTTGTGCGTCATATTTTTTATCTGAATTAAATTAGATTAATAATTTAATTAATTGCAGTTATTGCTAAGTACGACAACAACAATTCTACGTACGCGCAACAATACCACAAACAAGAACAATTCCACGCACTTGCAGCAATCCCGCCAGCAACAACAACGCTACGCATAAGTATCCAGTATACGCAAGCATAGGCTGTAATACAACAACATCAAATGAAGCAACAACAACGCTACGCATAAGCATCAAGTATACGCAAGCAAAGGCTGTAATGCAACAACATCAAATGAAGCAACAACAACTGCATAGACTACGCAACAACAAAGCACACGGCGATCGACACAAGAAAGAGTATAAAAGGAGACACAATTGCAGCAGTCAGGCAGTTCGATGCTGGCGACGACCTCGTACACATCAAACTCGTAGTAATAGTGGTTGGAGTCATTAACTCCCCAAATGTAGTAGTAGCGGTTGGAGGCATTAACTCCCCAATTGTAGTTATAGTGGTTGGAGGCATTAACTCCCCAAATGTAGTAGTAGTGGTTGGAGGCATTAACTCCCCAATTGTAGTTATAGTGGTTGGAGGCATTAACTCCCCAAATAGTAGTAGCGGTTGGAGGCATTAACTCCCCAAATAGTAGGAAGTAGTGGTTGGAGGCATTAACTCCCCAATTGTAGTTATAGGGGATCGAGGCATTAACTATCAAAACTAGTATTAAGTTACTTTAAGATTTAATAAGTATTTTATCATAGCGGCTGGAGGCATTAACTCCCCAAATAGTAGGAAGTAGTGGTTGGAGGCATTAACTCCCCAATTGTAGTTATAGCGGATCGAGGCATTAACTCGCCAAACTAGTATTAAGTTACTTTTATTATAGCGGCTGGAGGTATTAACTCCCCAAACGTATTAATAGCGGATCGAGGCATTAACTCGCCAAACTAGTATTAAGCACGAATAGGTATTATAAAATAGCGAATAAAATATTAAACCCACTGAAGGGACAATAAAGAAACTGAATAACAATACTTAAATAAAACTAATCTTTTAATTTATCTAATAATAATAGTTTGGCGCTACAGTCCTGTACAGAACTTCGGCCGAGCTCTCTCACCATTTTGAGCTGTGCGTGTTATATTTGTACTCAAAGTGGTGGGACCTACAGTTTATTGCCGAATCCGAACGGCGGGTGAGAGCTTTTCATAGGCAATGGTTTTACTCTCGTAGGTTTGCCATTTACTGACGAGAGGTAGCGTGGTATAGAATAATGTTTCTATGAAAAGATGTTGTTAGCCCCAGTCCAGGCTTGAACCGGGGACCTTTTGACTCGCAGTCCAACGCACTAACCACTGAGCTACCGCGGCTTCATTTATCTATTTTTCTGTAAAAGAACCCTGGACAAAACCGGCGAGTATACCTCAGCCCAAGAAACTTCGTTACAAAATCGAAACACATATTTTTATTTCTGTTTTTTTTTCACATTAGTTTCAGAAATTATATACTGCACTATATTATACTCAGTAACTATTAGTACTTTTTATAACACAATTTATATATTTATTTAATTTACAAATAAACAAAATGATTACCGACGCGAACACGTTTTCTCAACGAACAACAAAACACGTACGCTGAAAATGACGACCAACGAGTGTCAACTTTATATACAAGAATTCATTTTTTGTTTGTTCATTAGAATGTTTAAAATGACCCTATACATACTATATCATAGTTCAAACAACGACAAAAGAGACGTAGATAGAAAATTCTGCTCAACGAGTGCCAACTTCGTATACAAGAAGAATGTTGGAAGAATACATTTATTTCAATCCAATTTCTTTTTTTGTTTGTTTTTGAACATCAATATGTTCAAACGATGGCAAAAAATGGCGTAGGTAGAAAATGCTGCGTAACGTTGCCAACTTCGTCAGTCGATAAATTATCTAATTAAGACGAGCGTTGCGAACATACGTTGTATTTAGATTTGATTAGCATTTTCTGTGTTTCGAAACATAGTTTTAACCAAGTCAATTGCCAGGAAATAGTTTATTCAAATGTAATTAAAATTTTATGTTGGTATCGTAACATATTGTTACGAAAATTCAGTCTACGGAAAACTGTTCTACGAGTTCGTATCGCTGGATTGTGTACAAAATAAAAACACTCTTATGTTTGGTTTAACTTATAACAGTTAACTTTATTAATTCACTTTAATAAACAACTTTACTAACAACAAATTCTAACAACTGCTGCATGTCCACAATTTAACTTGACATTTATCACACGAGCTGCACTCGACCACTTTACAATCACTACTGAAGTGAAGTACCTCAGATGCGGCTCCCTTATATACTGCATGCATCAGTTCGACACGTTTCGACAAGCATCGACTTGTTTCGAGAACCTTCTACTCGTTTCGTGAATGACGCATGCTATTGGCATCTCATTCGCACTCATGTGTTTTAATGCGCTGATCTTCCATCTCTTTCTCGCACACTGCCTCAGTGCGCTGAATGATCTTCCGTCTCTTTCTAACACATGCTTAGTGCGCTGAATTGTCTCATTTATTATTGATGAACGCTTGCACTGTGGGGCAAATTACCTCTTTTCGTAACAATATTTATGGTAAATTTGACAGATTCTGCTGAACAATATTATAAAGTTTACACGTGAACAAAAATAAATTCAGTTTCGATTATAATTTAATTACACTTCATTCCGAATACATATATGGTAATTTCGTATTATTTTTTAATTACATTCAAACATTTTCAAACAAATCTATCCGTGTAGTGACGAAATATTAATTCGCTTGAGCAATAGACCTGGTCGATTAAAAAAGATGCAAATGGGTCACAGCAGCGTACAATTTAAATCATGTTTTGTTGAAGAATACGTTGACCTAGGAACCCGATTAAAAAAATATGTAGGTCATGCAGCGCCGAAACAGAAACAAACCGGTCCATTTCCGATTCAGCATACTAAATGGATACATTTACAAAATTTGAAGCCGGCTGAGTTTCACTCATTTTATGACAATTTGAAGCAGGCGAATTAAAAAATTACAAAAATACTCACCAATGTATTTTATTTTTACTCCTTTTTACTGATAAATAATAAAAAAAAAAAACATTAAAAAGTTAATTAAAACGCTTATAAGCTCTATCGCAATAAGCTCTACCTACTCATTTTAAAATACAAGTTGAAGATATTTGAAGAGCAATAACCTCTATCTACCATATCAGCCTGAATAACACACATTTTTAGATGTAACAGTTAATTGTCAGTTTTAATTAATATTGTTGAAGATATATTTATCGCAACATTTACGGCTACGGATTAAATCAGTTTTTTCGCTCTCCTGAAAAATTGTGTTTATGTTGATAGGCAGTATTGAATGTAAGCCTAATTTTAGAGGCACGGGCACGACTGCACGCACGGAGATTTCCTCGCACGAACTCAGATTTTCGGGCGTGACACGAAAAAAGCACAGCACGCCCCCATCTCTAATTCCACTGCCTTTGCTGTACACATCAGACAGCGAGTTGCTGACACTTTACGGTGATGGAAAAAACATAAATTTTCGTTTATTTAAATTCATTTATTTTTAAATTTATAATTTATACATCAAGTTTTCTTATATTACAAAGTAAAAAAAAGTTAACATAAAAGACTATAAAATATATATATATATATATATATATATATATATACATACATAAATATATATATATATATATATATGTTGTTACGAAAATTCAGTCTACGGAAAACTATTCTACGAGTTCGTATCGCTGGATTGTGTACAAAATAAAAACACACTAATATTTGGTTTTAACTAGTATTATTTCAACTAGTATTAATTAACTTTATTTATTTAAATAACAACTTAAAGAATAATCACTTATATCAACGGCTGAATTTATACAATTAAGCTTAACAAGCTTCGACTTGTTTCGAGAACCTTCTACTCGTTTCGTGAATGACGCATGCTATATGCATCTCGTTCGCACTCATGTGTTTTAATGCGCTGATCTTCCATCTCTTTCTCGCACACTGCCTCAGTGCGCTGAATGATCTTCCGTCTCCGAAATATCAAAATGTCGAAAATCAAATTTTAAATCCTATATGAGCAAGTCCACAACAAATCTCACAGGATTTGATTTTTCCAGAGATACAGTCCAAAGTTAAAAAATGTTCAAAGATAACTTTTGTATGGTGGTTCCTATTGAAATATCTGTTGATGCTAGAAACTTTGTTAAGTTTTTTTAAATCAATCTTTTGAACAATTTCTTTTAACATAAACATATGGCAAATGGTCGTTCTCACACAGAAAAAAAGTATGTAAATATAACTAAAATGTTAATCAATCCAATTAATTTTTAATTGAAACTCAGTCGATGTAACTTTTAGTATCATCGAATTCCATATTCGTAATAATGAGAATATGTTAATTGGAGAAACTTTAATTAATTATTTTGTCACATTGATATTAAAGTTGTTATATCGACGCCTCTTACGAAAACCCACACGTTTCAATTTGGACGAAAAACAGCACCTTTTTCGAAACTACGAAAAGAAGCACATGTCAGTTTCCCCACAAAAACAACCACTTCACTATTATACCCAAGAAATGAAGCATATATGTTGTATAGCCACGAAATGAAGATAACTCTATTTTCGCCACGTAATGAAACACTATTACATTTAGCTATTTAGCATCTATCATTTCCCCAAGAATAAAAGTATATATATTTATTCAAGAAAGTTATATTTGTCGAATATAAACATATGAAAATAAAAATAATTTAATTCAATATATAACATAAAATAAATATTAAATAAGTATTTATACTTTTTGATATGCTTTGTAAAATTCTTTCAACCTAACCTGAAGTCAGTTTTCACAACTTCTACAGGTGGGCCAATTAATTGAGCAACAAGTTGATAAATGTCCTAATTGAGTGAATAAAGGGGAGATATATGCTCTCTGCTCTCGGTGGCTGAGACGGGCGAGGTCTAGGCTCACCATTACCCCATTCTGTTTGTCTTCCTTGGGAGGTCAATAATATTCAATTCATACAGATATCCAAAACATACTGAGCCCTTTGTATGAGTTTAAGATTGCTTGAGTTTGCTTTTCCCTATAACTGAATTTAATAAGTCCATATCGGTTTTAAAATACTTTTGCACAGGAGTACTTTGTATTCCAGGCTTAGTGGAGATCGATATTTAATAAACCAATGTAGTGTAAGTGCTTCAGTTTTGCAATATGGCTGACGAAAAATGTGTGTTGGCGGACTTTTCACTGCTTCCAGTAACTTCTTTTACAAAGCGTATCAGCGTGGAAAGGTGCAAAACACAAAAAAAAAATCCAAATCCCTAAGAAATGTCTCGTGTGGCTGGACATATTCAGCTGTAGTAAAAGAAGCCAGCCGTATATATCTGAGGCACAGCACTTCTGTTGTGATTTAAAAGTGAACTAGTGCGTCTCGTGAGTGAACATTGTAAAGCTAAATTGTAGAAATTCAGCAGTTGATATAAGTGATTATTCTTTAAGTTGTTATTTAATTAAATAAAGTTAATTAATACTAGTTGAAATAATACTAGTTTTTATTTTGTACACAATCCAGTGATACAAACTCGTAGAACAGTTGTCCGAAGACTGAATTTTCGTAACAATATGTATATTTCAAGTAAATATAATAAATCACGAAGATAAAGAGATTAAAAAAGAACGAAGGTATTAAAAAAACAACGTAGGCACCATAATTCTGAGTACCGTTGTAGAGAAAATCAGAACCTCCGCTACATATTCTCATTTTTAACTACTCTAGGATTCATGCGGAAATTTTTAAATATGTCTTCAAAATACCTTCTTAGAATTTATCTTCAACACTTATAAAAAATCAACAAATTTTGTTTTTTTTTAAATACTTTTTTTTAAGGACATGCAAGTTGAAAATCAGGAGTACAGAAAAAATATTGTACGTATATATAACAATTGATAATAATAGCAAACAAAATCGTATTCCAATTAAAAATATGAATGTATTTACTAATTAATTAATTGTATTTACTCACTTTTTAATTAAAATATTAATAGGAATTAATTTAATATAACAATATAACCAAATATTTAATAGTATTAACTACTTTTATTTGTTACTTTTGATT
The DNA here is from genome assembly GCA_951804985.1 of Dryomyza anilis. Lineage (NCBI taxonomy): Eukaryota > Metazoa > Arthropoda > Insecta > Diptera > Dryomyzidae > Dryomyza > Dryomyza anilis. Next base: position 20,386,807 of record OX638136.1, on the reverse strand, counting down.
TATTCATTTTGCCACTCTGTTTTTTTCTTCTGGATTTCATTTTGCTTTTTGCTTGTGCGTCTCGTGCGTAGTCGGCGTCGTTCAGTTTCTTCTAACATTATTTTCTTCTACGTTGCTATTTTAAAACAGGATATTTACAGCCATATATTGTATCTCGATGTGACTGAGTCCTCTCACATGTGAGTACTCTCACATCGTCTGAAAAGTTGTATTTCATATCTTCACACATTCCGCCCGTTGGCTCTTACGTTGACTTTGTTCCCTCTTACGTTCTATGAAACCGCTGTAAACATCCAAACATTCAGCGTTACCAACAATCAAACTTGATCCAAAATAAATAAAAATTTAGTCGAAATTACCACATTTTTGAATCTGGCATTACTAAAATCTATATTATTTTAGCAAATACGCAAACCATTCATATTTTTGCTATGATTTGGGTTTGGAAAATAGAAAAACATAGCTTTTCAGTAAACAAAAAACAGCTGTACTGAGAAAAATGTCAAATATTTGTTTGTGTGATTTTCTTCATTTTTGCATTTTTCTCTAATTTGCTTTGTAAACTTATTTTTTGGATGAAAAGAAATGTGTAGTGTATTCAAAAATTATTTGAAATTGTGCTGTATCCTTTTTAGGTGCAATTAGTGCTTTTTTTTGTGAAAATTTTAGAAAACGGAGCCAAAAAAGCTGTCGTCTAATTTGACACCATATTCGTGCGGTTGAGTTTTATGAAATACAAGTTATTTCTATACGTCGGCGCTTACCGTGTGACGTCAGACGTTTTGGGCTTTACAAAATACAAAAAGTCAGTCACACGGGCGTGCGTGACTACTTTCGTCAATTATCGAGATACAATATCTGGCTGTTAGTGTATGTTATGTTATTAAAGCATTAAATGGCTCAATTTATTTTTGCTGTTAAGAATTTGAACACACAGCTTATGATGCTCATTTTGTTGCATATTGAATCATTAAAAAGCGAATATCAAATTTTATGTTTGACTCAATTAATTGGCCCACCTGTAGAAGTTGTGAAAACTGACTTCAGGTTAGGTCGAAAGAATTTTACAAAGCATATCAAAAATAATAAATACTTATTTAATATTTATTTTATGTTATATATTGAATTAAATTATTTTTATTTTCATATGTTTATATTCGACAAATATTTTATTTAATTTAACAAAATATTTAATTAATCCAATTTCTATCAAATGAAATTTTTAATTAATGTTACTAATTAATTAATTCATGATTTAAAAATTCCCAATAAAAAATATAATATATATCGACGCCTCTTACGAAAACCCACACGTTTCAATTTGATTACGAAAAACGGCACTTCAAAAAAAAATTCATTGGAACAAGCATACATTTATTTCATCCACGAAAAGAAGCATTAAATTCTTTTAGCCACGAAAAGAACTTCATTCACATTTTCGCTACAAACAGAAGCTTAACTTTATATTTACCACGAACAGAAACACATTTATATTGTATCTTTGAACAAAAGCACATTTTCAATTTTACCACAAATTAAAGTATATATGTATTTTCGATACAGATATCCCAATAGGGATATCTGTCACACAATGCTGATTATGGAAGTGATATTGTATTATAAGTAAATATGATTACTTTTCATTGATGACATGGTTTCCAGGTGTGTCACTGGACATTATTTGCTGAAACTGTTCCAATGAAACTATTCCAATAGGCATATATAAACATGCAGATGCGATTCGTCATTGAACTTTTTTGAAAAATATGTTCTATTCGTATTTGCGTCATTGGACTTTTTTTTGGAAAAATTTGTTCCTTTGGAATTTGTCTAGAACCCACTTGCGTGATTGGAGATTTTTTTGGAAAAATGTGTTCCTTTAGAATTTGGCCAGACCCACTCGCGTTATTGGAAATTTTGGTGGAAAAGTTTTTTCTTTTGGGATTTGGCCAGAACCCACTTGCGTCATTGGACAATTTTTTTAAAAAAATTTGTTCCTTTGTGATTTGGGCAGAACCGACTTGCGCCATTGGACATTTTTTTGGCAAAATTTCCGCCTTTGGGATTTGGAAAAATCAAATCCTGTGAGATTTGTTGTGGACTTGCTCATATAGGATTTAAAATTTGATTTTCGACATTTTGATATTTCGGCATTTTAATTTTCGACATATTTTTATCCCATAAAAAAAAAATTTTGTATATATAGTTTCAAAGATTTTTCGACATTTTCTAGCTTTAAAATTATTTGGACATTTTGTGGTTTGGCAAAATATTGTTTCGGCGTTCTAAGGCTTTTGTATTTTCGACATTTTAAGGTTTCGCATTTTTTTCGACATTTCGTACGGATCCCGTATATATATATATATATATATATATATATATATATATATATATATATATATATATTCCTCAGCTAAGTGCTTATTTCTTTAAGTGCCTAATTATCTGTTATTTTTTTATAGACTTTTATGTTAACTTTTTTTTATTTTTATATTTCGTACGGATCCCGTATATATGTACATATATATATGTATATATATATATATATATATATATATATATATATATATATATATATATATATATACATATATATATATATATATATAAATATATATATATATATATATTTATATATAAATTGTTACGAAAAGAGGTAATTTGCTCCACTGTGCAAGCAATCAATAATATTAAATGAGACGCAAGTCAATTCAGCGGACTATGCAATGCGTTAGAAAGAGACGGAAGATCATTCAGCGCACTGAGGCAGTGTGCGAGAAAGATATGGAAGATCAGCGCATTAAAACACATGAGTGCGAATGAGATGCCTATAGCATGCGTCATTCACGAAACGAGTAGAAGGTTCTCGAAACAAGTCGAAGCTTGTCGAAATGTGTCGAACTGATGCATGCAGTATATAAGGCCGCGCATCTGAGGCACTGGACTTCAGTTGTGATTTGATAGTGAACTAGTGCGTCTCGTGAGTGAACATTGTTAAGCTAAATTGTATAAATTCAGCCGTTGATATAAGTGATTATTCTTTAAGTTGTTATTTAAATAAATAAAGTTAATTAATACTAGTTGAAATAATACTAGTTAAAACCAAATATTAGTGTGTTTTTATTTTGTACACAATCCAGCGATACGAACTCGTAGAATAGTTTTCCGTAGACTATTCGTAACAATATATATATATATATATATATATATATATATATATATATATATATATATATATATATATATATATATATATATATATATATATATATATATATATATATATATATATATATATATATTCCTCAGTTAATTGCTTATTTATTTAAGTGCCGAATTATCTGTTATTTTTTTTATAGTGTCACGCACGAACTCAGATTTTCGAACTCAGAAATCTCCGTGCGTGCTGTCGTGCCCGTGCCTCTAAAATTAGGCACGCGCCCATTAAAGATTTTTTTTAGTTTCTACTCCAAGTTTAAAAAACCCTCTACTCCGATTTAAAAAACTCTTTGCGGAGCTCACAGGTTTCGATTCAGAGAATAAAAAAATACCGGCGTTAATTTTGGAATTATTTATAATAAAGGACCATAAAAAACCGGTTCCGGAACCGATTTAAAAATGTGTGGAAATGGAACCTATATTATTATTTGGTTGAAACCGGAATCGGAACCGCTATTTTAAAAATCTTGGAACCAGAGCCTATATTCTAAAGGTTTTATGTTCACTCCAGGACTTGAAAGAACAGAAATTGTAACCGGAACCTTCTTTAAAAAATGTGTGGAACCGGAATCGGAACCCATATAATTTGATTTTGAACACTTCCTTGTTCATCCAAACATTCCTAAAAAATCTAGAAATATACACTATATAATAATGCATTTCAAATGTATGGACTTGTTAACTTACTCTGCACTGGGCAGCTCCAGTACAATTGAGTTATCTCTCAAAATTCGTCTGCATGCACCCATGTCATTGATTTCAACATGTCATTGAGCTAAGCACTTCAACGAACGCAACCGATGAAAACATATTTATTTCATATAAAAAAACAATGTTTGTTAAAAATTGACAATTTATTTTAATTTGTTTATTTACCGCAAACAGCTGATTTTGACAATAGATTGTACGTTGCCATATCTAATAAATTTTGGAAAACGAATAATTTTGTAAACACAAATTTAGTTGTGTTTAGCGAAAAAAAAAAGTTGGAAACTCAAAAAAATGACATTTACCGAGTCAATGTAAGTACTCACAACGGCAATGAAAGATTGACGTGCGGAATGTGTGAAGATATGAAATACAACTTATTATACAATGTGAGTGCTGCTCGCTCGATATTTGTCACTCACATGTGCGATACAATAAATGCCTATTAATGTGTGATTCTTGGTTACAATATGTTTTCGACATGTTACTCTTCTGTCAAGGTAAATTCCAAGGCAGGTGACTTCATTAGATTGAGGGATTTAAATGTTATAAAGAGTAACTGTGGGACATATGCCTATTCTAAGTGTAAAGGTTACTTGTTTACGCTTATGTTCATTTATTATCCGCCAATTTGATAAACATTTTCCTATAAGTCTCAAAGCTCCTGAAAATTTTAGATGCCGTAAAAAGGCACTGTTACAGCATCTATCTCTTAGTGCCACACTTTATCAAATGCCTGAGCAACATCGAGGGATATTGCAGAGCAATAATTCTGGTGCTCAAAAGTTGTCCTTATCTCATTTGTGATACGGTTCATTGCTCTATAGTGCCATGTTTCTCCCGGAAACCAAATTGATAGGATGGTATTAAGTTCTGGTCACAGAGATAAGGTGAAAGTTTCAAGAGGAGTAATTTTTCGAATAGTTTTTACAAACATGGAAACAGGCTTATGGGTCTGTAAGAGGACGGTAAGGTCTTGTGTTTCCCTGCACGCTGCAAAAAAAGGGCTCTATGTTTGGAACTGTATGTAAACATAATATATAATTGACTGATAAATCATTTGTAAACAGGGTTGTATGGAGACTTTAACAGTGTTGAAATGAGCTCTGACTTACATTATAATATCCCGGAAACATTTTAATGTTGCCCCTTAAAATGGAGTATGTTCTAAACCAAACATAATAATAACTACATCCAAATAAAATAAATATTTGAACCGAAACATAAATATGTTCAAAATAAAACATGATTTTGAACGACCTGAATATAAATATGATTCCAGTGAAACATATCAGTTGTTGCAGTTCAAAAAGTAGTATGTTTGCATAGAAACATATTTAAATATTTTTGGAGAGAAATCTTGAAAACAAAAATAATTTTTTTTTTTATTGTTATTAAAAATCTTTAAACATTCACAGTGGATAATTATAATAATAGAATATATATACAAATTTTTTAATGCATAAATAAATAATTGGTTTATAACTTCAGCATCAATGAATACACAATTGCACCTGCAAACTCTAAACCAGACGATCCAGGCTCGCTTTATATTTGGTACAGTTACAGTTGGTCTCAGTACAGCACATAGCGTAGGCAAGGAATTCACGGAGGCTTTTGTAAAAAACATGCCAAATTCTGTTTGAAAATCGAAACACAGATTTTTATTTGCTGTTTTCTAACATTAGTTTTAGAAATTATATACTGCACTATATTATACTCTGTTACTATTAGTACTTTTTATACCCTACACCTATGAAGTACAGGGTATATTAACTTTGTACATATATTGCAACGCCCCTTAGAAAAGTATATATATTCTTGATCAGCATCACCACTCCAGTCCGTTTAGATGGCTGTCCGTCCGTCTGTCTTGCTGTCCGTATACACGATAACTTGAGAAATACGGCGTAGAATGCGATGAAATTTCGTTTCTATACTTTTTAGCCAAAAGTTAGTTTTGTCAATGTAAATGAGCCAAATTGGTCAACGGACACGCACACCTCTTATATAAGACACTTTTATATAACTTTTACGAACCAATAACTCGAAAAGTATTCAAAATATACTTATAAAATTTAAAACGTATTGTTAGAATTCACCTAAAAATATATGATCCAAAAATGGGTGTGATATGCCCACATTTGATTTTTTTATTACTCCTCGCTTTTTCATAGTGGACATTTTATTCACAAATTATTGAAAACAAAATTATGAAATGTTAGCCTTAAATCTCTACTAAATTTTTAAAAGTGGGCGTAATACGCCCACATATTCTGAGTGTAAGAATGTTCAGCATAATTAAGAACTTTAAAGGTAGATATACAATTAAATTCCCCACACTAAAATTCACACCAAAGGTGTAGGGTATTCCATAGTCGGGCCCGACCGACTATAAAAGTCTGTCCCATGTGACCGAACTTACCCATGTGACATACCTTTCCGTTCTCTCAACGAATTAAGACGAGCGTGGCGAACATACGTTGTATTTTGATTAGCATTTTCTATGTTTCGAAACATAGTTTTAACCAAGTAAATTACCAGGAAACAGTTTATTCAAATGGAATTAAAATTTTATGCTGGTATTTAACATATTTATGTCAAATTTGACAGATTCTGCTGGACAATATAATAATGTTTACACGTGAGAAAAAATAAATTCAATTTCGCTTATAATTTAATTACACTTCATTCCTAATACTTGTATGGTAATTTCGTATTACTTTTTAATTACATTCAAAAAAATCTTTTCTATCCGTGTGATTTTGGAATCTTTATTATTAATGATTTTCTCCAAGGTGTCATGCCTTATTGGTTATTGTATACCTTTTATGGTATTTTTTAATTGCCGTGGGATAAAAAAATACCACGATATTTTTAAATTCAACGTGGTATTTTTTAATTCATGTGGTTTTTATGTGGTATTTTTGTACAGAATATGTTTTTGTTAGTAATAATAAATATATACAATAAATTATCATGTAATATTTCTACAAATAATTAATTTATGCACCGAAATAATATCTAAATAAATTTAAGCGAATATTCGTAACAATCATATACGCCCCCTCTAATTTACGAACGCATCATTAGTTTATATAAAAACGAACATGCCATTTTATCACAACGAAGAAACGAACATGCCACTATATGACAACGGTTATTTTGGTGAATTTTGGTTACGCTTGAATCTTAAATGTTGTTATGGCTGGTCGTAAAAGAAAATTACCAAAAACTCCGCTGGAAGGAGTTCCTAAGATATCATCGTTTTTAAAAAACCATCTTCAACTTAAATTCATAAAATTTAAATTTATAAAATAAAAATCATACAAGAGTATAATTTTAGAATTACAAATGGTTTTTTTATTGTCAATAATACACATTTTTATTATTTTAAAATCTATTTTTATAAATATTTAAATTTTTTCGTAGTATATTTTTATCTGTGGTATTTTTGTGGAATTTTTAATGGCATAGGTATTTTTTCTGGCGTAGGATAAAGGTATTTTCTGTGGGATAAAGACCTGGCAACTATGCTGGGAGGACAAATGTATTAGTTGGCGGATTTGGTTGGAATCATATAGTTGCCAAATACGTTTGGCTTATCCTAATCACTTCGTGCTCTTTTACCATCCTGATTTCTTCTAATTGGCGCTTCGCATTCTACTGGTGGCTGTATATTTTTGGATACCTTTCAGTGTGAACATGAGCTATTGGGCGATAATTTCTCGATAAAATGTTTATGTCCACGCTTTGTCTCTAGCTTTAGAGACTCCCTTAATTTCCTCGTTGCATGAGAAAGTCTTTGCTTTGAGGCAGTGGATCTCTGGACTTGCCATTTTCTTCTTGATCGACGTTTTTCTGCAATCAGTTCAATTTGTCTATTTGATATGTCAATAAACAAACGGGACTTTGGTGTGGATAGTTCTGCTGCAGATGTTAACACTTTATTAAAATTCTGCACAAACTCGTCAATTTTCCCCTCACATTCAATCTTGGGATTTATGTGGATATGTCACTGCTGACGTATTTTTTGAATTTAAACCAATTGGTTGTAATTATGTCTAGTAAGTCTATTTTGAACTTCAGTAAACTTTAGTTGTACTAATAGACAGTAAATCACAGGGGAATAAATATTCTATAGCTTCTCTCGTTATTCCAGTTAATTTCTACACATCTATAAATATTTGAAAAAAAAATGTATATTTATTATTGTTTTTCAGTGTTGCTAAAGCAGCCATTTTATGGCTAGATTTAGCCATTTTTGGAATTATTTAGCCATTAAATTCCTTTTTCAAATATTGCATAAGAAGCGTAAGGGCATATTTTTAAAGATCAAATTAAAGAAAATCTTTTTTCTATTGTAAGTTCCAAAAAAAAAAAATACATTTACTGTGACCTTTCGATATGGTTATCATAGTCAGAAAACAAAAATTTAGCAGAATTTAAGATTTTTTTAATCAATAGGAGATCCTAGGATAAAGTTGTATATGTTTTGATTTTATTCTAAAAAAAGTATATAATATATTAATTTTTAATTCATTTAAGGGCTCCATTTCATAGGTTGATTCATGATCTAACTTCAGAATACTAAGGGGATTCATATCAAGGGCTCTATGTTTGGAACTGTATGTAAACATAATATATAATTGACTGATAAATCATTTGTAAACAGGGTTGTATGGAGACTTTAACAGTGTTGAAATGAGCTCTGACTTACATTATAATATCCCGGAAACATTTTAATGTTGCCCCTTAAAATGGAGTATGTTCTAAACCAAACATAATAATAACTACATCCAAATAAAATAAATATTTGAACCGAAACATAAATATGTTCAAAATAAAACATGATTTTGAACGACCTGAATATAAATATGATTCCAGTGAAACATATCAGTTGTTGCAGTTCAAAAAGTAGTATGTTTGCATAGAAACATATTTAAATATTTTTGGAGAGAAATCTTGAAAACAAAAATAATTTTTTTTTTTATTGTTATTAAAAATCTTTAAACATTCACAGTGGATAATTATAATAATAGAATATATATACAAATTTTTTAATGCATAAATAAATAATTGGTTTATAACTTCAGCATCAATGAATACACAATTGCACCTGCAAACTCTAAACCAGACGATCCAGGCTCGCTTTATATTTGGTACAGTTACAGTTGGTCTCAGTACAGCACATAGCGTAGGCAAGGAATTCACGGAGGCTTTTGTAAAAAACATGCCAAATTCTGTTTGAAAATCGAAACACAGATTTTTATTTGCTGTTTTCTAACATTAGTTTTAGAAATTATATACTGCACTATATTATACTCTGTTACTATTAGTACTTTTTATACCCTACACCTATGAAGTACAGGGTATATTAACTTTGTACATATATTGCAACGCCCCTTAGAAAAGTATATATATTCTTGATCAGCATCACCACTCCAGTCCGTTTAGATGGCTGTCCGTCCGTCTGTCTTGCTGTCCGTATACACGATAACTTGAGAAATACGGCGTAGAATGCGATGAAATTTCGTTTCTATACTTTTTAGCCAAAAGTTAGTTTTGTCAATGTAAATGAGCCAAATTGGTCAACGGACACGCACACCTCTTATATAAGACACTTTTATATAACTTTTACGAACCAATAACTCGAAAAGTATTCAAAATATACTTATAAAATTTAAAACGTATTGTTAGAATTCACCTAAAAATATATGATCCAAAAATGGGTGTGATATGCCCACATTTGATTTTTTTATTACTCCTCGCTTTTTCATAGTGGACATTTTATTCACAAATTATTGAAAACAAAATTATGAAATGTTAGCCTTAAATCTCTACTAAATTTTTAAAAGTGGGCGTAATACGCCCACATATTCTGAGTGTAAGAATGTTCAGCATAATTAAGAACTTTAAAGGTAGATATACAATTAAATTCCCCACACTAAAATTCACACCAAAGGTGTAGGGTATTCCATAGTCGGGCCCGACCGACTATAAAAGTCTGTCCCATGTGACCGAACTTACCCATGTGACATACCTTTCCGTTCTCTCAACGAATTAAGACGAGCGTGGCGAACATACGTTGTATTTTGATTAGCATTTTCTATGTTTCGAAACATAGTTTTAACCAAGTAAATTACCAGGAAACAGTTTATTCAAATGGAATTAAAATTTTATGCTGGTATTTAACATATTTATGTCAAATTTGACAGATTCTGCTGGACAATATAATAATGTTTACACGTGAGAAAAAATAAATTCAATTTCGCTTATAATTTAATTACACTTCATTCCTAATACTTGTATGGTAATTTCGTATTACTTTTTAATTACATTCAAAAAAATCTTTTCTATCCGTGTGATTTTGGAATCTTTATTATTAATGATTTTCTCCAAGGTGTCATGCCTTATTGGTTATTGTATACCTTTTATGGTATTTTTTAATTGCCGTGGGATAAAAAAATACCACGATATTTTTAAATTCAACGTGGTATTTTTTAATTCATGTGGTTTTTATGTGGTATTTTTGTACAGAATATGTTTTTGTTAGTAATAATAAATATATACAATAAATTATCATGTAATATTTCTACAAATAATTAATTTATGCACCGAAATAATATCTAAATAAATTTAAGCGAATATTCGTAACAATCATATACGCCCCCTCTAATTTACGAACGCATCATTAGTTTATATAAAAACGAACATGCCATTTTATCACAACGAAGAAACGAACATGCCACTATATGACAACGGTTATTTTGGTGAATTTTGGTTACGCTTGAATCTTAAATGTTGTTATGGCTGGTCGTAAAAGAAAATTACCAAAAACTCCGCTGGAAGGAGTTCCTAAGATATCATCGTTTTTAAAAAACCATCTTCAACTTAAATTCATAAAATTTAAATTTATAAAATAAAAATCATACAAGAGTATAATTTTAGAATTACAAATGGTTTTTTTATTGTCAATAATACACATTTTTATTATTTTAAAATCTATTTTTATAAATATTTAAATTTTTTCGTAGTATATTTTTATCTGTGGTATTTTTGTGGAATTTTTAATGGCATAGGTATTTTTTCTGGCGTAGGATAAAGGTATTTTCTGTGGGATAAAGACCTGGCAACTATGCTGGGAGGACAAATGTATTAGTTGGCGGATTTGGTTGGAATCATATAGTTGCCAAATACGTTTGGCTTATCCTAATCACTTCGTGCTCTTTTACCATCCTGATTTCTTCTAATTGGCGCTTCGCATTCTACTGGTGGCTGTATATTTTTGGATACCTTTCAGTGTGAACATGAGCTATTGGGCGATAATTTCTCGATAAAATGTTTATGTCCACGCTTTGTCTCTAGCTTTAGAGACTCCCTTAATTTCCTCGTTGCATGAGAAAGTCTTTGCTTTGAGGCAGTGGATCTCTGGACTTGCCATTTTCTTCTTGATCGACGTTTTTCTGCAATCAGTTCAATTTGTCTATTTGATATGTCAATAAACAAACGGGACTTTGGTGTGGATAGTTCTGCTGCAGATGTTAACACTTTATTAAAATTCTGCACAAACTCGTCAATTTTCCCCTCACATTCAATCTTGGGATTTATGTGGATATGTCACTGCTGACGTATTTTTTGAATTTAAACCAATTGGTTGTAATTATGTCTAGTAAGTCTATTTTGAACTTCAGTAAACTTTAGTTGTACTAATAGACAGTAAATCACAGGGGAATAAATATTCTATAGCTTCTCTCGTTATTCCAGTTAATTTCTACACATCTATAAATATTTGAAAAAAAAATGTATATTTATTATTGTTTTTCAGTGTTGCTAAAGCAGCCATTTTATGGCTAGATTTAGCCATTTTTGGAATTATTTAGCCATTAAATTCCTTTTTCAAATATTGCATAAGAAGCGTAAGGGCATATTTTTAAAGATCAAATTAAAGAAAATCTTTTTTCTATTGTAAGTTCCAAAAAAAAAAAATACATTTACTGTGACCTTTCGATATGGTTATCATAGTCAGAAAACAAAAATTTAGCAGAATTTAAGATTTTTTTAATCAATAGGAGATCCTAGGATAAAGTTGTATATGTTTTGATTTTATTCTAAAAAAAGTATATAATATATTAATTTTTAATTCATTTAAGGGCTCCATTTCATAGGTTGATTCATGATCTAACTTCAGAATACTAAGGGGATTCATATCAAGCGCGTAAAACTCGTAATTTGTGGAAATCTCGTAAATGGTAGAAATTTACGCAAAATTTGTATTAGAATATTTTACGCAAAACTCATAAATTTATATGTCGAATTTTATGTGAATAACGTAAATATATTTTCATGAACATTTTCTTATATCATTTCGTTAGCTGTTAATAAAATTATGTTTTATAACAAATGTGTTTTCATTTAAATGTGTTTTGAAATGATTAAGTGAAATAACTAAAAATTAGAGTGCAACCAAAATTTTATAAAATAGTTTACGCGAATCCAGATAAAAATACGTTCATGTCGAAATGTGCTTATTTTTTTTTTTTTTTTTTTTAAGAGAAGAGAAATTTGCAGTGCTGATATGAATCCCCTTACTATTTATTTGACTTTAAATTAATTTTTGAGCGATTTTTCAAAACATCTTAGGCCTCAATACGTAATTGTAGAATCCTGATATTCAAGTAGACAAAAAACTCAGTTTCTCAGTAAATTTCCACTGAGTCGGTATTCCAGATAAAATACTGCTGAAAATTTATGTGGAACACATTTACTGTTTTGGAACATAAAAAAAAACTTTTTTTAATTCAGTTTTTTTCAAACAAAAAAAAAATGTTGTATTTAGATCAGGGATAGCAGTGTTGTCTCCCATTCCGTAGTCACAAGTTCAAATCCTGCTAAATACAATTTTTTTTTTTTTTTTGAAAAATATTTTGTAAATCTTACTATGTCATGCATCCATTGTAAACATTGCTTCACAATGCACTACTTTAAATATTTGAAATCACTAATTTATTACAATCATGGATTGGAAAACAGCAACTCAGATAATTTAAGTTTGCATCGTAATTTTAATATCCAGTTAAAAATAGTTGTTCTTCATCGAAAAAGAATGAGTAACTCGCTCTTAAAACACAATTTGATTGAAATGTGTTGCGGGCTCTTTAAGGGGATATCGATAAATGCAAATTTATTTCAATAATATAAGAGTAATAATAGTTTGAGACTACAACATTGAAGAACGTATACTGATTAACCGGACTCTGCTGTTTAAAGCCGAAGTAAGAGGTCACTCTCAGGCGACTGCCACTCTAAGTGAATTAGCAACGCTTAAAAAATTCCAATATTTAATGTGGACAGTAGACTAATTCAAATCCAAAAATGTTACAATGTTCGCTCCGCGTAGACTTTCTGAAACTAGCTACACGTAAGGAAATAAAATTCTAAAATTCGAGAAGAATTCGGTTAGAAAGAAAAATAGTTGAAAATAATATTTTAAACATGGTTGAAGTACATATAGGTTAAGTCATCATTCAAAATTCAGTAGCCATTTACTTATTTTTGAAAACTGTTTGAAAGACTCAAGATTTCTTTACGAAAAATTTAAAACAAAACATCAATGCTTTGTTTACAAATTCATAAACAAATTTAAATTCAAAATTTTAAAATAAATAAATTACAAAACTTTGGTAATTTTCAAGCTGTCTATGGGCTCCAGAAGAACACTGCAGTGTATAACAAAAGTGAATTTGTGGTGTGAAATTTTAATAAATTAGTCAATTTAAAGTGCTAAAAATATAACCTTGAAATAAAGTTTAATTTGACACGTAATTTTTGTATTTTTTAAATTTTCTTATTGACATTCTCAGCATAGTATATGCCAACTAACTGTCTAGATGAACTAACATGTATATACTTCAACCATGATTTTAAATTAAATAATAATGAGTAGTTGTTGGGCGTCGCATTTTTTTTATTTTTTTAATGTCAAATTTTGATAAGAAAATGTAAATTTATCAATTGATATTTCAATTTTAAAAATGCATCAATTACTTTTTATAATATTAATCAACAAACTCGAAACACAGACGCACGGCACCACACTACATGTATGTATCTAGTACAGCTCACTAGTTGGCAACAACAACGAGTTCTCTTTGTGTGTATTTGGTGACTTTTCGTTCATTTTATTATGGCCTTGAGATTTTGAATTGTCTCGTCAACATCACTTGATTTATACAAATACAATTAGTGTTCAAATTTCGTTTTCATAATTAATATGCAGTTTACTTCAACCATGATTTTAAATTAAATAATAATGAGTAGCTGTTGGGTGTCGCATTTTTATACCCTACACTAAGAGTGAAAGGGTATATTCAGTTTGGTACGCCGTTTGTAACACCCAGAAGAAAGCATCTCCGGTATGGAAAAGTATATATATTCTTGATCAGCATGACCTCCTGAGTCGATTTAGCGATGTCCGTCTGTCCGTCTGTCTGTCCGTCTGTCTGTCTGTCCGTCTGTCTGTCTGTCCGTCTGTCTGTCTGTTGAAATCCCTAAGACTTTTAAAATTGAAGAGCTAGATAAATGAAACTTATAACTTAGATTACTAATATACCTACGCTGTATGTGCGAAAAAATTGGCGAGATCGGTCCATGGTAACCTATGATCCGACCACTTATGTTCAAATACCACATATAAAATGTACATATAAAGATCAATTTTTATGTATACGTGCTTAGGTAAACTTTGTTGGTCAAATATATATTGACATCATGCTCAAATTACATGATAATAATGTTTTCCGGCGAAAAGACTTGTGGTTCACAAAAAAAAAAATCGAAATTCGGTACACCTACCCATTTGTAAATATGGGTATCAAATGAATGGAAATTCTTCAGCGATTGAATGTTTGTAGTTATTTTCAGGATTCGTATACCCTGGTGACCTATATATCACTTTGAATGGTAACCACACATATGTGTAGGGTATTTATAGTCGGCTTAGACCGACTATAATTTTGATAATCCTAACTATCATAATTACACCTACTTTAAAATTTCCCATGTGATCTAACCTTCCCAACTGGTTTTTATTTTTTTAATGTCAAATTTTCAAAAATTTCAGTTCAGTCGTTTAGAAGCATTCGTTGACGACGGATGTATATTTGATTTTTTTTAAACCATTAAAGCCTGCCAAATCAGATACACACCAAGAGATTAGGCAGTGCAATTTTCCCGGTCATGTTTCCCAAAATACGGACATCAGATGCTAAGAATTTTGACCGATTTTGCACCTAGCATCACTTATTATATTAGTATTAAATTGTATATCTATGCATGCATTTCACTTTATTTTAATCAATTATTTCATAAACAAATTTTTAAAAATATCCCGAAAATTTATAGTAAGATAATGTTTAAAAGAATTTTTCGAAATTTTGATAGCAAAAACCATGGATGAAGTATATACAGGTTAGTTCATCTAGACAGTTAGTTGACATACACTATGATGAGAATGTCCATAATAAAATTTAAAAAATACAACAAATAATTGTCAATTTAAACTTTATTTGAACTGGTTAATTTATTAAATTGCTCATCACAAATTCATTTTCTCACTTTGTTATAAACTGCGGTGTTCTTCTGGAGCCCATAGACAGCTTGAAAATTACGAAAATGTAGAAATGTATTTATTTTAAAATTTTCGAATTTCAATTTTTTTTATGAATTTGTAAACAAAGCATTGATGTTTTGTTTTAAATTTTTCGTAAGCAAATGTTGAGTCTTTCAAACAGTTTTCAAAAAAAAGTAAATGGCGCCGTAATTTAAAAAGATGACTTAACCTGTATATACTTCAACCATGGCAACAACAATGCGAACTAATATTAAAATGTTTTTTAAGAGAGCTTAGAGAATTGTGATAAATTATTCTCCCGACACACTTTTTTGGTAACACAAATTTCTCTTTGATTTTTTGCAAAAACTAATATCTGGACATAGATTTTTTTTTGCAATTATCCGTAGGGAAAGGTTCATATTTTATTTTGTGATGAAGTTTACATCTGCTACATGTCGAAATCGTGTGATAACTTGCGATATGAAGTTCCAAAAATGGCATTTTTTGCAACTTTGAAACGATTTTTTGCAAAATCTCGACGTATGGGGAAGGAATCAGGAGACCGAAATCTACCAGAAATAATAAGTTTCATTTCTGTGGACGCCAACAACCCTCAATTTGTAAAACAGTGTTATTAAAAACCAAGGATTGAAACCGTAATCGAAACCGATATCCGTTTAAAACCGTTTCATTTTTAAAACCGTAACCGAAACCGTTATACAAAAATCAGAAATAAACCGATATCCAAAACCGATATAAACGGTTTCGGTTTTATACCGGTTTAAAACGGTTTTTAAAAAAGTATTTGGTCTAAAATTTGTTTTTTGTTTCATTAATCGAATTAACAACAAAACACCAGCAACTCCAAGCAAAATTGTTATGTTAAAAAATGATTCAAATTTTAATAATATTGGTTTTTTATTTATTTTTGAGTAAAATATATAGGGGAGCTTGGGGTTAAATGGGACAAGTTTTGAAAAGTTCATTTGAATATTTTTTAAATTCTTTTAAAGGATCTATTCAATAAAATACCATTTATAAGTCTTTTAATGGATTTTTGAGTGATTTTTCAAAACAGCTCAATTTCGGACATAAACAAAACAATGGTAATGCAAGAAAAAATGTGAAAAAGGTTTCAAATTATTAACATCTCAGTAACTATTTAAGGAAATACGAAAAATGAAGTGCAAGTTCGACAAGTTTAAACATTTCAAGTATAAGGCAGATATATGTTTAATTATTGATGATGAAAAATTTCTTGTTCTTGCATCTTTTTCTTGCAATTTTTTTTTTGCAAGAACAACAACGAGAACCAGATCAAGATTTTCTTGCAAGAAAACGTGCAAGATAAGAACTTCAAGAACAATAGCAAGTGTAAGACTAACACAGCAAGAAAAGCAAGACATGCGTTTTTTTATGATTTTAATGTATTTAATACGTTTTTAAGGTAATAATGAAATTCAAAAGAATTCATGATATTACTAAATATTTAACAACAAGTAACAATGGAAAACGAGCAAAATATTTATGAACGTGAACATTAATGAAGATGTGTGTGTTTTTTTTTTGTGTTTGTCAATTCTAAAGAATATAAGCATCTTAAAAAAGGGGCCTGTGAAGCACTTTTGAATCGGTAAATAGCTTTAAACGTGCTTCAAAAGTCGCTTCAAAATGATAAAACAGACAAAACAATGTTTTTTCTCTTTTCTTCGCTACGCTAGTTCGTACATCGATTGTGCATATTCAATGTGCTATGCACATTATTATTTTTTTTTCTTTTATATATATATATATATATCTATATATATATATATATATATATATATATATATATATATATATATATATAAATATAGATTTTTTTTGTTAATTGTAAAATTATTTTTGTTTTACTTTTATATATATAGTGTTTTTGTTAATTGTAAAATCATGAAGTTTTCTTAAGTTCAGTTATATGTGCATTATTACATTTAACTTATAAAACCAAAATAAAAAATTGTTACCCTGCAAGAAATTATTTGAGATACGGTACGTGTAACATACGGATTTTTTTAATCTGTGACGAAAATAGAAACATGCCTATACGAAATATTCTTTATATTTATTGTATATGCATAACGTATAATCAAGGATTGAAACCGAAACCGATATCCGTTTAAAACCGTTTCATTTTTAAAACCGTAACCAAACCGTTATACGAAAATCAGAAATAAACCGATATCCAAAACCGATATAAACGGTTTCGGTTTTATACCGGTTTAAACGGTTTTTATAAAAAGAAACAGAAAAACATATTTTATTTTATATAGAAGATCTTAAGTAAAATTTCATTAATTAAAATTTGGAGTTCCCAAAATAAACATTTTTGGTTGTACAAAAATTCACATGTTGTTTTTTGAGAAACGATATTTCCAAAACAACGGTATTTGGTCTAAAACAGGGGTTGGGAACGGAACGAACGAAAAGCAAAAGTTCCGAGCGCAAACGTTTCAATCGGAACTTTTGCTCAAAAGTTCCGGCTCAAAAGTTCCGCTCGGAACTTTTGCATACAAAAAACGTTTGAATCGTTCCGACAAAGAACGTTCCGATGAAGAACGATTGATTCGTTCCGTTTAAAAGTTCCAATGTGTATGGATTCACATCTAGGTGTGTCGTCGGAACTTTTTTTGGGTGAATCGTTTCCTGTGGGCCTAGATACGCATCCAGGTGCGTCAGTGGAACTTTTTCGGGTGAATCGCTTCCTGTGGGCCTAGATACGGATCCTGGTGCGTCATTGGAACTTTTTTCGGTGAATCTGTTCCTGTGGGCCTAGATACGCATCCTAGTGCGTCATTGGAACTTTTTAGGGTGAATCTGTTCCTGTGGGTCTAGATACGCATCCTAGTGCGTCATTGGAACTTTTTAGGATGAATCGCTTCCTGTGGGCCTAAATACGGATCCTGGTGCGTCATTGGAACTTTTTTTGGTGAATCGCTTCCTGTGGGCATAGATTCGCATCTTGGTGCGTCATTGGAATTTTTCGGGTGAATCGCTTCCTGTTGGCCTAGATACGGATCCTGGTGCGTCATTGGAACTTTTTACGGTGAATCGCTTCCTGTGGGCCTAGATACGGATCCTGGTGCGTCATTGGAACTTTTTTCGGTGAATCTGTTCCTGTGGCCCTAGATACGGATCCTGGTGCGTCATTGAAACTTTTTTGGGTGAATCTCTTCCTGTGGGCCTAGATACGCATCCAGATGCGTTATTGGAACTTTTTTGAGTGAATCTCTTCCTGTGGGCCCAGATACGGATCCTGGCGCGTCATCGGAACTTTTTAAGGTGAATCGCCGAGCGGAACTTTTGAGCCGGAACTTTTTAGCAAAAGTTCCGACTGAAACGTTTGCGCTCGGAACTTTTGCTTTTCGTTCGTTCCGGAACGGAACAATATCGGAACTATTGCCAAACGTTCTTTTTATAGTTCCGGTTTCTACCCATGGTCTAAAATTTGTTTTTTGTTTCATAAACCGAATTAACAAAAAAAACACCAGCAACTCCAAGCAAAATTTTTATGTTAAAAATTGATTCAAATTTCAATAATATTGGTTTTTTTATTTAAAGTGGGACAAGTTTTGAAAAGTTCATTTGAATATTTTTTAAATTCTTTTAAATGATCTATTTAATAGAATACCATTTATAATTCTTCTGATATTTCTTGACTGATATTTCAAAACAGCTCAATTTCAGATATAAACAAAACAATGGTAATACAAGAAAAAAATGTAAAAAAAGTTTCAAATTATTAACATCTCAGTAACTATTTAAGGAAATACGAAAAATGAAGTGCAAGTTCGACAAGATTAAACATTTCAAGTATAAGACAGATATTTGTTTACATTAGTGATGATTAAAAATTGTTGGTACTTGCATCTTGTTCTTGCATTTTTTTTGCAAGAACAAAAGCGAGAACAATATCGATTTTTTGCCGCTGATTCGTTTGAAAGTGCAACAACAACAAAAATGCGAATAAAGCAGCATCCAAGCTTTTGATAAATTTTTGGCGGGAAATTTTTTGTACCACAAAGAGAACTCGTTGTTGTTGCCAACTAGAGAGCTGTACTAGATACATACATGTGGTGTGGTGCCGTGCGTCTGTCCGTTGTCATGTGACTGTCTGTTGTCATGCTACTGTTTGTTGCCATGCTATGATACAGGAAAGCAACGAAGAGTTGTCGTTGGGAAAGTGTGTATATACGAATCGTAATCGTTATTGTTATATTCTCTTCTTTCTGTTAGTATTCGCTTTGTAGCGTTTGAGTTTGTGTTCGCAAAGAAAAATGTTACTCTGCAAGATATTATTTGAGTTCTCTTGACATACGGTGTAGCATTCGGATTCTTTAAATCTGTGACGAAAACAGAATTATGCCTATACGAAATTTTCCTTATATTTATTGTATATGTATATCGTATAATGTATATCGTCTTGTAGAACGAAAAGTTAAAAAATACATTTTTATGAAAAACTTAATTTTCGAGTTTGTTGATTAATATTATAAAAAGTAATTGATGGATTTTTAAAATTGAAATATCAATTGATAAATTTACATTTTCTTATGATGTGGTAATAAAAATGGAGATCATCGATTAAAAATTGACAGGTACATAAAGGTGTTTGTAAAAAATATTTAGCATTTTGAAAATGTATTTGGTGACTTTTCGTTCATTTTATTATGGCCTTGAGATTTTGAATTGTCTCGTCAACATCACTTGATTTATACAAATACAATTAGTGTTCAAATTTCGTTTTCATAATTAATATGCAGTTTAAGATATTTGTCTTCGATCTTTTATTTGAAATTTAAAAGATTAAGATTACCATTTCTTGCCTTGCTCTTGCAAATGATCATCACTAGTTTACATATATTGCAGTTGACAGAATTGTTGAAATTTAATTTCTTTGGCTTTTATGGATGAAAATTGTACAAAATTCTTCTTCTTTGCAATTCAGATCATATCTCAGGTGAAGTCAAAATGTTGCTTTTCATTGGTTTGTGGTCACGAAATTTGTTCGTGGCGTAATCAATTAAATAATTCATATAACACAATATGTTTACTAAAATAACAACAAAAATTGTTTAAAATACGTATCCCACTTTACCCTAGTATCATAATTTGAACATAATTTAGCACCATATAAAAAATGTAAAATTATTTAAAAGTATGGAAATAAAGAAAATTTATACAAAAACCGAATTCAAAACCAAAACCGTAACTTGGAACCGGTATACCGAAACCGTTTCGCAATAAAAACCCAAAACCGAAACCGAAACGCGGAAAAAACCGAAACCGAAATCGAAACCGTTATTCGTTTAGGTTTCAATTCTTGCGTATAATGTATATCGTCGTTGTAGAACGAAAAGTCACCAAATACTTATTTAGGAAAAACTTAAATTTCGAGTTTGTTTATTAATATAATAAAAAGTAATTGATGCATTTTTAAATTTGAAATATCTATTGATAGATTTATCTATTGATAGATTTTGAATATGTATTTGGTGACTTTTCGTTCTACAACGTCGATTTGTAAATTTTATTATTGCCTTGATATTTTGAATTGTCTCGTCAACATTACTTGATTTATACAATTATTTTTTATTAGTTAATTCTTGTTAAAATATAATTCAAATTTTTATATTATTGGATTTTTTTTTTGTTATTAAAATGTTGAAGAAATTGAAAATATGGAAAATAATTAATTTTAATACAATTAGTGTTCAAATTCTATTCGTTTTCATAATTAATATGAAGTTTAAGATATTTGTTTTCGACCTTTTATTTAAAATTTAAAAGATTAAGATTACCATTTCTTGCAGTTCACTGAATGTTGAAATTTAATTTCTTTGGCTTTTATGGATTGAAATCGTACAAAGTTCTTCTTCTTTGCAATTCAGATCATATCTCAGGTGAAGTCAAAATGTTGCTTTTCATTGGTTTGTGGTCTCGAAATTTTAATTTAAAATTTTTTCTTGGCGTATTCAATTAAATAATTCATATAACACAATATTTTTTACTAAAATAACAAAAAACATTGTTTAAATTACGTTTCCCACTTTACCCCAGTATCATAATTTGAACATAATTTAGCACCATATAAAAAATGTGGAAATAAAGAAAATTTAAACAAAAACCGAAATCAAAATCGAAACCGTAACATGGAACCGGTATACCGAAACCGTTTCGTTATAAAAACTTAAAACCGGAACCGTAACCGAAACGCGGAAAAAACCGAAATCGAAACCGTTATTCGTTTAGGTTTCAATCCTTGTTAAAAACCAAAAAGAACACGCAAAATTGTTGCTGAATTCTTCGCAAAAGTAACACGTGTTACTTCTGTTGTTTTCATCAATTTTCCTTTCTCTTTAATATTAGCTCGTATGCTTTTTTATGCGAGGTCATCTGTTTGTTAGTGTGCATGTATGTCTGTTGAAAATAACTAAGTCAAATTTTCTAGATATTCAGACATTATGTTCTTAGGAATCAAAAAAGTAACTAATTACAATTTGTCTGGATGCCAGATGTTTTTTCTTAGGAATCAAAAAACGGCATGATATACAATGCATGTGTGTGCCTTTTCACGAATAGAACAACAAAGCACAGCCAGACAAGCAAGCGTCTGTGTATGTATAAATGTTAAAGATATAAAAATAGAAAAAACTAATTTTCCTACGAATATTGGTATAGTTTCAGTTCCTAAACATAAATTGGGATTAAATTTCGTATAAATACCAAGTTGATTTCATTCCATATTTATCTAAATCCACTTACAATGCTTATGGCAGCAGAAGAGGAGAAAGTGTATAACGTAAGTAAACGGTTTCAGAATAATATAATAATAATAATTTAGCGCCAAATAATAATAGTTTAGCGTCCTGTATAGAACTTCGGCGGAGCTCTCTCACCATTTAAACTGTTCGTGTCATATTTGTACTCAAAATTGTGGGACCTACAGTTTATTGCCGAATCCGAACGGCGGGTGAGAGCTTTTCATAGGTAATGTTTTACTCGAGTAGGTTTGCCATTTACTGCCGAGAGGTAGCGTCGCATAGAAAAATGTTATCTGTGAAAAAGATGTTGGCAGTCGCTGGGTGGGGAAAATTCTAAATAAACAATTAATTACCTTAAATACATTTTTTTTAAGTTAGCTTCGTAATAATTGCTTTTAGTTACTTTTAACATATCGACAGACATACACACGAACGATGGCGCTGACAGACGGACAACGCAAAACTTAATAGCGACAAAGCAAGATAAAAAAAAACAACAACTATACGAACACGTGTACATTAAATTTTGGGAAGAAAACAACAACATTTTTGATACCTAATAAATTAATAACTGAATTCAAGAATATTTCTACTTACTTACTTTTTTTGACAATCCTTTACTTGAAATAAAGGATTTTATGGTTTAGCTACATATTACTCCGTATACTTCTTGATTCTTTCTGGATTTTAGAATTTTTTTTCCTTCCGTGTAGGATCTCTAAAACTTAAAAAAAAAATATTGATCCAATGATGTTGCGCAATGAGTTTAACGGACATTTTAAAATTTTAACAAGCATTTTAAATTAAATTATTATTGCTTCGAAAAAAAAATCACTGGAGTTTATTTTTTACTTAACTTTAAATATTTACTAAAATTATTGGCGCAAATTCATAGTCAGCTTATGTATAGCAGTTAAAGTTGAATTTTACTAAAGTCTACTCTAAATTTAAAGTTTACTTTAAATAAATGTTATTCATAAACATAATAGAAGCTATCTCTTCCCAGTGTTTCGTCAAGACTTATTTCCGATCTGTTTCAGATCTGCTACTACGAATTTTCGAACAACCTTGTTCGTATCGAATCAGTTTTCGTACGTGAATAGAATCTGAATCGGTCTTAATGCAACAATTTCCCGACTCAATTTTCAAGAGAATTGTGTCAGTTTTACTTACGATATTCAAAACAAAATAACGAATAAAATGACACAAAACAGAACAGAGAGAAAAGGGAATCAGTTCAGCATAACTGACAGAATACGCATCAGTATGCGACAATAAATTAAAATGAATGACATATATTTGGATTATTTTTTTTTTCAAATTTTAATCATTCTCAATTTTTACATTTAACTAAGATGTACATGTTACATATTAAATTAATTATACATGTTCATACAATGTCAATTATATGAATGCGCGTTACCGACAACGTTACGCTTAACGAACAATTCAATATCTTTTTGAATTTGCAGAATAATTACATATTATGACGACGATAGCACCGTTAGCCGAGGTCCTCGAACAGTTGTTGCTGACGCAGAGGATACAGATTCGCAGTCGATACTTTGGTCACTACCGCCCATCGTATGTGTGCAGCATTCCGCCGAAATTTCAGAAAACTGAGGTTTGGCCATTCTGGAATCGTCTTAACACAGTTTTAATGTTCTAAAATGAATGTAAATAATTAATTTAAATTAAATAATCAATAAAATCTTTACTTACAATGAAAGTTCACGCGTTGAAAATTTTTGACAATGCTCATTATGTACTTACTTAAATGGCCCTTACAACCGTGGGTCGGTTTTGGCCGCTGAGATGAAGCCGCGCCAGTCGGATCTGCGCGCGCTGACGCCAGTTATAAATACCAAGCGTTGCCAGGTTGTCCTCAACTTGGTCTTTCCAACGCAGATTTGAACGTTCTCTTGTACGCTGTCCACCTTCGATTCAAGCACCTTCTTGGCTGGAGTGTTTTCCCATTCGTTCGACATGACCTAGCCAACGAAGCCGCTGGATCTTGATGCGCTTGACTATGTCAATGTCGTCGAATAACTCATACAGCTCGTGGTTCATCCTGATTCGATACTCGTTAGCAAAGCAGATAGGGCCAAACTGACAACGTGTGTTGCTCAGGGTCATCCTGCATGCATACCTTATAAGTTTCGCAGGTATACCGAACTCAGACATTGCGGCGTATAATCGTTCCCTTATCGGAGTATGGAAGGCGGCTTTATAGTCGACTAATCGGTGGTAGGTGTCGATCTGTTTTTCTTCTGGTCTTTTCCTGGATTAGGCGCACTGAAGCCGCACTGATAAGGTCCAATCAGTCTGTTGACGATGGGCTTCAGTCTTTCACATAATACGCTCGATAGAACCTTGTATGCGATATTGAGTAGTCTGATCCCACGGTAGTTGGCGCAGATAGTGGGATCCCCTTTCTTAAGGATTGGGCAGAGTACACTGTGGTTCCAGTCACTTGGCATGCTTTCATCCGACCATATTCTGCTTACGAGCTCGTGCATGCTCTCTATTAGCTCTTCGCCTCCGGTCTTAAACAATTCAGCAGTCAGGCCATAAGCACCTGCAGCTTTGTTGTTTTTCAGCCGAGCAATGGCTGTTCTGACCTCGTCATGGTCGGGTGGCGGAATCTCAACGTCGTCATCAAGTACTGGGGTTGCCGGGTTTGCTTCTCTATCGGTGGAATTGCGGTCATCATCACCGGTCAGCAGTTTAGAGAAGTGATCCCTCCATATTTTCAGTGTGCTCTGGATACCTGTCACTAGATTTCCGTTCTCATCTTTACAGGAAGATGCTCCGGATTATGAACCTCCGGCTAGGCGTCTTATTTTCTCGAAGAATTTTCGAGCCTCATTCCTGTCACCATGCATCTCAATCTCCTCACACTCACGTCTTTCTGCCTCGCTTTTTTTACGCCTGAAAAGACGTCTCTCTTCCCTGCTCTTCTCTTTGTATCGCTCCTTCGCAGCTCGCGTAGCTACTGACTGCAGGGTGGATGGCCGTGCGACACTCTTGGTCATACCACTGATTCCTCAGGGGGCGTTGGAATCCAAGCACCTCTTCGGCAGCCGTACGCATAGAGCAGGAGATATGATTCCACTGCGTGCTTATATCATCGAGAGGAGGAGTGCTTTGTCTAAGCAGGTGTGAGAGTCGAGTGGAAGAAGCTTGCGTTGTCTGTTGTGATTGCAGCTTTCCGACCTCTAGCTTTCTCTGCGTTTGGTTCCGTACGTTCTTCGCAGCGCTTAAGCGTGTGCGGACCTTGGCTGCAAGGTAATGAACCGAGTCCATATTGGCACCTCGGATAGTGTGTACGTCCATCACGCTCGAAGCGTGCCTTCCGTCAATCACAACGTGATCAATTTGATTTCGAGTTTTTTGATCGGGCGACAACCATGTGGCCTTGTGGATATCGAAATGTTCGAATCTAGTGCTACTAACTACCATGTTTCGTGCTGCGGCGAAGTCGATTAGCCTCGTTCCGTTATCGGAAGTGTTGGCATGGAGGCTAAATTTTCCGATTGTGGGACAATAGATGGCTTCTCTGCCCACCTTGGCGTTAAAATCGCCAACACGATTTTGATATCGTTGCCATAACAACATTTGAAATTGAAAAAGTCTATTTATGAAAAGAGGAAGTGGAAGAAATAGAAAAATTGACAGACATTTGCTACGAAATAGTCAGGGCTGGCCTGAGTTCACACTGGGTTACAAAAGTCGACTTGAAATTAAAATTTTATTAAACACAGCCAAAATACAAAATTTCCAAGTAAAATCTGTTACATTTTATCGAATTTGATCACAATTTATACGCGTGTCTTCTTATTCCTTCTTCTTCGTCGTTTGTTGACATCTAAAAATAAATTTTTAAAATTTCAACTGTCAAAAATATTTCAAAATTTTTAAAAATTATTTCCTTTTGAAAAAGAAGGCATTATATCGATAATCAGTGGTATGCTTCAACATATTTTGCTATTGCATGATACCCAATTTACATTAATTGTAAATTGTATGTATTGTAACGAGCCCGGTTTCCGGTCTATGCTCAGGGTATGCTCAGCGGGCTCCAGGTA
This sequence comes from Dryomyza anilis, assembly GCA_951804985.1. NCBI lineage: Eukaryota > Metazoa > Arthropoda > Insecta > Diptera > Dryomyzidae > Dryomyza > Dryomyza anilis. The sequence continues at coordinate 20,360,378 of OX638136.1, read as the reverse complement.
TTCTTGTGCGTTACAAAAATTTATACTTTGCAGGGATCCCCGATGTTTTAAATAAAATGCGGCCCGGTTAAATATATATATTTTTTAATTTAATGTTTTATTTTTTTGAACTTCATTAATTTTATCGTTTCAAATTTAATATATAATAATATATTATTATAATAATATATTGAACGAATTCTTACTCGTGCAGCAGGGTGTAACTCCTTCACGGCGTTAATGCAGTCTTGCCCATGTCCTGGGCGCTAAAGTGGTGCAGCAGGGTGTAGCTCCTTCACGGCGTTGATGCAGTCATGCCTATGTCCAGGGCGCTAAAGCTACTCAAAAACACGTGATCACCCCAGTGGTTTCCATGCAACGAAGACGCGTCAATTCAACCACTCCCACCTCTGTTCAGACTAGCCTCAAAAAGTCAATGTTCCTACGGGCGTTAGCCGTCAATGTTGTTCGTCAGTCGGTCAACAGCAAAAGAGAGCGATTTTCGTTGCGCGCTCGCTTTTATACGCGTGTCTTCTTATTCCTTCTTCTTCGTCGTTTGTTGCGAAGTATGCTGTGTTTTGCTAGCTCACTGGAAAGTGAGCGACGAAGTTGGCTGCGTTTTGGTGGTGTTCATTCTCGCTGTGTTTTATGCTTGCGTATTGTGCGGTATTATTTCGGACGAAATGATATCGTCACATCCCCCTCTTATTTCGGGGTGGGTTGACGATTCTGCGTCAGGTTGGTAACAGTCGCCGCGCCGTTCCGGTTCAACCGTACCCGATACTTCACTCCCGCTATCGTTCTGGTGAACGAGGTTTTCTGGCCGGGTTTGTCACGGCTTATTTGTGACGCCAGTACTAGCAATTCTTGGGGCCATTGGGATAAGTTATCGCTTGTCGTAGTCACTGCTGCATTATCCGCGTTGTTTAAATTACCATCGCCATGACCGCCGTCGTCACTGGCTGTGGTCCTCTCGATGGGGTCGTACGACTTCCTTGCGGCCGCTGTCTGCCATGGACCTGGTGCCACCGGTTCAATCACTGGGATCTTGGTGATTTGATGTGACGTCGCTGTTGTTACTGATGGTACCGTCGCGTGCGTCACCTCTGTCTTCGACACGGCTGCCTGTCCAGTGGCCTGTCCGCTATCACCGTTCTTGTCGGTACTGACGCGATCGCCCTCTTCATGGTTTCGTCAGTCGTCTTTTGATGTGCGCATATGATCACGGGTTGTTCCAACGTTGTCTCCTGCGCCGCTTGGTGGACATCGCCTTGGTGCCTTTCATGTATGGCCGTCTGTTGTGTGACGCCTGTCGCCTCGCGTACAATTGTCTGGCGCGTTGCTTCTGCCGTGCGTGAATCTTCTTGATGTGTAGGCCGTCCGCCCCGTCGTTTCTGTTTCGCAGACACAGCTATCGTAGACACAGCTTCCTGTGCAGCCGTCACAGCCTTCCGCTGTACGGTTCTCGTCTCCTCGCTTGCAACCTCTTGCGTTGCTGCCGAAAATGCAGGCATCAGCGCAACCACCACAGCCGTCCGCTGTGTGTTGCTGACCTCTTCGTATGCGGCCACCTGCTGCGAAGGACTAGGCGCATCTTCGGTAGTGCCCGATGCCTCTTCTGCGCCGCTCGGCACCTCATCTATGGCGCGTGATGTCTCTGTCGTCGTCTGCACTGCTGAGTTCGCAGTCCCCGCGTCTGTCGCGATGTCGCCAATCTGCCGCATCGCTGGTTCCGCTGAAGTCGCAGCCATAGGCTGCGTTGCCGTCTCTGCTGTTGCGCTTTCGGACATCTGCCGCGTCGCTTGTTGCAGCACCCGCTGTGATGGCCGCCTTGAAATGTCGGACCAGGCTAACCCTTCAGTTGTTCCTGCCTCTCTGGCCATCATCCGGATTTTCCGAGCGATTTCACCACGTCCAGCTCCGCCCACCTTGCCTGTAAACCACTTACGACGATTGATGGGGGGTTCTAGATCCCGCAGTGGATCCTGGCGCAAGGATTAAATATATCGTAGCATATAGACCCCACAGTCCGTCTGGTTGGGCTGCTGCGGCACCGCGACGTGATGGTCTGGCATATTGAGCTCCGTGAACTCAGTTCCCGCCGCGCCATTTTTGCGTGAGGCCAACGTCATAAACTCCCGCAGCTGGCAGCGGGATGCCGGCGAGTTTTGGTGGCCATAGAGTCCATTATTAATATGCATGCACCTTTGTCATTGGCTTGCTGCCCTCCATTTGACTGACCGGCGTTTGACTGCAACGCCCCGGGATTGCAGATCGCCGCCAAGTACCAGTGATGCTGTTCGTTGATTAGTACGAGAAGCAAATCGTACGCGAAGGGGTCCACCCGCTTCGTCCAAGAACGTACGCACATAGCCGTGTCCCGCAACAGGCTGGTATAGAAAAATGTGTCGTATTCATGGATTCGACGATCTGGTAGCACGTCAAGACCGTCCTGTAGTGACCATCGCATCCAGAAATTTACAATATTGTCGTTGAGGAAGCGCCCTACCGCTAGGCAGCGGTAATCTCCAACCGAGATGTTGACGCCCCGCCCCTCTGGAGGGTATGTAAAAAGGCGGCGGTTGTCGGTATCGCGAACTGGTGGTTCAGCGCTCAACGCTGTAGTTGGCGCGTGTGAAATCTCTCCGGTCTGTGGTGTAAACGGGGTCCCCACCTGTAGTTGCTTGTCGTTCTGCGTCTGCATGTAGCTAGGTGCTGATGACGGAGCACTCGTGAGTGAGTTGTAGGCGACCGCCGTTACTTCTGCCGCTACACTTGCTTTCGTCGCTCCTGATGTCGTTGCCTCTGCTAGAGCTGTACCGAATGCTGCGGTAAATGGCACGGCTGCGCACGCGCTCGATGTTGTGGCCTTTCTTAATATTTCGCTCGTCGTTGTTGCCTCTGCTGCCGCGCCTTATGCGGCTTCAAATGCTGTCGTATCTATTATACGGAGTCTCTTGCCTCACCAACCACTGAGGACTTCCACGTCGTGTTCTCCCAATGGTTGCGTGAGCCTCTGTTGGCAGAGCGCCATCAATACTTTACGCCGATAGCTGCATGCACTCTCCTTAAGCTTGAGGTCGTCGATGCCAGCCATTATTTATTTATTTTCGCGTGCAAATAAATAAGAAAAATAATTAGTTTTTATTCCACGCACCGGCACAAAAATTGTGCATAAAATCAAATGTAAATGTTCGCTCGCGTCCTTGGATCAAATACGCCGGGCTGTAGCCGGTAGTCTCTGACACGCTGGAATTTATTTCCAGTGAAATTTCCGGCAGTTGCTCATCCCATCGATTTTGCTGGTGACCAGATAGCTGCGCAATTATAGTTTTTAAAGTCCGGTTGGCCCTTTCCGTAGGGTTCTCCTGGGGTGTATACGGGGCGGTAAATTGTTGCCTAACGCCCATATCCTCAAGAAACCGGCGAAATGATCTGCTCGTGAACTGTGCTCCATTATCCGTAATGAGCACCTTGGGGACGCCGTATCGTGCCAAAATGCGTTCTCGAAACGCTCGTTACAAACTTTCACTCGTCGCCTTACGCAATGGTACCATTTCTGTCCATTTAGAAAATTTGTCAAAGAAGACAACCAGCATGGTGTTGCCATGCTTCGAGCGCGGTAAGGGACCTACAAAATCTGCGCACAGCCATGACCACGGCTCCTGCGCAATTTTTGTCAACATTTTACCCGCTGGTTTTTTCTGCGACGCCTTGTATTTTTGACACGACTCGCAGTTACGGACATATCGACGAATTCTCCGAGATATGCCTGGCCAGTAGTATCGATTTGATACTCTAGCGATTGTCTTGCGGACGCCCATGTGGCCTGCGGTCGCGTCATCGTGATTTTCACGCATAACTTGCACACGGTGCATCTTCGGGACGAACAGCTTCCAAGCTACGCAGTCGCTGTCATCAGTGTGTTGAGGAATGTGGCGATACAAGTTGCCATCCTCGATGGCATAATCAGGAAATTGTTCCGGTTGCTCGCGTACCTCCATCATGCGTCTGTCCGTCCACGTTCAGCGTTCCTCGACTGGGGCTTCCGCGACAGGGGCCTCCTCGCCTGTCTTTCTCAGCGTTTCCATCGTCTGCCTCGATAGCGCGTCCGCCACAACATTCAGCTTACCCTTGCGGTACTGAATATCGAAGGTGTGCTGCTGCAATTCCAGCGCCCAACGCGCGATGCGCCCTGAAGGGCTCTCAATGGAGTTTAACCACTTGCGAGACAGGTGGTCCGTGATTACCAGGAATCGGTAGCCTTTCAGGTATGGCCGCATTTTCCTTATTCCCCAAACGATGGCCAGGCACTTCTTCTCAGTGGGTGAATACTTTTCCTCAGCTTTATTTAGCCTGCGACTGGCGTACGCTATGACACGCTCCTTGCCATCAATATCCTGCGTCAACACGGCGCCTAAACCGTAGTTGCTTGCATCCGTCTGCAACGTGAATTTCTGAATGAAGTCCAGGCAACCTAGCACAGGTGCCTCTGTTAGCATCACTTTCAATTGGTCAAACGCCAGCTGTTGCTCCTCTGCCCAGCGGAAATGCTTCCCCTTTTTCAGCAATTTTGTAAGTGGGTGAACCAGGTCCGAGAACTCGGGTACAAACCCGAGTTCTCGATGCCCAACACTGGCGCAGCTCGCGCACGTTTGTTGGTGGACGTAGCTCCTGGATAGCAGCAATTTTATCCGGGTCTGTGTAGATGCCTTGATCGCTAACTACATGCCCGAGATATTTTATTTCGCGCTTGAAAAAATTCGCAAATGTTGCCGGGGCTGAGTGCAAGCCAAATGGCATAACACGCCACTGATACAGCCCGCGACCTGGCACCGTAAACGCAGTGAACTCCGTACTGCCCACATCCATGGGGATCTGCCAATAACCATTTTTCAAATCCACGCTGCTTATATATTTTGCATTACGCAGGCGGTCAAGGATGTGGTGAATGCGCGGCAGGGGGTAGGCGTCAGGCACTGAATGCGCATTCAGTTGCCTGTAATCAATACACAGTCGCCACTGCTCAGTCTTCTTTTTCACCAAGACAATTGGTGCGCTGTTGGGGCTCCTCGACGGCTCAATGCATCCTTTCGCGATAAGCGCGTCGACTTCCTCATTGATGATCGCCTGCATCGCTGGATTTTTGGGAAAATAGCGCTGCTTAATGGGGCGAACGTCCTTCATTATTATTTTGTGGGTGGTGATGTCGCTCGTGCATCCACCACCTACAAATTTGCCTAGCTCGTCCTGTAAGAATTTATCGATTATTTCTTGCTCGCTGCGTTGATCAGGTCGCACCACTGTGCACACTTGTGACTGATCTGGTTGCTGCTCCCATGTTTGCAGCGTCACGCTCTGCTCGCTGCAACTGAAGGTGGCTCCCATCTGCTGCAAAAAATCCATCCCTAATATGATCTCGTCGAGGACTTCTAGTAGCACCAAAAGACCCAAACGGCACTCTTTGTCACCTAGTCTGACAACCGCTTGAATTTCTTCGCTGACGCACCTGGCGACGCCGTCAGCCATTTTCACCCGAACGTCTGTACTCCTGCAGTTGGTTGGAGTTCGAATCATCTGCGCGCAAAATTCGCTAACGAAACTGCGTGTCGCGCCTGTGTCCACCGTTGCAATCGCCAACTCGGCATCTATGGCGATTGTCGCGACAATGCGTGTCGCCTCCTGCTTCAATGCTACTACCGGATAAGGGGTGAGTTCTTCGGGGCCGCCAGCCCTTGCTACTGGCGGTTCCCCCTGTAGTTTCCCGAGCGCCGTCTACAGCAGTCCAAGGTACGCATGCCCCTTCTACCGCACTCCCAGCAAAACATAACTGCAGCATTTCTGGAATCCGCCTGATAGTGGCCGTCACGCCCGCATCGTCTGCATGCGGTCCGTGGATTAATATTACCGCCCGCGTCATCGTCTAAGCGACGGTTGTGCTCCTCCCGTGGACCTGGTGCATGATATGACTGCGCGTGATGTAGTTGCGCATGTCCCATGCCTTTGATGACGTCCAATTCATCCGCTAGTCCTACTAGTTCCGCCAGTGTCGAAAAATCGCGGCGCCGAATATACAATTGATATTATTGGCGGCAATTCCTTAATATGCGCTGCAGCTCCTGCTGCTCATTGTACTGTGCGTGCCGCATCAAATCCCGCATAGCCAGGACGTAATCCCTAAAGGATTCACGTGGCCGCTGCATCCTGCTGCGGAGGGCATCGTCTAGGTCTTCATAAAACCCTGGCGGCAGGAAAAATCGCAGCATATCGTCCTTGAAGTTGCACCATCTTTGCCATTGCGTGCGACTGGTGCGATACCATACCTGGTATCGCAGCAAATCGTCCTTGAAGTTGCACCATCTTTGCCATTGCGTGCGACTGGTGCGATACCATACCTGTGCCCTGTCTACTAGCAGGTGTGATATCACGTTTGCTAGTCAGTCGCGATTGATCCCGTAGTTCCGCGTCAGCTCTTCAACGCGCTCGATGAAAACTAACGGGTCGCTGGTGCCGTCGAACTTAACTGTCCACTTGCTGATGCGATCCATAGCGACCGCCTGTGCCGCGCCGTACGAATGTCATGCGTTGCTGGTTGCTCCCATGTCCGTCCGGTGGTGGTTTAGCTGATGCCATGCCAACGAATGGCGGCATCTGTTGAGCGTGGGTGCCCCCGAAGGGTTCGTGCCTGGTATTTTGCGTGCAGGCCGTTGTGTAAACGGTGGGGAAATTGAGTGATGTTGGTGGCAACTGCGACATTGCCGGCCTCGTGGTAAATGTAGGCAGCGCCCACGAAAGTGCACCTGCGTTGTGGGTTGTAGACTGCGTTTCAAAGGGGAGCAAATTGATGGTCAACGTGGGGTTTGTAGAGTACGGAACGAACGACAGTTTTTGTTGCTCATGCGGTTCACTGGCTACTGCCGACGGTAATGGTGACGCACTTTTCGTGTGCCACAGCTCTAGCTTCTCGAGCTTTTCTAGCACGTCGCTGGAAAACTGGCCGTCGTTGATGAAGGCCGCAAAGCTCCTGCGTAGCTCCTCCACCGTCACGGTACCGACTAAACCGAACTCCGCCGCGTACGCCGTGAGGTCCTCCTTGCGGAGACCGTACAATTTGATCATATTTTTTCGATGAGTTTAAATTTGTTTTTGGTGCCTTTTTTTATTTTTCACTATAGCGCCGCGCGCTTTTTTTTCCTTCTTTTTTCACTTTAGTCTTTGCTCAATGTTTATGTTATTTTCACTGTTTAATAGTTTATGTTTCACTTTTGTTTTTTTTTTTTGTTTTTACTTATCTCTGCGGCTCGTGTTAGCGACGCTCGCTGCCGTCTTTTTTTTCACTGTCTTGCTTTTTGTTGTTTATTTCTTTTGTCAGGGGCTCACTTTGCTTTTTCGTGCGTTTTCGTGCGATTCAATGGTTTATTTTCTTTGCGCCGCTCACCATGCGGCCGTGCGATGGCGGTTTAATTTATTTATTAATTAACCGAGCGCAATTATCGAATTATGCATTTTTTTTTTCTGTGCCCATTTCAGGGTCCTTGCTCGGAAGCCATGTAACGAGCCCGGTTTCCGGTCTATATCCAGGGTATGCTCAGCGAGCTCCAGGTAGTCTTGTGCGTTACAAAAATTTATATTTTGCAGGGATCCCCGATGTTTTAAATAAAATGCGGCCCGGTTAAATATATATATTTTTTAATCAATGTTTTATTTTTTTGAACTTCATTAATTTTATCGTTTCAAATTTAATATATAATAATATATTATAATAATAATATATTGAACGAATTCTTACTCGTGCAGCAGGGTGTAGCTCCTTCACGGCGTTAATGCAGTCTTGTCCATGTCCTGGGCGCTAAAGTGGTGCAGCAGGGTGTAGCTCCTTCACGGCGTTGATGCAGTCATGCCCATGTCCAGGGCGCTAAAGCTACTCAAAAACACGTGATCACCCCAGTGGTTTCCATGCAACGAAGACGCGTCACTAAACACAAAGTTGACTATTTGATGTCTACGAATAAGAAAAAGCTGACTTTTATTTAACTATATGATTAAAAGGTTTTAGAGTCGACTTTAACTGACTATGAATTTGGCCATGGGTTTTAAAATTATAAATTTTCAGTAAACAGTTACAGTTTCATGGCTAGCCAAACACATAAAATGTTGACTTTTTCTTACTATAGCAAATCTATATGTCGAACATTTTCTAATTTTATTTTAACGAGTTTCGAATAACATTTGTGTATTATTGTGGTTAAATACAGCAATGCATGTACCTAATAATACAATGCATATGTCCACCGGGTAAACGCCTTTCCGTACGGTTACAATTTTGAAATGCCAACCAATCTTAAAAGCAAATGCTTACCAGTATTTAATACCGATGAAAGAAACAAGCTATTAAAATACAAATTCAACGCACACACAGGGTATGCTCAGCGGGCTCCAGGTAGTCTTGTGCGTTACAAAAATTTATATTTTGCAGGGATCCCCGATGTTTTAAATAAAATGCGGCCCGGTTAAATATATATATTTTTTAATCAATGTTTTATTTTTTTGAACTTCATTAATTTTATCGTTTCAAATTTAATATATAATAATATATTATAATAATAATATATTGAACGAATTCTTACTCGTGCAGCAGGGTGTAGCTCCTTCACGGCGTTAATGCAGTCTTGCCCATGTCCTGGGCGCTAAAGTGGTGCAGCAGGGTGTAGCTCCTTCACGGCGTTGATGCAGTCATGCCCATGTCCAGGGCGCTAAAGCTACTCAAAAATACGTGATCACCCCAGTGGTTTCCATGCAACGAAGACGCGTCACTTCAACCACTCCCACCTCTGTTCAAACTAGCCTCAAAAAGTCAATGTTCTACGGGCGTTCGTTGGCTATACTCCATCTGGCGTATGTACACATACCACGCTACAGTATAGCCGTCAATGTTGTTCGTCAGTCGGTCAACAGCAAAAGAGATCGATTTTCGTTGCGAGCTCGCTTTTATACGCGTGTCTTCTTCTTCCTTCTTCTTCGTCGTCAGTTGTGAAGTATGCTGTGTTTTGCTAGCTCACTGGAAAGAGAGCGACGAAGTTGATGTTCATTCTCGTTTTGGTGGTGTTCATTCTCGCTGTGTTTTATGTTTGCGTATTGTGCGGTATTATTTCAGACGAAATGATATCGTCACAGTATCATAGTTTAAATATTTGCTCATTTTAAATATAGAGCTGGTTACTAAACACAAAGTTGACTATTTGATGTCTACGAATAAGAAAAAGCTGACTTTTATTTAACTATATGATTAAAAGGTTTTAGAGTCGACTTTAACTGACTATGAATTTGGCCATGGGTTTTAAAATTATAAATTTTCAGTAAACAGTTACAGTTTCATGGCTAGCCAAACACATAAAATGTTGACTTTTTCTTACTATAGCAAATCTATATGTCGAACATTTTCTAATTTTATTTTAACGAGTTTCGAATAACATTTGTGTATTATTGTGGTTAAATACAGCAATGTATATACCTAATAATACAATGCATATGTCTACCGGGTGAACGCCTTTCCGTACGGTTACGATTTTGAAATGCCAACCAATCTTAAAAGCAAATGCTTACCAGTATTTAATACCGATAAAAGCAACAAGCTATTAAAATACAAATTCAACGCACACACGAAATCGTGCGACAAAAACAAGCTAGAGCCATAGATAAATCTAAGCAAAGCTATGATAGCTCATTACACCCTATAACATTCAAAGTAGGCGATAAAATTTTACTAAAAAATCAAAATAGGAAAATTAAATTTTAACCAGTTTGGGTGGGACCCTACGAGATACTTTCAATAATTAGCCCTGTTGTGTCTCAAAGGCTTGAAATAAACTGATTAATGTTTTTTAATCGTGACGTTTATTCTCCGAAATTATAATATGTTATAACAACATCGAAACAAATATAAATTAAAAATATTGCATTTGTTTGCCTGAAGACGTAGAGACTAACAACAATTTTCCAAATTAAAAAATATTTGATAACAAATTTCAATGATAATAAATTAACATATATATTAAAAAATGTATCAAGTGAGAAATCTTTCACATCTCCACTCCTGTGAAATGACCTCGGAGAAAATTCAGTATTAGTGATAATCCTCAACTATTACACGTCAAGAATAGCTAGCTTGTATACGGTCTCCTCATAATGCCATCATTCGTTTTTAACTCGGTAGATCGAGCGGCTCCATCTTTGCCATGAATTAAACCAACAATACGGCCACATTGCCACTTTGAACGCGGTGCTTTGTAGTCGCATATTAAAACCAAATATCCAAAATGAATCGGTGAACACCATTTCACCCTTCTGGTAAGCTCTGGTAGATATTCACGAATCCATCGTATCCAAAATCCGTGTTCTGTAGTATACGCCACTGCTTACGTACACACACAGAAATATACTGATGAAAATCGACAGTAACCAATTGTTATTGTACATTGAAAAAAATCGACACTTTTCCTGGTTGTTTTTCGTGTAAAACTGTAAGTGCAACTGTTACTTTATAAAACTGAACGATGGATTTTCATATATTTGACATATTTCATTTTTAATATTAGAAAAAGTTGCGACATCATAAATTTTAAAACAATTCAAAAAATAATTTAAATACGTAATGTTCTCGGCTTTGCTTTATTCATGGCATTAAATCTCGTGCGCGTTACTAATTTTAAAGAACTGAGCCCACAAGCACTTCGTGGGACAACTAAGGCAGGGGGCAAACGATCCAGGCAACCATCACAGACAACATTTGAGAGACAGCGCGGTATTTATACCTTTGTATTGCTATCCTGTGCTGGTCAATTATTGCTCGGGGAAACCTTTGAGCGAGCAATGGAAAACTATAGAGAGGCAGTTCGGGAGAAATATTGATATCCAGCTTTTGGGGCTTATCTTGCCTATTAGATGGTTTTCTTTCGTCACACTAGCATCGTACTCTTTCTTAGCTTCTGAGCGCAAATCACCACTCACGTGTGAATAGTGGCGGTGCTTCGCAATATCTTGGCTATGCTAGTTGCATGCGTTGAAATATTCGTGGCCTTGAAAGAAGTGTGGTGTAGTGCACATCCCATGTAAGAAGAGAATCTTTAAGACAGTAATTGATAAAATGGGTTGGGAAAAAAATAGTAATAATAAATTTAATAAATATTGTATTTCTTTTTCATAGACGCTATTTGCATGCACTACAATGCTCTTTCAAATTGGGACTTCTTCGCTGCTCATGGTATTGGCCCTTGCTTACAATATAGTCGTTCACCTATATAAGTATATATAAATATGTATATACATTATACACGTTCATTTAAATTACGTATTTATTTTTAATTAATGTATATTTCATATATGTATATTTCATATATATATATATATATATATATATATATATATATATATATATATATATATATATATATGATTTATATAATTATGAAATTTTTGAATTATTTTTCATGTAAACACAAAATTTGTTCCTACTTTGAAAAGGAAAAAAATGTGAAGAGTAAGCATTTATTTAAATATCAAGAGCATGAACTGTTTAAACAACAGTAGATAACTGTCTATATCGAGTCGACCAAAGCAATTGTTGAATCGACAGTAGCTGCTTTTAGCTGTATATATGACATGTAGGCTATTCGACACTTTCTACTGTCGTTTTAAACATTTTTTAACAGTAACTTACTGACGGCTCTATTTCAACATTAGAAAGTGTCGAAAAACAGCCCCAATCGACAGTATATTTCTGTGTGTGTATATTCATTAGTTTTGTTGTATACGTTCCAGGAGTTTGTGTTGAATTGGCACATTCTAGAAAAAAAAATTATTTGGTGTGAGTGGTTCCGGATCTTCAAGGGTCACAGGCAAGTGTGTTAATGGTCTTGAGTTGACAATACTTTCCGCCTCGAGCAATACACTATAAAATATGTCTAAACGCGGAGTATGCTCTTTGAGTATAATGCACAGAGTCTTTTTTACAGATTAAATCAAACCCTCTCAGGCTCCTCCTTGGGTTCGATGTAGTATTATTAATTCCCAATTAATTCCTAAAGGCGTTAGTTATTTTGTTGTGGTTAAAAAAATCTGTTACATTACGTAACTCGGTATGAATTCCCACAGTTTCTACCGTTATCTGTTCGTTTTTATAGTTAAACTCATCTTTTGTTTACAAAATTACGAATGCATAGTATACAAGCGTCACAGTTTTTCTCGATGGTGATTTACAGTTTTATTAAATGGTCCGAAGAAATCAAGACCACTGTACGAAAATGGTCGCACAAATGGAGTTACCCGATCTACTGGCAACTGTCTCATTTGCGGTTGAATCGGTTTTGCCTTACGAACCTTACAATACTTGTAGCGCGTCTCCACACAACGCATCAAAGAACGAATAGAAGGGATCCAAAATCTTTGTCTAATCTCATTGATAACGGTTGCACTGTTCATGAGACAAAATTTTCTATGAAATGAGTCAACGATAAGATAAGTCAACTGATGATTTTTTGGAAGAATTATTGGCTTTCTCGCAGAGTTAGTTAAAACCGTAGCATTTTCTAATCTTCCACTGACACGTATATACACGTATAATACCGTCCTTGTCTATGTATTCCTCATTCGTTGTTCAGTTGGAAATGCTTCTAGTTGAACCCAACGACATAAATGCCTTTTAGCTCAAACATACTAGTCTGTATCTTCAAAGATTTATGTTTTAAATTATTTATGTATCGTTGAATCCATGTCATTGCCCGACTCATTCTGCCGTAGTTACAGAATCTGCATATAAGTATTTGGCGTCACGTAATTACTCTTATGTATAATGAGAACGAAATCTTTTGCCTTTAGTTCATCTGAACTCTTATCTTCTTTCAAACTCATATTCGCTTCATTAGGTCACTAATTTTCTTCCAGTAAAAGAAATTGGGGTCCAGTTTTCCATCTGCTCTCTGGATTATAACACACTGAGAATTTGGCTGTCGTTGCATCGTCTGCAGTCACTAATATTAGAATTCTCTAAGATCTCAACCACTCTATTTGTCACATATTGTTTATATGTACGATGATCTGATCTTATCCACCTTATAACCGTATGTGAGTCGCTCCAAAATTGTACTCTTGTAACACTCTTCTCATGGCTATTTAGTACTGTGCACATTTAACGTACTGCCATTACTGCTGCTTGCAATTCCATCTTAGGAATTTTATAAAACCATGTCGGTTATAGTCATATAGTCATCTACATAATCTTGCGCGTTCCTATTTTTAACATATTGTGCTCCATAACATAAGTATCCACTGGTTTGGTCTTATCTCTTTATTTCTCCATATAAAACGTTGAGCATCTTGGTCTTCTTTTAGGATGCTAACCTGATGAAACATTTCTTTTAAGTCCCCGCAAGCCGCCACAAAATTTTCAATGTCAAAGTAGTTTCTCATTAAATCTTCAAGCGACACATCAGTATTTCTTTTAGCGTGACATGATTCTCCTCGGAACGGTTGTTTCTTTCTCGACAGGGCCATGTACTATCCACCCCAATCTAGTTTTGATTAGACTGGTCTTGGTAATGTACGCGGATGTTGAGAGGATTTTTAGAGTTAGAGCGAGTGCAGCGAATATAAGTTCGTGTGACCTGCGAAAGCTATCAGTCGATCGTGCGAATTCATGCGGGTTGTTCCACGCTGCTTTGTTCTCCAGTCACCCCAGTATAAATGTTTATATGTATCACATTTAATACAAAATATTTAATGTAAAATAGAATTTTGACTAAACGTTTTTTTTATCTGAAACTTATTTTGAGGCATTTAAATTTATTTTAGATAGATTAATAATAAATTTTGAGATCTTTTCACAATTGCAATAAATCTTTGAAAAATATATCAAGTACTGTTCAAAAAATAATGTGGTTTTTTTGTTATACACTCATTCTTAAAGAGTGTTTTAATTAAAAATAACTAAATAAAGTAAGTTTAAGGATTGGTCGACAATTTCTAGTTTCAATTGGGGTTCAATGCGTAGAGTTGAAGTCGACTGCGCACATTGCAAGTAGTTAATGATTTAAACTTTATTATTTTCATTTAATATTGTATACTTTGTATGTAAACGATTAATGTATATTATAAAAAATCTTATTAATTAAAAACAAATATTAATAACTCACTTGAATCTTTTGCAATACATTTTTTTTGTTAACTTGTCCAGTTTTATAAACAGAATAAAAACAAATAAGATTGGTTTTAACAAAAATAACATGTTTTTCACAAAATACAGTATTTTTTGATAATTCTATGTAAATTTCTTTACAAAACAACGAATTATATTTATGTCAGGTTTTGTTTTCCTTTGTTACACCGTACTCTCATCGCACTCTCTTCTTTCAGTGTTGCATCATTTCTTAAGTAAAATAGGGCAGAAATATGAAATAAATAATTATTGTAGAATTTAGTTAAGTTTGAGATTTTAATCACTTTAGACACACATTTTATATCCCAAAACCTTTTACAGAATAATAACAAATAATATATTTTTTTTTTGTAATTCAAAATAATAAGCAATATAAATGGGTCCGTTAAAACAAGTCTCAAATAATTAAACTCTTAAATAGACATTAAAATTTCCAGGAATTTATCAATATGCAACACTAAATGCTCCGCTCATTTCTGCGTTGCAATCCCTGCTCACTTCTGCCCGTAGATACCCCCCGCGAATCACTCGATTGCCCGTGCAGTCAGCCGCGGGCAGGCGAGTTGGGCATCCCTAATATACATTATAATGGCATGGAGCCATTGAGATGACATTTTAACATATGTTGTTAATGTTGATACATACATATATATTATATGTATGTTATGAAGGCATGCAGCCGTAAAGAGTAAATTTGCAACTCATATTGTTGTTGGGATAATTATTTCGGAGTAAGCATTTTTAATGGGAATATTTATAAACGAACATATGTGTACGTAATAATTTTGTTATTGTCTACGTTATACCCAGGTAGGAATTGACGACCGGCACAAGCCTGACACAAGCTTGTGCCAATACTTCTCAAGCCTGTGTCAAGTCTGTGTCCCAGTGTTGTGCCAAGACTGTGGTAAAGCTGGAATGATAACAATGTTACAAGCTTGGAATCCAGGATTGTTACAAGCCTGAAATCCAAGCTTGTTCCAAGCCTGTGTTCCATGCTTGTGTCAAGTCTGTGTTCCAGGCTTATATCGTGCTTGTGACCCAGGCATGTATCAGCACTGTGTCCCAGGATTGTATCTAGCCTGTGTCCCACGCTTGTATCTATCCTGTATCCCAGGCATGTGCCAGCCATGTATTTCAGGCTTGTGCCAATGTTTTGGTCAGAGCTTTTTCCTAGTCAAGCCATTCCTTGCTTTTAATCATTTTATTAAGTCTTCTTTACATCATTTTTTTTTAAATTTTGTATATTGTAATTATATTTTAAAGAACAAAGTACATAAGTATGGTATTTGTGTAACAAAATAGTAATTAAATTAATCATGGAGAAACCAAATTGAAAATTAAAAATTAATAATTATGCCAACTTTCTATTTTTATATCCACCCTCTCTGTCTCCAGCTCCAGATAGATACTGACTTGTTTCAGTTAAAATTTTAAGTTGACCTTTTGTATTCGAGTATTTCTCTTCCAAAATCTCTATAATATATTAAATAATTACAAACCAGTCATTGCAGATATACTATATGTAACCAACATTTCATACACTCATATATTCGTGTAGCATTAAATGGTAGTTTGGCAGAATGTGCCAGTGGGGCTGGCACATTCTGCCAGCCCCACTGTATTGCAGTTGCACTGATTTTTTTTAAATTTTTGAAATAATTTTTTGGACGTCTGTCTTTAGGGTATCTGAACCAGCTGTAGTACTTCTGAACAGTGACATCTATAACAAGTATAAACTTATTAACTTATATTTTAATTTTTCTTCATATTTCTTACCAATGCTGATTGCTTATCCATATCTTCCAATGATTTGTCAAAATTTAAAAATTGGTATAAATATTGAAACGGGAACGTAACTTGTAAAATTTCCTTCGGGGAAGGCCCTGCTTCTGTTTCAGCTATTGATAAATTGATGTTGGCTAATTGAGATTTTAAATCATATTGCAGGCTCCGCTTGGCTTTAGTAGTATGACTAATAAGATTCTCCTGCATCATTTTGAACTTAATATCTATGTAATCAGCTAGTAGTTTAGTATGCCAGTCAAGATCGATAGAGTTTCGGAGCTTTTTTAACTCTTCTGCATCAGAAGCTTCGGCAATAATTCTTTATTTTTTGGTTATGTTTCCCGATTGAACTGAAAGTTCTTCATGAAATTTTTGAGAAATCTCGGCATCGTCATCTATTTGTACCGGTAATACACATTCATGAGACTGCTGGCCATGATCTCTTTGTAGAGGTTGAGATGTTTTCAAAATATTTCTTGCCGTTTTTCGAGCAATTTTTTTTGACATTTTTAAAATAATTTTTATAATATATAAACAAAATTGTATATTTGAAATTTTCAAAATGAAAAAAAAAAAACTGAAAATATTTTTTTATTTGACAGAAATCTCTCAGTGGAGTAGATTTACAGCAAACTGGCGTTCGTCAACTTTTATATAAACACACTTGCTTGCAATGTCAACACAGTTAATGTTTTGCAATGTATTTGAAAATGATGATATTTCGACTACTCCAACGTCTTCGGATGGACATGGTGTTGTAAAAACATTTCGTCTCTCTGCTTCAAAATAACCTTCCACAAAAATATCACTTGGATTTTGTATATGGTTTGCATATTCGTGTTTTGCAAATAATTGATTAATTTTAAATATTTGCCCATTCAATAGTTTTACAACGTTATTAGGAAGACTCCTTTTTAGAACCATACTTCGAAATGTCAATGATTTGATTGCTATAGTTTCGCAAGGGTATTTTCCAATAATTATAGTGTTATCCTTATCCAGTATAAGGTCCCTTATTGCATGGACACTTCTAATTTTGGATGAATCTGAAGTTTCAATAGCATGAAGTCTGTTCACAATTTGAGAAACGGGTTTAGTTCGGCTTGTAACAAATTTTTTTAACTTTCCGATAAAGTTTTCACCGAAAAATGCTGATAAATCAGTTAATGGTACTTCAAAATGTTTAACGTCATCTGCCAAATGAATTAAAGAGTGAAAGTTCATAACTTGCGAATCGTCCCCAAAAAAAGTTGGCATTAATATAAAGAATTTTCGTAATTGTTCGTTTGCATAATCTGCATGCATTAAAGCCATTCTGCTACTACATAATATGCGACATGCAACATGGAGGAGTAGGAAGTGACGATAATAATTTTTTTGTAACACGAATTTAAGCAATATACCTCCAAGATAAAGTAGGAGAAATGCGTATTGAGTAGCTTTCCAATGCGAAACTTCATCAGTGTTAAATCGTTTTCTTTGAAATTCCATTGGAACGTGTGGTGTTACACCTTGCATTAACTTGTGAAGTAGTTTTCTTTTTTCTAATTTTAGTCGGTGTTTGCTAGAAGGTAGAATCCACTTTTCGAGTAAAGATTTCATGACATTTAAAAACAAACAATGCATGATATCCAATGGCATATCATTAACGGGATCAAAATTTTGAATTTTTACCAACGGAGTGTATCCCTCTTTATGGTGACTTTGTTGCCTTTTTTCAAGAAAGGACCGCTTTGTTCTTTTAGTGCAGTCAATATCAGGATATACTCGTCGCTTATTCAGAGTTACTCCTTTTATCTTACACCTTTCGCATGCATAATATCCAGTTGGTCCAATTATATACTTTATATATGCACGAGCTTGGCCATCACCAACTATTGCAAATATCTTAAAATTGTAAACTTTATCCTTAATTACTACACCTTCCTTTGATAATTTTTCACATTCATACACAAAATGGCTGAGATATTTTTGAACATCATTCGGTTTTGAGTCACCATAATAAAGCGCTGCTATAAACGGTGGACACTCATATTTCTTATTAAATACTTTTAAAAGAATAGGCCATAATTGTCCTTTTGAATTTTTGAACAAACTCATTCCGTCAATATGAACTAAAACATCGATGTTCTTATCCGTGTAAATATCTGGTATGATTTGATTAGACAACCCATTTTGTATTCCCAAATAAATAAATTCTCCCACGGTATTTCGTTTGCTAACAATGGGCTTTATTTTAATCGCATGTTTGTATCCCAGTAATTTGAGAGCGGTGGATGGAATGTCCTCATAACCTTCACTCCTCAAAATTCCTAGCATTTCCGTCACTACACGTAGATTTACACTTCCAATGTTGCTAACTGCCCATCTATGCACTTTTTACTTCATAGTGATGTTTGTTCCTATACTTTGATTTACATTTGGTTGAAACACATCATCAGTTTGGATTGGAATTGACTTATTAACTGTATTTGCATCCAAAGAACTAGTAGTGTCAACACTCCCATATGAATTAAGATCCGATTCCGATTCGGAACACTCCAATTCTGGACACTCCGATTCGGAACAATTCGATGAGGAATCGATACACATTGCACTTTGGGTATCGTCCATATTATTTATTTCAGTTTCATTGTCCGGTTCGCCCATATAATTGATATATGTTTCATTTTCCGGCGATTTATTTAAGAAACGTAATTTTTTTAATCTATAGTATTCGGTATTAAATACACGTTTCCGAAACATTTTGAGACACAAATAAATTTATTGCAAAAGCACAAAATCATTTCAAGACAAATGTATTATGAATGTTGACATAAAAAACATTAAAACAATTATGGAAACGTTTTTTAAAGAATAGAAAAATTAGGTATGGTGGTCAATAACGCTAATCGCTATGATAATAATTAAATCTATTGGTACAATATCCGAGTTATTTTTATATAGGTTTCCATCTACACTCAGAAAAAATATCATATAATTGAAATTGGTCAACAGGATAAATTATTTTTTTAATCAGTAAATACCATTGAATACTACAAAATATCATGATCTTTTTTTTGATCAATATGAAAATATTTATTTATGGTATACTATTAAATTAATAATGGTTCCATTTACCATTCTTAATAGGATTTTATTGAATTTTTCTGAGTGCAGAATAATAAAAATATTGTATTTTTCTGAGTATTAATGCTTAAATACATTTCGGATATAGTTCGGTTTTATCCCAATAAGCATTTTTTCAGACAGACTTATTCATAATAGTATGAATCTACTCCCAACGATTTGTAGTAAACATCACCATAAGCGCCTGTTCCGAAGTAGCGAATGCAATACTTGGTTCCTTGAATCCATCTTTTCGTGCCGATAATATCATGCGATGTTGACCGATCGGCTTTTGCACATAAATACATATTAAATGATAAAGGTTTTCAGTAGAATATACATTGATTATGACTGTATTAATAAATATTTTTTTATTTTATTGGAATAATGTTCTTTTTCATTTATAATATGTGTTTAAGGTTAAAGAAAATCGTGTTTTATTTTTAAATTGTGAGGAACAAATATAAGTTATAAATATTTTAACTTTTATTTTTTAATTGAAAAAAACTGCATTTTTATGCATAAAATTTGCATACAATTTGCATATAATTTGCATATTTTCGAAATATTATTTTGCATATAAATTGGCTCGATAGTGAGAATTGTGTCGACCTTGTGCCAAGCCTGAGATATGATTGCTTGTGCAGAGACTGGGAGTAACAACTGTGTCAACCTTTAACCCAGCGTGAGATATCAAGGCTTGTACAGTGACAGAGAGTGATAAATGTGTCAGGATTGTGCCAAGCCCGACACATCAAGGCTAGTGCAGAGACTGGGAGTAACCACTGTGCCAGCCTTGTGTCTAGTCTTGATTACCGAGCCTTGATAGTCAAGACTGTTACAAGCCTGACCCTTTTGTTGAGTCTTGGGAATTCCTAACTGGGTAGAAGCAATCATGTTTGAAGTATATACAGGTTAGCTCATCTAGACAGATGGTTGGCACACAAAATGTTAAGAATGTCAAGACAAAAATATTAAAAATAAAACAATTGTCATTTTAAAATTTATTTATTTCACTATTTTATTAAAATTTCACTGCACAAATTAAGTAATTGACTTTCTAAATACACGATGGTTCATTTTGAATTCATGGAGACCTTTAAATTTTTTTAAATGTTGAGATTTGTTGATTTTAAAATTTTGATATTTGTTAATTTTGTAAACTTTTGTAAACAAAGCACTGATGTTTTGTTTTCAATTTTTCGTAAACAAATGTTGAGACTTTCAAACAGTTTTTAAAAAAAAAGTAAATGGTGACTGAATTGTGAAAGATGACTTAACCTGTATATACTTCAACCATGGAAGCAATTAAAATTTTAGTTTTATACTTGATGATTTATTTTGCATGATCATCAAGAGAGTTGAGGAACAAAGTCATGGTAATTTAATTCATTTAATTTGCTTACATGAATGAATTGGCCAGAAGGCTCCATTGGGACCATTTTTATTTAAATTTGAATGAAGCAATAAGGCTCCATTGGGATCATTTATAATTAAATTTGCATGGAGCAATAAGGCTCCATTAGGATCAATTTTTAAACATACTATAAGTTTTAAAGAATGAACATGTTTAATTTTATTTAGTTTATCTTGATCAAATTTTAAATACTGTCTTTAAAATTTTAATTGAGTATATTTATACTAATGGAATTATCTTTTTAACTCATTTTAAAGAGATATCCATTATATATAAATGGTTGCTATTATTATGACAAGGTATGCAAAGACATTAAAAAACTAATATAATTATATTATAGAATAAAATATACAAAATAATTGTTTATTACATATTATTAATAATGTTTTTTTATTATACTATATGTAAAATTTTAAATAATAGAAATAAAAAACCAAATTTATAAATTAATTTCATTAAATTGTTTTATTTATTTTTTATTATAGTAAACTTAAAAATACTTTTAAAAAAATGCACAGCTAAAATATCATTAATATATAAATTATATATATCAAAATAATAAAAAAAACTTATTAAAAGAAATATTTTTACTTCTTATTTATATAAATATACTGCAATAAACACCGCATAACATTGAAATTTCACTTTGTAATCGGAAATTGCTTTTAATAAATGTGGATGCATTTGTTTGAATAAAATTTACAAATTGTTTAATAGGAGAACTCCCTGCAGAAAATATATTACAATACAATGTGATTCTGGTTTAAATGATGAATCCATATTCACAATATAAAATTCACCTTTTTTATTCGATTTCTAAGTAGCTGATTTGATTCAAAAACTTCTTTAAATTTTTTCTTAGATACTAAATTTCTATATAAAATATTTTCTATATTACTTGTATTCATAATAATAATAGTTTGGCGCTACAGCCCTGTACAGAACTTCGGCCGAGATCTCTCAATATTTTGAGCTGTGCGTGTTATATTGTACTCAAAGTGGTGGGACCTACAGTTTATTGTCGAATCCGAACGGCGGGTGAGAGCTTTTCATAGGTAATGGTTTTACTCTCGTAGGTTTGCCATTTACCGACGAGAGGTAGCGCGGTATAGAAAAATGTTTCTATGAAAAGATGTTGTTAGCCTCAGTCCAGGCTTGAACCGGGGACCTTTCTGCTCGCAGTCCAACGCACTAACCACTGAGATTTTTTTAGTTATATATATTGAATCTTCATTCAATGTCTTTACTAATTTGTCCAACCTACTTGGTAGAAATCTGAAAGAGTCTACAAACCGTATTTTAAAATTATGATCATCTTCTATTAAATTTGCATGGAGCAATAAGGCTCCATTAGGATCAATTTTTAAACATACTATAAGTTTTAAAGAATGAACATGTTTAATTTTATTTAGTTTATCTTGATCAAATTTTAAATACTGTCTTTAAAATTTTAATTGAGTATATTTATACTAATGGAATTATCTTTTTAACTCATTTTAAAGAGATATCCATTATATATAAATGGTTGCTATTATTATGACAAGGTATGCAAAGACATTAAAAAACTAATATAATTATATTATAGAATAAAATATACAAAATAATTGTTTATTACATATTATTAATAATGTTTTTTTATTATACTATATGTAAAATTTTAAATAATAGAAATAAAAAACCAAATTTATAAATTAATTTCATTAAATTGTTTTATTTATTTTTTATTATAGTAAACTTAAAAATACTTTTAAAAAAATGCACAGCTAAAATATCATTAATATATAAATTATATATATCAAAATAATAAAAAAAACTTATTAAAAGAAATATTTTTACTTCTTATTTATATAAATATACTGCAATAAACACCGCATAACATTGAAATTTCACTTTGTAATCGGAAATTGCTTTTAATAAATGTGGATGCATTTGTTTGAATAAAATTTACAAATTGTTTAATAGGAGAACTCCCTGCAGAAAATATATTACAATACAATGTGATTCTGGTTTAAATGATGAATCCATATTCACAATATAAAATTCACCTTTTTTATTCGATTTCTAAGTAGCTGATTTGATTCAAAAACTTCTTTAAATTTTTTCTTAGATACTAAATTTCTATATAAAATATTTTCTATATTACTTGTATTCATAATAATAATAGTTTGGCGCTACAGCCCTGTACAGAACTTCGGCCGAGATCTCTCAATATTTTGAGCTGTGCGTGTTATATTGTACTCAAAGTGGTGGGACCTACAGTTTATTGTCGAATCCGAACGGCGGGTGAGAGCTTTTCATAGGTAATGGTTTTACTCTCGTAGGTTTGCCATTTACCGACGAGAGGTAGCGCGGTATAGAAAAATGTTTCTATGAAAAGATGTTGTTAGCCTCAGTCCAGGCTTGAACCGGGGACCTTTCTGCTCGCAGTCCAACGCACTAACCACTGAGATTTTTTTAGTTATATATATTGAATCTTCATTCAATGTCTTTACTAATTTGTCCAACCTACTTGGTAGAAATCTGAAAGAGTCTACAAACCGTATTTTAAAATTATGATCATCTTTTAACTTAATTGTTTTGGTTATTGATATTTAAGGGAATTATATCAACTTCAATATCATTTAAATTTCTTAAAAATAAATGTGATAAATAAAATGAAATAAAATAGTCATTCATTAGGTATTTACTTGCTCCTCAAATATATTTCATCACTCACTATTTTCAGTCAATGAGTGAAAACATAATGGAATTTTATGTCATTTTTCATAGCCATTATTACCTTGATAACCGACACTTACCGTTCACTTTTATTTAGTTTTACAAAGAGAAATGTCACTAGCCGCTTCAACAGACAGATCAGGTAATTTGAAAAACAATATAATTAAATCACGTGAGCTGAACTGAATCTAGATATTAACTGTGGAAAGTTGCATTCACTTTGGAGTACTAAATAAAACAACACGAACTAAATAAAACTCTTAATTTATATGTTTTCAATTTTAATATCTGCATCGATTAAGAACATTTTATCGAATAACATAAAATGTGTATCTAATCGTATCTAATGTAAACGAAACATTTTTTAAAGCTATTGAACTTTTTGAAACTCAAAAATGTTAATAAAATTAATTAAGTTCCATAATATGAAAGTTTTATTATGTATTTTAATTTTCAATGTATAAAAAATTGTGTATAAACCAAGTGATTAAGACTTTCATTTCACAGATATATATATACCCATACGCAATATATATACCCATATTTTTTTGTTTTGTTTGATTGATCGCATTAAATGTCAAAAAATTTGCAATATTGAAAATATGAAAAAATTTTATGCTCATTTAGATTATTATTATTTTTTATTATAATTAACATTGCTAGTAAAAAAAACAAACATCTACTATTATTATTACTTTTATTTTTCATTACTTACTCATTAATATTATTATAATTCTACTATTTATTTTATTACCATTATTATAATTATTCTGTCATTAAAAAACAAACAATATTACTATATACAAACAAAAAAAATAATTGTACTTATTAATTAATTTTAATTTAATATTAAAAAATACAAATAAAAATAATTAATAGAAAAACAACAATTTCATTTTTACTTTCATTAATAATTTAAAACTAGAAAACTACTATAAGTATTATTTTAATTATTTCTTACTTTCTTTCTTTCTTTTAATTAATTTCTTACTATTGCTATTTTTTATACACTAAGGTCATGATCAGCATGACCTCCTGAGTCGATTTAGCGATGTCCGTCTGTCTGTCCGTCTGTCTGTCTGTCCGTCTGTCTGTCTGTCTGTCTGTCTGTTGAAATCCCCAAGACTTTTAAAATTGAAGAGCTAGATAAATGAAACTTATAACTTAGATTACTAATATACCTACGCTGTATGTGCGCAAAATTGGCGAGATCGGTCCATTGTGACCTATGATCCGACCACTTATGTTCAAATACCTCATATAAAATTTACATATACAGATCAATTTTACTGTATACGTGCTTAGGTAAACTTTTTTGGTCAAATATGTATTGACATCATGCTCAAATACATGATAATAATGTTTTCCGGCGAAAAGACTTGTGGTTCACCAAAAAAGAAATCGATATTCGGTACACCTACCCATATGTAAATATGGGTATCAAATGAATGGAAATTCTTCAGCGATTGAATGTTTGTAGTTATTTTCAGGATTCGTATACCCTGGTGACCTATATATCACTTTGAATGGTAACCACACATATGTGTAGGGTATTTATAGTCGGCTTAGACCGACTATAATTTTGATAATCCGAACTATCATAATTACACCTACTTTAAAATTTCCCATGTGATCTAACCTTCCCAACTGGTTATCATTACACTATTAATAAAAAACTTAAACATAATTTTAAAAGTTATTACTATAAACTTTTAATATTACTAAAATTATTATATTTAAAAAATAAATCTTTATACTAAAAAATAATATATCACACAAAATAATTAATTAATTTAGTATGCTGAAGCGATCCATAATGGCATGTTTTTAAAATAGTTCCAAATCTGCCATTAATTAAAATAAAATGTTCAATACATATTACAACTTCAGCTGCGTCCATACAATATTATAAATTTAATTTTGTTAAAGAGTAAATGTAGGGTGTTGCATTTTTATTTTTGTTCATGTAAAATTTTCAAAAATTTCAGTTCAGTCGCTCAGAGAACATTCGTTGACGACGGATGTATATTTGATGTTTTTAACCCATTAAAGTCTGCTGAATCAGATACATACCATGAGATTACGCAGTGCAATTTTCCCCATCATGTTTTCCCATAATGCGTACACCAGATGTTAAGAATTTTGTTCGATTTTGCCTTTAGCACCACTACATTATATGAGTATGAAATTGTATATCTCTGCGTGCAATTCCCTCCATTTTAATCAAATATTTTATAAACAAATTTTAAAATATATTCCGAAAAATTTCAGTAAGATAAAGTTTAAAACATTGTTTGGAATTTTGACAGCAAACACATTGCGAACTAATATCTGAACATCTGAACACAGATTTTTTTTTTGCCAATTATCCGTAGGGCAAGGTTCATAATTTATTTTGTGATAAAGTTTGCGTCTGCAACATGTCGAAATCGTGCGATAACTTGCGATATAAAGTACCAAAAACGGCCTTTTTTGCAACTTTGACTCGATTTTGTGCAAAATCTCGACGTACAGGGAAAATTCTGAGTACGCAGCAAGAATCGTGAGACCGAAATCAACCAGAATAGGTTTCATGCCAGATTAGGCCAACGACCCTCAATTTGTAGAACAGTGTTATTATTGATTATTGTATACTAATATCATGTAAATTTTTTTTTTACAAAACCATGACTTATTTTTTTGTCAGGTTTGGTTTTACTTCGTTACACCATACTCTCACCGCACTCTTACTCTCTTCAATGTTGCATCGTTTCTTAAGTAAAATAGGGAAGAAATGGGAAATAAATAATTATTTTCAAATTTAGTTAAGTTTGAGATTTTAATCACTTTAGACACACATTTTATATCCCAAAACATATTACAAAATAATAACAAATAATTAAATTTTGTTTTTGCATGCGAAAATTATATAAATGTTATGAGAAAAAAATTTGAATTATTTAAAATGATAAAATTTGAATATTTTAATAATTCAAAATAATAAGCAATATAAATGGGTCCGTTAAAACCAATCTCATATAATTAAACTCTTAAATAGACATTTAAATTTCCCGGAATTTCTAAAAATGCAACATTAAAATCCGCCGCTCATTTCTGCGTTGCAATCACCACTCACTTCTCACGTCAGTTTCATTCCACAATAAATTAGAACATTGATGAGTTGCGAGATTGTAAATCGTATAATTGTGAATTTGTAGACGTTGTTGGTAATAAATAGCAGATGTATTTATGTCGGGACATAGCTTAACTGCTTGCGCATCCATTATGAAAACGTGACGACTTCCCTCTTCAGCTTCAAGTTTGTCTCGTTTCCTTTCAAATTGAGCACGTTTTTTTTTTTTAAATATGTGTATTATATTCCTCAATTGTAACTTTATTAGTTTTAAAACCGACACATATATCGCATTGATCTTTGCGAAGCATAAAGAGTGCGAAATTTTGTTCCGCAAAAACAGTTGAAAACGTAAATATGGATACTGGAGAGACTTGATTATCAGAACACTTAGAAATATAGTCCCTATAAATATCTGCCTTCGTAGTAAAAGTTGCATTGTATTTTTTAGTAGAATCCTTACGGCAATAGTGGCTCTCAATTCTATCCATTTTTTGAAAATATTCCTTTAAGAATATTTTGCAACCAGCTCTTTTAGAATCATGTATGGACGGTTTCTTGATGGCAATAGATGTCGAAATTGGTTTAACTTTTAACCATGCCAAATATTACAGATACTGTTGAAAGAAACAGAAATCGACACACATATGTTCATGGTTGCAGGGTATTTTAAACATAAAACTATTTTGTTTTTTGGAGTTTTGCACTGTAGTATTTTTTTTTCATATATATGATACGTTCAGGAGACCGAAATCAACCAGAATTGATAGGCTTCGTTCCAGATTAGGCCAACAACCTTCAATTTTTAGAACAGTGTTTAATTTATTGTATATTATTTATTGATATTTATACAGAAAGCAGCTACAAAAGAAATATGTACGGTTTAACCAAAGAAATGCTGATTTTTTGTTTTTTTTTAACTGCAAGGACGATGCTCGAGCATACGATTTTATACAAAATTGATGAAATTTTTTCGACTCTAATTTTTTGTGGAAAACTTTAGCACCACAATGTAACTTTTAATTAAGCCCTATTACATTTTAAATAAAAATTAAAGTTTGGATACGATCCGCCCTAATGTGCATATACACTACTTTCTTAAAAATTAAATTTAGATATAGTTTGCGATAACGTCGCGTAAGACAATTGCTTTCATATTGTCGTTTTCATTTTCAATATTTTCATTAGATGCTTCAAAATTCACAGCTGGATTCATTTCCAAATTAAATCCGCCATTACGACATATGTTATGCATAATGCATGCGACAACAATCGTCTGTAGACAAAGGGCAATATTTAAGCAAAGAACACTTTCAAACAAGGATCGCCGACGTGATTTTAATATCCCAAAAGATGATTCTTTGATACTCCTTGCTTTACCTTTGAGTTCATTGATTTTTTTGTCGATTTGTGAGGGGTTATTTCTCTGGTAATATAGGAATTGGGTTAGTGCGACAATTGTATCCACTATCACCTTAAATAGTATCCAACTGGTGGAAAAGTGTTGTTTTTAGAAAGTTCACTATTCTTCAACACCCGTTCATCGTGGACAGATCCAGGAAAATCGAAGCATACGCTAATGAACTCCATATTACTGGAAGATATTGCTTGCAAGTTGATAGAACAAAATGCCATCCGATTCAAGGGCAAAACTAATACTCCATTTTTAATGTTGATTAGATGTAAAGTGTGAAAACGAGTAAAATTTATTATTCTATAGAATAAGTAATATTCGTTTCTTTGCAATTGTGCATTGTGTAAAAAATCCTTCGCAAAAAACTATAATTTAAAGAGACATGTATCGACAATACAAAGTTTAGCTGCTAAAAGGGTATAAATATTTTAGCAGGTCAAATACTTTGAAAAAGCATTCCTGTCATATATACAAAATTACTTGTCAATTTTTTATTTTGCAGCAGTGTTAAATAAACATCAGTTTTCGAAAAAAAAAAATTACATGAAATGAGATTAATTTAGTCTTATTATTTTTAGGTGACGCTTAATATCCCTTAGAGCCATGGCTTTTAACTCCACATCGATCACCGGATATTGGCACAAATAAATTCAAATTTAATGAGGTTCACTCGCGCTGTCGAAATATCATTCAAAGAGAACAAAAGGCATACTAAAAAAACAAGTGGAGAATGTCTTCTTGGCGCAAATGAGCTTCATTACAGCCCAGAGAATGCCGTAAAAATAATAATTGTTTGTTGCGCATTACACAAAATGTGTATAAACTACAAGGCGAACCCACTAACATTGCAATGAACATAGAGCTACCACATAGTAATAATGATAGCATATCTACAAAAAATCTTTCATATTTAACTGCAGCACAACGCATACGTCAAGCTATAGGCAATAATTTGTAAATTTTTTATGTTATTCTGTTTATATCTTCACAAAAATAATGGATAAATTAACACTTTTAATAATTTAGAACGTATGTTTATTTTCAATTTCAACAGCTTGCAGATTTTTTTCGATTTTACTTTTTACTTCAAGGTTTTGAAGTCTCTCCATTTCCATATTATAGCGTACAGTTTCCTTATGCTTCACTTTTTGCAGATTGTATAAACGGTCAAGTGAAAGATATATGCGCTTTGTGTTTAAGCAGATGTCCTTTTGAATTTCAATTTCTATTGAGGGATGTCCATCGTATTTTTTTTTTGTTATTTGATCGCTTTCTTGTATTGGTACTGGATGATGGATTGCAGTCAATGGTATTAGTTGGTTGTACCTGAAATTCAGTTCCATTTTCTTCCAGTAGCACCGAAATTTCTTTTTCGATATCCTCAAGAACTGTATATTGAAGCGTTGGATTACGTTGGTTGGGGGTATGATTATGTCTGAACTTAATCCGTAAGACTTCAATTTATGCACCCCTTCCAAAGCTTCTTTCATCCCTACCAAATTATATATGGACTGCTCGAACGGAGTAAGTTTACGCTTACCCTTTTCCACTTAAAAATGATTTTCGCAGGAGGTCCCGAACTGTTGAGTTTATTTTCTACATTTTTGTATTTATAATAATAGGAAATGGTTAATAAATTGACAAACCCATGCTTACTTTTTTGCGTTTGCCAATTCTCCACTTAATGCTTAAAACATGAATTCATATGGGTACGAATCAGTGATGCCAACTGCAGGGGAATTTCCCAATTTGTGGAGAATTTTTGTCTTAGTGGCTAATCGGGGAATGGTCGACTTTTGGCGGGAATTTCAAATTAGAATCTGTTACATTTTCTGCATTTTAAAATATTGAATATATTGGGCATATTCCAACTTTTGATCGAATTTCATATGAAAATTTGAAAACAAACGTTTTTACTTTTAAATTCTATATCTTAGTACAATAAATAATTTTTGAAATGAATTTAAACAGCATGCTTTGACTTTAACGCTTTCAATTCGTTTGGAAATAATAAATTCAAAATCGTTTGTTTAGAATGTTGCAGTTAAAGAAGAAGGATTCGATCGAAAACTGAAACATACCTCTATATCCCAGTCATGTGAAAGATCATAACTTGGCTCCTAATAAACACTATTTATTAAATACGATTTCTAGATCTGGATAAATTCTCTTAACATTTTTTTAATGTATCTGATGTTACTTTTTTAAATAGAGTAGTTGACATGTCCCTTAATAGTCGAAAAAAATGTTGTTTTCAGTATTTTAAAGATTGCGATTATTGGGAATTTAAAATTTCGACACTATTTTTAGTCAACGTAAAAAAATGTCATACAAAATTATAAAATTAAAAAAAATCTAAAATAATATATATTTACAAATGCACATTTGTTTATACAGGTCTTTTTTGCATATTCATGTCTAATAATAATCTAATACAGATATTTTAATTTTCAAAATAGTTTGCTCCTATTCAAAAATATTTTAATCTGCTAAATTACCTATTTTCAGTACTATTTTAAACCAAGTTTAATATAATGAATTTGTTTAATATGAACCATTTTCTCAGTCACATTATAGTCAATACATCACATATATTTAAAATATCATTGTCTATCTATCTGTCTGTAAAGTTTAAAGAAATTTAAATTTGGAACTACAGACTTTTGAAATATTTATTTAAGCTAAGATTAAACATTCACTGAAAAACTGGACCTTAATTTATAAATATAGCACCACTTAGTAATAACAAATAATTTTTCAAAATGTATAATGGCTAATAAATGTCATCGAAAATTAGAGAAATCAAGAAATAAAGAAAAAAATTTTAAATGTATAACATTTTGCCTCATTTTTGTTCTACGGATTATTTCCATGTTTATTAAAATGTAGTAAATATACTATTTATTCTCTGTGTATTAAAATTACATATGTGCGAAAAATGTTATAGTCAATTGGGGAATTTTGCTAAGACTATCGGGGAAAATGAAAATATGAGTTGGCATCACTGGTACGAATACTTTGGCTATTTCTAATTTGAAAAGCGACAAAAAAATTTATTTGTCAATTGTGTGTTTTGACATTTTAATATATATTATTTCGTGTTGTTTTTTAAGGTAAATATTTAAATTAAATTATTTTAATAAATTGATTAACTGTTTTTTCTTAATATAAGCTCAAGGATGAAGAGAGACGAGCAACTAATAGAAGTGCGCAAACATAATCTAATTTACGACCTTGAAGTCGAGGACTCCAAAATATGAAAAAAAGGATGAGGCATGGAAAGAGGAGGCCCGGCGAGTGAATTTAGGTAAATAATAATAACAATAATTTAAGTTATTATATATAAAACAAATGTATTATTTTGTAAAAACGCAGTAAAAAAAAGCTTTGGAAGGGGATGCGTGATTGCTACAAGCGTGCAAAAGATGCGAAAATGTAGCATCAGGAAGTGCTGTAAGAGCGCCGAAATATAAATGGAAGTTTTATGACATGATGGCTTTTTTAGATAGCTTTAAATGTTCTAGACTAGAGATGCCCAACTCAGCCCGTACGGGCACGACGCAGCACGCAAGGTGCTTGACGAGGGCAAGATCGGTGAAGCGGAAATGGTGAGAGGAGTTTTAGACTTAGAGCGAGTGCAGCAAATATAAGTGCGTGTGACCTGCGAAAGCTATCAGTCGATCGTGCGACTTCGTGAGAGCTGGTCCGCGCTGCTTTGTTCTCCAGTCACCCCAGTATAAATGTTTATATGTATCACATTTAATACAAAATATTTAATGTCAAATAGAATTTTGACTAAACGTTTTTTTATCTGAAACTTATTTTGAGGCATTTAAATTTATTTTAGATAGATTAATAATAAATTTTGAGATCTTTTCACAATTGCAATAAATCTTTGAAAAATATATCAAGTACTGTTCAAAAAATAATGCGGTTTTTTTGTTATACACTCATTCTTAAAGAGTGTTTTAATTAAAAATAACTAAATAAAGTAAGTTTAAGGATTGGTCGACAATTTCTAGTTTCAATTGGGGTTCAATACGTAGAGTTGAAGTCGACTGCGCACATTGCAAGTAGTTAATGATTTAAATATTATTATTTTCATTTAATATTGTATACTTTGTATGTAAACGATTAATGTATATTATAAAAAATCTTATTAATTAAAAACAAATATTAATAACTCACTTGAATCTTTTGCATTAAATTATTTTGTTAACTTGTCCAGTTTTATAAACAGTATAAAAACAAATAAGATTGGTTTTAACAAAAATAACATGTTTTTCACAAAATACAGTATTTTTTGATAATTCTATGTAAATTTCTTTACAAAACAACGAATTATATTTATGTCAGGTTTTGTTTTCCTTTGTTACACCGTACTCTCATCGCACTCTCTTCTTTCAGTGTTGCATCATTTCTTAAGTAAAATAGGGCAGAAATATGAAATAAATAATTATTGTAGAATTTAGTTAAGTTTGAGATTTTAATCACTTTAGACACACATTTTATATCCCAAAACCTTTTACAGAATAATAACAAATAATATATTTTTTTTGTAATTCAAAATAATAAGCAATATAAATGGGTCCGTTAAAACAAGTCTCAAATAATTAAACTCTTAAATAGACATTAAAATTTCCAGGAATTTATCAATATGCAACACTAAATGCTCCGCTCATTTCTGCGTTGCAATCCCTGCTCACTTCTGCCCGTAGATACCCCCCGCGAATCACTCGATTGCCCGTGCAGTCAGCCGCGGGCAGGCGAGT
This sequence comes from Dryomyza anilis, assembly GCA_951804985.1. Classification (NCBI taxonomy): domain Eukaryota; kingdom Metazoa; phylum Arthropoda; class Insecta; order Diptera; family Dryomyzidae; genus Dryomyza; species Dryomyza anilis. The sequence goes on along the minus strand of OX638136.1, from coordinate 20,327,861 downwards.
TGGGCATCCCTAATATACATTATAATGGCATGGAGCCATTGAGATGACATTTTAACATATGTTGTTAATGTTGATACATACATATATATTATATGTATGTTATGAAGGCATGCAGCCGTAAAGAGTAAATTTGCAACTCATATTGTTGTTGGGATAATTATTTCGGAGTAAGCATTTTTAATGGGAATATTTATAAACGAACATATGTGTACGTAATAATTTTGTTATTGTCTACGTTATACCCAGGTAGGAATTGACGACCGGCACAAGCCTGACACAAGCTTGTGCCAATACTTCTCAAGCCTGTGTCAAGTCTGTGTCCCAGTGTTGTGCCAAGACTGTGGTAAAGCTGGAATGATAACAATGTTACAAGCTTGGAATCCAGGATTGTTACAAGCCTGAAATCCAAGCTTGTTCCAAGCCTGTGTTCCATGCTTGTGTCAAGTCTGTGTTCCAGGCTTATATCGTGCTTGTGACCCAGGCATGTATCAGCACTGTGTCCCAGGATTGTATCTAGCCTGTGTCCCACGCTTGTATCTATCCTGTATCCCAGGCATGTGCCAGCCATGTATTTCAGGCTTGTGCCAATGTTTTGGTCAGAGCTTTTTCCTAGTCAAGCCATTCCTTGCTTTTAATCATTTTATTAAGTCTTCTTTACATCATTTTTTTTTAAATTTTGTATATTGTAATTATATTTTAAAGAACAAAGTACATAAGTATGGTATTTGTGTAACAAAATAGTAATTAAATTAATCATGGAGAAACCAAATTGAAAATTAAAAATGAATAATTATGCCAACTTTCTATTTTTATATCCACCCTCTCTGTCTCCAGCTCCAGATAGATACTGACTTGTTTCAGTTAAAATTTTAAGTTGACCTTTTGTATTCGAGTATTTCTCTTCCAAAATCTCTATAATATATTAAATAATTACAAACCAGTCATTGCAGATATACTATATGTAACCAACATTTCATACACTCATATATTCGTGTAGCATTAAATGGTAGTTTGGCAGAATGTGCCAGTGGGGCTGGCACATTCTGCCAGCCCCACTGTATTGCAGTTGCACTGATTTTTTTAAAATTTTTGAAATAATTTTTTGGACGTCTGTCTTTAGGGTATCTGAACCAGCTGTAGTACTTTTGAACAGTGACATCTATAACAAGTATAAACTTATTAACTTATATTTTAATTTTTCTTCATATTTCTTACCAATGCTGATTGCTTATCCATATCTTCCAATGATTTGTCAAAATTTAAAAATTGGTATAAATATTGAAACGGGAACGTAACTTGTAAAATTTCCTTCGGGGAAGGCCCTGCTTCTGTTTCAGCTATTGATAAATTGATGTTGGCTAATTGAGATTTTAAATCATATTGCAGGCTCCGCTTGGCTTTAGTAGTATGACTAATAAGATTCTCCTGCATCATTTTGAACTTAATATCTATGTAATCAGCTAGTAGTTTAGTATGCCAGTCAAGATCGATAGAGTTTCGGAGCTTTTTTAACTCTTCTGCATCAGAAGCTTCGGCAATAATTCTTTATTTTTTGGTTATGTTTCCCGATTGAACTGAAAGTTCTTCATGAAATTTTTGAGAAATCTCGGCATCGTCATCTATTTGTACCGGTAATACACATTCATGAGACTGCTGGCCATGATCTCTTTGTAGAGGTTGAGATGTTTTCAAAATATTTCTTGCCGTTTTTCGAGCAATTTTTTTTGACATTTTTAAAATAATTTTTATAATATATAAACAAAATTGTATATTTGAAATTTTCAAAATGAAAAAAAAAAACTGAAAATATTTTTTTATTTGACAGAAATCTCTCAGTGGAGTAGATTTACAGCAAACTGGCGTTCGTCAACTTTTATATAAACACACTTGCTTGCAATGTCAACACAGTTAATGTTTTGCAATGTATTTGAAAATGATGATATTTCGACTACTCCAACGTCTTCGGATGGACATGGTGTTGTAAAAACATTTCGTCTCTCTGCTTCAAAATAACCTTCCACAAAAATATCACTTGGATTTTGTATATGGTTTGCATATTCGTGTTTTGCAAATAATTGATTAATTTTAAATATTTGCCCATTCAATAGTTTTACAACGTTATTAGGAAGACTCCTTTTTAGAACCATACTTCGAAATGTCAATGATTTGATTGCTATAGTTTCGCAAGGGTATTTTCCAATAATTATAGTGTTATCCTTATCCAGTATAAGGTCCCTTATTGCATGGACACTTCTAATTTTGGATGAATCTGAAGTTTCAATAGCATGAAGTCTGTTCACAATTTGAGAAACGGGTTTAGTTCGGCTTGTAACAAATTTTTTTAACTTTCCGATAAAGTTTTCACCGAAAAATGCTGATAAATCAGTTAATGGTACTTCAAAATGTTTAACGTCATCTGCCAAATGAATTAAAGAGTGAAAGTTCATAACTTGCGAATCGTCCCCAAAAAAAGTTGGCATTAATATAAAGAATTTTCGTAATTGTTCGTTTGCATAATCTGCATGCGTTAAAGCCATTCTGCTACTACATAATATGCGACATGCAACATGGAGGAGTAGGAAGTGACGATAATAATTTTTTTGTAACACGAATTTAAGCAATATACCTCCAAGATAAAGTAGGAGAAATGCGTATTGAGTAGCTTTCCAATGCGAAACTTCATCAGTGTTAAATCGTTTTCTTTGAAATTCCATTGGAACGTGTGGTGTTACACCTTGCATTAACTTGTGAAGTAGTTTTCTTTTTTCTAATTTTAGTCGGTGTTTGCTAGAAGGTAGAATCCACTTTTCGAGTAAAGATTTCATGACATTTAAAAACAAACAATGCATGATATCCAATGGCATATCATTAACGGGATCAAAATTTTGAATTTTTACCAACGGAGTGTATCCCTCTTTATGGTGACTTTGTTGCCTTTTTTCAAGAAAGGACCGCTTTGTTCTTTTAGTGCAGTCAATATCAGGATATACTCGTCGCTTATTCAGAGTTACTCCTTTTATCTTACACCTTTCGCATGCATAATATCCAGTTGGTCCAATTATATACTTTATATATGCACGAGCTTGGCCATCACCAACTATTGCAAATATCTTAAAATTGTAAACTTTATCCTTAATTACTACACCTTCCTTTGATAATTTTTCACATTCATACACAAAATGGCTGAGATATTTTTGAACATCATTCGGTTTTGAGTCACCATAATAAAGCGCTGCTATAAACGGTGGACACTCATATTTCTTATTAAATACTTTTAAAAGAATAGGCCATAATTGTCCTTTTGAATTTTTGAACAAACTCATTCCGTCAATATGAACTAAAACATCGATGTTCTTATCCGTGTAAATATCTGGTATGATTTAATTAGACAACCCATTTTGTATTCCCAAATAAATAAATTCTCCCACGGTATTTCGTTTGCTAACAATGGGCTTTATTTTAATCGCATGTTTGTATCCCAGTAATTTGAGAGCGGTGGATGGAATGTCCTCATAACCTTCACTCCTCAAAATTCCTAGCATTTCCGTCACTACACGTAGATTTACACTTCCAATGTTGCTAACTGCCCATCTATGCACTTTTTACTTCATAGTGATGTTTGTTCCTATACTTTGATTTACATTTGGTTGAAACACATCATCAGTTTGGATTGGAATTGACTTATTAACTGTATTTGCATCCAAAGAACTAGTAGTGTCAACACTCCCATATGAATTAAGATCCGATTCCGATTCGGAACACTCCAATTCTGGAAACTCCGATTCGGAACACTTCGATGAGGAATCGATACACATTGCACTTTGGGTATCGTCCATATTATTTATTTCAGTTTCATTGTCCGGTTCGCCCATATAATTGATATATGTTTCATTTTCCGGCGATTTATTTAAGAAACGTAATTTTTTTAATCTATAGTATTCGGTATTAAATACACGTTTCCGAAACATTTTGAGACACAAATAAATTTATTGCAAAAGCACAAAATCATTTAAAGACAAATGTATTATGAATGTTGACATAAAAAACATTAAAACAATTATGGAAACGTTTTTTAAAGAATAGAAAAATTAGGTATGGTGGTCAATAACGCTAATCGCTATGATAATAATTAAATCTATTGGTACAATATCCGAGTTATTTTTATATAGGTTTCCATCTACACTCAGAAAAAATATCATATAATTGAAATTGGTCAACAGGATAAATTATTTTTTTAATCAGTAAATACCATTGAATACTACAAAATATCATGATCTTTTTTTTGATCAATATGAAAATATTTATTTATGGTATACTATTAAATTAATAATGGTTCCATTTACCATTCTTAATAGGATTTTATTGAATTTTTCTGAGTGCAGAATAATAAAAATATTGTATTTTTCTGAGTATTAATGCTTAAATACATTTCGGATATAGTTCGGTTTTATCCCAATAAGCATTTTTTCAGACAGACTTATTCATAATAGTGTGAATCTACTCCCAACGATTTGTAGTAAACATCACCATAAGCGCCTGTTCCGAAGTAGCGAATGCAATACTTGGTTCCTTGAATCCATCTTTTCGTGCCGATAATATCATGCGATGTTGACCGATCGGCTTTTGCACATAAATACATATTAAATGATAAAGGTTTTCAGTAGAATATACATTGATTATGACTGTATTAATAAATATTTTTTTATTTTATTGGAATAATGTTCTTTTTCATTTATAATATGTGTTTAAGGTTAAAGAAAATCGTGTTTTATTTTTAAATTGTGAGGAACAAATATAAGTTATAAATATTTTAACTTTTATTTTTTAATTGAAAAAAACTGCATTTTTATGCATAAAATTTGCATACAATTTGCATATAATTTGCATATTTTCGAAATATTATTTTGCATATAAATTGGCTCGATAGTGAGAATTGTGTCGACCTTGTGCCAAGCCTGAGATATGATTGCTTGTGCAGAGACTGGGAGTAACAACTGTGTCAACCTTTAACCCAGCGTGAGATATCAAGGCTTGTACAGTGACAGAGAGTGATAAATGTGTCAGGATTGTGCCAAGCCCGACACATCAAGGCTAGTGCAGAGACTGGGAGTAACCACTGTGCCAGCCTTGTGTCTAGTCTTGATTACCGAGCCTTGATAGTCAAGACTGTTACAAGCCTGACACTTTTGTTGAGTCTTGGGAATTCCTAACTGGGTAGAAGCAATCATGGTTGAAGTATATACAGGTTAGCTCATCTAGACAGATGGTTGGCACACAAAATGTTAAGAATGTCAAGACAAAAATATTAAAAATAAAACAATTGTCATTTTAAAATTTATTTATTTCACTATTTTATTAAAATTTCACTGCACAAATTAAGTAATTGACTTTCTAAATACACGATGGTTCATTTTGAATTCATGGAGACCTTTAAATTTTTTTAAATGTTGAGATTTGTTGATTTTAAAATTTTGATATTTGTTAATTTTGTAAACTTTTGTAAACAAAGCATTGATGTTTTGTTTTAAATTTTTCGTAAACAAATGTTGAGACTTTCAAACAGTTTTAAAAAAAAAAAGTAAATGGTGACTGAATTGTGAAAGATGACTTAACCTGTATATACTTCAACCATGGAAGCAATTAAAATTTTAGTTTTATACTTGATGATTTATTTTGCATGATCATCAAGAGAGTTGAGTAACAAATTCATGGTCATTTAATTCATTTAATTTGCTTACATGAATGAATTGGCCAGAAGGCTCCATTGGGACCATTTTTATTTAAATTTGCATGAAGCAATAAGGCTCCATTAGGATCAATTTTTAAACATACTATAAGTTTTAAAGAATGAACATGTTAAAACATGTTTAATTTTATTTAGTTTATCTTGATCAAATTTTAAATACTGTCTTTAAAATTTTAATTGAGTATATTTATACTAATGGAATTATCTTTTTAACTCATTTTAAAGAGATATCCATTATATATAAATGGTTGCTATTATTATGACAAGGTATGCAAAGACATTGATAAACTAATATAATTATATTATAGAATAAAATATACAAAATAATTGTTTATTACATATTATTAATAATGTTTTTTTATTATACTATATGTAAAATTTTAAATAATAGAAATAAAAAACCAAATTTATAAATTAATTTCATTAAATTGTTTTATTTATTTTTTATTATAGTAAACTTAAAAATACTTTTAAAAAAATGCACAGCTAAAATATCATTAATATATAAATTATATATATCAAAATAATAAAAAAAACTTATTAAAAGAAATATTTTTACTTCTTATTTATATAAATATACTGCAATAAACACCGCATAACATTGAAATTTCACTTTGTAATCGGAAATTGCTTTTAATAAATGTGGATGCATTTGTTTGAATAAAATTTACAAATTGTTTAATAGGAGAACTCCCTGCAGAAAATATATTACAATACAGTGTGATTCTGGTTTAAATGATGAATCCATATTCACAATATAAAATTCACCTTTTTTATTCGATTTCTAAGTAGCTGATTTGATTCAAAAACTTCTTTAAATTTTTTCTTAGATACTAAATTTCTATATAAAATATTTTCTATATTACTTGTATTCATAATAATAATAGTTTGGCGCTACAGTCCTGTACAGAACTTCGGCCGAGATCTCTCAATATTTTGAGCTGTGCGTGTTATATTGTACTCAAAGTGGTGGGACCTACAGTTTATTGTCGAATCCGAACGGCGGGTGAGAGCTTTTCATAGGTAATGGTTTTACTCTCGTAGGTTTGCCATTTACCGACGAGAGGTAGCGCGGTATAGAAAAATGTTTCTATGAAAAGATGTTGTTAGCTCGCAGTCCAACGCACTAACCACTGAGATTTTTTTAGTTATATATATATAATCTTCATTCAATGTCTTTACTAATTTGTCCAACCTACTTGGTAGAAATCTGAAAGAGTCTACAAACCGTATTTTAAAATTATGATCATCTTTTAACTTAATTGTTTTGGTTATTGATATTTAAGGGAATTATATCAACTTCAATATCATTTAAATTTCTTAAAAATAAATGTGATAAATAAAATGAAATAAAATAGTCATTCATTAGGTATTTACTTGCTCCTCAAATATATTTCATCACTCACTATTTTCAGTCAATGAGTGAAAACATAATGGAATTTTATGTCATTTTTCATAGCCATTATTACCTTGATAACCGACACTTACCGTTCACTTTTATTTAGTTTTACAAAGAGAAATGTCACTAGCCGCTTCAACAGACAGATCAGGTAATTTGAAAAACAATATAATTAAATCACGTGAGCTGAACTGAATCTAGATATTAACTGTGGAAAGTTGCACTAGTCATTCACTTTGGAGTACTAAATAAAACAACACGAACTAAATAAAACTCTTAATTTATATGTTTTCAATTTTAATATCTGCATCGATTAAGAACATTTTATCGAATAACATAAAATGTGTATCTAATCGTATCTAATGTAAACGAAACATTTTTTAAAGCTATTGAACTTTTTGAAACTCAAAAATGTTAATAAAATTAATTAAGTTCCATAATATGAAAGTTTTATTATGTATTTTAATTTTCAATGTATAAAAAATTGTGTATAAACCAAGTGATTAAGACTTTCATTTCACAGATATATATATACCCATACGCAATATATATACCCATATTTTTTTGTTTTGTTTGATTGATCGCATTAAATGTCAAAAAATTTGCAATATTGAAAATATGAAAAAATTTTATGCTCATTTAGATTATTATTATTTTTTATTATAATTAACATTGCTAGTAAAAAAAACAAACATCTACTATTATTATTACTTTTATTTTTCATTACTTACTCATTAATATTATTATAATTCTACTATTTATTTTATTACCATTATTATAATTATTCTGTCATTAAAAAACAAACAATATTACTATATACAAACAAAAAAAATAATTGTACTTATTAATTAATTTTAATTTAATATTAAAAAATACAAATAAAAATAATTAATAGAAAAACAACAATTTCATTTTTACTTTCATTAATAATTTAAAACTAGAAAACTACTATAAGTATTATTTTAATTATTTCTTACTTTCTTTCTTTCTTTCTTTCTTTTAATTAATTTCTTACTATTGCTATTTTTTATCATTACACTATTAATAAAAAAATTAAACATAATTTTAAAAGTTATTACTATAAACTTTTAATATTACTAAAATTATTATATTTAAAAAGTAAATCTTTATTCTAAAAAATAATATATTACACAAAATAATTAATTAATTTAGTATACTGAAGCGATCCATAATGGCATGTTTTCAAAATAGTTCCAAATCTGCCATTAATTAAAATAAAATGTTCAATACATATTACAACTACAGCCGCGTCCATACAATATTATAAATTTAATTTTGTTAAAGAGTAAATGTAGGGTGTTGCATTTTTATTTTTGTTCATGTCAAATTTTCAAAAATTTCAGTTCAGTCGCTCAGAGAACATTCGTTGACGACGGATGTATATTTGATGTTTTTAACCCATTAAAGTCTGCTAAATCAGATACATACCATGAGATTAGCAGTGCAATTTTCCCCATCATGTTTTCCCATAATGCGTACACCAGATGCTAAGAATTTTGTTCGATTTTGCCTTTAGCACCACTACATTATATGAGTATGAAATTGTATATCTCTGCGTGCAATTCCCTCCATTTTAATCAAATATTTCATAAACAAATTTTAAAATATATTCCGAAAAATTTCAGTAAGATAAAGTTTAAAACAATTTTTGGAATTTTGACAGCAAACACATTGCGAACTAATATCTGATATCTGAACATCGTTCTCTAATGTGTGAAGTTAACAACACAGCTTCAACAACGGTACGGATGGAATCAACATCTGCCACCAAAAGTAGGCAGATCTGCATACCACTTCGTTCTCTTAGTTCTTAAGTTTATTCCGCTTCGTTCCGATTATTTTTAACAACGGCTGTTAAAATAATTGGGTAAATAAGCATTTGTTCTTATGTGAGGGCGAACTAAAGAAATTACAACTTTCTTTTGATCATTCTTACTTCCAGACAGGGACGTAAATTGGGTAGGGCAGGGGGGTGCAGCTGCCCCCCCCCTAGGTTTGAAAATTTCAATTAATAATAACATTTTATTTAATAAATATTTTTTTAGTAAAAAAAAGGTAGAATCAAAAGTAAGTTAAAGTTTTAATTGTAATAAAATTTCACAATTGTACTCTACATTAACCTACAGATTGGATGACCAGTATCATACCTAATTGTGTTTGATAATATTTATTTAAAAAAAAAAATAGTATAATTAATAATAAACTACAATTTTAATTTCTTTTTAATAATGACAAACTTTTGAGAAATTCTGAGAACTTTTTAATTATTTCCCAAAAAATCTGTACACGCAAGAGCCATGGGAACCATTTTTGATTCTGTTTATGTGTTTGTGAAAATTTTTCATTGATTTTTGTTCTGTCGGCATTTAATAAAGTTTTGAATAATATGTTATATTAATATTTATTGTGTTTAAATGAAAATATCGTCGTTGTAGTACAAAAAGTCACCAAATACATTTTCCAAATGCCAAATATTCATTTACAAAAATCTTTATATATCTGTCAGTTTTTAATCGATGATCATAATATTATGTAAATCTTTCAATTGAGATTTCAACTTTAAAAATGCATCAAATACTTTTTATAATATTAATCAACAAACTCAAAATTTAAGTTTTTCATAAAAATGTATTTGGTGACTAATCGTTCTACAACGACGATATAATCCTCAAAAAAAAATTACATAAGAGTTTTCAAAATTTTTCAGAAAACCAATTAATAACGTAAATGTACTTAATCCCACAACCCTAAAAAAAGTTAAATTTTACCACATAAAATAAAATAAAAGAAAATTTTATAAATATGTTTGTCAAATAGAAACCCATCATTTAATTTACATTAAGTCAATTACTTATTTAATGAAATTTAAAATTTTGTATATCCAATTATTGGACAAAATTAATTATCACTGCCCCCTAGATTTTTTTTATTCAATTAACAACAAAAATGAATTTAAACAATACGAATACAATATATATAACAATACAATATATCAATTAAATATGTTAACTTAAACAAGGAAACGCCCGTAACCGGATTCCAAATCGTAATTCATTCACTACAATTCGTATTCGAATGTAATTTTTAATTTAATGAATTTAATATTTATTTTAAATTGATTTACAAAAAATATTTTAAAATAAAACACATTTAATAAATATTCTTTAACGTGCTGTTAAAAAATATAGCTTATAAGCTATTATTATTATTATAAGCAGTTATTAAAATGATATTATAATATAATTTTAATAACTGTTTTGTGAAAAAGCATAGAAAAGCATTAAATTGTTTTTAGTAAGAATATCAGTAATACTGAATTGTCTAAATCTGCATCTGAAACTACTTAATTTTTCTACTTTTTCAGAAGATTTATATAATTGATTTTCGAAGATTTATATTCCCATTAAAATAATCTTTCAATAACGAAATATTGTGAAATTCATTTTCGATTAAAATTTTAATATTTAATAAAAAAAATCGAATTTATTACTAATTTGTTTCAATAGAATGTTTTATGAATAATATACTATACCACTTCATATTTCACTTTTTTCACATGAACTTGGTACATTTTAATAGTTTTGAATATATTAAAATTGTTTAAAAAATAATTGAGTTAATATTTGAATAAATATTGGACATTAAAAGGCAAAATTGCTCAAATTAAAAATAAAGTAAATCCAAGAATTGGTCAACAATTTCTATTTTCTACTAAGGTTGCATGCGTAGTATTGAAGTCGACTGCAGACAGTGCAACATAGAATTTTACGTATGAAGTAAATATTTTTATTTTTATTAATGAATATTATAATAAATATTGTTAATTAAAAAACCTCGGTTGACACTTTGGCAATAACATTTTTTGTCAACTTGTGATGTTTTATTATCGGAATAAGAACTTATAAGATTGGTATTATTATAAATACATTTTTTTCAAAATATATATTATTTTTCAATATATATATATCTTTTCCAACATCACGAATAATAATTTTTGTCAGGTTTTGTTTTACTTTGTTACACTGTACTCTCACCGCACTCTCGTTCCTTCAAGTGTTGCATCATTTCTTTAATATAATAGGAAAAAATGTGAAACAATTAATAATTTTAGAATATAGTTAAGTTTAAGGTTTCAATCACAATTTGTATATCCCAAAACCTTTTATAAAATAATAACAAATAATTGTTTTTTTTTAGGCAAACATTATATTAAAAAATGTTTAATTATTTAAAATATTTATTTAAAATTTTTATATTTTAGAAATTGAAAAAATAAGCAATATAAATGGGTCCGTTAAAGCCAATTTGACATAATTAAACAGTTATATAAAGCTTTAAATTTCCAATAATTTCATCAAAATGCAACACTTATAGACGAAGCGTTGCATTCCCCGCTTTTTGAGCTTTTTATTTCAAAATGAATTTCACTTGAATTGTTCGTTGCTGAGAATCTAGTAGGCTTTGAATTATTTGTATTTTGCGATATTTTTAAAGTATGATGTGTAATTGATGTATGAGAGCCAAATAAAAATTTATTACAGATTTGTCATAGTTATTTGTGAAAACTAAAGAAGTGGTTGTTCTGCACTTATAAAGAAAAAAATAGAATCAAAAGTAAGTTAAAATTTTGATTATAATAAAATTTCATAATAGTACATTATTTGCAAACTGAGCTACAATCACCGATATCATATCTAATTGTGTTAAAAATAATTCATTCAGTAACAAAGATTACAGTATTGAAAGCGAGGATATACCTACTTATGATCTATTATGATCGATTTTTATTTGTTGTTCCAAAAACTCTGTACTCGCAGGAGCCATGGAAATCATTTTGTAATATAACTGTGAAAATAATTCATTGATTTTTCTGCAGTCGTCAGTGATTAAAATAAAATATAATACTTACTTTTAAATATATTTTTACATAAAGAGTTTTCTGAATTTTAGTTTGTCATATTTAGAAATTGAACGCAAATGTACAAAATTCCGTCACCCTATATATAATTTAACTTTAAACGCAAAAAAACAAAAAGTTATATTTTGTAACTGATCAATTTTTTATTGTTATTTATAATGTTTATCACTAATTGTCTTTATTTTTAATGGGACAAAATTAAATAATCAACAACTCATAGTACATATGACCGTAAACAAATTCCATCACCTACTCTTTTTTAAGTTATTAGTGTTAATTAAACTGAATTGTATTCTAATTTAAGAATTTACTTTTAATAACTATTAATAAATGTGTAAATTATCTTAAAGATAATTTTTAAGGATTTTTCAAAAATAAAAATGTATTCGAATTTACATTTTTTACGTATAATGACGTATAACAAATTAAAAAGTTTGGTTTCAAAAAATTATACAGTTACAGATGATGAGTTTTAATTACTAAAAATATAGGTGGGACATTTTGTATACGATTTTTTTTTTAATTTGTAGTACAGTATAATTAGTGATCAGAATCACAAAATTTTAATAAATAATTGATGGGTTTGGTGCAAAAAAGGGTTAAGACAATACTTTCAATTTGCTGGACAATTAATAACAACTGTTTAAATGGTTCAATTTTGCAATTTTATATTTAAAAAATTCTATTGTTTGCAAAGGCAAAAACCTAATTTTCCAGTTTTCCTCATCCTTTTTGTAAAATGTGATAGTTTTTAATTCGGATATATTGCGTATTCTACCTTTAGAATTGCGTCTCAGTGTTACGTACTTCGGATATGTATGATTTTTGATAACAAACGAAGCGATCATATGTTTATCATATCTATCATATGTCATCAAAAGCTCAATTTCGAAAACAATGTGACTTAACCTTTTTTTGCACCACACAATTCAATTAAACAATTTATTTTTAATTAATAAAAATAATTATAAAATTTTACTCTTCTTTTTTGTATTCTACGTTGAACTTTACTTGGTGACGGAATTGTATATAATTTACGTTATATATATTTGGGTGATGTGGAAAAAAGTTATCAGGATCGCTCACCATACGATCATAAAAGTTGAAAAAGACACACACGTGTTTTTATTTTCCAACATTAATCCATGTTTATAAGTCGCGCACTCGAGTATTATGCATTTGGCGATCTAAGAAAAAAAGTTTAATATCTCCCAAAATTTAAGGAGAAAAATCACAATTTTTAAAATTGTTGCTAATTTTTTTTTGTAACATCGAATTATTAATAAACCAATTAATTTTAATTTCATGAATTTATTTTAGTTAATAAAAAAAATGCACTAATCTGTAATCGCTACACCCCATAATTGTTTCTTAGATATCCAATATATCTAATAATTATAATTAAATCACGAATTGAATTGTTTAAAACTTTGGTATTTAGATACATCTTACAAAAAAAGGCAAACATAAAAAAAAATCAAGTACAGTTTCAAATATTGCAAAAGCGTATATGTATATTGGAATATAAAAATTAGTCTTAAGAATTAAAAAGTTTTCTAAAAAATAGTTGACAAATATTGTGGAAGCTACGTATTTTAGTGGTATTAGCTAATTTTATCACAACATGATTTTCGATTTGATGGCTTCAAGTTTCATTTAAATTAAATTTAGTATTTATTTAGTTTTAATTAAAATTAATTATTTTAGAATAAAAATGTCTAAGAAAGCAACGCATATGTCAATGTTAAACTTTTTGAAAAGATCTACTGAACCGGAAACTGATACAACCATAAAGAAGCATGTATTGGAAACTGACCAATCAGCTGATAATGCAGGATGTTCTAATTATATAAATTCCGTAATTACCAAAAAAAATTCCAATTACCAACAATATCAAAAGACGAACCGTTGATTTCTGATTTATCCCGATCTCATCATGACAATCCTGTGCAACCATTATTAAATGAATATCCTCAGACCTCAAAGCGTCGATTTAATAGTGGTTACTTTAAACAACGATAGTGTATTTTGTTTTAGCTGTCGGCATTTTGGTAAAAATATTGTTCGTGCCGGTGAAACGTGCGGAAATATTACATTTGTAGACAAAGGATTCAAAAAATGGAAAGATATGAAAGAATTGCTAACTCAGCATGAGTCTAGCCAAAAGCACAAAGATGGGACTATGTTGTGGTTAGAATCAAAGAACATTTCAACCGGATTACGTGAATCTGTAGCAAATTTAATAGATCAACAGAGAAGTTCCGAGGTTATCGAGAATAGGAATCACATGAAGTATTTAATTTTAGCGAGTTCATTTTTAGCTCGACAAGGTTTGGCTTTTCGGGGAGATGACAAATCAAAAGAATCCTCAAACAAAGGTAATTATATTGAATTGCTGGAAACTTTAAGCGAACTTTCGCCGCAACTACAAGAAAGACTTCGAAAACGATATGGACACTATACCTCATCACCCTATCAGAACGATCTCATTTATTGCTTGGCAAACATACTGAGGAAAAATACGATTGATTCACTTGGATCCTTTTGGGCATTAATCAAAAGATATATCTCACAAAGAGCAACTAAGTTTCGTCATCAGATCCACGTCATCTGATGGTTCAGTCTGGGAGAAGCCTCTAGGTACTTTTCACATGGAAAATGTAGATGCTCAGTCATTAGCATCTGCTGTCAAAAATGCAGTTATACAAAACAAATTATCATGGGATAAGTGTGTCGCGCAATGCTACGATGGCGCTGCAGTTATGAGCGGAAGTCTGCGTGGCGTTCAGGCACGCATATAAGAAATTGCTCCACATGTGATCTACATCCACTGTCATGCCCATCGACTAAACCTGGTTCTAGTCAACACCGTCAAAAACATACCAGAGATTGTTGACATGTTTTCAATCATCCAGTCAATTTACGTGTTCTTGACAAATAGCGGCCCACGACATGAACTCTTTGTAATAGCTCAAATTGAAGAGAATTTACAAGTGTTAGAGCTAGAAAGATTGGTTGAAACTCGGTGGTGTTATTGGTATCGATCTGTTGGTAAAATAAAGCTTAGAATAGAAACAATTGTAAATGTATTAGAGGCAAAAACATTACAGCATTCCGGTAGGATAGCAAAAGCCGAAGCTTTGGGACTACAAAAACGAATTCAAACAATTCAGTTCCTTCGTTGTTTGATATTGGCTGAAAAATTGCTTCGGGCAGTTAATTCATTGTCTGAAGAATTGCAAAATTCATCAGTTGATTTTCTATCCGCTGAAATAATGATTGAATCTACCAAAAGAGAACTAATTGCATTTAGAAATAATGAAACTTGGGATAGTATTGTTAAAGAAGCTGCTGAAATTGGAGTTAAAATTGGAATTACAATGAACGACGAGAGGTGCGGAAATAAGCCAAACAGTGCTCATGCGATGTCAAAAAAATTATCGGAGTATTACGTGTTATCAACCACTGGCAAGAAGTCATCGGAAATGTCAAGCCAGTCAGTAAACGATTCAATGCGTACCGGTATATTATTTGCATGCGTAGATAAGTTTACTTCAGAAATAAATGATCGATTTACAAATAACTGCAAAATTTTAAAGAATGTGTCTGCATTGAATCCAACATCAGCGAAATTTTTATGTCCGGATACACTCAAGGAACTTGTAGATCTATATCCAACAAGCGGTATCGACACAATGTTCCTTGAGGTGCAAGCAAATTCGTCAAAATCGATGGAAGCCAGTCTATCGCCATTGACAATTCATGATCTTAGAAACTGTTTGAGTCGTTTTCCGGCTGGCTTTAGTGAGTTGCTTAAAATTATAGATTAATCCTAACATTGCCAGTGACATCAGTGGAAAACGAAAGACTATTTAGCACCATGAAACGAGTAAAAACGTACATCCGGAACAGGTGTGGTGACGAACGCCTGAGTGATCTCCTGGTGATTGCATGCCAAAATGAACAAGCTAAATTAGTTAACATTGACTCAGTAATAGATGAATTTGGTCGCATGAGACAAAGGCGTTATCCTTTATTTTAACTTTATTTTTACTAATTAAACATATATCATATAATAAAATATAACTTATATATAATATAGTATTTTTTTATTTTTGCCCCCCCTAGTAAAACTTGAAATTACATCCCTGCTTCCAGACACGGTAGCAGGGTAGCGTCAACGCACTTATGGGGGACGGACGTGTCGTGTCGTCTCTTGTCTTTTTTAACGTGTTCCGTCCGTCGTTTAGTATAAATGTGTTTCAAAACTGTGTTTAATGTGCCCGCCCAACATAAGAAAAATAACGAAATAAAACAAAATTGAATTGAAACACAAACTAATAATAATTTACATAAAAAACTAAAAAGAAACACCAAATAAATAAAACAATAATAATTCAACAACAACAACCGCGTGATAGAACCGGTTTCGCGCTGCCTGCTGAGTTGCTGCACTCGCTGTTTTTGCAATTGCCGACGCAAAGGGCTTTTCTATGCTCTTTGCTGCAATTGCACAGGTTTGTTGACGTATCCCCTCCCCCATCCTACTCCACGCTACTAGCGCGCACGGTTGAGGCTGCAGTGAGTGCGTAATCTATGCTGTGGTGAAGGCATAACACTCACCACGGCTTGACTTACGCTCTCATTTGTTTGTTCTAACTGCTGCGCCTTGGTAGTATGTATGTCTGTTTTGAAGTTGCCCAGTAGAAAAAATGTCGCAAAAATTTCGCATAGATTTTTGCAACATTCGTGGGCTAAGGGCGAACTTTTTCTCGGTATATGCGTATGTGTCCATCCATAGGCCACAAATAATGGCACTAGGTGAGACCCAGGTTGATGAGGGTGCAGATCCACTGGATTTTCATATACCTGGTTATCACCTATTGCCATTATTCTCTGCCCATAGGGGCCTTGCTCTATTTATTTGGAGTGACGTTGCGTATCAACTGCAGCAACAACATAGTGTGTCGGATAGCGAATTTAATACTATTTGGGTTAAATTCAAAATCCAAACACACATCATGCACTTGTGCTTTCTTTATATTAGTCCGAATTTAGATAGGGTTTCCACCTGTAATAAGCTGGATGCCTTATCTGATTCGATCTCAAATATATTGGAGCAATTTCCAGGCAGTGAAATTGTTGTTGCGGGCGATTTTAATGTGCACAACGCCACTTGGTTGAGCCACTCGGGTCTATCAACACAGGAGGGTTGTTATGTTGAGCTTTTTGCCGAGTGCAACCAATTCACTCAAATGGTGAAGGAGCCGACGTATATTCCACGCGTCGGCGGGCAAAGCCCAAAAGTCCTAGACCTTTTTCTGACTTCACATCATGAAAAATATGATGTAAAAGTCCTTGCACCTCTTGGTAATTCCGACCACTGTACTGTTTCCGCTGAGTTTTCGTATTCTAGTTTACACGCCTCTTCGATTAAAGCCCCGAAGAGGAATGTATGGCTTTACGAAAAAGCAAATTGGGTTGCGTTAAATGATTTTTTTCACAACTTTAATTGGAAATTGTGTTTCGCTGACAGAGACATAAATGCTGCGGCTTTAATGGTACAAAATATTATTTTATTAGGTATGCGGTCCTTCATACCTTCTAAAAAAATTAGCATTAAACCTAAGGTCCACTCTTGGTTTAATGAGACTTGCATAATTGCAGTCAGGTCGAAAGAGGAAGCCTTTCAGACTTGGCGTTCTAACAAGAATGCTGATACTGAAAGACTTCGTATACAGGCTAGGAATCGCTGTAATGCCGTGATCTCGCGCGAAAAGTTTCTTTACGAACAAAACGCGCGCAAAAAGGTCCTACTCTATCACAGGGGTAGTAAAAATTTCAGGTCATTTGTAAAAAGGGTGATAATCAGACGACATCGTCTACTCCAACTCTTAGTATGAATGGCCAGACCTTCACTGACCCGGTTGATAAAGCTAATCTCTTGGCAGAATTATTTGCAAATAATTCAACGCTCCCAGATAGTAATCAACCACTGCCTGTCGTCGATTCTGTTTCTTCTGCAATGCCGGAGATACATTTTCGAACTCGGGCAGTTAAAAAGGTTTTAGAAAACCTCAACATTGACAAAGCCTCTGGGCCAGATGGCATATCTGCCCATGTGTTGAAGAAGTGCGCGTCAACGCTGGCTTGTCCGTTGCGTAACCTTTTCAACATCTCCTACACGACAGGAGTTTTTCCATCTTGTTGGAAGGTTGCCAATGTCCAGCCAGTTCCGAAAAAGGGCGATGCCAGATGATAGCAACATTTGTCATTCATACTCGTTCAAAAAGCGCCCAACCTCTTTGGAGATTGAGAGTAAAAGACGCACTATGAATGACACACTCAATAATGACCTTAAAACAATCTCCGATTGGGGTCTTGCAAATAGAGTTGATTTTAATGCACGCAAGACCCAATGTTGTCTGTTGTCTCACAAAAGAATGGATTCAACCCTACCTCCCCTTAATATAGGTGCTGTGGATATTTCAGAGTCAGCTGCTCTTGACGTTCTGGGCATATCAATTCAATGTGATCTCCGTTGGAATGATCACATATTTGACGTGTCGAAAGAGGCGGCCAAGTGCCTCGGTTTTTTAAAACGGTGTAAGACATACTTCACTCCAGCTAACTTGCGCACTGTCTACACCACCTATATTCGGCCTAAGATGGAATACAATTCGCACATATGGGCAGGGGCTTCAAAATCTTCTTTGGAGTTCCTGGATCGAATCCAACAGCGTGCAATATATTTAATAGGGGATGAAAATATTTCATCGTCTATTGGTTCTCTTGAGCACCGAAGGACCGTAGGGTGTGTAAGCCTGTTCTATAGGTATTACAATGGTAAGTGTTCGAGGGAAATACATGGCCTGATTCCACCAGGTCGTGTGTCCTCTCGTTCTACTCGGGCATCGAACCAAGCCCACCCCTTCGTAGTTCACTCGGCTCTCAATAGAACCACGCATTACCGAGAGAATTCGTTCTTCAGTCGCACGATACGTTTGTGGAACAATCTCCCTGCGTCTGTTTTTCCCGACATTTTTGATATTGGCAAGTTCAAAACAAACATTCACCGACACTACTCCATCTTTCCACCCTCCATTTAACCTATCATCCCTTCTTACGATCAACACTGTGCATTGCATGAATAGGGGGCATCCCCTGAGCGTTGGTTAATTTGTAAAAAAAAAAAAAAAAAAGAAACGACGAAGTGGCCGCTAAGCAAATAAGATACACAACGGGTCCAGCAGGCACTGGTTAGCCGTTTATAAACTACGCACAGTTGACATTCCAGCCAAAGAAGTTTTTTTGCTCTGGGCTCACCCATAGGTAGGTTTCAATATAAAAATATTTCTAATTTAGAGGGCACTTACAACGCTGTGTCGGTATTGATCGCTGATAAAAAAAAGTCGTTTCTGTTATGCGATGCCAGTTGGAAATAGCAAGCTTTGCCAGTTGTCATTAACTTGGTGTTTTCCAAAGCAGATTTGGATACCCTATCCTGCGCTTTTCACGTTCAAGTCTCGTTTCAAGCAACTTCTTGACTGAAACGTTTTCATGCATTCTTTTGACATGATCTAGACAGCGAAGCTTGACTATGGCGTCGAATAGCGCATACTGATGGTTTATTCTTATTAAATATTTGTTTGCATAGCAAATAGGGCCAAAAATTTTACGGAGAATTTCTCTGAACCCAAAGTAACACCTATTAGTTTAATCTTCAGGTGTTCATGATGTATACAAGATAGACGGTCCTTTTGACGTAGACCAAATTTTGGTTTTGAATTCTAAAAATGTTATTCTTGGTATTAATACTCACCTCACACACAACAGGCATGTTTGTTACCATTCGCGGCATCGACAATCTCGGTCTGGATTTCCGTCTACCCACATGTCCGGGTTATTATAACATATTCCATCTGTTCGATCCGATTGCATATCGCATCGAGGCTCTTATCAATCCTCATATGAGTGGTATACGTCCAGTGCTGATACCACATCACAAAGGTCGCAAAGGAGACAATGACACACGTCGTTGCAACGTTTCTTGGACACGTTTAAAAATACATTTGAGAATGTAAATTTTCTGAAAAAAAGAGTGCTTCAACTGCAAATGCAACAGCAAGCGACAACATCATACACGCGCACCGACTTTATGTCCACCATACACTCGGATACGGATTTGGCAGAGGTTGATTTACAATTCAAAACCCGTTGACTATGTGCTATAAGAGGTTCTCCTTGAGTTCTTCAATTAGTATTTATTTGCATTCATCAGTCATGTTTGCTATTGGTATGTAAATTTTAAAATTTTTAAAAATATTTTCTATGAGATTTTAAAATAATTGTATTACAACAGTTTTTATTTAACTTGATAAATGTTTTGTCTATTTTTTAAATTGCAGGAACTCTGAAGATACAATTCTTTCTTAATGAAGGCTATATTTCAAAAATCAATCTGACAAATCTATTGCCATTCTCGGAATCAGAACCACAAATGTATTCAATATGCTGCATCTTTTATTGCACCATGTCAAAATTTTTTATTTTTTTAATATTTTGATTTTAAATCTTACGTTTTAAAAAATGTTGTTTATTAACAAATATTTTTTATTTAAAACTTCCACATTTAGGTTTTTAAGTTTATAATGAACCAATAAATATTAATGATGCTCAAAGTAATTTCTTTTTTATATAAAATGAAATGTTATATTTCTATGCCATGTTATATTTTTTGGTGGAATCTACATTTGATTAATTCTGTGAAACCTTAAGAAAACGATTTGTTTAAAAATAAAATGAAACAATGAAAATCTTTTTATTACCTATATTTGATTTTGTTTATACACATTATACATTTCAGTTCCTTATAATAAATATTTATATTACATTTTATACACATATAATTCTCACAAGTCATACATTTAATTTTATTCAAATTTAATTCCATAGAACAATACAAACACATAATAATTTTATTCGCATATTTTTTTAACATTTGTTTTAAAAAAATTCTATATTTAGCACAATTTTCTAATTTTATAAATAACTCATTTTTTAGAGATCTGCTTAAGTATTGTAATAGGAAAATACCACAGTTAATGGAATCTTCTTGTTTATCCCAATTTTTGATATTAATAAATTCCCAAGAGATGCCATCATTAACAAAGCTAACAAAATATCCAATAATATCTTTCAACAACAATAGATGATTTTTCATTTTATGGATTTTCACAGCAATGCGCATACAAACAAAGAGGTTTTAATTCGTATTACAAAAGCATTAAATAATAATGAAATAATCGTATCTTTATCGATTATTACAATGGAAAAATCAAGATTATTAATCTGGCAACTCTGCGCACCGACGTTTGCAATTTAATAGAACGAAGCGGAAACGGAGTGAAATTAAGATCTGCCTACTTTTGGTGGCAGATGTTGATTCCATCCGTTTCGTTGTTGAAGCGGAGTTGTTAACTTCACATACGTAACTTCACGCACATATTTCTGCGATATTTTTGTCCAGCTGTCAAAGTAGAACGAGTGCAATTGAAAAAGTTGTTGAGAAAAGTTGTTAACTTTACGCACATGGATATTACTGACCATAATTTTGTCTCCTCTTTTTGTGCATATCTCAAAATCACTTTATATTGGACACATTTTTTTTTTGCAATTTGCAGAGCAGCAACCAGTGTCTGACATGCCATGTCAGCTACTAAGACGAAAAGTGTCAGCTATTGAACAATTTATTTTTAATATTACAAATGAATAAATCCAAGAAAATTTATTTTAACTGTCCATGTGAGAGCATGGTAAAGGCATTAAATGCAATGCGTAACGGTGTGTTGTGAATCAGCAACGTTTTTTTTATGTATTTAAGAAAGACTGCACATAACCAGTATGCACATAAAGTTCAAATCTAAAAGCACAATAACAGATGCAAGTTAACGTAACATAACGTCTACGACGTAACTGGAAAGTGCATAATGTTTATGAGTGCATACTTTCAGGATATAAAATTAAGTCCGCTTGAAAGCAACGAAAAATGCACCGGTTGCAATTTGATCCGAGGCATGCGCTAGCAAGTGTGCCGTCTGTTTAAAAGCAACAACAAAAGCATTGGTTGTAATTTAAGTCAAGACTAACGCCAGCATGGGAACCAATTAAGAATTCAGCACATTGGAATTTTCTCAATTAATGATTTCACAATATTAGTAAATATATGATGTGGGGTTCATGAGGTTTTTAGTAGTACGTAGATTTAAGAATATGCGTGCTTGCATTTATGAGTTGTGTTTTAAGAAATAAGTATAAGCAAGGGGTTCGTGAGTCGCACGATACCGAGGTGATGAGTAGAGGTTAAGTATAGATTTTAAGCATTATGATTTTAACTGCCTTAGAGTGCAGACGTGTTTTCAGTTTAAACTCAAGCTTGTAAAAATACTTAAAAATAATTAATAAAAGTATAAAGCAAGTCTAAAATATCCTTGCGTTTTTATTTAATAATAAATGTTAGGAAAGAATTGTGGACTTCGAGGGAATATTGTCACTGACGGTTCCATTAATAAAGGCAAGTACAAAAGGACCCCTGGAGCCCGCAACAGGTGTGCCATGTGGTACTGCTGCAAAGCAATACAAAGTACCGAGAATTACGCTTATGTACAAATATAAAGGTGTATATCCAGAAGGAAGAAAAATGGGACCAGCCTCAATTTTATCACGAGAAGAGGAGGAAACTCTTGTCGAATGGGTCTTTCTCATAGCAAAGAAAGGGTTCCCTATAACCAAGGATTGTTTTATGACAAATGTGGCCCGTCTTGTTATTGAGTTGGGGAAATCCAAATATTTTAAATATAAAGCTCCGGTAAGAAAATGGTATAACGGATTTTGTCGTCGCAATCCATCAGTAAGCGAACGTGTATGTCAAAAATTAACAAAGAGCCGAGCAGTGATCACCCAAACAAGTTTGGAAAACTGGTTCAAGGAAGTAGAAGAGTATATGAAAGAACAAGACTGTTTCTCCATATTAAATGACGGCTGTCGAGTATTTAATGCGGATGATTCTGCATTCTTTTTAAACCCAAAAGGTTCAAAAGTGTTCAAAAGGGGTTCAAAAACCGTATGCCAAAAGGGAAACAATGATGAGAAACAAAATTTAACAGTGCTATTTACCGCCAATGCAGCTGGTAATATAGTTCCGCCGATGATTGTTTTTAAGTATGCACGCATTCCAATAAATTTGGCAAAATCTGTTCCTTCGGAATGAGGAATAGGTAAATCTGAAAACGGATGGATGACCTGCGAAACATTTTTTTAATACATTAGCAATGTATTTCATCCGGGGACTATGGGGGCGATTATCACAAGGCAACGTGTCTGAGTGCTTCAACATGGCGAAGCCAGCACAATCCTTGTCGGTGTCGTCTCAAGTCAACTCACTGGTCAACAGAATTGACAAATTGTCAAATGGTGACACCTCCACTTCGGTGGAAGTCCTCCTCGTAGAAGTCCCTGGAAACGGCGCTCTACACCACCCGGTGTAGAAGTCGGCTAAAGTGAGTGGCGAGCATCTCCCTCAGAGTGAGGGTTCGTGCGTTGGGTTTGGGTCCCAGCACGGAAAAAACCTATGCGCCCAATGAAAACAAAAAAGAAGCCTCGGATAACGACCGATTACAACGATGACGACCCACGCAAACGTTTTAAGGACCATGATTTACGGATATGCACCTGGAATGTCCGGACCCTTTATAGGGAAGGTGCCTCTATCCAGCTGGCAGATGTCCTCGAAAAATATAAGGCTGACATCACCGCTATCCAGGAGATGCGATGGACGGGACAGGGCTGTTCGAAACAAGCGTCCTGTGATATCTACTACAGCTGCCATGCGGAGAGACACGAATTTGGATGTGGATTTGTGGTCGGCAAGAGACTCCGCCACCTTGTCTATAGGTTCACGCCCGTGGACGAAAGGCTCGCAACAATCCGCATCAAGGCTAAATATTTCCATATCAGCCTAATTTGTGCACACGCTCCGACGAACGAGAAAGATGACGAGACAAAAGAGCGCTTCTACGAGCGCCTAGACAACGCATACGAGCGCTGCCCCCGCCACGATATCAAAATCGTGCTAGGCGATTTTAACGCCAAAGTGGGCAGAGAAGCCATCTATTGTCCCACAATCGGAAAATTTAGCCTCCATGCCAACACTTCCGATAACGGAACGAGGCTAATGGACTGCGCTGCAGCACGAAACATGGTAGTTAGTAGCACTAGATTCGAACATTTCGATATCCACAAGGCCACATGGTTGTCGCCCGATCAAAAAACTCGAAATCAAATTGCACGCTTCAAGCGTGATGGACGTACGCACTATCCGAGGTGCCAATATGGACTCGGATCATTACCTTGTAGCATCCAAGGTCCGCACACGCTTCTGCGGTGCGAAGAACGTACGGAATCAAACGCAGAGAAAGCTAGACGTCGGAAAGCTGCAATCACAACAGACAACGCAAGCCTTTTCCACTCGACTCTCACACCTGCTTAGACAAAGCACTCCTCCTCTCGATGATATAAGCGCGCAGTGGAATCATATCTCCTGCTCTATGCGTACGGCTGCCGAAGAGGTGCTTGGATTCCAACGCCCCCTGAGGAATCAGTGGTATGATCAAGAGTGTCGCGCGGCCACTGCAGAGAAAGACGCTGCGTACAAATCCACCCTGCAGTCAGTAGCTACGCGAGCTGCGAAGGAGCGATACAAAGAGAAGAGGAGGGAAGAGAGACGTCTTTTCAGGCGTAAAAAAAGCGAAGCAGAAATACGTGTGTGTGAGGAGATTGAGTTGCATGGGGACAGGAATGAGGCTCGAAAATTCTTCGAGAAAATAAGACGCCTAGTCGGAGGTTCGAAATCCGGAGCCTCTTCCTGTAAAGATGAGAACGGAAATCTAGTGACAGATATCCAGAGCACACTGAAAATATGGAGGGATCACTTCTCTAAACTGCTGACCGGTGCCGGGTTTGCTTCTCTATCCACCGATAGAGAAGCAAACCCGGCAACCCCAGTACTTGATGACGTCGTTGAGATTCCGCCACCCGACCATGACGAGGTCAGAACAGCCATTGCTCGGCTGAAAAACAACAAAGCCGCAGGTGCTGATGGCCTGCCTGCTGAATTGTTTAAGACCGGAGGCGAAGAGCTAATAGAGAGCATGCACGAGCTCGTAAGCAGAATATGGTCGGATGAAAGCATGCCAAGTGACTGGAACCACAGTGTACTCTGCCCAATCCTTAAGAAAGGGGATCCCACTATCTGCGCCAACTACCGTGGGATCAGACTACTCAATATCGCATACAATGTTCTATCGAGCGTATTATGTGAAAGACTGAAGCCCATCGTCAACAGACTGATTGGACCTTATCAGTGCGGCTTCAGACCTGGAAAGTCCACCATAGACCAGATTTTCACATTGCGCCTAATCCAAGAAAAGACTCTAGAAAAACAGATCGACACCTACCACCTATTAGTCGACTATAAAGCCGCCTTCGACACTCCGATAAGGGAACGATTATACGCCGCAATGTCTGAGTTCGGTATACCTGCGAAACTTATAAGGCTTTCAGGATGACCCTGAGCAACACACGTTGCTCAGTGAGAATAGGAAAAGACCTCTCCGAGCCATTTCATACCGAGCGAGGTTTCAGACAGGCTGACTCCCTATCGTGCGACTTTTTTAACTTATTGATGGAGAAAATAGTTCGAGCTGCCGAACTCCGTCAAAGCGGCACTATCCTCAACAAAAGTGTCATGCTGCTCGCATATGCCGACGATATTGATATCATTGGCAGGAGCACACGAGCAGTCAGCGCAGCATTCTCCAGATTGGAGAAAGAGTCGCGTCGAATGGGTCTAGTGGTGAACGAGCACAAGACGAAGTTCCTTGTGTCAACAAGCAAAAAAGAGTCCGTGCGTCTTGGACAAAAAGCTGATTTTGACACCCACAAGTTCGACATTGTGAAGGACTTCGTCTATCTGGGATCCAGCATAAACAGCAACAACGACGTCAGCCTGGAGATCAAACGGAGAATAACTCTTGCCAACAGGTGCTACTTTGGGCTCAGTAGGCAATTGAGAAGCAGAGCCCTCTCTCGCCGGACAAAAATAACGCTATACAAGTCACTCATCATGCCCGTCCTACTTTATGGTGCAAAAACATGGACGCTGGCCACCACCGATGAGAGAGTACTGGGAGCGTTCGAGAGAAAGATTCTCCGTAAAATCTTTGGCCCTATCTGCTTTGCTAACGAGTATCGAATCAGGATGAACCACGAGCTGTATGAGTTATTCGACGACATTGACATAGTCAAGCGCATCAAGATCCAGCGGCTTCGCTGGCTAGGTCATGTCGAACGAATGGATGAAAACACTCCAGCCAAGAAGGTGCTTGAATCGAAACTCGAAGGTGGACAGCGTAGAAGAGGGCGTCCAAATCTGCTTTGGAAAGACCAAGTTGAGGACAACCTGGCAACGCTTGGTATTTCTAACTGGCGTCAGCGCGCGCAAAGCAGATCCGACTGGCGCGGCTTCATCTCAGCGGCCAAAACCGACCCACGGTTGTAAAGGCCATTTAAGTAAGTAAGTAAGTAAGTAATGTATTTCATCCATGGCCTTTAAAAAACAATATAAAACTCCCAGTTATATTTATTGTTGACGGTCATGTCTCGCACATGTCACTTCATTTGAACAAATTTTGCTCATCAAATGGGATTATTTTAATTGCTTTATTACCCAATGCCACTCATCTTCTCCAACCAATGGACGTTGCCGTGTTTCATACGTTACAACAAAGATGGGCTCAGGAAGTAAGCGATTGGAGAATTAATCATCAATATGAAGAACTTAAAAAAACAAATTTTGCTCCTTTGTTAGATATTGTTATTAAAAAACGTATTACGCCCGATATTTTAGTCAAGTGTTTTCGCAAATGTGGTCTAGTACAATACCTTCAAGTTCACTAATTAGTACACAAACAGAAAATAGCATGTATACTGACAATACAAGCTCAATAAAGATGCAGGAAGAACACTTGAAATATTTAGAAAATTATAAAACGCCCAACAGAATGCAAATTTTTAAATCTTATAAAGACAATAAATGGCATGGAAATATAGAGGACACATCAATGTACAACATTTGGTTTAAAATGAATGAAAATATTAATTTACTTAAAACCAAAAATATAGATTCACATTTATCTGAAGCTGAAGTAAGATCTGACTCTCTTTCTCATGAAAATATAAGACCATCTTCAAACAATACACTTTATGATGAACAGAGAGATAAAGATTCAACTATACAGCTATTTACCTCACACTCAATTGAAGCAGTCATACTGCTTTAATCCAAATTTGACATACTTACCCATGGAAATTCAACAATTGATTCTGATATCTTGCCCTTGGAAGAATCATATCAAAAAAATGGTGATCAAACTACAACGTCTTATACTTCTCTTTCCGTTCCGAAAAATCTATTCATTTGTCACGATCAGATATTTTGTCTCATGAACTCATATCACAAATGCCAGATATGGCGACATCGAAAGTTTCACCAATACTTGATTTTATT
Source organism: Dryomyza anilis (assembly GCA_951804985.1). Lineage (NCBI taxonomy): Eukaryota > Metazoa > Arthropoda > Insecta > Diptera > Dryomyzidae > Dryomyza > Dryomyza anilis. The sequence goes on along the minus strand of OX638136.1, from coordinate 20,300,152 downwards.
TCACCGAAAGCTATTTCTTATATGGTAGATTGCACGAGAAGACTTCTCCCAAACACTCACAAAATCTCGAGATACAAACTACTTTAAGCGAGATAACAGAATGCTTTTCCAACCCCTCATTTATCCATCCTTCCTTGCCATCTCCTTTTAAACGTGCTTTAATATGGCCATTATATTTATCACATTTTCGGACGTCGCTTTCCGCAGTGGTTTCAGAAATGCGAATTTACTCATATGGTCGAGTACAATGAATATATAACTGTTGCCACTTCGAGAGCGGGTGTTTGGGCCCAGGAAGTTGATATACAGTTAATGAAACGGTCGCTCAGTTACTGTTTCGGCTCCCATCGGTGGTTTTAGAACTTTGTTTACTGACTTGTTTTCTTTACAAGCCTCATATTTTGCGATATAGTTTCGCACATGTGTTGCCATGTTTGGTCAATAATAAAGTTGGCGTAGTCGGTGCAGCGTTTTGTGGATGCCACCGTGAGCAGTTATTGGTGGCTCGTGAGCCTCGGCGATGAGCGAATTCGTGAGCGACGATAGGATCCAGAGCTTCCACGCAAATTCTTCCGTTTCGGGCGTTCGGCTGAACAAAGTTCGTTTGTATATGTACTCGTCTATAATTTTTACTTCGGGCAAGTTTTCGCTATTTTATTTTATTGTGTTAGTCATCTCCAAATACTCTTCTCCTTAAAACTCAGTGGTGTCGAAGTTAAGAATTGGATATTCTGCAGACGTGAGCGATTCTATGAACGCTCGCGAGAGTCTGGTATGACATTGAGTGCGGCCTTCCGTTAAGTTAAGAATTGGATATTCTGCAGACGCGAGCGATTCTATGAATGCTCGCGAGAGTCAGGTACGACATTGAGTGTGCCCTTCCGATGTTCAATTGTGAAGTCGCATTTGTTGTGAGTTTTGCTTTCTTCAGGCAATCGGCGACCTCAGCCAATGTTTGTAAAAATGAGTCAGACTCGTTTCCGATGACGAGCCAATCATCCAGGTATACGAATACCTTCTGCCTTAGATGCTGTGGTATGGTCTTGTCCATAAGACGGCACATGCGCTGAGCGGCATTGCAGAGTCCGAATGGCATCACGACGAACTTGTACAGGGAATAGTGAACGCACTTTTATCCCTACTCTCCTTCTCTAGCGGAACCTGCCAGTATGCATCCATCAAGTCGATGCTCGGATGAATTTACTCTGCTCCAAATGTTGTAGGTGGCCATCTATATTTGGCAGTGGAAAGACATCTTTTACGGTAGCTGTGTTGACGTCATGCGAGTCCAGGCACAATCGGTTCTTGCCAGGTTTACGGATTAAAACCGTTCTGCTTAGCCACTCTGAGCCTTCACAAATTTCGATTACGCCCATGCTAATCATCCGTTCGACTTCTTCTTCGAGCGCCGCTTGTACGGCTGGCGAGACCATTTGAATTTTATGTTTCACGGGTTTGGCATTTTCCACTATTTTTATCTCGTGATATTCTAAGTCTGTTTTTCCTAGACCACAGTCCTCAAACGTATTAAACTGTTTGAACTATGTCTAGGATTCACTTTTCGTGTGGAGGTGGGCGCGGCATCTTAGGGACTTTGCGTTGCGGGCTTGCTGCCTCCGCTTCTAAGCAAGCCTCGTACAGCTGGTCCAGCGAGAAAATGGACTTCGGATACACAGACAGATGTTTTCCGCTGAGTTTCGCTTGATGATTTTTATGATTTCATCATCCTCAAGGGGGCGTGCGAGTTGGTCGCATAGGGCAATCACGTCTTCGTAATAGGTGTCAAATCGTTCACGATGCCCTTGGCGTCGATCACGAATCTCTCGCATAATATCGAAGTCAGATTTGCGTGCCTTAAATTTGTGTCTAATTGCTTCGCGTAGTGCAGACCAATCTGGAGACGAATGCAGTTTCCGGAACTTCCAGTAAAACTTGTAGGCGTCGCCGACGACGAATATGTAAAAATTACAAATAATTTCAGCCCACGTTACCGCGTACAGACTTTGAAAGGTCTGGAGTCGAAAAATGAATTCGTCGACTGGGAGACCCTGACGACCTTCGAACTTCAGGCCCCACTTGTCGACGCTTATCGCCAGCATTCGCCTATGTGTTTCTGATTGGAAGTATTGTGAGATCTGTTCCTGTTGTGTCGGTATGTATCTACCTTCATTTGATGTTCTTTTCTCATGGTTATTTTGTAGATACGTTTGTCGCTGGCTGAGGTCGTTGTTGCCACTGTGGATCATGATTTTGTTGCCTTGGCGGATGATATTTTGGTTGCCACTGTGGATGTTGCGCAAATTATTGTTGGTACTGATGATGCGTCTAAGGTGACGACTACCTTGATACCTGCTGTAGTTGTTGTCGAAATTATTGTTGAAACTGCCGTTCTATCGACTGTGGGTCGCTTCGTATTGTTTCACAGTCTGGAAGTGCTGGCGTGAATTTCACTGGCTTGTTGCTCTTTGTTTTTTTCACCGCGCCTTGACTACTATGTGCTGACGTCGTTGAAGATCGCCCAGATTTTGGGGCGGAATCTGCATTTTCAACAGCTAAAGCTTGAGACTTGTTCGCCGTAAAACCCTCGCAATCACTTTGCAACAACAACGATGTTGCACCACGTGTCTGATTACCTTCACTGACATTTACCAATGGCTGCTGGCTTGGCACTGCAGTACCTTTAACAGGGGACCGTCCTAAAGTCGTGATTGGCAAGGCTAGCAAGTATCAATTTTTTTATTTTTATGAACTTTTACTAACGATTTCATTTTTCCAGATGTTCGTGCTTTATTTTTTTTATTTAATTTTAAGTTTATGTTATTTATTCATATTTAGCTTTAAAATGAAAAATGGTAACGTACCAAGACAAAATTTTTTGTACTGCTTTAAATTATAAATTGCGCAAAATTTAGGTGATACATCTGAAATTTAAATTTATTTGCTATTACGATCCTTTCTAAATTTCTGGGCGTGATCGAATTTCGAACTATTGACGACAATTGTAACAAGACAGACATATATTAGGACAAGACGAGAAATTAAATGTAAGTAATTGTCAGCGTACTTTTATCATATATTGTCATATAATTTCCTACTCTAAATTGTATAAATCGAAAATGTATAAATTGAATCTGTAAACTAAAAATTAGAATATTGTTTAAATAATGATACATTTAGGTGGAACATATCCTTGTCACACTCAAGACATCATTACTTAAACAATACCATTAATACAAACACATTTAGTACATAGGTGCAATTAAATGTGGCTAAAAATTGTCACTCTTAAGACATCATGACACTAAACATATAACAGTTTCGTTTGTACAACTCGTCAAGTAACTTTAACTTATTTGTCTAGGACACAAACGAAAAGGTTAAATAACAGTTTTAAACAACGATACCATTTATATTGACTTTCATTTAAAAGACAATACTGAGACATCGATGTTTAACCTATTTCCATTTTATTAAAACTACTTATTATTACAGCATACATAAAATTATATTGCACTTTTTGATGTCGTCGTCATCGTTCACCTTCTGGTGCAATTTGTTTTGATGGATTGAATGCATCAGACAAAGTTACCGAAATGAAGGATCACGACAAGATCAGTTATTGCACAATAATTTATTTTATCTTACGTTACTTTACATTTATTCATTGTATCAATTTGTAGCCGGTGTAGCTCAGTGGTTAGTGCGTTGGACTGCGAGCCGAAAAGTCTCCGGTTCAAGCCTGGACTGGGGCTAACAACATCTTTTCATAGAAACATTTTTCTATACCGCGCTACCTCTCGGCAGTAAAACCTCCGAGAGTAAAAACATTGCCTATGAAAAGCTCTCAGCCGACGTTCGGATTCGGCAATAAACTGTGATCCCACCACTTTGAGTACAAATATAACACGCACAGCTCAAAATGGTGAGAGAGCTCGGCCTAAGTTCTTATAGAACTGTTGGCACTACTATATTATTATTATTATTATCAATTTGCTTGCTTATTCATTTTTTCACCTGTTGTTGCTTTTTGGGTGTACGGGATTTACTCATTAACCAAAGACTCACAACATTTAAAAACAAAAATCTAACCTAATATTGCACCAATTTATTTCTCGCTGGTATCATGCATATGCTGTCGCAATTTGGATTGACGGGTTTTACTCGTCATCCAAAGACCTACAGTCATGCATGATGTCAGCGAAAGTCAATTATTGCACTGTAACGAAAAACATATAACATGACAAAATTTGTATTCCGTCCGGACTGAGCCGAAAGTTGGGCGCCACCGTTAGTGCGGGCGTGCTGCCTGATAGGGGGATAGGGATAAAAATAGTAATAGAAAAGTAGGAAAAGTAGTGAAAATATGAGTAGAAAAAGTTATAAAAAGGTAGTTTGAAAATAGAGAGGAACGGGTGGCATGCTCGTGGACTTGCCGGCTATAGCTTGTCGGACATGGGTCCTTGCTCTTCTACTGATGTTACGCACACTAAACAGAAATGTCATGCCAATTTAAAAATAAAAAAACTAAACTGAACGGAAAATAAAAAACCCAAAAAAATATAAAAACAATTGCTGTGACAAAGTTAACTATATATACAAGACTGACACATATAGGGGCGATTTTGGTGGTATTAAATCGCCCCGGGCATACCCTCCCCACCAGGGATCATTTTTTGCCCATTTAACAATGATCCCCTATCAAACTACACTGACATCAAACACCAAACTCACGACATATTGTCCACTCGTCGGTTCGAGATCGTCACGCCCATTGATAATATTTAGGCCATCACTTTACCAATAGCATTTCAAACAGCAGAAGGGGAATAATTAGTAAATCTCATGATTATTCAAAAATAAATTTAAACCAAACAGATTAAAACATGGAACAAAAATTATATTTAAATTACCTAATTGAATTAAGAATATTAATTAAACATAAACAATATCATAAAAAGTGAATTTATATAAATTATCAAAAAATTTTAAAAATTATATTATTAGAGCAAATTAAATTATTAAAGAAACACTTAAAATTAATAAAAATTTAAAGGCATATGAAGCAGTTATATTATTATTTAATACTATTTTACACTATTTTATACTATTTTATATAACAACCCTGTAACTATTACTAAAGTCACATCAATGTGTCATGCATGATGTCAGCGAAAGTCAATTATTGCACTGTAACGAAAAACATATAACATGACAAAATTTGTATTCCGTCCGGACTGAGCCGAAAGTTGGGCGCCATTGTTAGTGCGAGCGTGCTGCCTGATAGGGGGATAGGAATAAAAATAGTAATAGAAAAGTAGGAAAAGTAGTGAAAATATGAGTAGAAAAAGTTATAAAAAGGTAGTTTGAAAATAGAGAGGAACGGGTGGCATGCTCGTGGACTTGCCGGCTATAGCTTGTCGGACATGGGTCCTTGCTCTTCTACTGATGTTACGCACACTAAACAGAAATGTCATGCCAATTTAAAAACAAAAAAACTAAACTGAACGGAAAATAAAAAACCCAAAAAAATATAAAAACAATTGCTGTGACAAAGTTAACTATATGTACAAGACTGACACATATAGGGGCGATTTTGGTGGTATTAAATCGCCCCGGGCATACCCTCCCCACCAGGGATCATTTTTTGCCCACTTAACAATGATCCCCTATCAAACTACACTGACATCAAACACCAAATTCACGACATATTGTCCACTCGTCGGTTCGAGATCGTCACGCCCATTGATAATATTTAGGCCATCACTTTACCAATATCATTTCAAACAGCAGAAGGGGAATAATTAGTAAATCTCATGATTATTCAAAAATAAATTTAAACCAAACAGATTAAAACATGGAACAAAAATTATATTTAAATTACCTAATTGAATTAAGAATATTAATTAAACATAAACAATATCATAAAAAGTGAATTTATATAAATTATCAAAAAATTTTAAAAATTATATTATTAGAGCAAATTAAATTATTAAAGAAACACTTAAAATTAATAAAAATTTAAAGGCATATGAAGCAGTTATATTATTATTTAATACTATTTTACACTATTTTATACTATTTTATATAACAACCCTGTAACTATTACTAAAGTCACATCAATGTGTCATGCATGATGTCAGCGAAAGTCAATTATTGCACTGTAACGAAAAACATATAACATGACAAAATTTGTATTCCGTCCGGACTGAGCCGAAAGTTGGGCGCCATTGTTAGTGCGAGCGTGCTGCCTGATAGGGGGATAGGAATAAAAATAGTAATAGAAAAGTAGGAAAAGTAGTGAAAATATGAGTAGAAAAAGTTATAAAAAGGTAGTTTGAAAATAGAGAGGAACGGGTGGCATGCTCGTGGACTTGCCGGCTATAGCTTGTCGGACATGGGTCCTTGCTCTTCTAATTATGTTACGCACACTAAACAGAAATGTCATGCCAATTTAAAAACAAAAAAACTACACTGAACGGAAAATAAAAAACCCAAAAAAATATAAAAACAATTGCTGTGACAAAGTTAACTATATATACAAGACTGACACATATAGGGGCGATTTTGGTGGTATTAAATCGCCCCGGGCATACCCTCCCCACCATGTATCATTTTTTGCCCATTTAACAATGATCCCCTATCAAACTACACGGACATCAAACACCAAACTCACGACATATTGTCCACTCGTCGGTTCGAGATCGTCACGCCCATTGATAATATTTAGGCCATCACTTTACCAATAGCATTTCAAACAGCAGAAGGGGAATAATTAGTAAATCTCATGGTTATTCAAAAATAAATTTAAACCAAACAGATTAAAACATGGAACAAAAATTATATTTACATTACCTAATTGAATTGTATCATATTGTATCATACACCAAAAAATTACTGTAATAAAAATGTATTTTAAAAAAATACATATATCTTCCAAAAGCAAATGTATTTGTTTTTACTACATTGATGTAGTTGTTTTTATATCGGAAATAACTACATAGTTTTACTGTATTTATATATAAAAATCTAATACATTTGTATTAAAAATACTAAATATGCAGAAAAATTATTATTATTTTACTATGTTGAAATTAATATAAAAAATATATATTTTTATTTAATAAAAACAGTTTTATCATTCAGTCAATTATTTGAATTAATATTAAACATTTGTTGATCACCAAAAATAAGGTAAAAGAATGATTAATATGTAAACTATTTAATTATATAGTACATAAACAACTAAAGAGTGTTAACCAAAACTATAAGAACATATAAATATATAAATAAATAAATTAATAAATAAATAAATTAATAAGAAAAATATTTTTCCTGATTATGAGATGGAATCACCATGAGTTCTGACGACTCAAAGACATGACAAGCACTTAAGTGTCGCTTTTGAGTTGTACCTCATAATAACTCTGCCAATAACTCGCAACAGAACATTGCAAATCGTTGAGTTACTTATACTTATTTGGCCATATGGGTTTCAGTCATAGAGTTACCAACTTTAATTTTCGATTTTTATTTTCAAAACTAACCTGATTCAGCTAGAAACCCAATGAGTTGTCAACACTAGTTTTCTGCCTCCAAGTCATTCGTTCGGATGCTGTTTATATCTGCTACCTCCGCAGTCGTCCGTCGACTATGTGAATGTGTAGAATAAGAAATGGATTCATATAATTAAAAAGTGCTGAAAATGAAGACACCGTACAGTTTCTGTACTATGTAGAAATCGTTTTTTTTTAATACAATGAGTTTGTAAAATATTTCAAATAAATACAAATGTAAAAACGATCAAAATGTAGTAGAAATAATTTTTTTCAAAACAAAGATATAAAAGTATAATTTACTACAGAAATTTTTTCAGTGTATGTATTTTCATAATTCTTACTAACTAAATCACAGCAACTATTACAATTGCTTTATTTTAAAATTTTCCATCTGAACAAACGTTTCTTATTGGTTTTTGATTATTTTCAAATAATCCAAAATAATCTAAAAAAATAGAAATAATAAAAAAATATTCGGATTAATTGTTTTGACTATTTTCAAATAATCAAAAATAATCATAAACATATAAATAATCAAAAAAATTAATCTCACAACTTTTTTCATTTCTGAAAATTATCAAAAAATTTGTGAAAATAATAAATAAAACAGTAGATTACTAACTTTTAAATCTTTTTAAGTAGTATGAAAATAATAAAAATATGTACTAAGAATCAAATTACTTTTTAATTATTTCTAATCATAATCAAAACTTTTGATTACGAAAACTAAAGAATCTTAATCAAAATTTTCGATTATAACTACTAAATAATCGTAATCGTTTAGTAGTCATTACAGCTCTGCTCCTGCACCCAGAAAAATTACATCAAATCCCATTAGAATTGGTCAATAGGACAATTATTGATTTAATAGTATATGAAGTGAATGTTATATTTATTAGAAATAACCAAGTTTTATATTTTATAAATTTATTTAACAAAATAAATTATTAGTTGAAGCAAGAAAATTATTTACCTGAATCAAAATATTTGATCACAAAAACAAAACATTTTAAATAATTGATCGTACAATATTTGAGGTTATAAATATTAAAGTAAAATATTTCATGTAGTAGATACTACATTACTCCCCTCACCAGTAATAAAAATAAAATAACAATATTAGTGTTAATTAAAATCTACAAAATTATCAATTAATTTAAACAAAAAGTTACTTGTTTTTTATATGACGGTTAGGGAATGTTTGTGTTATTGGTTATTGTTTTCTCTACGTGTGCAGGTTTTAAAAGATCAATTGAGATAGTTTTGATTAAATTACCTTGTTGGATTTTAAAAGTTTTATAATTTCTACTAATAACTTTAAATGTTCCTTCAAAAGGTGTTTCAAGGCTTGAATTTGGTTTAATCTTGACAAAAACATAATCACATTTATACAAATCTTTTGGAATATATTCATATGCATTGTTTCCATGATGAGCAATATTGGTACGAGCATTGGCAAAATATTCTCTGAGTTTAGTAAGAGTATCATCTGAGGAAAATTTGTCCACACTTTTAACAATAATCTCGCCAGGAATTCTTAAAGGTTGTCCGTATACTAATTCAGCAGGACTACATTCAAGATCTTCTTTAATCGATGTACGAAAACCCAACAGAATCATTGGTAACTGATCTGACCAGTGTGTTTGATTTTGAGAAGCAACAATTGATGATTTTAATTAGCGATGAAATCTTTCAATCATCCCATTAGCTAGAGGCTGGTAAGCTGATGTATGTATTTTGTGTGATCCAAGCAGGGCCGGTCCTATAAAGCAACTTAGGGGGGGTGTGACACATAACATTTCCGAATAGAATTTTTTTTTTATTAAATTTTTAAATCTTGTAAATTCATGTACGTAACTGCAAAACATAATTTGCAGTTGCAGCGTGGAAAAAAATGGTCATGTCTTGGCAAAAGTAGGACTAACAATTACAAAAATTCCTTTAAAAATATCCTGAATCTTTTAAAACTTTTTTATTAACTTAATTTTTTGAAATATAGGAGTGGTAAAATTAAATTTAAAAAAAACATAAAATAGCTTACATACACGTTAAGACGATCATGAAGATTTGTTTAACCAGATAATTTCCGGAACTCTGAAAAATATGTTTGTATTTTTTATGTCTTACAATTATAAATAAGGTCTATTTTTGTATATAATAGTCAACTAATTGTTTACGTATTTTATATTGCAATATGAAACTGTTAGAAGCGCCGCAGGGCATTTAAAAAAAAATCGCTCCTTTTTTTGTTTAATTATTTGTAATCAAAAGTTTTTTGTGTATATATTTGTGTATATATATACTTTGTGCAGATATTGTAACGCCCCTTAGGAGGCATGGCCGGTATGGAAGCGTATATATATTCTTGATAAGCACCACCCGAGTCCGTTTAGCTATATCCGTCTGTCTTGCAGTCCGTATATACGATAACTTGAGAAATACTGCTTAGAACGCGATGAAATTTCGTATCAATAATTTTTAGCCAAAAGTTAGTTCTGTCAATAGAGCTAAATCGGTCAACGGACACGCCCACCTCCCATACAAGTCACTTATATTAAACATTTTAGGAACCAATAACTCGAAAAGTAGTCAAGATGTACTTATAAAATTTAAAATGTATTGTTAGAATTCACCTAGAAATATGGGTTCCTAGAAATATTCGTTTTTCAATAGTGTATATTTTATTCGCAAATTATGAAAACAAATTTATGAAATATTAGTCTTAAATCTCCACATATGTTTTAAAAGTAGGCGTGATCCGCCCACATTTATTTTTAACATTTTTTTGATTTTTTTTTTTTTACTTTCATATAAATTTTTTAAATTTATTGCAAAAATATTGTTTTTGCGGGCCAAGGCCTTGTCAGATACAAAGTGTTATGTACTGGGGAATGAAACGAACAACAATTGACAAAAACAAAAAGTTGTTGGCTGACCGTACAGCTGTATCGGAAGCCGCCAAGTTTCCTCATCAGCGGTCTTCTGCACATCTTCTGTATAGCAAGGCCTATAAGATCATTTTGTGCAATGAACTAAATGCGAATGTAGTACAAGCACAAAACAACCAGGCAAAACATGCAATAATTGCACCAACTTTATGCTTGTCAATTGTTGTTGTCGTATTGCAGCAAGCATCATATAGGCTGTAGTGTCACTACAGAATCATATACGACCACTGCACGCTTATTAAAAATCAAAATCTCACGATTTTATGATATTTTTATGCGCCGTGCCCTGCGAATGTATAAATTGTTGTTTGTTTTTCGACCTGAAATAGAGTTATTGCAAAAATATTGTTTTTGCGGGCTCAAGGTCTTGCCAGATACAAAGTGCTATGTACTGGGGAGTGCTGTACAGCTCTACGGTCAGCCAATAACTTTTTGTTTTTGTCAATTGTTGTTTGTTTCACTCCCCAGTACATAGCACTTTGTATCTGGCAAGACCTTGAGCCCACAAAAACAATATTTTTGCAATAACTCTATTTTAGGTCGAAAAACAAACAACAATTTTTTAAATTATTAGGATACACGTCGAAAATGTCTGAGATATAAATAATATTAAAAGTGTAGAATATTCAACATAACTAAGAACTTTAAAAGGTAGGAATACAATTAAATGTCCCATTGTTTTAATAGTAAATTTTATGAACAGTATTGATTCATTAATATTTTAGTTTTTTTTTTTTTTGAAAAATGTATACTCGTATTTTTAATTGACCCTCAAAATTTCAAAATTGACCCTCTAAAATTGTATGGCTATCTAAGAATAAATATAGATTATTAAACATTTACAAACTGTTTTTTTGAAAAATTCCGAATGCATCCAATTATTTTTGAATTCGTCCGAATCGGATTTTTTAATTTTCTATTTAAAAATTTGTGATTTTCTAAATATAACCAACTCGGACTTTATATATTGGCCATTTTACACTATATAAAAATACATGACAATTTCTATGTTTTTATTTTTCGAAAATTTTCGACTGATTTTAAATATTTTCGAATTTATTTGAGTCGGATATAATACATTAATTCGATAAACTATTCGTGTTAAATATTTAAAATATTACGATTTTTTATCATTTTGTGATTTATTGCTACTTAAAAATTGTGATAATGCCGAATATATACAACTTTTCAAATTTTTACAATATTTCCGACTCGTGTTTTTCCGAATAAGTCCTACTGGCTGAGCTAGGGAGGGTGTCACAACCCCTTCAGCCCCCCTATAGGTTCGGCCCTGGATCCAAGTAGTTTTGTCAATTCACTGAACAAATGGGAACAGTTACCCTCTATGGAACACAAATTGGAACAGTTATCCTCGATGGAGCACCAAAGCGAGAAATGAAATTATTTACAAATGTTTTTGCTACTGTTTTTGTTAATATATCTCTTATACCTGAGACAAACATCTAGTAAAATTATTATAATAACAATACTATAATATTCTAAATACAGATAAGTGACAGACATAACGTAGTATAGTTTGTGTAGTAAATAAAGCTATATAAGAAAGAAGAGAATATAACAATAACGATTACGATTCGTATATACACACATTCCCAACGACAACTCTTCGTTGCTATCCTGTATCATCGTATGGCAACAAACAGTAGCATGACAACAGACAGACGCATGACAACAGACAGTCGCATGACAACGGACAGACGTACGGCACCACACTACATGTATGTATCTAGTACAGCTCTCTAGTTGGCAACAACAACGAGTTCTCTTTGTGTGTATTTGGTGACTTTTCGTTCATTTTATTATGGCCTTGAGATTTTGAATTGTCTCGTCAACATCACTTGATTTATACAAATACAATTAGTGTTCAAATTTCGTTTTCATAATTAATATGCAGTTTACTTCAACCATGATTTTAAATTAAATAATAATGAGTAGCTGTTGGGTGTCGCATTTTTTTTATTTTTTTAATGTCAAATTTTCAAAAATTTCAGTTCAGTCGTTTAGAAGCATTCGTTGACGACGGATGTATATTTGATTTTTTTTAAACCATTAAAGCCTGCCAAATCAGATACACACCAAGGGATTAGGCAGTGCAATTTTCCCGGTCATGTTTCCCAAAATACGGACATCAGATGCTAAGAATTTTGACCGATTTTGCACCTAGCATCACTATATTATATTAGTATTAAATTGTATATCTATGCATGCATTTCACTTTATTTTAATCAATTATTTCATAAACAAATTTTTAAAAATATCCCAAAAATTTATAGTAAGATAATGTTTAAAAGAATTTTTCGAAATTTTGATAGCAAAAACCATGGATGAAGTATATACAGGTTAGTTCATCTAGACAGTTAGTTGACATACACTATGCTGAGAATGTCCATAATAAAATTTAAAAAATACAACAATTAATTGTCAATTTAAACTTTATTTGAACTTTAATTTGGTTAATTTATTAAATTGCTCATCACAAATTCATTTTCTCACTTTGTTATAAACTTCGGTGTTCTTCTGGAGCCCATAGACAGCTTGAAAATTACGAAAATGTTGAAATGTATTTATTTTAAAATTTTCGAATTTCAATTTTTTTATGAATTTGTAAACAAAGCATTGATGTTTTGTTTTAAATTTTTCGTAAGCAAATGTTGAGTCTTTCAAACAGTTTTCAAAAAAAAGTAAATGGCGCCGCAATTTAAAAAGATGACTTAACCTGTATATACTTCAACCATGGCAACAACAATGCGAACTAATATTAAAATGTTTTTTAAGAGAGCTTAGAGAATTGTGATAAATTACTCTCCCGACACACTTTTTTGGTAACACAAATTTCTCTTTGATTTTTTGCAAAAACTAATATCTGGACATAGATTTTTTTTTGCAATTATCCGTAGGGAAAGGTTCATATTTTATTTTGTGATGAAGTTTGCATCTGCTACATGTCGAAATCGTGCGATAACTTGCGATATAAAGTTCCAAAAATGGCATTTTTTGCAACTTTGAAACGATTTTTTGCAAAATCTCGACGTATGGGGAAGGAATCAGGAGACCGAAATCTACCAGAAATAATAAGTTTCATTTCTGTGGACGCCAACAACCCTCAATTTGTAGAACAGTGTTATTAAAAACCAAGGATTGAAACCGTAACCGAAACCGATATCCGTTTAAAACCGTTTCATTTTTAAAACCGTAACCGAAACCGTTATACAAAAATCAGAAATAAACCGATATCTAAAACCGATATAAACGGTTTCGGTTTTATACCGGTTTAAAACGGTTTTTAAAAAAGTATTTGGTATTTGGTCTAAAATTTGTTTTTTGTTTCATTAATCGAATTAACAACAAAACACCAGCAACTCCAAGCAAAATTGTTATGTTAAAAAATGATTCAAATTTTAATAATATTGGTTTTTTATTTATTTTTTAGTAAAATATATAGGGGAGCTTGGGGTTAAATGGGACAAGTTTTGAAAAGTTCATTTGAATATTTTTTAAATTCTTTTAAAGGATCTATTCAATAGAATACCATTTATAAGTCTTCCAATGGATTTTTGACTGATATTTCAAAACAGCTCAATTTCAGATATAAACAAAACAATGGTAATACAAGAAAAAAATGTAAAAAAAGTTTCAAATTATTAACATCTCAGTAACTATTTAAGGAAATACGAAAAATGAGGTGCAAGTTCGACAAGATTAAACATTTCAAGTATAAGGCAGTTATTTGTTTACATTAGTGATGATTAAAAATTTTTGGTACTTGCATCTTGTTCTTGCATTTTTTTTTTTGCAAGAACAAAAGCGAGAACAAGATCGATTTTTTGCCGCTGATTCGTTTGAAAGTGAAACAACAACAAAAATGCAAATAAAGCAGCATCCAAGCTTTTGATAGAATTTTTGGCGGGAAATTTTTTGTACCACAAAAAGAACTCGTTGTTGTTGCCAACTAGAGAGCTGTACTAGATACATACATGTGGTGTGGTGCCGTGCGTCTGTCCGTTGTCATGCGACTGTCTGTTGTCATGCGTCTGTCTGTTGTCATGCTACTGTTTGTTGCCATGCTATGATACAGGAAAGCAACGAAGAGTTGTCGTTGGGAAAGTGTGTATATACGAATCGTAATCGTTATATTCTCTTCTTTCTGTTAGTATTCGCTTTGTAGCGTTTGAGTTTGTGTTCGCAAAGAAAAATGTTACTCTGCAAGATATTATTTGAGTTCTCTTGACATACGGTGTAGCATTCGGATTCTTTTAATCTGTGACGAAAACAGAATTATGCCTATACGAAATATTCCTTATATTTATTGTATATGTATATCGTATAATGTACATCGTCTTGTAGAACGAAAAGTTAAAAAATACATTTTTATGAAAAACTTAATTTTCGAGTTTGTTGATTAATATTATAAAAAGTAATTGATGCATTTTTAAAATTGAAATATCAATTGATAAATTTACATTTTCTTATCATGTGGTAAAAAAAATGGAGATCATCGATTAAAAATTGACAGGTACATAAAGGTGTTTGTAAAAAATATTTAGCATTTTGAAAATGTATTTGGTGACTTTTCGTTCATTTTATTATGGCCTTGAGATTTTGAATTGTCTCGTCAACATCACTTGATTTATACAAATACAATTAGTGTTCAAATTTCGTTTTCATAATTAATATGCAGTTTAAGATATTTGTCTTCGATCTTTTATTTGAAATTTAAAAGATTAAGATTACCATTTCTTGCCTTGCTCTTGCAAATGATCATCACTAGTTTACATATATTGCAGTTGACAGAATTGTTCAAATTTAAATTCTTTGGCTTTTATGGATGAAAATTGTACAAAATTCTTCTTCTTTGCAATTCAGATCATATCTCAGGTGAAGTCAAAATGTTGCTTTTCATTGGTTTGTGGTCACGAAATTTTTTCGTGGCGTAATCAATTAAATAATTCATATAACACAATATGTTTACTAAAATAACAACAAAAATTGTTTAAATTACGTATCCCACTTTACCCTAGTATCATGTTTGAACATAATTTAGCACCATATAAAAAATGTAAAATTATTTGAAAAGTATGGAAATAAATAAAATTTATACAAAAACCGAAACCGTAACTTGGAACCGGTATACCGAAACCGTTTCGCAATAAAAACCCAAAACCGAAACCGAAACGCGGAAAAAATCGAAACCGAAATCGAAACCGTTATTCGTTTAGGTTTCAATCCTTGCGTATAATGTATATCGTCGTTGTAGAACGAAAAGTCACCAAATACATATTTAGGAAAAACCTAAATTTCGAGTTTGTTGATTAATATTATAAAAAGTAATTGATGCATTTTTAAAGTTGAAATATCTATTGATAGATTTACATTTTATTATCGTTAGGTAAAAAATGGAGATCATCGATTAAAAATTGACAGATACATGATGATGTTTGTAAATAATATTTAGCATTTTGAAAATGTATTTGGTGACTTTTCGTTCTACAACGTCGATTAGTAAATTTTATTATTGCCTTGATATTTTGAATTGTCTCGTCAACATTACTTGATTTATACAATTATTTTTTATTAGTTAATTCTTGTTAAAATATAATTCAAATTTTTATATTATTGGATTTTTTTTTTGTTATTAAAATGTTGAAGAAATTGAAAATATGGAAAATAATTAACTTAAATACAATTAGTGTTCAAATTCTATTCGTTTTCATAGTTAATATGCAGTTTAAGATATTTGTTTTCGATCTTTTATTTAAAATTTAAAAGATTAAGATTACCATTTCTTGCAGCTCACTGAATTGTTGAAATTTAATTTCTTTGGCTTTTATGGATTGAAATCGTACACAATTCTTCTTCTTTGCAATTCAGATCATATCTCAGGTGAAGTCAAAATGGTGCTTTTCATTGGTTTGTGGTCTCGAAATTTTAATTTAAAATTTTTTCTTGGCGTATTCAATTAAATAATTCATATAACACAATATTTTTTACTAAAATAACAAAAAACATTGTTTAAATTACGTTTCCCACTTTACCCCAGTATCATAATTTGAACATAATTTAGCACCATATAAAAAATGTAAAATTATTTGAAAAATATGGAAATAAAGAAAATTTATACAAAAACCGAAATCAAAATCGAAACCGTAACATGGAACCGGTATACCGAAACCGTTTCGTTATAAAAACTTAAAACCGGAACCGTAACCGAAACCGAAACGCGGAAAAAACCGAAATCGAAACCATTATTCGTTTAGGTTTCAATCCTTGTTAAAAACCAAAAAGAACACGCAAAATTGTTGCTGAATTCTTCGCAAAAGTAACACGTGTTACTTCTGTTGTTTTCATCAATTTTCCTTTCTCTTTAATATTAGCTCGTATGCTTTTTTATGCGAGGTCATCTGTTTGTTAGTGTGCATGTATGTCTGTTGAAAATAACTAAGTCAAATTTTCTAGATATTCAGACATTATGTTCTTAGGAATCAAAAAAGTAACTAATTACAATTTGTCTGGATGCCAGATGTTTTTTCTTAGGTATCAAAAAACGGCATGATATACAATGCATGTGTGTGTCTTTTCACGAATAGAACAACAAAGCACAGCCAGACAAGCAAGCGTAGGTGTATGTATAAATGTTAAAGATATAAAAATAGAAAAAACTAATTTTCCTACGAATATTGGTATAGTTTCAGTTCCTAAACATAAATTGGGATTAAATTTCGCATAAATACCAAGTTGATTTCATTCCATATTTATCTAAATCCACTTACAATGCTTATGGCAGCAGAAGAGGAGAAAGTGTATAACGTAAGTAAACGGTTTCAGAATAATATAATAATAATAGTTTAGCGCCAAATAATAATAGTTTAGCGTCCTGTATAGAACTTCGGCGGAGCTCTCTCACCATTTTAAACTGTGCGTGTTATATTTGTACTCAAAATGGTGGGACCTACAGTTTATTGCCGAATCCGAACGGCGGGTGAGAGCTTTTCATAGGCAATGTTTTACTCGAGTAGGTTTGCCATTTACTGCCGAGAGGTAGCGTCGCATAGAAAAATGTTATCTGTGAAAAAGATGTTGGCAGTCGCTGGGTGGGGAAAATTCTAAATAAACAATGAATTACCTTAAATACATTTTTTTTAAGTTAGCTTCGTAATAATTGCTTTTAGTTACTTTAAACATATCGACAGACAGACACACGAACGATGGCGCTGACAGACGGACAACGCAAAACTTAATAGCGACAAAGCAAGATAGAAAAAAGAACTATACGAACACGTGTTCATTAAATTTGAGACGAAAACAACAACATTTTTGATAATAGCGACATAGCAAGATAAAAAAAACAACAACTATACGAACACGTGTTCATTAAATTTTGGAACGAAAACAACAACATTTTTGATACCTAATAAATTAATAACTGAATTCAAGAATATTTCTACTTACTTACTTTTTTTGACAATCCCTTACTTGAAATAAAGGATTTTATGATTTAGCTACATATTACTCTGTATACTTCTTGATTCTTTCTGGATTTTAGATTTTTTTTCCTTCCGTGTAGGATCTCTAAAACTTAAAAAAAAATAATATTGATCCAATGATGTTGCGCAATGAGTTTAACGGACATTTTAAACTTTTAACAAGCATTTTAAATTAAATTATTATTGCTTCGAAAAAAAAAATCACTGGAGTTTATTTTTTACTTAACTTAAAATATTTTATGTATATAAATAGCTTATGTATAGCAGTTAAAGTCGACTTTTACTAAAGTCTACTCTAAATTTAAAGTTTACTTTAAATAAATGTTATTCATAAACATAATAGAAGCTATCTCTTCCCAGTGTTTCGTCAAGACTTATTTCCGATCTGTTTCAGATCTGCTACTACGAATTTTCGAACAACCTTGTTCGTATCGAATCAGTATAGAATCTGAATCGGTCTTAATGCAACAATTTCCCGACTCAATTTTCAAGAGAATTGTGTCAGTTTTACTTACGATATTCAAAACAAAATTACGAATGAAATGACACAAAACAGAACAGAGAGAAAAGGGAATCAGTTCAGCATAACTGACAGCCTACGCATCAGTACGCGACAATGAATGAAAATGAATGACATATATTTGGATTATTTTTTTTTCAAATTTTAATCATTCTCAATTTTTACATTTAACTAAGATGTACATGTTACATATTAAATTAATTATACATGCTCATACAATGTCAATTATATGAATGCGCGTTACCGACAACGTTACGCTTAACGAACAATTCAATATCTTTTTGAATTTGCAGAATAATTACAAATTGTGGTACATATATATTATGACGACGATATCACCGTTAGCCGAGGTCCTCGAACAGTTGTTGCTGACGCAGAGGACACAGATTCGCAGTCGATACTTTGGTCACTACCGCCAATCGTATGTGTGCAGCATTCCGCCGCGATTTCAGAAAACTGAGGTTTGGCCATTCTGGAATCGTCTTAACACAGTTTTAATGTTCTAAAATGAATGCAAATAATTAATTTAAATTAAATAATCAATAAAATTTTTACTTACAATGAAAGTTCACGCGTTGAAAATTTTTGACTATGCTCATTATGTACTTACTTAAATGGCCCTTACAACCGTTGGTCGGTTTTGGCCGCTGAGATGAAGCCGCGCCAGTCGGATCTGCGCGCGCTGACGCCAGTTACAAATACCAAGCGGTGCCAGGTTGTCCTCAACTTGGTCTTTCCAACGCAGATTTGAACGTCCTCTTGTACGCTGTCCACCTTCGAGTTTCGATTCAAGCACCTTCTTGGCTGGAGTGTTTTCCCAATCGATCGACATGACCTAGCCAACGAAGCCGCTGGATCTTGATGCGCTTGACTATGTCAATGTCGTCGAATAACTCATACAGCTCGTGGTTCATCCTGATTCGATACTCGTTAGCAAAGCAGATAGGGCCAAAGATTTTACGGAGAATCTTTCTCTCGAACGCTCCCAGTACTCTCTCATCGGTGGTGACCAGCGTCCATGTTTTTGCACCATAAAGTAGGACGGGCATGATGAGTGACTTGTATAGCGTTATTTTTGTCCGGCGAGAGAGGGCTCTGCTTCTCAATTGCCTACTGAGCCCAAAGTAGCACCTGTTGGTAAGAGTTATTCTCCGTTTGATCTCCAGGCTGACGTCGTTGTTGCTGTTTATGCTGGATCCCAGATAGACGAAGTCCTTCACAATGTCGAACTTGTGGGTGTCAAAATCAGCTTTTTGTCCAAGACGCACGGACTCTTTTTAGCTTGTTGACACAAGGAACTTCGTCTTGTGCTCGTTCACCACTAGACTCATTCGACGCGACTCTTTCTCCAATCTGGAGAATGCTGCGCTGAATGCTCGTGTGCTCCTGCCAATGATATCAATATCGTCGGCATATGCGAGCAGCATGACACTTTTGTTGAGGATAGTGCCGCTTTGACGGAGTTCGGCAGCTCGAACTATTTTCTCCATCAATAAGTTAAAAAAGTCGCACGATAGGGAGTCACCCTGCCTGAAACCTCGCTCGGTTTAAAATGGCTCGGAGAGGTCTTTCTATTCTCTCAGACCCTGAGCAACGTGTATTGCTCAGGGTCATCCTGCAAAGCCTTATAAGTTTCGCAGGTATACCGAACTCAAAAATATGCGGCGTATAATCGTTCCCTTATCGGAGTGTCGAAGGCGGCTTTATAGTCGACCAATAGGTGGTAGGTGTCGATCTTTTTTTCTGGGGTCTTTTCCTGGATTAGGCGCAATGTGAAAATCTGGTCTATGGTGGATTTTCAAGGTCTGAAGCCGCACTGATAAGGTCCAGTCAGTCGGTTGACGATGGGCTTCAGTCTTTCACATAATACGCTCGATAGGACCTTGTATGCGATATTGAGTAGGCTGATCCCACGGTAGTTGGCGCAGATAGTGGGATCCCCTTTCTTAAGGATTGGGCAGAGTACACTGTGGTTCCAGTCACTTGGCATGCTTTCATCCGACCATATTCTGCTTACGAGCTCGTGCATGCTCTCTATTAGCTCTTCGCCTCCGGTCTTAAACAATTCAGCAGTCAGGCCATAAGCACCTGCAGCTTTGTTGTTTTTCAGCCGAGCAATGGCTGTTCTGACCTCGTCATGGTCGGGTGGCGGAATCTCAACGTCGTCATCAAGTACTGGGGTTGCCGGGTTTGCTTCTCTATCGGTGGAATTGCGGTCATCATCACCGGTCAGCAGTTTAGAGAAGTGATCCCTCCATATTTTCAGTGTGCTCTGGATACCTGTCACTCATCTGTCACTCATCTTCCGTTCTCATCTTTACAGGAAGAGGCTCCGGATTATGAACCTCCGGCTAGGCGTCTTATTTTCTCGAAGAATTTTCGAGCCTCATTCCTGTCACCATGCATCTCAATCTCCTCACACTCACGTCTTTCTGCCTCGCTTTTTTACGCCTGAAAAGACGTCTCTCTTCCCTGCTCTTCTCTTTGTATCGCTCCTTCGCAGCTCGCGTAGCTACTGACTGCAGGGTGGATGGCCGTGCGACACTCTTGGTCATACCACTGATTCCTCAGGGGGCGTTGGAATCCAAGCACCTCTTCGGCAGCCGTACGCATAGAGCAGGAGATATGATTCCACTGCGTGCTTATATCATCGAGAGGAGGAGTGCTTTGTCTAAGCAGGTGTGAGAGTCGAGTGGAAAAGGCTTGCGTTGTCTGTTGTGATTGCAGCTTTCCGACCTCTAGCTTTCTCTGCGTTTGGTTCCGTACGTTCTTCGCAGCGCTTAAGCGTGTGCGGACCTTGGCTGCTACAAGGTAATGAACCGAGTCCATATTGGCACCTCGGATAGTGTGTACGTCCATCACGCTCGAAGCGTGCCTTCCGTCAATCACAACGTGATCAATTTGATTTTGAGTTTTTTGATCGGTCGACAACCATGTGGCCTTGTGGATATCGAAATGTTCGAATCTAGTGCTACTAACTACCATGTTTCGTGCTGCGGCGAAGTCGATTAGCCTCGTTCCGTTATCGGAAGTGTTGGCATGGAGGCGAAATTTTCCGATTGTGGGACAATAGATGGCTTCTCTGCCCACCTTGGCGTTAAAATCGCCAACACGATTTTGATATCGTTGCCATAACAACATTTGAAAATGAAAAAGTCTATTTATGAAAAGAGGAAGTGGAAGAAATAGAAAAATTGACAGACATTTTGCTACGAAATAGTCAGGGCTGGCCTGAGTTCACACTGGGTTACAAAAGTCGACTTGAAATTAAAATTTTATTAAACACAGCCAAAATACAAAATTTCCAAGTAAAATCTTTTACATTTTATCGAATTTGACCATTTGTGATGACATATAAAAATAAATTTTTAAAATTTCAACTGTCAAAAAAATTTCAAAATTTTTAAAAATTATTTCCTTTTGAAAAAGAAGGCATTATATCGATAATCAGTGGTATGCTTCAACATATTTTGCTATTGCATGATACCCAATTTAC
Organism: Dryomyza anilis; assembly: GCA_951804985.1. Lineage (NCBI taxonomy): Eukaryota > Metazoa > Arthropoda > Insecta > Diptera > Dryomyzidae > Dryomyza > Dryomyza anilis. The sequence goes on along the minus strand of OX638136.1, from coordinate 20,278,130 downwards.
ATTAATTGTAAATTGTATGTATTGTAACGAGCCCGGTTTCCGGTCTATGCTCAGCGGGCTCCAGGTATTCTTGTGCGTTACAAAAATTTATATTTTGCAGGGATCCCCGATGTTTTAAATAAAATGCGGCCCGGTTAAATATATATATTTTTTAATTCAATGTTTTATTTTTTTGAACTTCATTAATTTTATCGTTTCAAATTTAATATATAATAATATATTATAATAATAATATATTGAACGAATTCTTACTCGTGCAGCAGGGTGTAGCTCCTTCACGGCGTTAATGCAGTCTTGCCCATGTCCTGGGCGCTAAAGTGGTGCAGCAGGGTGTAGCTCCTTCACGGCGTTGATGCAGTCATGCCCATGTCCAGGGCGCTAAAGCTACTCAAAAACACGTGATCACCCCAGTGGTTTCCATGCAACGAAGACGCGTCACTTCAACCACTCCCACCTCTGTTCAAACTAGCCTCAAAAAGTCAATGTTCCTACGGGCGTTCGTTGGCTATACTCCATCTGGCGTATGTACACATACCACGCTACAGTATAGCCGTCAATGTTGTTCGTCAGTCGGTCAACAGCAAAAGAGAGCGATTTTGTTTGCGCGCTCGCTTTTACACGCGTGTCTTCTTATTCCTTATTCTTCGTCGTCAGTTGCGAAGTATGCTGTGTTTTGCTAGCTCTCTGGAAAGTGAGCGTCGAAGTTGGCTGCGTTTTGGTGGTGTTTATTCTCGCTGTGTTTAATGTTAATTCTCGCTGTGTTTTATGTTTGCGTATTGTGCGGTATTATTTCGGACGAAATGATATCGTCACACCCCCCTCTTATTTCGGGGTGGGTTGACGATTCTGCGTCAGGTTGGTAACAGTCGCCGCGCCGTTCCGGTTCAACCGTACCCGATACTTCACTCCCGCTATCGTTCTGGTGAACGAGGTTTTCTGGCCGGGTTTGTCACGGCTTATTTGTGACGCCAGTACTAGCAATTCTTGGGGCCATTGGGATAAGTCATCGCTTGTCGTAGTCACTGCTGCATTTTCCGCGTTGTTTAAATTACCATCGCCATGACCGCCGTCGTCACTGGCTGTGGTCCTCTCGATGGGGTCGTACGACTTCCTTGCGGCCGCTGTCCGCCATGGACCTGGTGCCACCGGTTCAATCACTGGGATCTTGGTGATTTGATGTGACGTCGCTGTTGTTACTGATGGTATCGTCGCTTGCGTCACCTCTGTCTTCGACACGGCTGCCTGTCCAGTGGTTGGAACCGCTATCACCGTTCTTGTCGGTACTGACGCGATCGCCGGCTTCATGGTTTCGTCAGTCGTCTTTTGATGTGCGCGTATGATCACGGGTTGTTCCAACGTTGTCTCCTGCGCCGCTTGGTGGACATCGCCCTGGTGCCTTTCATGTATGGCCGTCTGTTGTGTGACGCCTGTCGCCTCGCCTACAATTGTCTGGCGCGTTGCTTCTGCCGTGCGTTAATCTTCTTGATGTGTAGCCTGCACGGCCGGGTGCCTAGCGACCCGTCTCTTCTTGTTTGAGGCCGTCCGCCCCGTCGTTTCTGTTTCGCAGACACAGCTATCGTAGACACAGCTTCCTGTGCAGCCGTCACAGCCTTCCGCTGTGCGGTGCTCGTCTCCTCGCTTGCAACCTCTTGCGTTGCTGCCGAAAATGCAGGCATCAGCGCAACCACCACAGCCGTCCGCTGTGTGTTGCTGACCTCTTCGTATGCGGCCACCTGCTGCGAAGGACTAGGCGCATCTTCGGTAGTGCCCGATGCCTCTTCTGCGCCGCTCGGCACCTCATCTATGGCGCGTGATGTCTCTGTCGTCGTCTGCACTGCTGAGTTCGCAGTCCCCGCGTCTGTCGCGATGTCGCCAATCTGCCGCATCGCTGGTTCCGCTGAAGTCTCAGCCATAGGCTGCGTTGCCGTCTCTGCTGTTGCGCTTTCGGCCATCTGCCGCGTCGCTTGTTGCAGCACCCGCTGTGATGGCCGCCTTGAAATGTCGGACCAGGCTAACCCTTCAGTTGTTCCTGCCTCTCTGGCCATCATCCGGATTTTCCAAGCGATTTCACCACGTCCAGCTCCGCCCACCTTGCCTGTAAACCACTTACGACGATTGATGGGGGGTTCTAGATCCCGCAGTGGATCCTGGCGCAAGGATTGAATATATCGTAGCATATAGACCCCACAGTCCGTCTGGTTGGGCTGCTGCGGCACCGCGACGTGATGGTCTGGCATATTGAGCTCCGTGAACTCAGTTCCCGCCGCGCCATTTTTGCGTGAGGCCAACGTCATAAACTCCCGCAGCTGGCAGCGGCGTGCCGGCGAGTTTTGGTGGCCATAGAGTCCATTATTAATATGCATGCACCTTTGTCATTGGCTTGCTGCCCTCCATTTGACTGACCGGCGTTTGACTGCAACGCCCCGGGATTGCAGATCGCCGCCAAGTACCAGTGATGCTGTTCGTTGATTAGTACGAGAAGCAAATCGTACGCGAAGGGGTCCACCCGCTTCGTCCAAGAACGTACGCACATAGCCGTGTCCCGCAACAGGCTGGTATAGAAAAATGTGTCGTATTCATGGATTCGACGATCTGGTAGCACGTCAAGACCGTCCTGTAGTGACCATCGCATCCAGAAATTTACAATATTGTCGTTGAGGAAGCGCCCTACCGCTAGGCAGCGGTAATCTCCAACCGAGATGTTGACGCCCCGCCCCTCTGGAGGGTATGTAAAAAGGCGGCGGTTGTCGGTATCGCGAACTGGTGGTTCAGCGCTCAACGCTGTAGTTGGCGCGTGTGAAATCTCTCCGGTCTGTGGTGTAAACGGGGTCCCCACCTGTAGTTGCTTGTCGTTCTGCGTCTGCATGTAGCTAGGTGCTGATGACGGAGCACTCGTGAGTGAGTTGTAGGCGACCGCCGTTACTTCTGCCGCTACACTTGCTTTCGTCGCTCCTGATGTCGTTGCCTCTGCTAGAGCTGTACCGAATGCTGCGGTAAATGGCACGGCTGCGCACGCGCTCGATGTTGTGGCCTTTCTTAATATTTCGCTCGTCGTTGTTGCCTCTGCTGCCGCGCCTTATGCGGCTTCAAATGCTGTCGTATCTATTATACGGAGTCTCTTGCCTCACCAACCACTGAGGACTTCCACGTCGTGTTCTCCCAATGGTTGCGTGAGCCTCTGTTGGCAGAGCGCCATCAATACTTTACGCCGATAGCTGCATGCACTCTCCTTAAGCTTGAGGTCGTCGATGCCAGCCATTATTTATTTATTTTCGCGTGCAAATAAATAAGAAAAATAATTAGTTTTTATTCCACGCACCGGCACAAAAATTGTGCATAAAATCAAATGTAAATGTTTTGTATAATTTAAGCAAGTAATTTGCGCACTGAAACTAAACTGTGTATAATTATTATAATAATTCTCGCACCGACACTTGTTGTTCGCTTTAAGCATGCGTAACGAATGAGGTTAATGTTAATTTGCATGCCGAATGTCGCAGTGAATCGGCTTTGTTCGTGCAACACTTGTTGCCTCGCGATACGTCGGCACGATGCACGCCGCGAATTTTGAATTTTAACGGTTATGCGCGGCGGCGCTACTGACAATTTTTGTACCATTTTGGACGCAACACGGCCGCGCGCGATTTTGTCGCGCGCTATTTTCAGAACCATTTACAAATATTTTTGTGCGCTTTTTGCGAATGGAGTTTTCTACGTTTACGCGGTTGAAATTCAAAATGTCCCCGTGACACGTAGGAGTTTCCTCGTTACTCTGAATTCTTGTGCCTTTGACGTTGTTTAAACATTTGCCCGAACATTGAGTTTGTGTCCTTTGTCTGCGTCACCACGCCTGTTCCTACGGTGACCTCATCGTACAACGCCTTGGGGAGGCCCGGCTCGCCTCCTTGGATCAAATACGCCGGGCTGTAGCCGGTAGTCTCTGACACGCTGGAATTTATTTCCAGTGAAATTTCCGGCAGTTGCTCATCCCATCGATTTTGCTGGTGACCAGATAGCTGCGCGATTATAGTTTTTAAAGTCCGGTTGGCCCTTTCCCTAGGGTTCTCCTGGGGTGTATACGGGGCGGTAAATTGTTGCCTAACGCCCATATCCTCAAGAAACCGGCGAAATGATCTGCTCGTGAACTGTGCTCCATTATCCGTAATGAGCACCTTGGGGACGCCGTATCGTGCCAAAATGCGTTCTCGAAACGCTCGTTACAAACTTTCACTCGTCGCCTTACGCAATGGTACCATTTCTGTCCATTTAGAAAATTTGTCAAAGAAGACAACCAGCATGGTGTTGCCATGCTTCGAGCGCGGTAAGGGACCTACAAAATCTGCGCACAGCCATGACCACGGCTCCTGCGCAATTTTTGTCAACATTTTACCCGCTGGTTTTTCTGCGACGCCTTGTATTTTTGACACGACTCGCAGTTACGGACATATCGACGAATTCTCCGAGATATGCCTGGCCAGTAGTATCGATTTGATACTCTAGCGATTGTCTTGCGGACGCCCATGTGACCTGCGGTCGCGTCATCGTGATTTTCACGCATAACTTGCACACGGTGCATCTTCGGGACGAACAGCTTCCAAGCTACGCAGTCGCTGTCATCAGTGTGTTGAGGAATGTGGCGATACAAGTTGCCATCCTCGATGGCATAATCAGGAAATTGTTCCGGTTGCTCGCGTACCTCCATCATGCGTCTGTCCGTCCACGTTCAGCGTTCCTCGACTGGGGCTTCCTCGACAGGGGCTTCCTCGCCTGTCTTTCTCAGCGTTTCCATCGTCTGCCTCGATAACGCGTCCGCCACAACATTCAGCTTACCCTTGCGGTACTGAATGTCGAAGGTGTGCTGCAATTCCAGCGCCCAACGCGCGATGCGCCCTGAAGGGCTCTCAATGGAGTTTAACCACTTGCGAGACAGGTGGTCCGTGATTACCAGGAATCGGTAGCCTTTCAGGTATGGCCGCATTTTCCTTATTCCCCAAACGATGGCCAGGCACTCCTTCTCAGTGGGTGAATACTTTTCCTCAGCTTTATTTAGCCTGCGACTGGCGTACGCTATGACACGCTCCTTGCCATCAATATCCTGCGTCAACACGGCGCCTAAACCGTAGTTGCTTGCATCCGTCTGCAACGTGAATTTCTGAATGAAGTCCAGGCAACCTAGCACAGGTGCCTCTGTTAGCATCACTTTCAATTGGTCAAACGCCAGCTGTTGCTCCTCTGCCCAGCGGAAATGCTTCCCCTTTTTCAGCAATTTTGTAAGTGGGTGAACCAGGTCCGAGAACTCGGGTACAAACCGTCGGTACCACGATGCGATGCCCAACACTGGCGCAGCTCGCGCACGTTTGTTGGTGGACGTAGCTCCTGGATAGCAGCAATTTTATCCGGGTCTGTGTAGATGCCTTGATCGCTAACTACATGCCCGAGATATTTTATTTCGCGCTTGAAAAAATTCGCAAATGTTGCCGGGGCTGAGTGCAAGCCAAATGGCATAACACGCCACTGATACAGCCCGCGACCTGGCACCGTAAACGCAGTGAACTCCGTACTGCCCACATCCATGGGGATCTGCCAATAACCATTTTTCAAATCCACGCTGCTTATATATTTTGCATTACGCAGGCGGTCAAGGATGTGGTGAATGCGCGGCAGGGGGTAGGCGTCAGGCACTGAATGCGCATTCAGTTGCCTGTAATCAATACACAGTCGCCACTGCTCAGTCTTCTTTTTCACCAAGACAATTGGTGCGCTGTTGGGGCTCCTCGACGGCTCAATGCATCCTTTCGCGATAAGCGCGTCGACTTCCTCATTGATGATCGCCTGCATCGCTGGATTTTTGGGAAAATAGCGCTGCTTAATGGGGCGATCGTCCTTCATTATTATTTTGTGGGTGGTGATGTCGCTCGTGCATCCACCACCTACAAATTTGCCTAGCTCGTCCTGTAAGAATTTATCGATTATTTCTTGCTCGCTGCGTTGATCAGGTCGCACCACTGTGCACACTTGTGACTGATCTGGTTGCTGCTCCCATGTTTGCAGCGTCACGCTCTGCTCGCTGCAACTGAAGGTGGCTCCCATCTGCTGCAAAAAATCCATCCCTAAGATGATCTCGTCGAGGACTTCTAGTAGCACCAAAAGACCCAAACGGCACTCTTTGTCACCTAGTCTGACAACCGCTTGAATTTCTTCGCTGACGCACCTGGCGACGCCGTCAGCCATTTTCACCCGAACGTCTGTACTCCTGCAGTTGGTTGGAGTTCGAATCATCTGCGCGCAAAATTCGCTAACGAAACTGCGTGTCGCGCCTGTGTCCACCGTTGCAATCGCCAACTCGGCATCTATGGCGATTGTCGCGACAATGCGTGTCGCCTCCTGCTTCAATGCTACTACCGGATAAGGGGTGAGTTCTTCGGGGCCGCCAGCCCTCGCTACTGGCGGTTCCCCCTGTAGTTTCCCGAGCGCCGTCTACAGCAGTCCAAGGTACGCATGCCCCTTCTACCGCACTCCCAGCAAAACATAACTGCAGCATTTCTGGAATCCGCCTGATAGTGGCCGTCACGCCCGCATCGTCTGCATGCGGTCCGTGGATTAATATTACCGCCCGCGTCATCGTCTAAGCGACGGTTGTGCTCCTCCCGTGGACCTGGTGCATGATATGACTGCGCGTGATGTAGTTGCGCATGTCCCATGCCTTTGATGACGTCCAATTCATCCGCTAGTCCTACTAGTTCCGCCAGTGTCGAAAAATCGCGGCGCCGAATATACAATTGATATTATTGGCGGCAATTCCTTAATATGCGCTGCAGCTCCTGCTGATCATTGTACTGTGCGTGCCGCATCAAATCCCGCATAGCCAGGACGTAATCCCTAAAGGATTCACGTGGCCGCTGCATCCTGCTGCGGAGGGCATCGTCTAGGTCTTCATAAAACCCTGGCGGCAGGAAAAATCGCAGCATATCGTCCTTGAAGTTGCACCATCTTTGCCATTGCGTGCGACTGGTGCGATACCATACCTGGTATCGCAGCAAATCGTCCTTGAAGTTGCACCATCTTTGCCATTTCGTGCGACTGGTGCGATACCATACCTGTGCCCTGTCTACTAGCAGGTGTGATATCACGTTTGCTAGTCAGTCGCGATTGATCCCGTAGTTCCGCGTCAGCTCTTCAACGCGCTCGATGAAAACTAACGGGTCGCTGGTGCCGTCGAACTTAACTGTCCACTTGCTGATGCGATCCATAGCGACCGCCTGTGCCGCGCCGTACGAATGTCATGCGTTGCTGGTTGCTCCCATGTCCGTCCGTCCGGTGGTGGTTCAGCTGATGCCATGCCAACGAATGGCGGCATCTGTTGAGCGTGGGTGCCCCCGAAGGGTTCGTGCCTGGTATTTTGCGTGCAGGCCGTTGTGTAAACGGTGGGGAAATTGAGTGATGTTGGTGGCAACTGCGACATTGCCGGCCTCGTGGTAAATGTAGGCAGCGCCCACGAAAGTGCACCTGCGTTGTGGGTTGTAGACTGCGTTTCAAATGGGAGCAAATTGGTGGTCAACGTGGGGTTTGTAGTGTACGGAACGAACGACAGTTTTTGTTGCTCATGCGGTTCACTGGCTACTGCCGACGGTAATGGTGACGCACTTTTCGTGTGCCTCAGCTCTAGCTTTTCTAGCACGTCGCTGGAAAACTGGCCGTCGTTGATAAAGGCCGCAAAGCTCCTGCGTAGCTCCTCCACCGTCCCGGTACCGACTAAACCGAACTCCGCCGCGTACGCCGTGAGGTCCTCCTTGCGGAGACCGTACACCCACGTCAATTTGACCATATTTTTTCGATGAGTTTAAATTTGTTTTTGGGGTCTTTTTTTTTATTTTTCACTATAGCGCCGCGCGCTTTTTTTTCCTTTTTTTTCACTTTAGTCTTTGCTCAATGTTTATGTTATTTTCACTGTTTAATAGTTTATGTTTCACTGTTGTTTTGTTTTTTTGTTTTTACTTATCTCTGCGGCTCGTTTTAGCGATGCTCGCTGCCGTCTTTTTTTTCACTGTCTTGCTTTTTGTTGTTTCTATTTTTATCAGGGGCTCACTTTGCTTTTTCGTGCGTTTTCGTGCGATTCAATGGTTTATACTCCATCTGGCGTATGTACACATACCACGCTACAGTATAGCCGTCAATGTTGTTCGTCAGTCGGTCAACAGCAAAAGAGAGCGATTTTCGTTTCGAGCTCGCTTTTATACGCGTGTCTTCTTCTTCCTTCTTCTTCGTCGTCAGTTGTGAAGTATGCTATGTTTTGCTAGCTCACTGGAAAGTGAGCGACGAAGTTGGTGTCAACATTTGTGTATTATTGTGGTTAAATACAGCAATACATGTACCTAATAATACAATGCATATGTCCACCGGGTAAACGCCTTTCCGTACGGTTACGATTTTGAAATGCCAACCAATCTTAAAAGCAAATGCTTACAAGTATTTAATACCGGTGACCGGTGATCGGTGAATCGTGCGACAAAAACAAGCTAGAGCCATAGATAAATCTAAGCAAAGCTATGATAGCTCATTACATCCTATAACATTCAAAGTAGGCGATAAAATTTTACTAAAAAATCAAAATAGGAAAATTAAATTTTAACCAGTTTGGGTGGGACCCTACGAGGTACTTTCAATAATTAGCCGTGTTGTGTCTTAAAGGCTTGAAATAAACTGATTAATTTTTTTTAATCGTGACGTTTATTCTCCGAAATTATAATATGTTATAACAACATCGAAACAAATATAAATTAAAAATATTACATTTGTTTGCCTGAAGACGTAGAGACTAACAACAATTTTCCATATTAAAAAATATTTGATAACAAATTTCAATGATAATAAATTAACATATATATTAAAAAATGTATCAAGTGAGAAATCTTTCACATCTCCACCCCTGTGAAATAACCTCGGAGAAAATTCACCATTAGTGATAATCCTCAACTATTACACGTCAAGAATAGCTAGCTTGTATATGGTGTCCTCATAATGCCATCATTCGTTTTTAACTCGGCAGATCGAGCGGCTCCATCTTTGCCATGAATTAAACCAACAATACGGCCACGTTGCCATATTAAAACCAAATATCCAAAATGAATCGGTAAACACCATTTCACCCTTCTGGTAAGCTCTGGTAGATATTCACGAATCCATCGTATCCAAAATCCGTGTTCTGTAGTATACGCCACTGCTTACGTACACACACAGAAATATACTGATGAAAATCGACAGTAACCAATTGTTATTGTACATTGAAAAAAATCGACACTTTTCCTGGTTGTTTTTCGTGTAAAACTGTAAGTGCAACTGTTACTTTATAAAACTGAACGATGGATTTTCATATATTTGACATATTTCATTTTTAATATTAGAAAAAGTTGCGACATCATAAATTTTAAAACAATTCAAAAAATAATTTAAATACGTAATGTTCTCGGCTTTGCTTTATTCATGGCATTAAATCTCGTGCGCGTTACTAATTTTAAAGAACTGAGCCCACAAGCACTTCGTGGGACAACTAAGGCAGGGGGCAAACGATCCAGGCAACCATCACAGACAACATTTGAGAGACAGCGCGGTATTTATACCTTTGTATTGCTATCCTGTGCTGGTCAATTATTGCTCGGGGAAACCTTTGAGCGAGCAATGGAAAACTATAGAGAGGCAGTTCGGGATAAATATTGATATCCAGCTTTTGGGGCTTATCTTGCCTATTAGATGGTTTTCTTTCGTCACACTAGCATCGTACTCTTTCTTAGCTTCTGAGCGCAAATCACCACTCACGTGTGAATAGTGGCGGTGCTTCGCAATTTCTTGGCTATGCTATTTGCATGCGCTGAAATATTCGTGGCCTTGAAAGAAGTTTGGTGTAGTGCACATCTCATGTAAGAAGAGAATCTTTAAGACAGTAATTGATAAAATGGGTTGGAAAAAAAATAGTAATAATAAATTTAATAAATATTGTATTTCTTTTTCATAGACGCTATTTGCATGCACTACAATGCTCTTTCAAATTGGGACTTCTACGCTGCTCATAGTATTGGCCCTTGCTTACAATATAGTCGTTCACCTATATAAGTATATATAAATATGTATATACATTATACACGTTCATTTAAATTACGTATTTATTTTTAATTAATGAATATTTCATATATATATATATATATATATATATATATATATATATATATATATATATATATATATATATATGATTTATATTATTATGAAATTTTTGAATTATTTTTCATGTAAACATGTTAACGATAAATATAGAAAAACTGTTTAGCACAAAATTTGTTTCTACTTTGCAAAGGAAAAAATTGTGAAGAGTAAGCATTTATTTAAATATCAAGTGCATGAACTGTTAAAACAACAGTAGATAACTGTCTATATCGAGTCGACCAAAGCAATTGTTGAATCGACAGTAGCTGCTGTTAGCTGTATATATGACATGTAGGCTATTCGACACTTTCTACTGTCGTTTTAACCATTTTTTAACAGTAACTTACTGACGGCTCTATTTCAACAGTAGATAGTGTCGAAAAACAGCGCAAACGACAGTATATTTCTGTGTGTGTATATTCATTAGTTTTGTTGTATACGTGAGTGGTTCCGGCTCTTCAAGGGTCACAGGCAAGTGTGTTAATGGTCTTGAGTTGACAATAGTTTCCGCCTCGAGCAATACACTATAAAATATGTCTAAACGCGGAGAATGCTCTTTGAGTATAATGCACAGAGTCTTTTTTACAGATTAAATCAAACCCTCTCAGGCTCCTCCCACTTGGGTTCGATGTAGTATTATTAATTCCCAATTAATTCCTAAAGGCGTTAGTTATTTTGTTGTGGTTAAAAAAATCTGTTACATTACGTAACTCGGTATGAATTCCCACAGTTTCTACCGTTATCTGTTCGTTTTTATAGTTAAACTCATCTTTTGTTTACAAAATTACGAATGCATAGTATACAAGCGTCACAGTTTTCACGATGGTGATTTACAGTTTTATTAAATGGTCCGAAGAAATCAAGACCACTGTACGAAAATGGTCGCACAAATGGAGTTACCCGATCTACTGGCAACTGTCTCATTTGCGGTTGAATCGGTTTTGCCTTACGAACCTTACAATACTTGTAGCGCGTCTCCACACAACGCATCAAAGAACGAATAGAAGGGATCCAAAATCTTTGTCGAATCTCATTGATAACGGTTGCACTGTTCATGAGACAAAATTTTCTATGAAATGAGTCAACGATAAGATAAGTCAACTGATGATTTTTTGGAAGAATTATTGGCTTTCTCGCAGAGTTAAAACCGTAGCATTTTCTAATCTTCCACTGACACGTATATACACGTATAATACCGTCCTTGTCTATGTATTCCTCATGCGTTGTTCAGTTGGAAATGCTTCTAGTTGAACCCAACGACATAAATGCCTTTTAGCTCAAACATACTAGTCTGTATCTTCAAAGATTTATGTTTTAAATTATTTATGTATCGTTGAATCCATGTCATTGCCCGACTCATTCTGCCGTAGTTACAGAATCTGCATATAAGTATTTGGCGTCACGTAATTACTCTTATGTATAATGAGAACGAAATCTTTTGCCTTTAGTTCATCTGAACTCTTATCTTCTTTCAAACTCATATTCGCTTCATTAGGTCACTAATTTTCTTCCAGTAAAAGAAATTGGGGTCCAGTTTTCCATCTGCTCTCTGGATTATAACACACTGAGAATTTGGCTGTCGTTGCATCGTCTGCAGTCACTAATATTAGAATTCTCTAAGATCTCAACCACTCTATTTGTCACATATTGTTTATATGTACGATGATCTGATCTTATCCACCTTATAACCGTATGTGAGTCGCTCCAAAATTGTACTCTTGTAACACTCTTCTCATGGCTATTTAGTACTGTGCATATTTAACGTACTGCCATTACTGCTGCTTGCAATTCCATTTTAGGAATTTTATAAAACCATGTCGGTTATAGTCATATAGTCATCTACATAATCTTGCGCGATCCTAATTTTAACATATTGTGCTCCATAACATAAGTATCCACTGGTTTGGTCTTATCTCTTTATTTCTCCATATAAAACGTTGAGCATCTTGGTCTTCTTTTAGGATGCTAACCTGATGAAACATTTCTTTTAAGTCCCCGCAAGCCGCCACAAAATTTTCAATGTCAAAGTAGTTTCTCATTAAATCTTCAAGCGACACATCAGTATTTCTTTTAGCGTGACATGATTCTCCTCGGAACGGTTGTTTCTTTCTCGACAGGGCCATGTACTATCCACCCAAATCTAGTTTTGATTAGACTGGTCTTGGTAATGTACGCGGATGTTGAGAGGGTTTTTAGAGTTAGAGCGAGTGCAGCGAATATAAGTGCGTGTGACCTGCGAAAGCTATCAGTCGATCGTGCGAATTCATGCGGGTTGGTCCACGCTGCTTTGTTCTCCAGTCACCCCAGTATAAATGTTTATATGTATCACATTTAATACAAAATATTTTATGTAAAATAGAATTTTGACTAAACGTTTTTTTTATCTGAAACTTATTTTGAGGCATTTAAATTTATTTTAGATAGATTAATAATAAATTTTGAGATCTTTTCACAATTGCAATAAATCTTTGAAAAATATATCAAGTACTGTTCAAAAAATAATGTGGTTTTTTTGTTATACACTCATTCTTAAAGAGTGTTTTAATTAAAAATAACTAAATAAAGTAAGTTTAAGGATTGGTCGACAATTTCTAGTTTCAATTGGGGTTCAATGCGTAGAGTTGAAGTCGACTGCGCACATTGCAAGTAGTTAATGATTTAAATATTATTATTTTCATTTAATATTGTATACTTTGTATGTAAACGATTAATGTATATTATAAAAAATCTTATTAATTAAAAACAAATATTAATAACTCACTTGAATCTTTTGCAATACATTTTTTTGTTAACTTGTCCAGTTTTATAAACAGAATAAAAACAAATAAGATTGGTTTTAACAAAAATAACATGTTTTTCACAAAATACAGTATTTTTTGATAATTCTATGTAAATTTCTTTACAAAACAACGAATTATATTTATGTCAGGTTTTGTTTTCCTTTGTTACACCGTACTCTCATCGCACTCTCTTCTTTCAGTGTTGCATCATTTCTTAAGTAAAATAGGGCAGAAATATGAAATAAATAATTATTGTAGAATTTAGTTAAGTTTGAGATTTTAATCACTTTAGACACACATTTTATATCCCAAAACCTTTTACAGAATAATAACAAATAATATATTTTTTTTGTAATTCAAAATAATAAGCAATATAAATGGGTCCGTTAAAACAAGTCTCAAATAATTAAACTCTTAAATAGACATTAAAATTTTCAGGAATTTATCAAGATGCAACACTAAATGCTCCGCTCATTTCTGCGTTGCAATCCCTGCTCACTTCTGCCCGTAGATACTGTTGTAAGTCAACATAGTGTGTTTTGGTAAGTCACTATACGTTGATATTATAAACGTATCGTGACCTATTTACGCGATGACTATTTCATGCAGTTATCGTTACGTTGCAGTAAAGTGCAACGTAGGACATATGTGTCATAGTCAAGCAAGCCAATGAACTAGCAACAGTATGAGCGAAGCTGGGTAATACCAGCAACGTAGGACATATGTGTCATAGTCAAGCAAGCCAATGAACTAGCAACAGTATGAGCGAAGCTGGGTAATACCAGCAGCAGCATGATTGGCTAAGGGCCTTTTCCCTTACGGAAGCAAATAGTGAGTGGAATTTGCGCACGGCACTCTGCCGGAACATTTAGATTTGAAACATGCCTTCTTATAATAGTTTAAGTGAGATTTTAAGTTAGTGGTAAATCAGTAGTTCAGTAGTAGACTATAATGTTAATATTAAAATATAACTTTAGAGTAAATAAAAGTATGTCTTAAAAGAAAAGACTTGTTTGAATTATTTCGGTTAATAAAAATAGAACTTCGACGTTGGACATTCTCTGGTAGGACATCATGGGTAATTATAAAAGGAACGTTGCGACATTTGGCTACACGCCAAGTCAACCGACATTTTAATTACAACATTTGGCGCAGCCGGTTTTCGAACCATACATCAACTCCCAAGGGACGAGAAGGACTGGATGGAGATTAATATTGGAAGAAATAAATATTTAGGATCAGGGAAAATATTTTTTACAATACCCCCCGCGAATCACTTGATTGCCCGTGCAGTCAGCCGCGGGCAGGCGAGTTGGGCATCCCTAATATACATTATAATGGCATGGAGCCTTTGAGATGACATTTTAACATATGTTGTTAATGTTGATACATACATATATATTATATGTATGTTATGAAGGCATGCAGCCGTAAAGAGTAAATTTGCAACTCATATTGTTGTTGGGATAATTATTTCGGAGTAAGCATTTTTAATGGGAATATTTATAAACGAACATATGTGTACGTAATAATTTTGTTATTGTCTATGTTATAGAAGCAATCATGGTTGAAGTATATACAGGTTAGCTCATCTAGACATATGGTTGGCACACAAAATGTTAAGAATGTCAAGACAAAAATATTAAAAATAAAACAATTGTCATTTTATTAAAATTTCACCGCACAAATTAAGTAATTGACTTTCTAAATACACGATGGTTCATTTTGAATTCATGGAGACCTTTAAATTTTTTTAAATGTTGAGATTTGTTGATTTTAAAATTTTGATATTTGTTATTTTTGTAAACTTTTGTAAACAAAGCACTGATGTTTTGTTTTAAATTTTTCGTAAACAAATGTTGAGACTTTCAAACAGTTTTAAAAAAAAAAGTAAATGGTGACTGAATTGTGAAAGATGACTTAACCTGTATATACTTCAACCATGGAAGCAATTAAAATTTTAGTTTTATACTTGATGATTTATTTTGCATGATCATCAAGAGAGTTGAGGAACAAAGTCATGGTAATTTAATTCATTTAATTTGCTTACATGAATGAATTGGCCAGAAGGCTCCATTGGGACCATTTTTATTTAAATTTGCATGAAGCAATAAGGCTCCATTGGGATCATTTTTATTTAAATTTGCATGGAGCAATAAGGCTCCATTAGGATCAATTTTTAAACATACTATAAGTTTTAAAGAATGAACATGTTAAAACATGTTTAATTTTATTTAGTTTATCTTGATCAAATTTTAAATACTCTCTTTAAAATTTTAATTGAGTATATTTATACTAATGGAATTATCTTTTTAACTCATTTTAAAGAGATATCCATTATATATAAATGGTTGCTATTATTATGACAAGGTATGCAAAGACATTGATAAACTAATATAATTATATTATAGAATAAAATATACAAAATAATTGTTTATTGCATATTATTAATAATGTTTTTTTTATTATACTATATGTAAAATTTTAAATAATAGAAATAAAAAACCAAATTTATAAATTAATTTCATTAAATTGTTTTATTTATTTTTTATTATAGAAAACTTAAAAATACTTTTAAAAAAATGCACAGCTAAAATATCATTAATATATAAATTATATATATCAAAATAATAAAAAAACTTATTAAAAGAAATATTTTTACTTCTTAAATATATAAATATACTGCAATAAACACCGCATAACATTGAAATTTCACTTTGTAATCGGAAATTGCTTTTAATAAATGTGGATGCATTTGTTTGAATAAAATTTACAAATTGTTTAATAGGAGAACTCCCAGCAGAAAATATATTACAATACAATGTGATTCTGGTTTAAATGATGAATCCATATTCACAATATAAAATTCACCTTTTTTGTTCGATTTCTAAGTAGCTGATTTGATTCAAAAACTTCTTTAAATTTTTTCTTAGATACTAAATTTCTATATAAAATATTTTCTATATTACTTGTATTCATAATAATAATAGTTTGGCGCTACAGTCCTGTACAGAACTTCGGCCGAGATCTCTCACCATTTTGAGCTGTGCGTGTTATATTGTACTCAAAGTGGTGGGACCTACAGTTTATTGTCGAATCCGAACGACGGGTGAGAGCTTTTCATAGGTAATGGTTTTACTCTCGTAGGTTTGCCATTTACCGACGAGAGGTAGCGCGGTATAGAAAAATGTTTCTATGAAAAGATGTTGTTAGCCTCAGTCCAGGCTTGAACCGGGGACCTTTCTGCTCGCAGTCCAACGCACTAACCACTGAGATTTTTTTAGTTATATATATTGAATCTTCATTCAATGTCTTTAATAATTTGTCCAACCTACTTGGTAGAAATCTGAAAGAGTCTACAAACCGTATTTTAAAATTATGATCATCTTTTAACTTAATTGTTTTGGTTATTGATATTTAGAGGAATTATATCAATATCAACTTCAATATGATTTAAATTTCTTAAAAATAAATGTGATAAATAAAATGAAATAAAATAGTCATTCATTAGGTATTTACTTGCTCCTCAAATATATTTCATCACTCACTATTTTCAGTCAATGAGTGAAAACATAATGGAATTTTATGTCATTTTTCATAGCCATTATTACCTTGATAACCGACACTTACAGTTCACTTTTATTTAGTTTTACAAAGAGAAATGTCACTAGCCGCTTCAACAGACAGAGCAGGTAATTTGAAAAACAATATAATTAAATCACGTGAGCTGAACTGAATCTAGATATTAACTGTGGAAAGTTGCACTAGTCATTCACTTTGGAGTACTAAATAAAACAACACGAACTAAATAAAACTCTTAATTTATATGTTTTCAATTTTAATATCTGCATCGATTAAGAACATTTTATCGAATAACATAAAATGTGTATCTAATCGTATCTAATGTAAACGAAACATTTTTTAAAGCTCTTGAACTTTTTGAAACTCAAAAATGTTAATAAAATTAATTAAGTTCCATAATATGAAAGTTTTATTATGTATTTTAATTTTCAATGTATAAAAAATTGTGTATAAACCAAGTGATTAAGACTTTCATTTCACAGATATATATATATATATATACCCATACGCAATATATATACCCATATTTTTTTTGTTTTGTTTGATTGATCGCATTAAATGTCAAAATATTTGCTATATTGAAAATATGAAAAAATTTTATGCTCATTTAGATTATTATTATTTTTTATTATAATTAACATTGCTAGTAAAAAAAAACAAACATCTACTATTATTATTACTTTTAGTTTTCATTACTTACTTATTAATATTATTATCATTCTACTATTTATTTTATTACCATTATTATAATTATACTGTCACTAAAAAACAAACAATATTACAATACACAAACAAAAAAAAAATAATTGTACTTATTAATTAATTTTAATTTAATATTAAAAAATACAAATAAAAATAATTAAATAATTAATAGAAATACAACAATTTCATTTTTACTTTCATTAATAATTTAAAACTAGAAAACTACTATAAGTATTATTTTAATTATTTCTTACTTTCTTTCTTTCTTTTAATTAATTTCTTACTATTGCTATTTTTTATCATTACACTATTAATAAAAAACTTAAACATAATTTTAAAAGTTATTACTATAAACTTTTAATATTACTAAAATTATTATATTTAAAAAGTAAATCTTTATACTAAAAAATAATATATTACACAAAATAATTAATTAATTTAGTATGCTGAAGCGATCCATAATGGCATGTTTTTAAAATAGTTCCAAATCTGCCATTAATTAAAATAAAATGTTCAATACATATTACAACTATAGCCGCGTCCATACAATATTATAAATTTAATTTTGTTAAAGAGTAAATGTAGGGTGTTGCATTTTTATTTTTGTTCATGTCAAATTTTCAAAAATTTCAGTTCAGTCGCTCAGAGAACATTCGTTGACGACGGATGTATATTTGATGTTTTTAACCCATTAAAGCCTGCTAAATCAGATACATACCATGAGATTACGCAGTGCAATTTAACCCCATCATGTTTTCCCATAATGCGTACACCAGATGCTAAGAATTTTGTTCGATTTTGCCTTTAGCACCACTACATTCTATGAGTATGAAATTGTATATCTCTGCGTGCAATTCCCTCCATTTTAATCAAATATTTCATAAACAAATTTTAAAATATATTCCGAAAAATTTGAGTAAGATAAAGTTTAAAACATTTTTTTGGATTTTTAAAGCAAACACATTGCGAACTAATATCTGATATCTGAACATCGTTCTCTATATGTGTGAAGTTAACAACACAGCTTCAACAACGGTACGGATGGAATCAACATCTGCCACCAAAAGTAGACAGATCTGCATACCACTTCGTTCTCTTAGTTCTTAAGTTTATTCCGCTTCGTTCCGATTATTTTTAACAACGGCTGTTAAAATAATTGGGTAAATAAGCATTTGTTCTTATGTGAGGGCGAACTAAAGAAATTACAACTTTCTTTTGATCATTCTTACTTCCAGACAGGGACGTAAATTGGGTAGGGCAGGGGGGTGCAGCTGCCCCCCCTAGGTTTGAAAATTTCAATTAATAATAACATTTTATTTAACAAATATTTTTTTAATAAAAAAAAGGTAGAATCAAAAGTAAGTTAAAGTTTTAATTGTAATAAAATTTCACAATTGTACTCTACATTAACCTACAGATTGGATGACCAGTATCATACCTAATTGTGTTTGATAGTATTTATTTAAAAAAAAAATAGTATAATTAATAATAAACTACAATTTTAATTTCTTTTTAATAATGACAAACTTTTGAGAAATTCTGAGAACTTTTCAATTATTTCCCAAAAAATCTGTACACGCAAGAGCCATGGGAACCATTTTTGATTCTGTTTATGTGTTTGTGAAAATTTTTCATTGATTTTTGTTCTGTCGGCATTTAATAAAGTTTTGAATAATATGTTATATTAATATTTATTGTGTTTAAATGAAAATATCGTCGTTGTAGTACAAAAAGTCACCAAATACATTTTCCAAATGCCAAATATTCATTTACAAAAATCTTTATATATCTGTCAGTTTTTAATCGATGATCATAATATTATGTAAATCTTTCAATTGAGATTTCAACTTTAAAAATGCATCAAATACTTTTTATAATATTAATCAACAAACTCAAAATTTAAGTTTTTCATAAAAATGTATTTGGTGACTAATCGTTCTACAACGACGATATAATCCTCAAAAAAAAAAATTACATAAGAGTTTTCAAAATTTTTCAGAAAACCAATTAATAACGTAAATGTACTTAATCCCACAACCCTAAAAAAAGTTAAATTTTACCACATAAAATAAAATAAAAGTAAAATTTTATAAATATGTTTGCCAAATAGAAACCCATCATTTAATTTACATTAAGTCAATTACTTATTTACTGAAATTTAAAATTTTGTATATCCAATTATTGGACAAAATTAATTATCACTGCCCCCTAGATTTTTTTTATTCAATTAATAACAAAAATGAATTTAAACAATACGAATACAATATATATAACAATACAATATATCAATTAAATATGTTAACTTAAACAAGGAAACGCCCGTAACCGGATTCCAAATCGTAATTCATTCACTACAATTCGTATTCGAATGTAATTTTTAATTTAATGAATTTAATATTTATTTTAAATTGATTTACAAAAAATATTTTAAAATAAAACACATTTAATAAATATTCTTTAACGTGCTGTTAAAAAATATAGCTTATAAGCTATTATTATTATAAGCAGTTATTAAAATGATATTATAATATAATTTTAATAACTGTTTTGTGAAAAAGCATAGAAAAGCATTAAATTGTTTTTAGTAAGAATATCAGTAATACTGAATTGTCTAAATCTGCATCTGAAACTACTTAATTTTTCTACTTTTTCAGAAGATTTATATAATTGATTTTCGAAGATTTATATTCCCATTAAAATAATCTTTCAATAACGAAATATTGTGAAATTCATTTTCGATTAAAATTTTAATATTTAATAAAAAAAATCGAATTTATTACTAATTTGTTTCAATAGAATGTTTTATGAATAATATACTATACCACTTCATATTTCACTTTTTTCACATGAACTTGGTACATTTTAATAGTTTTGAATATATTAAAATTGTTTAAAAAATAATTGAGTTAATATTTGAATAAATATTGGACATTAAAAGGCAAAATTGCTCAAATTAAAAATAAAGTAAATCCAAGAATTGGTCAACAATTTCTATTTTCTACTAAGGTTGCATGCGTAGTATTGAAGTCGACTGCAGACAGTGGAACATAGAATTTTACGTATGAAGTAAATATTTTTATTTTTATTAATGAATATTATAATAAATATTGTTAATTAAAAAACCTCGGTTGACACTTTGGCAATAACATTTTTTGTCAACTTGTGATGTTTTATTATCGGAATAAGAACTTATAAGATTGGTATTATTATAAATACATTTTTTTCAAAATATATATTATTTTTCAATATATATATATCTTTTCCAACATCACGAATAATAATTTTTGTCAGGTTTTGTTTTACTTTGTTACACTGTACTCTCACCGCACTCTCGTTCCTTCAAGTGTTGCATCATTTCTTTAATATAATAGGAAAAAATGTGAAACAATTAATAATTTTAGAATATAGTTAAGTTTAAGGTTTCAATCACAATTTGTATATCCCAAAACCTTTTATAAAATAATAACAAATAATTGTTTTTTTTTAGGCAAACATTATATTAAAAAATGTTTAATTATTTAAAATATTTATTTAAAATTTTTATATTTTAGAAATTGAAAAAATAAGCAATATAAATGGGTCCGTTAAAGCCAATTTGACATAATTAAACAGTTATATAAAGCTTTAAATTTCCAATAATTTCATCAAAATGCAAAACTTATAGACGAAGCGTTGCATTCCCCGCTTTTTGAGCTTTTTATTTCAAAATGAATTTCACTTGAATTGTTCGTTGCTGAGAATCTAGTAGGCTTTGAATTATTTGTATTTTGCGATATTTTTAAAGTATGATGTGTAATTGATGTATGAGAGCCAAATAAAAATTTATTACAGATTTGTCATAGTTATTTGTGAAAACTAAAGAAGTGGTTGTTCTGCACTTATAAAGAAAAAAATAGAATCAAAAGTAAGTTAAAATTTTGATTATAATAAAATTTCATAATAGTACATTATTTGCAAACTGAGCTACAATCACCGATATCATATCTAATTGTGTTAAAAATAATTCATTCAGTAACAAAGATTACAGTATTGAAAGCGAGGATATACCTACTTATGATCTATTATGATCGATTTTTATTTGTTGTTCCAAAAACTCTGTACTCGCAGGAGCCATGGAAATCATTTTGTAATATAACTGTGAAAATAATTCATTGATTTTTCTGCAGTCGTCAGTGATTAAAATAAAATATAATACTTACTTTTAAATATATTTTTACATAAAGAGTTTTCTGAATTTTAGTTTGTCATATTTAGAAATTGAACGCAAATGTACAAAATTCCGTCACCCTATATATAATTTAACTTTAAACGCAAAAAAACAAAAAGTTATATTTTGTAACTGATCAATTTTTTATTGTTATTTATAATGTTTATCACTAATTGTCTTTATTTTTAATGGGACAAAATTAAATAATCAACAACTCATAGTACATATGACCGTAAACAAATTCCATCACCTACTCTTTTTTAAGTTATTAGTGTTAATTAAACTGAATTGTATTCTAATTTAAGAATTTACTTTTAATAACTATTAATAAATGTGTAAATTATCTTAAAGATAATTTTTAAGGATTTTTCAAAAATAAAAATGTATTCGAATTTACATTTTTTACGTATAATGACGTATAACAAATTAAAAAGTTTGGTTTCAAAAAATTATACAGTTACAGATGATGAGTTTTAATTACTAAAAATATAGGTGGGACATTTTGTATACGATTTTTTTTTTAATTTGTAGTACAGTATAATTAGTGATCAGAATCACAAAATTTTAATAAATAATTGATGGGTTTGGTGCAAAAAAGGGTTAAGACAATACTTTCAATTTGCTGGACAATTAATAACAACTGTTTAAATGGTTCAATTTTGCAATTTTATGTTTAAAAAATTCTATTCTATCTAATTTTCCAGTTTTCCTCATCCTTTTTGTAAAATGTGATAGTTTTTAATTCGGATATATTGCGTATTCTACCTTTAGAATTGCGTCTCAGTGTTACGTACTTCGGATATGTATGATTTTTGATAACAAACGTAGCGATCATATGTTTATCATATCTATCATATGTCATCAAAAGCTCAATTTCGAAAACAATGTGACTTAACCTTTTTTTGCACCACACAATTCAATTAAACAATTTATTTTTAATTAATAAAAATAATTATAAAATTTTACTCTTCTTTTTTGTATTCTACGTTGAACTTTACTTGGTGACGGAATTGTATATAATTTACGTTATATATATTTGGGTGATGTGGAAAAAAGTTATCAGGATCGCTCACCATACGATCATAAAAGTTGAAAAAGACACACACGTGTTTTTATTTTCCAACATTAATCCATGTTTATAAGTCGCGCACTCGAGTATTATGCATTTGGCGATCTAAGAAAAAAAGTTTAATATCTCCCAAAATTTAAGGAGAAAAATCACAATTTTTAAAATTGTTGCTAATTTTTTTTTGTAACATCGAATTATTAATAAACCAATTAATTTTAATTTCATGAATTTATTTTAGTTAATAAAAAAAATGCACTAATCTGTAATCGCTACACCCCATAATTGTTTCTTAGATATCCAATATATCTAATAATTATAATTAAATCACGAATTGAATTGTTTAAAACTTTGGTATTTAGATACATCTTACAAAAAAAAGGCAAACATAAAAAAAAATCAAGTACAGTTTCAAATATTGCAAAAGCGTATATGTATATTGGAATATAAAAATTAGTCTTAAGAATTAAAAAGTTTTCTAAAAAAATAGTTGACAAATATTGTGGAAGCTACGTATTTTAGTGGTATTAGCTAATTTTATCACAACATGATTTTCGATTTGATGGCTTCAAGTTTCATTTAAATTAAATTTAGTATTTATTTAGTTTTAATTAAAATTAATTATTTTAGAATAAAAATGTCTAAGAAAGCAACGCATATGTCAATGTTAAACTTTTTGAAAAGATCTACTGAACCGGAAACTGATACAACAATAAAGAAGCATGTATTGGAAACTGACCAATCAGCTGATAATGCAGGATGTTCTAATTATATAAATTCCGTAATTACCAAAAAAAATTCCAATTACCAACAATATCAAAAGACGAACCGTTGATTTCTGATTTATCCCGATCTCATCATGACAATCCTGTGCAACCATTATTAAATGAATATCCTCAGACCTCAAAGCGTCGATTTAATAGTGGTTACTTTAAACAACGATAGTGTATTTTGTTTTAGCTGTCGGCATTTTGGTAAAAATATTGTTCGTGCCGGTGAAACGTGCGGAAATATTACATTTGTAGACAAAGGATTCAAAAAATGGAAAGATATGAAAGAATTGCTAACTCAGCATGAGTCTAGCCAAAAGCACAAAGATGGGACTATGTTGTGGTTAGAATCAAAGAACATTTCAACCGGATTACGTGAATCTGTAGCAAATTTAATAGATCAACAGAGAAGTTCCGAGGTTATCGAGAATAGGAATCACATGAAGTATTTAATTTTAGCGAGTTCATTTTTAGCTCGACAAGGTTTGGCTTTTCGAGGAGATGACAAATCAAAAGAATCCTCAAACAAAGGTAATTATATTGAATTGCTGGAAACTTTAAGCGAACTTTCGCCGCAACTACAAGAAAGACTTCGAAAACGATATGGACACTATACCTCATCACCCTATCAGAACGATCTCATTTATTGCTTGGCAAACATACTGAGGAAAAATACGATTGATTCACTTGGATCCTTTTGGGCATTAATCAAAAGATATATCTCACAAAGAGCAACTAAGTTTCGTCATCAGATCCACGTCATCTGATGGTTCAGTCTGGAAGAAGCCTCTAGGTACTTTTCACATGGAAAATGTAGATGCTCAGTCATTAGCAACTGCTGTCAAAAATGCAGTTATACAAAACAAATTATCATGGGATAAGTGTGTCGCGCAATGCTACGATGGCGCTGCAGTTATGAGCGGAAGTCTGCGTGGCGTTCAGGCACGCATATAAGAAATTGCTCCACATGTGATCTACATCCACTGTCATGCCCATCGACTAAACCTGGTTCTAGTCAACACCGTCAAAAACATACCAGAGATTGTTGACATGTTTTCAATCATCCAGTCAATTTACGTGTTCTTGACAAATAGCGGCCCACGACATGAACTCTTTGTAATAGCTCAAATTGAAGAGAATTTACAAGTGTTAGAGCTAGAAAGATTGGTTGAAACTCGGTGGTGTTATTGGTATCGATCTGTTGGTAAAATAAAGCTTAGAATAGAAACAATTGTAAATGTATTAGAGGCAAAAACATTACAGCATTCCGGTAGGATAGCAAAAGCCGAAGCTTTGGGACTACAAAAACGAATTCAAACAATTCAGTTCCTTCGTTGTTTGATATTGGCTGAAAAATTGCTTCGGGCAGTTAATTCATTGTCTGAAGAATTGCAAAATTCATCAGTTGATTTTCTATCCGCTGAAATAATGATTGAATCTACCAAAAGAGAACTAATTGCATTTAGAAATAATGAAACTTGGGATAGTATTGTTAAAGAAGCTGCTGAAATTGGAGTTAAAATTGGAATTACAATGAACGACGAGAGGTGCGGAAATAAGCCAAACAGTGCTCATGCGATGTCAAAAAAATTATCGGAGTATTACGTGTTATCAACCACTGGCAAGAAGTCATCGGAAATGTCAAGCCAGTCAGTAAACGATTCAATGCGTACCGGTATATTATTTGCATGCGTAGATAAGTTTACTTCAGAAATAAATGATCGATTTACAAATAACTGCAAAATTTTAAAGAATGTGTCTGCATTGAATCCAACATCAGCGAAATTTTATGTCCGGATACACTCAAGGAACTTGTAGATCTATATCCAACAAGCGGTATCGACACAATGTTCCTTGAGGTGCAAGCAAATTCGGCAAAATCGATGGAAGCCAGTCTATCGCCATTGACAATTCATGATCTTAGAAACTGTTTGAGTCGTTTTCCGGCTGGCTTTAGTGAGTTGCTTAAAATTATAGATTAATCCTAACATTGCCAGTGACATCAGTGGAAAACGAAAGACTATTTAGCACCATGAAACGAGTAAAAACGTACATCCGGAACAGGTGTGGTGACGAACGCCTGAGTGATCTCCTGGTGATTGCATGCCAAAATGAACAAGCTAAATTAGTTAACATTGACTCAGTAATAGATGAATTTGGTCGCATGAGACAAAGGCGTTATCCTTTATTTTAACTTTATTTTTACTAATTAAACATATATCATATAATAAAATATAACTTATATATAATATAGTATTTTTTTATTTTTGCCCCCCCTAGTAAAACTTGAAATTACGTCCCTGCTTCCAGACACGGAATTCAAGCAGTTGACTCAATGAACAGCGTCTACGTGAAATATCGTGAGAGTCATCCGGAATTTAATGGTTGTGTCTCCTTGTGATCAGAATCCCGTCAAGGATTGTGAGGTTTTTTGATCGGTTATTGGTTTGTGCTAAGTATGTGTTTTTTAAATATCATTTTTAGGGAAATCTTGATGAACAGTTTCCAAATACTACTTCGCTGGATGCAAATGTTGCGTCAGGAACTAGAAACGACGAAGTGGCCGCTAAGCAAATAAGATACACAACGGGTCCAGCAGGCACTGGTTAGCCGTTTATAAACTACGCACAGTTGACATTCCAGCCAAAGAAGTTTTTTTGCCCTGGGCTCACCCATAGGTAGGTTTCAATATAAAAATATTTCTAATTTAGAGGGCACTTACAACGCTGTGTCGGTATTGATCGCTGATAAAAAAAAGTCGTTTCTGTTATGCGATGCCAGTTGGAAATAGCAAGCTTTGCCAGTTGTCATTAACTTGGTGTTTTCCAAAGCAGATTTGGATACCCTATCCTGCGCTTTTCACGTTCAAGTCTCGTTTTAAGCAACTTCTTGACTGAAACGTTTTCATGCATTCTTTTGACATGATCTAGACAGCGAAGCTTGACTATGGCGTCGAATAGCGCATACTGATGGTTTATTCTTATTAAATATTTGTTTGCATAGCAAATATGGCCAAAAATTTTACGGAGAATTTCCCTGAACCCAAAGTAACACCTATTAGTTTAATCTTCAGGTGTTCATGATGTATACAAGATAGACGGTCCTTTTGACGTAGACCAAATTTTGGTTTTGAATTCTAAAAATGTTATTCTTGGTATTAATACTCACCTCACACACAACAGGCATGTTTGTTACCATTCGCGGCATCGACAATCTCGGTCTGGATTTCCGTCTACCCACATGTCCGGGTTATTATAACATATTCCATCTGTTCGATCCGATTGCATATCGCATCGAGGCTCTTATCAATCCTCATATGAGTGGTATACGTCCAGTGCTGATACCACATCACAAAGGTCGCAAAGGAGACAATGACACACGTCGTTGCAACGTTTCTTGGACACGTTTAAAAATACATTTGAGAATGTAAATTTTCTGAAAAAAAGAGTGCTTCAACTGCAAATGCAACAGCAAGCGACAACATCATACACGCGCACCGACTTTATGTCCACCATACACTCGGATACGGATTTGGCAGAGGTTGATTTACAATTCAAAACCCGTTGACTATGTGCTATAAGAGGTTCTCCTTGAGTTCTTCAATTAGTATTTATTTGCATTGATCAGTCATGTTTGCTATTGGTATGTAAATTTTAAAATTTTTAAAAATATTTTCTATGAGATTTTAAAATAATTGTATTGCAACAGTTTTTATTTAACTTGATAAATGTTTTGTCTATTTTTTAAATTGCAGGAACTCTGAAGATACAATTCTATTCTTAATGAAGGCTATATTTCAAAAATCAATCTGACAAATCTATTGCCATTCTCGGAATCAGAGCCACAAATGTATTCAATATGCTGCATCTTTTATTGCACCATGTCAAAATTTTATTTTTTTTTTTTAATATTTTGATTTTAAATCTTACGTTTTAAAAAATGTTGTTTATTAACAAATATTTTTTATTTAAAACTTCCACATTTAGGTTTTTAGGTTTATAATGAACCAATAAATATTAATGATGCTCAAAGTAATTTCTTTTTTATATAAAATGAAATGTTATATTTCTATGCCATGTTATATTTTTTGGTGGAATCTACATTTGATTAATTCTGTGAAACCTTAAGAAAACGATTTGTTTAAAAATAAAATGAAACAATGAAAATCTTTTTATTACCTATATTTGATTTTGTTTATACACATTATACATTTCAGTTCCTTATAATAAATATTTATATTACATTTTATACACATATAATTCTCACAAGTCATACATTTAATTTTATTCAAATTTAATTCCATAGAACAATACAAACACATAATAATTTTATTCGCATATTTTTTTAACATTTGTTTTAAAAAAATTCTATATTTAGCACAATTTTCTAATTTTATAAATAACTCATTTTTTAGAGATCTGCTTAAGTATTGTAATAGGAAAATACCACAGTTAATGGAATCTTCTTGTTTATCCCAATTTTTGATATTAATAAATTCCCAAGAGATGCCATCATTAACAAAGCTAACCAAATATCCAATAATATCTTTCAACAACAATAGATGATTTTTCATTTTAAGGATTTTCACAGCAATGCGCATACAAACAAAGAGGTTTTAATTCGTATTACAAAAGCATTAAATAATAATGAAATAATCGTATCTTTATCGATTATTACAATGGAAAAATCATGATTATTAATCTGGCAACTCTGCGCACCGACGTTTGCAATTTAATAGAACGAAGCGGAAACGGAGTGAAATTAAGATCTGCCTACTTTTGGTGGCAGATGTTGATTCCATCCGTTTCGTTGTTGAAGCGGAGTTGTTAACTTCACATACGTAACTTCACGCACATATTTCTGCGATATTTTTGTCCAGCTGTCAAAGTGGAACGAGTGCAATTGAAAAAGTTGTTGAGAAAAGTTGTTAACTTCACGCACATGGATATTACTGACCATAATTTTGTCTCCTCTTTTTGTGCATATCTCAAAATCACTTTATATTGAACACATTTTTTTTTTGCAATTTGCAGAGCAGCAACCAGTGTCTGACATGCCATGTCAGCTACTAAGACGAAAAGTGTCAGCTATTGAACAATTTATTTTTAATATTACAAATGAATAAATCCAAGAAAATTTATTTTAACTGTCCATGTGAGAGCATGGTAAAGGCATTAAATGCAATGCGTAACGGTGTGCCATGTGGTACTGCTGCAAAGCAATACAAAGTACCGAGAATTACGCTTATGTACAAATATAAAGGTGTATATCCAGAAGGAAGAAAAATGGGACCAGCCTCAATTTTATCACGAGAAGAGGAGGAAACTCTTGTCGAATGGGTCTTTCTCATAGCAAAGGAAGGGTTCCCTATAACCAAGGATTGTTTTATGACAAACGTGGCCCGTCTTGTTATTGAGTTGGGGAAATCCAAATATTTTAAATATAAAGCTCCGGTAAGAAAATGGTATAACGGATTTTGTCGTCGCAATCCATCAGTAAGCGAACGTGTATGTCAAAAATTAACAAAGAGCCGAGCAGTGATCACCCAAACAAGTTTGGAAAACTGGTTCAAGGAAGTAGAAGAGTATATGAAAGAACAAGACTGTTTCTCCATATTAAATGACGGCAGTCGAGTATTTAATGCGGATGATTCTGCATTCTTTTTAAACCCAAAAGGTTCAAAAGTGTTCAAAAGGGGTTCAAAAACCGTATGCCAAAAGGGAAACAATGATGAGAAACAAAATTTAACAGTGCTATTTACCGCCAATGCAGCTGGTAATATAGTTCCGCCGATGATTGTTTTTAAGTATGCACGCATTCCAATAAATTTGGCAAAATCTGTTCCTTCGGAATGAGGAATAGGTAAATCTGAAAACAGATGGATGACCTGCGAAACATTTTTTTAATACATTAGCAATGTATTTCATCCGGGGACTATGGGGGCGATTATCACAAGGCAACGTGTCTGAGTGCTTCAACATGGCGAAAGCAGCACAACCCTTGTCGGTGTCGTCTCAAGTCAACTCACTGGTCACCAGAATTGACAAATTGTCAAATGGTGACACCTCCACTTCGGTGGAAGTCCTCCTCGTAGAAGTCCCTGGAAACGGCGCTCTACACCACCCGGTGTAGAAGTCGGCTAAAGTGAGTGGCGAGCATCTCCCTCAGAGTGAGGGTTCGTGCGTTGGGTTTGGGTCCCAGCACGGAAAAAACCTATGCGCCCAATGAAAACAAAAAAGAAGCCTCGGATAACGACCGATTACAACGATGACGACCCACGCAAACGTTTTAAGGACCATGATTTACGGATATGCACCTGGAATGTCCGGACCCTTTATAGGGAAGGTGCCTCTATACAGCTGGCAGATGTCCTCGAAAAATATAAGGCTGACATCACCGCTATCCAGGAGATGCAATGGACGGGACAGGGCTGTTCGAAACAAGCGTCCTGTGATATCTACTACTGCTGCCATGCGTAGAGACACGAATTTGGATGTGGATTTGTGGTCGGCAAGAGACTCCGCCACCTTGTCTATAGGTTCACCGACGAAAGGCTCGCAACTATCCGCATCAAGGCTAAATATTTCCATATCAGCCTAATTTGTGCACACGCTCCGACGAACGAGAAAGATGACGAGACAAAAGAGCGCTTCTACGAGCGCCTAGACAACGCATACGAGCGCTGCCCCCGCCACGATATCAAAATCGTGCTAGGCGATTTTAACGCCAAGGTGGGCAGAGAAGCCATCTATTGTCCCACAATCGGAAAATTTAGCCTCCATGCCAACACTTCCGATAACGGAACGAGGCTAATGGACTGCGCCGCAGCACGAAACATGGTAGTTAGTAGCACTAGATTCGAACATTTCGATATCCACAAAGCCACATGGTTGTCGCCCGATCAAAAAACTCGATATCAAATTGATCACGTTGTGATTGACGGAAGGCACGCTTTAAGCGTGATGGACGTACACACTATCCGAGGTGCCAATATGGACTCGGATCATTACCTTGTAGGAGCCAAGGTCCGCACACGCTTATGCGCTGCGAAGAACGTACGGAATCAAACGCAGAGAAAGCTAGACGTCGGAAAGCTGCAATCACAACAGACAACGCAAGCCTTTTCCACTCGACTCTCACACCTGCTTAGACAAAGCACTCCTCCTCTCGATGATATAAGCGCGCAGTGGAATCATATCTCCTGCTCTATGCGTACGGCTGCCGGAGAGGTGCTTGGATTCCAACGCCCCCTGAGGAATCAGTGGTATGATCAAGAGTGTCGCGCGGCCACTGCAGAGAAAGACGCTGCGTACAAATCCACCCTGCAGTCAGTAGCTACGCGAGCTGCGAAGGAGCGATACAAAGAGAAGAGGAGGGAAGAGAGACGTCTTTTCAGGCGTAAAAAAAGCGAGGCAGAAAGACGTGAGTGTGAGGAGATTGAGTTGCATGGGGACAGGAATGAGGCTCGAAAATTCTTCGAGAAAATAAGACGCCTAGCCGGAGGTTCGAAATCCGGAGCCTCTTCCTGTAAAGATGAGAACGGAAATCTAGTGACAGGTATCCAGAGCACACTGAAAATATGGAGGGATCACTTCTCTAAACTGCTGACCGGTGATGATGACCTCAATTCCACCGATAGAGAAGCAAACCCGGCAACCCCAGTACTTGATGACGACGTTGAGATTCCGCCACCCGACCATTACGAGGTCAGAACAGCCATTGCTCGGCTGAAAAACAACAAAGCCGCAGGTGCTGATGGCCTGCCTGCTGAATTGTTTAAGACCAGAGGCGAAGAGCTAATAGAGAGCATGCACGAGCTCGTAAGCAGAATATAGTCGGATGAAAGCATGCCAAGTGACTGGAACCTCAGTGTACTCTGCCCAATCCTTAAGAAAGGGGATACCACTATCTGCGCCAACTACCGTGGGATCAGCCTACTCAATATCGCATACAAGGTTCTATCGAGCGTATTATGTGAAAGACTGAAGCCCATCGTCAACAGACTGATTGGACCTTATCAGTGCGGCTTCAGATCTCGAAAGTCCATCATAGACCAGATTTTCACATTGCGCCTAATCCAGGAAAAGACCCTAGAAAAACAGATGGACACCTACCACCTATTAGTCGACTATAAAGCCGCCTTCGACACTCCGATAAGGGAACGATTATACGCCGCAATGTCTGAGTTCGGTATACCTGCGAAACTTATAAGGCTTTGCAGGATGACCCTGAGCAACACACGTTGCTCAGTGAGAATAGGAAAAGACCTCTCCGAGCCATTTCATACCGAGCGAGGTTTCAGACAGGGTGACTCCCTATCGTGCGACTTTTTTAACTTATTGATGGAGAAAATAGTTCGAGCTGCCGAACTCCGTCAAAGGGGCACTATCCTCAACAAAAGTGTCATGCTGCTCGCATATGCCGACGATATTGATATCATTGGCAGGAGCACACGAGCAGTCAGCGCAGCTTTCTCCAGATTGGAGAAAGAGTCGCGTCGAATGGGTCTAGCGGTGAACGAGCACAAGACGAAGTTCCTTGTGTCAACAAGCAAAAAAGAGTCCGTGCGTCTTGGACAAAAAGCTGATTTTGACACCCACAAGTTCGACATTGTGAAGGACTTCGTCTATCTGGGATCCAGCGTAAACAGCAACAACGACGTCAGCCTGGAGATCAAACGGAGAATAACTCTTGCCAACAGATGCTACTTTGGGCTCAGTAGGCAATTGAGAAGCAGAGCCCTCTCTCGCCGGACAAAAATAACGCTCTACAAGTCACTCATCATGCCCGTCCTACTTTATGGTGCAAAAACATGGACGCTGGCCACCACCGATGAGAGAGTACTGGGAGCGTTCGAGAGAAAGATTCTCCGTAAAATCTTTGTCCCTATCTGCTTTGCTAACGAGTATCGAATCAGGATGAACCACGAGCTGTATGAGTTATTCGACGACATTGACATAGTAAAGCGCATCAAGATCCAGCGGCTTCGCTGGCTAGGTCATGTCGAACGAATGGATGAAAACACTCCAGCCAAGAAGGTGCTTGAATCGAAACTCGAAGGTGGACAGCGTAGAAGAGAGCGTCCAAATCTGCGTTGGAAAGACCAAGTTGAGGACAACCTGGCAACGCTTGGTATTTCTAACTGGCGTCAGCGCGCGCAAAGCAGATCCGACTGGCGCGGCTTCATCTCAGCGGCCAAAACCGACCCACGGTTGTAAAGGCCATTTAAGTAAGTAAGTAAGTAATGTATTTCATCCATGGCCTTTAAAAAACAATATAAAACTCCCAGTTATATTTATTGTTGACGGTCATGTCTCGCACATGTCACTTCATTTGAACAAATTTTGCTCATCAAATGGGATTATTTTAATTGCTTTATTACCCAATGCCACTCATCTTCTCCAACCAATGGACGTTGCCGTGTTTCATACGTTACAACAAAGATGGGCTCAGGAAGTAAGCGATTGGAGAATTAATCATCAATATGAAGAACTTAAAAAAACAAATTTTGCTCCTTTGTTAGATATTGTTATTAAAAAACGTATTACGCCCGATATTTTAGTCAAGTGTTTTCGCAAATGTGGTCTAGTACAATACCTTCAAGTTCACTAATTAGTACACAAACAGAAAATAGCATGTATACTGACAATACAAGCTCAATAAAGATGCAGGAAGAACACTTGAAATATTTAGAAAATTATAAAACGCCCAACAGAATGCAAATTTTTAAATCTTATAAAGACAATGAATGGCATGGAAATATAGAGGACACATCAATGTACAACATTTGGTTTAAAATGAATGAAAATATTAATTTACTTAAAACCAAAAATATAGATTCACATTTATCTGAAGCTGAAGTAAGATCTGACTCTCTTTCTCATGAAAATATAAGACCATCTTCAAACAATACACTTTATGATGAACAGAGAGATAAAGATTCAACTATACAACTATTTACCTCACACTCAATTGAAGCAGTCATACTGCTTTAATCCAAATCTGACATACTTACCCATGGAAATTCAACAATTGATTCTGATATCTTGTCCTTGGAAGAATCATATCAAAAAAATGGTGATCAAACTACAACGTCTTATACTTCTCTTTCCGTTCCAAAAAATCTATTCATTTGTCACGATGAGATATTTTGTCTCATGAACTCATATCACAAATACCAGATATGGCGACATCGAAAGTTTCACCAATACTTGATTTTATTTCACCGAAAGCTATTTCTTATATGGAAGATTGCACGAGGAGACTTCTCCCAAACACTCACAAAATCTCGAGTTACAAACTACTTTAAGCGAGATAACAGAATGCTTTTCCAACCCCTCATTTATCCATCCTTCCTTGCCATCTCCTTTTAAACGTGCTTTAATATGGCCATTATATTTATCACATTTTCGGACGTCGCTTTCCGCAGTGGTTTCAGAAATGCGAATTTACTCATATGGTCGAGTACAATGAATATATAACTGTTGCCACTTCGAGAGCGGGTGTTTGGGCCCAGGAAGTTGATATACAGTTAATGAAACGGTCGCTCAGTTACTGTTTCGGCTCCCATCGGTGGTTTTAGAACTTTGTTTACTGACTTGTTTTCTTTACAAGCCTCATATTTTGCGATATAGTTTCGCACATGTGTTGCCATGTTTGGTCAATAATAAAGTTGGCGTAGTCGGTGCAGCGTTTTGTGGATGCCACCGTGAGCAGTTATTGGTGGCTCGTGAGCCTCGGCGATGAGCGAATTCGTGAGCGACGATGGGATCCAGAGCTTCCACGCAAATTCTTCCGTTTCGGACGTTCGGCTGAACCAAGTTCGTTTGTATATGTACTCGACTATAATTTTTACTTCGGGCAAGTTTTCGCTATTTTATTTTATTGTGTTAGTCATCTCCAAATACTCTTCTCCTTAAAACTCAGTGGTGTCGAAGTTAAGAATTGGATATTCTGCAGACGTGAGCGATTCTATGAACGCTCGCGAGAGTCTGGTACGACATTGAGTGCGGCCTTCCGTTAAGTTAAGAATTGGATATTCTGCAGACGCGAGCGATTCTATGAATGCTCGCGAGAGTCAGGTACGACATTGAGTGTGCCCTTCCGATGTTCAATTGTGAAGTCGCATTTGTTGTGAGTTTTGCTTTCTTCAGGCAATCGGCGACCTCAGCCAATGTTTGTAAAAATGAGTCAGACTCGTTTCCGATGACGAGCCAATCATCCAGGTATACGAATACCTTCTGCCTTAGATGCTGTGGTATGGTCTTGTCCATAAGACGGCACATGCGCTGAGCGGC
The DNA here is from genome assembly GCA_951804985.1 of Dryomyza anilis. NCBI lineage: Eukaryota > Metazoa > Arthropoda > Insecta > Diptera > Dryomyzidae > Dryomyza > Dryomyza anilis. The sequence goes on along the minus strand of OX638136.1, from coordinate 20,243,529 downwards.
ATTGCAGAGTCCGAATGGCATCACGACGAACTTGTACAGGGAATAGTGAACGCACTTTTATCCCTACTCTCCTTCTCTAGCGGAACCTGCCAGTATGCATCCATCAAGTCGATGCTCGGATGAATTTACTCTGCTCCAAATGTTGTAGGTGGCCATCTATATTTGGCAGTGGAAAGACATCTTTTACGGTAGCTGTGTTGACGTCATGCGAGTCCAGGCACAATCGGTTCTTGCCAGGTTTACGGATTAAAACCGTTCTGCTTAGCCACTCTGAGCCTTCACAAATTTCGATTACGCCCATGCTAATCATCCGTTCGACTTCTTCTTCGAGCGCCGCTTGTACGGCTGGCGAGATCATTTGAATTTTATGTTTCACGGGTTTGGCATTTTCCACTATTTTTATCTCGTGATGTTCTAAGTCTGTTTTTCCTAGACCACAGTCCTCAAACGTATTAAACTGTTTGAACTATGTCTAGGATTCACTTTTCGTGTGGAGGTGGGCGCGGCATCTTAGGGACTTTGCGTTGCGGGCTTGCTGCCTCCGCTTCTAAGCAAGCCTCGTACAGCTGGTCCAGCGAGAAAATGGACTTCGGATACACAGACAGATGTTTTGTTGATGATTTTTATGATTTCATCATCCTCAAGGGGGCGTGCGAGTTAGTCGCATAGGGCAATCACGTCTTCGTAATAGGTGTCAAATCGTTCACGATGCCCTTGGCGTCGATCACGAATCTCTCGCATAATATCGAAGTCAGATTTGCGTGCCTTAAATTTGTGTCTAATTGCTTCGCGTAGTGCAGACCAATCTGGAGACGAATGCAGTTTCCGGAACTTCCAGTAAAACTTGCAGGCTTCGCCGACGACGAATATGTAAAAATTACAAATAATTTGAGCCCACGTTACCGCGTACAGACTTTGAAAGGTCTGGAGTCGAAAAATGAATTCGTCGACTGGGAGACCCTGACGACCTTCGAACTTCAGGCCCCACTTGTCGACGCTTATCGCCAGCATTCGCCTATGTGTTTCTGATTGGAAGTATTGTGAGATCTGTTCCTGTTGTGTCGGTATGTATCTACCTTCATTTGATGTTCTTTTCTCATGGTTATTTTGTAGATACGTTTGTCGCTGGCTGAGGTCGTTGTTGCCACTGTGGATCATGATTTTGTTGCCTTGGCGGATGATATTTTGGTTGCCACTGTGGATGTTGCGCAAATTATTGTTGGTACTGATGATGCGTCTAAGGTGACGACTACCTTGATACCTGCTGTAGTTGTTGTCGAAATTATTGTTGAAACTGCCGTTCTATCGACTGTGGGTCGCTTCGTATTGTTTCACAGTCTGGAAGTGCTGGCGTGAATTTCACTGGCTTGTTGCTCTTTGTTTTTTTCACCGCGCCTTGACTACTATGTGCTGACGTCGTTGAAGATCGCCCAGATTTTGGGGCGGAATCTGCATTTTCAACAGCTAAAGCTTGAGACTTGTTCGCCGTAAAACCCTCGCAATCACTTTGCAACAACAACGATGTTGCACCACGTGTCTGATTACCTTCACTGACATTTACCAATGGCTGCTGGCTTGGCACTGCAGTACCTTTAACAGGGGACCGTCCTAAAGTCGTGATTGGCAAGGCTAGCAAGTATCAATTTTTTTATTTTTATGAACTTTTACTAACGATTTCATTTTTCCAGATGTTCGTGCTTTATTTTTTTATTTAATTTTAAGTTTATTTTATTTATTCATATTTAGCTTTAAAATGAAAAATGGTAACGTACCAAGACAAAATTTTTTGTACTGCTTTAAATTATAAATTGCGCAAAATTTAGGTGATACATCTGAAATTTAAATTTATTTGCTATTACGATCCTTTCTAAATTTCTGGGCGTGATCGAATTTCGAACTATTGACGACAATTGTAACAAGACAGACATATATTAGGACAAGACGAGAAATTAAATGTAAGTAATTGTCAGCGTACTTTTATCATATATTGTCATATAATTTCCTACTCTAAATTGTATAAATCGAAAATGTATAAATTGAATCTGTAAACTAAAAATTAGAATATTGTTTAAATAATGATACATTTAGGTGGAACATATCCTTGTCACACTCAAGACATCATTACTTAAACAATACCATTAATACAAACACATTTAGTACATAGGTGCAATTAAATGTGGCTAAAAATTGTCACTCTTAAGACATCATGACACTAAACATATAACAGTTTCGTTTGTACAACTCGTCAAGTAACTTTAACTTATTTGTCTAGGACACAAACGAAAAGGTTAAATAACAGTTTTAAACAACGATACCATTTATATTGACTTTCATTTAAAAGACAATACTGAGACATCGATGTTTAACCTATTTCCATTTTATTAAAACTACTTATTATTACAGCATACATAAAATTATATTGCACTTTTTGATGTCGTCGTCATCGTTCACCTTCTGGTGCAATTTGTTTTGATGGATTGAATGCATCAGACAAAGTTACCGAAATGAAGGATCACGACAAGATCAGTTATTGCACAATAATTTATTTTATCTTACGTTACTTTACATTTATTCATTGTATCAATTTGTAGCCGGTGTAGCTCAGTGGTTAGTGCGTTGGACTGCGAGCCGAAAAGTCTCCGGTTCAAGCCTGGACTGGGGCTAACAACATCTTTTCATAGAAACATTTTTCTATACCGCGCTACCTCTCGGCAGTAAATGGTAAACCTCCGAGAGTAAGAACATTGCCTATGAAAAGCCGACGTTCGGCTTCGGCAATAAACTGTAGGTCCCACCACTTTGAGTACAAATATAACACGCACAGCTCAAAATGGTGAGAGAGCTCGGCCTAAGTTCTTATAGAACTGTTGGCACTACTATATTATTATTATTATCAATTTGCTTGCTTATTCATTTTTTCACCTGTTGTTGCTTTTTGGGTGTACGGGATTTACTCGTTAACCAAAGACTCACAACATTTAAAAACAAAAATCTAACCTAATATTGCACCAATTTATTTCTCGCTGGTATCATGCATATGCTGTCGCAATTTGGATTGACGGGTTTTACTCGTCATCCAAAGACCTACAGTCATGCATGATGTCAGCGAAAGTCAATTATTGCACTGTAACGAAAAACATATAACATGACAAAATTTGTATTCCGTCCGGACTGAGCCGAAAGTTGGGCGCCACTGTTAGTTCGGGCGTGCTGCCTGATAGGGGGATAGGCATAAAAATAGTAATAGAAAAGTAGGAAAAGTAGTGAAAATATGAGTAGAAAAAGTTATAAAAAGGTAGTTTGAAAATAGAGAGGAACGGGTGGCATGCTCGTGGACTTTCCGGCTATAGCTTGTCGGACATGGGTCCTTGCTCTTCTACTGATGTTACGCACACTAAACAGAAATGTCATGCCAATTTAAAAACAAAAAAACTAAACTGAACAGAAAATAAAAAACCCAAAAAAATATAAAAACAATTGCTGTGACAAAGTTAACTATATATACAAGACTGACACATATAGGGGCGATTTTGGTGGTATTAAATCGCCCCGGGCATACCCTCCCCACCAGGGATCATTTTTTGCCCATTTAACAATGATCCCCTATCAAACTACACTGACATCAAACACCAAACTCACGACATATTGTCCACTCGTCGGTTCGAGATCGTCACGCCCATTGATAATATTTAGGCCATCACTTTACCAATAGCATTTCAAACAGCAGAAGGGGGATAATTAGTAAATCTCATGATTATTCAAAAATAAATTTAAACCAAACAGATTAAAACATGGAACAAAAATTATATTTAAATTACCTAATTGAATTAAGAATATTAATTAAACATAAACAATATCATAAAAAGTGAATTTATATAAATTATCAACAAATTTTAAAAATTATATTATTAGAGCAAATTAAATTATTAAAGAAACACTTAAAATTAATAAAAATTTAAAGGCATATGAAGCAGTTATATTATTATTTAATACTATTTTACACTATTTTATACTATTTTATATAACAACCCTGTAACTATTACTAAAGTCACATCAATGTGTCATGCATGATGTCGGCGAAAGTGAATTATTGCACTGTAACGAAAAACATATAACATGACAAAATTTGTATTCCGTCCGGACTGAGCCGAAAGTTGGGCGCCATTGTTAGTGCGAGCGTGCTGCCTGATAGGGGGATAAGAATAAAAATAGTAATAGAAAAGTAGGAAAAGTAGTGAAAATATGAGTAGAAAAAGTTATAAAAAGGTAGTTTGAAAATATAGAGGAACGGGTGGCATGCTCGTGGACTTGCCGGCTATAGCTTGTCGGACATGGGTCCTTGCTCTTCTACTGATGTTATGCACACTAAACAGAAATGTCATGCCAATTTAAAAACAAAACAACTTCGAGATCGTCACTCCCATTGATAATATTTAGGCCATCACTTTACCAATAGCATTTCAAACAGCAGAAGGGGAATAATTAGTAAATCTCATGGTTATTCAAAAATAAATTTAAACCAAACAGATTAAAACATGGAACAAAAATTATATTTAAATTACCTAATTGAATTAAGAATATTAATTAATCATAAACAATATCATAAAAAGTGAATTTATATAAATTATCAAAAAATTTTAAAAATTATATTATTAGAGCAAATTAAATTATTAAAGAAACACTTAAAATTAATAAAAATTTAAAGGCATATGAAGCAGTTATATTATTATTTAATACTATTTTACACTATTTTATACTATTTTATATAACAACCCTGTATCTATTACTAAAGTCACATCAATGTGGCATCATTATATATTGTGCGAGACTCGGATCTTCGAGACTCTTCTAAATGCTCGCGTTCACTTTTGTATAAAAGGACGAGCACCAAGCATACAAATTCATTCCACGCAAAGCACTCAACAGTGATCAACTTGTACGAATATTTCGGACAGTTGCTTTTTAAGTTCGCCAAGCAAGAATAAGTTTATCAAAATACCCAATAAAGTGTCGTTGGAACCCAAGTATATTTTCTATTTTTTTTATGCACGGATATAAGCTGCGTTCCACCGAATTATCGGCACGCCGCATATCAACATCCGTTTCATTGGCGCCCAATGTGGGGCCAGCGACAGCATCACCGAGAATTGCGGAAGCATCACTTTGCGTAGTGGGAAAAAGGTCGGAAGAGACCTTAGCAGCGACGCCGAAAAAAGCAGAGACGTCGGCAGATACGCCAACTGCGACGCAAGCAGCGACGTCGGCAGAGACCGCGACTGCGACGCAAGCAGCGACGTCGGCAGATACAACGACTGCGACGCAAGCAGCGACGTCGGCAGAGACAGCGGCAGAGACGCCAACAGTGACGTCGGCAGAGACGCCAACAGCTACGTCGGCAGAGACGCCAACAGCGATACAAGCAGCGACCTAGAACTTGAAGCTTACCGCGACACCACTAGCGACATCAGCAGCGATGTCTACAGCGACGCTAGCAGCGACGTCGACAGAAAGGACAGACATAGCCCTGTAATTAATGATCTTTTGTACAAAATAATTTTGGATGAAGACATTAAAAACAGTCGCGACATACATAGCACTAAAATCAGTGATCTTTTGTCCAATATTAAGTTGGACGGAGACACTGACAGAAGTAACGACAGAGATACTGTAGTTGGTGATCTTTTGTCCAATATTGCATTGGACGGAGATATCGAAGACGACCCTTCAAGAAGTGACGCAATGGCTACGTTTTCCCCGGAGCAGTTCCAGCAGATTTTATCTGCCATCACTGGAAACTATAAAACTGGATCCTTTACGCAATGCAAATCGCGCTTCAAAGGACTGCGTGACCCAGCTATTGTTGAAGAGTTTGTTGCAGCAATATCTATGTACAAAGACATAGAGAAGATCTCCGATGCTGATGCTCTACGCGGTATGCCATTATTGCTGGAAGAATACGCGGCAACATGGTGGATGGGTGTAAAATACACGGTCACAACGTTTGCGGCTGCAACCAATCTCATACGCGTCACCTTTTCGCCTCCAAATCCGAATTGGAAAATATTTGTGCGAATAACGGAGCTGAAGCAACAACCTAAGGAATAGACGGATAGTTTCCTATGCAAGAAAAGGGTCTTATTCTCACAATTGGTGGAAACCGTAAATGAAGCTAAATTAGTTTTTTAAATTTAGTTTACGGCCTCTTATCGCTAAAAATAAGAGAGCGCGTTCGCCGAGAAGATTTCACCACATTTGACAGACTCATTGCCGCTAGCAGAGACGCGGAATTATTTTTTGCTGAGGCTAAAGAGCCAACTTCGACAACGGTTGCTCCAAAAAATGATCCACCACGTTGTGCTTTCTGCAGAGTACGCGGACATACTTTGGACCACTGCTTCAAAAGAAAAAGGAGCAGAATTCGCAACCAACTCCACAATCGATGCCGCTAAAGCGGGCACCAATATTTTCTTGCTATGGATGTGGTGCACCTGGAGTCCACAGGGCAAACTGCCCTAAATGCAGTTCCCACAGCAAGGAAAGTCCACATGCACTAGCATTCAACAATGTAGCCACAACCATTATCGGACGAGCTCTTCCTACCGTTCATCTGGAAATATTTGGACTTAAGGGTGAAGCGTTCTTTGATTCTGGAGCCAAGACAAGCATCGCTAGCGGTAACCTAAAAATGATTTTGACGAGCAGAGGATGCGAATATCAGGACGTAAAGGCAGAAGTTACCTTGGCAGACGGAAATAGTTCAACGCAAACGGTACGATCCACCATTTGTGATGTGAAAATTGGAAATCGGATCAGGAAAATCCGATTAGTTGCCCTACCAAATGCAACCAAGAATCGCACGCTTATTGGGGCCGACTTCATGGAACAGGCTGGAATAGTTCTAAATATGGCGCAGTGGTTCTTGTATTTTGAGGATAACCCCAAAATAAAACATGATTTTGTGAAAGCAAGTGAGCTCAAAGTTTATTCGATGGATATCGCCGGTGAACACGTAATGACCGGACTCAAGGATTCTCCGATTTCTAGAACGCTCCAGGAAGTCTCCAATTTTATGAAGTACATCGGGGAAATAGAAAACATTAGCCCTATACCACATACGCCGGAGATATGCCCGGATAGAAATTATGGACCCAGCACCAGAACAGCTAACACACATAGCAGAAATACCAACAACGACTATTCTCCTCATGGTGTGCACGCCATCTTCAACAATGCGTTACCTGCAGGACAGAAAACGCCAGAAAATAATTCACGGCTGTTTGCGCCACCTGCAAAAGCACGAAAAACTTATTCAGAATATATTTATTTAAATAAAAACTTTTTGCCTTTGTATTCAGTGAATTTTAATTTTCTAAAGGATTCAGATGGGCTCGGATTATCCGAGCAACAGAAAAATGTTTTAGACGAAGTTTTGGAAACTAATTCTGATGTATTTGAAGAGCCAACAACTGCAACACCATTCACAGTTCACCATATAAATACTAAAGACCATGCACCTATTGCATTACCACCTTATAGACTATCCTCTCAACGGAAAATTGAACTCAAAACTGAAATAGACAAAATGTTAGAATCGGGAGTTATAGTAGAGTGTGAATCAGCGTGGGCAGCGCCTGTTGTAATGATACCCAAGAAATCTGGTGGAACCCGAATATGTATCGATTACAGACAAATCAATGCTATAACTGAACCCGATAGGTATCCCCTACCTAGAGTGGATGATTTGTTACATGAAGCGAAAGCCACAAAATATATATCCACGTTGGACCTTCAAACTGGCTACTGGCAAATAGGTGTGTATCCAGAACATCAAGACAAAACCGCGTTCGTCACTCCCTTTGGGATGCACAAATTTAGACGTATGCCATTTGGATTGCGAAATGCACCCGCAACTTTTCAACGGCTCATCTATAGGCTAAAAGTTTCATTAGCAGGGAGCACACTTCTTGCGTATTTGGACGATATAATCTCCTGTTCGTCAACTTTCGAAAAACATATCAACGATTTGCAGCGAATTTTCAATCGACTACGAGAATTTGGCCTAAAAGCAAATAAAGAGAAATGTCGATTTGCTTGCAATGAAGTAAAATTTTTGGGACATGTAATAACGACAGAAGGCATTATGGTTGATCCAGAGAAAGTACTCGCTCTACAAGCTCGTAAAGAGCCAAGAAATGTGAAAGAAGTTTTATCAGTACTACAGGCATGTTCAAGGTACCGCCGATTCATACCTCAATTTGCGGATATATCAAAACCTCTATCACAACTCACAAAGAAAAATGTATCATGGAACTGGGGCATTGATCAACAAATTGCGTTTAATACGTTGAAGCACCTACTTATTACCACCCCAATATTGAAGCAAGCAGAAGACGATGTGCTATTTGTTTTAAAAACTGACGCGAGCGGTTATGCCCTTGGGGCAGTTCTCCTCCAGGGGGAGGGCCCTGACGAGCACCTCATTGAATATGCTAGCAGACTACTTTCGAATGCAGAGCGTAATTATTCAACAATCGAACGGGAAGCCCTTGCTATTGTATGGGCTGTCCATAAGTTCAGAGGGTACATTTATGGGGCAGATGTCAAATTAATTACAGATCATCAACCATTAAAATGGTTAATGACGTTAAAATCACCCACAGGACGTTTAGCTAAATGGGCGCTTTTGCTACAGCCATTCAACATAAACATTGAATACAAACCTGGAAAGACTAATGTGGTCGCACATTATCCAGGCCACCTTGCGAAGAAACGCATCAACTTCCAGAAGACTGCGATATATGTTCATTCGATGTGGAAATACCAAGAATTTCAGCAAAAGAGTTCCGGGATGGTCAACTCAACGATCCAACCATTAAATCCATCATTGCATGTTTTGAGGAAAACACAGACGACGTTGGATATTGGTCAAAAAGGGGGTATGTAATGAATGAAGGTGTTCTCTATTGTTATCACGACGATGATAGCGAAGACGCTCAATTGGTTATTCCAACGTCTGAGCGTCCTGCAATACTTAATCACTACCATAACAAAGATACATCCGGACACTATGGTATCGAAAGAACTATGAACAAAATAACTTCAAGATATTTTTGGCCTGGTATAAGAAAGGATATTGAAAAACACGTAAAAAACTGTATTGACTGTCAACGTTATAAAGCAACTAATCTAAAACCGATGGGACTATATCAGACAGTTTCCAGTAACCAACGCTTTGAGGTGTAAGCAATCGATCTCTTTGGACCATTACCGTCCGCCACAGAATATTACCAATGGATTTATATAGTAGAAGATCTGGCCAGGCGATAGGTGGAACTTTTTCCATTAATAGAAGCAACGGCGGAAGCATGTGCAAAGACATTAATTAATGAAGTTTTTCTCCGGTACGGAGTACCACGTAAAATAATTAGTGACAACGTGGTCCAATTCGTATCCGCTGTCATGCAAAAGGTATCATTTTGCCTTAATATTCAACAGTCATTTACACCTGTTTACCATCCGGAAGCAAATACAGTGGAACGAAAGAACCGTGATCTCAAGACTCAACTTGCGATCCTAGTTGCCAACGATCATCAATCATGGGTACACAAACTACCTGCAATTAGATTTGCCATGAACTCGGCATACTGTCAAAGTACCGGGTTTTCAGCAGCATATCTCACCTTTGGTAGAAATATGCGTACTATAGACGACGTACAACATGATTTCAGAACGATCGTACAATCGGAAAACTTCATCGCCGAAATATCACCATATCTTAAAACAATAGGAGATGTACTTAAAGATGTTCGAGAATCAGAAGAAAAACTTCAAGATCATAACAAAAAATACAGCGATGGACGTAGACGAAACCAAGTAGAATTTGAAGTTGGTAACAAAGTCTTAGTCACCACACTTGTTCTTAGCAATGCTGCTAAGGGAATAACCTCTTAATTTGTTCCAAAACGAGACGGTCCATATATTATAATTGAAAAGAAGGGTTCAACAAGTTATGTAATAGCATACGAAGACGATTTAAATGTACCTCTTGGTACATATCATGCCTCAGCACTCACACCGTTTCTAACAACCAGCAATGAGAAAGAACATCCAGTCAACATAATAAGACGCAGAGGACGACCAAAAAAGCGAAACTAAGTTTCTGATACTTCATCGGGACGATTTCAGCATCAGAGGGGGAGACTGAAGCAGTTATATTATTATTTAATACTATTTTACACTATTTTATACTATTTTATATAACAACCCTGGAACTATTACTAAAGTCACATCAATGTGGCATCATTATATATTGTGCGAGACTCGGATCTTCGAGACTCTTCTAAATGCTCGCGTTCACTTTTGTATAAAAGGACGAGCACCAAGCATACAAATTCATTCCACGCAAAGCACTCAACAGTGATCAACTTGAACGAATATTTCGGACAGTTGCATTTTGAGTTCGCCAAGCAAGAATAAGTTTATCAAAATACCCAATAAAGTGTCGTTGGAACCCAAGTATATTTTCTATTTTTTTTAATGCACGGATATAAGCTGCGTTCCACCGAATTATCGGCACGCCGCATATCAACATCCGTTTCACATAGAAAAATAAAGAATATTAAAATTTAAAGGAATATAAAATTAAACGAAGATAAATTGAAATTCCAGAAAATTAAAGGTTAAAGACAAAAGTATAAAGGAATATAAAAATTAAATTATGCAAAAACTTTTTAAAAAATCCCAATTGCGGGTAACGCACAAAAAAGCTTAAAATTAACCTGCCTAAAAAGCGAGTTCTCTTTAAAAAGAATGAAACAAAACTGGCAAATAAAACATTGCCTATAATTATAAAAAACGCGAAAAGAATTTGCTGAAAAAAATATGGTTAAAGATATAAAAATATAAAATATAAGAAATAGAATTATCAAAAGAAGGAAAATGTATAACATATAAATTAAAACTAAAGGGATTCTCCATCGGTGCGCATACGATTTTAAATTTTGTCGATGTGTTAAAATTACTCGTGAGTCCCGCGGTGCGCAGACAAAAATTTTAAAACTGCGGTAAGATTAAAAAAATAGGAATTTGTCCCACAGTTCGCCGGTGTAAATAAAACAATTCTTTGGTATTTCACCAGCGATAAAAATTTTATTATATTTTTAGCCAAAGTGGCGTTTGGATTTCGGCATCGGTTGGCGCAATAAGGGCACAAGATTTCTAAAATGGCCGGATGTCGTCTTTCTTTTTACATATATGTTATATAGGTGCACCTACACAAGTATAAAAAATGCACCTATATACATATTGATTTTTGGCGCAAAGTGCGCTGGCGGAAATTTAATGCGTTACGTAATTTTATATATATATATATATATATATATATATATATATATATGTATATACATATATATATATATATATATATATATATATATATATATATATATTTTTTTTTTTTTTTTATTCTTGTGGGGGATAGTTAACTTAATATTGGTCCCTGGGTAATACATATCGTGATACTTATCGTTTTTTCCTGGGTACTGCCGCGTCGTTCAATGTGCACTTCCGGGCCGCTAGCACAGTTCCACCAGGGACTCTACATACACATTTTAGACATATAACACCGACCAAAATCACATTCTACATTTAAACAGACATTTAATTTTTTTTTTGTATAAAACACCTTATTATTGTATGTTGTAGTTGTTTTCTTTGTTGAACGCGCGGCGTTAATATTTATTATTATTATTTTTTTTGTTACAACAGAAGTTACACTTTCGCCCGTGATGTCTTAATTGAGTGGGTGGTACAGCAAAAACCACTTTAGAAAACAAGAGTGGTTTTATTTGGTGTATGTCGTGCCCACCATTCCACAATATCTCGTTTTTTGTCCACTCGCTTTTCCTTGAGAAAGGAGTGCAGCTGTGCTTGAATGGTGGCCATTTATTTTCGATCGGCCATTGAATCATTAAGATTGTCGTGTTCCAAGACTCGGATACTCGATTCTAAATCATCCGACCCATTGGACATGTTCTATTGAATTCATCTACTGAATTTTCACTAATTGTCTCTTTCCTTTTATATCATAAACTCAACTTCACCATTTTACCATTAATCAAAAAAAGTAATCCGACTACTTTTTATGCTTGTTTCTTTTTCTTAGATTTTTTAGATTATTTTTTGATTATTTGAAAATAATTCTAAACCCCGTTTGTAATACGCAAAAGGACGCATAGCCGGTATGCTCCAGTTCAAATGGTAATCACACATTATCTCATATTGTATCATACACCAAAATATTACTGTAATAAAAATGTATTTTAAAAAAATACATATATCTTCCAAAAGCAAATGTATTTGTTTTTACTACATTGATGTAGTTGTTTTTGTATCGGAAATAACTACATAGTTTTACTGCATTTATATATAAAAATCTAATACATTTGTATTAAAAATACTAAATATGTAGAAAAATTATTATTATTTTACTATGTTGTAATTAATATAAAAAATATATATTTTTATTTAATAAAAACAGTTTTATCATTCAGTCAATTATTTGAATTAATATTAAACATTTGTTGATCACCAAAAATAAGGTAAAAGAATGATTAATATGTAAACTATTTAATTATATAGTACATAAACAACTAAAGAGTGTTAACCAAAACTATAAGAACATATAAATATATAAATAAATTAATTAATAAATAAATAAATTAATAAGAAAAATATTTTTCCTGATTATGAGATGGAATCACCATGAGTTCTGAGTTCTGACGACTCAAAGACATGACAAGCACTTAAGTGTCGCTTTTGAGTTGTACCTCATAATAACTCTGCCAATAACTCGCAACAGAACATTGCAAATCGTTGAGTTACTTATACTTATTTGGCCATATGGGTTTCAGTCATAGAGTTACCAACTTTAATTTTCGATTTTTATTTTCAAAACTAACCTGATTCAGCTAGAAACCCAATGAGTTGTCAACACTAGTTTTCTGCCTCCAAGTCATTCGTTCGGATGCTGTTTATATCTGCTACCTCCGCAGTCGTCCGTCGACTATGTGAATGTGTAGAATAAGAAATGGATTCCGTTTCTACCTAGTCACTGTTGTAGTCGTTCGTCGTGTATTCGCATGAACTTCATATAATTAAAAAGTGCTGAAAATGAAGACACCGTACAGTTTCTGTACTATGTAGAAATCGTTTTTTTTAATACAATGAGTTTGTAAAATATTTCAAATAAATACAAATGTAAAAACGATCAAAATGTAGTAGAAATAATTTTTTTCAAAACAAAGATATAAAAGTATAATTTACTACAGAAATTTTTTCAGTGTATGTATTTTCATAATTCTTACTAACTTAATCACAGCAACTATTACAATTGCTTTATTTTAAAATTTTCCATCTGACCAAACGTTTCTTATTGGTTTTTGATTATTTTCAAATAATCCAAAATAATCTAAAAAAATAGAAATAATAAAAAAATATTCGGATTAATTGTTTTGACTATTTTCAAATAATCAAAAATAATCATAAACATATAAATAATCAAAAAAATTAATCTCACAACTTTTTTCATTTCTGAAAATAATCAAAAAATTTGTGAAAATAATAAATAAAACAGTAGATTACTAACTTTAAATCTTTTTAAGTAGTATGAAAATAATAAAAATATGTACTAAGAATCAAATTACTTTTTAATTATTTCTAATCATAATCAAAACTTTTGATTACGAAAACTAAAGAATCTTAATCAAAATTTTCGATTATAACTACTAAATAATCGTAATCGTTTAGTAGTCATTACAGCTCTGCCCCTGCACCCAGAAAAATTACATCAAATCCCATTAGAATTGGTCAATAGGACAATTCTGTGGTCTCAAGCAATAACAACATAAGTCATTTTTTACTACTTTTCAGGAGAGCATTTTAAAGATTTAACTAATTATAGCATAAAATTGTATTAAGATTTTTAAGGTTTACCAGCGCAAATATCTCACATATTAGTAGTATATTTTGTAAAAAATACTAGTTTTATAAATTGTTTATTATTCTTATACTTATAGCGAAATTAGTATTAAATGTTGTTATTCCAAATTGAAATATTGATATTTCATGTGCATAAGTCTTGTTATGTTGTTATTACACAAAGCAAAAAAATAAAATGAGCAACATATGTCGACTTATGTTGTTATTCCGAATAGAAAATTTCGAATATGCTAAATTTATGTTGTTTTACCATACTAAATATTGGTTCGATTTATGTAATCATGTTTCTTTAACAAGGCTAATATTATAAAACTAAAAATATTAAAATTACTGAATATTCTTTATAAAAAGAAAACCATATTATTTACTACATTTTATTAAAATTTTTGGATAACTATTATATAACTATTATATAATATTACGGATTAATTGTTTTGACTATTTTCAAATAATCAAAAATAATCATAAACATATAAATAATCAAAAAAATTAATCTCACAACTTTTTTCATTTCTGAAAATAATCAAAAAATTTGTGAAAATAATAAATAAAACAGTAGATTACTAACTTTAAATCTTTTTAAGTAGTATGAAAATAATAAAAATATGTACTAAGAATCAAATTACTTTTTAATTATTTCTAATCATAATCAAAACTTTTGATTACGAAAACTAAAGAATCTTAATCAAAATTTTCGATTATAACTACTAAATAATCGTAATCGTTTAGTAGTCATTACAGCTCTGCCCCTGCACCCAGAAAAATTACATCAAATCCCATTAGAATTGGTCAATAGGACAATTCTGTGGTCTCAAGCAATAACAACATAAGTCATTTTTTACTACTTTTCAGGAGAGCATTTTAAAGATTTAACTAATTATAGCATAAAATTGTATTAAGATTTTTAAGGTTTACCAGCGCAAATATCTCACATATTAGTAGTATATTTTGTAAAAAATACTAGTTTTATAAATTGTTTATTATTCTTATACTTATAGCGAAATTAGTATTAAATGTTGTTATTCCAAATTGAAATATTGATATTTCATGTGCATAAGTCTTGTTATGTTGTTATTACACAAAGCAAAAAAATAAAATGAGCAACATATGTCGACTTATGTTGTTATTCCGAATAGAAAATTTCGAATATGCTAAATTTATGTTGTTTTACCATACTAAATATTGGTTCGATTTATGTAATCATGTTTCTTTAACAAGGCTAATATTATAAAACTAAAAATATTAAAATTACTGAATATTCTTTATAAAAAGAAAACCATATTATTTACTACATTTTATTAAAATTTTTGGATAACTATTATATAATAAGCTTTGAATACTTTAAATTCCAATTCGACTATGAAACTATACAACTTTATTACTGTCAATTCCCATATATTTTTACAAAAATTTTTTGGAATATTTACGATTCATCATTTTGGTTTATCATAAAAAGATGGATTTATAACTTATTTTTATTAAGATATATTATTTTTAAGTCAATCTAATTTTCAGTTTCTATTCTATAATTTCCATGTCGTGATTAGTTCTATTATAATAATAATAATAGTTTGGCGCTACAGTCCTGTATAGAACTTCGGCCGAGCTCTCTCACCATTTTGAGCTGTGCGTGTTATATTTGTACTCAAAGTAGTAGGACCTACAGTTTATGGCCGAATCCGAACGGTGGGTGAGAGCTTTTCCATAGGCAATGATTTTACAGGCTTGAACCGGGGACCTTTCGGCTCGCAGTCCAACGCACTAACCACTGAGCTACCGCGGCTACTATCTATTAAGAGGTTTAAAAAACATCAAAAATATGAAATACCGACTTTAATTTTGAATTTATGCCTTGTAAATATACCAGAAGTATTTTTCATCAACAAAACTCTTGTTATATTTTAAAAAAGACAAGATGTACGTCTAAAGAAAATTGTTTTATTTACAATATATAATAGTTTGGCGCTAGTCTTGAAGACTTTACTCCGTACTCATAGTGATGGAACTTACTGTTTAACGCCGAATCCGAACGGCGTGGTAAAAAGTTTATTCATGGGTGGTTTTACTTTCAGATGTTTGATATTGTCTGGCGAGATGTACCGCGGTATAGAAAAAAGTTTTCTTTGAAAAATATATTGAAAGTTGCTGATACGTACTAACCAATCGAACTACAATATACTCACTGCAAACAAGTATATGAAAAGACTCGAGGTATATTTTTAGAAAAACTACTTGATTAGGCGATTTAAAAACATCTTTCATTATTCGCACTTAATAGCTTTAAATGTGGCTACACTATTATAGTTCAAGCGACAAAAACTCACGCCATTGTACAATTTAGGCAGGAAAGGCTTTACAAAGACGAAGTACAACCAGAAAACTGCTTTAATTTTAATTAAATAAAATTTACTTAGCGAATTATAATGGGGTACCTTTTCCAAGTATTATTTAAGTGTTTTAAGATTTGCATAATATTTAATACTAGTAAACGCATTTGCAATTAATCCGATTTTAGTCACATTTGATTGTGGTATTTGTTTCATATTTTAAATATGTTTGTCAGAAGTATAATTTTAATAATTTCCAAGTAAGTTCAAGTTCAGGACTGTGATATTTTGGACCAATACTGCTTTCAACTGTAGGTCCTACCATTTGAGTACAAATTAAACATGTTCAGCATAAATGGTTGGAAAGAGATCGGCCTAGATTCTTCAGAACTGCTGTACCATTTTATTTTATTTCGTATATAACTGAAATTACCTTTGTCTTTCTGACTATTGGCTCGAGCGTCACGTCTAATCAGCCGAATCGATTTGACTTAAATGTATACGCAATGATACTATGGTATTCAGAGGTAACATAGGCTATTAAAGGACAGAGGTCGTGTCTTCTCCCATGCAATATACATTTTTTAAACAACATCATAATTAAATCCAAATAATGTCAATAGAAAAAGAACAAATCAAAAGCGAAAACATTATCAAATTCAAAAGAAATGCCAAAAATTATTGCAAAAATACAAACCTAAAGCATTAACAACAGCAAAAAGGAGAATTCAATATCAAAAATGCAAATACCAAAACCATAAAAAAATAATTACAAAAATATTTTTTAATTATTTCTAAAGTAATTATACTAATATAAATTAATTATTTTAATAGTATTAACTGATTAAAGAACAATTTGCGAATTTTTACCATTGAATAACAACATAAGTCGTAAATTAGTATATATTTTGTTTTTGGAATAACGGCATATGTCGACTTATTTTTTAACTTTTAATAATACTAATTTTAGAATAGCAACATAAGTGGAGATATGTTCAATAAATAACAACAAATTGTTTTGGAATAACGACATAACTTAAATTAAGTTTTAAGCAAAACGTTTTTAAATTTGGAATAACGACATAAGTGGACATTTTTTATAAAAAACATAATTTTATAATTTGGAATAACAACGCAAGTCGAAATATGTAGTTATGATTTCTTAGGCATTTTACGCAGACAGTTCAACTTTCGAATGTGTAATAACAACATAAGTCTAGTTGTGTCGTTATTTCATATGCAAAATGCGGCAAAACGAGTTATGCTGTTATGTTTTTCCCTTATAACTTTTGAACTAAAGAAGAGAATATCACCAAAATTTGACACAATATTAAATCGAATACCGGGAATATGATGGCGGTACACACGACATAACGACATAAGTCGAGTTATGCTGTTATGCATTGGGCCCACAGAATTATTGATTTAATAGTATATGAAGTGAATGTTATATTTATTAGAAATAACCAAGTTTTATATTTTATACATTTATTTAACAAAATAAATTATTAGTTGAAGCAAGAAAATTATTGACCTGAATCAAAATATTTGATCACAAAAACAAAACATTTTAAATAATTGATCGTACAATATTTGAGGTTATAAATATTAAAGTAAAATATTTCATGTAGTAGATACTACATTACTCCCCTCACCAGTAATAAAAATAAAATAACAATATTAGTGTTAATTAAAATCTACAAAATTATCAATTAATTTAAACAAAAAGTTACTTGTTTTTTATATGACGGTTAGGGAATGTTTGTGTTATTGGTTATTGTTTTCTCTACGAGTGCAGGTTTTAAAAGATCAATTGAGATAGTTTTGATTAAATTACCTTGTTGGATTTTAAAAGTTTTATAATTTCTACTAATAACTTTATATGTTCCTTCAAAAGGTGTTTCAAGGCTTGAATTTCGTTTAATCTTGACAAAAACATAATCACATTTATACAAATCTTTTGGAATATATTCATACACATTGTTTCCATGATGAGCAATATTGCTACGAGCATTGGCAAAATATTCTCTGAGTTTAGTAAGAGTATCATCTGAGGAAAATTTGTCCACACTTTTAACAATAATCTCGCCAGGAATTCTTAAAGGTTGTCCGTATACTAATTCAGCAGGACTACATTCAAGATCTTCTTTAATCGATGTACGAAAACCCAACAGAATCATTGGTAACTGATCTGACCAGTGTGTTTGATTTTGAGAAGCAACAATTGATGATTTTAATTAGCGATGAAATCTTTCAATCATCCCATTAGCTAGAGGATGGTAAGCTGATGTATGTATTTTGTGTGATCCAAGCAGGGCCGGTCCTATAAAGCAACTTAGGGGGGGTGTGACACATAACATTTCCGAATAGAATTTTTTTTTTTATTAAATTTTTAAATCTTGTAAATTCATGTACGTAACTGCAAAACATAATTTGCAGTTGCAGCGTGGAAAAAAATGGTCATGTCTTGGCAAAAGTAGGACTAACAATTACAAAAATTCCTTTAAAAATATCCTGAATCTTTTAAAACTTTTTTATTAACTTAATTTTTTGAAATATGGGAGTGGTAAAATTAAATTTAAAAAAAACATAAAATAGCTTACATACACGTTAAGACGATCATGAAGATTTGTTTAACCAGATAATTTCCGGAACTCTGAAAAATATGTTTGTATTTTTTATGTCTTACAATTATAAATAAGGTCTATTTTTGTATATAATAGTCAACTAATTGTTTACGTATTTTATATTGCAATATGAAACTGTTAGAAGCGCCGCAGGGCATTTAAAAAAAAATAGCTCCTTTTTTTGTTTAATTATTTGTAATCAAAAGTTTTTTGTGTATATATTTGTGTATATATATACTTTGTGCAGATATTGTAACGCCCCTTAGGAGGCATGGCCGGTATGGAAGCGTATATATATTCTTGATAAGCACCACCCGAGTCCGTTTAGCTATATCCGTCTGTCTTGCAGTCCGTATATACGATAACTTGAGAAATACTGCTTAGAACGCGATGAAATTTCGTATCAATAATTTTTAGCCAAAAGTTAGTTCTGTCAATAGAGCTAAATCGGTCAACGGACACGCCCACCTCCCATACAAGTCACTTATATTAAACATTTTAGGAACCAATAACTCGAAAAGTAGTCAAGATGTACTTATAAAATTTAAAATGTATTGTTAGAATTCACCTAGAAATATGGGTTCCTAGAAATATTCGTTTTTCAATAGTGTATATTTTATTCGCAAATTATGAAAACAAATTTATGAAATATTAGTCTTAAATCTCCACATATGTTTTAAAAGTAGGCGTGATCCGCCCACATTTATTTTTAACATTTTTTTGATTTTTTTTTTTTACTTTCATATAAATTTTTTAAATTTATTGCAAAAATATTGTTTTTGCGGGCCAAGGTCTTGTCAGATACAAAGTGTTATGTACTGGGGAATGAAACGAACAACAATTGACAAAAACAAAAAGTTGTTGGCTGACCGTACAGCTGTATCGGAAGCCGCCAAGTTTCCTCATCAGCGGTCTTCTGCACATCTTCTGCATAGCAAGGCCTATAAGATCATTTTGTGCAATGAACTAAATGCGAATGTAGTACAAGCACAAAACAACCAGGCAAAACATGCAATAATTGCACCAACTTTATGCTTGTCAATTGTTGTTGTCGCATTGCAGCAAGCATCATATAGGCTGTAGTGTCACTACAGAATCATATACGACCACTGCACGCTTATTAAAAATCAAAATCTCACGATTTTATGATATTTTTATGCGCCGTGCCCTGCGAATGTATAAATTGTTGTTTGTTTTTCGACCTAAAATAGAGTTATTGCAAAAATATTGTTTTTGCGGGCTCAAGGTCTTGCCAGATACAAAGTGCTATGTACTGGGGAGTGCTGTACAGCTCTACGGTCAGCCAATAACTTTTTGTTTTTGTCAATTGTTGTTTGTTTCACTCCCCAGTACATAGCACTTTGTATCTGGCAAGACCTTGAGCCCACAAAAACAATATTTTTGCAATAACTCTATTTTAGGTCGAAAAACAAACAACAATTTTTTAAATTATTAGGATACACGTCGAAAATGTCTGAGATATAAATAATATTAAAAGTGTAGAATATTCAACATAACTAAGAACTTTAAAAGGTAGGAATACAATTAAATGTCCCATTGTTTTAATAGTAAATTTTATGAACAGTATTGATTCATTAATATTTTAGTTTTTTTTTTTTTTTGAAAAATGTATACTCGTATTTTTAATTGACCCTCAAAATTTCAAAATTGACCCTCAAAAATTGTATGGCTATCTAAGAATAAATATAGATTATTAAACATTTACAAACTGTTTTTTTGAAAAATTCCGAATGCATCCGATTATTTTTGAATTCGTCCGAATCAGATTTTTTAATTTTCTATTTAAAAATTTGTGATATTTTCTAAATATAACCAACTCGGACTTTATATATTGGCCATTTTACACTATATAAAAATACATGACAATTTCTATGTTTTTTTTTTAGAAAATTTTCGACTGATTTTAAATATTTTCGAATTTATTCGAGTCGGATATAATACATTAATTCGATAAACTATTCGTGTTAAATATTTAAAATATTACGATTTTTTATCATTTTGTGATTTATTGCTACTTAAAAATTGTGATAATGCCGAATATATACAACTTTTCAAATTTTTACAATATTTCCGACTCGTGTTTTTCCGAATAAGTCCTACTGGCTGAGCTAGGGAGGGTGTCACAACCCCTTCAGCCCCCCTATAGGTTCGGCCCTGGATCCAAGTAGTTTTGTCAATTCACTGAACAAATGGGAACAGTTACCCTCTATGGAACACAAATTGGAACAGTTATCCTCGATGGAGCACCAAAGCGAGAAATGAAATTATTTACAAATGTTTTTGCTACTGTTTTTGTTAATATATCTCTTATACCTGAGACAAACATCTAGTAAAGTTATTATAATAACAATACTATAATATTCTAAATACAGATAGGTGACAGACATAACGTAGTATAGTTTGTGTAGTAAATAAAGCTATGCGAAACAAATATTACAGAATTTTTATTTTTGTTGGGTACCACGGTTACTAGAGAATAATATATTCTAGTCCGCTGTAAAGAGCACTATTTTTTGAAAGTCGTGACATTTTTTGTTTTTCTATTACAGACTTCTAATAAAAGTTAAAACAACGTTTTTTTACACGATAGGTTTCCTTTACTTACAGATCCTCAGTGGACACTTATTTTTTTTCTTAATATTGTAGCTTTACTACATTGAAATTTGCAAGGTCGTGGTAATTTTATTTTTGTGCTGCCAATTAATGCAGTTCAATAAAATTCAGTTTCCAATTATCATTTTTCAATAAAATTTTGAAAAACAATTTCAAATAATTTATTTATTTTTTTGAATTTATTTTGACATTTAGTACAAAGAGCTTCTTTTGACAAAAAGTTTTCGGAAAGCTTCCCAGTGAGTCGTCTCTGAACTCTTTTGGAACTATTCCGTAGCTAAACGTCAGAATTCTCTCACCACAGTCACAGAGTTATATTCAGAAATATGATCAAAATAGGAAAGCCAGCGCACTTAAAGGGACATAGAGATCTCACCTATTTATCTTTCATTTTTGCGACGTATTACTCTGACGAATATCTGAATAAACAACAAACCAAAAATTATCTCTGAGAAAATTAAAGGTCAGTAAAAAAGACTTGTAGATAAGAGAAATCTGACTTTTCGCCGACCCAAAGCTGATCAAAAAGAAAATTGATGACAATTTAAACAAAGGCATTATTTTATATATTTCTTGTTTTATTTAAGTGTTTTTTTTACAAAGTTGTTTTTGTTTTGTGTGTATTTAATATAAATTAAATAATAATAAAAATTAATATTAAAAAACATTTTTTACAACACAAAATTACAAATTACTTAAGATATATTTTAAATAAACTATGAACAACGGCGGTGCGAGGGGGACTGTGAATTTTGACGGTGATTCAATGGCTGCTATTCGCAAGACGAGATTTGCTTCATTGTAGATTGTCGTCAAAGTACATATCGCTAGAAAATCTGAAAGAAATGCAAAAATTATAGATTATTAAATTTGATATATGGATTTTTTTTTAAATAATATTTATTATATTTATTTATTATATATTTATATTTATTATATATTTATTTATATATTTATATATTTATATATTAATATATTTATATATTTATATATTTATATATTTATATATTTATATATTTATATATTTATATATTTATATATTTATATATTTATATATTTATATATTTATATATTTATATATTTATATATTTATATATTTATATATTTATATATTTATATATTTATATATTTATATATTTATATATTTATATATTTATATATTTATATATTTATATATTTATATATTTATATATTTATATATTTATATATTTATATATTTATATATTTATATATTTATATATTTATATATTTATATATTTATATATTTATATATTTATATATTTATATATTTATATATTTTATATATTTATATATTTATATATTTATATATTTATATATTTATATATTTATATATTTATATATTTATATATTTATATATTTATATATTTATATATTTATATATTTATATATTTATATATTTATATATTTATATATTTATATATTTATATATTTATATATTTATATATTTATATATTTATATATTTATATATTTATATATTTATATATTTATATATTTATATATTTATATATTTATATATTTATATATTTATATATTTATATATTTATATATTTATATATTTATATATTTATATATTTATATATTTATATATTTATATATTTATATATTTATATATTTATATATTTATATATTTATATATTTATATATTTATATATTTATATATTTATATATTTATATATTTATATATTTATATATTTATATATTATATTTATATATTTATATATTTATATATTTATATATTATATATTTATATATTTATATATTTATATATTTATATATTTATATATTTATATATTTATATATTTATATATTTATATATTTATATATTTATATATTTATATATTTATATATTTATATATTTATATATTTATATATTTATATATTTATATATTTATATTTTATATTTATATATTTATATATTTATATATTTATATATTTATATATTTATATATTTATATATTTATATATTTATATATTTATATATTTATATATTTATATATTTATATATTTATATATTTATATATTTATATATTTATATATTTATATATTTATATATTTATATATTTATATATTTATATATTTATATATTTATATATTTATATATTTATATATTTATATATTTATATATTTATATATTTATATATTTATATATTTATATATTTATATATTTATATATTTATATATTTATATATTTATATATTTATATATTTATATATTTATATATTTATATATTTATATATTTATATATTTATATATTTATATATTTATATATTTATATATTTATATATTTATATATTTATATATTTATATATTTATATATTTATATATTTATATATTTATATATTTATATATTTATATATTTATATATTTATATATTTATATATTTATATATTTATATATTTATATATTTATATATTTATATATTTATATATTTATATATTTATATATTTATATATTTATATATTTATATATTTATATATTTATATATTTATATATTTATATATTTATATATTTATATATTTATATATTTATATATTTATATATTTATATATTTATATATTTATATATTTATATATTTATATATTTATATATTTATATATTTATATATTTATATATTTATATATTTATATATTTATATATTTATATATTTATATATTTATATATTTATATATTTATATATTTATATATTTATATATTTATATATTTATATATTTATATATTTATATATTTATATATTTATATATTTATATATTTATATATTTATATATTTATATATTTATATATTTATATATTTATATATTTATATATTTATATATTTATATATTTATATATTTATATATTTATATATTTATATATTTATATATTTATATATTTATATATTTATATATTTATATATTTATATATTTATATATTTATATATTTATATATTTATATATTTATATATTTATATATTTATATATTTATATATTTATATATTTATATATTTATATATTTATATATTTATATATTTATATATTTATATATTTATATATTTATATATTTATATATTTATATATTTATATATTTATATATTTATATATTTATATATTTATATATTTATATATTTATATATTTATATATTTATATATTTATATATTTATATATTTATATATTTATATATTTATATATTTATATATTTATATATTTATATATTTATATATTTATATATTTATATATTATATATTTATATATTTATATATTTATATATTTATATATTTATATATTTATATATTTATATATTTATATATTTATATATTTATATATTTATATATTTATATATTTATATATTTATATATTTATATATTTATATATTTATATATTTATATATTTATATATTTATATATTTATATATTTATATATTTATATATTTATATATTTATATATTTATATATTTATATATTTATATATTTATATATTTATATATTTATATATTTATATATTTATATATTTATATATTTATATATTTATATATTTATATATATATTTATATATTTATATATTATATATATTTATAT